>OV702295.1:356993769-359493769 GCA_916181665.1 Avena sativa
CAGCGTGACCGGCGTGTTCCAACGCTGCGTCCAACCCGCCGAAGGACGCAAGATCCTCCACGACATCCACTTCGGCGACTGCGGCCACCACGCCGGCGCCCGCTCTCTGGTCGCCAAGGCTATGCGGCATGGCTTCTACTAGCCCACCGCACATGCCGACGCCGTCGACATTGTCCAGCGGTGCGCCGGGTGCCAGAAGTACGCCAACCAGACGCACGTGCCGAGCTCAGCGCTCAAGACAATCCCCATCACCTGGCCATTTGCCATGTGGGGTATGGACATGGTCGGCCCCTTCAAAAAGGCGCCCTCTGGCTACACCCACCTCCTGGTCGCGGTCGACAAATTCACAAAGTAGGTGGAGGCCAACCAGTCCGAAAATGCGACGGGAAGACCGCCACTAAATTCCTACGCGAGCTCATATATCGTTACGGGTTCCCAAATAGCATCATCACGGACAACGGCACCAACTTCGCCAAAGGAGCCATGGCCGAGTTCTGCGAGGAACAACACATCCAGCTCGACCTCGCGTCAGTCGCCCACCCAGAATCCAATGGCCAGGCGGAACGGGCCAACCAGAGCATCCTCCATGGCCTGAAGCCGCGGCTCCAAGTACCACTCGAGCGCACCGCCGAATGCTGGGTCGAGGAGCTACCCTCCGTCATCTGGGGCATCCGCACCTCGGTCAATAGATCGATAGGGTTCACCCCCTTCTTCATGGTGTACGGTGCCGAAGCAGTCATGCCCACCAACCTCGAACACGACTCGCCAAGGGTCGTCCACTACACGGAGGCTGCGAACGAACTCGCCCGTCAGGATGGAGTCGATCAACTCGACGAGGCACGCGACCTCGCTCGATCACGCACCGCCATCTACCAGCAAGGACTCCGCCGCTACCACAGCCGGCGGGTGAAAACTCGCACCTTCCAAGAAGGCGACCTGGTGTTGCGCCTCATCCAGGACAAGAAGTGATGGGGATGCGCCTACCGGGGTATACCCAGCAGGACGTTTCCGACTGGCCCAAGACCTGGCGAGTGGGCCTGCAGGACGGCGACTGGATCAAGGCCCGGCGTGGATCCAAGCGACTGGAAGCTGAAGGCCCAGGCGAGTGGATAGGCCTAGTCGGATTAGGTTAAACGAGTACCGAAGCCTTAACTGATTCGGTTGAGATATGTAAACCCTAGGGGAGGTGAGCCTATATAAACCTCCCTGCAGGGCGCGTAGAGATACGTTCCATCATACACCCAAGCGACTCGCCGCCTAGCCGCCGAGCTCGCCCATTGTACCACCTCCATAATACAATCTAGAAGGAGTAGGTCTTTACCCTCCGGGGGGGCCGAACCTGGGTAAAACCCTGTGTCTCCGCCCTCATCTCGCACCGCAGATGGCTGGCCGCCCTTGCCCCTCGTTCTACTACTCGCTGCCGATTGCAGCATCTGCCGTGACCATTCCCACGACAGTGGCGCCCACCGTGGGGCCTGGCCGGTCTGGCCGGTGTTCTGCGGCGAGATCCAATCTGCCCATCAACGAGACGGTCGCCACCGGCCGCATGATAGCGATCGGCGAGATGCTCCAAATCTTGCCGAGCAGCTACGTCCCGGCGGCGCGACTCGTCACGCACAGCGTGATCCTGCCGGTCGGCACGATCAGCCTCTTCGTCGGCCTCACCGACGTCATTGTCTCGGAGGACTCGGCTCTCATCCGTGAGTCGCCGCCACGCGATCGTCTCTCCGAGAGCCAGATCTGCACGATCCATCGCCTCGCCTCCGAGTACAACTCGGCCCACAGCGACGTGGCCGAAAACTCAGCGGCCGCAGAAGACGTGGCCCTCAACGACGACGCCGACTCGGCGACCCCGACGTCACTCGCCGGATCCATCACCGCGGCTTCACCCGCGGGCTCCGTCACCCAGGTATCCAACGTGGGAGACTTCGAGGACCCCTCCATCCTCGGGATCTTCGACTTCGACTCCGGGTCGGAAAACTCCGCCGACCTCCGCGACGGTACCGGTCGCCACGCCGCGACCTACATGGCGACTGGCACCGAGCCACCGGAGGACCCCTTCTCCACCCCAATCCCTCCTAACACCACGGCAACGGAGGTCGAGGAACTCCGCCTGAAACTAGCGGAGGCAGTGCGCAAGGAGCAAGCCGAGCGCGAAAAATTTCGCCTCGAGCAGGTGACGGCGCAGGAGCTATCACGCTACCACCAGCAGCGGATCAGGTCGCGCCTGAACCCCACCGTTCAGGGGCGCGCCCTGAACTTCGACGACGAAAATGACCCGGCCCGCGTGGCCGAGCACGCGATCTGCGAGAACGCGCCACCAGGAGGAAGCGCTCGGCCCCCGCCAGGGTCGACGGCAATGGGTGCCCCACCTCCACCCAACCGCACACCTCCTAGGGACCAGCCGCGGATAGTGGTCTCCTCACGGGAGCGAGACGCAAATGGCCTCCCGCTGTTCTCCACCCCGATGGACAACCTCATGGCAGGCCGAGCAGCAGCCGACAACATCACGGCCACCGGCGACGGCGCCCTACAGATCCAGTACGTTAGAGCCCTGCTCGCAAAGGCCGTCGAGCAGCAAAACGCGGGCGCCGACTCGTAGGGTCGAGTATACTCGCGTTCTTCGGGAAGTAGAGCAGCCTCAAGCGGCCGCCCAATGGCGGCAAACACCCTCAACTGCCCGCCACCGGAGCCACTGCAGCTCCAACACCGACCCGCGAACGCGGCACTATCCACCAACGACCCCAGGCCAGCGACCAACTTCGTCGCCGCCAACGGTCAACCCATCGACGCCCGCACTCACATCATCAACAACCAAAGCTGGCGCGCACGCCAGCCCGATGACCTGCGACACACCCTGACCAATCGCCGTGACGGCGAGCCCATGGGGTCGCTCAGTCGACTCGGCCCCAAGTGCTTCGGACCAATGATCCAAGGCGAGAAGTACCCGCCAAACTTCAAGGCGCCGAAGGAGATAGAAAAGTACGACACCTCGTACGACCCCGCCGTTTGGCTTGATACATACCTCATGGCGATGGGGATCGCAGGCCACACCGACCTGCTAGCCGCCCGTTACCCCCCCTGATGATGGAGGGGACGTGCAGGCAGTGGATCAACACCCTCCCCCAGGACAGTATCGACTCCTAGGAGGAGATGCGCGACGCCTTCGTCAGGCACTTCGAGTGCTCCTACACCCGCGCCACCACCATCGAGGACCTGGAGCGATGCGTCCAGGGACCCCGCGAGTTGACCCGCAACTAGGTCCAACGGCGGCAAGAACTCTGGTACAACGCGGTCGGCATCCACCCGGACACCGCGATCCACTGCTTCAAGACCTCGTGCCGCTACGAGCCTCTGGTCGCCAAGCTCAAGCGACACTCTCGCACACTCGACAACATCCCGGACCTCCTCGAGAATGCCAAACGGTACGCGGAGGAAGATCCAAACCAGGAAACTGACGACGAGTCAGGAGGTCAACGCCGCACGAGCGGCAACGACGGTGGACGACGATCCGACCTACGCTACAGCAACACTCGCCTCACCGGCAAGCGCCACAGTGACGGGCGAGTCGACTTCGTCGCCAACGCCGGCACGCACAACGCGAGCCCAAGAGCTTCCGCCGCGACGGAGGACAACGCCGCGACGGCGGCAACTACAAGGCCAAGCCAAGGTTCGACCCCGCGGCCCTCCTTAACCAACCGTGTGCGTTTCATAGGTGGGAAGGGAAGCCCGCAACGCACACATCCGCCGACTTCCACACCCTCAGGGAGATCGAGAAGGCACGGCGAGCACGGGAGGACCCCGACAACGACCCGCCAAACGGAGGAAAATTCGGCAAAGTGGCCGGCTCGCTCCATACCTTCACAGGCTTCAACACGAAGCGCGAGAAGAAGGTCATCGCCCGCGCCGTCGCCGTCAACACGGTGGCCCAGGTGGACGTTCCCCAGTTCCTCAACTGGTCGGAGCAGCCCATCACCTGGAGCCGCCAAGACCACTCGCCACGCATCGAGTACCCAGGTCGAGTCGCCCTGGTGGTCAAGCCTAAGGTCGGCGACTACTGGCTCCCCAAGACATTGATGGACGGCGGCAGCTCCATCAACATCCTGTACCTAGACACCTTCAGGCGGCAGCGGCTCCTGCAGTCGATGATCGAGACAACCCACACCATGTTCCATGGCATCGTCCCTGGTCGGAAGGCGTACCCGATCGGTAAGGTCACGCTGCCAGTCACCTTCGGCACACCAGCAAACTTCCGCACCGAGCGGATCGTCTTCGAGCTCGTGCCCTTCGATAGCCCCTACCACTGCGTCCTGGGGCGGCAGGCGTTCGCCAAGTTCATGGCAGCGCCCCACTACGCGTACAACACGATGAAGCTCCCCGGGCCGTGCGGCATCATCACCATCAACGGCGACCCCGACATGGCCGCCGAGTGCGAGGCCAAAGGAGCCAAACTCGCTGACGTCGTCATCGCGGCGGAGACCAACCACGCTGATGAGCTCGCCAAGTACGCGAGCGGGGTCAACAACGACGACCCCACCATACTCAAGAAGCCCAACTCGGAGGGCACAAACACCTCAACCTTCGAGGCGACAACGCACACCCGCACCGTCGAGCTGGTCCCAGGCGACTCCAGCCAGACGGTGACGATCGGGACGGGCATGAGCCCAGCATAGGAAGGCGCGCTCATCGAGTTCCTCCGTGAGAACAGGGACATCTTCGCATGGAAGCCCTCTGACATGCCTGGTGTCCCTAGGAAGCTCGCTGAGCACAAGCTAAACGCCGAACCCAAAGTGCGACCCGCCAAATAGTCGCTGCGGCCCTTCAATGAAAAGCGCCACCGAGCAATCGCCGAGGAGGTGCAGCGTCTACTCGCTGCAGGCTTCATCCGACCAATCAAATACTCCAAGTGGCTGGCAAACCCAGTCCTGGCCAAGAAGAAGAACGGGACCTGGAGGATGTGTATCGACTACACAAACTTGAACAGCGCCTGCCCAAAGGAGCAGTTCGTCCTCCCGCGGATCGACCAAATAATCGATTCCACCGCGGGCTCGGAGTCGCTATGTTTCCTCGACGCCTACTCCGGGTACAATCAGATCAAAATGGCAGTCGAGGACGAGGAGAAGACGGCGTTCATCACGCCATTCGGAGCCTTCTGCTACACCGCCATGACCTTCGGTCTCAAGAACGCCGGGGCGACCTACCAGCGGTGCATGCAAGAGTGCCTCGCGAGCCAAATTGGCCGCAACATCCACGTCTACATCGACGACGTGGTCGTAAAGTCCGCTCGCCAGGGTGACCTACTCGCCGACCTGGCGGAAACATTCGCCAACCTGCGAAAGTACAAGATAAAGCTTAACCCAGGCAAATGCACTTTCGGCGTACCAGCAGGACAACTACTGGGGTACGTCGTCTCCAAGCGAGGGATCGAGGCGAACCCCACGAAGATCGACACGATCGCCCGGCTCGGCAAACCCGAGTGCCTGCGCGACGTCCAAAAACTGGCCGGGCGAGTAGCGGCTCTCAGTCACTTCATCCCTCGCCTGGGCGAAAAGGCGATGCCCCTATACCGCCTGATGCGCAAGAACCCCACCTTCCAGTGGGACAAGGAGGCGGATGATGCGCTCCGCGACCTCAAGAAGGTGCTACTCGCCGCACCGCTACTCGCCACCCCCGCCGACAAAGAACCCATGCTGGTTTACGTCGCGGCCTCCGAGCGCGTCGGCAGTGCCGTGATGGTCGTCGAGCGACCGGAGGAAGGAAAGGAGCGCCCAGTACAATGACCGGTGTACTACATCAGCGAGGTCCTTACCGAGTCGCGCCAGCGGTACCCGCAGTACCAAAAGCTGGTATAGGCGGTCTTCAGAGCTCAGCGGCGCCTGCCGCACTACTTCCAGGAGCACCCAATCACGGTTGTTTCCTCAACACCACTGCAAGACATCATTCGCAACCGCGAGGCGACCGGGCAGGTCGCCAAGTGGGCTGTTGAGATCGGCGTCCACAACATCAAATACGAGCCACGAAAAGCGATCAAGTCGCAGGCCCTAGCGGACTTCATCGCCGACTGGGAGGAGGCCCAGCAGCCAGAGAAGCTGCCATACCTCCATTACTGGAGCCTGCACTTCGACGGCTCGAAGAACGCGGACAGCGCAGGCGCAGGGATCGTGCTAACTTCACCAAAGGGCGACAAGCTCCGCTACGTCCTCTGCCTCGACTCCACACCCTGCACCAACAACATGGCCAAGTACGAGGCCATGCTCCACGGCATGCGAGCTGCCAAGAAGATGAACGTCAACCGCCTACGCTGCTACGGAGACTCCGACCTCGTCGCGGGGCAAGTCGCTGGCACCTGCGACGCCGTCTCCCCCACCATGGCGGCGTACCGCCAAGCAGTGGACAAGCTGGGCGGACACTTCACAGGCTACTCCGTCGAGTGGATCGACAGGCGGAAGAACGAAGAGGCCGACGCCCTCTCTCGCATTGGGTCGGCTCGACTCGCACCACCCGCCGGCGTCTTCCTTGACACGATAACCAAGCCATCAGTCTCTCTCCCGAGGGAGATCAACATCGAAGTCCCGTTGCAGCCGGAGGCAGCCCTGGTCGCACTCGTCACCGAGCCAGACGACTGGACCAAGCCCTACATCGCCTACCTGGAGGCCGGCACCTTGCCGGCAGACGAGACGGACGCTCGGATGATCGCCCTCCGATACAAGTCCTACACCATCAGTGACGGCGAGATCCACAAGCGCAGCGTCACCGGCATGTTCCAACGCTGCGTCCAACCCGCCGAAGGACGCAAGATCCTCCACGATATCCACTCCGGTGACTGCGGCCACCACGCCGGCGCCCGCTCTCTGGTCGCCAAGGCTATGCGGCACGGCTTTTACTGGCCCACCGCACACGCCGATGCTGTCGACATTGTCCAGCGGTGCGCCGGGTGCCAGAAGTACGCCAACCAGACGCATGTGCCGAGCTCGGCGCTCAAAACAATCCCCATCACCTGGCCATTCGCTGTGTGGGGCATGGACATGGTAGGCCCCTTCAAGAAGGCTCCCTCTGGCTACACCCACCTCCTGGTCGCGATCGACAAATTCACAAAGTGGGTGGAGGCCAAGCCAGTTCGGAAATGCGACGGGAAGACCGCCACTAAATTCCTACGCGAGCTCATATATCGTTACGGGTTCCCAAACAGCATCATCACGGACAACGGCACCAACTTCGCCAAAGGATCCATGGCCGAATTCTACGAAGAGCACCACATCCGGCTCGACCTCGCGTCGATCGCCCACTCGGAATCCAACGGCCAGGCGGAACGGGCCAACCAAAGCATCCTCCACGGCCTGAAGCCGCGACTCCAAGTACCACTCGAGCGCACCGCCGGGTGCTGGGTCGAGGAGCTGCCCTCTGTCATCTAGGGGATCTGCACCTCGGTCAACAGGTCGATAGGATTCACCCCCTTCTTCATGGTCTACGGCGCCGAGGCAGTCATGCCCACCGACCTCAAGCACGACTCGCCACGGGTCGTCCACTACACGGAGGCTGCAAACGAGCTCGCCCGCCAAGACGGAGTCGATCAACTCGATGAGGCACGTGACCTCGCTCGGTCACGCACCGCCATCTACCAGCAGGGACTCCGCCGCTACCACAGCCGGCGGGTGAAAACTCGCACCTTCCAAGAAGGCGACCTGGTTTTGCGCCTCATTCAGGACAAGAAGGGTATGCACAAGCTCTCCCCTCCGTGGGAAGGGCCATTCGCCATCGGGCGAGTACTCGGCAACGACGCCTACTACCTCATCGACGTCCGCGGGGACAGCAAACTCGACGTCAAGCGACCATGGAATGTAAACCTCCAACGGAAGTTCTACTCCTAGAACCCCACATATGTACTCTCCAGTCGCTATGAAATAAAAAGAAACGGTTACCGCAAATTGCGCCTACTCTCCGTGTCTTGTGCCACTCTCACTCGTAATAACAGCGTCAAGCTAACCGCAGAAGTCAACCTTTGGTACAGCGATCGGCACGGGTAAGTAGTGCGGTGCAAGAGCACTGAGTCACCTCAGGTCTTGCATCGTCCATGAAAAACGCCTACCCGGAGCCCCATTGGAGTCGCCCAGCCCGACTGGTTCTACGAGCCAAGACAACTGCCTTCACTTCTTACAGCGACCATGGTCCTCCGCATCCTTGACATAGCGACTCGAACGGCCAAGTACCACGCTCGGGGACTGACGACCAGTTCATCGCGAGCGGCTCGGGAAAACGCCAAGTAGGAGAGCATGCCCAGGACTCGCCACGCGACTGACCCAACGGGACAGGCAGGAGTGACGCGCCCAAACCAACGCGCCAAGTCCTCACCCACCCTAGAATCGCGCCTAGAACAACCAAGTACCACGCTCGGGGACTCGGCCACCCGACCCCGTTCGCGCAAGGGAAAACGGTGAAGTACAGAGCGTTCAAGGGAGTCGCCTTGCGACTGGCTCTTCGAGTCCGGGCGAGTAGACCACAATAATAAAATATTCAAACACAACAAACATAACACACACGAGGTAAACCCCACAAAAGGGCGGACGCGCTCGGGGACTCGTTCAAACATCAGTCACAAAACACATGACAAATCTTAAAACAGACACGATGTCTCATTCAATAGCATGTCGCATTATCTCAAATTACAAAATATGCCCATACGGCAGAATTGCAACTAACTCCCCAGGGAAAACTATCCTATTCTGTAGGCTCC
Source organism: Avena sativa (assembly GCA_916181665.1). Taxonomy (NCBI): domain Eukaryota; kingdom Viridiplantae; phylum Streptophyta; class Magnoliopsida; order Poales; family Poaceae; genus Avena; species Avena sativa. Next base: position 357,002,501 of record OV702295.1, read on the forward strand.
GACGACAACTCGCCAGCACCTCGGCGATTGCGGATGAACGGAGTGTATGGGTTCGACGGGTACGTCGTCAGCTCACCCGCCATCGCCGCGTGGAAGGGCTGCTCGACCTTGAAATCACGGTGCGGCGGCTCGGGGTTGTTGGGCACGACGACCGTCTCCTAGTACGGAAGGAGGTCGCCCATTGCCCAGACACGCTCCGAGTACTTCGCGGCGCGGTCTGTCAACTTGAGCACCTCGGAAAGCTCCACCGCGCCAGTCGACGAAGGGTAGCCACTCGTCACATCGTCGAGGTCGAAGTCCTCCAGGAAATGAGCAAGTCCAAGGCTAAGCGCCGTCGCCGCTCCGCGCCAAAACGCCGACCGCGTCATGAACTCAACGACCGCGGGCGCCTTCTCCAAGTACTTCCACACCTCCACGAGGTCGCTGGGAATTACTTCCGTGGGCGATATCTCCTGGAGATAGGCTCGGATGCACATCGCTGACAACGTCGCCGAGTCGACGAGAGTGGCTACACACTGCCGCGCGTCGAACGAGCTTGCTTCTTCCGTGCTATCAATGATGCGACCTGCGAGTAGAAGACAACAGTGAATACAACGGACATCACAAAAAGGCACACGCTACTGGCAAAGGCAGATGCACTTACCAATCAATGGGCGGGCAAGATCTGTGATGAAGCATTGAAGCGAGGTATGGTCGTCCTGAAGCCCAGCAACAAGGGCGTCCGACACTTTACGATCCTCTTCGGCGGCTGCAATGGCGGCCTTGGCTCGCCCATCAGCCGAGTTCGCTTCTTCTTTCGCCTCCTGCAGCTCGCGCTCGAGATCGGCGATCCGCTTTTCAGCCGAACTCAAAGCCGATTGTGCCGCCGCTAATTCACCCGCGGGGACAAGTCCCTGGCGAGCTTCCTCTGCCTTCGCGGCAACCGCCTTAAGCCCCTTATTCGCCTCCTGGATGGTGGCCAGTTCCTTTTCCACGCGGTGTTTGGCTGCCAATCGGTCAGTCAATTCACGTTGTAGACCCTGCACATCACCCAAAAAATTAATCAAAGCAAAATTCCTAAGTGCCCACCCGCTGAAATTCAGCGAGTGCGCACTCGGGGACCGGCAATCAAGAAATCCTAAGTGCCCACCCGCTGAAATTCAGCGAGTGCGCACTCGGGGACTGGATGCGAAAAATAAAAACAAGACACTATAAGAATCAGACCGCTGCAAAACACCGACCTGATCCTCGGGGACTGGACATACCTGGATGGCTGCGCCAAGCATGCCATGAAGTTGTATCGCGTCCACGGACGCGAGGAGAGCTGGCGTGTACCCACGACGCTGGTCGACCTCCGCATCAGCGACCCCAGGTGCGCGGCTCGAGGGCGAAGTTCCACTCGCCGCGGCCGCTTTGGCCATGAAGCGCGGGAATGTCGCGATGGAGGCACCCGCCCCAAAGGAGGTCGGCTCGGCCGCTCCAGGCGAGGGGGCGCCCTCCTTCGTGGACGCGGCCGCCTCCGTTACGGGTCCAGTCGGCGCGACCGTCGTGTCGTCAGAAATTGTGATGACGTCATCGCCCTTGGCCTTCTTGTCGCCATCCGTAGGGACGACGACCTCGTCCGCCTTCCTCTTACGGGAAGGATCCTCCTCGCTGACGACGGATGGCACCTTAGCCACGGTCGGGTGGCCCATCCTCTTCACTCCGGTCCTGTACATCAATCATGTGAGCAAGATAATTCAAGCTGCTATGGGAGACAAAGGAAGATGAGTGTACTCACTTGGCGACTGGAATGAAGCGTAGCCCCGTGCGGAGGCCGGCCGGTTTCTCCAGTTCCGGGCCCAGTCGGCGGCTGAGCCCCATATCCAGGACGTCGCGTGCCCAAGACACGGACGGCTTCTTCGTTGTCGAAGCCGCAGCCGGAGCCTCTAGGACGTCTTCGGCAGGAGCTTCCTTGCGAGGCGAAGCCGCTGCAGCCGGAGCGTCCCCCGGCCCAGAGACTGGGGCGAACGGCGGAGGCATCGAAGCCAGTGGCACCTCGTCGGTGGCCGTGTCTAGCGCGGTTGTCGTCGGCAGTGCCTCGTCCTTGGCTGGGCTAGGGGCGTCAGAGTTGCTCGACGAGTGTGGTGGCGAGGCCAGCCTCGTCGGCTTCGTCTTCTTCTTCGGAGGGGCCTTTGCCTCCTTCTCCTTCTTTGTCTTCTTTTTCGATGGAGTGGCTTGGCGGCGCGAGGTGGTCTCTGGAAGTTCGTCGTCGTCATGGCGCTCGAGGCTTTTGCTCGCCTCAAGCTCACGTTGACGCTGCTCGCGGGTCTTGCGGACCAGTGGGGCGACCTCCTCCTCGGACTCGTCGTCGCTGTCACTCTCATCGCTCCCGGCGTTGCCCTTGGCGGGAGGCGACTCGCCCATGTCCTGGATGGACGAACTCGAATTCTCGTCATCCGAAGGCGGGAGCCATCCTTCCACCACTTGGAATAGCTGCAATGAACGCAAGATGAAATTAGAATTACCGCGACTACAAAAACTGCGACTGCGAATAAAGCGAGGTGATTACCGTTGGGGCTGGACGCTTTGCGGTGTAGGGGTGACCCCAGCCTGTGCGTCCAGGTACACCGCCTGGGTGATCTTCTTCAGTGCTGGGATGTAGTCCTCGAGCTTCCATTCGGCGAGGCAGGCCTTCGTCGAGACCTCCCAGCCGGTGTACTGGTACATGTAGTGCTCGCGGCGAGCCAGCGGGACGAGCCGCCGCCCGAGCCAGCAGTTGTACAAGTTTATTGTCTGGAGGCCCCTCTTCTTCAGACCGCGGATGGTCTGGAGCATTTCGTCAACAACCATCCGCTGGTCGCTGGGGAGCTTGCCGACTTGAAGACGGCGCGGCTCGGACCGGTTGGCGGAGTACCGCGGGATCGCCGTCTCGCCCTCCGGGGTCGCCTCGGCAACATAGAACCACGACTTCTTCCAGTCGCTCGCTGCCTTGGCGGGCAGCATCAAGTCGAAAAATGAAGCCTTTGACTTCAGCTGGAAGGTTAGGCCGCCCGCGGCAAGCATTGGGCCGCCCGCCTCCTCGCGGCTGATCCGTCCGTGGAACAGATCTTGCCATAGGGGGAAGTAGGGCCAGCATCCCAAGTAGCATTCGCAGAACGCCACGAAGATGGCGAGCTGCTCGATGCTGTGGGGACCCAGATCCGATGGCTGGATCCCGTAGTAGGCGCAGAAGCGCCGGAAGAACAGGGACGTGGGGAACCCTAGCCCCCGTTCTAGGTGACTGGTGAAGCAGATGAATTCCCTCTCTCGCGGGCTCGGGGTCACCTCTCCGGCCGCGGGGATGCGCCAGCAGCCGGCTCGCAGGACCCCGGCCTCTTCAAAGGAAGCCAGTTGCGCCCTCGTGCACTTAGATCTACCCCAGGGTTCGGTGGAGAGGGCCATGGCGGAAAGGTTTGTGGGGGGGTCGGAGGATTTCTGGTCGGCTGGTTCGCAATGCGAAGGAAGGCGAATGTGCGCGCAGTCGGAGGAAATGGCGAGAAGGTGGTTCTCTGATCGCCTGCCATTCCCCTTATATAGCGGTTGTTACCCACCAAATAAGGGAGACATTGCTATGCGGTGATTACGCCAAAAGTTACCATTGGATTACCCCAACGGCTAGTTTGACCACGGTTAACGGTCCAACTTCAGCCACTCGGCTCGCCGGCCCGACAATGTGCGCCGACTCGACTCGCCAAAGCAGTGATCTGGATGACTAGTTTTCTCCCTTATACAGGAGCCCGCCGACGATTCGACTGGATGTCTACTTTGAAGCCGTATACTCCGACTACCAGCAGCCACCTACGCCTAATCGACGGCGGCCTCGGGGACTACTGATGGGGATGCGCCTACCGGGGTATACCCAGCAGGACATTTCCGACTGGCCCAAGACCTGGCGAGTGGGCCTGCAGGACGGCGACTGGATCAAGGCCCGGCGTGGATCCAAGCGACTGGAAGCTGAAGGCCCAGGCGAGTGGATAGGCCCAGTCGGATTAGGTTAAACGAGTACCGAAGCCTTAACTGATTCGGTTGAGATATGTAAACCCTAGGGGAGGTGAGACTATATAAACCTCCCTGCAGGGCGCGTAGAGATACGTTCCATCATACACCCAAGCGACTCGCCGCCTAGCCGCCGAGCTCGCCCATTGTACCACCTCCATAATACAATCTAGCAGGAGTAGGTCTTTACCCTCCGGGAGGCCGAACCTGGGTAAAACCCTGTGTCTCCGCCCTCATCTCGCACCGCAGATGGCTGGCCGCCCTTGCCCCTCGTTCTACTACTCGCTGCCGATTGCAGCATCTGCCATGACCATTCCCACGACAAGAAGGGTATGCACAAGCTTTCCCCTCCGTGGGAGGGACCATTCGCCATCGGGCGAGTACTCGGCAACGATGCCTACTACCTCATCGACGTCCGCGGGGACGGCAAACTCGACGTCAAGCGACCGTGGAATGTAAACCTCCTACGGAAGTTCTACTCCTGGAACCCCACATATGTACCCTCCAGTCGCTATGAAATAAAAAGAATTGGTTACCGCAAATTGCGCCCACTCTCCGTGTCTTGTGCCACTCGCACTCATAATAATAGCGTCAAGCTAACCGCAGAAGTCAACCTTTGGTACAGCGATCGGCACGGCCAAGTACTGCGTTACAAGGGCACTGGGTCACCTCAGGTCTTGCAACGTCCATGAAAAACGCCTACCCGGAGCCCCATTGGAGTCGCCTAGCCCGACTGGCTCTACGAGCCAAGACAACTGCCTTCGCTACTCACAGCGACCATGATCCTCCGCATCCTCGACATAGCGACTCGAAAAGCCAAGTACCGCGCTCGGGGACTGACGGCCAGTTCAGCACGAGCGGCTAGGGAAAACGCCAAGTATGAGAGCATGCCCAGGACTCGCCATGCGACTGACCCGACGGGTCAGGTAGGAGTGATGCGCTCACCCTAACGCGCCAAGTCCTCACCCACCCCCGAGTCACCCCTAGAACAGCCAAGTACCACGCTCGGGGACTCGGCCACCCGACCTCGTTCGCGCAAGGGAAAACGGTTAAGTACAGAGCACTCATGGGAGTCGCCTTGCGACTGACTCTCCGAGTTCGGGTGAGTCGACCCCAATAAACAAAACATTCAAAACAGCAAACACATAACAAATGAGGTAAACCCCATAAAAAAGGGCGGACGCGCTCGGGGACTCGTTCAAACCTCAATAAGAAACGCACGACAATTCACAAAACAACACGATATTCCATTAATAGCATGTCGCAAGCGTTACAAAATACAAAATATGCCCAATGGCAGCACTGTCACTAACGCCCCAGGGCAAAATACTCTACTCTGCAGGCTTCGACGACGACTCGCCACCACCCTTGCGATTGCGAATGAAGGGAGTGTACGGGTTTGACGGGTACGTCGTCAGCTCACCCGCCATCGCTGCACGGAAGGGTTGCTCGATCTTGAAGTCCCGGTGCTGCGGCTTGGGGTCGTTGGGCACGACGGCCGTCTCCTGGTAAGGAAGGAGGTCGCCCAGACGCGCTCGGAATATATCGCGGCACGGTCCGTCAGCTTCAGCACCTCAGAGATCTCCACCGAGCCGGTCGACGACGGGTAGCCACTCGTCACATCGTCCAGATCAAAATCCTCCGGGAAGTGAGCGAGCCCAAGGCTAAGCGTTGTCGCCGCTCCGCGTCGGAACGCCGATCGCGTCATGAATTCGACGACCGATGGCGCCTTCTCCAAGTATCGCCACACTTCGACGAGGTCGCTGGTAATTACTTCCGTGGGCGACATCTCCTGAAGATACGCCCGTATGCATGTCGCCGACAACGTGGCCGAGTCGACCAGCGTGGCTACACATTGCCGTGCGTCGAACGAATCTGCCTCCTCCGCACTGTCAATGATCCGACCTGCGGACAGAAGGTGATAGTGAATACACCAAAAATTACACAATACATACACTAAAGGCAGAAGCAGGCACACTCACCAATCAGGGGACGGGAGAGATCCGTGATGAAGCTCTGAAGAGAAGTGTAATCATCTTGAAGCCCAGCGACAAGGGCGTCAGAGACCTTACGCTCCTCAGCGGCGGCTGTAACGGCAGCCTTGGCTCGCCCATCCGCCGAAGTTGCCTCCTCCTTCGCCTCCTTTAGTTCATGCTCAAGGTCGGCGATCCGCTTCTCGGCCGAGCTCAGCGCAGTCTGAGCTGCCGCCAACTCACTCGCTGGGACAAGGCCCTGGCGGACCTCCTCCGCCTTCGCAGCAGTTGCCTGGAGTCCCTTGTTCGCCTCTTGGACGACCGCAAGATTTTCCTCCACGCGACGCTTCGCAGCAAGCCGGTCAGCTGACTCGCGCTGCAAACCCTGAACACAAGCCAAACAGTCAGCAACATCAAAAATCCTAAGTGCCCACCCGCTGAAATTCAGCGAGTGCACACTCGGGGACTGGCAATCGAAAATCCTAAGTGCCCACCCGCTGAAATTCAGCGAGTGCGCACTCGGGGACTGGCAATCAAAATCCTAAGTGCCCACCCGCTAAAATTCAGTGAGCGCGCACTCGGGGACTGGACCCGAGAATTAAAAACAAGAAATTAAAAGAATCAGACCACTGCAACACAGCGGCCTGATCCTCGGGGACTGGACATACCTGGATGGCCGCGCCCAGCATGCCATGAAGCTGCAGTGCATCCACGGAGGTAAGAAGGGCCGGAGTGTGCCCGCGCCGCTGCTCGACCTCCGTCTCGGCGACTCCGGGTGCGCGGCTCGATGGTGTGGTACCACTTGCCGTGGCCGCTCTAGCCACGAAGCGCGGGAAGGTCGCGATGGACGCGCCGGCACCAAAAGAGGCTGGCTCGGCCTCCCCTCGCGAAGGAGCACCCTCCTTGATTGCCGAGTCAGTCGCCGCCGCAGGAGCACTTGGAGCCACCGTCGTGTCGTTAGACACCGTGACGACCTCGTCGTTCTTGGACTTCTTGGCACCATTTGTGGGGGCAGCGACCTCGTCAGCCTTCCTCTTCCGAGAGGGGTCCTCCTCCGCGACGACTGGCGGCACCTTGGCCACAGACGGGTGGCTGATCTTCTTAGCTCCGGTCCTACAAATTGATCGCGTGAGAAAAATAATCCGAGTACAATGAAAGACAAAGATAGGTGTGCAAAACTCACTTGGCGACTGGAATGAAGCGTAGCCCCGTGCGGATGCCGGCCGGCTTCTCCAGTTCGGGGCCCAGTCGGCGACTGAGGCCCATCTCCAGGACATCGCGTGCCCAAGACACGGACGGTTTCTTCGTTGTCGAAGCTGCGGCTGGAGCTTCTGAAACATTTTCGGCAGGAGCATCCTTGGGCGGTGAAGCTACCGCGACCGGAGCGGCCCCCGACCCAGAGACTGGGGCGAACGGCGGAGGCATCGAGGCCAGAGGCACCTCAGTCAGTACGGCGGTGATATCCGGCGCCGTCGCCATCTGTGGAGCTTCACCCCTGGCCAGGCTGGTGGTGTCGGAGCTGCTTGGCGAATGAGGCAGAGACGCCTGTTTTGCTGGCTTCGCCTTCTTATTTGGAGGGGCCTTCACCTCCTTTTTCTTCTTCTTCTTCTTCTTTGATGGAGTGGCCTCGCGACGCGAGGTGTGCTCGGGGAGCTCATCATCGTCATCGTCATGACGCTCGAGGCTTTTGCTCGCTTCGAGCTCACGCTGCCACTGTCCGCGTGTTTTCCGGACCAGCGGGGCGACCTCTTCCTCGGATTCGTCGTCGTCGCCGCTCCCGTCACTCTCGACGCCTCCCCTTGCTGGAGGCGATTCGCCCATCTCCTGGACGGACGAGCTCGAATTCTCGTCGTCCGTGGGCGAAAGCCACCCTTCCACCACTTGAAATAGTTGCAATAAGCATAAACAACATCAGCATGACCGCGACTGCATTTAACTGCAACTGCGAATGACAGAAAGATGACTTACCGTTGGAGCTGGATGCTTCGCGGTGTAGGGGGCGACCCCAGCCTTTGCGTTGAGGTACGCCGCCTGGGTGATCTTCTTCAGCGCCAGGAGGTAATCCTCGAGTTGCCACTCGACGAGGCAGGACTTCGTCGAGTCCTCCCGGCCCGCGTACTCGTACATGTAGTGGTCACGGCAGGCCAGGGGGACGAGTCGCCGCCCGAGCCAGCAATTGTACAAATTGATGGGCTGGAGACCCCTCTTCTTCAGGCCGCGGATGGTCTGCAGCATCTCATCCATGACCATCCGCTGGTCTGTTGGAAGCTTGCCGACTTGGAGTCGGCGTGGTTCAGGCCGGTCGGCGGAGTATCTTGGGATCGCCACCTCACCGTCCGGGGTCGCCTCGGTTACATAGAACCAAGACTTCTTCCATTCACTCGCCGCTTTGGCGGGTAGCATCAGATCAAAGAAGGAAGCCTTCGATTTCAGCTGAAATGTCAGGCCACCCGCAGCGAGCATTGGGCCGCCCACTTCCTCGCGACTGATCCGCCCGTGGAATAGATCTTGCCACAGGGGAAAGTAGGGCCTGCAGCCCAGGTAGCACTCGTAGAACGCCACGAAAATGGCGAGCTGCTCGATGCTGTGCGGGCCCAGGTCCGACGGTTGGATCCCGTACAAGGCGCAAAAGCGCCGGAAGAAAAGAGATGTTGGGAATCCCAGCCCCCGTTCTAGGTGGCTGGTGAAGCAGACGAACTCTCCCTCACGCGGGTCCAGGGTCACCTCTCTGGCCGCAGGGATGCGCCACCTGCCAGCGCGCAGGATCCCGGCCTCCTCGAAGGACGCCAGTTGCGCCCTCGTGCACTTGGACCTGCCCCATGGTTCGGTGGGGGGAGCCATTGGCGGAAGGGTTCGTGGGGGTCGGAAGATTTCGGCTCGGCTGGATCGCGATGCGGTGGAAAACGAAGGTGCGCGCAATTGGAGGAAATGACAAGGGAGTGGTTCTCCGATCGCCTACCATTCCCTTTATATAGCGGTTGTTGCTCGCCAAATCAGGGAGCCGTTACTACGCGGTGATTACGCCAAAAGTTACCGTTGGATTACCCCAACGGCTAGTTTGACTACGTTTTGACGGTCCAACTTCAGCCACTCGGCTCGCCGACCCGATCACTACAAACAATGGCTAAATATTTCGCCGATCCAATCGCCAAAGCTGCGACCAGAATGACTAGTTTCCTCCTTTATTCAGGAGCCCGCCACCGATTCGACTGGATGTCCGCGTTGAAAGACGTATACTCCGACTGCCAGCGACCACCTACGCCCAATCGACGACGGCCTCGGGGACTACTAATGGGAATATGCCTACCGGGGTATACCCAGCAAGACGTTTCCGACTGGCCCAGGAACTGGCGAGTGGGCCTGCAAGACGGCGACTGGATCAAGGCCCGGTGTGGATCCAAGCGACTGGAAGCTGAAGGCCCAGGCGAGTAGATAGGCCAAGTCGGATTAGGTTAAACGAGTACCGAAGCCTTAACTGATTCGGTTGAGATATGTAAACCCTAGGGGAGGTGAGTCTATATAAACCTCCCTACAGGGCGTGTAGAGAGACATTCCATCATACACCCAAGCGACTCGCCGCCTAGCCGCCGAGCTCGCCCCGTTGTACCACCATCATAATACAATCTAGCAGGAGTAGGTCTTTACCCTCCGGGGGGGCGAACCTGGGTAAAACCCTGTGTCTCCGCCCTCATCTTGCACCGCAGATGGCTGGCCGCCCTTGCCCCTCATTCTACTACTCGCTGCCAATTGCAGCATCTGTCGTGACCATTCCCATGACATGGTTCATACCCCACACTATGGTCTTTGGTATCCTCGTGGGTCAACATTTGCTCTTTGTGGGTACACGGACTCAGATTGGTCTGGTGATAAGGATGATAGAAAATCAACATCCGGGACTTGCCAATTCCTTGGTAGGTCCTTGGTATGTTGGTCCTCTAAGAAAAAAAATTGTATATCTCTCTCCACCGCCGAAGCCGAGTATGTGGCAGCTGCTAGTGCTTGCACTCAATTGCTATGGATGAGGAAAACTTTAAAGGAATATGGTGTCCATTGTGACAAAGTGCCTCTTATATGTGATAATGAAAGTGCTATCAAAATTGCCTATAACCCAGTGGATCACACAAGGACAAAGCATATTGAGATTCATCATCACTTCATTAGGGATCATGTTGCTCGAGGTGATATTGAGCTATCATATGTGTCAACCAAAGACCAACTTGCCGACATATTCACGAAGCCACTTGATGAAGTAAGGTTTTGTTATTTGAGGAATGAACTAAATATCATAGATTCAAGGAGCTTGACTTGATCACCTTGCATACTCACCTATGTCTTGACCCTTATTTGGTTTAGGTGTAGGCATGGAGATAGGGGGAGTGCGGTCCTAATACATTGGACTATCCCTCCCCCCATAATGCCAACATCACTGAAAATCAATTCTCTTAATATCATTTTGTGATATGTGAGATTTATTGATGAGTAGTGGCTATGAACCCAAGGATAATTCTTCGCGGTGTCATGCAACAAACTCTTATATGGTGGCCTCGGCCACCGCACGCTTCTTAAGTGAAGAGTTTGTTCTTAGAGTGTTTTGGTTGGATTTAACTTTGCCATTTTTTAGATCTTTTTTGACTCATTATTTCTTCACAGTACATCCTCTAAATCCCAGGACTACTCTCACCTACAAACATGTTCCTCTTGCCACACATTTGTCCAAACACTTGAATTTGGGGTTTCTGGTCAAAGGGGGCCGGAGTGTTCGCCATGTACCAACCAGAGTGCCTGGCCTAGCCGGACTCTCCGCTTGATATAGACCGGACATTCTGGCAGGGCCGAACTGTCCGGCGCATATGGCCCGGACTGTCCGCCCTCAGCGGTTTTGTTCTGATATCACGGGTCGGGGAGAAGTGGATGGTTCAATCCTCCTTCTTCTCCCCAACTCTCTCTTCCTCTCAGACCGCTGTCCGTGGCCAGGAGCTTCACTAGGAGGGCTCATCCACCCCGGATCTTGCTGTTGTTGTCGGCCATTTGCCTCCCCTTGCCGTTGGGATCCGTTCCCCACCAGTGAAGGTCCCCATGGATGCTGGTATGATGCCCCCTTTCTTCTCCATCTCTAGGGTTGGCCTAGATGAATTTTTTTGGGCAATGTCTTACCTAGATCCATGGATACATCATTACTGCGTGCAATATTCATCCTGGTAGTGGTTTTAGCAATCCCGATCTGTCCCGATTGAACTCACCTGTGCAACCCGAAAATCTCGCAGGATCCAGCCAGACTATCCGGCGTGTACGGGCACTCCGGCCTAGCTGGAATGTCCGGTCGATACAGACCAGACTGTCCGGTCCAGGCAGATTATCCGGGGTAGATTTTTCGGACTGTCCGGTGTTTTCAATCGTACAACTCCAGATTTCTTTGACTACTACTTTTTGATTAAAACTCCAGGAAAAATGTTCTTACCCCATATGTTATCCCTCTATTCTGATTTCACAGGTGGTTCTCATCCTCGCCATCCTCGGGCTGCTAAGAAGATGGCTGGTCGCAGGTTCCAGTATGATGAAGAGCGTGACATTCATGTTGATCCCTCTATGGTCAGGCATGCTGCTCGAGACCGTGCCACAGCAAACCATGAGAAGATGAGGCAGCTAAAAAGAGATGAAGCCAAGAAGATGAAGTTTGATTCATTGACTACTCTAGCTAATTTGGGTACCAAGGAGTTTGTGGAGATGAGACTCCAACAATTCTACTCCCTTCCTCGCTCCTCGACTGATGAGCGCTTCTGGAGGACTGAGCAAGCCCTGCTGTTTTCTGAGCTCTATGGTAGCTTCTAGACTCCTACTTGTCCCATGCAGTCGTTGGATCTTGAGAATCTTCGTTCTCACAAGTACTTTGAGGATGCTCTATGGGTGACTGAGAAGATGGGGCTGCACACCATCTTTCTGGCAAAAGAAGACTACAATGTTGAGTTGGTCCAGCAGTTCTATGCCACCGTGGTCTTTGGGGAGACTAGTGACATTCCTCTTGAGTGGATGTCTGGTACTACCAGGGTTTGCTCCAACATGGTTTAGTTTGCTCACATTCTTGGATTGCCTTTCAATCCCAATGGTCCCAGTGGTGTCCGGATGCACGTACATGGACAGTCATATGATAAGAATCACCTGGCTCCAATTTATGCTCACAATGGTGTGGTTGGCCAAACCACCAATATCAATCTCATCTACAACATTTTGCTTCGCATGTTCCGCCACACTCTCACTTCTAAGGCTGGCAACAAGGATGCGATGAGAGGCGCTGAGATCAACATGATGGCTCATGCTCACACTATGTACATTCATGGTCCAGCTCATCCAGGTGGTGCTATTGATGTTATGGACTTCATCTATCCGGATTTGTACAAGTGCATCACTGACAAGAAGTTCCCTCTGTATGCCCCTTATGTGATGAAGCTCATTGCTGCTCACACTCCAGTCACTCCCCTGCTTTATCAAGACCTTGTTCCTCACACTGCTGCAAAGCTTCAGAGGAAGGGCTCCCCTACCACCAAGGCTCCTCGAGGCTACCCTCCAGCTCAGGACAATTTTGAGGATGATGAGATAGATTTTGATGACTCTGACAGTGACGGTTCTGAGGAGGTGCAGGCACTATCATCTCGTGGCCCTAGGATGAAGCATGCTAGCAATGCATATCGCTTCAACACCTCTAAGGAGGAAGTGCACAAGAAGGTAAAGAAGGCTGCATGATGGAAGAAGCTCCTCCTATGCCAGAACATTGACATTCTCCATGGGCGGTATGATGCATACAAGGCAAACAGGAATTTCATGAAGGAGCTCAAGCGGATCAACCCGCCCATGGATGTTGATCCATCTCAGCAGCAGGCGTCTGATGGCACTCTCTCCTATGGACACTGGAGTCAGGGACGTGTTGACTGGTCCATGTTTGAGGATGTGTCTTCTTCTTCTCGCCCTCACGGCCAGAGCTCGACTCGGGATGACTATGATGATGAGGATGGTGATGAGTATGAGGACGAGGACTTCAGTGGCTAGAGTCTGTCTTAGGGTATTTTAGTAGTGCTCTTTTCCCTTTTTGGCTTCTCGATGCCAAAGGGGGAGAAGTAGCCCCATATTATTAGGCTGCTATCAGGATTTGCATGGGTACACGGGCTTCATGTTTTTTTCGATTTGCCTCTTTGAAGCTCCGTGTTGTGACACCCCCAGGGTCAGGGCTAAACAAATCCCAGACCTCCGTCTGACATAATCTTAACCTTGAGCTCGAGGATATCCAGTGAAGAATCGGTAACACATCGGTGACACTATGACACAAAATTATTACAGCAAGCTCATAGCTGAGCGAAGAGACAAATTATTACAAGCAGAGGTCACTGACCACAAACATCAAACAACGGAAGTCAAATTATGCTATTAAGTATAGCAAACTTAAAAAATGGCCTAAGAGGCCTGAAGCATAATGATGACATCCCAGCCCATAGATTCCAGGCTATCGGCCGGGAACCCCAAGCTACTCGTCGATGTTGATGTAGTACCAAACTGATCTTCAGGGGAACACTTACTCTGCCAAAAGTATCAACAAAGCAAGGGTGGGTATAGGGTGTACTCCGCAAGACCTATGGTTGGTGGAGTTGTTTTGCATAAAGCCATCTTGAGAGAGAGAGAATAAGCTCATCTATTCAGAGTATTTTAAAAGGGGATAAGAGAGCGACATCTCCAAAGTATTGATCATCATATTTTTATATCCACCAAGTCATCATCATCTACCAACTAGGAAGCATCCTTAAACACACGTTGAACTACCAAGTTTTACGATTAGGTTATAGTTCTCTATGATCTTAGAATCTGGTCACCAAGCGTTAATAATCGTGAACACGGCTTTTTGAAAAGATTATTACCCTGCAGGGGTGTACAACTTTACCCACACGTACTAACCTTCTATTAATGCCACATGATTAGCCCTCTTCCTTGGAAGGCCGGCAGAGGGTGGTTAGACACGACCTTTACCTTGCTTTCTCCGAGACCATGAGTCAAGCAATAAGGATGGTTCCGACGTAACAGGTCAAATGCCGAATCCGGTCCTTACATATGTGAGGCGAGGTTGGTTTACCAGGGGCGCTATCAACCCCAAGCAACCCGGTCCATGCTTCCCTGCCTGTTATGAATGCACCTTCACCCAGCAAATCTTTCAAAAGGTTTTCTATGCATATGTCGAATGGAATGCCTAAACTATGTGACTCATGGAATCTACTAGGCAAGTTAGTTGCTCGTGAGGTTGTCCAGGCCCCGTGTGGTTGTACGCTCGTCTCGGTTCCTAGTGGTGGCGAGCATGGGACTAGAAAAACCACATCCCACTGTGGCCTCCCATACAAGCCTTAGCATGTTTAATCTCATATCACCTCTGATATCATCTCATCATGTTCTCTTGTCATACTAGATTCTCTGCATCTGATACATCATCTGGATGAACTAGAACTGACAGCTATGCAGGGCTAAGAAATACACATATATAAGCTCTAGCAGTGCACACAAGCCAAACCTAGTTATGCTAGGAGCAGTGGATCAGGTAATATAAGCTCAAAGGGAATAATGCAACAGATCGGATACTCTATCTATCGATAAAAGACCAGAGTAGAATCGTATGCATCATGGCAAAAATTCAAATGCTTTCAAAATCATAGGATTATATCATGGTGGGGCTATGCTTGCCTTTGCCACTTGATAACAGATAGGCAGATCTTCGGGAGCCTTATACTTGACTTGATTATAGTTGGTCAAGTATTGTTCGTCAATCTTCTACTTCGATGGTGTTGATCTCGGTCTTCGATCTCGATATCGATATCGTATTCTACCGGAGAAGAACCAAATACTGGAAAGAAAGGGAAACAATCAACACATGGCATCGATGCAATGCTCAAGCAAGGATGATGATATGACAAGTTAAATTGCATTGAAATGTAACCCTGAGGCATGCTCGACCATTTAATCAGGGTTCCGAGGGGTATAAACCCTAACTCGGTGAAACTCCGGAATCACCTATGAGGGGTTACTATGTTGTTCTAATTAAACTTGTTATGAAATTTGATTATCAATGCATGATTATAGCTTCGATAAGTAGATCTCATTTTTCTGAACATTTTGATATATTATACATATTTATCTGACTTATAAATAATTAGATATTGATTTTATAAGATTAAACCAATTTCTGGAATTATTAAACCATTAATGAAAATATTACAAAACTGGGAAAACACTTTTCGTACCGGAGCTAACCCTAGCCAATGAGGCTGAAGGAGGGGCCCGAGGCCACCTCAGTTGCCACGCCAGCAGGGTGGCCCCAGATGGGTTGTCTAGGCTGACCGCGTCAGGGGTGACGTCACCATGACGTCACAGCCATGTCAGCGGGCCGCTGATCGGCAGACGATGATCATCGCCAGCGATCTAGGCCGAGCCAGGAAGCACGGGGTAGATCTTTCAAACGAGCACGACGACGCGAGCAATAATATAGCGGCGCCGCCTAGGAAAGGTCACCGGAGCATCAACCACGATGAGATACCACGGCAGCAACGGCAGGTGAACACGGGACGACAGCACATCAAGCGGACAGCTGATTGGAGTGGACAAGAGACACAGAATCTCACCAGGAGCACATATATGCTGGTGGCGCGACACGGTGGAGCGCAGATCGACAGCGGGAAGCGGCTACTGGCGGCAGACAACGGTCTCGATTCAGGCGTCCGGAAGCACGCGCGCGAGCGATAGAGGACTAGGATGAAAGAGCCGAGCGAGGGGAGTTAGACGGTGGTCTCGGCTTGGGATGGGGCGGCCGGAGACGACGGGTACAGAGGGGTCCTGCGGCTAGGGTTTCCCAGCCATGGAGAGAGGAAGAGTAAGAGGGGAATGGCAACTAGGGTTCTCCAGGGGCGAGGTCAGGGTCCTTATAGGCACTAGCAGGCGGCGGCGCACATCTTGGCACACGCCGGCGGCGGATGCGCGGCCAGTGAGGTGCTTCGTCCGATTAGGAGGTCGACGATGACTCGAGGAAGACGACGAACAGGTATGGGCACAGGTGGGCTATTGCTGGGCCGACTGTGGAGTTGCGGGTTGCGCGTGAGCAGCAGATAGACGAGGGAGAGAGAGGGCCAAGGTGGGCTGGGGGAAGGAAAAGAAGAGAGGAAGGAGATCTGGGCCGGCCTAGAGGCTCTGGTTCTCTCTTTTTTATTCTGGAAGCTTTTCTTTTTCTGTTTTCATTTCTATCTTTCTAGTTTTATTTGAAATCTGTTTTGGGTATTTCAAAAATACCAGAAGCTTTTATAAAACTAGTAAAATATTGTGGGGCCCCTTTTATTCAATTTGGGCTCCAAACATTTTGGGTTTTCAAAATACAAAACCCTTTTGAATGTATTTCAAAGAGAGAGGGATATTTAGGTTTTAGGGGTTTGATTTATTTTTCTTTGCGTGCATTTTAAGGAATGATGCTCATGAATGCACAAACAACCCTAATTAAATATTAACTAAAACTGGGGTGTTACAGCTCTATCCCCCTTACAAGAATCTTGACCCGAGATTCCAAAGGTAGGAAAAGAGACAGAGAGAGAAAGAAACAGGGACACTTCTAAGGATAAGAGGGAAACACACTAAACAACACATAGAGTATCTCATGGTCAACTCATGGATGGAGTGTTCAGAAACAACTCTAAGATGAAAAACATGAAACACGTCAAGGTAACAGAGGAAACAAGAGGAGAAGGTTTCAAGTTGTTAGATAGATAGTCTTCATGAGGGTTGAGACCATGGAGCTTCAGAAGAGTTTAAGCTTCTGAAAAGGAAAGCTTCCAACAGAAAGAACATAACCACAGACTTCGAGAAATGAACCTCTACTAAACGGCTTAAGTAGAGATTTTGGGTTATAGAGATTTGGATCAACAAAACCAAGCTATTGAACTACTTTTGACACAGAAGGTTCACTCTTTCATTCAACAGAAGGCCAAGACAGAAAGGTGTTTTGGGGGAGAGGACACATAAGAGGCACAAGAAACATGTAATCAAGAGGAACTACAGATTACCAAAATCATAGCCGCTGTTATAACATGGTTGGAAAACGAAGGAAACTCTTTATTCATCCAGGTATATCAAAATCTCTGCCAAAGATCATGATATCACTTTGCACCACTAAGATGAATAGTTTAGAAGATTCCTGATGACACGAGAAGAAAGAAACTTCATTCTCAGACTTCCACTACTTGGCACATATGCACTTACCAACATAAAAGGTCTAGAGAATTAACCGAGAGACATTTAGCAACACTACTTCAAATATTCTCCTTGATGTTCGAGAAATCAGGCATCAAGTAAAGGTCGGACTTCAAAGACAAGGAAACCATAAGAACAACTCCTATAATGAATTATAGAAGAAGCCTCGTGAAGAGTGGTTATTATTGCTGAACCAGGAGAATATGACAAAAGGTCTGTCCGCTTAAGCGTGTCAACCATTACATCAATATTGCTGAATTTACAAAGAGACCTATGTAGAAACCTTGAGAAACACCAACCATCATATCTGCTTGAGATTCAGATTTGGTTGGGTGATATGATACTTCAGAATCAGCATGTCTGAATAGAAAGTTTGCAACATTTACCTCAAAGATAAAGTTACTAGATTCTCAAGATATGGACTATAGTGTAAAGCTCCAAAAGATGATCTAGATTGCTATACCCTTATAATAGCATCTTGTCGAAATACAACTGCATACATATAAAGTGCTAACAATAAAACACACATGTATCCTTAAGTAACGGAGATAACTCTTCTCGAATCCACGGTGATATCTTTCATCATTTGCACGTGAATCAGAGAAGGTCACTTCTAACATCCAGAACTCATACTTCGAAATAACACAAAGTTGGTTCTCGAAAGTTTCCAACATTAATGCCCAATGTCCCATATGAATCTAATCTAGCATGGAGAAAATAAGGATGCCAACGATGGGATCAACAGCAAACTTATCAGGACACTCCAAGAAGATGGACTCATATGTCGTATGAACAAAGCGAGAATATTGGTCAGACCAAAGAACATGAAGTTGTACACAAGTGAAACATCACAAATAGAACACCATCAAGATAGTCCTTGGAACTGAGTTTGATTTGATGATTGCCCAAATCAAATCAGAGGTGGGGACGATAACATATCCATGAAGGAGATGATATCTTTATTCAGCACAACAAAACTATACATGCCTTTAAGAAGAAACAAAGTCGGATAGAACTTTTGTCTTACAACTCTCCAAGTTGTTGTTTAAGCTCAACCAACTAGTTTGGGGGTATATAGTACGGATCCTTGGAGAAAGGAACAGTTTAGAGAACTTGCTTGCTCAAGAACTTGACATCACGGTCATGTGGCAACATGGCGATACTTCTAGAAGACATCTAGAATATCACGAACCACCATTATGTCACTTGATTTGAGAGGGAACTTGCTTGGAAAGGAAAGATGACGTAGTCGTAGAGCTTCGGCACAAGCCTAACTCTTTGACCGAAGAGACTGTACCAGAATAGCAAACTTGGTAGCTTAGTCAAACTTTGCTTAGTGATAGGGTTAACCAATCATGCCAAGAATGACACGAATGTCCTTGGATATCAAAACAATAATAATTGCAAAGAATCTCAGATGGCCACATTATTACGCACACGCATCACTCACGAGCGCGAAAGCTTGAGTAAGGGTGGGTAAATATGTGTAAGAGCATCACTCCATTAAGGGGTCAGGAAACTCAGCACGACCTCTTAGTATAAAATAGTGTGACACTTTAAGGTAGAACAGATAGAAGCTAATCAATGCCTCTTGATCTGCGGATTACAACACTTTGACCTGGTCCTAGATATGACGAGGTACTAGAGTTTTCCAAATGGTTTGTCATGACGGACCACAAGAGTATCTTGCTTCAGAAGACACCGATACACATTTACTACTTGGCTACCAACTAGGAGACAAAGGTCAGAAACAACAAGGGGAAGGAAGAACATGCTCAGGATAGAATCCCGTGATGTGGATGCATAGATTATCAATTTTCCAAAAACCAATGCATGGGAGGGTAAGGTGTGGCAGAGTCATGAATATAGATGTGAGACTTACGAGGAGTACTCTTGTCGTGATCTATTTGGTTCCATTAAAGAACATGTGCCATAGCTAGTGGTAGGGTAAGTCCTTAGTTGTCACAATTCAATTGTGAGAAAAACCACAAGCTTGGAGGCCATAATTGGAGTACCAACCATCCTGAGGTAATGTGTGAACATTTATGACAGGGGTCAAAGAAATGGATCTTTGCTTAAAGGTCAGCTTCATGTACAAGATTCACAACACCAGAATCCAGCACAATCAGGGATCTTAGGTTCAAGTCCAAGGGTTAAAACCCAAAGAAAGAAGTAACTACTACTTGAGTGACATAGCGTACATTGCAAGGTAATAATCATGAGGTAGCTTCCAAGATAAGAAACGACTTCTAAAGTACCCAAAAAATGTATAAAGGAGGCAGACAAGGCGAAAGGAAACCTCGAAGCCTACAAAACACAGTAGATCCAACAATATAATATTGTGGGTCCGAGAGATAGAGAGATCATGATAGAAAGGAATCTCTCAGATGGACAAGAGCAAAGGGGAAAAAGGGAAACACAACACACACAACTCTAGAGAATTCAACACTAGGTCAACTAGCTTAGAAACAACATACCAAGAAGGCACCTAAGCTTTGAAAGACTAGAAGAGATATCAAAAGTTTTCCAAATCAACACCAGGTAAGATAACCTAGAGTTAGAGCGAAACTGGATAAGGAGAAAAAGAGGCATACTAGAGTTTTCGCAAATACTTTTCATTTTTGAAATAGTTTTCACAAACACTAGACTCAACATCGACCAATAGCAAGGTTTTCCTATGGTCGGTACTGCTCTGATACCAAAACCTATGACACCCCCGGAGTCAGGGCTAAACAAATCCCAGACCTCTGTCTGACATAAGCTTAACCTTGAGCTCGAGGATATCTAGTGAAGAATCTATAACACATCAGTGACCCTATGACACAAAATTATTACAGCAGCTCATAGCTGAGCAAAGAGCCAAATTATTACAAGCAGAGGTCACTGACCACAAACATCAAACAACGGAAGTCAAATTATTCTATTAAGTATAGCAAACTTAAAAATGGCCTAAGAGGCCTGAAGCATAATGATGACGTCCTAGCCCATAGATTCCAGGCTGCCGGCCGGGAACCCCAAGCTACTCATCGATGTCGATGTAGTACCAAACTGATCTTCAGGGGAACACTTACTCTGCCAAAAGTATCAACAAATCAAGGGTGAGTACAGGGTATACTCCGCAAGACCTATGGCTGGTGGAGTTGTTTTGCATAAAGCCATCTTTGTTTATAAAACAAGAGAGAGAGAGAGAGAGAGAAGAATCTCATCTATTCAGAGTATTTTAAAAGGGGATAAGAGAGCGACATCTCCAAAGTATTGATCATCATCTTTTTATATCCACCAAGTCATCATCATTTACCAACTAGGATCACCCCCTCGTACCCATGAGGAAGCATCCTTAAACACACGTTGAAATACCAAGTTTTACGAGTAGGTTATAGTTCTCTATGATCTTAGAATCTGGTCACCAAGCGTTCATAACCGTGAAAATGGCTTTTCGAAAAGATTATTACCCTGCAGGGGTGTATGTCACATCCCAAGATTTTCGAAATCTTGTAATGTGAAAAAATAAATAAACAAAATAAATTATTGTTAAAAATTAGGGTGTAAAGAAACTTTTGTTTCTAAATGGAAACTTGAAAATCCCATCTTGAACAAACTTTGGTTAAATTTTGAATCCAACGAAATCCAAATCAAGAGAAATGCATTCTTCATAAAATGCATCTGGAAATTTAAACACTTGGAAAATAAATCCAAACCCTAAACCCTAATGGAATAAAATCATTTCAAAATTATCCCCAAGCCTATGGATTTGATCCATATAAAAATTTGTCAACAAACATTTCAAAATGATCAAGAATGACAAATAGAAATGTTATAAAACCATATAAATTGATTTCATTCAATTAGGAACCATAAATAAAATCTTATGAATTTAATAATATAAGGAAATTAAATTTCCAAAGCTAATAAAGAACGTATCTAAAAATCCATACCAAATGGAGAACAGATAATCCTAAAGATATTTAAAATGATAAATAAATATTAAATAAGGTTTCACAAATTGGAATCACCAAGTTTGGATCTCTAAATAAAAAGATATGGATTTTGTAAGATGAAGAAAGAAATATTAAATAAAGAATATTTAAAGACCAAATCAAATATTGGCCAAATCCATAAGCAAATGGAATGAATATAATCCCAATCCAAATAAAATAAAAGGATAAAGAAATTTCAAAATAAAATAAAATGGCATTAACCATTCTACCCCTATTTTAATAAAGACAAATCTCTAATAAGAATAATTATATAATTCATGATAAAATAGTATTTTGGAATTTACCCAAGTGAAATAAAAGTTGTTTAATTCAACTTAATTAAGGTTAAAGAGATCTTCCAAATAAACTTTAGGGAATTAAAACTATATTTAATTCCATTGGAATTAAAACAAATATCCAAATGATTTATGAATCATATTAAATATATTCTAATTAATTCAAGGTGAATATTTTGACACCCTATTAAGTAAATAAAACTTACTGAAAGATTTTGGAAGGATTTAGAATTCAAATGGAAATTAAAAAAAAACATTATTAAATCTTGAATGAATTAATACAAGGACCTACTTTAAATAATTAAAAAGGCACTAAAGAAATAAAAGATTTATTCTAATTTTTTGAATTCAGATTGTGTTAGCAATCAGTGCTTGAATATACAAAAAGGTTGAGAGAAGTTTGAATTCAAATAGAGGTTTGAAAAGTTTAAACAAAACCAAAACAGAATAAAAGAAATGGAAAAAGAAAAAGAAACAGGAACAAAAAAAAGGACCTCAACCCAACCAACGAGCCCACTAGGCCCAGCTACCCATCTTCCCTCTCACCCCGAGCGAAACGTTTCTCACCGCAGAACTCACCCACTCAGTCGCTGAACGCCCGGACCCACTCCCCCTCTCTCCCTCACGCTGACAACGGACCCCACCGCCAGCTCCCTTCGTCCTCACCCGCGCGCTAACCTCGCCGGCGGTTTGTGCCGTTAATTGCTCGCTTGAATTCCTCTTCAAACACGCATTGATTCGGCCCTGCGACCACGCAATCTTAATCGCCTCTCTTCCCTCTCTCATTCCCCTCACTCGCCAGAACCTATACGCCCCTAGGCCGTCCTAATTCCTCTTCGAAGCTCCACTGCCCCGACGAGTTCCGGCGTCGATTCTGGCGAGCCCCGACTCTCTCCTACCTCCTAGCTCACACCAGCTTGATCCCCATCATCTCGCGCACCTGCCCATGGTCTTCGTTCGCCCACGCATGCCCCACAACCTCGCCTCTGTCTTCGCTTGAGCGCCACCAACGACCCCCGCAACTCCGGCGAGCAGTAGGCGACGAATTAGCACACCCCTTGCTCTCTGGTGGGTACCATCGCAACCCCTGCAAGCGTGTGCACCTTCCTGACTATTTTCCCTGCCTTATTATGCCACAGGAACTCGCCCCCATCGATGACCGTACGAGCCCGAGGCGCAGCGCAGCTCCGGCGAGGAATCGCCATCACCTCTGTGCGCCCCTTCACCAACCACGAGCACGTTGAGCTCCAGCACATCCCGGCGAACTCGGTGAGCACTTCCTTTCACTCCCTCGCTTCCTAGACTCACCGAACCACCGCCACCAGACACGCCGCCGCCACCTGCCGCCGCCAGCGCCGCCCATCTCTGGCAGGCACGCTGTGCGCCATGCGATTACGATCTAGTGGCCACGATAGAAGCTAACTCGAAAGGGTATGGATAGATCTGTGCCGCTCGATCTAACTTAGATCCAACGCCTCTCGTTGCGCGATCCGTGTGAACCGGTATCGGCGAATAAGAACACGCCACGTGGCCCTGCCTGATATTTTAAATACAGATTTGATCTATTAGATGCTAGATTTTGTAAAATCTATAACTTTTATTCTACACGTCCAAATTTTGCAAATTTTATATCAATGGATTCAGAAAGACAAGGCCTAGCCAACCATGCACTTTGTTTAGTAAAAGCTTCTGATAAATTGATTGTTTTTGCAGAAACTTGTGTATGCATGTTTAGAATATAAAATTTATTCTAAAATGATTTTGAGGATAAAATCTTTGGCAAATGGTTTGTTTTGAACCTACTGACCCTAGGAATCAATTGGTGGTTTCAAAAATGTATTTGGTGAAACAAAATAATGAATCTTTGATTTAAAACATTTCTAGTCAAATAAAAATATGGTTTAATTATTAAAAAGGGTTTTGGAAGAAAACCTTTGAGAAATGTTTTGGAAATAAACTCTCTGACCCTAAACACAAGGTTTTATGGTTTGAAAATATATTTTGTGAAACCTATAGAATGTTGCCTTATTAAAAGCATTTCTTCACCACATAAGATAATGACTTGGTTTAAAAATGGTTTATGAAGTGAAATCTTTTGCAAATGATTTTGCCACTTTATAAAATGACCATGAGGTGTTTTGAAATGTTTATGACCCATTAGAAATCACTTTTACAAATAAAACAATCTTCTGCATGTTTGCATGCATTGTTTGTTTCTATCATTTTATGAGATGAATTGCTTGAATGGTAGATTGAAATATTGTTTGCTTGATTGAATTATAGTGATTTGAAGTGTGTGAACATTGCAAAGATCAAGGAGTGAACTTATACTCTCTACCAAAAAGGCAAGTGATGCTTCATACTTTTGTCCCATTATTTTCACTATGCATTAGTGATATTTCTAAGTAGGACTTGCATAGAATTTTTGCTAAGTATAAACTATGCCATGGAAAATCCTAGTAGATGAAACCTTAGTAGAATTTCCTAAGTTAAGACTCCTACTACTATCAAGCTTAGCTTAGCTAATAGAAAACAAGGGTGGAATATATATTCATGCTATGAAATATTTCTAAGTCTATGGACTTATGTTTTGTTTAATAAAACAACTAAGTGAATGAATCACCTAGGTGTAATGGAAGGAATAGTTTGAGTTGAGTGGTTCACAAGGCCCATTTCTATGGTTTACCTTGTGTATCTCACTTGTGGATGGCCACCCAGGAACAAAGAGATTTGAGATGTCAAATGTTGAGAAGCTTCAAGTGCAGCCACTTGGCATTATGGGCTCTGCCTGGATCATATAGGTTGCAATAACTTAGCCAAATGGACAGTTGGTGGTAGGGGAATGATAGGTTGAGAGCGTCCATTCTGGTCTAAGGGAAAGCTTCTGAAAGATCTTGTCTTGGTGAAACCAAGTATTGTGGGGAAAGTGCACCACCTCTGCAGAGTGAAAAATCTAAGTACTTAGCCATGTCCCTGGCAAAGGACAATTTGAGCATCAAGACATGGAAGCTATCAAGAATCTCATCATCCCAATTTCTAAGTTAAAAACTTGGGGTTGAATAAGGGTTGAAGGATCACCAATTTCTATTGGGAGATGCCTTGGGAAAGATTTTGTCAAGCAAAAACTTAGTGTTTTCAAATGATAAGGAAAATCTATTTTGAGCAAATCAAGCCTAAGCTCCACTTAGCCAAATGCATATAGATGATAGACTCCACTATACTACCATAGTATCACTCGCCAATACAATTCAAATGTATTGACCCTTGTGGCTGTAACTTGTTATGTTGCAGGTTTGTTTGATATTAGTGAAGTTTATTGATTAGGATTACAAGTCTACAACCAACATGTCTGCCTATGGCACTTTGAAGATGAAGGACCCCATGCTATTGTTATATTCTGCTGCATTGTAATGAGATAGCCAAATGAGCTATGTAAGATGTAATAAATTATTTTATTCCTGGTTATAAAGTTGTATTATGACCTTTGTTTCTTGATATTACATCTTAACTGTGGATGCTAGCTATTGATCCAGGGACTAGCATTGTAAACACAGGGATCTCTACCTTATTAAAGGTTGGGAAACTTACAGTGTACACCTTTACCCACACATACTAACCTTCTCTTAATGCCACATGATTAGCCCTCTTCCTTGGAAGGCCGGTAGAGGGTGGTTAGACACAACCTTCACCTTGCTTTCGTCGAGACCATGAGTCACTCAATAAGGATGGTTCCGCCGTAACGGGTCAAATCCCGAAGCCGGTCCTTAAAGATGTGAGGAGAGGTTGGTTTACCAGGGGCGCTATCAACCCCAAGCAACCCGGTCCACGCTTCCCTACCTGTTTTGAATGCACCTTCACCTGACAAATCTTTCAAAAGGTTTTCTATGCATATGTCGAATGGAACGCCCGAACTATGTGACTCATGGAATCTACTAGGCAGGTTAGTTGCTCGTGAGGTTGTCTAGGCCCGTGTGGTTATACGCTCGTCTCGGTTCCAAAGGTAAGAACTCGGTTCCTAGTGGTGGCGAGCATGGGACTAGAAAAACCACATCCCACCGCGGCCTCCCATACAAACCTTAGCATGTTTAATCTCATATCACCTCTGATATCATCTCATCATGTTCTCCTGTCATACTAGATTCTATGCATCTAATACATCATCTGGATGAACCAGAACTGACAGCTATGCAGGGCTAAGAAAGACACATATATAAGCTCTAGCAGTGCACATAAGCCAAACCTAGTTATGCTAGGAGCAGTGGATCAGGTAATATAAGCTCAAAGGGAATAACAACAGATCGGATACTCTATCTATCGATAAAAGACCATAGTAGAATCGTATGCATCATGGCAAAAATTGAAATGATTTCAAAATCATAGGATTATATCATGGTGTGGCTATGCTTTCCTTTGCCACTTGATAACAGATAGGCATATCTTCGGGAGCCTTGTACTTGACTTGATTATAGTTGGTCAAGTATTGTTCATCGATCTTCGACTTCGACGGTGTTGATCTCGGTCTTTGATCTCGATCTCGATATCGTATTCTACCGGAGAAGAACCAAATACCGGAAAGAAAGGGAAACAATCAACACATGGCATCGATGCAATGCTCAAGCAAGGATGATGATATGACAAGTTAAATTGCATTGAAATGTAACCCTAAGGCATGCTCGACCATTTAATCAGGGTTCCGAGGGGTATAAACCCTAACTCGGTGAAACTCCGGAATCACCTACGAGGGGTTACTATGTTGTTCTAATTAAACTTGTTATGAAAGTTGATTATCAATGCATGATTACAGCTTAGATAGGTAGATCTCATTTTTCTGAATATTTTGATATATTATACATATTTTTCTGACTTATAAATAATTAGATATTGATTTTATAAGATTAAACCAATTTCTGGAATTATTAAACCATTAATGAAAATATTACAAAACTAGGAAAACACTTTTTGTACCGGGGCTAACACTAGCCAATGAGGCTGACGGAGGGGCCCGAGGCCACCTCAGTTGCCACGCCAGCAGGGTGGCCCCAGATGGGTTGTCTGGGCTGACCGCGTCGGCGGTGACGTCACCATGACGTCACAGCCATGTCAGCGGGCCGTTGATCAGCGGACGATGATCATCGCCGGCAATCTAGGCCGAGCCAGGAAGCACGGGGTAGATCTTTCGAACGTGCGCGACGACGCGAGCAATAATATAGCGGCGCCGCTCGGGAAAGGTCACCGGAACATCAACCACAACGATATCCCACGGCGGCAACGGCAGGTGAACGCGGGGACGGCAACACATCAAGCGAACAGGGGATTGGAGAGGACAAGAGACACATAATCTCACCAGGAGCACATATATGCCGGTGGCGAGGCACGGCGGAGCACAGATCGACGGCGGGAAGCGCCTACTGGCGGCAGACAATGGTCTCGATTCAGGCGTCCGGAAGCGCGCGCGCGAGCAATAGAGGGCTAAGATGAAAGAGCCGAGCGAGGGGAGTCAGACGGTGGTCTCGGCTTGGGATGGGGCGGCCGGAGATGACGGGGACAGAGGGGTCCTGTGGCTAGGGTTTCCCAGCCATGGAGAGAGGAAGAATAAGAGGGGAATGGCAACTAGGGTTCTCCAGGTACGAGGTCGGGGTCCTTATAGGCGCTGGCGGGCGGCGGCGCACATCTTGGCGAACGCCGGCGGCGGACGCGTGGCCAACGAGGTGCTTCGGTCGATCGGGAGGTCGATGATGACTCGGGGAAGACGATGAACAGGTATGGGCCCGAGTGGGCTATTGATGGGCCGACTGTGGAGTTGCGGGCTGCACGCGAGCAACAAATAGACGAGGGAGAGAGAGGGCCAAGGTGGGCCGGGGGAAGGAAAAGAAGAGAGGAAGGAGATCTCGGCCGGCCTAGAGGCTCTGGTTCTCTCTTTTTTATTCCGGAAGCTTTTCTTTTTATGTTTTCATTTCTATCTTTGAAGTTTTTATTTGAAATCTATTTTGGGTATTTCAAAAATACCAAAAGCTTTTATAAAACTAGTAAAATATTGTGGGGCCCCTTTTATTCAATATGGGCTCCAAAAATTTTGGGTTTTCGAAATACAAAACCCTTTTGAATGTATTTCAAAGAGAGAGGGATATTTAGGTTTTAGGGTTTTGATTTATTTTTCTTTGCATGCATTTTAAGGAATGATGGTCATGAATGCACAAACAACCCTAATTAAATATTAACTAAAACTGGGGTGTTACACGTGTCTTTATCTTATTTGTTTGAGAACTATGTGTTATGACATGTGTACCCGGTTACGTTTAAGACTGTTTTATCTAGCTTTACCTATCTAGTCTTTAACATATCTTGTCATAACTTGCTTTACCAATCTAGTAAGGATGTGATCCTAGGATGTGTGATCTGTTATTCAAATGCAAAGCTAAATTTGGTCACACGTCTAGGGGGAACCTTACTATGTTGTGTAAAATCATCTATTATGAAATTTTTATCTATCATTTATGCAAATCCTTGGGTTGTCATCAAACACCAAAAATGGGGAGATTGAAAGGGCATTTATGCCTTTCATATTATTTTGATGTTTGTTGACAACACTTGGATAGGTTTAATGCATTGCTGAATGTTTCAGGAAATATCAGGTTCATTATTGGTAGTTTATACACATGGAAAAAGGGCTTGACAGGAACAAAAACAGGGGGGAAATCAGTATCTGGCTAGACTGTCCGGCTAATGTGCGCCGGATTGTCCGGACCATCTGAAGTTTCCGGCCCAAAGCCACCGGAGTGTCCGGCCGTGGAAATTCGCCAGATTTTATCCCCAGGTGTGGACACTTAGAGAGACCCCTCGGACACTACCCGAACACTGGCCGGACTCTGGCCGGAAATTTGGCCAGGCCTGAGTGTCCGGCTTACACACACCGGAATGTCTGGCTGGACTAGACTTTCTAGATCATACAGGCCAGACTGTCTGATTTAAGTGGCTCCAATGGCTTGATGGTGCTCGACGTGGCACTTCGTTGGTAACCCCAAGCACAGGGTGTGAAGAGCACAACAGCAAGTTTTCTCTCAGTTAAGACCGAGGTTATCAAACCAGAAGGAGGAAGGAAACGTCACACATGTGTTGCAAACAACA
The DNA here is from genome assembly GCA_916181665.1 of Avena sativa. Lineage (NCBI taxonomy): Eukaryota > Viridiplantae > Streptophyta > Magnoliopsida > Poales > Poaceae > Avena > Avena sativa. The sequence continues at coordinate 357,031,127 of OV702295.1, forward strand.
TGGAGACCTGCACAACACAAACTCAAGACTTTGTCCCAATGAATCAGTGAGGTTGTCAAGCTCACGGTTTGCTGTAACAAAGGATTAAACGTATGGTGTGGAAGGTAATGGTGGTTTGTAGCAAGTAAACAAGTAACAGTGGAAGATGTATCAATGGTAAAGATTGGACCGGGGTCCATAGTTCACTAGAGGTGCTCTCCTTAGATAAACAACATGGCATGAAGGGTAAACAAATTACAGTAGGGCAATTGACAGGAACTGAGCAAGGAATAACAATGCAATTACTAGTTAGAAAGATCCTATGAGATTCGATTGGGCAATACAACAAGATACATAGACCGCCATCCAACTGCATCTATGACTAGAAGTCCACCTTCAGGTTATCATCCGAACCCCCTCTAGTATTAAGTTTCAAGCAACAAACAACTGCTTTAAGAAAAGTGTGTAAGTTAAATAGTCCACATGTTCCATGAACAAGAGACCGTTGTTTTCTCCCTAGTAGCAACAACACATCTACAACAAAAGAGATTTCTGAACTAGAGGCATGAACCCACTATCGAGCATAAATACCCCCTCTTTGAGTCACTAGCAACTACTCGGCCAAGATAGCTACTAACAACGGGGAGCATGCAAGATCACAAACAACACAGACATGATAGAATCAATAAGATAAAACCATTAATAAAACCAACATAATAATCTCAATATCCATCGGATCCCCACAAACACCGGAGAGAACAAGGAGGAGATACAACCATCTAGCTGTAGGGGTTCATAGCATGGAAAACAAAAAAATTCTACTGCATGCAAACAAACAAGCCAATATCTATCTACTAGATTGTAGCAACGAGTCGATAGAGGAACTCACCCTCGAAGATTCCAAAGCGGTTAACGAGAGCATATTCTCGTGGGTGATGTAGTCGTACTCTTGCCGATCTCAAGATCGCGTAGACGATCCTTCCGGCGTTGCGTTCCGGCACCGCTTCCGCAGTCGGTCACACGTTCGGTACTCGATGAAGACCTTCCTCTACCTTGTTCCAGCAGGCAGCGGAGGTTGTAGCACTCTCCTCGCGATTCCGGCAGCACGACGGCGTGGTGTCGGAAGTTGAGGGGAGATCACGCAGGGCTTCGCCTTAAGCCAGTGCGAGTATGGTGGACTATGAGAGAGGCCTTGGTGATCTAGGGTTTAGAGGCACCAAGGGGGGAGCTTGGCCGGCGGCTAGGGCTTGGGGAAGCCCCAACTCGGCGAGTTGGAGGAACCCTAGGAGGCGGCGGCGACTTGGAGGAGGCCGGCGGCTAGGGCTAGGGTTTTCGGTGAGTTGGGTGTGAGGGGTAGGGGGCGCCCTACCCCTCCTTATATAGGTGCAGGGTGGCTGGTTGGGAGGAGGGAGTCCTCCCCCAACTCGGCCTCCTTGGCCGGCGGGTGGAGGGAGGAGACTTCCTCCCCAAGTAGGTTTCCTACTCTCCCTCCACCAAGCAAACTTGTCGTTTGACTTTTTCAAATTGGCGTTTGACTTTCAAACTAGGATTTGATTTCTCCCTTTATTTTGCCCAGACAAGTGACCTAGTACATGATGCAACCATTCTATATTGTCATGACACATTCATGTAGCCTTCCCATCCGGAGTGTTGGACCTTCCGGACCCTTCTAGAACATTCCCGATGAAAACACCGGAATCATTCCCCAACTCCGAAACAGGACTTTCCTTATATGAATCTTATTCTCCGGACCATTCCGGATCTCCTCGTGATATCCCGAATCCCATCCGAGACTCCGAACAACATTCGGTCTCTTACTCATCATTCCATAACTACTCAACAACATTGAATCCTTAAGTGTGTATCCCTACGGTTCGTGAATTATGCGGACATGATCGAGACACTTCTCCGATCAATAACCAATAGAGGAATCTGGAAATTCATATGGCTCCCACATATTTCTACGATTACTTTGCGATCGAATGAACCACTTACATACGATACCAATTTCCCTTTGTCTCACGATAGGTTACTTATCCGAGGTTTTGATCGTCGGTATCTCTGCATACCTAGTTCAACCTCGTTACCGATAAGTACTCTTTTCTCATTCCCGTGGTATGTGATCCCTTGTGAGCCAGTCACATGCTTGCAAGCCAATTGGATGACATTCCACTGAGAGGGCCCAGAGTATATCTATCTGTCATATGGATGGACAAATTCCACTCTTGTCCATGTGTCTCAACCCATACTTTCCGAACACTCAATGCCACCTTTATAGCCACCCAGTTACGGTGTGGTGTTTGATGTCATCAAAGCATCCTTCCAGAGATGGTGATAAGCATGATCTCATGGTCAAAGGAATTAGGTTACTTTGTATCAGAAAGCTTATAGCAATTGAACTATTAAAATGACTTGATCTTTATGCTACGCTTATCTATAGGAGTATGTCCATCATATCATTCTCCTAATAATATGACCTTGTTATTAACAACATCTCAAATGTTCATGATCAAGAAACCATGATCATCTATTAATCAACAAGCTAGTATTATGAAGAGGATTTACTAGGGACTCTAATTTAGTTTACAAATCACACAACTATTAATGTTTCTGGTTAATACTGTTATAGCATGAATGTAAACATTTATCATAAACACAAAGATATAATAATAACTACATTTATTATTGCGTCTAGGGCATATCTCCAACAGTCTCCCACTTGCACTAGAGTCAACTAATCTAGATTACATGGTAATATACCGAACACCCATGGCGGTTTGGTGCTGGTCATGTTTTGCCCTCGGGAGAGGTTTAGTCAACGGATCCGCCACATTCAGATCTATGTGTACTTTGAAAATCTTTATGTCACCATCTTGGACATGCTCTCGAATAGCGTGAAACGTAGCTTGATGTGCTTCAGCTTCTTGTGTGACCTTGGTTCTTGCGCATTAGCTATGGCGCCCATGTTATCACAATAGATAGACATTGGGTCCAGCGCACTTGGAACCACACCGAGCTCTGTAATGAACTCTTTCATACATATCGCTTCTTGTGAAGCCTCCAAAGCAGCTATGTATTCCGATTCAGTTGAAGATCTTGCCACAACGCTTTGCTTTGCACTCCTCCAGCTAACTGCTGCACCATTCAAAGTAAACACGTATCCAGATTGAGATTTAGAATCATCCGGATCGGTGTTCCAACTAGCATCGGTGTAACCATTGACAACGAGTTGTTCATCACCTCCATAAGAAAGAACCATATCCTTAGTTCTTCTCAAGTACTTAAGGATGTTTTTGACCGCTGTCCAATGATCCACTCCTAGATCACTTTGATATCCGCTAGTCAAACTAATAGCATATGCAATGTCGGGTCTAGTACATAGCATGGCATACATTAGAGATCCTATGGCTGATGCATATGGAGTCTTACTCATCCTTTCTCTATCTTCTGCCGTTGCTGGACTTTGAGTTTTACTCAAGGTCGTATTGGGCAACATGGGCAAGAACCCTTTCTTGCTATCTTCCATTCCAAACCTCTTTAGAACTTTGTCCAAATATGTACCTTATCAAAACGTTTGTATAAAACCAAAACTTTTGATTACCTTATCAAAACGTTGATTCCAACTTCGGGATGCTTGCTTCCATCCATATATGGACCGTTGAAGTTTGCACACCTTGTTAGCATCTTTAGGATCGACAAAACCTTTGGGTTGCATCATATACAACTCTTCATCAATGTCTCCATTGAGGAACATTGTTTTGACATCCATCTGCCCTATCTCATAATCATAATATGCAGCGATTGCTAACATAATCCTCACAGACTTTAGCTTCGCTACTGGTGAGAAAGTCTCATCGTAGTCAACTCCTTGAATTTGTCGAAACCCTTTTGCGACAAGTCGAGCTTTATAGACAGTAACATTACCATCAGCATCTGTTTTCTTCTTGAAAATCTATTTGTTCTCGACAGCCTTCCGGCCATCCGGTAAGTCCACCAAAGTCCATACTTGGTTTTCGTACATGGATCCAATCTGGATTTCATGGCTTCTTGCCATTTATTGGAATCTAGGCTCATCATTGCTTCCTCATATGTCGCAGGGTCATCGGTGTTGTCCACCAACATGACACTCATAACGGGATCATACCAATCAGAAGTGGTACAAGTTCTCGTTGACCTGCGAGGTGATGTAGCAACTTCAACCGAAGTTTCATGATCATCATCATTGGCTTCCTCTCTTATTGGTGTAGGCGCCACAGGAACTACTTCCGGTGCTGCGCTACTCGCAAGTTCGAGAGAAGGTTCAACAACCTCGTCGAGTTCTACTTTCCTTCCAGTCACTTCTTTCGAGAGAAACTCTTTCTCTAGAAAGGATCCATTCTTAGCAACGAAGATTTTTCCCTCGGATCTATGATAGAAGGTATACCCAATAGTTTCCTTCGGGTATGCTATGAAGACGCATTTTTCCGCTTTGGGTTCAAGCTTGTTCGGCTGTAACTTCTTTACATAGTCTTCGCAACCCCAAACTTTAAGGAACGACAATTTAGGTTTATTCCCAAACCATAATTCATACGGTGTCGTTTCAACGGATTTAGATGGTGCCCTATTTAAAGTGAATGCGGCTGTTTCTAATGCATAACCCCAAAACGATAGCGGTAAATCTGTAAGTGACATCATAGAACGAACCATATCTAAGAGAGTTCGATTATGACGTTCGGACACACCATTACGCTGTGGTGTTCCCGGCGGTGTCAATTGTGAAAGTATTCTGCATTTCTTCAAATGCTCGCCAAACTCGTAACTTAGATATTCACCTCCATGATAAGATCGTAGAAATTTAATCTTCTTGTTACGTTGATTCTCTACCTCACTTTGAAATTCCTTAAACTTCTTGAAAGTTTCGGACTTATGTTCCATGAAATAGATATACCCATATATACTCAAGTCATCCGTGAAGGTAAGAACATAACGATAACCACCGCGCGATGCTACACTCATTGGACCACACACATCAGTATGTATGATTTCCAACAAGTCCGTAGCTCGCTCCATCATACCAGAAAATGGAGTCTTAGTCATTTTACCCATCAGACATGCTTCGCATCTTTCAAGTGATTCGAAATCAAGTGATTCAAGAAGTCCATCGGAATGGAGTTTCTTCATACGCTTCACTCCAATGTGACCAAGACGACAGTGCCACATATAGGTCGAGTTATCGCTCAATTTCAAACGTTTAGCTTCAATGTTATTAATATGTGTATTTCCACGATCGAGATTCAATAAGAATAGACCATCTATCAAAGGTGCATGTGCATAAAACATATTACTCATATAAATCGAACAACCATTATTCTCGTACTTAAACAAGTAACCGTCTCGCAATAAACATGATCCCGATATAATGTTCATGCTCAACGCAGGCACCAAATAACAATTATTTAAGTATAAAACTAATCCCGGTGGTAGATGAAGGGGTAGCGTGCCGACCGCGATCACATCAACCTTTGATCCGTTTCCCACGCGCATCGTCACCTTGTTCTTCGCTAGCTTCCGTTTATTCTGCAGCACCTGTTTCGAGTTACAAATATGAGCAACCGAACCAGTATCAAATACCCAGGCACTACTACGAGTACTAGTGAGATACACATCAATAACATGTATATCGGATATACCTTTCTTCTTGATGTTGCCGTTCTTCAAATCCGCCAAGTACTTTGGGCAATTCCGCTTCCAATGACCCTCTCCCTTGCAGTAAAAGCACTCAGTATCAGGCTTAGGTCCAGCCTTGGTCTTCTTCGCCGGTGCGACAACTTTCTTACCGCCCTTCTTGAAGTTTCCCTTTTGCTTAGACTTGCCTTTCTTGAATTTGGTGGTCTTATTGACCAACAACACTTGATGCTCTTTCTTGATCTCCACTTCTGCAGATTTCAACATGGAGAAGAGTTCTGGCAATGTCTTGTTCATGTTTTGCATATTGTAGTTCATCACAAAGTTCTTGTAACTTGGTGGAAGTGATTGGAGGACACGGTAAATCCCCAAAGAATTAGGAATCACTATACCCAAGCTTTGGAGTTTGTTTGCATGCCAGACATCTTAAGCACATGCTCACTGACGGAGCTGCCCTCTTCCATCTTGCGGTTAAAGAACTTTTCAGAAGCCTCATAACTCTCAACTGCCGCGTGAGCCTCAAATATCATTTTGAGTTCACGGACAATATCATGTGGGTCATGGTTCTCAAACCTTTTCTGAAGCTCCGATTCCAAACCATACAAGATAGCACACTAAACTATGGAGTACTGATTCTTCCGAGTGAGGTAAACATTCTTTACTTAATCGGTAGCATCAGCTGCAGGCGGGTCACCCAGCGGTGCATCCAGCACATAGGTCAAATTACCAGCATTGAGGACAATCCTCAAATTGCGGAACCAATCCGCGAAGTTGCTTCCATTGTTTTTCAACTTTTCTTTCTCTAGGAACGCATTAAAATTGATGGTAGGGGCTGCCATTGATCTACAACATATTTGCAATAGTTTAGACTAAGTTTATGACAAATTGAGTTCTAATTAATAGTTAAATTAATCTAGGTGAACTCCCACTCAAAATAATATCCCTCACATTGTTTTAGTGATCACACGAACCAAATCCACCACATCAAAACCGATCATCATGAGAGTTGATGTAGCTTCAATGGCGAACAATCAACATGTTCATCATATCTACTATATGACTCATGCTTTACCTTTCAGTGATCCGTGTTTCGAGACCATGTCTGTACATGCTAGGATCGTCAAGATCAAACCTTAGCTTCCGCATGAGCAAATATGGCTTGCTCACGTTGTATACACTCGCAGAATCTAACACACCCGATCATCACGTGGTGCTTCGAAACAACGAGCTTTAGCAACGGTGCTTACTAAGGATGAATACTTTAAAACTTGAAATTTATGTGCTTGAGGGATCATCTTATAATGCTACCGTCGTTAACTAAGCAATACAAGATGCATAAAGGATTAACATCACATGCAATTCATAATATGTGATATGATATGGCCTTTCTTCTTGTGCTTCCGATCTCCATCTTCAAGCACGAACATGATCTCCATCATCACTGGTATAGCGTCAAGGTCAATGGCGCCATTTCATGGTTGTCGTCCACCAGCTCCAACTATTACAACTACTTTGAATAGACACGCGGGTCTTAACAGAATTTAAAGACAACCATATGGCTCCTGCTGGTTGCCAACTTACAATAAGGAACATTGCATACATCAAGTATAATCACAATCATGGCCATATCACATCACAGCACACCCCTGCAAAACAAAGTTAGACGCCACTAATTTTCTTTGCATATTTTACGTGGTTTGGGGCTTTCAATAAGTGTCGATCTAACTTACGAACAAGAACCACAATGTTGATGTTTGAACTATCAAGTGCCCGTTCTAAATTGGATCTATACTATGATGGGAGAGACAGGCACCCACAAATCCACTTATGCAATACAAGTTGAATGTTGAGCGTGGAGCAAGTCTCATGAACGATGTCATGTAAGGTTAGCCCGGGCCGCTTCATCCCATCATACCGCAAGATGCAAAGTACACAAAAAGCAATTGATAATAAAAGCACCACCGCCCACAATGACCATTGTGTTCTACTTGTGCAACAGATCTACATATAGACACGGCTCTGATACCACTGTACGGGTTCGTAGCATGGAAAACAAAAAATTTCTACCGCATGCAAACAAACAAGCCAAGATCTATCTACTAGATTGTAGCAGCGAGTCGATAGAGGAACTCACCCTCGAATATTCCAAAGCGGTTAACGAGAGCAGATTCTCGTGGGTGATGTAGTCGTACTCTTGCCGATCTCAAGATCACGTAGACGATCCTTCCGGCGCTGCGTTCCGGCAGCGCTTCTGTAGTAGGTCACACGTTCGGTACTCGATGAAGACCTTCCTCTCCCTTGTTCCAGCAGGCAGTGGAGGTTGTAGCACTCTCCTCGCAATTCCGGCAGCACGACGGCGTGGTGTCGGAAGTAGAGGGGAGATCCCGCAGGGCTTCGCCTTAAGCCGATGCGAGTATGGTGGACTATGAGAGAGGCCTTGATGATATAGGGTTTAGAGGCACCAAGGGGGAGCTTGGCCGGCGGCTAGGGCTTGGGGAAGCCCCAACTCGGCGAGTTGGAGGAACCCTAGGAGGCGGCGGTGACTTGGAGGAGGCCGGCGGCTAGGGCTAGGGTTTTGGGTGAGTTGGGTGTGAGGGGTAGGGGGCGCCCTAACCCTCCTTATATAGGTGGAGGGTGGCCGGTTGGGAGGAGGGAGTCGTCCCCCAACTCGGCCTCCTTGGCCGGCGGGTGGAGGGAGGAGTCTTCCTCCCCAAGTAGGTTTCCTACTCTCCCTCCACCAAGCAAACTTGCCGTTTGACTTTTTCAAATTGGCGTTTGACTTTCAAACTAGGATTTGATTTCTCCCTTTATTTTGCCCAGCCAAGTGACCTAGTACATGATGCAACCATTCTATATTGTCATGATACATTCATGTACCCTTCCCCTCCGGAGTGCCGGACCTTCCGGACCCTTCTAGAACATTCCCGATGAAAACAACAGAATCATTCCCCAACTCTGAAACAGGACTTTCCTTATATGAATCTTATTCTCCGGACCATTGCGGATCTCCTCGTGATATCCTGGATCCCATCTGAGACTCCGAACAACATTCGGTCTCTTACTCATCATTCCATAACTACTCAACAACAAAATCCTTAAGTGTGTCTCCCTACGGTTCGTGAATTCTGCGGACATGATCGAGACACTTCTCCGATCAATAACCAATAGAGGAATCTGGAAATTCATATGGCTCCCACATATTTCTATGATTACTTTGCGATCGAATGAACCACTTACATACGATACCAATTTCCCTTTGTCTCACGATAGGTTACTTATCCGAGGTTTTGATCGTCGGTATCTCTGCATACCTAGTTCAACCTCGTTACCGATAAGTACTCTTTTCTCGTTCCCGTGGTATGTGATCCCTTGTGAGCCAGTCACATGCTTGCAAGCCAATTGGATGACATTCCACCGAGAGGCCCAGAGTATATCTATCCATCATATGGATGGACAAATCCCACTCTTGATCCATGTGTCTCAACCCATACTTTCCGAACACTCAATGCCACCTTTATAGCCACCCAGGTACGGTGTGGTGTTTGATGTCATCAAAGCATCCTTCCGGTGATGGTGATAAGAATGATCTCATGGTCGAAGGAATTAGGTTACTATGTATCAGAAAGCTTATAGCAATTGAACTATTAAAATGACTTGATCTTTATGCTACGCTTATCTATAGGAGTATGTCCATCATATCATTCTCCTAATGATATGACCTTGTTATTAACAACATCTCAAATGTTCATGATCAAGAAACCATGATCATCTATTACTCAACAAGCTAGTATTATGAAGAGGCTTTACTAGGGACTCTAATTTAGTTTACAAATCACACAAGTATTAATGTTTCTGGTTAATATTGTTATAGCATGAATGTAAACATTTATCATAAACACAAAGATATAATAATAACTCATTTATTATTGCCTCTAGGGCATATCTCCAACACTAGCTACTACATTGACCCATAGTCCAAGGTGGAACTACTCACGCATCATACCGGAGAGCAGGCCTCCTAGATGATCTCCCCTCCGGCAGGGTGCCGGGAAGAACTTCAGATCCCCACGATCTAGGGACGACGGTGGCGGCGGCTACAAAAGGTTTCATGGAATATTGATCGGTTGCTTAGGTTTTCTGCATCGAGGGTTTATTATAGGCGAAGGGGAGGCCGAGGAGGTGGCCAGGGGCCCCACACCCTGCCTAGGCGTGGGGCAGGGCCCACCCGTGCCTACGGGGGGTCGGGGCACCCTGGCCCGCTTCACCGTCTCCCCTCTGGACTTCTTGTTCCCCACGGAAAGTTATTGACTTTGAAGTTTGTCCCGTCCAATTCCGAGAATATTTCCTTACTTGCTTTTCTGGAACCCAAAACAGCAGAAAATAGGCAACTGGCACTGTTGCAACTTGTTAATAGTTTAGTACCAGAAAACATGTAAAAAGCACCTCAAAGTGTAGACAAAGCAAAGCAAAGTAGATACTAAACAAGCATAGAGCATCAAAAATTATAGATACGTTTCCGATGTATCAAGCATCCCCAAGCTTAACTCCTGCTCGTCCTCGAGTAGGTAGGTGATAAAATAATGATTTTTGAGGTGACATGCGCCCTCACAATAAAGATCTAACCATTTGCAAGCATTAAAAGATAGGATCAAAGAACTCTAAACATGTGCATGAAAGATGGAGTTCTAACAATAGGACATAGTAACTATGCATGCAACATGAAAGGCTACAAACAAAGATCATGAATAACATGCATTGAAAAACGTTTGTTTGTTTCACATACAGAAAACATAGCATAGTGGCAATCAGCTTGTCCCTCATAGAGTAGCAAATATATGCATAAGACACCTTCAAAGTTCACAAGGGTGACAAGAAACAAATAGCACAAGAACAAGTAATATCACAATATGCATCAATCAATAAGCTTTGGGACACTGCACACAGAATGACAACTATGCTCTCTTAATGGTGCCTAAAGGTAGAAGGTGGAGACTCAACATAATGGTGGAAGAAAGGCCCTTCACAAAGGGAACCATGGATTTCAAGTTTCAAAAATAGCTTCCAAAAATTATGGTACTTGTTAGCTTTCAGCCCTCATTGCCCCTATCATAAGCATCTTGAAGTGATTAAGGTTAAAGTGAACAAACTATGGAGTATATGCTTGACGAAGTATAAGTTGGCAATCTCAAGTCCCTTGAATACGAGGGCCACACCTCATGCTACTCAACTTCAGTCACCTGTAAGTTCTTATCATTGTAAGTATTTGCATATCATAGAGAACCGCCAACGGGGTACCTCTTGCACATGGTACAGGATCTATCCCATAACCAAAATGACAAGGCAAGCAGACAATGAGCATCTCAGCGATCTTTTTATTTACTATATGCATAGCTTTTTATTGAGGATGCTTCATAGATAGCTCACTATGGTGATGCTGCAAGTTTCCACCATTATTAGGCATGGCTTAGGCTAGCGGCCCAGGCGTTTCTCTAACAAAAAATAGATACTCCATGGACTTACAAGCTTCCTCTTTATTTCACACTGGTGACATCCATAGACAAAAGAGCATGATATCAACTGAGTACAAAGTACAAGTGCAATGTTGAAAACGTTCCCCGTGACAGCACGGTTCTGCTAATTCCAACGTATAAGTGCAAGCATATACAACATATACGACACAATGGTTCAAGTTTATTAGGGGCAAAGAATATACAGTGTGCCATTAAGTTTGTGAGGGATTTAATCACTAAGTTTTCACATAACAAAATTGTTTTTAATTGGAAGATAGCTCAAAACAAGAATATACTTGGAATGGTGTAACACACCACGCATAGGAGTTTATAGTGGACACTTTGGAATCACTTGGTTTCTTGGGAGTTGGAAGCATGGGTAGAGCTTACTCATGCAAGTGTAGGCTAGCAAAACCCTCGGAGCAACCAAATAAGAGAGCAGTACTGGCCATAATCATGCAGTGAACCAAACATTACTAATCAAAGCATAGAGTGGTACTACAAGTCAAGTACTAAATGATCATAGAGGCTAAGGTGACTTGTCATAGTCATAACATGGTGTGAGCATGTGCCAAGTCAACCCAAACAAAGCATCAAAGGAGAATACCACAATACTATGCTTTTGCATGCTAAAACAACGCATAATTTTTTCAAGGCACACTAAGCAATCCCAATTGTTTGGAACAAGGCATGATACAGCAATAATCACTAATCATAAGGTCAAAACAACACCTAGCATGTCATGCTAAAGTCTAAGTCACAGTCAATGCAAGCTCCTCTTGCACTTACAAGCAAGAACTTACTACTCCTTTCCAACACCAAGCAACTTATTTGCAAAACAACACAGCGAGAACGGGGGTCCAAACTAATTTATTCAATCAAACTAAACAACCTAAGCAAAGCAAACGAAAACTAAGACGCTCCAAGAACAATACAACTGTGCATGAAACAATAAAAACGAAGTGTCTAGACAGACCTGAGCTTTTTATTGATGAAGAAGGGGATGCCTTGGGCATCCACAAGCTTTGACGCTTGTACCTCTTGGATATTTCTTGGGGTGACACCATGGTGGAATCCCCAAGCTTGAGCTTTTGTCCATTCTTCATCTCATTGCATCATTCTCTCTCTACACCTGAATTTTTTCCTTCATACAAAACTTCACACAATCTTCATTAGCAACATTAGTTTATTCAAAAGATATTTGTCACATCCCAAGATTTTCCAAATCTTGTTATGTGAAAAATAAATGAATAAAATAAAACTTTGTTGATTTTCAGGGTGAGAAGAAACTTTTTGACTCCAATTGGAAAACTTCAAACCTATTTGATCAAACAAATCCTAAAGGAATTTGAAAAGATAAACAATTAATAAAGAAAATATTAATATGGGAAATTACTATTTTTGGATCTTTTAATAAAAAGATTTGGTTTTCAAATGAAAAGGTAGAAATATAAATAAGGATTATTTTATAGAGCCAAATTAAATCTTGGCCAAGCTTTTGAATTAAATTATTCCTATTTGATTAAAGGAGTAAAGGGTTATTTAAATAAAATAATGAGGATTTATTAATATCCAAATTTATTAAAGCAAAAGCTTTGCCATTTTAATTAAACATCAAAACTTGTTAAATTATTTTAAACAAGTTTTCCAAGTATTTTATATTCACAAATAAAACCTACTGAAGTGTTTTTGGTTTTATTTTAGATTTCAAAATAAAGATTTTAATAAAACAAATCCTATTTGAATTAATAACTAAGGACTATTTAATTTAATTATTAAATAGATCCTAAAAGAATAAAAATATTACTTTGGACTTTGGTTTGTGTTAGTTAACATAACTAAAATCAATACAAAGTTAGCAAGGTTTTGAATTCATTTGGGTGTTTGATTTGTTGTTTGAAATTCAAAACAGAAAATCAATTAGAAAAAGCAAAAGGCATTCAGTATAAAAAATGGATCAGACCAAAACCCAACCCAACAACCCAGCGAGGCCCAGTTAGCCCAGTCCCTCTCTCCCCGTGAAAAAACGTTTTGCACCAGTGAAATCACCCACCCAGTCACTGAGCTACGGACCCCACCCATTCACTCTCTCTCTCACTGACGACAATACCCCACAACCACGTCATCGTCTCCTTCACCCCGCTAACCACGCCCCCTCTCGCCGACCGTAGCTGCCAAATCAAAGCCGGCGTAATACGGAGTAACGCCGCGATTAATTGGCCCCTCAATCACGCGTACTAAAGCGCCTGCCCCTCCTCTCTATTTCCCCTCCCTCGCACGCACCAGCTCGCCACCGGGCTGCGCTAATTTCACCAGAAACCCCGCTCTGCTCTGACGAACTCGCAAGCAAATTCCGGCGCCGTCCAGCCTCGCCTCGCCTGCCCAAGCACACGAGCTCACTCCTCACCTCCTGGCGCGTCTCCCCGTGCCACTCATTCACTCGTGGGCGCTCCGCAACGTCGACTGCGTCATCTACTGAGCGCCGCCGCGTCTGCTTCTTTTTCCGGCGACCTCCCCTGGTAAGCTCAGACCGCCCTGAAGCCATTCATTGATGCTCACATGTTTCCTGGTACCGTGCGCGTCTGACGCACCCCTTATTTTGATTTGGCATGCTTTGTAGCCCCGCCCCCGTCGACGACCGTACGAACCCGAGGCGCAGCTCCACTCCGGCGAGCGATTCCGATCACCTCCGTGCGCCCCTTCGCCAGCCAGTACCACCTTGAGCTTCACCGCGACCTTGCGAGCACGGTGAGCACCTCCACTTCTCTCCTTGCTTCCTGTAACCGCCGCGACGCCAACGTCTGACCATGTGCCGCCGCCAGCCGCCGCTAGCACCGCCAGTTCATGGTCAAACCCACTGAGCCCGTCGGATCCAAATCCTGTGGCTACGATTAGATTAGGTCGAAGGGGTAAGTTTGAATCAGATCCACAGGATTTCATTTAGATCTAACGCACCAGAGAGGTTGATCCAACCGAACCGGTATCAGCCAATAGCAAGCAGCCACGTAGCCCAGCCTTTGATTTAAAACAGAATTAGAATCTGATTTGTATGCAAATTTGAAAAATCCATAACTTTAGTTCTACATGTCCAAATTTTGCAAATTTTATATCAATGGATTCAGAAAAAAAGCCCTAGCCAACCATGCCATTTGTTTAGTAAAAATTTTCTGTTAGATTGTTTGTTTTTGTAGAAACTTGTGTATGCTTGTTTAGGGTATAAAATTTATTCCAAAATGATTTTGGGGTTGAAATCTTTGCAAAATGGTTTGTTGTGAACTTACTGACCCTAGGAACCAACTTGTGGATTTAAAAATGTATTTTGTGAAGATTAGGATTGAATAATTGAATTAGCTCATTTCTAGTCAAATAAAAATATTGATTTTATTGTGGAAATGATTTTTGAGCAAAACCTTTGGAAAATGTGTTGATTCAAACCTACTGACCCTAAACACCAAGTTTTGTGAACTAACAACTTATTGGGTGAACAATATAAAATTGTTGTTTGCTAAAAACATTTTCCACCACATGAAATAATGATTGGATTTAAAAATGGTTTATAGATAAAAACCCTTTTACAAATGGTTTTGACACTTTAACAAATGACCACTTTGAGCCTTACAATGTTTAGAGCCTAGTAGAAACCACCTTTGCAAATAAAACTATCTTTTGCATGCTTGTATGCATGACTTAGTTTTTATTATTTTATGTGTGATGAATTGTTTGAATATTGGTTAGAATTCTAGTTGAATATATGTTTGCTTGATTGATTTTGTAGTGAAGTTAGAAGAGTGTGATATTAGCAAGATCAAGAAGTGAACCAACATCCTCTACCAGAAAGGCAAGTGACACTATCATCCAAGTCCTACTATTTTCATTACACTTAGTGGATTTTGAAACATGCATGATAAGGACTACTATATTTTGCTATGCTAAATCCTAATAGGATACCCTTATACATTCCTTAGTGAAAACAATGTAGTTGCAATATGCTTAGCCCTGCTATATTTTGAGAAAGGATACATGTTGAGATTATATGAAGTTGAGAAAAGACTTATGTTTTATATAAATAAAACAAGTACTCAATGAAACACCTGGGTGGACAAGGATACTCAAGGTTGGACAAGGTGGCAACAAAAGGAACCATGTTTATATGGCCATCTCTTTTTGTATGTGCACCAGAAGCAAACCACCCAGGGACTTAGAGATTGAACATGATTCTCGTACAGTGGCTTCCGTGTACAGCCACATGCTAAATGGGCACTGGCTTAGTCAATTACATTATGGAAGACCCATGCATTGGCCTCTTCAGGTTACTGGAATGAGGGAACTTGGAACCCTACATTGGTGCCTGAAGACAAGCTAGCATTGTGTATTGGGAGGACCCTATGGAAAGACTTCGTCACATTCTCAATCTGCCAGTACTCCATCTTGGTGAGTACTTATCCAGCGGCCACTGGTGGCAACAAGATGAGAGTGTGTCATGTGGGTAAAGTGTACTACTTCTGCAGAAGATAAAAATCTAAGTACTTAGCCGTGTCCCCGGTTATGGACAATACTGAGCAACTAAGGCCTAAAGCTATGGGAAATCTCGACATTCCAATTTCTAAAAGTAAAACTTGAAAGTGACAACAAAAGACTTGAAGCACTTGGGGTGTACCAAGGAGCTCAAAAGATTTTGACAAAGACTTGAAGCACTTGGGGTGTACCAAGGAGCTCAAAAGATTTTGACGGACATGAAGCACTTGGGGTGTACCAAGGAGCTTAGAAAGATTTTGACAAAAGATCAAAATTATTTTGAAAAAGATAGGAAAAATATTATTGCTTTCTGCAAATGAGCCTAAAACCCTACTTAGCCAAATATGCATGTATTGATAGGATCCACTTATATTCTACATAGTAGTGAAACTTGCCAATACAATTCAAATGTATTGACCCTTGTGGCTGTAACTTGTTATGTTGCAGGTTTGTTTGATGTTAGTGAAGTTGATTGATTAGGATTACAAGTCTACAACCAACATGTTTGCCTATGGCACTTTGAAGACAAAGGACCCCATGCTTATAGATATTCTGCTGCAATGTAATGTAATGGCCAAATGAGCTATGTAAGATGTAATAAAATTATGTTATTCCTGGTTATAAAGTTGTATTATGACCTTTGTTTCTTGATGTTACATCTTAACTGTGGATTCTAGCTATTGATCCAGGGACTAGCATTGCAATCACAGGGATCCTTTTCCTTTATAAAGGAGGGATCTTACAGATGGTATCAGAGCATTGTGTTGCCTTTAGGATTTGTAACCCTAGGATTGGACAAAAAACCCTTAGAAAAATAGGAGTTATATTTGTTCCAAAACTTATTTACAAACAATCTTGTAAACTCTTTCCTCAGCCACTTTGGTTTTGAATCTACATCTCTTCTATTTCAACTTGATGGAAAACCTACCCCATGGCCAAAGACTTCACCATGTGCAAAGGACTTCATCAACTCTAATGACTTCAACATCTTCAACTCTAATGACTTCAACATCTTTAGCATTTTCACCAAGGACTTCAATTTTGGATATTACTAAGGACAAGTGAGACAAGAAATCTTGCTCAAGATTTGGAGACTAAGGAAACACAACTTAGAAGGAGCCACCATCACCTTTGAAGTTTTGTGACCAAGAGTTTTCCAAAGGAAACCATGATATCAAGCAAGAAGAATCAACCAAGAAGGATGGAAAGATCACAAGTGAACCATATAGATGGACCACCATATTTAGTTTAAGCCAAACCCACCAACTTATGTGGTGTAACAAAAATATTTTGTTGCCTAAAAATGTGCTTGAACTTTGTGGTTTGAGTGAAATGTTTGTTTGTGATTGCTTGCACATTGTTTGTGTGAATTGTGAAGTGTGTGATTAGAATTGATTCCTTAGAAATATTTTGCCTATTCTAATCTCAATTCAACCCAAACAGATGACTACTCCAAGAGACTCCAACATCAAAGTTGATGACAACAACACCAACCAAGGGGACAACATGAAAGAACTCATAGCAACCCAAAACCAGTTGAACCAAATGACAGCTCAATTCATAGCCAACACTAGTGGGGAAGATCCAACCCTGCAAGGATTTTTGGAAACCCAAGCCCAAATGTTGCATAAGGTGACAGATCAAATGATCAACATGGAAGGCAACTCTTCCAAAGGAGTTTGTGACAACAAGGATGACAAAGATGTTATTCTAGAAGGAACCAAAGCTTGCAATATTTGTGGAGACAAGGATCACACTTCCAAGGAACATGGAGATCAATGCCCCAACTGTGAAGAGAAACATCCAGTTGGCCAATGTCCCACATCTCAAGCTACTTGTTAACTATGTGAAGGAAATAATCATGTCCCTATCCAATGCCCCATCTATTCCATAGTTGAACAAAGGAAACAAGGTGGAGTGCAACAACTGATTGCAAACTATCCAGAAGGAGCTAAGTCTACCAAGAAGGATGAGGACAAAGGAAAATCTCCACTTGTACCTCCATGCAATACAACCCAATTTAAAGGACCAAAGAAGAGGCATATGAATTATCCAAGGAGCAATAGAAGGTCCAAGAAACCAGTAGACATTCCTACCTATGAGATAACATATGAAGAACATGAACTGGAAGCACTCCTAGCTTTGGAGAAACCCAAGAAAAAGAAGGACAAAATCCATGTGCAATGTAATCATTGTAAAGAAATGGGACACTATTCCAGTGAATGTCTAGAGAAACAGAAGTATAAGGAGATTGGCCAAGTATGGTGCAACAACTGCAAAGAGCTAGGCCATTATGCAGCAACCTGTCCACAAGAGATACGTGAAGAACTCAAACTTATCACATGTTACAATTGTGGTAACCAAGGACATTATGCAAGCAACTGTCCAGAAAAGATGAAGCACAAGATAAACAAGCCTATGAAGGATCTCAGCCTTGTCACATGTTTCAAGTGTGGAAACAAAGGACACTATGCAGATGTTTGCCCACAGAAGTTTCCCCAAGATCCCAAGCAAGCCAATATGTAATCTAGTTGGAATTTTTTTTAAGGGTGGTAGTACCTAGATGCTATGAACCAACTTGTAACCCTAGCCTCCCAAATCTCGGGACGAGATTTATTTTAAGGGTGGTAGCCTGTCACATCCTAAGATTTTCCAAATCTTGTTATGTGAAAATAAATGAATAAATAAAACTTTATTGATTTTCAGGGTGAGAAGAAACTTTTTGACTCCAATTGGAAAACTTCAAACCTATTTGATCAAACAAATCCTAAAGGAATTTGAAAAGATAAACAATTAATAAAGAAAATATTAATATGGGAAATTACTATTTTTGGATCTTTTAATAAAAAGATTTGGTTTTCAAATGAAAAGGTAGAAATATAAATAAGGATTATTTTATAGAGCCAAATTAAATCTTGGCCAAGCTTTTGAATTAAATTATTCCTATTTGATTAAAGGAGTAAAGGGTTATTTAAATAAAATAATGAGGATTTATTAATATCCAAATTTATTAAAGCAAAAGCTTTGCCATTTTAATTAAACATCAAAACTTGTTAAATTATTTTAAACAAGTTTTCCAAGTATTTTATATTCACAAATAAAACCTACTGAAGTGTTTTTGGTTTTATTTTAGATTTCAAAATAAAGATTTTAATAAAACAAATCCTATTTGAATTAATAACTAAGGACTATTTTATTTAATTATTAAATAGATCCTAAAAGAATAAAAATATTATTTTGGACTTTGGTTTGTGTTAGTTAACAGAACTAAAATCAATACAAAGTTAGCAAGGTTTTGAATTCATTTGGGTGTTTGATTTGTTGTTTGAAATTCAAAACAGAAAATCAATTAGAAAAAGAAAAAGGCATTCAGTATAAAAAAATGGATCAGACCAAAACCCAACCCAACAACCCGGCGAGGCCTAGTCCCTCTCTCCCCGCGAGAAAACGTTTTGCACCAGTGAAATCACCCACCCAGTCACTGAGCTGCGGACCCACCTATTCACTCTCTCTCTCTCTCTCACTGACGACAATACCCCACAGCCACGGCATCGTCTCCTTCACCCCGCAGACCACGCCCCCTCTCGCCGGCCGTTGCTGCCAAATCAAAGCCAGCGTAATACGGAGTAACGCCGCGATTAATTGGCCCCTCGATCACGCGTACTAAAGCGCCTGCCCCTCCTCTCTATTTCCCCTCCCTCGCACGCACCAGCTCGCCACCGGGCTGCGCTAATTTCACCAGAAACCCCGCTCTGCTCTGACGAACTCGCAAGCAAATTCCGGCGCCGTCCAGCCTCGCCTCGCCTGCCCAAGCACACGAGCTCACTCCTCACCTCCTGGCGCGTCTCCCCGTGCCACTCATTCACTCGTGGGCGCTCCGCAACGTCGACTGCGTCATCTACTGAGCGCCGCCGCGTCTGCTTCTTTTTCCGGCGACCTCCCCTGGTAAGCTCAGACCGCCCTGAAGCCATTCATTGATGCTCACATGTTTCCTGGTACCGTGCGCGTCTGACGCACCCCTTATTTTGATTTGGCATGCTTTGTAGCCCCGCCCCCGTCGACGACCGTACGAACCCGAGGCGCAGCTCCACTCCGGCGAGCGATTTCGATCACCTCCGTGCGCCCCTTCGCCAGCCAGTACCACCTTGAGCTTCACCGCGACCTTGCGAGCACGGTGAGCACCTCCACTTCTCTCCTTGCTTCCTGTAACCGCCGCGACGCCAACGTCTGACCATGTGCCGCCGCCAGCCGCCGCTAGCACCGCCAGTTCATGGTCAAACCCACTGAGCCCGTCGGATCCAAATCCTGTGGCTACGATTAGATTAGGTCGAAGGGGTAAGTTTGAATCAGATCCACAGGATTTCATTTAGATCTAACGCACCAGAGAGGTTGATCCAACCGAACCGGTATCAGCCAATAGCAAGCAGCCACGTAGCCCAGCCTTTGATTTAAAACAGAATTAGAATCTGATTTGTATGCAAATTTGAAAAATCCATAACTTTAGTTCTACATGTCCAAATTTTGCAAATTTTATATCAATGGATTCAGAAAAAAAGCCCTAGCCAACCATGCCATTTGTTTAGTAAAAATTTTCTGTTAGATTGTTTGTTTTTGTAGAAACTTGTGTATGCTTGTTTAGGGTATAAAATTTATTCCAAAATGATTTTGGGGTTGAAATCTTTGCAAAATGGTTTGTTGTGAACTTACTGACCCTAGGAACCAACTTGTGGATTTAAAAATGTATTTTGTGAAGATTAGGATTGAATAATTGAATTAGCTCATTTCTAGTCAAATAAAAATATTGATTTTATTGTGGAAATGATTTTTGAGCAAAACCTTTGGAAAATGTGTTGATTCAAACCTACTGACCCTAAACACCAAGTTTTGTGAACTAACAACTTATTGGGTGAACAATATAAAATTGTTGTTTGCTAAAAACATTTTCCACCACATGAAATAATGATTGGATTTAAAAATGGTTTATAGATAAAAACCCTTTTACAAATGGTTTTGACACTTTAACAAATGACCACTTTGAGCCTTACAATGTTTAGAGCCTAGTAGAAACCACCTTTGCAAATAAAACTATCTTTTGCATGCTTGTATGCATGACTTAGTTTTTATTATTTTATGTGTGATGAATTGTTTGAATATTGGTTAGAATTCTAGTTGAATATATGTTTGCTTGATTGATTTTGTAGTGAAGTTAGAAGAGTGTGATATTAGCAAGATCAAGAAGTGAACCAACATCCTCTACCAGAAAGGCAAGTGACACTATCATCCAAGTCCTACTATTTTCATTACACTTAGTGGATTTTGAAACATGCATGATAAGGACTACTATATTTTGCTATGCTAAATCCTAATAGGATACCCTTATACATTCCTTAGTGAAAACAATGTAGTTGCAATATGCTTAGCCCTGCTATATTTTGAGAAAGGATACATGTTGAGATTATATGAAGTTGAGAAAAGACTTATGTTTTATATAAATAAAACAAGTACTCAATGAAACACCTGGGTGGACAAGGATACTCAAGGTTGGACAAGGTGGCAACAAAAGGAACCATGTTTATATGGCCATCTCTTTTTGTATGTGCACCAGAAGCAAACCACCCAGGGACTTAGAGATTGAACATGATTCTCGTACAGTGGCTTCCGTGTACAGCCACATGCTAAATGGGCACTGGCTTAGTCAATTACATTATGGAAGACCCATGCATTGGCCTCTTCAGGTTACTGGAATGAGGGAACTTGGAACCCTACATTGGTGCCTGAAGACAAGCTAGCATTGTGTATTGGGAGGACCCTATGGAAAGACTTCGTCACATTCTCAATCTGCCAGTACTCCATCTTGGTGAGTACTTATCCAGCGGCCACTGGTGGCAACAAGATGAGAGTGTGTCATGTGGGTAAAGTGTACTACTTCTGCAGAAGATAAAAATCTAAGTACTTAGCCGTGTCCCCGGTTATGGACAATACTGAGCAACTAAGGCCTAAAGCTATGGGAAATCTCGACATTCCAATTTCTAAAAGTAAAACTTGAAAGTGACAACAAAAGACTTGAAGCACTTGGGGTGTACCAAGGAGCTCAAAAGATTTTGACAAAGACTTGAAGCACTTGGGGTGTACCAAGGAGCTCAAAAGATTTTGACGGACATGAAGCACTTGGGGTGTACCAAGGAGCTTAGAAAGATTTTGACAAAAGATCAAAATTATTTTGAAAAAGATAGGAAAAATATTATTGCTTTCTGCAAATGAGCCTAAAACCCTACTTAGCCAAATATGCATGTATTGATAGGATCCACTTATATTCTACATAGTAGTGAAACTTTCCAATACAATTCAAATGTATTGACCCTTGTGGCTGTAACTTGTTATGTTGCAGGTTTGTTTGATGTTAGTGAAGTTGATTGATTAGGATTACAAGTCTACAACCAACATGTTTGCCTGTGGCACTTTGAAGACGAAGGACCCCATGCTTATAGATATTCTGCTGCAATGTAATGTAATGGCCAAATGAGCTATGTAAGATGTAATAAAATTATGTTATTCCTGGTTATAAAGTTGTATTATGACCTTTGTTTCTTGATATTACATCTTAACTGTGGATGCTAGCTATTGATCCAGGGACTAGCATTGCAATCACAGGGATTCTTTTCGTTTATAAAGGAGGGATCTTACAATATTAGACCTCTGGCAAAGCATTGTAACAGCAAGGATTTTCACTAAAAACTCAAGCTACTGTAGTAACTCCTTCAAAAATCTCAATTCCCCTAAAGAGAACTGAAAAAGGAATCAATAAGAAGCAAATGCAAATAATGGTAGAAATCTGTCAAAACAGAGTAGCAGGTAGAAACCGATTTTTTCGAACATCTTTTGTTGCTAAAATCAAAAAGTGTTGAACTAACGAAAGTTATCTCACATACTGTGGGATTTATTCGTAAAGTTTGAGCTCAATCTGAGTTACAAAGACTCCTCACAAAATTTTTTGGTGGAGGAAAGAAATCTGTTTCGGGACAGCAACTCCCCAAATCTTACTTCCGTCTCATTAGAGGTCACTCTTGGCACAAAAAGCAAACAAAAAGGATAAGGAGAGTTCATTACTGAATTAATAACTTCCAAGACTCAAGGAAACTCTTGGGTTATCTCCCAACAAGTACTTTTCTTTAATGCCTTTAAGTTAGGCTTGATAGCTTGAGAAGATGCTCACATAAGAAATATGAATTGAAGTAAAAGAGAGCATCTAGAAGAAAATTCAAAACACATTTAAGTCTAGCCCACTTCCTATGCATAGGAATCTTGTAAGAAAATAAATTCACAAAGAACAAAGTGACATGCATAGGAAGATGAAACAAGAGTAACTTCAAAACTTTCAGCACATAGAGAGGTGTTTCAGTACCATGAAAACTTCTAGAACCATATTTTCCTCTCTCATAATAATTTTCAGTAGCCTCATGAATGAACTCAACAATATAGCTATCATATAAATCATGATTTTCATGATCTACAAACACATAATTTCTATCAAGCTCAAAAATAGTGGGATTAAAACCTTCACAGGTTTTACCCAAAGTAGATATTTCAAAAGGATCCACATGAACATAACATTCGTCCTCCTTTGGTAAGAATGGGGGACAATCAAATAAAATAAGTGATAAATAGTTACTCTCATTAGAAGGTAGGCATGGGTAGATCCATTCTTCCTCCTCTTTTTCATCTAATGAGCTTCTAGTTTCAGCAATTTTTTCTTCCATAGGTTCTTGCAAAGCATTAGTCTCTTCCATGTGTGGAAAGCATCTATTAAAATATTCAAGAATATAGCCATTTTCTTACTTGTAATTATCAAAGAAAAATTTAATTATCTCATCAACCTCATATTCATAAGGTGCATCATCAGTATTTTCAAGCAAACTGGCAAGTTTAAATGCACCCTTGGAAGCAATGAATTCTTCAATTTGTTCCACATCATAAAAGTCATAATTTCCTTTAACATAAGAAGATATGGTAACATTATCATTATACTCACATTGAAAAGGCAGGTGTTTATAACTCCTACAACAACAAGAGTTATCAAAGAAATAAGTAACATTATAAGTAGAGCACACCTCTCTAGCACTAGTATTCAATTTATCAATTTTTTCCCATAAATGTTTCCCTTTTTGTGACAAACGATGCTCCTTAGAATAATACTTTTATTCTTATGTGAACCCACCTTGCCAATAAGAACTAGTTTCAAAGAAACCATCCATTGATAAAAAAGCATGATAAAGAAAGGCAATAACGGACCAGCAACTAGAGCAGGAACTATTTTTTGTGTTTTTTGATAAGAGAAAGCAAACCAAACTAAACTAATTTTTTGGTTTTTTTTTTGAAAATAGGCAAACAAAACCAAGCAAAAGAAACTAAGCAAACTAAAAACAAAGTAAAGAGAAGGGAAGCGGAGGACTCCCCTTGTGAAGACGTCCTTAGCCTCCAAGGCAACGGTGCTAGAAAGACTTGTTGATGGCGTGTAGTTGACGCGGGGCTTCTTCTTCTTCAAGCGTCCCTGGCAATGGCGCCAGAAAGACTTTGATGGTGCTCGACGTGGAACTTCGTTGGTAACCCCAAGCGCAGGGTGTGAAGAGCACATCAACAAGTTTTCCCTCAGTTGATACCGAGGTTATCAAACCAGAAGGAGGAAGGAAACGCCACACAGGTGTTTCAAACAACGTGGAGACCTGCACAATACAAACTCAAGACTTTGTCCCAATGAATCAGTGAGGTTGTCAAGCTCACCGGTTCGCTTCAACAAAGGATTAAACATATGGTGTGGAAGGTAATGGTGGTTTGCATCAAGTAAACAAGTAACAGTGGAAGATGTATCAATGGTAAAGATTGGATCGGGGTCCATAGTTCACTAGAGGTTCTCTCCTTAGATAAACAACAAGGCATGAAGGGTAAACAAATTACAGCAGGGCAACTGACAGGAACTGAGCAAGGCATAACAATGCAATTACTAGTCAGAAAGATCCTATGAGATTCGATTGGTAATACAACAAGATACATAGACCGCCATCCAACTGCATTTATGACTAGAAGTCCACCTTCAGGTTATCATCCGAACCCCCTCCAGTATTAAGTTGCAAGCAATAGACAACTATTTTAAGCAAAGTGTGTAAGGTAAATAGTCCACATGTTCCATGAACAAGAGACCGTTGTTTTCTCCCTAGTAGCAACAACACATCTACAACCGAATATATTTCTGTCACTTCCCTTGGAAACTAGAGGCATGAACCCACTATCGAGCATAAATACCCCCTCTTGGAGTCACTAGCAACTACTCGGCCAAGATAGCTACTAACAACGGGGAGCATGCAAGATCACAAACAACACAGACATG
This sequence comes from Avena sativa, assembly GCA_916181665.1. Taxonomy (NCBI): domain Eukaryota; kingdom Viridiplantae; phylum Streptophyta; class Magnoliopsida; order Poales; family Poaceae; genus Avena; species Avena sativa. The sequence goes on from OV702295.1 coordinate 357,056,177, forward strand.
ATAGAATCATAAAGACAAAACCATTAATCAAACCAACATAACAATCTCAATATCCATCGGATCCCCACAAACACAACATGCATGATTACAAATAGATTAGATCTTGATCATGAACGGAGCTCACAAGATCTATACATGAAAGCACAAGGAGGTGATACAACCATCTAGCTACTACATGGACCCATAGTCCAAGGTGGAACTACTCACGCATCATACCGGAGAGAAGGCCTCCAGTATGATCTCCCCTCCGGTAGGGTGCCGGGAAGAACTTCAGATCCCCCAATCTAGGGACGACTGGGCGGCGGTTACAGAAGGTTTTGTGGAATATTGATCGGGTGCTTAGGGTTTATGCATCGAGGGCTTCTTATAGGCGAAGGGGGAGGGCGAGGAGGCAGCCAGGGCCCCCCACACCCTGCCTAGGCGTGGGGCAGGGCCCACCCGCTCCTAGGGGGGTCTGGGCGCCCTGGCCCACTTCACCGTCTCCCCTCTGGACTTCTTTTTCCCCACAGAAAGTTGTTGACTTTGACGTTTGTCCCGTCCAATTCCGAGAATATTTCCTTAGTAGCTTTTCTGGAACCAAAAACAGCAGAAAACATGCAACGGGCACTATGGCAACTTGTTATTAGGTTAGTACCAGCTTGTAAAAAGCACCTCAAAGTGTAGACAAAACAAAGCAAAGTAGATACTAAACAAGCATGGAGCATCAAAAATTATAGATACGTTTCCGACGTATCACGGCTCTAATTTCTGGGGCCTTATAAAAGGACCCCTTCTCCTACCTTGGAACAACGGGAAACAAATCCTTGTCTCTCCATGTCCACCACTTTGGTTACTTCTATCCTTTACCGCACTTTACTTACTTGTTCTTGCTTAGTGTTGTGCTAGTTAGTGCTTGTTTGACATATAGGTAAATTCACCTTAGTTCCATAATCTAGAGAACTTACCTTTCTTGTCAAACCTTTGAAAAAGAAGAAAATTTGAAGTAGCACCTATTCACCCCCCCCCCCCCTCTAGGTGCACATACGATCCTTTCAAAGGGGACACGAGGTTTACCCAGGTTCAGGCCCCTAGAGGTAAAACCCTAATACTGCTTGTATGTTCTTGATTACGGCGGAACCGAAGGTTATAGGGGTGCGCAGATGCGATCTGGCGTGAGATGTGTGTATGAGTTGAGAGAGCCTCCTCGTCGTGCCCTCCTGGACATTATATAGATAGGCCAGGTCCCAGGGGTAGGTCGAGTCGGTTACAAGTTAGGGTTTAACCCTTGAATAATCTATCTATAGCCTGGCCATGTTCTCCAAGGAGTCAAACTTCTACTGGGCTTGGGCCACCCAGAGTCTTCTTGGACAGCAAGTCTTTATGTGGGCCTTCCCTGGGCTGGACCGGGTGTACCAATGTGAGGCACCCATGGGGTATATCCATGTCAATAGCCCCCAAGTGTTCAGTCGAATCGTAGATTCAGCTAGAGACTCTATAATCTTTCGGGTGCTTCTCATTCGAACCTGTCATTCGAATAAATACATTAGTTCATAGGGATTATTGATACGTGTGTCTGACTCGCCCGACGGATCAGGGTCAGTTAACTATCATTGGACAAAACAACACGATCTTCTTCAGACTCGAGTCCCCGCACTCAAATCCGGAATGATGCTGGTGTAATTTTATTTAGGCCATTGAGGTCTTATAGGAGTCAAATTCTAGTGTTTTAAGTTAGATACCCAATGCGTCCGTCGGGATTTTTCATCGTGGTTGTTGTCACGATATGTTACTGGCAGAGCGCAGTCTGGTGCGTTACCAGGCCATCATATGATATATATGTAGGACTTATCTTTGCGTCATAGACACAACATCTGAAGGTTTATCACCACGGAGGTGTTTCGGGTGACCAAGGAGACTGCTTCTCACTTAGCGTTAATTCGGGCAAAGTTGCCAAAAAGATTTTATCGTACTTGATCTGAAGTATCTCATTCGCAAAGTTCATAGGGTGCGCGACCAGCGCTCCCTATGGGAGTAGCCCCCAAGTGTTTGTTTGAGTCGTAGACTCGAGCGAAGACTTTAGTTCTACAGATGTGGATGTTTGATTGTCTGTCTGAAGGACGTATTTTTTTGAATGCGCGACCAGCGCTCCCTATTGGAGTAGCCCCCGAGTCCATAGTGGAGTCGCAGACTCGACGTAGGACTCAAAGATTTCTTCGAGGCATTTTTGCTATTGTATTATCTCAGGTGCGCGACCAACGCTCCTGATAGGATTAGCCTCCCGAGTAGTTGGTCGAGTCGTAGACTCGAGTAAGTACTTTTGTTCAGTCAAAAGTTTCGAGCCATTGCTGGCTTTTCTTTGATGATGTCATTGTTGATGCCTAGTGAGCTCAACCGTCTGCAGCAGCAGAGATGATGCGACGGGACGAACATGGGTCCCACCTTCTGATGTGGATTTGACTAGTCACGCGTAACTTTGGCAAAAATTACGGGGTCTCCTCAATTCCCGTGCGTAGTGGGCGGTGTGTTCACGATGGTTCGAGTGGTTGTTGACACGTGTACGGTGAGATGGAGGGCACACGTTAGGGATTCTGCATCGATGGCTTCGCTGCATCTTCTTCGCCCTTTTATATTGTGGGGAAAACATAGGAATTTTTACCCCTTCACCATTTGTGTTCATCTTCTCTATTGCTGCCATTTCCAGAGCTCGTGCTTGTGCTGTGTGTTGGACATCCTCCGTGTTTTCCCCTTGTCGTTTCTCCGCTCACACCGTCGTGCTCGCTATGCCAGCAAGATGGGCAAATCAAAGAAGAGCTCCTCTGCTGCAGCGAGTTCGAGTTTCGCGGGCGCCGCCAAGAAGGTTGCCGCTCCTAGTCGCACCACCGATGGTGGATGGTGGCATTCCCAGATGAGGGACGCGGACTTGCGCAAGCTGTGTGAGGCGGGTCTGATCTCCAAGAACAAAGGCGACGCGCTTCTTCCCGATCAGGAGGTAATCCCGCGCCCACCCGAAGGGTTTCGGGTTATGTTCTATGCTTTTGTTATTCGCGACCTTTCTCTGCCCGCCCACGAATTTCTTCGTGGGCTTCCTTTTCTCTATGGTATTCAACTCCATTTGCCTCCCAACTCTCTTCTCCACATTGCATGCTTCATCACACTTTGCGTGTGCTGGCTCGGTATCGAGCCGCACTTTGGCCTCTTCTGGAGACTCTACTCTATGAAGAGGCAATCTGCCACCAGTGGTGTCTATCCACTTGGTGGGTGCGGGATTTCCATCCGCCCCACTGTCTAGCTTTTCTCCTTATATCTATGCGAGTCCGTCCAGCAACAGCGAAACAAATGGTTCTACATCCACAACATCAAGCTGGACGGCCAACATTACGGGCTCGCCCCGTTCGACTCCACCCAGAAGATCACCTAAAAGCGTTCATAGTCAAACGACATCATGGAGGGTGAATTCGAAGAGGTGGATAAACTGTATCAGCGGGTGGAGGAGCTCCAGCTGATCGCGGGCAAGGAGGTTAATGGTGTTAATATTATTCGCACCTTCCTCAAGTGTCAGGTGCAGCCATTTCAAGCGAGGGCGCATCCGATGTTTTTGTACTCTGGCGCCAACAATCTGATGAGAGTCTTGTCAAAGGAGATGTCTTTGGCTGACCTCGACCGGACGCTTCAGCTCTGCTGAAGCTTAAGGCCGAAGAGGATCTGCCGGGGAAGTCTCTGACTTCCCTCTTCCATGCCAAGAAAGAGGTCCCTCGGGTAAAACCTGTATTTGCACGTAATGCTCTTTTGAGTGCTTCTTGCGTCCTATTTTTGTTTGACTAACCTTCTGCTTTGGTCTTTAACTCACAGAACTTCAAGGTAAAGGGCATGATGCCGCCTTTGCCTGAAAAGTACGAGGATGCACTAGACGGTGGGGCACGGAGTCTGAATCCAAGCTCCCCCTACTCAGTCTCCTACCACCGAAGCCCTCGAGCAAAGTGAAGGGCTATCTCAAAAGAGATCCCGAAGTGAGAGTTCGGATGGGGCGACGCTGCCAACGCTGAAGGGTCCTGCCTTCCTTGAGCGTCATGGTGAGGATGAGGGTGTAGAGTCCCCCATTCCTGCCATGCCTGTTCGAGCCATGGCTCCTCTGCCGCCGGCCAAGAAGAAGAATAAGGAGCAGACAGAGTCTCTAGTTTTCAACTTATCTGACATTCCCTCATGAGTTTCTGGTTCCTTCTTATTGTTTTTTGGTATGCTAAGTATTAGCTTGCTTGTTGACTTGATTCGTTGAATGTGTTAGGAGGAACTACTTAGAAGAGTCCCTCGAAGAGGATCTCGAAGAGATGCATGGGGATTCGAAAGCTGTTTCGACGTTCCTGGAGATTGTGGCCGACTCCGAGGACGACAACTCGAGCTCCCTGATGCCAAGGGATCGCACAGTTGTTACTCGGTAGACGCAAATAAAACCTTCAGAGTCTTCGGGTGACCACATAAGTAGTTTATCTTCTCGCGTGGGGGAGCCCCTGAACCCTTTATTCGCCTGATGTGCTATTTATTTTGCGGTCCTTTATCCGTGACATCTACCTCCTGGGCCAGCAACACCTTGCTTTGGAGGGCCAACTCAAGAAGCTTCAAGGTGCGTGAGTTCCTTCGGTTTGATTGTAAATTTTACTATGACCTGTTTGGTTTGATTTTTCCTTGTTGAGTTTGGCAGATCAAAAAAATGATGCCCACCGCAAGATGAACGCACTCCAAAAGAGTCTTGGCCAGGCGGAGACCAAGGTGAAGGACGCTGCAGAGGTCCTCTAGCGCCAGCAAAAAGAGGCCCAAGACCATGAGAAACAGCTAGAGGCTGCTACTGCGTCACGAGAGAAGGCCATGGCGGAGAAGCTTATGGCTACTGCCAAAGTGATATCCGGTAAGCCACCATGGTCCTCTTTAGAGTGTTCTATTCTTCAGTTGTGGATCCTTTGTCTCATCCGAAAATTTGGCCGTTTCTTGCAGATGCTACTGGTGTTGCGTTTGACCACAGCGTCCTAGATCATGGGGATCCCCTGGCAGACGCCGTTGCGGTGATCAAAGATCGCTGCACCTTTGTTGTGGAATAGTTGGACAAGGCCAAGGAGGTCCTCGCCCGCTTCTACAAGGAGATCAATCCGAAGGGCGTCGCCCTTCACGATGTTGAATCCCTCGCGGAAGCTCTGGTGGGTGATCCTCCTGCAAAGTATAAGCGGGCACAAAAAGGGGTGGGTGTCGCTATGGGGCTGGCGATGGCGGTGTCTTCTGGCGCACAACTGGATCTTCAGTAGATCACATCCAGGATGCCGACGGCGGCGGATGGTACCGAGGTAGAGTTTGCTTCCTTCGCCTCCCGCTGCAAGCACTTTGGTACAAAGCTGATTGATCTCCTGGCCACATACTTGCTAGAGCAGCAGCTGGTGGCCAAGGCTAGACATTCTGAATCTGAAGCTGCTTCGGATGCTATCGCCTAGGTCTTCTGCATTGTACATGTAGCAGTATTTTGATGTTGCCATGCCCTTGTGCCTATAATTCTTCATGTTGGACAAGTTTATGTTGGAGATATGCCCTAGAGACAATAATAAAAGTGGTTATTATTATACCTTTATGTTTATGATAAATGTTTACATTCATGCTATAATAGTATTAACCAGAAACATTAATACTTGTGTGATTTGTAAACTAAATTAGAGTCCCTGGTAAAGCCTCTTTATAATACTAGCTTGTTGATTAATAGTTGATCGTGGTTTCTCGATCATGAACATTGAGATGTTATTAATAACAAGATCATATCATTAGGAGAATGGTATGATGGACATACTCCTATAGATAAGTGTAGCATTAAGATCAAGTCATTTCAATAGTTCGTTTACTATAAGCTTTCTGATACATAGTAACCTAATTCCTTCGACCATGAGATCATGTTAATCACCATCACCGGAAGGATGCTTTGATGACATCAAACACCACACCATAGCTGGGTGGCTATAAAGGTGGCATTGAGTGTTCAGAAAGTATGGGTTGAGGCACATGGATCAAGAGTGGTATTTGTCCATACATATGACGGATAGATATACTCTGGGCCCTCTCGGTGGAATATCATCCAATTAGATTGCAAGCATGTGACTGGATCACAAGGGATCACATATCACGGTAACGAGAAAAGAGTACTTATCGGTAACGAGGTTGAACTAGGTATGCAGAGATACCGACGATCAAAACCTCGGATAAGTAAACTATCGTGAGACAAAGGGAAATTGGTATCGTATGTAAGTGGTTCATTCGATTACAAAGTAATTGTAGAAATATGTGGGAGCCATATGAATTTCCAGATTCCTCTATTGGTTATTGATCGGATAAGTGTCTTGGTCATGTCTGCATAATTCACGAACCGTAGGGAGACACACTTAAGGATTCGATGTTGTTTAGTAGATATGGAATGTTAGTAGGGATACCGAATGTTGTTCGGAGTCTCGGATTGGATCCGGGATATCACGAGGAGATCTGGAATGGTCCGGAGAATAAGATTCATATAAGGAAAGTCCTATTTTGGAGTTCGGGAAAGTTTCCGATGTTTTCATCGGAGAGGTTCTAGAAGGGTCTAGAAGGTTCACCATTCCGAAAGGAGAATGGTCCATGAATGTGTCATGGGTAAGTGGAATGATTGGATCATATCCTAGGTCACATGGTGTGTGCATTTGTAAGAGAGAATTAAAGCTCTAAATTGAAAATCAAACGGGAGTTTGAAAATTCAAACTAGAACAATGGTTTCCTAGTGGGAGAAGAAACAAGTCCTTCTCTCAATCCAACTTGGGTTTGGGTTTGGATTCAAACCCACCCCTCCCAAGGCTGCCCACCCTCTCATAAATAGAGGGGGAGGGCTGCCCCAAAGCACACAAGCCCTAGCCCCTCTCCCCGCACATGAGTCGCCGCCGCCGCGCCGCCGCAGCCCCGCGCCGCCGCCGCAGCCCTAGACGCCGCCGACACATCCTCCTCCTCCCGGTCATATAATCCCTAAGATCTCCGAGAAACCCTAATCCACCATAACTCGCACCGGCTTAGGCGAAGCCCAGCGGGATCTTCCCTCTACTTCCGACACCACACCGTCGTGCTACCGAAATCGCGAGGGGAGAACTACAACCTCTGTTGCCTGCTGGAACAAGGGAGAGGAAGGTCTTCATCGAGTACCGAACATGTGATCGACTGCGGAAGCGCTGCCCGAACGTAGCGCCGGAAGGATCGTCTACGCGATATTGAGATCGGCAAGTGTACGACTACATCACCCACGAGAATCTGCTCTCGTTAACCGCTTTGGAATCTTCGAGGGTGAGTGCTTCTATCGACTCGTTGCTACAATCTAGTAGATAGATCTTGGCTTGTTTATGTGCATGCGGTAGATTTTTTTGTTTTCCATGCTACGAACCCCAACAGTGGTATCAGAGTCGTGTCTATATGTAGATCTATTGCACGAGTAGAACACAATGGTCATTGTGGGCGGTGGTGCTTTTATTATCAATTGTTTTTTGTGTACTTTGCATCTTGCGGTATGATGGGATGAAGCGGCTCGGGCTAACCTTACATGACATCGTTCATTAGACTTGCTCCACGCTCAACAGGCAACTTGTATTGCATAAGTTGCTTTGCAGGTGTCTGTCTCTCCCATCATAGTATAGATTCAATTTACAACGGGCAGTTGATAGTTCAAGCATCAATGTTGTGGTTCTTGTTCGTAAGTTAGAACGACACTTACTAAAAGCCCCAAACCACGTAAAATATGCAAATAAAATTAGAAGCGTCTAACTTTGTTTTTCAGGGGTGTGTTGTGATGTGATATGGCCATGATTGTGATTATATATGATGTATGCAATGTTCCTTATTGTAAGTTGGCAACCGGCAGGATCCATATAGTTGTCTTTTAAATTCCATTAAGACCTGCGTGTCTATTCAAAGTAGTTGTAATAGTTGAAGCTGGTGGACGATAACCATGAAACGGCACCATTGACCTTGACGCCATACCGGTGATGATGGAGATCATGTTCGTGCTTGAAGATGGAGATCGGAAGCACAAGAAGAAAGGCCATATCATATCACATATTATGAATTGCATGTGATGTTAATCCTTTTATGCATCTTGTATTGCTTAGTTCACGATGATAGCATTATAAGATGATCCCTCAAGCACAAAATTTCAAGTTTTAAAGTGTTCATTCTTAGTAAGCACCGTTGCTAAAGCTCGTTGTTTCGAAGCACCATGTGATGATCGGGTGTGTTAGATTCTGCGAGTGTATACAACGTGAGCAAGTCAGATTTGCTCATGCGGAAGCTAAAGTTTGATCTGGACGAGCCTAGCATGTACAAACATGGTCTCGGAACACGGATCACCGAAAGTTAAAGCATGAATCATATAGTAGATATGATGAACATGTTGATTGTTCGACATTGAAGCTACATCAACTCTCGTGATGATCGGTTTTGATGTGGTGGATTTGGTTCGTGTGATCACTAAAACAATTTTAGGGATATTGTTTTGAGTGGGAGTTCACCTCGATTAATTTAACTATTAATTAGAACTCAATTTGTCATAAACTTAGTCTAAACTATTGCAAATATGTTGTAGATTAATGGCGGCCCCTACCATCAATTTTAATGCGTTCCTAGAGAAAGAAAAGTTTAAAAACAATGGAAGCAACTTCACGGATTGGTTCCGCAATTTGAGGATTGTCCTCAATGCGGGTAATTTTACCTATGTGCTGGATGACCCGCCTGCAGCTAATGCTACCGATGAGGTAAAGAATGTTTTCCTCGCTCGGAAGAATCAGTACTCCACAGTTCAGTGTGCTATCTTGTATGGTTTGGAAGCTTCAGAAAAGGTTTGAGAAGCATGACCCACATGATATTGTCCGTGAACTCAAAATGATATTGGAGGCTCACACGGCAGTTGAGAGTTATGAGGCTTCTGAAAAATTCTTTAACTGCAAGATGGAAGAGGGCAGCTCCGTTAGGGAGCATGTGCTTAAGATGTCTGGGCACGTAAACAAGCTTCAAAGCTTGGGAGTAGTGATTCCTAATGCTTTGGGGATTCACCGTGTCCTCCAATCACTACCACCAAGTTACAAGAACTTTGTGATGAACTACAATATGCAAAACATGGACAAGTCGTTGCCAGAACTCTTCTCCATGTTGAAATCTGCAGAAGTGGAGATCAAGAAAGAGCACCAAGTGTTGTTGGTCAATAAGACCACCAAATTCAAGAAGCAAGGCAAGTCTAAGAAAAAGGGAAACTTCAAGAAGGGCGGTAAGAAAGTTACCGCGCCGGCGAAGAAGACCAAGGCTGGGCCTAAGCCTGATACTGAGTGCTTTTACTGCAAGGGAGAAGGTCACTGGAAGCGGAATTGCCCAAAGTACTTGGCGGATTTGAAGAACGGCAACATCAAGAAGAAAGGCATATCCGATATACATGTTATTGATGTGTATCTCACTAGTACTCGTAGTAGTGCATGGGTATTTGATACTGGTTCGGTTCCTCATATTTGTAACTCGAAACAGGTACTGCAGAATAAACGGAAGCTAGCAAAGAACAAGGTGAAGATGCGTGTAGGAAATGGATCAAAGGTTGATGTGATCGCGGTCGGCACGCTACCTCTTCATCTACCATCGAGATTAGTTTTATACTTAAATAATTGTTATTTGGTGCCTGCGTTGAACATGAACATTATATCTGGATCATGTTTATTGCGAGACGGTTACTTGTTTAAGTCCGAGAATAATGGTTGTTCGATTTATATGAGTAATATGTTTTATGCACATGCACCTTTGATAGATGGTCTATTCTTATTGAATCTCGATTGTGGAAATACACACATTAATAACATTGAAGATAAACGTTTGAAATTGAGCGATAACTCGACCTATATGTGGCACTGTCGTCTAGGTCATATTGGAGTAAAGCGTATGAAGAAACTCCATTCCGATGGACTTCTTGAATCACTTTATTTCGAATCACTTGAAAGATGCGAAGCATGTCTGATGGGTAAAATGACTAAGAGTCCATTTTCTGGTATGATGAAGCGAGCTACGGACTTATTGGAAATCATACATACCGATGTGTGTGGCCCAATGAGTGTAGCATCGTGCGGTGGTTATCGTTATGTTCTTACCTTCATGGATGACTTGAGTAGATATGGGTATATCTATTTCATGAAACATAAGTCCGAAACTTTCGAGAAGTTTAAGGAATTTCAAAGTGAGGTAGAGAATCAACGTAACAAGAAGATTAAATTTCTATGATCTGATCATGGAGGTGAATATCTAAGTTACGAGTTTGGTGAGCATTTGAAGAGATGCAGAATACTTTCACAATTGACACCGCCGGGAACACCACAGCGTAATGGTGTGTCCGAACATCGTAATCGAACTCTCTTAGATATGGTTCGTTCTATGATGTCACTTACAGATTTACCGCTATCGTTTTGGGGTTATGCATTAGAAACAGCCGCATTCACTTTAAATAGGGCACCATCTAAATCCGTTGAAATGACACCGTATGAATTGTGGTTTGGGAAGAAACCTAAATTGTCGTTCCTTAAAGTTTGGGGTTGCGAAGCTTATGTAAAGAAGTAACAGCCAGACAAGCTTGAACCCAAAGCGGAAAAATGTGTCTTCATAGGATACCCGAAGGAAACTATTGGGTATACCTTCTATCATAGATCCGAGGGAAAAATCTTTGTTGCCAAGAATGGATCCTTTCTAGAGAAGGAGTTTCTCTCGAAAGAAGTGACTGGAAGGAAAGTAGAACTCGATGAGGTTGTTGAACCTTCTCTCGAACTTGCGAGTAGCGCAGCACCGGAAGTAGTTCCTGTGGTGCCTGCACCAATAAGAGAGGAAGCTAATGATGTTGATCATGAAACTTCGGTTGAAGTTACTACGAAACCTCGCAGGTCAACAAGAACTCGTACCACTCCTGATTGGTATGATCCCGTTATGAGTGTCATTTTGGTGGACAACACCGATGACCCTGCGACATATGAGGAAGCGATGATGAGCCCAGATTCCAATAAATGGCAAGAAGCCATGAAATCCAAGATTGGATCCATGTACGAAAACCAAGTATGGACTTTGGTGGACTTACCGGATGGCCGGAAGGCTATCGAGAACAAATGGATTTTCAAGAAGAAAACAGATGTTGATGGTAATGTTACTGTCTATAAGGCTCGACTTGTCGCAAAAGGGTTTCGACAAATTCAAGGAGTTGACTACGATGAGACTTTCTCACCAGTAGCGAAGCTAAAATCTGTGACGATTATGTTAGCAATCGCTGCATATTATGATTATGAGATATGGCAGATGGATGTCAAAACGGCATTCCTCAATGGAGATATTGATGAAGAGTTGTATATGATGCAACCGAAAGGTTTTGTCGATCCTAAAGATGCTAACAAGGTATGCAAACTTCAACGGTCCATATATGGATTGAAGCAAGCATCCCGAAGTTGGAATCAATGTTTTGATAAGGTAATCAAAAGTTTTGGTTTTATACAAACTTATGGAGAAGCTTGTATTTACAAGAAAGTGAGTGGGAGCTCTGTAGCATTCTTAATACTATATGTAGATGACATATTGTTGATTGGGAATGATGTAGACCTTCTTAATAGTGTCAAGGATTATTTGAAAAATAGTTTTTCAATGAAAGATCTTGGCGAAGCAGCTTACATATTAGGCATAAATATTTATAGAGATAGATCGAGACGCCTAATATCATTGTCACAAAGTACATATTTGGACAAAGTTCTAAAGAGGTTTGGAATGGAAGATAGCAAGAAAGGGTTCTTTCCCATGTTGCCCAATACGACCTTGAGTAAAACTCAAAGTCCTGCAACGGCAGAAGATAGAGAAAGGATGAGTAAGACTCCCTATGCCTCAGCCATAGGATATCTAATGTATGCCATGCTATGTACTAGACCCGACATTGCACATGCTGTTAGTTTGACTAGCAGATATCAAAGTGATCCAGGAGTGGATCATTGGACATCGGTCAAAAACATCCTTAAGTACTTGAGAAGAACTAAGGATATGGTTCTTTCTTATGGAGGTGATGAACAACTCGTTGTTAATGGTTACACCGATGCTAGTTGGAACACCGATCTGGATGATTCTAAATCTCAATCTGGATATGTATTTACTTTGAGTGGTGCAGCAGTTAGCTGGAGGAGTGCAAAGCAAAGCGTTGTGGTGAGATCTTCAACTGAATCAGAATACATAGCTGCTTCGGAGGCTTCACAAGAGGCAATATGGATGAAGGAGTTCATTACAGAGCTCGATGTGGTTCCAAGTGCGCTGGACCCAATGTCTATCTACTGTGATAACATGGGCGCCATATCCAATGCGCAAGAACCAAGGTCACACAAGAAGCTAAAGCACATCAAACTACGTTTTCATGCTATTCGAGAGCATGTCCAAGATGGTGACATAAAGATTTGTAAAGTACACATAGATCTGAATGTGGTGGATCCGTTGACTAAACCTCTCCCGAGGGCAAAACATGACCAGCACCAAACCGCCATGGGTGTTCGGTAAAACTACCATGTAATCTAGATTAGTTGACTCTAGTGCAAGTAGGAGACTGTTGGAGATATGCCCTAGAGGCAATAATAAAAGTGGTTATTATTATATCTTTGTGTTTATGATAAATGTTTACATTCATGCTATAATAGTATTAACCAGAAACATTAATACTTGTGTGATTTGTAAACTAAATTAGAGTCCCTGGTAAAGCCTCTTTATAATACTAGCTTGTTGATTAATAGATGATCGTGGTTTCTCGATCTTGAACATTGAGATGTTATTAATAACAAGATCAAATCATTAGGATAATGGTATGATGGACATACTCCTATAGATAAGCGTAGCATTAAGATCAAGTCGTTTCAATAGTTTGTTTGCTATAAGCTTTCTGATACATAGTAACATAATTCCTTCGACCATGATATCATGTTAATCACCATCACCAGAAGGATGCTTTGATGACATCAAACACCACACCATAACTGGGTGGCTATAAAGGTGGCATTGAGTGTTCAAAAAGTATGGGTTGAGGCACATGGATCAAGAGTGGGATTTTTCCATCCATATGATGGATAGATATACTCTGGGCCCTCTCGGTGGAATGTCATCCAATTAGCTTGCAAGCATGTGAATGGCTCACAAGGGATCACATATCACGGGAACAAGAAAAGAGTACTTATCGGTAACGAGGTTGAACTGGGTATGGAGAGATACCGACGATCAAAACCTCGGATAAGTAAACTATCATGAGACAAAGGGAAATTGGTATCATATGTAAGTGGTTCATTCGATCGCAAAGTAATCGTAGAAATATGTGGGAGCCATATGAATTTCCAGATTCCTCTATTGGTTATTGATCGGAGAAGTGTCTTGGTCATGTCCGCATAATTCACGAACCGTAGGGAGACACACTTAAGGATTCGATGTTGTTTAGTAGATATGGAATGTTAGTAGGGATACCGAATGTTGTTCGGAGTCTCGTATGGGATCCGGGATATCACGAGGAGATCCGGAATGGTCCGGAGAATAATATTCATATAAGGAAAGTCCTATTTCGGAGTTCGGGAAAGTTTCCGATGTTTTCATCGGAGAGGTTCTAGAAGGGTCTAGAAGGTTCACCGGTTCGGAAGGAGAATGGTCCATGAATGTGTCATGGGTAAGTGGAATGATTGGATCATATCCTAGGTCACATGGTGTGTGCATTTGTAAGAGAGAATTAAAGCTCTAAATTGAAAGTCAAACGGGAGTTTGAAAAGTCAAACTAGAACAATGGTTTCCTAGTGGGAGAAGAAACAAGTCCTTCTCTCAATCCAACTTGGGTTTGGGTTTGGATTCAAACCCACCCCTCCCAAGGCTACCCGCCCTCTCATAAATAGAGGGGGAGGGCTACCCCAAAGCACACAAGCCCTAGCCCCTCTCCCCGCACACGAGCCGTCGCCGCCGTCGCAGCCCCGCCGCCGCGCCACCGCCGTCTCGCGCTGCAGCCCTAGCCGCCGCCGACACCTCCTCCTCCTCCCGGTCATCTAATCCCTAAGATCTCCAGGAAACCCTAATCCACCATAACTCGCACCGGCTTAGGCGAAGCCCTGCGAGATCTTCCCTCTACTTCCGACACCACACCAGCATGCTGCCAGAATCGCGAGGGGAGAACTACAACCTCCGCTGCCTGCTGGAACAAGGGAGAGGAAGGTCTTCATCGAGTACCGAACGTGTGATCGACTGCTGAAGCACTGTCGGAACGCAGCGCCGGCAGGATCGTCAACGCGATATTGAGATCGGCAAGTGTACGACTACATCACCCACGAGAATCTTCTCTCGTTAACCGCTTTGGAATATTCTAGGGTGAGTGCTTCTATCGACTCGTTGCTACAATCTAGTAGATAGATCTTGGCTTGTTTGTGTGCATGCGGTAGAAATTTTTTGTTTTCCATGCTACGAACCCCAACAGTTTATTGTACCACGTAGTGGTTAACTTACGTAAATAAAAGTGCACCTTTTGACTGTTGTCAAATGTCATATTTTTATGTTCTGTTGCTTGTACACCCTTAGGGTCCTTCGAGTGCTAAACTAGTGGTTACACCTGCTCCTGTGTTTGGCACCTGTCCGCCACTGAGTGAGGTGTCATAGTTGAAGTTTCTGCGTGATTGCATCTGAAGCCTAGAGAAGGACGTTCTCAGCATTCGTGGTCATGTGGATGTTTGGAAGTCCAAGGACGAACGAGCCACTGCTAGGGAAGAATTTCTCCTTGAAGAATTTCGGCAGGTTGGCGAGCAACTCCAGTGTAAGTCACTCTGGGCCTTTGTCTTTTCAACTACGCTAGATGTTTATGTCATCTCACTTGCTACTTTTGTGCAGTTGTGAATCATCTTCCGAAGGAAGAGAAAGAGCATGTTGCGATTCGGATGAATTGCTTGACGCAACAGGAGTTGGAGGCCGGCGGCTTCTTCTGGATGGACCACGATCGAGAGATTGTTCTTGCTGTAGGGGTTCGTAGCATGGAAAAACAAAATATTTCTACCGCATGAACACAAACAAGCCAAGATCTATCTACTAAATTGTAGCAACGAGTCGATTAGAGTACTCACCCTCTAAGATTCCAAAGCGGTTAACGAGAGCAGATTCTCGTGGGTGATGTAGTCGTACACTTGCCGATCTCAAGATCGCGTAGACGATCCTTCCGGCGCTATGTTCCGGCAGCGCTTCCGCAGTCGGTCACATGTTCGGTACTTGATGAAGACCTTCCTCTCCCTTGTTCTAGCAGGACGCAGAGGTTGTAGTTCTCTCCTCGCGATACCGGCTACATGACGGCATGGTGTCAGAAGTAGAGGGGAGATTCCGCAGGGCTTCACCTAAGTCGGAGCGGGTTATGGTGGAGAATTAGGGTTTCAGCGATCTAGGGTTTAGAGGCCGGAGAGGAGGAGGCGTGGCCGGTGGCGGCTAAAGCGGTGACGTGATGCCTGACGGGCAGGAAGAGGTTGAAGTTGTCCTATAGATCCCCGGCAACGGCGCCAGAAAAGCTTGATGCAACGCTGAGTTGATGTAGGAGCGCTTTGTTGGGAACCCCAAGAGCAAGGTGTGAAGTAGCACAGCAGCAAGTTTTCCCTCAGTAAGAATCCGAGGTTATCAAACTAGTAGGAGGAAGGAAACGTCACACAGGTGTTGCTAGAACCGTGGAGACCTGCACAACACAAACTCAAGAATTTGCCCCAACGAATCAATGAGGTTGTCAAGCTCACCGGTTTGTTGTAACAAAGGATTAAACGTATGGTGTGGAAGGTAATGGTTTGCAGCAAGTAAACAAGTAGCAGTGGAAGATGTATCAATGGTAAAGATTGGACCGGGGTCCATAGTTCACTAGAGGTGCTCTCCTTAGATAAACAACATGGCATGAAGGGTAAACAAATTACAGCAAGGCAATTGACAGGAACTGAGCAAGGCATAACAATGCAATTACTAGTTAGAAAGATCCTATGAGATTCGATTGGGCAATACAACAAGATACATAGACCGCCATCCAACTGCATCTATGACTAGAAGTCCACCTTTAGGTTATCATATGAACCCGCTCCAGTATCAAGTTGCAAGCAACAGACAACTGCTTTAAGCAAAGTGTGTAAGGTAAACAGTCCACATGTTCCATGAACAAGAGACCGTTGTTTTCTCCCTAGTGGCAATAGCACATCTACAACCGAAGAGATTTCTGTCACTTCCCTTGGAAACTAGAGGCATGAACCCACTATCGAGCATAAATACCCCCTCTTGGAGTCACTAGCAACTACTTGGACAAGATAGCTACTAACAATAGAGAGCATGCAAGATCACAAACAACACAGACATGATAGAATCATAAATACAAAACCATTAATCAAACCAACATAATAATCTCAATATCCATCGGATCCCCGCAAACACAACATGCATGATTACAAATATATTAGATCTTGATCATGAACGGAGCTCACAAGATCTATACATGAAAGCACAAAGGAGGAGATACAACCATCTAGCTACTACATGGACCCATAGTCCAAGGTGGAACTATTCACGCATCATACCGGAGAGAAGGCCTCTGGGATGATATCCCCTCCGGCAGGGTGCCGGGAAGAACTTCACATCCCCCTGATCTAGGGACGATGGTGGTGGCGGCTACAGACGGTTTTGTGGAGATTTGATCGGGTACTTAGGGTTTCTGCATCGAGGGCTTCTTATAGGCGAAGGGGGAGGCCGAGGCGGTGGTCAGGGGGCCCACACCCTGCCTAGGCGTGGGGCTGGGCCCACCCGCGCCTAGGGGGGTCTGGGCGCCCTGGCACGCCTCTCCGTCTCCCCTCTGGACTTCTTGTTCCCCACGGAAAGTTATTGACTTTGATGTTTGTCCCGTCCAATTCCGAGAATATTTCCTTACAAGCTTTTCTGGAACCAAAAACAGCAGAAAACGGGCAACTGGCACTGTGGAAACTTGTTAATAGGTTAGTACCAGAAAACATGTAAAAAGCACCTCAAAGTGTAGACAAAGCAAATCAAAGTAGATACTAAACAAGCATGGAGCATCAAAAATTATAGATAAGTTTCCGATGTATCAAGCATCCCCTCCTGCTCGTCCTCGAGTAGGTAAGTGATAAAAGAATAATTTTTCAGGTGACATGCACCCTCACAATAAAGATCTAACCATTCGCAAGCATTGAAAGTTGGGATCAAAGAACTCTAAACATGTGCATGAAAGATGGAGTTCTAACAATAGGACATAGTAACGATGCATGCAACATGAAAGGCTACAAACAAAGATCATGAATAACATGCATTGAAAAACGTTTGTTTGTTTCACATACAGAAAACATAGCATAGTGGCAATCATCTTGTCCCTCATAGAGTAGCAAATATATGCATAAGACACCTTCAAAGTTCACAAGGGTGAGTAGAAACAAATAGCACAAGAACAAGTAATATCATAATATGCATCAATCAATAAGCTTTGGGACACTGCACACGGAATGACAACTATGCTCTCTTATGGTGCCTAAAGGTAGAAGCTGGAGACTCAACATAATGGTGGAAGAAAGGCCCTTCACAAAGGGAAGCAGGGATTTCAAGTTTCAAAAGGAGCTTCCAAAAATTATGGTACTTGTTAGCTTTCAACCCTCATTGCCCCTATCATAAGCATCTTGAAGTGATTAAGGTTAAAGTGAACGAACATGGAGTATATGCTTGATGAAGTATAAGTTGGCAATTTCAAGTCCCTAGTATACGAGGGCCACACCTCATGCTACTCAACTTCAGTCACCTGTAAGTTCTTGTCATTATAAGTATTTGCATATCATAGAGAACCGCCAACGGGGTACCCCTTGCACATGGTACAGGAGCTATCCCATAACCAAAATGATAAGGCAAGCAGACAATGAGCATCTCAGCGATCTTTTTATTTACTATATGCATAGCTTTTTATTGAGGATGCTTCATAGATAGCTCACTATGGTGATGTTGCAAGTTTCCACCATGATTAGGCATGGCTTAGGCTAGCGGCCCAGGCATTTCTCTAACACAGAATACAAACTCCATGGACTTACAAGCTACCTCTTTATTTCACACCGATGATATCCATAGACAAAATAGCATGATATCAACTGAGTACAAAGTACAAGTGCAATGTTGAAAACGTTCCCTGTGACAGCACGGTTCTGCTAATTCCAACGTATAAGTGCAAGCATATACAACATAGATGACACAATGGTTCAAGTTTATTAGGGCAAAGAATATAAAGTGTGCCATCAAGTTCGTGAGGGCTTTAATCACTAAGTTTTCACATAACAAAATAGTTTTTAATTGGAAGATAGCTGAAAACAAGAGTATACTTTGGAATGGTGTAACACACCATGCATAGGATTTTATAGTGGACACTTTGGAATAACTTGGTTTCTTGGGAGTTGGAAGCATGAGTAGAGCTTACTCATACAAGTGGAGGCTAGCAAAAGACTGGGAGCAACCAACTAAGAGAGCATAATGGCCATAATCATGTAGAGCAACAAAGCATTACTAATCAAAGCATAGAGTAGCACTACAAGTCAAGTACTAAATGATCATATAGGCTAATGGTGACTTGTGAGAGTCATAACATGGTGTGAGCATGTGCCAAGTCAACCCAAACAAAGCATCAAAGGAGAATACCACAATACTATGCTTTTGCATGCTAAAACAACACATAATTTCTTCAAGGCACACTAAGCAATCCCAATTATTTGCTACAGCAATAATCACTAAGCATAAGGTCAAAACAACGCCTAGCATGTCATGCTAAAGTCTAAGTCACAGTCAATGCAAGTTCCTCTTGCACTTCAAGCAAGAACTTACTACTCCTTTCCAACACTAAGCAACTTATTTGCAAAACAACACAGCGAGAACGGGGGTACAAACTACTTTATTCAAGCAAACTAAACAACCTAAGCAAAGCAAACAAAAACTAAGACGCTCCAAGAACAACACAACTGTGCATGAAACAATAAAAACGAAGTGTCTAGACAGACCTGGCATCCCCAAGATTTGACGCTTGTACCTCTTGGATATTTCTTGGGGTGACAACATGGTGGAATACCCAAGCTTGAGCTTTTGTCCATTCTTCATCTCATTGCATCATTCTCTCTCTACACCTAAAATTTTTCCTCCATACAAAACTTCACACAATCTTCATTAGCAACATAAGTTTATTCAAAAGATAAACAGACCAGGAGGTAGAAACCAATTTTTTCGAATATCTTCTGTTGCTCAAATCAAAAAGTGTTGAACTAACGAAAGTTATCTAACATATTGGGGGATTTATTCGTAAATTTTGACATCAATGCGAGTTACACAGACTCCTTACGAATTTTTTTGGTGGAGGACATAAATCTGTTTTGGGACAGCAACTCCCCAAATCTTACTTCCTTCTCATTAGAGGTCATTCTTGGCACAAAAAGCAAACAAAAAGGATAAAGAGAGGTCATTACTGAAGTAATAATTTTTAATACTCAAGGAAACTCTTGGTTTATCTCCCAACAAGTACTTTTCTTTAACGTTTTTAAGTTAGGCACAAGAAGCAAGATGAATCAAGTATTTTCAAATGAGGAAGCATTAACATCAATACTTGAAAGTCTTCAACTATGAAAGGTATCTCATCCAAATGGGTTTTTGAGGATCCCTTCTCATCTCTCTTTGGTCTACTACTTTTATCAAAAAGATTTTCAGGAGCAATCCAATCAAAATTCTCTTTAAAGGCTTCATGCATTCCAACAAGCTTAAAGGGTATGGGTGTCACATCCCAAGATTTTCCAAATCTTGTAATGTGAAAAATAAATGAATAAAATAAAACTTTGTTGATTTTCAGGGTGAGAAGAAACTTTTTGATTCCAATTGGAAACCTTCAAACCTATTTTGATCAAGATAAATCCTAAAGGGATTTAAAAAGATAAACAATTAATAAAGGAAAATTTAAATATTTGGAATTACTATTTTGGATCTTTTAATAAAAAAAATTGGTTTTCAAAGGCAAAGGTAGAAAAATAAATAAGGATTATTTTAATTAAACCTTGGCCAAGCTTTTGAAATAAAACATTTTGTTTTGATTAAAAGAGTAAAGGTTTATTTAAATAAAATAATGAGAGTTTATTAATAAACCAATTTTATTAAAGTAAAGGTTTTTCCCATTTTAATTAAACACCAAAACTTGTTAAATTATTTTAAACAAGATTTCCAAGTATTTTATATTTTCAAATAAAACCTACTGAATTGATTTTGATATTATTTGGATTTCAAATGGAGATTTTAAATAAATCAAATCCAATTTGATTTAATAACTAAGGACTATTTTATTTAATTATAAATGGACCCTAAAATAAAAATATTATTTTGTTTTGGACTTAGAATATTGTTGTTAAACAGAACTAAAACTCAAGGCAAAGTTTGGAGGAGTTTTGAATTGATTTGAATGTTTGAATTGTTTGATTGAATTTCAAAACAGAAAATCAAATGGAAAAAGGGAAAAGTTTCAGTACAAAAAAAATGCTAAAGGAATCAGCCTAGCCGGCCAGCCCAACAAGGCCCAACCAGCCCACTCCCTCTCTCCCCGCAGAAAATGATTCGCACCTACTTACTGACCCACGCAGACACCGACGAGTGGACCCTCTCCCTATCTATCTCCCTCGCTGACAGCAAGGCCCCACCCCTCCTGTTCATCGTCTTCAAACCCGCGCCGATTACTCCTCGCCGTTTCTGTCTTGAATTGCAACGATCAATTCGCGTGAATGGAGGCATTAATCTCTCCAATGTCTACGCCCATTTAATCGCCTCTGTCTCCTCCTCCCTTCCCCTCAAACACCGCTGCACGAGAGCCACCAGGCTGCCCTGAATCGGATTTGCACCGCCGCTGCTCCGGCGAGCCTCACCGAGCAATTCCGGCCGAACCCTGCCGCCCTTGCCTTCCTGAGCACACAGCCGTGATCCCCAGCCTCTGGCGCTTCTCCCTGTGCCTTTCGTTCACCCGCGCTCTCCCCAGAGCCTCGGCTTCGACAACCTCTAAGCGCCGCCGCGTCTGCTTCTTTCTCCGGCGACCTCCCCCTGGTAAGCCAGACCGCCCTGGCACCTCCTATTGATGCTCATTTCATCAGCAGATGAAACCGCGTCTAACCATGCCCTTATTCTTCCTCGGGGTGATCTGCAACGTCGCCTTCGACGACCTCCAGAGCCGCCTGACGCCGCCAACCGCTCCGGCGAGCAATCCCCATCGCGTCTGAGCGCCCCTCGACGAACCGACCACGCCTAGAGCTTCACCGCCACCCTGCAAGCACGGTGAGCACCCCCGTTTCCTCCTTTGCTTCCTGTAGCCACCGCAACGTCATCGTCTGACCGCGCCGTCGACGTTCACCACCGCTGGTGCCGCCGGTTTATGTCCAGTAGTTGTGAGTCGTTGGATTTTAATCGTACGTACGTGATAGAATGACTTAAACGAACCGGTACGCTCGATCTGTGCCGTGCATTACTATTTAGATCTGTCAGCCTGTATTGCTCGATCCGCCCGAAGAGGTATCGGCCAATAAGAACAAGCCACGTGGCCAGCCTTTGATTTAAAATAGAATTTGTAATCAGATTTTTATGCAAATTTGTAAACCTCATAACTTTTGATCCGCACGTTCAAAATTTGCAAATTTTATATCAATGGAATCAGCAAGACAAGCCCTAACCAACCATGCAATTTGTTTAGTAAAAAGCTTCTGGTAAAATGTTTGTTTTTGCAGAAACAATTGTATGCTTGTTTAGGTTATAAAAATTATTCCAAAATGATTTTGAGGATGAAATCCGTGCAAATTGGTTTGTTGTGAACCTACTGACCTTAGGAACCAACTTATGGATTTAAAAATGTGTTTTGTGAAATTTAGTATTGAATAATTGAATTAGCTCATTTCTAGTCAAATAAAAATATTGATTTTGATATGGAAATGATTTTTGAGTAAAACCTTTTGGGAAATGTGTTGATTCAAACCTACTGACCTTAAACACCAAGTTTTGAGAATTAACAACTTATTTGGTGAACAACATAATATTTTTGCTTTGCTAAAAACATTTTCCACCACATGAAATAATGATTGGATTTAAGAATGATTTATAGATGAAACCCTTTTGCAAATGACTTTGCCACTTTAGAAAATGACCACTATGAGCCTTACAATGTTTAGAGCCTAGTAGAAACCACCTTTGCAAATAAAACTATCTTTCGCATGGTTGCATGCATGACTTTGTTTCTATTATTTTATGTGTGATTAAGTTGTTTGATTATTGTTTGGAATGCTAGTTGAATCTATGTTTGCTTGATTGATTTGTAGTGAAGATTAGAAGAGTGTGATATTAGCAAAGATCAAGAGGTGAACCAACATTCTCTACCAAAAAGGCAAGTGACACTATCATCCATGTCCTACTATTTTCATTATACTTAGTGGATTTTTGGAAACATGCATGAAAAGGATTTCTATACTTTATGCTATGTTAAATCCTAATAGGATACCCTTATATATTTCTTAGTGAAAACAATGTAGTTGTAAAATGCTTAGCCATGCTATATATTTTGAGAAGAGATACATGTTGAGATTTTATGAAGTTGAGAAAAGACTTATGTTTTATATAATAAAACAAGTACTCAATGAACCACCTGGGTGGACAAGGATACTCAAGTTTTGGACAAGGTGGCAACCAGAGGAACCATGTTTATATGGCAATCTCTTTTTGTTGTGCACCAGATGAAAACCACCCAGGGACTTAGAGATTGAACATGTTTCTCGTACAGTGGCTTCCGTGTACAGCCACATGCTAAATGGGCACTGGCTTAGTCAACTACATTGGGAAGACCCATGCATTGGTCTTCAGGTTAACTGGAAATGAGGGAACTAGGAACCCTACATTGGTACCTGAAGACAAGCTAGCATTGTGTATGGGAGGACCCTATGGAAAGACTTCGTCACATTCTCAGTCTGCCGGTACTCCATCTTGGTGAGTACTTATCCAGCGGCCACTGGTGGCAACAAGATGAGATTGTGTCATGTGGGTAAAGTGTACAACTTCTGCAGAAGATAAAAACCTAAGTACTTGGCCGTGTCCCCGGTTATGGACAATACTGAGCAACTAAGGCCTAAAGCTATGGGAAATCTCAACATTCCAATTTCTAAAAGAAAAACTTTAAAGTGACAACAAAAGACTTGAAGCACTTGGGGTATACCAAGGAGCTCAAACAGATTTTGATAAAGACTTGAAGCACTTGGGGTGTACCAAGGAGCTCAAGAGATTTTGACAAAGACCTGAAGCACTTGGGGTGTACCAAGGAGCTCAGAAAGATTTTTGACAAAAGATCAAAACTGTTTTGAAAAGATAGGATAAATTATTGCTTTCTGCAAATGAGCCTAAAACCCTACTTAGCCAAATATGCATGTAATGGTAGGAACCACTTATTTCTACATAGTAGCGAAACTTGCCAATACAATTCAAATGTATTGACCCTTGTGGCTGTAACTTGTTATGTTGCAGGTTTGTTTGATATTAGTGAAGTTGATTGATTAGGATTACAAGTCTACAACCAACATGTTTGCCTGTGGCACTTTGAAGATGAAGGACCCCATGCTTATAGATATTCTGCTGCAATGTAAAGTAATAGCCAAATGAGCTATGTAAGATGTAATAAAATTATGTTATTTCTGGTTATAAAATTGTATTATGACCTTTGTTTCTTGATATTACATCTTAACTGTGGATGCTAGCTATTGATCCAGGGACTAGCATTGTAAACACAGGTATCTCTACCTTATTAAAGGTTGGGACCTCTTACAATGGGTATCTTAAATTCTTCTCTGGGCTTAGTTTTATCAGAAATACCCACAACATCTACACTTGAGCCTAGCATATTGAAACGCTCAAAGACCTTTTTGGCTTCCCTAGCAACATCATGAAATTCTTTTAATAAAGTTTCAAGGATGAATTCTCTCTCTTTCAGCATTCTTTTCTTCTTTTAGTTTTAGGAACAAGAATTGTATGAAGGGGTTAAGGCTAACAAACCTAGCCTCCAACATATGAACTAAAGAAGATGCAGCAATCTCATAATTAGGAGCAAACTCTGTTATAGATTTATCCTCAATGTTTTCATGCTTGCTAACATGATTAAAGAATTCTTCAATATTATCTTTCCTAATTATGGAGCCACTACCTATTGCAAGATCTTTCAGGGAAAACTTGGGGAATAACATGGTGAGCTAGAGCAAGGTGGCAACTAGAGTAGGAACTAATTTTTTTTTGTGTTTTTGAATAAAGAAAGCAAACCAAACTAGACTATTTTTTGGGGGTTTTTTGGAAAGAGGCAAACACAACCAAACAAAAGAAACAAAGCAAACTAAAAACAAAGTAAAGAGAAATTAAGTGGAGGACTCCCCTAGTGAAGACGTCCTTAGACTCCTCGGTAACGGCGCCAGAAAAGCTTGATGCCTGATGGGGAGGAAGAGGTTGAAGTTGTCCTATAGTTCCCCGGCAATGGCGCTAGAAAACCTTGATGCAACGCTGAGTTGATGTAGGAGCGCTTCGTTGGGAACCCCAAGAGAAAGGTGTGAAGCAGCACAACAGCAATTTTTCCCTCAGTAAGAAACCGAGGTTATCGAACCAGTAGGAGGAAGGAAACGTCACACAGGTGTTGCTAGCAACGCGGAGACCTACACAACACAAACTCAAGACTTTGCCCCAACGAATCAGTGAGGTTGTCAAGCTCACCGGTTTGCTGTAACAAAGGATTAAATGTATGGTGTGGAAGGTAATGGTTTGCAGCAAGTAAACAAGTAGTAGTGGAAGATGTATCAATGGTAAGGATTGGACCAGGGTCCATAGTTCACTAGAGGTGCTCTCCTTAGATAAACAACATGGCATGAAGGGTAAACAAATTACAGCAGGGCAATTGACAGGAACTGAGCAAGGCATAACAATGCAATTACTAGTCAGAAAGATCCTATGAGATTCGATTGGTAATACAACAAGATACATAGACCGCCATCCAACTGCATTTATGACTAGAAGTCCACCTTCAGGTTATCATCCGAACCCCCTCCAGTATTAAGTTGCAAGCAATAGACAATTGTTTTAAGCAAAGTGTGTAAGGTAAACAGTCCACATGTTCCATGAACAAGAGACCGTTGTTTTCTCCCTAGTAGCAACAACACATCTACAACCGAATATATTTCTGTCACTTCCCTTGGAAACTAGAGGCATGAACCCACTATCGAGCATAAATACCCCCTCTTGGAGTCACTAGCAACTACTCGGCCAAGATAGCTACTAACAACGGGGAGCATGCAAGATCACAAACAACACAGACATGATAGAATCATAAAGACAAAACCATTAATCAAACCAACATAACAATCTCAATATCCATCGGATCCCCACAAACACAACATGCATGATTACAAATAGATTAGATCTTGATCATGAACGGAGCTCACAAGATCTATACATGAAAGCACAAAGGAGGAGATACAACCATCTAGCTACTACATGGACCCATAGTCCAAGGTGGAACTATTCACGCATCATACCGGAGAGAAGGCCTCTAGGATGATCTCCCCTCCGGCAGGGTGTCGGGAATAACTTCACATCCCCCCTGATCTAGGGACGATGGTGGCGGCGGCTACAGACGTTTTTGTGGAGATTTGATCGGGTACTTAGGGTTTCTGCATCGGGGGCTTCTTATAGGCGAAGGGGGAGGCCAAGGCGGTGGCCAGGGGGGCCACACCCTGCCTAGGCGCGGGGCTGGGCCCACCCGTGCCTAGGGGGGTCTGGGCGCCCTGGCACGCCTCTCCGTCTTCCCTTTGGACTTCTTGTTCCCCACGGAAAGTTATTGACTTTGACGTTTGTCCCGTCCAATTCCGAGAATATTTCTTTACTAGCTTTTCTGGAACCAAAAACAGCAGAAAACAGGCAACTGGCACTATGGCAACTTGTTAATAGGTTAGTACCAGAAAACATGTAAAAAGCACCTCAAAGTGTAGAAAAAGCAAAGCAAAGTAGATACTAAACAAGCATGGAGCATCAAAAATTATAGATACGTTTCCGACGTATCATGACGCGACAGCGGTGGCAGCAACGGCGGCTTGGAGGCGGCTGGTGGTGTTGTGTTTGAGGGTCAGCCCCCTCCCCTCTATTTATCATAGGGAGGGAATCTTGGGATAGGGGAGTTTGAATCCTTTCCCAAATCTCTCTCCTACTAGGCTTGTGGTGGAGGGAGAGAAGGATTCTTTTCTTTCTCCACTAGGAAACATTGTCCCAGTTTGACTTTTCAAAATGCCTTTTGACTTTCAATTTTAGAGTTTGATCTCACTCTTTATTTGTACATACCTTTGACCTAGGACATGATGCAACCATTCAACTTAGTCATGACACATTCATGCACCCTTACCCTTCCGGTCCGGTGAACCTTCTAGACCCTTCTAGAACCTTTCCGATGAAAACACCGGAATCGTTCCTGAACTCAGGAATTGGACTTTATTTATATGAATCTTATTCTCCGGACCATTTCGGATCTCCTTGTGATATCCTGGATCCCATGCGAGACTCCGAACAACATTCGGTCTCCCTACTTACATTCCATATCTACTAAACAACATTGAATCCTTAAGTGTGTCTCCCTAAGGTTCGTGAATTACGCGGGCATGACCGAGACACTTCTCCGATCAATAACCAATAGAGGAATCTGGAAATTCATATGGCTCCCACATATTTCTACGATTACTTCACGATGGAATGAACCACTTACATACGATACCAATTTCCCTTTGTCTCGCGATAGTTTACTTATCTGAGGTCTGGTCGTCAGTATCTCTGCATACCTAGTTTAACCTCGTTATTGATAAGTATTATTTTCTCGTTCCCGTGATATGTGATCCCTTGTGATCCAGTCACATGCTTGCAAGTTAATTGGATGACATTCCACCGACAGGGCCCAGAATATATCTATCTGTCATATGGATGGACAAATCCCACTCTTGATCCATGTGCCTCAACACATACTTTCCGAACACTCAATGCCACTTTTATAACCACCCAGTTAGGGTGTGGTGTTTGATGTCATCAAAGCATCCTTCCGGTGATGGGGATTAACATGATCTCATGGTCGAAGGAATTAGGTTACTATGTATCAGAAAGATAATAGCAAATGAACTATTGAAATGACTTGATCTTTATGCTACGCTTATCTATAGGAGTATTTCCATCACACCATTCTCCTAATGATATGATCTTGTTGTTAACAACATCTCAATGTTCATGATCTAAAAACCATGATCATCTATTAACCAACAATCTAGTACTATAAAGAGGCTTTACTAGGGACTCTAATTTAGTTTACAAATCACGCAAGTATTAATGTTTCCAGTTAATACTATTATAGCATGAATGTAAACATTTATCATAAACACAAAGATATAATAATAACTACTTTTATTATTGCCTCTAGGGCATATCTCCAATAGTCTCCCACTTGCACTAGAGTCAATTAATCTAGATTACATGGTAATATACCAAACACCCATGGCGGTTTGGTGCTGGTCATGTTTTTCCCTCGGGAGGGGTTTAGTCAACGGATCCGCCACATTTAGATCCATGTGTACTTTGCAAATCTTTATGTCACCATCTTGCACATGCTCTCGAGTTGCGTGAAAATGCAGCTTGATATGCTTCAGCTTCTTGTGTGACCTTGGTTCTTGCGTATTGGCTATGGCACCCATGTTATCACAGTAGATCGACATTGGGTCTAGCGCACTAGGAACCACACCGAGCTCTGTAATGAACTCCTTCATCCATATCGCCTCTTGTGAAGCCTCTGAAGTAGCTATGTATTCCGATTCAGTTGAAGATCTCGCCACAATGCTTTGCTTTGCACTCCTCTAGCTTACTACTGCACCATTCAAAGTAAATACGTATCCAGATTGAGATTTAGAATCATCCGAATCGGTGTTCCAACTAGCATCGGTGTAACCATTAACAACGAGTTGTTCATCACCTCCATAAGAAATAACCATATCCTTAGTTCTTCTCAAGTACTTAAGGATGTTTTTGACCGTTGTCCAATGATCCACTCCTGGATCACTTTGATATCTACTAGTTAAACTAACAACATATGCAATGTCGGGTCTAG
The DNA here is from genome assembly GCA_916181665.1 of Avena sativa. Taxonomy (NCBI): domain Eukaryota; kingdom Viridiplantae; phylum Streptophyta; class Magnoliopsida; order Poales; family Poaceae; genus Avena; species Avena sativa. The sequence continues at coordinate 357,084,393 of OV702295.1, forward strand.
TACATAGCATGGCATACATGATAGATCCTATGGCTGAGGCATAGGGAGTCTTACTCATCCTTTCTCTATCTTCTGACGTAGTAGGACTTTGAGTTTTACTCAAGGTCGTATTGGGAAACATGGGCAAGAACCCTTTCTTGCTATCTTCCATTCCAAACCTATTTAGAACTTTGTCCAAATATGTACTATGTGACGATGATACTAGGTGTCTTGGTCCATATCTATAAATCTTTATGCCTAATATGTAAGCTGCTTCGCCAAGATCCTTCATTGAAAAAACTATTATTCAAATAATCATTGACACTATTAAGAAGGTCTACATCATTCCCAATCAACAATATGTCTACCACATATAGTACTAGGAATGCTACAGAGCTCCCACTCACTTTCTTGTAAATACAAGCTTCTCCATAAGTTTGTATAAAACCAAGAAATTTGATTACCTTATCAAAACATTGATTCCAACTTCGGGATGCTTGCTTCATTCCATAAATGGATGTTGAAGTTTTCATACCTTGTTAGCATCTTTAGGATCGACAAAACCTTTGGGTTGTACCATATACAACTCTTCATCAATGTCTCCATTGAGGAACACCGTTTTGACATCCATCTGCCATATCTCATAATCATAATATGCAACGATTGCTAACAAAATCCTCACAGACTTTAGCTTTGCTACCGGTGAGAAAGTCTCATCGTAGTCAACTCCTTGAATTTGTCGAAACCCTTTTGCGACGAGTCAAGCTTTATAGACAGTAACATTACCACCAGCATTTGTTTTCTCTTGAAAATCCATTTGTTCTCGACAGCCTTCCGGCCATCCGGTAAGTCCACCAAAGTCCATACTTGGTTTTCGTACATGATCCAATCTCGGATTTCATGGATTCTTGCCATTTATTGGAATCTGGGCTCATCATCACGTCCTCATATGTCGTAGGGTGTAAGATCCCTCCTTTGTAAAGGAAAAGGATCCCTGTGATTGCAATGCTAGTCCCTGGATCATTGCTAGCATCCACAGTTTAAGATGAAGTACACAGATACAAAGGTCATTTATTACATCCATTCCAGAGATAAAACATAGTCTTTTACAACTCAAGGCCATAGGCCTATTACAAGAGTTTGGAATAAGTAAATAAACATAAGTCTTCATCTTCATGTGCCACAGGCAAGCATGTTGAGTGTAGACTCATGACACCTAATCATCATCGGAGTAACCTGCAACATCACAAGTTACAGCCACAGTGGGTCAATACTTTGGAATAGTATTGGCAAGTGATACCTTAGTAAATTTTAAGTGGACTATTTTACTATATGCATTTTGGCTAAGTGTAGCTTGGCTTGCTTTGCTCAAAATAGGTTTTTCCTATTAGTTGAAATCACTAAGATTTTCCTTGTTAAAACATTTCCCAATAAACCACCAATAGACATTGGGGTCCTTCACCCTTGTTCACCCACAAGTTTTTACTTAGAAGTTGGAGTGATGAGGTTCTTGATAGCTTCCATGTCTTGATGCTCAAGTTGTCCATTGCCATGGACTTGGCTAAGTACTTAGATTTTCCATCTGCAGAGGTTGTGCACTTTCCCCACCAGACTTGGTTTCCCAAGACAGGACCTTTCAGAAGCCTTCCCTTAGTCAAAATGGACGCGTTCCAACCTATCATCCCACTACCACCAACTGTCCAAATGACTAAGTTCTAGCAACCTATGTGATCCAGGCAGAGCCCATATTGCCAAGTGGCTGCACTATAAGCTTCTCAACACTTGGCCTCTAAAATCCCTTTGTTCTTGGGTGGCATACCACAAGTGAGATACACAAGGTAAACCATGTCCATGGGCCTTGTGTAACCACTCAACCAAAATCCACCATTCAAGTCCCATTCCACCCAGGTGATTCATTGACTTAGTTGTTTTATTAAGAAAACATAAGTCCAAAGACTTAGAAATATTTTCATCATAGCATGTATATACTTTACCAACCCTTGTTTGCTACTAGCTAGGCTAAGCATGGCATAGTAACTTAACTTAGGAAATTTCCTAGCAATTCTACAACTACTTAGGATTTCCCAACATAGCATTTAGCAAAAATAGTAACATGCAAGACTTAGCAAAATATTTCTAATGCTTGTACAAAATATAGGGATGGAAATATTCATGAAGTACCACTTGCCTTGGTAGTGGGGAGAGTAGCACTCTTCACAATCACAGTCACTAGCACCAAAGTCTACACAAAAATGGTAGCACAAATTTACACACAATTCATATACAAACATAAATATATATGCATGCATGCAAAAATGCTAAGTGGTGATTTTAAAAACCCAATCAAGCAAGTGCATGATACTGAATCATAACTAAGTCAAAAACTTGCTAAACCAAACTTATTTAGCACTAAAACAATTACTAAACAAATTCTATACTCAAAATAGTCCTAAACAAGTTTCTGCATAAAAAGTCATTTTAACAGAAACTTTTCACTAAACACATTGCAAAAACAGAAAGGGCTTGTCTCCCTGATTCCAACGATATAAAATTTGCAAAAATCTAACGTGGGAATCAAAAGTTATAGCCATTTCAATTTTCGATTTAAATCTGATTTCAAATCTGTTTTTGAATCAAACCCTAGCCACGCGTCATATTCTTACTGGCGCGTACCGCTTCACTCCAGATCACGCTCGCGAGCCATAGGATCTAACTAACATGCACGGCTCAGATCTAAACATAACGATTCGATAAGTGGACTAATTCTATGCGCTGGATCTGGATCTGACGGCTACAATTCGTTTGACCAAAACTGAGCGGCGCTGGCGGCGGCGACTCTGTCAGCGGCGGCGCTGGCGTTCTAGGTCGCGCGGGAGTGGGGGAAGAGGCTTACCAGAACTGCAGGAAGCTGCTGATGCTCAAGGTGGCGATGGCTTGGGAAGGGGCGCACGGGGTCATCGGAGATTCCTCGCCGGAGTTCGCGAACGCGTCAGGTACGGTCAGTTGTCGACGTTGGCGAGGTTCCATGTCGCGCTAAGTCAAAAGAAAAGCACCGTTAGATGCGCAAGACGACGGAGGTTCTAGGCGTATCAGGCAGAGGGCAAGGGGCGGCTGGAACTTACGGGGAGAGGTCGCCGGAGTTCGTGCAGAGAACGGTGGCGCTCTGTCGAAGTCGTTGCCGAAGCTAGGGATCATGCGAGGACAAATGGGGAGTGTCAGTAGGTGCGCAAGGACTTGCTGAGCTTGATAGTATGTGTCAGGGACAGAGGGGAACACGGAGCTCACCGAAATTCGTCGCCGCAGTCGTCGGAACAGCGGCGGCGGCGAGCGAGTTGTGGGCAGCCTGGTGGAGTGAGGGAGGAATTGTTTGAGGGGAAATGGTCGCGAGAGGGTGGGGATTATATAGCCAGAGGCTCGACAAGAAACGCTTACTGAATCAATGCAATTTACCTCGCGGAATCAAGGCAGCGGCGGAGTTCGTGCTCGGGATTTGGGGAAGATGACGCTGACGTGGAGAGGGCCCGCTCGTCAGCGAAACGCGCAGAGGGAAAGTGGGGTCCGGGTGTCAGCGACCGCGTGGGTGCGTTTGCGCGTGCGAGAGAGGGAGAGAGAGGCCGGGTGGGCTAGCTGGGCCGGTTTTGCTGCTGGGCTAGAATAGGAGCGTCTGGCCTTTTTCTTTTGTTTATTCCTTTTCTTTTTCTGTTTTTATTTTCAGGAATGGTTTTCAAATGAATTCAAACTCTTTTTGAATTCAAATCTTTCTGGGGTTTTTTGCAGTGTGCAACAGTCTCAAATCTAGGCATAAAACTATGTGGTTACTTTGTAAAGGCTTGGTCATTTTTGGAGAAACAAAATAACAGGGACTTTGCACTTGATTGGCAAATGTTTGAAAAATGGTTTTTGAAACCATTTCAATTTTGTAAAGTTTGGTTCAAATTCCACACTCAATCCATTCAACAAGGGAGACAAACAATCTAGGTTTAAAACATTCAAACTCTCAAATGGGGATGGCCATTTGATTTAAGTTTGCTCACATAAAATGATAGCACTATGTGCTTCTGTTTTTCTGAAATGAGTTTGAAATTGACCTCAATTCTATATGCATGCATGAATGATATGCAATCTTTGAAATCATGATTTTAGGGATGTTACATAGGGTCGTCGGTGTTGTCCACCAACATGATACTCATAACAGGATCATACCAATGAAGAGTGGTACGAGTTCTCGTTGACCTGCGAGGTTCCGTAGTAACTTCAACCGAAGTTTCATGATCAACATCATTAGCTTCCTCTCTTATAGGTGTAGGCGCCACAAGGACTACTTCTTGTGCTGCACTACTCTCAATTTCGAGAGAAGGTTCGACAACCTCGTCGAGTTATAATTTCCTTCCAGTCACTTCTTTCGAGAGAAACTCCTTCTCTAGAAAGGATCCATTCTTAGCAACAAAGATTTTGCCCTCGGATCTATGATAGAAGATATACCCAATAGTTTCCTTCGGGTATCCTATGAAGACACATTTTTCCGCTTTGGGTTCAAGCTTGTCGGGCTATAACTTCTTTACATAAGCTTCATAACCCCAAACTTTAAGGAACAACAATTTAGGTTTCTTCCCAAACCATAATTCATACGGTGTCGTTTCAACGGATTTAGATGGTGCTCTATGTAAAGTGAATGCAGTTGTTTCTAATGCATAACCCCAAAACGATAGCGGTAAATCTGTAAGTGACATCATAGAACGAACCATATCTAAGAGAGTTCGATTACGATGTTCAGACACACCATTACGTTGTGGTGTTCCCGGCGGTGTCAATTGTGAAAGTATTCCGCATTTCTTCAAATGCTCACCAAACTCATAACTTAGATATTCACCTCCACGATCAGATCGTAGAAACTTAATCTTCTTGTTATGTTGATTCTCTACTTCACTTTGAAATTCCTTAAACTTCTCGAAAGTTTCGGACTTATGTTTCATGAAATAGATATACCCATATCTACTCAAGTAATCCATGAAAGTAAGAACATAATGATAACTACCGTGCGATGCTACACTCATTAGGCCACACACATCGGTATGTATGATTTCCAATAAGTCCGTAGCTTGCTCCATCATACCATAAAATGGAGTCTTAGTCATTTTACCCATCAGACATGCTTCGCATCTTTCTAGTGATTCGAAATCAAGTGATTCAAGAAGTCCATCGAAATGGAGTTTCTTCATACGCTTCACTCCAATGTGACCAAGACGACAGTGCCACATATAGGTCGAGTTATCGCTCAATTTCAAACGTTTAGCTTCAATGTTATTAATATGTGTATTACTACAATCGAGATTCAACAAGAATAGACCATCTATCAAAGGTGCATGTGCATAAAACATATTAATCATATGAATCGAACAACCATTATTCTCGAACTTAAACAAGTAACCGTCTCGCAATAAACATGATCCAGATATAATGTTCATGGTCAACGCGGGTACCAAATAACAATTATTTAAGTATAAAACTAATCCCGATGGTAGATGAAGAGGTAGCATGCCGACCGCGATCACATCAACCTTTGATCCATTTCCAACGCGCATCGTCACCTTGTTCTTCACTAGTTTTCGTCTATTCTGCAACACCTATTTCGAGTTACAAATATGAGCAACCGAACCAGTATCAAATACCTAGGCACTACTATGACTACTAGTGAGATACACATCAATAACATGTATATCGGATATACCTTTCTTCTTGTTGTTGTTGTTCTTCAAATCCGCCAAGTACTTAGGGCAATTCCGCTTCCAGTGACCTTCTCCCTTGCAGTAAAAGCACTCAGTATCAGGCTTAGGCCCGGCCTTGGTCTTCTTCGCCGACGCGGTAAATTTCTTACCGCCCTTATTGAAGCTTCCCTTTTTCTTAGACTTGCCTTGCTTCTTGAATTTTGTGGTCTTATTGACCATAAACACTTGGTGCTCTTTCTTGATCTCCACTTCCGCAGACTTTAACATGGAGAAGAGTTTAGGCAACGACTTGTCCATGTTTTGTGGTCTTATTGCCTTGCCTTGCTTCTTGAATTTGGTGGTCTTATTGACCATAAACACTTGGTGCTCTTTCTTGATCTCCACTTCCGTAGACTTTAACATGGAGAAGAGTTCAGGCAACGACTTGTCCATGTTTTGCATATTGTAGTTCATCACAAATTTCTTGTAACTTCGTGGTAGTGATTGGAGGACACGGTGAATCCCCAAAGCATTAGGAATCACTATACCCAAGCTTTGGAGCCTACTAGCGTGCCCAGACATCTTAAGCACATGCTCACTAATGGAGTTGCCCTCTTCCATCTTGCAGTTAAAAAACTTTTTAGAAGCTTCATAACTTTCAACTGCCGCGTGAGCCTCAAATATCATTTTGAGTTCACGGACAATATCATGTGGGTCCAAGTTATCAAACCTTTTATGAAGCTACGATTCCAAACCATACAAGATAGCACACTAAACTGTGGAGTACTGATTCTTTCGAGTGAGGAAAACATTCTTCACCGCATCGTCAGCTGCAGGCGGGTCACCCAGCGGTGCATCTAGAACATAGGTCAAATTACCAGCATTGAGGACAATCCTCAAGTTGCGGAACCAATCCGCGGAGTTGCTTCCATTGTTTATCAACTTTACTTTCTCTAGGAACGCATTAAAATTGATGGTAGGGGCCGCCATTGATCTACAACATATTTGTAATAGTCTAGACTAAGTTTATGACAGATTGAGTTCTAATTAATAATTAAATTAATCTAGGTGAACTCCCACTCAAAAAAATATCCCTCACATTGTTTTAGTGATCACATGGACCAAATCCACCACATCAAAACCGATCATCACGAGAGATGATGTAGCTTCAAAGGCGAACAATCAACATGTTCATCATATCTACTATATGACCCATGCTTTACCTTTCGGTGATCCGTGTTCCGAGACCATGTATGTACATGCTAGGCTCGTCAATATCAAACCTTAGCTTCTGCATGAGCAAATCTGGCTTTCTCTCGTTGTATACACTTGCAGAACCAAACACACCCGATCTTCACGTGGTGCTTTGAAATAACGAGCTTTGGCAACGGTGCCTACTAAGGATGAACACTTTATAACTTGATATTTTATGAGAGGGATCATCTTATAATGCTACCGTCGAGAACTAAGCAATACAAGATGCATAAAAGGATTAACATCACATGCAATTCAAAATATGTGATATGATATGGCCTTTCTTCTTGTGGTTCCGATCTCCATCTTCAAGCACGAACATGATCTCCATCATCATCGACGTGGCGTCAAGGTCAATGGCACCCGCTCCATGGTTGTCGTCCACCAGCATCAACTATTACAACTACTTTTTATAAGAGACATGCAGGTCTTAATGAAATTAAAATACAACCATAAGGCTCCTACCGGTTGCCGACTTACAATAAGGAACATTGCATACATCATATATAATCACAATCATGGCCATATCACATGACAACACACCCCTGCAAAACAAAGTTAGACGCCTCTAATTTTATTTGCATGTTTTACGTGGTTTGGGGCTTTCAGTAAGTGTCGTTCTAACTTATGAACAAGAACCACAACGTTAATACTAGTATTGTCAATCATCCGTTGTAAATTGAACCTTCACTATGTTGGGAGAAATAGGCACCCGCAAAGCCACGTATGCAATACAGGTTGCATGTCAAGCGTGGAGCAAGTCTCACGAACAATATCATGTAAGGTTAGCCTGAGCCACTTCATCTCACCATCCCGCAAGATGCAAAGTACACAAGAAGCAATCGACAACAAAAGCATTGTCACATCCCAAAAAATTCCAAATTTTGTAATGTGAAAAATAATTAAACAAAATAAAAATTTGTTGAAATTTAGGGTGAGAAGAAACTTTTTGATTCCAAATGGAAACATCAAAACCTATTTTGATCCAATAGAATCCTAAAGGGATTTAAAAAGATAAATAAATAATAAAGTTATAATAGTTGGAATCACCATTTCTGGATCTTTTAATAAAAAGATATGGTTTTCATAAACAAAGTAGAAATAATAAATAAGAACTATTTTAAAGAGTCAAATTTAATCCTGGCCAAGCAAATGAAATAAAATATTTTTATTTGATAAAAAGAGTAAAGGATTATTTAAATAAAATAATAAGGATTTATTAATATCCAATTTTATTTAAGTAAAGGTTTTTCCATTTTAAATAAACACTAAAACTTGTTAAAGTATTTTAAATAAAAATTCCAAGTGTTTTATATTTTCAAATGAAACCTACTGAAAAGGTTTTGGTATTGTTTAGATTTCAAATAGAGTTTTAAAATAAATTAAATCCTATTTGAAATAAAGACTAAGGTCTATTTATTTAATTATTAATAGATCCTAAAAGAATAAAAGAATTATTTTATTTTGGACTTTGGAATATGTTGTTAAACAGTATTAAAATCAACATAAAGTTTGGTGGTGGTTTGAATTGAATTGGAGTTTGAATTGTTTGAAATAAAATCAAAACAGAAATTCAAAACAGAAAAGGAAAAACATTCTGTATAAAAAAAATGAAACGAAGCAGCCCAACCAACAGGCACAACCCAGCCCAGCAAACTAGCCCACCTACTCACCCCGCAGTGAACCGTTTTTCACTGAGTAACACACCCGCACAGCAACTGACGACTGGACCCCACGCCCCCTCTCTCTCTCGCTGACGGCGTGACCCCACCGCCAGCACATCGTCTTCAACCCTGCGACCAACTCCCCCCATTCATCGCTGCCGTTCTCAGTCGTTGAATTCCGGCGATAAATTCGTGTAAATGACAACGTTAAACTTGCCAGCAATCACGCATACTTAATCGCCCCTGTCCCCTCTACCTTCCCTCCCAAACGCCAGCTCCTCTCTGCCTCTAGGCTGCGCGAATCGCGAGCTCGAACCTCACTGTCTCCGACGAGCTTCTCCGTCGATTCCGGCGCCGTCCTACCGCCCCTCTCCTCCTCGACCATGCTCACTTGCTCCCCATCTCCTGGCGCATCTCCCAGTGCCAACCGCTTGGCCATGCCCGCTCCACAACGTCGGCAACAAACTCAACAAAGCGTCGCCATCATCTGCCATTGCTCTGGCGACCCCTCCTGGTAAGCTCAGACCGCCCGGTACCTCTCGTTGATGCTCCCATGATCCCTGGTGCCGTACGCGTCTAACCGTATGCTCTGTTTGTCTTAGCGTGCTCGCAAACCCCGCCCCCGATGATGAACCGAAGCATCTGGCGCCGCCGCATACTCCGACGAGCAATCGTTGCTGCCCCGGTGCGCCCCTCGACAAGCTGACCCCATCTCGAGCTTCGCCGCACCTCTGCGAGCACGGTGAGCTACTCCTCCCTCTCCCTCGCTTCCTGCATCGCCAGCGCCACCCTCGTCTGAGCGCGCCGCCGCCTGTCGCCATCGCAGCGCCGCCACTTTGTGGTCGAGTAGATCTGCATCGTTCGATTTAGATCAGACGCGTAGAAACAGATGACTTAACGAAGGGGTAAGGTTGAACCAGAGCCGCACGATTTCATTTAGATCTAACGCACCAGAGAGGCTGATCCAACCGAAGCGGTACCAGCCTATCAGAACAAGACACGTGGCCAGACTCAGGATTTAAATTAGAAATTTGATCTATTGAATTTGCAAACTTGTAAAATTCATAACTTTAATTCTACACGTCCAAATTTTGCAAATTTTATATCAATGGAATCAGTAGAACAAGTACTTTGCAACCATGCACTTTGTTTAATGTTTTTATTCTGTAAAATTGGTTGAATTTGCAGAAACTTGTGTAGGCCTAATTTGAATATAAAAATTGTTCTAGATATATTTTTAAGGTGAAATCTTTGCTAATAGATTTGTTTTGAACCTACTGACCATAGGAACCAACTTATGGATTTAAAACTGTATTTTGTGGAGTTAAGGGATAAATATTTGAATTAGCACATTTCTAGTCAAATAAAAATATTTTTATGGTTTAGAAATGATTTTTGAGTAAAACCTTTGGGAAATGATGTGATTCAAACCTTCTGACCCTAAAAACCAAGTTTTGTGATTTAAGAACATGTTTGATGAACCATATAAATTTATTACTTTGCTAAAAGATATTTTCAACAACATAAAATATCACCTTAACATAATATTTGGTTTATGAGATGAAACCTTTTGCAAATGATTTGACCACTTTTTTAAATGACCACATTGAGCTTTAAAATGTTTAGAGCCTAATATAAACCACTTTTCTAAATAAAACCATTTTTTGCATGCTTGCATGCATTGCCTTGTTTCTATTATTTTATGTGTGATAAATTGTTTGAATGTTGGTTTGAAAATGTGTTTGCTTGATTGAATTGTAGTGAAGTTAGAAGAGTGTGATATTTGCAAGATCAAGAAGTGAACCAACATTCTCTACTAAAAAGGCAAGTGACACTATCATCCATGTCCTACTATTTTCATTACACTTAGTGGATTTTTGTAACATGCATGATAAGGACTACTATATTTTATGCTATGCTAAATCCTAATAAGATATCCTTATATCTTCCTTAGTGAAAACATTGTAGTTGTAGTAAGCTTAGCCCTGCTATATATTTGGGATGGGATACATGATATGATTATATGAAGTGTTGGAAAGATATATGTTTTATATAATAAAACAAGTACTCAATGAACCACCTGGGTGGAAAAGGATACTCAAGTTTTGGACAAGGTGGCAACAAAGGGAACCATGTTTATATGGCTATCTTTTTGTATGTGCACTAGAATAAAACCACCCAGGGACTTAAAGATTGCACATGTTTCTCGTACAGTGGCTTCCGTGTACAGCCACATGCTAAATGGGCTCTGGCTTAGTCAACTACATAGTGGAAGACCCATGCATTGGCATCTTCAGGTTAACTAGAATTGTGTAAGGGAAATATATCCCTACATTGGTGCCTGGTAGACAAGCTAGCATTGTGTATTGGGAGGACTTCTATGGAAAGACTTTGTCACATTCTCGATCTGCCGGTACTCCATTTTGGTGAGTACTTATCCAGCGGCCACTGGTGGCATCAAGACGAGATTGTGTCATGTGGGTAAAGTGTACAACTTCTGCAGAAGATCAAATTCTAAGTACTTAGCCGTGTCCCCGGTTATGGACAATTCTGAGCAACTAAGGCCTGAAGCTATGGAAGATCTCGACATTCCAATTTCTCAAAGTTAAAACTTGATGGTGACAACAAGGGATTAGAAGCACTTGGAGTTTTCCAAGTAGTTCAGAAAGATTTGACAAAAGATCAAAACTATTTTGAAAATATAGGATAAAACTATATTGCTTTCTGCAAAAGAGCCTAAACCCTACTTAGCCAAATATGCATGTAATGATAGGATCCACTTATTTCTACATAGTAGTGAAACTTGCCAATACAATTCAAATGTATTGACCCTTGTGGCTGCAACTTATTATGTTGCAGGTTTGTTTGATGTTAGTGAAGTGTGTTGATTAGGATTACAAGTCTACAACCAACATGATTGTCAGTGGCACTTTGAAGATGAAGGACTCCATGCTATAGTTATTTCTGCTGCATTGTAATGAGATAGCTAAATGAGCTATGTAAGATGTAATGAATTATTTTATTCCTGGTTATAAAGTTGTATTATGACCTTTGTTTCTTGATATTACATCTTAACTATGGATGCTAGCTATTGATCCAGGGACTAGCATTGTAAACACAGGGATCTCTACCTTATGAAAGGTTGGGAACCTTATAAGCATCAACGCTCACAATGACCATTGTGTTCTACTTGTGCAACATATCTACATATAGACACGGCTCTAATACCACTGTAGGGGTTCGTAGCATGGAAAAAGAAAAAAAATCTACCGCATGAACACAAACAAGCCAAGATCTATCTACTAGATTGTAGCAACGAGTCGATTAGAGTAATCACCCTCTAAGATTCCAAAGCGGTTAACGAGAGCAGATTCTCGTGGGTAATGTAGTCATACACTTGCCGTTCTCAAGATAGCGTAGACGATCCTTCCGGCGCTGCATTCTGGCAGCGCTTCCATAGTCGATCACATGTTCAGTACTCGATGAAGACATTCCTCTCCCTTGTTCCAGCAGGCAGCGGAGGTTGTAGTTCTCTCCTCGCGATTACGGCAGCACGACGGTGTGGTGTCAAAAGTAGAGGGGAGATCCCGCAGGGCTTGGCCTAAGCTGAAGCGAGTTATGGTGGAGAATTAGGGTTTCTGGTGATCTAGTGCTTAGAGTTCGGAGAGGAGGAGGCGTGGCCGGTGGCGGCCACACAGCTGGCGGCAGCGCAGCTTGCGGCGGCGCGATGGTGGCGAGCGGCAGCGACGGTGGCGGCGGCTTGGAGGCGGGATGGTGGTGTTGTGTTTGAGGGGCAGCCCCTCCCCTCTATTTATGAGAGGGAGGGAAGCTTGGGAGAGGGGAGTTTGAATCCTTCCCCAACTCCCTCTCCTACTAGGCTTGTGGTGGAGGGAGTGAAGGATTCTCTTCTTCCTCCACTCGGAAACATTGTCCCAGTTTGACTTTTCAAAATGCCTTTTGACTTTCAATTTCGGAGTTTGATCTCACTCTTTATTTGCACATACCTTTGACCTAGGACATGATGCAACCATTCCACTTAGTCATGACACATTCATGGACCCTTACCCTTCCGGTCCGGTGAACCTTCTAGACCCTTCTAGAACCTTTCCGATGAAAACACCGGAATCATTCCCGAACTCCGGAATTGGACTTTCCTTATATGAATCTTATTCTCCGGACCATTCTGGATCTCCTCGTGATATCCTGGATCCCATTCGAGACTCCTAACAACATTTGGTCTCCCTACTTACATTCCATATCTACTAAACAACATCGAATCCTTAAGTGTGTCTTCCTACGGTTCGTGAATTATGCGGACATGACCGAGACACTTCTCCGATCAATAACCAATAGAGGAATCTAGAAATTCATATGTCTCCCACATATTTCTATGATTACTTCGTGATCGAATGAACCACTTACATACGATATCAATTTCCCTTTGTCTCGCGATAGTTTACTTATCCGAGGTCTGATCGTCGGTATCTCTACATACCTAGTTCAACCTCATTACCGATAAGTATTATTTTCTCGTTCCCATGATATGTGATCTCTTGTGAGCTAGTCACATGCTTGCAAGATAATTGGATGACATTCCACCGAGAGGGCCCAGAATATATTTATCTGTCATATGGATGGACAAATCCCACTCTTGTTCCATGTGCCTCAACACATACTTTTCGAACACTCAATGCCAATTTTATAACCACCCAGTTACGGTGTGGTGTTTAATGTCATCAAAGCATCCTTCCGGTGATGGTGATTAACATGATCTCATGGTCGAAGGAATTAGGTTACTATGTATCAGAAAGCTAATAGCAAACAAACTATTGAAATGACTTGATCTTTATGCTATGCTTATCTATAGGAGTATGTCCATCACACCATTCTCCTAATGATATGATCTCGTTGTTAACAACATCTCAATGTTCATGATCCAGAAACCATGATCATCTATTAACCAACAAGCTAGTACTATAAAGAGGCTTTACTAGGGACTCTAATTTATTTTACAAATCATACAAGTATTAATGTTTCCAGTTAATACTATTATAGCATGATTGTAAACATTTATCATAAACACAAAGATATAATAATAACTACTTTTATTATTGCCTCTAGGGCATATCTCCAACACTTGCAACAGTGCAAGACCGCGTCCATCAAGTGCTTCGGGTGCTGAAGCAAGCAAGGTAGTCACTCGCAGCGATCGAGGCCATGATGTTCCCTCTGCACTCTACTCCCTCCAGCTTCTTGGGCTTGCTTGGAAAATTTCACGATACAAGCCACGTGAAGGAGCTGGTGCATCATCAGCTGGTGGCGGGTGTGAAGGTAACCCTGTCGCTTGTTTGGTTGCATCGTCGCGATGTCAATCTTGTGGAGATAGCAGCTAGGCCACCTCCTCCTTCGGATGGTATGGCATGGGATATGCGTCCGCACTACGCAGCAGTGGCACAACATGCTAAAGAAATTGTAGATGTGTTCGAGGAGCGGACGAATGTCCTGCTCCAGCATGGTTGAGTCCTATAAGTGGAAAACAAAACAATGTAAAGTCTGTATATTCTCGAGTGGGATTTTAGTGCCCTTTGTAAAATTGTATGTATTGGCACGTAGTGCACTGTTTGACTATAGAATGTGCATGTCCTTTTTATTAGCCTGACGTGGTCAGCTACTCAGGTTATATGCGTTGTTTTCAATCGACGAAGTCATAAGGTGAGGCGCATCCCCCGAGCGTATTTTAGCGAAAAAATGTAAGAGAGAAGATTTTGGGCCAAGGAACTTAGCTTTTATTCATCGTAATGTAGGAGGTACAGTGTTTGGCTGAGTAGCCTGGTTGAATAGCCTAATTGAAAATAAAAGACAACTAAGGGTAGAAGCGTCGCAGTTTTGCGACATTCCAGGGGTTGGAGTATTCGACTCTTGACTCGACCTCCTTTAGGCGGTAAGCGCCACCTGGGATTACTTCAACGACTATGTAGGGTCCTTCCCAGGGTGACTCGAGCTTTAGGTTCCCTTCCCGCTTGAGTCGTAGGACGAGGTCTCCTTCGACGAAGGACCTTGGTCATAGCCGGCGAATGTGGTAGTTGCGGAGACTTTGCTGATACACCGCTGAGCGGGCCGCGGCGATGTCGCGAGCTTTGTCCAGCGTGTTGACAACGTCTTCGAGTGTGGCCGATGATTCGGCCTTGCTATAGGCGACGACCCGTGGGGCCTTGTAGCGTACCTCACCAGGCAACATGGCTTCGGCTCTATGCACCATGAAGAAGGGCGTGTAGCCAGTTGAGATGTTTGGCGTTGTGTGCAGGCTCCATAGGACGGAGGGTAGCTCGTCTGCCTAAGCTCCTGCAAGCCTTTTGAGTGGGTGTAGCAGCCGCTTCTTGATACCTTTTCTGATGAGGCTGTTAGCCTTTTCGACCTGCCCGTTGGTCTGTGGATGCGGCACGAAGGCGTATGTGAGGTTGATCCCGAGGTTTTCGTAGAGGCCTCAGAACTCCTTTGAGGTGAAGTTCGATCCATTATCGGTAATGATGTTGTGGGGCACTTCGAACCTGTAAACGATGGACTCGAAGAACTTGACGACGATGGCGCCAGACTTGTTAGTGACGGGCATGGCCTCGATCCACTTCGAGAATTTGTCGACTGCCACCAGGAGGAAAACATGCCCTCATGGCTTGTTGGCGTACCTCTGGCAGGCGTTGCATATCTGTATGATGTCCTTGGCATCACGCATCGCAGTTGTCCAGTAAAAGCCAGCTCGCAAAGCTTTGGCGACGAGGGCACGACTGCCTGCATGGTGGCTGCAGATACCTTCATGGATGTCGATCAAGATGCTCTTCCTGTCGCTGTTGGTGATGCATCGCTAAAGCACACCCGAGATGTTGCATTTGTACAACTCGCTGTTAATGATCGTGAAGGCCTTCGATTGGCGAGCTACGCGCCCGGCATCTGTCGGGTCCTCAGGTAGTTGCTTGCTTATCAAGTAGCGAAGGAATGGTTGGGTCCACGTTTGCTCAACCGCCATGACCTGCATGAGGCTCACCAGTTCGACCTCCGCGTCGAGCTCTTCGGGTCTCTCGGTTTTCTCGGGTGGCACAGCCCCCGAGTGTCCTGCGGCTTCGGCTATGTCATTCGGGAATTTTCGCTTGATGGAGGGCACACAGATTTGTTCGAGGAACACACCAGGTGGCACTGGGGCGTAGGTGGAGCCAATGTTGGCAATCTTGTCAGCCTCTTCATTGCTTTCTCTGCCAACATGCCGAAGTTCGCAGTCGTCAAAGTCCCCTTAGAGTGAGTTGTAGAGCGCACGATATGCGATCATGTTGGCGCTATGAGCGTCGCACTCGTTCATCGTCTGCTGGACGACGAGGTTGGAGTCACCGTAGATGATGAGGCGTGTGGCGCCGCACACCTTGGCCATCCTCATGCCATGTAGGAGTGCCTCGTATTCAGCCTCGTTGTTGGATGCATGGAACTTCATCCGAATGACATACTTCATCTTGTCCCCTTGGGGGATGTCAGGATCACGCTGGCTCCTGCTCCAGCTTCGCGTTTGGAGCTGTCGAAATGCATTGTCCAGGACTGGGACATGTTCGGGGTGTCTGGCAGCTGGAGTTCCATCCAGTGGATGAAGAATTCAGGAAGCACCTGATACTTGATGGAGGTACGCCGCTCTTAGATGATATCTCGAGGAGACAGCTCGATGCCCCACAAGGCTACTCGCCCCGTAGCTTCGAGGTTGTTCAGGATGTTCGACAATGGTGCGTCATTGACGACCACAATCTGGTGCTCCTAGAAGTAGTGGCTCAATTGCTGCATCGTCATGAATACGTCGTAGGCGAGCTTTTGGTAATGGGGATACCTTTGCTTTGTTGGGTCAGTACCTCGCTGAGGTAGTAGACTGGGCGTTGCACCCCGTGGGTCTTGACTTCTTTGGGTCGTTCGACCACAAGGGCTGTGATGACCACCTGGTGTGTGGATGTAATGTATAACAGCAAAGACTCCCTCTCCTTTGGTGTTACCAATACAGGAGATGTGGAGAGCAGGCGCTTGAGGTCTTCGAATGTTTCGTTTGCCTCGGCCGTCCACTCGAATTTGTCGGCTTTGCGTAGCAGCTGGTAGGAAGGGAGGGCCTTTTCGCGCATGCGGCTGATGAACCTGCTGAGCGCTGCGATTCGCCCAGCCAGCTGCTGGACCCCTTTGATGTTTTTGGGCTCCTCCATGGTTAGTATAGCCCTTATTTTCTTCGAGTTAGCCTCGATGCCACGCTGAGAGATGAAGTACCCGAGTAATTGGCTAGACGGGACGCCGAAGGCGCACTTGTCCGGGTTCAGCTTGATCTTATAGCGATCAAGGTTATCGAACGTCTCGCGGAGATTGTTGATGAGCATTCTGGCCTCCTTGGTCTTGATAACTATGTCGTCGACATAGACCTGCACATTGCAACCGATATGGCTCTTAAGGCAGGCCTGCATGCATTGTTGATATGTGGCTGTAGGGTTCGCAGCATAGAAAACAAAAAAATTCCTATGATGGGAACTACGTACCACGATCTATCTACTAGATACAAACAACGGGCGGATGTATATCCGTAGAGAACATACCCTTGAAGACCGACAAAGCTTAACGAGTTCAACTCGTGGTTGATGTAGACGATCTCTTGCTGATCTCAAGATCGAGAGGAAGTCCTAGCGCCGCAAATCAGCAGCGCATCCGTGCTCGCACACACGTTCGAGGCACCGAGCAACCTCCGCCTCCTCGCTCCAGCGATGCAGCGGAAGCACAACTCTTTCTTGCCGAATAGCCACCGGGAACATGTATCTCGCTAGTCCGAGACCATGGGAGATAAATTCTAGAGGGGGAGAGAGATCCTTCACGAGGAGGTGTAAGAGACAAGTGAGGAGGGGGGATCCTTTTATAGGAGGAGGGGGGCACCCAAGGGGGTGGCCTCCGGCCATGGGGGCTGCCCCCTCCCCTCCTTCATTCATGTGGGTGGACACTCCACTCACAAAATGCCCTTTAAATTTCCTCCACTCAAAAGTCCACTCAAATTCCCATTAAATTTCCACCAAATTTAATGCAACCTCTCATTAAATAAAACTCTTTTATTTTATTCAGAATTTTGTCAATTACTTTAATGACAAACATTCACAAATAACCCCTTGCTAGAATTCCATTTCACATGCATAACCACTTTATGCAATTTCACCCGAAAACCTGTTTCGGTATCTAGTGAAATAAATTCCTGCGCTTGTTCATTCTTTCGGCATGAAACTTTTGCTCCAATTGTATGTCGGTGTCTCTTAAGTGTGTCACCCTACGGTTCGTGAATAATGCGGACATGATCGAGACCCCTCTCGGATCAATAATCAGAAGCGGGATCTGGAGACCCATACTGACTCCCACACATTCAACGATGACTTTCTTGTGATCGTCGGAACCTTTTACGCTAGTATCTTAATCCCTTTGTTTCACGATATATTACATGTCCGAGATTCGATCATCGGTATCTCCATACCTAGTTTGATCTCGTTACCGACATGCACTCTTTTCTCGTTCCCGTGATATAACATTCTAGTGATCAAATCACTTGCTTGCAAGCTAATCAATGTGATATCACCGAGAGGGCCCAGAGTATATCTATACGTCATCGGGATGAACAAATTCCACTCTCGATCCATGAGCCTCAACATAACACTTTATTAGTTCTGAATCCATCTTTATAATCACCCTGTTACGGTGTGACGTTTGATGTTATCAAGAAACTCTTCCAGTGTTAGTGATTGACATGATCTCATGGTCTAAGGATTAGGATCACTTCGTAAGTTGTTATAGCAATATAAACTCAGTGACTTTGATCGTAATGCTATACTTCGGATGAATGTTTATCACATCATTACACTAATGTTGTGATCCCGTTATTAGCAACATCCAATGTCCATGATCAGGAAACCTTGATCATCTTGTTAATCAACGAGCTAGTTTATGAGAGAGGCATAACTAGGAACTTTCTGTTTGTTTATTAAACACACATGTATTAACGTTTCCGTATTAATACAATTATAGCATGCAAAATAAACATCTATCATATACTTGGAATACACATAATAAACACTTTATTATTGCCTCTCACGGCATATTCCCTTCAGTCTCCCACTTGCACTAGAGACAATAATCTAGTTACATAGTGATAAATTTAACACCCATTGAGTTCTGGTGTTGATCATGTTTTGCTCTAGGGAGAGTTTTAGTCAACGGATCTGCTACATTGAGATCCGTATATACTTTACAAATCTTTATATCTCCATCCTTGACATGCTCGCGGATGGAGTGAACCGGTGCTTAATATGCTTGGAATGTTTGTGAGACCTTGGCTCTTTGGCATTGGCAATGGCACCATTGTTATCACAATAGATCACCATTGGGTCCAACGCGTTTGCCACACTCCTAGTTCGGATATGAACTCCTTCATCCAAACTGCTTCCTGAGCCGCTTCTGAAGCAGCAACATATTCGGCCTCCGTTGTTGATCCCGCTACCACAGGTTGTTTGGATCTCCTCCAACTAACCGCTCCGCCATTCATGAGAAAAACGTATTCGGATTGAGACTTAGAGTCATCCAGATCGGTGTCAAAGCTAGCGTCATCATAACACTTAGCGACGAGCTCTTCTTCACCTCCGTATACAAGAAACATATCCTTAGTTCTTCGTAAGTACTTAAGGATATTCTTGACCGCTATCCAGTGTTCCGAACCTGGATCCGATTGGTACCTACTAGTCAAACTAATAGCATGTGCCACATCCGGTCTTGTACATAGCATGGCGTATATTATAGAGCCTATGGCTGAAGCATAGGGGACTTTGTCCATTATCTCTCTTTCTTCTGCCGAAGCCGGACTTTGAGTCTTACTCAATGTCTTGCCTTGCAACATAGGTAAGAACCCCTTCTTACTTCCGTCCATTTTAAACTTCTTTAAAATCTTATCAAGGTATGTACTTTGCAATAGCCCTATTAGGCGCCTAGATCTATCTCTATAGATCTTTATGCCTAATATGTATGATGCTTCACCTAGGTCCTTCATTGAATATTTGCTGTTTAGATAACTTTTAACACTGTTTAAAAGATCTATATCATTTCCGATCAATAATATGTCATCCACATATAATATCAGAAATGCACATTGCTCCCACTCACTTTCTTGTGAATACAAGCTTCTCCATAAGTTTGGACAAATCCAAACTCTTTGATCACCTCATCAAAGCGGAGATTCCAACTTCGTGATGCTTGCTTCAATCCATAGATGGATCGCTGAAGCTTGCACACCTTGTTAGCATCCTTAGGATCGACAAAACCCTTTGGTTGTATCATATACAACTCTTCTTCAATATTACCATTGAGAAACGCGGTTTTTACATCCATCTGCCATATCTCATAATCGAAATATGCAGCAATTGCTAACATAATCCTAACTGACTTTAGCATCGCTACGGGAGAGAATGTCTCATCGTAGTCAACTCCTTGAATTTGTCGAAACCCCTTTGCGATAAGTCGAGGTTTATAGACGGTCACATTACCATCAGCATCAGTTTTCCTTTTGAAAATCCATTTGTTCTCCACGGCCTTTCGGTCATGAGGTAATTCCACCAAGTTCCAAACTTGATTTTCATACATGGATTCCATCTCGGATTTCATGGCTTCTAACCATTTGTTGGAATCCGGGCTCATCATCGCTTCTTCATACGTCGCAGGGTCATCATTTTCATCAACCATGAAATTCATGACAGGATTTCCGTACAGCTCGGGAGCTGCACGCGTCCTATTTGACCTGCGAGGTTCGGTAGTACTCTCTTTTGGAGTTTCGTGATCATTATCATTAGTTCCCTCTTCAACAGGTGGAGCCAACTCCGGAACAACTTCCGGCGCTGCGCTACTCGCCATACTTTGAAGAGAAGGTTCAATAACCTCTTCGAGTTCTACCTTCCGACTACTCACACCTTTCGCGAGAAACTCTTTCTCTAGAAAGGATCCATTCTTTGCAACAAAAACCTTGCCCTCGGATCTGTGATAGAAGGAATACCCAATAGTTTCCTTAGGGTATCCTATGAAGACGCATTTTTCCGCTTTGGGTTCGAGTTTATCCGGTTGAAGTTTCTTCACATAAACATCGCATCCCCAAACTTTAAGAAATGACAGCTTAGGTTTGTTTCCAAACCACAATTCATACGGTGTCTTTTCAACGGATTTAGATGGTGCCCAATTTAAAGTGAATGCAGCAGTTTCTAGTGCATAACCCCAAAATGACAACGGTAAGTCCGTCAGAGACATCATAGATCGAACCATATCTAATAAAGTACGATTACGATGTTCCGACACACCATTTCGCTGTGGTGTTCCGGCAGGTGTAAGTTGTGAAACAATTCCACACTCTTTCATGTGAGTGCTAAACTCGTAACTTAGATCTCACCTCCACGGTCAGACCGTAGAAATTTGATCTTTCTATTACGATGATTTTCCACTTCATTCTGAAATTCCTTGAACTTTTCAAAGGTTTCAGACTTGTGTTTCATCAAGTAGATATAACCGTATCTACTCAAATCATCCGTGAAAGTAACAAAATAACGATATCCACCTTGCGCCGACACACTCATTGGACCACATACATCAGAATGTATGATTTCCAATAAATCTGTCGCCCGTTCCATTGAACCGGAAAACGGCGTTCTAGTCATCTTGCCCATAAGGCATGGCTCACATGTATCAAATGATTCAAAATCAAGTGATTCCAAAAGTCCATCCGAATGGAGCTTCTTCATGCGTTTAACGCCAATATGACCTAGACGGCAGTGCCACATATATGCGGATATATCATCATTTAGTTTAATCCTTTTAGCATCAACATTATGAATATGTGTAACATTATCATCGAGATCTAATAGAAATAAACCATTCATCATCGGTGCATGACCATAAAAGATTTCATTCATATAAAATGGAACAACCATTGTTCTCGGATTTAAATGAATAACCACTTCGGATTTAAATGAATAACCACTTCGCATCAAACACGATCCAGATACAATGTTCATGCTCAGTGCAGGCACCAGATAACAATTATTCAAGTTTATAACTAATCCCGACGGCAAGTGGAGAGGCAGCGTTCCGACGGCGATCACATCAACGCTTGATCCATTGCCGACACGCATCTTGACCTCACTCCTTGCTAGCGGTCGCTTGTTCCGCAGCCCCTGATTCGAGTTACAAATATTAGCAACTGAACCGGTATCAAATACCCAGGTGCTACTGCGAGCACTAGTCAAGTACACATCAATAACATGTATATCATATATACCTTTGTTTGCCTTGCCGGCCTTCTTGTCTGCCAGATACTCGGGGCAGTTGCGCTTCCAGTGGCCAGTCCCCTTACAATAGTAGCACTCGGAATCAGACTTAGGTCCAACTCGGGGTTTCTTTTCAGGCGCGGCAATAGGCTTGCCGCCCTTACTTCCCTTCCATTTTCCCTTCTTGTCTTTCTTGAAACCAGTGTTCCTACTGATCATCAACACTTGATGTTCCTTTTTGATCTCCACTTCTGCAGTTTTAAGCATTGACAAAAGCTCAGGGAGAGACTTCTTCATGCCTTGCATGTTATAGTTCATCACGAAGCTCTTATAGCTAGGTGGCAGAGACTGCAGAACACGATGGATGCCTAAGTCAATGGGAATCGATATTCCCAAGGACAC
The DNA here is from genome assembly GCA_916181665.1 of Avena sativa. NCBI lineage: Eukaryota > Viridiplantae > Streptophyta > Magnoliopsida > Poales > Poaceae > Avena > Avena sativa. The sequence continues at coordinate 357,106,731 of OV702295.1, forward strand.
AAGCTTATCGGCGTAACCCGACATCTTGAGTACATGCTCACTAACGGAGCTGTGCTCTTCCATCATGCAGCTAAAGAATTTTTTTGAAGCGTTGTAGCTCTCTACAGCAGCATGTGTGTCGAAAATCATTTTCAACTCACCCATTGTATCAAAAGCATTGCCATTTTCGAAACGCTTTCGAAGTTCTGGCTCTAGCCCATACAATATGCCGCAATGAACTAAGTTGTGGTCCTCCTGACGAGTCAGATAGACATTCTTCTCCTCGTCAGGGGCATCATCTAAAGGTGGGGGGGCCTAACGGCGCTTCTAGCACATATTGCTTTTGTGCAGCAGAGAGGAGAATCCTCAAATTCATGGCCCATTCGGTAAAGTTGCTACCGTTCGTTGCTAGTTTCTCTTTCTCCATGAACACATTGAAATTAAAAGCAGGTGGTGCCATCTACAACAGAATTTGTAAAGTTTAGACTAAGTGTATGATAGATTGAGTTCAACTAATCCATATTATGAATGAACTCCCACTCAAAAACGACATCCCTCGTGCCTTTTTGGTGATTACATGAACCAAATCCACTATACCAAATCCGATCATCACATGAGTCGGTATAGCTTCAAAGGCGAGCATCAAATGGGCATCATATCAACTATATGACTCATGCTTAACCTTTCGGTCCGTGTTCCGAGGCCATGTCTGTACATGCTAGGCTCGCCAAGTTAGAACCTTAGTATTCGCGTGTGTAACTGTTTTACACCCGAAATATGGTCGTGGATCCAAGAACACCCGATCATCACGTGATGTCTTGGAGCGACGAAACATAATCGGTGCATACTAAAGGAAGAACACATTCTTATCTTGATATTTAAAAGAGGGATCATCTTATTATGCTAATAAAGCGCTAAACAAGCAATATAAGATGCTATCAAACATCATATGTTTATTAGTGAAATGATATGGTTCCCGCAGATGATCTCTATCATGTGCACAGTGGTATGATCACTATCATACCTATATGTGTAAATCCAAGGTCTATGGAGTTTACACGCTATGTGTGTTGTAAGAGTATCATCTCATACTTCTACTTACAACACTACCATATCATAACACTAGCCCAGCAACAATCTAAACTAGACGCCTCTAATTTATCCATTGCAAGTTTTACGTGGCTTAGGGCTTTCGAGATAGAACCGTTCTTACCTACGAACATGAACCACAACGAGGATAATCAAATTGTTGACAACTCGCTTGAAAAATAGATATTGACTATAGTAGGAGAGACAGACACCCGCTAGCCACTTATGCAAACTAGTTGCATGTCAAGCGTGGAACAGGTCTCATGTGCGAGGACATGTAAAGTTTGTCCGGGCCGCTTCATCCCACTATGCCACCAATATCCAAAATTACAACAAAGGAGCAACAACATGATCATCATTGCCCACATACTCATATGTGTACTACCCGTGTAAAGTATCTACGCATAGATCCGGCTCTGATACCACTGTAGGGTTCGCAGCATAGAAAACAAAAAATTTCCTACGATGGGAACTACGTACCAAGATCTATCTAATAGATACAAACAATGGGCGGAGTATATCCGTAGAGAACATACCCTTGAAGACCGACAAAGCTTAACGAGTTCAACTCGTGGTTGATGTAGACGATCTCTTGCCGATCTCAAGATCGAGAGGAAGTCCTAGCGCCGCAAATCAGCAGCGCATCCATGCTCGCACACACGTTCGAGGCACCGAGCAACCTCCGCCTCCTCGCTCCAGCGATGCAGCGGAAGCACAACTCTTTCTTGCCGAATAGCCACCGGGAACATGTATCTCGCTAGTCCGAGACCATGGGGGATAAATTCTAGAGGGGGAGAGAGATCCTTCACGAGGAGGTGTAAGAGACAAGTGAGGAGGGGGGCTCCTTTTATAGGAGGAGGGGGGCACCCAAGGGGGTGGCCGCCGCCCATGGGGGCTGCCCCCTCCCCTCCTTCATTCATGTGGGTGGACACTCCACTCACAAAATGCCCTTTAAATTTCCTCCACTCAAAAGTCCACTCAAATTCCCATTAAATTTCCACCAAATTTAATGCAAACTCTCATTAAATAAAACTCTTTTATTTTATTCAGAATTTTGTCAATTACTTTAATGACAAACATTCACAAATAACCCCTTGCTAGAATTCCATTTCACATGCATAACCACTTTATGCAATTTCACCCGAAAACCTGTTTCGGTATCTAGTGAAATAAATTCCTGCGCTTGTTCATTCTTTTGGCATGAAACTTTTGCTCCAATTGGATGTCGGTGTCTCTTAAGTGTGTCACCTTACAGTTCGTGAATAATGCGGACATGATCGAGACCCCTCTCGGATCAATAATCAGAAGCGGGATCTGGAGACCCATACTGACTCCCACACATTCAACGATGACTTTCTTGTGATCGTCGGAACCTTTTATGCTAGTATTTTAATCCCTTTGTTTCACGATATATTACATGTCCGAGATTCGATCATCGGTATCTCCATATCTAGTTTGATCTCGTTACCGACATGCACTCTTTTCTCGTTCCCGTGATATAACATTCTAGTGATCAAATCACTTGCTTGCAAGCTAATCAATGTGATATCACCAAGAGGGCCCAGAGTATATCTATCCGTCATCGGGATGAACAAATTCCACTCTTGATCCATGAGCCTCAACATAACACTTTATTAGTTCTGAATCCATCTTTATAATCACCCTGTTACGGTGTGACGTTTGATGTTATCAAGAAACTCTTCCGGTGTTAGTGATTGACATGATCTCATGGTCTAAGGATTAGGATCACTTCGTAAGTTGTTATAGCAATATAAACTCAATGACTTTGATCGTAATGCTATACTTCGGATGAATGTTCATCACATCATTACACTAATGTTGTGATCCCGTTATTAACAACATCCAATGTCCATAATCAGGAAACCTTGATCATCTTGTTAATCAACGAGCTAGTTTATGAGAGAGGCATAACTAGGAACTTTCTGTTTGTTTATTAAACACACATGTATTAACGTTTCTGTATTAATACAATTATAGCATGCAAAATAAACATCTATCATATACTTGGAATACACATAATAAACACTTTATTATTGCCTCTCAGGGCATATTCCCTTCAGTGGCGCCCGTGTTCTTCAGCCCGAAGGGCATAGTGTTGTAGCAGAACACCCCGAACGGCGTCATGAATGTTGTTTTCTCCTGATCTTCCACCTTCATTCGAATTTGGTGGTAGCCTGAGTAGGCATCGAGAAAGGAGAGTTTTTCGCAACCTGCTGTCGAATCGATGATTTGGTCGATCCATGGTAGGGGGAAGTGGTCCTTAGGGCAGTGCTTGTTGAGCGACGTGAAGTACACACACATCCGCAGGATGTCTGTGTCCTTTTTGGGGACCAGCAGGGGTTAGCTACCCAGGTTCTTTCTTTTATCTCCCTTATGAAGTTGGCGTCGAAGAGTTTGTTGACTTCGGCACCAACGACTTTGGCTCTTGGCTCGGACAGTCGATGCATCGACTGCTTGACTGGCTTCGCAAATGGAAACACATTGAGTGCATTCTCGGCGAATTCCCTGGAAACTCCTGGCATTTCCGTAGGACACCAGGCGAAAATTTCCCAGCTCTCACGGGGGAATTCGACGAGCGCGCCTTCCTATGCAAGACTCAGGTCGTTGGCAATCAACGCCATCTTAGAGGCATCCGTCGGGTGTACCTTCACCTTTTTAGTGTTAACAGTGGAGTCGAACGACATATCAGGTGCGTTTTGCCTGGTAACTGGAGGCAGTCTGTTGTCTGTGACCTCCTTCAACCTTGTGAGCTCCTCCTGCATGTCGAACGACTGGGAGATTTTGTTGAAGTCCCTGTCGTAGCTATCTGACCTGGTAAAGCTTCCTGGGATGGTGATGACGCCCCTGGGTCTCGGCATCTTCAGTAGAAGGTACGCGTAGTGCAGTACTTCTAGGAACCTTGTGAATGCCACACGCCCAAGGATGGCATGGTATTGTGAGGGCCAGTCCATCACTTCGAACTCAAGCCGCTCATGCCTGAAGTTGTCGGGCTTGCCGAAGATGACGTCGAGCCATATTTTGACCAGGGGGTATATGCCCTTCCCTGGGACGATGTTGTGGAACATCGTGTCCGATGCCTCTCGGTTGTATAGAGGGATCCACATAGCTGCGAGTGTGCTGGCGAACATCAGGTTGATGCCACTGCTGCCGCCCATGAAGAAGCGACTCATCTCGAACCCTCCAATCTGAGCCTCGAGCACCAGGGCAGAGTGACCTGGGCGAGGTATCTGACACGGGTGATCCGAACGATCGAACGTGATGCATGACTTCGAGCCGCTAAGTTACTTAGGTATGGCTGGTGGAGAGGTCACGGCCAAGTTGACCTGGTGAGTGATCTTCTTCTGCACCCTGTTGGTTGGGCGTCCCTTTTGTATCATCATAGACCCCAACGGTGGCGGGTATGCGTCTGACCCATTATTCTGCGCAGTCGCAGGTTGCATAGGTCCTTCGGGTGGTGGTGGTGGAGCCCCGTGGGCTATGCCTCTTGGAGTAGGGGCGAATCCTGGATTCACCGCCTGGCATCACATCTGGGCGAAGCCCTCGTGGAGTTTCTGGAAACCCTTGCAGTCCTTGAGCATATGGCTAGACTTCCTCTTTCCATCCTGTTTGTCGATGTAAAAGTGGATGGTGCAGGGACCCAACAGTTTTTTGAATGCAGATGGCTCATCATCGCGGTTGCGGCGCTGCCATGTTTGGGTGGTCCTTCCACTGTCACGGTAGTTGCCACCGCGGTACCCGCTATTGCGGTTGCCATCATTGCGACGGTCGGCGTAGCTAGCTACAACCATGTCGACCTCTTCGCGGTCGTCGTAGACGCGCGATCTTCTCTTTCCACGACGATCACACCTGCGACCAAAGTCATCTTCGTCATCCGAACATACTCGGTTGACGGCATCCTCGCCATCGGCCCAACCATTGGTGATGTCCATTAGGTGATCAATGGTTTTGGGTTGACGCGCCTGAGCTCCTCCTTGAATTCACGACGCCTGACACTGTCATTGAAGGCGTCGATTGCCCTCTCCTTAAAGATGTTTGCGGTGGAGTTTTTATGATGGACCAGCGCAGTATATACAAGCGGATGGACTCGTTGGACCGCTGGCAGCATGTCCGTAGCTCTTTGATTGAAGCTGGTCTCTTGCTGGTGCCCTTGAATGCGTATGAAGCTGTACGCCAGTTCTTCCCAGCTGCGGATGGAGCCGGAGGGGAGACTGCTGAGCCAAGTCCTGGCTGCGCCTGTCAGCTACACCTGAAGGCACTGCATGGCTGTGTTTTTGCTTACGCCATGGAGTTTGACTAACGATAGGTGATCATCGAGCCAAGTCTTCGGCTCCTGTGCGCCGTCGAACTTCGGGTTGTCCAAAGGGAGTTTGAAGCTTTTCGGTATCCGTGATTGCCGTACGGCCCTGCTGAAGCACCTGGCGCTGCACGGGTCCCCGTCATCGTCCTCGGACTCGGTTGAGAACGCGCGCTTGGCGCATGACTTGTCGATCTTGCGCTATGGGAGCTCACTACGAGCATCGTAGTTGCTGCTCCTGTGCCATGGGCTGCGGCAGCGTCGAGGCAGGTCATGCTCTTCCTCCTCGGATGAGGGTGTGCGGCTTCGAGTGAATTTTACCGCGGCCTTTTTCTTCAGCTCCGCGTGTGTTTTGTCGTGGAGCGCAACTCCGACGAGTCCATGTCGTGCGGGCGCGGCTTTATGGATCACGTTCCTTGGTTCCCCTGTCGGTGGCGGGTTGGATGCAAGGTAGGTGGTGGCCGCCATGACCGCGGCTTGCGACGTCTTGGGCATGATGTTGCCCTGGGAGTCTATCGTCATGAAGGACATGTCGAGTGCTTTGGTGGCCTCGCGTCGTGTCGCAGGGTCCATGCGCTCCAGGCGAGAGCGATACTGACATGGTTATACCCTACGGGTACGTAACTTCAGCATACCTGGTCCAGCCCAAGGAAGGCCCATGGCCAATATACGCCAGCCCATGAAGATTTTCGGGTGGCCCAGGCCCATGACGCCTTCGGATCCTTGAAGAACAAGACTAGAGTTTCAATACAACTTGTAACCTACTCGTATCGGTACCCGAGACCTAGCCTCCCCATATATAAAGGCTAGGAGGGTCCAACGAGGAGGACACCCAACAACGATTACACCCTACGATTACGACATACACACCTCCACGCCAGATCGAATCTGCGCACCCAGTAACTTTCGGTTCCGCCGCAATAAAAGAGCAGACAAGCAGGAGTAGGGTTTTCCCTCCGGGGCCTGAACCTGGGTAAATCCCGTGTCCCCTGGTTGCTTGTCTGTTAACCGTGCCACGATCTCCAGCATCCCCATCTTCTCCAAAACCCAAGTCCATAACAATGGGCATTGACGAGTTGAAACCTCGTCAATTGGCGCCGTCTGTGGGAACTGGGGCTGCTGATTGTGCGGTCGTGACGGTTCCGACCCGATCGATCTACAACTCCTCGGCGACGGAGAATCACCTCCTCTTCGGCGCTTTCGACTTCACCGCCCACTCGCCGGCCACCATGAAGGATTTCGAGCCCGTAGGCGACGGACTCGAAATTCTGTTCGGGAGCTTCTGCTTCCAGGTGGGACAAGATGGCACCCTCCGCCTCCCCGAGCGGATGCCCGTGCCGCCGATCAGGCCCGCTTCATGGGCTCCACACCCCGTGCTACGCACGTCACCATCAACAGATGAGTTCTACAGCAGCAGCTGCTGCAACTCCGATCTGTGCGATCCACCTTCGGATGAAGGGACCTACGGTTCCGAATCCGAAAGCTGCGGCAGCAGCCAACCAATATGCAGGCGCTATCTGTGCGCCGCAATCATCCAAACCGACGAAGACACGCCTAACCCGCCGCCCAACCCCAACCCGCAGGGCGGAAACGGCGAAAACGGGGAAAACAGGGGCCACCTCATCCAACTTAGCAAAGAAGGATGGGCCGAAGCACGCCGCGCCGTCGCAGGCGAAATAGTCCTACCTCTGGACTCCCCATGTGACCTGTTGATGGCATACCACTACCTCCTCATCGAGGAGCACAAGAAGCAAGTCAAGATGCAGGAGACGCTCGATAAACGCAAGAAAGCAGCCTCTGAGTCCAGTGCGCGACGAGCTGCGCTCTCCGCCATGGGACCCGGCTCCAGCACAAACGGAAATCAGGGAAACAAGCACCACTCTCGGGTGGAAAACATGGACCCGAAGGAGCGGCGTGACGTGACCCGAACCCTCCACACATCGTTCATGGATATGGACACCGACGGCAACATCACCCCGAAGACGCCACAAGCCGCGATCATGGCAGCCACTGCGTATCTTGCGGCTCACCCACCTCCGGAGGGGGACCCGAAAAGGGCCATGCATAGGTCCGCACTCACCGGACTAGGACTAATCGGAGCTGTGCTCCACGAAGATGCTCCTACGGAGCCGAAGAAGAAAGCTCCGGCCAGGCGCGACCGGAGCCCCACTCCCTCATCCGAAGATGAAGAAGAACACGACCTTCCTCGAAGGAAGAAGAGCTCGCACCGCCACAAACACGACTACGACGCCAGAGACAAGCTTACACAGCGCAAGATCGACAAAGCACGCGCCAAACGCGCATGCTCATCCGAATCTGAGATGGATGAAGACGAAGGAGAACTCTGCGGGGCTCGATGCTTCAGCAGATCCGTCCGGCGAACACAGATGCCATGCAACTTTAAGCTTCCTTTGGATACTCCGAAGTTCAACGACACGCAAGATCCAAAGTCCTGGCTCAGCGACCATCTGTCATCCATCAAGCTTCACGGAGGCAACAAAGAAACCGCCATGCAATGCCTTCAGCTGCAGCTGACAGGCGCGGCGCGGGTCTGGCTTAGCAGCCTATCATCAGGATCCATCCGAAGCTGGGAGGAGCTCGCTTATAGCTTCATCCGAAACTTCAAAGGCACCAGCAAAAGGCCCGCCTCAATCGAAGAGCTGCGAGCCTGCACTCAGAGAATGGGTGAATCTATTTGCTCGTACATACTACGCTGGTCTACGACCAAGAACTCCACAGCACACATCTCCGAAGAGCGGGCCATCGACGCCTTCAGGGACGGCGTTAAATGCCTAGACTTCAAGGAGAAACTTGGACGCGTAAAGCCCAAGACACTCGACCAGCTCATGGAAATCGCCAACAGTTGGGCAGATGGCGAAGATTGCATCCAGCGGGCGCAATCAGATGAAGAAGACGACTACGACCGAAGACGCGAACACCGCAGCAAGAGGAGACCGCGCGTCTACGAGGACCGCGACGGACCCGACATGGTCACAGCCGGCTACGTCGACCGCCGTAACGACAACAGCCGCAGCAGCGGAGGATATCGCAGCGGAAACTTCCGCGACAATGGACGACCAACGCAGTCGTGGCAACGCCGCGACCGCGACAACGGACCTTCAGCACTCGACAAACTTTCGGGTCCATGCACCATCCACTTCTACATCGACAAACAAGATGGCAAAAAGAAAGCTAGCCACATGCTCAAGGACTGTCGCGAGTTCCAGAAACTCAGCGAAAGCATGGTACAGATGAGGCAACAAGCTCCAATTCTTGCGTTCGGAAACGCACTTGCGCCAGGCGAAATAGCACACGGAGCTCCTCCACCGCCGCCTATTGGAGGCCCACATCAACCAGTCGCACCAGCGCAAAACAACGCTGGGGTCGCTTACCCCCCACCAAAAGGAGCACTCAATATGATACAGAAGGGACGTCCCACAAACAGGGTGCAGAAGAAAATCACCCGACAAATCAACATGGCCGTGACAACTCCGCCTGCAATCCCTGAGTACCTCAGCGGATCGGAGTCCTGCATCACATTCACCCGCGCTGATCACCCTTGCCAGATCCCTCGCCCAGGTCATGCTGCCCTGGTGCTGGAGGCGCAGATCGGAGGCTTCGAGATGAGTCGCGTCTTCATGGACGGTGGCAGCGGCATCAACCTAATATTCGCAAGCACTCTAGCAGCTATGCGGATCCCGCAATGCAGCCTGGAACAATCAGACACAACGTTCCACGGCATTGTCCCAGGGAAGGGCATCTTCCCCCTGGGCAAAATAGGGCTCGACGTCATCTTCGGGACACCGGACAACTTTCGGCAGGAGCGCCTAGAATTCGAAGTGGTGGACTGGCCGTCGCAATACCACGCCATCCTGGGACGCGTAGCATTCGCAAGGTTCCTGGCCGTCCCACACTACGCATACCTACTACTCAAGATGCCAGGACCAAGGGGCGTCATCACAGTCCACGGGAGCTTCACCCGATCGGACCAATGCGACAGGGATTTCAACAAAATCTCCCAGTCCTTCGGCATGCAAGACGAGCTTGTAAGGCTCCGCGAAGCGGCAGACAATGGGCTACCCCCAATCACCAAGCAGAACGCACCTGATATGTCTTTCGACTCCACCATCAACACCAAAAAAGTACAGGTCCATCCAACGGATGCCTCCAAGACGGCGCTAATCGCCAACGACCTCAACACCGCATAGGAAAGCGCGCTCGTCGAATTCCTCCGTGAGCACTGGGAAATCTTCGCCTGGTGTCCTGCGGACATGCCAGGAGTTCCCAGGGAATTCGCCGAGCACGCACTCAATGTCTTCCCAGACACCAAGCCAGTCAAACAGTCAATCCGAAGACTGTCGGAGCCACGAGCCGAAGCTATCGGCAAAGAGATCAACAGATTACTCGCAGCAGACTTCATCCGGGAAATCAAGGAAAGCGAGTGGCTGGCAAACACAGTGATGGTCCCGAAAAAGGACACGGACATCCTGCGGATGTGCGTAGACTTCACGTCACTGAACAAACACTGCCCTAAGGACCACTTCCCTCTCCCTCGGATCGACCAGATCATCGATTCGACTGCAGGTTGTGAGAAACTCTCCTTCCTCGACGCCTACTCAGGCTATAACCAGATTCGACTCAAGGTCGAAGATCAAGAGAAAACGGCGTTCATCACACCGTTCGGAGTATACTGCTACAACACAATGCCCTTTGGGCTAAAGAACGCGGGTGCCACGTACCAGTGATGCATGCAGGCCTGCCTCAAGGACCAGATCGGTCGCAACGTCCAAGTCTATGTCGACGACATAGTCATCAAAACCAAGGAGGCAAGAACACTTATCGACGATCTCCGCGAGACGTTCGACAACCTTGATCACTACAGGATCAAGCTCAATCCAGAAAAGTGCGCCTTCGGCGTCCCCTCAGGTCAGCTGCTCGGATACTTCATCTCTCAACGAGGGATCGAAGCGAACCCGAAGAAAATCAAAGCTATCATGACAATGGAGAAGCCGAAAAACCTCAAGGGCGTTCAGCAACTCGCAGGGCGAGTAACGGCACTAAGCAGGTTCATCAGCCGCATGGGCGAGAAGGCCCTACCATTTTACCAACTGCTGCGCAAAGCAGACAAGTTCGAGTGGACACCAGAATCCAACGACGCATTCGAAAACCTCAAGCGGCTTCTCTCCACCTCGCCCGTTTTGGTCACGCCAAAAGAGCGCGAGCCCCTGTTGCTGTACATAGCAGCCACACACCAGGTGGTCAGCACAGTACTCGTGGTCGAACGACCCGAAGAAGGCAAGACCCATGGGGTACAACGCCCAATTTACTACCTCAGCGAGGTTCTCACTCCAACAAAACAGCGGTACCCGCACTACCAGAAGCTGGCCTACGACGTGTTCATGACGGCTCGACGACTGAGCCACTACTTCCAGGAGCATCAGGTGATGGTCGTCAAGGACACACCCCTAAACAGCATCCTGAACAATCCAGAGGCCACAGGACGCGTGGCCCTGTGGGGCATCGAACTATCACCACTGGACATCATCTACGAGAAGCGACACGCAATCAAATCTCAAGTCCTTCCGGACTTCCTGGTGCACTGGATGGAGCTGCAGCTGCCTAACACCCCAGACATGTCGCAATCCTGGACAATGCATTTTGACGGCTCCAAACGCGAAGCCGGAGCAGGGGCAGGAGTCATACTGACCTCCCCGCAAGGTGACAAGATGAAGTATGTCCTTCGGATGAAATTCAGAGCCTCCAACAACGAGGCCGAATACGAGGCCCTCATCCATGGCATGCAGATGGAAAAAATATGCGGCGCAACGCGCCTGGTCATCTACGGTGACTCCAACCTTGTCGTCCAGCAGACGATGAATGAGTGCGACGCACACGCCGAAAACATGATCGCGTACCGCGCACTATACAACGCACTCGAAGGAGAATTCGACGGCTGAGAACTTCGGCACGTCGGAAGAGAGAGCAACGAGGAGGCCGATAGACTCGCCAACATAGGCTCCACTTGTGCAAAAGTACCACCAGGTGTGTTCCTCGAACAGATCTGCGTGCCATCCATCAAGCGGAAATTCCCCAAGGGATCACCCGAAGAAGCAGAACACTCGGGGGCTACGCTACCTGAAGGTCAAGAAGGACCCGAAAAGTTGGATACCGAAGTCGCCATGGTCAACCTGATGCAGGTCATGGCAGTCGAAGAAACCTGGACACGCCCATACCTCCAGTTCCTGCTAAACGGAAACTTACCAGACAACCCGACAGATGCCCGGCGCATATCTCGTCGGTCAAAAGCCTTCACCATCATCAACAGCGAACTGTACAAACGCAGCATTACAGGCGTCCTACAACGGTGCGTCACCATCAGCGATGGCAAGACCATACTCCAAGATATCCACGAGGGCATCTGTGGCCACCACGCAGGCAGCCGCTCCCTTGTCGCCAAAGCTCTACGAGCAGGATTCTATTGGCCAACGGCCATGAGCGACGCAAAGGACATCGTCCGAAGATGCAACGGGTGCCAACGGTTCGCCGACAAACCGCACGCACCTGGGTCCGAACTCCGACCCATACCCATAGCTTGGCCTTTTGCTCAATGGGGCCTTGACATGATCGGCAAACTGCCAAAATCCTCGAAGGGAGGACACGTTTTCCTCTTGGTCGCAGTCGACAAATTCACCAAGTGGATCGAGGCCATGCCAGTCACCAACCAGAAGGGCAAAACCGCCGTCAAGTTCTTCGAATCCATAGTCTACAGGTTCGGCGTACCGCACAGCATCATCACCGATAACGGATCAAACTTCATCTCCGAAGAATTCCAGGACTTCTGCGAAGGCCTCGGGATCAATATCACATACGCCTCAGTGGCGCACCCGCAAACAAACGGGCAAGTGGAAAAGGCCAACGGCCTAATCGGCGCTGGCATCAAGAAACGCCTCATGAGCTCACTCGAGCACAAAGCTGGCAACTGGACGAAAGAGCTACCGTCTGTCCTGTGGAGCTTACGAACTACGCCAAACAGCTCCACCGGCTACACACCATTCTTCATGGTACACGGAGCTGAGGCTGTGCTACCAGCCGAAGTACGTCACCAGGCTCCACGAGTCGTCGCTTACAGCGAGGCCGAATCCACGGTTGCACTCGAAGACGCCGTCGACACACTCGACGAAGCACGGGATATAGCAGCAGCTAGATCCGCGGTGTACCAGCAAAGTCTCCGCAACTATCACAGCCGCCGGCTGCGCCCCAGGTCCTTCGTCGAAGGAGACCTCGTCTTGCGACTCAAGCAAAAGCGACCGAACAAACTCGATTCGCCATGGTAAGGACCCTATGTCATCACCGAAGTCATCCCAGGTGGCGCCTATCGCCTCAAGCACATGGAGTCTGGAGTCGCATACTCCAACCCATGGAACATCTCGCACCTGCGACGATTCTACCCATAGCAATGGGCAATGTACCCCTTTTACTCTCAATAAGGCTTACGGCCAAGGCTACTCAGCCGAACCATGTACCTCCTCCATTACGCTACAAATAAAGCTAAGTGTCTCGCTCCCAACCTTCGGTTGACTATTTCTCTGCAACTTTGTTACATGCTACTAACGCACTCGGGGGCTCCCCCCACCTCATGATTTCATCGACTAAGGACAAAACGCGCTCGGGGGCTCCCCCCACCTCACGATTTCATCGACTGAGGATAAAACGCGCTCGGGGGCTCCCTCCACCTCACGATTTCATCGACTGAGGACAACACATGTACACCTGAGTAGCTGACCACGTCAGGCTAACGAAAAGGACACATACTAAATCAAAGCACTGCGTGCTCGCTAACAAGCAAACCTTTACAACAAAGGGCACATACACGCCCAGCCGCAATATACAAATTTTACATCTATCTGTTTATTTTCAGGTTCTACCTATTCTGCAGAATAGCCTGAGCACGCTGCTCAAACAAATCTACAATCTGTTTGGCATACTGCCTTACAGCCGCGTAATGCGGACGCATATTCCACTCGCCACCATTTGGACGAGGAGGTGGCCCAGTCGCCACAGCAGCCAAATCTACATCAGGGCGATGCACCCTCACAAGAGACAAGGCAGCCTTCACCCCTGCGACAAGCTGCTGCCGCACCAGCTCCTTGACATTGCTGCCCTCCGAAACTTCGCCAGAAGACCTGCAAGGGTCGTCGGCGCGCCATCCAACGGAAACATGACGTGCAACACCGAGGACAGCGATGTCTGCACCTGGCGGAGCACCCGCGAAACCTGGAAGACGCGATCCTGCACCGTCGCCAGAACCATGGCACGATCGCGATCCACCCAAAAGAAGCCACCGGCTTCCATGTCCTGTTGAGTCAAACAATTGACTCGAACAGCAATGCGCTCCTTTTCTTCCTTCGGAGCGAGATTCGCACCTGCGACAACAGCACAGAACAAGAGTAAGGCCAGCAGGCTCACCCGAAGAACTAAGCTACGGCCCGAAAGAAGGATCAACTTACACTGCAGCTGCTCGGACAGCCGACCCAGCTCCGCCATCAAGTATTCCTCTTTGGCTGCACTACGGTCTGCTTTGGACTTCCAAACGTCAGCACGACCGCGTAGCCCAAGCAAATCCCTCTCCAAGCTGCGCACGCGATCCCGCAGAAAAGCGAGCTGCGAGGAATCATCCAACGATGCTCGCAAGGGCCTTTCGGATGAAGTACCAACTGGGTCAACACCCGAAGGAACCTAAAGTAGAAGAAAAAGAAGGCACACAGACACTCAGCCAAAGATAAAGCCCAACTCGGAGGAATTCATTAAATAAGGCCACTGCGTGGCTCAAGAATGGTGCTACAAAAGATATTTACAGCAAAAGTAAATTACATACTACCCTACATCTCCTATGCCTAAGGCGTAGGACACCGAGTCGCCTCAGAGCCAGACTGCCTAGCTTTGGCCTCGCCCTGCTGCCGCAGCGCGTACTCAGACAACAAGTCAATGAGCTTGGGCCCATATCGTCTGCAGCGAGCGGAGTAAGCAGTGAAGGCTACCTCTGATCCATCCGCAGCCGTCGGCATCCGAGAAGTGATCTGGGGCAAGTCCAGCTCCGCCCCAGCCGCCATGGCCATCGCCAGCCCGACGGACGCGCCGATGCCCTTCTGCTTGCGCTTGTACGCTGCAGGCGCTTCGGCTGACAGAGCCTCTGCCAGAGCACCCACATCTTCAAGGGTTGCGCCCTTCGGGAAGAGCTCCTGGTAGAAGCGACCAAGGACCTCCTTTGCCTTGGCAAGGGAGTTGACGACGGTGCTGCAGCGGTCTTCGACCGCCACAGTGGTATCATCCAGAGCACTCCCGTGCTCCAGAGCACCACGGTCAAACTCGATGCCTGCGGCATCTGAGACAAAACAGAAGAAAACATGAAGAATAGCAACATAGAAGAGGACCCGAAGAAAAAGAAGCAAGTACAAAAGCTAGCACTCACCCGAAATAGCCTTGGCAGCAGCCATGAGCTTCTCCGCTACTCCTACCTCACGACCTGCGGCTTCCTGCTGCAGACGCTCTTTCGCTTCGGCTACCTTTGACATCTCCAGCTCAAGGCGCTCTTTCGCCTCAGCGGCAGCTTCGGCCTTCTGCTCCAATTGGCCAAGGCTCTTCTTCAGAGCATCAACCTCATGAAGAGAGTCATTATGCTCCTCTGCATTCACAACAAGCCAGTGTCAACAAACAGGACAAGGATAAACAAAAAAGTACTACAAGGCAGACGAATACCTTGCAGCTGCTGCAGTTTCACCTCCAGCGTCAGGTGCTCCTCCACTAGCCGCTTGGCCTCTCGGACACAAGGCTGCAGGAAAAAGCAATAGCAGTAAGAGCATGACTTGGGGGCTCCGCCCAAAACAAAGAAGCAAACACAACATCAGCACACGAAGACGCCCGGGGGCTCCCCCCGTGACATGAAGCAGAAAAACTTACGTGCTCCGAAGGCGAACCCGCAGGCCCGCCTGCGAAATTCTGAGGCGCAACCACCAGCCTCTCCTGCACAAGAGGAACTGGTGCAGCACCACCCGACGTCGCCACCGTCTGCGGAGGCGGCGACGCAATGTTCGACTCCCCCATCATCTCGCGCGCTCCATCACTAGAGCCGTCGGAGGATTGCCTACATACGAACCAATCAACACAGGCGCAAAAATAACAAGTGAGCAAAATACAACAGTGGCAACAAGCACACTTACGAGCCCAACGCGCTCAGGTCAAAGATAGGAGAAGCCCTCCGGGCCCTCTTCTCCTCCATTCTTCTCCTCCTTCTTCTCTTCCTTCTTCCGCTTTGCTGGCGGGTGCGGAGCAACAGCTCGCACAGGAACGGCAGGAATAGGAGAAGACGAACCCCCCTGAACATCATCATGACGCTCAAGACCCCGAGGATTCCTGGGAGTCGGAGGAGTCGAGGCATCCGAAGACTCGCTCGAGCTCCGTGATCGCTTACTCGAATGGTCTTCACTCGATTCGTCGGCATCCTCCGCCGGAGATCACGCCGAAGGAAGCTCGGACACGGAATCCACCACTTCATTATCCGGGGCATTCAGATACCTTTCGGGCAATGGTGGTGCCATGCCTGGCACTTTGAAGCTCTACAAGATGAGAAGAAACTTTGTTAGCAAACAAAGGACACAAGTACACAACTGACAAAAACATAAGGGAAGCACTACGTGCGCAAATCTACACCTTTGGCACGGCCAACGTCGACGAAAAGGGAGGAGTCAGCGACTTCCCCGGGATTTTTTCGTCAGCCTTGAACTTCAACAGCACGCGAAGATCCTTGTCAAGGTCCACCTCGGAGACCTTCTCACTCGAAACCCTCGTCGGATCACGGCGCCCAGAGTACAGGAACATCGGGTGCGCTCTAGCCTGGAGCGGCTGCACCCAACGCTCAAGAAACACCCGGATAATGTCGACACCGTTCACCTCCTTCTCAGGAATCAATTGGAGCTCCTCCACCCGACGGTACAAGGCCTCTATCTCCGCCACCTCACCGTCTAAGATCTGATTTTTCCAGGACCTCTTCTTCACAATTAACTGGGAGGGGTCAAAAGGAACGAGACCAAAATCTTGCCCAGGCAGCACGGAGTCACGGATGTAAAACCATTTCCTCCGCCAGTACTGGACAGATTCGGACATGGAGAAGGAAAAGAATTGGACATCGGGACTAAGAGAGATGATGAAACCCCCAATGGGATACACACCATCCGAACCAGACTGCCTCCTCACGGAATACAGCTTCCGGAAGAGGCCAAAGTGCGGCTCAATGCCAAGCCAACACTCGCAAAGCGTGATAAAACACGCAATGTGGAGAAGGGAGTTGGGAGACAGATGATGGAGTTGAACCCCATAGAAAAAGAGCAGTCCACGAAGGAAGTCATGGACTGGATACGCAAACCCACGCAAAACGAAGGCGACAAACATAACCCGATACCCAGATGGGGGACGGGGGATTACCTCACTACCGGGGAGTCTCACGGCCGTCGTGTCCTGCGGAATCAGGCTCCGCTCGCGCAGCTTGCGGAGATCGCTCTCCCGCGTCTCTGATCGCCGCCAGCCACCATCGGTGACACGAGCAGCGGCGGCGCCCTTCTTGCCTCCGGTGGCGCTGGTTCCCACTGCAGGCGAAGACTTCTTTGGCTTCCCCATGGCGCTACGGCGGTGGTGTCGTTGCCAACGACGAAGACAAAGGAAATGCGAAAGGAACTCTCAGCACGCAACAAGAATCGCTCGAGCACAAGGAGGCAGTAAAACGCAAGAACTGGTGCGGTGAAAACAAACCACGATTTTCACCATGGATTATAACAGCAAGGACGACGCACGCTGACCGTCCATCAAGAAGACCTAACGCCAACGGCAGATCTGGCCGTACACGTGTCAGCACCAAAACGAACCGTCGTTCCCACGACGTCCACTACGCGCGGAAATCGAGGAAACGCCGTAATCATCTCCACGCCGCGCGTGACCGGTCAATTCAAGGTCAGGAAGTGGGACCCACGCATCGTCCAGTCAAGTCATCTCTAGCGCAGCAGACGCTTGAGGTCATTGATCGTCAGCACTGACGTCATCAACAGCTATACTAGCAATAACTTCGGCTCCACAGCTAAAAGTACTCACTCGAATCTACGATTCGACTAAATACTTGGGGGCTACTCCTATCAGGAGCGCTGGTCGCGCACCCGATGTACTTCCGGGTCAGCGGTACGCCCACGAGATTTTCCTACTACCGTTGCATGGTACAAGACTCGAGTCTCTGCCCGAGTCTACGACTCCGCCAGACACTCGGGGGCTACTCCAAACTGGAGCGATGGCCGTTCACACACAAGAGCTTCGAGTCCTACGTCGAGTCCACGACTCCACTACGGACTCGAGGGCTACTCCCATAGGGAGGAAGGATTTCAGCATCCGAAAATTTTCGAGTCCTACGGACTAAACAACTGAGCAATGCTTGCACTAAAAGTCTCCGCTCGAGTCTACGACTCGAACAGACACTCGGGGGCTACTCCCATAGGGAGCGCTGGTCGCGCACCCTATGAAATCTTCGACTGCGATCTTCCGGATCCGCATGCAAAAACTTTTCGGCAACTCTGCCCCAATTAATGCTAAGTGAGTAACATCCTCCTTGGCCACCCGAAACACCTCCGCGGTGATAAACATTCGGATGTTGCGTCTACGACGCAAAGATAAGACCTACAGATATCATCTGATGGCCTGGCAACGCACCTGACTGCGTTCTGCTAGTATGAATCCGTACCAGCAGGTACGATGAAAAATCCCGACGGACGCGTTGGGTACATCATTTAAAAACACTGGAATTCCACTCCTGTAAGTCCTCCGCGGCCTGAGTCGAATTACGCCAGCATATGTTCTGGGTTCGAGTCGAGGGACTCGCACCTGAAGAAGATCGTGTTGTTTTGTCCTAAGACGATTAACTGACCCTGATCCGTCGGGTGAGTCAGGCACACGTATCAACAATCCCTACACATTCTCTTGAAAGACAGAGTTACACCCGAAGGATTGAAGAGTCCTCAGCCGAATCTACGATTCGACTAAACACTCGGGGGCTACTGACATGGTTATACCCTACGGGTACGTAACTTCAGCATACCTGGTCCAGCCCAAGGAAGGCCCACGACCAATATACGCCAGCCCATGAAGATTTTCGGGTGGCCCAGGCCCATGACGCCTTCGGATCCTTGAAGAACAAGACTAGAGTTTCAATACAACTTGTAACCTACTCGTATCGGTACCCGAGACCTAGCCTCCCCATATATAAAGGCTAGGAGGGTCCAACGAGGAGGACACCCAACAACGATTACACCCTGCGATTACGACATACACACCTCCACGCCAGATCGAATCTGCGCACCCTGTAACTTTTGGTTCCGCCGCAATAAAAGAGCAGACAAGCAGGAGTAGGGTTTTCCCTCCGGGGGCCTGAACCTGGGTAAATCCCGTGTCCCCTGGTTGCTTGTCTGTTAACCGTGCCACGATCTCCAGCATCCCCATCTTCTCCAAAACCCAAGTCCATAACAATGGGCATTGACGAGTTGAAACCTCGTCAGATACTTGCCACCATCGTAACCCTTCGAGGTAGAGCCGCCAGCAGAGAGCATAGCTCACCGCATGCTCGATTGGTTAGTTGCTCGCCTAATCTTGTCGAGCGAGCTTTGCTGCTTGATCTGTCGATTGTGCTCCTCGGAGAGAAGCCAGTGATAGCCCATTAGCATGTCACGTGGGGCATCGATAGGTAAAGGGTGATTGCCTCGCACGGCGTCACGCACCTTCTCCAATCCTCGTCGGAGAGGTCGATCTTGTTGCGGAGACGGTTTATACCCTCAGTGCCTTGAGGTGCCCTATTCCTGTTGGGATCTGGCGGGGGTGCCCTGTTTCCTCCGTTCTCAGCCTAAGGGTTGGGAGGGGGATTCAGTGGCGGCTCGGTTCCATCGTTGACGTCGCCGTTATGAATGGCCACGCATAGGTAGTGCAGGGAGAGATCATTGCTCCCGCAGCTCTCAGATCCAGAACCATAGGCTCCTTCCTCCGTAGGACGGTTGTAGAGGTCGGAGTTGCAGCTGCTGCTGTCATCCGAGTCGTCCGTCAGCGCCGACATGCGCAGGGCGTCGATTGGTGGGACCCATGATGCGGGCCTGATTGCTGGGAGTGGCACCCGCTCTGGAAGGCGTAGGGTGTCGGTTTGCCCACCTAGAAGAAGAAGCTCCCGAACATCATCTCGAATCCGTCACCTACGGACTCGAAATCTTCGTGGGTGGGCGGTGAAGTCGAAAGCACCAAAGAGAAGGTGATTCTCCTTCACCGAGGAATCATAGATCACTCCGGATGGAACCGTCACGACCTCACGATCAGCGTCCCCGGTTCCCACAGATGGCGCCAATTGATGAGGGTTCGACTCGTCAATGCCCATTGTTATGGACTTTGGTTTTGGAGAAGATGGGGATGCTGGAGATCGCGAGACGGTTGACAGACACGCAGCAAGGGGACACGAGGTTTACCTAGGTTTAGGCCCTCGGAGGGAAAACCCTACTCCTGCTTGTCTATTCTTGATTACGGTGGAATCGAAGGTTACAGGGGTGTGCAAATGCGATCTGACGTGAGATGTGTGTATGAGTTGAGAGAGCCTCCTCGACATGCCCTCCTGGCCTTTATATAGATAAGCCAGGTCCCGGGGGTAGGTCGAGTCGGTTAGAAGTTAGGGTTCCACCCTTGAATAATCTATCTACAGCCTGGCCGTGTTCTCCAAGGAGTCGAACTTCTATTGGGCTTGGGCCACCCGGAGTCTTCTTGGACAGTAAGTCTTTATGTGGGCCTTCCCTGGGCTGAACCGGGTGTACCAATGTGAGGCACCCGTGGGGTATATCCATGTCAACCCTACTTCCCCATGGTCGAGCGGTCCCCCGACGATCCCGCGGCTGCGAACGGCTTCGCCCGCCACACTCTCCAGCCATGGGAGGCCCGCATGCTGTACGACACGGGCTACATGGTGACACCCGACGTTTGCCTCCCTCCCGACTGGAAGCTCAGCGCCAGCGGGATCCCAATTCCACCGGTGCCGAAGGACAAAGAGATCGTCGAATAGATCCAGGCGGCCATCGCCGACATGGAAGACCCGGATCTCGCCGAGGATCTGGGCAATCTGCTCTTTTGGGAGCAGTTCTTCGCCGACCGGCAGCTCTAGGATCTCGACCGCCACGAGGGGCCGCCGGGGTCGCTGCCGAAGCAGAACAACGCGGCGTCGCGCCGCCGCCGGTTGAGTGAACACTTGTCGCCGTGCTGGAGCACATCCACGCCGGCAACAATCCACGCCTCAGGTTCTCCCGAAACCCGACACTGGTATCAAGGGCGAGGGCCCATCCTCCGGCCAACTGGTTGTCGAGGAGGATGGCCAGCCTCTCCTCCTCCTCCGCAGCCTCGGCGTCCCGCTCCTCCGGTTCCACGTCGGCGATCTCGCCGCCACTCCGGCCGATCAAGCGCGAGCCGGAGACGCCAGTTCGCTCGCCGCCGAGGACAAGGACACATGGCATCATCATCAACGAGTCGTGCACGCCCTTGCCGCCCACTGGGCATCTACGGCTTCGCCAGCCGAAGTCGACCGATTGGGTGGTGCCCGTCGACGAGGACGCCTTCGCCATGAAGATGGCGATGGAGCAGTCCCTCCGTGATGCCACGCCCCCGCTGATGGAGCCCTCATTGTCGGACATCCTCGCCTGGTCCAAGACGGACTGGGAGGAGACCGAGCGCCTCCGCATCCAGCGCCAGCAGGAGCAGGCCGAGCGCCAGGCCTGGTCTGGCCGCGTGCTCGCCTACTAGGGCGTCCCGCTCGTCGTCCTCGACGACGACGAAGAGGCCGGGCCCTCCCGTCAGCCCTGGAGGTGCGACGACGATGGCCAGGGAAGCTCCCGCCCGCCGAGCGACGACGACGGCGGCAAGGCCGATCCAGGTTACACGTCCTTCTGCGGCAACCTCGGCATGTAGAAGCGGCGGCGACATCGGCGACGACCTTTTTTATATTTTTTAGTTTATTATCTAGCCTAATGTAGTTTAAATTTGGGTGTTCTCCCGAGTTCAATGTAATCCGCCTATATTCGCCTTTAATTAATAAAATCCGTCTAAATTTGCCAATTCGACTGAATTTTAGCCAAACTCGAAAACTCGGTCTTGGAACGCGAGCGAGAAACTCGGCGTTTTTAGGCCGAAAACGAGTTTCGTCTGGCCTAAAAATAGTTTTGGATTTTGGACCCGCGAATACCCAACGAAGTGGGAATGCTTTAAGACTAAATAGTTAACTGGATACATATAAATTTAGATAAAATTGAATCAACCGATAAATCGGAGAGAGTAAGATTATTAAGGAAAACGGTGAGGTGGGGTTCCGTGGGGTTGCATTGCATGAGCTCCCGCCCAAAAAGAAAATGTCAAATTCCTCTATTCAATTCTAGCCTTCCGGCATGGATTCCCAGCACCGCTCGCCGGAATACAGCGCCCTCCTCCTCGCTGGCCCTCGCGCCGGCCCTCTGAAGCAAGCCCACGCGCGCCTCGTCGTCGCCGGCTACGGCCACTCCCTCCCTCTCATCACCAAGCTGGCCACGCTCGCCGTCGCAGCCGGCGCCGCTCCCTACGCGCACCTCGTCGCCACCTCCCACCCTGCACCTGATCCCTTCCTCTTCTCTTCCCTCACGCGTGCGGCGGCGCGCCACAGCCTCCCCGTCGCCGCTCTTGCGTTCTACCGCTGCCTCCTCTCCGCCGCCCTCCCCTTCTCCAGCTTCACCTTCACCGCTGTCGCCAAGGCCTGTGCCGACCTGTCCGCCCTCCGAACCGGAAAGGCCATCCACGCGCACTCCATCCTCCTCGGATTTGGATCCGATCGTTTCGTGCTGACGGCGCTTGTCGTGCTCTACTCCAAATGCGGCCAACTACCCGTTGCACGCAAGCTGTTCGATGCAATTCGTGATAGAAGCGTGGTCGCTTGGAACGCGATGATTTCTGGGTACGAGCAGAATGGGCTTGCCGAGCGCGGGATTGAGGTGTATAAGGAGATGCTGGTGGCCAAGGCGGTGCCTGATTCCATGACATTTGTAGCCACACTCTCTGCTTGTGCACAGGCTGGTGCACTGGACTTGGGACGTGAAGTGGAGAGACGCATTGTTTCTGAAAGAATGGACATGAGTGTGTTTCTTGGCTCAGCTCTCGTGAACATGTATGCCAGGTGTGGTGTTGTGGACAAAGCTCGCAAATGGTTCGACATGCTCCAGGAGCGGAACGTGGTTACATGGACTTCCATGATCGCTGGATATGGAATGCACGGCCACGGTCATGAGGCGATCAAGATGTTCCATGTGATGAGACGCGAGGGGCCGCTACCCAATCATGTCACCTTTATTGCTGTTCTGACTGCATGTGCACACGCTGGTTTAGTTATGGAGGGCCGGGATGCTTTTGCTTGCATGAAGAGGGTCTATGGACTGGTCCCTCGTGTCGAGCACTATTGTTCTATGGTTGATATGTTTGGAAGGGCTGGACTTCTTGATGAAGCAATGCAATTTATACACGATTATATGCCTGGAGAGCCAGGACCTGAAGTTTGGACAGCAATACTTGGGGCATGCAAGATGCACAAGAATTTCAATCTTGGGGTGGAGGTGGCTGAGCGATTGATTGCTCTGGAGCCTGATAATCCATCCTACCATGTTCTGCTTTCTAATATATATGCTCTGTCCGGTAAAATGAACCATGTCGAGAAGGTGAGGAATACCATGATCAACAGAAGATTGAAGAAGCAGGTAGGGTTCAGCTTGATTGAGCTAGGAGGTACTTCCCATTTATTTCGCATGGGAGAAAAGTCTCATCGGCAAACTAGAGAAATTTACCAGTACTTGGAGGAACTGATACACAGGATTACTGCTGCTGGCTACATGCCTGAAACCGAGTCAGTGCTGCATGAGTTAGAAGAAGAGGAGAGGGAGGGTGCACTTAGATACCACAGTGAAAAACTGGCAGTAGCATATGGGCTCATGATGAGTGCTGGGAGCTCGTCTCCCATCAGAGTAATAAAAAACCTCCGGATATGCGAGGATTGCCATCTCGCCATCAAGTTTATATCAGCTGTGGAGAAACGAGAGATCGTTGTCAGGGATAAGCACCGTTTTCACCATTTTAAAGATGGCAAGTGTTCATGTCTGGAATATTGGTGACAAGCTCTCATATGTTGTTAGGTACACTTGCCTGGTATTAATAGTCATTGACAAAATAGTTTCTTGGGATTAAACAACTACATTCGCATCCACTGCCTGTCCAGGAATTATGCCATCAGCTCTTCAGAGTAGTCACTTCAAGCAGTGGGTATTTTTTTTTGTGATACAAGGTCCTGATGTTGCATCAAAAGTCAAATACTTGCTTCCATCCATTTCGTTGTCTGATATGCCTAATGTTTCCCATTTTGCTGATCATCCACAATTCCATCAACCTGCATATATTAAGACTCCCAAGAAATTCTCCTGCGTCAGGATGTTGAGAGATGAAAAACCATGAAGAGTGAGGTACAATTCATGCATCCAAGTCTACCTTTTGTTATTCGATCGGACTTGTGCTTTGGATAATCTGTCTCCAGTCTCCAGTAGTGCCTGCACAAAGAACAGATGAAGTCTAAAGCCAGTATTCGGATACGGATCCATCTGTCTGATCCATGCAGCAGATTGATTACATGATGTGCATCTTCTATGTCAATACATATTCTTGCTTTCTTGTGCTCGGAGTTAATTATGTGTCTGACTCATTGCGTGTGCGATTTATTGCGTGAAAGCTCTTCTTCCCTGTCCTGCTGTCTGTGGATAATCGACTGTATTTGAAGTACTGCTCCACAGTTTCACACATCAGTGAATGGTGCAGGGTGACTGGCGCCCATTAAGGTACGTGTGTAAGTTTTCTGATTGATTTCAACTGCTAAACAGCCAAGATTAGAGGGTTATTATTGAGTTCAGTGTCCTGAACTTAGTATTCTGTTGTGGAATAATGAGCAAAATACTTTTGAGCGTGGCCTTGCTTTGTCATTGTCGTTCAGAAAGTACAATATCCTTGATTCCTTGTCACTTGCAAGCCAACTTTCATCAGACCACACCATGGGCACCACCTCACCAGCATCAACATAGTCCCCGATGTATAATTGGGGGAGAACCAGAGGCCCGGGAATTTGCGTGCGTTGCCGTTGGAGCCGTAAAGTGTAACTGTCGTGCTATGAGGCTCGGAGGCGTTTGTTGTTTCCGGTGGCACCGCGGGCGGATAGTGCGGCTGACGTGTAAAGGGTTAAACTGGAACTGAAGTTTGAGCCGTGTCGACACGGCTTTGCACAATCCTTCCGGAGTTCTGACTTCATGTTGGATGGGTTTGGCTTGATTTGGCTACCAGATTGTAAGAAGCATCGTTTTATTGATTTCAAAATCTGACCTGGATGGTATTGAATTAATTTGTACCTCAAGTTGCCTTTTCTGCTAGCAGTTCCTACAACATTAGGTCTATACCATTTAAGAGCTCATATAGTCCTAGTTTTTGATTCCTTCAAATATTGAAAAATTTAAGTGTGCAAATAACATAAAAATCACTTGGAAGTCAACTTTAGGCATGTACAAGAACACGTGGAAGATCAATCACTAAAATCGTCCTCCCTTATAATGGTGGCTTGCAGCTTCAGTTGATAGCTTGAGGCATGTAAAAGTTATGTATGCAGCCCAAGTTGCAGATTCAGTCGGTAACTTTTAATTGTGCTAAATGTGTATTTTGCTCTGTGATGACCAATGCTGAAGTAATCTTCGACTTCTTCCCTGCTATTGATCATACCATAATCAATACCTCTTTATGGTATGCTGATTTGTGAGACGCTGCCTTTTCTGTTCTATGAATGGGGATACTGTACGCCATAGCAGCGAGAAGAATAGGATTGGTCTGGTATCACCGGCAAAAGTGCTTCAGCGTGGTAACTTGCCGCGTCGTGAATTTGAAGACATGCTGTTGTTTTGTAGTACTATATAAAACTTGGTTTTGGGTGTTCAGTTGGTAGTGAAAAAACCTGACGTTTCGTGGATGTAATGGCTGATCTAGGTTGATAGCCTTGTCTGGAGTTTCTTCTATAATCTGGTATGTTTGTCATGTCTCCGTTCGTGGAGAGCTGGTGATGATAGCTAGGTGCTAGTTTAAACGGTATGTTCAGGTTCTTTTAAAGTTCTGTTTCTGTTTGCTTTTGCCCCAGGGGTTGTTGTCTCAAAGACTCTGTTCCGTTATCATCGGATAGTGGAATCCAGAGCTTGTAGCTTCGTATGGAAAATAATAATAATAAAGTGCTCTTTATTTGTACGGTAGTACATGTATTGTGAATTGTGATCAGTCTATTTTTTTTCACTTTGACTGGAGGGACTCTGCTGTTGGTTTCAACATCCAAACATACCCCCACAGCGAAGCGCTCCCTCTAGTTCGAATCTGAATGTGGAAAAGTGGAGTAAGTTAAAACACGTGTTCGAGTCATCCACCAAACTACTCTTGGAATGAAGATAAAAGATTCTATCGTTTCAGATTTAGACTCAGTTTACATGCTTTGCTTGCTTTTATAACCTGCTGGCTGATGCTGGAAATTAGCTCGGAAAGTAGACAAGTGCGGGCCAAACAACACTAAAATAGGCAAAGCGGGTGAAGCAACCAGGATTACGATAAATCCAACGCAATGTCAAGCTCAACCTTAAATATCAATAGGACAATAGCTTGTGTTTTCGATCCTTACTCCTTTTGCTAAACAACATTGTCGTGCTCATATGGTCTATGGTTATTTTCAACTATGGTTATTTTCAACGCAGGTAGTTGACTTCTTTTTGAAATGAAAGCGGTGGAGCAAACCTCCACAGCAAGTTTGTTACACTACTACTTCCTCCGTTTCAAAATATAAGATGTTTTAGGTTTGTAAAAAAAATGAATCTAGACTTATTTTAGTGTATAGATTTATTCTAAACCTGAGTGAACCTGCATACTAAAAGTAGTCTAGATACATTTATCTCACAAAGTTGTACTACTTTTAAACAATATAAGAACCAAATGCACTTGAATCAGGTTAGCTAGGTTTATACATTCATTTCCACAATCAAGTGAGTTGAGCTAACTTTTTAAATGCCACTTGGTTGACCCCACAATGCCCATGCCACCCCATGCCGTTTGGCTTATCAACCATTTTGGGGGGAAAATTGTTACCTTTCCTCATCCGTCCTCTCCATTCTCTACCTGTAGACCCTGCCATGTCATCGTGCTGCCATGTCCACTTTCAAATTGGTCCAAGACAGACCTTGGAGGATCGTCAGGCTCCACCATGGTTCACTCGTGCCACTAGAGAAAGTAGGGGGTTGTGTTTTATGGACCTTTCCGTCCTTTTGGTGGCACTTGGCACTTTCCGATGGTATAAACATGAGGTTTTGATTTGGGAACTTAAGTCATGACGTAAAATTTGAGAGGTTTGGTTTCAAAACTGGTTGGAATGCGAGCTTGTCTTTTTGTAACTTTTATTTAAAAAAATCTTTTTTCGAGAGTTGGAGATTAGATCGGTAAAAGTTGTCATTTATTCCTCTTGGAGTTCATCACGTATTCGTTGTAAGTGCACACATATAGGGGCGGACCGACCACCCTTTTAGCCAGGGCAGTCGCCTGGGGGCTTGTCGAAGCGCGATGCCTTTTGACTTTTTATAGCGATTTTGTTTTAAAAAATGACGTCTTAGACATGTTTGCCTAGGCTTTCAGAATCTTCTGATTTGTGAAAAGTTCATGTCACATTTTTAAATGATTAAATCCATATCTTTGTTTGGAGTTTAGAGAAGATGTGGAAGGAGGGGAGAGCAATGTGTTGTTGGGGACAACTTGGATACGTTGGATTATTAGGCATAATTTCCATTATTAATTTTAGAATATAAATCATGACAACAACAGCTACAATCACGTGAACCTCTAACATACTAGATGTATTGATCAACATGAACAGTAGCAGATTATACACACTAACAGCCATAGTAAAACAACAGATCTGTTGATGGTGTACGTACTGATCGGTTGTCGATGTAGTCGTCGTTGGTGCAGTAGCCTGTCGAAGAAGTCGGCGTTGAAGACGACGCGCACGAGATCCGGCTTGACGACCGGGAAGACGCGTTGTGATGACGAACTTGAGCAGTCGCGCAGAGCGCTTTTCAAAAACCTTATTCGCCCTCTTCCGTACAGGATCGCAAAGGCAAGTGGTTCCGGAGACCTGCTCTCTCGACCGCCGGTGCACGCCGACAAGCGGGATGGAGTAGACTATGGTGGAGGCTCAAGCAGAGAGGATGACAAAACTCTAGATTGGTTTGGTGTCGTACGTTGTGAAAGCCGCACAGACGTTTATATAGAGCGGCTCGAAAATCCCGTACAGGACACGAAGTGGACCAAGCCCATGTCGCGCATGTTTGGGTCGGTTACAGATAGCCCACGATCCGGGAGTGAACCGAAACCGCTAACTGTTGACACGTCTATCTAACCGCACACATTTTCCTGAGCAGAAAAATAAAGCTCGGCTCGGCGAGATTACCGCAACCCGCAGTGCGCGCGTCGTGACGTGACGTGACGTGACGAGGCGAGCATGCGTCCGAGCGGCGGCGTCGTCATCGGAGGAGGAGCGCGCGTGTAGCTCTCTTATTGGCACTCACTTACAAAGTGGTGTAACACTCCACCTTATAAGGAGGTGCAACTCTCCTTCAACTTTCCATGTAGGACTAAACTTTAGCTCCCACAGTTCTTGTCACACATATGTGAGCTGCCACCAACTTGGATCAAATCACATATGGGCTTCCACATACATGGGCTTTGAGATTTAGGGAAAATCTGAAATCACACATGGGACTAATGATTTAGCCCATTATTTCTAACAATCCCTCACCAGATCTCAAATGCACATTTGAATATTTGTCAATCCTTACTACTTGTTTATATACCAGTGTTTCACAGAGACTGTTAAGTTGAACTTCCGCTTAAAATCTTAAACTATGTCTATCAACAACTTGAAAAATGGACGAACCTTGAATTGCAAGTTTGGTGCCAATAGATTTCACTCAAAATCATAACTAGTACCTGGCTGCCAGTAGCCTACCCCGCGGGTTGGAGCATATGTAGGGTTCGCAACATAGAAAACAAAAAATTTCCTACGATGGGAACTATGTACCAAGATCTATCTACTAGATACAAACAACGGGCGGATGTATATCCATAGAGAACATACCCTTGAAGACCGACAAAGATTAACGAGTTAAACTCGTGGTTGATATAGATGATCTCTTGCCGATCTCAAGATCGAGAGGAAGTCCTAGCGTCGCAAAACATCAGCGCATCCGTACTCGCACACACGTACAAGACACCGAGCAACCTCCGCCTCCTCACTCCAGCGAAGTAGCGGAAGCACAACCCTTTCTTGCCGAATACCACCGGGAACATATATCTCGCTAGTCCGAGACCATGGGAGATAAATTCTAGAGGGGAGAGAGATCCTTCACGAGGAGGTGTGAGTGAGAGAGAGGAGAGGGGTGCCTTTTATAGGAGGAGGAGGGCACCCAAGGGGGTAGCCGCCGGCCATGGGGGATGCCCCCTCCCCTCCTTCATTCATGTGGGTGGACACTCCACTCACAAAAATCTCTTCAATTTCCTCCACTCAAAATTGCTATTAAATTTTCACCAAAATTAATGTAAACTCTCATTAAATAAAACTCATTTTATTTATTCAGAATTTTGTCAATTACTTTAATGACAAACATTCACATATAACCCCTTGCTAGTATTTCATTTCACATGCAAAAACACTTTCTGCAATTTCACCCGAAAACCTGTTTCGGTATCTAGTGAAATAAATTCCTGCGCATGTTATTCTTTTCGGCATAAAACTTTTGCTCCAGTTGGATGTCAGTGTCCCTTAAGTGTGCCATCCTACGGTTCGCGAATAATGCGGACATGATTGAGATCCTTCTCCGATCAATAATCAGAAGCGGGACCTGGAGATCCATACTGACTCCCACACATTCAAAGATGACTTTCCTATGATCGTTGGAACTTTTCACGCTAATATCTTAATCCCTTTGTTTCACGATATATTACATGTCCGAGATTCGATCATCGGTATCTCCATACCTAGTTTGATCTCGTTGCTGACATGCACTCTTTTCTTGTTCCCGTGATATAACATTCTAGTGATCAAATCACTTGCTTGCAAGCTAACCAATGTGATATCACCGAGAGGGCCCAGAGTATATCTATCTGTCATCGGGATGAACAAATTTCACTCTCGATCCATGAGCCTCAACATAACACTTTAGTAGTTCTGAAGCCATCTTTATAATCACCCAGTTACGGTGTAATGTTTGATGTCATCAAGAATCTCTTCCGGTGTTAGTGATTGACATGATCTCATGGTCTAAAGATTAGGATCACTTCATAAGTTGTTATAGCAATATAAACTCAATGACTTTGATCGTAATGCTATACTTCGGATGAATGTTCATCACATCATTACACTAATGTTGTGACCTCGTTATTAACAACATCCAATGTCTATGATCAGGAAACTTTGATCATCTTGTTAATCAATGAGCTAGTTTATGAGAGAGGCATAACTAGGAACTTTCTGTTTGTTTATTAAACACACATGTATTAACGTTTCCGTATTAATACAATTATAGCATGCAAAATAAACATCTATCATATACTTGGAATATACATAATAAACACTTTATTATTGCCTCTCAGGGCATATTCCCTTCAGCATATGCGTCATACTTCCTGGTCTCTTCATGTGTTTACTAGAGATCACCCAAGTCTCATATATCGCGACGTTTACAGTCAAGCTCATCTAGGTGTGTCTTTCAAGAATGCCCTGTAGAACAACATCTTTTCTAGTTAAAGCCAACAGAAACACATTAAGACGTGTTGCCAACCTGCCTTACAGATTATGAGAGTTATGCATCTTCACATAGAGAGGGTTACCATCTACTCTTCTCGGTCAAACCACTAGCTTGTTCTTCCCAGGTCCTAATTCACGGGATCTCCGATCACATAGGTTGGGTTACCACTAGGTGTGACATCTATGGGTCTCAACCCCATCTCCCTCGATGCATTTTCTATCACATTTCGTGATAGTCCCTTTGTAAAGGGATCTACCAGGTTTTTGTCTGTTTGAATATACGTAACAGTTATTACTCCGGAGTTTCTCAATTTCCTGACAGACTTCAAACGTCTCTTCACGTGTCTTGATGACTTCGCGTTATCCTTAGAATTGTTCACTTTGACAATAACAGTTTAGTTGTCATAATTCAAAAGGATTGCCGGCACAGGTTTCTCAACCACAGACAAGTCCATCAAGAGCTCACGCAGCCATTCTAACTCAACAGTGGCTGTGTCTAAAGCAGTAAGCTTTGCTTCCATAGTTGACTTCGTCAATATGGTCTGTCTACGGGATCTCCATAACACCACACCACCTCCAAGGGTAAACACATACCCGCTTGTGGCGTAGAGTTCATCAACGTCAGAGATCCAGTTCGAATCACTATATCCTTCAAGCACAACAGGGTGCCCTGAATAGTGAATCCCATAGCTCATTGTACCACATAGATAGCGCATGACCCTTTCAAGTGCATGCCAACAACTTGTTCACAGCACCTACTCAACTTGCTCACAGCAAAAGAGATATCAGGTCATGTAGCGCTTGCTAAGTACATGAGAGAACCAACAACTTGTGAATATTTCAGCTGATCTATTGGTTCCTTCTTATTCTTTCGTAATGTCAAACTGGGATCATAAGGTGTTGGAGAAGTCTTGCCATCAGTAAAGCCAAATCGGCTCAAGACCTTCCCAACATAATGAGATTGTGTTAAAGTAATCCCATTCTCGTTCTTAATAAGCTTGATGTTCAGTATCACATCAGCCTCTCCCAGATCTTTCATATCAAAACTCTTTGATAGGAAAGACTTGACTTCATTTATCACTTTCATGTTTGTACCAAAGATCAGAATGTCATCCACGTACAAACATAATATAACACTATAGCCCCCACCATGGCGATAGTAAACACACCTATCAGCCTCATTAATGACAAAGTCAGCAGAAAGTAGAGTTTTATCAAACTTCTCATGCCATTGCTTAGGTGCTTATTTCAGGCCATATAAAGATTTTAATAACTTGCACACCTTTGTCTCTTCACCTTTTACCACAAACCCATCCGGCTGATCCATGTAGATCTCCTCTTCTAACTCTCCATTAAGGAAAGCTGTCTTCACGTCCATTTGATGAACGAGAAGACCATAAGAGGAAGCCAGGGACAGTAGTACTCGAATGGTGGTCAGTCTAGCGACATGTGAATATGTGTCAAAGTAATCTTCGCCTTCTTTCTGTGTGTAGCCCTTAGCTACAAGCCACGCCTTGTACTTCTCAATAGTACCATCAGGCCTTAGCTTCTTTTGAACACCCATTTACAGCCCACGGGTTTACAATCATAAGGTCATTCTGATAATTCCCAAGTTCCATTAGAAAGAATCGAGTCCATCTCATTTTGTACAACTTCTTTCCAATCATCTGCATCAGAAGATGCATATGCCTCTGCAATGGATCTGGGAGTATCATCCACAAGGTACATGATGAAATCATTACCAAAGGTTTTTGCAATCCTCTGTCTCTTACTCCTCGTGAGAGGTTCATCGTCATCCTTCTCAAGGACTTCCTCGTGTGGTTGTTCAGAGTTCTCAATAGATGCACTAGATTCAGGAAGTATTTCAGAAGAAATTCTACCAATGCTATGCATATCTTTCATAGGAAAAATATTCTCAAAGAATGTTGCATCACGAGATTCCATTATAGTATCAACATGCATATCAGGTACCTCAGATTTAACCACTAGAAATCTATAGCCTACACTCCGTGGAGCATATCCTAGAAAGATACAATCCACTGTCTTGGGTCCGAGCTTGCGTTTCTTGGGGATCGGTATGTTGACCTTCGCCAACAAGTGCGCAGATACGAAAGTGATGGTTTTCTACCAACCCACTCCTCATAAGGGGTCTTTTCTTTATTCTTGTTAGGAACTCTAATCAGGACATGACATGAAGTCAACAAAGCCTCCTTCCACCATGCCTTTGATAAACCAACAGTGGCTAACATGGAATTCACCAAGTCAGTCAGCGTGTGGTTTTTTCCTTTCGGCAACCCGTTTGATTGGGGCGAGTAGGGAGGCGTCCTCTCATGAATAATTCCGTGTTCCTCACAGAATTCTTCAAATATTTTGGGGAAATACTCACCACCACGATCCGACCTAAGACGCTTGATCTTTCTCTCTAGTTGATTTTCAACTTCGGCCTTATAAATTTTAAACTAGTCTAAAGCCTCATCTTTAGTTTATAACAAGTAAACATAGCAGAATTTAGTATCATCATCTATCAACGTCATGAAATATCTCTTTTTACCTTTTGTCAACACACCATTCATCTCGCATAGATCAGAATGTATGAGTTCTAAATGTGCCAAGTTTCTCTCCTCGGCAACCTTGTGAGGCTTTCGAGGTTGCTTTGACTGCACACAACTATGGCACTTAAAACCTTTGGCAATAGTGAAATTCGGAATTAAACTCATACTGAACATCCGAGACATCAAACCAAAATTAATGTGACATAAACGAGAATGCCAAACACTGATATCATCATTAACATCACCATAAATATGATTCACGGATTTATTACAAAATTCTGAAAGTGAAAATCGGAACAAGCCTCTGAACTCATACCTTTATCAATAAATTGTCCATGTTTCGAAACAACAACTTTATTGGACTCTAACACAACCTTAAACCCATCTCTTCATAGAAGGGAGCCACTAATGAGATTCTTGTTCATAGTAGGGACATGCTGCACGTTCCTCAGCTGCACGATCTTTCCAGAAGTAAACTTCAGATCCATCGTGCCAACACCACGAACAGAAGCATGTGATCCATTCCCCATTAGCACGAATGAATTCCGAGCAACCTGATAAGAAGTGAACATAGAGATGTCAGCACATACATGAATATTAACACCCGTATCAATCCACCAACATGGTGATTAAAATACTGAAAGAATAGTAAATAAATTACCGTACCCATCAGTGTTGCTAGCGGTCACGACGTTGACAGTCTTTCCACCTTTCCCTCTGCGATCTGCACGATCTGGGCAGTCCTTAAAAAAGTGACCGAGCTCTCCACATGAATAACAATGTAGCTCGGCCTTGTTCGGCTTCTTCTTCTTGAAGGTTGTAGTCTTTTTAAGCTTGTTGAACGAGGGCTTATAGTTCCCTTTGTTCTTGCTAGATGTCTTCTTCTGCGCCATGTAGGCGCTAGACCGACCCTCGCCTCCTCTCTTAGCAGTGTCCTTAGCCCGAGTCTTCTCCTCAACATCAAGAGACGCTATCAGGTTTTCAACCGATATCTCCTGTCTCTTGTGTTTGAGAGTTGTGGCAAAGTTTCTCCACGAAGAAGGCAACTTTGCAATAATGCACCTAGCCACAAACTTGTCGGGTAAGATACACTTGAGGATTTCAAGCTCCTTGGTAAAGCACTGTATCTCATGAGCTTCCTCAACTACAGAACGGTTGTTAACCATCCTGTAATCATGAAAGTTCTCCATGATGTACAACTCACTGTCAGCATCTGCTACACCGAACTTAGCGTTCAGTGCCTTCCAGAGCTCTTTTCCATCTTTTATGTACATAGACACATCACATAGACGGTCAGGAAGAATGCTCAGAATACATCCCACAAAGACAATATTGGCATCCTCGAACTTTTTCTGATCCTCGGCAGATATAGTTCCTTCAGGTTTGCCTTTACTAATATGGAACACTTTCATCGTGGCCAGCCAAAGCTCAGCATTATACTGCCACCTCTTAAAGTGCACACCGATAAACTTATCGGTAAAAACATCCATTGTTAATTCAGGAAATTGTCTACAATAATTTTTTTGGAATGTTGAATTATTAGACATAATTTCCACGATTAATTTCAGAATATAAATCCTCAAACTTTTTTTGGACAAACATCAAATGCGATGTAGAGGTACACACTCACTCAAATACAATTATCTCTACACCTTACCACCATAACATGACGTGGAGCGACATGCACCAAAAATGAAAGAGCTTTATTGTTGATTATAAGTGCAACTTTTCGTGTGTCACTCTGTTAGTTCCATTTTAATACTAGAAGTTCTAAGATTGTCCCAACAAGCTAATTTAGGTTCTACAAAGTTAATAGAAACATATATCAACATTGAAACACCAGTTTGATTTCATTACATTCATTATAAAGTACATCCTTGTAGGGGTACTTAGATTTAATATTATACATCCTATGTTTCACAATATAAAATACTTTCTTCCCGTCTCGAAAAATATAGAATATCTGTCTAGATACGCACACATCTAGACCTGTTTTAGTGTATATATACATGTAAATCTTTTTTTTTTGCGAATCACATACATGTAAATTTTGACAAACCATTTAAACCCATGACCTCTTTTTGGACACAGGGAATAGATATTAGCATAGTTATATGTGAACTCGGTCAGACAAGTTTGACTTAGGACAAATCCGAAACTTAAATAAATAACTTGAAACAGTGAAAGTACCCTGTATATTAGTTAGTTCAAATTTGAGCTAAATACCACGTGGATTTTTTTCTCGCCCAATCCAACCGTGCCCGAGAAGAATACGCAACGGTGACCAGTACTCTGACGACCTTGAACGGAAAACGCATGAACCAAATCTGAAACCCTCACTAGATATCCACCGTGATACGTAGTGTACATTGCGCCTAGCTATTTCGTGTCAATGACATGTGGGACACGAGTCTGTCTGATAACCATGTGTCATTGAGCTATACCAGCGCAGACACGTCCAAAGCGTTTCCCCAAAACAAAAAAAACGACACGAGGGGGATTCGCAACAGACGATGGCGACGGCACCGCCGTCCGCGCCCGATATCCAGCCACGTCACCCTACCCACTGACCGTGCAGCCCCACCGAGAAAGAGCCCGTCTAGACGGCCCGCACGTCAGCTGCTCACGACGCGTGCGCGGCGCGCTGGATTCCCCGTCCAATCGAACGGCGAGCGGCCCAACAACCTCACGTCTATGAATTCGAGCCGCACGATGCTTCTCCGCGGCCCCGCGCCGTCCGATCGCGCCACGCCGCGAGGATCCGGCCGTAGAATATGAATTTGATTTCGAAAGCAAAGAGTGGGAGACAAAAAAAGGGGCGAGGGAGGACGGGGGGGAAGGGAAGAGAGAGAAAGAGAGAAAGGGCGGAAGGAGGAGAGGGAGCACAGCAGAAGGAGGGAAAATCCTCTAATCCCCCCTCCCTCAACCCCTCTCTTTAATCCGCCATTCGCCGCCGCCCCGCCGCCGCCGGAGCGCGCGGCTATCCCGGCGGCTCCCCGTTCCCGTCCGCGGGGCCTCCGCCCCCCTGATCCGGAGGATCTCGCCGCGCGTCTTCGTGCCCGCGGGTGGATTGGGTGGCCGTTTCGAGCAGTGGCCGGGGACGTTTTGATCTGGCAGCTCCCCCCCGGGGGTTTGAGTAGATGGCGGGGAAGGAGCAGGGCGGAGGGGGCCCGCCGCGGCTGCCACTGCACGCGGTCTCCACGCAGCCGCCGATTAAGAAGCTCGTGAGGCAGCTCGACTTCACCTCGGCGGCGCTCGCGGGGAACCCCGCCATGGCGGCGGCTGCCGCAGCTGTCTCCAGGGCGCTGCAGCCGAGGCCGGCGCCGGTCGGTTACCCGCAGCCGCACCCCCAGCTCAGGGCCGCGATGCCCATGGGGATACCGCACCTCCAGCTGCAGCCGCGGGGGCTGCCGGTGATGCGGCCCCATCAGCTCATGCATGTGCCACTGCCGCGGCCCGCAGTGGCCATGATGCCAGTACCTGTGCCACAGGTTCGGCCGGCCCAGCCGCAGCCAGTGCCGAGGCCGCCGGTCGCCGTTCCCTTGTCAGTACCTCCTCTTTTTTTTCTAAGCTTTATGTCTGGCGTAGTTTTGAATTTTTTTGCTATTCGATTTCGAACTTTCGGGCTCTGTTATATCGGGAGTACGGAGGGGCATGACAGACTCTTGATTATGATAAGTAGGTGTGCTTTCTGTTGATTCACATCGTTGGCTCTCATGTTTTTTTTAAGCTTGTAACCCAAGTTTGAAAACCCGAAATTTTACTTTGCATCTGTCTTTCCTTGCAACAAACATACATGCTTTTGCTATATGGATGCTTTTTTAACTGACATTTATAATTGAAATTGCAATTTTCTATTTCTTCTTTGTAATCTCTCATCAATGCTGTTCTTATGCTTTTGAGTCTCGGTGTTTCTAGGAAGCCAGAGTCACCAAAACCACGTGGACGGCTGTATGATGGGAAAGATGGCACCCCTACAAAGAAGAAGTGCTGCAATTGTCGGCACTCCAGATGTTTGAAGTTGTAAGTCAGATTTGATGTGTCTTTGTTTGAGAACAGGGCAATATTACAATGTCATTCTTGTAATGGAGACATTACTTTCTTTTTCTTACAAATTTAAGGACTGCGTCACATACTTCTCTACAAGTCTCCAAATATGTGGAATCCCCACTCTTTTATACATACAGTTGGATCCAGTAAAATGTAGTATCTGATTTCTTAGTGTTTTTTTTCCAAAAAGGAAGGTTATTTGATTCTGTAGATATACAAGGGAATACACACATTATCCATTGTCTTGACTGTTGAGTGTTTTTCTTTGTGCATAAAAATCTTACAAGGACTAATACATGGATTCTGAAACCTCTTAAAAAAAGAGGATGACAATGCCATATTGTTGCTAAGCTTAACAGATAACATTTGTGATGAGACCAAATATTTGATCCGCAAGTACGGTTTTGTAGCAGTACACTTGTAAGTTATAGCTAGTGAAATAATGATCCACAAGTACGGTTTTGTAGCAGTACACTTTAAAGGATCTTAAATTGCTATTTTGTGGCTAGCCAAGATAATTATGAACTGCTGTTGGATCTCTTTTATTTCAGTGGTGGCTTTATAGTTTTAAGTTTCTCTATGGCTCCAAAAGGAGCTACAGCTTGGTCAAAACAAGGATTAGTGTTTTAAGGAGTAGAGCATTTGTGTAATGTGTTGAAGATGAAAACCAGTTTTTTTTTGTTATTTCATTATGCTTGGCGCGTGTACATGTAGATATAGATATTTACAAGAAAGATAAATTGAAAGAGTATCCTCCTAACAATCATATCTTTTGTAAAACCCTAAAATTTCTGTTTCTATCTACACATTTTCAAATCTTTATAGTTTGTTGTTTTTTGGACCTTCGGAAAATCAGAAATCATTCTTTTCTTAAAACAGGAAAAGGATATACATTGATGATTCAGTATTTATGTTTGTATTTTTCATGTCTTTCATTTCAATTGCAAGTCTGCATACTGATATTGTTGATCCTATCAAGCTGACTTTTAATGGTTTTCTATGCTTAGGTACTGTGAATGTTTTGCATCTGGTATTTATTGCGATGGATGCAACTGCACAAATTGTTTTAATAATGTTGAGAATGAGGCTGCTAGGCGTGAAGCTATAGATGCTACACTGGAGCGGAATCCAGATGCGTTTAGACCTAAGATTGGGAGTAGCCCACACACAA
Source organism: Avena sativa (assembly GCA_916181665.1). Lineage (NCBI taxonomy): Eukaryota > Viridiplantae > Streptophyta > Magnoliopsida > Poales > Poaceae > Avena > Avena sativa. Next base: position 357,144,860 of record OV702295.1, read on the forward strand.
ATCGGAATAATATGGTATGTTTTTAGGTCCATGTCTCTTATTTAAATAGTTGGTTTTACTTCATGAAAATTGATGTCCATTGCTTCTAGAGTATTAATGGCATTTTTTAGAATTTTCTTGCTCATGGTTGGGGTGTATACATCTTTTATTTCAAAAATTCACAATGGTGAGCTAGAATTCTCAAATATCATGGAACCATCTTGGCAATTGATTAGAATGGAAACTGAGGTTGGACAAGCTCCAGTTTATTGTCTTAAGGATTAAATGGATTCTACCAATACATATGTTTTTGTACTAGGCATGTAAACTACTACCTCCGTTTCAAAATAAGTGCCTCAACTTTGTCTAGATATGCATGTATCTAGACGCGTTTTAGTGTGTAGAAACATACGAATCTAGACAAAGTTGAGACACTTATTTTGGAACGGAGGTAGCACCACACTATTTTTTTAGCTGAAAACTGTAGGGGCAGCCGTGTAAGTAAATTTTTATGTATAAAGAAAAATATGTGCAAGTAAAATGTTATTCCATAAATGTTAAGATTCCTAGACTTTATCCTTAAAATATTTGCTGTCCCAAAAGTGGACGCCTTCATTATTGCATTTCTCACCTAGGCTATGTCATCTGAATTTTGTACTTCAGTGATTTGTGTAATTAATACTGGTACCTTAAATTGCCAGGAGGTAGCTGGTGATCTCCCTTTAGTAGGGAAGCATAATAAAGGGTGCCACTGCAAGAAGTCAGGATGCCTCAAGAAATACTGCGAGTGCTTCCAAGCTAATATACTATGCTCTGAAAATTGCAAGTGCATGGATTGCAAGAATTTTGATGGGAGTGAAGAAAGAAAAACTATTTATGTGGATCCCAAAACTGTTGCGCACATACAACAAGCAACAAATGCAGCGGTAAATGGTGCTATTGGGGTAACTGGATTGTCATCTCCTTCGACATCAAGGAAGAGAAAACACATTGATCCTTTGATTGACCTTTCAACCAAGGAACATGTAGCTCACAGGAATGGACAAATATCACAGGTAATGACCATTTCTACCGTTTAAACATTTCTCTGCAGTTTTCTGTAATTTCTTTAGTTGTGCATACTTGTGTTTTTAACTATTGACTGAAGAGGTAAGGTGAAGTGATCCATCCTATCACTAAGAAGTTCCACATGATGCTGTGCATACCATGAACTGAGTTGATGACCATTCACGCCTCTGCACTTGCGACCTACTTAACTCACATTGTTACTATATGGTCCGGAAAATTTGTTTTGCACTCAAGGACCAACTAGAGCAATGTACAAGTTAGATTACCTTTGATATTGACACCCTACCAAAGTAAATCAACGTCATTCTTCTGTGTCTGTGTTGACTACATCACCCACTTTATGCACTGAGATAGCTGAAGGGTTAAACTGAAATCTAATAATTTTACTAGCTGAACACTTGTTCTTTCGATGGATAAAAAACATACAATCTCAGCACGTTAACACAGTGCTGTCATGCTCAGCCTGCTTCATGCCATTGGATGTGCCATGAGTTAAGCTTAGTTCCACCCAGGAAATAATCTTGCCTTGGCGGTCGTGCTCGGCCAACAACTCCGCGAACCGAGTTTCTTTGTGAGATGCATCATGCCCCCATTTACGTTAAAGAATTTCAGGAGGTTTAAGTAACTTGTTAGGGAGATCTTCAGTTTGTTTAACTTAGTATTCTCGATAATAATGTATAGGGACGTGGAAGGGTGAGGTGGGAGGGGTTTGAATGCACCACCACCATAATGATCTCAGAATTTAATAATTGTAAAGATAAAGATTAGCTGATGTGCAAATTGGATGACATTATTACCTTTCTGACTTTTTAAATAATTTGTCCTGGATTGTCCAAATTCATCTAGAACAGATTTCTGAGCAAAACCTGACTAACCAAAGAGATAGTCAAACGCTACTTATAGCAAGAGTTGTCATGGGATTCTGAGAAGGTTGATTATATACTTTATACCCTTATCAGGTTATTTACCAGAAGAACGCAGCGGCGTCAAATGGTTCACTTCCAGTAAGCCAGTCTGCACATCCCCATATGATGGGGCCCTTTAAAGTCACCTACAGGTAACTGTCAAATCTACGGATTTTAGTTGCATAATTGTTTTTTGATTTTCCTTGAGCAGGCCAACCCATCTGTTTTCTATTGATGAATTTATGTCATCCCTATAGGCCTCTTTTGGCGGATATTATTCAGCCAGGGGATGTAAAAGAGCTATGTAAACTTTTGGTGACAGTATCAGGACAGGCTACTAAGGCATATACTGGTATTGCTCTTGGCATCGTGCTAATTTTCCCCTTTTCCAGTTGTGTTAGTTTGTTTCAGAAATATTCCTGGCGGTCCTTGGAACTTAAAGTTGTGATATATATTTAATCAACTCCCATAGATCAGAACCTCTTTATTTTAAATGTCACAGGTTGCATCACTGCAATTCAACTCCAAGTGTTCCATCTCTTTGGCCTTGGTTTTGTCTGCTGCAAATGCTATATACCTCTTGGGACATCATGTGTATATGGAGCTATATCATGTCTAGTTTATACTTCAATAGTATGCTAACACTCTGCACAGTGTGGTCAGGATCACACCTTTTTTTCCTGTTGAAATCTTACTGTGCATGAGGTTCACTTGTGAGTGATGTTCGCCATAATGACACTCCGCATTTCTCATATTAAACACCAAGTCTTAGCAGCAGTTCTGCAAGTGTCTTCAGCTTGCTACTTTTTTCTTTAGTAATTTAAGGTAGCCACTTTCGTGTGTATCATAAATTTGACGGTAATGATGTCTCTTTGGAAAACTTTAAACTAGGACGGAAAAACCAGGATGAGAAGGTGACAGAGAAGGAAGATGGGACGAGAGGTTCCCTAGCAATGGCAAACCATAACAGAGAAGAACAAAATAAAGATCAAAGTCATAGAAAAACATCAACTGATGATCGTTCAAGTGGAGGTACTCGTATGGGCAAAGCATCTGTAGATGATTCCAGATCTGACTGCACCGATGACCAGAAATCCAGTAGACCAATGTCTCCTGGAACCCTAGCATTGATGTGTGATGAAGAAGATACTATGTTTGCAACTTCTGAAAATGCTGTTGCTGAGCCAACAGTAGCTGTCAATCCAAACCAGTCTGAACTGTACGCGGAGCAGGAAAAGTGTGTGTTGACAGAATTCCGTGATTGCCTCCGTAAGCTTGTGCAATACGGTAGAATGAAAGGTACATCAAATATCTTACCTGGCATGCCAATTCATAGTAATTGGACATTCTTTACTTGTTTAATTTGCAAAGCTCTTGTAGGTTTGATCCTGATTATTTTCAACCTGCAGAGGAGAAGTATTCCATGGCGATCAGATCTGAAGCAACTGGCCATCATGGGCAGGTAAATGGTGGTCCCCGAATACCATATTCGAAAGACGTAGATGTACAACCTATTGTAAAAACATTTACTCAAAGTTCCAGCAAACATCTTGTTACTGAAACCCTGCGAGTGAGCATTTAGACAAAAAAAACTGAAGCCTGAGGGCACATAAGTGCGCCTCAGGTTTGTATTTGGGGTACAAGAATCATGTTTGCACCCTCTAACAGGTTGGCCGGGGACATGTACCAGTCTTGATGATTAATTTAGGTTAAACGAATTCCAATTTATTCCCATTGGTCACAACAAGTGTAATGGTGGATAGATAGTTTGTAGTCATAGAAATGTTGTTCGCCTTATATTTTTCTGCAGATTTTTAGTTTCTTTTTTTACTTTTCAACATTTTTTGGTGAAGTTTCTCCAACCGCCACACTTATATAAGCTTATACTATGTAGTAGTATGAGATTGTGCCTTGTAACATCGTATGTTTCTTTTTCCCACTAGAATAGCAGGTTTTGTTATCGTACATATCTGGCATCGTTGAAGGCCGGTTTGTATTTTCTGCGGCGTTCTGCAACTTTCAGTGCTAAAATCTACAAAACTGGGGCCTCCTGCCTTTATCCCTCACAATGTTATGTCAAATGTACTGTTGAAAAAAATGAATGCAGGGACAATGGAACACACAAGTTTTGCCACCAGGAGAATACTTGATCGCTCTAATCTGTACAGAAAATACGTCTTTACATCTAGAATGGACAACGGTACTGCAGATTTCTCACATGAGCACACAGCTAAATATGTTCTCAGGCATAAGCAGAACATATGAGTATGACGTAGGCAGGCAGAAGGCCGCATGTACTCCTTTTTCACGGTATAGTCACTGTCCCAAGACTCGAGATACTGAGCTTTTGATGTTGTTCACAAACCTTTCCCTGCAAAGAATTAATATAGAGTTTAGTAAATCCACAAAGTACAAGAGTATCTTGAGCTGCAGTAATGGTGCAGTGCACAGAATCACATTATACTTTGTACTACAAAAGTGAAAATGTTCTGCCATTTGTGAGCCAATGCATCATAAAACTTCCACAAAGATGTCATAGAACACCTTGGTGAACTAGATACCAGTCCCTTGTCCAAAAACTCTCTTTGGCTCTTGAGCTCTATTGATCCCTTTATTTTAAAAAATGAAATTCATATTTACAAGTTTAAAGAAACTGAAATAATTTATGGATGTTGTCAGTGATGTATCCTACAAGCGTACCTACACAAAAACGACAAGGAGCTCTGAAAATATACATTGTTCACTATACTCCCATTCACACTTTTTCGTTTTTGTGTAGCTCAGAATATGATGTATTTTAAATTAAGATTGTACGTTTGTAGGATATATTATTGCCCTACATTGAGAATTTTCTTTACAACCTTTTAAATCTTTTGAACATGATTTTTCAAGTTTTTGAACATAAAGGGATCACTAGATCTCAGGATCCAGGAATCCCTACTCCTTGTCCTCTCTCGTCACCAATTACAGAAGTAGATGTTATTTCAGGGATGAACTACGATGAAATATGTGCCAATTTCCAGGCTATCTTCTTAAACAAATAAATATATGTTTCCAAAGGAACCAGATTCTCTTGGTTCTGGAGCCAACTGAAACCAAACATATTTGGGAGTATGGCAATGAACGAGTGAGGCTTTACCTGTCTGGTTTGAAGAGGAGGTTCCCGTAGATGAACCACTGAAAATGGCGGCTTGTGTTAATAGAAAGATAACAGTTTTATCACAAAATGACAATGTTGCAGCTGTGGTTCTGGCATAGAACTTACCCATGCAACTGATATGCCAATTAGTTCGAAGAAAATGGGGAGAACGGGGAGCTTATCTATGACCTGATGTTGAGATAACAACATGATAATCAGACCTGTTTTTCTCTGTCTCGTGCAAAAAGGAAAACTATATTCTGCTAGTGGTTACGTTGCATATTAGGTCATCTGGAATTTACCTCGATAACCATCATGGAAGCCCAGAACGCGGCAATTGCTGCAAAGCCTATCCCGGCTAGAGCAAAGATGTCTTCAGTAGTGCTGAACTGTTTCAGTTTCCAGTTGGATTAGTTTATTTCATTTGTAAGAAAAGGAGCCTTGGTGAAAGTAGAATTCATACTAACTAGGATTTGATTTGTGTATCTTCAGCACAAAGTTACAGTAATGGAATTCTTTCTCTACAGTTTTTTTTGGCAGGGTGTATAAATCATGCAAAATCAAATATGTCAAGGCAATCGCTTCTGAACTTATCCCCCTTTCAGATTCAAAACTCGATCTTAATTTGTTTAGATTGTAACCTCGTAGAGACAGATGAGGGGAGAACCATTCAAAAAAAAAACGAGAGGAGACTCACTGAGCTCTTGACATATTTCACGACGCTCCCGGAGGAGGCTTCTGAACTGTCCTGCGCCGCCCTGGCAACAACACCGGGACTTCTCATCCTACCTGCTCGAGACACATTGCAGAGCACGCAATGAACTAATGCGACCGGAGAAGGGTAATTGTTTCAAGGAGATTACTGTAATAAAAATTACCTGAAACAATGGGGTTTCGCAGCCTCTGGAGGTTCTTGGGGGCGCTCTTGCTGCTGCCGCCGCACGGCGCGAGGGCTGCAGGCTGGGCAATGGAGAGGGCGCAGGCCATCATGGCTAAGAACCCGGCCTCGCCTGGGGATTACTGCGGAATACTACGATGGCGTTGGGAAGGATGCGTCGAGGAACCGGGGAAACAACTGTGATGTTTGGCCTTCGTCTGCAACAGCGGATGTGAGCGGGAGCTTCCTAGTCCACTAACGCTTCATCAGATGGCAGGTTTGCAGATTGCCCCCCTGTTGTCCTACTACTATTTCGTTGGTCAGAAGTAGTACTACTGTACTGTCTGGGGAAGTTGTACTGCCGTATTTTTTTCCTGTTCAAAAAGAAAGATGTGTACTACTCCCTCCATCCCAAAATAGATGTCTCAGATTTTTCAAAATTTAAATAAATCTAGACACTATTTAGTATATAGGTTTATCTAAATTTTAACAAATCTAAGACATCTATTTTAGGATGGAGGGAGTACTTCCTTTTGTTTTTTTGGGGAAAGAAGTTGTACTGCTCATACAAAATCCACCGATAGAAATCCAGATTTCCTCTATTATTTATAAATCATGTGGAAAGGTGTACTATTTTATTTCATAAGGATTGAGAAAGTACTTCCTTCGTTTAAAAATATAAGATGTTTTAGGTTACGTATCTAGACACATTTTAGTGTGTATGTTCAAATAAATCTACACGCTAAAAGGTGTCTAGATACATTTACTTTATAAACCTAATACATCTTATATTTCTGAACGGAGGGAGTAGCTGATTGGTTTTCTGTGGTGGAACCAGTCCACCCAGGTTCCAGGACTTGAAATGGGTGCTCTCATTAATCTGCATTTAGTCTTTGGATGGTGCACAAGGAATAAATTCAAGAACTCTGCAAAAACAGAGAGAAAGTGCATCGCACTTCTCAAATAAAAAAATGAGGCTTAACCTTGTGTTAGAGTTGGGGGCTCAAAATAATACCTTGTTGCGCAAAATACTATCATGAAAAATCCTAAGGAATATATAATCTTCTAAAACCCTTATGCATGCCCTACAAAGGAGACCCTTAGTTTGCGGGGATGTACTTTTTGGAACCAAATCATAATAGCACCCCTCCTAAACAAAGAGAACTTGCGACCCGACAAGGCTTCTCCTTTGGATACCTCCAAGTACACTTCTCCTATGTCTCCCTACCGCTAGATCTCTTCTTATGGATCTAGCCCCTTTTCATTAGCTTGGGAGAAGGTTGCAAGCCTATGACTAGTTCGAGAGAGATGCCAACTAAGGGGAAGACGACTATCTGATGTCGAAGATGTTGGGGTCACACGCCTCAAAGCTAGGCCAAATACCACTTGTAATGGGGAATTAAATGACACCCATGAGGGTAGGGGTGGGCATATTAATCGAGAACCAAAGTCATGAACTAAAAGGACTGATGTTGTTGGCTAGAACAAAACCAGTAATTTTGGTATCCATTTCGGTCCTTAACTTAAAAAAACTTATTTGGTTAATTCAGTTCTATCACTACTCAAAATAACCGAAGAAACCAAAACTTGTGTAAAATGACCTAATCTACATGGGCACGTTTGGTAGGCTGCCTCCCCTTCGGATAGGCCCGCTAGATGCCGGAATTGGGTGATTGGACGGTTGGTAGCGGTCTATGTTGTGGCCCGCATGGATCTTAAAGCACTTCGGCCTAGGCCCTAGGGGAACGGACGAATCAGAGTTTTTTAGGGGCAGGCCACGGTAGTGTCAAAAGCGAGGACACCATGCGCGGGAGCTTAGCGCGAGATGGCGAGAGACCGAAAAAGGCACCCTTCTTCTCCAACATCGGACCACCGCAGTTGTATGGACCAGGGGCTCTTCTCCCTCGTCTCCTATGGAGGAGGTAAAGTAGATGCTCCTACTATTTTTTCTGCCCCCACCGTGATCGCATAGTATGTAGGATTGATTTTGTGAGTACTCATCATAGATCGATTGACTTAGGGAAACCAACTATATCTGATCCATCAAGCATCAACACACATAGCAGTGATTCAGGACTGGATCCTGCTACTCCACAAGAGAGCAGTTAGACGTGTTACCTTTCTTAGGCTCACATACGGTCCTTTGTTGGTTCAAGATCATGAGAGGGTGGAAAATCACAACTACGTTTACAACTCTACCAGTGTGGAGGCTCTCCAAATGTTGCAAATGATCCCCTTTGTATGAAGTGGTCAAAAGGTTCAGGGAACGAGGATTACTCGCAGATAGTATCCACACCTCTGTTAAAGAACGTGTTGCTATGTTTCTTCATGTTGTGGGTCGTAACCATATGTTTAGAGTGATCATAGCACATTTAGGAGATCGCACATTTAGGAGATCCACATAAACTATTACTCAATGTTTCAAACAAGTCTGGTATGCAATTGGAGAGCTTGGAGGAGAGATGATCAAACCACCAGGTGGTCGCACACCAAGGAATATACAAACCATTCGTAGATGGTTTTCATATTTCAGGGTAAGTACTAATTCTCTTTTTTTCTTTTCATGAAATGACAACATTCTTAAAAACACGACACTTTACATGTGTATTGATAGGATTATATTGACACTATCGATGGCACACATGTGACTGCTAGAGTGTCAAAATCATAGTCATTGGCATATAGAGGAAGGAAGCACTACACCAGCCAGGATCTGTTGGCTGCTATTGATTTTGATCTGAAGTTCACCTACGCGCTAGCTAGATGGGAAGGATCTATGCATCATGCAATAATTCTTGCTTACCATATCGTCTAGAGCTGATGGTTGAACATCCCTCGTGATAAGTTCTATCTAGAGATGTTGGATATATATGCCCACCTGGGATTGTTCAATCTGGGACACTCTAGCCTTAGAGTCACCACTAGGAGGTCGTTTTCTGTATTGAAAAATAGATTCAAGGTACTTAACCAGAAACGTTTTCACACTTTCAAGACTCAAGTAAAGTTGGTGCTTGCTTGTTGCATTCTTCACAACTAGATTTTGGTTTGGGGTCTTGATGAGTTTTTCCTATATGAGGTATCTATTGACCCTGACGAAGTTGAAACTAGACATGGTGTGGAGCAATATGAAAATGAATCTTGGAAGAACAAAAGACAGGAGTGGGTGCAGGAAATGTGTCAAGATAGAGATAATGCAAGGTTGTGAGAAGAAGACGGGCAAGAAGAAGATGAAGATGCATTTCATCTTTCATCGCCATTAGTATGTAATTATAAACTGCTATTTGATTCATCGTTAGGATGTACCAATGAACTAACATTTGTTGGAATTATGCCCTAGAGGCAATAATAAAGATGTTATTATTATAATTCTTGTTCATGATAGAGTTTATATTCCATGCTAGAATTGTATTAAGCGGAAACTTTAATACTTGTGTGGTTTGTGAACAACACCGTGTCCCTAGTACGCCTCTATGGACTAGCTCATTGATTAATGATGGTTAAGGTTTCCTAACCATAGACATGAATTGTCGATTAATAATGAGATCATATCATTGGGAGAATGATATGATGGACATACCCAATTTTAGCGGAGCAATTAGATCGTGTCATCGTGTTCGTCTTTGCGAAGCTTTTCTTATATCAAATATTGTATTCCTTAGACCATGAGATAATGCAACTCCCTGGTATCGGATGAAAGCTTTGAGGTCATCAAACGTCATACTATGAGAGGGTGATCATAAAGGTGTCTCTCAGGTGATCGGAAAGTACCTGTTGGGTTGTATGTATCGAGATGGGATTTGTCCCTCCCAAGTCGGAGAGATATACTTTGGGCCCACTCAGTAATCGATATCAACACCGCTTGCAAGCACGTGGTTAAGGAGTTAATCACAAAGTGATATCGAATTACGGAATGAGTAAAGTACTTGCTGTGAACGAGATTGAACTAAGTATGCAGAGCCGGCCCTGAGGGGGGGCAGGGTGGGCGGCCGCCCCGGGCCCCCGAAGCCAAGGGGGCCCCAATTAGGTATGGCATATGCGGTGGAGAAGGGGTCATGTGGCATCGCCATTAGAGGCAGTTTTTTTTTGAAAAGCCATTAGAGGCAGTTGAGGTTTCCTCTCGTGCGTACCAGGGAGACGAAGAAAAAGCACCGAAACATTACATGCTCGTGAGATGCTACATGGGCTTTTTTCCTTGTGGCGTTAGATTGGGCCTTTTTATCTTTTGAAGTAGATGATGTTCCATCAAAGAAAAAGGTAGGAGTGCCATACAGACAGTTAGGTTTTTTTTTTTTGGTTACACACTCGTTTGTTTTAAGATCTTTATTTACATCATGCATTCAGGGTAATTATTATTCCTTTTTTCTTTAAAAACATTCGGGTTTCATATGAAGATACACATCTAAGCCTACGGCACCGGATCTAAGTAGTCCATGTCACCGTGCAAGTAAGAAGATAAACTGTCGAGCACCATTGGATGGTGACAGCATACTATAGTCGGGCAATTATCACATGATCTTTTTCTACTTCCTCCGGTTCATATTAGTTTACTTAGATTCATCTAAATATGAATGTATCTAGTCCAAATTTTAGCGCCAGATGCATCCTTATTTAGACAAATTTGAGCCAACTAACATGGGTCGGTGAAAGTAGAAAATTTCACATTAACATAAAATATAAGAATTTCAGTTTAAATAGCAGTTGAGAGAAATAAAAAACCCGAAAAGGTCATGCCGAAGTACGACTCCAAATCTTTATATTGGTCATCGATCTAATTATTCCGTGAAAAAGTCTACATGTTAGTACTCCGAGAGGCGAGAGACCATAACACATAGACCCTATTGCCCCAATAAACCAGCGTGACAACACAATTCGAAATCATATAGTACTCTGTATATAAAAAAATGATGTCAATATACCATCACCAGCGAGTTAACATTTATCTCTTTTTTAATATTCTAAATATAGTACTTCCTTCGTCTAGAAATAACAGACTTAAGTTTGTCAAGATTCAAATATATTTAGACGCATTTTAGTATATAGATACATTCAAATTTAGACAAACTCACGTCAGTTATCTCTGGAGGAAGGGAGTAATATTTTATCAATATATATTGTAACTATTATAATGTTTGTGATATGGGGGCCCGTGGACTTGTTTCGCCCTGGGCCCCCGAAATATCAGGACCGGCCCTGTAGGTATGATGGTACCGATGATCGAATCTCGGGCAAGCAAAATATCGTGCGACGAAGGGAATATATATATGAGATTGATTGAATCCTAGCATTGTGGTTCATCCGATATGATCATCGATGAATGTGTGGGAGTCAATATGGATTTCCAGACCCCGCTGTTGATTATTGATAGAAGATCATGTCTGCATATTCTCGAACCCGAAGGGTCACACACTTAACGTGTCTCGACGCTAGGATAGATTGGATAATTGGTTTATGAGTTTTTGTTCGGAGTCTCGGATGAGATCCAGGACATCACGAGAGGTTCCGGAATGGTCCGGAGAATAAGATTCATATAAGGCAAAGCAGATTTTGGAGTTCGGAATTATTTCGGGTTAATTGGTATTGTACCGGAAGCTTCTAGAACCTTCCGGAGTGGGACCAACGTGGCCCCACTTGTCGGGAGGGGGCATGGGCCTATGAGGGAGTGCCCTGGCCGCATTGGGCCAGGGGCACAAGGCCCCATAGGGCCCAGCCGTCCAAACACCTAGGAAACCCTAGGGGAGCTTCTAGAAGGGAGGGGGGAAACTTGCCCCCCACTCCTTCCTCCTTGGCTGTCGGCCTAGGGCTTGGGGAAGGGGCTAGGGCTGGTCGCCCACCCCTCTATATAAAGAGGGCTGGGGGCGCACCCCTCCCGTACACCTCCTCCACAACCCTAGCCGCCCTGCTGCCCCTCCTCTCTCTCTCCCTCCCGACTGCGCGTAGGCGAAGCCCTGCCGCAAAAACTCTCCACCGCTTGCACCGCGCCGTCGCGTTGTAGATCCAATCCATCTCTCCACCCCACTTGCTGGACCGAGGAAGGAGGAGACGTCGAGGTGCCACACGTGTGCATCTCTCGGAGGCATCGCCACTTGCGGTGTTAGATCGGATCGGATCGCGAGGAGGAGAAGCGAGTACGGCTACATCACCCACGTTCCGTTGAACGTTCCGCTGTGCGAATCTTCAAGGGTATGAAGATCTCATCTATTCCCCCTCGTTGTTTGCATCTCCTAGATTATATCTTGGCTTTCCTGTTCGCATCCGTAGAATTTTTTTGATTTACTATGCTACGAAACCCTTCAGTGGTATCAGAGCTAGATCTATGCGTAGATGTGTTTCACGAGTAGAACGCAAAATGGTTGTTGCGGGCGTTGATGTTTTCTGTTGTAAGTCTCTTGTTTGTGTACTTCTTATGACGCGGTATAGTGAGATCGAAGCGGTCTAGGCCAACTTTACGCGACGTCGTTCGCGAGACCGGCTCCGCACTTGACGTGTGGCTTGTTCCACACATGCGGCTGGTGGATGCCTGTTTCTCTCACTATAGTTGTCATAGGATTTACACCGGAGTTTGGCAACCATAATATCACCGTTGTGGCTTTCCGTAGGTAAGAATCGTTCTTAGCTTGCTACTCCCATAAGCCACGTAAAACATTCAACAACAAAGTAGAGGCGTCTAACTTGTTTTTGCAGGGAGTGTTTTCTGTGATATGGTATATGGCCCAAGATGTGATGTGTATGTTGTATGCAATGATCATGTTTTGTAATGTTTCACGACTTGCATGTCGATGAGTACACAACTGGAAGGAGCCATATGGTTGTCTTTATAATTGTGTATGACCTGTGTGTCAACTTCTTATATGCCATGTAATAGCTTTACTTTATCGCTAAGTAGTTAGCAATAGTTATAGTTGTTATTCGTGGTGGAGGCAATCATGGTGGAGTGATGGAGATCATGCCGGCACGCACAAGATGGAGATCATTGCGCGAAGATTGGCTATACCATGTCACATAAAGTTATATGCATGTGATGTTTATCCTTTTATGTATCTTATTATGCTTAGATCGCGACGGTAGCATTATAAGATGATTCCTCACTTAAAGATCAAGATAAAACTGTGTTCTCCCCATGTATGCACCGTTGCGAAAGTTCGTCGTGTTCAAGCATCACATGATGATCGGGTGCTATAAACTCTACGTTCACATACAACGGGTGCAAGCCAGTTTTTGCACACGCGGAAATACTTGGGTTTGACTTGACGAGCCTAGCATGTACAGACATGGCCTCGGAACACATGAACCGAAAGGTTAAGCATGAGTCATATGAATGATATGATCGACACTCCGTTGTCCACCATTGAAACCACATCTCTTCTCGTGAAGATCGGATTAGGTGTGGTGAATTTGGATCATGTTCACTAAACAACTTGAGGGATGTTGAATTTAGTGGGAGTTCATCTAGTAATTTGATTAAGATTGAACTAGTTATCATGAACATAGTCTAATTTGTACTTGCAAATATTATAGATCAAATGGCTAAGTTCAACTTCAACTTCAACGTTTTTGCTGAGAAAGAAAAGCATAGAAACAATGGGTCTAACTTCACCAACTGGTTCCGCAATCTGAGAATCATTCTCGCTAGCGGACGAAAGGACTATGTCCTTGAGGATGCGCTAGGTGACGCCCCTGCTGTAGATGCGCCGGCTAATGAGAAAGCTGTCTATCAGTCGCGCAAAGATGATTATGGTGTGATTAAGAGCACCATGTTGTTTGCTATGGAATCGAACCTTCAAAATCGTTTTGAAGATTACCCCGGGCCCTTTGAGATTCTTGAGGAACTGAAAACTATGTTTCAGACTCAGGCCCGTTCTGAGAGATATGAGATCTCTGAGAAATTCTTTAACTGCAAGATGGAGGAAGAGAGTTCCGTTAGTGAGCACGCCATAAAGATGTCGGGCTACACTCAACGCCTTGAGCAACTGGACTGCAAGATTTCAGAGGAGCTCAAGATTGATAGGTACGATCACCGAGCTCTTCGCTAAGCTGAAGGCTGCGGAGGTGGACATCAAAAAGGATAATCATGTGTTGATGGTCAACAAGCCCTCCAGCTTTAAGAAAGGTAAGGGTGCAAAGAAGCCCTTCAAGAAAGGCGGCGGGAAGCGCGTTGCCCCTGCTGAGAAGAAGCTCAAGTCTAGACCTAAGTCGCACACTGAGTGCTTCTATTGCAAGGACAAGGGTCACTGGAAGCGCAACTGTCCGAAGTACTTAGCGGACAAGAAGGCTGACACCATCAAAGGTATATTTGATATACATGTTATTGATGTTTTCCTTACTAGCCCTTGTTGTAGTGCCTGGGTATTTGATACTGGTTCAGTTGCTAATATTTGTAACTCGAAACAGGAGCTACGGAATAGACGGCGGCTTGCGAGGGATGAGGTGACGATGCGCGTTGGCAACGGATCAAGAGTTGATGTGATGGTCGTCGGCACGCTCTCCTTAGTTTTACCTTCGGGATTAGTTTTAAACCTCGATAAGTGTTATTATGTGCCTGCGTTGAGCATGAACATCATTTCTGGATCGTGTTTATTGCAAGACGGTTATTCATTTAAATCTGAGAATAATGGTTGTTCTATTTATATGAGTAACATCTTTTATGGTCATGCACCTGCTGTGAATGGTTTATTTCTTCTGAATCTCGAAAGGGATGAAACACACATCCATAACATTGAGGCTAAGAGATGCAAGGTAGATAGTGATAATACTACTTATTTGTGGCACTGCCGTCTAGGTCATATTGGTGTAAAGCGCATGAAGAAACTCCATTTGATGGACTTTTGGAGTCTCTTGATTTTGAATCATTTGACACATGCGAACCATGCCTCATGGGCAAGATGATCAAAACCCCGTTCTCTAGAATGATGGAGCGAGCAACGGACTTATTGGAAATCATACATACCGATGTATGCGGACCGATGAGTGTTTCGACACGCGGTGGATATCGCTATTTTCTCACTTTTACCGATGACTTAAGTAGATATGGGTATATCTATTTAATGAAACATAAGTCTGAAACATTTGAAAAGTTCAAGGAATTTCAGAATGAAGTGGAGAACCATCATAACAGAAAAATTAAGTTTCTACGATCCGATCGTGGAGGTGAATATTTGAGTTATGATTTTCTCACGCATCTTAAAGCAAGCAGAATCGTTTCGCAACTCACGCCACCTGGAACACCACAGCGCAATGGTGTTTCTGAATGCCGGAATTGAACTCTATTAGATATGGTCCGATCAATGATGTATCTTACTGATTTACCGTTATTATTTTGGGGTTATGCATTAGAAACCGCTACATTTACTTTAAATAGGGCACCATCTAAATCCGTTGAGACGACACCGTATGAACTGTGGTTTGGTGCTAAACCTAAGTTGTGGTTTCTTAAAGTTTGGGGATGCGAATCTTACGTCAAGAAGTTGATGCCGGACAAGCTCGAACCCAAAGCGGAGAAGTGCGTCTTCATAGGATACCCTAAGGAAACTATTGGGTATACCTTCTATCACAGAACCGAAGGCAAAGTGTTTGTCGCAAAGAACGGATCCTTTCTTGAGAAGGAGTTTCTCTCGAAGGAAGTGAGTGGGAGGAAAGTAGAGATAGACGAGGTTGTTGAACCTTCTCTTGAATTGGAGAGTAGCGCAGCACCTGAAATTGTTCCAGTGCCGCCTGCACCAACAATAGAGGAAGCAAATGACAAGGATCATGAAGCTTCGGACGATGCTACTACCGAACGTCGCAGGTCGACAAGGTCGTGTGCCCCTCCTGAGTGGTACGGCAACCATGTCTTGACTGTCTTGTTGGTAGAAGACAGTGAACCTGCGAACTATGAGGAAGCGATGATGAGCCCAGACTCTGAGAGATGGCTAGAGGCCATGAAATCCGAATTAGGATCCATGAGCGAAAACCAAGTATGGACTTTGGTGGACCCTCCTAGCGACCAAAAGGCCGTTGAGTGCAAATGGATTTTCAAGAAGAAAACGGACGCGGATGGTAATGTTACTGTCTATAAAGCACGACTTGTCGCGAAAGGTTTTCGACAAGTTCAAGGTGTTGACTACGATGAGACTTTCTCTCCCGTAGTGATGTTTAAGTCCATTCGGATTTTATTAGCAATTGCTGCGTTTCATGATTATGAAATATGGCAGATGGATGTCAAGACTGCGTTCCTCAATGGCAACATTGATGAAGAGTTGTATATGATGCAACCCGAAGGTTTTGTCGATCCTAAGGATGCTGATAAAGTGTGCAAACTTCAGCGTTCCATTTATGGACTGAAGCAAGCATCTCGGAGTTGGAACCTTCGTTTTGATCAAGTGATCAAGAGCTTTGGATTTGTTCCAAATTGCTACGAAGCTTGTATCTACAAGAAAGTGAGTGGGAGCTCAGTGACATTTCTGGTACTATATGTGGATGACATATTGATTATTGGAAATGACATTGACATGCTTAATGATGTGAAGAGTTATTTGAATAAATGTTTTTCAATGAAAGACCTAGGGGAAGCTGCTTATATATTGGGCATCAAAATCTATAGAGATAGACAAAGACGCCTGATAGCTTTAAGCCAGAGTACATACCTAGACAAAGTTTTGAAAAGGTTCAGAATGGATAAGGCAAAGAAAGGTTCAGTGCCTATGTTGTCAGGTAAGATATTGAGCAAGGCTCAGTGTCCAGCTATGGTAAATGATAGAGAAGCTATGAGCAAAGTGCCTTATGCCTCGGCCATAGGTTCTATCATGTATGCTATGCTGTGTACTAGACCGGATGTGTCCAATGCTCTTATTTTGACGAGCAGATACCAAAGTGATCCAGGAGTGGAACACTGGACAGCCGTGAAGAACATCCTAAAGTATTTAAATAGGACTAAAGAAATGTTCTTAGTCTATGGAGGTGATGAACAGTTCGTCGTAAAGGGTTACGTCGACGCTAGTTTCGACACCAACAAGGATGATTCTAAATCTCATACAGGATACGTTTATATTTTGAATGGAGGAGCTGTGAGCTGGAGAAGCTGCAAGCAAAGCGTGATCGCGAGATCTACAGTAGAAGCGGAATACATGGCTGTTGCAGAAGCGTCAAGTGAAAGAGTTTGGATCAGGAACTTCATCACTGAGCTTGGTGTGGTTCCAAGTGCCTTAGACCCACTGGAGATATTGTGTGACAATACTGGCGCCATAGCACTGGCTAAGGAACCAAGATATCATCCAAAGACCAAGCATATAAACCGCAAGTTTCATATAATCCGGGATTATATAACAGATGGAGATCTGAATATTAGCAAAGTACATATAGATCTAAATGTCGCAGATCCATTGACTAAACCTCTTCCACGTGCAAAACATGATCAACACCTTAGTGCCATGGGTGTTAGATCTCTAGTGCAAGTGGGAGACTGTTGGAATTATGCCCTAGAGGCAATAATAAAGATGTTATTATTATAATTCTTGTTCATGATAGAGTTTATATTCCATGCTAGAATTGTATTAAGTGGAAACTTTAATACTTGTGTGGTTTGTGAACAACACCGTATCCCTAGTACGCCTCTATGGACTAGCTCATTGATTAATGATGGTTAAGGTTTCCTAACCATAGACATGAGTTGTCGATTAATAATGAGATCATATCATTGGGAGAATGATATAATGGACATACCCAATTTAAGCGGAGCAATTAGATCGTGTCATCGTGTTCGTCTTTGCGAAGCTTTTCTTATGTCAAATATTGTATTCCTTAGACCATGAGATAATGCAACTCCCTGGTATCGGATGAAAGCTTTGAAGTCATCAAACGTCATCCTATGAGAGGGTGATCATAAAGGTGTCTCTCAGGTGATCGGAAAGTACCTGTTGGGTTGTATGTATCGAGATGGGATTTGTCCCTCCCAAGTCGGAGAGATATACTTCGGTCCCACTCGGTAATCGATATCAACACCGCTTGCAAGCACATGGTTAAGGAGTTAATCACAAAGTGATAACGGATTACGGAACGAGTAAAGTACTTGCTGTGAACGAGATTGAACTAGGTATGACGGTACCGACGATCGAATCTCGGGCAAGTAAAATATCGCACGACGAAGGGAATATATATATAGGATTGATTGAATCCTAGCATCGTGGTTCATCCGATATGATCATCGATGAATGTGTGGGAGTCAATATGGGTTTCCAGACCCCCGCTGTTGATTATTGATAGAAGATCATGTCTGCATATTCTCGAACCCGAAGGGTCACACACTTAACGTGTCTCGAGCTAGGATAGATTGGATAATTGGTTTATGAGTTTTTGTTCGGAGTCTCGGATGAGATCCAGGACATCACGAGAGGTTCCGGAATGGTCCGGAGAATAAGATTCATATAAGGCAAAGCAGATTTTGGAGTTCGGAATTATTTCGGGTTAATTGGTATTGTACCGGAAGCTTCTAGAACCTTCCGGAGTGGGACCAACGTGGCCCCACTTGTGGGGAGGGGGCATGGGCCTATGAGGGAGTGCCCTGGCCGCATTGGGCCAGGGGCACAAGGCCCCATAGGGCCCAGCCGGCCAAACACCTAGGAAACCCTAGGGGAGCTTCTAGAAGGGAGGGGGGGGGGGACTTTCCCCCCACTCCTCCCTCCTTGGCCGCCGGCCTAGGGCTTGGGGAAGGGGCTAGGGCTGGCCGCCCACCCCTCTATATAAATAGGGCTGGGGGCGCACCCTTCCCCTACACCTTCTCCACAACCCTAGCCGCCCTGCTGCCCCTCCTCTCTCTCTCTCCCTCCCAACTGCGCGTAGGCGAAGCCCTGCCGCAGAAACTCTCCACCGCTTGCACCGCGCCGTCGCGTTGTAGATCCAATCCATCTCTCCACCCCACTTGCTGGACCGAGGAAGGAGGAGACATCGAGGTGCCGCACATGTGCATCTCTCGGAGGCATCGCCACGTGCGATGTTAGATCGGATCGGATCGCGAGGAGGAGAAGCGAGTACGACTACATCACCCACGTTCCGTCGAACGTTCCGCTGTGCGAATCTTCAAGGGTATGAAGATCTCATCTATTCCCCCTCGTTGTTTGCATCTCCTAGATTAGATCTTGGCTTTCCCGTTCGCATCCGTAGAATTTTTTTGATTTACTATGCTGCGAAACCCTTCAACATTCATATTAGCTAGGACTGGAGTATATTTTAAGTACGGATGAAATGATGAACTGCTACTTCATTAGCCAATGTGTTACACATAGTTGTTCTATGGTAAGGGCACCAACAGAGAGAAGAGGTGACCGCAATTTTAGCCTGCATACAATCAAATAGAGGTTGTTGCATCGAAATAGTCATTAGCACTTGTATGTAGGCAACCAATCACCATGTCAATTTTGGGCCGAGGGATGCAATGCAGGCTACCAAACAAAGTGGACATGATGGCCCAAAGGCCGTTTACGCATGGACATGCCCACAGAGTCTCGGCAGAACGAGCCCCAGAATCCATGATGGCTAACAAACATGCTCCATCTCTCTAGCCAGGGCCGCAAAAAAGCCCCACATTGTCTGTACACACCTTATATATATTCTTATCTTTCTGACACTTCCTCTTCCCCTCCGCTAAACCTACTCGTCCATCATGCATCGCCACGTCGCCTCTCTAACCTTCGACATCTTGTCCCTTTGTCTGATTCCTCCGTCGCGTGCCCCTGAATGGTAGCGGCAGACTCACATCTCTTCGTCTTCTATATGTATCTCCTCCTACATCGGTTCTTTTGGTTAACCAAAACCAAACCAAAATTTCGGTACAACAATGTCTCGATTCTTAGTTACCTATAAATATGATGAATCCTCATTTTACAAAGTTTAGTCTAACCAGACGCCCGCCCTTACAAGTGGGAGCCAAGTGTCATCTTTGACTCTTCACCATTGAAGCACGAATGAACAAATGTCTACTTGAGATTCACATAGAAGAGGGAGAGAAAGCTCAACCAAACGAGCTACCGAAATAAATCAAAGGAAGGAAGGAATCGGTTTCTGGCATGTATACTGCCCTCAAATCTGTATATATGAGGGTCGGAGGCTCGTGTTTTTTATGACCTTCAAAAAAATTACAGGCCAGCAGACTTTTACAACTTCTGTTCTAGACAAAACAGTGATCCAAAACTGTAAATCCGCCGAAATTTTAAGGGTTTGGTGTTTTTATGGGTTGCTAGAGATGCTCTAAGGCAAAAACCTCCCGGCCAAAATCCAAAGAAACTGTCAGAGACTTAGACTGACTGATTATATTTATTTAACGAGCATATAAGGAAGAGAAGAATTAAACGAGCAAAGAAACACGAAATGCATATTCCTCCTTAACCGAGGTCGACGCAGCCGTAGAGTCGAAGCCAAAAACTTTTGTGGGTGTACGCTTTGCCCGTGACGAGCGCAGCGCAAGCTAGCGCGCCGTCCAACTGCCTCACGCCCCAAAAGAGGGATCACGAGATCGCCTGCCAAGCCTTGTCTCGTTGCTCCTCCCTACGTCTTCCTGTTCCCCGGACGAACGGCCTCTTTCGCGGGCGCGTCTGTCTGCACATCCCATTTTCAGGTGTCAGGACTCATCCATCATCAGCCATTCAGCCACCGAGAGCCCGCTCAGTATTCCCTCCTCCTGGCCATTTCCAGAGAGACGGACAGATAACGGAGATGGATGCAGAGGACGGCGAGGCGGCGCGTCAGCATTCCCCCGGCGCGCCGACGAGCCCAGCGGCGCCGTTCGGCAGGTCGTCGCCGCGTCTCGGCGCGACCCAGAGCTTCGACGGCGCGCTCAGAGTTGAGCCTGTTCTTTTTCCTCCTAGGAGTAATTCCCAATCACGTCGCGTCGCGTGCTAACCTTTACGTGTTGGGTTGCAGGAGCTGAAGGATCTGCGGTTGCAGCTGCACCAGGCGGCGGACTGCTGCGAGAAGGCCTTCCTCGGCACCGAGAAGAAGAAGATGTAAGCGCAGACCTTCCATCGATTATCTCACTCGAACACAGTTTCTTCCCCTTCTTCTCGTGGAACTGATAATTTCAATTTGTTGCGCATGGTGCAGGATACTGGACAGTACCAAGAGCTACATCTGCGACGCGGTCGTAACGGTGATTGATCACCTGGGAAATGTTTCGTCCAAGCTCGAGCACCAGCTGGAGGACAAGACTGAGATCACGCAAACAGAGCAAAAGATCAACTTCCTGAAACAGGTTGGCGTCCTCTCTACTTGTACCTGTCTGTAGATGATGTATATGGAGAGCCAGTGTAATTACCAGAAATAGTTTGGATTAAACAATGAGCCATCTGTGATGAAGATGATGATGATGATAAAGTAGGAGTGCTATAGTTGACAATTGAAACTTGAGAGTACATACGGCCGTAAACTGATGAACATCGACGAAATGAAACCTTGCTATGCTCACTGAATTTTCTATGATCTCTTGCTGGTAACAGAGGCTGTTGACATGCGAGCAGTATGCAATTTCTCTCAACATATTGGCTCTACGTATGGACACTGGCGCCCTTCAATATCATCGCCGTTACCTCTCGCAACGTATGGATTTTCCAAACTTTGTTTGATTTTACACGATGAACATGCAGAATGTTTCAGCTCTGCTATGGTTTACTAACTAGTAGTTACTGTGCTTTCACTGCAGCTACAGAGAGAAACAGTGATGCTAACTCAAGGTCTATTCAAATACCTTTTACTTGAAATTATTTCACTTTGTTTGAACCTATCTGCCATTTGCATCAGTGTATGATATTATCAGCATTTTCACACAGCAGAGGTCACCCGGTGCCTGGAGCCAATCGCACTCTGAAGCCATATGATGTTGAGTCAACCATTGGTAATCTTCTTGGGAGATGAAAAATATTGTGAATAATTGCTTATTTTGCACGTAAAGTTGTTCTGCTTTATTGCCATTCTGAAGAGGAGGAATGATTTATTCTGTGCACTGCTAAAAATCCCCAAATGTACATGGAAATATACCGTGACAATAAAAGAACCAGCCGAAGAGCCCATTCCTTCCTTCTATGATCCGATTTTTAGCATGACTTCAACTTGCTTTCCTGGATTTACAGATAACAGCAGCTAGTTGTTTTCACTTGTTTTAAGCTCAATTTCTTCATATAATCGTTACCTTATATCTATTGTCATGGTATTCTTTTTAGGGAGGGAAGTTACTGTGGCAGTTCCAGACATTGGGAACCCAGCATCCTTAACGAGGTCATTTTCCTTTAGAGCAGAGGTATCCTACATTGTACTACAAAATATATATTTGCTCGCTTCAATAGTAAATGTGCTCTAAACACTATTTTGTATTTACACCAACAAATCAGCACGACAGTGCTTAAGTATGTCAGCTATTCAGTCATGCACAGAGCAATACAAGCGCGAACATGCTTGCTTCCTTTCTTTTACCTTGATGCATAAGAAAATTTCCTCTGATTTTTTTGCAGGATGTTCACATTTCTCCAGGCGATCACAAAAAGAAGAAGAAAGCCAGCCATAGCAGCAACATCCTGTCATTCCTCAAAAGGAGTAAGCGGCATCCATAAGAGTGACAAGCGCCACTGGATACAGTTAGAAATGCAATGGCCATTGTCCCATTGATGTGGCTGTCAGAGCTTTGGCCAACCATGCGTGTCCATTGTTCTGTAAGAGAATGTAAATGTACGTTTGAGTTCTGCACTTTTTGCACACATGCGCAGACAACTAAAATTCAGGCCGAGCTGAGCATTGTTGCAGCGTCAATGGGAAACACACATGGCACTTCATTTCCTGCCCGCAAGATTATATACTACTCTCTATCCCATAATCTAAGATGTTATTATACTAGTTGTAACAGGGCCGAGCCAGCAAAATCCAGGGCCTTGTGCGAAAATCTAAAATGGGGCTCTATTTTACTCGAAATTTTAAACTATTTAACAAGATAAAGTATTTTAAAACAAATTTATCCATAGCCCCTTTTTGAGATGCAATTAGATTTCGTTCCTTTTCTTTCCTCTTGCAATTTTTTAGAACCAGATTCATGCCCCATAATTCTGAAAAATAAAAATACATACAAAAGATTGGAAAATTTAAAACTCAGCCCAACCCTAGACTGTAACGGCGCCCCAGGTCACAACAAGAAACAGAGAGAAAAAATTGGAACTCACCTGGCTTGGCGTGTGGCGACCTGCGATGCTTCTTGCTTTGAGTCGGCGACTCAGCGTATCTGCGTAGGCGCCGCGTATGTACTTGTGGTCACATGCGAGTAGACGATGAGTCCTTTTGCTGTAGACTTTTCGGCTGGCCACGATCTGATCTAGGGTGTCAACTGGAATCCCATCTAAATCTTATTTTTAGTTTATTTGATAAAATGACGTGTAAATTTTTGCTCAAAATTTGAACTAGATTTTGACAAATAAACTAAAGGTGGGACTTTGGTGGGATTCCACTTGACATCCTAATCTGATCGGATCGATCGATGCGTCTTCCACGATAGCTGCACCAGCGATAGCCACGATTCCACCACAACGATAGCCACGATTCCTCGTGGGCAGTTTGAGCGGTCCAGTTAAGGCATAAGGCCCTGTTCTATTTACTACTTTTCAATCAAGTAAATATATGTAGTAGGCCTATATAAAATTTTGGGGCCCTCCAAATTTTGGGACCGCGGACCGCATATTTTGCACAATAGTGAGTCCGGCTCTGAGTTGTAATAACATCTTATATCGCGGGACAGAGAGAGAGAGAGTGTTGTAATAACATCCGGGATAGAGAGAATAGTTAATACCATGAGGACTTGTTCAGTGCACAACCAGCCACAATGGCCTCTTCTTTGGGTTGGCCCGCCCAACTATTTCGCTGGAGTTCCGCCAATGGCTAGGCGCCTAGGCTTGTGTAAAAGCACGACACCTTTTTATTCATGGTGCCTTAATCTACTGCCATATGCGAAAAGCCATTGTTTCTCTTTATTTCCTTATGATTTTTTGAGAAAATGATGTGATATTGCTAATTAATCAAATAAAGTACATTAGACTAACAGTTAAAAACTCAAATACGAAACATCCCAAATATAATAAAAGGTTAATACAAGATGCCGCAAGTTTTATTATCTTTTTTTTTTAATTTTTTATTACCTTGCCTTTTCTTCTATCGTGCTCTTGATGAGGAAATGGATACTATGAAAACTACGCAAGCTAGACTATACTCAAAAGATTTAAACAACCAGATGAGTCTCAGAGGATTTGAACAACCATATGAGCCTCTTAGATCGCCAAACGTATATTTGATAGAGACACAACTGTTCCTGGACAAGGGCCTCTTTGATTGAAAGGATTTGCATGGGAATTTTGGAGGATTCAAATCCTTATGATTTTTTCTATGATGATTGTTTGATTTCTAGCATTGTACCTCATTGGAATTTTTCTAAGGAATCCTCTGCACTAGATTTCATAGCAATCCAACATCCACTCAAACTACTTTTCTAGAATTCTTTATTTTTCGTGTAATGGAATCAAACAAATTAGGATGCATATAAAATAATGTACAATTGGAGCGGACATGACATTATAGTCCTGCTTTTTCCTATTGTTGTGTTTTTGTTAGATGATATTGTTATGTTTTTAAAATCGTACTCCCTCCTTGCCAACATGTAGTGCATATAGGATTTTTTAAAAGTCAAACGACATGAAGTTTGACCAATTATGTAGGAAAAAGTATCAACATCTAGAATACCAAATTAATGTGATTAGAGTTGTCATGCTGTATATTCTCGTATAATATATATTTGGTATGTAGATATAGATAATTTTCTCAATAAAATTATTCAAACTAAATGAAGTTTGAATTTAAAAAAATATTATATGCAAATATATTATGGCAAGTAGGGAGTACAATTCAAAGATAAGAGAAGTGGAAATAAAAGGAAACAGCATAGGTTGTCCGGTATTGGGCCACATTAATTGACCTGACGGAATAGTAAAAATAAGGCCTTAACAAACTTCCTAAAGACTCGGCATTGAAGGCCCATCTATGTCCATTTGTTCCTCTTCGATAATTAGGCTTCCTTTTTCTGAGAACTCACAGTGCACGCGGCCGCGACCACATCCCAACCCTAGCCGCCAGGAGTTGAGGAACAAGCTAGGCAGTGCGAAGATGCGGCGATCGGCGATGGCGCTTCGCTCGACGGCGGACCGGTGCTTCGGCCATCACTCACCGGTTAGTTGCTTACCACCATGACTCTCGTCCTACCTTGTGTGTCCTCCGGCCATCGCGGGGTCGCCCAGGTCCTTCTTCCGCTTCGGCGAGTGCCCAAGACCCCCTCCGACCCCAGTACCTTACTCCCCTAGCTTGTCCATGACGCGTCCTCCCCTATGTAGGTTTTCCTCCGTCTAACCGGAAACCCAACGGAATTTCGGGTTCCTAAAACTTGCCAGATTAGTTCGTTTGTCATTTTCCAAAAAACGAAAATATCAGAAAAAAGCTGGGGAACAGATTGAAAAAAGCGCACCCCTACTACCTGTCTATGTCCGGATTTCCACCTGGATTATAATAAATCAAGGAAGACAGTTAAAAGTTTTTCCCACTGTATAGTGGTGATATTTGGGCACCTGGCCTTTATTGATGTACATAACTTGTATTACTCCTTTTGGGAGCTGATTATTAGGCTTAGCGTTAGCTGCGTTCCTCTATTTCTGTGCATGACTGGTTACATTTTTTTTGTTAGCAGAGTGGTTACATTTTTTTTGTCGATAAGTGGATTTGTCCTCTATGCTTTAGCTAGCGTCCCCAACATTACAGTATACCAACGTCAGATGTGTCCAGGTGGAGATTGCAGCATTTCGTCCATGCTTATATAGGACTTTGACATAGTTGTCATAGCATTGCTACAAAAAACTAAGTTTGAGATCCATCTTCCTACACCTTACTGATAGTCAAACGGAGTGAGCATGATATCCTATCCCTGAGAAGGCACCAACCGATGTATATCTTGATGATCACATGAAAATTTCCCTAAACTATCATCATAGCATGAATTTATGCAATAAGTCTATACTAGTTATATAGTGATATATACTGCCTTAGAAACTGAATTCTGAAATCTGCCTTTGTCTCGTTCTCACTTTCTAATGGAATTCAAGAGTATTACTTTGCTGTGTCTGGTCCTTTTTTTTCCATCTTCTGTTTTATTTTATGCAGATCATGCCTTTTACCTTAAAATGCTCAAAGTTTAGCTTTCTGTATGTATTAAATCATAAAGTAACATATATCTTGTTCCATTTTACCTTCTCACTGTCTCTTAAACTTATTTGCGTTTCAGTTGACAAATGTTATTCAATCAACATTCAATGCAAACATTTGTTCAAGATGGGGAAGTCTTGCAAGAACATTCAGGTGATTCCTTTATCTTTGTTTACACAATATAAAAAGATGTTTGCATCATGCATCTAACTTGTCCATGTTTTTTTGGTTACAGTGCAAAACCAATTGGAAACGAGGTTATTGGAATTGATTTAGGGACAACAAATTCCTGTGTTTCTGTTATGGAGGGAAAGGTGACTGACGTGCTATATTCTTTCTGCTATGCTTCTTTTCAGCTTCTTTATAAAAATTTGTTCACATAAACGTGTCAATGACTACAGAGTGCGAAAGTGATAGAGAATTCCGAAGGCACCAGAACGACACCATCAGTTGTTGCCTTCAGTCAGAAGGGAGAGCGGCTTGTTGGAACTCCGGCCAAACGTCAGTCAGTGACAAACCCACAGAATACCTTCTTTGGTACAAAGCGTATGATAGGGCGGCGCTTTGACGACCCGCAGACGCAGAAAGAGATGAAAATGGTACCATATAAAATTGTGAAGGCTCCGAATGGTGACGCTTGGGTTGAAACAACAGATGGAAAGCAGTTCTCACCGAGTCAAGTTGGTGCATTTGTATTGACCAAGATGAAGGAGACTGCTGAATCTTATCTTGGCAAATCTGTTTCCAAGGCTGTGATCACAGTTCCAGCTTACTTCAATGATGCTCAGCGTCAGGCAACCAAGGATGCTGGTCGAATTGCTGGACTTGACGTCCAAAGGATCATCAACGAACCAACTGCTGCTGCTCTTTCTTATGGAACAAACAACAAGGAGGGTTTGATAGCTGTATTTGACCTTGGAGGTGGTACCTTCGATGTCTCTGTTCTTGAAATCTCCAATGGAGTTTTTGAGGTTGGTACATCTAAACTTCGTACTCCTACCTTGTAGTAAGTTTCTGAGCTAGGAATGTTAAATAACGGATTTCATGCCTTTTCCTGATGTGTTGATTATGTTGCTGTCAGGTAAAAGCAACAAATGGTGATACTTTTCTGGGTGGAGAAGACTTTGATAATACTCTATTGGAGTACTTGGTCAGTGAATTCAAAAGAACTGATGCTATTGATCTGTCAAAGGACAGACTAGCTCTGCAAAGGTTGCGTGAAGCAGCTGAGAAGGCAAAAATTGAACTGTCATCAACCGCACAGACTGAGATTAACCTTCCATTTATCACAGCTGATTCCACTGGAGCAAAACATTTGAATATAACATTGACAAGATCGAAGTTTGAAAGTTTGGTCAATGGTCTAATTGCAAGGACCAGAGAACCATGCAAGAATTGTTTGAAGGATGCTGGTATCACTGCTAAGGAAGTTGATGAGGTTCTTCTTGTTGGTGGAATGACAAGGGTTCCCAAAGTGCAGGAAGTGGTTTCAGAAATCTTCGGTAAGGCCCCTAGCAAAGGAGTCAACCCAGATGAAGCTGTGGCCATGGGCGCGGCTCTTCAGGGTGGCATTCTCCGTGGAGATGTCAAAGAGCTTCTTCTTCTCGATGTAACCCCCCTTTCACTTGGTATTGAGACTCTTGGCGGTATCTTCACCAGACTGATAAGCAGGAACACTACAATCCCCACAAAGAAAAGCCAGGTTAGTGAATAAGGCTCTGTGGAGTAGAAAAATTAGGTGCTTTGTTAAGCCTTCATCTTCCTTGGATGTTCTTATGATGCTTCCTGTTAAGAATCTGGTAATGCGCGATGCATGGCTGCATGGTACCTAATTATTCTTCTATTTTTGAGAATTATGGTACCTACTTATTCATCAAGGTGTTAACTTCCATGCACAATGGAACCTTAGAACATGTTTTTAGTGATTCTACCTGAGGATTTGCCCGTTCATGTATGTTTCTCCGGATTTGTTTTGGTATAGTTTTGGCCTAACTAATCTATCGTGTTCTCTGCAGGTGTTCTCAACTGCTGCTGATAACCAGACACAAGTGGGTATTCGTGTCCTACAAGGTGAGCGTGAGATGGCGACAGACAACAAACTTCTTGGCGAGTTTGATCTTGTCGGCATCCCACCAGCACCAAGAGGACTGCCCCAGATCGAGGTGACGTTCGACATCGACGCCAATGGTATCGTGACAGTCTCTGCGAAAGATAAGGCCACCGCAAAGGAGCAGCAGATCACCATCCGGTCCTCTGGTGGGCTTTCTGACTCGGAGATTGAGAAGATGGTGCGCGAGGCTGAGTTGCATGCACAGAAGGACCAGGAACGTAAAGCCCTCATTGACATCAGAAACACCGCAGACACTACCATTTACAGCATCGAGAAGAGCTTGGGAGAGTACAGGGAGAAGATCCCTGCAGAGGTTGCCACCGAGATTGAGACAGCGGTTGCTGATCTCCGCGCGGAGATGGCCTCTGATGACATCGAGAAGATCAAGAACAAGATGGAAGCGGCCAACAAGGCAGTCTCGAAGATCGGGCAGCACATGTCTGGTGGCGCGTCTGGAGGTGGCGCGGCGGGCGGTTCGCAGGAAGGAGGAGGATCGCAGGGGGGAGGTGACCAGGCTCCAGATGCTGAGTACGAGGAGGTGAAGAAGTGAGAAGATGGACGGGCTGTCAGCTCTGTACCTGCTCCCGCTAAATACAGCAGCTGATTTTGAGGAACTCTAGGAGATCTTGTTAGCTGTAATAAAATTTTGTTCAACTGAGGCATATGAAAACATGCTAAATGTTCTTAGCGCACCCTGTATTGCAGTATTGTATGACTTGGTTGAACTAGTTTTCTCGCTTTGAGGTACATCAACGCTTGATCTTGTGGTTCTGTTATAGTTGGTTTTATGCTTGGAGTGATGCTTTTGGCATGTCAGCTTTCGATCTGCTGGTGTTCTTCAGTTGGTTCATGCGTGCCATGAGTAACGCAGGAAACAATGTTACGAGACCTCTTACGAGAACTCAAGTGAACAAACAGGTTGGGATGTAGTGTCTGCGCCGGCACAGCACACTCGTTTGCGGCTGTAGAAAATTACCCCCCCTGTTACTCGTGCGAAAGCCCTCCCTGGAGGGAGGTCGAAGATGCCATCTCACCTTAGCCCACCTTTTTGAGTACACTACACTTTGTATCGTATCATGAAGTGAAGAAAACTAACATATAATAGCAGAGGGTTAGGTGGAAGAAGAAAAAAGAGAAATGGTTTTTGAGTTGGGCATGATGAAAACAGGTACAATGGTGTTACTTAGATGCTATTATGTCCTGTCTTGGCTTCAGCAATAAGCTTGTGTGACTGATGACCCCCTCTATCCCTGGCATCGCCAAGATATCTGATAAGGTTTTGTCGTATATTAATCGAACGGCGTGCGGAGCTCAGCTCCTAAGAAAGTAATAGTAAGAAATTCTAGTTCTGTTTCATAAGTGGCGAGCCAAAGCCAAGGAATAAGAATACCACCCCCCAGATCTGTATTTCAAAAGCGGATTCAGATAGTAAAACATTTCATTTCGAGTTTGGAGATTATATACGTACCGAGCAGAGTAGCATGACGACAGTGGATGGGACCAGAGTAGCACCGTATAGACGGGAAAAGAAAGAAACCAGGAAAGGCCAAAAGCCTTCTACTTGTTGAACAACCCCTGCCGGCTGGCCGGTCCCGAGGCTGCTCCACACCCGAGGAAGAAGACTACAGTCGAAGGCACACAAGATTACACAAGAAAATGACACAGGGAACAGAGAGAAGCTTTATTGATCTGGCTCTCGGTAAAGTCACGTACAATGATTATTCCTCTATTTATAGACTAAGGGAATAGGATACCCACATGGGCTAACCCTAGCCTGGTAGAGGCCACACCGAATGGGCCTCTACCGGCCCAGTTTCCCAACACTCCCCCTGGGTATCTTATCTGTATAACCATGACTTAAAACTCCGAAAAACCCAGTGAGAAAAATATGAAGAAATGCATATGGTATACTTCTTGCTATGTTGCACGAATTGCCTTAAAAACCTCATGTGAGAAACTTCATAAAAACTCACTAAGGAAAAAGAGTACAATTCACTTAACTATAAAGTTAAGCACTCAATCATCGGGATCAAGATTTCAGCGATGAGTTTGTGAAGATTCTCCCCCTGAACCTTGCATCTCCCTAAGTCTCATCATGCCGATCCCACGGACATATCTCTCGAAAGAAGATGTTGGCAATGATTTAGTGAACAAATCAGCGAGATTTTCACACGACTTAGTATGCAAGACTTTCACTTCGTTCAACTTTTGCAGTTCATGTGCATAGAAGAACTTGGGGTTTATATGCTTTGTGAGATTACTCTTCACGTAACCTGTCTGGACTTGTGCAACACAAACGGCATTATCTTCATAGATAATTGTTGGGGTTTGTACGGTGTTTAGTCCACATGACATCTGAATGTGGCTGACTACTCACCGTAGCCATACACATTCTCGTGATGCTTCATATAATGCTATGATTTCCGAGTGGTTCGTCGAAGTTGACACAAGGGTTTGCTTAGACGATTTCCAGGAAATCACTATTCCACCATAAAGGAAAACATATCCAGTCTGCGACTTAGATGTGTGCGGGTCCGAAAGGTACCCAGCATCTGCATAGCCTACAACAGATAGGTCTTGGTTCTTTTGGTAAAACAAGCCAAGGTCCTTGGTCCCTTGTATGTACCTAAAGATGTCTTTAACGCCTTTCCAATGCCTCTTGGTAGGCTCAGAACTATACCTAGCAAGCAAATTGACGGCGAATGCAATATCCAGCTGTGTACAATTTGCGAGGTACATAAGTGCGCCAACCGCACTTAAGTAGGGGAATTCTGGTCCCAGAATTTCCTCCCCCTCTTCTTTAGGCCTGAACGGGTCCTTGTCTTGCTGCAAAGATCTTCCGACCATCGGGGTCTTAGAAGGATATGCCTTTTCAAACCCAAATCGTTCCAACACCTTCTGGGTGTAGGCCGACTGGTGAACTAGAATCCCAGCAGGGGAATGCTCAAGTTGCAGACCCAGGCAGAACTTGGTTTTCCCTAAGTCTTTCATCTCAAATTCCAACATCAGGTAGGAACTCGCTTCCTCAATATCGTCAGGTGTACCAATTATATTCAAATCGTCCACGTACACCGAGATAATACAGAAACTATCCTGGGATCTTCGTATAAAAACACATGGGCAATCTTTATTGCTCGCGTAGCCCTTCTGATGAAGGAAATCGCTTAAACGATTATACCACATTCTACCTGACTGTTTTAGTCCATACAATGACTTCTTAAGCTGAACACTGTATAAGCTCTTGTTTGCTCTATCCTGGTTCGGGACAGGGATACCTTCTGGTACTTTCATGTATATGTCCGAATCCAAGTTACCGTATAGGTAAGCGGTGATAACATCCATTAGTTTCATTTTTAAGTCCATGTTTACTGCCATTGAGATCAAGTATCTAAAGGTAATTCCATCCATGACCGGGGAGTAAGTTTCCTCAAAGTCGACACCTGGTCGCTGAGTGAAACCTTGAGCAACGAGCCTTGCTTTGTACCTTACTACTTCATTATTCTCGTTTCTCTTTCGAACAAAAACCCACTTGTGGCCAACGGGGCGAATGTGGGGAGGAGTTCGACAAACAGGTCCAAATACCTCTCTTTTGTTCAACGATAATAATTCAGCAGTGATTGCCTTCTGCCAATATTTCCAATCCGACCTTTTCTTGCAATCAGCGAGCGTGTTAGGCTCAGGGTCAAGATCTATGATTGAGGAAATTTTCTTGGCAAAATTAACGTCGACATTTGCCATGGCTCGGTTGTATGACTCGCCCTAATTAACATAGTTAATGGCCATTTCGTCATGGAGTGCATCAGGCACATCCTCTTGCTCCACTGGATTTCCCAATCTAGGGGCTAGGTCCTTTAGCTTTCCCGCTCCGATGTGTGCGCACACAACTTCGCTGGGTATTTCCGATATAGGAAAATTCAAGTCCAAAATTTCGTGCACTGAAATATCCGTACTTGTGCCAGGTCTCAACTGGCTCCCCTCAGAAGGGGCAAACTGTAATAAATCTCTCTTATCCTTTTTCTCCGGGCGTCCCCGGGTACTTGGGATTTGAGAAACCGGATTCCGCGTCCTCTTAGGCCTTGGAGCAGGAGCGGGTATACCATCATTATTCTTCGGTATTTCAACCCTTTCCGGTGCATTGCGTGCATGCACATGCGACTTTGTCACAGTCTTTAAATCACTAAAATGATCGGGCAGTTGATTCGCTAGGGAGTGCAAATCTAGTATCTTTTGGACTTCTCTATTAGTCTCAACAGTGCACGGGTCATGAGCGTGGATCCCCGTGGCTTTCCACGTGATTTCTCGACTTTTGTCATCCAGGGGTTGATTACCTCCCCCTAAAGTCGGAAAAAGATCCTCGTAAAAAATGCAGTCAGCAAAACGGGCCGGTCAAGGGGTCCAAGAACCTGATTATAGACACAGTCTCATAACCAACGTATATCCCCAACTTACAGAGCGGTCCCATTGCTGATCGCTGGGGTGGTGGTATAGGTACATATACCTGGCGGCCGAACCTACGTAGGTGGGAAATTTTTGATGCCGACCCTTGCGCAAGTTGGATAGGAGAGTGGATGTTGTAGGCCGATGGTCGAAAGTTGATGAGATTAGCGGCGTGTAACACCGCGTGTCCCCAACATGTAGTTGGTAAATTACAACCCTGAAGGAGTGGTCTGGTAATGAATTTAATCCTTTTAATCAATGCCTCCGCAAGTCCATTTTGAGTGTGGACATGCGGTACAGAGTGTTCAAGTTTGATTCCTGTTGCCATGCAATAATCATCGAATGCCTTTGAAGTAAATTCTCCAGCATTGTCCATTCGGATAGACTTTAAATGATAATCAGGGAATTTATTCCTTATTTGTATGATCTGGGAGATCAACTTTGCAAAAGCATGGTCCCTTGTTGACAGCAGGCAAACATTGGACCATTTAGAGGAAGCATCGATGAGCACCATGAAGTACCGAAACGGCCCTGAGAGGGGCTGAATTGGACCACATATATCCCCTTGAATACGTTCCAAGAACGCGGGGAGTTCATCCTTCACCTTTAGGGGGGACGGTCTAATGATCAATTTCCGCGTAGCGCATGCGGAGCACACGAAATCACCGGGATTCGGGAAAATTTCCACATTAACATTATGACCATTCGAGTTGTTAATTATATTTCTCATCATCCTAAGACCGGGGTGGCCTAACCTATCATGCCAAAGGTAGAATAGTTCAGAGCTTCTAAAGACAGTCTTAAGAGTAGTGTAAATAGGTGGTGCTACTATCTTAGTGTAGTACAACCCAGTAGCTAATGAAGGGAGTCTTTTGACAACATGTTTACCATTTTCGTCGCGCTTGGTAATGAGTAGGAACTCCTTTCCATTCTCATCATCATCGGTTTCTACATGGAAACCATTTGCGCGGATGTCTCTAAAACTCAAGAGAGTACGAGTCGACTCCGGATACAACAATGCCTCTTCAATGATCAGAGTTGTTCCATTTGGGAGTATGATAGTTGCTCTTCCGGAGCCAACTACATTCGGACCGTAGCCGGCGATCGTCATTATGTTACCAGGGTTTTTGGTAATAGACTCAAAATACTTTGTTTCTCTCAAGATGGTATTTGTGGTGCCGCTATCAACAAGGCACGTTTCCTCCATTTGGGCGCCACACGTGTTCTAAAATATAGTGCCTAATTAATATAATGGAGCGAGGAAGGTGCTACATCAAGTAAGTAAAACACATAAACATTTCAGAACATCACACAACCAAATAATGGAATAAATGAATGAAATAAATGTCATCCAATCGCCGAAAACAAATAAATGTTATGCTCTCACAGAGCTTACAACCATATCGAAAAATTGTTTCAGATTATATGCGGAAAAGAAATCATCACAACAAAAAGGAGCTCAGGTGGATTCTGCAAAGAAACCATCAATCTCAGCCTGTATCTCAATATCGTTGAGCTTATCTTTGTTGGCTATCATCATCGAGGCAACAGAGATGTCTAGCTGAGGCGGGGGGGGGGGGGGGGTGAAAGAGCATTTTTCTATCCCTCTGATTTTGATGTTTGATAACAACACACTTATCGGTTTAACTGTGTGCTAAGTTCATCACAGGTTTAATAAGAGGTGGCACAAATAATGGCATATCAATTTCCCTTGCAAAAACCTCTGTGTCAACCGGTAGTACCGGAACTACGACCGGTACTACCGCTTGACACCGGTACTACCGGTTCCAGTACCGGTTGGCACTGACCAAAGCTGATAAAGGTGTGTGCTAGTCAGTACCCCCCGGTACCACGGAGCGGCACTACCGGTCCAACCGGTAGTACCGCTTGGTACATGCGGTACTACCGCTTGAGACGGTCGTACCGCTCGGCAGTACCGGAGCATACTGACTAGCACTCACCCCTCTCCGTTTTTGTCAGTACCAAGCGGTACTTGGGACCGCTAGTACCGCCCAAACCGGTAGTACCGCTTCCTACGACCGGTACTACCGCTTGGGGGTAGTACCGCAAGGGCGATACCGCCCAAAACTGAAGAATGCTGAAGAACTGGAGCACCTCCGGTACCTGGTCCGGTACTTGACCGGTAGTACCGCTTGCAAGCGGTACTACCGCTTGAGTACGGTACTACCGGTACATTAAATGCTCCAACGGCCATATTTCGTGGAGGGGTACCTTGGGACAAAGTGCTCAACTCATTAAAGTCAAAGACCACCATTGGAGTCCATTGGAGCCACTCAAATCTTCAAGATCTCCTCATCCCACCACCCAAAGTCCTTGATCTTTGGGGAATCGAAGGAGGAGGCCCCGATCTACTACTTCACCAAAAGAGATCTTCATTTCCTCCTCATTTCATTGAGGGCCCCCCTTTGCTCTAGTGTTTTCTTGGAAACCCTAGTTCTTGTTTTGGTTCTTACAAGCTTGTCTTTGATTGCTTTGACAGCTTGCTTGTATTTGGGAGCCTCCGATTAAGTTGTGGATGTGTGCCCCAAACTTGTAACGGTGCCGGCTTCCACCTTGAAGGTTGCCAATATAGTGGAAGGTGAATCGATCCCGTTGGGGTGAGATTCATCGGAGAACAAGGGAGGCCTCTCGTGGCGTTGGTGGTTTGAAACCACCCCCTCTCCAAACGTAGACGTACTTCCCCTCAAAAGGAAGGAACTACGGGAAACAAATCCTTGTGTCTCCGCGTCCACTCTTCGGTTACTTCTATCCTTTACCGCACCTTACTTACTCGTTACTACTTTGTGTTGTGGTAGCACTTGCTTAATTGTCATATAGGTAAATTCACCATAGTTGCATTATCTAGAGAATTTACCTTATTGTCAAACCTTAATTTGAAAAATAAGAAAATTTGAAGTAGCACCTATTCACCCCCCCTCTAGGTGCCCATACGATCCTTTCAATTGGTATCAGAGCCTGGGCTCTTTATTCGGGCTTTACCGCCTAAGAGAATATGGGTAGCGACGAAGGGGATGGTGGTAGTGAGCCAACACCGGTGACCATGGAAGATCTCAAAAACTTGGAAACAAGATTGAGCTCTTCCTTGGTCAACGAAGTCAAGAAGATGCTCGAGCAACTTCTTAAAGACAAAGAAGGCTCACCACCCCCACCTCCTCAAGAGGATCAACCATCCATTCTACCTAAAGGGAATACGTCGGTATCCCCCGAGGGTATGATGGTGGGGGGTAAACAAGACCACGCTAATTCCTCCACACAACATGATGTAGGGTTTCGTAGCATGGAAAACAAAAAATTTCTACCGCATACAAACAAACAAGCCAAGATCTATCTACTAGATTGTAGCAACGAGTCGATGGAATAACTCACCCTCGAAGATTCCAAAGTGTTTAACAAGAGCGGATTCTCGTGGGTGACGTAGTCGTACTCTTGCCGATCTCAAGATCGCGTAGACGATCCTTCCGGCGCTGTGTTCCGGCAGCGCTCCCGCAGTCGGTCACACGTTCGGTACTCGACGAAGACCTTCCTCTCCCTTGTTCCAGCAGGCATCGGAGGTTGTAGCACTCTCCTCGCGATTCCGGCAGCACAACGGCGTGGTACCGGAAGTAGAGGGGAGATCTCGCAGGGCTTCGCCTTAAGCCGGAGCGAGTATGGTGGACTATGAGAGAGCTCCTCGGCGATCTAGGGTTTAGACATACCAAGGAGGAGGCTTGGCCAGCGGCTAGGGTTAGCTAGGCGGAGGCGGCTTGTGCCCTAGGCGGCGGCTATGGAGGGCGGCGACGGCTAGGGTTAGGGTTTAGAGGGGGGCAACTTGTGTGCTAGGAGGGGCAGCCCTGCCCCTCCTTTTATAGGTGGGAGGCGCAGGCCAAGGGGAGGGGAGTCCCTCCCCAACTCGGATCCCAAGTGGGCCGGCGGTGGAGGGGAGGAACTCCTCCCCAAGTAGGTTTCCTACTTCCCCTCCACCTTCCAAAATAGCCGTTTGACTTTTCAAATTGGCGTTTGACTTTTCAAACTAGGATTTGATTAAACCCTTTATTTTGTTCAGCGATGACACCTAGTACATGATGCAATCATTCCAACTTGATATGACACATTCATGTACCCTTCCCCTCCGGAGTGCCGGACATTTTGGAACCTTCTAGAACATTCCCGATGAAAACAACGGAACCATTCTCCAACCCCGAAACATGACTTTACTTATATGAATCTTATTCTCCGGACCATTCCGGATCTCATCGTGATATCCCGGATCCCATCCGAGACTCCGAACAACATTCGGTCTCTTACTCATCATTCCATAACTACTCAAACAACGTCGAATCCTTAAGTGTGTCTCCCTACGGTTCGTGAATTATGCGGACATGATCGAGACACTTCTCCGAACAATAACCAATAGAGGAATCTATAAATTCATATGGCTCCCACATGTTTCTACGATTACTTTGCGATCGAATGAACCACTTACATACGATACCAATTTCCCTTTGTCTCACGATAGTTTACTTATCCGAGGTTATGATCGTCGGTATCTCTGCATACCTAGTTCAACCTCGTTACTGATAAGTACTCTTTTCTCGTTCCCGTGATATGTGATCCCTTGTGAGCCAGTCACATGCTTGCAAGCTAATTGGATGACATTCCACCGAGAGGGCCCAGAGTATATCTATCCGTCATATGGATGGACAAATCCCACTCTTGATCCATGTGTCTCAACCAATACTTTCCGAACACTCAGTGCCACCTTTATAGCCACCCAGTTACGGTGTGGTGTTTGATGTCATCAAAGCATCCTTCCGGTGAAGGTGATATGCATGATCTCATGGTCGAAGGAATTAGGTTACTATGTATCAGAAAGCATATAGCAATTAAACTATTAAAATGACTTGATCTTTATGCTACGCTTATCTATAGGAGTATGTCCACCATATCATTCTCCTAACGATATGATCTTGTTGTTAATAACATCTCAATGTTCATGATAGGGAAACCACAATCATTTATTAACCAACAAGCTAGTATTATAAAGAGGCTTTACTAGGGACTTCAATTTAAGTTTACAAATCACACAAGTATTAATGTTTCCTTGTTAATACTATTATAGCATGAATGTAAACATTTATCATAAACACAAAGATATAATAATAACTACATTTATTATTGCCTCTAGGGCATATCTCCAACAGTCTCCCACTTGCACTAGAGTCATCTAATCTAGATTACATGGTAATATACCGAACACCCATGGCAATTTGGTGCTGGTCATGTTTTGCCCTCGGGAGATGTTTAGTCAACGGATCCACCACATTCAGATCTGTGTGTACTTTGCAAATCTTTATGTCCTAATCTTGGACATGTTCTCGAATAGCATGAAAACGTAGCTTGATGTGCTTCAGCTTCTTGTGTGACCTTGGTTCTTGCGCATTGGCTATGGCACCCATGTTATCACAGTAGATTGACATTGGGTCCAGTGCACTAGGAACCACACCCAGCTCTGTAATGAACTCTTTCATCCATATCGCTTCTTGTGAAGCCTCCGAAGCAGCCATGTATTCCGATTCAGTTGAAGATCTCGCCACAACGCTTTGCTTTGCACTCCTCTAGCTAACTGATGCATCATTCAAAGTAAATACGTATCCAGATTGTGATTTAGAATCACCCGGATCGGTGTTCCAACTAGCATCGGTGTAACCATTAACAACGAGCTGTTCATCACCTCCATAAGAAAGAACCATATCCTTAGTTCTTCTCAAGTACTTAAGGATGTTTTTGACCGCTGTCCAATGATCCACTCCTGGATCACTTTGATATCTGCTAGTTAAACTAACATCATATGCAATGTCGGGTCTAGTACATAGCATGGCATACATTAGAGATCCTATGGCTGAGGCATAGGGAGTCTTACTCATCCTTTCTCTATCTTCTGCCGTTGTCGAACTTTGAGTTTTACTCAAGCTCGTATTGGGCAACATGGGCAAGAACCCTTTCTTGCTATCTTCCATTCCAAACCTCTTTAGAACTTTGTCCAAATATGTACTTTGTGACAATGATATTAGGCGTCTCGATCTATCTCTATAAATCTTTATGCCTAATATGTAAGCTGCTTCGCCAAGATCCTTCATTGAAAAACTATTATTCAAATATTCCTTGACACTATTAAGAAGGTCTACATCATTCCCAATCAACAATATGTCATCTACATATAGTATCAAGAATGATATAGAGCTCCCACTCACTTTCTTGTAAATACAAGCTTCTCCATAAGTTTGTATAAACCAAAACTTTTGATTACCTTATCAAAACATTGATTCCAACTTTGGGATGCTTGCTTCAATCCATAGATGGACCGTTGAAGTTTGCATACCTTGTTAGCATCTTTAGGATCGACAAAACCTTTGTGTTGCATCATATACAACTCTTCATCAATGTCTCCATTGAGGAATGCTGTTTTGACATCCATCTGCCATATCTCATAATCATAATACGCAGCGATTGCTAACATAATCCTCACAGATTTTAGCTTCGCTACAGGTGAGAAAGTCTCATCGTAGTCAACTCCTTGAATTTGTTGAAACCCTTTTGCGACAAGTCGAGCTTTATAGACAGTAACATTACCATCAGCATCTGTTTTGTTCTTGAAAATCCATTTGTTCTCGACAACCTTCTGGCCATCCGGTAAGTCCACCAAAGTCCATACTTGGTTTTCGTACATGGATCCAATCTCGGATTTCATGGAGTCTTGCCATTTATTGGAATCTGGGCTCATCATCGCTTCCTCATATGTCGCAGGATCATCGGTGTTGTCCACCAACATGACACTCATAACGGGATCATACCAATCTAGAGTGGTACGAGTTCTCGTTGACCTGCGAGGCTCTGTAGTAACTACAACCGAAGTTTCATGATCATCATCATTAGATTCCTCTCTTATTGGTGCAGGCACCACAGGAACTTCTTCCGGTGCTGCGCTACTCGCAATTTCGAGAGAAGGTTCGACAACCTCGTCGAGTTCTACTTTCCTTCCAGTCACTTCTTTCGAGAGAAATTCCTTCTCTAGAAAGGATCCATTCTTGGCAACAAAAATTTTGCCCTCGGATCTATGATAGAAGGTATACCCGATAGTTTCCTTCGGGTATCCTATGAAGACGCATTTTTCCGCTTTGGGTTCAAGCTTGTCCGACTGTAACTTCTTTACATAGGCTTCGCAACCCCAAACTTTAAGGAACGACAATTTAGGTTTTTTCCCAAACCATAATTCATACGGTGTCGTTTCAACGGATTTAGATGGTGCCCTATTTAAAGTGAATGCGGCTGTTTCTAATGCATAACCCCAAAATTATAGCGGTAAATCTGTAAGTGACATCATAGAACGAACCATATCTAAAAGAGTTCGACTACGACGTTCGGACACACCATTACGCTGTGGTGTTACCGATGGTGTCAATTGTGAAAGTATTCCGCATTTCTTCAAATGCTCGCCAAACTCGTAACTTAGATATTCACCTCCATGATCAGAACGTAGAAATTTAATCTTCTTGTTACGTTGATTCTCTACCTCACTTTGAAATTCCTTAAACTTCTCGAAAGTTTCGAACTTATGTTTCATGAAATAGATATACCCATATCTACTCAAGTCATCCGTGAAGGTAAGAACATATCGATAACCACCGCGCGATGCTACACTCATTGGACCACACACATCGGTATGTATGATTTCCAATAAGTCTGTAGCTCGCTCCATCATACCAGAAAATGGAGTCTTAGTCATTTTACCCATCAGACATGCTTCGCATCTTTCAAGTGATTCGAAATCAAGTGATTCAAGAACTCCATCAGAATGGAGTTTCTTCATGCGCTTCACTCCAATGTTACCAAGACGACAGTGCCACATATAGGTCGAGTTATCACTCGATTTCAAACGTTTAGCCTCAATGTTATTAATATGTGTATTTCCACTATCGAGATTACATAAGAATAGGCCATCTATCAAAGGTGCATGTGCATAAAACATATTACTCATATAAATTGAACAACCATTATTCTCGGACTTAAACAAGTAACCGTCTCGCAATAAAGAAGATCCCGATATAATGTTCATGCTTAACGCAGGCACCAAATAACAATTATTTAAGTATAAAACTAATCCCGATGGTAGATGAAGGGGTAGCGTGCCGACCGCGATCACATCAACCTTTGATCCGTTTCCCACGCGCATCGTCACCTCGTTCTTCGCTAGCTTCCGTTTATTCTGCAGCACCTGTTTCAAGTTACAAATATGAGCAACCGAACCAGTATCAAATACCCAGGAAATACTACGAGTACTAGTGAGATACACATCAATAACATGTATATCGGATATACCTTTCTTCTTGATGTTGCCGTTCTTCAAATCCGCCAAGTACTTTGGGCAATTACGCTTCCAGTGACCTTCTCCCTTGCAGTAAAAGCACTCAGTATCAGGCTTGGGTCCAGCCTTGGTCTTCTTAGTCGGTGCGGTAACTTTCTTACCACCCTTCTTGAAGTGTCCCTTTTGCTTAGACTTGCCTTTCTTGAATTTGGTGGTCTTATTGACCATCAACACTTGGTGCTCTTTCTTGATCTCCACTTCTGCAGATTTCAACATGGCAAAGAGTTCTGGCAACTGATTGTTCATGTTTTGCATATTGTAGTTCATCACAAAGTTCTTGTAACTTGGTGGTAGTGATTGGAGGACACGGTAAATCCCCAAAGCATTAGGAATCACTATACCCAAGCTTTGAAGTTTGTTTGCGTGCCCAGACATCTTAAGCACATGCTCACTGACGGAGCTGCCCTCTTCCATCTTGCAGTTAAAGAACTTTTCAGAAGCCTCATAGCTCTCAATCGCCGCGTGAGTCTCAAAGATCAATTTGAGAACACGGACAATATCATGTGGGTCTGAATTCTCAAACCTTTTCTGAAGCTCCGATTCTAAACCATACAAGATAGGACACTGAACTGTGGAGTACTGAGTCTTCCGAGCGAGGTAAACATTCTTTACTTCATCGGTAGCAGTAGCTGCAGGTGGGTCACCCAGCGGTGCATCCAGCACATAGGTCAAATTACCAGCTGTGAGGACAATCCTCAAATTGCGGAACCAATCCGCGAAGTTGCTTCCATTGTTTTTCAACTTTTCTTTCTCTAGGAACGCATTAAAATTGATGGT
Source organism: Avena sativa (assembly GCA_916181665.1). Lineage (NCBI taxonomy): Eukaryota > Viridiplantae > Streptophyta > Magnoliopsida > Poales > Poaceae > Avena > Avena sativa. Next base: position 357,186,809 of record OV702295.1, read on the forward strand.
AGGGGCCGCCATTGATCTACAACATATTTGCAATAGTTTAGACTAAGTTTATGACAAATTGAGTTCTAATTAATAGTTAAATTAATCTAGGTGAACTCCCACTCAAAACAATATCCCTCACATTGTTTTAGTGATCACACGAACCAAATCCACCACATCAACACCGATCATCACGAGAGTTGATATAGTTTCAATGGTGAACAATCGACATGTTCATCATATCTACTATATGATTCATGCTTTACCTTTCGGTGATCCGTGTTCCAAGACCATGTCTGTACATGCTAGTCTCGTCAAGATCAAACCTTAGTTTCCGCATGAGCAAATCTGTCTTGCTCACGTTGTATACACTTGCGGAATCTAACACACCCGATCATCACGTGGTGCTTCGAAACAACAAGCTTTAGCAACGGTGCTAACTAAGGGTGAACACTTTATGACTTGAAATTCATGTGCATGAGGGATCATCTTATAATGCTACCGTTGTTAATTAAGCAATACAAGATGCATAAAGGATTAACATCACATGCAATTCATAATATGTGATATGATATGGCCTTTCTTCTCTGTGCTTCCGATCTCCATCTTCAAGCACGAACATGATCTCCATCATCACCGGTATTGCATCAAGGTCAATGACGCTTCTCCATGGTTGTCGTCCACCGGCTTCAACTATTACAACTACTTTGAATAGACACGCGGGTCTTAAGAAAATTAAAGACAACCATATGGCTCCTGCCGGTTGCCAACTTACAATAAGGAACATTGCATACATCAAATATAATCACAATCATGGCCATATCATATCACAGCACACCCCTGCAAAACAAAGTTAGACGCCTCTACTTTCTTTGCATGTTTTACGTGGTTTGGGGCTTTCAATAAGTGTCGTTCTAACTTACGAACAAGAACCACAACATTGATACTAGTATTGACAATCACCCGTTGTAAATTGAATCTTAACTATGCTGGGAGAAACAGGCACCCGCAAAGCCACTTATGCAATACAAGTTGCATGTCAAGCGTGGAGCAAGTCTCATGAACGATGTCATGTAAGGTTAGCCCGGGCCGCTTCATCCCAACATCCCGCAAGATGCAAAGTACACAAGAAGCAATCGACAATAAAAGCATCAACGCCCACAATGACCATTGTGTTCTACTCGTGCAACAGATCTACATATAGACACGGCTCTGATACCACTGTAGGGTTTCGTAGCATGGAAAACAAAAAAATTCTACCGCATACAAACAAACAAGCCAAGATCTATCTACTAGATTGTAGCAACGAGTCGATGGAATAACTCACCCTCGAAGATTCCAAAGTGTTTAACAAGAGCGGATTCTCGTGGGTGATGTAGTCGTACTCTTGCCGATCTCAAGATCGCGTAGACGATCCTTCCGGCGCTGCATTCCGGCAGCGCTCCCGCAGTTGGTCACACGTTCGGTACTCGACGAAGACCTTCCTCTCCCTTGTTCCGGCAGGCAGCAGAGGTTGTAGCACTCTCCTCGCGATTTCGGCAGCACAACGGCGTGGTACCGGAAGTAGAGGGGAGATCTCGCAGGGCTTCGCCTTAAGCCGGAGCGAGTATGGTGGACTATGAGAGAGCTCCTTGGCGATCTAGGGTTTAGACATACCAAGGAGGAGGCTTGGCCGGTGGCTAGGGTTAGCTAGGCGGCGGCGGCGGCTTGTGCCCTAGGTGGCGGCGGCTTTGGAGGGCGGCGGCGGCTAGGGTTAGGGTTTAGAGGGGGGCAACTTGTGTGCTAGGAGGGGCAGCCCTGCCCCTCCTTTTATAGGTGGGAGGCGCCGGCCAAGGGGAGGGGAGTCCCTCCCCAACTCGGATCCCAAGTGGGCCGGCGGTGGAGGGGAGGAACTCCTCCCCAAGTAGGTTTCCTACTTCCCCTCCACCTTCCAAAATAGCCGTTTGACTTTTCAAATTGGCATTTGACTTTTCAAACTAGGATTTGATTAAACCATTTATTTTGTTCAGCGATGAAACCTAGTACATGATGCAATCATTCCAACTTGATATGACACATTCATGTACCCTTCCCCTCCGGAGTGCCGGACATTCCGGAACCTTCTAGAACATTCCCGATGAAAACACCGGAACCATTCTCCAACCCCGAAACAGGACTTTCCTTATATGAATCTTATTCTCCGGACCATTCCGGATCTCCTCGTGATATCCCGGATCCCATCCGAGACTCCGAACAACATTCGGTCTCTTACTCATCATTCCGTAACTACTCAAACAACGTCGAATCCTTAAGTTTGTCTCCCTACGGTTCGTGAATTATGCGGACATGATCGAGACACTTCTCCGAACAATAACCAATAGAGGAATCTGGAAATTCATATGGCTCCCACATATTTCTACGATTACTTTGCGATCGAATGGACCACTTACATACGATACCAATTTCCCTTTGTCTCACGATAGTTTACTTATCCGAGGTTATGATCGTCGGTATCTCTGCATACCTAGTTCAACCTCGTTACTGATAAGTAATCTTTTCTCGTTCCCGTGATATGTGATCCCTTGTGAGCCAGTCACATGCTTGCAAGCTAATTGGATGACATTCCACCGAGAGGGCCCAAAGTATATCTATCCGTCATATGAATGGACAAATCCCACTCTTGATCCATGTGTCTCAACCAATACTTTCCGAACACTCAATGCCACCTTTATAGCCACCCAGTTACGGTGTGGTGTTTGATGTCATCAAAGCATCCTTCCGGTGAAGGTGATATGCATGATCTCATGGTCGAAGGAATTAGGTTACTATGTATCAGAAAGCATATAGCAATTAAACTATTAAAATGACTTGATCTTTATGCTACACTTATCTATAGGAGTATGTCCACCATATCATTCTCCTAACGATATGATCTTGTTGTTAATAACATCTCAATGTTCATGATAGGGAAACCACAATCATTTATTAACCAACAAGCTAGTATTATAAAGAGGCTTTACTAGGGACTTCAATTTAAGTTTACAAATCACACAAGTATTAATGTTTCCTTGTTAATACTATTATAGCATGAATGTAAACATTTATCATAAACACAAAGATATAATAATAACTACATTTATTATTGCCTCTAGGGCATATCTCCAACACATGATGGGGGGAAGGGTGAGCACCGTGATTCTTGGTACTCTCCTGATCCTCCCATCCCACACCCTCATGTGTACAATAGGGGTGACCCACCTAAGCTTTCAGAGTCTGCTACTTTTGCTCAATGGCAATCACTAATGAGAACTCATGTGCGCAGCTCTTGCATTGAACTATGGAACATCATCGAGCGTGGACTCTTTATTGGGGATCCAACCAACTTGACAAGAAGAGAGATTGTCAATAGTCAACTCAATGCCACTGCTTTGCACATGATTCAACAAGGTTTGGGGACAAAGGATTATCCACACATTGAGCACTTTAGCATTGCCAAGGAAGCTTGGGATGCTCTCACTGTGTTGTTTGTTGGAAATGAGAGTATGAGGAGGAACCGATTTGATGCTCTAAGCAATGAGGCCGAAGGCTTCTACATGAAAGAAGGTGAAGACCACAAAGACATGTATCGAAGGCTCAAGACAACTGCCACCGCTTTTAGAAATGTGGGTGCCTCGCATGTGGATGATGCATGGATAAAAAGGAAATATGTGAGTGCACTCATGCCTTTTGAGCCCACCGACTTGAAGAGCTTACAAGGAAGACACAACTACCATCTCATGACCTCAAATGAAGTTATGCAAGAGATGGCCGCTTTCAAGGTCGCCGCCAAGAATACCAAAGATGCCCGTGCTTGTGCCCTCGATATGAGCAATGTGGTCAATGTTGCTTTGAAGGCCAAAGTTGTGGACCTTGAAGATGAAGATGATAGTGATGAAGGACTCTCCTTGGACCATCCCGATGAAGTCAAGATTGCTCATGGTCAATATATGGCTTTCTATGCAAAGAACTTTTGGAAGAACCCCGCCAAGGCCAAGATGGAAATGCAACGAAGAAGCAATCCAAATGGGAAAAGAGAGAATACCACTAGGTTGAGAACTTGCTTCAATTGTGGTGACCGCTATCACTTTGTGGCAAGCTGCCCCTATGAGACGAGAGAAGATAATGGTGGTAAGCTTGTGTTGAAGAAGAATCTCAAGGCACCTTACAAGAAACCCTTCATCAAAAAGAATCCCGTCAACAAGAAGTCGGGAGAAATTGTCTTGATCACTCATGAAGAATACTCCTCCGACAATGAAGATGATGAAGATGAGGAAGAAGAAACTTCACATGGTGTGGCTGCTCTAGCTACCACCTCTACTCCGACACTCTCACTCTTCGATTCTCCAAATGAGAACTCTTCCACCAAGAACGCCACTTGCCTTATGGCAAGAGGAACGGAGGTATCCTCATCATCCCACTCTATTCAATTAGATAATGATGAAATTGATGATGAAATGTCTCTTGATGTTAAAAAGGAATTAATTGCCTTTGATGAGTTCATGACTAACCTAGAAGGTGATGCTAAACTACATTTTGGGAACATCTTAGATCAACTCTCCCATACTCAAGAGCTTCTAGATGTTAGATGTAAACTTGGGCATGAACATATGATTGAACTAGAGGCTTTAAGCAATGCTCTAGAAGAAGAACAAGAGACTAGGTTGTCCCTTGAGTCAAAACTTGAAGGGCTTGATCAGGCCAATGACATCATTGTTAACAAACTCATCAAAGAGCGTGATCATGCTATTGCTAAATACAAAAGGGCTAAAAGGACAAGATTGAGTTTGGTGTGGTTCATGAAAAACTTGCCGAGGACTTTAGTTTGCTCAACAAGGCTCACAAGGCCTTGGAGGGTGAACTCTTGTCTCTCACAAAGTCCCATGAAATGCTTCAAACTCAATTGGCCAATATACCTTCACCTAGTAACTTCATTCCATCTAGTAGCACAACTATTCTTAAAGAGAATGCTAGGTTGAAGGGGGAGCTTGCTAAGGCCACATTTCCACAAGGCAACAAGTCTATTGATGATATTTTGAGCAACCAAAGGCGTAGTGGTGATAAAGGGGGCATTGGTTTTGTCTCCAAAACAAAGAATAAGAACAACAAGAAGAAGAAGGACAAGCCCGCACAAGAGACCAACAAGACCATTGTGGAGAGTAAGACCACAAATGGTAAAACTATGTCTCATGATGATTTTGCGGAAGTGCTAACCCTCACTATGTTCTAATGCGTGATTACTATGGTGATGTGTATGCACAATGTGTTGGCCCTTATGATGGTTATATTGCTTGGTCTATTTGGGTTCCCAAGACCCTTGTTGCTAACAAAAGAGGACCCATTGAAAAATGGGTACCTAAAAACTAGCTTGATCTTTTGTAGACTTATGCTTCCGGAGGGTCAAAATGGGTGATCGATAGTGGTTGCACAAGTCATATGACCGAAAGCTCGTCTATTGTCAAGGACTTGGTGCCAAATGAAGATCAAATCACCATCACATATGCCGACAAGTCAAAGTCTAAGGTAATGGGTTTCGGCAAGGTAGTGGTGGCTCACGACATTACACTCGTGAACGTCATGCTTGTTGAAACCCTTGGATACAATTTACTTTCAGTCCGTGCTCTTGGAAAGATGGGCTTTGCCGTCTTTATTGATGATGATATTGTGGTCTTCATGTGGAGCAAGTCTCTCAAGGTCGCTTTCGTTGGGTACGTCGAAAATGACTTGTATGTGGTGGACTTTTCGGGGCAAGCCACTGCAGGTCCGATGTGCTTATACGGAAAGGCCGATGTGGGTTGGCTATGGCACCGCCGACTAGCCCATGTCAATATGAGAACTTTGCAAAGTCTCCATAAAGAGGGCCATATTGTTGGACTAAAAGAAAATGTTTCCTTTGCCAAAGATCGTGTTTGCAGGGCATGTGTTCTAGGGAAGATGCATGACGCTCCTCACAAGCCCACGAACCAAATCAAGTCTAACAAGATCTTGGAACTCCTCCATGTGGACCTATTTGGTCCTCCATCTCATGCAAGTCTTGGAGGGAAGAAATATTGTTTGGTGATTGTTGACGACTTTTCAAGATACTCTTGGGTTTATTTCTTCAAGTTGAAGAGTGAAACTCAAAGGACTTTTATCGACTTCATCAACTTGGTTCAACGGCAACACAATGTTCCCGTGTTGATTATAAGAAGTGACAATGGCACCGAGTTCAAGAACTACACCTTGAATGTTTTCCTTAGTGATGAGGGGATTAAACATCAATATTCCGCTGCATACACCCCTCAACAAAATGGTGTGGCCGAAAGGAAGAACCGGACTCTTATTGAGATGGCTAGGACCATGTTGGTGGATTTTAAATCTCCATACAACTTTTGGGCCGAAGCCGTCTCCACCGCTTGCCATGCTTCAAACCGACTCTACCTCCGCAAGAAAATCAACAAGACTCCATATGATATACTTACCGGTAACAAGCCCAACATATCTTATTTCCGGGTGTTCGGTTGTAAGTGTTTCTATCTCATCAAAGGTGTTCGTTTGTCTAAATTCGAGTCTAAAGCATTAGAGGGTATTTTTGTTGGCTATGGTCTCGAATCTCACACTTATAGAATCTATGACAAGCTCTCCGGAGCCGTCATAGAATCTTGTAGTGTGACCTTCGAAGAATATGATGGTCCCCAAGGGGTGCGTGTTGATGCTTGTGATGCAGATGATGAAATGCCTCAGGATGCCATAGGAAGAATGGGTGTGGGTTATATCCACCCCGTTGAGGAACCCCTTATGGCGGATCAAGAAGAACTATGCTCCACTCGAGTGGAGCCCTCATCTTCACAACCTCAACATGCTCCATCTACCGAAGAGGACATTGACTCAAGCCAAAGACAAGATGTGGACCCTCAACATAGTGATCAATGTGTGAACTCTAATCAAAGGGAGCTTGGTCCATTCGATGGGTTGTCAAGTGGTGCCAAGTCAATTTGTCAAGGAAGATCCATCCAAACTATGTTGAGACAAGCTCAAATTGATGCTAGAAGAGCACTTGATCAAGACCAAGGTCAATCCTTGCCTACCAATGTTGAGGATGACTCCAATGATGATCAAGGTCAAGTTGATGGTCAAGACGAGGATCAAAATGATGAAGAGGGTCCTCCAAGAAACAATGAGGAGATCCACGCTCGTCGCGAAGCTAGAAAAGAAAGAATGTTGGAAATAAGAGACCACACCCTCCAAAATGTTGTCGGAGATCTAAGGAAAGGAATTTCCACAAGAGCACAATTGAAGAGGTTCAGTGAACATCAAGCACACATCTCCATGATTGAACCAAAGAAAGTGTGGGAAGCTCTTGAAGATTCGGATTGGTTAGAAGCTATGCACAAAGATCTCAACAACTTTGAGAGAGTGGAAGTTAGTTGAGAAGCCAAAAGATTGCCGCAATGTTATTGTAACAAAGTGGATATTCAAGAACAAGCAAGATAAGAATGGGATTATTGTAAGGAACAAGGCTAGATTGGTTGCACAAGGGTATTCTCAAATTGAAGGCATTTATTATAGAGAGACTTATGCACCCGTGGCTCGCCTTGAGTCCATTAGTATCCTTCTTGCTTATGCGGCACATCATAACTTTAAGTTGCAACAAATGGATGTAGAAAGTGCATTCCTTTATGGTCCTTTAAATGAATTGGTATATGTTAAGCAACCCCCAGGATTTGAGGACCCCAACTTCCCAAACCATGTCTACAAACTTGATAAGGCGCTCTATGGGCTCAAGCAAGCCCCACACACGTGGTATGAGCACCTTAGAGAGTTATTGTTTGACCGTGGCTTTGAGGTTGGGAAAATCGATCCTACTCTTTTTACTAAGAGGGTCAATGGGGAGCTTTTTGTATGCCAAATATATGTTGATGATATTATCTTTGGCTCATCTAACAAAGCTTTTAATGATGAATTCTCAAAGCTTATGACTAGTAGGTTCCGGATGTCCTTGATGGGGGAGTTGAAAGTATTTCTTGGCTTTGAGATCAAGCAAGTTAGAGGAGGAACATTCTTCAATCAAGCCAAGTATACTCAAGATATGCTCAAGAGATTCAAAATGCAAGATTTGAATGGAGCTCCAACTCCCATGGCAACAAAGACTCATCTAGAACAAAATCCAAATGGTAAAGATGTGGATCAAAAGGTATATCGGTCTATGATTGGTTCTTTGCTTTACCTTTGTGCATCTAGACCCGATATTGTGTTGAGTGTAGGTGTGTGTGCAAGATATCAAGCGGATCCTAAGGAAAGCCATTTAATGGCGGTCAAGAGAATCTTTCGATATTTAGTTCATACCCCATTTTATGGTCTTTGGTACCCTCAAGGCTCAACATTCGCTCTTTGTGGATACACGGATTCGGATTGGGCAGGAGACAAGGATGATAGAAAATCAACATCTGGGGCTTGCCAATTCCTTGGTAGGTCCTTGGTATGTTGGTCTTCTAAGAAGCAAAATTGTATATCTCTCTCCACCGCCGAAGCCGAGTATGTTGCTGCTGCTAGTGCTTGCACCCAATTGCTATGGATGAGGCAAACTTTAAAGGAATACGGTGTCCATTGTGACAAAGTGCCTCTTCTATGTGACAATGAAAGTGCCATCAAGATTGCATACAACCCGGTGGATCACACAAGGACAAAGCATATTGAGATTCGACATCACTTCATTAGAGATCATGTTGCTAGAGGTGATATTGATCTATCCTATGTATCAACCAAAGATCAACTTGCCGATATCTTCACGAAGCCACTTGATGAAGCAAGGTTTTGCTACTTGAGGAATGAACTAAATATCGTAGATTCAAGGAGTTTGACTTGATTATCTTGCACTCTCACCTAATACTCAACCCATATTTGGTTTAGGTGTAGGCATGGACATAGGGGGAGTGCGATCCTAATTGATTGGACTATCCCTCCCCCATTATGCGCAAAGTAAACAAAATCATTCATCTTAATATCATTTTGTGATATGTGAGCTCAATGATGAGTTTCGGTAATGGACCCAAGATATATCTTCGTGGTGCCAAGCCGAGTATACTCAAATATGGTGGCCTAGGCCACCGCCCCCTCTCAATCGAGAGGTTGATGTACTTACTTGTGTTTGTCATCTATTTGAATTGGTTTTCACTCATGATTGTCATCTATTTGAATTGCCTTCATTGTTCTTAGAATCATGCACTCTAGTTTGGTGTTTATTTGCTTCTTCCATTTTTTAGTGCATGTGCCTCTCTGCTCACTTGTCTTAACCCAAGCCTCCTTACTCCCTCACGAAAACCTTCTCTCTATCCGCACAAGAATCATCCTTGATCCCAGGCTTTGGCATCAGATAGGACCGGTACTACCGGATGTGCGAGCGGTACTACCGGACCTGGTAAGTTCCCAGGTCGGCTCCTGGAAGAACTGCTCCAGGAACGGTACTACCGCCCACATGTCCGGTCCTACCGGTCACCGGTACTACCGGTTGTGGAACCGGTACTACCGCTTACAAGCGGTACTACCGCTCCAACAACCGGTACTACCGGTTGACGGTTTCCAGGTATATATTCGACGCGTGGGGAGAGGCACCCCTCAGTGCCTCATTATTCCCCACGCCCTCCACTCAAACCTGCGCCGCCACCGGAGATCTTGAAGCCACCGGAGCCCTGCCGCGCCCTCCTCTCTCCGGATTCTCCTTGGATTCGGCCTCTTGGCGGGCTCCCACTCCTTTCCACCGCCATGGATCCCGGTACAACCGCCCTTTCTCTCCCCGTTTGATTTCCCCATTAGATCTAGGTTTTGGCTTAGATTTGTGGAGAAATTGACTATTTGCAAGGTTGTACTGCCATATGATTCCTTGTTACCGAGTAGAATATTCTATTTTGCAGTTTTATGCCGTCAATTTGGGCCGTTTCCATCAGATCTGACGCTTGTGTGCCGCTCAACCGGTAGTACCGGAACTTTTTCCGGTACTACCGCTTGCAAGCGGTACTACCGGTCGTCAGGTACGGTAGTACCGGTCCACTCTGACCACATTTTTCTGCCTAAATTGTAGATTCTCTCGTTTGCTCCTTTTTGATTCTTGTGCCCTTACCCCCGTGCTATCCTCCCTCGTGCTTTCACAGATGCAGGTGGTTCTCGGGGGTGCACGCAAGCTCTCCAAGTCTAGCCGTGAGATTGTTGAGGAAGAGACGGAGTCTGAGGAAGAGGTTATGCCACAACCAAGACACCGTTCCAAGTTGACTGCCACTCGAGGTGGTCGTGGGGGTCGTGAAGGGGTTACCAAGCGCTCAGCTGGGCGTGGCAGCGCCCTCCCTCTCGCCCCCCTTCCACTGGGCGTACCAAAAGTCTCAGCTCTGGGCCATCTGGGCCAAAGAAACTGTCAGACATCTTTGAGTCAGAGTTTAGGGCTCTCAGGATTGAAAATGCATACTCCCGCAACCGGAGCGAGGCAAGGGAAGACAGTCTCTTCTATGATGATTTCCAAGAGCGTGTTTATCATGAGGTTCTTTTGACCAACATCCAGATGGTGGTGCCTCAGCAGTGGATTGACATGGGACACATTGACAAGAATCTTGACTACTTTGCTGAAGCTAAGGAAATCTGCTCTCACCTTGGCTTGTTCCCCATTATGGAGTTTCAGTATGACTATGATCCCCTCCTTATCTGCCAGTTTTATGCCACTGCACATTTCCACACTGGCCGCACTCGGAAGATTACCTGGATGACTCAAGGTGCTGTCAAGGAAGCCACACTTGCGGAGTTTGCTGCAATCTTGGGGTATGAAGATCGCGGCCGAGACGTTCCTTGTGGTTTTCGCTGTCACATGCGGGAGCATCCCTCCAAAAAGGATGTTCTTACACCTTTGTATATTCGAGGTCGTGGGGTTGCTTGCAAGATCAAGGATCTACTCCCCACATATGACATTCTCCATCGCATTTTCCGTGAGACTGTTGCTCCTCGTGTGGGCAACAAGGATGAGATACATGGGTTCTCTGTTGACTTGCTATTCAACACATTCCTCAACCGAGAATCAGGCAATCCTCTTGATGTGACAGACTTCATATGGAATGAAATGGTTGATGCTGCACACACTCGGAGGGTTCCACCATTTGCTCCTTATATTATGGCCCTTGTTGTGTCAAAGTGCCCCGTCATTGCTAGGACTCTCTCCACTCGCTCTCTCATTGTGCACAGGCCAAAGGCACTCAAGATTAAGACCCATGCTAAACCTCGCGTTGCGGCGGGTGAGGAGGATGAGGATGACTCTGAGGATGCTGACAGTGGTCATGACGCTGATTATGTTGTCTCTCGTCGCAAGAATGCTAAGCCCTCTTGGGCCAAAAGGATGAAGGTCAAGCTCAAGAAGATCTTCTGCTTACAGGTGGACAACCAGAAGCGCATGTATGAGGCGCATGTGTATGCCAAGAAAGCCAGTGCTCGGCAGAAGGAAATAATGTCTGCTCAAGGTTTGACCATCTCCGAGGGGTCCGAGAACAACATCACTCCAGAAGATCAGTGGATCTCTCAGCACAGCCGTTGGGACGATGATGTCTCTTCCTCGCACCGCGCCCCACCCACTTATGAGGATGAGGAGGACCTTGAGGATGATGATGAGGAGGAGGAGGATGATTGACCGTTGGGACAGTAGTTTTGCACTTATCCCTTTTTGGCGTCTTGATGCCAAAGGGGGAGAAGTTGCACTTTAGGCATGGGTGTTGCATGGGAAGTCACAAGCTCGTTCTTTTCTTGGATCCTTTTATTGCTTGTGAACTTCGATTCGATTTCCCTCTATTTATGTGTGAAACTATGTGTTTATATCGTGTGAGACTATGTGGTTACTACGTGGCTATTTCATGGATCCATCGTATGAGACTATGTGGTTTATTTCATTGGATCCATCTTGTGATGTTATGCGGTATTTATTGTCTATATATTCCTCATCACATGTGTTGTGCAAAGGTATGTTTTTCAAATGCTAGTATCCATATTTGTGCACCCATGTTGGGTTTGTAAAATAGAGGGGGAGGTTTGTTTCTACACATCTAGGGGGAGTCCCATCTCTATTTTACAAATATCATATGCTTACTATTAAAATCATCTTGCAAAAGTGTATTGTCATCAAACACCAAAAAGGGGGAGATTGAAAGAGCATTTTTCTATCCCTCTGATTTTGATGTTTGATAACAACACACTTATCGGTTTAACTGTGTGCTAAGTTCATCACAGGTTTGATAAGAGGTGGCACAAATAATGGCATATCAATTTCCCTTGCAAAAACCTCTGTGTCAACCGGTAGTACCAGAACTACGACCGGTACTACCGCTTGACACCGGTACTACCGGTTCCAGTACCGGTTGGCACTGACCAAAGCTGATAAAGGTGTGTGCTAGTCAGTACCCCCCGGTACCACGGAGCGGCACTACCGGTCCAACCGGTAGTACCGCTTGGTACAAGCGGTACTACCGCTTGAGACGGTCGTACCGCTCGGCAGTACCGGAGCATACTGACTAGCACTCACCCCTCTCCGTTTTTGTCAGTACCAAGCGGTACTTGGGACCAGTACTACCGCCCAAACCGGTAGTACCGCTTCCTACGACCGGTACTACCGCTTGGGGGTAGTACCGCAAGGGCGATACCGCCCAAAACTGAAGAATGCTGAAGAACTGGAGCACCTCCGATACCTAGTTCGGTACTTGACCGATACTACCGCTTGCAAGCGGTACTACCGGTACATTAAATGCTCCAACGGCCATATTTCGTGGAGGAGTATAAATACCCCTCCACCTACCTTGGGACAAAGTGCTCAGCTCATTAAAGTCAAAGACCACCATTGGAGTCCATTGGAGCCACTCAAATCTTCAAGATCTCCTCATCCCACCACCCAAAGTCCTTGATCTTTGGGGAATCGAAGGAGGAGGCCCCGATCTACTACTTCACCAAAAGAGATCTTCATTTCCCCCTCATTTCATTGAGGGCCCCCCTTTGCTCTAGTGTTTTCTTGGAAACCCTAGTTCTTGTTTTGGTTCTTACAAGCTTGTCTTTGATTGCTTTGACAGCTTGCTTGTATTTGGGAGCCTCCAATTAAGTTGTGGATGTGTGCCCCAAACTTGTAACAGTGCCGGCTTCCACCTTGAAGGCTGCCGATATAGTGGAAGGTGAATCGATCCCGTTGGGGTGAGATTCATCGGAGAACAAGGGAGGCCTCTCGTGGCGTTGGTGGTTTGAAACCACCCCCTCTCCAAACATAGACGTACTTCCCCTCAAAAGGAAGGAACTACGGGAAACAAATCCTTGTGTCTCCGCGTCCACTCTTCGGTTACTTCTATCCTTTACCGCACCTTACTTACTCGTTACTACTTTGTGTTGCGGTAGCACTTGCTTAATTATCATATAGGTAAATTCACCATAGTTGCATTATCTAGAGAATTTACCTTATTGTCAAACCTTAATTTGAAAAAGAAGAAAATTTGAAGTAGCACCTATTCACCCCTCCCTCTAGGTGCCCATATGATCCTTTCAGGGGGGGCACAACGTGCTCAACCTCCATGGGCACAGCGGCGTTCGTGGGAACCGCCGAAGGTGCTGTTGGAGATATGCCCAAGAGGCAATAATAAAGTGGTTATTATCATATCTTTATACTTATGATAAATGTTTACATTCATGCTATAATAGTATTAACAAGGAAACATTAATACTTGTGTGATTTGTAAACTTAATTTGAAGTCCCTAGTATAGCCTCTATACTTCACTAGCTTGTTGGTTGATTGATGATTGTGGTTTCCCTATCATGAACATTGAGATGTTATCAACAACAAGATCATATCATTAGGAGAATGATGTGATGGACATACTCCTATAGATAAGCGTAGCATAAAGATCAAGTCATTTCAAATAGTTCAATTGCTATATGCTTTCTGATACATAGTAACCTAATTCCTTCGACCATGAGATCATGCATATCACCTTTACTGGATGGATGCTTTGATGTCATCAAACACCACACCGTAACAGGGTGGCTATAAAGGTGGCATTGAGTGTTCGGAAAGTATTGGTTGAAACACATGGATCAAGAGTGGGATTTGTCCATCCACATGACGGATAGATATTCTCTGGGCCCTCTCGGTGAAATGTCATCCAATTAGCTTGCAAGCATGTGACTTGGTCACAAGGGATCACATATCACGGGAACGAGAAAAGAGTACTTATCAGTAACGAGGTTGAACTAGGTATGCAGAGATACCGACGATCATAACCTCGGATAAGTAACATATCGTGAGACAAAGGGAAATTGGTATCGTATGTAAGTGGTTCATTCGATCGCAAAGTAATCGTAGAAATATGTGGGAGCCATATGAATTTCCAGATTCCTCTATTGGTTATTGTTCGGAGAAGTGTCTCGATCATGTCCGCATAATTCACGAACCGTAGGGAGACACACTTAAGGATTCGACGTTGTTTGAGTAGTTATGGTATTATGAGAAAGAGACCGAATGTTGTTCGGAGTCTCGGATGGGATCCGGGATATCACGAAGAGATCCGGAATGGTCCGGAGAATAAGATTCATATAAGGAAAGTCCCATTTCGGAGTTGGGGAATGGTTCCGGTGTTTTCATCGGGAACATTCTAGAAGGTCCCGGAATGTCCGGCACTCCGGAAGGGGAAGGGTACATGAATGTGTCATTGTAAGTTGGAATGATTGCATCATGTACTAAGTGTTCTCGCTGTCCAAAATAAAGGGTTTATTTAAATCCTAAATTGAAAAGTCAAACGGCTAGTTTGAAAGTCAAACGGCAATTTTGGGAAGTGGGAAAAGAGGAGGAGTATGAAACCGAGTTGGGGAGGGAGACCTCCTCCAACCGGCGGCCAACTCCAATGCCGAGTTGGGGAGGGACTCCACTCCCTCCCCCTGGCGCGCCAGCCCCCTCCCACCTATATAAGGAGGGGCAGGGCTCCCCTCCTTACACACACAAGTTCCTATCCTCTAATCTAAACCCTAGACCTAAACCCCGGTTTAGAGCTATTTCGGTTTAGAGCCTTCTAATTGGTTTAGAGCCTTCTAATTGGTGTGTCTAATTACTAGACCACTAATAGCCTCTCTCATAAGCTCCACCATACTCGCACCGGCTTAAGGCGAAGCCCTGCGGGATCTCCCCTCTACTTCCGGTACCACGCCGTTGTGCTGCCGGAATCACGAGGAGAGTGCTACAACCTCCGCTGCCTGCTGGAACAAGGGAGAGGAAGGTCTTCGTCGAGTACCGAACGTGTGACCGACTGCGGGAGCGCTGCTGGAACGTGGCGCTGGAAGGATCGTCTATGCGATCTTGAGATCGGAAAGAGTACGACTACATCACCCACGAGAATCTGCTCTCGTTAACCGCTTTGGAATCTTCGAGGGTGAGTTCCACTATCGACTCGTTGCTACAATCTAGTAGATAGATCTTGGCTTGTTTGTTTGTATGCGATAGAAATTTTTTGTTTTCCATGCTACGAACCCCTATAGTGGTATCAGAGCCGTGTCTATATGTAGATCTGTTGCACGAGTAGAACACAATGGTCATTGTGGGCGTTGATGCTTTTATTGTCGATTGCTTCTTGTGTACTTTGTATCTTGCGGTATGTTGGGATGAAGCGGCCCGGGCTAACCTTACATGACATCGTTCATGAGACTTGCTCCACGCTTGACATGCAACTTGTATTGCATAAGTGGCTTTGCGGGTGCCTGTTTCTCCTAGCATAGTTAAGATCCAATTTACAACGGGTGATTAACAATACTAGTATCAATGTTGTGGTTCTTGTTCGTAAGTTAGAACGACACTTATTGAAAGCCCCGAACCACGTAAAACATGCAAAGAAAGTAGAGACGTCTAACTTTGTTTTGCAGGGGTGTGCAGTGATGTGATATGGCCATGATTGTGATTATATTTGATGTATGCAATGTTCCTTATTGTAAGTTGGCAACCGGCAGGAGCCATATGGTTGTCTTTAATTTCAGTTAAGACCTGCGTGTCTATTCAAAATAGTTGTAATAGTTGATGCTGGTGGACGACAACCATGAAGAAGCATCATTGACCTTGATGCTATGCCGGTGATGATGGAGATCATGTTCGTGCTTGAAGATGGAGATCGAAAGCACAAAGAAGAAAGGCCATATCATATCACATATTATGAATTGCATGTGATGTTAATCCTTTATGCATCTTGTATTGCTTAGTAGACGACGGTAGCATTATAAGATGATCCCTCATACACATAAATTTCAAGTTCTAAAGTGTTCACCCTTAGTATGCACCGTTGCCAAAGCTTGCTGCTTCGAAGCACCACGTGATGATCGGGTGTCTTTGATTCCGCGGGTGAATACAACGTAAGCAAGCCAGATTTGCTTATGCGGTAGCTAAGGTTTGATCTTGACGAGCCTAGCATGTACAGACATGGCCTCAGGAACACGGATCACCGAAAGGTAAAGCATGAGTCATATAGTAGACATGATGAACATGTTGATTGTTCGCCATTAAAGCTACATCAACTCTCGTGATGATCGGTTTTGATGTGGTGGATTTGGTTCGTGTGATCACTAAAACAATGTGAGGGATATTGTTTTGAGTGGGAGTTCACCTAGATTAATTTAATTATTAATTAGAACTCAATTTATCATAAACTAAATCAAAGTGAATTTGCATAGTTGTTGTAGTCATTGGCATAAGTTTACCACCTTGCGCTTAGTTATAATTGAGATAATAGAACTATAGAATTCTGGTTAGTTACTTTACGAACTGGTATCGTATTGTTTTGAAGTGTTAATCTAAAGTTTAAAGTCCTATTGCAAACTTTCAGTAAGTTCCGGTTACTCCATGAAGTTTAATAATTGGTATTAAAACAAGAGTGACAATTCCAAGTGTTAGTATATAAGTATCATGTTTGTCTCCATGATTCTTGATATTCAAAGGATTGTCTTAATATCAAGGTTATCTAGGATCTGAAAGAGTTGTTTCAGAAACCATGATGTGTGGAAGATATTGTGATATCTGAAACGAAGTTTTGGTTACAACATGATAGAGTATAATATGGCAAAGTCATGTTCTCATGTTTGATGAGAATTTGCAAAAGGTTGGAGACACTAGTTGTCCTAATCTTCCAAAAGGTTTTGGAGAGCATCATTATACTCGTGATTCACCGTTATAAGCTAAAAGTAGCTTGGTCATGGACGATTCCATGATGAAGGTGAATATTTGATGTAGGTAAAATGTTTACTACACCAAGAAATTACTAAAGAAAGGAATTTGAAAGAACACCAAATATTTGATAATGGTGATCTACTTCAAAGTGCAAGTTCAAAGACATTGGTATTTTACTATACACGCTTTGGACTATGTGTCGTATGTATGACTCCACTGTTGATGTTGATAGATTCTTTCAAACAGAAAAGGAGATACTGAAAGAGAATCTCATAAATATATGGCAGAAAAGAAAAGACTAGAATCGTTCAGTTTAAGTATATAGATGATATACATGTTATGGCTATATTCTTTGCTTGTTAAACAATGTGGTTCTCAAGTATTTGATACTGAATTTGTTGGTGTGAATCGTCATACGAAACAACACAATTCATGAACTACAATGGCCTAAGTAACTAGCAAAAGAATATGTGATGATGTTCATCGAGAACAAATAAAGGGTTATTGTATTGCTCGTTAAACATCAAAGCTTGCCTTCAAAGATTTGTTTTATCAGGTATTATGAGAACAAAAGGGTTTGTTCAAATAATTGCCGTAATCCATAAAAGATGGATGATTCGCAAATCTCGTTGGAGACATCACATCCATAAAACTAGTGCTAAAAATGTCGAAAGACAAATTGATTGAAAGATCACTTAGGAAGTGACATCGCCGTTTAAATTATATTGGAAAGAAAACATGAAGAAAATCCATATGGATGGAATTTTGGAGTCTATTTGATTTTGATCAAATGACGCTTGTGAAACTTTCCTAGAGATAATTAAAACTTCGTTCATAGGTCGAAAGGGAACGAAAGACTAGCTTATTGGAACTTGTGCATATTGTTGTACGAACTCCATTATGTGTAGTCAAGAGCGATGGATTTCAACTTCATATGCTTTCTCCGAAAATTTGAGTGAATATGTGAATATTTACTTAATAAGGATGAAGTATGAAATATTTGAAAAGTTCAAAAGACTTTCAAGATGAAGTGCAAAATCATTGTAACAAGAATATGAATAGTTTATGATAAAGATCATAAAGGAAGATATTTGAATTACAAGTTTAGCATAATACCTAAGATTTAAGGAATCGTCCGTGGATTTGCATTTCCCGAAACACCATAAGAGTATGGAGCGTTCGAGATATGTAATTGAACCTTGTTTGACATGGTAAGATCAAAGGTATAATTCATAAAACTGCTATTATATTTTAAAGATTAAAAGCTTTAGAGATTACCGTTTTCCACTACAAGAGCTCCATCATAATCCGCTGAAATGACACCATATAAGGTTATGGTTTGGGATAAAACCCAAGTAGTCCTTTCTTAAACATTGGTATGCTATGCATAAGAAAGATGTTTGCAACCAAAGTCGGATAAACCTGTCTTTGTATTACTGTTAAGTATTCCTCCATAAACACCGGAGACAAAAGTGTTTGTCGCTTAGAACGTCAAGTTTCTTTGAGAAGGAATTTTTCGTGAAAAGTTAAAGGGGAGGACAATAGAACTTTGATAAGGTTAAAAGAACCTTAGCTATATGTGCAAAGTTGCGCATCACCGAAAAGTGTTCTGGAGGCAGCAACAATGCTCATGGCTCACGTGCCTCAAAGGTTGTGGTCACGGAGATCCAAGTTTCTATTGAAACAAGTAGGTCGGATGAACAATCAAATACCAAGATTTGAGGGTTGAATCATTATTTGAGAATAATGAACCTACTACATGCAAAGAAGCGATGATAGGCCCTAACTCCGTCAAATGACTTGAAGCCATATAATCCGTGATAGTTCCATACACGAGAAATCAAGTTTTGAACTTGAAGGACCCTCGAAAAAGGTGTAAGACCTTGCAGTTGTGTTTGGATCTATAAAGAAGTAGACATGGATGTTTCACATCTATGAAATAGTCGACATGTTGGGAAAGAGTTCACAACAATGTTCAAAGGTTGTATATGACAAGATTTGATCTTTCATAGCGATTTTTAGTCTAGACGGATTAATGTAGCAACCAATACATATAATTTGTTATGTGGTAGTAGAATAAACAAAACAAGTTCTTCTAATAGAATGGTTACCTAGGACGTGTGCATGACACGGTCCAAAGGGTTTTGTTAATTCAAAGGATGCTAAAAGCATATGCAAACTTCAATGGTTGAAGTAAGCATAGCGGAGTTGGAATCTTCACTATGATGAAACTGTTAAAAGAGTTTAATTTCATCGGAGACAATGAAGATGCTTGCATTTGCAAGAAATTAAGTGGGAGCGCTAAGACATGTTTCTAATACATTATGTGGAAGACATATTGTTGATTGGAAATAATGTATATTTTATTAACACATATTAAGAATTTCATAAAGATGAAAGACTTAGGCAAAACCCAAATATTTGGCATCAATAGACGCTAATATGGTTGTGCCAGAAGTACATAGACGAGATATTGAATGAATTCAATATAGAAACTACAAGAAAGGTTCTTGTTGCACAGAAAGGATTGAAAGAGTTCAATGTTGATGATATATTCAAGTGTATTGGCACTTGGTAAGTGAAACAAAGATTCAAGTATAGATTGATACTTGATGTATGAAATCACAAAGAGTATTTATATCAATCATACTGTGATATGTACAAATCCAGATATGTCCTATGCTATAAATATTATGAGCATATACCAGAATGATTCATAAGATGATCATTGGACGATAGTAAGGATATTCTTATGATCTTTTGGAAGAACTAAGAGTATATTATTTGTAGAAGTGACAAATAGATGGTTAGTTCATTGTAGAAGTACTACATTGATACTAGCTTTATCACAAAGTACAAATTTAGTTTATCTCAATCTAAATTAAGGGTGGCACAATATAATGGAAAGTGAGTTCCATAATGGATTTGGATGAGTTCCAAAGTTAAGACATTGTGACAGATACTACAACAAAGGGCTAAGTATATGACTGCTATTATAGCAGCAAAAGAGGGCATTTGTGTCAAGTAGTTTGTTATCAAACTAGGTGTAGTTCACAGCGGGATAATACTATGAAGATATATTTTGCGACAATATTATCAACATGTTTTAACCCCAAAGAACTAAAGGTCACACCGAAAGACCAAATCATACAAAGCCATCTCATTAGAGAATGAGTGATGCGTAGAGACGCAAAGACATGCAATTACACACGGACCTGGAAGTGTCAGATCCGGAGATCAGTTAACCACTAGAAATCGTGTACATACAACACCGTAAAGCCATAGGTGTTGAATACACAAAGGTTTGAAACTAGATTATTGACTCTAGTGCAAGTGGGAGACTGTTGGAGATATGCCCAAGAGGCAATAATAAAGTGGTTATTATCATATCTTTATACTTATGATAAATGTTTACATTCATGCTATAATAGTATTAACAAGGAAACATTAATACTTGTGTGATTTGTAAACTTAATTTGAAGTCCCTAGTATAGCCTCTATACTTCACTAGCTTGTTGGTTGATTGATGATTGTGGTTTCCCTATCATGAACATTGAGATGTTATCAACAACAAGATCATATCATTAGGAGAATGATGTGATGGACATACTCCTATAGATAAGCGTAGCATAAAGATCAAGTCATTTCAAATAGTTCAATTGCTATATGCTTTCTGATACATAGTAACCTAATTCCTTCGACCATGAGATCATGCATATCACCTTTACTGGATGGATGCTTTGATGTCATCAAACACCACACCGTAACAGGGTGGCTATAAAGGTGGCATTGAGTGTTCGGAAAGTATTGGTTGAAACACATGGATCAAGAGTGGGATTTGTCCATCCACATGACGGATAGATATTCTCTGGGCCCTCTCGGTGAAATGTCATCCAATTAGCTTGCAAGCATGTGACTTGGTCACAAGGGATCACATATCACGGGAACGAGAAAAGAGTACTTATCAGTAACGAGGTTGAACTAGGTATGCAGAGATACCGACGATCATAACCTCGGATAAGTAACATATCGTGAGACAAAGGGAAATTGGTATCGTATGTAAGTGGTTCATTCGATCGCAAAGTAATCGTAGAAATATGTGGGAGCCATATGAATTTCCAGATTCCTCTATTGGTTATTGTTCGGAGAAGTGTCTCGATCATGTCCGCATAATTCACGAACCGTAGGGAGACACACTTAAGGATTCGACGTTGTTTGAGTAGTTATGGTATTATGAGAAAGAGACCGAATGTTGTTCGGAGTCTCGGATGGGATCCGGGATATCACGAAGAGATCCGGAATGGTCCGGAGAATAAGATTCATATAAGGAAAGTCCCATTTCGGAGTTGGGGAATGGTTCCGGTGTTTTCATCGGGAACATTCTAGAAGGTCCCGGAATGTCCGGCACTCCGGAAGGGGAAGGGTACATGAATGTGTCATTGTAAGTTGGAATGATTGCATCATGTACTAAGTGTTCTCGCTGTCCAAAATAAAGGGTTTATTTAAATCCTAAATTGAAAAGTCAAACGGCTAGTTTGAAAGTCAAACGGCAATTTTGGGAAGTGGGAAAAGAGGAGGAGTATGAAACCGAGTTGGGGAGGGAGACCTCCTCCAACCGGCGGCCAACTCCAATGCCGAGTTGGGGAGGGACTCCACTCCCTCCCCCTGGCGCGCCAGCCCCCTCCCACCTATATAAGGAGGGGCAGGGCTCCCCTCCTTACACACACAAGTTCCTATCCTCTAATCTAAACCCTAGACCTAAACCCCGGTTTAGAGCTATTTCGGTTTAGAGCCTTCTAATTGGTTTAGAGCCTTCTAATTGGTGTGTCTAATTACTAGACCACTAATAGCCTCTCTCATAAGCTCCACCATACTCGCACCGGCTTAAGGCGAAGCCCTGCGGGATCTCCCCTCTACTTCCGGTACCACGCCGTTGTGCTGCCGGAATCACGAGGAGAGTGCTACAACCTCCGCTGCCTGCTGGAACAAGGGAGAGGAAGGTCTTCGTCGAGTACCGAACGTGTGACCGACTGCGGGAGCGCTGCTGGAACGTGGCGCTGGAAGGATCGTCTATGCGATCTTGAGATCGGAAAGAGTACGACTACATCACCCACGAGAATCTGCTCTCGTTAACCGCTTTGGAATCTTCGAGGGTGAGTTCCACTATCGACTCGTTGCTACAATCTAGTAGATAGATCTTGGCTTGTTTGTTTGTATGCGATAGAAAATTTTTGTTTTCCATGCTACGAACCCCTACAGGTGCTGCCACTTGTGCTACGTCCTGCGCCACTACGGGCGCGACGTTCTGCATGGGCGCCGCTCCGGGCGCCAGTGGTGCCTCAACCTGGACGAGGTGCGCCTCGCGCGCCTTCTTGTTGGCCTTCAACGTGTCCACAACGTGCTTAGGGGCCAAACACTGCTTGGAGAAGTGAGTCTTGGAGCCACAGCGAAAGCAGTCCTGGAGCCTTGCCTCCCCCTTGCCCGCCTTGCGTTGCTTGGCCGGGTTGGAGGAGTTGGGGCCCTTCTTGCCCTTATTGCCTCGCTTCTTGTGGATGGGCTTGCGCACCTTGTAGGCGCCGGCATTGGCCTCATGACTTGGGCCCCCCGCGAACGGTTCCGCGGAGAAGTTCTTTTTCAGAACATTATCCTGCACATCGGCCACCTGAAGAGCATCAATAAGCGCTGCATATTCCGTGAATCCTTCCCGGCGAAAGTTCCGCGAGGACTGGATGTTGTCCGGATGGAATGTGGAGAGAGTTTTGTCTATCTTCTGCTGATTGGTGGTACTGGTCCCACACAACTGAAGAATGGTACAAATCCGGTGCAACCTGGAGTTGTACTCTCCCACTGTCTTGAAGTCCGCAAACCTCAGACGAATCCAATCTGCCTCCGCCTGTGGCTGAATGGTGTACTTCAGCCTAGAGATTGTTGAGGGCGGTCCAAAGGGCAGAAGCACTCTGTTCTGCCATTACTCGTTCTTGAGAGTCTCACACATGTGATGGCGGAGGAAATGCAGGGCTTTGGCGTTGTCCTCCGGGATGGTGGTGCTGGGGGCCGTCGGGGTCCCTGCAATCAGCGCATCCTTGATGCATCGGCCCTCGAGGACGATCTCAACGTCCGAGGCCCAAGTTAGGTAGTTAAGCCCATCCTGGGTCAACTCCGGAAACTCGCGGCTGACGATTCCGGTCATCTGCAATTTATGCAAAGTGTGTAATATTAGAGCAGCTAATCGGTTACATAAATGCGATTATCGATACAATAATTCAAATATGACGGCGTTCCAAAATTTAGATTAAAACTGTACATGCTAACTATATAATACAAGGAATGAAAAGGTGTAAAACATTTAATTACTATAGTAAAACATAGTGCAAAAACATATACAATGAGGTGTCATGTTGGCGCGTTCAAACATGACAAAAAAATATTTAGTTAGTGCACCAGGCCGTAAAAAGTATGGGAAATGGGCCAGAAGCCCATTCGGCTCTGCCTTCCCTCCCCAATTTTTTCTTTGCACACAACATTGGCCGGCCCATCCCCACACAGTTCCAGCCCATTACGTGGGGGAACGAAGCTTGGGCAGCTCCCGAGTGGGGCGGTCGTGGCGGCGCTAGCCGTTGGTGGCGGAGGTGGCGGGCCCGCTGGCAGCCAGCAGGGCTCCAGGGCGGCGGGGTTGGGGCAGCATGCGCGCGGCCGAGCGCAGCGGCGCGAGCGCGCGGGCGGCACATCCAGTAGCGCGCGGCGGCCGATGGTGGTGCGCGGGCGAGCGTGTGCGCAGCGACGCACGCGGGCGGGCGGCCAGCTACAGGCGGGCACGGCTCGGTCAGCGGGTGTGGCAGAGGCGCGCGCGGGCGACGACCTTGGACGGCGGCGGCCGTGGCGGCGGTAGCGCGCGGGCGGCCGGTATGGCACGACAGCGGCACAGGCGCGGCCAGCAGGGCCTCGCCGGTGGTGGGGAGCGCGCGGCAGGCGGCAGCAGGCGGCGCGGGAGCGCAGCCGGCGAGCGGCGTGGCAGCAGCGCGCGGTGGCGCGCGGCGGCGCTCGGCAGCTGCGCATGCGCGGGCGCGGCGCGCGGGTCGGGGAGCGTCAAGCGACGCGGCGGCCGACGACAGCTAGCAGGGCATGCGCGCGGCGGCGCTCGGCCAGCGGGGCCTTGCGTCTGGCGTCGCAGTGCTCGTAGCCAGCAGGACCGAGGGGGCAGTGGCCAGTGAGGAGCGCGGGCGCGGCGACCATCGCGCGGTACGACGGCGGCAGTGGCCAGTGCGGCGGCTCGGCCAGCGGGGCGCGGCCGGCGAGCGGCGCGGCCAGCGGGGCTGCGGGGGCATAGGCTAGTTCGCTTGGTCATGGCGTGTGCATGTACGGGTGCAAGAAAAAAAAAGTACATGAAAAAATGTAGATCGATCCGATCTACTAAATAAAACGGTCAAGATTAGTCCGATCTACTAAATAAAAATTAGATCGGCACAACATGTGCACTGGTACAGTCAACAAGTTCCTTATCCGAGAGTGATTAAATCGACATTGGTCGGCGACAGCAGGTCAGCTCGACTCCCGGGAAGGAAAATCTGTACCTTAGATGGAATCTGATCTATGATCTCAACGCAAATCTTGAAAGGAAATCGAGAGACGAATCCATTTTTGCGGTCAGTTTCGGGTTACCTTCAACGAAAGCCTGCGTGATGCAGGCTCGACGGTGGTTTGACGGAGGCTCGACGGAGAGACACGTGCTGATAACGTGTTGAACAACCCCTGCCGGCTGGCCGATCCCGAGGCTGCTCCATATCCGAGAAAAAAGACTAGAGCCGAAGGCACACAAGATTACACAAAAAAATGACACAGAGAACAGGGAGAAGCTTTATTGATCTGGCTTTCGGTAAAGTCACGTATAATGATTGCTCCTCTATTTATAAATTAAGGGACAGGATACCCATCATGAGCTAACCCTAGCCTGATAGAGGCCACACCGAAAGAGCCTCTACCAGTCCAGTTTCCAACACTACTCTCTCAATACAAAAGATGCCGAGGCGTGGTTTTCTTCCGGGTGGGTAGGGTCGGGGACACGACGCCCAGCGACCAGTATGTATGCTGTCGCCACAAGCTTTGCCAATTCGGCGACGAGTTCTGGCATCAGCTTCAACTGGCGCATGCGTCCCATTGGCCATTGCAATGCATGCACGAACGACCCTGCGCGCATAACTACCATTCAATCCCCAGCTAACTGCCTGTTCCGTGTGCCGATCCCCCAGCAGTATATACGCAGCACGGCAGCAGTTAGTTGCCCCCGGCCGAACTAACTAGCCTCGTGATCTATGGCGTAACTTTTTTTTGTTCCCTTCCTCCTTATGCCACACCGATGAACCAATCTTTCTCGCTAATCCCCACAAAGGCTACTCGAATAATTGAGATCAGTTCTTTCTCCGGCTAGCTTAGCTAGCTTCAGGGAGATCAATCGATCGATCGATCGGTCGGTAGCATGGGGAGCGGCCGGCCGCGCACCAAGGACTTCTTCGCGGCTCCGACGCTCTCCCTCTCGCTTGTCCGTCACACTCACACCGATCTATCCGAAATTAATCATGGCCGTAACTATAGCTTATCAAGTTCGTTTTCCGTGTTATGATGTACACGTTCAGGCAGGGGCGTTCGGCAGAAATTCAACGGTGGCGACGGCGACGAGCGGAGAGGAAGTGGAAGATCGCGACGAGTGGCATGGAGGGATCAGAGACGAGCGACTAGTGCTAGGTGAGGAGGTGGAGATCAGCAGCGAGAACACGGGGCCCGCCGGCAGCCAGTCCGCGGAAGAAGAAGAAGGCCATGGCGATGACGATGGGGGTAAAAAGAAGAAGAGGAGCAGGAAGAGCTACCACAGGCACACCGCCGAACAAGTTAGGGTCATGGAAGCGTAAGTTTTCTTCCGTAATCTAGCACATACGCAGTCTACTACTTTGAGAAATTCCTGCCAGTGCATGCACTGCAGCGATCGTTCAGGGAATGAGAATTTCTGTCATTCCTTTTTCTTTTTTTCTTTTTGAGGGAAGGGGTAGTATGCCTATAGAGCCGGACATGTGACAGAGGTGACTAACAAAGGCCCATGGGCCAGATAGGGCCTAGCCCAGAAAGCATGATATTTGCAGCATTTGTTTACCTGAGAAATACTTCGAACCGTTGTTGCAGAAACTGAACTTCAACGAAATGAACTTCCAACACAAAATGTTTCTTAATAATTATCTAAACAGTAGTGAACTCGTAATACTAGTCAAAGCATTACTCGGGCAAAATAGAAGGAACAGACATATTGTTGTTCTTTCGTTTTTTTCTTTGGCTGCTGAGGTTGTTTTTTGGTGGCTGACAGGGTATTTAAGGAGTCGCCACATCCAGATGAAAAGCAGCGGCAGCAACTCAGCAAGCAGCTAGGACTGTCTCCACGCCAAGTCAAGTTCTGGTTTCAGAACAGACGAACTCAGATCAAGGTTGATCACCATCACACTACACCACTGTCCACATTAACTGGGCCTCACGACTTAATCTGTTGGATATCAGGCGATTCAGGAGCGGCAGGAGAACTCGCTGCTCAAGTCGGAGCTGGAGAATCTCCAGAGGGAGAACCGCGCCATGAGAGAGCTCGCCAGGAGACCATCACGCTGTGCAAACTGCGGCGTCGCAGGTGCAGCAGCCTCGAGCCACGAAGCCGACGCTGCCGCGTCCAGCCAGGAGCAGCTGCTGCAGCTAGAGAACGCCAGGCTCAAAGCCGAGGTCAGCGCTAGCGGAACGCCAGGCTCAAACTAGTCGGTCTGCTGTAATTCGCAAACACTGATGCCGCGGTAGCGGAACTCGGTCGTTTCAGATAGAGAAGCTGCGAGGTACGCTAGGAAAAGGCGCGGCGGACGGATCGGTCTCCCCGGCCTCGCCGCTGTTGTCCGCGAGCGCCATCCAAACGAACGACAGCCGGAGCCCGTTTGAAGTTTACGGCGGAGGCTTAACGGGCCGCGAGAAGCAGAGCATCCTGGAGCTGGTTGGCCGCGCACTGGAAGAGCTGACGACGATGTCTTGCTCCGGTGAGCCCCTCTGGGTGCGGAGCGTCGAGACCGGCCGGGACATTCTGAACTACGACGAGTACGTGCGCTTGTTCCGGCGAGGTGATGATGGTGATGGTGATGTTGCCGGCGACCAGCGGGGCGCGTGGTCGGTCGAGGCGTCTCGGGACAGCGGGGTTGTTTACCTCGACACGATGCAGCTCGTGCATGCTTTCATGGATGTGGTACCAACAATCTTCTCCATGGTTACAAATGTTCAGCTACGGTTTTCTTTTCCGCGAACGTGTGCTGTACTCTGACAAAGTCTCTGAATTTCTGTACAGAACCAATGGAAAGAGCTATTTTCTTCCATGATCGCAAAGGCGTCGACCCTTGATGTGATCCGTTCAGGCGAGGACGACGACCACGATGGAATGGTTCAACTGGTAGCCCAACTCCATGACATTAGTTTCCTCTCGTTCTCTGATGGATTCAGTACTAAACTCTGCTTCGATCGGTTGTCTTGTTGGTTCTTCAGATGTTTGCAGAGGTCCAGACGCTGACACCAATGGTACCCACAAGGGAGTTCTGGTTCGCCCGATACTGCAAGAAGCTGGCCGCGGAGAAATGGGCCGTCGTGGACGTGTCCTTTGATAAGACTGAATCCGGCGGCGGCACCTCGCCGCCGCTTGCCAGGTGCTGGAAGTATCCCTCGGGATGTATCATCGAGGAGCAGACAAACGGGCATTCGAAGGTACCTATCATTCCTGAGGTCGAACATAAGCTAGGCAAACAAGCTGAAAACAGTGATGCTCGTCTCATCCAGATTGTTATGCTTCCATTTTGTTGTCTCTGTGCAAGGTGACTTGGGTGGAGCACACGAAACTCCGCGAGTCCGCGGCGGTTCCGTCGACGTACAGGGCGGTCACCGCGAGCGGCCTGGCGTTCGGCGCGAGGCGCTGGGTGGCGGCGCTCCAGGTCCGGTGCGAGAGGATGGTCTTCTCGGTGGCGACCAACGTTCCGACGAGGGACTCCACCGGTAACCGATCGATCATACAGCTCAGCGAACGCCGCACGGTTGTCGGTCGACGGTCGTCCTGATTTTATTTACGATCTGTTCGTGCCGTGCACACAGGGGTCTCCACGCTGGCAGGCAGGAGGAGCGTCCTGAAGCTGGCGCAGCGGATGACGTCGAGCCTCTGCCGCGTCGTCGGCGGGTCGCGCGACCTGGCCTGGTGCAGGGCGCCGGGAGACATCCGGGTGACGTCCTGGAGGAACACCGGCGACCCGGGCGAGCCGCAGGGGCTGATCGCCTGCGCCGTGCTGTCCGCGTGGCTCCCCGTCAGTCCCACGGCTTTCCTGGCGTTCCTGAGGGATGAATCACGGCGGCCCGAGGTAAGCTGCGCGCGTCTCCGTCCTGCGCATTTCTGTTGCAAGGGATCTGAGCAAGTAACCACCGGCGAAATTGCTGTTGCAGTGGGACGTCACGCTGCACGGACGTTCTGTTGAAATACGCGTGAGCGTGGCGAAGGGGAAGGACCGCGGCAACTGCGTCACCGCCTACGTAAGTTCTCCGTCCCCGTTTCAACCCGATCGCTCGGAACGTTCGGGCAGAGTCAGTCATCGACAGCTTCTGTGGATGCCATGCCAGGCTCCCACATCGACGGCAGAGGAACGGAGCGGCGGCAAGTGGATCGTCCAGGACGTCTGCACCAACTCCTGCGAGTCGACCGTCGCGTACGCGCCGGTCGACGCCACCGTCCTGCAGCGCGTCATCGGCGGGCACGACTCGAGCGGCGTGGCCGTCCTGCCGTGCGGCTTCGCGATCATGCCCGACGGGCTGGAGGCCAGGCCGGCGGTGATCACCTCCAGGAAAGAAGACGGTGTGACGGGAGCGGCGGGGTCACTCGTCACCGTGGCGTTCCAGGTCCTCGCCAGCTCGTCGCCGGTGGCCGCGCTTTCGCCGGAGTCGGCGGAGACGGTGACGAGCCTGGTGTCCTGCACGCTGCGAGACATCAGGAAATGCTTGGGGTGCGAAGACAGTTGACAGTTGGAACTTGAGAGTAAAGCTCAAATGTTGTACAGTCCATCTTACAGCTGTACAGGATGTTTGCAAGAGTTTGCGCAGCTACATGAACGTGTTGGTTGCTACAGTTGGAACTTGTAGAATCTGAAAGTTCAGTGATCCTTAAGAATGGATGTGTTATAGGAGTATGTTGAATCATAGTACTCCCTCCGTTTTAAAATATAAGATGTCTTAGCTTTATAAATAAGATGTTTCTAGACTTGGTTCACTCAAATTTGGAATGAACTTACTACTAAAAAAGTTTAGACATATTTTATTTACAAATCTAAAACATTTTATGTTTTAAACAGAGGGAGTACTAGTTAAATAATACTGATACCAATACTCAGATAAATGGCTTTGACTAGGAAAAAATTGAGGGTGGTCTTAAAATGGAGATGTCGTCTATAGGAAAGAAAAGAAACGGCTGACCGAAATGCTCGATTATCTTGATAAACAGGCCGAATCCAATGGAATACCTGGAACTGATAGAGAATTGCAGTTGGATTTTAAAAACAGTTGAATAACTTGGTAATTGAAGAAAACTAACTAGGGAATTTACTAGATGACAGATGAACAGATCTAATCAAATCTCCAAAACAATTAACCGTTTAAACCATATATATTCCCTAAATCAAGAGCAGAATAATTATAGACGATTGATCAAATCCTACGTATGAATAGTAAAATCTACGGCTACGACTAGAGAAGCTAGCGAAGTAGTACCTCAGACTCCTCATTAGAGACCTCCACCTTGAACTCGTCGTTCTCCGCGACTGCGTCGAGGAGTTCTTGGTGGAGGATGGGATCATTGATGTAGAGCACCCGCCGGTTGCCTCCGCCTGCCCCTCCCCCAGATCTGTCGCTGGCACAACGACGTTGTTGGCCACCTGCTGCTCGACAGCGACGGAGATCACTACTGGCTGCATGGAGCCCGAAGCCTCGCCTTCTCGGTGACGAGCGGCGTGTGCGCCCGGAGCCGCCTCCGCCTGCTCGGCGATGACCGAGCCATGTGCTGCTGCGCCTCCAACTGGCTTCACCTCCGGCTCGTCTCCACGTGTACGCTTCATGGCGCAACTAAGAGGAGGGTGGTGGTGCAAGCGAAGGAGCTTCGGCGCACGCGGAAATTGCAGACTAGACATTGGGGAAAAATGACTAGACAGATTGGGGAAAAATGACACGAGCTCGTGAAAGAAGAAGGCCGAGTGGTTTTATATACGTGGGACCGTTCGTAGTCCTCGAGTGGACATGTGTGAGTGTGGACTCGTGTGTGGGGGGGGCTAGCATGATCTCCATTTTCTACTTTGCATTAACAACACGCGCACGATACCTCAGGAACATGCACGACGCGAGTTTTCAAGATGGACGGCATAATGGTCCGCCTCAGTAGACCCCTAGAGACGTTTAATATTTCTGACCGGCTGGGGTTGAGTGATCTAGGGAGACAGACAATAATTGCCGTCGTCTCAGGTTCCATCCAGAGGCATTTTGTTAAGCGGTTAATGACGTGGTCGTACTAGAGACGGTGCAGATTAAAAACCGTCCGAGATTAAAGTTAGAGGCGGTCAAAAAATTACGACCGTCTGAGGATGATGAACACAGCCGTGGTTCTAGACATAGTCTCTAAGTAGCGAGTTTGTACTAATGCGACCATGCTGCGATAACCAGTGGGATCCACAAAGGGTGTGCCAGAGGTGCCGAGCTTTGATTGTGTGTTGACCAGAGTGGTCCATGCCAGCTCGATCGAGAATGTCGAGGATGTATTGCCTCTGAGAAAGGTGCATGTCGGTTGTGGAGCGTGTTATTGTAACACCCATGAAGAAGTGGAGATCTCTAGATCCTTTAGGGAGAACTCATGCTCAAGAGCATCAATGGTCGTGCGTAGAATTGATGTCGTCGATGCAGTTAACACAATGCCATTGACATAGATAAGTAAGTAAATTGTGTTTAAGTCTTGTGTAAGTATAAACAAGGAGGGATCATGGAGCTAAAAAATACGATGTTGACTAAATGCATGGTGAAGCGACTGAACAAGACACGAGAGGCATGTTTAAAGCCATATAGAGAGTTATTTAGACGGCACATATGCCAAAGAACGACGAGATCAACAAATCCCAAAGGTTGCTTGCAATATATTGTTTCCGTGAGATGTCCTTGACGAAAAGCATTGTTGACATCCGGCTGATGAACCGGCCTATCATTAGCAATGCCAATAGAAATGATAGTTCAAATGGTAGACGGTTTCACCACTAGACTGAAAGTCTCACCATAGTGAACACCAACTTGTTGGGAGAATCATCGAAGAACCCAACAAGCTTTGTAGTAATCTAGAGAGCCATCGAGTTTGAGCTTATGTCAAAATATCCACTTACCAGAAACAGTGTTAGCCGAGGGCATACGGGTACAAGATCCCATGTACGATTGTTCTTCAGGGCAGTGAATTAATCAACCATGACAGAATGCCAGTGAGGGTCCTTCAAAGCATTGCGGTATATCTTAGGAATTGGATCGAGGACATCAACAACGAGAGTGAGGCGATCAACGGGTTTGGCCACGATTGCCACGAGTGTACATTTGTATGAGTGTTATCAGCGAGGGGAGGGCCGACCGGATCCAGGAGCACATGTGAAGGTGGAGTACGAGGGCTGGGAGGTGTAGGAGGGATTGGTAGCTCGGGTGGAGGAATTTGATGTGGTGGTGGAGTAACAGGAAGGAGAAGGATAGGTGGCAGGTCGTAAAGAAAGGTGAGATCGGTGGCGGTAGGAGGTGTCAGTGAGGTTTTGGAAAATAGAATGAATTTTCATCGAAGACGACATGATAAGAGATGGTGATTTTATGGGTGGCAAGGTCAACGCAACGATAGGCGCGATGATTAGAGGGGTACCCTAGAAAAACACATGCGGCCATGTGAAGGAGTTACTTTCTGAGGTATTGTAGGTGAGAGACTAGGATAACAAAGACAACAAAATCGTGGAGCTGGTCGAGAGGGAGTGGTAGGCCGAGAAGAACCTCGTGAGGTGTGTGGTTCTGAAGGGTTTTAGTGGTATGAAGGTTGAAGAGAAATGTCACAGTATGAAGAGCTTCAACCCAACAGACCGGAGTCATGCTAGCTTGGAAAAGAAGTGAACGCACCATGTTGTTCATAGAACGAATGATACGTTCAGCTTTGCCATTTTGGGTTAAATATTGATGAAGATATGATCTAGAGGCAAATAATAAATGTGTTTCTTATTATATATCAATTATTTTATAATAGTTTTATACCATGCTATAATTGTATCAAGCGGAAACCTTGATTTAGGTGTGCAATATAAACAAACCAACTTCTTAGTAGTCTTTATACAACTAGGTTATTAGACAACTGATGATTAAGGTTTCCTGATCATGGAGCATTTATGATAGTTGACAATAAGGTTATGATATTAGTGAATGACATGATGAATATGCTTATCCAATATAAATATTGCGACACGATCAAGTCGATCACATAGTTCATTGTTGTAATGATATTGCTGATCCTCGCTGTCCTCTTTGCGATGCTCTCGTGGGCAGAGCCGAAGGCGGAGGTGGTCTTCGCCATCAAGATCTCCGAAAATAAGAATGTGTTCCTTCGAGATCTTGATCTAGAGGGTTTTGGTTGTGCAACAGTTCCGATTCATTGCTACTCCTTCTTTTTCTTCAGACATAGAGGTGATGGTTGTGTAACAGCTTTGCGGTGGAGAAGGACCCCAAAGACTCGATCGTTTTTCTTGAGGGGTCTACGACGGGCATAAAGCCGCTTTGAACGATTTTCATTAAGAGTACCAAAAGGTAACCATGTTACAAAAAAATCTTTGAGGAAAAAAAAGGGCTACCTACTTATAGAGCTAAAATCTAAGAGGACGGTGGATCTAGCCGTGAATTGTACATAAGTCTAAGTAGCAGAATGTAACTGAGCAAACATGATTGCCCAGTCACGCATTAGCGCTTTTTGTTTAGGCTTTACACATTTATGGGACCAGAGGAATAGATCGTCCGCACATCTGCGGAAGACGCTCGAAATCGGCTCCACTTCCTGCCTGAAAATTCTTGTGTTTCGACGTTTGCAGACATTCGAAAGAGCACTCGCGATTACCGTTGATTGAACTTTGCACATAGGGACTCCCTCCCAAAGATCCCTCACCGAGGTACAGGCGTGAACATCATCACGGAATGCCGAAAGAGCCGACCATAATTGGGAGATCGTGGGGCAGTGCAGGACTAGGTGCGCCGTGGTCTCAAAGAGTGGCAGAACGGGCATGCGTCGGAAGTGGCCATGTCGTGCCTGAACCGGCGCTCATTTGTGAAAAGCCGTCCACGATCCGCTAGCCATAGGAAGAAACGGCACCTAGACGCCGCAAAGTTCTTCCAGGTCGTAGTTGCAAAGGGTACCACCTGCAAGTGTTCAAAAGCTGCCGAATACGCAATCTTAGTGGTTAGAGGCCTGCTATCGAGACGATCAAGTCTAACATCCGACACCAAAGGGTCCAAGCTAAATGAGTCTAGGAGAGATCGCAAGTTTAACAGTTCCGAAGAGGCAGCGTTAGATAGATGAGGCTGGGTGTGCAAAGTGGTAGTTCGAGAGGAGCAAGTGTGAGAGACTAAACAATTCTTATTAATAACGTGGGAATACAAAGCAGGGCACCGTTGATCTAGGGTGCGGTCTTGAATCCAAAGGTAATGCCAAAAATAGGTTGAGGTCCTCGAGCCTACAATCACGGATGTGGCGCTACGGAAATTGGGCAAGCAAGAAAGCATGTCCTTCCAAATGATTGAGTCATAACGTCGCGGATCCCCTAGGTCACGGTTTGAGGACCAATCGTAGGAGTACCGGAACCATTGAGCCCAAGGAGTATCGACGTCAGGGTGAATCGTGGAGAGGAACTTCATAAGGAGAGCCTTGTTATGAGATCGCAGGCATTGAAAACCTAATCCCCCTTTTGTCGTTGGCGCGCAAACCTCCTCCCAAGCGACGTGACACTGTCCACTATGGACGTTATACTCCCAGCCCAGAAGAAAGCTCTACAAAGCTCGTCGAGTTCTTGAATGGTGCCAATCAGAACCAAGACGGCGGAGAGCAGGTGAGAATCCATGGATTGAAGGGAAGCTTTGACTAAGATAGCTCTAGCACTAATCGGGAGAGCCTTGCCAATCCATCCTGGGAGTCTACGCCTCAATTTTTCTACGTAAGGATGGAAGGCACTCAAGCGAGGCTTGTGAGTGGACAAAGGTAATCCAAGGTAGGTTTGAGGGAAGGAAGCAATCGGGCAACCTAGGGGCAAAGCGAGGGAAGAGGCAACCGTCTGGTCAAGATGGATAGGGCGGACGTACTTTTATGAAAGTTTATCTGGAGGCCGATGGCCAGAGAGAAAGCATCTAGGACAGCCTTAAGGTTTATAATGCAATCGTTAGAAGCGCGAAGGATAATGATGGTGTCATCGACATATTGGAGGACAGGGCAAGGAAGATGATCTACTAAGGGGTGCAAAAGCAGGCCATCAATGGAAGCCTGGTTCAAGAGCAACCTAAGGACATCTACGACGATGTTGCAAAGGTAGGGATAGAGTGTATCCTTGGCGAAGGCCCCTGCGGCATTGAATCCACCTGCCAGGCCTAGCATTTAAAAAAATAGCAGATTGGCTTGAGGAGTTTAGGTTCCTGATCCAACGACACCAGAGTGGTGGAAGTTCTTTCGAGAACAATTGCCGGAGCCTTACGCTTGTAGCAAGTTTGTACCACGTCTGCTGCGTAAATAAAATTTTCGTTGGCTACCGACCTTTTATGAAGCCAGTTTGATCTTGGCTAAGTAAGAGCGGGATGAAAGGTTGAAGTCTGTTGGTTATACATTTAGAGGATAATTTTATGCAACAATTTTGAAGATAGATTGGTCTAAAATGAGAAGGGCAAGTTGCACCAGGATGCTTAAGAATTAGGACGATATATGAACGATTTAGATGCCGAAAGTCGTCATGAGAGTTGCAAAAGCTATTTATCAGGGAGCAAGTGTCTTTTTAATCATGTCCCAATTTTCTTTGTAAAAAGCAGATCCAAACCCATCTAGGTCCGAGCTTGAGTTACAGTCCATGTCCCAAAGGGCTTTTTTGATTTCTTCCAAAGTGAATGGCACAGTAAGTGCAGCGGCGTCAGACGCCGACAGACTCGAGGACGAAATAAGATGGTTCAGGTCAAAAGGAAAAAAATCGGTCAAGACATGCCGATCAGGTCCTTAAAAAAATTGTGTAGCACGGCATGCATGTCATCGTGAGAAGAGACAGATAAGCCATTTTCTTGCAACCTCACCGATCGTGTTTTTCCTTTTGTGTTTGGGTTCCTTTGTGTAAAAGTGCTGGTCCTGTGTGTATTTTCTTTATTTATCGACTCCACTACAATTTGTAATCCCACCGCTTTAATTTTAGTAGCTTCTAGATCCTCCGGGTCTTGATCCTTGTTAAAAAAAATCAAGACGGAAGGAGTAAATATATTACATGCGTTCTGATGTGTTTGAATTTATTTTTCTGTATTTATAAACTATGTAGTCTCACGGCTCACTATATTTCGTTAATGAAGCAGGGGACATCCTTTTATATTAAAGAAAAAAGAAAACCAATGTTCGAAAAAGAGTTTTATGTGGTGTAACGTCCAGCTGCTCCTTTTCAACCGCCGAGGGGTTGGTTCATGAAAAACCGCTTCGTCCCGTCCTCGTCCCCGCGGGCGACGGGAGGACGGCCAACCACCCCCGCCTCCCAAGCCCCCAAAACTATCTCCCTCTCTTGCCGTCGCCGGTGAGCACCACCAGGAAAAGCCCGGGCGGTGCCGTCAGCGGTGGTCTTCCTCTACCCGCTGTCGCAGAGCTTGGCACGGGGCTCGACTCTACGGGCGACGGTGCGCTGCTATTTTGAGTCTTGGGGCTAGCAGGAGGTCTGCAGTGTGCGGCGGCAGTCGATAGCGTCGGCAGCAGCAGAAGCGGGCGACATGCGAGGCTGCAGACAGAGCTTGCAGTGGCCATGGCATGCAGGTATGCTAGCCCAGATCTGGACCCTTGGTCCCATATGGGTTGAGTAGGCCCTGGCCGTGGCTGCCTCTTGCTCTGGTCCTTGGATCGCGTGTGGCCTGGCGACGGCTCATGGGAGGTTTATCGATGGAGATGACGATGGTAGACTCCGGTAGGGACCTGGATGAGCATGGTGGCTACAAATATGGTATTGCAACACGACGGTAGGGGCTAGTCGGGTCGGCGGGCCTGACAGGCCCTAGCTGTTGCGTCCGGCCGGTGACCGCCCTTGGCGGTTGAGGCGAGTTGGTTGTCGGCGTACCTCGTCTGATCCGTTGGTCCCGCGAAGGTGGACTACACGAGCAGCTCTATGACGAGCGTCATGGCGGCGGTGATGGTTTCCCTCTTCGGTCATGTGGGTGGCGATTAGGGGACGGTAGGGGACCTGGGTGTTGGCGGCGCTTCAACTCTGACAAAGCCCAGATCGTGTTGGAGGCCTGACACGGGGACATCGGGCGGCCTGAGACCAGAGCGGGGAGAAGGTTTTTTAGGGTGAAAGCTGAGTGACTCAGCAGCAACAATGGCTATGCGTGCGGGTGTCGTTACCCTTTTGGAGGCGCCGTTGTGGCTACCCTCTCCACGCTAAGTGTCTGGATGAAAAACCTTGACCGTCGGTTTTGACGATGGCGGCGCGTTGCGTCGTCATTCTCTTCGGGGCATCCTCGTGGATCACTGGTTCTCCTTGTTGGCTCTCGATGGCAAGTCTTGGTCTTTCCTTTTTATTTTTTATTTTATGTTGATCGATTTTGTAAGGGGTTCTTTCATCCCTTGTATCAGTTTTGCCTAGATTTTTATTATAAAGCGGTATGGAAACCGTTTATGTGAATAAGCTCGCCATACTCATACTCAAGGTAGCGCGGCAGCTCCTCGAAACAGGCTGACGACCAGCTTTATAAATAAAGCAACCTGTAGCGCGGCAGCTGACAGCATCCATTTCGATCATATCCATAGAGGAACGCAAATATATGTAAAGAGCAACCGATCCAATTAGTATCTGGATAGCATGACATACGTCCCACTCACCCAAGAAGATATCCCAAGGCTGCATTTATCAATTTCACACACCTGCGCGCGACTCAACCCCATAATTTGTTGCAAGTTGTGCTACTAGCTTTTTTCTTTTCAACATTCCAGGTCACGCTAATTGATCGTGCTCACTACTCAGCAGCGCTTGCGCTTGCCGCCACGTTACGCTTTCCCTGATGGACCACTATATTAAACTGCCTGAACAAACCCTCGA
The DNA here is from genome assembly GCA_916181665.1 of Avena sativa. Taxonomy (NCBI): domain Eukaryota; kingdom Viridiplantae; phylum Streptophyta; class Magnoliopsida; order Poales; family Poaceae; genus Avena; species Avena sativa. The sequence goes on from OV702295.1 coordinate 357,224,364, forward strand.
GTCGCTGACACGGTTTCTCAACGCCAAGCCAAGCCACACCCCGACGGCACCGATCACCGCGCAAGCTGACGAGGCCCGACGCGAGGACTTTGGCGTGCACGCATTCGCGTGGCACGGCTCCAGGCGAAACAGCCGTCCACGTCACTGGCCGCGGCGCCACCCCGCCCGCCCGTCCGCGCCCGCGCCCGCCGTTTTATACGCAAACCCGGCGGCCGCACTCGGGTACGCCCCTCGATTTCCCACGCACCGCACCAGAGACGCTCGCTCGCACGCACGCGGACGGCGCACCGTAGCCTAGCCGAGCCGAGAGAATGCCCACGGCTAACGCGCGCGCGGCGCACCCTAGCGCCGACCGAAGGTTAAGTACGCTGGTGCGCCACCTGCTGCCTTCCTCCCCACGAACATCACCAGCAGCAGAAGCAGCAACCGCCACCTCCGCCGACTCCTCCTCCTCCCTCCAAGCTTTCCCCACCATGGCGTCCTCCTCCGTCTTCGCCGCCATCCAGCAGGGCCCGGAGGACCCCATCCTCGGGGTAAGCCTCCCTCCCTCTTCCGATCCCCCACCGATCTCCCTCCCTTCCCTCCCCAGTCGGCTGCCCGCGCTGGATTTCGCCGCGATCGCGCGTTTTTCTTTGGTCCCGTCGACCTGATCGGTGCTTGTCTGGCTGTATCCGCAGGTGACCGTCGCGTTCAACAAGGATCCCAGCCCCGTCAAGGTCAACCTCGGCGTCGGCGCCTACCGGACCGAGGTGAGACGTGTTTAAATTGAATCGCTGCTCTCCTCCTTTGGATTACAGCTGGATTTGACCCCGGTTTGCGTTTTCGCCCAACCAGGAAGGGAAGCCCCTGGTGCTCAATGTGGTCAGGCGTGCCGAAGCGATGCTCATCCATAACGAGTAAGTCTGATCCCAAATCCTGGTGATCCGCTTCATTTCGTGCCTTTTTTTTTTCAAGTGACTGAAAGTTCAGACTTGGGAGTTTGCGTCCCGGAGTAGAATTTGACAGCTAGTTACTAGATCTGACCTCTAGATAATATAATTTTCTTAGTATGGAAGAGCTGTCGCTGGCATCCTTTTGTTACTAGTAGATCATGTGGTCTCAAATATACTTTGGGCTTATGGTCTTTTATATTTACTAATATATATTACCGTTCCACCTGCTTGATTATTATATATTTCAGTCCATTTTGGGGGTTTCTCTATGTTGTGCGGTCATGTAGGATTAGTTGACGGCACTGCTATCCGAGTTCTCCTTGTCAACTTGCTACATACATAGTCAACTATTTCTCAGTAGATGATTCAGGCTTTGCAGAAGTGGCAACAGTACATATTTCTTGTTAGGGACGTAGTGGTAGTTTCTTGTAAGGGTAAACATAAAATTTACTGCTACGAGTAAAATTGTATACTTCACTGCGGAAACGTTTGATGGCATTATTTGATCTGTAATTGCTTACTTCGCATAGGTCACGTGTTAAGGAGTACTTGCCGATCACTGGGTTGGCAGAGTTCAACAAGTTGAGTGCCAGGCTCATCTTTGGTGCTGAGAGGTGTGTTTGTTCAAACTTCTACATTTAATTGATGATATTTCCATGCGAAACCTTCATACCAAAGAGTAAACTTATCTGACTACAGTACTTCCCCCTTTCTTGGAATAGTCCTGCTATCCAGGAGAATAGGGTGGCTACTGTGCAGTGCTTATCAGGGACTGGTTCTTTACGGGTGGGAGGTGAATTTCTTGCAAGACACTATCATGAAGTAGGGAACCCTGTCTCTTTTTTTGTTGGGACTGTTTCACATAATTGCAAAGTGTGATTGCTAAATCGTAACGTCATCTCCAGCGCACTATCTACATCCCAAATCCAACCTGGGGGAATCACCCGAAAGTCTTCACCTTAGCTGGTCTGACCGTTAGGAGTTACCGCTACTATGATCCTGCAACCCGCGGACTGGATTTCCAAGGTACCCACTTCAATTCTTCATACACACTACTCAATAATGTAAAGTGCTGTGCTCAGTTTGTAATTTTACGAGTGCACGCTTGCGTACTCTCACTGTATTGTTGTTTGGCGGCTCACGTACCTGTCTTAGTTGATCAAGGATATATTTTTGTGTTACAGGCCTCTTAGAAGACCTCAGTTCAGCTCCCTCAGGCGCAATTGTACTGCTTCATGCATGTGCCCACAACCCTACTGGAGTAGACCCAACCGTGGAGCAGTGGGAACAGATCAGGCAGCTGATGAGATCAAAAGCATTGCTACCATTCTTTGACAGTGCTTATCAAGTAAATAATTGTTGTGCTTGATACTGATGCTTCTTAGGGAATGTACATGACTAAATAGCCACAGAATTTGTTGATTCTTTGTTCACCTGGCAGATTTATTTCCATGTAGCTTTCAAATTCAGTATTGTGCCTCAAATGATTTACCTGTGCAGGGATTTGCAAGTGGAAGCCTCGACAAAGATGCTCAGTCAGTGCGCATGTTTGTTGCTGATGGTGGTGAATTGCTCATGGCTCAAAGCTATGCTAAGAACATGGGATTGTACGGAGAGCGTGTCGGTGCTTTAAGCATTGTAAGTTATATTACCCTAATTGTTGTTAATTTCACCTTGTGGCCTGGTTTCTTAGACTCGAGGTCGAGTTTGAATTAATCTTATTGTTCCTTTTTCCATAAGAGGACCCCCCCCCCCCCCCCCCCCCCTAAAGAGATCCCCAGTTTTATCAATTAAAAAAATGAGAAGTTTCACAAAACCTAAGTACCAGGTTACTTATGCAGTTCTTAGAGAACTAAGACAGGTAAAATACTCCCTAGTTCTTCAGCTGTACATTAGCCAAGCCTAAAGAACTGAAAAGCTAAAGCAAAACACTATAAATGATAATAACTTGCAGATTTTCCTTCGTAGCTGTGAAAGTGCACACAGTTGTGGTTATTCAGTTGTTTTCTATACAATTATAAATGTGGTTGTATTTCTTATATACAATTGTAACAGTTCTTATCTATGTCTGATTAATTTGTACTCCCATCCTTCCAGAAATAAATAACTCTTATTTGTCTAGATTCGCATGTATCTAGACGTATTTTAGTGTGTGGATACATGCGAATCTAGACAAATCCAAGTCACATATTTCAGGACGGAGGAAATTACCATATAATTCGAACCCATCAAAATAAGTGGTTGTTCTTTCTCAACTAACGTGTGAATTTCTGTCCCCTCAGTATGCACATGGAAGCTTCTTTAAACCTTGTTTTAATGAGATAATTGCAACAATGTTTCAGGTTTGCGGCAGTGCTGATGTAGCTGGTAGGGTTGAAAGTCAACTCAAGCTTGTAATTAGGCCTATGTATTCAAACCCTCCTCTTCATGGTGCCTCTATCGTGGCTACCATACTTAAGGACAGGTAATATTCTTGCCATAATTCTAGTTAATTGTAGAAAGTGAGTTATGTTGAGATGAACTTTATTGGCAGATCGACAAATCTAGGGAACAATAGGTAGTGCTTAGTTCTTTTTATTGATGATGTTTCCTCAATTTACTAGTGCTATGTTCGACGAATGGACTATGGAGCTGAAGGCCATGGCTGATAGGATCATTAGCATGAGGCAACAGCTTTTTGATGCGCTGAAAAGCAGAGGTACTGGTTTCTGTCAAGTCCACTGTTTGCTCTTTGCTGTCAACATAGTTAATCTTCATTGGCGAGAAGCTTGACTAATGGCCTTTCAGTCTCGTCATTTTGCCTAACATCTATCACAAGATGGTGTGCTTTGTATTTTACAGCATTTGTACAATTGCTCTGAACTACTCTCTCCGTTTCAAAATATAAGATGTTTTAGGTTTGTGAAGAAAATGTATCTAGACTTCTTTTAGTGTGTAGATTCACTCCAAACCTGAGTGAACCTACATACTAAAAGAAGTCTAGATACATTTGATTCACAAAGCTAAAACATCTTATATTTTGAAACGGAGGGAGTAATTGTTATTATGATATTAAATAAGTACTCCCTCCGTCCCATAATAGATGTCTTAGATTCGTCAAAATTTGAATGAACATGTATATTAAATAGTGTCTAGATTCATTCAAATTTTGACAAATCTGAGACATCTATTTTAGGACGGAGGGAGTAGTATATTGCGTTTTTGTGAACAGAAACTTCTTGGGTTCTCAGCAAAATCTGATAAAATAAAATACTCCCTCCGTTCAGAAATATAAGACATTTTAGCTTTGTGCAATGAATGTATCTAGACATCTTTTAGTGTATGTCTAGATACATTCACTGCACAAAGCTAAAATGTCTTATATTTCTGAATGGATGGAGTAGCTTCCTATTTTTGTATACAGTTTATTACCGGGTTCTTGAGGTTAAGATCCTGGTATTGTACTGCACTAAACTATTTCGGTTCAGTGACCTATGAGTTACGAGTTTTCAATATTTTCATCCAATTTTTTTCATTCCTCTACCAAAGTGCTGAGCATTCATGATATCATGCAGGCACTCCTGGAGATTGGAGCCACATCATTAAGCAGATTGGGATGTTTACTTTCACCGGGCTCAACAGTGATCAAGTAGCCTTCATGAGGCAGGAATTCCACATTTACATGACATCTGATGGGTAATGCCTTGTGCCCTTGTCGACTTCACTCATTTAAACATCCCGTCATCAATTGCATTGGAGTATAATTTTTATTTTCCAGTCAAAGCATTCTCTATGAACACTTGATAATTTTAATGCTGGTTTCTTCTTGGTGGGTTTCTTCCTCCCCTTGTGGCTCATTCATACTGACAAGTCTGTATATTTCTCTTGCAGGAGGATCAGTATGGCTGGTTTGAGCTCCAGGACTGTACCCCATCTTGCAGACGCCATAGATGCTGCTGTTACAAAGCTGAAGTGAATGATCACATTGCAACCCCCTCCTACAATAAAATCTTAAAGTTACATACAGCAGTATCGCGAGTTTTCAACCAGTGGTGTTACTGGCTGAACTCAAGAATTTGCCTTGTAGACTTACTAGACTTGTTTTCTGAGGCAGTTTTGTACACAACGGATGAAAAGATGATGGTGATTTCTAATAAGCTGCACTTGTGATGCTTTGTACCTTTGAACACTGAGGTATTTGTCCTGCAGCACTGCATAATCCATAGTTTCTGGAAGCTTAATGTTTGCCAGCTTACATGTGTTTCCGTTTGATAGTGCTCTTGTTCTTGTGAGATAGCATGTCTGTTTATTGTTCGTTGCTTGTTTCGGCTCAGATATAGCTGGAGTGTCTTGTTTAGTACAGTTTGAACAGAATAGTTCTAAATCTCTCAATTTATAGAAGGCTCTAGATCAGTTGTATTGGTCAATCCTTTAGAATTATACAACACAGGGCTCGTTTGAAGTATGCAAAGTAGAAAACTGATGTATTTGACCTGCGCATACGATTCATAGTTTCTGGAAGCTAATGTTTGTCAGCTTACATGTGTTTCCGGTTTGATAGTGCTCTTGTTCTCGTCAGATATATATATATATATATCTGAGCTCATATATATATATATATATATATATATATATATATATATATATAGTAGCTGGAATCTCTTGATTAGTACAGTTTAAACAGAATAGGTCTAAATCTCTCGATTTATAGATGGCTCTAGATCAGTTATATTGGTCAATCCTTTAGAATTATACAAGACAAGGCTCGTTTGGAGGGTGCAAAATAGGAAACTGCGGGCTACTCAAGCGGCCGCCCAGTTTTATCAGAACATAATATATGTACACTAGAGGGTAAAAAAAAAGGGTAAATGCAAAATCTGGTATATGTCTCTTCTAATGGCGACCAGGCGGGCTCCGGTGGCCTCCAAGGACGTCCATGTACGTGTTCTTAAGGTTGGTCATGATGTTGGGCAGCTTCATGAGCCTCCCGTCCTCTTGGTCTTGGTCTTGGTCTTGGTCGGCCGCGCAGGGAGAGTCGCCCCTGCCATCGGCGTCGCCGTTCCAGCCCATGAAATCGAGCAGCGTCATGCTGTCGGCCATGTCGGGAGCCTGCTGGGGAATGGGTGCCAGTTCCGACCCTGGCGGCATGTCCCTCTTGGCCTTCTCCCTGGCGAGGTTGTCGGCGACGATGACGTCTTCTATCCTGGACATGACGTTGTAGGCAAGGCTCTCCAGTACTCTGGAGTAGCTCTCCAGGATAGCAAAGCCAACGTCCTAGAAGTGGCCAAGGAGGGGGAGGGAGGGATCACATGAGGTTGAACAGTAGTGAGCATTTGCATCATGCGTCCAGTTGTCTGTTACTTACCCTGTTTTCTTGTATCTTTGCGATGTCGAGTGTGGACTGTGGGATTCCGGGGAACCTGTGCTTGATGATGAGCAGCAGCGTCTGCGCCCGATCCTCGAACTGCTCCCTCTTCTCCTGGCTGACGGCGGATCCCCAGGTGGACTTGTTGTCCTTGTTGTGCACCTTCCTGTTCCAGATGATGACCGACGCCTCGATGCGGTCCTTGAGGTCGCAGATCTTGTGCTCCGATGTCAGGTCCACAGACGACAGGAACTCGTCAGGGTCGAACTCCACGTCCGTGATGTTCCGGTACAGAGCGTCCCCAAGGCTCACCCGACCGTTCTGCATCGCATCCCGTCCCGTCCCGTCCGATCAGCATTCGTAATCAGAAGAGCCATGGGGTAGTAGTCGTACCTTGGGCAGCGATTCTAGGTATGATTCTGGGATGGCCATCTCCATGAGGCAGTTGGCGTTGATGGCCATGGCCGCCTTGAGCACCTGGTTCACCAGCTCCTTCTGGTGCTGGATCCAGGCTCTGGACGCCGGGGGCAGCCCGTTGGGAGGGACCTTCACCATGGGTATCCACCATTTCTCGTCCGATCCGGCCTCCTCCTTCTCGCTCTCGGAGCACGAGTCCCGCTTCACGTACCAGAACTCGTTGCGGTCCTTGAAGTTGTCCAGGTAATCCTGCTCACCAAAACGCAAATTAAGAATCGACAGTCAATTCGTTTGCTTCAATTCAAAGATGGATGGGATGATGTTAACTGCTTACGAGAAGCATGGCGTCGATCTTGCGCAAAGCCGGTACGTTGGACTGCAGATCCCGTCGCTGCTGCGTGCACATTACCTGCAACCAACCAAGGAGCAGAGGCCCAGAGTAATTCAACAGCTCTTATTATTATTACTACTGGGACCGGCAAAAGAAGAAGATGTAAGCAACCGATCGAACCTCCATTTCGACGCCGTTATCCAAGAGCTGTTTCTTGGCGACGAACTCGACGATGTGGTCCGCCACGGACAGGAGCCACCCGACTTCTTTCTTCCACCTCCCCTTTCTGTCGGGGGACATGGGCTCCAGCTTCCGTTGCTCTCCGAAACAAGCAGCTGCCACAGCATAACATAGCACGTACGTAGTAACTAGTGTTAACCGGACGGACATCCTCCTCTTGATCTACAACAAGATCCTTATATATTTTGCAAGAAACTACTACTACTACTCTAGGTAGCTAGCTTGTGATCGATCACCTGCAAGATTGGTGATGGCGTTCGACAGCGCCAGCGCGGACGGCACGCCTTTCCCGGACCCCGACATGTCCTCCCCGAGCAGCAGCTTGGCGAACTTCTCCTTCATTATGTCCATGTCTGCATGCAAAACAAGGCCTATACTGAAACCAAAGAGCAATGCCGAGAGACACAACCACGTACTTGCTGTACTACATGCTATAGATTGGTAGAGAGACGCTAGCTTACCGGAAGGCCCGGTAGGCACCGTGGTGGCGGCGTGCTCCTCGGCGGGCGGCTCCTCCTTCACCGAGCTCCCCGACCGCCGCCGGTCCAGCGACGCGGCGTTGGCCGCCATCGCCCTGACCTGATCTACCTACCGTAACTTCACAGCACAGCACGGGCGTATGCAGGTTTCATGATCTCGCTCCGATGGCAACCGTCAAACAACGGAAAGGGAATTCGACAGCGAGAGAGACTAGAAAGGGCGTCTTCTTATGATAACCGGCGTACCTGTAAAGCGTGCGGCTTTTCCGGGGCCGGCCTCGAGCGACGTGCGTGCTCGTCGATTGCAAAGGCGACGGCCGGCGGGGGAATGGATTATGCGCGCGCAGAGCAAAAAGCAGGATCGAAATGATCAGTTCCCAAGGGATGATGATCCCCGTGGGCGTCTGCTGTGATCCGCGGACCGGGCTCGACCCATCGTCGCCTGCGGCTGCGTTGCCATGGTAAGAAGGGAGGAAGAAAGGCCCTGGTGACCACGGTGGGGAGAGGGCTGGGAGTATAATTAGGGAGCGCCGCATGCTTTATTATTAGAAAGTGCATGCCCTGCCATTCTTAGCCTCCCCCTCCCCTGTAGCTTCCCGTATTCAACGGTCCCGCCGGGAGCTAGCACAAGAAGACGGACCTCTCGCTCCCGTCCTGCTCCAGCCCATTCTGTGCGGGGCAACGCGCCGATGTGCATGCCGCAAACCGGAGTGGGAATTAATGTCTCGTCATGCTTTGGGCCAAGTGTGTTCTGCAGCTAGCTAGAGTGAGATGAATAATTTGCAAATGTTCAGACTTCAGATCGAGCATGGTATCAGCAGTTTCTGACCGTATTTGCCTGCTGTAGGAGAGTGGGTGTACCACCAAAGTACATGAAACCTGTGGGCGTACAAAGGTTTCCGAAACTCCAAACAGTCCGTTTCCGTGTCACCGGAAGGGGGAGAAAGTTCATGCTCTACCTTCCTAGAATTGGATCTCAACTAAAACGTAGATGTCCTTGCTCATGTGGTTATTCTAATTAATGTCAAGGTTTATTGTGATTGTACAGCTTCATTCAAGTGCCTCTATATTAGGTACTAGTAGTAAGTACGAACCTCTTCATCAATACCCTCCTTCTGTAGAAAAAAAAAGTGCTCTCTATCAACAAGGTCCATATACTTGGATTGTGGTAAAAAAAAAAGGCTCCATATACTTGGATGATGCAATCAGTTGCCGCATTCTTAAACGGCTAAACTAGGTACGCCATTGAACTCAATGGGTAGTCATAGATCAAGTACCGTGATTACGTTGTCTTAACAAAAACCGACCTTAGCTCAGTTGGTAGAGCGGAGGACTGTAGTATTTGCAGATCAATCCTTAGGTCACTGGTTCGAATCCGGTAGGTCGGATATTTATTTTTTGCTTCAATTTTTGTGGACTCGGAATTCGTAGAAGGCACGTTTCCTTGTCTTCAAACGAGGGAGCTCTAGGCTTCATGTACCAATTCTGAATTAATTCAGTTTAGCCCTACCCATCTGAATCGAGACTGCACATATGGCCACATCAAAGTTCTGTAAGTCAATTTAATTTCTGAAATTCTGAATCGAGATTGTACATATGTACAGAAAAGTTCATCATTATCATCATCATCATCATGGAAAATCAATTCCACAAATCAACGTATTCACACACCCTGCCCACTTGCCAATTGCAACGGAAGCTTCCACCAGGTTTACCATCTTTCCCATATTGGTTGGTACATTTCGCTTTCATGCTACTATAGCTGCATTCCGCCCCGTGTCAATCATTCATTATCCGCAGCTGAATCAGCACGGCCGTGGCTGTTCGTCCGCCGCGCCTTTGAAGACGAGGAACCTGAGCGACTCCAGCTTGAAGTATATGAAGCTCCCTTTGCTGTGCGTGAAGTAGCAGCCGAAGCTGCAGCCGACCACGCATTGCCATCCCGGGCCGTGGATCGCGTCAAACTCCTGCAGCCATACTCCCAAACCAAATCAAATCATCATGTTGCGAGAAATTTAGCTCGAAGCATCCTGCAAATCGCGCAGTTAACCGGGAGATCAATCAGCATGCGTGCTCAGCTGACCTTCTTGATGTGGGCGGCGATGCTCCGGCAGTCGAGGACGTCGAAGCGGTCGAGGGCCCTGGACGCCGCCGACGTCGCCTGCAGCTGCATCTTCGCCGGCATGTCGGTGTCCTCCACCGTCGCCTTCCCTTCCAGCATTTCGTCGCTTCGCCTCTTTCCTCTGCAGGTACACGCACGCGCGAGCTCTGTATGATTGGTTCCAAACTAAACGGAGGATGATGCGAGCAGATCTGGGTACCTCTTTGCCCCTTTTGTAGGCGGATGCCGGATAGGCACAAGATTTCACGCTCATGCGTCCACGTCAACGTGACGTGCTAACGAGATTCGAACGGAAATGATAGGAAAGACGTGCTAACGACCAGCTCGATTGAGGCACAGGAAATGATTATCATTATGATAGGAGAGAGTTCCTGGATAGAGCACTTGAGGCACAGGTGCTCCGATTTGCCTGATTGGTTTTGAGACTGGAGATGATCTGCTTTTTTCCTTTCTCCTTTTTTTGAATTAAACTGTTGAGCGCTGCCGGGTCACTTGTTCGTTTTCTTGCGCCTGAGTACTCTTTTTTTTAGAACCTGGTATGTACTAGTTCGAAGAGCACCTTCAAAAATATACTGGGTGATGATTGGATTCGATGAGCTATTTACTTCGAGTGTTGTGTCTATCCATGTTGGGTTCTCCACGTAAGCGTGAGGCAGAAAGTCCCCGGACTACTTGGCCAACTGCCTTTTATTTCAAAAAACATGTGCGGTAAAGTGAACTCTATTATTCAATTGGGTTACCGATCACGAGGCGTAAGGAAGAGATCATTTTCAATCACTTTAACTCGGTTATTGGTGCTCTAAAAAAACTCGGTTATTGGTAGAGGGGATACTCGAAGACAAGATTTTGATTGGGAGGAGTTAAACTTTGAAGAACCGGTTTTATAAGGCCTTGGTGAAATTTTCCCGGGGAAGGAGGTGAAAAATGCAACCAATCAAATGCCGGGGGACAATGCTCTCGGTCCGGATGCATTCATATGGTCTTTAAAAAAATGTTGGAGTACGATCAAGGAGGATATTATGCGAGTTGTCACTCTCTTTGGAAAACTCCAAGGCGCTAATTTTCATTGGCTTATCCATGCAAAAATCATCGCAAAGATGCTTGCCATTCGACTTGGGCCGCTTATGAATGACCTCGTCTTCAGTTTTCAAACCGCCTTCATTAAGAAGCGAAGCATCCATGAAAACCTCCTCTATGTCAAAAATATAGCAAAAAGATTCCATAAAAGCAAACGCCAGCACTCCTTTTCAAACTTGATATTCGCAAAGCTTTTGACTCCAATTCTTGATCTTCTCCAACGGAGGGGATTCCCGAGTCGGTTTCAAATTGTATTGCCGCCTTGCTATCAATGTTATTTTCCCATGTCATCCTCAATGGCAGTGGAGAACCTTGGAGAGAAATTAAGGAGGGGCAAGATGCTAGCAAGTTCTATTTAATCATACTGTAATATAGTATCCCTGTGACCAAACTCATTGGTCACTTTCTTGCTATTGTTGAGCATGTTGTGTTACCCAGAGGGCCTAGATATATCTCTTCGTCACATGGGTGACAAATTCCAGTCTTGATACATGCAACCCAACAAGTACTTTCTGCTATACCTAAAGAACACCTTGATGATCACCCAATTATGAAATGATGTTTGAGTATTCTTCCAGTACTAGGGAGTAACATGATCTCATGGTATAAGGAACATGATACTTGCCATGAAAAAGCTATGGCAATTGAAATTTAGTGATACGATCAAATTTCTATGCTAAGGTTGGGTCTGTCCATCACATCATTCCCCTAATGACATGACCTTTTTATTAATTAACAACACATGTCCTTGGTTAGGAAACCTTAACCAACATTTAATAAACGAGCTAGTCTAGTAGAGACTTACTAGAGACTTAGTGTTGTTTATGTATCCACATATATATCAAGTTTATGATCAATAAAATTATAGCATGGAGAATAAACACTTTTCATGAACACGAAATATGATAATAATAAATTTATTATTGCTTCTTGGGCATATATCCAACAAAATCAAACTTGATGATATCCTTGAGGGCGCTCTAGCGGCAAGAACATCTTTTCCGTTATGGTACCTTGACCTTCCATTATCAGTTTGGCATTTTTAGGGGACTGATGGCTCCAAAAATCGCCATCTTTCTTCGCATTTGAATATTGTTTTTTAAGCAATTGATAATAATCTCTCTTTATTTGCCACTAATGACTAATTATTGCAAAGATATGCAAAATCTTGCTTCGAATTGTGTTGTATAGGAAATCACGCTTTTAATGGGAAAACAGGAGTCATAAATGAATATTTTGAGGAAGTCCACATGACCAAGAAATCCTGGAGCAATTGCCAAGCGCCAAATGTTGTAACGACCACTGGTACGAGCGCGACCCGCCCATACCATGTGGCGACGAATTAGTCTCGTCAAATCCTACAACTCTCGTGAAGATGCCTATATATTTTGAGGTGTCAGCCGCCGTGCAGGGGGGCGCCATTCTTAGATTGCATCACAACACCACCAAAGGAGATCCATAGCATAGTTCATCCCTTCCATCCCCCATCCTCTCCATTAGGCATAGACATTACTTTGTACTGGAGATCTCCTTATGATTCAGCGACCATTGTAAGAATATTTGAATTCAATCTAAGAATTTTGCACAATGTTTTCTATCCTTGATCTTATTTTTATGAATGAGTAGTCATCATGGGCTGCGGGTTGGGGAGAAACCTTGAAGCGATTATATGCATCTAATATATGGGAGTATTGTGTATTGTTTGAATAAGAGATTTGTATCTTTTGTTTCTTTGTCTCTTGTCTCGATCTTTGGACTTGTAGGTACCCAAGACCCCCGAGTTCAATCAAGGATTGAGGTGAGATACTTGGCTAGCGGTTATCTCATAGGAAACCAAGTGATAGAAAGGGATGTACGGTCTTCGCTCAGCGACCTATTCGGAATCAACAGCAATATCTCTTCTTAAGGCTTTGATTTGTGTTTATCACTTAATAACTGTTTGTAGCTCGGTACTTCGTGGTGCAACCGGTTGGGTCAAAAGACTATTCTTATGCATGCTGCTTGTAGGGTCTCTAGTATGTTAGGACGTGTTGTCCACAAAGATTATCTTTGTTGGAACATTACACATGACTATGATTATTATTATTATTATCTTTTATCCCATATGATGTGCAACTGTAGGTGTATCTTCAATCCCGACCTATATCTATCCATTGAATCAACCCACAATATAAAGTAAACTAGATTGGTCTGGTAAACAAAGGTAAAACAAAAAACAAAGTCTTGTAGACGTGTCCTTATTTTTATTTATTTTAGCGTTGTTTCCCAAGGTTTGATTAAACCTTGGTTTACTAGGGAAAAAGATACTATACTGCATCCATGAATCCGGATCGAAGGTTTCAACCCTTTTTCTAGCATTGTTGTCGGGGAAGTAATTCGCTATCCTAGTGAGGTCACTAGAGACCTTGTTTTAGTTTTAGGTTTTGTTTGTAGTTTATTTTTTGTTATTATTTTACTTTCTTGTTATCTATTTGAAAACCAAACAAATTAGTTACTTGTTTATTTATTTCTCTTACTTTAAAATACCAAAAAGAAAAGAGCCATGGCTCAAAAGAGACTTGGGGAGTATGCTACTCCTACTATCCTATTTGTGCACCTATTACTCAGCCCGTTTTGATGCGGAAGCATATAAAATTAAGGCTAAATTTTTGAGTTTGGTTCAGCAGAACCAATTTGGAGGCTCATCTTCTAAGGATTTAGGTTTTCACCTAAATACTTTTATTAAAATTTGCGACATGATGCGTATTAAGAATGTTTATCCAAATTTTGTTAAATTATGATTGTTTCCTTTCTCTCTTAGAGGAAAGGTTAAGGACTGGTTGCTAGCTCTACCTAAGGAAACTATTATATCTTGGGAGGAATGCAATAATATTTTTATGACTAAATTACCCCCCCCTCCTAGCTAAGAGTATGCAGCTAAGGCCCAACATTACAAGTTTTAGACAAGAAGACAGCCACTAGCGCTTGCATGGGAAAGGATGAAAGAAGCCATAATGAACTATCCTAGTCATGGGATGGAAGAGTGGCTTATATTACATTTGTTTTATAATAGCCTTAACCCAATGTCTAAGTCTATGCTAGATACTACAGCAGGAGGAACAATCATAGGAAAGCAGGTAGTCCTTATAATCCTGCTTGGAAAAATCAAATTTTGCTTCAAATGTTCAAAAACATTATTCTAATCCTGTAGGAGCTCCTTATAATAATGGTATTTCTATTTTAGTGCCCCTGGTTCGTTAGTTATACTCATTTTCCCCCATCCGTTTAAATTTTCCTCACTTTTTCCCAGCTCCTTGTCCGAAACTCTCACACGGTATGAAACTCGCTATTCGTTAGCCTTTTTTTACGTGCTGACAAGTGGGGTCGTGTTTAGTCGGATCCCGTAATGGACACCTCTCTCCACTTATCCAGATCAGCGTGGGACCCACAACTTATCCACGTGAGCGCCGAACCCACAAATTACCCAGGTTGGCGTTGCAATATGGGACCCCGAGCCATCCCCGCGCTCGCGCCCATGCCGTTGCCTCCCCTTTCTTCTTCTTCTCTAGCGGCAGTAGCCCTTATCCAGCGACGGTGCCCCTTTGTCTAGCTTCACTTAGGTCTCATGTTCATACTGGTCGCAGTATGGTGTCGTCCCGTTGACCAGTATGAAGGATGCCAATGGCAACCGTGCGTAGGGAAAGTTAGTTCTCGCATCAAATTGTTCTGATTAGAGGGTGCGCTTGTTGTGGACAATCAATTGGTGCAATTCGGGAGCTCATTTGGGCGCACACTTGCTGTGGAGAATGCGGCTGATAGAGGATTTGTTCCGATGATTTAATTTGTTTATCGAGTTAGTGTCTCAGTTGCAATCAAGTGAACATATGAGGTGAAAGTCAAACTTTAAGATTTAGGGATACGTAAGTATAACAAATAAGAAAATGACATAACTCTTGAAAACTTTCAAATTAAAAAATTATACAACTCTTAATATAAAAGAGAGTTTATAATTGACATAACTCTTGAATACTTTCAAATTACAATTTGGATATGTTAATGTTGTCCTAAGAAAATCTTGAGATCTTACCATTTTTAGAGCATGAAATGTAATGGATAAACTAAAGCAATCCTTAAACTAAAATCTTTATGTCTTGTGCATATACGAAAAGTATACACCTATGAACTGAAATCGCACTTAGAACATGATAATGTTGTGCTAAGAAAATCTTGAGAGTTTATCATTTTCATAGAGTGAAATATAATGCATAAACTTGGATATATGAAAAATTATAAACCTATGAACACTGTGAAATCGCACTTAGGACATGATAATGTTGTTCTAAGAAAATCTTGAGAGTTTATAATTTTAATGGAGTGAAATATAATGCATAAACTTGTATATACGAAAATTATACACCTTTGAACACTGTGAAATCGCACTTAGGACATGATAATGATGTGCTAAGAAAAGATATTATCATTTTAATAGAGTGGAATGCAATGCATAAACTTGCATATATGAAAATTATACACCTTTGAACACTTTGAAATCGCACCTAGGATTGATAATGATGTGCTAAGAAAATCTTGAGAGATTATCATTTTCATAGAGTGGAATGTAATGCATAAACTTGTATACAAAAATTATACACCTTTGAACACTTTGAAATCACACTTAGGACATGATAATGTTGTGCTAACAAAATCTTGAGAGATTATCATTTTCATAGAGTGAAATGTAATGCATACACTTGCATATATGAAAATTATACACCTTTGAACTCATTGAAATCGCACTTAATATGTGATTTTGTGCTAAAAAAATCTTGATAGATTATCATTATCATTTTCATAGAGTGGAATGTAATGCATAAACTGTTGGGGATATGCTATATGGGTATCATCACAGCATGTCTCCTATCTGGATAACCCGGGTGACCCATAGTTGGTAGCATGGCCCATGGCCTGCTGGGCAGCCCAGTTAGATGGATCCAGAAGGGAGTCCCATGCCGGATAAACGAAGGCTACGGTTGGAGTCACCAACGTACCCGGAGCCTTGGAGTGCAAGATACACAAGACTAGTAATAGACGGTATAGGACTCTGTAACCTGTCCGGCTAGGACTTTTCCCTGTAACCCTAGGACCTGGCGAATATATAAGTCGGGTCTATGGGAGCCTTTAGGACACGATAACTTACAATCTCAGACAGTCGAGTAGCGATTAGCACACACCTCGCACAGCGAACCTATCTCTATAACTCGGCGTATTGCCCTTATAGTGATTTATAGCAGGAGTAGGATTTCCGCCACTGTCGTGGGATCTGAACCTAGGTAAGCTGTGTTACCTCGTACCCGTCAACCGTCCGCTTTCCCCCACGTCTCTAAACACACACTATGAGGACCCCTCCATGGCGTACTCGTCGGCAATACCACGACAGTTGGCGCCCACCGTGGAAGGCGCCCTCTGACTCTATTATTGACGCGCTTTATGCTGACTTCAGTGCAGATTTAGAGGAGATAGATATCAGTCCAGAGGAACTAGACTCCGCCATGCATGAGATGGAGGAGGAGTGCACGCGCGCCGAGCAAGCCAACAATGCCGTCACGTCTTGAGAGGTGTTCGTCACCATTGGGATGGCGATGGATGAAGATCAACCCGGACGAGCTCCGCCTACAGCGCTGGAAAAGGGGAAGGGGCCACTTATTGCTGCTGACGATGATCGCGCAAAGGTCATGCCTCCTCCGCCTAACCCAGTGTAGCAGCCGCAGGAACTCGGCACCGGCCCGAGCAACAACAACACCGCAAACTTGTCGCCTCCGGCATCTATGTCTGCTGCAGCCCAAGTTACTCTGGCTGATAGAGTGATGTACGACAATCTCCTCGTCGAGCCACTGACCATAGCTCATATCTAGAACGTGACTCAGCTTGACGAGAAGCGCCAGCAGCTACTGGAGGAGGCGCATGCCATCGCAGAGCAAGGCGCTAAGCTAGATCGAGATCTGGTCAACACGCAGAAGTCCATAGAGAAAGCTAGAGCAATGGAGGCCGAATACAAGACCGTGCTGCAGCAGCAGAAGGCAAAGAAAGCTCCAGCTCGCGTCATCAACGATCCTGGTGTAAGGCGAAACCTAGGATGGGCTCCCTCGAAGCCGGCACAGGCCAAGCCATACATTGATAGTGAAGGCAAGAAGGTGATGCCCACCCTACTCCTTAACCTCGCCGTCGCCAAGACCCTCCTGGAGCAGGATAGATCGCCTGAGGCAGTGGAACAGGTCTATGACCTAGTGGCCAAGGCGGTGAAGCAGCAGGAAAAGGCCACCTCTCAGAGACTTGAGTCCGACCCAGCGCTTTGCCAGTCTAGCCAGTGCAAGCCGCCAAGGGATCGATCTCCTCTTGATGTCGGGTCTCAGATGGGTTCATCAGAGCGAAGACGGAGGGATGCGCGCAACAGGAAGGATGCTATCCCCATATCCTCCAATCACGGAGAAAAGGCCCGACCTCGTCGCCCATCACCACTGCCCTAGTCCCCCCCGACATCGCGAAGATCACAAGGCTCACCATCGTACGGATATGCCCCTACCAAAGCAGTGCGGCATCGTCATCCGCGACAACTCGGAGCAGACCCGTGATGACGGAGAGCGCAACCAAGGACACAAGAGCAGGTCACACCATGACCCTCTGCGTCCGACAAGCAACCGTGACATGCGGGAGGCGTCGCGGGAGGGTAACAGCAAGAAGGCTAACCCACCGCCACCTCCGCCTCCGTCACCACCAAGCAGTCACCATGGCGGAGGGGGCCCGCGTCGTTCACGCCGCCCATTCCCTATTGACAAGAAGAAGAAGAACCCGGAGCCATACGATGCACGTTCGCGGATCGATAAGATCCACGAGGCCCGGGAAGGACCATACCTGGGACCACGTTGCTTTGGACCTGCAATACGGTCCGCAACTTACCCCAAAGGTTTCCGGATTTACAAGACCATCAAACCCTATGACGGCACCGCTAAGCCAGCCACATGGTTGCAAGACTACGGCAACGCGGTGGAGATTGCTGGAGGCAACCCCAACGTCATCGTCAAGTACCTCCCGTTAATGCTGGCGGACACGACCCGCCAATGGATCGGCGACTTGCCAGAGAAATCCATCTACAATTGGTTGGACATGCAAGAAGCGTTCACTAAGAACTTTGAGGGTACATATAAGCGTACCTGCACTGTTGGCGATCTACAGCGGTGCGTGCAAGAGAAATACGAGACATCTCGTGCCTACCTCTCCCGCTGGCTGTACATGAAGAATTCCTGCGCAGGAGTGCACGCTCAGACCGCCATGGCTGCCTTCATCGATGGGTTTGAAAGGGGCACGTTGCTCCGACATAAGCTGAAGCGCTTGCAGGACAATCACCAGCTTGACTTGAACCAGATGATTTAGTTGGCTAGTGAGTTAGCAGCTGCCGACGACGATGCTCGCGGCTCCTTGCTGGCAACGGCCGTTCCAACTCAAGCTTGGAGGAATATCAGTACAAAGCGGAAAACCGCTCCAGAAGAAAAGCAATCTACCGACATGGTCGCTATGACTTTTGTAGGACGAGGTGATGGCGGACAGCGTGGCCGAGGAAGGGGAGCTGGCCGTGGGCAGCAACGAGGAAGTGAAACTACCTCGGCGCCGCTCCGCATTCCCCAAACCTACGAGTAGTACCGCGATATGCCGTGCCTTGTACACCTCGATGTCAACGGCAAGGCCACCCATACCAATCGACACTGCAAGTTCGTCAACGACCTCAAGGAAGACCCGGAGTCCAGCTACAAGCAAAGTCGAAAGAACAGACCGCGAGGCAAGGCAAGGGGAAGAAGAAGGAGGAGGAGTCCAAGGATTCAAGGGACATGGACGAGGACGTTGACCCCAAGCACGCTGCCAAGAACGACGACAAGGGCAAGAACCCCTTAGTGAAGAAGGTGCCAGTCTACCACACTTTCCTTGTCACCCCCACCGTCCGACAACAGAAGACCTCCCTGAGGATCCTGATGGCTACTCTCCCCCCAGTTCCCCAGTACCTGCGCTGGTCGGAGGTTCCAATTACTTGGGACAGGACGGACCACCCAGACCTTATCCCTATGGAGAACCAGTACGCCATGGTCATCAACCCCTTGATTGAGGGCATGGAGTTCACCAAGTGTATGGTGGATAGTGGAAGCAGCATCAACATCATGTACCTGGATACACTTTAGAAGATGAACTTGACGGAGGCAAACCTAAGGCGGACCAACACCATCTTCCAAGGCGTAGTTCCTGGTCGGGGGCTCGGGGTGCATTACACTTCAGGTTGCCTTTGGCGATGTTAATAATTACCGCCAAGAGCACATGACTTTCGAGGTGGTCCCCTTCAAGAGCGTGTACCACATCATATTCGGCCGCGACATATTCCACACGTTCATGGCCAAGCCATGCTTCATCTAAAACAAACTCAAGATACCCGGACCAAACGGTGTCATCACCGTATCCGGAAGCTTTACCAAGGCAAGGGACTGCGAGATCAATGAAGCAGCCATTGTGGAAGCTGTCCTCTATAGCAAAGAATTCAAAGAGATCCAGAGCAAGGTCGATGACTCAGAGATGTCCGCGTCGAAGAAGCAGATCTCCGACTCCGCTCCTGCGTTCAAGGCCACCATCGAGACCAAGCCGGTGGAACTTGTGGTAGGCGATGCCTCCAAGGTCACCGCCATTGGGACGAACCTGGATCCCAAATAGGAAAGCGCGCTCGTCGAGATCCTCCATGAGAATAGGGACATCTTTGCCTAGCAACCTGCCGACATGAAAGGTGTACCTAGGGAACTTGCCGAGCACAACTTAAACATTGATCCAAAATTCAAACCAGTGAAACAACCTCTATGATGCTTTGGAGATGAGAAGAGACGCGCCATTGGCAAAGAGATAGCTAGGTTACTTAAGGCTAGATTTATCCAAGAAGTCCTTCACACCCAATGGGTGGCCAATCCTGTACTTGTCCCCAAAAAGGGAACCAATGAATTAAGAATGTGCGTTGATTACACCGGCTTGAACAAAGCATGTCCCAAAGATCCGTTTGCTTTGCCTCGCATTGACCAAGTCATTGACTCGACGGCTGGCTCGGAACTTTTGTGTTTTCTTGATGCATAATCAGGATACCACCAAATCAAGATGAGGAAGTCAGACCAATTGGCCACTTCGTTCACTACCCCATACGACACGTTTTGCTATGTTACGATGCCCTTTGGGCTGAAAAAACATAGGTCCTACGTACCAGCGGACAATGCAACATTGCCATCACGACCAAATTGGTCGGAACATTCACGCCTATGTGGACAACATCGCGGTGATGTCTAAAAAGTCAAACGACTTAATCTCCGACTTGAAAGAAACCTTTGATAATCTCTGGAAATACAACATGATGCTTAACCCTAAGAAGTGCGTCTTCGGGGTTCCAGCCGGAAAATTGTTGGGTTTCATCGTTTCCTAGCGTGGAATCGAGGTCAACCCGGGGAAAATCAAGGCCATCTTTAACATAAACCATCCGATATGCCTAAAGGACATTCAACAACTATCAGGTTGTGTTGCAGTAGTTAGTCGGTTCGTCAGCCGACTTGGAGAGAAGGCTCTGTCGTTGTACAAGTTGCTGAAGAAGGCGGACAAATTCACATGGACGGACGAGGCAGATGCAACATTGAAGCAGCTCAAGCAGATTCTTTCCTCAGCGCCCATCCTTGCAGCGCCCGAGCCTGGCAAGCCCCTGTTAATCTACATGGCGACAACCAACCGGGTAATCAGCATCGTCGTCATGGTAGAGCGGAAGGAACCAGGCTATGAGCACGGAGTCAACGACCAGTTTACTATGTGAGCGAGGTCTTGACGGAGTCCAAGCAGCGTTACCCGCACTACCAGAAGATAGCTTATGGAGTATTCCTTGCTTCTCGGAAGCTGAGGCACTACTTTCAGGAGCACCCAATCACAGTGGTTAGCAAGACTCCACTATCCGACATAATCAAGAACAACAACGCTACAGGAAGGGTCGCGAAGTGGGGCATTGAACTTGCCGCCTTCGAGATCACCTACAAGAGACGCGACGCTATCAAGTCACAAGCCTTGGCGGATTTTGTTGCAGATTGGAAGGAGATGCCAGACGCTACTCCGTTGCCGGAACCAGAGTACTGGGTGATGCACTTTGACGGATCAAAACTGCTCAACGGCTCGAGGGCTGGTGTATTGATACAGTCACCAACAGGAGACAAGCTGCACTACGTTCTGCAGATCCACTTCAAGGATACAAACAACATGGCGGAGTATGAAGCACTCATTCACGGACTACGTGTAGCCAGGATTTTGGCATCAAACACATAGTTTTCTATGGAGATTCCGACTTGGTTGCCCAGCAGGTGGCTGGCACCTAGAATGCGCGGAACCCTATGATGGCGACATATCGAGACGAAGTGGACGAGATAGCCAAGAGCTTCTTGGGCTACGAATTCAAGTATGTGCCTAGGGAGCAAAATGAGGCGGCTAATCTACTGTCTAATCTTGGATCAGGGCGCAAACAAATTCCGCCAGGAGTTTTCCTAGAGCACCTGCGCACACCATCTGTGAAGGGAGCTGACATCGACAACCCGGATAGAGAT
The DNA here is from genome assembly GCA_916181665.1 of Avena sativa. Classification (NCBI taxonomy): domain Eukaryota; kingdom Viridiplantae; phylum Streptophyta; class Magnoliopsida; order Poales; family Poaceae; genus Avena; species Avena sativa. The sequence continues at coordinate 357,245,931 of OV702295.1, forward strand.
GACTCTTTCGTCAACATGGTGACCAAGGTCCCTCCGGCTTGGACAAAACCATTCAAGGAATATCTCAAACACGGAACTTTGCCCGATGACGAGGTCGAAAGACGACAAATAGTACGACGAGCAAAGGGTTATACCATAATCAATGGACAACTCTACAAAAAGGAGCACTACTGGTGTATACCTAAAGTGTGTTTCCCAGCTAGAAGGTATGGAAATCCTACGCGAAATCCATCTCTGAGATTGCGGGCATCATGCCGCTCCTCGATCGTTGGTCGCGAAAGCCTTCCGGCGAGGATTCTACTGGCTGACCGCGAAGGCGAACGCCGACAAGCTGGTTGAGACATGCATGGGACGCCAGTATTATGCCCGACAACCACATGTTCCTGCTGAAGAATTGCGAACAATACCAATAACTTGGCCGTTTGCAGTCTGGGGGCTAGACATGGTGGGACCATTACAGACGGCACCATGTGGGTTTACACACCTTCTAGTAGCAGTTGATAAATTTACTAAATGGATAGAAGCTAAACCCATTAGAAAGCTTGATGGGGCAACTGCCCTCAGGTTTGTTCGGGATCTAGTGGTGAGATTTGGTCTCCCACATAGCATTATCACCGACAACGGCAACAATTTGTCACTCGGAGAAGTGGAAGCTTATTGTTGGGAGAAAGGCATCCGACTTGACCTCGCGTCTGTGGCACACCCACAATCCAATGGTCAGGTTGAGCGAGCCAATGGATTAATTCTGCAGGGAATCAAGCCAGGTCTTGAGGCACCGCTACACAGAGCAGCTGGAGCCTGGGCGGAAGAATTGCCATCTGTGCTATGGAGTTTACGAACTACACCCAACAGATCAACCGACTACACCCCGTACTTCATGGTATTGGAGCAGAAGCCATCCTGTCTTCTGACATACTTCACGATGCACCAAGAGTTTTTGCCTACGACGAAGATGATGCTGAAGAATCCAGACGCCTAGATGTGGACCTTCTCGAGGAGGAGCGCATTTTGGCATGCCAAAGATCCGCCATCTACCAGCAGAAGCTACGCAGCTACCATAGTCGCCGTGTTCGGCATCGCTCGTTTAAAGAGGGGGATTTGGTGCTCCGACTTAAGCAGAAGAAGTCACACAAATTATCCCCTCCATGGGAAGGACCGTTCATCATAAGCAAGGCGCTACTCAATGGGTCTTACTACCTCGTTGACAATCGTGAACTGAAGGATAGACCCAACGAGGATCATAAGCGTAAGTGACGTGACCCGGATGATGACTACCCGGAGCTTGATCGGCCATGGAACATAGCACAACTACGTCCTTTTTACACTTAGCATTTTTTATCTAATTGTGTACCTCTTATATGATCAATGAAATAAAGCTCTTTCGTTCACTCATATTTCTGAGTCTTTTACCTCCTTTAGTGTTCATTTTTGGATCATGTAAAACCTTTATGCACAAGTTTTGCGATTGTACTTGTGAAAATTTCGCCTACGGGCGTTAGCTTAAGTTTTCTGGTCTACACGTTCTTTGTCGTTTTTATGTGGATTCTGGAGTAGTGACTTTTGGCACTTATTGTCGGTGATTTTGTGCTTAGGTTATTGACGGTTCCATTGGGCATCATCACCTGAGCGCATGGTTCCGACAACGAGTCTTCCGACTCACGAAAGGTCAAGCATAAGAACCAAAGTAATGGATAAGCCAGCACTTGCTTAAAAAATATATACATGCTGGAAACTGATTATTAAGTAGCAGGACATGTAACATTGTTTTCTGCCTTAAGTTACATCAATAAGTTTTTTCCGCATACGCACCAAAGGTGAAACAAAAATTACAAAGTTGTTTTTTATTCCTTTGGCGCAGGCGACTTGGAAGCAGCGTCATCACCAGCAGGAGAACCACCCTCGAAGTCGGCGGTGTGAAGAGACTCGGAGGAACTTTGGTTGCCGCCATCGATGGTGTTCATCGGCATGAAGACGTTGATGTCGACCAACTCGGCAACTCTGGTGTCATAACTCGCGAGCGACGACAAGATGGATTCGTGGTTAATCTCTTTACCATCATCATCTACGCCGGGAATGCCAGAGGTCACTATGCCGATGTCGGCATCTTCTTAGTGTGCCTTCACCATTGACAGTGCCATCCTTGCACCAGCCCGCGCACATGAATCTTTCCAGCTTGTGATACGCTCGGGGGCTCGGCGTAGAATCTCCGAGTACTTCGCCACGGAGTCCGATGCCTTGATGTTGATCTGGAGGGGCTTGGCGATCTCCTTAGCTTGCATGATGGCGGTGTTGATGAAGTTGCCGGCAAGAACCATGCATTCTTTGGATGGAGGAGGCGATCGGGTTAAACCCATAGGAGCTGCAAAATCCAACAAGGAACACATGAGTTCAACAATTCAGAGTACCCAGACTAGAGAAATCCAAGACAAAGAAAACTTACTAAAGATGCTAGCCTCAGCTTGCCAGAGGGTGTCCGCCAAGGATTCTTTCTCTTGTTGGAGGAGCTTATACGCCTCACTATGGCGTTGATTCTGCTCATCGGCAGCTTGCTTCTGATCTCTTAAGATAGATATCTCCTCCTTCAAGCGATTGATTTCCTCGGTGGCGGAGTCCTGCAGGGCCTTCATTGACTCCTCATGCATTTTCAGCATGTCCTTCCTCTCCTGCTTAAGAATTTTGTTCTCGCTATCCAGCTCTTGAATGTGCTTGGATTGCTCGACAATATTCTTGGCCTTGGCGATGGTTTCTGCAAGTTGGATAAAGCAAAGTACACAGTGAGTACTCGGAAAATATGGGCACAAAACCAAGTAGGAATGCGAAAAGAAAACAGATGCTTGCTCTTGGTGATCTGTTCCTTCAAGAAGGCAGTTTTACCCTTTTCAGCTTCCAAGTCTGCGCGCATCTTCTGGTACTTGTCGTTGGCCATGCCCCTCCGAGCACTCTTGTTTTGTGGAAAAAAGGTCAAAGTTAAAACGTTGTTTGGTCTGCTTGGAGCATCTAGCCGGAAATTTTCCACCTAGACGCTCGGGGGCTACAGCGAGAATTTTTGACTTAGCATTATGCTTAGCTTTTCTTTAAGAATCTAGTCGGAACTAATTCAGTTTTCGATTAGAAGCTTGGGGGCTACAGTACAAAGTTTTTTAACTCGGATATTGTCGTGGTGGTGACACGGCAGATTCCATGGGTAGGCTAAAGTATGGGGCCAATGGATGCTAGTGGGATCTGGAGAGGGAAGATGCAGTTGATTCTACACACAAAAGACTAAGGCAAAGATCTTTATTTCTTCTTCCTTGGGCTACAAGTGCTCCTTGAGCTGTTTACAGGGAGAAGATAAGAACTTTACTAGCCTAACGGTACTAAAATGAGCCGATCCCTTCCTCAGGGTCCAAGCCTCCCCTTATAAAGGAGAGCCTTGAGTGCCTTTAGGGCTGACGGGGCAAGCATATTCGAGGAATATGCTTGTCCCAAAATAGTAGTTCGGCGGCCTCCTTTCCCTGTCGCCCTTCTAAGGACGGCAAGGCTCCAGAGGGCCCCTCCTGCGTGCCTCGGGCTTCAGGACTGTCACCTCTGTGACCTCCTTCTGCCCCTCTGACGCTCTGCGCCTTTGTCCCTTGTGCTTGGCTCCGCTCAGATTCCTCCTAGCCTGCAACTAGAGTTTGACTTTAGGTTTCCCCTTCTCCTGCAAGCTTCGTATCATTCGGCCTTGCCTCGCGTAACTCGGCTTGTCCTTCACCTGCATTAAGATTACTCGGGCTAACCCGGCCGACTTACGTAGTATCCCGGCCGGGTAATGCCTTGCCTTTATCATATGGGTCTTGCCCTTCCCTGTCTTGGCCGACCTCTACAGGATTCAGCCGACTCACATAGTAACTCGGAAACTAGATGGGCAACTTCCTTTCATCTTTCCCTGTCTTTACCCTACCCGAGGTCATCTCCCCAACATTAGTCCCCGAAGCTGATATGGCCCTGCCAATAACTTCGGCTGGGCCGTATCAGTTTCATGAGATTTCTTTTGCCTCATTTCCGAGTTATGTTGCTCGAGGTATCATCCTATCTTCTTGCGTACGCCTCATCCTACGTGTCTTACTCATCATTGTTTCTCTAGTTTTTTGTTCCTCTATAATATTTATTGTCAGTCTACAGTTACTGCTGCGCCTGTCATGTCGGCGCTGCGACGCCTCATTCACCGTTTCCATCGGGGATCGTGGCTTTATTTCCCACTGTGTGGTCGCTGGTGCGGTTCCACTCATCATCGTGCGTTGGCGCTACGTACACGATCTACACGGTCAACCACCTCACCCACGATCCCATTACCTTGCAGGCAGCGCGGTTATAAAGAGGGGCGTGGCGCTGAGGGATTCAGTTTCCCCTTTTCGCTCACCCGCGCCCTTCTTCTTCCTCTCGCCTCCGCGCCTGATCGCGCTTCCGCTGCCGTGCGCTCGTCTGAGTTCTTTGACGGCAGGAATCCCGCCGTACCGCTCCATCGCCACTCGCTTGCTCTGGCACCGTCGCCGGTGAGTTTATCCGGTCTTATCGCCTGGCTCTTCCTCTAGAGATCTCAGTTTCTCTTCTGTCATCGCGTGGCAGTTTTTCCTCCGCGCCGCCGCCGTTTTTTGGTAGAACCAAGACGGGTCCTCGTAGTTCCAGATTTTCCTCCGCCGCTAGTTCTTCCTCCGCAGATTTCTCCAGTGACCCCATGTCTAGCTCCGTCAGCGGTGCCCTAATAGAGGATGATGACGCTGGCTCTGGGCCCGAGCGAGGCTCGTGGCAGGGCTCCTCCGTCACTCGCCGCGAGATCGAGTGGCTAATCCGGACTCGGAGGATTCCCGCCGAGGTAGCTTGTCGCTTACCCGGCAGCGAGTCCTCTCCAGACCTTAGGGAGGGCGAGTATGTAGTTTTCATGTCGCATTTCGCGCGCAGCTTTGGTCTCCCTCTCAGCGACTTTGCTAGGGAGTTTCTTGATTATTTAGGCCTTCAGCCGCATCATCTTCCTGCCAACGCCATTGCCTCTCTCTCTGCCTTCATCTCTGCCTCGGAGGGATATTTCGGCCTATGGCCGTCCGTGCATGTCTGGTCAAAGTTTTTCCAGATTCGTTCTAACGTTGTCCCAGACAAATCTCTGCACCCCTCCGAGAAGTTGCTTACCCAATGTGGAGCAGCGTCCATCACACCTCGGAGGAAATCCGAATTTCCTCGTGTCGCAGGGCTAGAATCGTGCAAGAAGTGGCACAAGTCCTTCTTCTATGTCAAGAACACGGGGAATGAGGATAAGATTCGGCTCCCTGCTTTCTCCATTGGCACTCCTTCCAAGAAGAACTGGACCTATAATCCGAGGAAGAGTCATGCTTTGGCCGAGGCTTTTGAGATTCGGCTGAAGGAACTGATTCGCTCCGGGCTATGCGGCGAGGATCTGATGACTACCTTCGTTAGCAGCCGAATCTGCCCATTCCAGAAACGCACCCATAAACTATGTTATATGAGCGGTCCTCTTGACCCCAACCGAGTCTCGACCGTGGAGCTGGACAACTACCTCATCTTCAAGCGTGTCCGAGCTATCTTTAAGACGGAGATGCCTGAGGATTGGGCTTGGGGATTGAAGCCGTTCACCCGCGAGCATCCCCCACCCGAAGTAATCTTAATCATTAGTGCTTTGCCTCCTAATTGCTTTCGTAACTGTCTTTGCTAATCTTCCTCTTTCTTGTCTTACAGAGGTTTGCGGAGCAGAAAAATGAGGACGCCGAGGTTTTATCACTCCCGTGGCCTGCGGATCGGAATACTCCAGACAGTGGGGAGCTGGACTCAGAAGAGTTCATCCCCAAGTCAGACCTTGCTCCGGCTCGCGCTCGTGGCAAGACCCCGGCCCACGAAGAGGAAGGTGATTCAGACGAGGTCCAAGTTCTAGAGGTAGTTGCCGCAATGCCAATTTTTTATGCATTTCCGGCTTCTACTTTCTCAGCTAATCCGGCCGGTCAGGTTCACGACGCCGAGCCTCTTGCCTCCCGACCTCCTGTTACCTCGGGGAAATGTGGGGCTCCCGCTGGTGCCTCAGAAACGGCTCCCAAGAAGTGAATGAAGAAGTCCGCTCCGAATCCTCCGAGGCGCAAGACAATGCCCGGAGTCACTGGGTGAGTTTCTTTTGCTCGTATTTCTTGTTTCTCTCTTTCTGCTTTTTAACTTGACCTTTTTTGTTTTCGCAGTGCTCCACTTTTTGTTAAGCCCAGTGGTCCTAGCATGACGAGTCGTACGACTCGGCAGCCGTCCCCTCCGCCTACTGAAGATACGAGGATTCCTAGTCCTGCCCGCGCCGCATCTCCTCCAGCTCCGAATCGGACGCCACCTCGCCACGATGCGCCCGAGATTCCTCCCGTTGATGTTGATTCCACTCGGCCTACAGATATTCCTACCGAACCCGCTGCCTCCTCTGTGAACCCTAATGTCTCTACTGAGCCTCTTTCTACCCCCGCGGTTTCTACAGTGACTCCAACTCCGGTCGAGGATGTCAATATCTCGGCGCCCTCTGCGACCATGACTCCTCCGGCTCCTAAAGACGCCGTTCCCATTGCCGAGGTATCAGCTCCTACTGATGCCTCTTATAAAACAAGAAAGGCTGTTGTCATCAAGGCCTCCTCCTCCTAGAAAGGTCTTTCTGGCTCTTCTCAGCCAAGTATTGCCGATGCGCTGCGCAAAGGGGTTGCTTCTGCCAAAGCCTCCGTTACCCCGGCCGCCAGTACCCAGCTCGCTCTTCATAAAAGCCATGCGGCAGTGGTGGCTACACAGCAAGTCCGAGGTAAAGTCCTAACTCGCACGGCGAGTGGGAACAGTCTCGGCTCGCTGGTTGAATATGCCAACAATTGGAATGCCACCGATCAGTTCGAGGGCAATCCAGGCAACCAGCCGTTTCAGCTCTCCGACATCAGCAGCCGCCTGCATCAAGCTGCCAAGATCATTCTTGAAAGTGACAAGATGAATGGGGTAATTGTTTTTTATGGAGTTTTGATTAGCTCTCCGGATACTATTATATATACTCTAGTCCCCGAAGCTTGCAAGCGAATAACTTGTTATTTGTTTGGAAGTTTTATGATGCTCTACTCAGTTCAATTTTATCTTAGAATTCGAACCTCGATCCGACTAGATCTGCCTTAAATTTTGCTTGACTTGTGTTTATCTGAACTTCGAATATCCAGCCACCTAGGTCCGAGTTAAATTTTGCTTGACTCGGATCTGTTTTAGCTCCGAATATCCAGCCACCTAGATCTGGGTTAAGTTTTGCTTGACTCGGATCTGTTTTAGCTTCGAATATCCAGCCACCTAGATCCGGGTTAAGTTTTGCTTGACTCAGATCTGTTTTAGCTTCGAATATCCAGCCACCTAGATCCGGGTTAAGTTTTGCTTGACACGGATCTGTTTTAGCTTCGAATATCCAGCCACCTAGATTCGGGTTAAGTTTTGCTTGACTCGGATCTGTTTTAGCTTCGAATATCCAGCCACCTAGATCCGGGTTAAGTTTTGCTTGACTCGGATCCGTGTTAGCTTCGAATATCCAGCCACCTAGATCCGGGTTAAGTTTTGCTTGACTCGGATCTGTGTTAGCTTGAAGACCTATTCACTACTTGCTCTATTGCTCAGATTGCACATGACCGGCGGACTGCCGAATTTCAAAGGCTGCTTTTTGCGCATAGAAAATTGGAAGAAAAGTATGAGAAAGTTATTCCTGTGGTGAAAAAGGCTGGTAAGTCGACAAACCTTGTTATCATCTCCGACACCCTTATTGTTTTGTACGCTAGATGTTGGCTCACTTTGTTGGTAAACAGGTAACATCAATAATCTTCACATTCGTCTTGAGAAGAAGGTTAAGACCCTGGAAGGTTAGTTACTCTTTTACTTTATATATTCCTCTTTGAAATGTGCACTAAGTTTCTTTTTAACTCTGTTGGCTTTGGTAAAGCCGAGTTACAAACTTTTGCAGCATCTCACCAAGATTGCACGCCCATGCCTGATGTGATGCTGCATTTTGTAGAACAAAGCGCTACTCATTCGGCGCAGCTGAAAGAAAAAGATGATGAGATAACTCGCTTGCGTGCCGAGGTGGAGTCCCTTAAGGTCTCTCAGAAGTCCGAATTGGAAAAGGTCGACCAGGAGTTCTCCGAGGAGAGAAATCGGCTAGCTCTGCAACTGCAGAAAAATAAAGAGCTCCTCGAAGCTGCCGAATTGAAGACACGGGGGGTGAGCAAGGAGATCACCCGCTTTGAGAAGAGCAAGATTGCCTGGGCTAAAGATCTTCAGATAATGCTGAACTATATTCATCGTAAGCTTCTGACCGCGGCCGAGTCATCTTTTCCCTTACTTACCGCTTACTGGCGCAATTGTGTTCTGCGCAGACCATTTTCTAGAAGCTAAGCCCGTGAGCTCTAAAGTGGTGATCAGTGCTCGTGTGCGCTGAGGTGTTCCTGTTGATGCGGACTCCGAGTACTCGATGGAAGATTTCCTGGTTGCTGTTGGCGCCGCGGTTGGTCCGATGAAAATTATGGGCAGAGATTTGGTGCAAGCAGCTATCCGAGCTTACCATGTTCTCTGGCCGAATACTTCTGGGACCCCTAATATTGATGAGGTCAAATTGTTGGTGGAAAGATTAATGGCGTCTGAGAGGCAGCTCATTCTTTGGAGGGAATCGGCCGGACGAGCTGGTGCTGATATGGCTCTCACTGTTATCATGTCATGGTATGAAGATATTTCTCTTGATATTTTGAGAAATTTGCGCACTGGTTCCCGTTGGGTTGAGGATCCAGACTTTGTCGCTCTTCGGCAAGCTCGAGCCTTCCAGCTTGTTGAGTATGCCGACGTGCATACTTGGAACGAAGGGCCGAGTTTCCTTCCTAACCCAGAGGACGAGGTCGTAGTTGAGGATGCCTTGGATAACAACTCCGCTGAACAAGGAGAAGATGAGGGTGACTCGGCTACTTCTGGTGATTCCAGTTCGAGCTCAGATGGTGATGGCGATGCGCGATCCTCCTCCAAAGGTACAGGGCATTCTACTGCGCAAGCTGACGCTCCTCAGCAACCTCGGGCTTCCTCCGAAGTCGCTCCTGGGTCTGTGGAAGGCGAGGCAACCTCGGCCGAAGTTCCCCCTACCTCGGAGTGCCCAGTCCCTGAACAAGTTATTGCCTCTCCAGCTAAAAACCTTTAAGTCATTTCTTACCCCTGGTATGCCGGGCGTGAAATGTGCGTGGAATATTTGTCCGCCTTTTGTACGGTATGAATTTCTTTTGCGGTGTGCTGCTGAGACATATATGGTTGTAATCGTTATTACTTTGTTCAACTGGTCTGGTTTGTCCGAATTCTTGCTTTGGCGGCCTTCAACTTCTTGAGTTTGGAGTATATATTTGCCTTTGTGCTCCCGTAGTTCGTCATGCAATATCTCCTGATTTTGATAAACTTTGCCACTTGACCACTGTGGTTTGGACTGTTAATCTGGGTGTAAAGCCTGAAGACCGTATTTGGGGAGGGGGCGAAATAATATCACTCTGGGAACCGAAGTTTGATACTCACTCTTGCGACAAAGGATAGCCCATACTTAGGAGTGACGTAGGGTAGTCCCCGGGCCACCGCTCAAGGAAACGATGATGAATATATAAACCAAACTTAGAAACAATATAGGACAGTCCCCGAGTCATTGCTCAAGGTGCCGAGGTTTAATATGTGTCAGTCTCCGAGCCATTGCTTTGACGCCGAGGTTCACCACTTGAATCAAACTTAGAAACAATATGGGGTAGTCCCCGAGTCACTGCTCATGGTGCCGAGGTTCGATACATAACATGAAATTAAAAACAACATACGACAGTCCTCGAGTCACTGCTCATGGTGCCGAGGTTCGATACATAACATGAAATTAAAAACAACATACGGCAGTCCTCGAGTCACTGCTCAGGACGTCGAGGCTGAATACATAAACCATAGTTAATAATAACATAGTGCAATCCCCGAGCCATTGCTCAAGGTGCCGAGGTTTGGTACATAACATGAAATTTAAAAATAACATATGGCAGTCCCCGAGTCACTGCTCTGGATGCCGAGGTTTAATACATAAACCATAGTTAATAATGACATAGTGCAATCCCCGAGCCATTGCTCAAGGTGCCGAGGTTTGATACATAACATGAAATTTAAAATAACATATGGCAGTCCTCGAGTCACTGCTCTGGATGCCGAGGTTTAATACATAGCTGGTGCTTCCTCCGAAGCACCATTTTACAATATGTCATGGATGACTCCTACGAGTAAAAAGGACGAAGTAAAGCTACATTCCATGGTCTTTTTGATTCTTCGCCGGCTTTGTCTGCCCTGTTCTTTCCTGGTGATTGAGCATCGATTAGGTAATATGCATCATTGTGCAATGCTTTGCTCACAATGAATGGTCCTTCCCATGGAGGCGACAAATTGTGCATGCCGGTCGTGCGTTGCACCAGTCGGAGAACCAAATCTCCTTCTTTGAACACTCTTGGATTCACCTTCTTGCTGTGATATCGTTGCAAGTTCTGCTGATAAATAGCTGATCTTGATAATGCCAGCTCTCTGGCTTCTTCTAGCAGATCCACAGTATCTTGCCGAGCTACCTCATTTACTTCTGAGGTTGTATATTGGGTAACCCTTGGCGAGTCATGTATTATGTCGGCTGGAAGCACGGCTTCTGCCCCATATACTAGAAAAATGGTGTATAACCTGTTGATCTGTTTGGGGTAGTCCTGAGGCTCCATAGTACTGCTGGTAGTTCCTCAACCAACATCCTGCCGACCTTTGCAGCGGTTCGACGAGTCGTGGTTTTATTCCTGACAATACGAGTCCATTAGACCTTTCCACTTGCCCATTGGATGCTGGGTGAGCCACAGAGGCGACATCTAATCTTATGTGCTTTTCTTGGCAAAATCTAGCGAAAGCTCATTCTGCAAAGTTTGTGCCGTTGTCTGTAATAACACTATGTGGGTATCCATATCTTAAGATAATATCTTTGAGGAATTTCACTGTCATGGGCCCATCACATTTTTTATTGGTTTCACTTCAATCCATTTTGTGAATTTGTCCACCATGACCAATATGTGGGTCATCCCACCTCGGGCCGGCTTAAATGGTCCCACCATATCTAAGCACCACACAGAAAATGGCCAAGTAATTGGTATCGTTTTTAACTCGGATGATGGCATGTGTATCTTGGTTGCATATCTCTGACAACCATTACATTTTTCGACCAGTTCTTTGGCTTCTTTCAACGTTGTTGGCCAATAAAACCCATGCCTGAATGCTTTGGCCACTAAGGCTCAGGATGAGGCATGATGTCCACATTCTCCTTGATGTATATCTAGGAGGATCTCCTGGCCTTCTGCCGAGCTCACACATCTTTGCAATATACTTGTGACACTTCTTTTGTACAGCTCATTATTTATGATTGTATAAGATTTAGCTCTCCTCACTGTCTGTCTTGCTAATACCTCATTATTCGGCAAAATCGCATCTCTAAGGAAAGAGAATATGGGTTGCGCCCATATAGGTGTGATTTTCTCTGGTGTGGTCTCACTATCTATTTCCATGTTTTCTGCCGACATAACGACCTCGGATTTATCCATAGTCCTGCTTGCATCAGCTGTCTTTATTTTTGGGAATTCCGGGTTATATTGCTTGTCAAATTCCATCGGCACATTATCTTTTCCTGACTTTGCCGGAATAAAGATAGATTCGGACTCTGGTGACGGTGTTATTGATGGTTTCCTTAGGTGCTCTAGGGCGATACCTGGGGGAATTGACTGCCTAGTAGATCCTAGTTTTGACAACGTGTCTGCAACGTCGTTTTCTGCCCGAGGTATATGGTGAAATTCACATCCTTCGAAGTATCCACTGATTTTTTGCACATGAAATCTATACAGAGCCATATTATCATCCAACACATCCCAATTGCCTAAGACTTGCTGTACTACTAGATCTGAATCTCCATAGCATAAGATTCGGCGTATGCCAATCTCTTTGGCCACCTTCAATCCATGGACGAGTGCTTCATATTCGGCTACACTGTTTGACGCGGCAAAATGTATCTGCAGCACATATCTCAGCTGATCTCTTTTTGGCGAGGTTAACACTATTCCTGCCCCCAAACCATTTCTTAGTTTGGAACCGTCAAAGTGCATCGTCCAATAATTCGGATCTGGCAATGGTGGCTCATACTGCCCCTCGGCCCAATCTATGAAGAAGTCGGCCACAACCTGAGATTTTATTGCATCTCTCCTATCGAATTGCGGAGCATAAGGTGACAATTCAATTGCCCATTTTGCTATTCGTCCACTGGCATCTTTGTTACTCAATATGTCGGCTATGGGTGCTTCACAAATCACTTTGATGGGGTGCTCTTCGAAGTAATGTTTAAGTTTCTTTGCCGACATGTACACTCCATAAGCCATCTTCTGATAATGTGGGTAATTTTGTTTTGAGGCTGATAGTACCTCGCTCAAGTAATACACCGGCCTTTGTACCGACCTATCATTTTCAATTCGTTCTACGACGATCACAGCGCTCACTACTCGATTGGTGGCCGCTATGTAGAGTAACATAGGCTCTTTTGATAATGGAGAAGCTAAGATGGGCGCTGTGACCAACATCCTTTTCAATTCATTAAATGCACTGTCTGCTTGTGGAGTCCAAATGAACTTATCCGATTTCTTCATCAATTGATAAAGTGGTAATGCCTTCTCTCCCAGCCGACATACAAATCGGCTGAGCGAGGCTAAACAACCTGTGAACTTTTGTACGTCATTTAGACATATTGACAACTCCATCCTTTCTACTGCCTTTATCTTGGTTGGGTTGGCCTCTATACCTCGTCTAGATACAAGAAAACCGAGCAATTTTCCCGCTGGCACGCCAAATGTGCATTTTTCCAGGTTAAGCTTCATTCGGAATCTTCTCAGGTTCGCGAAAGTCTGTCGTATATCATCCAGTAGTGTTTTGCTTTCTTTGGTTTTGATAACCACATCGTCCACATACACTTGTACGTTTTTTCCTATCTGGTCATGTAGACATTTTTGCATGCATCTCTGATACGTCGCTCCTGCATTACGCAGGCCGAATGGCATTGTGCGATAGCAATAAGCCCCATACGGGGTAATAAACGCAATCTTTATTTGATCGGCCGGATTTAACGGTATCTGGTGAAAACCAGAATACGCGTCTACAAATGACAATAGTTCACAACCAGCGGTCGAATCAATGACTTGGTCTATTCTAGGTAAAGGAAAAGGATCTTTTGGACACGCCTTGTTCAGGTTCGTGTAATCGATACACATTCGCCATACAATAGCTACATTTGGATCATCCTTCTTCTTTTCAACTAGCACCGGGTTGGATAGCCACTCCGGATACAGCACTTCCATGATGAACCCGGTCGCAAGGAGCCTAGCTATTTCATCCCCTATTATTTTTTTCCTGTCTTCGGCGAAGCGACGGAGAGGTTGCTTCACCGGCCTTGCTCTTGGCCTTACATTTAGAGAGTGCTCAGCCAACTCCCTCGGCACGCCTTGCAGATCCTGAGTTGACCATGCAAAGATATCCCGATTCTCACGAAGGAAGTTGGTGAGCTCACCTTCCTATTTAGCATCTAGGCCGGCACCAATAGTGACGGTGCGCTCCGGGAATTGTTCATCTACCTGGAACTTTTTTGTTTCTTTAGTCGGCTGAAAGGAGACACTTCCATGTGGGTTGGCTAATGCTGGCATATTCAGCTGTGCCGACTGAGCGAGGGCTGCTACCTCTTGAATCCTTCTTTTTTCCCTTGCTATTACCAATGATTCGGCCAAATTTGACCCGGCTGAAGCACATTCCATTGACTTCCTGTAATCCCCTGCTACCGTTATCACCCCTTGTGGTCCGGGTAACTTCATTTTTAAATAACTCACATGGCAGCTGGCCATGAATTTGGCCAATGCTGGTCGCCCGAGTAGAGCATGATAACAGCTTTCCAGATCCACCACTTCAAACTCTAAGTTTTCTGCTCTGCAGTTATCTCTGGTGCCGAACAATACGTCCACTCGGACCTTACCAATGGGTTCGCATGAAAGCCCTGGTACTATCCCATGGAAAGTGGTCCTCGTGGATTGCAGCATGTTCTGCGTTATTCCGAGTTTGTGCATTGTGTCTTTGTACATGATATTGATACTGCTCCCGTTGTCAATGAGTACCTTTGAAAATTTCACATTAATGCTTGGTCCGACAAATGTCGGATCCAACACGAGTGCATATGACCCCGGACTCGACATTATCTTGGGGTGATCCTTTATGCTCCAGGTTACTTCTTGATCCGACCAAGGCACATATCTTGGTACTGCTGGCATCACTGCATTTACTTCCATATGCCGGCGTTGCACACTCTGCTTGTCTTGTTGTTCTATTGTGAACACGCAATACGACTGATGATGTTCTCTGTAGTCATTGCGTCCATTATTTCCTGGATTTGTCCTTCCATCCGGACCTTGGTTCATCAGTTGATGTACCGCATCCCTCCGGTCCGAGTTGTCGTACCTCAGGGGAGGAGGTGGTAACATTAGTTGTTGTGCGTTTGCTCCAGTCAACTGCGGCTGATGCTGCTGATGTGCCTGGAGAGGTGCTGCCTGTATGCCTACGGGGTTCCCCATTGCATTTTTCATCCATGCACATTGGCGGGTCGTATGGTTGGCTGGCCTGGCTGGGTTTGATGTGTGAAATTTACACGGCTGATCTAACATAGACTCGAACGTGTACTTCGGCCTCTCCTGCCATTGCTTCTTTTGTTCTGGTGTCCACTGTCTTTTTCCTTCATTCCTTGGTGTCCACTGCTGAGGACCATTCTTTTGCCGTTGAGTTGATCCGTGACTCGGCTGATCTTGTGCCACCGCTGCCACCTGGGCTGGATTATATCTATAATCCGGTCTCTCTTATATTCTTCTTCCTCTGAAGTCATTGTGCCTGGATGACCCGGCCATATCTCTCGCATATTGATCTAGATGCTCCCGATTATCTGCCGACATTAACTCGGGTTGCGTCGGATCTCCCAATGCATAAGAATCCGCTATTCTGATGGTTTCTGCCAATGTAGTTGGCATATCTCTTTGCAATCGCTGCCATAACACACTGCCATAGAGGCATTCTTGAGCGAACCAAGCTATTGCTTGTGATTCTATAACTCCTTCACACGAGTTTCTCAGATTACACCACCGAGTTAAAAACTCTCTGTCCGTCTCATTTGGCCTCTGTTTGCACATGGCTAACTGTTGCGGCCTGTTTGGCCTCTTGTAAGTGCTGGTAAAATTGCTAACGAACATTTCTTCAAAATCCAACCAACAATTGATGCTGCCTGCTGGCAGATTATTCAGCCATACTCTAGCTGGTCCTTCCAACATTTGTGGGACATACCGTACTGCCCATCATAAATTCCCACCTGCTATTTTCATAGCAGTGGCGTAATCAATCAACCAGTCTTGTGGTTTGGTGGTCCCATTATATTTCTTTGTGCCTCTTGCCAGCTGAAAGTTCGGCACAGGTGGTTCGCCCATGATCCGTGGTCCGAAGCATGTCGGACCCGGTGGACCCTGTTCTTCCAGCAACTCGGATCGGTATAGCCGGTCTAGCTTTACTCTGGCATCATTTGATGGCAAATCTCTGTACAGAATTCTGTCTTGCATTCCATAGTGGTTATTTCCACCATGGATCGCATATTCCATCTCGGAATAACCATCATTGTATCTTTCATTTACTTTATTGTGGCGAGCTGGTCTTGCTTCTCTTTCCTGCCAAGGTTCATGTCTCGGCTGCGGGTTGAGCGGCCGTTCTCTCCTTACTTCAACCGGGATATTGTTCTCGTGATCGCCTCTTCTGGGTTCTCTTCTGACGAGATCTCCATTGCCTCAGCTTCCGCCGTCTTTTTCAGTACGGCCGAGATTCTTCTCACCACTGTTACCTCGGCTTCCATTGCCTCTGTTCTTGTTTGCTTTCCCGGCTATCGCCGGATCATACGGAACGATTTGCTTGTTTCTCTTTCCTGAAGTTACCGCTCTGTCTTTTCGTGCCTTGTTTCCGGGTGAGGATGCTCCTGCCACAGATAAGGCAGGTGCTGCTCCAGCCGAGTGAACCATTCGCGAGGCCCCTGGCCTCGCCGGGTCTGCTCTGAGCATTTCTTCATTTTGCTGGTTTGCGATGCGTACCAGCTCATTCACTCTTTCTTGCTGTTTCTGCCGGGCTTCGCCGGTCAATCCCTCTAATTCTAATGTTGCGGCATTTGTCGCTCTCAGGTTCTTTGCCAGGGTACTGTACCTCGGCAATCCCAAATCAACTGACTCTGCCTTATGAGCATCATGCTCCTTGTTGATATCATCTATGAGGTTCTTCCCTCTTAATCTCAATTCGTCGACCCGTTTGGGAGCGACATCAAGCTTGTTGGCTTTGGCATACTCTCGCAGGGTCCTGTTTAAGGACTCCCGCAAGGCTGACACCTTTTTTGCCTCTACCAGCACCTTTTGCCTGGTTTCTTCTAATTCTGCCTGAGCATTTGCCGGATCGAGTATCGGCGCTACGGGTGTAGTCAGATTATCTATGGTTGCCTGAAGAATATTTTCTGGTCTTTCCAGAGGTGGACCTCTTATTCTTGGTGCCTTTGGGGTAGTCTCCTGCACTTCGGCCTGATTGGCCACTGAAGGGATTACCTCGGTGTGTGGTGGTGCTGTCTGCCTGGGCGCGACTTGCACGCCTGCGGCAGGGTCTCTGTTTGATCCGGCACCTGCTACTCCTGCCTGCACCTCGGCTGCGACCATCACCTCGACGCTGCCGACTGGGCGCGCTCCGCGCGGAAGGCTTGCGGCGCTAAGGGGTGGCTCTCCTGCAACAACAACCTGGTGAGGATAAATGCCGGAGATGTCGACGCCGACGTAGACCTGGTGCATGCCCAAGCTGATGAAGACGCCGTTGCGTGGGGGAGTTTTTCCCCTGAAGCTGCCCGCGTTGTCGCTGACATAGTCACAGAGATCAAATCTCTGGACCAAGCCAGAGACAATGCGCTCGCTAGTGTTGATGAAGTTTCCCGTCCGGATCGTGGCTCCAGCTAGCACCGCTGCTGGCCCCATGGTGGGCGCCAACTGTCGTGGTGGTGACACGGCAGATGACATGGGTAGGCTAAAGTATGGGGCCAATGGATGCTAGTGGGATCTGGGGAGGGAAGATGCAATTGATTCTACACACAAAAGACTAAGGCAAAGATCTTTATTTCTTCTTCCTTGGGCTACAAGTGCTCCTTGAGCTGTTTATAGGGAGAAGATAAGAACTTTACTAGCCTAACGGTACTAAAATGAGCCGATCCCTTCCTCAGGGTCCAAGCCTCCCCTTATAAAGGAGAGCCTTGGGTGCCTTTAGGGCTGACGGGGCAAGCATATTCGAGGAATATGCTTGTCCCAAAATAGTAGTTCGGCGGCCTCCTTTCCCTGTCGCCCTTCTAAGGACAGCAAGGCTCCAGAGGGCCCCTCCTGCGTGCCTCGGGCTTCAGGACTGTCACCTCCGTGACCTCCTTCTGCCCCTCTGACGCTCTGCGCCTTTGTCCCTTGTGCTTGGCTCCGCTCAGATTCCTCCTAGCCTGCAACTAGAGTTTGACTTTAGGTTTCCCCTTCTCCTGCAAGCTTCGTATCATTCGGCCTTGCCTCGAGTAACTTAGCTTGTCCTTCAC
This sequence comes from Avena sativa, assembly GCA_916181665.1. Lineage (NCBI taxonomy): Eukaryota > Viridiplantae > Streptophyta > Magnoliopsida > Poales > Poaceae > Avena > Avena sativa. The sequence goes on from OV702295.1 coordinate 357,263,650, forward strand.
CTGCATTAAGATTACTCGGGCTAACCCGACCGACTTACGTAGTATCCCGGCCGGGTAATGCCTTGCCTTTATCATATGGGTCTGGCCCTTCCCTGTCTTGGCCGACCTCTACAGGATTCGGCCGACTCACATAGTAACTCGGAAACTAGACGGGCAACTTCCTTTCGTCTTTCCCCGTCTTTACCCTACCCGAGGTCATCTCCCCAACAGATATATGCTTAGCTTTTCTTTAAGCATCTAGTCGGAACTAATTCAGTTACAACTGGAGGCTTGGGGGCTACAGTATTGAAATTTATAAACACTGCGTATGCTACTCTTAAAAGCATCTAGTCGGAATAATTCATTCCACCTACATGCTTGGGGGCTACAGTGAGAGGTTTTCTAACTTAGTCACTCTTAGAGCATATAGATGCAAAGACCTATGGTTTTCCGTCTACATCCTCGGGGGCTACAGGGGATACTCATATGAAATGCAAAAGGCAAATAAAACTTACAAGTGCAATGATCTTGAGGTTTGTAGCACTCTCGGCCAACAGCTTGCCAAAGGATTCACTGTTTCCTTGCAAGATTTCTGCTTGTCGGCGGAGCTCCTCTAGACCGCACGTCAGAGATGTCGGTGCCGCACCAGGAGCCAGAGCAGTGCTACCCGGTGTAAGTACCGGATAGACTATCTTTGGATAAACTATGGCTTTCTTGGGTGCGGGGGCGCCGCCAACGACAGAAGTACCTACTTCCACCACCGCCTTACCGCCACCGATGGCATCCTTAGCCGGAGATTCAGCCATTTGGTGGGCGGCACTCTCTTGCGTCGCCTGCTCGCAGACGATAGCAACCTTGGTAGAGGCACCTGAGTCCACTTCCATGGCGGAAGGGCCAGATGCCTCCTTAGCTTGTGAGCTTGTCGGGGCAGACGAGGGCTTGATGGAGGGAGTGGTAGGGGTGATGGCGGGAGATGCGTCACGATGCAACATGTCTTTGATGGTTCTAGAAGCCCCCAATTTGGAGGTCTTCTTTAGGCTGGTCGTGGATTTCTTCCTGAAACGTGCAAAATGCATAAGTACAGTAGCAATACAGATGAATAGACAATGTCAGAGAGAAAGAAGCTTACACAAGTGGAGGTGCTTTGGCAAAGGGGATCCCGGTAACTTTTCTCTTCTCCGCCTCCAGGGCGGCGGTAGTCTTCTTGGAGGCTCCACCCTCCGTCTTCTTCTTCTTACCTCCGTCGACAGCGTCAGAGGTGGAGCTCTTCCGCTTTCGCGCCAATGGAGCATCGTCGTCGGACACGACCGTGACTTTCTTCATCTTTCGATCATAGATTTGGGCAGCCATGCTGTCCTCCTCTAGATTGCTAAGCTGTTAAGTGAGAAGTCACCGTGTTAGATGAGATGACATTTGCAAGACGGAAGAACTGGAGTATATGTCATACACGAAAAATAAATAACTACCTTTGGGCACTTGCCGTCTACGAACATGTCGTAGGTGATGGTGAAGCCACGCTTCTTGTCCTTCACCTTGACGATGTCTTTAAGGCGGAGCTTGACGGAGTCACTCGATAAGTTGTCCATGGAGATGCGGAGGCTATCCCTTCTATCACTGGTATACTCGTGCATGAGCTTCGCGCGGTGCTGCAGAGGTTGGATTCGCCTGATGAACCAACACATGGCTAGGTCCAAGCCGGTCAAACCCGTCTCTACGAACCATTCTATCCGCCTTATGGCACGGAAAGCATCGAGGTCAGAGGGAAGGGAGGCCTAGGATCTCCATGACGAGGCTTCAGCGGTGGCTCCATCTACGAAGTCCGGGTATGTTGTCGGCCAGCCAAAGGGATGTCTAGGCCGTAGAAGTAAGTACATTGCCAGTTTTTGCAGGACTCGTGACCGACAATGTCGGGGAACCGCCGGCCAGGTCGGATCTTGAAGCTTATGGTGCCGCAATTTCTAAGTTCTTCCTTACTAGCTCCGGCTTCACGTTTAACGGTGAAGAAGTACACGAAGAGGTCTAACCTAGGCTTTATCCCTAAGTAACCCTCGCAGAGCGCCGCGTAGTTGCTAAGCGCTAAGATACTGTTGGGAGAAAGGTTTTGGGGCTGGACTTTGTAGTGGTTTAAGATGGAGAGGAAGAAGTTGGAGATGGGCAGGGGGACGCCGCGTACCAGTTGGGCTTTGAGGTATAGTTTTTCTCCGGCTTGGGAAGAAGGTGTCACCTCGCCGGCCGGTGCCGCACGCCAGGCGAGCCCCTCCGTCGAAGGGAGGTATCCCTCGGTGATCAGCTCCTGGATATCACGGTTGGTGATGTCTGAGCCGTGCCAGTCGCCCTTGTGCGAATCAAGTTCCTCCTCCAATGGCTGCAGCGCCGCTAGGTTATGGTCGCCGCCGGTGGACGCAATCACCGCCGAGGCAGGGATGACCAGGCCCTCTGGCGGCACGGCGATAGAGCTCGCCGGCTTCGTCACGGCTTCGCTCGACGCTGCCATGGAAGGGGAAGTTCTGCTGCTAGCCATGGAGAAAGGTTGGAGGTGACTGGTGCGGATTGGGGATAGGGTTTTTCGCGAGTTTTGCGCGGAGTGCTCGAGGAGGCACACACTAGAGGAAGAAGACGATGCGAGGAGAGAATGAGGTACAAGGTAGAAATTCAACCACGGTTACTATTTATCGTCTCCAGCATCAAGATTCGTGCAACTTGATCGGACGGTTGCCGCGTAGACAACGTGTTTGCGAACGTGCGTGGAAATTTCGCCCCGTCTCCAACCATCGTCGCCAACGGTTCGTATCGCTCGCGCGGAGAAATCGAACATGATTGCGTTCTCTGCATATGTGAGTTACAAGGCGTCGCTGACTTAAGCCTACGTCTCCCTAGCTGACATAGGCAGATGATCCATCACATCATAAGATTCTAGCATGGACGGATCCAGTCCGACTACGGAAGAGTACGATGGAAGATTCGACATTTCTCCGACTTACGTATTGAAGACGGAGAAAACCTTGCAGGGTTCTTTGGGAGGACTACAAGATGTTGCTTGACGATTTTCCGACATTCATATAGACGGAGCATTCCACACGAAGAGGCAAGACGCCGCAAGATCTCGAAGTTCTCCGGGGGCTACTGTTGGAGATATGCTATATGGGTATCCTCATAGCATGTCTCCTATTCGGATAACCCGGGTGGCCCACAGTTGGTAGCATGGCCCATGGCCTGCTGGGCGGCCCAGTTAGATGGATCCATAAGGGAGGCCCATGCCGGATAAAGGAAGGCTACGTTTGGAGTCACCGACGTACCCGGAGCCTTGGAGTGCAAGATACACAAGACTAGTAATAGACGGTATAGGACTGTGTAACCTATCCGGCTAGGACTTTTCCTTGTAACCCTAGGACCTGGCGACTATATAAGTCGGGCCTATGAGAGCCTTTAGGGCACGATAACTTACAATCTTAGACTGTCGAGTAGCGATTAGCACACACCTCGCACAGCAAACCTATCTCTGTAACTCGGCGTATTGCCCTTATAGTGATTTATAGCAGGAGTAGGATTCCGCCACCGTCGTGGGATCTGAACCTGGGTAAGCTGTGTTACCTCGTAACCGTCAACCGTCCGCCTTCCCCCATGTCTCTAAACACGCACTGTGAGGACCCCTCCATGGCGTACTCGTCGGCAATACCACGACATAAACTTTCATATACGAAAACTATACACCTTTGAACACTTTGAAATCGCGCCTAGGTAATTCATAAACCTGCATATACGAAAATATACACCTTTGAACAGTTTCCCTTCAAATTATATTCAAATTCATTTTTTATGGAGTTAAAGTACCGATGAAAAACTCTTTATTTTGTATGGATAGAGGGGTGGCCCTCGATAAATATAGGGGTTATCTTGTCCGCTAGATCATATAGAATCAACGGTTGGTGGGCACGATCCGTGTGACAACTATCTTGACCAATCAGAGCGTAGCAGCCAAGATGAGCATAGATGTGAGAGTTTGTGACTAAGAGAGAGGGGAAAACTGAGTAGAACTAAAAACCAAGGGTAAAACTGACAAAGGGATTCAAATAGAAAATAGAAATATATTTTAAAAATGGAAAATGTGTCTTTTATACAATAATGTACATTTTGGCATACATCAAACTATTTGCAATTAAAACATACATGAGTGTGAGAATTATTGCCTCATTCAGACAAACTATGTTTTGGGGAGGGATGTTTTGCGAAGATGCTTGAGTAGAAAGCCATGAACCTTTATAGATAGTGTGTGATTTTAGAGGTGGTGATTTAGGTTAAAACTTGATATATATATATATTTCTTATGGTGGCAGGTCACATAAGAAGACTCCCTGGGTAGGTACCACCATGTTTTGATCTTTTTGCATTTGTTGTGCATAAAATGACTCAATTATCTAGATAAAACCCATTCATTGACTCTCTGTTGACCAACCACCGGAGGGTAAAACTGATTATATTGCACACGACAGTGTTAGTAATAGAGGGCAAAACTGAGTACAACCAAATTGCCAGTGTTACACTCGAGGGTATAACTGAGTTCACTTAAGTCGTCAGGGTTAGACACGAGGGAAAAACTCGACGCCCGGTACGCATGTCGCGGTGCATGGGGCGGTAGCAGACACGTGTGGTCGTTCACGGTGCAGTAGTGTACACGGTTTTGCGGTGCACGGTGGTGCAACAAAATGCCCCTTTCCTTCACATTTATAGAGGCCTCCTCACTCTCACTCACTGGCTCACTCACGCAACAGTCTCCACTATCCCGTCGGCTTTTGTAAACCCCCAAGAAAACGCGAACCATGCCAGTGCTAGAGAAGAATGGCACAGTGGACATTGTCACCTCCAAGGTCGCCGACGAGGAGGCACCCATCCCCGTCCAGGCCCTCGTCTCCGCTTCCTCCATAGCCTCCGGCGAGGAGGCCCCCGCTGATAACGAGCAAATCTTGCTCGACTAGGTCCCCTACAAGGAGGAGGAGTACATCTGGCATGAGAACCCCTACGATACCAGAACCATCTACCCATGGTTGGAGGTAACTAGGGTTTTGTCCTCTTCCCTTGTTCTTCCCCCATTCCCATCGTTGGATGCTTTAGGGTTTGGCTGTTCGTATTTTCAATCATTGGATGCCAGGTATTTTTACAGAAGATAATCCTCTTGTGTTAGATATCGTGTTTTGATGAATCCCCATGTTCATATTTCAATCCTATTTTATTTGTCCTCCGAGTTGTAGTTAAGGTATTCCCTAGTTAGTACTATCACCAATCTGTAGTTGGAATCAGTATTTGATTTGTTTGAGATTTGGGGATTTGGGAATTTAGCCCACTCGGTTAATTTATGCAAATAATCGGGGGATCTCAATCGGTTACTTTATGCAAATAATCAATCCCGATAATCAAGGTATCTCAATCATGTCCTTATTGCACGCTAATGTGTGCAGTGACGACGAGTCCAAGGATGTGAGCTCATGCAACCCCAAAGTTGGCTAGACCGTGAATGTCCATGCCTTCAAAGCCAAGTTCAAGGCGCTCGGCTTTCACCTCCACAACCTCCAGAAGGTGGCCATCGAAGAGGATCCCATGTCCCCGATCAAGCCCAAGGTCAAGGGAATGGGCAACAAGAAGTGGAGAAAGCGCTAGAGGGAGGAGGCAGAGGCCAGAAGGTGCCACTGATCTTGTGTGTTGCTGTTACTGCTGTTGTAAAGTAGCTTCTTTTATATTGTCTGTGTTGAACTTATCTGCTACTGCTGAGCAGCCTAATTGTCGAACCTCGTTAAGTACCATACTATATATATATATCCTATATGAGCTGCTTTATCAACATATGCTTTGTTTACTGAATGTATTTATGTTGCTGGTTATATTTGCTAACAGATTGGGAAAAAACGAGAGCCAAAAGATAAGCCGCTCTGGATTCGCTACCAATTTAGGCAAAAACACAAATGTTAGCGAGAGAGAGAGAGAGAAAAGATGCTCTTAAAAAGGCCAATTATAACAATAATAAAAATAAAACTTCCTATTTAGGCGAGAGGTGCACACATAACTACCAAACATGCTCCATATGGTCCCACACTACGTCCCCCACCTCAGCATAACACTGTTCCAACCAACCGGCCCCACGTGGTCCCACATGGCACAACCCCACACGTCAGCATAACGTGTTCCCGACCAACCGGCCCCACATGGTCCCACACCACGCGGCCCCACACGTCATCCAACGGTTAACCTGGCGGCAACTATCGTTCGTGCTCTTTGATGAGTTTCAGAGAAGGAGCTGGACAAAAGTGAGAAAAAGTTAAGCGGCCGAGGAAAAGTGAGTATAGCTAACGAATCAAGGGCACGGAAATATAAAACCTTATAATAATTATGATAATCATAATGGAATAAATCATGGCAACCTCTCGTTTGAATATACTATTCGAAACTTTATGCAAGATCAAACTGAGCAAAATAATATGCTTATCAAAATCACGGAGAACCATGAGACTAGTATTGGTAAATTATCTAATCAAGTTGTTGCAATTATAATTGAGGTGCATGCTCTACAGGAAAGTACAAACACCATGGAGGCTCCATTGGGCAAGGTAGATGAGAGCCAAGCTCTCATACTTGCAAAATTCGCTGGAAAGCCCAAGCCAAATCCGGTGGAAGACCTCTAGATGATAAGGGTTGAAGTGAGTAAAGAAAATCCGGAAGAGCTGGATTATAGCAATGCGCCAACACCCGAATATACCATGGAAGATCTATTAAATATGATCACCGTAAATAATTCGATCTTCAAAAAAGGCAATGATGATATCTACCAACAATTTATTCAACAAGTAGCATCTAAAGTTCGAGAGTTAGAAATGGAGTATAAAAGACTAGCTAATAAGCTTCTTGCTATGATAGATGATATATTTGAGCCCACTATTAAAATTAGCGTGAGTGTTAATGGGATATCTACACTTTGTGATCTTCGTGCAAGCGTCTCAAAAATTTCCAAAAGCCTATTTGATAAATAAAACTTGGGGCCATTTACACCACTAAAATGAGACTCCAGCTTGCTAATTCAACTTATAAACAAGCTATTGGGATAAACGAAAATATAGTTGTAGAAACTAAAGGTAGTCCCATGCTTATTGATCTTGTTATAGTGGACATGCATGAAGATCCCATAGCACCTATAATTCTAGGTAGGCTATTCCTAAGAACTATTAAAGCATTAATTAATTTGCATGAAGGGAATGTGAGAATAGGACTACCATCTAGAGATCATTTTATAGTCCACTTTCCTAGGAAGAAGAAGGCCAAGCCTAATAATGATGATGATGGTATAATCACGTTGAAAGCCAATTACTTTGGAGTGGGTGTTCCACTCATAAAACCTATATGATCACCATCTAGGTCAAGCTAATCGAACTTAACTAGAAGCGCTTTATGGGAGGCAACCCATGTGAAATAAAAGTTCTTATTCTCGTGTTATTTTTTGTTTTTGTTTTGTTTTGTTGTTTTTAATAAAGAGTGTTCAAGAAGTCCCTTTGAGAGAGGAGAAGAAAATAAGGTAATCCTCGATTTTATATTTTGCTAACACATGGCCTTAAGATATTGTTGATTTCTACAAAGTTTATTTGATGTTATTTTGTCTTTTGCTAAGATGTGCAAAGGCGCGCGAAGCTACTAATCAAATTACTCAAGTTCTGCAGCTTTCGGGCCACATAACAACCACTGATACGATCAGAGTAACCGTACTACATGCCCGTACCACATCACAGCATCGAGAAAATGGGAGTGTTGATTTTTCCCGTAGGACACGGTGTTCGTAACGAACACTGGTACGGTCGGAGGCGGTCGTACCACCCTCCGTATCGTACCCCCGAGCAAAACATCAAATTTCAAGCAAATGTACTAACTGCGTAATGACCAGTACTCAATGTTAAGGGAATCGGTAATCGTTAGCTGCTCGGTTGGCTTGGGAGTAGCGATTAATCGAAATTCAGACGATTAACTAATTTAATCGGTCGGCTATTAATCGGTGTAGCCTACAAAAATTAGCACCTAAAACACGTATGAATCCTCAGCCTTAAGCTCCCGGATGAGATCCTCAAGGCGCTCGAGCTCTTGTATCTGAGGTCTGGTCGGCAACTACGAGGAACTGGTCAACAACAACAAGGAACTAATTAGTGATGGCTGAAATCAAGCTCCTGGAGGCAGGCATCGAATGGGAGCTTCGCAAAACCTACTTCATTAGGGCGGGCTAGCGGATCGATGAGCGATATGTGTTGATAATTTTGCAACTTCTTTGACCAAGTGTAGTGGTTAATCGGGAACATACCTAGTAATCAGAGTGTCAGACCTATTAATCGGGTTAAACGATTAACACAAAGGATTAGTGATAATCGACACGGTCAGGTCCCTAGTAGCGATTAATCGTCCTATTAATCGCTGATTAGGCCTATTTTTTGAACAGTGCCAGTACTATGAGCGTGTGCGACCATACCGCGTGCCCGTACCGAGTGCACCGCTAGAGGGAACCATCGACCCCAAGGTTTTTCACTCGGTATGGGCGGGCTCCGGCCGTACCACCTTCCCGTACCACGTACTCGGCCACCATATGACCCTAGGAAGAGGTAACCTAAAATCTCAAAATACAAATTTTCTCTTTCTTCTACCTCCAAAGTCCAAACCACCTCCATTGAATCTTCAATTTTACTCGTTCTTTTTTTTAATTCCTCGCACCCAATCGATCAAAGGTATGTTTCTCCTCTGAACCTCAACTTATTTGCATCTAAACCTTGCTCACTCTTTCACCATTATCAATCTAGACTTATGTCTTGTCCTTGAGCTAATCTTGATGTTGAGCATGTTTAGTTAGTTTTTAGAAAAGATTCTTTTATAAGTAGTGTAGAGGATCGTATATTCTATGTTTCTATTGGATCAAATTTTTGATTAGCATATTTATTTATTTTTGTTATTAGATGACACGAGGATCCGTACATGCGCGATGGTTGCGGAACAAGCCGCACCACCCATTGATACGTTGACCCCCAATTCACTTGGTATCGAATTCACCGAGGAGTTTCAGCTAAACTGTTTAAACCATCTCAAGCTTCAAGAAATCAGGTCCACTAAGTGGGCGTGTCCCTTTATCCTGAACGAACTTAGCATCCATGATGATTTTGATTTACTTTGCAAAAATGTTGGTTTGTATGATTTTGTCTTTCAGGATTGTTCCAGGTATAGCCGCTTTACACTTGAGTTTCTCAGCACCTTGACACATTCAATAACCTCGCACTACAATCCCAAGGAGCAACTTCCTAGAGTTGATCGCATCAACTTCCATCTTATGAACCATGAGTACTTCTTAACACTCAACCAATGGGCTTACTACTTTGGGTTTGCCAACAACTCCACCGACATATGCTCCACCACTTTTGTTTTGAATCCTACACCCTTGGGTTACTTTAATAGAATGAGCATTCATGGAAACACAACCAAGGGAAACCAAATTGATAATCGTGATGTTCTTTATTTGTTTTATGTTATTGCTAACACCTTGCAGGCACGTGGTGAGTTTACTAGAGTCAATGAGGAGGACATGATGATCCTTGCTAAACCTGTTATTCCTAACTATAACTTGACGCCAAATTTGAGTGCCCTTCTTTTGTTTTATATTAATCATCAAGGTCTTGAATCTCGTGGTCCCATATGAGGAGGAGGAGTCATAACCATGCTTTCATGTGAACTTCAAGTCAACCTAGGTAACATCCAACCGTTGTTAGGAAACCATCATCTTTTTTTACTCTAAGAGCTTGTGGTATGATTTCAAGAACTAATGGTAGATATTTCTTTGATATACCTAGCGGATCACTTGATCCATAATCCTTTTCCTAATAGTCTGTTCTCTATCGAGGAGGGACGTTTGCGTTATGATGCGCGGGTTGAGGAAAGTCTACCCCAACAAGAAGTAGTCATGGATGAAGAACAAGAAGAAGATGAAGAAGTAGAACAAGAAGGACCCAAACAAGATGTGCAACTACCAAACTTCTACACCACCTATGATGATATCTATGCTCTTGAAGGAAATATCCAGAATATGAATAACCTCTCCATCAACCCTCGAGATGCTACTGTCAACCTCGCTAATCAGTTACATGATTGGAGTAGCCAATGGAACATGGGTAATTATCCACCACCACCACAATGAGCAACAAAAGGGCTTGCAAAAGCCTAAGCTTGGGATGTGTCCCCCGACAATTTTATTTGTGTAATAATGAGGTTTTACTCCAGCTCCTTGTGAGCTTTGAAACACTCGTGTTGGTTTGTTCCAACACTTTGCTTTTTCTTCCGTTTTTCATTTGCTTTTGTTTTTAGTTTTTTTTGTTTTCCTTTTCTTAGTTCCTTGCTTGGTCGCAAGTTATTTTCTATTCTCTAATCCCCATCCTCAAAAATACAAAAAGATTTTTCCCTTTTTTCCTTTTTCGTGAAAGTGGATTTGCACTTTGCTTCTTTGCTTCAATTTTATTATGAGAGTGATTTTTCTTGAGTTCTGAAGGAGCACATCCCTATAAGGAAGAGTATTATGAAGTCACTCATGAGAGGTATGTCCTATGTCTCTCACTTTTGAAGTTAGTTGATTTGCTAAGATGCTATGCTAGTGGGAGTAATTCAAAATAGTTAGAGTAAAGCTTTTTATTTGTATGGATGATTAGTTCTGGAAGCTTTTGCTCTAGTTCTTCTAGCTAATTGAGTCTTGCATTGGAAATGATTTTTCCAAACAAGTACAACAAGAAAAAGTCTGAAGTTTTTATGACTTGTTTGAAGTGATTGTCTTGAGAGTTTACCTTTGAAGATATTTAACCCCATAGATGTTTTGATATACTTGACGACACTCTTTTTTTTTGAAATTTTCTACTGCAGGGGAGTCCCCCACAATCCTTTATTCATCAAAAACAGTCCAAAGTTTTACTTACAACATATGTACATAAAAAGGGAAAATAGAACTAGGACAAACTGTCAAGCCATAATGACAATAAATCCTTATGTTTATCTTTTAGCCTATGAAGAAGCATAGAAATATCATAGACAAAGCCGGCCTTCTATCCTCTGAAAGTCGGTTTTGTATTCTTGAAAACCCAATCATTCCTTTGCTTCCAGATATTCCAGCACGCCAGGATTGTAACCTCTAAGAAACAGGGCCCTCCGAAAGATTTAGAAGCATGGCAAAAACTTTCTCTATGAGCCACATCTGTCCATTGGATCTGAACATAATTCCACACCCTAGTGCTGAAGTTGCACTGGAAAAAGAGATGTTTCCAGTCCTCAATGACTCCAGTAGGACAAAGCACACAACCATGATTGTCAGTTACCTTCCAGTTCCTCCTAAGCAGCATGTCCTTTGTATTTAATCTGTCATGGAACAAAAGCCAGACAAAGAACCTATGTTTGGACATGCATTTGCATCCCCAGATACTCTTTGAGATTAAATCAGTGGGCATCATTGAGAAACAATGTTTATAGAATAACTGAGACTTGTAGCCTTCATTACTTAATTGACATATCCATTTGTCTTCCTCCTGAGATAGACATACTGAACTAAGGACATCTTGCAGTTTATCATATTCCTGAAATGCCTCAATTGAAAAAGGCAGATGAAACGCATCATGCAGGTTTCAGTGTAGCCATATCTTTGATAGAAACCATCTTGTCTCTTGTAAAAGAGTATAACCTTGGGAATTTGATTGCAAGTAGTTATGTGTGCCAAAGATCATTCCAGAACAAAATGGTAAATCCAGACCCCGCAATGGATTTGGAAATGGATCTCCACTCATCAACTAGCTTTAGGATCCCTCTCCACCAAAAAGAGCCACAAACAGTAACAACATGTGGGACAGACTCATGATAATATGAGTTCCTGACCAGACTAACCCAGGGCAAGTCAGCATTATTATAAAATTTATCCAAATGCTTAATCAATAGTGCTTTATTCTGAACCTTGAGATCAATAATTCCAAGTCCTCCTTTGTCTTTAGGCTTACAAATCATAGGCCAAGCAGCCAAAGAGTTAAATTTCTCCTGGTTCTTTGTTTTCCTCCAAAGGCATCTCCTTCTTGCCTTATCCATAATATCAATGACCCCTTGAGGAATTTGCAATGTGCACATAATATAAGTGGGCAGTGAAGATAGCACAGAGTTCACCAAAATAAGGCTGTCTCCATAAGACAGAAAAGACACTGTTGCATTTAACCTTCTCTCAATCCTGTTAATCAAAGGTGAAAAGTCCTTGATTGTGGGTTTAGTTGTGCCCATTGGTAATCCAAGGTATGTGAAAGGCATAGCAGCAAGCTAACGTTGAAAGACAGAGGCCAAATGTGTAGTTTCATCATTAGATATATTTATTGGAATCATGTAGGATTTGTGAAAATTGACTTTTAGACCAGTAAATTCAGCATATTGAATCAGCAAGTCCTTGAAGACTAATAGTTTATCCTCATCAACAGGAAAAATGATTAGGGTATCATCTGCATATTGTACAATTGGATAATCTCCTTCTATTGGAATAGGCAGTTTTAGAGTTCCATCAGAAAAAGCTTTATTTACCATGGTCTATAATAAATCACCTCCCAGGACATAAAGCAAGGGTGACAAAGGGTCACCCTGCCTGACACCCCTTTATAAGCAAAACTCTGCCCAGGCACACCACTTAAGAGTACAGAAGATGTACCACTGCCAAGAATATTCTTGACTAAAGCAATGAACTTTTTTGGGAAACCTTTACATCTCAGTACTTGGAGAATAGCATGGTGCTCAATTGTGTCAAAGGACTTTTCAAAATCAATCTTGAAAACCACAATTTTCCTTCTTGACTTCTGACATTGAAAAATATATTCAAAACACCAACCCAGACAATCCTGTATAGTTCTGTCCCGAATGAAACCATACTGATTAGCATTACCTTTTGATTTCATCTTGAAGTCTGTTTGCATAGATTTTAGTGATGAATTTTAAACAGGTATTAGTCAGAGAGATAGGCCTGAAATCATTGACCGATTGGGGTGTAGCTTTTTTGGCACTAAAGTAATATAAGAGCCATTTATACTCTCTAAGGAGATTTTTTCATCATGGAAGTCCTGACACAATTGAATGAAATCCTTCTTGATGATGTGCCAACATTTTTTCACAAAGAAACCATTAAAACCATCAGGTCCAGGAGCTTTGTCAGATTTCAAAAATTTAACAACCCCCTCAATTTCCTTCAAAGTAATATCCTCAAACAGACTGTGTAAACCCTGCACTTGACTGAGAAGAAAGGATAAATCCAAGTGATTGTTGGTTGGGTAGGAAACTCCCATCATGTTCTTATAACATATCCAAAATGCACATGCCTTCTGAGAATGGTTAGTCAAATCATTTCCAGATTCATCCTGAATACTTGTAATCACATTATGCCTATACCTTTCAGTTGCCTTTGCATGGAAATATTTTGTATTCTCACCATTTAATTTTACCCATCTAATAGTACACCTTTGCTTCCAGTAATCTGACTGCAACTTCAACAATTTTTCCAGATGGCATTTTACAATATTTCTGAAGTTAAATTCAGGAGTGAACAGAGGCCTAGCATCCTCCAACTGATCCAGCATAAGAATAACATAATTGCACTTTGCGATCAAAAATTTTAGGTGGGACAAAATTTTTCCCCACTTTTTTAATTCATACCAAAGCAATTTGAACTTTGCAGTAATAGAAGAGGCAGAAGAAGATCTAATCACAGGCTGTTTCCAAACTCTATCAACCAACTCCATAAATCCTGGTTGCTCAACCCAGAAATTCTCAAATCGAAAAATCCTTGATTTGGGGATTTTGGTGGCTACTTGAACAACACAAGGGACATGGTGAGAGGTAGTTTTTGCCAATGGAAATACCAGTGTGTTTGGAAAATCAATGGTCCATTGACAAGAAGTAAAAAACCAATCAAGCTGCTCCAAAAGAGGTTGTGCTTGCATATTTGACCAGGTGAAAGATCTGCCCTTTAAAGGTAATTCCAATAGGCCCAAGTGACTAATTATGTCATTAAACAGAATGATATCATTCATATCAGCCCCTGGCTTGTTTCTATTTTCCACTGATCTGGTAAAGTTAAAATCCCCTAGGAGAAGCCAGTGCTCATGCATGTTTATGTTTAAATTATATAACCAGGTAACAAAGTTGTCTCTTTCAATTCCCTTACAAGGTCCATAAACATTTACTAAATGCCACTTCTGCCCATTATGTAAGGAAGAGAAAGTCACATGAATAGCAGATCTATGAATTTCAATGACTTGCCCATCGAACACAGCACTATTCCAAAGCACAATAATTACACCAGATGCCCCAATTGCAGGTGAGAAAACAAAACGATCAAACCTTTTTGGACAGAAACTCCTAATAAAGGAGTGATCAAAGGAATCACATTTAGTTTCCTGAAGACAAACAACAGAGGCCCTGCTCTCTTCAATTTTATTATAGACTGCTATCCTTTTATCTTTATCATTAAGCCCCTTATGTTCCAATCCAAAACCAGCCAATCCAAATTTCCTAATGAATTACTCATTAAAAGAGACACATAGCAACAATAAAATCCAGCCCCATAGGACACAATATAGAGTATGAAGGACAACATGGATTGTAATGAAGTTTCCAAAAGTGTGCCAATACCAATATGCCAGCAGGTTCAGATAGTCCAGAAAACAAAAGCCAAGTTCCATAATAATTACAATATAAAGGTTACATTGCATGTCATTAGATTTCAAGCAACATAACAACTCAGACCAGCTACTCATTGGACTTCTTAGCAACAACATCATCTGTGGAGTTGGCCATCAGCTTCTCCACTGTGAGTTCAGATCCAGGTATCTCCAGCAAAGCTCCAGCCTGCTGCAAAACAGAGATGTCAGTGCAGGGAGGGATCTCCTCCACCTTTCTTGGCTTGGAATATCTTTGCTTGTTCCTTGGTTCAGGCTGATCTGACATGGGCTCAAGTCTGAATCCAGCATTCCTTGTTAAGCTCCTTGTACTGCATCTTTCAGAGGTGTTGACTAGCAAAGGTTCTTTCTGCTTTTGTTGTCTTGTCCTCTTCTTAGTAGAGCACTCAACAGCAATCTCCTGAACTGTCTTCTGCCCAATAGTTTTGAATTGGCCCTCTATGGAAACATCATGGACAATCTGCTCCTTGTCAGAAGGCACCTGGGGCAACAGAGGAGAGGGTGGCAGCCAAAAGTTGCGCATGATGGCACTGTATTCAAAATCATGAGGTAAGCACCCCACCCTGGAAAGATGAAGACAATGGAACTTCTCCATGGACAACTCATTCAAAACATTTATATTTCCCATCCTGAGGTGATCAGGCAGAAGAACTGTGAAAAGATTTAAATTCACATTCTCATCCAAAGGAGGTTGTTGCTGAAAAGGAATGATAGCTAGGGGGTTTTCCTCAATAATATCCAAGTTAACTTGGGGAACATCCTGCATAACAGCATCCTGCATAACAACATCAACAGGAGCATGAACCAACTGATCAGCTCCTTCTCCAGGAATAAACTATACTGAAGGTCCTGAATCAGAGGAGAAAGAAAAGGTGACAGAAGATTGATCTTGAGGAGGCATCTCATTCTGCTGCACATCAACCCCAACATTCTCTCCTTTAATCCCCTGATGTGGCCATTCACCCCATCCAGGAACATCAGGCTGAATATCATCAGGTATCCCACCCTGCTCCTCCACATTAGGCTGAAAATCATGATCTTGTCCAGGTAAAGGGTGTGGGTTACCATTATGAGGGACAGGAGACTCATCCCCAGGCAGAGCATCTCCTTGCACACTCATCAAAATAAAGCAAGGAACTGTCCAGGAAACCATAGTGCTACCATATTTCTGAGGCTCCCTGACAACAATGGACCTGGGAATATCCCCAGCCCCACCATAGATGCACTTGATCAAAGTGCTAGTTGGAGAAGGATCCTCTCTAAACCAACCTCTTAGTTTTCCAAATTTAGCTACAGTTTCAGTGAGAAATTCCTCATTACGATAATCCATAGGCAGGTTAAGCAACATAATCCAACCAGTCCTGGTATAAACAGTGGCTCTAAAACTGGGACCCTCATCATGATTAGTAAAAGATAAAAACCTTCCATTACCAAAAGGCACCTCAGGTTGCACAACAAGTAAATCTCTAGTAACAGAATCACGCATCCTAAATAACCCAATGCCAACTGCACTTTCATCAAAACTTAAAACTTCCCACTACAGATCATTGACAATGTGATCAGTAACTGTAGGGGTTCGTAGCATGGAAAACAAAAAAATTCTACCGCATGCACACAAACAATCCAAGATCTATCTACTAGATTGTAGCAACGAGTCGATAGAAGCACTCACCCTTGAAGATTCCAAAGCGATTAACGAGAACAGATTCTCGTGGGTGATGTAGTCGTACACTTGCTGATCTCAAGATCGCGTAGACGATCCTTATGGCGCTGCGTTCCGGCAGCGCTTCCGCAGTCGGTCACACGTTTGGTACTCGATGAACCACTTACATACGATACCAATTTCCCTTTGTCTCACGATAGTTTACTTATCCAAGGTTTTGATCGTCGGTATCTCTGCATACCTAGTTCAACCTCGTTACCGATAAGTACTCTTTTCTCGTTCCCATGATATGTGATCCCTTGTGAGCCAGTCACATGCTTGCAAGCTAATTGGATGACATTCCACCGAGAGGGCCTAGAGTATATCTATCCGTCATATGGATGGACAAATCCCACTCTTGATTCATGTGCCTCAACCCATACTTTCCGAACACCCAATGCCGCCTTTATAGCCACCCAGTTACGGTGTGGTGTTTGATGTTATCAAAGCATCCTTCCAGTGATGGTGATTAACATGATTTCATGGTCGAAGGAATTAGGTTACTATGTATCACAAAGCTTATAGCAAACGAACTATTGAAATTACTTGATCTTAATGCTACGCTTATCTATAGGAGTATGTGCATCATACCATTCTCCTAATGATATGATCTTGTTATTAATAACATCTCAATGTTCATGATCGAGAAACCATGATCATCTATTAATCAACAAGCTAGTATTATAAAGAGGCTTTACCAGGGACTCTAATTTAGTTTACAAATCACACAAGTATTAATGTTTCCGGTTAATACCATTATAGCATGAATGTAAACATTTATCATAAACACAAAGATATAATAATAACCACTTTTATTATTGCCTTTAGGGTATATCTCCAACAATAACTTGTTGCAATACCTCATCAATCTCATCACCGATCGGCCGAGGAAGCACAACCGCCATTGCCCAGTTCTCGTGACGCCTAGGAGGAGTTGAAGAAGCAGTTACACAAATACTCGGAGGCCTCTGATCAGCATCCCAAGCCTCCAACACATGCATCCCTACCGAAGTAAACCTCTCTGGCTGCACTGGAAAGTTTGCCATTGCTAGGGTTTGTGGAGGCAGAGCAGGCGGCAGAGAACGCAGGGGAGGAGAGCAAGATTTTCGAGGAGAAACCGATATGCATGGAGATAGAACTGTTTTGTCGGAGGCAGGGCAGGGGCAGAGTCCAACTTGACTTGATTTGACTGCTTGACGACCCAGCGAAAATACAAAGATGCCCCTGCCTTACCAGGACAATCTTTCTTAATGTGACCCTTTCTGAAACATGCCAAGCAACGGATAATATATGTACACTGACGCGTAACATATTTGAAACTAAGACATCTTGTGCATGTCCAAACTTTGTGCACCATATCATCAATCATAGTCTCAAAATCATTATCCAAAGATATAGAATTGTCAACATTTAGAGAAGAATTAATCTGTTTAAATACACTCTTTGGAGGATCATCAGATAGTACAGAATTTCCCAAACCAATTGGAGAGGTCATAGACACATCTTTTCTTTTGTGCAAAATAAAACCGCCAACTTGAACATTAACCACGTCAGGCAAAGAAATATCCAAGTTGATAATTCGCTTAGTGCATACTTTTGGCTTCCAAGTGCTAGTCATTAAAACAGGTTTGGCCTGGTTTTGAGCCAACAAAGATTTCTTAGAGGTGGGACTACCCACAAGAGTCCATTTGGCATCAAGATCCTTCTTCCAAAGGGAAAATTCTTTCTTCCAATTTGGTCCTCCAAAGCCCCAGAGATGGAAGAAACATTTGAAGTGAAAACATTCATAAGAGCCAAGCTTATTAATAAATAAATCCACTCTTTTGGAGGAAACAGTAAAAGAGAAAACCCTTCCTCTAATTTCAGACACATTTAATTCACCACAGTATCCTCCAATGGCTGCCTCAAGAGCAAGGCTGACAGAATCATCATCTAATTTAAATGAATCCCGTCCAAAAGATACCACCATAGTAAAGTGGTCCGAACCAATAAATGGGTGCACTGAGGATTGAAATAACGTACGCACTTCTTTAGCAAAATTAATACCATAAGTGAAATCCATGCCAAGAGAGGTGACAACATGCGTAGCCATAGACGAGGGATCAATAGGGTTATTATCCAAGATGTTTCGAGATGAATTGGCCATTGGAAAAACCAAGGGGACACCATTATCAAGGAGAGCCCCCTTACATAGAACAAGTCTAACCCTAGCCAAGGCACGATGACATGGAAATTTAATCTCAGATCCAGAGGAGATGAATTCTCGTACCTTGAGGGATTTACTATCAATCACAACCCCATTGGTGGCCACAAGCTGAATTATCCTTAGTTTGGGATTAACCACAATGAAACCCGAAGACATTAAATCTTGGCGACACTCTAAAACCCCAGAGTATAGAGTCTTCCAACGCCAAGAGGAACGATCAAGGATCAAAGAAGAAGGCATGGTGGGGTAGGGAAATGGAGGCTAGAAATGTATGTGGATGGGAGGGAGATGGAGTCCGGCAGCCAGGATGGCCGGCGAGGTGTGAGGCCCAAGGGGGCCTAGATCGCCATGAGATCGCCGATCCTATTTTTTCGCCAGTACAGGAGAGCACTTGACGACACTCTTGAAAGGAGTTGTTTGATTGAAATTAAGTCTAGTGGTAATTGTGATGCATGCCAAAGCTAACCTTGTGGATCAAACCAGGATACTATTTAAAAGAGTTATATGTTTCCCATGCACACCTTTGGATGCCAACAACTCCTCTAGCTTTTGAACGATCTATGGTATAACCCTGGATTTTGGAGTTGATGACATGGGTGGCATACGTGTCAGTGTATGGGAAAAAGTATTGGTACTCTCGAAGGTTGTGCAAACCATTGTTTAAAACAATCACTCAATGATCCTTATTGAGAAATATCCTTGAAATAAGGAAGAAAAAAAGAGAAAAGGAGAAAGATAAGAGAAAAATATGAAGACCCATATGACAAGTCTTTGGTATGATCTCGTTACCACTCTATGAATTTTATTGAGAAGTAATGATTGGAATAGAAGTGTTTTTGATAGTCTTTATTTACTGATGTGGGTGTCAATAAGACACTTCACTGTTATGCTACTTAGGACATGAACTCTCTTACTTAATTTTGCTATAATAAACATCATAGTGTTCCTTGGCAAGCTAAGAGTTAACTAGAGGAATTGGATTGATTGTTACACTTCTACTTATTTCTATTATATTAAACTCTACTTTGATTGTCTTAAGTAATCAAAGCTTGTATAGTGTTCTTAACATCTCTCTAACTTTGATGAGCCTTTCAAATGGAAGAAGTGCTAGAAGCATTTCGCTACCGACCGTAAGTGAATTCATATTCTCGTTGTTTCAAGTTTAAACGCCGAATTCCTTATAGTTCTTTTGTCTTTTCTTGCTCGAGGGTGATCAAGGTTTGAGGTTTGGGGACGTTGATGGATCCAAAAATCGCCATCTTTCTCCGCATTTAAACATTGCTTTTCGTCGAAAATTGATAATAATCTCTTTTGAATTGCCACTAATGAATAATTATTGCAAAGATATGCAAAACTTTGCTTTAAATTGTGTTGTGCAGTAAATCACGCTTTTAATGCGAAACCATGAGTCATAAATGAATATTTTGAGAAAGTCCACGACCAAGCAATCCTGAAAAAATTGCCAGGCGCAAGACATCGTAATGACCACTGGTACGGGCGCTGTGTGCCCGTATGGCCTGCCCGTACCATGTGGCAGTGGCTTTGTCTCATCAAACTCTACAACTCTTGTGAAGGCACCTATGTATTTTGAGGTCCCAGTTGCCATGCAGGGGGCCGCCATTCTCAGATTGCATCACAAGACCACCAAAGGAGATCCACACTATAGTTCATCCTTTCCATCTCCATCCTCTCCATTAGCCATAGCCATAGCTTTGTACTTGAGATCTCCTTGTGATTCGGAGATTATTGTAAGAATATTTGATTTCAATCTAAGTATTTTGCATAATATTTTCTATCCTTGATCTTATTTTTATGAGTGAGTAGTCCTCACGGGCTACAGATTAGGTAGAAACCTCGCAGCGATTATGTGCATCTAATCTATGGGAGTATTGTGTATTGTCTGAATAAGAGATGTGTATCTTTTGTTTGTTTGTCTTTTGCCTCGGTCTTTGGACTTGTAGGTACCCAAGACCCCCGAGATCGATCAAGGCTTGAGGTGAGATACTTGGCTAGCAGCAATCTCATAGGAAACCCAGTGACATAAAGGGCCATACGGTCTTTGCTTAGCGACCCATTTGGGATCAATAGCAACATCTCTCCTAATGCTTTGATCTGTGTTTATCAATTAATAACTGTTTGTAGCCCTATACTTCATGGTGCAACCGGTTCGATCAAAAGACTATTTATATGCCTGCTGCTCGCAGGGGATCTAGTATATTAGGATGTGCTACCCACAAAGATTATCTCTATTGGAACAATACACATGACTATGCTTATTATTATTATCTTTTATCACATATGATATGCAGTTGTAGGTTGATCTTCAACCTTGGCCTATCTCCATCCATTGAATCAACCCACAATATAAAGTAAACTAGATTGGTCTGATAAATGAAGGTAAAATGAAAAAGTCTTATAGACGTGTCATTATTTTTATTCCTTTTATGATCGTTTCCCAAGGTTCGATTAAACCTAGATCTACTAGGGAAAAAGCTACTATATTGCATCCGTAAATCCAGATTGAAGGTATTAGGGACCGATTTTCAACACTTGTAAAATAAATGCGTCAGAAAGCTCCCAACATGTAATGGAAAATTTATTATTAAGGTGGTCAAATATCCCTTGTAAAATCAATCATCTCCTCAGAAGCTATCTACTAGTTGACGTCCCTCGTCGTTTGTAGCATCCCAAGGTTCTAAACTCTTGTCATGATACATTTTTACTAGTTGAATCAAATCCATTGCATATTATAATTGCTCATGTTCATCATGCCACCTTGCATGGATCATATTATAATTAAATTGTTGCAATGTATTTGGTTCTTGCTTAATTGTATTTGGTTATTGATATATTGTATTTGACATTGTGTTTGCCCCCCTATTTTTAATCCTCTCTCTCTATTCTAATTCTAGTTGGTGACATACTTGATGGAACCATAATGTCCAACTTTTATCTATTTGAGTCTTGCTAATTTCATTCTTGTCAAAATGTCCAAAATTTGAGTTGGGGTATATCTATTTAAATCCTTCCTATCACTAACATGCCACTAATATTTGGCTAGCATGAACAAATTAAAAAAAATGTAAATCGCTAAACAGCATACCTCCTTCCTTCTTGGACACACACATCTTCCACTATGCAAACGCATGTGCTTGTTCTTATCATCATCTCCCCACCAAAACTAGGATATTAAGGTGATTATCCCTTTAATGATCTGTTTGGGTAGCTTGAAGACTAACATCGCATATACGGGAATAGCTTATATGATAGCTTTATTGAGTGCCTCCTTTCCTCCAAAGCACATATTATTTTCCTTCCATCCACTTAAAATTTTAATCACTCTCTCAATTAGATGCATAAAACAATTAGATTTATCAACACCCATAAGAGGAGCCCAAGGTACTTGTCCGTTAAATATTCAGTCATGATATTCAATATAGAACATACCTCATCCCTTATGTCAACAACAATGCATGGACTAAAGAAAATTGATGATTTGTTATCACTCACCAATCGGCCCGACGTTGCACAGTAATCATCATAGCCCTCCGTAGACACAAATGGCATTGATTGCATCAGCTCACATAAATATGAGGGATTCATCGGCATATAGAAGATAAGATACAACTGATGCACTTCAACATACTTTCACCCTAAATTTCCTGCTCACGCCTCAACATACTTGATAGGCCTTCAGCACACAGCAAAAATAGGTAGTGCGATAGAGGATCCCCTGCCTAACCCCTAGCCGGATAGAAATATTTGGATAAACCATTATTGAGACGCACTTGACAACAAACAAAGGACACATGGGGCATAATTAACTCCACCCACTCTAGATCGAAACCAATTCTTGGCAAAATCCTCTTCAAAAAACACCACTTCACCATACCATACGCCTTATGCATATCAAGTTTGATCGCACAAGTTCCAAACTTCCCTGTATTTTTGTTCTTGACTGCATGATAGGACTCATAAGCCACAAGCATGTTATCAGTGATTAAACCCCAGATAAAAAGGTAGTTTGCGCCAGTGATATAATTTTTGGCAGTAGTAAATTTGAGTCTATGAGCAATTGGGGATCACCTTATAAGCCACATTGCAAAGTCTAATGGGACGGGTAATATATTTAGAATTCTCCACTCTTTTAATTAATACAATCATTGTGTCATTCCATCCATGCAATATAGTCTAGGAATTAACCGCAATAATCAATAAGAACTTCATCTGTTAGGTCTTCTCCAATAATGTGTCAAAACCTCTTGAAAAAATCGCATGAAAGCCATTAGGCCCCAACGCCTTTAGATTCCCAATGTTTGTTAAATAGAGCCTTTTTAACCTCCTCCCTAGAATATGTTTCAATCAAGATACTATTCATTGCGTTAGTTAGATAATGTAGGTTGAACTTTATTAGTGACACTATAGTTGGGGTTTTATACGTCTTGAAAATGGTTCCTCAAAATAACCAGACACAGAATAAAGTAGTCGGTCCTGGTCCTCAATGAAATTCCTTAGTTGCTTAATGAAATTACTTTTGCGTCTTCCTGACGCAAATTGATGGCGTGTTATGGTCTCCATGTCGCAGCTGTTGAATCGTAATTCTATACGGGCTCGGTTCGGCCCAGTTCGGTTAGGGTTAGGGTTTTACCTCTCCCCCTCTCTCCTATATAAACACTTGTAATCCTTTATGATCAATATTATACAAAACGTATTCGTCTTCTTGGTATCAGAGCCAGGCGCGCCTCCCTCCGTGCGGCACCACCCATGGTGACCTCCAACCCACCCACCACCACCATACCTCATGCTACCATCAACGCCTCTGGCTCTCCTGCTACCCCCAACGTCTCTGGCAAACTCCCGATCACCACTTCCCTACCCACCTATTCCTAGACCTCCAAACCCTCATGGCCAATCTGCCGATCGTCAACACCACCTATGCGTCGACATCCTTTACCTTCTCGGCGCTGCCATACCCACCTCACATCCAATCCTAGGCATCCACATTCATAACTACATCAAGTTCCAGGTTAACTCCTCTCGCGAAAACTTCTCAAAGTGGAGGCATACCATCACCTTCCTCCTCACCATGTACAAGGGTATGGATCACACCACCATATGCGCGGCACCTGCCTCCCCCGACAATCTCTGGATTGCTATGGACATCCACATCTCCTTGTGGTTCATGGGAACCTTGAGCTAGGACCTCTACCTCCTCGTCTCTGACTCCGACGGTCGAGCCTGCTCTACCTGGACACACATCATGCGCTTCTTCCTAGACAACGAGGCTTTGCACTACCTCTTCCTCAGCAAGGCATTCCGTAGCACCCCCCATGGCAATCTCCCGATCGCCACCTATGCCAGCAAAATGCAGCAGATCGCGGATGATCTCACTGTGATCGGCCGCCCTGTTGACAACCACAATCTCACCCTACAATTCATCAACGGCCTGGGTGATCAGTATAAGATACATGACGATATCCTCAAGACCGTGGTGCCCTCCTTAGCTGATGCATGCTCCCGTATTCAGCGTGCCAAGGTCGATGCCACCTCCCAACTTGTCGGTGCCCAGGTGCTTGTCATCTAGACAGGCGGTTGTGGCACCCCCATCACCAACACCGGCAATTACCGCGGCCGGAACCATATTCCTGGATTTCAGTACGGCCAACACAATCAATAAGGAGACCATGGTGGAGCACAACAGCAAGGCGGTGGCCGTGGCTGCGATGGAGCCCAGCAGCAGGCCTACTCGGCCGGACGTGGTAGGGGCCAAAAGCAACAGCCCTGGCTCGGATACTTTGCACCTATGGCGACACCGTTCCCGCCACGCTCTCCTTGGATACCGTCGAACTCTTCTGGTGTCCTCGGTCTGCGTCCTGGCATGCCAACCCAAGCTTACCCACTGATTCACACACCTGCTCCACCACCCGCACCCTAGCCCGCACCACCATCGTCATGGGACTGCATTGCCCTCTACCAGTCTGCTCCGAGCTACGGTGTTGTGTTCCCTCAGCCAGGACAAAACTGGATCATGGACTCCGGCACCACCTCTCATGCCACCGGCAACCAAGGTATATTGACCCCGTCTCATTCCCCTTTAGGCATTAATTCTCACCATATTATCGTTGGTAACGGTTCTCATCTTCCTGTTGTTGCTACTGGTACTGCTCACCCCACACCTCGCCCCTTTGTTCTCAATGATGTCCTTATTTCTCCATCCATCATCCAAAATCTTTGTGCCACTCATAAATTTGTTTGTGATAATAATTGTTCCATTGAATTTGACCCTTTCAGCTTTTCCTTGAAGGATCTTTTCACCAGGAGGGTCCTCATGCGCTCCAATAGCTTCGGCGACCTCTACCGATTCTTCGGCGATCAGGGTGCCACCACCACCACTGCCCTTGCTGTCACCACCGATCTCTGGCATCGATGTCTCGGCCACCCCAGCTCCTCTGCCATGTTGCATTTACCTTTAGAATTTCTTTTGAGTTGTAATAAAAGTGCAACATCTCAAACTTTGTGTGATGCCTGCCAGTTAGGGAAACACACAAAATTACCTTCTGCTACTTCACACTCCCATGCTTCATCTCCGTTTGATCTTATTCATTGTGATTTATGGACGTCCCATGTTCTTAGCTATTCCGGCTACAAATATTACTTAGTAATTCTCGATGATTTCTCGTATTTTTCCTGGGTGTTTCCTCTAAGATAAAAATCTCACACTTGTGATACTCTTATACGTTTCTTTTCCTTCGTAGTAACTCAATTTCAAACAACCATATAAAAATCTCACACTTGTGATACTCTTATACGTTTCTTTTCCTTCGTAGTAACTCAATTTCAAGCAACCATACGCTACCTTTAATGTAATAACGATGGAGAATTGTCACCACAACTTTACGCACACACCTATCCTCCCATGGCGTCTCACTTCGCCTCTCCTGTCCCTATACATCACCACAAAACGGCTGTGCCGAGCACATGATCTGCACCACCAACGACGTCGTTCGAACCCTCCTCTTCCAATCCAAATTACAACCAACCTTCTGGGTAGAAGTTGTTAACACTACCAATCATCTCCTTAACATTAGACCATACCGCGTCATCGGAAACTTTGGTCCCTACTTTCTTATTTACGGTGTCCATCCCATATATGATCACCTTCGTACCTTCGGTTGTTTATGCTTCCCCAATCTCTCACACTTCGTTGACCATAAACTATCCCCACGTTTCAAACGTTGCGTTCTTCTTGGTTATCCACGGGAACACAAAGGGTACCAGTGCTTTGATCTCTCCACAAAAAAAATTATCATCTCTCGACACGTATTTTTTGATGAAAATTCTTTTCCCTACACATCCGGCACAACCAGCCTCACACCACGAGCTTCCACAGACAATCCTCCACCTACACCGGATCCTAGTGCAATCCTCCTCGACCCCTGCGCCCAATCATTGCCAACCAACCAAAATCCGACACCTAACCCCTATCCCTGCCACCTACCTCCATGTCCCCCTTGCCACCTGCCACTCCCGCCCTAGGCTCCGACAACGCCCAACTCACCGACATCACCACCAGCAGCATGCGCCTTGTGCACCACTCCACCAACCGCCACCCCACCATCCTCCACTCCTAGCCTGCCACGTCCGCCGGTACCGCCTCCCCGTGTCGTCCTAGTAACTCCACCCACTAATGCACACCAGATGCACACCCGCTCCAAAACAGGCTATTTAATGCCTAAATAACACTTTAACTTATCTGCTTCCGCTGATATTCCCCCTATCACTTCGTCATACCATACAACACTTAAAGACAACCATTGGCACGATACTATGTGTGATGAATTTGATGCTCTAATTTGGAATGACACTTGGTATCTGGTTCCTTGTCCTACAAGTGTCAATGTGGTTATTGTAAAGTGGATATTTCATCACAAACTGAACCCCGATGGCTATCTTTCTTGGTACAAGGATCGCTGGGTCCTACAAGGATTTACTCAACAAGAGGGTGTTGATTATGGAGAAGCTTTTAGTCCGGTTGTGAAACCTTCTACCATTCGTGTGGTCCTTAGCATTGCTACCTCGAGCTCATGGCCTATTCATCAACTGGACGTGAAGAATGCCTTTTTGCACGATGAACTTGCTGAAACTGTGTACTACACTCAACCGGCTGGATTTGTTGATTCTGCTAACCCTACACATGTTTGCAAGCTCAAGAAATCTCTCTATGGTCTGAAATAGGCACCTCACACCTGGTTCCTTCGGTTTGTTGCTTACCTTCACAGCCTTGGGTTCATTAGCTCGAAGAGTTATTCCTCCCTCTTCATCTACCACTCTGCCAAGGAAACTGCTTACCTGCTCTTATATGTGGATGATATCATCCTTACTGCCAGCTCCACAATGCTTCTTCAGCATATCATTGCCTCCCTGAATTCTGAATTTGCTATGAGTGATCTTGGAGCTCTTCACTATTTTCTTGGTGTAAACGTCCATCGCACTTCAAATGGGTTATTTATCTCTCAACAGCAGTATGCCATGGATCTTTTGGAGAGGGCTAACATGCTCAACTACAACCTGATTTCTACTCCTATTGACACCAAGTGCAAATTGTCCGCCCAGGGCGGTCCATCGGTGTCTGATCCCTTGCATTACCGCAGTATTGTCGGCGCCCTACAGTATTTCACACTGACCAGGCCAGATCTCTCATACGCTGTCTAGCAGGTTTGATTATTCATGCATGATCCCCGCGATTCTCACCTACAGCTTGTCAAAAGGATATTACGCTGCGTCCAGGGTACTGCTCATCTTGGTCTCCAGCTCTATGTTGGTTCCTCATCTGAGTTAGTGGCATAGTCCGATGCTGATTGGGCAGGATGTCCTGACACACGCAATCTACATCTGGTTTTTGTGTTCTTCTAGGCAAAAACCTCGTCTCCTGGTCCTCCAAACGATAGCAAACAGTCTCAAGATCCAGTGTCGAAGTTGAATATCGTGTTGTTGCAAACTATGTAGCTGAATCTATTTGGCTACATCAACTTCGGACCGAGCTGCACCAACCTCCATCCAAGGCTACAGTGGTCTACTGTGATAACTGATGGCTGTGAAATATAGCCATCCACGTCCACATTTAAACTAAATATTTTTCATACTTTTGATGAAATATCTCTGTAAATCCTGCCACTAATGCCTAATGATCAAAGAGGTATTCAATCCTGTCTTTCTATTTTTCCCTGGGCAGGAAATGACGTTTGATGATGGGAATCACAACATTAAAGTCAAAGGTATGAGATTTCCAACAACTCAAAGAAACCAGGGGTCGTGGAGAGGATCCAGTACCTTTAACGACCAACTATACGGCAGGAATAAAACTCCGGGCGTATAGTTTCCACCGACACCGCTAGGTCAAATAGAACAACTTTCGTGAAGGGACCCCTATATAAAGTGACCTATCATGACGAGAAAAGAGAGCCAGAGTCGAGAGGAAAGCAAAGGAGGAAAGCCACCGGAGGAATAAATCTAGATCTAATCTCAAAACTCTTCTCCACTACCATAGCCATAGTCCACCACTTGTAATAGTAGATCTCATCTCCAATTGGCGACATTGTAAGACTATTACTATCTATCTCATGATTTCCATTACAATGTTTATGATTGTTGATCTCATCTCTATGTGTGAGTAATTCTTCTTGGGCTAAGGGCTTCGGCCTAGCCATGTAGTTTGTGCATGTTATTTATTATAGATGGGATCATGTATTAGTTTGTATGACATGATGATTATTGTATCCTCTCTTGCCTCAATCTAAGGACTTGTCAGGTACCCCAAGACCCCGAGGATTGATCCAGGTATAGGGAGTGTGTAATGACTAATCTGTAGGATGGGAACCCCAGTGACAGAAAGGGTAGTACAGCTATATGTGAGGGATTTACTTGGGATTAACGGTGATGTCATGATGCATATCATTAGATCTCTTTATTCTATGGATGATAGTAATAGGCTATTGCTATAAGCGGTTGCAGAGGCAATAGCAGTTACAAATGCACTGCCCACATATAATTATCTTGCTCTAACGATTACATGCATACTTTATTATTATATTTATTCCCATTAGATGTTTTGCACGGCTACAGGTGAAACCGAACGCCTCAGGCCCTCTCTCTCCATCATTGACAACAACAAAATATCGCAAACTCTTGGTCCGGTAAAACACTAAAAGAATTCTAAAACTCCTGAAGGTCCGTTAAAGTAACTCCACCATGCTTTCTGCTTCCCGAGGATTCGATAACCTAGGTTTACAAGGGAAAAAGAGCTATATTACATCTGTAATCCGGATCGAAGGTATCAATAACATCTCGGCCACTTACCTCTCCACGAACCTAGTGCAACATCAGCGTACCAAGCATATTGAGATTGATCTTCACTTCGTTCGGGATCGTGTTGCTCTTGGAGAGGCTCGTGTACTACATGTTCCCACCAGCTCTCAGTCTGCCGACATTTTCACCAAAGGAAGAGCAAAAGAATGGTTGCTAGCTTTGCCAAGAAATACTATTGCATCATGGGTGGAATGTACTTCTTTATTTATGACTAAATTTTTTGCACCTACAAAGACTATGCAACTAAGATCAAATATTACTAGTTTTAGACAGGAAGAGCGTGATCCACTAGCGCTTGCTTGGGAGAGAATGAAAGAATGCATGAGAAACTATCCCAGCCATGGGATAGAAGATTGGTTAATTATCCACTTATTTTATAATGCTCTTAACCATGTGTCTCAGTCTATGCTTGATACTGTAGCTATAGGAACATTCATGGACAAACAAATTGCCGAAGCAAAGCAGCTGCTAGACAATATGCAAGACAACCATGCCCAGTGGCATGTGGAAAGATCAAACACAAAGAAGGTGAATTCCGTCACATCGCATGAAAATGAAGAACTCACTGCTAAGCTGGATGAGCTCATATTAGCCGTCAAGGGTAAGGAAACCCAGGTAAGAGTTGTCCCAGAATCAAATATTGAAGAAATAGACTTCATAGCTCGTAATGATTATAACCCTGCATGGAATAAGAAATATAATCCAAATTTCTAAAAACATTATTCTAGCCTTGCAGGTAACTCTAATAATAATATTGAATCAAGTAATGGTAGTCTCCAAGAAACACTTAAGTCCTTTATGGACTCGCAAAATGAGCAAAATAATATCCTTATTAAGATAACGGAGAACCATGATAATATGCTTGGAAAATTGTCTAACCAAGCTGTGAGTTTGAGGAATGATTTGCAGGCCCTCCAAGAAAGAACAAGGATTATTGAGGCACAACTAGGTAAGATAACCAAGAGTCAAACTCTCATTCTAGCTAAATTTATAGGTAAAGCTGAGCCCAATCCGATTGAAGACCTCAAGATGATAAGAATCCATAGGGAGGAGCCTGAAGAACTTGACTATAGCAATGCCCCTTCACCAAATTACACGGTTGAAGATCTTGTGAAAAGGATCAATATCAAGATTCTCGAAAGTGAAGGAAATGATAAAGCTATGTATCAGCGTTTCATTAATCAGGTAGAAATAAAGGTACGTGAGCTTGAGGATGAATATAAGAAAATTGCTAAAAAAAACTACCATATTTGAGCCTACTATTAAAATTAAAATTAGGACTAATGAGATAGCTGCACTCTGTGATTTAGGTGCAAGTGTTTCAACAATTCCAAAAAGTCTTTTTGATAAGTTAAATCTTGGCTCTTTTGAAATCATTAAATTAAAATTACATTTAGCAGATTCTACCTATAAACAAGTTGTAGGAATTAAATAGAATGCTTTAGTATACATTAAAGGCTATCCCGCTCTTATTAATTTTGTTATTGTTGACATGCCTGAACATGCTACTCCTCCTATCATATTAGGCCCCCATTCCTAAAAAATATTAAGGCTTTGATTAATCTACATGAAGGGAACATGAAGCTTCAATTGCCTTTGCGGTATACTTTTGTTGTTCATTTTCCCAGGAAGAAGAAAGCCATACATGATGAGAAGGAGGCCATCACTTTGAAGGCCAATTATTTTGGAGTTGGTGTTCCACCCATTTGGCCTAAGTGAGCAACATCATGGTCAAGGTATTGACCATAAAAGAGCACTTCATGGGAGGCAACCCATGTGAAATAAAGGTTCGAGTAAATTTTTAAGTTTTAGTTTAAGTTTCATAATGAATAAAGAGTGCTAGAAAACTCGAGTGGAGGAGGAGAAGTTCGGTGGTACTAAAATGCCTGTTTTATACATGTTTTTGTTGGTCGAAACTTTAAGCTATCATTTTTCTGTCAAAACATGGAGTTTCGCTAAGTTTGGGGTTAATAGAGAATTCTCGAAGAAACAGGTAAATTTTGATGACTCCGGTAGGTTTAACGACCAACTATACGTCGGGAATAAAAAATTCCAGCCATATAGTTCCGGCTGTATAGATATCAATGCCTTTGTCAACTTTCTTTTCCAGGTATAGTATGTTTAATGACCAACTATACGGCAGGGATAAAAATCCCGTCCATATGGTTCTGGCCGTATAGTCTGCGCCGCCGGGAAGAAACCGTAAAGAAACCCTAACATTTTACTGTTAGACCAACTATACGGCGGGAATAGATGTTCTGGCTGTATAGTTTTGGCCGTATAGTTTTTGCAACCACAAAAACTCCACATGAAGGTATCCCTAACACCAAAACTTCCATCCTATTTCTCTCTTCTGCCTCCAAACTCTCTCAACACCTCAAGAGATCTTTATCTCTACTCAATTTCGTTCGATTTCCTTGCACACAAGTGATCTACGGTATGTTTCTCCTCCGATCCTCTAGTTACTTTTTGCAAATTCATCTGTGATCTATTGTTATTATCAATATTAGGTGAAACCTCTTTTGAACTAATTGTCATGTTTCTCTTGCCTAGATTATTATTTTGAGGAGATTCTTTAGTGTGCTATGATGAGGAATATGTTATGTTTATTACTATTGGATCAAAAGGTTTTATTTTTGTATTTCTTATTGTTTTAGAAGATGAACACAAGGAGCCAAATGCATGCACGTTCCACCGCGAGTTCTTCTTGGGCTGCCGCTGTAGCTCAGGACCGCATGGGGATATGGTTTAGCAATGAGCTCCAACTTAATCGCTTCAACAAGATCAAGAACCGAGAAGTGAAGACAACCAAGTGGGCTTGCCCCATTATATTGAATCAGCTCGACATTTCTAATGACTTCAATTTACTTTGTAATAGAGTTGGCCTATAAAACTTTGTATTCCAAGATGCGCCTACTTATCGCTGGTTAACTCTTGAATTTTTAAGTTCTTTAAAAGCACCGTTAAAGCATGGCAAGGAGAGGACATGATTTCTTTCTGACTTATGAACAACAATTATACATTATCACTTGATAAATGGTGCGATTGTTTTAATTTAAATGATGTTAATGCTTTACGTGCATTTGTGCCTGGCATGCGCCCTTCCCTGAATGATTATTATAATAGAATGAGTTTCACCTCTAGAGTTAACAAGGGGAAGAATATTCAGCATCCTGCTATTCGCTATTTGTTCTATGTTATTGCTAACACCTTGTAGGCAGGAAATGAGTTTACCAGACTCAATGAGGAGGACATCTTGGTCCTTGCAAAAGTTGCTTTCAACAACAACTTGGGTGTAATTCTTGTGAGCTACTTGGAACACCAATCCTCCCAAAGCAAAGGGCCAATCACATGTGGAGGCGTCGTCACCGTGCTTGCCATTGCCTTGGGCGTCGACCTAGGTGAGTTGCAACCATTGCTAGGTGAGCGACATGTTTCTTTCTCTACTTTAAAAGCTTGTGGAATGCTTACTAGGAGAGGTGGAGGTTACTACTTGCATATTGCTAGAGCTGGGCGTCTCTACCCCGCTCCTTTGCCTAATAGTCTTTTCTCTATCAAGGAAGGACGTTTGCTATATGATGCGTAGTTTGAACAACACCTACCTTAGGAGATTCTGGATGAGGATGAAGACCAAGAAGAAGAGCAAGAAGTTCCTGATCAAGAAGAGCAGCATTCGCTACATATCAAGATTTCCAAGAACTTGGAGTAACTGTGGAGGGGATGCATAATCTCGCCCTGAACCTCCGAGAAACCACTAGTAATTTATCAACTCAATTTGCGAACTGGAGCCACAACTTTTTCCCGCTACCACAATGATTTGAAGGGATTGAAAAAGCCTAAGCTTGGGGAAGTCTCCCCATTATATTTATTTGGCGTTTGTTTGCTTTTTAATATTTCGAGGTTATGCTTTTAGTTTGAGTTTATAAGCACTCGTTTTGGTTTCCCCAACACTTTATCTTTAGTTATTTTTATTTGTTTTCGAGATTTTCTAGCCAAGCTCTGTCACCAATTTTATATTCTTTAACTCCCTCTCTTAAAAAAACAAAAAGATTTTTCCATTTATCTTTATTTTTCCTCTTCCTTTTTTCTATTCTCCTTGTTGTTCTCACATATTTTTAGGAGAGTGATCGACTTCGAGTTTCCAAGAACTAATAAAAAGGGAAGAGAGAAGTGGAACCAATCATGAGAGGTATGCCTTATGACTCCCCACTTTTGAAGTTTGATAAACCCATGCTAGTCAGTAGTAAATGTTAAGATATTATATTGGTGGAGTGAGTCTTTATATTGGAGTAAAATTTTGTTTACATGGGTATTTAGTTGAGTATGTTTTGTTCCAACTCTTGTAGTTAACCAAGTCTTGCCTAAAAATTTGCTAAACAATTGCAATAAGAAAAGGTCTCACAATTGAAGGCTTGGGTGTTTTAGTGTTTAGTATTGAAAGATTATTCCTAGAGACACTCAATACCATGGAAATAATGATTGACTTGATAGCCCTCTTTGAAAATATTTGTTCAATTGAATTAACGTTTAGCGGTTTTTGTGAGCATGCCAAAGTTTGACATGTGAATCATAAGAATGATATAGATTTATGCGTGTCAAACTTCATGGGATGCCAACAACTCCGCTAGCCTATGAACGATCTTGATGGAGGAAACTCCTAGATTTTGGCTATCAGTTGATTAAACATTTGTAGCAACAATGCTATAATGGGTAAGATTCTTAGCATCCTCATGTAGTTGTGTTCAAGATGGGGCCACTCCTCTAGCTGATATGAGTAATCATTATGCAAAAGGAACAAAAACCTTGGTAATTCCACGAGTGTCCATCATAGTCCGATGAACTAATTAATTTTTTTGGCATGCTCTCAATTACTTAAGAACTAAAATTCTTGAAGGACAATGAATAGAAAAGTAGTGCTTGAAAAGTCTTGATTTATTGATATGGGAGAATTGAGATACTTTAGTGTATATGTTTTTCATGAAAAACTCTCACACTCTCAATTTTACATAATTATACTTTATTGTTCAAAGGCAAGCTTATGAGTTGATTACATGACATGGAATAGAGTGTACTCATTTGAATCATCCATGCTAGCAATAAGCTTGCTACTCTATAAGAATTCATTAAAACCTATATGATATGCTTGCCATTACACTATATGCTGAGTTTTTCAGATTAATAAAGTGGAGGAAACATGAGACTACCTATCATGAGTAAGATCATCATCTCGTTATT
The DNA here is from genome assembly GCA_916181665.1 of Avena sativa. NCBI lineage: Eukaryota > Viridiplantae > Streptophyta > Magnoliopsida > Poales > Poaceae > Avena > Avena sativa. Next base: position 357,297,872 of record OV702295.1, read on the forward strand.
TCAGTTTAAATGTTGAGTTCCTTTTTGATTTTGGTTTTCTTGCTCGAGGATGATCAAGTTTAAGCTTGGGGCGGTTTATGGCCGTGAAATATAGCCATCCACATCCACATTTAAACTAGATATTTTTCATACTTTTGATGAAATATCTCTCTAAATCCTGCCACTAATGCCTAATGATCAAAGGGGTATGCAATCTTGTTTTTCTATTTTTCCATGTGCAGGAAATTACGTTTGATGATGGGAATCACAACATTCAAGTCAAAGATACGAGATTTCCAACAACTCAAAGAAACCAGGGGTCGTAGATAGGATCCAGTACCTTTAACGACCCACTATACAACGGGAATAAAATTCCGACCATATAGTTCCAGCCGTATAGTTTCCACCAACACCGCTAGGTTAAACAGAATAACTTCCGTGAAGGGACCCCTATATAAAGATACCTCTCTTGATGAGAAAAGAGAGCCAGAGTCGTGAGGAAATAAAAGGAGGAAAGCCGCCGGAGGAATAGATCTAGATCTAATCTCAAAACCCTTCTCCACCACCATAGCCATAGTCCACCACTTGTAATAGTAGATTTCATCTCCAATTGGTGGCATTGTAAGACTATTACTATCTATCTCATGATTTCCATTACAAAGTTTATGATTGTTGATCTCATCTCTATGTGTGAGTAATTCTCCTTGGGCTAAGGGCTTCGGCCTAGCCATGTAGTTTGTGCATGTTATTTACCATAGATGGGATCATGTATTAATTTGTATGACATGATGATTATTGTATCCTCTCTTGCCTCAATCTAAGGACTTGTCACCCAAGACCCCGAGGATTGATCCAGGTATAGGGAGTGTGTAATGACTAATCTGCAGGATGGGAACCCTAGTGACAGAAAGGGTAGTACAACTGTATGTGAGGGATTTACTTGGGATTAACGGTGATGTCATGGCGCATATCATTAGATCTCCTTCTTCTATGGATGAGACTAATAGGCTATTGCTATAAGCGGTTGCGGAGGCAATAGCAGTTATGGATGCACTGCCCACATATAACAATCTTTCTCTAACGATTACACGCATACTTTATTATTATCTTTTATTCCCATCAAATGTTTTGCACAGCTACAGGTTAAACTGAATGCCTCAGGCCCTCTCTCTCTCCATCATCTACAACAACAAAATATCGCAAACTTTTGGTCTAGTAAAACACTAAAAGAATTCTAAAACTCCCGAAGGTCCATAAAAGTAACTTCACCACGCTTTCTGCTTCTCGAGGATTCAATAACCTAGGTCTACTAGGGAAAAGGAGCTATACTACATCCGTAATTTGTATCGAAGGTATCAATAACATCTTGACCACTTACCTCTCCATGAACCCAGTGCAACATTAGCGTACCAAGCATATCAAGATTGATCTTCACTTCGTTAGGGATCATGTTGCTCTTGGAGAGGCTCGTGTACTACATGTTCCCACCAGCTCTCAGTCTGCTGACATTTTCACCAAAGGATTGCCGACCTCAGTTTTTTAGGAGTTACGAACCAGTCTCAACATCAAACCACGCCACGTTTCGACTGCGGGGGAGTGTTGAATTGTAATTCTATACGTGCTCGGTTCAGCCTAGTTTGTTTAGGGTTAGGGTTTTACCTCTCCCCTCTCTCTCCTATATAAACACTTTTTATCCTTTATGATCAATAATATACAAAACATATTTGTCTTCTGCGGCCAGTTGACCCTGACTATTTGTATCTAATAAAGTTCTTCCTGTTCTAGTAAATATTCCATCTTCAAATAGACCTCTTTTTGTTTTGTCACAGCCTCATCCGATAGAGGACCAGCCATGATTTCATTTAGTTATTTCTAGTGTTGTCCGATGACTCCTTGATGGCGCCAGAGAACTTGGTGCTTAGATGTGGAGTCTTGTTGGGAACCCCAAGAGCAAGGTGTGAAGAGCACAACAGCAAGTCTTCCCTCAGTTGAGACCGAGGTTATCGAACCATAAGGAGGAAGGAAACATCACACATGTGTTGCAAGCAACACGGAGACCTGCACAACACAAACTCAAGACTTTGCCCCAACGAATCAGTGAGGTTGTCAAGCTCACTGGTTTGTTGTAACAAAGGATTAAATGTATGGTGTGGAAGGTAATGGTTTGCAGCAAGTAAACAAGTAACGGTGGAACATGTATCAATGGTAAAGATTGGACCGGGGTCCATAGTTCACTAGAGGTGCTCTCCTTAGATAAACAACATGGCATGAAGGGTAAACAAATTACAGCAGGACAATTGACAGGAACTGAGCAAGGCAAAACAATGCAATTACTAGCCAAAAAGATCCTATGAGGTTGATTGGGCAATACAACAATATACATAGACCGTCATCCAACTGCATCTATGACTAGAAGTCCACCTTCAGGTTATCATCCGAACCCCCTCCAGTATTAAGTTGCAAGCAACAGACAACTGCTTTAAGCAAATTGTGTAAGGTAAACAGTCCACATGTTCCATGAACAAGAGACCATTGTTTTCTCCCTAGTAGAAACAACACATATACAACTGAAGAGATTTATGTCACTTCCCTTGGAAACTAGAGTCATGAACCCACTATCGAGCATAATACCCCCTCTTGGAGTCACTAGCAACTACTTGGCTGAGATAACCACTAGCAATGGAGAGCATGCAAGATCACAACACAGACATGATAGAATCATAAAGATAAAACCATTAATCAAACCAACATAATAATCTCAATATCCATCGGATCCCTGCAAATACAACATGCATGATTACAAATAGATTAGATCTTGATCATGAACGGAGCTCACAAGATCTATACATGAAAGCACAAAGGAGGAGATACAACCATCTAGATACTACACGGACCCATAGTCCAAGGTGGAACTACTCACGCATCATACCGAAGAGAAGGCCTCCGGGATGATCTCCCCTCCGGCAGGGTGCCGGGAAGAACTTTAGATCCTCCCCGATCTAGGGACGATGGTGGCGGTGGCTACAGACGGTTTTGTGGATTTCTGATCGGGTACTCAGGGTTTCTGCATCGGGGGCTTCTTATAGGCGAAAGGGCGAGACCGGGAGGCGGCCAGGGCCACCAAACCCTAGCCCGGCGTGGGCCCACCTGCCCCCGCGCCTGGGGTGGGTCTGGCCCCCCTGGCTGGCCTCTCCGGCTCTCCTCTGGACTTCTTATTCCCCACGGAAAGTACTTGACTTTGACGTTTGTCCCGTCCAATTCCAAGAATATTTCTTTACTAACTTTTGTGAAACCAAAAATGGCAGAAAACAGGCATCTGGCACTGTTGCAACTTGTTAATAGGTTAGTACCACAAAACATGTAAAAATCACCTCAAAGTGTAGACAAGCAAAAAGCAAAGTAGATACAAAACAAGCATGAAGCATCAAAAATTATAGATACATTTCCAACGTATCAGCATCCCCAAGCTTAACTCCTGCTCGTCCTCGAGTAGGTAAGTGATAAACAGAATAATTTTTGAGGTGACATGCACCCTCACAATAAAGATCCAACCATTTGCAAGCATTGAAAGCTGGGATCAAAGAACTCTAAACATGTGCATGAAAGATGGAGTTCTAACAATAGGACATAGTAACTATGCATGCAACATGACAAGCTACAAACAAATATCATGAATAACATGCATTGAAAAACGTTTGTTTGTTTCACATGCAGAAAACATAGCATAGTGGCAATCAGCTTGTCCCTCATAGAGTAGCAATATAATGCATAGGACACCTGCAAAGTTCACAAGGGTGACTAGAAACAAGTAGCACAAGAGCAAGTGATAACACAATATGCATCAATTAATAAGCTTTGGAACACTGCACATAGAATGACAACTATGCTCTCTTAATGGTGCCTAAAGGTAGAAGGTGGAGACTCAATAATGGTGAAGAAAGGCCTTTTTGTAAAGGAAGCAGGGATTACAAGTTTCAAAAAGATATTCCAAAAATTATGGTACTTGTTAGCTTTCAGCCCTCATTGCCCCTATCATAAGCATCTTGAAGTGGTTAAGGTTAAAGTGGCAAAGCTGGAGTATATGCTTGACGAAGTATAAGTTGGAAATCTCATGCCCCATGAATACGAGGGCCACACCTCATGCATACTAAACTTTGGGTCCAGGTAAGTTCTTGTCACTGTAAGTATTTGCATATCATTGAGAACCGCCAACGGGGTACCCCTTGCACATGGTACAGGAGCTTTCCCATAACCAAAATGACTAGGCAAGCAGACAATGAGCATATCAGTAATTCTTCTTATGTACCATGGGAATATGGTGCTTTTTTCTCTCTTTCCTCTTTTCTCAATGTGTCTCTTTTTTTAAGAAGAATGCTTCATAGATGTCACTATGGTGATGCTGCAAGTTTCCACCATGATTAGGCATGGCTTAGGCTAGCGGCCCAGGCATTTCTCTAACACAGGATGCAAACTCCATGGACTTACAAGTTCCCTCTTTATTTCACACCGGTGACATCCATAGACAAAAGAACATGATATCAACTAAGTACAACAAGGTACAAGTGCAATGTTGAAAACGTTACCCGTGACAGCACGGTTCTGCTAATTCCAACTTATAAGCGCAAGCATATACAACAATGTTGTCACAATGGTTCAAGTTTATTAGGGGCAAAGAATAAAGTGTGCCATCAAGTTCGTGAGGGATTTTGAAAGTACAAAGGAAGTCGCCTAGAGGGGGGTGAATAGGCTTTTAAAATTATTACGGTTTAGGCTCAAGTAAATGCGGAATAAAACTAACGTTTAATTTATTGAGCACAAAACCTAGCCACTAAGTTCACCTAAGTGCACCAACAACCTATGCTAAGCAATACAAGCAACAAGGTGATAGCAAGATATAAATACTTCAAGCACGATGGCTATCACAATGTAAATTGCATAACTAAAGGGCTCGGTTGAGAGATAACCGATGGACGCGGAGACGAATATTTGTTTCCCGAAGTTCACTTCCAAAGAAGCTACATCTCTGTTGGATAGGTGCGATGGCGCAATGCTCTCCGAACGCCACAAATGGCTCACCTCGAGGTGTGGTGGCTCGATGCTCACCCAACGCCACACAAGGCCTCACCCCGGATGCGAAAGCACGCAACTCACTGACGCCACAAAAGGCTCACCCTATTCTCCCGAGTGCGCACCACAAAATGCGGGCACTCGCTCCACTATGGGACGCTTGAGGGCGGTCACCGAACCCGTACAAGATTGGGGCTAACTCCACAACTCAATTGGAGGCTCCCAACAACAAAGCCACAAAAGGCTACAATGCCACAAAAGGCCAACAAAACCACAAATGGCTACAAGACCACAAAAGGTCAACAAGACCACAAAAGGTTAACAATCCAACCACACAACCGTCCAGGGTTCCAAGGAACCCAAGAGAAACAAGCCCACAAGCTTGAACTCGCCGAATCTCTGAGGAGAACTCAAACCTATGCACCAAATGCAAGGGCAAGTCCTTCTCTCCCAAATTCCAACAAAGCTACAAAATCTATTGGTGAATAAGGGAGGAAGAACACAAGAGGAGAACACAAAACTCTCCAAGATCAAGATCCCAATGATTCCTTCACAAAGAAGTAATTTAGCTTGGGGGATTGTAGATCTAGATCTCCTCTCTCAAATCCCTCAAAAAGATGCAAGAATCATAGGAAGGGAAAGCTTCTTCAAGGTCAACAATGGAGGAGAGAGAGAAAGCCAAGGACCAAGAAAAGAGTTGTTACCCACGAAGGGGAAGAAGAGCCCCTTTTAAAGGGCTCCCAGATCTGCCTGTTATGGGCATTCGCGACCACGGCCGGAAGTTCCGGTGGGGAGGCCGGAAGTTCCGGTGGCACATAGCCAATGGTCAAAAACACGAAGCGAGAAACTAAAAACATGAGTCCTGGTCGGAACTTCCGTCGGTTCACCGGAACTTCCGGTGGGAGCGAAAATTCCGGTGGAAGTTCCTACAAAAGTTTCGTCAAATAGACACAACCAAAACAGAAGGTTACTGAATCGTGAGCGGAACAAGAGCCGGAAATTCAACCAGAACTTTCGGCGGCAACTAGGCCTGAGCGGAACTTCCGGTCCCTGGCCGGAACTTCCGGTGGGAGCGGAACTTCCAATGGAAATTCCGACTGAAGTTCCGTCAAATAGCACATCCAAAACAGAAGGTTACTGAACGTGAGCGGAAGAAGACCCGGAACTTCCACCGGAACTTACGGCGGCAAAAATGCCCTAGAGGAACTTCTGATAACAAGCCGGAACTTCCGGTCAGGGAAATTCCAGAAACCAGAAAACCAGAGACGCAATAACTTTTGCATCCGAACTCTAAACGGGATGAAACCAATTTTGTTGGAAAGATAACGACGAATAGAATCCTTAGATCCTTTGGAGAAAATACTATGAATATATATATATGTGAAGTATCCCCCAAGGTGTGGAGCCGGAAAACTCGCAAGATAAAAAACCGCAATAAGATATGCAAGTGAAATCCTTAGATGATGAACTAGAGATTGTTATGATGATGACCACAAGCTCTAGATCCTCTCATGTACAAGAACCAAATAATCAACCAAGAAAGATGATGCTATGAATGCAAAGGTTTGAGCTCTCTCTGAACGATGCAAACGAGACACCCGCTTGAGAGCCCCTCTTGATAGAACGACTATCTATCCTAAACCCGGTCTCCCAACTAACAACACGAGACCGTCAAAAGAAAAGCCCTATCAAGAACATACCTTTGCCTTGAGCATCCCACTTGAACTTGATGTAGACCGTCTTGTTCTTCTATAGAGGGAACACCTTTCTTGGATGCTCTTTCTTGATGAAGATGAAGACTTGCAAATTGCTCCCCCATACTCCATGGGGAAACCTCTTATTTGAACTTGTCTTCATCATTTCATGAGCACGAGGATGGAAAGCTTCAAGCATGAGATCTTCTAGAGATGGTGCATCTTGAGCTCGCCCTTCTTCGTCCCTTCTTGAGGTTGATCCATCTTGATACAACTCGTTGCACATGTCTTGATCAACTCAAGCTCATGTCTTGATCAACTCAAGCTCCTTATTTCTTCATGATTCCAATGGGCACAAAGCCCTTGGACATTTATTCATCTTCCAACCTTGAGACCAACACATGGCCCAAGCGATGTCAATGGACAAACCTACAAGTGAAACTCAATTTACACATTAGTCCATAGAGATTGTCATTAATTAACAAAACCACACATGGGGGCATGCATGCCCTTTCAGCTTTAATCACTAAGTTTTCACATAACAAAATAGTTTTTAATTGGAAGATAGATGAAAACAAGAATATACTTGGAATGGTGGAACACACCATGCATAGGAGTTTATAGTGGACACTTTGGAATAACTTGGTTTCTTGGGAGTTGGAAGCATGAGTAGAACTTACTCATACAAGTGGAGGCTAGCAAAAGACCGGGAGCAACCAACTAAGAGAGCAATAATGGCCAAAATCATGCAATGCAACAAAGCAAACTAATCAAAGAAAAGAGTGGTACTACAAGTCAAGGAACAAATAATCATAGAGGCTAATGGTGACTTGTCATAGTCATAACATGGTGTGAGCATGTGCCAAGTCAACCCAAGCAAAGCATCAAAGGAGAATACTACAATACTAAGCTTTTTGCATGCTAAAAGAACGCATAATTTTTTCAAGGCACACTAAGCAATCCCAATTGTTTGGAACAAGACATGCTACAACAATAATCACTAAGCATAATGCTAAAACAACACCTAGCATGCCATGCTAAAGTCTAAGTCACAGTCAATGCAATCTCCTCTTGCACTTCAAGCAAGAACTTACTACTCCTTTCCAAACACCAAGCAAACTTATTTGCAAAACAACACAGCCAGAACAGGGGTCTGATGTCTACGCACTTCTATTCTTGTAGACAGTTGTCGGGCCTCCAAGTGCAGAGGTTTGTAGAATAGCAGCAAGTTTACCTTAAGTGGATTACCCAAGGTTTATCGAACTCAGGGAGGAAGTGGTGAAAGGTATTCCCTCTCAAGCAATCCTGCAATCAAGATACAAGAAGTCTCTTGTATTCCCAACACACCTAATACACTTGTCAGGTGTATAGGTGCACTAGTTCGGCGAAGAGATAGTGAAATACAAGTGGTAACGGTGCCATAAAATAGCTTTTGACTTGTTGTTGACGTGGGGTAATGGTGCCAGAAAAGAGCTGATGGCGTGGAGGAAAGGTAAAAGCCCAAAACCTCCCCGGCAAACGGAACAAAGATGGAAGCAAGCAAACATGCAACAGATCTAGATGCAAACGGTGTTTCAATGTTTAGAAACAAGGCCTAGGGATCATACTTTCACTAGTGAACACTCTCTCATATAAATATCCTCTCTTCATGATACTACTCTTAACTACTCTCCGGTTGGACACTCTAATCATCGGTAGGGCTATAACAGCACTCCTCAAAGTCCGCCTTCCCCAATCTAGATAACCCCACACTGTCACCTTGAGCGCTAGATGGTTCCAACAAACACCACAATTTCATAGAGACATCAACTCCAAATATAACTCATAACAAATATTCAATCTAGCCAAAGTTCCACACACGGTATGCACGCTGTCACTTTCACACACGTGGGGAAAAGCATAGATCTATTAAAGCACAAAGAGTATTTATGTAGACTCAAGCCTAAGTGCCACCATGGCGTGCACGCTGTCACTTTCACACACATGGGGAGAGCAGAGATCTAATGAAGCACTTGAGTAGCAAGGTAGATATACTTGATTACAAAGCTCATGACCACAAGATCATGCATAGAGAGAGAGAGATGAACACATAGCTACCGGTAGAGCCCTTAGCCTCGAGGAAGAACTACTCCCTCCTCGTCATGGGAATCAGCAATGGTGATGAAGATGGAGATGGATCCGGGGGCACTTCCCCGTCCCGGCAGGGTGCCGAAACAGAGACTTTCTGTCCCCCGAATCTCCCCTTCGATGGCGGCGGCGCAGCAGAGGTTTTCGTGGATTTCTTCTATATTGCCTAGGGTTTTTGGGTCGGAGGCTTCTTATAGGCGCAGGAATCAAGGTCGGTGGGGGTCCAGGTTCTTCTTATAGGCACCTCCGGGGCTTGCCCGCGCCTAGGGGGTGTTTGGCCCCCCTCCGGCTCTGCTTCGTGGTTCCGTGTTGCTCCAGGAAAATAATAACTTTGGCTTTTGTCCCGTCCAATTCCGAGGATATTGATTTTCTGCCTTTCTGGAACCAAAAACAGAAGAAAGCAGGCAACTGGCACTGTGGCAACTTGTTAATAGGTTAGTTCTAGAAAAGATATAAAAACACCTCAAAGTATAGACAAAGCAAAGCAAAGTAGATACAAAACAAGCATGGAGCATCAATAATTATAGATATGTTTCCAACGTATCAAGCATCCCCAAGCTTAACTCATGCTCGTCCTCGAGTATGTAAGTGATAAAAAGAATAATTTTTGAGGTGACAAGCACCACCAAAACCAAGATCAAACCATTTGCAAGCATTGAAAGCTGGGAACAGAGAACTCTCAACATGTGCATGAAAGATGGAGTTCTAACAGTAAGAAAGTAACTATGAATGCAACATGAAAGGCTACAAACAAAGATCATGAATATCATGCATTGAAAAACATTTGTTTGTTTCACATACAAAAAACATGGCATAGTGGCAATCAACTTGTCCCTCATGGAGTAGCAATATATATGCATAGGACACCTTCAAAGTTCACAAGGGTGACGAGAAACAAATAGCACAAGAACAAGTAATATCACAATATGCATCAATCAATAAGCTTTGGAACACTGCACATAGAATGACAACTATGCTCTCTTAATGGTGCCTAAAGGTAGAAGGTGGAGACTCAATAGTGGTGAAAGAAAGACACCGTTTTTTTGTAAACGAAGCAGGGATTACAAGTTTCAAAAAGAGCTTCCAAAAATTATGGTACTTGTTAGCTTTCAGCGCTCATTGCCCCTATCATAAGCATCTTGAAGTGATTAAGGTTAAAGTGAACAGAGATGGAGTATATGATTGACGAAGTATAAGTTGGCAATCTCAAGTCCCTTGAATACGAGAGCCACTCCTCATGCTACTCAACTTTAGTCACATGTAAGTTCTTGTCATTGTAAGTATTTGCATATCATTGAGAACCGCCAACGGGGTACCCCTTGCACATGGTACATGAGCTTCCCCATAACCAAAATGACAAGGCAAGCAGACAATGAGCATCTCGGCAATCTTTTTATTTACCATATGCATAGCTTTTTTATTGAGGTTGCTTCATAGATAGCTCACTATGGTGATGCTGCAAGTTTCCACCATTATTAGGCATGGCTTAGGCTAGTGGCCCAGGCATTTCTCTAACACAGGATACAAACTCCATGGACTTACAAGTTCCCTCTTTATTTCACACCGATGACATCCATAGACAAAAGAACATGATATCAACTGAGTACAACAAGGTACAAGTGCAATGTTGAAAACGTTCCCCGTGATAGCACGGTTCTGCTAATTCCAACGTATAAGTGCAAGCATATACAACATAGATGACACAATAGTTCAAGTTTATTAGGTGCAAAGAATAAAAAGTGTTCCATCAAGTTTGTGAGGGCTTTAATCACTAAGTTTTCACATAACGAAATAGTTTTTAATTGGAAGATGGCTGAAAATAAGAATATACTTGGAATGGTGTAACACACCATGCATAGGAGTTTATAGTGTACACTTTGTAATAACTTGGTTTCTTGGGAGTTGTAAGCATGAGTAGAGCTTACTCATACAAGTGGAGACTAGCAAAAGACTGGGAGCAAGCAATTAAGAGAGCATAATGGCCATAATCATGCAGAGCAACAAAACATTACTAATCAAAGCATAGAGTGGTACTACAAGTCAAGGACTAGATGATCATAGAGGCTATGGTGACTTGTCATAGTCATAACATGGTGTGAGCATGTGCCAAGTCAACCCAAACAAAGCATCAAAGGAGAATACCATAATACTATGCTTTTGTATGCTAAAACAACGCATGATTCTTTCAAGGCACATTAAGCAATCCTAATTGTTTGGAACAAGACATGCTTCAGCAATAATTACTAAGCATAAGGTCAAAACAACACCTAGCATGTCATGCTAAAGTCTAAGTCATAGTCAATGCAAGCTCCCTTTTGTACCACTTAAGCATGAAGCTTTCTACTCTTTTCCAACACCAAACAACTTAGTTGAAACAACTCACAAAGATAATAATCAATAAAGATCAGTGAGATTGTCTCACAAATCCACAAAGAAGAACTAAAAATTTCTAAGCTGAAAGCTCAAGAAAACTAAGGCTAAACACAGTGCTAGCAAAACAGAACACTCACAGAACAATAAGAGTGAAAACTAGGGTGTTCTAGGCAATGAAAACAAAGTGTGTCTCTCTCCAAAAAGGTGTGTTGTGATCAACCAACTTTATTCAAGCAAACTAATAAAACAAAAACCAAAAATGAAAACTAAGACGCTCCAAGAACAACACAACTATGCATGAAACAATAAAAACGAAGTGTCTAGAAAGACCTGAGATTTTTATTGATGAAGAAGGGGATGCCTTGGGCATCCCCAAGCTTTGACGCTTGTACATCTTGGATATTTCTTGGGGTGACACCATAGTGGAATCCCCAAGCTTGAGCTTTTGTCCATTCTTCATCTCATTACATCATTCTCTCTCTACACCTGATTTTTTTCCTTCATACAAAACTTCACACAATCTTCATTACCAACATTAGTGTATTCAAAAGATAATAGACCCTTAGGTAAAGCTTTGGAACAGCAAAACTTTTCATTAAAAACACAAGCTACTGTAGCAACTTCTTCAAAAATCTCAATTCCCCAAAAAGAACCCAAAAAGGAATCAATAAGAAGCAAATGCAAATAATGGCAGAAATCTGTCAAAACAGACCAGCAGGTAAAAACCGATTTTTTCAAAGACCTTATGTTGCTCAATTCAAAAAGTGTTAAACTAACGAAAGTTAGATAACATACTGGGGATTTATTCGTAAATATTGAGCTCAATCCGAGTTACAGATACTCCTCACGAATTTTTATGGTGGAGGACATAAATCTGTTTCGGGACAGCAACTCCCCAAATCTTACTTCCCTATCATTAGAGGTCATTCTTGGTACAAAAAGCAAACAAAAAGGATAAGGAGAGGTCATTACTGAAGTAATAACTTCCAAGACTCAAGAAAACTCTTGGGTTATCTCCCAACAAGTACTGTTCTTTAATGCCTTTAAGTTAGGCTTGATAGTTTGAGAAGATGCTCACATAAGAAATATGAATTGAAGTAAAAGAGAGCATCAAGAAGCAAATTCAAAATAAATTTAAGTCTAACCCACTTCCTATGCATAGGAATCTTGTAAAGAAACAAGTCATAAAAGCACAAAGCAACAAGCATAGGAAAGCAAATTAAGTGCAGCTTCAAAATTTTCAACATAAAGAGGGGAAACTTAATATTTTTTAGATACATAAAACCATGTTTCCCTCTCTCATAATAACTTTCAATAGCATCATGAATAAAATTAACAATATAACTATCACATAAAGCATTCTTATCATGAGCCACATTCATAAAATGATTATTACTCTCCACATAAGTAGTGGGAGCAAATTCAAAAAAATATCTATAATTATTATTCTCATCACCATAATCATCAAAAATAGGAGGCATATTGTAATCACAATTAATTTCCTCCTCAATATTAGGTGGACTGAAAATATCATATTCATCATTGTAATCATCATATATTGGAGGTTTGGTATCATCATAAGCAATACAATAGCTATCTTCCAAAGCTGGGGAACTAAAAATATCATCTTCATAAAAACTAGCTTCCCCAAGCTTAGACGTTTCCATAGCATTAGCAATAATGGTGTCCAAAGAATTCATACTAATAACATTGCTATTAGCATGCAAATAAAGTTCCATAGGTTTTTTAATTTTCTCTTCAAACACTTCATGTCCTAACTCAAGATAGATACTATAAATCTCTCTAATTTTGTTGTTGTTTTCCATTAAGCCTAACTAGTGAAAACAAGAAACGAAAAGACAAAATTGCAGAATCTAAAGGAAATAACTTTGATCACTCACACCGGAGGGTGTGAGTACCTTTTACCTTACCTCCCCGGCAACAGCGCCAGAAAAAAGCTTGATGTCTACGCACTTCTATTCTTGTAGACAATTGTTGGACCTCCAAGTGCAGAGGTTTGTAGAACAGCAGCAAGTTTCCCTTAATTGGATTACCCAAGGTTTATCGAACTCAGGGAGGAAGTGTTCAAAGGTATTCCCTCTCAAGCAATCCTGCAATCAAGATACAAGAAGTCTCTTGTGTCCCCAACACACCTAATACACTTGTCAGGTATAGGTGCACTAGTTCGGTGAAGAGATAGTGAAATACAAGTGGTAGCGATGCCAGAAAATAGCTTCTGACTTGTTGTTGACGTGGGGTAACGATGCCAGAAAAGAGCTGATGGCGTGGAGGAAAGGTAAAAGCCCAAAACCTCCCCGGCAAACGGAACAAAGATGGAAGCAAGCAAACATGCAACAGATCTAGATGCAAACAGTGTTTCAATGTTTGAAAACAAGGCCTAGGGATCATACTTTCACTAATAAACACTCTCTCATATAAATATCCTCTCTTCATGATACTACTCTTAACTACTCTCCGGTTGGACACTCTAATCATCGGTAGGGCTATAACAGCACTCCTCAAAGTCCGCCTTCCCCAATCTAGATAACCCCACACTGTCACCTTGAGCGCTAGATGGTTCCAACAAACACCACAATTTCATAGAGACATCCAACTCCAAATATAACTCATAACAAATATTCAATCTATCCAAAGTGCCACACACGATATGCACGCTGTCACTTTCACACACGTGGGGAAAATCATAGATCTATTAAAGCACAAAGAGTATTTATGTAGACTCAAGCCTAAGTGCCACCATGGCGTGCACGTTGTCACTTTCACACACATGAGGAGAGCAGAGATCTAATGAAGCACTTGAGTAGCAAGGTAGATATACTTGATTATAAAGCTCATGACCACAAGATCATGCATAGAGAGAGAGATGAACACATAGCTACCGGTAGAGCCCTTAGCCTCGAGGAAGAACTACTCCCTCCTCGTCATGGGAATCGGCAACGGTGATGAAGATGGCGATGGAGATCGATAGAGATGGCTCCGGGGGCACTTCCCCGTCCCGGCAGGGTGCCGGAACAGAGACTTTCTGTCCCCTGAATCTCCCCTTTGGTGGCGGCGGCGTAGCAGAGGTTTTCGTGGATTTCTTCTGGATTTCCTAGGGTTTTTGGGTCAGAGGATTCTTATAGGTGCAGGAATCAAGGTCGGTGGGGGTCCAGGGGGCCCACACCCCCTCCAGGCGCCTACAGGGCTTGCCCGGGCCTAGGGGTTTGGCCACCCTGTGGCTCCCCTCCGGCTCTGCTTCGTGGTTCCGTGTTGCTTCGGGAAAATAATAACTTTGGCTTTTGTCTCATCCAATTCCGAGAATATTGATTTTCTGCCTTTCTGGAACCAAAAATAGAATAAAACAGGTAACTGGCACTGTGGCAACTTGTTAATAGGTTAGTTTCATAAAATATATAAAAACACCTCAAAGTATAGACAAAGCAAAGCAAAGTAGATACAAAACAAACATGGAGCATCAAAAATTATAGATACGTTTCCAACGTATCAGGGTCCAAACTACTTTAGCAAACTAAACAAACTAAGCAAAGCAAACGAAAACTAAGACGCTCCAAGAACAACACAACTATGCATGAAACAATAAAAACGAAGTGTCTAGACAGACCTGAACTTTTTATTGATAAAGAAGGGGATGCCCTTTGACGCTTGTATCTTTTGGATATTTCTTGGGGTGACACCATGGTGGCATACCGAAGCTTGAGCTTTTGTCCATTCTTCATCTCATTGCATCATTCTCCCTTTACACCTGAAATTTTTCCTTCATACAAAACTTCACACAATCTTCATTAGCAACATTAGCTTATTCAAAAGATATTAGACCACTGGCAAAGCTTTGGAATAGCAAGGATTTTCACTAAAAACACAAGCTACTGTAGTAACTCCTTCAAAAAGCTCAATTTACCTGAAGAGAACTAAAAAAGGAATCAATAAGAAGCAAATGCAAATAATGGCAGAAATCTGTCAAAAGAGACCAACAGGTAGAAACGGATTTTTTTCGAACATCTTCTGTTGCTCAAATCAAAAAGTATTGAACTAACTCAAGTTAGCTAACATACTGGGGGATTTATTCGTAAATTTTGAGATCAATCCGAGTTACATATCCTCCTTACGAGTGTTTTTGGTGGAGGACAGAAATCTGTTTTGGGACAGCAACTCCCCAAATCTTATTTCCCTCTCATTAGAGGTCATTCTTAGCACAAAAAGCAAACAAAAAGAATAAGGAGAGGTCATTACAGAAGTAATAACTTCCAAGACTCAAGGAAACTCTTGGATTATCTCCCAACAAGTACTTTTCTTTAACGCCTTTAAGTTAGGCACAAGAAGCAAGAAGAATCAAGTATTTTCAAATGAGGAAGCATTAACATCAAATCTTTCTTTCAAAGGAGGAGAAAAAAGCAACTTACCTCTTCTCATAGGGAAGTGTGCAATACCTTTCTTGAATGGAAAATGATATTTAATGGTGCCTTCTTTTATATCAATGATGGCACCAACTGTTCTAAGAAAAGGTCTTCCCATAGTAATAGGACAAGAAGCATTGTATTCAACATCCAAAACATAGAAATCAACAGGGACATAAGCATTTTTAACCATGATGAGAACATCATTAATACTCCCCATGAGTTTCTTCTTAGCATTATCATTGAGTGGGACATCCAAATAACAATCTTCTAATGGTGGCAAATCAAGCAGTTCATAAATCTTCCTAGGCATAATAGAGACACTAGAACCAAGATCACATGAAGCTTTGAGATCAAAGTCATTCACTTGCATATTAATAATGGGTTCCCAACTATCTTCTACTTTCCTAGGAATAGAAGCTTTGTTTTTTAGCTTCTCTTCCTTAATCTTAACAAGAGCATCTGTAATATGTTTGGTAAAGGCAACATGCATATCACTAGCATCAGGACTTCTAGCAAGATTTTGCAAGAACATAATCACTTCAGAAATATTGCAACCATCAATATCAAAGTCAAACTTAGCATCACTAGTGGTAGGCATAGTAGTAGGAGGAATAGGGGCTACTTGTGGTTTAGTGGTGATAGTGCACACACTATTGTTTCGGTCACTTTCAGCTTCCCTTTCCCACTTAGCATGAAGTTGAGCTAACAGCCTAACATTTTCATCAATAGTAACCTATATGGCATGAGCAGTAGCAAAGGTATTTTCCATAGTTTTGGGTTTAGCAGCCATTTTATTAACCAAGGGAGTTTGAGCTTCAGACAAAGAGGATATATTTTTCTCAACAGTTAAAAGCTTTTCCTCTATAGTCTTATTAAAAGTGGTTTGTTTACTAATAAAGTCCTTGAGCGTGACTTCAAGTTCGGAGGGGGCACTTCTAGCTTTATTGTAAGAGCTTCCATAGGAGTTGCTATTATTAGGAGGATAAGGCCTATAATTGTTGTTGCTACCAAAATTATTCCTATAGGCATTATTGTTGAAATTGTTGTTTCTAATGAAGTTCACATTAACTTGCTCTTCTTGAGCAACCAAAGAGGCTAAGGGAACACTATTAGGATCTAGAGGAGCTTTCCCATTAACAAGCATAGCCATAATAACATCAATCTTTTCACTCAAAGAGGAAGTTTCCTCAACAGAATTTACCATCTTACCATGTGGAGCTCTCTCAACATGCCATTCAGAGTAGTTAACCATCATATTATCAAGGAGCCTTGTTGCAGCTCCCAAGGTGAGGCCCATGAAGGTACCTCCAGCAGCAGAATCCAACAGGTTTCTTAAAGAGAAGTTCAAACCTGCATAAAAAGTCTGGATAATCATCCAAGCAGTGAGTCCATGAGTAGGACAATTTTTAACCAAAGATTTCATTCTTTCCCAAGCAGGAGCAACATGTTCACTATCAAGTTGTTTAAATTTCATAATGTCACTTCTCATAGCAATAATCTTAGCAGGAGGATAGTACTTTTCAATAAAAGCATCTTTGCACTTAGTCGAAGAATCAATACTATTTTTAGGCAAAGATAGCAACCATTCTTTAGCTTTCCCCTCAAGGAGAAAGGAAAAAGGCTGAGCTTAATAATATCTCCATCTAAATCCTTATACTTTTCCATCTCACAAAGTTCAACAAAGCTATTAAGATGGGCAGCAGGATCATCAGAACCAGCACCAGAAAATTGCTCTCTCATCACAAGATTCAACAAAGCAGGCTTAATTTCATAAAACGTAGCATCAGGAGCAGGTGGAGAAATAGGATTGCTTAGGAAATCATTGTTGTTGGTGCTAGTGAAGTCACACAACTTGGTGTTCTCAGTAGAGTTCATTTTGGCAAAGGTGGGCAAGCCAAAAACAGCAGCAGCAGCAGCTAGAGCAGGAACTAATTTTTTGTGTGTTTTTTAATAAGGCTAGCAAACCAAACTAGACTAATTTTTTTGGGTTTTTTGAAAAAACGCAAACAAAACCAAGCAAAAGAAACAAAACAAACTAAAAACAAAGTAAAGAGAAAGGAGGTGAAGGACACCCCTAGTGAAGACGTCCTTTCCCTCCCCGGCAACGGTGCCAGAAAACTTATTGATGACTCCTTGTTGGCGCCAGAGAACTTGGTGCTTAGATGTGGAGTCTTGTTGGGAACCCCAAGAGCAAGGTGTGAAGAGCACAGCAGCAAGTATTCCCTCAGTTGAGACCGAGGTTATCAAACCAGAAGGAGGAATGAAACGTCACACAGTGTTGCAAGCAACGCGGAGACCTGCACAACACAAACTCAAGACTTTGCCCCAATGAATTAGTGAGGTTGTCAAGCTCACCGGTTTGCTGCAACAAAGGATTAAACGTATGGTGTGGAAGGTAATGGTTTGCAGCAAGTAAACAAGTAACAGTGGAATATGTATCAATGGTAAAGATTGTACCGAGGTCCATAGTTCACTAGAGGTTCTCTCCTTATATAAACAACATGGCATGAAGGGTAAACAAATTACAGCAGGGCAATTGACAGGAACTGAGCAAGGCAAAACAATGCAATTACTAGCCAGAAAGATCCTATGAGGTTGATTGGGCAATACAACAATATACATAGATCGTCATCCAACTACATCTATGACTAGAAGACCACCTTCAGGTTATCATCCGGCCCTACTCCAGTATTAAGTTGCAAGCAACAGACAACGGCTTTAAGCAAAGTGTGTAAGGTAAATAGTCCACATGTTCCATGAACAAGAGACCGTTGTTTTCTCCCTAGTAGCAATAGCACATCTACAACCGAAGAGATTTCTGTCACTTCCCTTGAAAACTAGAGGCGTGAACCCACTATCGAGCATAAATACCCCCTCTTGGAGTCACTAGCAACTACTTGGCCAAGATAACCACTAGCAACAGAGAGCATGCAAGATCACAAACAACACAGACATGATAGAATCATAAAGATAAAACCGTTAATCAAACCAACATAATAATCTCAATATCCATCGGATCCCCGCAAACACAACATGCATGATTACAAATAGATTAGATCTTGATCATGAACGGAGCTCACAAGATCTATGCATGAAAGCTCAAAGGAGGAGATACAACCATCTAGCTACTACATGGACCCATAGTCCAACGTGGAACTACTCACGCATCATACCGGAGAGAAGGCCTCCGGGATGATCTCCCCTCCGGCAGGGTGCCGGGAAGAACTTCAGATCCTTCCCGATCTAGGGACGATTGTGGCGGTGGCTACAGACAGTTTCATGGATTTCTGATCGGGTACTCAGGGTTTCTGCATCGGGGGCTTCTTATAGGCGAAGGGGCGAGACCAGGAGGCGGCCAGGGCCACCAAACCCTAGCCAGGCGCGAGCCCACCTGCCCCCGCGCCTGGGGTGGGTCTGGCCCCCCTGGCTGGCCTCTCCGGTTCTCCTCTGGACTTCTTGTTCCCCATGGAAAGTAATTGACTTTGACGTTTGTCCCGTCCAATTCTGAGAATATTTCTTTACTAACTTTTGTGAAACCAAAAACAGCAGAAAACAGGCATCTGACACTGTTGCAACTTGTTAATAGGTTAGTAGCATAAAACATGTAAAAATCACCTCAAAGTATAGACAAGCAAAGCAAAGTAGATACAAAACAAGCATGGAGCATAAAAATTTATAGATACGTTTCCAACATATCATTGTCACAATCTACTCCTCGACCCCTTAGCACTCTTTATTCCAACTATGAAAAACCTCATGAACCTCCTTCGTATTATCACTAAGGGCGAAATCAACATGGAGATCCCATGCAGACTGGATGATATTCTTCACCGACTCCTCACACAACCATCTTGCTTCAAATCTCGAAACAGGCTTTCGCCCAGCTTTATAAATAAAGCACATCGGTGAGACCGCTGATGGGCCAGACAGCACAACGCCCAAATGATACAAGGGAACGAACAACTGAAAATGCTGGGGCAACAGCTAACACATGCCCAAAAAAAAGAAATGGAAAAGACGGCGAATCAACGAGACAAGGGTGATAGGCCACCACTGTGCCCTCCGAAAATGTCCCACCCCGCACCTGGCACCCCAAATCACCCAATGTCAAAACAGCACCTTCAGGAAGGGCAACGCCGTGGCGACGGCGCTGCTGTCCGGCCCAGAGACAGGACCTAGGGTTTCCCCCGACACTCAGAGTAGAGTGGAGTAGGCCTATCCGCGACGCCCTCCAAGGAGGCAAGGCGCCACCCAAAGGCGGCACCGCGGCAGAGTCGGACGAACCGACAAGGGTTTCCCCCTAACCTCACCCATAACAGAACTCCGGACGCTTCGGAGCACCACCACCAATCTCGCCACCCACTAGCATGCGCCACCACGATAGCGTCGTCACCATCGCCACCGTCTCATCGAAGACACAAGCAAGCAGTCCATAGGACAGATGCAATAGACCAAGCTCGAGTCGGGGACTGCAGCACTACAACCGGCGGGAGGAACCCACCTCCACCAAGGGCGGTCATCGCCCGGACAAAGCAGCAGGGACACACCAGGCCTGCACGGGCCCGGTCGGGCCCCGAGGGGCCCGTAAAGCCCCCGCCGCCTTGCTGCAATGGGCCAGCCATGGTGCCTCCATCCCCAACCAGAGTCGAGTCACTGCCGCCGTCACCAGGAAGACAACGCCGCGGCGAACGCGCCGGCCCGCCGTAGCCCAAATCGGGCCCGAGGGGCCCAGATCTGGGCCGGGAGAAGACCGACGCTAGAGAGCTGCGCCACGCCGCGTCGTCCCGCCGTGCAAGACGGCGCCACCGCCCGCCACCACCCGGAGCAGGGCCGGACCGCCAGATCCCGAGGAGCACCGCCGCCGCTGAGAAGCTCGCCCCGACGGGCTCTCATGGCGCGGGGAGAGGAGAGCCGCCGGCGCCGGCGCCGCCCGGGCTTAGCCCGACGGCTCCTGCCGGCGGCGGCGACAGGGCAGGAGGGGAGGGAGAGGTCTGGCCGGAGGCGGGGTGGGAAGGCGCGCCGTCGCCCTCGGGGGAGCGAGAGCGCGTGCGCGTTGTTTTTTTTCAGATGCCCCCCTGTCTTGCTTCAAATCTCAGCGAGCCTCTTGTATTTCTTATTTGCAATTCTGAATTAAATTCAGTGTCGATCAATACCGGCCTATGATCCGACTTGCCAACATCCTCATTGATCACTGCATGAAAAAGGAACATAGAAGCTCATCGATGGTCACATATAGCCCGGTCCAGCCGTTCATGGATCTTCCCACGACGCCATGTGAAAACTTCCCGCCTCCTGCGTGAAACCCATATCTTCCAAATTACACTCACTCAGCATGTCACTAAATGCTTGCATGCATATCTGAGGTTAAGCATTGCCATCCTCCTTTTTAGCGCTATACAAAATCTCGCTAAAATCTCCTAGCATCACCCATGAGAGATCAATCACTACATGTAACGATCGGATATATCCTCACGTGAGGTACTTCCTATTGCCACTAGGCTCACCGTATATTCCAGTGAGCCGCCATCCAGACTCGCTATGGTCATTGATCCTGATATCATTAAATTTGTTTGTAACCTCTTTGGTGGTCGCATCAGCAGTCTCGTTGTTCTAGAACATCACTATCCTTCATTTCTCCCATCACTTCCCTTCACAGGTATCTCACCAAAACTCAACTTGACACGTAGACGATCTGCCTTAGATCTACATAGACGTGCTTCAAACAGGAAAAATACATCTGAGACGTGCTTCAGACAGGAAAAGTACATCTGAGACGTGCTTCAGATAGGAAAAGTACATCCGATTTGAGACGCTTATGTATCACCTAAAGTGCATTAACTGCTATGTACATATACATTCCTCCACAGTTCCAAGCCAATATTTTCATTGCGACCAGGCGGACCCTACAAAGGATGGCACCTATCCTAGTTAAGTGTAGTTAGATCCATCCTTCTTTGCTCTTTTGCTTCGATTATCCTCTCACTATGCATTGCTCGGAGCCGATGGTGGTTGGTTATCTATTATCATCGGTAAGTGTTCACCTAGATTCTTATCATGCTCATCACGCTCAACTTGATCAACATTATCCATGTTGAGTCTCCTTTTAGCCCCTTCCTCCGAGTTGTCACTATCATTCATCACCGCATTAGTGTTCTTGAGTGGACTAGTAGACGTATCATGTAGTGCATTATCAATTTTATCAGTGCATTGTGCCTCCAAAGAATCAGCTCACCACAACGACCCCCGTCATCGCCGTCTGCACCATGGTTCCCATCAAACTTCGTTCGTCCTCGACCCCTACTGCCACCATCAAAAGGTTCACGGCCACATCCATCACGGCAAGCACCCAGGCCACGACCATGCCTCCCAATATGCTTTTAGCCAATCACCCCACCTTAGATTTTACTCTTCATATTCCCACGTACCATATTCAGTATGAACATGGACACAGAAACCACAGAACTTTGGAATATTCTCGTACTTAATCTAGTAAAATTCTCTATGCCCTTCCCTTCAGATGGTGTAAAATTCTCTATGCCCTTCAATTGAGATGGTGAAAAATCGAGCAAGAACTTTACAAACATCAAGTTTTACCCGTACGTGAATGTGAAAGGACACAGATGCCGTCTAGAGGGGGTAAATAGGCAGTTTAAAACGTTTATGAGATGGGCCTAATAAAGGCGAAATAAAACTAGCATTTACTTTGTCATGCACAAAACCTATGCTACGGTTCACCTATGTGCACCGCCAACTTATGCTAAGAAAGACAAGCAATTATATGATAGCAAGATATATGACTTCAAGCATGAATTATATCACAAAGTAAAGTACATAAGTTAATGAGCTCGGGGTATAGGAATAACCAAGGCACGCAAAGATGATGATGTATCCCCAAGTTCAAACCCTTGCGGGTGGTACTATCCATTGGAGTGGTGTGAGGTGAGGATGCACAAGGATCCCAAAATGCCACAAAATTCTTCACCATATTCTCCTCAAGCCCTCCCACTAAAAAGGGAAAACTCTTGAGGGTGGCACCGAACCTGTACAAGTTTGGGGCAATCTCCACAACTCAATTGGAGGCTCCCAAGATAATATCAAAAGAGTCCACAAGCTTGAGGAAGCTCCACAACTTAATTGGAGGCCCCATAAAACACCACCAATGTCACAATTGTCTAGGGTTCCAAGAACCCAAGAGGAACAAGCTCAAAAAGCTTTCACCAATTGATTCTCCGTAGAGAACTCAAACGATGCACCTAATGCAATGACAAGTTTCTCACTCTCAAATTCCACCAAAGCAACAAAATCTATTGGTAGAATAAGAGAGAAAGAACACAAGAAGAGAACACCAAATTCTGTAAGATCTAGATATCAAGGATTCCCTCACAAAGGGGGTTTGAGTTGGCGGAGTTATAGATATAGATCTCTCTATTTTTTCCCCTCAAATAGATGCAAGAATCATGAGAAGGAGAGGGAGTATGCAAAGTCAAGAGGGTCAAAAATGGAGGGGAAAACTTGCTCAAGAGCTTAGGGATCAAAGGGGAAGAAGAGCCCCTTAAATAGATCCCTAGAAATCCAACCGTTAGGCCCAGAAATTACCCAGTCTGGAGTTTCCGGACTGGTCCAGGGACTCTGGTGTACCCAGGCCAAACGGGTGCAAAATGGTTCACATTCAGTACTCGATCTGGATACGTTTTCAGAAACTTTCCAGAAACTTCGGTCTAGCAAAAACTAGAAGAAAGACCAATACGAAAACAACCATAACTTTTTGTCTGGACTCCTATTTCAATGATCTTGGGCTTGTTTTAAACAAGACAACAAGCTTTACAAGATCATGCAGAGAAACATCATAGTCCAATAAGGAAGGACAAACCCAAACGACGAAAGGTTTAACCTATCTATAAAAGACAAACCGGTAAAACCTCTAATATAAAAAACGCAATAGAGAATGCATATGAAATCCGTTTTCGATGAACTTCGGCTTGTCATGGAGATTAACACAAGCTCAAAATCCTCTCATGTATAAGAACCAAATAAAAACCAATAAATATGATGCAAGTATGCAAAGGTTTGAGCTCTGTCCGAACGATACGACCAAGTTACTCACTCGAGAGCCCCTCTTGATAGTACGGCTATCTATCATATAAACCGGTCTCCTCAACTAACACCATGAGACCAATAAGAAAGAAACCCTATCAATAACATATCTTTGCCTTGCGCATATTCCACTTGAGATTGATGATGACGATCTTGTCCACCTCAAGATGGAACACCTTTCTTGATTGCGCTAGCTTGGTGAAGACTTGCACATTGTTACCCCATACTCTACTATGGGAGAGCCTCTCTTTTAGGCATATCTTCACATATCCATGATCACCATAAGGATGGCAAGCTTCAAGCATATGATCTCTTCGAGATGGCTCATCTTGAACTTGCACTTCATTTCTTCTTTCTTCACTATGTTGGTGTCTTCAAGGTACACAAGAGGTATCACTCCATCTTATTCTTCAAGATACGCCATAGGCTCAACCCTCTCATGACATCATTCTTTGGATCACTCTTTGAACATCTTGGTCATCACTGGGTCTTCTTCTTTCAACCTTGAGACAGCCATATGGCTCGAGCATTGCCTATGGACATATCCTTAAGTATAACTAAATGCAAAACATTAGTCCACAAAGATTATCATTAATTACTAAACCACACATGGGGTCTCCATGCCCTTTCAAAATGAATTCCATGCACCATGCACGTCCATCTGGACTTCCTCTACCTTCCCCAACTTCTTTGTTATTTTTTTATCAGAGCCCAGTAACGGTATCGAGGAGGAAGTTTGTGAATTTGAATCCATGCAACTATTAGGTTCAGATCAATAGATTTAGGATTAGCTAAACCATCCTACGCCTCAATCACCACTGCGTTCTGCCTAAAGAGCCATGGCCCTCCCTTCTCTACCTTCAGCCAGTCTCCAAGGCAATGGCAGGACATCCACTTCACACCCTCCTTTGATGCATCTAGTTCCTCCTCGAAGACAAATCGCCAATCTCGTCCTCATCAATCCCAAGCCTTTTGAGCATAATATCCAGAGCTTTAGTCTTCTTTGTCCCCGATCATCTACCTTTCCCAGATGAGCTTGCATCCAGAGCTGTCACCATTGGACCGCGAAAATCCCAAAACCCTAGACTGGCACGACAGCAAGAACAGCCCCCTTTCCACAGATATCAAAAACACTAGTACTGAAAGGATTACACAAGGGCAATCCTACCGAGAGTTGATTTGGACTCCCCACTGAATCGGATTCTGGCGGTGGAGGATGGAAAAACCCAGTCGCCAGGCGCTAGTTCTTAATTTTTCTGTTGGTATGATTTCTTAAGGAAGCACGTGGGTAACTTTTAGGGTACCCTCTACTCTCTCTAGTACGATAAAATGAACTAAATTTTCATAAATCATAACATTTTGACAAAAACTAGTTCATTTATTTGAACTAACCTAAAATAGAGGGTACCGTTGGTTTCAAACTTACATCTCTATTCTGTTTAAGTATCCCGGGTGTGATGCAATGTCTGCAAGAAATGCTTCAGCTGATAGGCAAAAAATGGTGCTCATGTATGTGCAGAAAATGTTTCAAGTGGCAGGCAAAGGTGTACTTGGGTGAACATGACTCCAAGTTTCCTTGCCGATTGCCTTCAGCTTGATTGTAACTCTGCTACTAGTATTTCTATCGATTGATTAAAATGCTCCTGATTAGCCAAAAAAAGGAAGAAGCGCACACAACGGCCGTAAAGAAAAATACCGACGAGCAAGGGAATGTGTCGATGTGCTCCCAGATGAAATGGCTACAGACAATCGTTGTGCTCTAGTTACACAGATTAAGACGCATCCCTGTTTCACTGTGTCACACATACAGTACTTTACATCGATCTCACACCTTAATCGCAAGTGTTGCGGAGCAAGGTGAGTTGTCTGATTGAACAGCTATATTATATGGTAGGGAATAATTATACAGTACATCATAGGCGATGATGATCTTCTATTTAGCACGGGCAAAAACACGATCTACTATCTCACAGGGTGGGTTTCCCCGACCGAACCGGCCGGCACCTCTCCTCCACCCCAATCTACACGCATAGACAAGGAACAATTTAACGAATGAAACAATGGCCGCCTCTCCTCCACCCCAATCTACACGCATAGACAAGGAACAATTTAACGAATGAAACAATGGCCAGCTAGCTACAACATCTAGTACTACTATTTCCTCTGCTCAGCACTCTGAGTTCTCTCTTCCAGCAAACACACGCACGATCGCATCAGCAAAGGAACCACGGTCGAATGCAGTCTGTCCCCCGGTCCGTCTAGGACGGAGGGAAGAAGCGGTTGAGGTTGAATGGCAGGCTGTAGAACTCCTCGTTCCTGCTGTCCCCCTTGAACGACCGGAACGGCACCCACGCCGGCATCCCCCGGTCCCTGGCCGCGTCCTTCACCTTCACCTCCAGCGTGTTGTCCAGGAACACGGCCACCATCAGCCCCACCGTCGGCGGCGAAGAGAAGATCGTGTTGATGTAGTCGTTGAACTGCACAGGCACATACTTCAGGTCAGTGTCGGATCACACGCAAGATTCAGCAACATAGCTGAAGCGGCGTTCAGGCACGCCACGCCAGTCCAAAGGCGTTTGACTGCGAGCCATAAGAGTACAAGACACAGAGAAGATGAAAAGGAAGGAGAGACAAACCCATCCAGCTTTGGTGTGCGCGGGCCCACGCTGAGCAGCCATGCTGTAGCGGAAGAAGTACTCGGGCACGGACAGGCCAAGGAAGATGGAGACGCCCACGATGAAGAGGTTGCGCATGGAGTTCATGTTCGTGAACTGCAGGAACGAGAGCCCCACCGCAGCTGGTATCACAGAAAAGCAAACAGTGTGCGTTAGAAAACAACAGGCATCTAAGCAGGACCATTCAAACTCAACATAGTACTCGTAGCAGATGGTGCCCGGTGCCGGACTGCCGGGGGACCTACCAACTAGCCCGAACAGGACGCAGTACACTGCAGCGAAGATCGTGAACGGGATGGACGCAAACAGTGCTCCGAATTTTCCTGCGCGAAATACCAAGGGAGGATTCTTGGTTGGTTCAGGGATACTGATGTGTTTATATATCAGCGAGAGAGAGATTATCTGAAGATCGTTCAGTTTAGAGAGCTTATTACCCAGCATGGAGAAAAAGATCATGAAACCAGCAGAGATTTGTATGACGCGCCGGCTCCCGATCCTTGTTGATCCTAATAACCCCACATTCTCCCTGCATTGTTCCCAGTAGTAAGTAAGTAACAAGGCTGTCTGGAAGAAACATTTTGTACATTATGAGTTTCTTCTGTCCAACATAACATACACTGAGACAGTGGAGCCGGTCCCTGTTCCAAATAGCCCACTAAGGAGGATGCCAATTCCCTGTTTCAAAGAGTATCGTTATCAATGTCTCTTCTTCTTAAAGTAATTATTTTTCAGTTTTGAATAGCATTCAGAACAGAAAATAATAATAAAACAGCCAGGGCTCGAAGATAATATTTACCTGCCACCCAATGCCTCTGCTCAGGATATGGGCTGGAGGTGGAGTTGCGCTTGCAAGCCGAGCTGCGGCGTTGTAAGAAGCCGTAGACTGTTGCACGGAGACATTGTTAAGACCAAGGCTGCCATGCACAGAAATGGCTACTGACAACGAGTAATAAGGGGTATTCACCTCTATCAGCGACACCAAAACAGCAGACACCATGCCAAACGATTGGCCGGCACTGAAGGTTGGTGCCCCCCATTGCAGTGGATATGGGATCTTGATCCTGTAATAATCAGTACAAAACTCATATCAGAAATACTGTTTAAAATGCTTCATTCAAATGAATACCTAAACTTGAGTCGGATAAGAGAACTTAGGATGTGAGATTAATCTGTTAACTCATTGTTTGTACACATAGAAAAGCTCATACATGATACCAGGTACACTATAGAGCATCTTCGCATTTCAGGCTTTCCATGTACACGGGAGATCAAAGATCATAAATTGCAGAAATGTGAAAATTGGAAGCGCTAACCATGGGGCAGAAGAGATGAGATTGGCACGGTCCGTGCGGCAGTTGATCTGAATGATCTCATTGCTATGCTTATACGCGCCACCAGAAGTGAGGATTTGAGCATAGGCCCAGACCAGTGCGATGCAGATGAACATGGAGAATCTTTCCAGCACGGGAATATCTCTTACTTTTACGTTCTTCAGATACTGATGAGAAGAAAAGGACAGTAATTAGCAATGCTGGATTTTTAAGGATGAACTTTGTTAACAAGCAGCAATGATTTGGGTAATTGAAGTTGCTTGTCAACAAACCTGGGAAAGCACAACAAAGAGGATTAACATTGGCAGGCCAACCTCAACGCATCTCCCAACCTGATGTAAATATCAAATATCAGTGAACTGAATGTAATTATGATCTCCTCGTAAAGAAACACGCACGCATATTCTGCTCGCGTGGGCAAAACTGAGAAACGCCAAATGAAGAATCTGATACAGAGCAAGCCATACCACAGGGAATCCTCTTTCGAAAAGGCCAAAACCGAGCAGCGCAACCACCGGCGCCATCCCCACTGGACTGAAGAATCTGAAAGTTACACCCATGACCCATGCATATCCATCAGTAGAGCCTATGCAATGTCAAATCTGAAACTGAACTGCACCCAACATGTTACTTCTACTACTACTACATGACAGTGTGAGAAAAGTACCTGGAGAAAATCCCCCAGAGCTGGCTGTAACCCAGGATGATCTGGATGCTGGAGGACACTATGAGCGCGCCCTGTATCGCCCTCATGCTCTGGAGGAACCTCTGCTCGTAGATGAACAGCAGATGATTTTGGTTAGAGACGTCAGAGAACAGCTGAATGTACGATGTGAATGTCAATGGTGGCAAACCTCATGGTTGTCAGTTATCGCGGCGAGCGACGAGTCCTGCACGATGGCCATAATCGGGATGACGAAGGCGTAGGAACCGCCGATCACGGTCGGCAGGCGCGTCCCGAAGAGCGACTGCAGCAGCGTGTTTATGCCGGTCACGAAGAGCAGCGTCTGGACCACCCTCACCCTGTCGCCCTGCACCCCATCCGAGAAACAACATCAAACATTGGCTTGTCACGGAAACGTGTAACGCCAGTCCAGAGAAACTGTGAATCGAAGAAAATGCCAAGGGAAATACTCACATCGCTTCCGCCCATCATGGGCACCAGCACCGTGGGGATCATCACCGCCGTGCCCAGCGCGAGGATGTAGTGCTGGAAGCCCAGGATAATGGCCTCCCCTGAACAGCAAAGGAACGCGGGGTTCAGACTTGAGAGTGGAAAATGCAAAGGGTGGTCGATTACATAGGATCATGGAAGGGGGCGCTCACCCCAGGGAGGGTTGGAGTCGATGCAGTACTCGAAGCCCTGCAACTGCTCCATGGCCGGATGGCTGATCTCCTCCGGCTTCACCTCGGACATTTCCCCCCTCTCCCTTCTCAGGCAGAAGAAGAAAGAACAGGAGGATACTCGAAAGAACTGTGCCTCGCACGCCGCACGATTCCCTCGCTTATGAAGGCAGCCGGGAGTTGTCGATTCTTGTGACGGCGCGCGTGCCTCCCCTCTTGGCCTTTCACGAAGGGGAGACGAGGAAGACGACAACCGGACAGGGGCTTTGCTTCCACCGCTCACTCAACCCAACCCGCTCACTCACTCACCGCACTCGAGTGAGTGTCCCCCAATGCCGCCCGCAAGGAACCAGGACGATATCTGCTGTGGGGTGGCCGGCGTCTACTACGGCTGCTGATGCTGCTAGTACCACCAACGGCCAGCCCTCTTTGTTTCTCGTGCCGTGGTGCTCTTCTCCTTTGGCTCCCCCCACACTTTCCCTTTTATCCTGCTCGCTCGCTGGGTTAATGCTTTCTGGTCTCTGGAGACTGAAGAGGGGGTGTGGTGTGTTGGTCTTCTTCTTCCCGGAGGCGAACTGGCCGTTGGATTTTTGGGTCTGACCGAACTGCCCTCCAGCCAATGCCCCTGCCGTAGTATTCATCTCCCTCCCTACCGCCGGCCTGGCCTACGCCTACCTAGGACAGACGTCCACGCGCTGTAGCTGTAGGTCTTTCTTTTTCTTTCCTTTGAACCGTGTCGTCCGTGCCGTCATCATTTTTTTACTGTACTTGACGACCAAAGGTCGAGCGAGAGGGTAATACTATTGCTACTTTACCACGCTCACTGCGTGAAATGCGAAACGGAAAAGGCGGTCGTGGTAGATCTTTTCCGTCGTTGTAGCACCAGTAGTACTACCCCGTAGTACGTGGCACTCGTCGTCCCATCATTGAGAGGCAGGAACGGACGGGGGAGAAAGATCGTCGTCGTACACGGACGGAGCCTCTCCACTCCACCCGTTGGGACATCTACCTGGGCTCCTGGCCGATTCCGAATCACTGATTTCCCGGCCAGCGATTCGCGGCGCTACCGCTAGCCGGGAGGACGGGACACTCGCTCCAATAAGATATCCACAGCAGAGCGCCACCACCTGACGGCCTGGCCCTGGCCTGGGGAGGAGGCAGGGGCGCAGGGGATGCTTGTTGTTTTCCCACTTCTAAAATGGGTGGGCACGTCAGCTCACTGTCCTCGTTTTCTGCCTCGCTCGCAGCAGCAGCAGCGGTAGTAGAATACTGGGCCCGAGACGAGCCACCGAGAGGGAAAGGAAAGTTACCGTTGGGTTGGCCGCTGCGGTGTGGCCGTGTGGGGATGATCATGAGGACCGTATCGTACCGTGGCATGGCACGGCACGGAAGAGATGAGGGAGCTGATCACATACAGCACCGGCGGCTCCGAGTCTGAGCTGGTCGCGAGGCCACCACGTACGATACCAAGACGACGCCAGGCCCCGGGCCATGGGAAAGCGATCTGAGATGGCATGCACTGCTGCACTGCACGGACTCCGGCGCGGTGTTTGCGCTGCTGCGCCGCTTACACTTGTGACTTGTGTCTCTGCTGCTGCTGCCTGCTCCTGGTCGTGCCGTCGTTCGTGGCGGTAGAAGCTAGTTGTAGCAACGCCTTCCCCGCCTTGACCTACCACGACGGCCTTCGATCCATTTTTTTTACTGGCAAGCGGAGCCTAGCTATTACTGCTGCCAAAGGGTCCATCTAATCAACAGGGTAAGTTATTACTCCCTCTGTTTCAAAATACTCCGCGCGCACGCTTACCTAGGTGGACTAGTACTCTCTCATTTTTCATCGAAAAATTTCTAGGATTTTTGGTATACGTAGTACATATTTCATACTATCTATTTCAAAAATTACAGGATTTTTTTTAATGAAAAATAAGGGAGTACTAGCCCACCTACATAAGCGCGCCGGCGGAGTAATTTGAAACAGAGGGAGTACTTGCTACTGCTGGCGACCAGTCCAACGGGCAGTCCCATTCACTTCACTGTGCCGCTGCAGTGCGCTGCCAGATCTAGGGGTGGTGTACATGCCGCGCTGTGGCGAATTGAAGGACAAGCGTCAAGTTTGTTACGGTAACAAAAGTTATTGCAGGGACGACGGCTGCCTTCAGGTTGGTGGTTCAATCCACCGCTCCGGCCTCCGGCATCCAGAGTTGCGAGCGGTCTTCACATGGCTGGGCAGGGCTACATTGTACGCATCCATAGTCTCATGTATACATGATTGTTCACACAGAAATACCCATCAGTAGCATCCACTACGACAAGACCAGACGCTCCTGAAAAGTCACATGAAAATCATGAGTGGAGTGGAAGTCAGATTGATAGCTCTCAGTGTTATACGAGCAACTGCATATAAGATGTTTTGACTGTAATAGTCATAATATGTTTTCCACGCTTTGAAACGCCAAAACAGGCGTACGCACATACGTAGGCAATTATAGACCCTAAAATAGAGGGAGATGCCCCTGTTCTTTTTGTAAACGCACACTCCTATTAGCAAACATGGTTTGTACATCACACAATTGCTATGTAACCAGAAACATCGCGATAATACACTCATCGCTCAAAGAACAAAACTGAAGCACTATGATCTTCTGTCTGACTTGTAATCACTCGTCCTCCTTTCTTCAGCTTCTTTCCTTTTTTGTTGCCTGAAAAAAGATGCAAGGTCAATGTTGCGATGGACGTGATGCCTAAAAGGAGAATATAAACAGATAGTACTAAGGGTTGCTGGAATTTATCTTCATAGAAGTTGTTCTGATAAAACAATATGCAGATAAAAGGAGAATATATTTATTGACGTTTTACATCTTTACAACATTCGCTTTACTTTCAAACAACGCATCAATAACGTTCACTGAATAACTTAGGCATGCATAACAATTCTATCATCAGGTTCGTTACACTTAATTATCACAACAGCAAGGACATTCATAGGGAAATTTCATCAGGAAAAAAGATGGCATATAAAAGTGCCTGGAACATCTAAGAACAAACATTTTCATCAGTTAATCTGATTGACATGAATATTTTGTATCAGCTGTCGACTAGCAAGAAAGAAGGTCACAAACTCACAATAGTAACAAACAATATGTGCTAATGGATTATGATGGAAACAATTATGCTGAAAGAAGATAACTTAGTAACTTACGCAAAAGCAGCATATCCGTTTCCAGAAGTCAAAAGTGCAGCAGATACACCGGCTGCTGACAAATTGTCATTAGGAGCTACAGGGTCACCATCAACCTAGCCAATAACAGAAAACAGAAGCAGGGTCATAAACATGTTGCCTCCTAAAGGAGGTAAATGCATTGAGCGAGAGAATTAGAAACCTTATCCCATTTCGTTTTCTTGTTTGACCTTGCCTCTTTCTGTACACTTTCTGCAGCTACTGAACCAGATGCAGCTGCTACAGCTGCTGCTGCTGATATGGCGGCTGCAAAACATAAAATGAGAATCACAAGATCGCCCGAAGGTAATGATGATTTTTCAAAATAAAGCACAACACTCATTCATGTGCACCATACCTGAAATCTTCGCTGCTGATGGATTAATTGGAGGTTGTACTCCTGAGCTAATAAAATCAACCTTCGGATTTCTTTTCTTCTCCTGTTCCTTCCTCTCAAGTTCACGCTTCATATCAGCTTCTGTAGACGAATAGGTGTTACATAAAAGATCATGATTGGAATATATTTGGGTAAGACAGAAGCAGAAATAACTAAATCATTCACAGTCAACAAGTGCGCACATACAGGTTCTAAGGATAGTTTACCAATAGCCAGGGGTGACATTTGACAGTGGCAAGTGTGACCTGTTACCAGCGGTTGAAAGATAGCAGACAAGGTACGCTACTTCAAAAGGTCCGGATTCTTACTGCTTAAGAAACAAAAGGTACAATACTACTACAATGCCAACTGGCTATTTAGCATTGCAGAGACCTAGACTCAACACAAAAATCTCTCGTAATGGAACAGTACACTTGCAACTCATGGAAAGGAATGCTTTGACAGTCTGACTCTTTCTAAACTGGAGTTACTCCTAACCAGCTTCACTGCTAAGTTGACCACCAGCATGACACGCTCCTTGTCGGTGCCGAGCGTCTAGCGAAACGACACTACCGGGGGAGTTCATCCAAAGCAGCTCAAAGATTATCCCGTCTTGAACACCATGTCGTTATCACCGCATCGTTGAGGCTATTGGGGGGCATCTGCATGGCGAAGCACACCCATGGCCATGGTGGTCGCTGGTGGCTAAGGATGGGATTTGGTTAACCATTTACTTTTCAGACTCGAACCTATTTAACCATTTCATGTAAAAGGTAAAAAGGGGTTAACCATTAGGTTACTAGGTTAGAAATGGTTAACCAATGGTTATTAAGGTTCGAACCTTTTTAAAACTGGTAGCTCAGCCCGCTCGGTGCAAATTAAAAATTGGCATAACCTTTGTTAAAAATCAATAATTTACAATTATATTCATAATTTTACAATCATATGACATAAAATATGCATGAGTAGGCAATAAAATAGTGGTCTAAGAAACGTTCATTTCTTGTTGCCATTAGGGTACTATAAAGAGCTGGCATATGAAATAATTTTGACATTTCTATTTGTCATGGAACAGGATGAGCTGATGTAGATAATTTTAGTAGTATTTCGATCATGAAATGTACATGGAGATAATTTGAGATATAGAGAATTTGAGTAGATAATATGATCAGTGTACTTCACTACTACTCTGTCCATTGCATTGTTGTTGATTGATACTAGTACTACTACACGTGTATTTCCCTTGACTTTTAGATCTGTCCATGATTCAGAAATGAAAATGAAGCTGCTTTTAAATCCTCAAAAACTGATCTAGCTGAGTGGTCATCAGAAATTTAGAAGCAAGCTAGACAAGAGCCAAGAATTGAGCCAGAACTAACTAACACAAGCAGCAACGAGTACAACATGCCAGCTGCACCCGGCTCTGACCTCTCTTTAGCTGCAGACGCCGGTATACTCTGCAGCCTACTCTTTGTAGTACTCTCAGTTGGGGTAGAAAGGAGCGATGCTGCGATGGCTGTAGCCTGTAGGTTCACGTGAGGTTAACCTTTGGTCCATTTGGATCGAACCTAAAGAACCTAATCGGTTTTGAGGTTAACCACATGGCCCATTGGGTTCTTATTTAGGTTAGGTTAACCTAACCAATGGATAAAGGGTAACCAAGTCCCAATTTTACTGGTGGCGATATTGTGCGTGCAGTCCCAAAGAAAACCTGACCTTGTCCACCTTGGGCAGCATACTTGTCATTACCGATGTTGGTGGCTCGCCAGCCTCCCATAGCATCTTTTGTACAGGACTGGGACGGATTTCACTGTATGCAATAACATGCCAAGATGCAACGGAGATTGACACCATCCGATATGTGCATGGTGCAGTGGCACGTTCTCAGAGTGCACGCCACGGCATCAGACGGGACACACTGCTTCAGACTGCTCCGAATCGTACAGCTGGTTGAGGTAACCCTAGCTCGTTGCTGGTGTGACATGGAAGGTGATGCTAATTTGCTATCACATGCAGGTAGACTTAGCGGTGGTGGTTGTGGATATTGACACAGTGACATCGCTCTTGGAGAGGAAGGTCATGATGGAAATGATGCATGGGGAGTAGTTGGATGAGGTGCAGCATAGAGACCAGAAGTAGGAATGAGAAGGTGGTATTCGTCGAAATGTGGGGCAGGCACAACAGATGGTCATCACAGCAATTACCATTGTAGGGCAACGAGTTGGTGTGATCTGAGTTGTAGAGTCCCTGAGGGCTGCGTAGACTGCATGTCGTGCTGAGTGTTTGACTTACGAGTGGGAATTTAGGTGGTGGTTGGTCCAATGTCTTGATTCCTTTTCATTGCTTTAATCTATAGCTAATTTACATTCAGTAAGATGCAGTTTCTTCTTGTTTCTAGCTGTAAACTTGCGAAGATCAACGCGAGAATAAGGCCGCTTCATGTTCTAGGTGAGTACTACCTCTGTTCCATAATATAAGCCTTTTTAGCAAGCTGTTTTAGCTTCCTAAAAAGGCTTATATTGTGGAACGGAGGTAGTAGTTATTAGTGGAGTACTTTGTTACCAAGTCTAGGTACCTGCAGTTCCAGCCCAAATGTCGGATTTGTATTACTTATGCAATAGTACATGGGGTTCTCCACAATTGACTCTAATATAAAAAGGAACAGTCTACAAGTGAATTCATGATTGTCCACACAACATCTTTGATTTTGTATAGCTAAACAGGCACCGCATTTTATTCAGATGTATGAGGTAACCTGGAGAGTCGTGTAGAATTTGATGTGCCTTACAGCACAGACACTTAGAAAATAAAAGCTTAATTTGCAACCATATCCAAGATGGCTGGCATATCAGAGCTTTTATTTATTCCATTTGCATGACTATGCTAGGTAGCTACTTGTATCTTGTTACTTGTAATCTACACGTACATAGCATAATTGCCAGTTGCATTTGGCATATACAGGCTCCAAACAGAAATAACGTGTCAGCACTTACTATACTGCTCACGTGCTATGTGAGAACATACGCAGTTGGTATAGTGCTGCCTTGTGTTCTAAGTTGGTAAGTGCCATTATTTAGATGCTACTCCCTCCGTTTTAAAATATAAGATGTTTTAGCTCTTGTAAAACAAATGTATCTAGACATCTTTTAGAGCGTAGATGCAGAGTGAACCACACACTAAAAAGCGTCAAGATACATTGGTTTCACAAAAGCTAAAACATCTTATATTATGGAACGGAGGGAGTGGTATTTAGCATGAACAAGGAAGTTACACTCAGATGTTCAATTATCTTTCAAACAGGAAGACGTGACACAAGAGGATAGCATACTAGTGTTAGATCAAACATGATTAAAACATACCTATCTCATCATAGTAGTCACTTTTATCGTACCCATAGGGATTGAAAACATCTTTACTGAAGCAGGTCCCTATCTGGTCGATTTCTTGATAACGCACAGCATGCTGCAAGAAGTCAGGATTTCTGTAGTCCTTTCTATTGCGTACTTCAGCATTAAAGCTCTTTCCAGTCCTTTGGTATGCAAGGAACTTGTTAATCCTTTGCTGCAGGGAAACAGTGAAACATGGGTAACTACAGATGTATTATATCGACACCATTCCTAATAGTATGCATGTCTAATGGAAAGCATCTAGGACAATGAGTTCACACAAAATGAAAAGAGAACTACATGAGTATATAATAAATAATCAGAGATCTTCTATAACACAAAAGTTTCATAAACAATAATTAAAAACGTGACACGAACAAATCTACAGATCTACGTATGCATCAAGAAAAAGAAACGAATAGGCAAGTACAAAAAAGGTAAGGTCTAAATGTATAACTGGCAGAGCCAACTCTCACTATCATCGTATTGCAGGAAGAGGCTTCAAAACATCTGAAATGGTTGTTAGGGTGCCCTGGCTATAAGTTATAACAGATCAACAGAATATTTTTCACCATTTTAGATTCCACATAACGGAATTTGTTTGAAACTTTCTCACTAATGGAGTTTGTCAAGCACAAAACATAGTGACATTGCCAAAAATGAGCTGTATGTTCTGCATGAGAGATATGATGATTTTCTTAGGTTGGAGAATAGTGTGAAAATAATTGTTAACCTGTAATGCCGCAGAACACTTTGTAGGGACTGGCGGAGGAAGGAAACGGCTCAATGGATCATCATTCTGAACATTAGTAGAAATATCAGAAGCTTCCTCCGCCCTAGTATCTTCAGTTTCTGTTCCAGTTGCATCCATGGCAACATCTTCCCCTACTTGGTTCTGCTCAGGTGCGTCGGAATGCTGAGGTGTTTCTGATAGTATATTTGGGGTCAGAATATGAACAGTACCTGAGAGAACCCTTTCTTCAAGATTCCCTACAAAACAGGATAGAAGTGCATAGCAGAGTGGATATGAGATAGAAGTCTAGATGTTTTAATGTGGATTTCCACGAAAAAAGCAAAAAAGAAGCATTAATAAGATTTAAGACACTTCTACGCATGACAGAAATACTTAAGTCAAGCAACACGATAGTGAAATCCAACATATTATCAAGAATTCTTAGAAAAAATGAATAGTGACAGAATGCATACATTCTTTTACTGCACAAGTGTAGAAGCGTAGAGGTTGTAACGACTATTTACCACAAAGGTGAACAGAACCACTAAATCTTAAGGACTTCTACACATGACTGAAATATATAAGTCAAGCAAGACCAGAATTGAATCCAACATAATATCAACTATCAAGTGCTCCCATAATAAATCGATAGAAGAGAATCCATGTATTCTTTTACTGCGCATCTAATGTTGGCATTAGGTGATCACAAAAAAATGTTATCCATGGTGTAGTATATCAATATAGCATAATCCAATGTTATAGTTTTTTCTTTCTTTAACTAATTCACCAGTCACCACTAAAGGAAGAGATTGCCACCGCATTGGTATCAGGTCTACCAAACTGTAACATGACAAGGATGTATCGCACAATAAACATCTGAATGAATAGCACAGCCAGGAAAAAAAAATGAAGTACAAAGGACAATGTGTATGATGATTTGTAAAGGTAACGGGAAACATGATCATACTCCATACAGGTTTTCTAACAATATTTAGTAGCGCTTCAGGTTTTCTGGAGTGCCTTCATATTCCACCATAACAATAATTCATGTTCTTCAAATAACAATAGTTTGATACTTGATGGCATAACCCTAAGTACTGACATCCATGGCAGTATGGGAACATTGAACAAGCCAAACTTCAAGCACCACAATTTCTGCAAAACTAAGCATACACTAATTTGTACTGGAACTTAGCATTGCATACCAAACATAGCACATGGTAACAATTATACAGTGTGCTTACCACCCTCATCATCCTGAGCATCGGAGCCCAACCCGCCGATGCCACTCATGATCTCCCCATCCTGCAGCCAAAACAGAGGTAACAACGTCAATTCGGAAAAGCGACATATAAGGGCAGCGTTATTAACAACATACTCC
Source organism: Avena sativa (assembly GCA_916181665.1). Classification (NCBI taxonomy): domain Eukaryota; kingdom Viridiplantae; phylum Streptophyta; class Magnoliopsida; order Poales; family Poaceae; genus Avena; species Avena sativa. The sequence continues at coordinate 357,336,064 of OV702295.1, forward strand.
CCTCAGCTCTACCTCCTGGTCGGGCGACATCGCCATCTCGTCGTGCCCGTAGTCCACGATAGCAAGCGCCCCGCGCCGTGGGGGGCGCGGCAGACCGGGCGGCGGGGCGGTCAGCGAGGGGCGAGGAGGGGAGGGGGGCGAACCCGCGAAAGGCGAGGGCGATGGGCGCGACGGCAGCGGCGGAAGCCCCGGCGAGAGCTGGGGGCTCGCTAGGGTTTTGCGTCCAGCCTGCTCCTCGGGGAGGGGAGGGGGCGAATGCCCCGGCGACGGGGTGGGGTTCGAGTTAGGGTTGGGGCTCTCACCTCCGGTTCGAGGTGACGTGGAGGGGGAGGTTGCCGCGGCGGGTGGCGGCGGCGAAGGAGGTCCGGGCTCGTCGGCGTCGTCCTCTTCGTCGTCATCGTTGTACATGGAGAACAGCGCAGCTATGCCCTCGGTATCTGACGCCATGGGGAGGACGAAGAAGTGAAAGGAAGGGTCGAATTTGGGGGTGGATGTGGAGGCTAGGGCGCGGGGAGGAAGAAGGCGGAAGGAGTAGTACTAATAATTCGATAATTCTTCGAGTTCGCGAAACAAAATTTGGGAATTCTGAGTTTGGCTAGTAGAACGCAGATGATGGCACACGGCGGCGCCAGGACCCACCATCCAGAAACCAGACTCGCGCTGTTTCTTTTTTTTTTCAGAGGAAAGTACACTGTTGAAGTAGTATGGATCTTGTCAATTACTCTCTCCGTTGAATCATTTTTTTCCCGGAAAAGACCTAAGGACATATATTATCTGAAAATAGCTCTTACAAGAATGTAATTAAAAAAAAGAAATAACTTGCGCATCCCTCAACTGCATGCCGTGAACAAAGCTTCATGTCGTTTCTGGGCCTCCAGCGTAGAAAGCTCGTGTTGAAAAAAGGTTGAAAAAATCTAGGCGCTTCTATAAGCAGCGGCCTGATGACCCATAAGTATAGGGGATCGCAACTTCGAGAATAGTATTATCCAATTTATTGATTCGACACAAGGGAAGACAAAGAATACTTGCAAGCTTAACAACTGAGTTGTTAGTTCAGCTGCACCTGGAAATAGTTCTTACTCACAGAAGTTTATCAGTAGCAACAGTTTGATAATAGCAACAGCAAAGCAACAACAACAGTAAACAAGAGCAACAGTAACAGTAGTAGCAAACAGTAAGATATGAGTGCGGTAGACATAGGGATGGATGGACGGACGTTGCATGGACGAGTCTAAACATGTAACTTCAAGACCTAGGGCAAGTGCAGATAAGAATAAGCATTCAAGTACTAAATAATCATAGACATATGCTACATATAGCCATGCGTGCTCGCAGTAAGAACTTGCATAACATCTTTTGTCCTGTCAGCCTGTGGCGGCAGGGCCTCAAGGGAACTACTGGCAATTAATGTGCTCCTTTTAATATAGCACCAGAGCAAAGCATTAACACTCCGTGAACACATGTGATCCTCACACCACAGCCGTCCTCTTCGGTTGTCCCAATTTCTGTCACTTCGGGGCCTTTGGATCCGACAATGATATGTGTACACAACTTGCAGATAAGATCACAAACAATACTATCGTAATGATTCAATAATAAGTTCAGATCTGAGATCATGGCACTCGGGCCCTAGTGACAAGCATTAAGCACAACAAGTTGCAACAAAGTCAAATAGCACTGATAGAGATACTAGGCACCATGCCCTAACAATCTTATTCGATTACATGATAGAACTCATCCAATCCCTACCATCCCCATAGCCTACAGCGGGGGATTACTCATTCATGGATGAGGGAAACATTGATGGTTGATGGAGAGGCGTTGGCGATGACGATGGCGATGATCCTCCCCAAATTCCCCATCCCGGCAGGGTGCCAGAACGGAGTTTCTAGTTCCGAATCGCGGCTTCTGATGGTGGCGGCGCAGCGGAACTCTTTTCTAGAAAAAGTCGACTCTCCCCTGAGTTTTTAGGTCAGAAGACATCTTATAGGCGAAGAGAGAGGCCAGGGGGTGCCTGAGGTGGCCGCACCCTCCTCCCCTAGGCACGGCCAGGCCTGGCCCGCGCCTGGCAGGGGTGTAGGCCTCTCAGGCCTCCACTCCATCTCGTACTCTGGCTCCGTCGATCTTCTGGTGAAATAGGAATTTTGGCATATTTTTGGGATTTTTTCTGATAGTTGATTTTCTGCACAAAAAGTAGACACCAAGGTAATTCTGCTGAAAACAGCGTCAGTCCGTGTTAGTTGTATCCAAATCACACAAGTTTAGAGGAGAAACAATAGCAAAAGTGTTCGGGAAAGTAGATACGTTTCGGACGTATCAACTCCCCCCAAGCTTAGCTTATTGCTTGTCCTCAAGTAATTCAGTTGAAAACTAAGTGCGATAAAAGAACTTTTACAAACACATTTGTTTCATATGATGTAAATATTCTTAGCACATGAGTATATACTTAAACCATTCATAATAAGAAGTATGCAACTAAGTCTAATCAACATTTATTGCAAACCATGAAGAGAAACCAACTCAATAATAATAAGTAGCATGAAACATAAACATAAGCAACATTGCACTGCTCATAATAAGGTATGATAGAGTGGTATCTCGCTTGCCTTTGTTTGTAGAGCACAATATAAATGTCACGGCACCTCTGAAGTTCAAGTGAAGACTAGAAGTAAAGATATCAGAGATACAAGCATCAAAGTTATGACATAATTAACCAAGTTTTAGGACAAACACAAGAATGACAACTATGCTCTCAAGAAGGTGCTCATAGAATAAGTGGTGACTCAACAAGGAAGTGAAAAGGTTTTGAAAAGTTTGAAAGACTTCCAAATGCTGAAAGTAAGGTACTCATTAGCTTTGAGCTCTCATTGCCCCTATCATAGGCATCTTTATATGGTTAAGATGAAAGTAAGCTCCAATATGAGTTATACGCTTGACAGACCATAAACTGGAAATTCCATGTCCCTTGAGTACGAGGGCCACTCCTCATGCTACTCAACTTTAGTCACCTGTAAGTTCTTGTCATCGTAAATACATGCATATCATAGAGAACCGCCAACGGGGTACCCCTTGCACATGATACAGGAGCTATCCCATAATCAGAATGATAATGCAAGCAGACAATGAGCATCTCAGCGATCTTTTTATTTGCTATTTGCATAGGTTTTTATTAAGGATGCCTCACAGATGCTCATTATGGTAATGCTGCAAGTTTACACCATAATTAGGCATGGCTTAGGCTAGCGGCCCAGGCGTTTATCTAACATATATATATATATAACTCTATGAACTCACAAGCTCCCCTTTTATTTCACACTAACGACATCCGCAAACAAAAGAGCATGGTATGAACTGGATATGTATCCATAAGTGTTGAAAGCGTTTCGTGTGATAGCACGGTTCTGCTAACTCCGAGCCTATAATTTGCAAGCATATAACTTTCATGGACAGCCATAATGGTTTAGGTTTAATAAGTGCAAGAAATAAAGTATGCCATCAAGTTCGTGAGAGCTTTACTAACTAACTTTCTCAAAACAATCAAACATTTTATTTGGAATAAAACAAGGCATAATGAATATGCACTGAATAGCAAATGATGCTAGTAGGTATGTATGGTGGACACTATTGGAAATATTTGTTTTGGGGAGTTGGATGCACAAGTAGAGCTCATACTCAGTGCAAGTGAAGGCTAGCAAAAGAGAGGGAGTGCCAAACGAGAGAAATAATTGTCATAATCATGCTTGCAACAAAACAAGACTAATTATGGCATGAAAGTGATACAAGAACTCTCAGGCAAAATAAATCATTGAGGCTTACTGACTATTGTTTAGTCATATGCATGCATGAGCATGTGCCAAGTCAATTCATATGAAACTTTCAGAGGAGGACACCACAATATCATACCAAGTTATGAATAGAATAATGCAAGCAAACATTCATATGACATGCTATAAACTATTAGCAAGCTGGATCTAATAATAAGAAAGAACTACTAAGCATCCATAAATAACATATACCTTACATGAATAGACTAAGCATGCTCACAATGATGAGTATATATACAAAAATAAAAACAAATAGAGTTCGTTACCAGCCTCTTACCACACCTCAAGTTGTCTTAATCTTCATTATTGCCCTTCACTTGTGTGACTTAAATAATAACATGAAATCAATCCACTAAGGATGGCTGAACCCTGCAAAGAACTCACAAAACCAAAGAAGAAGAACAAATATTTTTGGTGTTTTCGATTTTTAAAATAAGCAAACAAAGCGAAAACAAACAAAGCAAAATCTTTTTGGATTTTTCTTTAAGGCAAACCAAAGCTAAAAAGCAAAGAAACAAACCAAGAGAAACAACGGAAATATTTTTGGTATTTTTGTGTTTTAAGAAAACATAAACAAAAACCAAAAAGAAAGCGAAACAATGGATATACAACCCAAGCCTAGGCTTTTGGCCTAAGTGGGGCTCAATAGCGCGGGTAGTAGCCCCAAGCTGGTGGGTCATCATAGGAATGATCATAGTCAGGCACTTGCGATGAAGAAGACGACGTGCCCCGGTCATGGGAGGTCTGCTGATATGAAGACTCTCCCAAGTTGGAGGGCTGAACCGAATCATCTTCGGCATCCTCTCCAACATTCTCTTCTTGCTGGGAGAGCTCCGCCACGTATGTGTCAAACTCCTTCGTGAGCGACCATCCTTGCCTATTATCAAAATTAAACAAAGCAGGTGCAGGCAAATAAACTACTTTCTCAGTCCTACCCCCTCTCCAACCATGCTTGACAAAAGATAATTCGTACGGTAAACTTCTCACAGTAGCCCCTAGAGAAACAAAGTTATGCTGAACCATGGAATCAAGATCAAGCCTCTCTATGGGGAAACGATAATCTGAATGGTGAGGCTCTAAACCATGGAAAGCTAGCAACCTAACGGCGATGAGACCTCCACAAATTCCACCCTTCTCGCGGTTAGTGGTAAGACGGTAAGCTATCAAAGCACCCAGGTTATAAGATCTATCCTTATTCAAAGCAGCTGAGATAAAAGCTAGATCAAAAGAAGATAACTTTCTAGCATAAACACACTTGGTGATGAAATAGGCAAAATATCTAATGGATGGGAACCGAATGTTCCGAATTTTACAAGTTTCCTTCGAGAAGTCGAAACCTTGGCAAATTTCAGCATATAAATCCATAAGTGACTTAGGCCTCTCCTTGATCTTATCACAAGATCCCCAATGAGGTACTCTAATTGCTGCACAAAAATCAACAAAAGGCAGGTCGACAACTAGATTGTATATTTTATAATGGACCATGGGATTATATGAAGACAAAGTAAACCGGAAGTCCTGCACCACAGCCATGGTTAGCTTAACATATTAAAAAGGTTCACCTTCAACAAAGTGTTCCAACCCTGCATTGGTAATCATAGTTTGGACATCCTGGAGGATTCCCGGGGCTCTCATAAATTCATGGCATGGATATATGGAGGGGAAGACTCCTTCCTCACGATGAACTTTCATTGGCTCAGGTACCATCAAATCATATTGATTTAGTGGGTAAGCACTCATCTTCCTTTCTGAAATTTTTAGACAAACATCATACCAAGTGATTTCCAAGTTGATAGATGATGAGAAACTACTATAAGAACTTGCTAGAGGGCTACACATGCATCAAAACGGAATCTATAATCATAGAACAAGCATGCAAGCTCACACAACCTATCACCTATAGTAGCAAAATACTCAAGATACAATCTACCAAGCACAAATCTAATTGGACAAGCGGAGGAGGCACATACCAAGGAGCAATCCCTCCAAAAAATCAGCAACAAAGATGGGCTGAGCAAGGAGATCGAAATTCGCGAGCAAGAACAGTAGGAACTCGAGCTTGAGAAAGTTTTTCGGTGTTTTTTGGGAGAGAGAAAGAAGATGGCTAGGAGGAGGCATCTTGGAGGGCCACAGGTGGGCCACACCCCTACCAGGCGCCACCTGGGGGCTGGTCGCGCCGCCCAGCGGTGTGCTGGCCTGGGGTGGCCCCCTGGGTCACTCCAGGTGTCCCTCTGCCCCTTTTTTCGAGGAAAATTTATTTTAAATTTTCTGGGATTTTTCAGGAAACTTTATTTTTTGCCAACTTTCAGGGTATGAAAATTGATTTTCTCGTACAAACAGTTTTTTAGAAGAAGCAAAAGCAAACCAAAACCAAACTACAGAAGTTCTAAGACACTCTAACAAGCAATCAACTAGCAAAACCAAAGCTAGCAAAAGAAAAGGCAAAGACTAGGAAGGAGAAAAGTAAAAGTGAGCAAGAATAACCATGGTGAAAACATTATTTTGTTTATTAAAATCCTTTTGTTAACAAGGTTGATCAAGTCTTGTTACCAAAAAAATCTTATATGAAACAAAACTTTGCATTCCACAAGGTGATTATGTTACCTCAAACTTGATATCAATGGTCCCAATCATAATAGTTTCAAAATTTTCTTGTGAAATGGGACAATATATTTCTCCAACCTTGATGCTCTCAATATTTTCAATGGAATTCAGGAAATAGCTCTTACCAACCTTCTTGGGGAAATAAACAGTATGATCTTTGTCATTAATATTAAAAGTTACGTTTCCTTGATTACAATTGATGACAGCACCTACAGTATTAATAAAAGTGAAGGGTTTCGCAGCATAGTAAATCAAAATTTTCTACGGAAGCGAACAGAGGGAAAGCCAAGATCTAATCTAGGAGATGCAAACAATGAGAGAGATTGGATTAGATCTTCATACCCTTAAAGATTCGCACAGCGGAACGTTCGTCGGAACGTGGGTGATGTAGTCGTACTCGCTTCTCCTCCTCGCGATCCGATTCGATATAGCACCACAAGTGGCGGTGCCTCCGTGAGATGCACACGTGCAGCACCTCGACGTCTCCTCCTTCCTTGGACCAGCAAGTATGGTGGAGAGATGGATTGGATCTACAACACGACGGCGTGGTGTATTTGGTGGAGAATTTCTGCAGCAGGGCTTCGCCTACAAACAGTCGGGAGGGAGAGAGGAGGGCAGCAGGGCAACTAAGGTTTGGAGGAAGGTGTAGGTTGGGGGGGAGGGGGCGCACCAGCCCTCTATATATAGAGGGGGGGTTGCGACCAACCCTTGCCCATCCTCCAGGCCTATCTCTAGTTTAAACGATTTAAACTTATCCCTTATCTAGAAACCCTATCTCTAGTTTAAACGAGTTTAAACTTATCTAGGATCGGCTGGGCCCTATGGGGCCTTGTGCCCCTGGCCCAATGCGGCCAGGACACTACCTCATAGGCCCATGCCCCCTCCCGGAAGGTGGGACCACGTTGGCCCCCTTCCGGAAGGTTCTAGAAGCTTCCGGTACAATACCGATTAATCCGGAACAATTCCGAACTCCAAAAACTGCACTGCCTTATATGAATCTTATTCTCCGGACCATTCCGGAACCTCTCGTGATATCCCGGATCCCATCCGAGACTCCGAACAAAAATTCATAAACCAATTATCCAATCTATCCTAGCGTCGAGACACGTTAAGTGTGTGACCCTGCGGGTTCGAGAATATGCAGACATGATCTTCTATCAATAATCAACAGCGGGGTCTGGGCACCCATATTGACTCCCACACATTCATCGATGATCATATCGGATGAACCACGATGCCAGGATTCAATCAATCCCATATATATATTCCCTTTGTCTCGCGATATTTTACTTGCCCGAGATTCGATCGTCGGTATCGTCATACCTAGTTCAATCTCGTTCACAGCAAGTACTTTACTCGTTCCGTAATCCGATATCACTTTTTGATTAACTCCTTAACCACATGCTTGCAAGCGGTGTTGATATCGATTACCGAGTGGGCCCGAAGCATATCTCTCCGACTTGGGAGGGACAAATCCCATCTCGATACATACAACCCAACAGATACTTTCCGATCACCTGAGAGACACCTTTATGATCACCCTCTCATAGGATGACGTTTGATGACCTCAAAGCTTTCTTCCGATACCAGGGAGTTGCATTATCTCATGGTCTAAGGAATACAATATTTGACATAGGAAAAGCTTCGCAAAGACGAACACGATGACACGATCTAATTGCTTCACTTAGTTTGGGTCTATCCACCATATCATTCTCCAATGATATGATCTCATTATCAATTGACAACTCATGTCTATGGTTAGGAAACCTTAACCATCATTGATCAATGAGCTAGTCCATAGAGGCGTACTAGGGACACGGTGTTGTTCACAAACCACACAAGTATTAAAGTTTCCGCTTAATACAATTCTAGCATGGAATATAAACTTTATCATGAACAAGAATTATAATAATAACATCTTTATTATTGCCTCTAGGGCATAATTCCAACAGTCTCCCACTTGCACTAGAGTCAATAATCTAGTTTACATTTGGCAACAATCTCACACCAATGGCACTGAGGTGCTGATCATGTTTTACACGTGGAAGAGGTTTAGTCAATGGATCTGCGACATTCAGATCTGTATGTACTTTGCTAATCTTCAGATCTCCATCTGCTATATAATCTCGGATTATATGAAACTTGCGGTTGATATGCTTGGTCTTTGGATGATATCTTGGTTCCTTAGCGAGTGCTATGGCGCCAGTGTTGTCACACAATATCTCCAGTGGGTCCAATGCACTTGGAACCACGCCAAGCTCAGTGATGAAGTTCCTGATCCAAACTCCTTCACTTGACGCTTCTGTAGCAGCCATGTATTCCGCTTCTACTGTAGATCCCGCGATCACGCTTTGCTTGCAGCTTCTCCAGCTCACAGCTCCTCCATTCAAAATATACACGTATCCTGTCTGAGATTTACAATCATGCTTGTCGGTGTCGAAACTAGCATCGACGTAACCTTTTACGACGAGCTGTTCATCACCCCCATAGACTAAGAACATTTCTTTAGTCCTATTTAGGTACCTTAGGATGTTCTTCACGGCTTTCCAGTGTTCCACTCCTGGATCACTTTGATATCTGCTCGTCAAACTAAGAGCATTGGACACATCCGGTCTAGTACACAGCATGGCATACATGATGGAACCTATGGCCGAGGCATAAGGCACTTTGCTCATAGCTTCCATATCATTTACCGTAGCTGGACACTGAGCCTTGCTCAATATCTTCCCTGACAACATAGGCACTGAACCTTTCAATGCCTTATCCATTCTGAACCTTTTCAGAACTTTGTCTAGGTATGTACTTTGGCTTAAAGCTATCAGGCGTCTTTGTCTATCTCTATAGATTTTAATGCCCAATATATAAGCAGCTTCACCTAGGTCTTTCATTGAAAAACACTTGCTCAAATAACTCTTCACATCGTTAAGCATGTCGATGTCATTTCCAATAATCAATATGTCATCCACATATAGTACCAGAAACGTCACCGAGCTCCCACTCACTTTCTTGTAGATGCAAGCTTCGTAGCAATTTGGAACAAATCCAAAGCTCTTGATCACTTGATCAAAACGAAGGTTCCAACTCCGAGACGCTTGCTTCAGTCCATAAATGGAACGCTGAAGTTTGCATACTTTATCAGCATCCTTAGGATCGACAAAACCTTCGGGTTGCATCATATACAACTCTTCATCAATGTTGCCATTGAGGAAAGCAGTCTTGACATCCATTTGCCATATTTCATAATCATGAAACGCAGCAATTGCTAATAAAATCCGAATGGACTTAAACATCGCTACGGGAGAGAAAGTCTCATCGTAGTCAACACCTTGAACTTGTCGAAAACCTTTCGCAACAAGCCGTGCTTTATAGACGGTAACATTACCATCCGCGTCCGTTTTCTTCTTGAAGATCCATTTGCACTCAACGACCTTTCGGTCGCTAGGAGGGTCCACCAAAGTCCATACTTGGTTTTCGCTCATGGATCCCAATTCGGATTTCATGGCTTCTAGTCATTTCTCAGAGTCTGGGCTCATCATCGCTTCCTCATAGTTCGTAGGTTCGCTGTCTTCTACTAACAAGACAGTCAGGACAGGGTTGCCGTACCACTCAGGAGGGGCACGCGACCTTGTCGACCTGCGACATTCAGTAGCAGCATCGTCCGAAGCTTCATGATCCTTGTCATTAGCTTCCTCTATTGTTGGTGCAGGCGGCACTGGAACAATTTCAGGTGTTGCGCTACTCTCCAATTCAAGAGAAGGTTCAATAACCTCGTCTAGCTCTACTTTCCTCCCACTCACTTCTTTCGAGAGAAACTCGTTCTCAAGAAAGGAACCGTTCTTTGCGACAAACACTTTGCCTTCGGTTCTGTGATAGAAGGTATACCCAATAGTTTCCTTAGGGTATCCTATGAAGACGCATTTCTCTGCTTTGGGTTTGAGGTTGTCCGGCATCAACTTCTTGACGTAAGCTTCGCATCCCCAAACTTTAAGAAATGACAACTTAGGTTTAGCACCAAACCACAGTTCATACGGTGTTGTCTCAACGGATTTAGATGGAGCCCTATTTAAAGTGAATGCAGCGGTTTCTAATGCATAACCCCAAAATGATAATGGCAAATCAGTAAGAGATATCATCGATCGGACCATATCTAATAGGGTTCGATTCCGGCGTTCAGACACACCATTGCGCTGTGGTGTTCCGGGTGGCGTGAGTTGTGAAACGATTCCACTTGCTTTAAGATGCGTGAGAAAATCATAACTCAGATACTCGCCCCCACGATCGGATCGTAGAAACTTAATCTTTTTGTTACGATGGTTCTCCACTTCATTCTGAAATTCTTTAAACTTTTCAAACGTTTCAGATTTATGTTTCATTAAATAGATATACCCATATCTACTTAAGTCATTGGTAAAAGTGAGAAAACAGCGATATCCACCGCGCGTCGAAACACTCATCGGTTCGCATACATCGGTATGTATGATTTCCAACAAGTCCGTTGCTCGCTCCATCATACCGAAGAACGGGGTTTTGATCATCTTGCCCATGAGGCATGGTTCGCATGTGTCAAATGATTCAAAATCAAGAGACTCCAAAAGTCCATCAGAATGGAGTTTCTTCATGCGCTTTACTCCAATATGACCTAGACGACAGTGCCACAAATAAGTAGTATTATCACTATCTACTTTGCATCTCTTAGCCTCAATGTTATGGATGTGTGTTTCATCCCTTTCGAGATTTAGAAGAAATAAACCATTCACAAGGGGTGCATGACCATAAAAGATGTTACTCATATAAATAGAACAACCATTATTCTCCGATTTAAATGAATAACCGTCTTGCAATAAACACGATCCAGAAATAATGTTCATGCTCAACGCAGGCACATAATAACATTTATTAAGGTTTAAAACTAATCCCGAAGGTAAAACTAAGGAGAGCGTGCCGACGGCCATCACATCAACTCTTGATCCGTTGCCAACGCGCATCGTCACCTCATCCCTCGCAAGCCGCCGTCTATTCCGTAGCTCCTGTTTCGAGTTACAAATATTAGCAACTGAACCAGTATCAAATACCCAGGCACTACAACGAGGGCTAGTAAGGAAAAGATCAATAACATGTATATCAAATATACCTTTGATGGTGCCAGCCTTCTTGTCCGCTAAGTACTTCGGACAGTTGCGCTTCCAGTGACCCTTGTCCTTGCAATAGAAGCACTCAGTTTCCGGCTTGGGACCAGACCTGAGCTTCTTCTCAGCAGGGGCATTGCGCTTGCCGCCGCCCTTCTTGAAGGGCTTCTTTGCACCTTTACCTTTCTTAAAGGAGGGCTTGTTGACCATCAACACATGATTATCCTTCTTGATGTCCACCTCCGCAGCCTTCAGCTTTGCGAAGAGCTCGGTGATCGTATCAGTGGAACCAATCTGATTATGAGTCACTACAAAACTTTTGTAGCTGGGAGGGAGTGATTGCAGAACCCTGTCAATCTTGAGCTCCTCTGGAATCTTGCAGTCCAGTTGCTCAAGGCGTTGAGTGTAGCCCGACATCTTAATGGCGTGCTCACTAACGGAACTCCCTTCCTCCATCTTGCAGTTAAAGAACTTCTCGGAGATCTCATATCTCTCAGAACGGGCCTGAGTCTGAAACATGGTTTTCAGCTCCTCGAGAATCTCAAAGGGCCCGGGATAGTTTTCAAAACGATTTTGAAGTTTCGGTTCCATAGCAAACAACATGGTGCTCTTAATCACACCATAATCATCTTTGCGCGACTGATAGACAGCTTTCTCATCAGCCGGCGCAGTTGCAGCAGGGGGGTCACCTAACGCTTTCCCAAGGACATAGTCCTTTTGTCCGCCAGACAGAATGATTCTTAGATTGCGGAACCAGTTGGTGAAGTTAGACCCATTGTTTCTAAGCTTTTCTTTCTCAGCAAAAACGTTGAAGTTGAAGTTGGACTTGGCCATGTGATCTACAGTATTTGCAAGTACAATTTAGACTATGTTCATGATAAATAGTTCAACTTAATCAAATTACTAGATGAACTCCCACTAAATTCAACATCCCTCAAGTTGTTTAGTGAACACGATCCAAATTCACCACACCTAATACGATCATCACGAGAAGAGATGTGGTTTCAATGGTGGACAACGAAGTGTCGATCATATCATTCATATGACTCATGCTTAACCTTTCGATTCTTGTGTTCTGAGGCCATGTCTGTACATGCTAGGCTCGTCAAGTTAGACCCAAGTATTTCCGCGTGTGCAAAACTGGCTTGCACCCGTTGTATGTGAGCGTAGAGTCTATAGCACCCGATCATCACGTGATGCTTGGACACGACGAACTTTCGCAACGGTGCATACTTGGGGAGAACACAGTTTTTATCTTGATCTTTAAGTGAGGAATCATCTTATAATGCTACCGTCGCGATCTAAGCATAATAAGATACATAAAAGGATAAACATCACATGCATATAACTTTATGTGACATGGTATAGCCAATCTTCGTGCAATGATCTCCATCTTGTGCGTTCCGGCATGATCTCCATCACTTCACCATGATTGCCTCCACCACGAATAGCAACTACAACTATTGCTAACTACTTAGCGATAAAGTAAAGCTATTACATGGCGTATAAGAAGTTGACTCGCGGGTCATACACAATTATAAAGACAACCATATGGCTCCTGCCGGTTGTGTACTCATCGACATGCAAGTCGTGAAACATTACAAAACATGATCATCGCATACAATATACACATCACATCTTGGGCCATACCATATCACAGAAAACACTCCCTGCAAAAACAAGTTAGACGCCTCTACTTTGTTGTTGCATGTTTTACGTGGCTTATGGGAGTAGATGCTAAGAACGATTCTTACCTACGGAAAGCCACAACGGTGATATTATGGTTGCCAAACTCCAGTGTTAATCCCATGACAACTATAGTGAGAGAAACTGACATCCACCAGCCGCATGTGTGGAACAAGCCACACGTCAAGTGCGGAGCCGGTCTCGCGAACGACGTCGCGTAAGGTTGGCCTGGACCGCTTCAATCTCACTATCCCGCGCCATAAGAAGAACACAAACAAGAGGCTTGCAACAGAAAACATCAACCGCCGCAACAACCATGTTGCGTTCTACTCGTGAAACACATCTACGCATAGATCTAGCTCTGATACCACTGAAGGGTTTCGCAGCATAGTAAATCAAAATTTTCTACGGAAGCGAACAGAGGGAAAGCCAAGATCTAATCTAGGAGATGCAAACAACGAGAGAGATTGGATTAGATCTTCATACCCTTGAATATTCGCACAGCGGAGCATTCGTCGGAACGTGGGTGATGTAGTCGTACTCGCTTCTCCTCCTCGCGATCCGATCCGATCTAGCACCACAAGTGGCGGTGCCTCCGTGAGATGCACACGTGCAGCACCTCGACGTCTCCTACTTCCTTGGACCAGCAAGTATGGTGGAGATATGGATTGGATCTACAACACGACGGCGTGGTGTATTTGGTGGAGAATTTCTGCAGCAGGGCTTCGCCTACAAACAGTCGGGAGGGAGAGAGGAGGGCAGCAGGGCAACTAGGGTTTGGAGGAAGGTGTAGGTTGGGGGAGAGGGGGCGCACCAGCCCTCTATATATAGAGGGGGGGTGCGGCCATCCCTTGCCCATCCTCGAAGCCTATCTCTAGTTTAAACGATTTAAACTTATCCCTTATCTAGAAACCCTATCTCTAGTTTAAACGAGTTTAAACTTATCTAGGATCGGCTGGGCCCTATGGGGCCTTGTGCCCCTGGCCCAATGCGGCCAGGACACTCCCTCATAGGCCCATGCCCCCTCCCGGAAGGTGGGACCACGTTGGCCCCCTTCCGGAAGGTTCTAGAAGCTTCCGGTACAATACCGATTAATCCGGAACAATTCCGAACTCCAAAAACTGCACTGCCTTATATGAATCTTATTCTCCGGACCATTCCGGAACCTCTCGTGATATCCCGGATCCCATCCGAGACTCCGAACAAAAATTCATAAACCAATTATCCAATCTATCCTAGCGTCGAGACACGTTAAGTGTGTGACCCTGCGGGTTCGAGAATATGCAGACATGATCTTCTATCAATAATCAACAGCGGGGTCTGGGCACCCATATTGACTCCCACACATTCATCGATGATCATATCGGATGAACCACGATGCCAGGATTCAATCAATCCCATATATATATTCCCTTCGTCTCGCGATATTTTACTTGCCCGAGATTCGATCGTCGGTATCGTCATACCTAGTTCAATCTCGTTCACAGCAAGTACTTTACTCGTTCTGTAATCCGATATCACTTTGTGATTAACTCCTTAACCACATGCTTGCAAGCGGTGTTGATATCGATTATCGAGTGGGCCCGAAGCATATCTCTCCGACTTGGGAGGGACAAATCCCATCTCGATACATACAACCCAACAGATACTTTCCGATCACCTGAGAGACACCTTTATGATCACCCTCTCATAGGATGACGTTTGATGACCTCAAAGCTTTCTTCCGATACCAGGGAGTTGCATTATCTCATGGTCTAAGGAATACAATATTTGACATAGGAAAAGCTTCGCAAAGACGAACACGATGACACGATCTAATTGCTTCGCTTAGTTTGGGTCTATCCACCATATCATTCTCCAATGATATGATCTCATTATCAATTGACAACTCATGTCTATGGTTAGGAAACCTTAACCATCATTGATCAATGAGCTAGTCCATAGAGGCGTACTAGGGACACGGTGTTGTTCACAAACCACACAAGTATTAAAGTTTCCGCTTAATACAATTCTAGCATGGAATATAAACTTTATCATGAACAAGAATTATAATAATAACATCTTTATTATTGCCTCTAGGGCATAATTCCAACAAAAAGGTCTCCCAAGAATAATAGACATATTATCATCTTCAGGCATTTCAAGCACGACAAAATCAGTTAAAACCAAGCAATTACGCGCCACTTGAACATGAACATCCTCACATATACCAACAGGAATAGTAGTTGACTTATCAGCCATTTGCAAAGATAAATCAGTTGGTATCAACTTTTCTAGCTGGAGTCTCTTGTAGAGAGAAAAATGCATAACACAAACTCCAGCTCCCAAATCACATAAAGTAGTTCTAACATAATTGTTCTTAATAGAGCAGGGAATAGGTGGTATACCTGGATCACTAAGTTTCTTTGGAACCTTACCATTGAAGAAATAATTAGCAAGCAAAGTAGAAATTTCCTCATTAGGAATCTTCCTTTTATTATAGACAGTATCCTTCATATACTTTGAATAAGGAGGCAACTTAATAGCACCAGTCAAAGGAATTTGCAAAAATAAAGGCTTCATTGTTGGAGATATGCCCAAGAGGCAATAATAAAGTGGTTATTATCCTATCTTCATGCTTATGATAAATGTTCACATACCATGCTATAATTGTATTAAAAGGAAACATTAATACTTGTGTGATTTGTAAACATAAAAGAGTCCCTAGTAAAGCCTCTTGTTAAACTAGCTTCTTGGTTAATATATGATCATGGTTTCCTGATCATGAACATAGAGATGTTACAGGGTCATATCATTAGGAGAATGATGTGATGGACATACTCCTATAGTTAAGCGTAGCATAAAGATCAAGTCATTTAATATAGTTCATTTGCTATAAGCTTTCTGATACATAGTAACCTAACTCCTTCAACCATGAGATCATGCTAATCACCATCACCGGAAGGATGCTTTGATGACATCAAACACCACACCGTAACTGGGTGGCTATAAAGGTGGCATTGAGTGTTCGGAAAGTATGTGTTGAGGCACATGGATCAAGAATGGGATTTGTCCATCCATATGACAGATAGATATACTCTGGGCCCTCTCGGTGGAATGTCATCCAATTAGCTTGCAAGCATGTGACTGGATCACAAGGGATCACATATCACGGGAACGAGAAAAGATTACTTATCAGTAACGAGGTTGAACTAGGTATGTAGAGATACCGACAATCAAAACCTCGGATAAGTAAACTATCGTGAGACAAAGGGAAATTGGTATCGTATGTAAGTGGTTCATTCGATCACAAAGTAATCATAGAAATATGTGGGAGTCATATGAATTTCCAGATTCCTCTATTGATTATTGATCGGAGAAGTGTCTCGGTCATGTCCGCATAATTCACGAACCGTAGGGAGACACACTTAAGGATTCAATGTTGTTGAGTAGTTATGGAATGATGATTAAGAGACCGAATGTTGTTCGGAGTCTCGAATGGGATCCGGGATATCACGAGGAGATCCAGAATGGTCCGAAGAATAAGATTCATATAAGGAAAGTCCTGTTTCGGAGTTCGGGAATGATTCTGGTGTTTTCACCAGGAATTTTCTAGAAGGGTCTGGAAGGTCCGACACTCCGGAGGGGAAGGGTACATGGATGTGTCATGATAATGTGGAATGGTTGCATCATGTACTAGGTCACTTGGCTGGGCAATATGGAGAGAGAAATCAAATCCAAGTTTGAAAGTCAAACGCCAATTTGAAAAAGTCAAATCTGACGTTTGCTTGGTGGAGGGAGAGTAGGAAACCTACTTAGGGAGGAAGTCCTACTCCCTCCACCCGCCGGCCAAGGAGGAGGAGTTGGTGGAGGACTCCCTCCTCCCAAACCTCCACCCTCCACCTATATAAGTAGGGGTAGGGCGCCCCCTACCCCTCACACCAAAACCCTAGCTACAAGGCGCCACCACCATCCAAGTGTTGCCGCCGCCTAGGGCACCTCCCAAGTCGCCGAGTTGGGGTATCCCAAACCCTAGCCGCCGGCTACACCTCTCCTCTTGGTGTCCACCATACATACCTACTAGCATCAACGTTGTGGTTCTTGTCCGTAAGTTATAATGACACTTATTGAAAGCCCCAAACCACGTAAAATATGCAAAGAAAATTAGAGGCGTCTAACTTTGTTTTGCAGGGGTGTGCTTGTAACATCCCAGCATTTAGGTTTAAACGAAGGGTATATTTAGGATTTTATGCATCTGCATGCATGCATCTGAAAATCCGGGTAAATTTTTTGCCAAAATTAAAAGACTAGAGTGATCAGAATTCTCACTCCGATGAATTAGGTTTAGTGTCATCATTAGGGGAGTGAGATGAATTTTGACATGACCTCTATTGTTTTCTGGAGTTATGAGGGAAGAAATTCGATTTACAAATAATTCTTCACAATAAATACAAATACAAGTATATTAAATAAAGGTATACAGATTATTAAAATCCAACATTACAATGTTCTTTTACAATAAAAGAATAAAGAAATATTGCAATGAAACAAATAAGTGAAAAAGAAAATGGAAAATGAATTACAATATCTTTATATAATTTCTTGTCAGAAAAGAAATACTTTAATCAAACATATAAGTATTACATGGTTATTACAAAAGAATAAGAAAAATACAGTAATTCAAATCTAAACTACAATTCCTACATCTAGTCTTGACATTCCTGATAACCTTTTGATTACTGCAAAAAAAAATTGAAGATAAAAAAAAGGATTAGGTGTTAGTATTAGTACTCTCAGTAGTAACAGTGTGATGCACTGTTTTGTCACATCATTGAGCATATTAAAATGGGGCAAGTTTCACCAAATGAAATAGTATCTGTTCTTATTGCAAATTTAGCCTCAGAACTACATCATAGGCAAATTGGGGCAAGTTTCACCAAGGGCAGGTAAAAGGCAAAGAGGTAAAATCCAAGGAAATATCAAGACTTTTACTTGATCTGATCCATTTGGGTGGGCAAGCTCACACACAGCTTACACCACATGCATGCCTATGTGTTGTCAACACAGAGGATGCTGAGAGAGAGAGAGAGAGAAGTACACAGCCGCAGGACATCCACCAGACCAAGCCCGACACTTTAGTCTTAATCTCTAGTTATACAGTCACAAAGAGCACTGCTTGTTCTTGGATTTCACATCTAAAACACCACTGGATCACCACAGTAGGATCTGGGTAACCAACCCCACAAGAGGAAGGAGTTGTCCCTGAGCACAAGCAAGGAGGAGGAAGATCAGGACCAATTCAGAAACAGCCCAGTAGCTAGATCAAGGTGGATAAGGCCATAAGGACAAGAAAGTGGCAAGACAAAGCAGACCAATTGGATAGCTAGGTGTAGTGGACCAAGATTCCCCACCAAATTATCTGTCTACACTGCAGGCAACAGGTTAATTACTAGAACCATACCAATACTTGTTCTTGACAAATTAAAACAAGTATCAGATGGGAGTCAGAGAGAAAGCTCTCAGTGTAGTGTAGAAATGCTACACTAGTTCATCCTAGAGCTGTTAAAAGCCAACAAATTATCTGTTCTTATCTTAGAAAGATTTGGCCTCAGCCTGTGCATCATTGGCTTGGATAAAATCTTGAGGAAACCAATCATGCTATCTAGTCACTGCTGTGCACACTCCAGGAATGGAGGCACCACAACAGCAAAGGCAGCAGATACCAACCATAAGAATTGAATTAGGCACTTGATCCTTATATTATAGGCCAAGAAAGCTCTTAAAGAAAAATATCAGCTATTGTGGCTTGGGATTTGGCCACTGTGCACACTCCAGGGAGGCACCACAGTAGCTAAATCCTATGAGGTAAAATACCACCATCTTCATCCAGTTGTAAGACCACCCAGTCCACTGGTTAGAGGCAACCAAACCATATCTCCAATCATCTTCCTAGTTCATAAACTAGAAATCATTTATTCTATTGTAGCAAAGCTACAATAATCATTCTATAATCAAACATCATATGAATCTGATGTTGGGAGCATATTAAGCTATTGTATCATTTAACCACCAGGCCAAAAGCACATATACAAGCCAAAGAAAATGATGATTAATCCAGCTGCTAGACTATAGGGCACATTCCCAGAGGGTAGCACCTCTGTATCAAAAAGCTCATCTGTAGTTATTTAATTCAGATAATCATTTTCCTAGACAAAAGAATTCTAGGAATCATTCTTAAAATTCTGATCTCTCTGTCAATCTGGACAGGTAATAAGATCCATCCTAATCATCATTTTAACCTGAAACATATTCCATTTTTACTACCATATCCAACAGATATAATGTTACAGAAAAACTACTTCCTGAAGCAAAGCTTCAGCAAGTTAAGAATCAGAACATTAAGATTATAGTATACATTTAGAATCCACCATTCACAAATCAACCATTGGTTCACATGCAATTATGTCTGAAAGTCAAATCATTTCTTTAGTGTTGGCCACTAGGAATCATTTCAAATAAAAGAACAAGTCATTTTCCTAGGAATAATACTAGGAATTATCTTTGGATACAAATCCATAGTCACCCATGACATTCATTCTATTTAGGGGATAGTCATTTAAACCAACATACAGATACAATATGTTCCAGGAACTACTCCCTAAAGCAAAGTTTTAGTACTTTAAACTCAAATATCAATCCATTCAAATACACAAGGAGCTCACTAAATGGAAATTAGACACATGGTGTAATCCAAACATTTCTTTTATAATCAATTTAGAAAAACAGGGCCATCTGTTGCCTAAGTATAATATGAACTCTAACTAAACTAACTGACAGAAAGAAGAGCAACATGCCAGGATCATTAGGGGGGCAACAGGTACCACAAACAGATTAACACCTAGAAGAAGAACCCTAAGTTCAGGAATGAAACCTAGACAGGGGGTAATCCTAGAAAGCACACTTAATGTTGCAAGATAGATAGAGCATGAATAGGAGCATAGCAGTGAGAGAACCACTTACCGGAGGTCCTCGCTTAAGCTCGAGAACAGGAAGCAGGCCGGTGGGGAAGGGCGCAGTAAACGGCGGCACAAGAAAAATTGAGGCACTTAAACCATGCCGAAGCCGCCCGAGCAACCATCCATCGACGAAGCCTCCAGGCGGCCCCACATCAACACCGAAACACCACCGTATAACCATGGAAGCACCTCAGGGTGGTAGGCACAGAAACCCTAGACACCAGAGAGGGTTGCGCGTGATCGAGGAAGGCCATGCCCTTCAAATCGAAAAGGACTAGTCGATGCACCAGATCATAATTAAACGGCTAGCACGACGGCGGCGGCCAAGGAGGCCGGGGCGCATCGGAGCTGAGAAGCGACAACGGCAGCGCCGCAACATCGCGAGGAAGAAAGGTCAAGGCGAGAGAGAGAGAGAGAGGAGAGCGTATGGGTAGGATTGACCGACTCAGTCTATTAGGCCCTATGATTTAGCCCAACCAGATGGACTGGACTAGGGTTTGGGCTAGATGGACCCAATAACTAGGCCCAATTTGTATAATAACAAAAATGGAAATTATTAAAATACCCCTACACATTTTAAGCTCTAGAAAAATGTAGAAAAATCCTAAAAATATATTTAATACATCCTAGTGTTTATTAAAATAATATCCACCTAAGAAAAATATAATCATATTTATTTAAGTTTAATAAAATACAAATAAATATCAACACCCTTAAATATCTACATGCAATTTAATAAATTAGGAATATTCCTAAAAATAAATAAAAATCACTTTCATCAATAAAAATAAATCTCTTATCTCACAAAAATACTAACTTAAAATTTTACTAATAAAATTTAAAACAAATATTTAAAGACATTAAAAAATATATTTATATAAATAATAATAATAATAAAGATAATGTTTAAAAATAAATAGAATTCATTTTTAAGAATTTAAGCAAGTATATTTATTAGAAAGGTACTAACTATATTATTATAAAAATATTTTAAAGTTCTTATATCATCTAACCTGAATTATCTAAGTTATTAAAATAAGATAATTGTTTTGTTAACTGTTTAATATTATTTCCTAAGTAAGAAATGATCTTTTTCAAAACATAATCTTTTGACTCTAAGTAGTCTAAACCATGATTATAATTTAATATAAAATCTAGGTGTAAGCAATTAACTTTATAATATTCTTTTAAAACCCTTAACTAACTATAAGTCAAGGATTTACAAGGTTATTCTTTACAAATCATTAACAATTCATAAATACTCATATTTATCAAACTTGAAGTTCACTAAATAAATTATAATAAAATCCATATGTTTTTATTTATAAATAAAAATCTCAAAGTATGGTCTATAAATATTACACATGCTAAATTTACATCTTTAAAACAAAGTTCCATAACCATAAGATTTCATCTTTAATTGTACTTATGAAAAAATCTAATTAGTAATGCGACAAATGCTATATCTTAAGTCCAATTACATTTTTATAGTTTACTTTGGTCTAAGATATCTTAAGCTAGATATATAATTACTCAAAAGCATTTAAACCTTATTTATTAGTAACCATAACTTTAATCATATTAATCTTCAGAATTGAATAACTTAACATAAAGAATATTTTCTTCAAATGTTATTCTTTTGCCACTTCAAAAGAAACACTATACCATTTCTTTAAAGTCATGACAACTTAAAACATAAATTTTGTAATAATTACCTAATACCATGAACCCATAGAATTATATTATAATTGTACTTTACTCTTCATATTTTATATGTTTATTTTCCTTATGAAGTAAACTTAAACGAAAGCAAATATTAAATAAATCATAAATATATCTCATTGGCAATGATTGAAGAATTACTTGGGATTTTGCGTTATGCATCTCATTACTTATGCATAACAGCATATTGCTTCTTTAAACATTGTCCTTATTGGGCAATGATGATATTTTTGTAGAACCCGAAGTCTAGGGTCAAGTCGATACATTCGACTACAATACTCCGCTATATCAAGGCAAGTTCACACTTGCTCATGTCCTTTGATTATTTTGGGTAAAGTATTTTGCAAATCTAGTGTTGTCATCACCTGCATTTCAAAAAGGTCAGAAAACACTATTTTTGATAATAATGTGAACTATTGGTTACTGATCCAGGGTGATCAGCTAATCTATTAAACCTGGTAGTTGGAATACCACTACTCAGGAGTATATCATCTAGGACTTAACAACCAATGTCGCCAGTGATTCTTGTGTCGTATATTATGCGTTAACCATGAGATTTGGAATGGGACGAAGAAGTCAG
Organism: Avena sativa; assembly: GCA_916181665.1. Lineage (NCBI taxonomy): Eukaryota > Viridiplantae > Streptophyta > Magnoliopsida > Poales > Poaceae > Avena > Avena sativa. The sequence goes on from OV702295.1 coordinate 357,358,601, forward strand.
CTGGATCGGCTCCCTTTCACATGCATTGGACACTGTTCTGGGCATTTGTGAGTTGCAGATCGTGGGTATAGTCGTTTTATACGGGGAAAGGTCTACCGTGGATCTGGGCTTACAAAAGACATATTACTAGTGTTAATGGTTCTTGTGTGTAACCAACTAAGGTATAGCCGTTTTATATGGGAAAAGGTCTACCTTGAGTTTGGGCATACAACAATTGTGGTGTATGCGGGGTCGCGGAGAAGGACAGTGATTGGCTTGGATCATCTACTGTAACATCCCAAAAATACCAAACTTAGATCATCAAACACTAATCATCAAGACTAGGGTTAACAAAAACTTTTCTAAATAAACTCATGAATGCATGCATATGTGTATGCATGGATTTTGAATTTCTTTAAAAAACCACCTTGTTTGTGTGATCCATTGCTTGTAAAATGTTTCTTAGGTGAAATGAACATCATCTAAAACATTTCCCACACTCTTTTCCTAAAGACAAGTAAATCAAAACAAATATATTAAGTGAATGGTCATTTTGACCAATTTAACTCCCATGCCTACTTTGGCTGTCTCAAACTTTCAAAACCTAACAGAAACTTTTCTGGATCTTTGCACCCCTTGAATGTACTCATAACAAAGTATCAAGGCCCACTTTGTGATCATCCAGAAACTTTCAAATGCATAGTTTAAATGACAATTCAAAATTGAATCTTTATCATATGGGAAGATCCCACTTTTCCAAAACCCACTCAAACAAGCTCAACTTTCAAAACCCAAGCATCTGCAGACTCACCAGCACCAATCTAGAAAACCCACCAAAATTCATTTCAAAATTCAAAACTTGATTTCATGCGGCCATTTCATCAAACAGGTTGCAGACACAAATCAAACAAAACATCAAACACTATAGTGTGCAGTGATTCTTGCCTAACTTGTTCCCTAGTTAGCTCACACACAACTCAGTAGATCATCTAGAAAGATTAGCCCAACACTAGCACCCCTGTGAGCTTGCCATTGTCACCAATGGTGAACAGCCGAGCACCCCAATGTCACCCCATTGTGGACAGCAGGCTAGAGGAAGAACTAGTCGTGCCAACCTTGTCTAGGAGGCAGCCCACCATCCACCGCCACTCACTGTCCCAGCCGCGAGCGTTGCTAAGCCCTGGACCACGCGCACAAGCCGCGCCCAGACCATGCCAAGCGTGCGCTAGAGCGCCACCCTCGACCAGCGTCCACAGACCGCGCGTCGCCCTCACCGCGTGCACACACGATCACCACCGACCCAGGAGACCGCCAGACATCCCCGTTTGCCGCCAGACGTCCCCTACCCTTGCCCATGCCTTTAGCCGCCTGTAACGTCGCCCCGACGAGCTCACCGTGCGCCCCGACGGTCCCCTCATTCGACTATAAATAGAGGCCACCCCCGCACGATTTCTTCACACCATCTCACTCCCCTCTCCTCACTGACCGTGCCACACCGTTCTCAGAGCAAGGCGAGCACCACCTCGTCGTAATTTCACTGGAGCCTGCCGGTGCCGGAGAAGAAGGGAGCCAGCGATTGGAGCCGCCCCAGGAGAAGCCACCGGTACCATGAGGTTCGTCGTCGTCGACTTCGTCGTTTGCCCGCCTCATCGACCCTCGCCCGTACCCCGGTGAGCCCCCAGCACCCCTCACTGGCCGCGCTAGGTTTCGTTCTCGCCGGAGTTGTCTAGCGTCGACGATGACCCCCAGCCATTGGATTAGAACTAGATCGAACGATCCACGTTGCCCCATACCGCTTCGCCCAGCCCCGTGTCACTGACGAGTGGGGACACCCACTTAAGCAGCCCGCGGGAGCACTGCGCATAGCAGGCCGGCCCGTTAGAATTTCCCGCGCAGCCCAGCAATTCAAATTAAACCTTTTTCTTTTTAGATTCAAACACACTTTAGCACTCAACTTCAAAAATCAACCCAGATCGATTCAGTGCACCAATTTGAATGAAACCAATTTTGTTGGAAAGGTCTGTGAATGCTTAATCCAAGCCCGTTGGATTCAAGTCATTTGGATCTCTAGATCACCCATAGTAAAAATAACAAGGCAGAAGCTTTTCTGCATTCAAACATTTTTCAAATTTAAACCATAAAAGCTTTTGAGTTGATTCCAACTCTCAAAAATCACATTTAACCATACCTTTCAGAATATATAAAAATATATAGGTTTACTTGCAGAAATAATGTTCAAGTAATAAAAGAATGCTTCATAAGCATTTCTAGCCACTTTAATTAATTAAAATAAAAGGGTAAAACCTTATTAAATTGTGACACCACTTTAAATCACATTCCCATGGACTACAATATGTGGTGATGACATGTGTCAACATGATCCCATGTTTAGTTTGGAGAATATTAAATCTTAAGTAATTTTTCAATGAGTAGAAATTACTTTTCTAAAAATAAAAAGATTTAAACCAAGCCTTAACCTTGTAATGTTAGAGATGATGCTAGATCATCTATAGGACCCTTGTGTGTGATGATTGCAAGTAGATAAGTATTGTTTGGTGATTGTGTACCTCGTATTTATTCATAGACGCTAGTACCGACCAAGGATACGAGGAGGAAGGAGGATACTACGAAGAAGAAGCCGAGGAGAACTTCAACCACTGCTCTGCACAAGGCAAGCTTATATTGACACTGATGCAAGCCTAATACTACTAGTGATTGATGCAAGCTAACCCTTGCCAGATACCCTACTGTTGCCACAAACCCATACTTGTGATATGACTACTATATGCCTTAAGCATATGTGATCATACCCACTTGCTAAACCAAATCCTAGTTTTATGTGCAAGCTTCTTACTTTATTTCTTTATCAAAGCTTACTTAGAGTCTACCTAAGAGTTTGGTAGATACTAGACAGTTGTGCTGAAGGTTGCATAAAGAGCATAAAATTTGGCCTAAGCTAGAAGCCTTGATATCAGCCTAAGATATAAGGTTGGACTTAGTGAAACTCCACTAGTTACCACCCCTCATTAGTACTACCCCCACCTGTAGATGCTAGTGCTAAGCATAAAACTTGATCAACTTTTAGATGGGTATACTTGGTGGAAAAATGGTTATGAAAACCTTGGAATGATGGATCATTCTATTGAAATGTTTTGGACATGTGTTTCCAAACACTTGATGATTTCGGTGATGAAAATGTTGAGGCATGAGCCTTAGCCCTTTATAAAACTGATGGTTGTCTGGATGCGATACCATTCCAATTTTAGCGTACAACCACAATACCTGAATATTGGGTAGGGCTTGACTGGAAACTTATATTCCTTAGTATTAGTTCCCTCACGGCCAAGGTCTGAGCTGAGGCTACCTTGTGAAGATTGTCCACCAGTGCAGTACCCAAGATGACAGTGGTCATGGTTGGGAGGCCAAACTCACAGGAGAGGTGCTTATACTAGGGCCTGTAACTGAAAGGTTAGGATTGATTATCCGCATACTGAGTATGGTGAATTCAGGATTTGTTCCTGATGGATGTATCGAATGTTGTGGTGAAAGTGTACCATCTCTGCAGAGTGTCAAACTATTCGAATAGCCGCGTCCGCGGTTATGGACAGTTGGAGTGGCCATACTGTTCCCCCGTCAGACTTTTCAAAATGACTTGTGAAATAAATTGAGACTTTGACTTGACCACAACAGAGTTGTGACCTGAATTACAAGATCCCACTTAGGAGTTATAAAATTGTGACTAGCTTTGGAACTTAGTAGAGATAAACCTGGCTTTTTGCCAAACAACCCTAGAGCCTACTGTCCTATTATCCAAAAACCCCTTACCTGTTAGTATTAGTTTGCGAGTACTTAAAGAGTACTCATGGCTTTGTCCCTGGCTATTCCCATGGCCAGACTATGAAGAGGAGTACCTGGAAGATGGACCCCAGGAAGGTTACGACAACTAGGATCATCTCCCATCGTCAGCATTGCCTGTGACCCCGAAGATGGAGCTTCGCCTACGCTACCGTTATTATTACGTATTCCGCTGCTTGATGTTGTATTAAGAACTGGATCATGAGATACCTATTTGTGTAAGAACTTATGTATCGTTTATAATGGATGGAGTACTATGGTATCCAATTCTGTTATGTCTCACAAAAATGGTAATCCTGGGATTGCGATGTATGGCATAACAGGCATCTAGGATTGAAAAATCCGGGTGTTGACATCTACTGGGCCCCACACCATAGGAAGTGTGGACGGGAAAGATTCGCCCGGTTGTGCATCAAGGATTTGATCTCTCATGGGTAAAGTGACGCACATCTGCAGAGTGTAAGAACTGTAACTTGTTAATCCCTGTTCCGGGAAGGAGCTGCGAACGCTGCAGGAAAGGAACTCCATGTTCTGGTAAACCTCTAAAGGCTGACGGACATAGCTTTTCAGAATAAAAGCAACCTTTAAAGAAATGTTTATGAATACCTGCATTGCCTACGACCTATGGTCTGTGGCTGTAGATATAGTGCATTAAACACTCCTTTTAGTGAACTTGCTGAGTACGCTCGTACTCAACGTATCTTCTTAACCCTTGCTAGATTCCGAAGACAATAGCGGTCGGGAAGAAGAAATACTGTACCCAAATGAAGACCAAGAAGAATTCCGCTATGAAGAACCAGAAGTATCCGGAAGCGTCGAAGGGAACAATTACGAAAACATCTATGGAATAGAGGCCGACGTAACTGAAGTGTAAATGTAGCATATATAGAGATCTGGTCTGGTAGTATACATTCTATCCTCTATCTATAACTAAATCTCGTATAAACCTTAGTTACTTCTTTATTCTGTTCTTCGAGATATTATAGTTTAGCCTGAGTCATCGGGATACCTCTATGGACCTAGGAGGATCTCAAAGTCGTCATGTAATTTCTTGTTGTAATAATGATAATGTATGTTGTGGACCCGCTTTGTTTCTGTTGTACCACTCCGAGGACGTAATATTTGCGGAATGGTACTCCATGAGTGTTATGTCCACGACTATAGTATACTACAACATGCAGTGGTATGCTGGGTCTCCGCAGTGCTGTGATGTGATATGGCCATGATTGTGATCATATATGATGTATGCAATGTTCCTTATTGTAAGTTGGCAACCGGCAGGAGCCATATGGTTGTCTTTTAATTCCGTTAAGTCCTGCGTGTCTATTATTCAAAGTAGTTGTAATAGTCGATGCTGGTGGAAGACAACCATGAAGCGGCGCCATTGACCTTGACGCCACACTGGTAATGATGGAGATCATGTTCGTGCTTGAAGATGGAGATCAGAAGCACAAGAAGAAAGGCCATATCATATCACATATTATGAATTGCATGTGATGTTAATACTTTTATGCATCTTGTATTGCTTAGTTCACGACGGTAGCATTATAAGATGATCCCTCAAGCACACAATTTCAAGTTTTAAAGTGTTCATCCTTAGTAAGCACTGTTGCTAAAGCTCGTTGTTTCGAAGCATCACGTGATATCGGGTGTGTTAGATTCTGCGAGTGTATACAACGTGAGCAAGCCAGATTTGCTCATGCGGAAGCTAAGGTTTGATCTTGACGAGCCTAGCATGTACAGACATGGTCTCGGAACACGGATCACCGAAAGGTAAAGCATGAGTCATATAGTAGATATGATGAACATGTTGATTGTTCGCCATTGAAGCTACATCAACTCTCTTGATGATCGGTTTTGATGTGGTGGATTTGGTTCGTGTGATCACTAAAACAATGTGAGGGATATTGTTTTGAGTGGGAGTTCAACGGCAATATGATTAAAAGTTGAACACTATTTATCATAAATTAAATCAAAGTGAATTTGCATAGTTGTTGTAGTCATATAATATGGCTTAGTTATAATTGAGATGACAGAACTATAGAATTCTGGTTAGTTACTTTACGAACTAGTATCGTATTGTTTTAAAGTGTTAATCTAAAGTTTAAAAGTCCCATTGCAAACTTTCAGTAAGTTTTGATTACTCCATGAAGTTTAATAGTTGGTATTAAATCAATAGTAACAATTCCAATGTTGGTATATAAGTATCATGTTTGTCTCCATGATTCTTTATATTCAAAAAGATAGTTTTCAATATCAAGGTAATCTAGGAGTTGAAAGAGTTGTTTCAGAAACCATCATATATGGAAGATATTGCGATATCTGAAATGATGTTTTGGTTACAACATGGTAGAGTATAATATGGCAAAGTTTGTGTTCTCATATTTGATGAGAATTTACAAAAGGTTGGAGACACTAGTTGTCCTAATCCTCCAAAAGGTTTTGAAGAGCAACATTATACTCGCGATTCACCGTTATAAGCTAAAAGTAGCTTGATCATGGATAATTCCATGATAAGGATGAATATTTGATGTAGGTAAAATGTTTACTGCACCAAGAGATTACTAAAGAAATGAATTTGAAAGAACACCAAACATTTGATGATGGTGATCTACTTCAAAGTGCAAGTCCAAAGACATTGGTATTTAACTATACGTGTTTTGGAATATGTGTCATGTATATGGCTCCACTATTGATGTTGATAGATTCTTTCAAACAGAGAAAACAAATACTGAAAGAGAATCACATAAATATATGGCAGAAAAGAAAAGACTAGAATTGTTCAGCTTAGGTATATAGAGGATATACGCGTTATGGCTGTATTCTTTGCTTGTTAAATAATGTGGTTCTTAAGTATTGGATACTGAATTTGTTGGTATGAATCGTTATACGAAACAACAGAATTCATGAACTACAATGGTCTAAGTAACTAGCAAAAGAATATGTGATGATGTTCATTGAGAACAAATAAAGGGTTATTGTGTTGCTCGTTAAACATCAAAGCTTGCCTTCAAGATTTGTTTTATCAGGTATTATGAGAACAAAAGGGTTGTTCAAATAATTGCCGTAATCCATAAAAGATGGATGATTTACAATTCTCGTTGGAGAAATCACATCCATAAAACTAGTGCTAAAAATGTCGAAAGACAAATTGATCGAAAGATCACTTAGGAAGTGACATCGTTGTTTAAATTATATTGGAAAGAAAACATGAAGAAACTCCATGTGGATGGAATTTTGGAGTCTTTTGATTTTTGATCAAATGACGCTTGTGAAACTTTCCTAGAGATAATTAAAACTTCGTTCATAGGCCAAAAGGGAACGAATGACTAGCTTATTGGAACTTGTACATATTGTTGTATGAAGTCCATTATGTGTAGTCAAGAGTGATGGATTTCAACTTCATATGCTTTCTCCAAAAATTTAAGTGAATATATGAATATTTACTCAATAAGGATGAAGTATGGAACATTTGAAAAGTTCAAAGACTTTCAAGATGAAGTGAAAAATCATTGTAACAAGAATATAAATAGTTTATGATAAGATCATAAAGGAAGATATTTGAGTTACAAGTTTAGCATAATACCTAAGATTTAAGGAATCGTTCCGTGGATTTGCATTTCCCGAAACACCATAAGAGTATGGAGCGTTCGAGATATGTATTTAAACCTTGTTTAACATGGTAAGATCAAAGGTGTAATTCATAAAACTGTCATCATATTTTAAAGATTAAAAGCTTTAGAGACTACCATTTTTCCACTGAAAAGAGCTCCATCATAATCTGCTGAAATGACACCATATAAAGTTATGGATTGGGATACAACCCAAGTTGTCCTTTCTTAAACATAGGCATGCTATGCATAAGAAAGATGTTTGCAACCAAAGTCGTATGAACCTGTCTTTGTATGTTATTTCGAATAACTGTTCCTCCATAACATCGGAGACAAAAGTATTTGTCGCTTAGAACATCAAGTTTTTTTGAGAAGGAATTTTTCGTGAAAAGATAAGTGGGAGGACAATAGAACTTTGATAAGGTTAAAAGAACCTTAGCTATATGTGCAAAGTTGCGCATCGCCGAAAAGTGTTCCGGAGGCAGCAACAATGCTCATGGCTCACATGCCTCAAAGGTTGTAGTTACGGAGGTCAAACTTTCTATTGAACCAAGTAGGTCGAGTAAACAATCAAATACCAAGATTTGAGGGTTGAATCATTATTTGAGAATAATGAACGAACTACATGCAAAGAAGCGATGATGGGCCCTGACTCCGTAAAATGGCTTGAAGCCATAAAATCCGTGATAATTCCATACACGAGAAATCGAGCTTCGAACTTGAAAGACCCTCTAGAAAGGTGTGCGACCTTACAGTCGTTTTTAGATCTATAAAGAAATAGACATGGATGTTTTCACATCTATGAAATAGTCGATATGTTGGGAAAGAGTTCACAACAATGTTCAAAGGTTGATTATGACAAGATTTGATCTTTCATAGCGATATTTAGTCTAGACGGATTAATGTAGCAACCACTACATATAATTTTGTTATGTGGTAGTTGAATAAACAAAACAAGTTCTTATAATATAATTGTTACCTAGGACGTGAGCATAACACGGTCCAAAGGGTTTTGTTATTTCAAAGGATGCTAAAAGCATATGCAAACTTCAATGGTTGAAGTGAGCATCGCGGAGTTGGAATCTTCACTATGATGAAACTGTTAAAAGAGTTTAATTTCATTGGAGACAATGAAGATGCTTGCATTTGCAAGAAATTAAGTGGGCGCGCTAAGACATGTTTCTATAAATACATTATGTGGAAGACATATTGTTGATTGGAAATGATGTATCTTTTATTAACACATATTAAGAATTTCATCCCGATGAAAGACTTAGGCAAAACCCAAATATTTGGCATCAATAGATGCTAATATGGTTGTGCCGAAAGTACATAGATGATGTATTGAATGAGTTCAATATAGAAACTACAAGAAAGGTTCTTGTCGCACAGAAAGGATTGAATGAGTTCAATATTGATGATATATTCAAGTGTATTGACACTTGGTAAGTGAAACAAAGATTCAAGTATAGATTGATACTTGATGTATGAAATCACAAAGAGTATTTATATCAATCACACTGTGATATGTACAAGTCCAGATATGTCCTATGCTCTAAATGTAATGAGCATATACCAGAATGATTCATAAGATGATCGTTGGACGATAGTAAGGATATTCTTATGATCTTTTGGAAGAACTAAGAGTATATTATTTTTGTAGAAGTGAAAAATAGATGGTTAGTTCATTGTAAAAGTACTACATTGATACTAGTTTTGTCACAAAGTACAAATTAAGTTTATCTCAATCTAAACTAAGGGTGGCACATTATAATGGAAAGTAAGTTCCATAATGAATTTGGATGAGTTCCAAAGTTAAGACATTGTGACAGATACTATAACAAAAGGCTAAGTACATGACTGCTATTATAGCAGCAAGAGAGGGCATTTGTGTCAAGTAGTTTGTTATCAAACTAGGTGTAGTTCACAATGGGATATTACTATGAAGATATATTGTATGACAATATTATCAACATGTTTTAACCCCAAAGAACTAAAAGGTCTCACCAAAGGACCAAATTTATACAAAGCCATCTCATTAGAGAATGAGTGATGTGTAGAGACGCAAAGACATGCAATTACACACGGACCTGGAAGTGTCAGATCCGGAGATCAGCTGACCACTAGCAATCGTGTACATACAACACCGGAAAGCCATAGGTGTTGAATACACAAAGGTTTGAAATTAGATTATTGACTCTAGTGCAAGTGGGAGACTGTTGGAGATATGCCCAAGAGGCAATAATAAAGTGGTTATTATCATATCTTCATGCTTATGATAAATGTTTACATACCATGCTATAATTGTATTAAAAGGAAACATTAATACTTGTGTGATTTGTAAACATAAAAGAGTCCCTAGTAAAGCCTCTTGTTAAACTAGCTTGTTGGTTAATATATGATCATGGTTTCCTGATCATGAACATAGAGATGTTATTAACAACAGGGTCATATCATTAGGAGAATGACGTGATGGACACACTCCTATAGTTAAGCGTAGCATAAAGATCAAGTCATTTAATATAGTTCATTTGCTATAAGCTTTCTGATACATAGTAACCTAATTCCTTCAACCATGAGATCATGCTAATCACCATCACCCGAAGGATTCTTTGATGACATCAAACACCACATCGTAACTGGGTGGCTATAAAGGTGGCATTGAGTGTTCGGAAAGTATGTGTTGAGCCACATGGATCAAGATTGGGATTTGTCCATCCATATGACGGATAGATATACTCTGGGCCCTCTCGGTGAAATGTCATCCAATTAGCTTGCAAGCATGTGACTGGCTCACAAGGGATCACATATCACGGGAACGAGAAAAGATTACTTATCAGTAACGAGGTTGAACTAGGTATGCAGAGATACCGACGATCAAAACCTCGGATAAGTAAACTATCGTGAGACAAAGGGAAATTGGTATCATATGTAAGTGGTTCATTCGATCGCAAAGTAATCGTAGAAATATGTGGGAGCCATATGAATTTCTAGATTCCTCTATTGGTTATTGATCGGAGAAGTGTCTCGGTCATGTCCGCATAATTCACGAACCGTAGGGAGACACACTTAAGGATTCGATGTTGTTGAGTAGTTATGGAATGATGAGTAAGAGACTGAATGATGAGTAAGGAGGGGTAGGGGGGCGCCCTACCCCTCACACCAAAACCCTAGCTACAAGGCGCCACCACCCTCCAAGTGCTGCCGCCGCCTAGGGCACCTCCCAAGTCGCCGAGTTGGGGTATCCCAAACCCTAGCCGCCGGCTACACCTCTCCTATTGGTGCCTCTAAACCGTAGATCGCCAAGGCCTCTCTCATACTCCACCATACTCGCTCCGGCTTAAGGCGAACCCCTGCGAGATCTCTCCTCTAATTCCGACACCACGCTGTCGTGCTGCCGGAATCGCGAGGAGAGTGCTACAACCTCCGCTGCCTGCTGGAACAAGGGAGAGGAAGGTCTTCATAGAGTACCGAACATGTGACCGACAGCGGAAGCGCTGCCGGAACGCAGCACCGGAAGGATCGTCTACGCGATCTTGAGATCGGCAAGAGTATGACTACATCACCCATGAGAATCTGCTCTCGTTAACCGCTTTGGAATCTTCGAGGGTGAGTTCCTCTATCGACTCGTTGCTACAATCTAGTAGATAGATCTTGGCTTGTTTGTTTGCATGCGGTAGAATTTTTTTGTTTTCCATGCTACGAACCCCTACATTCATCCACTCACATAACTTGTTGTAGTGTTCTTCCTCCTTTGACTTATGTTTCTTACTTGGAAATGGCATAGGTTTTTGCACCCAAGGTTCTCTTTCTTTACCATGTTTATTAGCAATAAAATCTTCCTTAGTGTACCTAGTGTTCTTAGTGTGATTCTCGGGTTCTTCCTCAACTTCCACCTTGGCAGGAGCATCATTTTTATCATTACCACTCTCAGTTTCGGCATCAGAGACAAATATACTATTAGGATCTACAGTAGGTTCAAGTGGTTCCTCGACTATTTTGCGTTTCTTTTTCTTTCTCTTATGAGGACTACCACTACTTTCACCTTGTTGGGAATCATGCTCAATTATTTTAGGGTGTCCTTCAGGATATAAGGGATCTTGAGTAGCTATACCACTCCTAGTTCTAATTCCATAAGCATGTTTATCTCTTGAGGCATTAACTAGCATATCCTTTTGTACCTTAGCAAGTTGATCAAACCCCGTTTGAACCATTTGAAAGTGTTTACAGAGCATTTTAATATCATTATAAGTTCTTTTCACAATATCTTTCAACTCTTTAATAGCTCTAGAGTTTTCCAAAAATGATTCTGAACTTGTTTATTAAAATTACCTTGTTTAACAATAAATGTGTCAAGTTCCTCTAAGCATTGATCAGGAGGCTTACCATAGGGAATATCACCTTCATCAAAGTGGATAGAGTGTACCTCAATAGTAGATGAGTGGGGAATTGGCTTATATAATTCTTCTATAGGAGGTAGATTCTTCACATCTTCAGCTCTAATACCTTTCTCCTTTAGACATTTCTTATCTTCCTTCATCACTTCATCATTTAATGCAATAACTTCCCTCTTCTTTGGTGTTGATATTGGAACTGGTTCAGGCACAACTAGTTCAGGAGTAATAGGCTGAGGTGTATTTAGATTAGTTGAAGTCCAATCATCATAATTCTTGCTTATCTTAGCCATTAATTCTTCAGCATCTGTAGAAGTTCGTTTCCTGAAAACACAATCAGCAAAGCTATCTAGGTATGTCCTAGAACCATTAGTTAGTCCATTATAATAAATATCAAGAAGCTCATTCTTAGGCAATGGACATCCATGATGTGCATTAATCAAGGCACAAAACCTTGTCCATGACTCAGGCAATTTCTCTTCTTCTCCCTGTTTAAAATCAAAAAGTCTCTGCAAAGCAGCATGTCTAGCACTAGGAGGAAAATATTTCTGGAAGAAAGAAGCAATCAAGCAATCAGGGCTATCAATGGAACCAGGAGGTAATCTATTAAACCAAGCCTTAGCTTCTCCTTTTAGTGAAAAAGTAAAGATCTTAGTAACATAGTACCTGCACGTCTTAAAATCATCAGAGAATAAAGCACTCATAGTAGAAAGCTCATTCATATGAGCCACAACACTCTCACTATCAGTCTCACAAAAAGGTTCTTTCTCAACAATGTCTAAATAGGATAAATAAAGAGAGAAGTCATAATCTTTATCTTTGATATCTATGGGTGAGGTGGCAAACTTAGGATCAGAGGACAATTTAGGAATAATGGTGTGTCTTGCAAGGAGACTCTTAATAGCACTAGCACCATTTGTGTTTCGTCACTCTTAAACAAAATCATCAGTAAACTCAATGTAACCATCATTAATATCATATCTCTCTCTAGACTCAGGGGAGCTAACATGTGTAACAGTGTCTTCATTAGGAGTTTTAGTGTTTCCTAGACTAGCCATAGTAGCATCTAGGAAAGGACCTAATGAACCACTCGCATCAAGCATAGAAGAAGTAACATCATGAGTATCAAAAGCAGTTTCAGACTCAGTAGTAGTAGCAGTGTGTGTAGCATGTGTATGTGGTGGTGGTGTAACAAGCTTACTTATAACAGACGGTGAATCAAGAGCAGCAGAGGTGTTTAGGACTGTACCTCTTCTTGTAGTGGATGGTAAAATAGGAAACTTTCCATCACGAGACTTCTCCATGATGAAAGGAGTAGCAGTGAACAATAATAGATCCAAGTGAACTTAAAAAGAAAGCTATGCTCCCCGGCAACGACGCTAGAAAATAGTCTTGATGACCCACAAGTATAGGGGATCGCAACAGTCTTCGAGGATAGTATTACCCAATTTATTGATTCGACACAAGGGGAGACAAAGAATACTTGCAAGCCTTAACAACTGTGTTGCCAATTGATCTGCACCTGGAAATAGTTCTTGCTCACAAAAGTTTATTAGTAGCAATAGTTTGGTAGTAGCAAGAGCAACAGTAACAATAGTAGCAAACAGTAGGATATGAGTGCGGTAGGCATAGGGATGGATGGACGGGCGTTGCATGGACGAGTCTAAACACGTAACTTCGAGACCTAGGGCAATTGAAGATAAATAAGAATAAGCATCCAAGTACTAAACAATCATAGGCATATGCTCCATATATAGCCATGCGTGCTCGCAATGAGAACTTGCATAACATCTTTTGTCCTACAAGCACGTGGCAGCGGGGCCTCAAGGGAAGTACTGGCAATTAAGGTGCTCCTTTTAATATAGCACCGGAGCAAAGCATTAACACTCTGTGAACACATGTGATCCTCACACCACAGTCATCCCCTCCGGTTGTCCCAATTTCTGTCACTTCGGGGCCTTTGGATTCGGACAATGATATGTGTACACAACTTGCATATAAGATCACAAACGATACTATCATAATGATTTAATAATAAGTTCAGATCTGAGATCATTGCACTCGGGCCCTAGTGACAAGCATTAAGCACAACAAGTTGCAACAAAGTCAAATAGCACTAATAGAGATACTAGGCACCATGCCCTAACAATCTTATTCAATTACATGATAGAACTCATCCAATCCCTACCATCCCCATAGCCTAAACAGGGTATTACTCACTCATGGATGAGGGAAACATTGATGGTTGATGGAGAGGCGTTGGCGATGACGATGGCGACGATCCTCCCCAAATTCCCCGTCTGTCGTGGTTTTGTCGACACGTACGCCATAGGGGTATCCCAACGGCGAGTTTAGAGATGTGGAGGGAAGACAGAGAGCGTCCGGGTCGGCGTGACACATTTTACCCAGGTTCAGATCTCACGACGGTAGCGAGATCCTACTCCTGCTATAAATCACTATAATGGAAATACGCCGAGTTACATGATTGGGGGTTCGCTGTGTGCGGGTAGTGCTATGCACTTGTCTATTGTTTAGCTTGTGCCCTAAAGGCTCCCGTAGGCCGGCTTATAAGAGCGCCAGGACCTAGGGTTACATGGAGAGTGCCAGCCGAATACGGTTACAGAGTCCTAGACTAACACTAACTAGTCTTCTTGTCCTCCAAGGCTCCGGCTTCCATCTAAGGCGGTGGCACGTCGCCTTCCTTTATTCCTGCCGGACCTCCGTCTTGTCTATCAGCAACTGGGCCGCCCAGTTATGTCATAGGCCTAACCACCAACTGTGGGCCACCCGGGCTTGCCGGTATGAGACTATGCCGTAGGTATACCCATTTGGCATATCCACAACAGTAGCCCCTGGAGTTCTTAAAGATCCTCGCGTTCCTCCGCCTAGCTTTGAGCGTAAGTATCACGTCATCTTCAATTTGTAGGCGTGCTTCGCGAAGAATCTTGGAGAGCTCCCATATCATACTCTCATTCGACTAAGCCTAGCCAGAGAGTTTGCTTGTATTCTTCTGCAAACGAATCCAATGCGGAGAACACTCTAATGGATCATTAGTGATTCCGCCAAGCTCTAGGAACGTCTTCAATATCATCATCCATTCCAGACGATATGCAAGCCAGAAAAAATCACGGCTTCTGGACCACGGTCGTAAAGGCTGCCAAACTGCCGACTCAGAGCCATCAAAGTCACATACATAAGAGCTTGCCGAATTAAGGTCTTAGAGCTTCTCATACCACGGATGTTTAGGCCATCGAGCCGTGTAACCCAGTGAAACTTCCGTGAAGGCAAAGTTGATGTCGAGCCCCAGGGTTTCGCTAGCCGGATTTTTCACCGTCTTGAAAGTTTTGTTGACATAACCATATGTAGCCCCCGAGCATTGAGTCGGCTTCATCGAAGGTGGCTTGATGCTCAAAAGAACATGCATAATTGTACATCACACGATTTTAGCCCCCGAGCTCCAAGTCGGAGTTCCAAAAGAAATTCGTCTTGGTGCTCTTAGAGTAGCTTTAGAGAAAATATGAATAGTGTAGCCCCCGAGCGCCAGGTCGGAAATAATTTTGGCTTGGTGCTCCAGAGAGAACTTCACAAAAATTCAGCATCGGTGTAGCCCCCGAGCATCAAGATGGAATTCACATGAATTTTCCAGCTTGATGCTCAAAGAGAACTAAACCATGTTTTGGAGATCATCATACTGTTGCCCCTGAGGTTTGTTCCGGCTTGGACGCAAGGCGGGACAAAGCTCTTAAATTAGAGATGTTAAGCCCCCGAGCATCGATCTGACATCCTTAATGGCGGCTCAAGTCTTGGTCAACAATTGCAATTGCAGCCCCCGAGGTGTCAAGCCTAGTGAAAATCCGACTTAGAACACCTCAATCCAAAGAACGCGACAATGTCCAAGTGTTATGTACCTGAAACATAAACATAAAAATACAAATGTATTAAATTGTTCCTTTAATTATGTCCAATAAACAAATGTAAGGCGGAACAAACATGGCCTTTGAACAAATGCTTTAAAGCTGAAACAATGCAGCAGTTGGACACATAAAACTATTTAGGAGGGAAAAAACTCGACTAATTTGAACAGTTTATGTAAAATTTTGTTTAAGCAAGTGCTGGCTTATCCATTACTCTGGTTTTTATGCTTGACCTTTCGTGAGACGGAAGACTCGCAGCACAGAACCATGTCCTTGGGTGATGATGCCTAATGGCACCATCCAGAACCCAAGGCCAAATCGCCGGCTTTGAGCGCCGAAAAGTCACTACTCCGGAATCCACTTAAAAACAACAGAAAACATGTATCCAGAAAACTTAAGCTAACGCCCGAAGGCGGGTTTTTTGCATGGTACTGGGCCTAAACGGCAAGCCAGTAAAAAGTTTATACTCACGAGCGCAAGGCAAATCATGAAAAGATATGACCAAAACGAAAGCGATAAAAGACTCAGAATATGAGTGAACCAATCTTAATCTGATGATCATAAACAATTAAAATATTAAAATATAAATAGGGACTTAGATGTTTGAGCGGAGTCGGTGTTGTTGAAGACGAATTCAATCACGATGTATAAATTCCATGATGATGGTGGAACCACGCGCATTAAATGTGAAGATAAGAAAGCCATAATTTTAATCGCAGCAGAGACAACAGTGTAGCCGGTAGCGGGCTAAAGCCATCGCTTAACCTGCCGCAAAGGTCAACCACGAAAGGAAACAGCTTATAGTCGACCGCCTGACCAGCTGGGTGCCAGAACGGAGTTTCTGGTTCTGAATCGCGGCTTCTGGTGGTGGCGGCGCAGCGGAACTCTTTATGAAAAAACGTAGACCCCCCCTAATTTTTTAGGTCAGAAGGCATCTTATAGACGAAGAGAGAGGCCGAGAGGGTGCCTGAGGTGGCCGCACCCCCCTAGGCGCGGCCAGGCCTGGCCCATGTCTGGCAGGGGTGTGGGCCCCTCAGGCCTCCACTCTGTCTCGTACTCTGGCTCCGTGGATCTTCTTGTGAAATAGGATTTTTGGCATATTTTTCGGGATTTTTCCTGATATTTGATTTTCTGCACAAAAACTAGACACCAAGGTAATTCTGCTGAAAACAACGTGAGTCCGTGTTAGTTGTATCCAAATCACACAAGTTTAGAGGAGAAACAATAGCAAAAGTGTTCGGGAAAGTAGATACGTTTTGGACGTATCACGGCTGATAATCGACGGCATAGACCAGAATATGATGACGACCACGACTCGAGAGATCATCATCTCGGAGAAGCTAGCCCCGAGAAAGGGCGATAGATAATCCTAGCTCCGGCCAGAAAGAGATGGGATGCCAAACTCACAAGTTTCCCAACAAAGTTGTACCTCCCTAAGCTTCATCACGCGGAGGCGGAAATTAAGGACATCAATACGCTGCGACATCATCCCCTCCACTAACTGTAATTGTCATAGACAGACAATTATCATGCCAGGCCTAATGCCTGGCGATCAACTCCAAACTCTAGGCCATCGACATCTGATACGTCGGAAACGTATCTATAATTTTTGATGCTCCATGCTTGTTTAGTATCTACTTTGCTTTGCTTTGTCTATACTTTGAGGTGCCTTTTATATGTTTTCTGGTACTAACCTATTAACAAGTTGCCACAATGCCATTTGCCTGTTTTCTGCTGTTTTTGGTTCCAGAAAAGTTAGTAAAGAAATATTCTCGGAATTGGACGGGACAAACGTCAAAGTCAATTACTTTCCGTGGGGAATAAGAAGTCCAGAGGGGAGACGAGGAAGCGTGCCAGGGCAGCCAAACCCCCCTAGGTGCGGGTGGGCCCTGCCCCGCGCCTGGGTAGGGTTGACCCCCTGGCCGCCTCCTCGGCCTCCCCCTTCGCCTATAAGAAGCCCAAGAGGCAGAAACCGTAAGCACCCGATCAAATCTCCACGAAACCGTCTGTAGCCACCGCCACCATCGTCCCTAGATCAGGGGGATCTGAAGTTCTTCCCGGCACCCTACCGGAGGGGAGATCATCCCGGAGGCCTTCTCTCCGGTATGATGCGTGAGTAGTTCCACCTTGGACTATGGGTCCATGTAGTAGCTAGATAGTTGTATCTCCTCCTTTGTGCTTTCATGTATAGATCTTGTGAGCTCCGTTCATGATCAAGATCTAATCTATTTGTAATCATGCATGTTGTGTTTGCGGGGATCCGATGGATATTGAGATTATTATGTTGGTTCGATTAATGGTTTTTTCTTTATGATTCTATCATGTCTGTGTTGTTTGTGATCTTGCATGCTCTCTATTGTTAGTAGCTATCTTGGCCAAGTAGTTGCTAGTGACTCCAAGAGAGAGTATTTATGCTCGATAGTGGGTTCATGCCTCTAGTTTCCAAGGTGAAAGTGCAATGGACGTCGCCTAGAGGGGGGGTGAATAGCCGTTGACCCGGAAGGTCGTACAGCTCCATAATCAGGCTTTTAAAATTATTATGGTTTAGGCTCAAGTAAATGCGGAATAAAACTAACGTTTAATTTATTAAGCACAAAACCTAGCCACTAAGTTCACGTAAGTGCACCAACAACCTATGCTAAGCAATACAAGCAACAAGGTGATAGCAAGATATAAATACTTCAAGCACGATGGCTATCACAAGGTAAAGTGCATAAGTAAAGGGCTCGGTTGAGAGATAACCGATGGACGCGGAGACAAAGATTTGTTTCCCAAAGTTCACTTCCAAAGAAGCTACGTCTCCGTTGGAGAATTGCGATGGTGCAATGCTGTCCGAACGCCACAAATGGCTCACCTCGAGGTGTGGTGGCTCGATGCTCACCCAACGCCACACAAGGCCTCACCCCGGATGCGGAAGCACGCAACTCACCAACGCCACAAAAGGCTCACCCTATTCTCCCGAGTGCGCACCACAAAAGGCAGGCACTCACTCCACTATGGGACACTTGAGGGCGGTCACCGAACCCGTACAAGATTGGGGCCATCTCCACAACTCAATTGGAGGCTCCCAACAACAAAGCCACAAAAGGCTACAAGACCACAAAAGGTCAACAACCCAACCACACGACCGTCTAGGGTTCCAAGAACCCAAGAGAAACATGCCCACAAACTTGAACTCACCGAATCTCCGAGGAGAACTCAAACCTATGCACCAAATGCAAGGGCAAGTCCTTCTATACCAAATTCCAACAAAGCTACAAAAGCTATTGGGAGAATAAGGGAGGAAGAACACAAGAGGAGAACACAAAACTCTCCAAGATCTAGATCCCAATGATTCCTTCACAAAGAAGGGATTTTACTTGGGGGGATTGTAGATCTAGATCTCCTCTTACTTTTCCCTCAAAAAGATGTAAGAATCATGGGAGGCAGAGGGAGTAAGAGAGCTCAAATAGGTCAACAATGGTGGTAAAAAACGAGCTCAAAATATGGGGAACCGTTGGGGAAGAAGCCCCCTTTAAATAGGATAAGGAAAAACTCACCGTTTGGGCCAGATTCGTGCCCCACCGGAACTTCCGGCAAATAGAAACACAAGTTACTGAACCTGGCCGGAACTTGGGTCGGAACTTGGGCCGGAACTTCCGCTCAAGCAAAAACACAGGACAACATTGCACAAAAACTTCAATAACTTTTGATTTCGGACTCCGTTTTTGATGATCTTGGGTTTGTTTTGAAGAGGACGAAAAGTTTTAAAAGATTATGCAAAGAAACATCATAGTACAACATGGAAGGATAAAACCAAATTGAGAAAGGTATGAAATCTCTAGAAGCGATGAACCGGTAAAACCTCCAAAACCCAAAACACAAGAAGTTGAGCTTGGAAACTCCGATTGGGATGAAACCAATTTTGTTGGAAAAATAAAACCAAGTAGTGTAGGGTTCGCAACATAGAAAACAAAAATTTTCCTACGATGGGAACTATGTACCAAGATCTATCTACTAGATACAAACAACGGGCGGATGTATATCCGTAGAGATCATACCCTGGAAGACCGACAAAGCTTAACGAGTTCAACTTGTGGTTGATGTAGACGATCTCTTGCCGATCTCAAGATCGAGAGGAAGTCCTAGCGCCGCAAATCAGCAGCGCATCCGTGCTCGCACACACGTTCGAGGCACCGAGCAACCTCCGCCTCCTCGCTCCAGCGATGCAGCGGAAGCACAACTCTTTCTTGCCGAATAGCCATCGGGAACATGTATCTCGCTAGTCCGAGACCATGGGGGATAAATTCTAGAGGGGGAGAGAGATCCTTCACGAGGAGGTGTGAGAGACAAGTGAGAGGAGGGGCTCCTTTTATAGGAGGAGGGGGGGGCACCCAAGGGGGTGGCCGCCGGCCATGGGGGCTGCCCCCTCCCCTCCTTCATTCATGTGGGTGGACACTCCACTCACAAAATGGCCCTTCAATTTTCTCCACTCAAAAGTCCACTCAAATTCCCATTAAATTTCCACCAAATTTAATGCAAACTCTCATTAAATAAAACTCTTTTATTTTATTCAGAATTTTGTCAATTACTTTAATGACAAACATTCACAAATAACCCCTTGCTAGAATTCTATTTCACATGCATAACCGCTTTATGCAATTTCACCCGAAAACCTGTTTCGGTATCTAGTGAAATAAATTCCTGCGCTTGTTCATTCTTTCGGCATGAAACTTTTGCTCCAATTGGATGTCGGTGTCTCTTAAGTGTGTCACCCTATGGTTCGTGAATAATGCGGACATGATCGAGACCCCTCTCGGATCAATAATCAGAAGCGGGATCTGGAGACCCATACTGACTCCCACACATTCAACGATGACTTTCTTGTGATCGTCGGAACCTTGTATGCTAGTATCTTAATCCCTTTGTTTCACGATATATTACATGTCCGAGATTCGATCATCGGTATCTCCATACCTAGTTTGATCTCATTACCGACATGCACTCTTTTCTTGTTCCCGTGATATAACATTCTAGTGATCAAATCACTTGCTTGCAAGCTAATCAATGTGATATCACCGAGAGGGTCCAGAGTATATCTATCCGTCATCGGGATGAACAAATTCCACTCTCGATCCATGAGCCTCAACATAACACTTTATTAGTTCTGAATCCATCTTTATAATCACCCTGTTACGGTGTGACGTTTGATGTTATCAAGAAACTCTTCCGGTGTTAGTGATTGACATGATCTCATGGTCTAAGGATTAGGATCACTTCGTAAGTTGTTATAGAAATATAAACTCAATGACTTTGATCGTAATGCTATACTTCGGATGAATGTTCATCACACCATTACACTAATGTTGTGATCCCGTTATTAACAACATCCAATGTCCATGATCAGGAAACCTTGATCATCTTGTTAATCAACGAGCTAGTTTATGAGAGAGGCATAACTAGGAACTTTATGTTTGTTTATTAAACACACATGTATTAATGTTTCCGTATTAATACAATTATAGCATGTAAAATAAACATCTATCATATACTTGGAATACACATAATAAACACTTTATTATTGCCTCTCAGGGCATATTACCTTCAGTCTCCCACTTGCACTAGAGACAATAATCTAGTTACATAGTGATAAATCTAACACCCATTGAGTTCTGGTGTTGATCATGTTTTGCTCTAGGGAGAGTTTTAGTCAACGGATCTGCTACATTGAGATCCGTATGTAATTTACAAATCTTTATATCTCCATCCTTGACATGCTCGCGGATGGAGTGAAACCGACGCTTAATATGCTTGGAATGCTTGTGAGACCTTGGTTCTTTGGCATTGGCAATGGCACCATTATTGTCACAATAGATCACCATTGGGTCCAACGCGTTTGCAACCACTCCTAGTTCGGATATGAACTCCTTCATCTAAACTGCTTCCTGAGCCGCTTCTGAAGCAGCAACATATTCGGCCTCCGTTGTTGATCCCGCTACCACAGGTTGTTTGGAGCTCCTCCAACTAACCCCTCCGCCATTCATGAGAAATACGTATCCGGATTGAGACTTAGATTCATCCGGATCAGTGTCAAAGCTAGCGTCAACATAACACTTAGCGACGAGCTCTTCTTCACCTCCGTATACAAGAAACATATCCTTAGTTCTTCGTAAGTACTTAAGGATATTCTTGACCGCTATCTAGTGTTCCGAACCTGGATCCGATTGGTACCTACTAGTCAAACTAATAGCATGTGCCACATCCGGTCTTGTACATAGCATGGCGTACATTATAGAGCCTACGGCTGAAGCATAGGGGACCTTGTCCATTATCTCTCTTTCTTCCGCCGAAGCCGGACTTTGAGTCTTACTCAATGTCTTGCCTTGCAACATAGGTAAGAACCCCTTCTTACTTCCATCCATTTTAAACTTCTTTAAAATCTTATCAAGGTATGTACTTTGCGATAGCCCTATTAGGCGCCTAGATCTATCTCTATAGATCTTTATGCCTAATATGTATGACGCTTCACCTAGGTCCTTCATTGAAAATTTGCTGTTTAGATAACTTTTAACACTGTTTAAAAGATCTATATCATTTCTGATCAATAATATGTCATCCACATATAATATCAGAAATGCCACATTGCTCCCACTCACTTTCTTGTAAATACAAGCTTCTCCATAAGTTTGGACAAATCCAAACTCTTTGATCACCTCATCAAAGCGGAGATTCCAACTTCGTGATGCTTGCTTCAATCCATAGATGGATCGCTGAAGCTTGCACACCTTGTTAGCATCCTTAGGATCGACAAAACCCTTTGGTTGTATCATATACAACTCTTCTTCAATATTACCATTGAGAAACGCGGTTTTGACATCCATCTGCCATATCTCATAATCGAAATATGCAGCAATTGCTAACATAATCCTAACTGACTTTAGCATCGCTACGGGAGAGAATGTCTCATCGTAGTCAACTCCTTGAATTTGTCGAAACCCCTTTGCGACAAGTCGAGCTTTATAGACGGTCACATTACCATCAGCATCAGTTTTCCTTTTGAAAATCCATTTGTTCTCCACGGCCTTTCGGTCGTGAGGTAAGTCCACCAAGTTCCAAACTTGATTTTCATACATGGATTCCATCCCGGATTTCATGGCTTCTAACCATTTGTTGGAATCCGGGCTCATCATCGCTTCTTCATACATCGCAGGGTCATCATTTTCATCAACCATGAAATTCATGACAGGATTTCCGTACAGCTCGGGAGCTGCACGCGTCCTGCTTGACCTGCGAGGTTCGGTAGTACTCTCTTTTGGAGTTTCATGATCATTATCATTAGTTCCCTCTTCAACAGGTGGAGCCAACTCCGGAACAACTTCCGGCGCTGCGCTACTCGCCATACTTTGAAGAGATGGTTTAATAACCTCTTCGAGTTCTACCTTCCGACTACTCACACCTTTCGCGAGAAACTCTTTCTCTAGAAAGGATCCATTCTTGGCAACAAAAACCTTGCCCTCGGATATGTGATAGAAGGAATACCCAATAGTTTCCTTAGGGTATCCTATAAAGACGCATTTTTCCGCTTTGGGTTTGAGTTTATCCGGTTGAAGTTTCTTCACATAAACATTGCATCCCCAAACTTTAAGAAAAGACAGCTTAGGTTTGTTTCCAAACCACAATTCATACGGCATCTTTTCAACGAATTTAGATGGTGCCCGATTTAAAGTGAATGCAGCAGTTTCTAGTGCATAACCCCAAAATGACAACGGCAAGTCCGTCAGAGACGTCATAGATCGAACCATATCTAATAAAGTAAGATTACGATGTTCCGACACACCATTTCGCTGTGGTGTTCCGGCAGGCGTGAGTTGTGAAACAATTCCACACTCTTTCATGTGAGTGCTAAACTCGTAACTTAGATACTCACCTCCACGGTCGGACCGTAGAAATTTGATCTTTCTATTACAATGATTTTCCACTTCATTCTGAAATTCCTTGAACTTTTCAAAGGTTTCAGACTTGTGTTTCATCAAGTAGATATAACCGTATCTACTCAAATCATCCGTGAAAGTAACAAAATAACGATATCCACCTCGCGCCGACACACTCATTGGACCACATACATCAGAATGTATGATTTCCAATAAATCTGTCGCCCGTTCCATTGAACCGGAAAACGGCGTTCTAGTCATCTTGCCCATTAGGCATGGCTCACATGTATCAAATGATTCAAAATCAAGTGATTCCAAAAGTCCATCCGAATGGAGCTTCTTCATGCGTTTAACGCCAATATGACCTAGACGGCAGTGCCACATATATGCGGATATATCATCATTAAGTTTAATCCTTTTAGCATCAACATTATGAATATGTCTAACATTATCATCGAGATCTAATAGAAATAAACCATTCATCATCGTTGCATGACCATAAAAGATTTCATTCATATAAATGGAACAACCATTGTTCTCGGATTTAAATGAATAACCACTTCGCATCAAACACGATCCAGATACAATGTTCATGCTCAGTGCAGGCACCATATAACAATTATTCAAGTTTATAACTAATCCCGACGGCAAGTGGAGAGGCAGCGTTTCGACGGCGATCACATCAACGCTTGATCCATTGCCGACACGCATCTTGACCTCACCCCTTCCTAGCGGTTGCTTGTTCCGCAGCCCCCGATTCGAGTTACAAATATTAGCAACTGAACCGGTATCGAATACCCAGGTGCTACTGCGAGCACTAGTCAAGTACACATCAATAACTTGTATATCATATATACCTTTGTTTGCCTTGCCGGCCTTCTTGTCTGCCAGATACTTGGGGCAGTTGCGCTTCCAGTGGCCAGTCCCCTTACAATAGTAGCACTCGGTATCAGACTTAGGTCCAACTCGGGGTTTCTTTTCAGGCACGGCAACAGGCTTGCCGCCCTTACTTCCCTTCCGTTTTCCCTTCTTGTCTTTCTTGAAACCAGTGTTCCTATTGATCATCAACACTTGATGTTCCTTTTTGATCTCCACTTCTGCAGTTTTAAGCATTAACAGAAGCTCGGGGAGAGACTTCTTCATGCCTTGCATATTATAGTTCATCACGAAGCTCTTATAGCTAGGTGGCAGAGACTGTAGAACACGATGGATGCCTAAGTCAATGGGAATCGATATTCCCAAGGACACAAGCTTATCGGTGTAACCCGACATCTTGAGTACATGCTCACTAACGGAGCTGTGCTCTTCCATCATGCAGCTAAAGAACTTTTCTGAAGCGTTGTAGCTCTCTACAGCAGCATGTGTGTCGAAAATCATTTTCAACTCACCCATTGTATCAAAAGCATTGCCATTTTCGAAACGCTTTCGAAGTTCCGGCTCTAGCCCATACAATATGCCGCAATGAACTAAGTTGTGGTCCTCCTGACGAGTCTGATAGACATTCTTCTCCTCGTCAGGGTCATCATCTAAAGGTGGGGGACCTAACGGCGCTTCTAGCACATATTGCTTTTGTGCAGCAGAGAGGAGAATCCTCAAATTCATGGCCCATTCGGTAAAGTTGCTACCGTTCGTTGCTAGTTTCTCTTTCTCCATGAACACATTGAAATTAAAAGCAGGTGGTGCCATCTACAACAGAATTTGTAAAGTTTAGACTAAGTGTATGATAGATTGAGTTCAACTAATCCATATTACGAATGAACTCCCACTCAAAAATGACATCCCTCATGCCTTTTTGGTGATTACATGAACCAAATCCACTATACCAAGTCCGATCATCACGTGAGTCGGTATAGCTTCAAAGGCGAGCATCAAATGGGCATCATATCAACTATATGACTCATGCTTAACCTTTCGGTCCGTGTTCCGAGTTCATGTCTGTACATGCTAGGCTCGCCAAGTTAGAACCTTAGTATTCGCGTGTGTAACTGTTTTACACCCGAAATATGGTCGTGGATCCAAGAACACCCGATCATCACGTGATGTCTTGGAGCGACGAAACATAATCGGTGCATACTAAAGGAAGAACACATTTTTATCTTGATATTTAAATGAGGGATCATCTTATTATGCTAACAAAGTGCTAAACAAGCAATATAAGATGCTATCAAACATCACATGTTTATTAGTGAAATGTCATGGTTCCCGCATATGATCTCTATCATGTGCATCGTGGTATGATCATTATCATACCTATATGTGTAAATCCAAGGTCTATGGAGTTTACACGCTATGTGTGTTGTAAGAGTATCATCTCATACTTCTACTTACAACACTACCATATCATAACACTAGCCCAGCAACAATCTAAACTAGACGCCTCTAATTTATCCATTGCAAGTTTTACGTGGCTTAGGGCTTTCGAGATAGAACCGTTCTTTCCTACGAACATGAACCACAACGAGGATAATCAAATTGTGGAAAACTCGCTTGCAAAATAGATATTGACTATAGTAGGAGAGACAGACACCCGCTAGCCACTTATGCAAACTAGTTGCATGTCAAGCGTGGAACAGGTCTAATGTGCGAGGACATGTAAAGTTTGTCCGGGCCGCTTCATCCCACTATGCCACCAATACCCAAAATTACAACAAAGGAGCAACAACATGATCATCATCGCCCACATACTCATATGTGTACTACCCGTGTAAAGCATCTACGCATAGATCCGGCTCTGATACCACTGTAGGGTTCGCAACATAGAAACCAAAAATTTTCCTACGATGGGAACTATGTACCAAGATCTATCTACTAGATACAAACAACGGGCGGATGTATATCCGTATAGAACATACCCTTGAAGACCGACAAAGCTTAACGAGTTCAACTCGTGGTTGATGTAGACGATCTCTTGCCGATCTCAAGATCGAGAGGAAGTCCTAACGCCGCAAATCAGCAGCGCATCCGTGCTCGCACACACGTTCGAGGCACCGAGCAACCTCCGCCTCCTCGCTCCAGCGATGCAGCGGAAGCACAACTCTTTCTTGTCGAATAGCCACCGGGAACATGTATCTCGCTAGTCCGAGACCATGGGGGATAAATTCTAGAGGGGGAGAGAGATCCTTCACGAGGAGGTGTGAGAGACAAGTGAGAGGAGGGGCTCCTTTTATAGGAGGAGGGGGCACCCAATGGGGTGGCCGCCGGCCATGGGGGCTGCCCCCTCCCCTCCTTCATGAAGGGTTTCGCGGCATAGTAAATCAAAAAAATTCTACGGATGCGAACAGAGGGAAAGCCAAGATCTAATCTAGGAGATGCAAACAACGAGAGAGATTGGATTAGATCTTCATACCCTTGAAGATTCGCACAGCGGAACGTTCGTCGGAACGTGGGTGATGTAGTCGTACTCGCTTCTCCTCCTCGCGATCCGATCCGATCTAGCACCACAAGTGGCGGTGCCTCCGTGAGATGCACACGTGCAGCACCTCGACGTCTCCTCCTTCCTCGGACCAGCAAGTAGGGTGGAGAGATAGATTGGATCTACAACACGACGGCGCGGTGTATATGGTGGAGAATTTCTGCAGCAGGGCTTCGCCTACAAACAGTCGGGAGGGAGAGAGGAAGGCAACAGGGCTACTAGGGTTTGGAGGAAGGTGTGTGGGGGTTGGGGGGAGGGGGCGCACCAGCCCTCTATATATAGAGGGGGGGGGGTGCGGCCAGCCCTTGCCCATCCTCCAAGCCTATCTCTAGTTTAAACAATTTAAACTCTCCCTTATCTAGAAATCCTATCTCTAGTTTAAACAATTTAAACTCTCCCTTATCTAGAAATCCTATCTCTAGTTTAAACGAGTTTAAACTTATCTAGGATCGGCTGGGCCCTATGGGGCCTTGTGCCCCTGGCCCAATGCGGCCAGGACACTCCCTCATAGGCCCATGCCCCCTCCCGGAAGGTGGGACCACGTTGGCCCCCTTCCGGAAGGTTCTAGAAGCTTCCGGTACAATACCGATTAATCCGGAACAATTCCAAACTCCAAAAACTGCACTGCCTTATATGAATCTTATTCTCCGGACCATTCCGGAACCTCTCGTGATGTCCCGGATCCCATCCGAGACTCCGAACAAAAATTCATAAACCAATTATCCAATCTATCCTAGCGTCGAGACACGTTAAGTGTGTGACCCTGCGGGTTCGAGAATATGCAGACATGATCTTCTATCAATAATCAACAACGGGGTCTGGGCACCCATATTGACTCCCACACATTCATCGATGATCATATCGGATGAACCACGATGCCAGGATTCAATCAATCCCATATATATATTCCCTTTGTCTCGCGATATTTTACTTGCCCGAGATTCGATCGTCGGTATCGTCATACCTAGTTCAATCTCGTTCACAGCAAGTACTTTACTCGTTCCGTAATCCGATATCACTTTGTGATTAACTCCTTAACCACATGCTTGCAAGCGGTGCTGATATCAATTACCGAGTGGGCCCGAAGTATATCTCTCCAACTTGGGAGGGACAAATCCCATCTCGATACATACAACCCAACATATACTTTCCGATTACCTGAGAGACACCTTTATGATCACCCTCTCATAGGATGACGTTTGATGACCTCAAAGCTTTTTTCCGATACCAGGGAGTTGTATTATCTCATGGTCTAAGGAATACAATATTTGACATAAGAAAAACTTCGCAAAGACAAACACGATGACACGATCTAATTGCTTCGCTTAGTTTGGGTCTATCCACCATATCATTCTCCAATGATATGATCTCATTATCAATTGACAACTCATGTCTATGGTTAGGAAACCTTAACCATCATTGATCAATGAGCTAGTCCATAGAGGCGTACTAGGGACACGGTGTTGTTCACAAACCACACAAGTATTAATGTTTCCGCTTAATACAATTCTAGCATGGAATATAAACTATATCATGAACAAGAATTATAATAATAACATCTTTATTATTGCCTCTAGGGCATAATTCCAACACTTCATTCATGTGGGTGGACACTCCACTCACAAAATGGCCCTTCAATTTTCTCCACTCAAAAGTCCACTCAAATTCCCATTAAATTTCCACCAAATTTAATGCAAACTCTCATTAAATAAAACTCTTTTATTTTATTCAGAATTTTGTCAATTACTTTAATGACAAACATTCACAAATAACCCCTTACTAGAATTCTATTTCACATGCATAACCACTTTTTGCAATTTCACCCGAAAACCTGTTTCGGTATCTAGTGAAATAAATTCCTGCGCTTGTTCATTCTTTCGGCATGAAACTTTTGCTCCAATTGGATGTCGGTGTCTCTTAAGTGTGTCACCCTATGGTTCGTGAATAATGCGGACATGATCGAGACCCCTCTTGGATCAATAATCAGAAGGGGGATCTGGAGACCCATACTGACTCCCACACATTGAACGATGACTTTCTTGTGATCGTCGGAACCTTTTACGCTAGTATCTTAATCCCTTTGTTTCACGATATATTACATGTCCGAGATTCGATCATCGGTATATCCATACCTAGTTTGATCTCGTTACTGACATGCACTCTTTTCTCGTTCCCGTGATATAACATTCTAGTGATCAAATCACTTGCTTGCAAGCTAATCAATGTGATATCCCCGAGAGGGCACAAAGTATATCTATCTGTCATCGGGATGAACAAATTCCACTCTCGATCCATGAGCCTCAACATAACACTTTATTAGTTCTGAATCCATCTTTATAATCACCCTGTTACGGTGTGACGTTTGATGTTATCAAGAAACTCTTCCGGTGTTAGTGATTGACATGATCTCATGGTCTAAGGATTAGGATCACTTCGTAAGTTGTTATAGCAATATAAACTCAATGACTTTTATCGTAATGCTATACTTCGGATGAATGTTCATCACACCATTACACTAATGTTGTGATCCCGTTATTAACAACATCCAATGTCCATGATTAGGAAACCTTGATCATCTTGTTAATCAATGAGCTAGTTTATGAGAGAGGCATAACTAGGAACTTTCTGTTTGTTTATTAAACACACATGTATTAATGTTTCCGTATTAATACAATTATAGCATGTAAAATAAACATCTATCATATACTTGGAATACACATAATAAACACTTTATTATTACCTCTCAGGGCATATTCCCTTCAAGTAGAACCCAACAAAATGTTAAATATTGGATACCTCCAAGGGATAAAATATCAAGTATATATGTGTGAAGTATCCCCTAAGGTGTGGAGCCGGAAAACTCGCAAGATCAAAAACCGCAATAATAAATGCAAGGGAAATCCTTGGAGATGATCTAGAGCTTGTTATGATGATGAACACAAGCTCTAGATCCTCTCATGGACAAGAACCAAATAACAACCAAGGAAGATGATGCTATGAATGCAAAGGTTTGATCTCTCTTCGAACAATGCAATCGAGACACCCGCTTGAGAGCCCCTCTTGATAGTATGGCTATCTATCCTAAACCCGGTCTCCCAACTAACAACACGAGACCGGCAAAGAGAATCCCTATCAAGAACATACCTTTGCCTTGAGCATACCACTTGAACTTGATGTAGACCGTATTGTTCTTCTATAGTGGGAATACCTTTCTTGTTTGCTCTTGCTTGATGAAGACTTGCAAATTGCTCCCCCATACTCCATGGGGAAACCTCTTCTTTGAACTTGTCTTCGTCAACCCATGATCATGAGGATGGCAAGCTTCAAGCATGAGATCTTCTAGAGATGGCACATATTGAGCTTGCCCTTCTCCATCCCTTCTTGAGGTTGATCCATCTTGATGCAAATCTTTGCACTTGTCTTGATCAACCTTCAAGATCCTTCTTTCTTCATGATTCCAATGGCACAAAGCCCTTGGACATTTCTTCAACTCCCAACCTTGAGACCAACACATGTCCCAAGCGACACCAATGGACAAACCTACAAGTGAAACTCAATTTACACATTGGTCCATAGAGATTGTCATTAATTACCAAAACCACGCATGGGGGCATACATGCCCTTTCAATCTCCCCCATTTTGGTAATTGATGACAATCCCTTAGCGAGGGTTTACATATGACAATTAACGACCAAAGCAGTTGCCCCAAAATCAAATACTACACAAGTATGTGATGGTGGTACAACCACAATATATAGAGCAAACTCCCCCACAATCTATGCATGTGTGATGAACTTGAATTTCATTGCATAGATTGCCAACCGTTACCATTGGTTGAGTTTCCTCTATATATTCAACATGCAAGGCAACCACAAAGATGCAAGAGCATGAGAGGAAAATGCTCAAGAACACACTCAAAGCAAAGTCCAACTTCCTTTAAACCCTCCAAAACTTCTTCCCCATTGTCATCGATTGCCAAAATGGGTGAAAAGTCCTAGGCGGCCAATATAGTGAGAATTCCTCCAAAGGTGTGCATATGCACAAGTCAAATGATGAGAACTTGGGAGGAAGTAAAACTATATTGAGGACCCAAAGAAAGCAAAAAGAAAAAAAAGAAATAAACTTCAACAAATGAAGCGAGCAATCAAAAGATCCAAATGAAACAATTGAAACACCAACAAATGATGTCAAAAGGAAGCAACAGCCAAGAGTGTTTAAATGAGAATAGAGAAGCTCCCTAAAATTTGTGCAAAGTTTATAATGCTTGTATTGAATACAATGTGCACAAATATGGAATCCTTTCTCCCCCATAAGCATTTAAACCATAAGAAATGAGAAATAAGGAAATTTTGCACTATTAAATGAATTAGAGAAGCTCCCCAAAGATTGTGCACCAATTATAGTAATTGTATTTGAAAACAACATGCACAACCATGGAATACTCACTCCTCCAAACTCATTTAACAATGCACACAAAATACAATAATTTGGAAGCCACCAAAGAATCAAAATGAAGGAAGAGGTTATTTCCAAGAAATGCAAAAACAACCAAATATTGATCTTCTCTTGTGTGTATAAATTTCTAGGTGGAAAATATCACAAAGACATATGAACACAAAGAAATATGCACAAATAAGATAGATACTCAAGAAAGCACATTGAAAGGCAAAGAGGAAGTCATACAATATACCAATAAGATGTTTTGCTTGAAAGCATTCCCAAGGGCTCAAATATATCTTATTGTACATCGATGAGCTTCAAACACCAACAAACTCCATATATAACAACTATTACAAAGGTTAGAAGGGGATAGAAGGAATATAAGGATAAAGGCAACAAGTATCACAATATTGGAATCAACTTGCAAAAAATACTCACTATTGCACATGAGAGATATTGAGGAAATGATATGCAACAAAATTGCTAGATTGACATATTTGGGATAGGTGAATCATGAGCATGATTTAGTATAGTCCCCATTATATGCACTCATCTCAACATACACACGTTTGCAATACAGAGAACTTCTTCAAAACCAAAGCAAGAAATCCAACATATGCAAGTACACAAATTCATGCCAACAAGCAACCTACAAAAGGTTGGGAACAAGATAAGTATGCATGAGAGAGAGATACTTGTTACTGAGATATAATTGGTAGGATGAAAAAGATGAGAATTCGTTGATCGTCCTAGCTTGTATCCAATTAACATGTAGACGCCACTCCTTCCTTGTTCAAGATACAAGCACCCAATATATATCTCCAATGTACCTAAAACACAATTAATTACACTATGGTCCCCAGACAAATTGGGTCCAAAGTAGTTAGTGCAACTACAATACATAGGAGAACCTCCACACAAACATGTGCATATTGATATGAAATGGAAATTCATGCACATCTTAGCCCTTTAGGATTTGGTGGAGTTTCCCTTATATATTGGATCAAAGAAAGAAAGCATCCAATAATATATATAAGAAGTAAACATGCATGCATAGACTTTCAAGAACCAAAAGGAGATACAATTTGAACAAAACACCAAGTAAACCAATAAGACACACACAAAGGTGTGCCTTGAGAAAAAGTGTCCAAATTGTATCAAATAACCAAATCAACACATGAAAGGTCACAAGTTCAACAAATTAACTAGAAAGAGCCAAATAAAAAGGATAAGAAAAATACCAAGGCTCAAGGATTCATCTCATCCTAAAAGAACAAAACAAGTGAAAAGGAATGAGATAAAACCAACTCCCAACGAGAGCAAGGAAGCAACAACTAAAACAAACTCTTCACACATTTCATGATGGCACACAAAGTACCAACACAAAAAGGATCGAGCTTCCAAGCAAAAATGGATCAAATCAAGAAGCATAAAACAATGTTCTAGATAATATAGGAGAGCCCCCCCATAAGTAGAGAATTATATATAATTTTGCCTTTTAATGCAAAATGCCCACAAATGAGATCATCACTACTACCTACACTAAATAAAACACAAGGGGAAACAAATAAAATAAGAAGATCCACAAGAGGCAAGGAAAGCCTGGGAGCAAATAGACAAACATTTTATTGGCCAAAGATAAGGCAAATAAGAAAAGGCCAAAACAAATATGATCAATGAATTCTACCATATATCAAGTACTAATTGTCCAAGGACAAGAAGTAATAGGGATAATTTTCCCGAGGTAGTTTGCAAGGATATTCAAGATCATAACCACACAAAGAAGCATATAACAAGATATGAATTAAGCTTGATGCTTTGAAAGAGATTCTTGATTGCTTCAAATAGTCACACAATCACTAGTGATTGAATTAAATAGAAGCAAGTGGTTCCCATGAGGATATATAGATCCAAATATGAGAAAACACATACCAAGAATCACTCTCACAAACAAGATCCAAAAGATGAGCAATAAAAACATTTAAGCAAATTGGAACTTGTATGAGCAAACGTGCCACAAAGGTGCTAGATAATTATCAATATAAATTCTAAGTGGCACTACCTCAATTGTCCACATTTTCTAAGTTTGTAATATGCACAAAGCATATGACTCCCCCATAATATGATAAACCAAGAAATCTCAACAAGAGGCAATATCAAAATAGAGGTATTAATGGACGTTATAGAACTTGAGTTTATCATGAGAGAGACATACCACATAGAGACTAGATAAACATGCAATAAAACTACTAAGTGGTTTTCCTCATGTACACACGTTTTAGGATTGTGGAATGCCCAAGCATGGCACTCCCCCAAAATGGAATAGTCCATTAATCCCTCACAAGATCCAAATAAGATACCTACTAGAAACAATAAAGGCTCCAAACCAAGAAATGCAAATACATGGTGTGCCAACCAACATACACAAATATACAACATAGGTTAATATAAGTAAGTGGGAAGCACAACATGTACAAACACATGCAAGGTACAAAACCAACACATGCACAAGGGAGCAAGTAACTATAATGTAAATGAGTTTAGCACAAGTTACCGGAAGGAGGAACATTGGATAAGGGATAGAAGCATGATAACCAATGACTTGACTTTGATAACAAGAAAATGATGAAGATCCCTCAATTCTTCATAATGTAGCCAAGTCACCAATGCCCTCCAAAAACACATATTGATCAAGTTTTAGCTTGTTGGTCCCCAACCAAGTTGGGTCCTAAGAAGTTAGTCACAGTAGTCTTGGCCACCCAAATGGTTCTTTTCTTGACACCACTTTGGGCACCAACAAATTTGCAAACACCTTGCCACCCTCATCCTTACGAAGTGAATAAGCGCCATCAATCAAGATAGGATGGGATGAGGAGTTATCCATGGTGCATGAGGAAGAAAGGTGCCCCTTATCACGGCATATGTAGCAAGTTCTTCTCTTGCCATCTTTCTTTTTGGAAGGAGCTGCACCATGAAGAAGAGCTTGAGGATTCTTGGGAAGTGGCCCATTGAGCCTGTGGAGGAGCTTGAGGCCGCTTCCCTCGTTGCTTCTCGCTAAGAGGCTTCTTATTTAATGGACAATCCCTCACATGATGCCCTTCTTCCTTGTACTTGAAGCACCACAAATGTTGGCTGGATTCTTCACCTGTCCTTGGCCCTTCTTCTTGTTGCCCTTGTGCTTCAACGAGATAGTGGGCTTGCTCTTGGTGTTGGAGTTGAATCCAATCCCACTCTTGTCACTTGGGGGTCTTCGCACACTCAACATCTTCTCGAGTGTGGTCTTCCCTTCATGACACCTTTTCAAGTCATTCTTCAAAGACGTGAGCTGAGCCTTGAGATCTTTGACTTCCTCTACATGGTTAGTATCAACAACAATACTAGAGGAAGTGGAAGCTTCATTGCTAGAGCAACAAGGCAAGGGAATGCAATTCATCACAAGATATATCATGGTTGTGAGAGGATGAATTACAAGGACTAGCACATGTCAATATAACATTGGGAGTAGATATAGTGCTAATGTCCACATGAGGCCCACTAGATGTTACCTTTGACACAATGGCCTCATGAGCTAACCTTAGCCTACCATGGGAGACTAGAAGATCCTCATGCGAGCTTGAGAGCTTGACATGACTTTCTTCTAATTTCCCATAGTTGTAGTTAGCAAAGCAAGTTGAGCCTTTAGCTCAACATTCTCCTTCAAGATAGATGCTTCACAAGAAATAGAGTTAGTAGCACAAGAATAATCATTTAATGCAAGAGGTGAGGGCAATTTGGAAAGCTCTTTAGAATAAGAAGCTTTAAGTTGCTCATGTGACTCGGTGAGTTTGATGATCTCACCCTTGATGACCCTAGAGCCATTGTTGAGGTTCTCAAAATCCTCAAGGAGTTTAGCATAAGCAACTTCAAGTTCATCATTTTTAATTTGAAGGGAATGTGCCACCTCAAGATCTCTATCATGAGATTTCTTCACTCTAGATAGCTCTAGAGCAAAGGTCTCCTCAAGAGATTCCTTAGTGGTTTGTTCCTCTTCAAGAGCTTCATTTATGTTGGCAATGTCATTAGCATACTCACGCTCAAGACTACTAATTTTATCTATTGTGTCCTCATGCTCATATATTAGTTGCCTATTTCAATAGCACAAGTCAAGATTTCGATGAAAGTAGAGCAAGCATTTTTATTAGGATGAAGAGCACGAAGGACTAGACCCCCTTCTCTTTTAAAGAAGCAACATCATCATCTACTTCTACATGGTCAACATTCATATCATCATGAGATATATTGGAATCCAAAGGAGAGGTTACCTTTGAACCCTTAGCCATAAGTCACAAGTGAACATTAGAACAAGATGATGATGAGGGAACACATGAAGCTCTAATGGCAACCTTGCCTTGGCCCACACATTCTTCAATTTCCTCTACATGGTTAGCAACATAAGTACTAGAAAAAATGGAAGCACATTTATCATGGCAACAACGCAAAGCAAGCATATCATCATGAGATATATTCAATCCCTTTCTACATGATATGCAAGAGCAATCAACGCTAGGATTTAAATCACATATGGTCCTACAAGTGTTCATGCCCAAAGATACAACATTGCAATGAGATAGAGACAAAGGATCATGAATGGAAATCTCACTATCTACATTGCAAGTTCTATCACCACTCACCATATCATTACCTTGTGCCAACTCACATGTTGGTGTACTGGAAGAAGATGAGAACTCATCGTGTACGGAGGTGGAGGGAACACAATCATCCTCATCAAGCTTGGACACATCATATTTTGCTTGAAGCTTGGTCCATATATCATGAGTGTTCCGAAAAGTCATGATTGAGGAAAGAACTACAAAGCTCACGACATTAACAAGCAACTTAGATGCTTGAGCTTCGAGATAAGAGTTTGTCTCCTCCTCCAAAGATAGATTTTGGGGATCCTTAGGAGGAGACAAGCCCATATCTAGAATCCGCTCAATATTTGGGTCAATGACCCGGAAATGACTAAGCATGCGGATACGCCAAACATCATAATTTGTGCCATCAGATGTAAATGTGTGAGAGTGCACTAAACCCCTAGGAGACATCTTTACTCTCGAGGCGGTGAAGCCTAAAAGCGAGAGACCTCGCTCTGATACCAACTGAAAGTGCAATGGACGTCGCCTAGAGGGGGGTGAATAGGCTTTTAAAATTATTACGGTTTAGGCTCAAATAAATGTGGAATAAAACTAATGTTTAATTTATTGAGCATAAAACCTAGCCACTAAGTTCACGTAAGTGCACCAACAACCTATGTTAAGCAATACAAGCAACAGGGTGATAGCAAGATATAAATACTTCAAGCACGATGGCTATCACAAAGTAAAATGCATAAGTAAAGGGCTCGGTTGAGAGATAACCGATGGACGCGGAGAAAAAGATTTATTTCCCAAAGTTCACTTCCAAAGAAGCTACGTGTCTGTTGGAGAGGTGCGATGGCGCAATGCTCTCCGAACGCCACAAATGGCTCACCTCGAGGTGTGGTGGCTCGATGCTCACCCAACGCCACACAAGGCCTCACCCCGGATGCGGAAGCACGCAACTCACCGACGCCACAAAAGGCTCACCCTATTCTCCCGAGTGCGCACCACAAAAGGCGGGCACTCACTCCACTATGGGACTCTTGAGGGCGGTCACCAAACCCGTACAAGATTGGGGCCATCTCCACAACTCAATTGGAGGCTCCCAACAACAAAGCCACAAAAGGCTACGATGCCACAAAAGGCCAACAAAGCCACAAAAGGCTACAAGACCACAAAATGTCAACGACCCAACCACACGACCGTCTAGGGTTCCAAGAACCCAAGAGAAACAAAGCCCACAAGCTTGAACTCACCGAATCTCCGAGGAGAAATCAAACCTATGCAACAAATGCAAAGGCAAGTCCTTCTCTCCCAAATTCCAACAAAGCTACAAAAGTTATTGGGGGAATAAGGGAGGAAGAACACAAGAGGAGAACACAAAACTCTCCAAGATCTAGATCCCAATGATTCCTTCACAGAGAAGGGATTTGACTTGGGGGGATTGTAGATCTAGATCTCCTCTCACTTTTCCCTTAAAAAGATGTAAGAATCATGGGAGGGAGAGGGAGTAAGAGAGCTCAAATAGGTCAACAATGGTGGTAAAAAACGAGGTCAAAATATGGGGAACCATTGGGGAAGAAGCCCCCTTTAAATAGGACAAGGAAAAACTGACCGTTTGGGCCAGATTCGCGCCCCACCAGAACTTCCGGCCTCCCACCGGAACTTCCGGCAAATAGAAACACAAGTTACTGAACCTGACTGGAACTTGGGCCGGAACTTCCGCTCAAGAAAAAACGCAGGACAACATTGCACAAAAACTTCAATAACTTTTGATTTCGGACTCCGTTTTTGATGATCTTGGGCTCGTTTTGAAGATAAAGAAAAGTTTTAAAAGATTATGCAAAGAAACATCATAGTACATCATGGAAGTATAAAACCAAATTGAGAAAGGTATGAACTCTCTAGAAGCGATGAACCGGTAAAACCTCCAAAACCCAAAACACAAGAAGTTGAGCTTGGAAACTCCGATTGGGCTGAAACCAATTTTGTTGGAAAAATAAAACCAAGTAGAACCCAACAAAATGTTAAATATTGGATACCACCAAGGGATAAAATATCAAGTATATATATGTGAAGTATCCCCTAAGGTGTGGAGCCGGAAAACTCGCAAGATAAAAAACCGCAATAAGAAATGCAAGGGAAATCCTTGGACGATGAACTAGAGCTTGTTATGATGATGAACACAAGCTCTATATCCTCTCATGGACAAGAACCAAATAACAACCCAGAAATATGATGCTATGAATGCAAAGGTTTGATCTCTCTTCGAACGATGCAATCGAGACACCCGCTTGAGAGCCCCTCTTGATAGTACGGCTATCTATCCTAAACCCGGTCTCCCAACTAACAACACGAGACCGGCAAAGAGAATCCCTATCAAGAACATACCTTTGCCTTGAGCATACCACTTGAACTTGATGTAGACTGTCTTGTTCTTCTATAGTGGGAATACCTTTCTTGTTTGCTCTTGCTTGATGAAGATGAAGACTTGCAAATTGCTCCCCCATACTCCATGGGGAAACCTCTTCTTTGAACTTGTCTTCGTCACCCCATGATCATGAGGATGGCAAGCTTCAAGCATGAGATCTTCTAGAGATGGCACATATTGAGCTTGCCCTTCTTCATCCCTTCTTGAGGTTGATCCATCTTGATGCAAATCTTTGCACTTGTCTTGATCAACCTTCAAGCTCCTTCTTTCTTCATGATTCCAATGGCACAAAGCCCTTGGACATTTCTTCAACTCTCAACCTTGAGACCAACACATGTCCCAAGCGACACCAATGGACAAACCTACAAGTGAAACTCAATTTACACATTAGTCCATAGAGATTGTCATTAACTACCAAAACCACACATAGGGGCATACATGCCCTTTCACAAGGGAAGTGATAGAAATCTCTTCGGTTGTAGATGTGTTGTTGCTACTAGGAAGAAAACAACGATCTCTTGTTCATGGAACATGTGGACTGTTTAACTTACACACTATGTTTAAAGCAGTTGTCTGTTGCTTGAAACTTAATACTGGAGGGGGTTCGGATGATAACCTGAAGGTGGACTTCTAGTCATAGATGCAGTTGGATGGCGGTCTATGTATCTTGTTGTATTGCCCAATCGAATCTCATAGGATCTTTCTGACTAGTAATTGCATTGTTATGCCTTGCTCAGTTCCTGTCAATTGGCCTGATGTAATTTGTTTACCCTTCATGCCATGTTGTTTATCTAAGGATAGCACCTCTAGTGAACTATGTAGGGGTTCGTAGCATGGAAAACAAAAAAATTCTACCGCATGCACACAAACAAGCCAAGATCTATCAACTATATTGTAGCAACGAGTCGATAGAAGCACCCACCCTCGAAGATTCCAAAGCGGTTAATGAGAGCAGATTCTCGTGGGTGATGTAGTCGTACACTTGCCGATCTCAAGATCGCGTAGACGATCCTTCCAGCGCTGCGTTCCGGCAGCGCTTCCGCAGTCGGTCACACGTTCGGTACTCGATTAAGACCTTCCTCTTCCTTGTTCCAGTAGGCAGCGGAGGTTGTAGTTCTCCCCTCGTGATTCCGGCAGCACGACGGCGTGGTGTCGGAAATAGAGTGAAGATCCCGGAGGGCTTCGCCTAAGCCGGATGCGATTTATGGTGGATTAGGGTTTCCCAGAGATCTAGGGTTTAGATGACTGGGAGGAGGAGGAGGTGTCGGCGGCGGCTAGGGCGGGGGCGGCGGCGGCGCGGGTATGTGGGGAGGGCTTGGCTCTTGTGGTGTTGGGGTAGCCCTCCCCCTCTATTTACGAGAGGGAGGGGCAGCCTTGGGAGGGGTGGGTTTGAATCCAAACCCAAACCCAAGTTGGATTGAGAGAAGGACTTGTTTCTTCTCCCACTAGGAAACCATTGTTCCAGTTTGACTTTTCAAACTTCCTGTTTGACTTTTAATTTAGAGCTTTATTTCTCTCTTGCAAATGTCAACACAAAGTGACCTAGGATATGATCCAATCATTCCACATATCCATGACACATTCATGGACCATTCCCCTTCCGGACCGGTGAACCTTCTGGACCCTTCTAGAACCTCTCCGATGAAAACATCGGAAACTTTCCCGAACTCCGGAATCGGACTTTCCTTATATGAATCTTATTCTCGACCATTTCGGATCTCCTCGTGATATCCCGGATCCCATTCGAGACTCCGAACAACATTTAGTATCCCTATTAACATTCCATATCTACTAAACAACATCGAATCCTTAAGTGTGTCTCCCTACGGTTCGTGAATTATGCGGACATGATCGAGACACTTCTCCGATCAATAACCAATAGAGGAATCTGGAAATTCATATGGCTCTCATATATTTCTATGATTACTTTGCGATCGAATGAACCACTTACATACGATACCAATTTCCTTTTGTCTCATGATAGTTTACTTATCCGAGGTTTTGACCGTCGGTATCTCTGCATACCTAGTTCAACCTCGTTACCGATAAGTACTATTTTCTCGTTCCCGTGATATGTGATCCCTTGTGAGCCAGTCACATGCTTGCAAGCTAATTGGATGACATTCCACCGAGAGGGCCCAGAGTATATCTATCCGTCATATGGATGGACAAATCCCACTCTTGATCCATGTGCCTCAACCCATACTTTTCGAACACTCAATGCCACCTTTATAGCCACCCAGTTATGGTGTGGTGTTTGATGTCATCAAAGCATCCTTCCGGTGATGGTGATTAACATGATCTCATGGTCGAAGGAATTAGGTTACTATGTATCAGAAAGCTTATAGCAAACGAACTATTGAAATGACTTGATCTTAATGCTACGCTTATCTATAGGAGTATGTCCATCATACCATTCTCCTAATGATATAATCTTGTTATTAATAACATTTCAATGTTCATGATCGAGAAACCACGATCATCTATCAATCAACAAGCTAGTATTATAAAGAGGCTTTACCAGGGACTCTAATTTAGTTTACAAATCACACAAGTATTAATGTTTCCGGTTAATACTATTATAGCATGAATGTAAACATTTATCATAAACACAAAGATATAATAATAACCACTTTTATTATTGCCTCTAGGGCATATCTCCAACAAACTATGGACCCCGGTCCAATCTTTATCATTGATACATCTTTTACTGTTACTTGTTTACTTGCTGTAAACCATTACCTTCCACACCATACGTTTAATCCTTTGTTACAACAAACCGGTGAACTTGACAACCTCACTGATTCGTTGGGGCAAAGTCTTGAGTTTGTGTTTTGCAGGTCTTCGCGTTTCTTACTGGCGTGTCGCACGTCGTGTGATGTTTCCTTCCTCCTACTGGTTTGATAACCTCGGTTTCTTACCGAGGGAAACTTGCTACCGTGCTGCTTCATACCTTGCTCTTGGGGTTTTCAATGAAGCGTCTCACGACAAGTGGTGGGCGCCATCAACATATCTAGGGAAGAACACAAATCTAGGGCGGGCTGGAGGACCTTTACTCTCATCAATGTCGATACCCCTACACCAGAGACAAAGAAGTCAAAGACCATGCATGAACATGTCATCTGATCCAAGATTCCCCTACACTCTGGTTGTTGTGGCGGCTGACGGAGGATAGTGAAACCAGCGACAGTGGCGACAACCGCCGCGGGTAGGAGTTGATCGTCTTTAGATCACCTCTTACAGGAGCCCTCTAGGAAAAGTTTCGGTAGTGTAGTAGGCATTCCGTTGGCTAAATTAGTCAAAGTATTTTCAAATCTTTTTCAATCAAGAATTAGTCAAAATATTTGATGTTTTTAATTAAAAAATTATACTCTCTTCGTTTCTAGATGTATGGTATATAATTTTGGCACAAAAATTAATAAATGCACGCGAAGAAAAATTACAATAGTCTGGGAAAGGATTGCCCGAGAAAATAGAGGTGTTTGCATGAGATAAGAAAATGAAATCAAATTCATAAATACCTGTCCAAACAAGTGGTTCGACGCAATACCCGATACATCTCAGATCTTTTCCCTCAAAAATTTATATGCCCTATATAAAAAATTGGCAGGAGTACCACTGACCATGTTCTTCATTATCTTGACTGGACCCTGCATTTCACCTTTCTTTGTAAAACAAACCAAATATCTTCACTTCCTAATGTTACCAATGTCGATAGGACGGGTACCATTTTGACTTTTCAATAGATTTTTTTTTCAATACAAGCCCGATAATATCACATTTAGGAGCCACTTCCACCTATAGAAAGGTGAAGGGATGTGTCACCTTGGTGCAACCCTTATATAAAGGGGAGGGAAGGTGTCCAAGGGAGGCAATAAGCCAGCCACACCTCCCTGACCTTAGGCCGCCACCACCCCACTGATGACCCAAACCCTACGAAGCACCAGAAGCCTACGAGCCACCTCTCTCGCGCAAAAGCACTTCCAAAATCTTACCTCCTTCAAACTCTAATGGAGCGGGTGATCCAGGGGGATTTGACCTTCATGGAGTTGGTTCTCACATTTGTTGATGTGTTGGCTCACACGGCAACGTAGTGACGCTACACCAAAACACATGGATACCTCAGAGGCATTGTATCCTTAGGATTCGATCGTGTGAAGCATCGCGGGGACAAAATTGTCACAACTAACTGGTATAACCAAGATGCGGAGTCGCAGGACTTCATCGATAACGTCATCAAGTCCATTACGTTGATGTCATCAACTACTCATCAAGGGCACGACCCTTGTGAGCTACACCTCGGTAGTGATCTTGGGTTGTTTGTGCGTGGTGATTTTTTGTTTTGCATGGCACTTTCCTCGACAAATTGTTCATCCTTGTGATGTCAAGTTTGGTTCCACCTTTTGCCTAGGTTTTTAATACCGCTTGCTCTCTCTGCTTGTCACTTTTTGGGTTGCACTAAAAATTATATTATGTAAACCACATATTAATGCGGTAATTCTTTGTCAAAACCCTTTCTTAACTAAAATTAATATGCCCTACGTTCGAGAATTGAGATATTAGTATTTTATATTTTACCCCATTTATCAAAGAGTTGGATGGCCAGACCTATGTATTAGATCGACTCAAGTGGCAATTGACTTAGAAACTATATATGTAACAAGGAACCGAAATATAAAAAAATAGAATTTTTTAAATGTTGGGAAAAGAAGACTTGCCTCACTCGTAAAATATGAATGGAGTGATACTTGTTCTAACATCTTGTAGAATTATAATGCAAATAATAATGCAATCTTTTGATACTTTGAGTTTATTTAAAACAAGGCAGGAGCTTCGCCTTCTCGTTGATTGAGGGGAAGGAAACGGGATGCCAAAGCCAAAAAATAAATAGCATTACATCTCACAATCAAAAGCATAATTTAAGGGATAAGCTTGTCAAGACCCCAAGCTTCAGCGCATATCAACAAATTTCCTTATTCTTTGGTTTTGCTAAAGACCACCACTGTTGTAGAGCGTATTATTATGAAAACATGTGTGTTTCTTTCCTTCTATATTTTCCAGCAAACAAGGATGACCACGGAGCTAACTCCTTTAGATGGGATTCCGGGCCAAATTTGTCCCAATTGACGCCACCGAGAAGCTCAGATTCAACGATTGGTGGGAGAAACTTGGGATCCAAATCCAATAGGAAATTGTCTCCCACATTCGTTTGGAGTAATTATACGATTGTAACAATAGATTGGACTTATTACTATTCAGTTTACCACATTTAGAAATTTAAGAATCTAGATTTTAGTTCCACAAGATTGTGTAATAAAAATTTAGGTTAACAAGTGAAATTTACCTAGGCAATACTATAGTCTATATATAAAACGACAATATAATAAAGAAGTTAAAACAAAGTGTGATTTTTTTTGAGAAACACAATACAAACACAGACGCTCACAATGCGTACATACACTCACCCTATGAACACACGCACGCACACCCTACCCCTATGAGCACCTCCGAAATACTGAGCCGGCGGGTCTTGAGATTCACGAAGTCACCGCAGACGCCTCGCTATCGACGAGAACGCCGCCTCCCACTGAAAAAATATTCCCCTATAAACTATGGTTCA
This sequence comes from Avena sativa, assembly GCA_916181665.1. Lineage (NCBI taxonomy): Eukaryota > Viridiplantae > Streptophyta > Magnoliopsida > Poales > Poaceae > Avena > Avena sativa. Next base: position 357,402,783 of record OV702295.1, read on the forward strand.
GCTTCTAGTTCATGTCTGACAAATACCCTAGAAAAATAACTACATGCAGTGCCATGTTTTTTTTTTGCGGGAAAAAAGACAGCCATGAGCTTTATTGCGTTAAAATTTAGGTGGCAGACATCTACATCATCGGTATTTTGTTTTGGCAAACCTTTTTTCTCCTTTTTTTACCGAGTGAACCGATATTCTAGTCAATTTTTCCACTTTTGTAACCATTGTAAGTGACTGTGCACTCTAGCTGATTGTCGTGGTGGTATCACGGCATATGCCATGGGTAGGCTAAAGTTGGGGCCGATGGACGTAGAAGAATCCGGGGAGGGATGATGCAGTGAAGACCGCACTCGTATGAACAAAGAGGAATACAATGTATATTGGATTGAAGCTCTCAAGTGGAGATAACACCTCATTCTATACATCTAATCTCTTATAATCTTGTCATACTTGTGGCTACAATCATGCTCTTGAGCTGTATCTCCTATCCTTCTATCTAGATCTCTCTGTGAGAGTGGAGGAAGTGGAAGAAGGAGAGCTCCTAGTGAGCAGAGAGGGGAGGAGCCCTTCGGGGCCTCTCCTCTAACGATCCCCCTGGTGCTCCTTATAAAGGGGAGCCCAGGGGACAATTCTTGTACTTCACGCTTAGCATCTACATGGCATATTCCGGGCATCTTCTAGAGATGCTGAGCATATGCCTTGGCATCTTTGGAGATGCCAGGCATATTCCCTAGCATCTTATTTGATGCTAATAGCATATCCCTAGCATCTTCTTGGATGCCATTGGCATATTCTCTATGACCATGTGCCAGTCTGAGCCATGGGCGTCCCAAGACTGACACGATACTTGCTGGTCTTGCCTCGGCTTGATCCTATATCGTTGTTGACTTGCATGTAGCTTCCTCGGATGAATAAAGAGTGATCTGGGGTGATATACCTCGGCCCAGATGCCCTGTACGAAGTGGAGATCCGGCCTACTTCCTAATTAACTCGGCCTGGGCCAAAAGAGGCCCGGCCGAGTTACTTCAGCCTTTTGCCGAGCCAAGCAGGCCAGGTCAGATGCTTCATTCGTCCCAGGTGGGTCTCCCTTCGTGGCCCAAGCCAATTGATCCGAGGGTGCCAGCCCGCAGTGGGCCGAACCATCCAAGATCGGCCCAGCCGGGAAACTTGGCGGGGTGCTATGGTGAAACTGCTCGTGGTGGGCCGGGTTGCTCCTCAGTCGGCCCATCCGGAGCTCCTTGTTGGTCCATCACGAAGCGGTGGCGAGGAAGCGTGGGAGTCGGGGGAGTCCTCGGTGCAGGAGCGGGGTGCTGTGTTGGCGAGAACGGGGGAGATGGTTTGGCGGGGAAGTGGAGCGGTCGAGGTAGGAGGCCCGTGGTGGGCTGACTTAGGCTTAGGTCGGCCCACCCGGGGGAATGTCTTGACGTGGTCGACTCGGCAATGATGGGCCGACTGAACTGATTTCTGCTTTGATTCGGCCCATGGGTGTTTGAACCAGGCTGACTTTTACATAATTCGGCCTAACGGTTTCTTTTCCTTTTGTTCCTTTCTATATTATTTATGACATCATCAAATGGCCTTATCTTATGCATAAACCTCTTCACATTGCTTTATGCACTCGCTGAATCTCCTTATAGCTCAACTCTGGGGTACCCGGGGTCATATCCCCGACATTAGTCCCCGAGGCCATGTGGGATTCGTAGAATCGCTCATGGGCTTTATATCTAAACGTACTCGTTGAATCTCCCGGTGGCAACTGCCGCAGATGATGGTCGCCGGCCGGTGGTGGTAGCGCGGTGGCATCAATGCCCCGCGATGGGCCGAGCGGTCTTTATTCTAGCCCGCCTGGGCGAGGCGACGAGGGAGCTCGGCATCGAGGTGGATCGGTGAAGACTCCATCCTGGCGGGACGACGGGGATGCTCCCGCTGGAAGTTTTGGTGTGGTCATTGGCAGGGGCGGCGCCTGGGAACGGGCCGGGTTAGGTGATCGGGCCCAGTGGGGATAATACGTGACTCGGCCTTTACCAATCTGATTTGGCTCAGGACTTAGCTAGCTCGGCCCAGCCGCTGTTGATTCGGTCCAGGACACACTGATTCGGCCTATATAGGCCCTGGCCAGGCCGAATCTGATCTAGTTCGGCCCAGAAGTCATATTTCCTTATATCTTCTTTCATTCAATTTTCATATTCTCTTCAATTATCATTTTCTCATGTATGTTTCTTATTGACTTACTTAATTCATCAACTCTGGGGTACCCAGGGGTACACACCCGACATTAGTCCCCGAGGCTATGCGGGACTCGTAGAGTCGTGCATAGGCTTTATACCAAGTATCTCCAGAGTTGTTTATCCGGATTAGAGTCTTTTCATATATCATTGATTTCTGTCCCTCTAAGGTACTGGTTCATAACCCTTTGGGGTAAGTTTTTTGACTTCTGGACTGCTTTGGCATTGGTTATAATCCCTTCGGATAAGTTTTTTGACTTCTGGCCTGCTTTGGCATTGGTTATAATCCCTTTGGATAAGTTTTTGGACCTCTGGCATTCTTGGGCATTGGTCATAACCTCTTTGGGTAAGTCTCTAGACCTCTGGCCTTCTTGGGTAATGGTCATAACCTCTTTGGGTACGTTTCTAGACTTCTGGCCTTCATGGGAACTGGTCATAACCCCTTTGGGTAAGTTTCTGGACTTCTGGCTTTCTTGGGCGCTGGTCATAACCCCTTCGGGTAAGTTATGAGTCCTGGCCTTCTTGGGCACTGCTCTTTTAACCTCATTGGGTAAGTTATGAGTTCTGGCCTTATTGGGCACTGCTCTTTTAACCCCATCGGGTAAGTTATAAGTTCTTGCCTTCTTTGGCATTGCTCTTTTAACCCCATCGGGTAAGTTATGAGTTCTTGCCTTCTTTGGCATTTCTCTTTTAACCCCATTGGGTAAGTTATGAGTTCTTGCCTTCTTTGGCATTGCTCTTTTAACCCCATTGGGTAAGTTATGAGTTCTTGCCTTCTTTGGCATTGCTCTTTTAACCCCATTGGGTAAGTTATGAGTTCTTGCCTTCTTTGGCATTGCTCTTTTAACCCTATTGGGTAAGTTATGAGTTCTGGCCTTCTTGGGCACTGCTCTTTTAACCCCATTGGGTAAGTTATGAGTTCTTGCCTTCTTTGGCATTGCTCTTTTAACCCCATTGGGTAAGTTATGAGTTCTGGCCTTCTTGGGCACTGCTCTTTTAACCCCATTGGGTAAGTTATGAGTTCTTGCCTTCTTTGACATTGCTCTTTTAACCCCATCGGTTAAGTTATGAGTTCTTGCCTTCTTTGGCATTTCTCTTTTAACCCCATTGGGTAAGTTATGAGTCCTTGCCTTCTTTGGCATTGCTCTTTTAACCCCATTGGGTAAGTTATGAGTTCTGGCCTTCTTGGGCACTGCTCTTTTAACCCCATTGGGTAAGTTATACTGAGCATCTGTTTCCAAATCCGAGTTATTTTACTCAAAATTGACTTATGTCTTAAGTCTGAGTCCTCTGACTCAAATCCGAGTTATATGACTCAAATCCGAGTTACCTCATTCCAAATCCGAGTTACTTTACTCAACTTTGACTTACATCTCAAATCTGAGTCATCTGATTCAAATCCGAGGTATATGACACAAATCTGAGTTATCTCATTCCAAATCCGAGTTACTTTACTCAATTTTGACTTACATCTCAAATTTGAGTCATCTGACTCAAATCCGAGGTATATGACTCAAATCTGAGTTATCTTATTCCAAATCCGAGTTACTTTACTCAATTTTGACTAACATCTCAAATCTGAGTCATCTGACTCAAATCCGAGGTATATGACTCAAATCCGAGTCATTTGTTCGCCACAATATAACTTGATTTGGCGCGATGACGTTAATTTGCCTTTGATATGGATGCGAGATATAGATCCGAGATAAAATTTTGGGATATGATAATAGGGCTAACCGCTGAGAGATCTGATTCGAGATGTAGATATGAGATATAGATTCGAGATATGATAAGCTGGCCAATTGTCATCCGAGATATGGGATAACCTGGCAAGATGGTGAAATATCAATCCGAGTCATAACATAACCTGGCAATCTGTCGAACTGAATAAAGCTTCGACCCGAATCAGAGATATGATTAGTACGCCGAGTCTGAATACAAATCCGGATTATAATATACCCTGGCAAGCTGAATCAAACGTTAGTCCGAATCAGAGACAATCTACTGAGCTGAGTTAAAGGTTAATCCGAAGCATAAAATAAATTGACTCAATTTATATCTGAATCATCAAGAAGCTGGCGGGTAAGCTGAGTTAAAGGATAATCCAAAGCATAAGTAAACTGACTCAAAATCTATCTGAATCACAAATAAGCAGGCTTAACTTATGGCTGAGTTATAAATAAGCTGGCTGGAGAGCTGAGTTAAAGGATAAACCAAAGCATAAGTAAACTGACTCAAAATCTATCTGAATCACAAATAAGCAGACTCAACTTATGGCCAAGTTATAAATAAGCTGGCTGGGGAGCTGAGTTAAAGGATAAACCAAAGCATAAGTAAACTGACTCAAAATCTATCTGAATCACAAATAAGCAGACTCAACTTATGGCCGAGTTATAAATAAGCTGGCTGGGGAGCTGAGTTAAAGGATAAACCAAAGCATAAGTAAACTGACTCAAAATCTATCTGAATCACAAATAAGCAGACTCAACTTATGGCCGAGTTATAAATAAGCTGGCTGGGGAGCTGAGTTAAAGGATAAACCAAAGCATAAGTAAACTGACTCAAAATCTATCCGAATCACAAATAAGCAGACTCAACTTATGGCCGAGTTATAAATAAGCTGACTGGGGAGCTGAGTTAAAGGATAAACCAAAGCATAAGTAAACTGACTCAAAATCTATCTGAATCACAAATAAGCAGACTCGGCTTATGGCCGAGTTATAAATAAGCTGGCTGGGGAGCTGAGTTAAAGGATAAACCAAAGCATAAGTAAACTGACTCAAAATCTATCTGAATCACAAATAAGCAGACTCAACTTATGGCCGAGTTATAAATAAGCTGGCTGGGAAGCTGAGTTAAAGGATAAACCAAAGCATAAGTAAACTGACTCAAAATCTATCTGAATCACAAATAAGCAGACTCAACTTATGGCCGAGTTATAAATAAGCTGGCGGGGGAGCTGAGTTAAAGGATAAACCAAAGCATAAGTAAACTGACTCAAAATCTATCCGAATCACAAATAAGCAGACTCAACTTATGGCCGAGTTATAAATAAGCTGGCTGGGGAGCTGAGTTAAAGGATAAACCAAAGCATAAGTAAACTGACTCAAAATCTATCTGAATCACAAATAAGCAGACTCAGCTTATGGCCGAGTTATAAATAAGCTGGCTGGGGAGCTGAGTTAAAGGATAAACCAAAGCATAAGTAAACTGACTCAAAATCTATCTGAATCACAAATAAGCAGACTCAACTTATGGCCGAGTTATAAATAAGCTGGCTGGGAAGCTGAGTTAAAGGATAAACCAAAGCATAAGTAAACTGACTCAAAATCTATCTGAATCACAAATAAGCAGACTCAACTTATGGCCGAGTTATAAATAAGCTGGATGGTGTATAGATCTAAATCAACATAATGTTTTCTTAATCCAAAGGTGACTCTACGGATAAGTTGACTAGTCCCCGGGTTAAGTTATTTTCTCCCCGGGGTGAAGGATTGAGTGTAGGTGGCTGATTTATCTGGCACTTACAGTATACTTGGAGAAGTGTTTTAGTTAGTCTTGCTAGGTCATACCTGCCCCGCTGAGTTACCTGGTACTTACAGTAAGCTTGGAGTAGTGCTTGAGTCCTTCTTGCTGAGTCTTACCAGCTTTGATGAGTTAGACTTGGAGAGCCTCTGCGCTTACCTCTTTGTTCTCTGTTGACTTGGTGAAGCTGAATGAGCCCTATGAGGAAGAAGTGGATGAAGATGTTCCCGTCCGGATGGAAACCCAACCAACGCCACTAGAAGGCCCCACGGTGGGCGCCAAATGTCGTGGTGGTATCACGGCATATGCCATGGGTAGGCTAAAGTTGGGGCCGATGGACGTAGAAGAATCCGGGGAGGGATGATGCAGTGAAGACCGCACTCGTATGAACAAAGAGGAATACAATGTATATTGGATTGAAGCTCTCAAGTGGAGATAATACCTCATTCTATACATCTAATCTCTTATAATCTTGTCATACTTGTGGCTACAATCATGCTCTTGAGCTGTATCTCCTATCCTTCTATCTAGATCTCTCTGTGAGAGTGGAGTAAGTGGAAGAAGGAGAGCTCCTAGTGAGCAGAGAGGGGAGGAGCCCTTCGGGGCCTCTCCTCTAACGACCCCCTGGTGCTCCTTATAAAGGGGAGCCCAGGGGACAATTCTTGTACTTCACGCTTAGCATCTAGATGGCATATTCCGGACATCTTCCAGAGATGCTGAGCATATGCCTTGGCATCTTTGGAGATGCCAGGCATATTCCCTAGCATCTTATTTGATGCTAAGAGCATATCCCTAGCATCTTCTTGGATGCCATTGGCATATTCTCTATGCCCATGTGCCAGTCTGAGCCATGGGCGTCCCAAGACTGACACGATACTTGCTGGTCTTGCCTCGGCTTGATCCTATATCGTTGTTGACTTGCATGTAGCTTCCTCGGATGAATAAAGAGTGATCTGGGGTGATATACCTCGGCCCAGATGCCCTGTACGAAGTGGAGATCCGGCCTACTTCCTAATTAACTCGGCCTGGGCCAAAAGAGGCCCGGCCGAGTTACTTCAGCCTTTTGCCGAGCCAAGCAGGCCGGGTCAGATGCTTCATTCGTCCCAGGTGGGTCTCCCTTCGTGGCCCAAGCCAATTGATCCGAGGGTGCCAGCCCGCAGTGGGCCGAACCATCCAAGATCGGCCCAGCCGGGAAACTTGGCGGGGTGCTATGGTGAAACTGCTCGTGGTGGGCCGGGTTGCTCCTTAGTGGGCCCATCCGGAGCTCCTTGTTGGTCCATCACGAAGCGGTGGCGAGGAAGCGTGGGAGTCGGGGGAGTCCTCGGTGCGGGAGCGGGGCGCTGTGTTGGCGGGAACGGGGGAGATGGTTTGGCGGGGAAGTGGAGCGGTCGAGGTAGGAGGCCCGTGGTGGGCCGACTTAGGTTTAGGTCGGCCCACCCGGGGGAATGTCTTGACGTGGTTGACTCGGCAGTGATGGGCCGATTGAACTGATTTCTGCTTTGATTCGGCCCATGGGTGTTTGAACCAGGCTGACTTTTACATAATTCGGCCTAACAGTTTCTTTTCCTTTTGTTCCTTTCTATATTATTTATGACATCTTATCTTATGCATAAACCTCTTCACATTGCTTTATGCACTCGCTGAATCTCCTTATAGCTCAACTCTGGGGTACCCGGGGTCATATCCCCGACACTGATGTAGATGCCATGAATTCTATCTGTTTGTCTAAAAAAACGAAGGAACTATTTGTGGTCATTGTGTATTTTCAGTGCCTCTGGTTTCGCTAGTTTCCAGCACTGATATACACAGCCTTTTCTCTATGAATCGAGAAGCTTCCGAGCTTTTTTCTGGCCATGATTTCCGAAAGCAGTCACGGACAAGCAAAGTAGTGTAACTATCATTGGTGCGAAAAATTGCTGTAAAGTAGAATGCGACCCCAGGTTACGTGAGGACGTTCCACTAGCTCTTGTAGTCGCCATAGGTTTGGCTCGCAATCAATCAATCTGGGGTTGCTAAAACAGGCCATCGAAAACGTCCTTGGGAGAACGAAGTTCAGAATTCGCCTGAAGAGCTGCTAAACAAAACTAACAAAACCATGCGTCTGCTGGATTTTTTTTTTTGGCTCGATCGAGAAGTTCTGGGAGGTTCCGCAAACACGTGACAGCCCAAATACGTCCACCCCCGCTGGTCATTTTCTTGGTTTTACGGACGCGTCAATTTCGTAGCGGGAAAAAACCCGCGGAGAATTCCCAGTACGTGTTTGTCCCGCCGCAGAAGCCAAGGGGCGACGGCGACACGTGTTCCCCGGATAGATCGATACTATATTCGATTCCGTTCGTTTTCATCGCGGCCGTATTCTGGTGTCCATCCTTTTTTCTGCCTTGCGTATCTATGGGAGCCTCGAAAGGTTGGCCGACTCGTCGCCCTGCATAGCAATGCGTAGTACGGCTGGTTCGGAGCCAAGTGGGGCACGTCGACGATAACACGGTGAACCTGTTTTTAAGATGCTGGCCGGAGTTACCGGCACGCCTACGGGTGAGCTGTGAACCTCACGTTCGCTTCACGTTCCCGCTGGAGTTTGGCCGGCGGCCAGGCACTTGTGGTCCACGCGAACGCACGGCGCCGGGCCGGTTCACGCGGCCGAACCCGCGCCTTCCGGCGGCCAGGCAGTGCAGGGCGGCGGACGGACACGCCAGCGCCTCCAGGTTTACCGGCACGACGCCGCGCCGCGCCGCTCGTTTTGTTTAAGGTAAGTATAGGCAGCGCGCGACCGTCGCACCGCACCAGCCGACCTGCCGCACTCGCGCCCGCGCCCGGGCCGGGGAAAGCTCCACATGTCCTCTCGGCGCCAGCGCGACCACCGCCCTCGCTCCACGTCTCGCCTACGCGCCATCCTCTCGCGTTCCTGGCTCAAACCTTCCATCTTGGAAAGTGAAGGACCACTGCACTGCGCTTTCTTTTGATGATGATTAATAAAGAGATCTTCAAACGATTTTTATTCGACCGTAATTCTTTCTTCACGACGGAAAATGCGGATGCGCGTGCCCGGACAAGTTGAGACCGACCGTGGCTGACAGTAATGTGGTACTGCTGGCACTGGCAGGGAGATTTATTACGTACTCCCGTATTTATGAATGTTCTCTTTTCTTGAGTACTAACACATATGCCCTTGGGAGATAACATATTTACACCAGATATTCTTAACGCAACTTGTTACTCCCTCCTTCACGGTTTGCACTTTGCAGGACGGTCTACAAAAATCTCACGGACCTAAGCGTGAATGTATTGGCTAAAAATTAGGCCTATTAGTGAGCGGTTAAGGCGCATGCATTGGTGGAAGACTGTTGCATGCATGAAAGTTGGGAGGAAAGATGTCACATTAATTAACAATTAATTTTTATGCGTCTAGGAACGTTGCAGTTTTGGAAAAACCCAAATTTGATTAGGCGCCCTGCAAACCGTGAAGGAGGTAGTACCGTCTTGATCAATGACCTTAGGGAAGGTGCCGTCCAATGGTTATATGAGCTTGCTTGTGAACAATGTAAAGTAGGAAAGCGATATTTTCTCTTGCAAACAGCATTATAGCTACCGGCATCCAATCAAGGAGTAGAGTACTCAAAGGGGAAAAAGATAGAGAAGTGACATGTTTAAGTGGTCATATATTAAATTAAAAAGGTGGGACACATGACTAGTGTGCAAGCATAAAAAATTCTGCAACTTTTTATGCTACCAATGCACTTGTTATTTAAATAGTTACCTCCAATATAAAATTTAGTTTCTTTTTCTAATAAATTTTCGAAATCTAATATATGTATGTTTAACCATATATATATAAGAGAAATTTACTAGCATCAAGAACATATTTTAACATTACCAGACTTATCATGAAATTAAGCGCATGCAGAACTTTGATTAAATGATGCGTTTTCAACAATGTAGAGCATTGTCTACGTAAAAGTCGAGTAGAACTCTTAACAATATGTAAGAGTCAATGGTTAAACAAAGGTTAACCACAAAAAAAAGTTTAAATAAAGGTTGTGCCTTGTTCAGAAAATATGTAGTACTACTTATTATTCTCTTTATTTGAAAATACAAAATGTTTTGGTGTTTTCTAAAATACACGTATATATGTGTCTTTTATTTTTCTCTGAACTTTTTTTTTGCGGGTACTATTTTTCGCGATTTTTTTTAATAATACGAATTAATTATTTAATTTGAGTTCTATTATGCGTTTTTTCGAAATTCCAGATCTAGCACTTTGTCGGCCAGGGGCAAGCCGACTGGGCCAATCGGCCTGGCCCTGGCCGACTGCATGTGGCACCATGCAGTCGACCCTGTCCCACACATGCAGTCGGCCAGGAGCAAGCCGATTGGCTCAGTCGGTCTGGCCCAGGCCGATTAGTGCAATCGGCCAGACCTAGACCGATTGCCTAATCGTCCTGCCCCTAACAAAATCCTGCATGATCAATGCAGCCCTAATCATCCGCCGCTGTTTTCCTCGCCAATCCTTCGCGCCGATTTTTCCGCCATCGCGCCGATTTTTTCCGCCAGTACTTCCCGCCCTTTGTTCCCGCCACTACTTCCCGCCCTTTTTTCCCGCCACTACTTCCCGCCTTTTTTTCCCGCCTATTCGCTTCGGTGCCTCTATAAATCCGGGCAACGAGATGTATCCTTTACCAGTTCATCTCTTCCTCCTCTTACTCTCTCATTTCCCTCCTCTCCTCTTGCTCTCGCATTTCCCTCCACTCCTCTCCACTATGACCGACGCGTTTCCCTGGCCTGTAGATATGTCCATTGGACTTTTCTTCATAGCCAGAACTGTTGAGATAGGCGATAAACCAGCCGACTGGGATACGTTGGTATCGAACCATGATGCTCTCGTTATACTTGGTAAGTCACTTTATCTAAGAGGGTGGAAACTGAAGACCCCAAATCAGGTACGAGCAGAGCTTCTCAGGATCAAGGCAAGGTGGGACAAGCTCACCTTCAAGAGTGAAGCTCGCATGATGGAGCAGGCTAATGCACCTTGGTCCTGGATAGAAGAGAGCGAAGATGAGGATGATATCTTCATGCCGCCACCCGTTGGAAGCAAGGCAAGAGCTGAGTGGGACAAGAGGCAGGAGAAGAAGAAAGCGCAGGCCAAGAAGAGTCAAGCTGACATGACGGAGCAGGTTGTGGCACCTAGGGCCTGGATAGAAGAGAGCGAAGATGAGGATGATATCTTCATGCCGCCACCCGTTGGAAGCAAGACGAGAGCTGAGTGGGACAAGAGGCAGGAGAAGAAGAAAGCGCAGGCCAAGAAGAGTCAAGCTAACATGATGGAGCAGGTTGTGACACCTAGGGCCTGGATAGAAGAGAGCGAAGATGAGGATGATATCTTCATGCCGCCACCCGTTGGAAGCAAGGCGAGAGCTGAGTGGGACAAGAGGCAGGAGAAGAAGAAAGCGCGGGCCAAGAAGAGCAAGTGCGAGGGATCGTCCAAGGAAAAGGGCGAGGCATCATCGAAGGGAAAGGGAAAGGCATCATAGTAGGGATTGATAGGACTCTTATTTATGTACCGCAAGTTATGTTGAACTGTGTTGCAATAAAAATCGTGAAATGATAGAATGGTGTCTCATATATAGGTAGATATATGTCTCATACATAAGTAGATGTCTCATGCATAGATAGACATGTTTCATACATAGATAAATATATGTCTCATACATAGATAAATATATGTCTCAGCGACGTCGTCTGCCGCGACGCTCGGGTGGTGGGTTAGGAGGCGTCGTCCAACCGAACCTGTGGGGCGGCCGAACCTGTCGGGGAGGAATCACCGACCCGTGCTCATCGTATTGAGTCTCCTGTGTGGAAGTGCCCTGTTACCTCTGAGGACAAAGTTATATGACTCAGCTAGGTTTGTAGTCATGACACCATACCTAGCTCCATGTGTATCGTGTAACAAAGACCACCTCTCCAAAGGCTCGTGCTCTATCCACTGTTGGAAGTTCTTGATCGATCTGCCGAGCCTTCTCCTTGTACCAGGTGGATCAAATCCAGGCAAGTCACAAAGCCCTACAGGATCTTCCTCCACAGGCGCAGCTCCAGTAGCTTGATGTGCAGCTACTGCTGCTTGATGTGCAGCTACGGCTGCGTTTTGCGCAGCTTTCCTTGCCCTCACATGTTTCTGAGTAAATTCATCGAGCTTTGCGCGTATGAAATCGTGCTTCCATTCTTGGTTCTGCTTGCACAATTTTTTGAATAGATTCATGAGGTTCTTGTTTCTGAACTGCGAGAAGAAATTAGCACCCAAATGGCGCATGCACCATCGGCTTTGCATGTCAAGCCAAGGTGTTTGCTCTTCTGGCCCTGGCTGTGTCAGCCGTTTTACGGCATTGAGTATACCTGCATGCCTATCATGAATGATGCACACATTGGGCTTGTCTTTCACAACTGCTATTTTGAGCTGCCTGAAGAACCATGTCCAACTTTCAGTGTTTTCGCCCTCCACGAAAGCAAATGCGAGTGGGACAATCTGATTGTTGCCGTCTTGACCAATGGCGGTAAGAATCTGACCCTTGTACTTGCCAGTTAGAAAAGTACCGTCTACACATATCACTGGACGACAATAAGTGAAAGCTTGGATGCATACAGCAAAAGAGAAGAACACTCGATGAAGCACCTTCATGGATGGATCCTCGGATATCACATAATATTGTATGTCGACATAGGTGCCTGGGTTTCTATCCTGCAGTGTCTGAAGTTGTCGGACCACAGAGTCATACGCGTCTCTAAACGAACCAAACCTCTCCTCAAGAGCCCTTTGCTTTGCCCTCCAAGCCTTGCCATACGAAATGGAGTACTTAAACCGGGTCTTTACTTTCTTCTGTATACTGGGTACTGTCATCGCTTTGCACTCTACTAAGTCCGTGTAAAGCAGCCGAGCTAGAAGTGTGGAGGAGAGGTTAAGATGATCTTCAGGAACATTGTGTAGCTCACATGTGTGCTGCACATAGTCGCTCACCAACCAAGTTGTGTCATACGTAGGGACATAGGCATGCACCCTGCCTGGACAATTTATATCCACGCATTCCATTGTCAAGTATTTCTTAGAGGACACCGTTGTTTTCAAAACCCTGTGTGTTGACATTGCCCAAGCAACGACTGCATCTTGCAAATGTTGCTTGTCTTGATATCTGGCACCCTGGGCAATTCTGTTGCTGTGATATTCCCACGCAGAATCATGACCATCATCAACGGTCATTCCGGTTGACATGTTTTGATTCCATGAAGCAGGAATCGGCATGTCCTCTCCACCATTGCCTTCTCCATCAGAATCATCAGGGTCATCAGAATCACCACTCTCACCATCCATGTAATCCTCCTCTTCCATCATGTTCTGCATGCCTCCATCTTCCTCGTCCGCATCTGCCTCTCCACTGTAGTCTTCTTCACCTCCGGCCTGACTGCTCTGCCCCGATTCATAACCACCGCCTCCTCCTCCTCCTATCTGACTGCTCTGCCCCGATTCATAACCATCGCCTCCAGCACTGGACATAGAGTACATCCCGTAACTTGAATCAGCACTATGGCGCGAAACATGTCCACCATCGATCTCCTTCAAGACAGGAAGCACTAATGCGCGAGGGTTTACATGCCTATCTTCGCAGCCTTTTAACCACTTAAACCAGTCTCTGTCTGTATCTACATGTCTTAAAGTCCAGCAAATATTTTTTCTTGACTTTGTCCATAATGCTTGCACGCTTACGGTGTACGTCTCGATGTTATAGCCTAAACATCCTATCAACCATTCCTTCAACTGACTAACACTCCAGGTTTGAGGGGCAGCCAAATCTAACTGTGTACACATAAACTCTCCCAGGTCTGCTCCAAAGTCATTTATTCGAACATTCCCAGGACCGTAATAAAACACGAACTTCACTAAATTGGTCATCTCTGCTGACATAAAATAAACAACCTAATCAATTAATTATCGACAACGCGTATAACTTTGGGCAATGCTTGCAAATATTCTAAAAAATATGATATTACTGCTATCGGTCAATATTGCTACTAATCCACCGGCCAAATTTTTGTGCCTAATCCATCGGTCAAATATTGCTACTAATCCATCGGCCAAATTTTTACTAATCAACTAGCCAAATATTCTAATAGACTAACCATACGACGAACGTACGTAACCATATACAATATCCATTGATTATCGAGGGATTAGAGTTTACCCTTGAAGCGAGAGAAGCTACCACCAACACAGCTCGAACACTGCTCCACCACCACAGCCTCAGCTCCTCCACCACAGCTCCACCACCATTGCCATTGCTCCACCACAACTCCACCACCGTTCCTCCAACAAACCAACACCAAATCAAGCCATGAGCTAACCCATCCGTAGATCGGGCTTCCACTCCCTCTCTAATGGTTTTGGATTGAAGTTTTTGTGGTCAAATCGAGCAAAATCTGAGAAAAAAGGTGGCTAGAAATGAAGGACACGAAGGGAAGAGAGAGAGGCAGCAGCTGGCCAGGCGCGTCGCGTGGAGAAGAAGGGCCAGGCGCGGCGGCGTCGCCCTTATCTGGCCCCAGTCGGCCTGCGCCTGGCCGACTGGACCTGTCGACCGTTGTGGGTCCCGCGGCCCCACTGACCGACCTGCTGTCGGCTGTCTGCTGGACAATTGCGCTCCTGTCGGCCAGGGCCTGGCCGATTGGCCCAGTCGGCTTTCCCCTGGCCGACAAAGTGTTAGATCTGGAATTTCGAAAAAACGCATAATAGAACTCAAATTAAATAATTAATTCGTATTATTAAAAAAAAATCGCCTATTTTTCTCCGAACTTACACGATAAAAGATGTTTGGATACATGTATTTAGAAAACTAAAACATCTTATAATTTAGAAAGGAGGAAGTATTCTCATGTTTGATACTAGATGTCTGAATACGTGTATTTAGACTAAAACATCTTATAATTTAGAAAGGAGGAAGTATTCTCATGTTTGATACTAGTACTAGAAGTTTTTGTTTTGGTGAGAATTTGACAGCAGGAGCTAACGAACAACTTTTTTTTTCAATTGAGAGCGCTATGTGTTGTAAATTTGTCTACACATCTGAACTCTGAACGTCTCTAGTGAAATAAATGACAATGATGCGCTGCGTTAATTGTGTACAGCTGTTACCGTTGTACTAACTGTACGCATTGCGCCCAACGGGTGTACCAGAACCAACCAGAGCATTTACGCAAAACCCTCGAATTAGGGCACAAAAACTGTACACACGGAGAGACTCCAGCATCAACTGGCTAAAAATAAACCCATAACAACAATACAAGCAAACGGCGAGGGGCAGATTGCAGAAAGCCATATAATCACCGGGGGAAAATACAAACGAGGGGACGGGAAAAATATCTGAAGCAAGCAAAGAGTCCCAGCCCAACCGTATGCTCCACGGAGAGCCACCCAGCCACAGAACCAACCCCTACGATAGAAGGAAGACCCGTAGCCCCGTCCGTAGGGGGAGGAACAGAGGAAAGGAAACAATCGAGCAATAGTTTTCGGGGAGCCGTTAAGCTGCCTCTGCCTCGCTCGCTCCTCCTTCACCCTCGCCGGCTGCTCCACCTAATCCCCTCCGCTTTGTCTCGCCCTCCCCCTCCACCACCCGTCGATGGCGGCCGTCAAGCCGCCGCCGCCTGACCACAAGTCCCCGCAGCCCGCGCGGCTCCCGTCCCCCTCCTCGGCCGCGGCAGCAGCGGCAGCGGCCAAGCGAGGCGCGAAGGGCGGCTCCCGCGGGCTGCTCATGGGGCGGTACGAGCTGGGCCGCGTCCTGGGCCACGGCACCTTCGCCAAGGTGTACCACGCGCGGCACCTGCAGACGGGCGAGAGCATGGCCATCAAGGTGCTCGACAGGGAGAAGGCCGTGCGGAGCGGCCTCGTCTCGCACATCAAGCGCGAGATCGCCGTGCTCCGCCGCGTGCGCCACCCCAACATCGTGCACCTCTTCGAGGTCATGGCCACCAAGACCAAGATCTACTTCGTCATGGAGCTCGTCCGCGGCGGCGAGCTCTTCTCCCGCGTCTCCAAGGGCCGCCTCAAGGAGGACACGGCCCGCCGATACTTCCAGCACCTCGTCTCCGCCGTCGGCTTCTGCCACGCGCGTGGGGTATTCCACAGGGACCTCAAGCCGGAGAACCTCCTCGTCGACGAGGCCGGCAATCTCAAGGTCTCGGACTTCGGTCTATCCGCCGTCGCGGAGCCGTTCCAGCCCGACGGCCTCCTGCACACCTTCTGCGGCACGCCGGCATATGTCGCCCCCGAGGTGCTCGCCCGCCGTGGGTACGAAGGGGCCAAGGCAGACATATGGTCCTGCGGCGTCATCCTCTTTGTTCTCATGGCCGGGTACCTCCCTTTCCATGACCAGAACCTCATGGCCATGTACCGTAAGATTTACAAGGGGGAGTTCCGGTGTCCGAGGTGGTTCTCCAAGGACCTTACCAGCTTGATCATGCGTTTCCTTGACACTAACCCCAGCACCAGGATCACCTTGCCAGAGGTCATGGAGAGCAGGTGGTTCAAGAAAGGTTTCAAGCCAGTCAAGTTCTATATTGAGGATGACCAGCTCTACAACGTCATAGATGCTGAGAATGATATGCTGGACTTGGGGCTCAATGATCCTATTCCTCAACCATTGCCACCTCCACCTCCACAAGAGGCTGATGCTGATGATTCCGGGTCGGAGTCGGATTCGTCGGTTGTATCATGCCCTGCCACATCCTCATTTGAGGAGCGCCAGAGCCAGAGGCTCCGTAGCCCACTCCCACGCCCCGCAAGCCTTAATGCGTTTGATATTATCTCATTCTCAAGGGGGTTCAACTTGTCCGGGCTGTTTGAAGAAAAAGGGGACGAGGTGAGATTCATCTCGAGTGAACCTATGGCGGAAATTATAATTAAGTTGGAGGAAATTGCAAACGTGAAGAGCTTCGCGGTGCGGAAGAAGGATTGGCGGGTCAGCCTAGAGGGCACAAGGGAAGGAGTTAAGGGGCCACTAACAATTGGGGCAGAGATTTTCGAGCTCACGCCCTCCCTTGTAGTGGTAGAGGTCAAAAAGAAGGCGGGTGATAAGGAAGAGTATGATGATTTCTGTAACAAGGAATTGAAGCCAGGAATGCAGCATCTTGTGCACCAGATGGTTACAACTCCAATTATACCTACCATTTCCGACTAGGTCGAAAGGTAATACTTTTTTACTGCCTTTTCTTTTGTGTCGGTGGTAAATATGGAATTATAAAGGTTCTATTTTATGAACATGAACTCTTGATAGAAAACGGCATTATTCGATGCATTGTGTCCAATAAATACACGTAAAACATGTCCAATAGTTATGTAGTTTACTTATTGTAAAATCACACGCCGAAGTGATTCTATCAAACTATCTTTACACATACTGATTGTCAGTATATGTTTATATTGCTAATTTTCTCCATGTAACAATTAATTGTCACTTGAAAAATAGTATTCAGAAGATTTTAATTTATAAATTGTCTGCAGTTTGATCTACTCACCTTGTCCGTTGAAAAACTGTCAAAATTCAAACCTCTGCTACCGAAAACGAGATCCAAGATTTTTGTCGATTTACTGCTGCAAATGTTTGAGCACTTGATGAAAAGCAAGTGAAATTGATTCTTCATAGATCTAATTAACCTAGTTATTGGCTGTTGAAAAAGATTCTTTTATTTGTTTTATATTCAAAAGGTTTTCTTCTGAGAGAGACACCAGCTCTGTATTTCTTTAAGAATAATATAATTTCCCAGTTAATGAAGGAAAAACTGGAGAAAACTGATGCTCATGAGAACTTGTCAAATATAGAAACAAGACATCAATGTCATAGAACAGTGGTCTTTTATTTTTCCAATGCTTTTATCACCAATTTGCAGGGATGGATATTTTCCATCACATGTAGTAGTTTGCAGAATAGAAAGGATGCTTGATTAGTACTGGAAATGCTATAAACACCTTTATTTTATCCTAGCTGTGCTTTGCTTGGTTTTGTGCATGGTACTCTCAAGTGGAAAGGGTTGGAAATACACTTCATTAGTTTGGTGCTAATACCATAGGTTTGTGTGGTGTGGTGTGTGTGACATAATAACTTGCTGCTTTTGCAGAGAAGGGCTAGTGCACTTTATCGGATTTAATTTGGTGCAATGATAAAACTAATAACAACATTACACCCTAGTTATTGAAATATACTACCAAATGTAATCCATTATGTGCTGTTCACGCAACGAGATATTTTAGTTTTATTCTACCCGGTTTCTTTTCCCTAATTTAAGTACTTTGTTAATTGATGCAAGTTTAGTTGTGTAACTAAGCTTTGGCCTTTGTTTAACTTAGAACCATGATTCCGGGGTTTGTAGGTTCCTGGTTTTATGTTCATTTTCTTTTCTTTTTGAAAATACTATGCTCAATAGGGTTGTTTTGTTATTAATCCATCATCTGTTTGTATCTTAATGATATCCTATAACATGATGGATCCCTATTGACCACTTAATGTGCTGTACACATTGGCCACAATTATGGGCAAATTCATGGAGCACATATCTACCCACAGCCTGGCACTAAGGCACTGCTTCACTGGATCCAGCTTGGTGATCAAAATTTATGTATTTCTATAGAGGTACTCTGGTAGAATTTAGAACGCCATATGTGCATTTCCATAAGCTGTGCCCTTTATAGAGTTGAAGCTAACAGCGGCTTGTTTCTCTTTAGGCGAGCTACTCTGTCCCTATTCTCCGATTCTGAATTGGACCAGGTTGTAATGAGCCAAAAATCTTTCGCTAAGGTTCCGGCAAGATCTGTTATTACTCTTTTTGGCCTTCAGTTGAGAAGTACATTCTGTAGCCCAAACCTACCCTACCAAAAATTTGTGTAGAACAGAATTTTGGTTTTGCCTGCCCATTGTTTGGCAAATGTTGGCAAGAAAAACAGACTAGAGTTGGCAAGGTGGGTTATGGGCATGCCAACAATTTGGCAACCATTTAAACTATTACCAAAATCCATGACCAAAACTTAGGTAGGGTTGATTTTAAACACCCACCAAACACACTCTTAGCAGCTGAACGTGTTTGATTGTTCAAAGGTGTGCTTGTGATACATATAGTATTGTAGGGCTTGAAATTTTGGGAAATTTGTTGGCTAACATGATGCTTGACACGAGAATGTTAAGTGCATTGCATTGTACATAGCCTAAGTTGTAGGTGGATAAATGATGCACTAGTAGACTGTAGGACTTAGAGACCCATTTGACCATTTCTTTGCTTAATGCAGGCTTTCAAGGTTTACCCGTGCCACTGCCCCTGGAGCTAACGAGGGGATAGGAGCAAGTCTCCAAGCGGCGTGAGCTAGAAACAGGAGGCCGTTGAGTGCGACTGACAGGAAGGATCTCTTGTAGCGGGACTGAACACCTGACCAGTTCGTTTCTGGCACTGATGATGAGCGCGGTTAACTCAGTAAGAATTGGTCTCTGGAGAGCATAATGCTGTTCGAGACGGAGCTAGATTGTGGGTGTATATACTATGGTTGGTGTCGCCTTAGCTGTTAAAGGGACGTGCTGTATCCGTTTGCTCAGGTTAATTAGCTGGCTGTGTAGTGTGTACTCCTGCTGTTGGTTTTCAGCAGAATCGAATAATTTTGGGTAATCGTTTAATTCAGGGTCAAACTGATTGATGAATAAATCGGGTGCAACATGCAACCTTGTGCCAGGAACATGCTGCCGGGCCGATTAGATTCCGAATCTTTCATTTTTCTGATCCGCATAATTGTACGCGGAAGTCCAGATTTGTACGACGCCGTTCTCCATTGCTGCACTATGGTCCTGAGTCCTGACGATTGCTGGGGCAGGCCTGTCTGTCCAGCACGGGGCGTCGTCGCAGATGGGCACGTGAGTGGGCAAGCCCGAGCATTCCATAGACGATGATGGATGGCCTACCTCGGAGTCAGGCACGCGTGGGCGACCGGGGCCGGCGTTTGGGCCACGAAAGCGCCGTGTGCGGCAGCGCGCGGCTCGGAGTTGGCGGCGGGTGTACGACCTGGGGCCCTGGTTGCCCACCGGCGGAGATAAAGGTTACATTATTTACGGGTTGTGTCCCCATCGTATCTGTGACCGTGTTCTTTTCCCTGGATCCGACGACGAACGCAGATAGTGATGATTGATGGAGACAGGAACATCGTTGGACGATTGGTATCGATCGCTAAACATGTTCGAGTTGAAAAATATAGGGCCTGTTTGGTTCCTAGCCATAGTTTGCCAAGCCAAAGTTTGGTAAAGTATGGCCAACAAATTGGAAGCCAAACTTTGGCAAAAGTTGGCAAAAAATTAACTCTATGACAAGTGGGCCACATAATTAATGAAGTGTGGCAAACTATAAGTGTAGCAAAAATCAAACACAAGCCAAACAACTTGTGGCTGCCAAAGTTTGGCTGGGAACCAAACGCGCCCATATACTTTGACAGTTGTGTTTGCTGCACCTCAGTTACCTGGGACCGGCTGGTTAGTTTTGAGTAACGAACAAGGACTAATTCAAAGAGTTTGGTCGGCCTGTATTTCTGCCTGCTGGTGAAGTGTTATCCGTGAGAAATAAAAACACTGGTTTACTGGAAGTTCGTATAAATACTAATGTGGCCAGTTTGTCTGAAAATTTCAGAAAAAACATTCAAATTTATGAGGTTTTTACTGGTAAAAGTTTGTATTTCAGGGTTACCAGCGGTTATTGGTCATACCAGTATCCTCTGGTAATGTTTCTATATACAAAACCTTTATTATCTCAGTTGATGACCCTAGTTGTCGGATCTCTCCTCCCTGGATGGACAAGAGAAGGGAGAATAAAAAGGTACTCCCTCCGTTTTAAAAGATAAGATGTTTTAGCTGTTTTAGCTCTGTGAAGCAAATATATCTAGACTTGTTTTAGTACGTAGGTTCACTTAGGTTTAGAATGAATCTACATATTAAAATAAGTCTAGATACATTTTGTTTACGAACCTAAAACATCCTATATTTTGAAACGGAGGGAGTACATGGTAAAAATCAGCGACTGTCGTCTGCAAAGCATGCAACCCTCAGTGCTAACAAGACGATACCGTTACAGTACTACACTATGTTGCAATCTTACAGTTCCAGCAAGAAACTCAGATCTTCGTATATATACAGCTAGCGATCATTTCAGCAACTATAATGCTGTAAAAGCAAGCGTTCATCTCAACTCTCACATCTTCATAGTCCAAACATGTAGCCAGCTGTTAAGGTAGTAAGCACGTCCTGACTTAGCACAGCACCCCTACAGAAGAAGCAGCCAACATCCCAACGTGCGTGTTGGCTACATACCTGCACATATGATGTCCCTGAGAAATTTCACAGAATGTCCGCCCACGCTACTGCCCGTCCATCTCCACGACCACGGGAGCAAACTGCGTTCGGGGAAAAAGAGAACATCAGTCAAGTGCTGCAGCAGAGAAGTGCTACCGCTTGTTCGCGATCCGGTCTTACCTCATCGTCTTCGTCGATAAGGTTCTCCACGCTGTTTTCGAGGTCCCATCCGAATGTCGTCTCTAGGAGAGTCTTTAGCTTCCTAGCCTGGATATGAACGGAAGATGTTAGAACCTTCCATGTTTTTTTATAAGTTATATGTGCAGTTCACAGTAGGACAGTACATGGTATATACTGAACTTATTTTTCAGCAGCAACGACGAGGCTACTCAAATTAGTTGAATGCACTGCTATGTAATCTAGATCTGACATTGTGTTTAACGATATTGTAAACGGAATTTTCCAACTTACTGGTCCAAAATTTCATCATTTCCAGATATAATTTAGTGTCTCGAATAACTATATCAAAATCCATGCATGGACTAGTTAGGTAACATAAAACAGGAAGGGCATGATGGTCTCGCTTATGTTGCCAGGGTATGCATAGACAACTACAAGATCAGAGAGAGAAGGTTCGAGAATGCCAACCCAAGCCAGAAGGTCTCCGTCCACAGATGGAGCTTCAAGTATCACCGCCAAGAAATCCTGACAACAGCAGTTGAAAGAAAGCTATTATTTTACATAGAAGAAAATTCATATATAGTATATCAAATATATTCTGACAGTATTTTCAGTAATATTGATCTTCACAGTCACGATTCCAAAAACTATGGGAAACACAATGAACCTTGACTTATTTTTATGTGTATGATATGTCTTGGTATATGAGCAATTTTAGAATACTGAAAGAAAAAAGATACACTCAGAAACTAGGACCAAAGGAGAATGCATCAATTTGCTTGGCGTATCATATTAAGGCTCAAAACTACACCAAAAAACAACAACAGCAAGGCATGAAAAAATACTACAACCAATCCAAAGTAAACCATGAAAGTGAAATAGCCTAAGAAAGTTTTCACCTAGCCACATTTATCCGAGCAAAGTTAACTTATTTCTACCTACATGAATTCCAGCAGTTCAATAGTTCTTGTAGTTTACATTATTACATATGTCAGGGGCCAAAAGGTGCTGCGTTATGAATTCAGTAAGATTGAAAAACTGGACAGGAACTTTACTGAGCACTTACCTTCCCTCTCACAACAATAAATATAAATAGTGGACAAGAAAACAGTGAGATCCTTCAGATCTCAAAGTCATGGACTGATATACCAGAACAAACTACAGTGAAGTGACATCAAATATTCATCTTACCAGCATGCGTACAACTACATATTTTGTTACCAACAGGATACCATAGAGCATTGTCCAGATAAGGATTAGAGCAAAATTACCTTGGAAAGACGGTACAGAAATATGTCTCTTGAAAACCATGCTTCATCCAGAAACAAAGAGTTCCCCTTGTCCTCACTACTTCTGGAATCATGTGTGCGTTGAAAGCCATGCTTGAATTGAAAGTAGATAACCCTAATGAACTGCACGCAACAAAAAGGTGACGAGTAGTACACTTTTTAGTCGTCAAGGTTCGATCGCATTGCCCTGATAAATTCAGCAAAGAATGCCCCAGGTACAAAAGTAAACAACAAATACGGTCACATAATACCTTTACAAATAGTTGTGTCCTTGTATGAAGTGGCTGCCAGGAGAAAGAAACAAAGAGTCAACTAAGAATGTAAAGGACCACCTCAACTATCAAGGGCAGTGCATCACTTGATCTCTTTCCTTCCATACTTAGGATAGAGGATATTAAAGGAATCCGATGGAATCACCGCAATGACTCAGCTTAATCAATATATGATACCCTGGGATGGTAGTTCAAACTACAAAATAGATTGCTTGCCAAGCATATCTTGCTTCAAAAACAAAAGAAGAAAAGGCCTGGTTGCAAGCAAAACACTGATACTGATGACACAATATCAGATATCAAGGACCAGATGGCCTAGACCCAACAAATATGGCTCTATTTGGTAGTTTAGTCCAACTATGAAGATATTTAGATCAGGTTGTGAAACAGAATAGCACCAAGGTTCCATTAGCTGATATGAGGCTGTGTACCAGAACCTGGCAGGTTCCCATTTTCACCCATAAACTTAGTTTACTTTCCCGAATTTGAAATTCAGTCATTCTTTGGCTTCCAACCTTCGTTGGGATCCAAGAAATAAATAATAATATTGCAATTCCTTGAATAGAAGAACGGGTCGAAAGAGATCATTTGGGTACCAGCTGATTCCAGTGATTTTGTGAACCCTGGATAGTAATACTACAGAGGAGGTGGGGTATGTACAATTGAACCATAAATATTTAAGGATCAAGAGTAATAATGCTTTGAGATAACAAATATTAGTACTTACAGCTTCGCTGCAGCTCAAAAGAAGACTGACTAATGCTTTCCATTGCATGAATGCCTCCAGAGACTGCCCCATCTACAAGACTTAAATACATTAGATAATAGAGCTATATAGTAATAATAAGAGGTCTTCAAATAATTGTTTTTTTTCTGTAGTACCATAAACGCTATGAAAGAGAACTGTAGCTCCCCCAAGAGTATATCTTCTTGGCCTTGATAACTTTTGGCCAAGACACTCTCCAGCAAGCTTGTCTGAGAAGTGGAACAGAGTAATCAACAGATATTGGTATAATTTGTCAGCTCGGTGTTTTCTACAAGTGAGAAACTTCTAAACATGGCAACCTATAAGAGGAATTAATTTCAGCAAACCATTGTTAGCAGCAAATTAAGATGCTTATTTGCAGATTATAGTACATGATTAATGGCATTGTGCTTCAAATGGACAAAAGGAAGCAAACCAGTGTCTTTCCATGGTTATTGGTCACGGTGAACCACAATTGTAGCTTCTACTATTAAAATTCAGGTTGTTGTGTCCACATGTAGAGCCATCCAAACATTTCGGTGTTCAAATTGTAAGATGTGTTCACATCAGACAAACTGTCTCTTCAGGATATTGAGTGTCGGAAAAGGAAGATATAGAAAAACAGATAGATGCTGACAAGATTAACTATCCAAAGTATGTCACCAACTAACATGATATGAAAATTACTCTGTCCAAATTCAGCAAAGTCAGCTCATCTGCAGAGATGTTCCTGTGCTTAACCGAAGCAGGGATAGTTGTGTAGTAGCATCCTCTCCGCTCAGGCTGTGCGTGAGCATTATTTGCAAATTTGTCTTCTCTCAGTTGTTCCATCAATCGTCTATCCATATCAGTTTGGGGAGCTCTATCCATCCATGATGTCTCCAATGCAATTGTAATTTCTCTCCCAATTGGCTCTGGACAAACCAAACACAATAATCACTAATTCATTAGTTGGTTCTATAAAAGATGTCATAAATACGGCTGCTTCATAACTATTAAGGGTGCGAGGAAAAAAATGAATGCATCATGCCTACCAAGGCGTTCGATGACACTTCCTGACAAGTAGCTTGAAAGTTGTTTCCAGTCTCCAAAAGAACTCAAATTGTATGGTCCAAGATGGTCATCAAACTCGAAACGATTTACAGCTTCAGAGTATCTGATTTCCTACCAGAAAACAAAATTTAGTATTCCATAGCCCAAGTAAAATCAAGCACATGCATCCCCACTTTGAGGGTTTGTTATGCTATGTCACAGTCGATAGCAGGAAGGTTAATTATGTAGAATATGTTACATTTTTGACACAACCAGATGGCTATACTTTACATATTATGTATCCAATATATTACCTATACAACAGCTGCAAGGAAAACAAGTTGAACATAACTTAGTTGCATTTTGTATAGCTATCATATTAATCAAGAGATTAGGCATTTATTACTAATACAATTGAGGCAATAACATCTTCTGCTTTCTTATCAACTGAATTAGTTATTTGTAATGTTCCAGCCTAAATGCTTAAAAATTCACAAGGCATGTCGAATGTTGATACCTAGAATTCTATAGTTATAATGCATGACACAAAAGCAAGGCTACAACAACTGCTGGAGCTGCCATACTAATATTTTGCAAAATGTAATATGCTTACACAATACTGCCTTTTTAACACTAGTTGCCATCTATCCAGTATAATCTCAAGTGATGTACTATGCATACGTTACAAACATACGGAAACACAAAGCAATAAAGTACCATAAAGTGATCAAAGAACATAATATAATCAAATGCACCACCTCCTCTTCTGATAGTGTCACTAATCTCTCTTCTTGTACATGCCATTTTCGAACAATCACCTGGACATATAACACAGGAGATGAGCACATGTAAACAATTAACTGTGTCTAATTATTAGACTTTCTGACAGACAAGATATTCAACCAATTGAATTTCAAACATACAATGAGATCTTTGCTTGGTTCTGCTGTTTTACAAGTACAGTTTACTATATACTTTCACCCCCACCACTCTATAGACATGAAATTTGAAGCTTGATATATAAACAAAGATGAGCATCATGCTTTATTTGAAAAACAAATGAAAAAAACTTCAAATTGTGTGTGTGTGTGGGGGGGGGGGGGGGGGGGGGTGGGGGTGTTAGCATCAGTTCCTGGTTCATATCTCTTAAGATAGGGGGTTTCCTACAACAGAATATAAGAAAAAATCTCAAGGTGTAGTACACAATAGAGGGGAAGAGATAAAATATGGATATCTCTAAGATTACTAATCTATAAAGTAGAGGTTTCAACTGGAACTAATATTCTATTTAGTTTTTTTCCTATCTACACCAGATAAATACTACCCATCTGAATCTTTTCATTTTACCAAACAGGTCCCAGTAAAAAAACAGTAACAAACTGAAAACATGATATGCACTCATTCAGCAGTAGGAAGTTTCTGAACTTGCTTCAGGCTAACAGGGAGAAGTACCTCGGATGTATGAGTAGTAAGAAAGAATCCAACTGTAGGTGCGAACTCGTTCCCGTGCCTAGAAGGATTGCAGATAGCAGAGAAACGATCAGTACAGGATAGTACATGAAACAATTGCATCGTCATAAAGGGAACATGTTGGCCGTCAGAAAATATGTAAATCGGGAGTATAATGAACAAAGCATGCACATAATTTAACACAGCGTACAACAGTTTACAAGCTGTCACAGAAACAGGTTAGTGAATCAAATGGAACCGCAAAAAGGCAGGATGCTGTTGCTAACCTAATACTCCATAGAGCACGTTGGGATCTACTATAAAAAACATGTGTTAATACAGAACTGTTTGCATCATATCTACACTATAGCATACACCAAAATTGCTAATGAATCTCCAGCAGTCAAAACTTTCTGAGATACTAGGAATATTCAAGCATCAAATTCACTACTTAAAAAGAAAAGGATTGCCAATAGTATTACTGAAACATGTTCTCTATCTGCTGGGGGAGCAGTAGTAGACGGAAGAATTGCATCATCTATACCAGAAACACATCTAGAACCAAAAAATATGTAAACTGGGAGTAAAATGAACAAAGCATGCACATAATTCCACAATTTAACACAGTGGACAACAGTTTACGGTGTGTCACAGAAACAGGTTAAGGAGTCAAAGAGAAAAGTAACATGCAGGATGATGTTGCTATTTGCTAACCTAATACTCCATAAAGCACGTTTAGATCCACTCTGACAGGAATATGTCAATACAACAGTTTTGCATATTCTCACCAAAATAACTAATAACTATCAAGCACATGCCCATAAGTTGATACTTTCCGAAATGGAGCACTTATAAATCAAATCAGCAGTAAAAAGGAAAAGGGCTGCATGTATTATTGCTGAAAGATGTTCTCTACCTGCTGGGGGAGCAGTAGTAGACGAAATGCGGCCCTGGAGGCACCATCTTGATCCCTTTGAACCTGGGACCGACCGAGAACACCTGAAGCAGCATTCTCCAGTGTCAAATTCTCCAATCAAATCGAAGTAAAGCATGGAAGATACAGGGTGACGATTGCCGCCAGTGGGAGATTGGGTTTGAGTAGGGGTGGGCTACCTGGGTATCGACGCCGAGGACGGTGCGCTGGGGCACGTCGAGGAGAAGGAGGGTGACGCCCTTCCGCGCCAGCTCCGTCGCCGCCTCGGGGTCCATCCGCGCCGCCGCCGCCGCCACGCCTCCCCCGCTGCTTCCCATGCTATTCGCGCTCGATGAGGACATGAGGTGGCGTCGTCGGGCCCCGTAGCTCGGGAGTAGCCTGAAGAGCAGGGAGGGTGGAGCGAGTGGGACTGGGCCGGCAAGTCTCGCCGGCTCGCCGAGGCACGGACGGCGCTGCTCGCGAGGGGGGAGGAAGAGAACCGCTCAAGTGAGCCGCCGCCAGCGCCTGTTTGCGTCTTTGTTCAGTTAGAATGTGTTTTGCTTAGCACGCACTTCCTCGGGTAGGCCCGCTCGGAATATCCGAGCTTGGAATGCCCCGGTACAAATTTTAAATAATGCTTGAATTGAGCGTTTATAGCGAGTCATTTTCATCGTGCGTCTAGCAGCTACAAAAACGACCCTAGTCCACACTCCACACGAGCTTGTCCGGCGATGGGGGTGAAGGGTTCGTTGCATGGAAAATAAAAATTTCTATCGCAAGAACACATAAAACCAAGATTCAATCTATGACAAAGCCAAGGTCTAATCAACGAGATCGGTGCAACGAGATTGAAGAGAACTAACCCTCGCAGATCCAAAGCGTTTAGCGAGATCAAATTCTCGTGGTTGATGTAGTTGATCACTTGTCGATCTCAAGATCGCGTAGACGATCCTTACGGCGCTGTGTTCCGGCAGCGCTTTCGCACCCGGTCACATATACGAAGTCGATGAAGATCTCCCTCTCCCCGTTCCAGCGAGTAGCGGAGGTCGTAGATCCCCTCGAAATCACAGCAGCATGACGGCGTGGTGATGGTGGTGGAGGAGAAATCCCTGCAGGGCTTCGCCTAAGCCGCATCAGGAAGATGGAGGGGGAAGAAGGTGGCGGCTAGGGTTGGTGGTGCCTGCGACAAGTAGGCAAGGGGGTGCGCCCCACCCCTCTTTATATAGGTGGGGGGTTGCGGACAAGGGGTTCCTAGCCCTTGCCGAGTCCCCCTCCCCCCCCCCCCCCAACTCGGCCACAAGGGGGAAGAGTTGGGGACTTGGCCCCCAAGTCTCCCCTCTTACCAAACTAGGGTTTGACTTTTCAAACCAGGGTTTGACCCCAATTCTTTTGGTAGCCGGATTTCCCCCCTTGGGCTTTGGTGCGGGTGGACCTAGTGCTCCCCTGCGACATGCCTCAGCCCAAGTGGCCCCTCCCAGGGTGGTAGACCCACCAGTGGTCCCTCTAGAACATTCTAGAAGCTTTCGGTCAAAATACCGAAAACATTTTCGAACCCCGGAAAATGACTTTCCTTATATGAATCTTATTCTCCAGACCATTCCAGATCTCCTCGTGATGTTCTGGATCTAATCCGAGACTCCGAACAACATCCAGTATCCAACTCATATTCCATATCTACTTAAACAACATCGAACCTTAAGTGTGTCACCCTACGATCGCGAACTATGCAGACATGATCGATACACCTCTCCAATCAATAACCAATAGCGGGACCTGGAGATCCATAGTGGCTCCCACGTATTCAACGATGAATTCGTGATCGGATGAACCATTTAACATACGATACCGATTCTCTTTGTCGCGTGATACTTTACTAATCCGATGTTTGATCATTGGTATCTCTATACCTAGTTCAACGTCGTTACGATAAGTACTCTTTACTCGTTTCATGTTATAACATCCCTTGTGACCTAGTCATATGCTTGCAAGCCAAGTGGATGACATTCCACCGAGAGGACGCAGAGTATATCTATCTCTTGATCCATGCGCTTCAACACATACTTTCAGAATACCCAATGACACCTTTATAACCACCTAGTTACGGAAGTGGCGTTTAATGACATCAAAGTACTCATCTGGTGACAGTGATTAACATGATCTCATGGTCGAAGGATTAGGTTACTATGTATCTGAAAGCTTGTAGCAAAACAAACTTAATGACTTGATCTTATGCTATGCTTAATATGGGTGTGTGTCCATAACATCATTCTCCTAATGATATGACCTTGTTATTAATAACATCTAAATGTCCATGATCAGGAAACCATGATCATCTATTAATCAGCAAGCTAGTTTCAAACAAGAGGCTTACTAGGGACTCTTTTTATGTTTACAAAACACACAAGTATTAATGTTTCCGGTTAATACAATTATAGCATGGGATGTAAAAATTTATCATAAATACAAATATATAATAATAACACATTATCATTGCCTCTTGGGCATATCTCCAACAGGGGCAGGAGATTTCTGATACGTTGTAAACGTATCTATAATTTTTTATGCTCCATGCTTGTTTTATATCATTTGTCTTATGTTTTGTCTACACTTTGAGGTATTTTTATACACTTTATGAAACTAACCTATTGATAAGATGACACAGTGCCAGTTGTCTGTTTTCTATTGTTTTTGGTTTCAGAATAGCTAAAAAATGAATATTCTCGGAATTGGACGGGACAAAAGCCAAAGTTACTATTTTTCCCGGAGCGATACGGAAAATCGAAGCAGAGATGGAGTAGGGCACTAGGGTGGCCACACCCTAGGGT
The DNA here is from genome assembly GCA_916181665.1 of Avena sativa. Lineage (NCBI taxonomy): Eukaryota > Viridiplantae > Streptophyta > Magnoliopsida > Poales > Poaceae > Avena > Avena sativa. The sequence goes on from OV702295.1 coordinate 357,432,573, forward strand.
GGCGCGGGCCCACCCTAGCCGCGACGCTAGGGGGTGTGGGCCCCCTGGGCCTTCACCGACCTTGCCTCCTTCGCCTATAAGAAGCCCCTGACACATAAACCCTAAATCATCTGGGAAAAAGCCACGAAAAAGGTCTGTAGCGCCACCGCCACCGAAGGGGAGATTCGAGGGACAAAAGTCTCTGTTTCGGCACCCTGCCGGGACGGGGAATTGCCCCTGGAGCCATCTCCATCGATCTCCATCACCATTGCTGATTCCCATGATGAAGAGGGAGTAGTTCTCTCTCGAGGCTAAGGGCTCTACCGGTAGATATGTGTTCATCTCTCTCTCTCTCTCTATGCATGATCTTATTATGGTCATGAGCTTTGTAATCAAGTAGATCTACTCTGCTACTCAAGTTCTTTAATAGATCTCCGGCTCTCCCCACGTGTGTGAAAGTGACATCATGCATACCGTGGTGGCACTTAGGCTAGAGTTTACATAAATACTCAAGTGCTTCAATAGATCTTTGCTCTCCCCCACGTGTGTGAAAGTGACAGCGTGCACGCCGTGGTGGCACTTAGGCTAGAGTTCATAAATATTTATCATGAGTATATTTTGAGTTGGTTGTCTCTATGAAATTGTGGTGTTTGTTGGAACCATCTAGCGCTCAAGGTGACAGTGTGGGGTTATCTAGATGGGGAAGGCGGACTTTGAGGAGTGCTGTTATAGCCCTACCATGGATTAGAGTGTCCAACCAGAAAGTAGTTCAGGGTAGTATCATGAAGAGAATATATTTATTCAGAGTGTTCATTAGTGAAAGTATGATCCCTAGGCCTTGTTTATAAACATTGAAACACCATTTGCAACTAGATCGGTTGCATGTTTGCTTGCTACCATCTTTATTTCAGTTTGTCTTTAGTCTCTTCCACGCCATCAAAAGCTCTTTTCTGGCACCGTTACCACTTGTATTTCACTATCTCTTCGCCTAACTAGTGCACATATACACCTGACAAGTGTATTGGGTGTGTTGGGGACACAAGAGACTTCTTGTATCTTGATTGCAGGGTTGCTTGAGAGGGATATCTTTGACCACTTCCTCCCTAAGTTAGATAAACCTTGGGTAATCCACTTAAGGTAAACCTGCTATTGTTCTACAAACCTCTGCACTTGGAGGCCCAACAACGTCTACAAGAATAGAAGTGCATAGACATCAAGCTCTTTTCTGGCGCCGTTGCCGGGGAGGTAAGGTAAAAGGTACTCACATCCTCTTGGTGTGTGAGTGCTCGAAGTTATTTCCTTTAGATTCTGCAATTTTGTCTTTTTGTTTCTTGTTTTCACTAGTTAGGCTTAATGGAAAACAACAACAAAATGGAGAGCTTTATAGTATTTATCTTGAGTTAGGACATGAAGTGTTTGAAGAGAAAATTAAAAAACCTATGGGGCTTTATTTGCATGCTAATAGCAATGTTATTAGTATGAATTCTTTGGACACCATTATTGCTAATGTTATGGAAAATTAAAAACTTGGGGAAGCTAGTTTTGGTGAAAATGATCTTTTTAGTTCCCCAGCTTTGGAAGATAGCTATTCTATTGCTTATGATGATACCAAACCTCCAATATATGATGATTACAATGATGAATATGATATTTTCAGTCCACTTACTATTGAGGAGGAAATTAATTGTGATTACAATATGCCTCCTATATTTAATGATTATGGTGATGAGAATAATAATGATAGCTATTTTGTTGAATTTGCTCCCACTACAATTAATAAGAATGACTATGCTTATGTGGAGAGTGATAATTATTATATGCATGTGGCTCATGGTAAGAATGTTTTATGTGATAGTTATATTGTTAATTTTATTCATGATGCTACTAAAAGTTATTATGAGAGAGGGAAACATGATTTTATGCATCTCAAAAATATTAAGTTTCCCCTCTTTATGTTGAAATTTTTGAAGTTGCACTTGTTTTGCTTTCCTATGCTTGTTGCTTTGTGTTGTCATGACTTGTTTCTTTACAAGATTCCTATCCATGGGAAGTGGGTTAGACTTAAATGTGTTTTGAATTTGCTTCTTGATGCTCTCTTTTACTTCAATTCATATCTATTATGTGAGCATCTTCTCAAACTATCAAGCCCAACTTAAAGGCGTTAAAGAAAAGTACTTCGAGATAACCCGATAGTTTTCTACTTTCTCGAACACTTTTGCTATTGTTTCTCCTCTAAACTTGTGTGATTTGGATACAACTAACACAGACTGACGTTGTTTTCAGCAGAATTACCTTGGTGTCTAGTTTTTGTGAAGAAAATCAAACTATCAGGAAAAATCCCGGAAAATATGCCAAAAATCCTATTTCACCAGAAGACTCACGGAGCCAGAAGATGAGACGGAGTGGGGATCCGAGGGGCCACACCCCCTGGGCGCGCGGGCCAGGCCTGGCTGCGCCTGGGAGGGTTTGGCCGCCTCGAGCACCCTCTCGACCTCTCTCTTTGCATATAAGTTGCCTTCTGACCTAAAAACTCGGGGGTTCGACGTTTTTCCAGAAAGAGTTCCGCTGCGCCGCCACCACCAGAAACCGCGATTCGGAACCAGAAACTCCGTTCTGGCACCCTGTCGGGATGGGGAATTTGGAAGGGATCATCGCCATCATCATCACCGACGCCTCTCCATCAACCATCCATGTTTCCCCCATACATGAGTGAGTAATCCCCTGTTGTAGGCTATGAGGATGGTAGGTATTGGATTAGTTCTATCATGTAATCGAATAAGATTGTTAGGGCATGGTGCCTGGTATCTTTGTTAGTGCTTTTTGACTTTGTTGCAAATTGTTGTGCTTAATGCTTGTCACTAGGGACCGAGTGCCATGATCTCAGATCTGAACTTATTATTGATTCATGATGATAGCATTGGTTGTGATCTTATTTGCAAGTTGTATACACATATCATTTTTCGGATCCAAAGGCCTCGAAGTGACAGAAATTGGGACATCCAGAGGGGATGGCTGTGATGTGAGGATCACATGTGTTCATGGAGTGTTAATGCTTTGCTCCGGTTCTCTATTAAAAGGAGTACCTTAATTGCCAATAGATTCCCTTGAGGCCCCACTACAACGGGCTGGCAGGACAAAAGATGTTGTGCAAGCTCTCATTGCGAGCACGTATGACTATATATGGAACACATGCCTATGATTGTTTAGTACTTGGATGCTTTATCTTAATTATCTGCAAATTCCCTAGACCTTGAAGTTACATGAATAGTCTCGTCCATGCAACGCCCGTCCATCCATCCCTATGCCTACCGCACTCATATCCTACTGTTTGCTACTACTGTTACTATCGCTCTTGTTTTACTGTTGTTGTTACTTTGCTACTACAAAACTGTTGCTACTGATAAACTACTGTGAACAAGACTATTTCCAGGTGCAGCTGAATTGACAACTCAGTTATTAATGCTTATAAGTATTCTTTGGCTCCCCCTGTGTCGAATCAATAAATTGGGTAATACTACCCTCGAAGACTGTTGCGATCCCCTATACTTGTGGGTCATCAAGACTATTTTCTAGCGCCGTTGCCGGGGAGCATTGCTTTATTTGTAAGTTCACTTGGATCTATTATTGTTCGTTGCTATTACTTTCATCATGGGTAAGTCTATTGATGGAAAGTTTCCTATTTTACCATCCACTACAAGAAGAGGTACAGTCCTAAACACCTCTATTGCTCTTGATTCACCGTCTGTTATAAGTAAGCTTGTTACATCACCACCACATACTCATGCTACACACTGCTACTACTGCTGAATCTGAAATTGCTTCTAATACTCATGATGTTACTTCTACTGTGCTTGATGCGAGTGGTTCATTAGGTCCTTTCCTAGATGCTACTATTGCTAGAACTATTTTGGGAAACACTGAAACTCATAGTGAAGACACTATTACACCTGTTAGCTCACCTGAGTCTAGAGAGAGAGATGATATTAATGATGGTTATATTGAAAGGATGTATGAATTTATTGAAGAGTGCCAAAACACACGTGGTGCTAATGCTATTAGGAGTCTCCTTGAGAGACGTACCATTATTCCTAAACTGTCTCCTGATGCTAAGTTTTCTACTTCTCCCATAGATATTAAAGATAAAGATTATGATTTCTCTCTTGATTTATCCCATATAAACATTGTTGAGAAACAACCTTTTTGTGGGACTGAGAATGAAAGTGTTGTGGCACATATGAATGAGCTTTCCACTATGAGTGCCTTATTCTGTAATTATTTTAAGATGCGCAAGTACTTTGTTACAAAGATCTTCCCTTTTTCACAAAAAGGAGAAGATAAAGCTTGGTTTAATAGATTACCTCCTGGATCCATTGATAGCCCTGATTGCCTAATTGCTTCTTTCTTTCAGAAATATTTTCCTCCCAGTGCTAGACATGCTGCTTTGCAGAAACTTTTTGATTTTAAACAGGGAGAAGAAGATAAACTGCCTGAGTCGTGGACAAGGTTTTGTGCCTTGATTCATGCACATCCTAGATGTCCATTACCTAAAAATGAGCTTCTTGATATTTATTATAATGGACTAACTGATGATTCTAGGACATACCTAGATAGTTTTGCTGATTGTGTTTTTAGGAAAAGAACTCCTACAAATGCTGAAGAAATAATGGCTAAAATAAGCAAGAATTATGATGATTGGACTTCAACTGAGTTAATTACACATGAGTCCATTACTCCTGAACCAATTGTGCCTGAACCAACTCCAACACCAACATTGTCGTGGTATTGCCGACGAGTACGTCATGGAGGGGTCCTCACAGTGCGTGTTTAGAGACGTGGGGGAGGCGGATGGTTGACGGGTACGCCATGGTAACACAGCTTACCCAGGTTCAGATCCCACAACGGTGGCGGAATCACTCCTGCTATAAATCACTATAAGGGCAATAAGCCGAGTTACAGAGATAGGTTCACTGTGCGAGGTGTGTGCTAATCGCTACTTGATCGTGCCTTAAAGGCTCCCATAGGCCCGACTTATATAGTCGCCAGGTCCTAGGGTTACAGGGAAAAGTCCTAGCCGGACAGGTTATAGAGTCCTACACCGTCTATTACTAGTCTTGCATGTCTTGTACTCCAAGGCTCCGGGTACGCAGGTGACTCCACCATAGCCTTCCTTTATCCGGCATGGGCCTCCCTTCTGGATCCATCTAACTGGGCCGCCCAGCAGGCCATGCTACCAACTGTGGGCCACCCAGGTTATCCGGATAGGAGACATGCTATGAGGATACCCATATAGCATATCCCCAACAGTAGCCCTCAGAGAACTCCGAGATCTTGCGCCGTCTTGCCTCTTCACGTGAAATGCTCCGTCTAGATGGATGTTGGCAAATCGTCAAGCAATATCTTGTAGTCCTCCCAAAGAACCCTGCAAGGTTTTCTCCGTCTTCAACTTGTAAGTCTAAGAATTGCAGAATCTTCCATCGTACTCTTCCATAGCCGGACTGGATCCGTCCATGCCGGAATCTTGTGATGTGATGGTTCATTTGCCTATGTCAGCTAGGGCGACGTAGATGTAGGTCAGCAATGCCACGTAACTCACACATGCAGAGAATACAATCATGTCCACTTTTCCCGCGCGAGCGATACGAACCGTTGGCGGCGACAGTTAGTACATGGCGAAATTTCCGCGCACGTCGTCTACGCGGCAACCGTTTGATCAAGCTGCACGAATCTTGATGCTGGGTATCATAAATAGTAACTGCGGTGGAAAATTTACTTTTTCACCTCATTCTCCCCTACATCTTCTTCTTCCTCAGGACATCGTCTCCTCGAGCTCTCCGCGCCTTGCGGTGACCCAGCATACCAATGCATGATGTAGTATACTATATTTATTGACATAACACCAATGAAACACCGTTCACTAGTATTACATCCCTCAAAATGGCACAACAGAAACACAACGGGTCCAATACATGGCTAAAGGGTACAACTCACTCTTTACATAAGATCCAGAGAACACTCTAGGTTAAAGAGAGAGAAAGAACTTCTTACGGAGAAGAATCAAAGATAAACAACGCGAGAACTAGTATACTATTAAGTCTAGTATTTTGGCTAAGAGGTTGGCATTGCTGATATCGCAACGCACTATAGAAATAGGTTCTTTGGTTAGAGATTGTACTTCTATCTACTCAGTATCTTCGTCTTCACTTGAGTTGAGGTATATGTTGTCTTCCTTGTCTTCATTGAAGAGCTTTAGCTGGGCATGATAAGTCCTGGAGCATAACTTGATATAGCCCTCGTTTTAATGGCTTCAGAATCTATCAAGGGTTAAGAAGATACTTTGAGTACGAGCGTACTCAGCAAGTTCACTAGAAAAGGAGTGTTTGATGCACTATACTACAGCCACAGACCGTAGGTCGTAGGCAATGCAAGTTTTCATAAACATTTCTTCAAAAGTTGCTTTTATTCTGAAAAGCTATGTCCGTCAGCCTTCACGGGTTTACCAGAACTTTCATGGAGTTCCTTTCCCGCCGTGTTCGCAGCTCCTTCCCGGAACAGGGAGTAACAAGTTATAGTTCTTACACTCTGTAGAGGTGCGTCACTTTACCCATGAGAGATCAACTCTTTGTTGCACAACCGGGCAGCTTATTCCCGTCCACAATTCCATGATGTGGGGCCTAGAAGATGATCCAAGCCAATCACTGCCCCTTCGCGACCTCGCATGCCTCCTTGGTGTACACCATGCCCACATAACGAATTACAACAATGGTTTGTACAAACCGTTAGATGCGAGGGACGATGAGGGTTCCCACCCATATGCTGCATATCCTCTACGAATTACCAATTAATATGCACGCTACAAGTATAACAGCCACGACCTGCACATCCGGCTACATATGAGAGGAAGAAGATACAACTGACTTCTCCATCCCATTCCAAATCTCATGGTCAACGCGTAATATACGGCGCAAGAATTACTGGCGACATTGGTTGTTAAGTCCTAGGTGATATAGTTCTGAACAGTGGTATTCCAAATGTCAGACTTAATAGATTAACTGATCACCCTGGATCAGTAATCAATAGTTCACATTATTATTGAAAATAGTGTTTTTTGACCCTTTTCAAATGCAGGTGAGGACAACACTGGATTTGTAAAATACTTTACAGAAAATGTTTCCTTTAGGTTATGAGCAAGTGTGAACTTGCCTTTTGTGATTGCAAGATTATGCACTCACGGTCTTCGAGTCAGTGTATAAGATCCAAAATCTGAAATCAGCATTATTGGTCCGGTAAGGACTAATGTTTAAAGAAGCAATATTCTTTCATGCATAAGTAATGTGATGCACGTTCTAAGCGCAAATCCCGGGGATAACGTTGTTTTAGGGTTTGGATTCCGAAAATGGTTACTTTGGAATGTGTAGTATTTTTAGATAAGTTTCATAGTTGTAATTTTATTAGAGTTTATGAGTGGTCAAAACATATGTAGGAGTAAAGTATACATACTTATGACATACTAGTTAGGATTACTTATACAAGAGTTCTTTCTTAAAGTGGCAAAAAGGATAACCTTCGAAGAAAAGGTTTCTCTTCTAAAGTCTAAACAAACTTTGTGGTTAGTTAGTGGTGGTTGACATTATTTGTTTGCTTAAATGGTTTGGCTTGAGTTGCTTTATAGCTTAACTACTTCAGACCAAAGTTAACTATAAAATGTATAGTAATATGTATGGTATTATATTTAGATTCTGGGGGACTAAAATTAACTTTAAAATATAGATCATTTTGAAAGTATAACACTTATAACATTTGTATCTTGTGTATCTGAAATGTTTCCTTTAGGTTATTTAAAGATGATCAATCTTTTGACTTGGGTAATGGTTTCTTGATTCTATAATAGAGTACTATCAATTATCTTTTCTAGTTAAGTGAGTATAGTTTATAAACCATAGTAGATTGTTACTTAACTATTCTTAAATTTTCTATAGTGTTGTGGTAGTTTTCGTAATTTGATGGTTAATATAGATAGAAAAGGTTTGGTGTATTCATAAGTTGTTCTTGAAGGTTTTATTATAGATGGGAATCTTTTTAGAATAAAATCTTCACTTAGGGCTGACGATAAGTTAATACAAAGATACTTATAATGTTTTAAACCATTTAAGCTTCATTTTATTAATATTTAAGACTAATACTATTTATTAAACTTAATTTAGTCATTTTAGGAATATTAGTAATTTTTATTGATCCTTATATGAATTATTAATGAAGTAAATAGGTTTAAATTTGAGTTCTTAAAATATTTAATTTTTATTTACCTTAGAAGTAGAATATTAGATTTTTAACATGTAGATATTATTTTTGTGTTCTTTTTGGTATATCACATTTATTTTTGTGATTTATAAATAATAGGATATGATTTTTATATTTTTTATTACTTTACAATTACTTAATTAATAATATATATTTAATTAAGTGAACTAATAATACTTGATTATAGTTTTAAATTAGAATTCTTATTTTTTTTAAGATTTTTGGTATTTTATTTATATTATTAATAATTATCATTATAAGAAAATGAATTATCAAAGTTTTATTACTTATAAAATCTTTATTAAATAATATTTATTTAAATAATCATCATAATAATATTTGATAATAAGTTTAAGTTGTAGATTTTATTTTTCTAAAAAAATTCATATATTATACATATTTTTTTGAATTATAATTCAAAAGTTATTAATTAAACAAGATTTAATCATTTATTAGATTTCTGGAATATTATTAATTGAATTATAACATTTTATTTATTTCTTAATGGAAAATACTTTTTACACGACACCTAGAGCTAGCCCCAGTCACTGACCCGTGGGCCAGGGTCCACCTCATCTCTCAGGTGAAAGAAATACATCTGTTAATGTCCCAGTCTTTACCCCCTAGTCGATGACATATGGGCCCTAGGCCATGTCATCAGCCACGAGGGCAAAGACCAGTCAAACAAGCTGACGTGGTTCAACCATGAGGTGAGCATGACGCAAGGATGGCGTCAGCACCACCACCACCGTCGGTTAGTGGTCACCGACGATGATCTATGGCGTCCTAGCAAACGAAATGGACCTAGTTCGAATCAGCGCAACCTACTGAACCTAAGAGTGGCAGCGCCGCTCGGAAATGGTCATCAGAGCTTCAGCTCCGACGAGCTCCGACGGTGGCCGACGGTGGATTACGGTGAAACAGCGATTTACAACGAGATCAGGCGATTCGAGGATGCTGGAAGGTTCAGGAACTCACCCTAATGATGATAGAGTGGTCGGCGAGGACAGGCGCGGTCGGAATCGAGCTTCCCGACGAGGATTCCGACGAGCTGCTGTGAAGAGGAATGACAAAATTCACCCGCTCCAGTGCTCCCCTTGATGCAAGATTCTACCCCGAGGATCTATGGAGGAAGGCGCTTCTCCATGGCTGCTCAGAATGGTGTGGGGAGATGTGATTCGACGGTGAGAGGTGGCTCCGGTGAGCTAGGGTTTCGGTCCCGTTCGTATCTGAGAGGATAAGGTGGAATTGGAGATAGGGATTGAGGGAGTGCGTCGCGGTGGCCTTCTTATCCCCTCCTAGCAACGGCGACGTTGATCTTGGCGCAGTGACGACGATGACGGCATCGGGAGGCGGTGAGCTCCGCCAGCGAGCTGTCTGTGTGCGTGACGATGACGATGATGACCGTTTTGCGGATAAACCCCTGATGATCTTTGCTTCTCAACCCACAGTCCTTTGCTGTCCTCACTTGTCAGTCATAGAAGAAAAAGAACTAGGCTGGTTACTGGGCTGTTGTGTGTTGCACAGGGGCGTCAATAGGTGTAGGGGTGTTGGGCCACGACCAGGTTTGGTTTTTATTTGTTTTATCCTTTTTCTATTTTCTGTTTTCTTATTCAGATTTGAATTTGATTTATATTTTAAACTTTTGTTTGTAGGATTTCTTTGCTGGACAATTTCAATAATACTAAAACATAGTTAATATTATTTGTGAATTTTTATTATATATAATCTTGTTATATTCCTTTTATTTTCTTAATATATGAATCCCTTTTAATATTTGTAAAAGCTCTTCTTATTATTTTATTTTCCTCCTTTAGTTAGGGATTTCTTGAATGATATATTCTTATTTGCTTATCAATTTAACTTTAGTTGGCTCATATTTGGAATAGAAACTTTTATATGTGTAATGATCCTATACCATTATTTGATGCATGAAATTTAAAAGACATTGATATAGTTATTACTTTTTTCCATACAATCCCCCAAAAAGAGGGATCATGTTCCATTATCAGCAGATAATGGAACAATAACCACACAGATCCATCTCACAAAGAGTACTGATCCACCTAGGGGATCAAAGCGACTTAGTCTCCATATTACATACCAAAGCAAACTTATCTGGAAAGATGAAAAAAAGGGGAGAGGCTGGAGACGCAAGAACACCGCCCTCAGGCTAGTGGAAATAGTTCAAACATGAAGATAAAACTACCATCCTAGACCAACAAGAAGACTCGAAGATTCAAACTCCTTCTTCGCATCGATCGACATCAAATCCTCCTTCTTTTCTCCCGTCCCCTCTCAAGCTCAGGAGCTTCATGGGCATGATCTTCAGGGATCGCCGGCAGTCCCAAAAAGGAACAAGAGCCACATCCATAGCCGCAGCGTCAACCAGTGCATTCTGTTGCAGGATATCAGCTCTAGCATGCAACACCTCCCGGTCCTCCTCTCCATGCAGCCCTGCCCAATAACGGATGAACACACATGCATATATAACCAAATCAACAGGTGAATTAATAAGATTTTTTTCAAAACAATCCCTATTTCTGAGCTTCCAGATAGCCCAACAAATTGCTGCCACCACCATAATTTGCACGTTCCTGCTGACTCCCAAAAACTGAGGAGCCCACCAGAAGTACTGAGAAAAGGACCCATGCCTATTCACGGCACCAATAGTTTTAGCAACCACCCCCAAACATATCTAGCCGCCACACAGGTGAAAAACAAATGCCCAATGTTTTCATCATCACGACAGAATCTACAAGTAAAATCCCCTTCCCATCCTCTCTTCCTCATGTTATCTTTAGTGAGAATAGCATTGTGCCAAATCAACCACAACCAAATTTTAATCTTCAGGGGAACTTTTGCTTTCCATAGATGCTTGAAACTCCTATCAACCCCCACATTTTAAAGATGAGAGTACATCGACTTGACAGAAAACCTGCCAGATTTATTCCACATCCATACTGGCATGTCTTTTTCCTGTTTCAAACTCACCCCATTCACCAGATTTTTTAACTGCTCATGATGATTCAACCCATCAACATCCAACCACCTTCTAAAAGAACATCTCCACCCTTTTCTTGCCATATCAGCCACAGTAATCATTTGGTTCTGGCAAATATCAAACAGATCAGGAAACTTATTCTTCAAAGGCATATCTAAGCACCAAGCATCATGCCAAAAATCAGTCAACTCCCCATTACCAATTCTCATTTTTCTACCAGCCAGATAGAGGGCCCTAATCTTAATCAAATCATTCCAGCAGGGAGAATCACTCTGCTTGTGTTTTCATAGCACTGATTCCCCCTTTTTTCATATACTTCTTTCTCACAAAAACTTGCCAAGGACCCTCCTCAGCTTCAAGGCGCCACCACCACTTGCAAAGCAAGCAAATATTAAACAGTCTAATATTCTTGATCCCCAATCCTCCTTTTTTTCCTGGGTCTACACACAAATTTCCACTTAACCAAATGATATTTTCTTTTGCCCACCTTACCATACCAAAAGAAGGCTCTGGTCTACTTTTCAATTTCCTCCACATTTGTTTTGTGCAAAAGAAACATAGTCATGGGATAAACAGCCACACTAGAAACACAAGTAGTGATTTTAACATGCCTCCCCTAGAGATAGTGCACCACCCATCCAACCATCCAACTTTTTCTTCAACCTATCCCCAATAAAGCCCATCTGAGCCACTGTGCATCTTCTGCTACAAATCGGTAACCCCAAGTACTTAATCGGCCAACTACCTTTCTGACAATTGAAAATCTCAGCATAATTGGATAACTTTTCCTCATCATCCAACACCATCATCACTTAACTCTTCTCAAAATTAATCTTAAGGCCAGACATGGATTCAAACAAATATAACAATAGCTTCAACTTTCTAGCCCCCTCAAAATCATCCTTAATAAAAAGGATAGTATCATCAGCATATTGCAAAATAGCAATCCCTTTATCAAACAGATTATCAACCAAACCTGTAAATAACCCACTAGCTTGTGCATTAAGAATCATCTTAGCCAAACATTCCCCTGCCAAATTGAACAAAAATGGAGAAAAAGGATCCCCTTACCCGACCCCTTTAAAACTGCCAAAATATGGACCAACTTCCCCATTCACCTTAACACTAAGAGTACCCGGAGTCACTGCACTCTTTAACAAAATCATCCAATCTTCACTGAAACCTTTCTGCTTACAACAATAAAATAGGAAATCCCAATTGACCTTGTCATATGCTTTTTCAAAGTCAATCTTTAAAACCACACCCTGCTGCTTCTGACTTTTTGATTCCTTCAGGATCTCATGTAACAAGGTCACCCCATCTGCAATAAACCTCCCTTTGATAAAAGCAGTCTGACATGTGTCAATCAATTTTCCCATCACAGGTTCAGTTCTAACTGTCAGAGTCTTAGTAAAAATTTAAACAACACTTGAAGTAGACAAATAGGCCTATATTTCTGGATTCTATCAGCATCATCACCTTTGGGCAGAAGAGTAATCACCCCATAGTTAATACTCCTCAAATCAATTTTATGAGCATAAAAATCGTCAAACACAGCCATAATATCTTTTCTTATGATCACCCAGCAATGTTGATAGAATTCAATAGGAATCCCATCAGGGCCAGCAGCTTTATTTTTCTCCATCTGATCAATAACCTCCTTCACCTCTTTCTCAGTAAAAGGCACACCCATCTTCTCCCTATCCTCATCATTAAGTTTCTCCCAAGCCTGCCAATTATCATCAGCAAGTCTTATAGAGGAACCACCAGTAGGACCAAACAAAGTTTTATAGTAACTGGTGGCATGCTATAAGAGATCATGAGTCCCCTGAATCTTATTCTCCCCATCTTTCATAGAAAATATCATTTTCTTTCTCCTCACCCCATTAGCAATCCTGTGAAAACATTCAGTATTATTATCACCTTTCGGCAACCAATTATCTCTCGATCTTTGCTGCCAGAATCTTTCCTCATTCTCATACACCTCCAGCAATTCTTTCTGCATTGATGCCTTTCGTTTCAACTGTTCTGCATTAAGCAAAATCATTTCTTCTATTTTTTCCAGTTCCCGAAGCTCCTCCACCAATTCTTTCTTCTTTTTTTATCCGCACCCCTAATATGTGCACCCCACCCTTTCAAATCATTCTTGACATTCTTAAGTTTTTTCTGCAAACTATCAAGACTGTTTTTACCTTTGACAGGCTTTTTCCAAACTTTCTCCACTCTGATAAAAAAATCATCACTCTGTAACCAGCTTTTCTCAAGCCTGAATTCCCTGCCACCCCCTTCCTGCCCTTCCATAGTATCTAGAATCAAAGGACTGTGATCAGAAACTTCTCTAGACAACTTGTGCACTGTAGTAAGAGGAAACAACTTCTCCCATTCCTTGCAAACTAGAATCCTATCAAGTTTCTCCAAAGTAGGATTTTGCTGATTGTTGGACCAAGTAAACTGCCCCCCAGACATTTGAATTTCTCTTAAACCATACGCATTAATAATCGAATTAAACATGTGCCCCCACTTATTTAGAGAATGACCCTTATTTTTCTCAGAAACACACCTGATCACATTAAAATCACCACCCACCAGCAAAGGAATGGACTGATCCTGGAAAACATCAGCTAATTCTAACAAAAACTCCTCCTTATTCTCCTATTGAGCAGCCCCATACACCACAACCAAGTGCCACTGAATATGTTTCAAAATATCAAACACCTTCATCTTAACATGGAACCTGTCCACAGACACATCCAACTGAGTCAATTTAGAGGAACGTAGGCCCCCCAAAATGCCCCCAGATCTCCCCACAGAAGGCAGCCAACTCCAGGAGAATTGATTCATAGGATCAGTTCTCCTAAAAAAATCAGCAGAATAATCCTTCTTAATAGTTTCTTGCAAACCAATGAAGTCCACTCTTTCCTGTCTCAACAAATCATTCAGATAAGCACTCACACCCTTCTTCTCCACACCTCTAATATTCAAGATAACACCTATCATAATACAGATTTTCTCTCCCTTGTTCCAGTCACAACACCACTCATAGGGTGATAGTTGTGTACCTTCACAACAGCTGCTTTTAACTTTTTATCCTTCACACCAGAACCATACCTCATCTTCTTCTTATTCTTTCTAGAAACCATAGGAGTGAATTCCTCTTCATCATTACTATCACCCTTCCAATCAAGAAAAAAAACCTTCTCAATTATATCAGCATCAGCCACATTCTCAACTTGCTTCCTATCCTGCAAACTATGCCTAGCAATTTCTAGTTCTTTCAAAGAATTGATATGATCTAAAGATATAGAAGAAGCATCCACCCCCATCTCCAAAGCTCTATGCATAATGACATCATCATCTAGGGCAGCAAAGGAATTATACAAAGTTAAATTTGTACCTAAAAGATCTCTAGAAGATTGTTGAGCCAAATGCCTTTCTTCCATGTTCCCAGCCCCACCTTGAGCAGCCACCCTTGAGCTCATTCTTACAACTTGTTCCTCCACACCAACTACATTCTCAGACTGTGATCCCACACTTTCCTGAGTAGGAAGAACATCAGGTTGAGACAAGCCAACAGCCACCACCTCCTGATCTTGATTTTCAATCTCCATATCTTGAGCCCCCTCATCACAGAACCTCCATCATCACCCTTCTTTCCACTATCAGAAGAAGAGCCAAAAGATTCATCAGTAGATACCTCACCATCTCTTCTCTGACCAGCCTCATCCTGTTCTTCTTCATCTTCCAGCAAATGGCCATACTGTTTCCTGAGCTCATAGTATTTATCACTACCTTTGTCCTTCAACAACTCTTTGATAAAATCATCAAATATCTGTGGACCAGCAGTAGCAGCAGGACTGATTTCTTTAACCAAAGGAGAAACCAAATTCTAGATGACTTCCATGTGAACATCACCCAAACCACCACTATCTACCACAGCCCCATGAACACCATCTTGCGGCCCCACACCAGCTGTTTTGTTTTGAACGGCCCCACTACCAGAATTACCACCCTCCACATTCTCTTTGATAACAATTCCCCTTGAAAGACCACCACTTCCAGCACTAGCCCATATGTTAGCCATCTTGGTTCCAAAGGAAACTCCACCAGAATCTTCCTGCTCCACCAGGACCCCTTTTCCTTTTTCCATCCCAGCTCCACCAACAACATCACCACCTTGCTGGCGACCACCAGCTATCCCACCAACACCTGCACCAGGTCCAGTCCCTTGCCCATTATCCCCATCAGTTCTCCTACGACCAGTTTCCTCCTCATTTCTCTTATCCATTACATTGGCACCATCCTGTTCATCAACACCCACAGAAACAGGTAAGGTGGGCACTGCATCAGGAGCAAAAATCTCCCTAGTGTACTTGAATTCATAGATCCCCCCTGCATCTCCCCCTTCTGGTATTAGGAACCAGAGACACATCCAAACAGGCAATTTTCACCCTTACATAGGCCAGATTCCTCAAACTATTTCTGTCCAGGGCCAAAGGTTTGCCCACCAGAGAAGCAACATAAAAGACAATTGATTTCTCCCTATACTTCATAGGGATACCAACAATCCTAAACCAGGCCTCCTCCAACCATTCAACAGGTTCCAGGTCCCCATTCCACTTAGATAACTGTATAACAGTATCTGGAATTGTCTTCATAAACACTTTTCCAAAATGGAAATCATCAATAGACCTAGCTGAAGGAAATCTCATCAAGAATTCCACATCATTAATGGGTCTAGAATTAAATCTCCACCCAGACCCCAAAGCATCAGCCCACACCTGAAATTCTTTCTCCAGATCTTTACCAGTGACATCACCTCTGACCACACTTATGTGAGCATAATGTAACTGCTCCATGGACAGTAGATTCCACAACAGGAATAGAGTGAAAGCCCTGTTCAAAATCAGTACTGCCAAAGAAAAGAGGAACATATTCCCAATGTTTCCTCTCTTGACAGACCAAAATACTATGATCCTTTCCACAGTTTTCACACACCAACTCTTCCTGAACCACATCAAGCAACTGTAAATCTCCTGAAGCCCCAACAACATTCCCATCTCTCTGCACACTTACTACTGGTGGTGGTACAGAGGACCCCACCAGAGTAGTGGCCACAACATCTGACTGATTAACTGTCAAGATTGGAGACAAACTCACAGGACGATTCCCACCAGCAGGCACATTAACAAAAGTCAAAGCAGAAGTGTTCAAACCAGAAACAGGACGATTCACAGGAATGGACGTATTCACCACAGCCCTAGGTATGGTAACCTGCTCCATAGTACGAGCAAAAACAGGCTCTCCTCTCCTAGGGTTTGCATCGGAGTTACCTAATCTGCTTGGAAACGAAGAAGCTGTGGTGTCAGATCCAGATCCTTGCTGCATCTCAGGACGGTGACTCCAACGGCCTCAATTGCGAGCCTGCTCTGCTTCACGACGGCGTGCCTCCGACAGAGCCCTATCCCGCACCATGGCTTCCCGGCGCTGGTCCTCCAATCTGGCCTCGTTCTCCGCCTGCCGCAACATGTTATCCCTCCGTCTCGCATCCCGACGCCGGGCCTCATCGCGACGACGTTCCTGCTCCCGAATCCATCCAGTCTCTCTATGATCATCCTCCATCGCCCTACGATCAACAGGAAGACGCCCTTGTCCATACCCAGATCCAAATCTGTTCGCATAGGGACCAGATCGGACTAGAGGATGAGAAGGGGAACCGCGCCCACCACGAAACCGCCAATCCATAGATGAATCCGCCGTCACAACCTGAACGAAAGATCTGTAATCACCCGAAACAACCCCACTCCACCTCACCGGAGAAATAGCTCGCGGCGATGAGGGATGAAAAACTGGCGGCTCCTGAACGAAAACCACCCTGCACACCTCGCGTGATCTGGATTTTGCGAGAGACGAAGTGGAACCGAACCTCGATCTAGGGTTAGATGAAATGGGAGATGGAGAGAAAACTGACTGGAGGACGTGCTCCGGTGTACTAGTATCCCTCACCTCATCTGGCAAGTGGCCCTCCTCCACCGACGACCCACCGTCAGCGCCCGTACATATCCTGGAACCGCCGAGCCGTATCACCCGGCACGTACGCGCATAGGGCGGCGCGCCGGTGACACCGCGAGAACCTACCCCCTGCACCACAACCGTTGGACCCACGAGAACGTGCCAGCCCTTGTGTACCAAACGCGTCCCAAACAAAATATCCAGCATCGAGCTCCAACTCGCCAGAACCCGCCCCGAATCATCTTGCAACGACACCTGTCATGAATCCTCCCTCGAGATCGAGCCCTACCGACAAGGACTGATCGCAGCACCAACCATGTCCCTGATTATGGCCCTCCAACTCCCAACCAAGCCAAGGTGATCACCGGAAGAAACCACCGTCGGTGAGAGAGAGAAGGGAGGAGAGGAGAGAGCCATCCGTCCCTTTTCCTGTGATATAGTTATTACTACTTCCATTGATTTGGAACATGACAATGTATATATTCTATTGTAATAAACAAAGAGGTTTAAGGTTTTGTATTATGCATATCTACCCTAAGGTTTAGGGTCTTTAATGTATTTAGTTTCCTTCATGAATGTTGTTAAAGATTCAATAGTTAAACATATTGTTTTCTGTTTGGAATATTTGATAGCCTCACCTTTAGTACTAGAAATTTATATCTAGAATATTTCATGGAAAAGAATAGATAAAGATATACTTAAGCACATGTAGTTATGATGGTTGGAATTAACAAAGATATGCTTATGTGATTTGCTATAGGGAGATATTTCTATAAAGTGTTATAGACATCAGATGATGGATCAATAGTATGAGATGGATATTATGTTTGATTTGAGATTTAAATTTGATTGCTTACCAAGATTTAATAGGAATATGATTTATAACTTATAATTATATTTCACAATCTTAGATCTCTAATTAAGGAATTCCTTTCCTAGATATAATACTTCTTTCTATCCATCATCATGGTTAGTTTGATGGACTTACTTAATAAAATCTTCTTATTCATATATCATTCTTCTAAACTTATGGATGAATCCCATGAGTTTGATACAAGGATATTTCATAATTTTCTCATATCCTTGCTTGGTTGTATTTACTATTCTACTGTTGATAAACTTCCATCCAACCAGTAGTTCCTTCAACTTCACTCACAATCTTCCTTAATATTCCATCACTGATCTTTCTCTAAGGTTGACTATCTTTTAAGATGAATAACACTACTTCTATAACTCTATAGCATTATGTTGATCATACTACCTTGTCTCTACTTAACTCCAATATCCCATACTCCAAGCCCATATTATGTTAGTATGACTTGTCATGGCTAATCTAGGATAATTATCTATACTAGGGTTTAATTATGTTTTATCCACCAATGTCCCTTATACAGAGTATAAGCATATTCCATCTTGGTGAAAAAAACATGATCATTAGAATCCTTTGATCATTATGGCTTAGGTTTCCAGTTGGCTAATCAAGGCCATTATCAATACAACCTTAGTTGTATTGAAATTATATTCTGTTTAGCTCTATTGGATTAAGAGATATAATTCATTAACTATACCTACTTGATCCAATAGGACTACTCCTAGTAACTATCTCTAGACTTCATCCTTGCAATCTTCTTTTCTATCAAGGAAGGATTTAGCTCCATCAACCATCTTATTGATTGGATTCTTTTCAATCATTCTCATCAAATAAATGACATCTAAAACTAGCATCACTATTCACCTCTTCTTAATTGTTTCTTTGTAGACACTTATTTGTAAGCTGTGTTATGATCAAATACTTGATATGTTGGGAATGGACGAATCAATAGTTGATTTCTCAACATTGATTAACAACAAATATTGAAATACAACTCAATAGGTATGATAAGGATTGATATGGAAAGAAAGGTATAGGTGAATGATCTAAACTCAGTTTCTTTCCTACTCAAGATTGCTTAAGAAGTAGGGTTTTACCTTACCATGATACTCATGTATATGCAGATGAGATTAAGATATAGTGATTAAATTCATATTTGGTGTTATATCCTTAAATTGATACTCATGAGTGATTCTAATGGATACTATGATATGATCACCTAAGGATCAAATATAAATCGTAATGTATTAGGTTTTATCTTTTATTTCCTTTGATCTACCCTTAGGTTAAATCTCCCTTACCCAAAGTAAGGTTTTAGCAAAGTCCTATTGAAACTTATCGCAGTCAACTTGATGATCTACTTCAATTCCATGAAGCTAAGAGAAGCTTCAATCACTTTGACAAGTTTTGTTTAAAAGCGCGAAATTTATTCGGATTTTCTATGCATGAATGCAATGCACACATCTAGGTTCAGCTTATTTCTAAGCTCTAATGCTGGGATGTTACAGACTCTCCCCCTTAAAATAAACTTCGTCCTCGAAGTTTGCAAACTCTCACGTTTCTGAGTAAGAAATTGTTTTGTAGTGGTTCCTACATTCTCCATTCCATAACGACTTTAAATGGAATAAATTGTAGTATTCTTTTTTATTTAATCATCAAACTTTCTTTCTATTTTAACTACAGTTTAGAGGTTCTCACTAAAACAAGTTTTATGTTTCAATAACCCATGGTAGTAGTCAAAATTCTACCTTTATATTACTGTTGTAGTATAGTTGATCCTAGTACTCCTTCCCAGATTGGATTTGAACTCAATTTGTCCATACCCATTGGAATTCTTTCATTCTCGACACTTGCCCAATTAGGTATTCTATATTACTTCTTAAGGGTTACTTAAGAGTTGTTTTTTTCTAAAATTAGTCGGTTAGGATTAACCTTTTATCACCTTCAAACTTATACCTTCTCAAGGTTTTAAAATAATCTTTCATTAGTACCTATAATACTTTCTTCAACTTTCATTATATGTTTAGCTCTCCCCCTTAGGGTTTACTAATAGCCTTTAATTTTTCTATATAATATTTATTGGCTTTATAACTAGAATGTTGTCTGTTCAGTTTATTGTAACATCCCTAAAATCATGTTTTCAAAGTTTGCATATCATCCATGCATTCATAATCATTTTAGGATCATTTTCAAAGTCATTGCAAAAACAGAAGCATTTGAATGCTTATTATTTTATGTGAGCAAAGCATTGGCCCAATGCTACTCTTTAATATAAGATTGATTGTTTAAAACCAGATATATCTGATCCTATGGTTAATTGTTGTATTCCAAAGCTTGGACAAAAATTTCAAAAACAAATATGACTTTAAAACCATTTTTATATCTTTATTAAAACTTTGGTAAAGGCACTGTTTTCTTTTAAAACTCCAAAGGACCAAGCTGGTTTGGTGAAACAACATGGTTTTATACCTAAATATGTGCAGGTTTCACTTTATAAAAATCCAGAAAGAATTTGAAATCAAACACATTTCAAATCATTTGAAAATGTTTCCTGAAAATCAAAAAAGAAGTAGAAAAAGAATAACGAAAGCAGAAAAGGCCGACGCTGCCATTTTGGCCCAGCATAGAACCCAGCCCACTAAGCCTACCCAGGCCATTTCCCTATGCTCCTTCTCTCACCCGCGCAGAACCTACCCCCACAGCCACTGATCGATGGGCCCTCTCCACGTCATCGTCATCTTCCCCAAATCCCAAGCGAGAACACGTCGTCGCCGACCGTTTCCTCCTATTCACTGTCGTGATCAATTGCATTGATGCAGCGCGTAATCTTTGCCCCTGCTCTGGCTATTTAATCCCCACCTCACCGCGGTCCTTTCCCCCCACATACCCACACCCAGTCGCCCCCAGGCTACGCGTATTTGAGCTCACTCCGCCGTTGCACATACGAACTCCGGCGGTGAATTCCGGTGAGCACACTCCGCCCCTTGCCTATTGGTCTTGCCAGTGTGATCTCTGCAACCTTGCGCATCGTTTAACTCCACTGGTGCATGCTAGGACCATCCAGAGCCTCGCCAACGTCAATACCAGAGCGCCACCGACGACCGCGTCCACTCCGGCGAGTACTCCCTGTAAGCCCCGACCACCCCCTTCTCTCTTTTTGTTGCTCACGTGTTCGCCAGACTTGTGCGTGTCTAACGACACCATCCTTTTGGCTAGGCATGACTTGTATCTTCGCCAACGACGACGAGCGACCGTAACCGACGGCTGTAGGTTCTCCGATGAGCAATAGCGGATGTGTCCGTGCGCCCCTCGACAAGCTACTGCCACGTTGAGCTCCAGCACGTCTTTGCGAGTCTGGTGAGCCTCCCCATTCTCTTCCTCGCTTCCAGTAGCCGCCGCAACGCTGTAGACCGAGCGTACAGCCGCTCACCGTCGCCGCGCGCCGCCAGTTGTTGGTTGCTTGATCAAAGGTCGTAGGATCTTGATCCAGTGGCTATGATAGAACATAACCCCGAAGGGGTATCTTGTGATCTGATCCGTGCGTTCCACTTTAGATCCAACACACCGCATCGGCCGATCCGTGCGAAGCGGTATGGATGAATCAGGACATGACGCGTGGCCTGTTATTCGTTTTAAAAATATGCATTAGATCTATTAGTGATTCAAACTTGCAAAATTTATAACTTTTGATCCACACGTTCAAATTTTGCAAATTATATATCATTGGAATCAGGAGAAAGAATTCTATCCATTTATGCAATGTGTTTAATGTTTTGCTTCTGTAAAATTGATTATTTTTGCAGAGACAATTATAGGCTTATTTTGAGTATAGAAATTATTTGAAAAATGAATTAGAGAATAAATAAAATTTGTTTAGTGTGTATTTGTCTTGTTTATGATTCAGTACTATTTCACTTGTCTTGTTTGATTTGGTAAAATCATCACATATCATTTGCATGCATTCATATATTTTTGCTTTTATATTTTGATATGTGATTTTGGTGCCAATATTTTATGTGTAGATTTTGGTGCTAATAGTGATTGTGGTTGTGAAGATTGTTGCTACTCCCCAAACTACCAAGGCAAGTGGTGCTTCATGTTTTTATCCCAATATTTTACCTATGCATTAGAAATCTTTTGTATAGGACTTGCATGATTATTTTGCTAAGTATCTATATGCTATGCTTGGGAAATCCTAGTAGTTGTAGTAATGTTAGAATGTCCTTTAAGTTAAGATATTTTTTATTGCCCTACTTAGCCTAGCTAATAGAAACCAAGGGTGGAATATAATCATGCTATGAAAAATATTGTTAAGTCTTTGACTTATGGTTTTTGTTAATAAAACAACTAAGAGAATGAAACACCTGGGTGGAATGGTAATTGCTTGATGGATTTTGGTTGAGTGGTTACACAAGGCCCATTTATATGGTTTACCTTGTGTATCTCACTTGTGGATTGCCACCCAGGAACAAAGGGATTTGAGATGCCAAATGTTAAGAAGATTCTAGTGCAACCACATGGCATTATGGGCTCTGCCTGGATCATATAGGTTGCAATAACTTAGCCAAATGGACAGTTGGTGGTAGGGGAATGATAGGTTTGGAGCATGTCCATTTTGGTATAAGGGAAGGCTTCTGAAAGGTCTTGTCTTGGTGAAAATCAAGTCTTGTGGGGAAAGTGCACAACCTCTATAGATGGAAGAATCTAAGTACTTAGCCAAGTCCCTGGTATTGGACAATTTGAGCATCAAGACATGGAAGCTATCAAGAATCTCCTCATCCCAATTTTCTAAGTTAAAACTTGTGGTTGAACAAGGGTGAAGGTTCACCAATTTCTATTGGTGGTTCCTTGGGAAAGTTTTGTCAAAGAAAAACTTAGTGTTTTCAACTAATAGGTAAAACCTACTTTGAGCAAAGCAAGCCTAAGCTACACTTAGCCAAAAATTCATGTAGTAAATAGATTTTAATATTCTACTAAGGTATCACTTGCCAATACTATTCCAATGTATTGACCCATTGTGGCTGTAACTTGTGATGTTGCAGGTTACTCTGATGATGATTAGGGGTTATGAGTCTACACTCAACATGCATGCGTGTGGCACATGAAGATGAAGACTTTATTTATATTGTTATGCTTAAACTCTTGTATTAGGCCTATGGCCATGGAGTTGTAAAAGACTATGTTATCTCTAGAATGACGATGTAATAATGACCTTTGTTTCTGTGTACTTCATCTTAAACTGTGGATGCTAGCATTTGATCCAGGGACTAGCATTGTAATCACAGGGATCCTTACCTTTATAAGGGAGGGATCTTACAGATGGTATCAGAGCACTGTGTTGCATGTAGGATTATAACCCTAGGATTGGATTAGAAACCACTAAGGAAAAAAAATCAACAATTTCCACACTTGTCTTTTTCTTCTCGTAAACTTTTCTAATCTTCTTTCTCATCTCTATTTGTAGATGAACTCCATCAACGAAGCCGTGAGGAAGGGACCACTCATGACTATGACCTTGGAGTGTGAGACAGAATTCCCCAAGGCTCTCAAGGACCTCATGGTTGCCATGGGAATAGATCGTGCAACAGTGTACAAAGGTTTTCCCGTGATGGATGAAGGAGTGGAGTACTGGTGGGTGCAACTTCACTTGTATAAAAACAAGGAAGACAACCACAAGGAATCAGGATTCTACATGGTCACCAACTTAGTGATGCACACCACATTCTTTGACTCTGCAAGAGATGCAGCTTGGAAGACCATCAAGGAGCTTGGTGATAGACTCAAGTGCAGAATGCTTAACACCCAGAATGACCTTAGGGAAGAAAAGAAGCATACCCAAGAGTTAGAGGCTACCAATCAACGTTTAAGAGAGGACATCATAGACTTAGCAATGGATTCATGTGATCAGGATCGACAGATTGCCTCTAGGGATACGCTGTTAGCCAACTTGGCAAGTGAGATGGGATTGTAATGTACTTCGTTAGCTGGACCACCACACTTATCGTTTTATTTCCAATTTTTTTTGTCTAAGTTATGTTAAACCTTGGATGCTTGTAATGGATTTATGTATGCCATGACATGTGTGTTTGTTTGCCAATGAAATGCTTGTGATACTTTATCTTGTGATTTTCTATTGATGTTGATTCTAACTTTTCTCTATCTTATAAAAATAGATGCCTAATGTTACTATCAGCATGGCTGAAGAGTTCAAGGGAACTTGTTTTGGCACTCGTCTTATTGAGCTCACTAGTGTGCTCAATCTTCCGCTCCCTAGCATCATGATGCTTCCCCTCACCAAGTTTGAGAGGAAGGACCTTTGGGGCTTCAAAGTTACTCAGCCAGGACGCCAGACTGAGCCAGCCATGGAGGCTATCACTTTCAAGCTAATGCATGACGATAAGGAGAGAGGCTTAGAGGTAGTCATGCAGGATTTACTTGGGCGTCTGTTAGGGAGGCACTCCAGAGAGCTTAGAGGTACTCACGTTCATGCCTTCGGAAGACGCGATGAGGATGGTAAGGCTATTGAGTTCGAGGATGCTGCTAGAGAGACGGCAGAGCCGATTTGTCTGTACCTCCAGGACCTAGAGGTTCTACTTAGGCACCTAGATACTGATAGGACCAACGTCATGCTTAGCAATGACGAGCTCCAGGTGCAGCTTCGTGAGAAGGACAAGCTCTTCGTGGAGCAAGACGAGATAGTCAAGGAAAATGGAGGCTAAGTTTGAGAGCCAGGACAGGAAGTTCAAGATCCAAGAGAAAAGAGTCCAAGATAGGAACAAGAGGATTCGAGAGATGAATGCAGAACTAGAGGCCAAGGACTTCGAGCTCGAGCATCAGCAGGGTGTGATTGAGAGACTTCATTCATAGAAGAGGGCCCTCAAAGCCAAGATAGAGGCCTTGACTACCAATGTCGAGGAATACAAGACCGCTATGGAGAATGCAGGTCTTACACTTGTTGATGAGGAGGTTGATGCAGAGGAGTAGTGATGACTACTCATTTATCTATCATTTACCATGCTTATGATTATTGAGTCGCAATGACCATCCAACATGTGGATGGCTTGCTATTGGTGTGTTTGCTTTTCAAACTTGTTGTTTATGTCGTTAAACTTTATGTTATTTTGATGCTTGTTTTGGTGATTGTCTATGTGATGTATTGTGCATGTTAAGCATCTATGGGTATCTCATTCTTATCCTTATTGAAAACCACAGATGCCTCCTCGACGTGCCAACCCCAACCCGAACAACAACAATGTCACCCCCGAGATGCAGCAGCTGATGATAGCACAGGCACAGCTGATGCAGATGATGACCACTTTCATGCAGAATCAGAATAACATCAACAACAATAACAACAACAACAACAATCAGAACAATCCACCAGGATTTGACATGCTCACTAGATTCCTAAGGCTGAAGCCTGCAAAGTTCTCAGGAACCACTAATCCCATGGTGGCCAATGATTGGCTATGTTCGGTGAACAAAGATTTGGTGACTGTCGGCTGTACCGACAAAGAGAAAGTCAGGTTTGCAGCACACCTGTTGGAGGGACCGGCAGCTACTTGGTCCAGATCACCACTCCCATTGAGGATGTGACATGGGCGATCTTTGAAGATGGTTTCCGTACAGCTCACATCTCATCTGGAGTGATGAGTTTGAAGAAGAAGGAGTTCCATAACCTGAAGCAGCGCCACCGCAGCGTGGCAATATATTGAGGAGTTCAACAATCTGGCACGTTATGCACCGGATGAAGTTGATACCGATGCCAAGAGGAAATAAAATTTCCTCGAAGGACTGAACAATGAACTGAATTTGCAGTTATCTGTGGCCTATGTCCCCACCTACCAATATCTTTGTGACAAGGCTACCATCTTGGAGAACAAGATGAAACAGGTTGAAAGCAGAAAGAGGAAGCACAACTCTGACAAGCATAGCTCGGGATCGTCTCACAAACATTCCCATCATGATGATAGTGGTAGTTCTGGATCCCACAAACATGGAAAATACAACAACCACCACAGCCACAACCGCCATCATGACAACAAGCATCACTATAGTCATGATAGTGACAAGTACAAGAATCACAAGGATGGACACAAGAGTCACCACGGTGGAAGTGGAAGTGGCAGTCAGCCTGCAAAAAGAGATATTAGTCAGGTTGAATGTTTCAAGTGTAAGAAGTTGGGGCATTATGCAAATGGCCCAGAAAAGAAAGTTGAAGGACCCAACAAGCCCAACCCTTTACAGAAGGGACAAGTGAACCACATCAATGTGGAAGAGATCTATGAGGAGTCCGATGCTGTGGCTGGTAAGTTCAAACTCAATTCTATTCCAGCACTTGTTCTTTTTTATACTGGTGCATCACATTCATTCATATCAAAAGCATTTGTTGATAGAAATGGGTTTCCAATGGAAAATATTGGGTGTCCAATAAAAGTAAGTTCTCCCGGTGGAGATATGATAGTAAGTCTTGGATGTCGTGATCTAGTGATAGAATTTGGGAAGCATAAGTTTCCAGTGAGTCTGATAATCCTAGATTCCCAAGAACTGGATGTAATTTTGGGAATGGACTGGATGACCAAGTATGAAGGAGTACTAGATTGTGCCAATCGTACTGTCGCACTCACAACTCCGGAAAAGAAATGGATAAGATTCAAGTATAACTTTGAATCAAAAGGGAGTAAGATAAATTCTCTTAAGGGGGTTAGCATAGACAGTGTGCCAATTGTGAGTGAATATCCGGATGTGTTTCCGGAAGAATTTCCGGGAATGCCACCAGATAAAGATGTGGAATTTTTGATTGACTTGCTGCCAGGATCAGGACCAATAACAAAGAGACCTTACAAGATGTCAGTTGATGTCTTGAAAGAACTCAAGAAACAACTTGGAGAACAGTTGCAGAAATGATTTATTCAACCAAGTTCTTCATCTTGGGGAGCACCAGTCTTGTTTGTGGAAAAGAAGGATAGAAGTCAAAGGTTATGCATAGATTATCGTTCACTCAATGAGGTGACCATCAAGAACAAATATCCTTTGCCTAGAATAAATGACTTGTTTGATCAGTTAGAAGGAGCCTGTGTATTCTCAAAGATTGATCTTCGGTCAGGTTATTTTCAGCTTAAGATAAGGGAACAAGACATACCTAAGACAACTTTCACCACTAGGTATGGATTGTATGAGTATACAGTGATGCCATTTGGTTTGACCAATGCACGAGCTTACTTCATGAATATGATGAACAAGGTGTTCATGGAGTTCCTTGACAAGTTTGTTGTCTTTTTCATTGATGACATTTTGATCTACTCCAAGAGCAAAGAAGAGCATGAAGGACATTTGCGTTTGATACTTGAGAAGCTTAGAGAGCATAAGCTGTATGCCAAATTCAGCAAATGTGAATTCTGGCTAAATGAAGTTGGATTTCTTGGACACGTTGTGTCAGGAGATGGTGTAGCAGTTGATCCTGCAAAAGTGTCAGCTGTAGCTGAATGGGAATCTCCTAAGTCAGTGAAGGAAGTTCGTAGTTTCCTTAGCTTGGCAGGATACTACAAAAGATTCATTGAGAATTTCTCCAAGGTAGCTAAGCCAATGTCAGAGTTACTAAAGAAAGACAAGAAATTTGCTTGGTCTGAAGGATGTGAACTCAGTTTCCAAGAATTGAAGAAGAGACTAGTGACAGCACCAGTCCTATGTCTGCCAGATTTGGAGAAAGATTTCCAAGTGTATTGTGATGCATATCATCATGGATTAGGTGCAGTTCTAATGCAAGAAGGGAAAGTTGTGGCTTATGCCTCGAGACAACTCAAAACTCATGAGGTAAATTACCCTACTCATGATTTGGAGTTAGCCTCTGTTGTCCATGCACTCAAAACATGGAGACATTATCTTTCGGGAAAACGATGTGAAGTGTTCACAGATCACAAAAGTTTGAAGTATATCTTCACTCAGAAATAAATCAACATGAGACAAAGAAGATGGCTAGAACTCATCAAGGACTATGACTTGAGTTTGCAATACCACCCCGGTAAAGCAAATGTTGTAGCAGATGCTCTAAGCCGTAAGGTATTTGTGAATGGCCTTACTAAGGGAGAGTTGCTAGATGATCTGTGTACCCAATTTAGAGACCTTAGATTGGATATTGTGCCTGAGGGACATCTCATGTCATTGGATGTTCAACCCACATTGTAGGACAAGATCAAGGAAGCCCAAAAGACGGACAAGGAAATAGAAGAGATTAAGGAAAAGATTGGCAAGGGAAAATCCAAAGGATTCCATGAAGACGAACATGGTACTTTATGGTATGGAAAATGTATCTGCGTTCTGCAAGATCCGGAGCTTCGGAAACTGATTTTATAGGAAGCACACAACTCACCATATTCGATTCATCCGGGTAACACCAAAATTTACATGGACATGAAGGAAAGATTTTGGTGGAATAATCTCAAGAAAGACATCGCCGAACATATTGCTTTGTGTGATGTGTGTAGTAGAGTGAAAGCGGAACATCAGAAACCGGCAGAATTGCTACAACCACTACCTATTCCTGATTGGAAGTGGGACAAGATTGGCATGTATTTCATTACAGGATTGCCAAGCACCAGGTCAGGATATGATTCTATTTGGGTAGTAGTGGATCTTCTAACTAAAGTGGCTCATTTCATACCCGTGAAGACAACCTACACAAGTGCTAAGTTGGCCAAGATCTATATGAATAGGATTGTATGTCTACATGGAGTACCCCAAGAGTATTGTGTCTGATAGGGGAACTCAGTTCACTTCTCATTTTTGGAGGCAACTGCATGAGTCATTGGGAACGAGATTGGAATTCAGCACTGCTTTTCATCCTCAGACCGATGGACAGACAGAAAGGACCAACCAGATTCTAGAAGATATGTTGAGGGCATGTGCCCTAGACTATGGAGCTAGTTGGGATGAAAGTATGCCTTACGCAGAATTCTCTTACAATAACAGCTATCAAGCCAGTATTGAGATGGCACCATTTGAGTTTCTCTATGGGAGAAAGTGTACTACCCCACTGCTATGGAATGGTGTGGGAGAAAGAAATTTGTTCGGACCAGAACTGATCAAAGAGGCCGAAGAGAAAGTCAAGCTAGTAAAGGACAAATTGAAGATAGCACAGTCCCGATAAAAGAGCTACGTAGATCCTAAGCGTAGAGAAGTCACCTATGAGGTGGGTGATAGAGCTTATCTTAGAGTGTCACCACTTCGTGGAGTAAAGAGATTTGGAGTCAAAGGAAAATTGGCCGCAAGATATGTTGGACCATTCAAGATTCTGAGTCGTAAAGGAGAAGTAGCTTATGAAATTGAATTGCCAGAATCATTGTCTGCAGTTCACAATGTGTTTCATGTGAGTCAGCTAAATAAATGCCATCCAGAGATGGAAGATACTTCTTTGAAGGATACTATACCTTTGGAGGAGGTACAATTGGAAAGTGATCTCACTTATGAGGAAAAACCCATCAAGATTCTTGAGACTGCAGAAATAGTTACTCGGACAAAGACTATCAAATTCTGCAAAGTTCAATGGAACCATCATTCCGAAGAAGAAGCAACATGGGAAAGAGAGGATGGCCTTCGGAAAGACCACCCTCACCTATTTGCTAGCCAATCCGAATCTCGATGGCGAGATTCACCTTAAGGGGGTTAGATTTGTAACATCCCTAAAATCATGTTTTCAAAGTTTGCATATCATACATGCATTCATAATCATTTTAGGATCATTTTCAAAGTCATTGCAAAAACAGAAGCATTTGAATGCTTATTATTTTATGTGAGCAAAGCATTGGCCCAATGCTACTCTTTAATATAAGATTGATTGTTTAAAACCAGATATATCTGATCGTATGGTTGATTGTTGTATTCCAAAGCTTGGACAAAAATTTCAAAAACAAAATATGACTTTAAAACCATTTTTATATCTTTATTAAAACTTTGGTAAAGGCACTGTTTTGTTTTAAAACTCCAAAGGACCAAGCTGGTTTGATGAAACAACATGGTTTTATACCTAAATATGTGCAGGTTTCACTTTATAAAAATCCAGAAAGAATTTGAAATCAAACACATTTGAAATCATTTGAAAATGTTTCCTGAAAATCAAAATAGAAATAGAAAAAGAATAAAGAAAGCAGAAAAGGCCGGCACTGCCAATTTGGCCCAGCAATGAACCCAGCCCACTAAGCCCACCCGGGCCATTTCCCTCTGCTCCTTCTCTCACCCGCGCAGAACCTACCCCCGCAGCCACTGATCGATGGGCCCTCTCCACGTCATCGTCATCTTCCCCAAATCCCGCGTGAGAACACGTCGTCGTCGGCTGTTTCCTCCTCTTCACTACCGTGATCAATTGCATTGATGCAGCGCGTAATCTTCGCCCCTGCTCTGGCTATTTAATCCCCACCTCACAGCGGTCCTTTCCCCCAAACACCCACACCCAGTCGCCCCCAGGCTACACGTATTTGAGCTCACTCCGCCGCTGCACATACGAACTCCGGCGGTGAATTCTAGTGAGCACACTCCGCCCCTTTCCTATTGGTCTTGCCAGTGTGATCTCTGCAACCTTGCGCATCATTTAACCCCACTGGTGCATGCTAGGACCATCCAGAGCCTCGCCAACGTCAATACCAGAGCGCCACCGACGACCGCGTCCACTCAGGCGAGTTCTCCCCGTAAGCCCTGACCGCCCCCTTCTCTCTTTTTGTTGCTCACATGTTCGCCAGACTTGTGCGCGTCTAATGACACCATCCTTTTGGCTAGGCGCGACTTATATCTTTGCCAACAACGACGAGCGACCGTAACCGACGGCTGTAGGTTCTCCGACGAGCAACAGCGGCTGTGTTCGTGCGCCCCTCGACAAGCTATTGCCACGTTGAGCTCCAGCACGTCTCTGCGAGTCTAGTGAGCCTCCCCATTCTCGTCCTTGCTTCCAGTAGCCGCCGCAACGCCGTAGACCCAGGGCGCCACCGCTCACTGTCGCCGTGCGCCGCCAGTTTTTGGTCGCTTAATCAAAGGCCATAGGATCTTGATCCAGTGGCTACGATAGAACATAACCCGAAGGGGTATCTTGTGATCTGTCCGTGCGATCCACTTTAGATCCAACACACCGTATCGGCCGATCCATGCGAAGCGGTATGGACGAATCAGGACATGACGCGTGGCCTGTTATTCGTTTTAAAAATCTGAATTAGATCTATTAGTGATTCAAACTTGCAAAATTCATAACTTTTGATCCACACGTTTAAATTTTGCAAATTATATATCATTGGAATCAGGATAAAGAATTCTATCCATTAATGCAATGTGTTTAATGTTTTGCTTCTATAAAATTGATTATTTTTGCAGAGACAATTATAGGCTTATTTTGAGTATAGAAATTATTTGAAAAATGAATTAGAGAATAAATAAAATTTGTTTAGTGTGTATTTGTCTTGTTTATGATTCAGTACTATTTCAATTGTCTTGTTTTATTTGGAAAAATCATCACATAGAATTTGCATGCATTCATATATTTTTGCTTGTATATTTTGATATGTGATTTTGGTGCCAATATTTTATGTGTAGATTTTGGTGCTAATAGTGATTTGTGGTTGTGAAGATTGTTGCTACTCCCCAAACTACCAAGGCAAGTGGCGCTTCATATTTTTATCCCAATATTTTACCTATGCATTAGAAATATTTTATATACGACTTGCATGATTATTTTGCTAAGTATCTATATGCTATGCTTGGGAAATCCTAGTAGTTGTAGTAATGTTAGAATTTCCTTTAAGTTAAGATATTTGTTATTGCCATGCTTAGCCTAGCTAATAGAAACCAAGGGTGGAATATAATCATGCTATGAAAAATATTGTTAAGTCTTTGACTTATGGTTTTTGTTAATAAAACAACTAAGAGAATGAAACACCTGGTTGAATGGTAATTGATTGGTGGATTTTGGTTGAGTGGTTACACAAGGCCCATTTCTATGGTTTACCTTGTGTATCTCACTTGTGGATTGCCACCTAGGAACAAAGGGATTTGAGATGCCAAATGTTAAGAAGCTTCTAGTGCAGCCACATGGCATTATGGGCTCTGCCTGGATCATATAGGTTGCAATAACTTAGCCAAATGGACAGTTGGTGGTAGGGGAATGATAGGTTTGGAGCGCGTCCATTTTGGTCTAAGGGAAGGCTTCTGAAAGGTCCTGTCTTGGTGAAAATCAAGTCTTGTGGGGAAAGTGCACAACCTCTATAGATGGAAGAATCTAAGTACTTAGCCAAGTCCCTGGTATTAGACAATTTGAGCATCAAGACATGGAAGCTATCAAGAATCTCCTCATCCCAATTTTCTAAGTTAAAACTTGTGGTTGAACAAGGGTGAAGGTTCACCAATTTCTATTGGTGGTTCCTTGGGAAAGTTTTGTCAAAGAAAAACTTAGTGTTTTCAACTAATAGGTAAAACCTACTTTGAGCAAAGCAAGCCTAATCTACACTTAGCCAAAAATTCATGTAGTAACTAGATGTTAATATTCTACTAAGGTATCTCTTGCCAATACTATTCCAATGTATTGACCCACTGTGGCTGTAACTTGTGATGTTGCAGGTTACTCTGATGATAATTAGGGGTTATGAGTCTACACTCAACATGCATGCCTGTGGCACATGAAGATGAAGACTTTATTTATATTGTTATGCTTAAACTCTTCTATTAGGCCTATGGCCATGGAGTTCTAAAAAACTATGTTATCTCTGGAATGACGATGTAATAATGACCTTTGTTTCTGTGTACTTCATTTTAAACTATGGATGCTAGCATTTGATCCAAGGAATAGCATTGCAATCACAGGGATCCTTACCTTTATAAGGGAGGGATCTTACATTTATACTTTACCTAATTAGGGTCTGATGAAAGATTGTACAGTGTATCCACATAATTGTGGATCTTCGAAGCAAATCTTTCAGCGTTGTATGTCTACTTACTTTGAACATTTTCGATTGGATAAGTTTGACTTTGTGGAGCATCTCGATAGACGTTTGCCTTTAAATTTTATACTTCTTTAGGTCTTACTTAGCTTAGGCCAAATTTAATGCTCTTTATGCAACTTCTAAGAAGATCTAGGTAACTATGTTAACCAGATACCAGCTGTGGACAAAACATTAACTATGGATCAGAACACCAATTATGGATCAAATACTAGCTGAAGAAATTTACCAGCTGCGAATCATCCTAGGGTATATATATTACCCTATGATTTCTATCATACTTATGGCATTCCCTTTGAATTTTTAGAATTTGAATATCATTTTGGGTTCTAAAACTTCTTTGCGCTTATTCATGATACTTCCATGAACTTGTATAATTACTCTATTGACTTCATAATAAAATTATCTATTTAGATTGAACTTTAAGTTCATCACTTCTTGTTGTGGATTAATGATGGGCGAAGCTTGGTCCATCCTTCAAATGGTGTTACTACCTCTTATATCATGCTTCATCCTTTAAGTCAGTCTTCATTATGATCTTCAAAACTCGTCACTCCCTTACAAGAATTCCCATTTCTATCTAGGTCTATAACATCAAGTAATAACTGGGTGTTGCATCATGAATTTGCACACCTAATTAAAATTTATGTATAGATCTAGTCAATCAAGAACAATCAAAAAGATCCAAAAGTCGATAAACAACAAAACATATACCATGTATTACACATAGGTTTAGATAATGTACAAATGTACTAGATATTCCAACGGTTTGCTCCACACCTATTTACACAACTATC
The DNA here is from genome assembly GCA_916181665.1 of Avena sativa. Lineage (NCBI taxonomy): Eukaryota > Viridiplantae > Streptophyta > Magnoliopsida > Poales > Poaceae > Avena > Avena sativa. The sequence continues at coordinate 357,466,503 of OV702295.1, forward strand.
TTACAAGAACTTCTTGTTCTTGTGGATATACCCTCACTTATTTCGGCAACCCTTCAAACTACAATACACATTGCCATCTATATACATTATTCAAGCCCTCATCCCTTGGGATGTCGTTCTTTCCTTACTTTCATCTTCCGCTAGTGCTTCCTGGAGTTCCGTCCATGATGACATGAAGTCCTACGACTGCCTTCTAGAGCATAAGAGCATCCAGGAGGTGCGTAATCTTGATTATAAGTACCGAGACTGAGATTAGTCATTGAAAAATGACTAGAGTTGGCGTAATCTTCCACCGAATAGTTCGGGTTTTCTGGCAACGCTTCCTCATAATAAGTTGGTTCCTTAGCTTTTTCCTGGATCCAGTCATATATATTGGTGTAGTAGCTATCGTAATACTCTTCTAAGTTGATTGGATTATTATTACCCCCATAGGGTCCATAAGGCTCTCTATGGTTATAGTTGGGATCTTCTTCAATACCTGTATCACAAGGTATAGTATTCCCTATGGTTTTACCTTGAGATTCTATTTTCCATCCATACTTGTTGGGCTCAGGATTATTTGGAATAACTTTATTCCATTCCTGTTGTTCGGAGTTGTACTTGGTACATAGGTCTTCAGGTGGCTTGAAGTCATTCTGGTAATAGGCATAATTTTCTGAGTTTGGGTCATCAAACTCAGTTTCCTCAAACACTTCTCCTGAAGGTATGTATTTGGGATGCCTAGCTTCTTTATCTAACTTCTTCCTATGAGCCATTGCTTTACCAGGATTAGTAAAATCCTCAATGACCGTATCCAGCTCCTAAACTAAGACTTGGTGAGTGTTATGATAAGTGTTTAGCAAAGACCGATAATGATCCATATACTCTACAACTAGAGTAGGTTCAACTTGGACTAAGGTAGAGTGATATAACTCATGCTCTGAGTTTGAGGTTTCATGTGGTATAATAGTGTGAGTACTACCTTCTAGAGCTTGGGATTTATGTTCTCGGATCATGGTTATGGCTGCTGCTACGGCATTCTGATATGCAGATGCCATGCACCTTGCCTCTCCTGCTGGCATTTCTCCCTTAAGTCCTAACTTCTTGGGTAACATGATCATGACACGGTATTTAGCTAATACCTTCCCATCATAGTAACTGTAAATCTTGACCAAAAGTCTTGATTCACATTCCAAACTCCATAAAAGTTGTCGGATATTGTCTATCCAATCCCCTCCATAGTCATCCAACATCCGGTTCATCACTTGAACATTCCGGGGTGGATATCGAGGTGCCATGTGGAACTGTGGATAAGAAATTATCATCAGTCACATAGAGTTAAAAATCTTGGGTAATGATTGGAAATTGCAATCATATAAAAGAGTTATCGCACTAGTAACATAATAGGATTATTCTCAAGTGAATATCCTTCATATCACTAGAGAACTCTTTATTATTGTTAGGATGTATCCTACATGTTCTACCCATTTACTAGGTTTCCAACCTAAAGTCAAAGCATATGCTCTGATACCAACTGCGGTGACCCAACATACCACTGCATGATGTAGTATACTATAGTCGTTGACATAACACCAATGAAACACCGTTCACTAGTATTACATCCCTCAGAATGGCACAACAGAAACACAGCGGGTCCAATACATGGCTAAAGGTTACAACTCACTCTTTACATAAGATCCAGAGAACACTCTAGGTTAAAGAGAGAGAAAGAACTTCTTACGGAGAAGAATCAAAGATAAACAACGCAAGAACTAGTATACTATTAAGTCTAGTATTCTGGCTAAGAGGTTGGCATTGCTGCTATCGCAACGCACTACCGAAATAGGTTCTTTGGTTAGAGATTGTACTTCTATCTACTCAGTATCTTCGTCTTCACTTGAGTTGAGGTATATGTTGTCTTCCTTGTCTTCATTGAAGAGCTTTAGCTGGGCATGATAAGTCTTGGAGCATAACTTGATATAGCCCTCGTTTTAATGGCTTTAGAATCTAGCAAGGGTTAAGAAGATACTTTGAGTACGAGCGTACTCAGCAAGTTCACTAGAAAAGGAGTGTTTGATGCACTATACTACAGCCACAGACCGTACGTCGTAGGCAACGCAAGTTTTCATAAACATTTCTTCAAAGGTTGCTTTTATTCTAAAAAGCTATGCCCGTCAGCCTTCATGGGTTTACCAGAACTTTCATGGAGTTCCTTTCCCGCCGCGTTCGCAACTCCTTCCCGGAATAGGGAGTAACAAGTTACAGTTCTTACACTATACAAAGGTGGGTCACTTTACCCATGAGAGATCAACTCTTTGTTGCACAACCGGGCAGCTTATTCCCGTCCACAATTCCATGATGTGGGGCCTAGAAGATGATCCAAGCCAATCACTGCCCCCTTCGCGACCTTGCATGCCTCCTTGGTGTACACCATGCCCACATAACGAATTACGACAATGGTTTATACAAACCGTTAGATGCCAGAACTATCGTGGGATGATGAGGGTTACCACCCATATGCTGCATATCCTCTACGAATCACCAATTAATATGCACGCTACAAGGATAACAACCACGGCCTGCACATCTGGCTTCATGTGAGAGGAAGAAGATACAGCTGACTTCTCCGTCCCATTCCAAATCTCATGGACAACGTGTAATATACGGCGCAAGAATCACTGGCTACATTGGTTGTTAAGTCCTAGGTGATATAGTTCTGAACAGTGGTATTCCAAATGTCAGACTTAATAGATTAACTGATCACCCTGGATCACTAATCAATAGTTCACATTATTATTGAAAATAGTGTTTTCTGACCCTTTTCAAATGCAGGTGAGGACAACACTGGATTTGTAAAATACTTTACAGAAAATAAACAAAGGATATGAGCAAGTGTGAACTTGCCTTTTGTGATTGCAAGATTATGCACTCACGGTCTTCGAGTTAGTGTATAAGATCCAAAATCTGAAATCAGCATTATTGGTCTGGTAAGGACTAATGTTTAAAGAAGCAATATGCTTTTATGCATAAGTAATGTGATGCACGTTCTAAGCGCAAATCCCGGAGATAACGTTGTTTTAGGGTTTGGATTCCGAAAATGGTTATTTTGGAATGTGTAGTCTTTTTAGACCAGTTTCATAGTTGTACTTTTATTAGAGTTTATGAGTGGTTGTAAACAACACATATGTAGGAGTAAAGTATACATACTTATGACATACTAGTTAGGATTACTTATACAAGAGTTCTTGCTTAAAGTGGCAAAAAGGATAACCTTCGAAGAAAAGGTTTCTCTTCTAAAGTCTAAACAAACTTTGTGGTTGGTTAGTGGTGGTTGACATTATTTGTTTGCTTAAATGGTTTGGCTTGAGTTGCTTTATAGCTTAACTACTTCAGACCAAAGTTAACTATAAAATGTATAGTAATATGTATGGTATTATATTTAGATTCTGGGGGACTAAAGTTAACTTTAAAATATAGATCGTTTTGAAAGTATAACACTTATAACATTTGTATCTTGTGTATCTGAAATGTTTCCTTTAGGTTATTTAAAGATGATCAATCTTTTGACTTGGGTAATGGTTTCTTGATTCTATAATAGAGTACTACCAATTATCTTTTCTAGTTAAGTGAGTATAGTTTATAAACCATAGTAGATTGTTATTTAACTATTCTTAAATTTTCTATAGTGTTGTGGTAGTTTTCGTAATTTGATGGTTAATATAGATAGAAAAGGTTTGGTGTATTCATACATTGTTCTTGAAAGTTTTATTATAGATGGGAATCTTTTTAGAATAAAATCTTCACTTAGGGTTGATGATAAGTTAATACAAAGATACTTATAATGTTTTAAACCATTTAAGCTTCATTTTATTAATATTTAAGACTAAGAGTGCGGATTTGCTGCCACAGGGGATAACTGCCCCATGTAGCCACCGCATGATTTACCTAGAGATGCGAGCATGGACTTCACCCATGCGACATCAAGCAAAGTACATTAATAGTAATTAACAATTATAGAGGGTCTTGCCTGCCATGGTGTGTCAGATTCAAGCATCTTCCTTGGCATGAGCAGTACAAGACAAACCTTTTGGGTTTACAAGACAAGCTTGTACTCTAGTGTAATGTGGCCTCGTGATCACAGAAAGGACAAAAAATATGCAAGTAAGGGCATCCACTATGTAAAAAAAACCACACCTTAAGTCCTATATGGCAATGCTTGTAGTCTACCTTATACATAGTGGAGGAAATATGAGTTGTTCATAAGCTTATAGGTGACCTTAAGCTTATGGGTTGTCCACAAGCAATAGAAAATAATTTATCCTCTCTTCCCTCTCATGCATGAGTGTACATGATGAGACATGTGGGTCCCAACTTAAGTTTAAAGTTCACCTTATACATAGTGGAAGATTTTACAAGAGAGGTGGGTCCCATCTTGTGGCTAAAGTTCACCTCATACATAGGTGATGCCCTAAGCACGGAAGCACTAATAAGCGCAGACGTGTTAGGACCACTTCGATGAGAACCTTAAATAACAAGTGCCTCCGTATTAGGACTAGAGTCATATCGCTCCTATATATAGGAGCTACTAGCAGACCGATCTTATCTCTTCATCATTGTTGAGACCGCTTGCTAATTTTGTCGATAGTGCATGCCTCATGCTTGAACCTACAGACGGTGTTGGTCTTGCTTGCACTCCCATACGTGTAGAAGCTAACATAGGCCAAGTTGGCTAATCCATGCATTAGTCAATAGTATATCAATCACGTCATAGCATGGAGTAACTACATATGCTATTTGGCTAGGTTAATGGTACATACAAATTATTGTATCGCTGACGCATGTGGAGATAAAGTACAACTCTATAGGGCTACAAACACTCATCTTGCATGCATGTTAAGTAGACTAGCTACTTGCATCGTACTAATAAGTAATATATGAGTTGTGACTAAGCCAGCTCGAGTAAGTTTTAAACAAATGATTTTCTCAAGTTGTTACAAGATGCATGGGAGTAGCTAGTGCATGTGAGTGTAGTTCACGAGGAAATTATTTTTTTATTTTCTTAGTTGTCACGATGCTAGTATACATGTGTATTGGTATCCAGAAAACTATCACTAAACGCCAATGGTCTAAAAGGTGTGGGGTGGTAAGCAGCAGTCCACACTCATTCCTATTGTTGCTGACATAGAGTGTCAGCGGTTAGCTTTATTACATCCAGCATCAGGTGTTACAAAACTAATTAGGTTGGGCAAATATCTCGACAGCTCATATCGTGCGATTACCCATGGGGGGACATCTATACCCCTGGGCAGCAGACTATTATCCTTAAGACTAATACTATTTATTAAACTTAATTTACTCATTTTAGGAATAGTAGTAATTTTTATTGATCCTTATATGAATTATTAATGAAGTAAATAGGTTTAAATTTGAGTTCTTAAAATATTTAATTTTTATTTACCTTAGAAGTAGAATATTAGATTTTTAACATGTAGATATTATTTTTGTGTTCTTTTTGGTATATCACATTTATTTTTGTGATTTATAAATAATAGGATATGATTTTTATATTATTTTTATTACTTTATAATTACTTAATTAATAATAAATATTTAATTAAGTGAACTAATAAAACTTGATTATAGTTTTAAATTAGAATTCTTATTTTTTTAAGATTTTTGGTATTTTATTTATATTATTAATATTTATCATTATAAGAAAATGAATTATCAAAGTTTTATTACTTATAAAATCTTTAGTAAATAATATTTATTTAAATAATCGTCATAATAATATTTGATAATAAGTTTAAGTTGTAGATTTTATTTTTTTGAAAAATTTCATATATTATACATATTTTTCTGAATTATAATTCAAAAGTTATTAATTAAACAAGATTTAATCATTTATTAGATTTCTCGAATATTATTAATTGAATTATAACATTTTATTTATTTCTTAATGGAAAATACTTTTTACACCACACCTAGATCTAGCCCGAGTCAGTGACCCGTGGGCCAGGGTCCACCTCATCTCTCAGGTGGAAGAAATACATTTGTTACTCTCCCAGTCTTTACCCCCCTAGTAGATGACATATGGGCCCTAGGGCATGTCATCAGCCACGAGGGCAAAGACCAGTCAAACAAGCTGACGTGGTTCAACCATGAGGTGAGCATGACGCAAGGATGGTGTCAACACCACCACCGCCGTCAGTGAGTGGTCACTAGAGATGATCTACGACGTCCTAGCAAACGAAATGGACCTAGTTCGAATCAGCGCAACCTACTGAACCTAAGAGTGGCAGCGCCGCTCGGAAATGGTCATCGGAGCTTCATCTCCGACGAGCTCCGACGGTGGATTACGGTGAAACGGCGATTTACAACGAGATCAGGCGAATCGAGGATGCTGGAAGGTTCAGGAACTCACCCTGATGATGATAGAGTGATCGGCGAGGACATGCGCGGTCGGAATCGAGCTTCCCGACGAGGATTCCGACGAGCTGCTGCAAAGAGGAACGGAAAAATTCACCCGCTCCAGTGCTCCCCTTGATGCAAGATTCTACCCCGAGGATCTACGGAGGAAGGCGCTTCTCCATGGCTGCTCAGAATGGTGTGGGGAGATGTGATTCGACGGTGAGAGGTGGCTTCGGTGAGCTAGGGTTTCGGTCCCGTTCGTATCTGAGAGGATAAGGTGGAATTGGAGATAGGGATTGAGGCAGTGCATCGCGGTGGCCTTCTTATCCCCTCCTGGCAACGACGACGTTTATCTTGGCGCAACGACGACGATGACGGCATCGGGCGGCGGCAAGCTCCGCCAGCGAGTTGTCTGTGTGCGTGATGATGACGACGATGACCGTTTTGCGGATAACCCCTGATGATCTTTGCTTCTCAACCCACAGTCCTTTGCTATCCCCACTTGTCAGTCATAGAAGAAAAAGAACTGGGCTGGTTACTGGGCTGTTGTGGGCTGCACAGGGGCGTCAGATAGGTGTAGGGGTGTTGGGCCACGACCAGGTTTGGTTTTTATTTGTTTTTATCCTTTTTCTATTTTCTGTTTTCTTATTCAGATTTGAATTTGATTTATATTTTGAACTTTTCTTTGCAGGATTTCTTTGTTGGACAATTTAAATAATACTAAAACATAGTTAGTATTATTTGTGAATTTTTATTATATATAATATTGTTATATTCCTTTTATTTTCTTAATATATGAATCCCTTCTAATATTTGTAAAAGCTCTTCTGATTATTTTATTTTCCTCCTTTAGTTAGGGATTTCTTGAATGATATATTCTTATTTGCTTATCAATTTAACTTTAGTTGGCTCATATTTGGAATAGAAACTTTTATATGTGTAATGATCCCATACCATTATTTGATGCATGAAATTTAAAAGACATTGATATAGTTATTACTACTTCCATTGATTTGGAACATGACAATGTATATATTCTATTGTAATAAACAAAGAGGTTTAAGGTTTTGTATTATGCATATCTACCCTAAGGTTTAGGGTCTTTAATGTCTTTAGTCTCCTTCATGAATGTGGTTAAAGATTCAATAGTTAAACATATTGTTTTCTGTTTGGAATATTTGATAGCCTCACCTTTAGTACTAGAAAGTTATATCTAGAATATTTCATGGAAAAGAATTGATAAAGATATACTTAAGCACATGTTGTTATGATGGTTGGAATTAACAGAGATGTGCTTATGTGATTTGATATAGGGAGATATTTCTATAAAGTGTTATAGACATCAGATGATGGATCAATAGTATGAGATGGATATTATGTTTGATTTGAGATTTAAATTTGATTGCTTACCAAGATTTAATAGGAAGATGATTTATAACTTATAATTATATTTCACAATCTTGGATCTCTAATTAAGGAATTCCTTTCCTAGATATAATACTTCTTTCTATCCATCATCATGGTTAGTTTGATGGACTTACTTAATAAAATCTTCTTATTCATATATCATTCTTCTAAACTTATGGATGAATCCCATGAGTTTGATACAAGGATATTTCATAATTTTCTCATATCCTTGCTTGGTTGTATTTACTATTCTACTGTTGATAAACTTCCATCCAACCAGTAGTTCCTTCAACTTCACTCACAATCTTCCTTAATATTCCATCACTGATCTTTCTCTAAGGTTGACTATCTTTTAAGATGAATAACACTACTTCTATAACTCTATAGCATTATGTTGATCATACTACCTTGTCTCTACTTAACTCCAGTATCCCATACTCCAAGCCCACATTATGTTAGTATGACTTGTCATGGCTAATCTAGGATAATTATCTAGACTAGGGTTTAATTATGTTTTATCCACCAATGTCCCTTATACAGAGTATAAGCATATTCCATCTTGGTGACAAAAACATGCTCATTAGAATCCTTTGATCATTATGGCTTTGGTTTCTAGTTGGCTAATCAAGGCCATTATCAATACAACCTTGTAGTTGTACTGAAATTATCTTCTGTTTAGCTCTATTGGATTAAGAGATATAATTCATTAACTATACCTACTTGATCCAATAGGACTACTACTAGTAACTATCTCTAGACTTCATCCTTGCAATCTTATTTTCTATCAAGGAAGGATTTAGCTCCATCAACCATCTTATTGATTGGATTCTTTTCAATCATTCTTATTAAATAAATGACATCTAAAACTAGCATCACTATTCACCTCTTCTTAATTGTTTCTTTGTAGACACTTATTTGTAAGCTGTGTTATGGTCAAATACTTGATATGTTGGGAATGGATGAATCAATAGTTGATTTCTCAACATTGATTAACAACAAATATTGAAATACAACTCAATAGGGATGATAAGGATTGATATGGAAAGAAAGGTATAGGTGAATGATCTAAACTCAGTTTCTTTCCTACTCAATATTGCTTAAGAAGTAGGGTTTTACCTTACCATGATACTCAGGTATATGCAGATGAGATTAAGATATAGTGATTAAATTCATATTTGGTGTTATATCCTTAAATTGATACTCATGAGTGATTCTAATGGATACTATGATATGATCACCTAAGGATCAAATATAAATCATAATGTATTAGGTTTTATATTTTATTTCCTTTGATCTACCCTTAGGTTAAATCTCCCTTACCCAAAATAAGGTTTTAGCAAAGTCCTATTGAAACTTATCGCAGTCAACTTGATGATCTACTTCAATTCTATCAAGCTAAGAGAAGCTTCAATCACTTTGACAAGTTTTGTTTAAAAGCGCAAAATTTATTTGGATTTTCTATGCATGAATGCAATGCACACATCTAGGTTCAGCTTATTTCTAAGCTCTAATGCTGGGATGTTACACGCCTCGCACGAAAAACCCTAACTCCCAATCTTGCCAGTCACTTCCAAACGCTCGCAATGGCCACGACGAAGCCGGCGAGCTCCCAACAGTTCTTCTCCTTTGATGGTGGCGTCGGGTGAAGCCACGACGAAGCCGACGAGCTCCGTCGTCGTGCCTCCAGAGGGCTTGGTCATCCCCATCTCCGCGGTGGTCGAGGCCACCGGCGGCGACCATAATCCAGCGATGCTGGAGCTGCTGGAGGAGGAAAACGACTCCCACAAAGGCGACTGGCGTAGTTCGGACATCACAGACCGCGACATCAAAGAGTTGATCATCGAAGGCTACCTCCCCGTGACGGAGGGGCTCGCCTGGCGGGCGGCACCGGCCGGCGAGGTCACACCTTCTCCCCAAGCCGGAGAAAAGGTGTACCTCAAAGCACAGATGGTACGCGGCGTCTCCCTGCCCATCTCTAACTTCTTCCTTGCCGTCTTGAATCATTATAGAGTACAGCCACAAAACCTTTCTCCCAATAGTATCCTAGCGCTTAGCAATTACGCGACGCTTTGCGAGGGTTACTTAGGGATTAAGCCTAGGCTAGACCTCTTCATCTATTTCTTGACCGTCAAGCGCGAAGCCGGAGCCAGCAAGGATGAACTTAGAAATTGTGGCACTATTAGCTTCAAGATCCGGCCTGGCCGGCGCTTCCCCGACATCGTCGGCCATGAGTCCTGCAAGAACTGGTAGCGTACTTACTTCTATAGCCCAGATATCCCTCTAGCCGGCCGAGAAGTAACGTACCTGGACTTCGTCGATGGAGCAGCCGCCGAAACGTCGACATGGAGATCCCAGGCCTCCCTTCCGTCTGACATCGACGCTTCCCGTGCTATAAGGCAGATAGAGTGGTTCGTAGAGACGGGTTTGACCAGCTTGGACCTAGCCATGTGCTGGTTCATCAGGCGAATCCAGCCTTTGCAGCACCGCTCGAAGCTGATGCACGAGTATACCAACGATAGAAGGGATAGCCTCCACATCTCCGAGGACAACTTCTCGAGCGAATCCGTCAAGCTTCGCCTCAAGGACATTGTCAAGGTGAAGGACAAGAGGTGTGGCTTCACCATCACCTACGACATGTTCGTAGAGAGCAAGTGCCCAAAGGTAACTGCTTATTTTCTGTGTATGACATATACTCCAGTTCTTCCGTCTAGCCATTACCATCTTGTCTAACACGGTAACTTTTCACTTAACAGCTTAGCGATCTAGAAGAGGATAGCATGGCTGTCCAAATCTATGATCCAAAGATGAAGGAAGTCACGGTCGTGTTTGACGACGATGTTCCGTTGTCACGGAAGCGGAATAGCTCCACCTCTGACGCTGGCGACGGAGGCACGAAGAAGAAAGCGGAGGGTGGAGCCTCCAAAAAGACTACCGCCGCCCTAGGGGCGGAGAAAAGAAAGACTACCAGGATCCCCTTTGCCAAAGCACCCCCTCTTGTGTAAGATTCTTTCACTCCGACATTGTCCATTTATCTGTCTTGTTCCTGTACTTATGCATTTTGCACGTTCATAAAGAAAGCCACAACCATCCTGAAGAAGACCTCCAAAACATCGGGGGCTTCTAGAACCATCAAGGATATGCTGCATCGCGATGCATCTCCCACCATTGCCCCTGTCACTCCCATCGTCAAGCCTTCATCCGCTCCGACAAGCTCTCAAGCCAAGGAAGAAGCTGGCCCTTCCGCCATGGAAGTGGACTCAAGTGCCTCTACCGAGCTTGATGTTGTCGGCGAGCAGGCGACGCAGGAAAGTGCTGCACACCAAATGGCTAAAGCTCCGGCTAAGGATGCCATCGGTAGCGGTAAGGCGGTGGTGGAAGGTGGTACTTCTGCCGAAGGCGGCGCCCTCGCGCCCAAGAAAACCATAGAGTATCTGAAGATAGTCTATCCGGTACTTACGCCGGGTAGCACTGCTCTGGTTCCTGGTGCAGCGCCGACATCTCCGACGTGCGGTCTAGAGGAGCTTCTCCGGCAAGCAGAGACCTTGCAAGGAAACAGTGTATCCTTTGGCAAGTTGCTGGCTGAGAGTGCTACCAACATCAAGATCATTGCACTTGTAAGTTAATTTTGACTTTTTTGCATTTCATATGAATATCCCACTCTAGCCCCCGAGGATCTAGACGGAAAACCATAGGTCTTTGCGTATAGATGCTCTAAGAGTGACTAAGCTATAAAACTTCTTACTGTAGCCCCCAAGCATATATGTGGAATGAATTATTCCGACTAGATGCTTTAAGAGTAGCATATGCAGTGTTTATAAATTTCAAAACTGTAGCCCCCAAGCTTCTAGTTGTAACTGAATTAGTTCCGACTAGATGCTTAAAGAAAGACTAAGCATATTGCTGAGTTAAAAATTCTCGCTGTAGCCCCGAGCGTCTAGGTGGAAATTTTCTGGCTAGATGCTCCAAGTATACCAAACAACATTTAACTTTTATTTTTTCCATAGAATTAGAATGCTCGGAGGGGCATGGCCAACGACAAGTACCAAAAGATGCACGCGGACCTGGAAGCCGAAAAGGGTAAAACTGCCTTCTTGAAGGAATGGATCATCAAGAGCAAGCGTCTGTTTTTCCTTTCTTTTTCGTATTCCGACTTGATCTTGTGTATTCTTCGAGTACTCACTGTGTACTTTGCTTTCTCCGACTTGCAGAAACCATTGCCAAGGCTAAGGACATTGTCGAGAAATCCAAGCATATTCAGGATCTGGATAGCGAGAACAAGATCCTTAAGCAGGAGAGGAAGGACATGCGGAAGATGCATGAAGAATCAATGAAAGCCTTGCAGGACTCCGCCACCGAGGAGATGAACCGCTCGAAGGAGGAGATCTCGATCTTAAGAGATCAGAAGAAAGCTGCCGATGAGCAGAATCAACGCCATCATGAAGCATACAAAATCCTCCAACAAGAACGGGACTCCTTGGCGGATACCCTCTGGCAAGATGAGGCTAGCATCTTCAGTAAGTGATTCTCCGTCTTGGATTTATGTAGTCTGGATATTTTGAATTTTTGAACTCATACACTCATTTGTCAGGAATTTCACAGCGCCTATGGGTTTAACCCGGTCGCCTCCTCCAGCAAAGGAATGCATGGTTCTTGTCGACAACTTCATCAACACCTCCATCGCGCAAGCCAAAGAGATTACCAAGCCCCTCCAGATCAATATCAAGGCATCAGACTCTATGGTGAAGTTCTCGGAGATCCTGCGCCGAGCCGCCGAGCGTATCACAAGCTGGAAAGCTTCATGTGCATGGGCCGGTGCAAGGATGGCGCTGTCCATGGTCAAGGCACACTACGAGGATGCCAACATCGACACGGTAACCTCTGGCATTCCCGACGTAGATGACGAAGGCAAAGAGATAAATCACGAATCTATCTTGTCGTCACTTGCAGGTTATGGCACCAGAGTTGCCGAGTTGGTCGACGTTAACGTCTTCGTGCCAATGAATACCATCGATGGCGGCAACCAAAGCTCCTCGGAGTCCCTCCACTGCTGACTTCGAGGGTGACTCTCCTGCTGCTGATGATATTGCTTCTAAGTCGCCTACGCCAGAGGAATAAAAACAATTTATAATATTTGTTTCCTCTGTGATGTGTATGCGGAAAAACTATGTATTAACTTAAGGTGGAAAACAATGATGTATGTCCTGCTACTTAAGAACTAGTTCCACCATGTATATATTTTTTAAGCAAGTGCTGACTTATCCATTACTTTGGTTCTTATGCTTGACTTTTCGTGAGTTGGAAGACTCATTGTCGGAACCATGCGCTCAGGCGATGATGCCCAATGGCACCGTCAATAACCTAAGCACAAAATCGCCGATAATAAGTGCCAAAAGTCACTACTCCAGAATCCACATAAAAACGACAAAGAACGTGTAGACCAGAAAACTTAAGCTAACGCCCGTAGGCGGAATTTTCACAAGTGCAATTGCAAAGCTTGTGCATAAAGGTTTTATATGATCCAAAAATGAACACGAAAGGAGGTAAAAGACTCAGAAATATGAGTGAACCAAAGAGCTTTATTTCATTGATCATATAAGAGGTACACAATTAGATAAAAAATGCTAAGTGTAGAAATGACGTAGTTGTGCTATGTTCCATGGCCGATCAAGCTCCGGGTAGTCATCATCCGGGTCACTTCGCTTACGCTTATGATCCTCGTTGGGTCTATCCTTTAGTTCACGATTTTCAACGACGTAGTAAGACCCATTGAGTAGCGCCTTGCTTATGATGAACGGTCCTTCCCATGGCGGGGATAACTTGTGTGACTTCTTCTACTTAAGTCGGAGCACCAGATCCCCCTCTTTAAACGAGCGATGCCGAACACGACGACTATGGTAGCTGCGTAGCTTCTGCTGGTAGATGGCGGATCTTTGTCATGCCAAAACGTGCTCCTCCTCGAGAAGGTCCACATCTAGGCGTCTGGATTCTTCCGCATCATCTTCGTCGTAGGCGGGAACTCTTGGTGTATCGTGAAGTATGTCGGAAGGTAGGATGGCTTCTGCTCCATATACCATGAAGTAAGGGGTGTAGCCGGTGGATCTGTTGGGTGTAGTTCATAAACTCCACAACACATATGGCAATTCTTCCGCCCAGGCCCCAGCTGCTCTATGCAGCGGTGCCTCAAGACGTGGTTTTATTCCCTGCAGAATCAATCCATTGGCTCTCTCAACCTGACCATTGGATTGTGGATGTGCCACAGATGCAAGGTCAAGTCAGATGCCTTTCTCCCAGCAATATGCCTCCACTTCTCCGAGTGATAAGTTGCTTCCGTTGTCGGTGATAATGCTATGTGGGAGACCAGATCTCACCACCAGATCCCGGACAAACCTAAGGGTAGTTGCCCCATCAAGCTTTCTAATGGTTTAGCTTCTATCCATTTAGTGAATTTATCAATTGCTACTAGCAGATGCGTAAACCCACATGGTGCCGTCTGTAACGGTCCCACCATGTCTAGCCCCCAGACTACAAACGGCCAAGTTATTGGTATTGTTCGCAATTCTTTAGCAGGAACATGTGGTTGTCGGGCTTAATACTGGCATCCCATGCACGTCTCAACCAACTTGTTGGCGTCCGCCTTCGCGGTCAGCCAGTAGAATCCTTGCCGGAAGGCTTTCGCGACCAACGATCGAGGAGCGGCGTGATGCCCGCAATCTCCGAGATGGATTTCGCGTAGGCTTTCAATACCTTCTAACTGGGAAACACACTTAAGGTATACACCAGTAGTGATCCTTTTGTAGATCTGTCCATTAATTATCGTATAGCCCTTTGCTCGTCGTACTATTTGCTGTCTTTCGACCTCGTCATCGGGCAAAGTCCCGTGTTCGAGATATTCCATGAACGGTTTTGTCCAAGCCGGAAGGACCTTTGCCACAATGTGGACAAAAGAGTCCACTCTATCCGGGTTGTCGATGTCGGCTCCCTTCACGGATGGTGTCCGCAGATGCTCTAGGAAAACTCCTGGCGGAATTCGTTCGCGCCCTGATCCAAGCTTAGACAACAGATCAGCTGCCTCGTTTTGCTCCCTAGGTACATACTTGACTTCGTAGCCCAAGAAGAACTTGGCTATCTCGTCCACGTCGTCGCGATATGCCGCCATCATAGGCTTCTGCGCATTCCAGGTGCCAGCCACCTGCTGGGCAACCAAGTTGGAATCTCCACAGCAAACTGTGCGCCTAATGCCAATATCCTTGGCTTCATACTCCGCCATGTTGTTCGTAGCCTCGAAGTGGATCTGCAGAACGTAGTGTAGCTTGTCGCCAGTTGGTGACTATAGCAATACACCAGCCCCCGAGCCATTGAGCAACTTTGATCCGTCAAAGTGCATCACCCAGTACTCTGGTTCGGGCAACGGAGTAGCATCTGGCATCTCTGTCCAATCTGCGATAAAATCCACCAAGGCTTGTGACTTGATAGCGTCGCGTCTTTTGTAGGTGATCTCGAAGGCGGCAAGTTCAATGCCCCACTTCGCGACCCTTCCCATAGCGTCGCTGTTGTTGATAATGTCAGACAGTGGAGTCTTGCTCACCACTGTGATAGGGTGCTCCTGAAAGTAATGCCTCAGCTTCCGAGAAGCAAGGAATACTCCATAAGCTATCTTCTAGTGGTGTGGGTAACGCTACTTGGACTCCGTCAAGACCTCCCTTACATAGTAAACTGGTCGTTGAAATATGTGCTCATAGCGTGGTTCCTTCCGCTCTACCACGACGACGATGCTGATTACCCGGTTGGTTGCCGCCATGTATATCAACATGGGCTCTCCAGGCTCGGGTGCTGCAAGGATGGGCGCTGAGGAAAGAATCTCCTTGAGTTGCTTCAATGATGCATCTGCTTCGTCCGTCCATGTAAATTTGTCCACCTTCTTCAGCAACTTGTACAGTGGCAGGGCCTTCTCTCCAAGTCGGCTGACGAATCGACTAACTGCTGCAACACAACCTGTTATTCGTTGAATGTCCTTTAGGCATGTCGGACGGTTTATGTTTAAGATGTCCTTGATTTTCTCCGGGTTGACCTCGATTCCACGCTGGGAAACGATGAAGCCCAACAATTTGCCAGCTGGAACCCCGAAGACGCACTTCTTCAGGTTAAGTATCATGTTATATTTCCGGAGATTGTCAAAGGTTTCTTTTAAGTCGGAGATTAAGTCATTTGACTTTTTAGACATCACCGCTATATCGTCCACATAGGCTTGAACGTTCCGACCAATTTGGTCGTGCAGGCAATGTTGCATTGTCCGCTAGTACGTAGCACCTGCGTTTTTCAGCCCAAAGGGCATCGTAACATAGCAAAACATGCCATATGGGTTAGTGAACGAAGTGGCCAATTGGTCCGACTTCCTCATATTGATCTGGTGGTATCCTGAGTATGCATCGAGAAAACACAAAAGTTCCGAGCCAGCCATCGAGCAATGACTTGGTCAATGCGAGGCAAAGCAAACGGATCTTTGGGGCATGCTTTGTTCAAGCCGGTGTAATAAACGCACATTCTTAATTCTTCGGTTCCCTTTTTGGGGACAAGTACAGGATTGGCCACCCATTGGGTGTAAAGGACTTCTCGGATAAAACTAGCCTTAAGTAACCTAGCTATCTCTTTGCCTATGTCGCGTCTCTTCTCATCTCCAAAGCGTCGTAGAGGTTGCTTCACTGGTTTGCATTTTGGATCAATGTTTAATTTGTGCTCGGCAAGTTCCCTAGGTACACCTTTCATGTCGGCAGGTTGCCAGGCAAAGATGTCCCTATTCTCACGGAGGAACTCGACAAGCGTGCTTTCCTATTTGGGATTCAGGTTCGTCCCAATGGCGGTGGTCTTGGAGGCATCGCCTACCACAAGTTCCACCGGCTTGGTCTCGATGGCGGCCTTGAATGCTGGAGCGGAGTCGGAGATCTGTTTCTTTGACGTGGGCATCTCTGAGTCATCGACCTTGCTTTGGATCTCTTTGAATTCTTCCCTGTAGAGGACAGCTTCCGCGTAGGCTGCTTCATTAATCTCGCAGTCCCTTGCTTTGGTAAAGCTTCCGGATACGGTGATGACACCGTTTGGTCCGGGTATTTTGAGTTTGTTGTAGACGAAGCATGTCTTGGCCATGAAGGTGTGGAATATGTCGCGGCCGAATATGACGTGGTACACGCTCTTGAAGGGGACCACCTCAAAGGTCATGCGCTCTTGGCGGTAATTATTAACATCACCAAAGGCAACCTGAAGTGTGATGCACCCAAGGGACCGAGCCTCCCGACCAGGAACTACGCCGTGGAAGATGGTGTTGGTCCGCCTTAGGTTTGCCTCGGTCAAGTTCATCTTCTGCAGTGTATCCAGGTACATGATGTTGATGCTGCTTCCACTATCCACCATACACTTGGTGAACTCCACGCCGTCAATCAAGGGGTTGATGACCATGGCGTATTGTTTCTCCGTAGGGATGAGGTCTGGGTGATCCTTCCTGTCCCAAGTAATTGGAACCTCCGACCAGCACAGGTATTGGGGAACTGGGGGTAGAGTGGCCATCAGTATCCTCATAGAGGTCTTCTGTTGTCGGACGGTGGGGGTGCCAAGGAAAGTGTGGTAGACTGGAGCCTTCTTCACGAAGGGGTTCTTGCCTTTATCGTCGCTCTTGGCGGCATGCTTGGGGTCAACATCCTCATCCATGTCACTTGAATCCTTGGACTCCTCCTTCTTCTTCCCCTTGCCCTTGCCTCGCGGTCTGTTCTTCCAACTTTGCTTGTAGCCGGACTCCGGGTCCTCCTTGAGTTCGTTGACGAACTTGCAGTGTCGATTGGTATGGGTGGCCTTGCCGTTGACATCGAGGTGTACGAGGCACGGCATATCGTGGTACTCTTCGTAGGTTTGGGGAACACGGAGCGCTGCCGAGGTAGTTTCACTTCCTCGCTGCTGCCCACGACCAGCTCCCCGTCCTCGGCCACGTTGTTCGCCATCACCTCGTCCTGCAAAGGTCATGGCAACCATGTCGGGAGTTTGATTTTCTTTTGGAGTGGTTTTCCGCTTTGTGCTGCTGTTCCTCCAAGCTTGAGTTGGAACGGCCGTTTCCGGCACAGAGCCGCGAGCATCATCGTCGGCAGCTGCGAACTCACTAGCCAACTGAATCATCTGGTTCAAGTCAAGCTGGTGATTGTCTTGCAAGCACTTCAGCTTATGTCGGAGCAACGTGCCCCTTTCCAACCCGTCGATGAAGGCGGCCATGGCAGTCTGAGCGTGCACTCCTGCGCAGTAGTTCTTCATATCCAGCCAGCGGGAGAGGTAGGTGCTAGATGTCTCGTCCTTCTCTTGAACGCATCGCTGTAGATCGCCAACAGTGCAGGGACGCTTGTACGTACCCTCGAAGTTCTTGGTGAACGCTTTTTGCATGTCCAACCAATTGCAGATGGATTTCTCTGGCAAGTCATCAATCCATTGACTGGCTGTGCCCGCCAACATCAATAGGAGGTACTTGACGGCAACATTGGGGTTACCCCCGGCAATCTCTACCGCGTTGCCATAATCCTGCAACCATGTAGCTGGTTTATCGGTGCCGTCATAGGGCTTGATGGTCTTGTCAATCCGGAAACCTTTGGGGTAAGTTGCGAACCGTATCGCAGGTCCAAAGCAACGTGGTCCCAGGTATGGTCCTTCCCGGGCCTCTTGGATCTTATCGATCCGCGAACGTGCGTCATACGGCTCCGGGTTTTTCTTCTTCTTATCAACAGGGGATGGGCTGCGTGAACGACGCGGGCCTCCTCCGCCATGGTGACTGCTAGGTGGCGACGAAGGCGGAGGTGGCGATGGGTTAGCCTTGTTGCTATTACCCTCCTGCAACGCCTCACGCTTGTCGCGATTGCTTGCCGGACGCGGAGGGTCATGGCGCGACCTGCTCTTGTGTCCTTGGTTGCGCTCTCCATCATGACGGGTCTTCTCCGCGTTGTCGCGGATGACGATGCCGCTCTGCCTTGGCGGGGGCATATCCGTACGATGGTGAGCCTTGGGGTCTTCGCGATGTCGGGGGGAGCAGAGCGGTGTCGATGGGCGACGAGGTCGGGCCTTTTCTCCGTGGTCGGAGGATATGGGGATAGCATCCTTCCTGTTGCGCGCATCCCTCCGTCTTCGTTCTGATGAACCCGTCTGGGACCCGACATCAAGAGGAGATCTGTCCCTTGGCGGCTTATGCTGGCTAGACTGGCAAAACGCTGGGTCAGACTCAAGCCTCTGAGGGGTGGCCTTTTCCTGCTGTTTTACCGCCTTGGCCACTAGGTCATAGACCTGGTCCACCGCCTCGGGCGATCTATCCTGCTCCAGAAGGGTCTTGGCGACGGCGAGGTTGAGGAGAGGAGTGGGCATCACCTGTCTGCCTTCACTGTCAATGTATGGCTTGGCTTGTGCCAGCTTCGGGGGAGCCCATCCTAGGTTTCTCCGTACACCAGGATCGTTGATGACGCAAGCCGGAGCTTTCTTTGCCTTCTGCTGCTGCAGCAGAGTCTTGTACTCGGCCTCCATTGCTCTATCTTTTTCTATGGATTTCTGCGCGTTGACCAGATCTCGATCTAGCTTAGCGCCTTGTTCCACGATGGCCTGTGCTTCCTCCAGCAGTTGCTGGCGCTTCTCGTCAAGCTGTGTCACGTTCCGGATATGAGCTACGGTCAGTGGCTCGACGAGGAGATTGTCATACATCACTCTATCAGCTGGAGTAACTTGGGCAGCAGAAGACGTAGATGCCGGAGGTGGAAGGTTTGCGGTGTTGTTGTTGCTCGGGCCGGTGCTGAGTTCCCGCGACTATTGCACTGGGTTAGGCGGAGGGGGCATGACCTTTGTGCGATCAATGTCGTGAGCAATAGGTGGTCCCTTCCCTTTGTCTAGAGCTGTAGGCAAAGCTCGTCCGTGTTGATCTTCATCCATCGCCGTCCCAATGGTGACGAACACCTATCGAGACGTGACGGTGTTGTTGGCTTGCTCATCACGCGTGAACTCCTCCTCCATCTCCTGCATGGCGGAGTCTAGCTCTTCTGGACTAAAGTCTATCTCCTCTGAATCTGCACTAAAGTCGGCGTATAGCGCGTCAATCACAGAGTCGGAGGGTGCCAGGACTTCCTCGATGACGAGGGGTGGAGGTGCAATGGCGGCAACGATGACTGGAGGTGGTGGTGCATCTGTGGCGATGGCGGCCGGAGGCGGTGGTGGCGGTGGCTGGATCGGAGGGGCTCCGTCAATGAGCGCAAGCGCTGTCTGAGCTGCCGATTCAGCCTCCACGTAGTTATTGACGGTGTTCACCATGCCTTCGAAGGTAAGGCGTCCCGACGCCTGCTGCCGTCTTAGAGAATGCCGGAGAAGCGTGCCATGGTCCAGTCCTTCCACAAAGTGATACATAGCATCATCATTGGGGTAATGGGCCAGATCATCTCGTATACGGAGCCACCTGGCAAGGTAATCGTCGGGGTTTTCGCCCTCTCTCTGAACACAACGCGGCAGATCGAAGATGGTAACCACGTCGACGAACTTGGATCTCTGCTGTCCAGACGCACGGGCGAAGCCGGCGGACTTGCAGCGGTCTTCCACCGTTATATCCTGCACAAGGGCGGTTTGGGTGGGCCTTGAATTTTTCTGATATTTGCCGGCGAACTCCGAAGAGAGATCGGACATTGATCCTTCCGCGAACGTATCCTGCCCGTAGGCGGTCCATGCGGGTCTTGATGCTCCTCCGACTCCCAGGGAACTAGTGCCCGAGTCGCTTTCGCCAATGAAGAGGTGGATGTCTCCGATAGGAACGATCGAACACCGCGTAGGGTTCGTCTTTGCCGGGATCCAGAACTCGTCGGGAGGGACGATCAGAATGTTTCCGGAGAAGAGAACGCGGTCGATGGCTACGGTTTCACTGATTCCCGTGAAGATCTTGGTCCTCGCCCGCTGAAGAGCCTGAAGCGCCTCTTGCCCCACGGTGGGCGCCAACTGTCGTGGTATTGCCGACGAGTACGCCATGGAGGGGTCCTCACAGTGCGTGTTTAGAGACGTGGGGGAAGGCGGACGGTTGACGGGTACGAGGTAACACAGCTTACCCAGGTTTACATCCCACGACGGTGGCGGAATCCTACTCCTGCTATAAATCACTATAAGGGCAATGCGCCGAGTTACAGAGATATGTTCGCTGTGCGAGGTGTGTGCTAATCGCTACTTGATCGTGCCTTAAAGGCTCCCATAGGCCCGACTTATATAGTCGCCAGGTCCTAGGATTACAGGGAAAAGTCCTAGCCAGACAGGTTTCAGAGTCCTACACCGTCTATTACTAGTCTTGCGTGTCTTGTACTCCAAGGCTCCGGGTACGATGGTGACTCCACCGTAGCCTTCCTTTATTCGGCATGGGCCTCCCTTCTGGATCCATCTAACTGGGCCGCCTAGCAGGCCATGGGCCATGCTACCAACTGTGGGCCATCCAGGTTATCCGGATAGGAGACATGCTATGAGGATACCCATATAGCATATCCCCAACAAACACCAAAGAAGAGGGGAATGATTGAATTAAATAATGAAGTGATGAAAGAAGCTAAGAAATGTCTTAAGGAGAAAGGTATTAGATCTGAAGATGTGAAGAATCTACCTCCTATAGAATAACTATGTAAGCCAATTCCCCACTCATCTACTATTGAGATACACTCTCTCCACTTTGATGAAGGTGATATTCCCTATGGTAAACCTCCTGATCAGTTCTTATACGAACTTGACACATTTATTATTAAACAAGGAAATTTTAATAAAAAAGTTCAGAATCATTTATTGGAAAACTCTAGAGCTATTAATGAGTTGGAAGATATTGTGGAAAGAAATGCTAATGATGTTAAAATGCTTTGTAAACACTTCCAAACGGTTCAAACTCAAATTAATTTGCTGAGGTACAAAAAGATATGCTAGTTAATGCCTCAGGAGATAAACATGCTTATGGAATTAGAACTAGGAGTGGTACAGCCACTCAAGATCCTTTATATCCTGAAGGACATCCTAAAAGAATTGAGCAGGGTTCTCAACAAGCTGAAAATAATGGTAGTCCTCATAAGAGAAAGAAAAAGAAACATAAAATAGTTGAGGAACCTTGTGAACCTGCTGTAGATCCTAATAGTATATCTGTCTCTAATGATGAAACTAAAAGTGGTAATGATAAAAATGATGCTCCTAATAAGGAAGAAATTGAGGAAGAAACTGAGAAGCACACTAAGAACACTAGGTACACTAAGGAAGATTTTATTGCTAATAAACATGGTAGTGAAAGAGAGCCTTGGGTGTAGAAACCTATGCCTTTTCCTAATAAGAAACACAAGTCAAAGGAGGAAGAACACTATAACAAGTTTTGTGAGTGGATGAAACCTTTATTTTTGCAAATTCCTTTGACTGATGCTATTAAGTTGCCTCCTTATTCAAAGTATATGAAGGATATTGTCTCTAATAAAAGGAAGATTCCTAATGAGGAAATTTCTAATTTGCTTGCTAATTATTCCTTCAATGGTAAGGTTCCAAAGAAACTTGGTGATCCAGGTATTCCAACTATTCCTTGCTCTATTAAAAATAATTATGTTAGAACTGTTTTGTGTGATTTGGGAGCTGGAGTTAGTGTTATGCCTTTTTTTCTCTTTACAAGAGACTCCAGCTAGAAAAGTTGATACCAACTGATATATCTTTGCAAATGGCTGATAAGTTAACTACTATTTATGTTGGTATATGTGAGGATGTTCCTGTTCAAGTGGCTCATAATTGCTTGGTTTTAACTGATTTTGTTGTGCTTGTGATCCCTGAAGATGATAATATGTCCATTATTCTTGGGAGACCTTTTCTTAATACTGCAGGTGTTGTCATCAATTGTAATAAATGAAAAGTAACTTTTAATATTAATGACAAAGATCATACTATCTATTCCCCAAGAAGATTGATAAGAGATATTGCCTGAGTTCCATTGAAAATGTTGAGAGCATCAAAGTTGGAGAAATATACTGTCCCATTCCACAAGAAAGTTTTGAAACTATTATGATTGGGACTATTGCTATCAAGTTTGAGGTAACATAATCACTTTGTGTAATGCAAAGTTTTGCTTCATATAAAATTGTTTTGGTAACAAGACTTGATCAACCTTGTTAACAAAGGGATTTTAATGAACAAAGCAATGTTTTCACAATGGTTATACTTGCTCACTTTTATTTTTCTCCATTCTAGTCTTTGCTCTTCCTCTTGTTAGCTTTAGTTTTGCTAGGTGTTTGATTGTTAGAGTGTCTTAGAACTTCTGTAGTTTTGGTTTTGGTTTGCTTTTTGCTTCTTCTAAAAAATCTTTTGTGCAAGAAAATCAATTTTCATAAACTAAAAATTGGCCAAAAATTAAGTTTCCCGAAAAATTTCAGAAATTTCATATTAAATTTTTCCTCGAAAAAAGGGGCAGAGGGACACCTGGAGTGACCGAGGGGGACCCACCAGGCTAGCACACCCCTGGTGGCGCGGCCAGCCCCAGGGCACGCCTAGCCTGTGTGGGGCCCACCTGTGGCCCTCCAAGTTGTCTCCTCCTAGCCACTTCTTTCTCTCTCCCGAAAAACACCGAAAAACTTTCTCAAGCTCGAGTTCCTGCTGTTCTTGCTCCCGATTTTCGATCTCCTGGCTCAACCCATCTTTGCTGCTGATTTTTGGAGGGATTGCTCTCTGATATGTGCCTCCTCCGCTTGTCTAATTAGAATTTTGATTGGTAGATTGTATCTTGAGTATTTTGCTACTGTAGGTGTCAGGTTGTGTGAGCTTGCATGCTTGTTTTATGCTTAGAGATTTCATTTTTATGCATGTTTAGCCCTCTAGCAAGTTCCTATAGTAGTTCCTCATCATTTATCAACTTGGAAATCACTTGGTTTGATGTTTGTCTAACAATTTAAGAAAATAAGATGAGTGCATACCAACTGAATCAACATGATTTGATGGTACTTGAGCCAATGAAAGTCCATCGTGAGGAAGAAGTCTTCCCTTCCATATATCCTTGCCCTGAATTTATGAGAGCCGCGGGGATCTTTTAGGATTTCCAAACTATGATTACTAATGCAGGGTTGGAACACTTTGTTGAAGAGGAACCATATCAATATGTTAAGATAACCATGGCTGTGATGCAGGACTTCCGGTTTATTTGGTAGTTGTCTAACCCCATGGTCCATTATAAAATCTATAACATAGCCGTCGACCTGCCTTTTGTTGATTTTTGTGCAACTATTAGAGTGCCACAATGGGGATCTTGTGAGAATATTAGAGAGAGGCCTAATCCACTCATGGATTTACATGCTAAAATTTGCCAAGGTTGCGACTTCTCAAAGGAAAGTGGTAAAATTCAGAACATTCAGCTCCCATCCATTAGATATTTTGCCTATTTCATTACCAAGTGTGTTCTTGCTAGAAAGACTGCTAGAAAGTTATCTTTATTGGATCTAGCTTTTATCTCAACTGCGTTGAATAGGGATAAATCTTATAACTTGGGTGCTTTGATAGCTTACCGTCTTACCACCTACCGCGAGAAGGGTGGAATTTTTGGAGGTCTTATTGCGTCTCGTCTATTAGCTTTTCATGGTTTAGAGCCTCACCATTCAGATTACCGGTTTCCCATAGAGAGACTCGATCTCAATTCCATGGTTCCGCATAATTTTGTTTCTTCTTGGGATAGTTTGAGAGATTTACCATATGATGTATCCTTTGTCAAGCGTGGTTGGAGAGGGGGTAGGACTAAGAAAGTAGTGTCTTTGCCTGCGCCTTCTTTGTTTAATTTTGATAACAGGCAAGGATGGTCACTCACGAAGGAAGAATTTGATACATACGTGGCGGAGCTCTCCCAGCAAGAGGAGAATGTTGGAGAGGATGCCGAAGATGAATTAGCTCAACCCTCCAACATGGGGGAGTCTTCATACCAGCAGCCCTCCTATGATTGGAGCGCGTCTTCTTCTTCATCGTGAGGGCTTGATTATGACCATTCCTACGATGGCCCGCCAGCTTGGGGATACTACCCGCGCTATTGAGCCCCCACTTAGGCCAAAAACCTAAGCTTGGGGGAGGTATACCGACATCACACTCATCTATATATCATGTTTTGCCGGTTCTTTGTATACCCATGTTTTGATTTTTTTTGGTTTTTGTTCCTGCTTTCTCAAAACACAAAAACACCAAAAAAATCATTGTTTCTCTTGGTTTGTTTCTTTGCTTTTTAGCTTTGGTTTGTCTTAAGAAAAATCCAAAAAGATTTTGCTTTGTTTGTTTTTGCTTTGAGTGCTTGCTTTAAAAAATTAAAACACCAAAAATATTTGTTCTTCTTCTTTGGTTTTGTGAAGTTCGTTGCAGGGTTCAGCAGTCCTCAATGGAGTTTGGTTTCATGTTATTATTCAAGCCACACAAGTGAAGGGCAATAATGAAGATTAAGACAACTTGAGGTGTGGTAAGAGGCTGGTAACGAACTCTATTTGTTTACATTTTTATACATATACTCATCATTGTGGGCATGCTTAGTTTGTTCATGTAAGGTGTATGTTATTTATGGATGCTTAGTAGTTCTTGCTTTCTTATGATTACCTCCAGCTTGCTAATAGTTTGTAGCATGTCGTATGAATGTTTGTTTGCATTGTTCTATTCATAACTTGGTATGATTTTGTGGCATCCTCCTCTGAATGTTTCATGTGAATCGACTTGGCACATGCTCACGCATGCATATGACTGAATAATACTTAGTAAGCCTCGATGATTTATTTTGCCTCAGAATTATTGTATCACTTTTATGCCATAATTAATTCTGTTTTGTTGCAACCATGATTATGATAGTTACTGCTCTCTCTCGTTTCTCGCTCCCTCTCTATTGCTAGCATTCACTTGCACTGAGTATGAGCTCTACTTGTGCTTCCAACTCTCCAAAACCAACTTATCAAAAGTGTCCACCATACCTACCTACTAGCGTCAATTGCTATTCCATGCATATTTATTATGCCTCGTTTTCTTCCAAATAAAATATTTGCTTGTTAGAAAGTTAGTTAGTAAAGCTCTCACAAACTTGATGGCACACTTTATTTCTTGCACTTAATAAACCTGAACCATTGTGACTGTCCATGAAAGTTATATGCTTGCAAATTATAGGTTGGGAGTTAGCAGAACCGTGCTGTCACGGGAATGCTTTCAACACCTGTATATATTATACCCAGTTGATATCATGCTCTTTTGTTTGCGGATGTCGTCGGTGTGAAATAAAAGGGGAGCTTGTAAGTCCATGGAGTTATGTATATGTGTTAGAGAAACGCCTGGGCCGCTAGCCTAAGCCATGCCTAATCATGGTGGAAACTTCCAACATAACCATAATGAGTAATCTATGAAGCATTCTTCTTATAAAAAAGGATAGATATTGAGAAAAAGAAAAAAATACATATGAAAAGAGGAAAGAGAGAAAAAAGCACCATTTTTCCCATGGTAAATAAGAAGATTGTTGGGATGCTTATTGTCTGCTTGCCTTGTCATTTTGATTATGGGATAGCTCCTGTATCATGTGCAAGGGGTACCCCGTTGGCGGTTCTCTATGATACACATGTATTTACTATGACAAGAACTTACTAGTAACTAAAGTTGAGTAGCATGAGGAGCGACCCTCATACTAAAGGGACATAAGATTTCCAGTTTATGGTCTGTCAAGCATATAACTCATATTGGACCTTACTTTCACCTTAACCATCTAAAGATGCCTATGATAGGGGCAATGAGAGCTCAAAGCTAACAAGTACCATACTTTCAACATTTGAAAGCCTTTCAAACTTTTCAAAACCTTTTCACTTCCTTGTTGAGTTACCACTTATTCTATGAGCACCTTCTTGAGAGCATAGTTGTCATTCTTAGTGTAATGTGCTTATCTCAAAACTTGGTTAATTATGTCATGACTTTGATGCTTGTATCTTTGATATCTTTACTTCTAGTCTTCACTTGAACTTCAGAGGTGCCTTGGCATTTATGTTGTGCTCTACAAACAAAGGTAAGCGAGATACCACTCTATCATACCTTTTTATGAGCATTGCAATGTTGCTTATGTTTATATTTCATGCTACTTATTATTATTGAGTTGGAATCTCTTCATAGCTTGCAATGACTATTAAGTAGACTTAGTTGCATACTCCTTATTATGAATTGTCTAAGTATATACTCACGTGCTGAGAATATTTACATCATATGAAGAAAATGTGTTCGTGAAAGTTCTTTTATCACACTCAGTTTTCAACTAAATTGCTTGAGGATAGGCAATAAGCTAAGCTTGGTGGAGTTGATACGTCCAAAACGTATCTACTTTCCCGAACACTTTTGCTATTGTTTCTCCTATAAACTTGTGTGATTTGGATACAACTAACATGGACTGACGCTGTTTTCAGCATAATTACCTTGGTGTATAGTTTTTGTGAAGAAAATCAACTATCAGGAAAAATCTCGGAAAATATGCCAAAAATCCTATTTCACCAGAAGACTCATGGAGCTAGAAGATGAGATGGAGTGGGGCTCCGAGGGGCCCACACCCCCTGACCACGCGGGCCAGGCCTGGCCGCGCGCACGTGTGTGTGTGTGGGGGGGGGGGGGTGGCCGCCTCGGGCACCCCCTCGGCCTCCCTCTTTACCTATAAGTTGCCTTCTAACCTAAAAACTCGGGGGTGGGGGGTCGACGTTTTTCCAGAAAGAGTTCCGTTGCGCCGCCACCACCAGAAACCGCGATTTGGAACCAGAAACTCTGTTCTGGCACCCTGCCGGGACGGGGAATTTGGAAGGGATCATCGCCATCATCATCACTGACGCCTCTCCATCAACCATCCATGTTTCCCCCATCCATGAGTGAGTAATCCCCCCCTGTAGGCTATGGGGATGGTAGGGATTAGATGAGTTCTATCATGTAATCGAATAAGATTGTTAGGGCATGGTGCCTAGTATCTTTGTTAGTGCTTTTTGAATTTGTTGCAACTTGCTGTGCTTAATGCTTGTCACTAGGGCCCGAGTGCCATGATCTCAGATATGAACTTATTATTGATTCATGATGATAGTATTGTTTATGATCTTATCTGCAAGTTGTATACACATATCATTGACCGGATCCAAAGACCCCGAAGTGACAGAAATTGGGACAGCCGGAGGGGATGGCTGTGATGTGAGGATCACATATGTTCACAGAGTGTTAATGCTTTGCTCCGGTGCTCTATTAAAAGGAGTACCTTAATTACCAGTAGATTCCCTTGAGGCCCCGCTACAACGGGCTGGCAGGACAAAAGATGTTGTGCAAGTTCTCATTGCGAGCACGTATCACTATAGATGGAACACATGCCTATGATTGTTTAGTACTTGGATGCTTTATCTTATTTATCTACAAATGCCCTAGATCTTGAAGTTACATGAATAGTCTTGTCCATGTAACACCCGTCCATCCATCCCTATGCCTACCACACTCATATCCTACTGTTTGCTACTCTTGTTACTATTGCTCTTGTTTTACTGCTGCTGTTACTTTGATATTGCTACTATAAAACTGCTGCTACTGATAAACTACTGTGAGCAAGACTATTTTTAGGTGCAGCTGAATTGATAACTTAGTTGTTAAGGCTTATAAGTGTTCTTTGGCTCTCCTTGTGTCGAATCAATAAATTGGGTAATACTATCCTCGAAGACTGTTGCGATCCCTTATACTTGTGGGTCATCACTCATGTTTAGAGTTCTTTGATCCCAACTTTCAATGCTTGCAAATGGTTTGAATCTTGATTATGATGGTGCATGTCACCTAAAAAATTATTCTTTTTATCACTTACCTACTCGAGGATGAGCAGGAGTTAAGCTTGGGGATGCTTGATATGTCGTAAACGTATCTATAATTTTTTATGCTCCATGCTTATTTTATATCATTGGTCTTATGTTTTGTCTACACTTTGAGGTATTTTTATACACTTTCTGGAACTAACCTATTGACAAGATGCCACAGTGCTAGTTACCTATTTTCTGCTATTTTTTGTTTTAGAAAAGCTAAAAAATGAATATTTTTGGAATTGGACGGGACAAAAGCCAAAGTTACTATTTTCCCAGAGCGATACAGAAAATCAAAGCAGGGACGGAGTAGGGCACCAGGGTGGCCACACCCTAGGGTGGCGCGGGCCCACCATGGCCACGCTGCCAGGGGGTGTGGGCCCCCTAGGCCTCCGCCAACCTTGCCTCCTTCGCCTATAAGAAGCCCCTGACTCAGAAACCCTAAATCACTTGGGAGAAAGCCACGAAAAAGGTCCGTAGCATCGCCGCCACCGAAGGGGAGATTCGAGGGACAGAAGTCTCTGTTTCAACACCCTGCCAGGACAGGGAATTGCCCTCGGAGCCATCTCCATCACCATCTCCATCGTCGTTGCTTATTCCCATGATGAAGAGGGAGTAGTTCTCTCTCGAGGCTAAGAGCTCTACCGGTAGCTATGTGTTCATCTCTCTCTATGCATGACCTTATTGTGGTTATGAGCTTTGTAATCAAGTAGATCTACTCTAGTACTAAAGTTCTCTAATAGATCTCCGGCTCTCCCCACGTGTGTGAAAGTGGTAACGTGCATACCATGGTGGCACTTAGTCTAGAGTTTACATAAATACTCAAGTGCTTCAATAGATCTTTGATCTCCCCACGTGTGTGAAAGTGACAGCGTGCACGCTGTGGTGGCACTTAGGCTAGAGTTTATAAATATTTATTGTGAGTATATTTTGAGTTGGTTGTCTCTATGAAATTGTGGTGTTTGTTGGAACCATCTAGCGCTCAAGGTGATAGTGTGGGGTTATCTAGATGGGGAAGGCGGACTTTGAGGAGTGCTGGACCTACCATGGATTAAAGTGTCTAACCGGAGAGTAGTTTAGGATAGTACCATGAAGAGAGTATATTTATTGAGAGTGTTCACTAGTGAAAGTATGATCCCTAGGCCTTGTTTCTAAACATTGAAACACTGTTTGCAACTAGATCTATTGCATGTTTGCTTGCTACCATCTTTATTTTAGTTTGCCTTTAGTCTCTTCCACGCCGTCAAAAGCTCTTTTATGGCACCGTTACCACTTGTATTTCACTATCTCTTCGCCGAGCTAGTGCACCTAAACACCTGACAAGTGTATTAGGTGTATTAGGGACATAAGAGACTTCTTGTATCTTGATTGCAGGGTTTCTTGAGAGGGATACCTTTGACCACTTCCTCCCCGAGTTCGATAAACCTTGGGTAATCCACTTAAGAGAAACGTGCTGCTGTTCTACAAACCTCTACACTTGGAGGCCCAACAACTATCTACAAGGATAGAAGTGCGTAGACATCAAGCTCTTTTCTGGCACCGTTGCCGGGAAGGTAAGGTAAAAGGTACTCACATCCTCTTGGTGTGTGAGTGCTCGAAGTTATTTCCTTTAGATTCTGCAATTTTGTATTTTTGTTTCTTGTTTTCACTTGTTAGGCTTAATGGAAAACAACAAAAAATAGAGAGCTTTATAGTATTTATCTTGAGTTAGGACATGAAGTGTTTGAAGAGAAAATTAAAAAAACCTATGGAGCTTTATTTGCATGCTAATAGCAATGTTATTAGTATGAATTCTTTGGACACCATTATTGCAATGCTATGGAAAAGTCAAAGTTTGGGGAAGCTAGTTTTCATGAAAATGATCTTTTTAGATCCCCAGCTTTGGAAGAAAGCTATTCTATTGCTTATGATGATACCAAACCTCCAATATATGATGATTACAATGATGAATATGATATTTTCAATCCACCTACCATTGAGGAGAAAATTAATTATGATTACAATATGCCTCCTATATTTGATAATTATGGTGATGAGAATAATAATGATAGCTATTTTGTTGAATTTGCTCCCACTACAATTAATAAGAATGACTATTTTTATGTGGAGAGTAATAATTATTCTATGCATGTGGCTCATGATAAAAATGTTTTATGTGATTAATAAGAATGACTATGCTTCTGTGGAGAGTAATAATTATTATATGCATGTGGCTCATGATAAGAATGTTTTATGTGATAGTTATATTGTTAATTTTATTCATGATGCTACTGAAAGTTATTATGAGAGAGGGAAACATGGTTTTATGCATCTCAAAAATATTAAGTTTCCCCTCTTTATGTTGAAATTTTTGAAGTTGCACTTGTTTTGCTTTCCTATGTTTGTTGCTTTGTGCTTTCATGACTTGTTTCTTTACAAGATTCCTATGCATAGGAAGTGGATTAGACTTAAATGTGTTTTGAATTTTCTTCTTGATGCTCTCTTTTACTTCAATTCATATTTCTTATGTGAGCATCTTCTCAAACTACCAAGCCCAACTTAAAGGCGTTAAAGAAAAATACTTCTTGGGAGATAACCCAATAGTTTTCTACTTTCTCGAACACTTATGCTATTGTTTCTCCTCTAAACTTGTGTGATTTGGATACAACTAACACGGACTGACGCTATTTTCAGCAAAATTACCTTGGTGTCTAGTTTTTGTGCATAAAATCCACTATCAGGAAAAATCCCGGAAAATATGCCAAAAATCTTATTTCACCAGAAGACTCACGGAGCCAGAAGATGAGACAGAGTGGGGATCCGAGGGGCCCACACCCCTTGGCCGCGCGGGCCAGGCCTGGCTGCGCCTGGGAGGGTTTGGCCGCCTCGGGCACCCTCTCGACCTCTCTCTTTGCATATAAGTTGCCTTCTGACCTAAAAACTCGGGGGTTTGACGTTTTTTCAGAAAGAGTTCCGCTGCGTCGCCACCACCAGAAACCGCGATTCGGAATCAGAAACTCCGTTCTGGCACCCTGCCGGGACGGGAAATTTGGAAGGGATCATCGCCGTCATCATCACTGACGTCTCTGCATCAATCATCCATGTTTCCCCCATCCATGAGTGAGTAATCTCCCGATGCAGAGTTTATATAAGGAAAAGAAGAAGCTCGAGCCTCTTATCTTTGAAATGTTCAAGGCTAGCAAGGATAACAAGGGTAAGCTGAAGCAGATCAAGGAAATATGTGATGGTCGACTTGTACTTGCATTGATGTTGTAACTATGTCCTAAAAACTTCTAAACTGGTGGTGGCGGTGGTAGGATGACACTCACTTTTTTATGTGGTGATAGGTTAACACCATGGTGGTATGTTGAACTGTTTTTTCTTTTTGGCAACGATCATTCATGCAACTGTTTGTTTACCAAGATGCTTGCTATGACTACTTCATGCTTGTGCTTTTTGTGCTTATGTGTTGTTCATGCTCTTGTTTTCATGCACGTGGTCTTCCTCATTGTGTTGTTCTTTTCATCGTAGAGCAAGGTGATCATAACACACCTCCTCTATTGTTCTTCCTCCTGCTATTGTTGTTCCTGCTAGTGAGTTGTTCCTGCTAGCGAGTTGCTCCTACTAGTGTTGTTCCTGCTAATGTTGGTCTTACTCTCTTGTGTGGTGTTCATCCTCGTGCTCTTCCGGCCAAGGTAATCTCACCAGATGGTAGAGCAAGGTGACCATAACAGACTTCTTTTGGCAACCAAATAAGGGGATTGTCCATAAGATGAGCCAAAAAATAAAATGCACGGTCAACAAAACAACATGCGCATAGTAACCCAACTCATTCACCCAGCCAAACAACAACCTAACAAACACAAAGCACTTTGTGACCTAAATCACGTATGTGCTATGCAGTTCTCACCCTAACACGGCTCCAAGTGAGCCAAAAATGATATGTAGGCTACCAGAAGCCTCCTTATATATCCCAAAGCTAATCTATGTGGTTGGTCAAGAGTCAATTATATATCCCAAAGCTAAAATATGGGATGTGCTTCGTTGCTTGTAGCCTGTGTATCTGGGATCATGGCTCCGCGGAAGCTGTCCGTACAAATACATCCTCTAATACCTATTGTGTAGATTGTTTGGTTGCCCATATTTTTTTTTGTCATGAGAGGAGAAACTCAAGCTATCATTAGTATATCTGTGAAACTAAGAATTCCCACCACAGAGAAAAGAGAGGTGTAACTAAGAACTTAGCTAAAATTAGCTAAAGGTGTTCCTCATTTCGTTCCCCTCCAACACCAGTGGCCAATAATCACCCAGCCTCAGTTCCCGTCGTACATGCATATCAAAGCCCAACTACACTTTCCGATGATCGTCCATCATCTTCACCGCTACGCACAGGGGTGCAGTGTTCGTCCGGACGTTTGCCCGGCCGGACCCTCGCCCATGATCACTTGGAACACCACCTTTTAACTTCTCCCCGTCGCCGTCGCCGTCGCCGTCGCCGTCGCCATGGAGAAGAACAAAGAACCCCAATTGATCATGGGCCGGTACAGGCTCGTTTCTCGGCCGTGGCAGCTTCGCCAAGGTTTACAAGGCCTATAACGTTACCACGGGAGAGACCGTGGCAATCAAGATCTTCGACAAGGAGGCCGTGCGCCGGTCCGGCACGATGGAGCAGGTGAAGCGCGAGGTGGACGTGATGCGCCGGGTGCGTCACCCCAACGTCGTCCGCCTCCACGAGGTGATGGCCACGCGCTCCAGGATCTACTTCGTCATGGAGTACGCGAGCGGCGGCGAGCTTTTCGCGCGCCTAGCCCAGAGCACGCCGCTCGCGGAGCCCGTGGCACGCCGCTACTTCCAGCAGCTGATCACGGCCGTGGAGTTCTGCCACAGCCGCGGCGTGTACCACCGCGACCTCAAGCCCGAGAACCTCCTGCTCGACGCGCACGGTAACCTCAAGGTCTCTGACTTCGGGCTCAGCGCGCTGGCCGGCGGCGCCTCCCGCCTTCGCGGCGACGGCCTCTTGCACACGACGTGCGGCACGCCGGCGTACGTCGCACCTGAGGTATATATACGTTCCATACAATGATACAAGTGTGTAAATAGTTACCGTGTGTCCATGTTTTCTTGGTGTTATTGACGATCGATGTGCCATATATACTGGCATGTGTGTGTGTAGGTGATCCAGAAGCGTGGCTACGACGGCGCAAAGGCGGACGTCTGGTCATGCGGTGTGATCCTCTTCGTGCTCCTGGCCGGCCAGCTCCCTTTCAAAGGCGCCAATCTATCGCTCCTGTACAAGAGGATCGCGCACAGCGACTACAAATGCCCCGAGTGGTTCTCCGTGGACGCGCGCAAGCTCCTCGCCCGGCTGCTCGACCCGAACCCCAAGACCCGGATCACCGTCGCCAAGATCATGGCCAGGCCCTGGTTCCGGGAAGACCCCTGCTCCCTCGACGACAAGCCCCTCGTCACGAGTGAAGCCGTCGAGTCCCTCGGCAAGGAAGACGACGACGAACATGACAGCACCCGGAAACGGAAAAGATCCACGTCGCCGCCAACCATCCGTGTGAGGGCCAAGAGCATGAACGCCTTCGACATCATCTCGCGGGCCAACGCGCTGGACCTGGCCAAGATGTTCGACGTCGGGGAGCACAGGTCGGAGGCCCGGTTCACCACCAAGGAGACCGCGACGGCGATCGTCTCCAAGCTGGGGAAGATCGCGGAGGCGGGGAGGTTCAGCTTCAAGCTCAACAAGGACAAAGGGGGAGTCGAGCTGGAGGGGAGCCAGGACGGCCGGAACGGGGCTCTGATATTGGAGGCGGAGATCTTCGAGGTGGCGCCGTCGGTGCACGTGGTGGAGATGAGGAAGACGGGCGGCGACTCGCTGGAGTTTCGGGACTTCTACAAGCAGGAGCTCAAGCCGTCGCTGGGCGACATCGTGTGGGCGTGGCACGGAAGTGACTCGCCGCCGCGCGCGGACGCTAGCGCAGGCGGTACCTAGGACAAACACGTAGCACTCCCGATTTCCCACCAATGCGGTTTGCATTTCAGACATACCCAGCGATGCGTGTCCCTCTTGTAATTGATGAATTGATCAGGCCTCTGCTTGATCCGGACATCCGGTGATCGCCATGCCTCTGTCGGGAGGTTCCCAGAACATGAACCTTGGACGACTGTTGCTTTTAGCTTCAGGTTTTGAGCCACCGAATCAGCTAAACCAAAACGTCCGCGGCTTTGCTAATTCTCATCCATGAGAACCAAGATAGAGCTTCATCAACTCCTAGGCCGGAGTTGTACTTGTACGTGAATTATAGAACAACGTTCAGAGCTCACAAGGGTTTAAAAAATGTTTGCATGGTACAAATCCTCGGTCAGATGAGAATAGTCGCTTCCTAAGGGCATGTTTAATGCTAGATGTTTAGTTAGACGCTTAGGTGATTTAAAAAAAATACGTACGGAAAAGAAAACCAGCCGAGCGCTGGATGCTCCAACGCGAGCCGCTAACCCAAGCGATACACACGATTAGTTTTTCACACGTATAGAGCAGCCGTGATGTAGAGAAAATAGCGGAGCGTCCGGCGTCTCCCAAAACGTCAACGCGAGACTGGTTCCGGGATAGGCCGGGAATTGAGCCCAACAGCCAGGAAAGTGATCCTGTGTAAATGCCATAAGCTAGATGATACCCGGGTTGTTGTCGCTGAATTTTAAGGTAATTATACAATAGTTGTTTTAAATCAAATAAATTCACTCCAAAAGATTGCGAGAATTGATGAAATGATTAGAATTTCATATTAGTATGTGCTAATGCTAGGATAATGGATTACACATGTGTTGAGTAACCTCCTCATGTCGATTATGAAGAGATATCTCTATCGAGCCTTTCGGGTGGTCCAAATAGGTGCAAGAGCCCAACCTATAGTGTTATGGCCGAGGATTATTTTTAAATTGTACATGAGGAAAGATGCGTTAAGCCTCTCATCTAGCCACTACTAGGTGGAGTACGAAAATCTCAAGTTAGTCTCCATTGGAGAAGAAAGCAGAAAAATTAATGGAGAAGGGAATGTGAACAGTTGAAGGAAGAGATTGATATCAAGCACCGGTGTTGTCAACAAGGTTGTGATATCTAGATTCATTAACTTTGGTTCCACCATCTTTGGTGAGATTGTTTCAATCCCTAACTCTTGTGCTCCAAATCTTTTTGGCATTTAACACATGTGTATATCTTGATGTATGACATTCTCTAGTTCTCTCTAGAGAAAAACAAATTGTATTCCTGCCTGATAATAGTGAAGAAGAATTGAGTGGCTTTCGTCTGTGGTTTTTCACGTAAAAAATATTGATGTCCCTGTATTGGTTTGATACTGCTACAGATGTTCTGAGAACTCCTCTTCTTATGATAGATACTCTCTTTGCCTAGGAGAGAGCTTCTCACCATACCATAGACACTCTCTCGGTTTTGGGGAGAGCTGAGAAGTGGTGTTACTCCTCGAACACGTTTGATGTATATGCTTCCTTCTTACGTGAGCAATGATCCATGACTTAGCATAAAATGGTGCTAAAATTTACACTAATTCTGCTGTGTATTTTTTATCATGTTTAAGAGTGTGCTAATTAGAAGGTTAGGTTAATCGGTCTTTGTTCCCGTTTTTCCCAACAACATGGTACACTAATATTGTGCTAACCTTCAGATAGTGCCGCAAGAGTAAACTTCAGTTCAAGCACAATCATATAGTGTTCCATTGTGTGCAATTCGAAGAATCAATATAAATAATGTCTATAAAAATATTGTAGGTGAAAATAGGATCTTAGAGAACATATTGTTAAATGTCTTTGCTTTGCTTTGGTTGTTCAACACGAATTTGGATCAACTATATGTTTGAATCACGGAAAAAATAATGACGCCTCTAGGAGGGTGACATCGCAAAGCACCGCCGCCCCTAAGACCGAAAGGGTAAGGGTTGTCAAACGAGCCCCAGCACTAGGGTGACCACAAATGAGCCTCGATGCTAGGGTTACCACAACAACTGTTGGAGATATGCCCAAGAGGCAATAATAAAGTGGTTATTATCATATCTTCACACTTATGATAAATGTTTACATACCATGCTACAATTGTATTAACCGGAAACATTAATACTTGTGTGATTTGTAAACTAAAATAAGTGTCCCTAGTAAAGCCTCTTGTTAAACTAGCTTGTTGGTTAATATATGATCATGGTTTCCTGATCATGAACATAGAGATGTTATTAACAACAGGATCATATCATTAGGAGAATGATGTGATGGACATACTCCTATAGATAAGCGTAGCATAAAGATCAAGTCATTTCAATAGTTCAATTGCTATATGCTTTCTGATACATAGTAACCTAATTCCTTCGACCATGAGATCATGCATATCACCTTTGCCGGATGGATGCTTTGATGACATCAAACACCACACCGTAACAGGGTGGCTATAAAAGTGGCATTGAGTGTTCGGAAAGTATTGGTTGAAACACATGGATCAAGAGTGGGATTTGTCCATCCATATGACGGATAGATATACTCTGGGCCCTCTCGGTGAAATGTCATCCAATTAGCTTGCAAGCATGTGACTGGCTCACAAGGGATCACATATCACGGGAACGAGAAAAGAGTACTTATCAGTAACGAGGTTGAACTAGGTATGCAGAGATACCGACGATCATAACCTCGGATAAGCAACATATCGTGAGACAAAGGGAAATTGGTATCGTATGTAAGTGGTTCATTCGATCGCAAAGTAATCGTAGAAATATGTGGGAGCCATATGAATTTCCAGATTCCTCTATTGGTTATTGTTCGGAGAAGTGTCTCGATCATGTCCGCATAATTCACGAACCGTAGGGAGACACACTTAAGGATTCGACGTTGTTTGAGTAGTTATGGTATTATGAGAAAGAGACCGAATGTTGTTCGGAGTCTCGGATGGGATCCGGGATATCACGAGGTGATCCGGAATGGTCCGGAGAATAAGATTCATATAAGGAAAGTCCCGTTTCGGAGTTCGGGAATGATTCCGGTGTTTTCATCGGGGATATTCTAGAAGGTTCCGGATTGTCCGGCACTCCGGGGGGGAAGGGGTACATGAATGTGTCATTACATATTGGAGTGATTGCATCATGTACTAAGTGTTCTTGCTGTCCCAAATATAGGATTAAATTGAATCCTAAAACAGAAAAGTCAAATGTCCAGTTTGAAAGTCAAACGGCTAAAACAAGAAACTGTGGGAAACAAGCAAGAGGAGTTGGAATCAACTTGGAGGAGGAGTTGGACTCCTCCAGGCCGGCGCCCAGCCCAAGGCCGAGTTGGGGAGGGACTCCCTCCCTCCCCTGGCGCGCCAGCCCCCTCCCATCTATATAAGGAGGGGCAGGGCTCCCCTCCTAGACACACAAGTTCCTATCTTCTACCTCCGGTTTAGAGCCGTTTTTGGTTTAGAGCTTCTAATTGCTTTAGCCTGCGGTTTAGAGCCTTCTAATTGGTTTAGAGCCTTCTAATTGGTGTGTCTAATTACTAGACCACTAATAGCCTCTCTCATAAGCTCCACCATACTCGCACCGGCTTAAGGCGAAGCCCTGCGGGATCTCCCCTCTACTTCCGGTACCACGCCGTTATGCTGCCGGAATCGCGAGGAGAGTGCTACAACCTCCGCTGCCTGCTGGAACAAGGGAGAGGAAGGTCTTCGTCGAGTACCGAACGTGTGACCGACTGCGGGAGCGCTGCTGGAACGTGGCGCCGGAAGGATCGTCTACGCGATCTTGAGATCGGAAAGAGTACGACTACATCACCCACGAGAATCTGCTCTCGTTAACCACTTTGGAATCTTCGAGGGTGAGTTCCACTATCGACTCGTTGCTACAATCTAGTAGATAGATCTTGGCTTGTTTGTTTGTATGCGATAGAAAATTTTTGTTTTCCATGCTACGAACCCCTACAGTGGTATCAGAGCCGTGTCTATATGTAGATCTGTTGCACGAGTAGAACACAATGGTCATTGTGGGCGTTGATGCTTTTATTGTCGATTGCTTCTTGTGTACTTTGTATCTTGCGGTATGTTGGGATGAAGCGGCCCGGGCTAACCTTACATGACATCGTTCATGAGACTTGCTCCACGCTTGACATGCAACTTGTATTGCATAAGTGGCTCTGCGGGTGCCTGTTTCTCCTAGCATAGTTAAGATCAAATTTACAACGGGTGATTAACAATACTAGTATCAATGTTGTGGTTCTTGTTCGTAAGTTAGAACGACACTTATTGAAAGCCCCAAACCACGTAAAACATGCAAAGAAAGTAGAGACGTCTAACTTTGTTTTGCAGGGGTGTGCAGTGATGTGATATGGCCATGATTGTGATTATATTTGATGTATGCAATGTTCCTTATTGTAAGTTGGCAACCGGCAGGAGCCATATGGTTGTCTTTAATTTCTGTTAAGACCTGCGTGTCTATTCAAAATAGTTGTAATAGTTGATGCTGGTGGACGACAACCATGAAGAAGCATCATTGACCTTGATGCTATGCCGGTGATGATGGAGATCATGTTCGTGCTTGAAGATGGAGATCGAAAGCACAAAGAAGAAAGGCCATATCATATCACATATTATGAATTGCATGTGATGTTAATCCTTTATGCATCTTGTATTGCTTAGTAGACGACGGTAGCATTATAAGATGATCCCTCATACACATAAATTTCAAGTTCTAAAGTGTTCACCCTTAGTATGCACCGTTGCCAAAGCTTGCTGCTTCGAAGCACCACGTGATGATCGGGTGTCTTTGATTCCGCGGGTGAATACAACGTAAGCAAGCCAGATTTGCTTATGCGGTAGCTAAGGTTTGATCTTGACGAGCCTAGCATGTACAGACATGGCCTCAGGAACACGGATCACCGAAAGGTAAAGCATGAGTCATATAGTAGATATGATGAACATGTTGATTGTTCGCCATTGAAGCTACATCAACTCTCGTGATGATCGGTTTTGATGTGGTGGATTTGGTTCGTGTGATCACTAAAACAATGTGAGGGATATTGTTTTGAGTGGGAGTTCACCTAGATTAATTTAATTATTAATTAGAACTCAATTTATCATAAACTAAATCAAAGTGAATTTGCATAGTTGTTGTAGTCATTGGCATCAGTTTACCACCTTGCGCTTAGTTATAATTGAGATAATAGAACTATAGAATTCTGGTTAGTTACTTTACGAACTGGTATCGTATTGTTTTGAAGTGTTAATCTAAAGTTTAAAGTCCTATTGCAAACTTTCAGTAAGTTCCGGTTACTCCATGAAGTTTAATAATTGGTATTAAAACAAGAGTGACAATTCCAAAGTGTTAGTGTTTGAATATTATGTTTGTCTCCATGATTCTTGATATTCAAAGGATTGTCTTAATATCAAGGTTATCTAGGATCTGAAAGAGTTGTTTCAGAAACCATGATGTGTGGAGGATATTGTGATATCTGAAACGAAGTTTTGGTTACAACATGATAGAGTATAATATGGCAAAGTCATGTTCTCATGTTTGATGAGAATTTGCAAAAGGTTGGAGACACTAGTTGTCCTAATCTTCCAAAAGGTTTTGGAGAGCATCATTATACTCGTGATTCACCGTTATAAGCTAAAAGTAGCTTGGTCATGGACGATTCCATGATGAAGGTGAATATTTGATGTAGGTAAAATGTTTACTACACCAAGAGATTACTAAAGAAAGGAATTTGAAAGAACACCAAATATTTGATAATGGTGATCTACTTCAAAGTGCAAGTTCAAAGACATTGGTATTTAACTATACACGCTTTGGACTATGTGTCGTATGTATGACTCCACTGTTGATGTTGATAGATTCTTTCAAACAGAAAAGGAGATACTGAAAGAGAATCTCATAAATATATGGCAGAAAAGAAAAGACTAGAATCATTCAGTTTAAAGTATATAGATGATATACATGTTATGGCTATATTCTTTGCTTGTTAAACAATGTGGTTCTCAAGTATTTGATACTGAATTTGTTGGTGTGAATCGTCATACGAAACAACACAATTCATGAACTACAATGGCCTAAGTAACTAGCAAAAGAATATGTGATGATGTTCATCGAGAACAAATAAAGGGTTATTGTATTGCTCGTTAAACATCAAAGCTTGCCTTCAAAGATTTGTTTTATCAGGTATTATGAGAACAAAAAGGTTTGTTCAAATAATTGCCGTAATCCATAAAAGATGGATGATTCGCAAATCTCGTTGGAGAAATCACATCCATAAAACTAGTGCTAAAAATGTCGAAAGACAAATTGATTGAAAGATCACTTAGGAAGTGACATCGCCGTTTAAATTATATTGGAAAGAAAACATGAAGAAAATCCATATGGATGGAATTTTGGAGTCTATTTGATTTTGATCAAATGACGCTTGTGAAACTTTCCTAGAGATAATTAAAACTTCGTTCATAGGCCGAAAGGGAACGAAAGACTGGCTCATTGGAACTTGTACATATTGTTGTATGAAATCCATTATGTGTAGTCAAGAGCGATGGATTTCAACTTCATATGCTTTCTCCGAAAATTTGAGTGAATATATGAATATTTACTTAATAAGGATGAAGTATGAAACATTTGAAAAGTTCAAAGACTTTCAAGATGAAGTGCAAAATCATTGTAACAAGAATATAAACAGTTTATGATAAAGATCATAAAGGAAGATATTTGAGTTACAAGTTTAGCATAATACCTAAGATTTAAGGAATCGTTCCGTGGATTTGCATTTTCCCGAGACACCATAAGTGTATGGAGCGTTCGAGATATGTAATTAAACCTTGTATGACATGGTAAGATCAAAGGTATAATTTATAAAACTGCCATTATATTTTAAAGATTAAAAGCTTTAGAGATTACCGTTTTTCCACTGAAAAGAGCACCATCATAATCCGTTGAAATGACACCATATAAAGTTATGGTTTGGGATAAAACCCAAGTTGTCCTTTCTTAAACATTGGTATGCTTTGCATAAAAAAAGATGTTTGCAACCAAAGTCGGATGAACCTGTCTTTGTATGTTATTTCGAATAACTGTTAAGTACTCCTCCATAACATCGGAGACAAAAGTGTTTGTCACTTAAAACGTCAAGTTTCTTTGAGAAGGAATTTTTCGTGAAAAGTTAAGTGGGAGGACAATAGAATTTTGATAAGGTTAAAAGAACCTTAGCTATATGTGCAGAGTTGCGCAGCACCGAAAAGTGTTCCGGAGGCAGCAACAAAGCTCATGGCTCACGTACCTCAAAGGTTGTGGTCACGGAGATCCAAGTTCCTATTGAAACAAGTAGGTCGGATAAACAATCAAATACCAAGATTTGAGGGTTGAATCATTATTTGAGAATAATGAACCGACTACATGCAAAGAAGCGATGATGGGCCCTGACTCCGTCAAATGGCTTGAAGCCATAAAATTCGTGATAGTTCCATACACGAGAAATCAAGTTTTGAACTTGAAGGACCCTCGAGAAAGGTGTAAGACCTTACAGTTGTGTCTGGATCTATAAAGAAATAGACATGGATGTTTTACATCTATGAAATAGTCGACATGTTGGGAAAGAGTTCACAACAATGTTCAAAGGTTGACTATGACAAGATTTGATCTATCATAGTGATATTTAGTCTAGACGGATTAATGTAGCAACCACTACATATAATTTGTTATATGGTAGTTGAATAAACAAAACAAGTTCTTCTAATAGAATCGTTACCTAGGACATGTGCATAACACGGTCCATAGGGTTTTGTTAATTCAAAGGATGCTAAAAGCATATGCAAACTTCAATGGTTAGAGTGAGCATAGCGGAGTTGGAATCTTCACTATGATGAAACTGTTAAAAGGGTTTAATTTCATCAGAGACAATGAAGATGCTTGCGTTTGCAAGAAATTAAGTGGGAGCGCTAAGACATGTTTCTAATACATTATGTGGAAGACATATTGTTGATTGGAAATAATGTATCTTTTATTAACACATATTAAGAATTTCATCCCGATGAAAGACTTAGGCAAAACCCAAATATTTGGCATCAATAGACGCTAATATGGTTGTGCCAGAAGTACATAGACAAGATATTGAATGAGTTCAATATAGAAACTACAAGAGAGGTTCTTGTCACACAGAAAGGATTGAATAAGTTCAATGTTGATGATATATTCAAGTGTATTGACATTTGGTAAAGTGAAACAAATAATCAAGTATAGATTGATACTTGATGTATGAAATCACAAAGAGTATTTATATCAGTCATACTGTGATATGTACAAATCCAGATATGTCCTATGCTCTAAAAGTTGTGAGCATATACCAGAATGATTCGTAAGATGATCATTGGACAATAGTAAGGATATTCTTATGATCCTTTTGAAAGAACTAAGAGTATAATATTTGTATAAGTGACAAATAGATGGTTAGTTCATTGTAAAAGTACTACATTGATACTAGCTTTGTCACAAAGTACAAATTAAGTTTATCTCAATCTAAACTAAGGGTGGCACAATATAATGGAAAGTGAGTTCCATAATGGATTTGGATGATTTCCAAAGTTAAGACATTGTGACAGATACTACAACAAAAGGCTAAGTATATGACTGCTATTATAGCAGCAAAAGAGGGCATTTGTGTCAAGAAGTTTGTTATCAAACTAGGTGTAGTTCACAGTGGGATAATACTATGAAGATATATTGTGCGACAATATTATCAACATGTTTTAACCCCAAAGAACTAAAGGTCACACCGAAAGACCAAATTTATACAAAGCCATCTCATTAGAGAATGAGTGATGCGTAGAGACGCAAAGACATGCAATTACACACGGACCTGGAAGTGTCAGATCCGGAGATCAGTTGACCACTAGCAATCGTGTACATACAACACCGGAAAGCCATAGGTGTTATATACACAAAGGTTCGAAACTAGATTATTGACTCTAGTGCAAGTGGGAGACTGTTGGAGATATGCCCAAGAGGCAATAATAAAGTGGTTATTATCATATCTTCACACTTATGATAAATGTTTACATACCATGCTACAATTGTATTAACCGGAAACATTAATACTTGTGTGATTTGTAAACTAAAATAAGTGTCCCTAGTAAAGCCTCTTGTTAAACTAGCTTGTTGGTTAATATATGATCATGGTTTCCTGATCATGAACATAGAGATGTTATTAACAACAGGATCATATCATTAGGAGAATGATGTGATGGACATACTCCTATAGATAAGCGTAGCATAAAGATCAAGTCATTTCAATAGTTCAATTGCTATATGCTTTCTGATACATAGTAACCTAATTCCTTCGACCATGAGATCATGCATATCACCTTTGCCGGATGGATGCTTTGATGACATCAAACACCACACCGTAACAGGGTGGCTATAAAAGTGGCATTGAGTGTTCGGAAAGTATTGGTTGAAACACATGGATCAAGAGTGGGATTTGTCCATCCATATGACGGATAGATATACTCTGGGCCCTCTCGGTGAAATGTCATCCAATTAGCTTGCAAGCATGTGACTGGCTCACAAGGGATCACATATCACGGGAACGAGAAAAGAGTACTTATCAATAACGAGGTTGAACTAGGTATGCAGAGATACCGACGATCATAACCTCGGATAAGCAACATATCGTGAGACAAAGGGAAATTGGTATCGTATGTAAGTGGTTCATTCGATCGCAAAGTAATCGTAGAAATATGTGGGAGCCATATGAATTTCCAGATTCCTCTATTGGTTATTGTTCGGAGAAGTGTCTCGATCATGTCCGCATAATTCACGAACCGTAGGGAGACACACTTAAGGATTCGACGTTGTTTGAGTAGTTATGGTATTATGAGAAAGAGACCGAATGTTGTTCGGAGTCTCGGATGGGATCCGGGATATCACGAGGTGATCCGGAATGGTCCGGAGAATAAGATTCATATAAGGAAAGTCCCGTTTCGGAGTTCGGGAATGATTCCGGTGTTTTCATCGGGGATATTCTAGAAGGTTCCGGATTGTCCGGCACTCCGGGGGGGAAGGGGTACATGAATGTGTCATTACATATTGGAGTGATTGCATCATGTACTAAGTGTTCTTGCTGTCCCAAATATAGGATTAAATTGAATCCTAAAACAGAAAAGTCAAATGTCCAGTTTGAAAGTCAAACGGCTAAAACAAGAAACTGTGGGAAACAAGCAAGAGGAGTTGGAATCAACTTGGAGGAGGAGTTGGACTCCTCCAGGCCGGCGCCCAGCCCAAGGCCGAGTTGGGGAGGGACTCCCTCCCTCCCCTGGCGCGCCAGCCCCCTCCCATCTATATAAGGAGGGG
Source organism: Avena sativa (assembly GCA_916181665.1). Taxonomy (NCBI): domain Eukaryota; kingdom Viridiplantae; phylum Streptophyta; class Magnoliopsida; order Poales; family Poaceae; genus Avena; species Avena sativa. The sequence goes on from OV702295.1 coordinate 357,511,461, forward strand.
CAGGGCTCCCCTCCTAGACACACAAGTTCCTATCTTCTACCTCCGGTTTAGAGCCGTTTTTGGTTTAGAGCTTCTAATTGCTTTAGCCTGCGGTTTAGAGCCTTCTAATTGGTTTAGAGCCTTCTAATTGGTGTGTCTAATTACTAGACCACTAATAGCCTCTCTCATAAGCTCCACCATACTCGCACCGGCTTAAGGCGAAGCCCTGCGGGATCTCCCCTCTACTTCCGGTACCACGCCGTTATGCTGCCGGAATCGCGAGGAGAGTGCTACAACCTCCGCTGCCTGCTGGAACAAGGGAGAGGAAGGTCTTCGTCGAGTACCGAACGTGTGACCGACTGCGGGAGCGCTGCTGGAACGTGGCGCCGGAAGGATCGTCTACGCGATCTTGAGATCGGAAAGAGTACGACTACATCACCCACGAGAATCTGCTCTCGTTAACCACTTTGGAATCTTCGAGGGTGAGTTCCACTATCGACTCGTTGCTACAATCTAGTAGATAGATCTTGGCTTGTTTGTTTGTATGCGATAGAAAATTTTTGTTTTCCATGCTACGAACCCCTACAACAACGTCCTCAAAGGTTCACCACATCTACATGCATCGTCGTTGCTGAAGTGTTGAGCTTCCGCCCGAAATCACCTTGAAAGCGTAATTGCCCCTATGTGTGTTTTTAGTGATTAATGACAATCCTCATGGACTAATGTTTTCATTGAGTTTTATATGAAGGAATATTCCATAGGTCATGCTTGTAGTTCATGTGTTGGATTCAAGTATGGATGCCATGAACATAAAGATATACCTTGAGTATTGACATCAAGATCATCGAGTTGAAGAAGAATATGATATGATCAATTAGTGTCGCAAGAGTAAACTTCAGATAGTGCCGCAAGAGTAAACTAAACATGGTACACTAATATTGTGCTAACCTTCAGATAGTGTCGCAAGAGTAAACTTTAGTTCAAGCACAATCATATAGTGTCCCATTGTGTGCAATTCGAAGAATCAATATAAATAATGTCTATAAAAAATTGTAGGTGAAAATAGGATCTTAGAGAACATATTGTTAAATGTCTTTGCTTTGCTTTGGTTGTTCAACACAAATTTGGATCAAGTATATGTTTGAATCACGGAAAAAATAACGACGCCTCTAGGAGGGTGACATCGCAAAGCACCGACGCCCCTAAGACCGAAAGGGTAAGGGTTGTCAAACGAGCCCCAGCACTAGGGTGACCACAAATGAGCCTTGATGCTAGGGTTACCACAACAACGTCCTCAAAGGTTCACCACATCTACATGCATCGTCGTTTCTAAAGCGTTGAGCTTCTGCCCGAAATCACCTTGAAAGCGTAATTGCCCCTATGTGTGTTTTTGGTGATTAATGACAATCCCTATGGATTAATGTTTTCATTGAGTTTTATATGAAGGAATATTCCATAGGTCATGCTTGTAGTTCATGTGTTGGATTCAAGTATGGATGCCATGAACATAAAGATATACCTTGAGTATTGACATCAAGATCATCGAGTTGAAGAAGAATATGATATGATCAAGATCTTGAGAGTGTGATCTCAATAGAAGAATTTAAGATATGGCTCTAAGTAGGTGTCATGATAGCCTCATTAGTTGAGCTATGGTTGAATAAGATTTAGAGCATGTAAATGAAGAGTTCTTTATATACCTCAAGATATTGAGATGGAGCACGAGAAGATACTTGGTTGACCAATACAAAGAGTGAAGAGTGATTTCAAGTTGGTCAACACATGAAGCATAAAGAATGTACCACATGGATCTTGTGGTATGGTAAGCCTTGTCAATTATGCATCATGAACTAACCCATTATATATGTACGGTGACCCAGCATACCACTGCATGTGTAGTACACTATAGTCATTGATATGACATCTACAGAACACTGTTCCGTAAATATCACATCTCTCAGAGTGGTACAACAGAAACATTGCGGGTCCATATTACAAATGTACACACATTATTATTATTACAATACCGGAATTTCAAGACTTCCAAAAGATCCAACTTACAAACCAAAATATAAAGTGTTCAGCGGAATTTAAAAGTAGCAACTCTGACTAGGAGTTGAGCTCAACAGCTTATTCTATAGAGTTCATGCTGCTCGGCTCCGTTAGTTACTACTAACTAGGTACTTAGTTGGACTCGTTCTCATCGACACCGTAGCGGATCTCGTAATCCACTCCTTCAACTCCTCCGGACAGATCAGGTTCCTCGTAAAACACATCTTCTTGGCATTCAGCTGCATACATTGGTACGTCTTCGGGATCCTCAGAGTCTAAGCAAGGGACCAAAGGAAAGAATGAGTAACAGTGTTACCCAACAAGTTTATTATATGCAAGGTGGGAAGTTTGATGCTCTAAATACAACCTCGGATTATATATCCTTGGCACTATGCAGTTTTTGTAAATCTTTCTTCAAAGATTGATTTTATTCTGAAAAACTATGACAATCGGCCTTCACAGGTTGACCAGAACTTTCATGGAGTTCCTTTCCTGCCGCGTTCGTAGCTCCTTCCCGGAACAGGGAGTAACAAGTTACAGTTCTTACACTCTGCAGAGGTGCGTTACTTTACCCATGAGAGATCAACTCCTTGTTGCACAACCGGGCGTACTTTCCCGTCCAAAATTCCATGATGTGGGGCCCAGTATTTGGTCCAAGCCAATCATTGCCCCCTTCGCGTTAGATGCCAGAACTATCGTGTGACGATGAGGGTTCCCACCCATATGCTGCATATCCTCTACGAATTACCAATTAATATGCATGCTACGAGGATAACAGCCACGACCTGCACATACGACTTCATGTGAGAGGAAGAAGATACAGCTGACTTCTTTGTCCCATTCCAAATCTCATGGCTAACGCGTAATATACGGCGCTAGAATCACTGATGTGAGGGGTTATTAAGTCCCTACTTGATCATCATTGTTGCAAATAGAACCCTAAGTTCTATTGCTCCATTATATCACCACTTAGGATGATATCTATGATTTCTTTATTTATGAAAATAATATTTTCTTTCATTTATAGCATATATGATAACACACAATTTGCAAATACTTTGATAAAGACTCTTCAAAGGACATGAGCAAGTGATGAACTTGCCTTGTGATGGCAAGATAGTGAAGTCTGATGCTTGCACTGGACCTTGAGCTTCTAGTTCTACAAAAACATCATTATTTTCTGGTAAGGACAATAATTAAAGAAGCAAAATGATTATGCAAGTAATATAATGCATTATTTAATTCTATATGCATTTTCCTATATAAGGTGCCTTTTAATAAAGCATTTATAAATATTTTTTTATATTTATTGCATATATTGAATTATTTTATTTTATTTCCCTTTTTATTTGACTTTTATATACATTAAATTTATTATTAAATATTTATTTAGTATTTTTTAAAAATACTATAATATTAATAAATAATGAAAGTGATTTTTATTTATTTTTATCATCTTTCAATAATTTTGTAAAATTCCATAAAGCATATATAAATTACAAAATTCTTATAAAAATTTAAATGTCCAAAATTTTATATCTTATTTTATTTGGACAGAGTGGATTATTGTGAATCCAAAAATATTTTATTTATAATTTTTGGACTTTTATTTTATTTTCTAGAATTTTATTGAGGTCAGGGGTATTTTGGTCTTTTCCAATTGATTAAAACAGTTTTTTAAACAACTTGGGCTGGACATTTGGACTTATTGGGCCAGTGTGGCCCAATAGGACAAGGTCAAAATACCACCCCGAGGGGTTTTGGCCCACCCAGCCCATTCTCTCTGCCTCCTCCTCGTTCTCACCTCTCCTCTTCCCCGACCTTGCAGGCTGTGGCGCCGCCGCTGGCGATGGCCGCCGTTGAGGCTTCCCCTGGCCGTTGCCATGGTGCAGGGCGAGGTTTGCGACTCCGTTTGTTCGTCTAGTCTGACTCGATTTGACTCCGGGGCTTCCCCGTGGTCAGGTTCACCCCGTTCCCGAACCCTAGGGTTAGAGAAAGGTGTTGTCGCCACCGCCGCGCCCCCGCCTGTGGTGGTGTGCTAGGCTCGTGTGCTGTTGTGGCTGCCGTCGTGGCTGGTGCAGGTTGCAGCGCCCTCTGGGGTGCTCCCTGTGCCGCCGCGGTTCGTCGGCCAAACTGCTTCCTCTTCGATTCGTCAGCGAGGACCTCGGGTAAGTTGCTTCTGTAGTTCTTGTTGTTGCTACTACCATGAATCTCTCTGTGTGTATCTAGTGGCTTCTCGTGCCTAGTGATTATGTTTTGATTAGGGTTCATAACCCCCTGTTGATCATATCCATGATTATTTAGATCTAGTGGGGATCATACTTGAGTATGAAGAATGATTGCTTGCTGTGGATCATGATTTGTAGTGGCTTTGATGATGCTAGTGGCTTGTCAAATTTATTATAGTGGTAATTCACTATGATCCCAGTCTAGTGTTTCTATGGAATCACTGATTGGAAATGTTGTTGATCTGAGAACTTACTCTACTGTCAGTAGTTTCTCTCAGTAGTTGCTTACTGCAATTATAATGGTAGGCTTGTATGAGATTATACATACTGAATAGAATCATTATATGTAATGATTTTCTGTGGATGTATAGAGGAATTTGATGTTGATTCCTGGCACTTGGCTTCAGGAAGATGATATTTATTTGTTTGTCCCTTTATCTGTGGCAACTAAGCAAAGATTGGTTTTAGCTTATTTAGAATTTGTCCTTGTGATACCATTGTAATCTGGCACACAAGTGATTGGGTTATATTTATGGGCTTATCTTTGACAATGCTTGTGATTAATACTGGCAAGATAAAGTGAAAGCTTTTCTTGACTCTCCTGCCTATGATGTTGGTATGAGGCTCTAGGATTTTAAGTCCTAGTTAGTTGAGCAATAGTTTGTTTGAAACTTGTAGGATTAGAGGTGCTACTCTCTCTGAGAGATGTGCCCTGATCAGATAAGAACAAATGAAGAATGATCTAAGTTGCATAAATTAACACTAAACTCTGTGATGCTGGTCTGAGAGTTTAGTGCTTTTGGCTGAGTTTGATTTCTTATTTTTATACTTGAATCTCTAGGATAGATTCACCTCACTTGGGTGATTATTGAGAGATTATTTCATAAAGCAACACATGCTTCTGTTCAGTTACTATGAATGAATGATGTGATGGTTTTATGAGGCTCACCACAAGATCTGATGTTGATGTAGTAGGTTGATGATGATGATCTTGATCTGGTTTTGTTGGACTCCTGAGCTTGCTCTTGAGCTTGCCTGCTCCTCCTAGCTCCTAGGCTTGATCTTGCTGTTCACCTGATTCATCCCCCTCCTTATGTCACCATCTTGGTGATGTTTGGTTGATCTAGGGTGGTTTGGTTTAGCTGTTGTTCTTGGTTTAGCTGCTGTCTACACTGGCTGTGCTTATGTGCTGTGTAGTGGAGAGATGCACTGATGTGCTCCTCCACGGTTGTGCTGTGGTTTTGTGAGATTGGGTTGTGTTTGTGAGGTCGATAGCACAACATTTGCATGCTGGTGTGTGTCCAGCTTGTGTGCCTGCTATGCACTTGTGTATATGTTCAGAATTTTTGAACTTACTATTACCAGATTACTTTCACCTGGCTGGTGAATTGGTCCCTCTTGGCTGTCATTTGAATTCTGGCTTTGAATTTATGAAAGATGGAATCTTTCATATTGGTGAAACTTGCCCCTTTTATAACATTTCTCAATGATGAGTTTGTCAAGTGCATTTCACTGACATATCTGAGAGAAATCTTTCTAACACTAATTTTCTTTTGTTTTTTTTAATTTAGTCTTTGCTTTGCAGGTACAAAGATAAAGATGAAGATTTAGTTTAGATGAGATATAGGATAGTTAGTAAATATTCCAATGTAATTTTCTTATTCTTTTGTAATTTTTCTTTTATTATTCTTGTAATCTTTATTTTATTCAATTGTAATAAAGATTATTTATTATTAATAAAGAATATTCTTATTCTTTATTCTTTTGTAAAATTGTGAAGTTTGGAATGACTTCAGTAGGTTACATTCTTTGTAACTTGTTTATGTATTAATAGTATGAAATGAATTTCATATTCAATATAGTTTTTGGATAAGATTTAAGTTATAATACTTATCTCTTAATTAATTTAAGATTCAAAATTTATATCTAAATCATTTAAAATATTATTCAAACACTTAAGTTTTAAAATTCAAACTCATTTAAAAACACACATAATTCTTTTAAGATCATATCAAAGTTTATAGCAATCCTCCGTTAAGACTAAACCTAATCTCAAAGTAAGAAAGAAACATTGATCACTCAAGGTTTTATTAGGCGAAAATTTTACCCACATTTTCATAAATAAATGCATGCAACAATTCATATTCCTAAATCTACCATTCATCAGGTCCTAAGTGTTGGGATGTTATAATATGTGCCTTTGCGTTTTCTATATGGGATATGTATCTTTCCATGGGCATGCTTCAAAAGTGAAGATCTTATATAGACCATGAGAGGATGACATCAACTGGTGATCATCATCAAGGTTGAGAAGGGAAGTTCAAGATAAGCATCTCGAGAAGATCATTTGCTTAAAGCTTGCCGTCCATATTGGTGATAATGTACATGTGAAGACATGTATTAATACAGCTATCCCATAGTGGTGTATGGGGGAGCAAATTATAAGTCTACACGAAGCAACAATGATCAATGTGATGCATTCCGGCTTGAATGGAGCTTGAAGAATTGTCATCAAGATCAAGCAGGATGCGCAAGGAAAAAGTATGACCTTGCTAGGTTTTCCTTTTACCGGTCTCAAGGTGGTTGTTGGGAGACCGGGTTATGGGATAGATAGCCGCACTATCAAGAGGGGCTTTCGGTTGGGTAACTTGATCACATCATCATAGGGAGCTCAATCCTTTATATAATTTGCATCTTCCTATTTTGTTGCTTCTTGGTGTTTATCCATGTGAGGTTCTTGAGCTTGTTGCTAGTGTAGGGGTTCATAGCATGGAAAACAAAAAAATTCTACCGCATGCACACAAACAAGCCAAGATCTATCTACTAGATTGTAGCAACGAGTCAATAGAAGCACTCACCCTCGAAGATTCCAAAGCGGTTAACGAGAGCAGATTCTCGTGGGTGATGTATTCGTACACTTGCGGATCTCAAGATCGCGTAGACGATCCTTCCGGCGCTGTGTTCCGGCAGAGCTTCCGCAGTCGGTCACACGTTTGGTACTTGATGAAGACCTTCCTCTCCCTTGTTCTAGCAGGCAGCAGAGGTTGTAGTTCTCCCCTTGCGATTCCGGCAGTATGACGGCGTGGTGTCGGAATTAGAGGGAAGATCTCGCATGGATTCACCTAAGCCTGTGCGAGTTATGGTGGATCTAGGGTTTCTCGGTGATCTAGGATTTAGAAGACTGGGAGGAGGAGGAGGTGTCGGCGGCGGCGCAGGGCGGCGATGGCTGGCGGCGACGGTGCAGGGTGTGGGAGGGCTAGGGCTTGTGTGTTTGGGGCAGCCCTCCCCCTCTATTTATGAAAGGGGGGCAGCCTTGGGAGGTGTGGGTTTGAATCCAAACCCAAACCCAAGTTGGATTGAGAGAAGGACTCTTTCCTTCTTCCACTAGGAAAACATTGTTCCAGTTTGACTTTTCAAACTTCCCGTTTGACTTTAAATTTAGAGCTTTAATTCTCTCTTGCAAATGTCCACACCAAGTGACCTAGGATATGATCCAATCATTGTACTTATCCATGACACATTCATGGTCCATTCCCCTTCCGGTCCGGTGAACCTTCTAGACCCTTCTAGAACCTCTCCGATGAAAACATCGGAATCTTTTCCGAACTCCGGAATCAGACTTTCCTTATATGAATCTTATTCTCCGGACCATTCCGTATCTCCTCGTGATACCCTGGATCCCATACGAGATTCCGAACAACATTCGGTATCCCTACTAACATTCCATATCTACTTAAACAACATCGAATCCTTAAGTGTGTCTCCCTACGGTTCATGAATTATGCGGGCATGACCGAGACACTTCTCCGATCAATAACCAATAGAGGAATCTGGAAATTCATATGGCTCCCACATATTTCTACAATTACTTTGTGATCGAATGAACCACTTACATACGATACCAATTTCCTTTTGTCTCACGATAGTTTACTTATCCGAGGTTTTGATCGTCGGTATCTCTGCATACCTAGTTCAACCTCGTTACCGATAAGTACTCTTTTCTCGTTCCCGTGATATGTGATCCCTTGTGAGCCAGTCACATGCTTGCAAGCCAATTGGATGACATTCCACCGAGAGGGCCCAGAGTATATCTATCTGTCATATGGATGGACAAATCCCACTCTTGATCCATGTGCCTCAACACACACTTTCCAAACACTCAATGCCACCTTTATAGCCACCCAATTACGGTGTGGCGTTTGATGTCATCAAAGTATCCTTCCGGTGATGGTGATTAGCATGATCTCATGGTCGAAGGAATTAGGTTACTATGTATCAGAAAGCTTATAGCAAACGAACTATTGAAATGACTTGATCTTAATGCTACGCTTATCTATAGGAGTATGTCCATCATACCATTCTACTAATGATATGATATTGTTGTTAACAACATCTCAATGTTCATGATCGGGAAACCACGATCATCTATTAACCAACAAGCTAGTATTACAAAGAGGCTTTACTAGGGACTCTAATTTAGTTTACAAATCACACAAGTATTAATGTTTTCGGTTAATACTATTATAGCTTGAATGTAAACATTTATCATAAACACAAAGATATAATAATGACTACTTTTATTATTGCCTCTAGGGCATATCTCCAACAGTATCCCACTTGCACTAGAGTCAACTAATCTAGATTACATGGTAATATGCCGAACACCCATGGCGGTTTGGTGCTGGTCATGTTTTGCCCTCGAGAGAGGTTTAGTTAACGGATTCGCCACATTCAGATCTGTGTGTACTTTGCAAATATTTATGTCACCATCTTGGACATGCTCTCGAATAGCGTGAAAACGTAGCTTGATGTGCTTCAGCTTCTTGTGTGACCTTGGTTCTTGCGCATTGGCTATGGCGCCCATGTTATCACAGTAGATAGACATTGGGTCCAGCGCACTTGGAACCACACCGAGCTCTGTAATGAACTCCTTCATCCATATCGCCTCTTGTGAATCCTCCGAAGCAGCTATGTATTCCGATTCAGTTGAAGATCTCGCCACAATGCTTTGCTTTGCACTCCTCCTGCTAACTGCTGCACCATTCAAAGTAAATACGTATCCAGATTGACATCTAGAATCATCCGGATCGGTGTTCCAACTAGCATCGGTGTAACCATTAACAACGAGTTGTTCATCACCTCCATAAGAAAGAACCATATCCTTAGTTCTTCTCAAGTACTTAAGGATGTTTTTGACCGATGTCCAATGATCCACTCCTAGATCACTTTGATATCTGCTAGTCAAACTAACAGCACATGCAATGTCGAGTCTAGTACATAGCATGGCATACATAAGAGATCCCATGGCTGAGGCATAGGGAGTCTTACTCATCCTTTCTCTATCTTCTGCCGTTGCAGGACTTTGAGTTTTACTCAAGGTCGTATTGGGCAACTGGGCAAGAACCCTTTCTTGCTATCTTCCATTCCAAACCTCTTTAGAACTTTGTCCAAATATGTACTCTGTGACAATGATATTAGGCGTCTCGATCTATCTCTATAAATCTTTATGCCTAATATGTAGGCTGCTTCGCCAAGATCTTTCATTGAAAAACTATTATTCAAATAATCCTTGACACTATTAAGAAGGTCTACATCATTCCCAGTCAACAATATGTCATCTACATATAGTATTAAGAATGCTACAGAGCTCCCACTCACTTTCTTGTAAATACAAGCTTCTCCATAAGTTTGTATAAAACCAAAGTTTTTGATTACCTTATCAAAACGTTGATTCCAACTTTGGGATGCTTGCTTCAATCCATATATGGACCGTTGAAGTTTGCATACCTTGTTAGCATCTTTAGGATCGACAAAACCTTTGGGTTGCATCATATACAACTCTTCATCAATGTCTCCATTGAGGAACACCGTTTTGACATCCATCTGCCATATCTCATAATCATAATATGCAACGATTGCTAACATAATCCTCACAGACTTTAGCTTCGCTACTGGTGAGAAAGTCTCATCGTAGTCAACTCCTTGAATTTGTCGAAACCCTTTTGCAACAAGTCGAGCTTTATAGACAGTAACATTACCATCAGCATCTGTTTTCTTCTTTAAAATCCATTTGTTCTTGACAGCCTTCCGGCCATCCGGTAAGTTCACCAAAGTCCATACTTGGTTTTTGTACATGGATCCAATCTTGGATTTCATGGCTTCTTGCCATTTATTGGAATCTAGGCTCATCATCGCTTCCTCATATGTCGCAGGGTCATCGGTGTTGTCCACCAACATGACACTCATAATGGGATCATAACAATCAGGAGTGGTACGAGTTCTCGTTGACCTGCGAGGTTCCATAGTAACTTCAACCGAAGTTTCATGATCAACATCATTAGCTTCCTCTCTTATTGGTGTAGGCGCCACAGGAACTACTTCCGGTGCTGCGCTACTCGCAAGTTCGAGAGAAGGTTCAACAACCTCATTGAGTTCTACTTTCCATCCAGACACTTCTTTCGAGAGAAACTCCTTCTCTAGAAAGGATCCATTCTTGGCAACAAAGATTTTGCCCTCAAATCTATGATAGAAGGTATACCCAATAGTTTCCTTTGGGTATCCTATGAAGACGCATTTTTCCGCTTTGGGTTCAAGCTTGTCGGGCTGTAACTTCTCTACATAAGCTTCGCAACCCCAAACTTTAAGGAACGACAATTTAGGTTTATTCCCAAACCATAATTCATACGGTGTTGTTTCAACGGATTTAGATGGTGCCCTATTTAAAGTGAATGTGGCTGCTTCTAATGCATAACCTCAAAACGATAGCGGTAAATCTGTAAGTGACATCATAGAACGAACCATATCTAAGAGAGTTCGATTACGACGTTCAGACACACCATTACGCTATGGTGTTCCCGGCGGTGTCAATTGTGAAAGTATTCCGCATTTCTTCAAATGCTCGCCAAACTCGTAACTTAGATATTCACCTCCGCGATCAGATCGTAGAAATTTAATCTTTTTGTTACGTTGATTCTCTACCTCACTTTGAAATTCCTTAAACTTCTCGAAAGTTTCAGACTTATGTTTCATGAAATAGATATACCCATATCTACTCAAGTCATCTGTGAAGGTAAGAACATAACGATAACCACCGCGCGATGCTACGCTCATTGGGCCACACACATCGGTATGTATGATTTCCAATAAGTCCGTAGCTCGCTCCATCATACCAGAAAATGGAGTCTTAGTCATTTTATCCATCAGACATGCTTCGCATCTTTCAAGTGATTCGAAATCAAGTGATTCAAGAAGTCCATCGGAATGGAGTTTCTTCATGCGCTTCACTCCAATATGACCAAGACGGCAGTGCCACATATAGGTCGTGTTATTGCTTAATTTCAAACGTTTAGCTTCAATGTTATTAATATGTGTATTTCCACTATCGAGATTCAATAAGAATAGACCATCTATCAAAGGTGCATGTGCATAAAACATATTACTCATATAAATCAAACAACCATTATTCTTGGACTTAAACAAGTAACCATCTCGCAATAAACATGATCCAGATATAATGTTCATGCTCAACACAGGCACCAAATAACAATTATTTAAGTATAAAACTAATCCCGATGGTAGATGAAGAGGTAGCGTGCCAACCGCGATCACATCAACCTTTGATCCATTTCCAACGCGCATCGTCACCTCGTTCTTCGCTAGCTTCCGTCTATTCTGCAGCACCTGTTTCGAGTTACAAATATGAGCAACCGAACCAGTATCAAATACCCAGGCACTACTATGAGTACTAGTGAGATACACACCAATAACATGTATATAGGATATACCTTTCTTCTTGATGTTGCCGTTCTTCAAATCCGCCAAGTACTTAGGGCAATTCCGCTTCCAATGACCTTCTCCCTTGCAGTAAAAGCACTTAGTATCAGGCTTAGGCCCAGCCTTGGTATTCTTCGCCGGCGCAGTAACTTTCTTCCCGCCCTTCTTGAAGTTTCCCTTTTTCTTAGACTTGCCTTGCTTCTTGAATTTGGTGGTCTTATTGACCAACAACACTTGGTGCTCTTTCTTGATCTCCACTTCTGCAGACTTTAACATGGAGAAGAGTTCGGGCAATGACTTGTCCATGTTTTGCATATTGTAGTTCATCACAAAGTTCTTGTAACTTGGTGGTAGTGATTGGAGGACACGATGAATCCCCAAAGCACTAGGAATCACTATACCTAAGCTTTGAAGCTTGCTTGCGTGCCCAGACATCTTAAGCACGTGCTCACTGACGGAGCTGCCCTCTTCCATCTTGCAGTTAAAGAACTTTTCAGAAGCCTCATAACTCTCAATTGCCGCGTGAGCCTCAAATATCATTTTGAGTTCACGAACAATATCATGTGGGTCATGGTTCTCAAACCTTTTCTGAAGCTCCGATTCCAAACCATACAAGATAGCACACTGAACTGTGGAGTACTGATTCTTCCGAGCGAGGAAAACATTCTTTACCTCATCAGTAGCATCAGCTGCAGGTGGGTCACCCAACGGTGCATCCAGCACATAGGTCAAATTACCAGCATTGAGGACAATCCTCAAATTGTGGAACCAATCCGCGAAGTTGCTTCCATTGTTTTCAAACTTTTCTTTCTCTAGGAACGCATTAATATTGATGGTAGGGGCCGCCATAGATCTACAAGATATTTGCAATAGTTTAGACTAAGTTTATGAAGAGTTCTAATTAATAGTTAAATTAATCTAGGTGAACTCCCACTCAAAACAATATCCCTCACATTACTTTAGTGATCACACGAACCAAATCCACCACATCAAAACCGATCATCATGAGAGTTGATGTAGCTTCAATGGCGAACAATCAACATGTTCATCATATCTACTATATGACTCATGCTTTACCTTTTGGCGATCCGTGTTCCGAGACCATGTCTGTACATGCTAGGCTCGTCAAGATCCAACCTTAGCTTCCACATGAGAAAATCTGGCTTGCTCACGTTGTATACACTCGCAGAATCTAACACACCCGATCATCACGTGGTGTCAACACCCGGATTTTTAATCCCAGATGCATGTTATGCCATACATTGCAATCCCAGGATTACCATTTTTGCGAGACATAACATATTTGGATATCACAGTACATCATCCATTACAAACCATACATAAGGTCTTATACGAATAAGGATCTCATGATCCAGTTCTTAATGCAACTCAAGCAGCGGAATAACGTAATAATAAAGATAGCGTAGGTGAAGCTCCATCTTCAGGGTCACATGCAATGCTGACTATGGGAGATGATCCTAGTTGTCATAACCTTCCTGTGGTCCATCATCCTGATACTCCCCTTCATAGTCTGGCCACGAGAATAGCCAGGGACAAAGCCATGAGTACTCTTTAAGTACTCGCAAACTAATACTAACAAGTGAAGGGGGGGTTTTGTAGTAGGACACTAAGCTCTAGGGTTGTTTTGCAAAAAGCCAGATTTACCTCTACTAAGTTCAGAAACAAAGAAAACTAGCTAAAGTTTTATAACACCTAAGTGGGAACTTGAATTTTTATATCACAACCCTGCTGTGATCAAGTCAAAGTCATAATTCATTTTGAAAACATCTGATGGGGGAATAGTATGGCCACTCCAACTGTCCATAACCGCGGACATGGCTATTCGAATAGTTTGACACTCTGCAGAGATTGTACACTTTCACCACAACATTCGATACATCCGTCAGGAACAAATCCTGAATTCAGCATACTTAGTATGCGGATAATCAATCCTAACCTTTCAATTACACGCCCTAGTATAGGCACCTCTCATGTGAGTTTGGCCTCCCAACCATGACCAACTGTCATCTTGGGTACTGCACAGGTGGACAATCTTCACAAGGTAGCCTCAGCTCAGACCTTGGCCGTGAGGGAACCCCTACTAAGGTATATAAATTTCCAGTCAAGCCCTACCCAAATTTTGGGTATTATGATTGTACGGTAAAATTGGAATGGTATCGCATCCAGACAACCATCAGTTTTATAAAGGGTTATGGCTCATGCCTCAACATTTTCATCATCAAAATCATCTGGTGTTCAGAAACACATGTCAAAGCATTTCAGTAGAATGACTCATCATTCTAAGGTTTTCATAACCATTTTCACCAAGTATTCCCATCTAAAGTTGATCAAGTTTTATGCTTAGCACTAGCATCTACAAGGGGTGGTAACTACTAATGAGGGGTGGTAAATAAGTGGGGATTTGCTAAGTTTAATTCTCATGCCTTAGGATGATATCAAGACTATCAAGCTTAGGCTAAGTTTTATGCTCTTTATGCTACCTTGAGTTATCTTTCTAGAATCTCCAATTCAACTATGTACACTTGAAGAGAGAGCTTTGATAAAGAAATAAAGTATAAAGCTTGCAAGTAAAACTAGGATTGGGTTATCATGTGGGTATGATCACATATGCTTAAGGCATATAATTATCATGGGGACAAGCAGGTAGTAGCTTGCATAATTGCAAGTATAAGCTTGCTAAAATAGGGTATCTTGCAAGTGTTAGCTTGCCTTGAGCAGAGCAGTGGTTGAAGTTCTCCTCGGCTTCTTACTCGTAGTATCCTCCTTCCTCCTCGTATCCTTAGTCGGTACTAGCGTCTATAAATAAATACAAGGTACACAATCACCAAACAATACTTAACTATTTTCAATCATCACACAAAGGTGTACTATAGATGATCTAACATCCTCACCTATCATTACAAGATTAAAGCATTTGTCTTATTTATTTTAATGTGAGAAAAGTAATTTCTACTCATTAAAAAACTACTTAAGATTTAATATTCTCCAACTCAAACATGGGATCATGTTGACACATGTCATCACCACATATTTCAGTACATGGGAATGTGATTTAAAGTGGTGTCACAATTTAATAAGGTTTAACCTTTTATTTTAAATAAATAAAGTGACTAGAAATGCCTATGTGGCATTCTTTTATTACTTGAACATTATTTATGTAAGTAAACCCATATGTTTTTGTATATTCTAAAAGGTATGATCAAATGTGATTTTTGAGAGTTGGAATCAACTCAAAAGCTTTTATGGTTGAATTTTGAAAAATGTTTGAATGCAGAAAATCTTCTGCCATGTTACTTTTACCAAGGTTGATCTACAAATCCAAATGATTTGAATCCAACTGGCTTGGATTAAGCATTTCAGTACCTTTCTAACAAAATTGGTTTCATGCAATTTGGTTCATTGGATCGAGTTGGGTTGCTTTTTGAATCTATGTACAGAACTATGTTTGAATTAAAATAGAAAAATCTAAATTCGAACGGTTGGGTTGCGCGGGAGAGGTTAATGGGCCGGCCCAGTGTCAATCCGCAGCGCGGGGCTCAGCTGATAGGGGGTCTACCAGTTAGCGGCTCATAACGCGCGAAGCGGTACAGGGCTACGTGGGTCGATGGATTAGAAGGGAGATCGACGGCTGGGGATCGTCGTCGACGACGAACCTGTCACCTGCGAGCTCGAACCCTAGAGGCTCAGTGGGGGTGCATAGGGGGCATAACAGGGCTCCAACAATGACGGCGAGGCGGGCAAATGAACGAGTGGTCGATAGCGAGCTCAGGGACGGTCGAGGCAGTTCCGGGGGTGGTCGAAATCAGCGGCCCCCTTCTCCTCCAGAGGCGGCCTACTCCGGTGCAATTCCGGCGAGCTGCTGCTACTCGTGCTCCGGCTAGAGGGTGGAACGATCAGTGAGGTGAGGGGAGTGGAATGGTGTGCTTCAAACGGCTGGGGGTGGCTTCCTTTTATAGGCTCGGCGGCGAGACCGAAAGGGATGGGCAGGCGACAATGGCGACATGGCTATGGGCTGCTAGCGGCATGGCTGAGGATGGCGATCGACACGCGGTCTCCTGCGATGCTCTAGAACTTAAATGCGGGCTTAGGGGCGGTGGTAAATGGTTGGGAACGTGCGGTGCTCTAAGCGGCAGAGGCGGCGTCTTCGGCGGCGAGCGGTGGCTGTGAGGCATTGGGCGGCGAATGGGGATGTCTGGCATGTTCCTTGGATCATGGTGAAGCAGTGGGCACGGGCTGCGGTCGAGGGTTGGTGTGTGCGCGCGTGCCGGGTGCGGTGCTCTTGCGCGTGCTCGGCATGTCGCAGTGGCACTGGGCGCGGGGCATGCTCGGTGGTCCACGGCTTGCCTTGGCTCGGGGAGGGGACAGTGGGTGGCGGTGAAGTGATGGCTAGCTCCCAGACATGGCTAGAGAGGGGGAGGTGGTCTGCTGCGGTGGCGACCAAGTTGGCCGGCGAGGTGTGCTCGGCTTGTTCACCATTGATGGCAAAGGCAAGCTTACAATGAGGCTAGGGTTTTCCAATTAAGCTAGATGATCTACTAAATGGTTGCTGTGAGCTAGAGAGGGAACAAGTTAGGCTAAAACACTATTAAAAACAGTGAATTTGATTTGGTTTAAATTTGCCTGCCAAGTGTTTGATGAAATGGCCGCAAGAAACTTCTTTTTGAATTTTGAAAAGATTTTTGGTGGGTGTGCTAGGCATGTGCCGGAGACTCTGTGGGTGCTTGGGTTTTGAAAATTGAGCTTGTTTGAGTGGTTTTTGAAATAGTGGGATCTTCCCATATGAGATAGATTCAATTTTAAACTGTCATTTATACTTAGCATTTGAATGTTTTTGGAAGATCACAAAGTGGGCCTTGGTACCTCATTACGAGTACTAACAAGGGGTGAAAAGATCCACCAATGTTTCTATTAAGTTTTGAGTGCTTGGAATAGCCAAAGTAGGCATGAGAGTTAATTTGGCCAAAGTGACCATTCACTTCATTTGTTCATTTTGAGTTGTTTGTCTTTGGGAAAAGTTTGAGAATGATTTAAATGATGTTTATTTCTCCTAAGAATGATTTTACAAGCATGAAACACAGAGCCATGGCAATTCAAATAATCCTAATTTTAAATACACATACATATGAATGCTCTCATAGTTTTAGATAGGAAAGTTTTTGTTAACCCTAAATTTGATGATTAGCTATTGATGATTCATGTTTAATATTTTTGGGATGTTACACGTGGTGCTCCGAAACAACGAGCTTTAGCAACGGTGCTTACTAAGGATGAACACTTTATAACTTGAATTTTTTGTGCTTGAGGGATCATCCTATAATGCTACCGTTGCGAACTAAGCAATACAAGATGCATAAAAGGATTAACATCACATGCAATTCATAATATGTGATATGATATGGCCTTTCTTCTTGAGATGTGATCTTCGCGCTCCCAGGTAGCTTCCTCTTCCGTGTGGTTGCTCCACTGAATCTTGAGAAACTTGATGCTTCGGGTTCTGGTAGTTCTGA
The DNA here is from genome assembly GCA_916181665.1 of Avena sativa. Classification (NCBI taxonomy): domain Eukaryota; kingdom Viridiplantae; phylum Streptophyta; class Magnoliopsida; order Poales; family Poaceae; genus Avena; species Avena sativa. The sequence goes on from OV702295.1 coordinate 357,529,021, forward strand.
AAGCTTCTTCCAAAATACGGATGGGTACTTCAGGATAGGTCAGGTCATCGTTGATCTCTATGGTCCGATGATCAATGTTCTTGAACACTTCAGTCTTCTCCGGAACTTCGAGGCACTTGCGAAGTAATGAGATATGGAACACATTGTGCACGGATGACATCTCTTCTGGCAGTTCCAATTTATACGACACTTCTCCTCGACGGTTCAGAATCTTGAAGGGTCCGATATATCTGGGAGCTAACTTTCCCTTTAGTTGGAAACACTGCATTCCCTTCAATGGTGACACTTTTAGATACACAAACTCTCCGATGTTGAAGGCGAGGTCTCGACGTCTCTTGTCGGCGTAACTCTTCTGTCTTGACTGGGCGGTCTTGAGGTGCTCACGAATCTTGTGAACTTTCTCTTCTGCTTCTCGTAGGATGTCGGGTCCGAAAATCTGACTCTCTCCTACTTCCGACCAGTTCAAAGGGGTGCGACACTTCCTTCCATACATGAATTAAAATGGGGCCATTTGTAAACTAGCTTGATAAGTGTTGTTGTATGAAAATTCTGCGAACGACAGACAGTCTTCCCATTTAGATCCATACTCTAACACACATGCTCTCAACATGTCTTCGAGTATTTTATTAACTCTCTCCGTTTGTCCATCGGTCTGAGGGTGATAAGCTATGCTGAAATCTAGTCGGTTTCCTAAACCTTCTTGGACTTTCTTCCAGAATCTCGAGGTAAACTGAGTTCCTCGATCCGATACGATGTTTTGGGGGACTCCGTGCAAACTGACGATTCTAGCGATGTGTAACTCTGCTAGCTTCGAACTCTGATATGTGGTCTTGACTGGTAAGAAATGGGCAACTTTGGACAATCTGTCAACTATGACCCGGATAGAGTCATTTCCCCTACTAGAAGTAGGCAATCCGGTGATAAAGGCCATTCCAACGGAATCCCATTTCCATTCCGGAATCTGCAATGGTTGCAACAATCTTGCGGGTCTTTGATGTCCCGCCTTGATTCTCTGACATATATCACAATTGGCGATATAGCTTCCGATTTCTCTCTTCATCTTATGCCACCAAAATTGTTCCTTCAAATCCTGATACATATTTGTTCCTCCGAGGTGGATAGAATAAAGAGTATCATGGTCCTCCTTGAAAATAACTTATTTCAACTCTGAATCTGCTGGTACACAAAGACGTCCTTTGTACCACAGAACTCCTTCTTCGTCTTCGGTAAATCCGGGTACTTTGCCTGTACCGATACGACGCTTGATTCCGTCGATACTAGCATTTCCTTTCTGCGCCTCTTTGATCTGGCTCATCAAAGTGGGTTGAAGTTCTATGCTAGCCAAAAATCTTTCACTCACTAATTCCATCCGGAAATCTTCCATCTCTTTGTGCAAACTTGGTTGCTCCTTCAAAATCATGGAGTTCAAGCGGCACGGCAATCTGCTAAGGGCATCTGCTACCACGTTGGCTTTACCGGGGTGATAGTGAATGTCCAAGTCGTAATCCTTGATTAGCTCAATTCATCTTCTCTGTCTCATATTCAGCTCCTTCTGAGTGAATATATACTTCAAGCTCTTGTGATCTGAATAAATCTCACAACGGTTGCCCATCAGATAGTGCCTACATGTCTTCAGGGCTAGAACTACGGCTGCGAGCTCGAGATCATGGGTTGGGTAATTCTATTCATGTTGTTTCAGTTGTCGAGATAGATAGGATATAACTTTTCCTTCTTGCATTAGCACACATCCGAGACCGATCTTGGATGCGTCACAATACACATCGAAGGGCTTCGTGATATCCGGCATGATTAAGATTGGGGCTGAAATCAATCTTCTCTTGAGTTATTGAAAACTCGCTTCACATTGGTCCGTCCATTCAAACTTCTTGTCCTTCTTCAGCAATTGGGTCATGGGTCTGGCGATACTCGAGAATCCTTCTACGAACTTGCGATAGTATCCCGCCAATCCGAGAAATGCACGAACTTGGGTTTGGGTGGTTGGGGCTTGCCAATCTTCGACATCTTTCACCTTTCCAGGGTCAACGACAATTCCTCCGGCTGATACAATGTGGCCGAGGAATCCTACCTCCTGTAATCAGAATTCACATTTGCTAAACTTAGCATACAACTGATGCTCTCTAAGGGTTCCAAGAATGGTCCTTAGGTGTAGCTCATGTTCTTCTTCTGATTTGGAATAAATCAGAATGTCATCAATGAAAACAACGACAAAATTATCCAGGAAGTCCAAAAATCTTATTCATGAGATTCATGAAATAAGCGGGGGCATTAGTTAATCCAAAAGACATGACGGTATACTCGTATAATCCATATCTGGTGGTAAAGGCAGTCTTGGGAATATCCTCTGCGCGAATCTTGAGTTGATGATAGCCAGTTCTAAGATTAATCTTAGAAAACACCTTGGCACTGGTCAACTGGTCAAACAAATCTTCTACCTTGGGCAATGGGCACTTGTTCTTAACAGTGACATCATTCAACTTCCGATAATCCGTACACAAACGGTTACCTCCATCTTTCTTGTCCACGAACAAGACAGGTGATCTCCATGGTGACGCACTTGGTTGAATCAATCCAATTTCCAACATGGCATCCAGTTTCTTCTTTAGTTCTGCTAGTTCAGATGGGTTCATACTATATGGTCTCTGGGCTATGGGTCCTGTTCTAGGGATTAGTTCAATGATAAACTCGATATCCCGATCTGGGGGCATACCGGGCAAAACATCTGGAAATACATCGGGGTATTTACAGACTATCCGGACTTGGTCAATGGTAGGTTGGGCTATACTCTTATTACACTTGAATTGACGAGGTAAGGTTTCAGATACATGCTCGACGGATATTCCAGCTGTACTGGTCATGGTTATGGCTTTCTTGGCACAGTCAATTAATCCTTTATGTTTAGACATCCAATCCATTCCTAGTACTACTTCCAAACCTTTAGTTCCGAGTACTATCAGATTAGCATAAAAATCTATGCCATGGATTTGGATAGGGACGGCTTTGCAAATTTGCCTAGCTTTGGTGGTCGAACCGGGGATTTGAACAATCATAACATGCTTCAGTTTGGTTGGTTGAATCTTACTAGTGCATGCAAATTCTTTGGTGACAAATGAGTGCGATGCACCAGAATCAAACAACACTCTAGCAAGTACTAAATTAACAGAAAACATACCCAGCATGACGTCTGGCGCTTCCTAGGCTTCTTCAGCATGCATGAGAAAAAGACGGCCGTTGCGGTTGAGTGAGTTCCCTGGGGCAAACCTTCTTCCAGGCTGAACACGACGCTGTTGCTGAGCTGGGGCATTTGCATTGGGGGTTGCAGCATTCTTCTTGGGGCACTCATTGGAGTAGTGACCCTTATTTCCACAGTCGTAACAAGTCACTTGCGACTTGTCCTTTGCTGCAACAGGCACAACATTGCTTCCAGTCCTCGAGGCAGTGTTGGTGTTGGCGGCGACATTGTTGTTGAACTTGGGTGGTGCACGGTTGAAATTTCCGGAGTTGCCGGGGTTGTTGTGATTTCCTTTGGGCCTTGGGTTTCCACGGTTGGGATAGGTCGGACGGTTCATCGGGGGTCTGTTGGTTCTCGGGGCAAATCCTGGAGATGGGTTGGGGCTATACTTTGGGGTATGATGGGTTCCTGGCTGATGCATCATGCGGCGCTTGCGGTTCTCATTGGCTTGGTTGATCTTTCCTTCCATCTGAATGGCAGAGTCGACGAGGGCTTCAATATCAGCAAAGGGGATATTGACCAACACTGTATGCATCTCATCGTGCAGACCATTCAAGAATCTCTCTTTCTTCTTGGCTTCAGCGTCGATTTCATCCGGGGCATACCTAGCTAATGACAAGAATTTGTCACGGTATTCCACTACAGTCATTCTTCCTTGCTTCAGTTCTCTGAATTCATCTCTCATCCTTTTGATCAAACCCGATGGCACATGGGTTCTGCTGAATTTGACCTTGAATTCATCCCAGGTCATGATCTGTCCTCCGGTCATTGCACGAACGCTATTCCACCCTGCTCTTGCATCTCCGGCTAGATAGTGGGTGGCGAACAGAACCTTCTCGTTATCTTCCACTCTGGCGACTTCCAGGTTGTTTTCCATGGTTTGCAGCCAATCATCTGCATCTAGGGGTTCCTCTGACTTAGTGAAAACAGGTGGATTGGTGTTCTGGAAATTCTTGAGCTTAGATCCATGGTTGTCCTGATTTCCTTGGCCTTGATTGTTGTTGGCCATCTGAGCTATGTGCTGAAGGGTGGCTAAGTTGGCTTGACGTTCTGCTCTTTCAGCTTCGCGGTCAGAAACCAACATTTGTAGGATCTGCAACATCGGGTCCGGGGATGAACCACTTCCTCCGCGAGGCATCTGAAGATTGAGAGAGATTGTGAGAAAAGAGGGAAATTTCTAAGGTTCAGGGATTTTGAAAAGTTTTTAAAGTTTGACTCAGATTTTCTAGCAACTTGCTTTTCATTCATTCATTCATAGCACATGATACAACACACACCACAACAAAGGAAAACAGATGGTTTTAAGAACCATTCTGGAAACTACGATAAAGTGGGACTGAATACAGCTCACTAACGCTAGTGCTCAGGTGCTACTACTCCTCGGAGTCGGTGTAATCATCATCCTCATCATCATCATCGTCATCGATGAAGGTGAAATCCTCCTCATCTGTGAAGAAGTCCATGGCCTGATCCTCCAGAAAGTCATCATCATCACTGAGATAGGAGTAGGGGTCTCCACGAAGATCTTCTCCGGCATTCTCCTTTTCCTCCAACTGCATGTATCTCTTGTGGATGGTCTCCTCCAAATCCGTGATACGGTGGCGAAGATGGGCAAAGATGCGCTCCTTATTGTCAAGCTGACGGAGATGAGACTTGCGATCCTTCACTAGCATGGCGAAGGTCTGATCCTTCTTCTTGGCAATGGCGGACTTGTGGTTGGCGTAGGCACGGGCATTGTCCAACTCCTGCTGACGATCGTACATCATGAAGCTGAGGTGGTCCAACTAAGTCTTTAGCTCGGGGTGATGTGGGGCTTCCAGTGGCTGTCCAATAGCATCACGCCTTGGATAAAACTCAAAACGGGTACCCTTGATCTGATTGATACTCTGCCCACATAGACGGGCAAGAGCTTCCTGCATGGCCCTGGCAAGTCCATCGAGCCAGTTGTTCTCTCTTAAGGTGAACTGAATTCCCTCTGCAGTGGGAGGTTCAATCTTTCCTTGGAGACTTGCAACAACTAGCCACTGCAGATCTTCTCCTCCTTGATCATTGAGCCGAGCTCCGAAGAACTCGGGGTGCGGACGCTCCAGAAGTTCCGAAAGCTGGTCCAAGTCACGCTCAAAGATAAGTTCTCCTCCATTTCTCAACTGATAAATCTTGTTGTACTTCACGTCCATCTATAAGAATATAGGATGAGTAAGTTAGTAGAGTGATCAAGTGTGTCAAATTTTATGTATTTTGCAAGAGTTTTTGAGGAACATGAATTTTCATGAAAGAATCAAAGTGATAAGAATGGGAATAAGTTTTTGTAAATACTCACTTCCTTGGGTTTTGAAACTAAGTTTTTGACTCAACGTCCAATCTAACTAGGGTCTCCTATGGCTAGGATGGCTCTGATACCAACTTGTCAACACCCGGATTTTTAATCCCAAATGCCTGTTATGCCATACATCGCAATCCCAGGATTACCATTTTTGCGAGACATAACAGATTTGGATATCACAGTACATCATCCATTACAAACCATACATAAGGTCTTACACGAATAAGGATCTCATGATCCAGTTCTTAATACAACTCAAGCAGCGGAATAACGTAATAATAAAGATAGCGTAGGCGAAGCTCCATCTTCGGGGTCACAGGCAATGCTGACGATGGGAGATGATCCTAGTTGTCATAACCTTCTTGTGGTCCATCATCCTGATACTCCCCTTCATAGTCTGGCCACGAGAATAGCCAGGGACAAAGCCATGACTACTCTTTAAGTACTCGCAAACTAATACTAACAAGTGAAGGGGTTTTTGTAGTAGGACACTAAGCTCTAGGGTTGTTTTGCAAAAAGCCAGATTTACCTCCACTAAGTTCAGAAGCAAAGAAAACTAGCTGAAGTTTTATAACACCTAAGTGGGAACTTGAATTTTTATATCACAACCCTGTTGTGATCAAGTCAAAGTCATAATTCATTTCACAAGTCATTTTGAAAACATCTGACGGGGAAACAGTATGGCCACTCCAACTGTCCATAACCGCGGACGCGTCTATTCGAATAGTTTGACACTCTGCAGAGATTGTACACTTTCACCACAACATTCGATACATCCGTTAGGAACAAATCCTGAATTCACCATACTCAGTATGCGGATAATCAATCCTAACCTTTCAATTACACGCCCTAGTATAGGCACCTCTCATGTGAGTTTGGCCTCCCAACCATGACTAACTGTCATCTTGGGTACTGCACAGGTGGACAATCTTCACAAGGTAGCCTCAGCTCAGACCTTGGCCGTGAGGGAACCCCTACTAAGGTATATAAATTTCCAGTCAAGCCCTACCCAAATTTTGGGTATTATGGTTGTACAGTAAAATTGGAATGGTATCGCATCCAAACAACCATCAGTTTTATAAAGGGTTATGGCTCATGCCTCAACATTTTCATCATCAAAATCATCTGGTGTTCGGAAACACATGTCAAAGCATTTCAGTAGAATGACTCATCATTCTAAGGTTTTCATAACCATTTTCACCAAGTATTCCCATCTAAAGTTGATCAAGTTTTATGCTTAGCACTAGTATCTACAAGGGGTGGTAACTACTAATGAGGGGTGGTAAATAAGTGGGGATTTGCTAAGTTTAATTCTCATGCCTTAGGATGATATCAAGACTATCAAGCTTAGGCTAAGTTTTATGCTCTTTATGCTACCTTTAGTTATCTTTCTAGAATCTCCAATTCAACTATGTACACTTGAAGAGAAAGCTTTGATAAAGAAATAAAGTATAAAGCTTGCAAGTAAAACTAGGATTGGGTTATCATGTGGGTATGATCACATATGCTTAAGGCATATAATTATCATGGGGACAAGCAGGTAGTAGCTTGCATAATTGCAAGTATAAGCTTGCATAATTGCAAGTTCAACTCAGCTTCTTCCTCGTAGTATCCTCCTTCCTCCTCGTATCCTTGGTCGGTACTAGCATCTATAAATAAATACGAGGTACACAATCACCAAACAATACTTAAATATTTTCAATCATCACACAAAGGTGTACTATAGATGATCTAACATCCTCACCTATCATTACAAGATTAAAGCATTTTTCTTATTTATTTTAATGTGAGAAAAGTAATTTCTACTCATTGAAAAACTACTTAAGATTTAATATTCTCCAACTCAAACATGGGATCATGTTGACACATGTCATCACCACATATTTCAGTACATGGGAATGTGATTTAAAGTGGTGTCACAATTTAATAAGGTTTAACCTTTTATTTTAAATAAATAAAGTGACTAGAAATTCCTATGTGGCATTCTTTTATTACTTGAACATTATTTATGTAAGTAAACCCATATGTTTTTGTATATTCTGAAAGGTATGATCAAATATGATTTTTGAGAGTTGGAATCAACTCAAAAGCTTTTATGGTTGAATTTTGAAAAATGTTTGAGTGCAGAAAAGCTTCTGCCTGGTTATTTTTACCAAGGTTGATCTACAAATCCAAATGATTTGAATCCAACTGGCTTGGATTAAGCATTTTAGTACCTTTCTAACAAAATTGGGTTCATGCAGTTTGGTTCATTGGATCGAGTCGGGTTGCTTTTTGAATCTATATATAGAACTATCTTTGAATTAAAATAGAAAAATCTAAATTCGAATGGTTGGGTCGCGCGGGAGAGGTTAATGGGCCGGCCTAGTGTTAATCCGCAGCGCGGGGTTCAGCTGACAGGGGGGTCTACCAGTCAGCGGCTCATAACACGCGAAGCGGTACAGGGCAACGTGGGTCGTTGGATTAGAAGGGAGATCGATGGCTGGGGATCGTCGTCGATGACGAACCTGTCACCGGCGAGATCGAACCCTAGCGGCTCAGTGGGGGTGCATAGGGGGCATACCAGGGCTCCAGCGACGACGGCAAGGCGGGCAAATGGACGAGTGGTCGACGGCGAGCTCAGGGACAGTCGAGGCAGCTCCGGGGGTGGTCGAAATCAGCGGCCCCATTCTCCTCCACAGGCGGCCTACTCCGGTGCAATTCCGGCGAGCTGCTGCTCCTCGTGCTCCGGCTAGAGGGTGGAACGATCAGTGAGGTGAGGGGAGTGGAATGGTGTGCTTCAAACGGCTGGGGGTGGCTTCCTTTTATAGGCTCGACGACGAGACCGAGAGGGATGGGCAGGCGATGGTGGCGACATGGCTACGGGCTGCTAGCGCCTAGCGGCATGGCTGAGGATGGCGATCGACGCGCGGTCTCCTAGCGATGCTCTAGAACTTAAATGCGGGCTTAGGGGCGGTGGTAAATGGTCGGGAACGTGCGGTGCTCTGAGCGGCAGATGCGGCATCTTCGGCGGAGAGCGGTGGCTGTGAGGCATTGGGCGGCGAACGGAGATGTCTGGCGTGTTCCTTGGATCATGGCGAAGCTGTGGGCACGGGCTGCGGTCGAGGGGTGGCGTGTGCGCGCGTCCCGGGTGTGGCGCTCTGGCGCGTGCTCGGCATGTCGCAGTGGCACTGGGCGTGGGGGCGTGCTCGGTGGTCCACGACTTGACTTGGCTAAGGGAGGGGACAGTGGGTGGCGGTGAAGTGCTGGCTAGCTCCTAGACATGGCTAGAGAGGGGGAGGTGGTCTGCTGCGGCGGCAACCAAGTTGGCCGGCGAGGTGTGCTCGGCTTGTTCACCATTGATGGCAAAGGCAAGCTTACAGTGAGGCTAGGGTTTTCCAATTAAGCTAGATGATCTACTAAAGGGATGCTGTGAGCTAGAGAGGGAACAAGTTAGGCCAAAACACTATTAAAACAGTGAATTTGATTTGGTTTAAATTTGCCTGGCAAGTGTTTGATGAAATGGCCGCAAGAAACTTCTTTTTAAATTTTGAAAAGATTTTTGGTGGGTGTGCTAGGCATGTGCTGGAGACTCTGTGGGTGCTTGGGTTTACAAAATTGAGCTTGTTTGAGTGGTTTTTGAAATAGTGGAATCTTCCCATATGAGATAGATTCAATTTTAAACTGTCATTTATACTTAGCATTTGAATGTTTTTGGAAGATCACAAAGTGGGCCTTGGTACCTCATTATGAGTACTAACAAGGGGTGCAAAGATCCACCAATGTTTCTGTTAAGTTTTGAGTGCTTGGAATAGCCAAAGTAGGCATGAGAGTTAATTTGGCCAAAGTGACCATTCACTTCATTTGTTCATTTTGAGTTGTTTGTCTTTGGGAAAAGTTTGAGAATGATTTAAATGATGTTTATTTCTCCTAAGAATCATTTTACAAGCAATGAAACACATAACCATGGCAATTCAAAGAATCCTAATTTTAAATACACATACATATGAATGCTCTCATATTTTTAGATAGGAAAGTTTTTGTTAACCCTAAATTTGATGATTAGCAATTGATGATTCATGTTTAATATTTTTGGGATGTTACACGTGGTGCTTCGAAACAACGAGCTTTAGCAACGGTGCTTACTAAGGATGAACACTTTATAACTTGAAATTTTTATGCTTGAGGGATCATCTTATAATGCTACCGTTGCGAACTAAACAATACAAGATGCATAAAAGGATTAGCATGACATGCAATTCATAATATGTGATATGATATGGCCTTTGTTCTTGTGCTTCCGATCTCCATCTTCAAGCATGAACATGATCTCCATCATCACCGGAATGTCGTCAAGGTCAATGGCGCCGCTTCATGGTTGTCATCCACCATCATCAACTATTACAACTACTTTGAATAGACACGCAGGTCTTAACGGAATTAAAAGACAGCCATACGGCTCCTGCCGGTTGCTGACTTACAATAAGGAACATTGCATACATCATATATAATCACAATCATGGCCATATCACATCACAGCACACCCCTGCAAAACAAAGTTAGACGCCTCTAATTTTCTTTGCATATTTTACGTGGTTTGGGGCTTTCAATAAGTGTCATTCTAACTTACGAACAAGAACCACAACGTTGATGTTTGAACTATCAAGTGCCCGTTGTAAATTGAATCTATACTATGACGGGAGAGACAGACACCCGCAAAGCCACTTATGCAATACAAGTTGCATGTTGAGCGTGGAGCAAGTCTCATGAACGATGTCATGTAAGGTTAGCCCAGGCCGCTTCATCCCATCATACCGCAAGATCCAAAGTACACAAAAAGCAATTGATAATAAAATAACCACCGCCCACAATGACCATTGTGTTCTACTCGTGCAACAGATCTACATATAGACACGGCTCTGATACCACTGTAGGGGTTCATAGCATGGAAAACAAAAAAATTCTACCGCATGCACACAAACAAGCCAAGATCTATCTACTAGATTGTAGCAACGAGTCGATAGAAGCACTCACCCTCGAAGATTCCAAAGCGGTTAACGAGAGCAGATTCTCGTGGGTGATGTCGTACACTTGCCGATCTCAAGATCGCGTAGACGATCCTTCCGGCGCTGCGTTCCGGCAGCTTCCACAGCCGGTCACATGTTCGGTACTCGATGAAGACCTTCCTCTCCCTTGTTCCAGCAGGCAGCGGAGGTTGTAGTTCTCCCCTTGCGATTCCGGCAGCACGACGGCGTGGTGTCGGAAGTAGAGGGAAGATCTCGCAGGGCTTCGCCTAAGCCGGTGCGAGTTATGGTGGATCTAGGGTTTCCCGGTGATCTAGGGTTTAGAAGACCGGGAGGAGGAGGAGGAGGTTTCGGCGGCGGCGGCTTGGGGTGGGAGGGCTAGGGCTTGTGTGTTTGGGGCAGCCCTCCCCCTCTATTTATGAGATGGGGGGCAGCCTTGGGAGGGGTGGGTTTGAATCCAACCCCAAACCCAAGTTGGATTGAGAGAAGGACTATTTCCTTCTTCCACTAGGAAAACATTGTTCCAGTTTGACTTTTCAAACTTCCCGTTTGACTTTCAATTTAGAGCTTTAATTCTCTCTTGAAAATGTCCACACCAAGTGACCTAGGATATGATCCAATCATTCCACTTATCCATGACACATTCATGGTCCATTCCACTTTCGGTTCGGTGAACCTTCTAGACCCTTCTAGAACCTCTCCGATGAAAACATCGGAATCGTTCCCAAACTCTGTAATCGGACTTTCCTTATATGAATCTTATTATCCGGACCATTCCGTATCTCCTCGTGATATCCCGGATCCCATCAGATATTCCGAACAACATTCGGTATCCCTACTAACATTCCATATCTACTTAAACAACAACGAATCCTTAAGTGTGTCTCCCTACGGTTCGTGAATTATGCGGACATGACCGAGACAATTCTTCGATCAATAACCAATAGAGGAATCTGGAAATTCATATGGCTCCCACATATTTCTACGATTACTTTGCGATCGAATGAACCACTTACATACGATACCAATTTCCCTTTGTCTCACAATAGTTTACTTATCCGAGGTTTTGATCATCAGTATCTCTGCATACCTAGTTCAACCTTGTTACCGATAAGTACTTTTTTCTCGTTCTCGTGATATGTGATCCCGTGTGAGCCAGTCACATGCTTGCAAGCCAATTGGATGACATTCCGCCGAGAGGGCCTAGAGTATATCTATCCGTCATATGGATGGACAAATCCCACTCTTGATCCATGTGCCTCAACACACACTTTCCGAACACTCAATGCCACCTTTATAGCCACCCAGTTACGGTGTGGCGTTTGATGTCATCAAAGTATCCTTCCGGTGATGGTGATTAACATGATCTCATGGTCGAAGGAATTAGGTTACTATGTATCAGAAAGCTTATAGCAAACGAACTATTGAAATGACTTGATCTTAATGCTACGCTTATCTATAGGAGTATGTCCATCATACCATTCTCCTAATGATATGATCTTGTTGTTAACAACATCTCAATGTTCATGATCGGGAAACCACGATCATTTATTAACCAACAGGCTAGTATTACAAAGAGGCTTTACTAGGGACTCTAATTTAGTTTTCAAATCACACAAGTATTAATGTTTCCGGTTAATACTATTATAACATGAATGTAAACATTTATCATAAACACAAAGATATAATAATAACCACTTTTATTATTGCCTCTAGGGCATATCTCCAACAGCTAGCTCTTCAACAAGCCCAAGTTCATCGAAAACGAAATTCGTATGCATCTTCTATGGCATTTTCGAGTTTGAAGGTTTTATCGGTTCTTATTTAGGAAGGCTTCTTACCTTTCTTCATTTGGTTCTATCTATACAGTCATGTAGATCTTTTTGTCCTCGTCAAAACAAGCCCAATATCATCGAAATCGTAGTCCGGATGCAAAAGTTATTACATTTTTCGTGAAGTCAGTTTCATCCCAGTTGTGGATCCGGTCCAACCGGGTCCCAGACCGGGTGATCCGGTGCCAGCACCGGAAAACTGGGATTGTCAGTTTTATTATACCGAGCCTATCCAAGTTGGTATACAATGCTGTTCCGGTTTGTAGGCCGGTCCACCGGCCCCAACCGACTTTTAAACCGGGATTCACACTATTGTCTCCCAACGGTCATATTTTCTTTCCCTATAAAAGAGGGTTCTTCCGCAACGTTTTTGAGTGTTCTTGACCACGAAATTGACCTCCATTGTTGAACCTCTTGAGCTTGCTTCCTCCCCCTTCCCTCCTTTGATTCTTGCATCTTTTTAAGGGCTTTGGAAGAGGACATCTAGATCTACAATCCCCACCAATTAATTCCTCCTCTAAGTGAGGGGAACCCGTTGGATCTAGATCTTTGAGTCATTTGTTGATTTCCACCATTGTTCTTCCTCTCTAATTCTTCCCTAGCACTTGTTGCTTCGGTGGGGGTTTGAGAGTGAAGGATTTGAGCACCCTTGGTGTTCTTGCTTTGCATTCTTGCATAAGTGTTGAGCTCTCCATTACGATTTGTTCGAGTGATATACCGTGAGCTTGTTACTCTTGGAGGGTGACCTCCTATTTGGCTTGGCGGTTGGTGCCACGGTGTCCTCTTCGTGGAAGATTGTGAAGAGACTCGGGCTTATCCTTCGTGGAGCTTGTGAAGTGGTTGTGGAGCTTGCCATCTCCGGAGTGGAGGAAAAGCTAGCCATAAGGAAATGGTCTATTCCTTTGTGGGATAGACTCGGAGAATAAGGTGAGCCTTTGTGGTGTTGGAATATCCTTCGTGAAATCTCACACCTCTCCAACGTGACGTATGTTACTTGTAAGGGAACACGGGAATACATTTTCGTCTCCGTGTGCCTCAGTTATCTTTATACCCGAGCTTATTTTTCTTGTGATAGCCATTGAGTTTGAAGTACTTATATCTTGCTTATCACATGTGGTATATTTATCTTTTGCTATCTTGATTAGCTTAACTTATTGTAGGTACCCTTAGTTGAGCCTAGTGTATTTAGGTTTTGAGTTTGTAAAATAAATGTTAGTTTAATTTCGCATTCTATCAAGCCAAAACCGTAATAGTTTTGAAACTTCCTATTCACCCTATAGACGATATCTCTATCCTTTTATACCTCCACGCCGCATAAGTTACTTTGGTCTATCCACTGTCACCAAAACAGACCTCCAGAACCTGACATAGGAGCTCGTCATTGTTCGAAGCATCACCAAAAACAAATAAAACCTGAGTTTGAAGTGGATGAAAATTGTGTTACAAAAGGAGGTGCAAATTAATATTGAGGAAAGTTCCCAAGGTTATTTTTTGGGTAATAAAGTTTTTTTAATCAGACAAATCAAACAGGTTACATAAGAATATTTCGTAAAGGACCAAATACTCCATAAATGGCTTTGAAATTCTTTTAAATCAAAGGAGCATTTTTATAAAAAAAATGGAAGGAGCCCTTATTCTCTCCCGTGATGGCAGCAAATTGAACGAAGTGCATACTTTCAAAAAGAATAATCTCACAGATAAGCTTCATGTACTAATCAACTATTCTAAAAAACCGATCTAATAGAAAAAATTGGAAATCCATTTATAGGTGGTGTTTGGTAGGCTGTTTTGGATTTGGAGGCACTGGGGCATGTCCACGGCCAACAGTTTACGCACATACAATCGATGGGCCACCTTTCACAATTCGTTTGGTAGCCTGTATAGAGATTTTTTGTATTAGAACAAATACAAAACTTAGCTGCTTGATTGAGCGCACTTGTTTCACTATCATATTGACACACACACACTAAAACAATTATTAACAGTGATCTTGTTCTTCCTGCTACGGTTGCTGGCGACGACGGGGAACCTCATGTGGCTGTGCTAACGATGGAGTGCTGCGCCGGTGATGGAGGAAAACACGCACCTGTTATGGCTACGCCGACGATGGAGGGCAGCGAGCACATGTTGTGGTTGCGCCGACGATAGAGGATGGCATCGGAGAACGCAAACACGGTCGGTTGGGCACTGCACTTACCGACGCAACAGCGGGCGAGGCAGAGAGCGTGACAACACGATGGACTAGGAACTGCTCGATCTTGCTCGCCGTGTTGATATCCTTACCCGCAGCGGCAACACTGACGATAGAGAACTGCGTCGGCAATGGAGGGCGATGGGCACATGTTGATGGAGGGCGGTGGGCACATGTTGCGGCTGCGCCGACGACGGAGGACGGCGCCGCTTGCCATAGTAACATCGATCAAGAACCATTCAACGGTCGGCTGGGCACTGCACTTACTAGCGCAACAGCCGGCGAGACGAAGAGCGTGATGATAGGCCGGACGGCAACGACTTGTTCCTCAACCTCATCTTCATCCCCATCTTCAAGCTCACGTAGGTACAAGTTGATAAGCTATAGAGGAATTCCTATACCTGCATCTAAACGCAAAACTTTCAACACGAAAATTATAGGAAATAGCGAGATCTAACTACTCCTTAAAGGAAATTCCAGGTGGTTGATTGTGTGCAATAAATCTGAAGAAATCCGCCCACAAAACTCTAACTTTGACCATGAATCCGAGAAGATACAGTCCATGAATCTCGAAGCCGGTGGTCAGAATAGAAACCCATTATCGATGCACGTCTTTTTGATGTAGAGCTCGTGTTGAATCCGGATATATTTCTGCTAATTACAATTTGTCAAGATTGAAACTAATTAGAGAGGAGAGATAAAAAGAAGACAAAGACAGCCTTTGCACCGAGCGGTGCACTCGTGCGCTTGATGTGGGCTGGCTTCCTGCAGGCCGATTCGACCGTTATCCCGAGCCTGGCTGCGGAATGCTTTACACAACCCAAGTTGGCCATAACACAAGGTCCATCCAGACAACCAAACAAACCGATTTGTGTCTAACTCAGCATGTCCGGAGAATCGCAGGATACCAAACGCGTCCATTCAGTTCAACACTCACACAACAAAGATAATCCAGTGGAGCCCGCAGGTGAAACAATAGCAATAAATTTCCTAACAGAGCAAACAGGAACACGAAGACTGTCTGACAGACGGAGCGACAGCGCTCGGCGATCGGTCAGCACGAAGCACGCCGGCAGGGGTGTCGACTGTCTAGCCGCCGCTCGGCAGCTCTGCTGACCGGTGCCCACCGGAGTAAATAGAGGTCCTGCGCCACAGCCCACGCGTCCCGCATGCAAGCACACCCGGGTCTCTCGCCATGCACCGGCCCACGCCGCACGCGACCAAAACCAAATGACGCCGCGACCGCCATGCGAGACTGGACGGGCCATGCGGTGCGGACCTGGCTCGCCCCTCGTGCCACCGGTGCCGGTGCGCGGCCGAAGCCGAACACAAGGGCGGGAAGCCTCGCGTCCTTCCCATGTCGCCCCGACTGCACGGGAAACAGAACAGGACGCGACGGTGAGCGCCACCGCCGGTTCTAAGAAAATCACAGATCTACCGAAGAAAAGAACGGCCTGGATTGTGAGCGCAGACATGCAAGCACACCGGGGATTAGTTACGGATAGATATGCAGTTTGTACAGGTTCTATAATGGCAGAAACCACGACGCAAACCAGACCAGACAAATTACTCAGTTTATGTACGCTTGAAGCGGCTACGCAGCCAGGCGAGTCAAGGGTTTGCGGTTGCGCCGGAGGAGGTGGCCGCCGATGCGCGAGGCAGACGCGCGTTCTGCGCGCCCTCCTTCCGGCGGCTCCAGTCGCGCACCGAGAGATGCAGTTGCTTTGCTGCCACCAGCGTCTCCACCGCCTGGCGCGGCGTCAGGATCTCCGTGGCCAGCGCCCTGGCAGTCGACATGCGCAGCTCGTCCGCTTCCTCCAGGAGTTTGGCCAGCCCGGCTCTGTAGCTCTCCATCGCAGCGTCCACCTCCGCGTCGACCCCTCCCGGCGATCCCGCTGCCTCGAGCCGCCCGGGCAAGCCGACGCAGTTAGCGCTCCCGTTGTGGCCGGCTAATGCCGCCACAGCCGCTGCGGCGCGCTCGCGCGCCCGGACGATCGGAAGCAGCGGCCGGTCGGCGATGTCCTCCTGCAGGCTCGCGAGCCGCTCCGTCAGGATGCTCTCGTCCCGCAGCGTCCGGCCGTGGAGGTCGTTGATCCGCTCCAGCTGCGTGGCCGTGATCCCGAGGAGGCCCATGCCCACGCTCCCGCTGACGCCGCCCTCGCGTCGCCCGCTGAGGAACTCCTCGATGTGCGCCTCCAGGCCTTCGCCGGAAATAGAGTAGAGGAGCCGGATGGTCAGCGAGGGCCGGCAACCCCCGAGCCAGAGCACGGCGTTCTCGAACGCCGTGCACCACGGCGGGGCGAAGAAGGCCGCGCCGTCCTCCTCTCGCGCCATCGCGCGCCGGCTGGTGGCGTACTCCTCGTACCCGCGCATGCACCTCTCCACCGCCGCCCGAAGGTCCGCGTCCGTGGCGCGCCCGGCGGCAGCATTGGCCGCCGCCTCCAGGAGCTCGCCGAGGCCCGCCTCCTGTCCGGCAATCCACTGCTGGTGGGACGCGGCGTACCGTGCCATGTCCATCGCTCCCTCGCGTCGTCGACGGGTGAGTAAGCAAGGACTCGTCTATGCCAGTGTGACTGCGTGCACACGTCCTCCTCCTCGCACCAGTTTTGTCTACTCCTGAATCCTGATCCTTCGATATGCTTCCTGGGGTTTGTTTATTTCCTGGAGTGAGTATATGTAAGCAGCAGCATGGAGGGATGGGAGGGAACCCTCTTAAACTTAAGGAAGACGAAATAAAGCTGCCGATGTGGATCCTTATCGGATGGTGGCGTGGCGGCGTAGTAATTTTAGAGAAGATAGATAGATGCAGGGGAAATTAATGGAAACCCAGCCCAAGGGTAGTACCGGAAGCGCCCGCTACCGGACGCGAAAGAGACGAGAAACGGAGGAGCGCCCCCGCGCGGCCGGGGAGAGTTTCAACTTTCAATCAGTCCCGGAATTTCACGTGTTTGTTGTGCCTCACACCTGGCTTGCACAGTCATCCGCGCGAGGCTTCTGGTTGGCTTGATCTTTTTTCCTGACTCGCCCGTTGCTTTGTTTTCCTTTCTGTGTGCATGGAAACTTGGGGCGCGGACGTATGTGCTTGAAATTCTGGATGAACATTTGCAAATGATTCTTTTTTGAAGGTTAAAAAATATCAACCGATCCGAAGCTTACAATAGAGATTCATGTTGTAATTAATATCCTTGACAAAAAATAAAATTACAACATGACCAAGAAGATTTTGTTGTCACGAAATCCACATAAATCGGGAACTACATGGTATGCATGTAGCCAGAAAAATGGGTGTCGGGAAGATATTAGATGTCCTAATAGCAAGTACAATAGAATACACTGACTAGGGGCGGACCCAAGAAGAGCTTAGTGGGGCCAAGGCCCCCACTTAAAATTTTAAATTTCTATACTATTTATCCATATTGACACAAAATATACAAATTCTACAAACTTTATACAAGAAATGCCCCCACTCATAAGTTTCTATATGTCTACTGACTATGAGAGATAAAATAGTATAGTTTGGATGAGGTGAAGAAGAGAGAAGATGAGAGAGAATGTAAGCGAGCTCTAAGTTAAGAGTCGGCTCTAACACATGCTTTTAGGCATTTTGTGAGAGTGAAATATTGGCCATATATTAATTAAGTAGTAAAATTTTATAGCTAATTATTGTACTTCCTCGGTTTGGGTTATAGGTCATGCACGGTTAACTAGGTTGCTAATTTGATCAACAAAATATAAATAGAATAACACAGAAATCATACCATTAGAATCTTGCTATATAATTTATATTTTATTAGTCAAATTAACGACTTAGATATACGCATAGGACTTATAATCCAAAAAAATAGTACACATTGACTACAAAGCTGACTATAGATAATGTGTTAGTTTCTTATAGTTAACAACCAACTATATTATTGAACTTTGCTCTAAGGGGGCGGCAACAATGATACTGAAGCTAGAATGTTGAATTGAGAGACCCTATCTCACAATAACGCGGGAATCACCTCCATATAAACTTATTGATCAGATCCCAAACGCAGGTGTGAACCGAGCCGTAAGTATTGTGGTTGACGCCCCCCCACACACCATCCGGTGCCTCACCAGCTCCTAATATTGAAATAATTTCGTAGAAATATACGATGTTTGAATGTTATATTTTTTATTCTTCTCCAATCAATGGACATTTTGCATTTTTTTTAAAGAAAACTATAAAAGATGCGGTGTGTTGTATAATATAAATATAATGGAGAACTTGAACTCACTCGTGATAGGATTGTATATTCTCTTCCACAACAAGTGATGTGTGATCATTTTCTTCGTTTTGATCGATTAACTAAAATGTATGTATCATACATGTTGAATATTCAATTTGTTCATGTTATCAAATATCAAATGGACAAATACTCTTTACTTTTATATAAAGGAAATGTTGCTAAGAGGGAGTTTATTGGAAACCAGTATCACCCTTATAAAAGTGAACTTGGTGTTTGAATATAATTTGTGTGTGAATGCAGTTGGTCAAGAGATAGTAAATTTGATGTTATTTGAGTCTTCATATAGTATATTATATGGAAAATTTTGGTGATACTCTAATCTCACTTGATTTTACAACACCAGTATTTGCTAGTATGCTTTACTTCTGTTGTAAGTTTCCAATGTTCATTACATGTTATTATGAAAATTATTGTTAGTTAGCTCCTTTATGTTTTTCATTCAAAAAAATGTTATAATTATATACTCTCACCAAAGATTTTTTAATGAATACACTCATTTAATCCTCCAGACGAAATGGATGTACCCAATTAGATCAAGAACCTGAATATGTTGTCATGCGAGATGCTTCTCACGAGCATCTAAAAAGAGGGAAAGAATTATTTCCACCAACGGTTTATAAGATTCACCTAAACATAACTATTAACATTATGTAAGCCTTGTTGTGTTCTTGCTATCTCATCTCACCCAAAGACTCGTCAATCAATGTATTCATTTACCCTCCATATGAATAGTTGCGTCGAAATTGACCATAAAGTTAGATATGGCGTGTACGCTAGAAGATGCTTCTACATAAACATTTAAAGAAAGGAAACACTACATTTCCACCGAAAGTTTCTAGCGCTTACCTGAATGTCATTATGGCCATTGTCGTTAGCCCTTTAAAGATTCCATTATATCATATCAGCCAATTATTTCAATCAATATGCTTATTTACGCTTTCGTATGAGGTTGTTGCATGAGACCATATCAAGCGGTAGGATATAGGGTGTACACCACAAGATGCTTCTACATGAGCGTTTACGGAAAGGGAACACTACTTTCCACCTAAAGTTTGTAGGGTTCACCTAAATGTCATTATGACAATTGTCGTTAGCACTTTTATGTTTGCTTTATGCCATCGCAATTAATTATTTTCTAATTAATATCCTCATTTACCCCTTTGTATGAGATGGTAGTGCCAAATCAGATCATGAAGTCGGATATTGCGTGTACACTACAAGATGCTTTGACATGCATGAGCGTTTACATATAGGAAACATTGCCTTTATGTCAAAAGTTTATGATGTTTACCTAAATGCCACTATCATCATTGTAGTTATCCTGTTTATGTTCCTTTATATCATCTAAGCCGAAAGACGCTCCAATCAATTTTCCCATTTACCCCTCCTAATGAGATGGTTGTACATTATCATATAAAGAACATGAATACCACATGTATAATATTTCCACCGAAAGTTTCTAACATTCACCTAAATCTTGTTGTTACCTTTATCGTTGGACCTTTTATGTTCCGTCCAGATCATCACAACCAAAAATATGTTCCAATGAATGTATTCGTGTACCCTTTCTTCTACAATACTTGTGCTAGATTATATGAAGAATTCAGATATAACTTGTGTAATGTAATATGTGATGCCACCTATCTATGTGGACACCAATTTGTTGGAGTTTCAAGTGCAAAGTTATGTAGCAAGGTGTTTCCCCACAAGTGTGACTCGAGGGTTTATATTGAACTCTCGGGGAAATAGTAGAATGCACTCCTTCCTTTCTAGCAACCTATAAAACAAGGAAGTGTTCCCTTGTGTCCCCAACTCCACCAAGTTCTTGGCGGCTCTAGGATTCACGTGCAGATACATGAAATATATCATCAGTATCAGTTCAGCCGATATATCCATTCATAGTTTGGAAAGCTAAAATTAGGCTCAAATGCTAATAGTTCATAATTTTTTGTTCCAACTATTTTGTTCAGTTTTCGACTCCAAAAATACTTTTTTTTGGAAAAGAGTATATATTAATATCACAGGAATACCAATTACACCCAGCCTCTACAACAACGCAGGCCCTAGCGGCCCTACGGATGCACACAACTCAAAAAAAAGAAAGAAGAGTTACAAAAAAGAAAAATCCCGCTACAAAGAACTAATCCTCAAAGCAACGCCACCGACACCATTAGAACAACACCAGTAGTCCTCCACTCCAATAACAGCGCCTTCAAGAAGGAAACAATGTCCAAGCGTCATTGTTGCCCGATCAAAGATCATAGGTTTTCACCCTGGAGAAAGTCCTTGCTCACAAAACAATGCCTACAACAAGGTCATTGCCAGGCACAACCAGTTAAGGCCAGACCTTGGATTTTCATCCTGCAAGATAAGACTAGGAACTCCCCCTGTGTTGTCTTCCGGCACCAACAGTCGCTGCAACGAGTCCTACATCACGCAGCCAGTTCTCCGTCGCCACAAGAACAAAAATCACCATCGCTACCCTCATATTTTCGCTTTCCTGACATTCTCCGCATCTCACTTCACCATGACTCCAAGAATGGCACTTGGTGGGAACAAACAACAGAGCTTCGCAATGCTCCCGCTGAAACCAAACGTCCAGAAAAACAAGGTGCACACGACCGAATACCTTTCGATCCAGAATCTCCAGACATGATACGCACATGGGAGTTCGCCGGCGGAGCCTTCCGGAACCCGCCTCTCCAGACCAGATCAACGAGGGCAGACATCAAGCAGATCTTCGTCTTCGTGTGAAAGAAACCAAAGGACAACCACCTTTATTAGATCCGACACAGCGATCCCCACACTGTCGGCCGGTTTCCGGAGAACGGATCAAGCAGGCAATTAGGGATAGAGAGCTGATCTAGGTCTTCCAACGAAATCCCATCGCCGACACCTCCTCCACCAGATCGCCACCCGCCCCACTCCAGTAAAGGCCGCCGCCTCTAGATCCGAGCTCCCACGAAGCCACCGCCGGCCGGAGCCGCGGATACTTCGATGGTGAGGGGGCCCCGTCCAGCGCCAGTGTTCTCCTCCCTACCGCTGTGCTGGGGCCGAGAGGCCAGATCCCCGCCGCCCCCATCACCGGCGCCGCGCACTTAGGCCGGCTGCCCTCCAGGGGCGACGAGGAGGGAGAAGGATGGAGAGGGAGGAGGTGGCGGTGGGGTAGGGTTTGCCCCCTCGGTCGCCAGGAGGGGGCGGCGCGAGCCTTTTTTTTTGCTTGTGACATCATGACATTTGTGGATTCGTAAATGACTGCTGCAATGTTGCCTTTGAAATGTTAGTATAAGTTATGTAAACGGTCACATACTATCTCCTTTCGGTATACTACATGATCTACAATTGTCTTTCTAATGAGGGACAGATATCTTGTTGCATTTAGCTTTTAACCACATCCACATCTCTCACAGAAGAGCCCAGCTTCTTGCATAAAAGTGCAATTCTCAGTTTGGTCATCTCTTCCGAATTTGTTTTTGAATCTTTGTTTGTAGGTGTGGGTACTAGGATCAAAGTTAGTGGTTTATGGCAACAACCACCTGATGAGGCTGCTAAGGCTTTAAAGCAGTGTATCCGATTTAACAAGCAGTGGACATATTGTGAATTTGTGAGGACATTGGTTTCCAGCGACAATTTTGATGTTGGATGAGTACCCCTATGAAAGTAAATTATGCAAACCAAGTGGGATCGAGAAGAATGCTTTGCAAAAATAAAGTAGCTCGATGGCATGAGAATTTTTCTGGAAGGAAAAATCTGGCAAAAATAATTTGACCAGAGTGGACATATTGTGAATTTGTGAGGACACTGGTTTCCAGCGACAATTTTGATGTTGGATGAGTACCCCTATGAAAGTAAATTATGCAAACCAAGTGGGATCAAGAAGAATGCTTTGCAAAAATAAAGTAGCTCGATGGCATGAGAATTTTTCTGGAAGGAAAAATCTGGCAAAAATAATTTGACCAGAGTGGGATTTGAACCTAGTGGACATATTGTGAATTTGTGAGGACACTGGTTTCCAGCGACAATTTTAATGTTGGATGAGTACCCCTATGAAAGTAAATTATGCAAACCAAGTGGGATCGAGAAGAATGCTTTGTAAAAATAAAGTAGCTCGATGGCATGAGAATTTTTTTGGAAGGAAAAATCTGGCAAAAATAATTTGACCAGAGTGGGATTTGAACCCACGCCCTTTCGGACCAGAACCTTAATCTGGCGCCTTAGACCAACTCGGCCATCTGATCGATTGTGTTACAACTATTTGCAGTACTTTATTAATTCTGTGACTAGGGCAAGGCTTCAGCTGAAACTGGCGAGCGATGGGGTGTTCAGGATAATGAAACTATGATCCTTCAGTTCGGAAAAATTGAGAATGAGGTTTTTTCAATGGACTACTGGCGGACTCTGTCGCCATTTCAAGCGTTTGAAATCTGCCTCACTAGTTTTGCCACAAAGTTACCAGTAAATTGGTAGCCGCCAACTCAGTGTTCTTATCTTCGAGCATCTGAAGATGAGATTTATCTGAATCTTAAGGTTTTACTTATCAGACGGTGGCATATTTACCACTCCATCTTAAGATGTGTCATATAACATTACTCCAGATTGCTTGTACGCCGGAATAAGGTATATTATGTGTTTGAAATTTTCTTACCTGGACATCAACTGTGAAATGTGGTTTCATGATAAGGAGGCAAAGGCCTCCAGCCATAAGCTCAAGCTACTTGTCAGCGACTAGAATTGGTGGATTTTCATTCAGATCTACTTTCTTTTCCCTGTAAGGCTGTAACTCGAAAATCAAGATCAATACAAATCACGCATCATTCACACTGCACGCAGTCACCTGAAATATGATGCACTGCTATCAGGAACTTCATGATCCAACTTGAGATGATAAAAGACAAGCATCAAGGTTATCAGCACATCGAAGTATCGAACTGGATTACATGCAGCAGCTGTTGAAAAATTAACATCGAGCCTATCAATGCATCGAACCAAATCACATACTAGTATTTCCAAGCTTTCTGACCAAGACGAATATCTAATGAAGGACGATGAGCTAACAGCTAAGTCAGGCCACCTCCATTTCTGTGCTTTCAGAAGCATCCAAGTCCCCAGCTTGATCAGACGCCTCTCCGTTGCCAGAATCTGCCTGCATCTCCTATAATTGCAACAAAACATTCAGCAATGTGATGGACATGACACTGAGTAAGATTTCGACAGGGTCAGGCAACAAATGTTTACCGGAAAAGGCGTGATGCGGCCGGCGCCCCAGCCGAACAGGCGGCCAACGGCATCGGCGAACGCGCGGTGGGCAAGCCTCCCCTTCGTCCGGGCGACAGTGCCGGCGTGCTGCACCAGCGCCGCGCAGCCGGGGAACCTCTTGCCCGCCCTGACGCCGATCCCCTCGCACACCAGGCACAGGAACCGCCCCGTCTCCCGCTCCGCCTCGTACAATCCCCTCAGGCCCGTATCTTTCTCCAGCAGGTCGTCGAAGAACCGGGTCACAGCATTGCCTTCCTCTCCCTCCACATCCTCGTCGACGTCGCCGTCGTCGTCGTTGTCGACGTGCTCTCCGAAGAACGCGCGGGACGCCCTCACCGCGGCGGTCTGGGGACACGTTGCCGCAACCGGCGGCGGGGGCGGCTGTGTCAGGGGTTCCGCTGGAAGGCCCCAGCTCCGGTCGGCGGAGGGATCCGATGGAGAGCCCCAGCTCCAGGCGGCGGAGGGTGGAGGCGGGGGCGGGTCGCACGGCCACGGCTTGTCTTCGGGTGGCACGCCGGAGGGGGAGATGGCAACCGGGCGAGGCGGCGGGCCGAGGGGTTCCCACTGCTCGAGCGCGAAGACGAGGTGCTCCTGCCGCTTGCGCTCCCTTTTCTGCTCCTTGCGCTTGCGGCGCTCCTCGCGCTTGAAGGCCGTGGACTTGGCTGCCCGGAGGAAGGGTTGGTGGCTAGGGTTTGGAGCTAGGGAGACGGCGGGCGCAGGATCGGGCTCCATTTGCCGGTTCAGCTGCGAGACGGGATGGAGGAAACGGCAGAAACTTTCGAGTTCACCCAATTACTCCAATTTTATTTCAAAAGAATTGGTGCCGGAACCGATTTATCCATCGAAACAACATTTCATGATAACTTCGTGGTTCTGTAGAGACTGCATAAGGGGAATTTTTGTTCATGATAATTTTGATTATTTGCCCTCAATTACTTTATAATTGATGATTTCATCCACTTCAGTCTGTGCCATGATGAATTGATTGCCTGTCACACCAGGCCCGGCCAGGCCCGTTTGGGCCTGGTGTGACCCCGTTGATCTGTCCGGTTGACAACCGCCTCCCGACGATGAAGGTGGGTCCCACCCGTGCGGCTGTGAAGTGGTTGTCTCTCGTTTAGGCGATGTCGTGTGCCTCTCGTCTTACAGGACGCACGCCAACATTCACAATAAGATGGTGATGGTGACTACAAGCGTGGTGACACATGCTGGTTGGCGGCGAAGCTTGGTGGTGGTGCTACGTTGTGCTAGTTTTTTCGTAGGCAGGGGTCGGGAGAAATTCATGTCGGCTTGTCCGACCCTGACGAGGTGTTGCCTTCAAGTCGCACTATTCGGCGTCACGGGAATCCTTTGTCCATTTTATGCCGAGTGTTAGGAGAAACCCTAGGACCAGTCGGGTCTAGGCAGCAGCGCAGTGTCGATGGTACTTCCCTTCTTGAAGGCGATACTTGGTATTGGGCGCTTCAGGGTGCTTAGGAGTTGGGAGCATGATAGGTCAAAGCCGTGGAGGGTCATCGTTGTTTCATCGATTCATCATTGCCTTCATTTCTTGTTCTTATTTTTATAATATACTTTTTTAATCAATTCGAGAAGTATTGCACAGATATAAGGTTTCGATATCTAATACATCGTCGGTCTGGGCCAAGCCAACTAAGTTTTATTCGGCCTGGGCCAAGCCGACTGGCCAGTTGACAGGCCACCAGCATGCATTTGGTTAGGGCCAAGCCGATTGCTTCAATCAATTGGGCCAGACCGATTGGAGAAAAGCAATTGACATGCATTTGGTCAAGGCCAAGCCGATTGCTTCAATCGCGTAGGGCCAGACCGATTGGAAAAGCACTTGGCTTGCCACGCTCGATGTGCTAGTTCTTTGCTTTCATTCGGCCAGGCCGGGACCGAATGCACTCGGCTTGCCGAATAGTGCCGAATGGGACTGATTCGGCCCGGCCCTCGCTGAATGGCGCACTCGGCTTGGCCAGGCCGACGATGTGCTAGATATCGAAAACCTTAAATTCGTGCAATACTTCTCGAATTGATAAAAAAATGGGCCTTTTTGGGATGTGCCGCTGCCCCACCATTTTCTTTAGTTCGGACATTGTTGTATCATTGTGGTTTCATATTAATATATAGTTGGGCGAAAGACTCTTTTGAGGACTTTGATGAATTGTCTTTTCCGGTTATTCTGATTTATTTCCTTTTATTTTATGGTCTGAAAACCGATGACCATCATACCCTCTTAAAACAGGGCCAAAGAAATGGGGGCAAAAATAAATTTCCTCAAATTATCTGTCTCATCCCAGTATAGAATAAAGAGAATACACTCCGTTTCTAATATAAAATGTTTTGGGAGTTCAAAATAGAATGCTGAGATCGGAATAATGAAACTTGAAACCAAGTTGTTTTCTCTTGCAAACATGGATTCTTAAATAACAAAAGAAGTGAATATCCGAAGAACTAGAGAATAAAAACAAAGTGTCCCTTCTTTTCGCATGAACGTCCGGCCGGCTGAATCGATACATCTGCTCGGTTCATCCAGTATGAAAAGAAAGATACCATCTGTCTGCGGTCTACATGCGTCTGAATAAGAGCAGCAGCAATGTTTTGATGTTTAATCAGCACAAGGGAACATCTTTGTTCAAACTAATAGAACACCAGCAGCACAATGAACAACGCAGTGCAGTAGTTCACATGTAAATCAATTCAGTGGTAATATTTTCCCCTAAAAGAAACAGAGAGACATAAGAATGTACCAATTCAAGATCAAACAAGAAAAGACTGATGTGGATAAGCACTTCGGACTTCGGTAAACAGAGTGAACACAAAATAACAGGCCTTACGCCGTTACGCGGTTACGCCGATGAGCACTTAGGTAAATAGATGTGCATCTTATCATGAGATTCCAATATCTTGGGAATCTGAGATCGTACGCCAATCATCTAGCTTGTTTTGTTCGTAACATGACAACATCTTCTAGGGCACCTCTGAAGCTCACAGGTTCCAACCATTCTGAATATGAACTGTGTATATCTCGGTAGACCTTTCGATAGAAAAATGTGCTACATATGTTCCATCTCAAAGCCAATCTCCAACAAAAACATGACAGATGTAATCACCAGACATGAAATACACTGCATAAACTTGTTATGAAACTGTAAAAAAAATATGACACGGTGAAGTCTGCTGTCTATAACAAGCCAGATGTTGTTCCAGCAACAGCTAGTACTGGCACACCATAAAGAACAAATGACAGTATCAATGGAAACAAATGAGACATGCACCGAGAGATGCTATTCACATTGCACTGGAAATTTCTTGTGAACATAGGCTGAATTATTTTGGAATTTTACTCTATGATACATCTGAAGATCAACTCAACTGTTTTAATTGAGTAAACAGTTTTACATTTATGGACAGTAAGGTGAACTACACAGAAGCAAATCCAGTATAGATATATGATTTACAACAGACCTAAGCCACTACTCCCTCCGTTTCAAAATATAAGATGTTTTAGCTTTATGAAGCAAATGTATCTAGACTACTTTTAGCATATAGGTTCACTAAGACTTGGAGTGAATCTAGACACTAAAAAAAGTCTAGATACATTTTCTTCACAAACCTAAAACATCTTATATTTTGAAACAGAGGGAGTACTAACATACATTGGGCAAGGTGAAACATATAGTATGCAAACATAACATGCAAATCCAAATTTACCAACATGCTGAGTTTCTGGTAGGTGATTACCAGCCATCACTGCAACAGAAAAACATAGTACACATATGCCTGTATGGAACCATTAGGCGATGGTACTCGCAGGCATATATGACCTGATTTCCACCACGAAATCATATCATGAATAGATATTGGTCCTGAAGGAAGACATCATATCTCAGTATCCAAATAATAAGGCCTCTCGACCACCTACACAAGGAGACAAATAAAAAGTTAAGTAATGGCTCTGAGAAGTGAATAGATATATGAGCAGAACAGAGGGATGTTGTGTATTACATCTGCAAATCTTATTTGACGTGGCCTGGGAGGCTTAAGATCGTTCTCCTTTGGATGTTCTGATGCCCAGGGAGCTTGTTTCTTCGGCTGTACTTGGATTCCAAGAAAAGATGGCGCAGGTGGTTTATTCTTCACAGATGGCAAATTGCGAGAAAGCCAGGAGTCTGAAGGTGATTTTGGGACAGGCAATGGCAGTAGATATTGCAAAGGACTACTTTCCTTCTTGACAGAAATATTCTCTTTCGAACATAGCGAAACATCCTGACTGGAAATTTTTCTATCATCCAATTTCACCAATCCTGCATTTCGATTAGGCAATAATACAGCAGGTTCCGGCACTTCAGTCAGCCTTTCTGTCAACGGATCATTATCTTGAGCTTTCATTATACTGTTACTTCTCTGTCCTCCTCCAAGCTGAACGTCATATCTTGAATTTGAAGATTCCTTTGCATCCAGTTGCAGAGTCAAGTGGTTAGTTTCTGAATCAATACCTGCACGGTGATCTATTGAGTCTTGGTGCAATTGCCTGTCAACCCCTGAGCTCATGGAGCTTGATCCCTTGAAACTACTGTGATCTGATCCAAGTAATGAGCCATGATCATGGTCTATTCCAAGTGAGCTAGAGCCATTGCTTCTACTCATTTTCTCATCTTTATCTCTTATTTCAAATGACCCATTTGCTATACGTGACGGCGACAAGGCAACACCGCGACGGTAGGGAGATGCACCGCCACCTATGGAGTTGTGAAATGGCGAAGACCCATCCGCAGTCTGAGAGTCACTCCAAAATGTCAGATGGTTGGACTCACTTGTCATCTTGCTCCTCTTATCCTCTCCTTGGTGAACATACTTCTGTTCCAACTTGTGCTTGTACACTTCCTCCCAGTATCGCTGCAATATAAGAAAGACCGAGATGTTTACGACTAATTATCATTCCAAAAGCTATCAACAAGCAACATAACTCTGAATTTATGAAGCATGTTGTGTGCCGCATCTGCTTACCCCATTCGAATCACAACCGAGATTCTTGTTCTGTGAGCTCCGGGCAAGAGGGCTGGGTGCATTCTGACCTCTGCCTTTGGATGGCAAGCCCCTGTCTCTCCCTCTCCCACGCGCCTTGCCATTCTTCATTGCAGGCATTGGGTTCAGCAGTAACAAGGAGGTTTTAACGCACAGACCAGGGAGCAAACCACACCCTTTGGATGAAAAACGCCGGGTACTATGCACCTCGTCGTCGTAGTCATCCTCCTCTTCTTCCTCCTCCTCCTCCAAATGCTCCTCGCGTCTCGGATAGGTACAATAATTGGGAGGCAGATTCTGGTAGGGGAGCTGGACAGGCGTCCTTCTCGCGCGATCATCATCGCTGCCAGTTCTCCAATTGGCCGCAGCCGCGTGCGCATGCTCGCGAGCAGAGTTGCCGGTGGTGGCGCCAGCCTTGCGGAAGGTGTACTGCGGGGAGCCCACGGCCACAGCCTGTGCGGCCGGTAGGAAGCGGTCCATCATGAAGCCACGGGTCCCTGGCTCGGTAACCGCAGGCGCGGCAGCGGGGCGGTCCGGCATGCCGCTGAGACCGCTGACGCTGCAGTTCACGGTGAAGGATTCCGTCCGCGAGAGCGTGTCCTGCGCGTCCGAGAACCTCTCCTCGTCGTCGCCGTCGCCGACGTCGTCCTCTTGGTCGCGCAGTACATCAGCGACAGACAGCGGCTGTGGTGGTGCCTTGGCTTCCCTCTTCGCCTCGAGCTCCGCCTGCTCAGCCTTACGCCTCGCGTCTCCATTCCGAGGCACGTCGGCGGCGGCGGAGTCTGGGTAAAGCGGTGCGCGATCGCGGTCCCCCAGGGCGTCGTGGTAAGGGGTCGCGCCGCCGGCCCCTTCCTCCTCCGACGGGCGCGGCTGGTGACGAGAGGAAGGAGCGGGCGAGGGCGGGGCCGGGCGGCGGGTGCGGACGCTCTTGGGCCGGCCGGGGCTCTGCTCCCAGACGAAGGGCACGGCGCCGGGGTGGCGGACGGGGCCGGACTTGAGGTCGGCCTTGTGGTACGGCAGGCGCACCGCCGAGCGCAGCGGCGCGCCCAGGTCGATCCGCTTGCCCCCCTCCGCCATCACGCGGTCCGGGCGCATCCCGCGGGGGCCCGAGGCGGCGTAAATGCCCGGGGAATCGCTCAAAGGCTTTGCTTGCTTGCTTGGGCCGCCGCGCGCGAACCGGCGAGGGGTGGGGAGGAAGGAGGAGTGGGATCTGCGGTTTAGGTGCGGGTTTACCGGCCACTAGAGGTGCGACCGTGCGAGGCGCAGGCCCGCCGCCAGCCAAGCTCTCCACTCCACCACCAGTGCGAGAAAGTGCGGAGTGACTCGGCGTGCCGTGCGCGGTGGGGCGGCGGTGCGGCGTGGTATTTGCTATACTGGAGTAGAGGTAATGCTGCGCGTGCGGCGAGGGATGGTGACACGGGTGCCCGCGTCAAACGGAACGACGGTGCGGTGGCAGTGCAGTGTGGACCGGGGGAGAAAAAGTCCGCGAGATCTGCCTAAAAAGGCGATGAGAGAGCATCGGCAGGAGCACCCGATGTCCCGATGGCTACTCGGCAAATGCACCTTGATCCATGGCTTTGTTTATGCCAGAATTCTCCTACCGCACCGTGCTTGGGTTCAGACGTGGGCAGATCTGCCGAGTTCGCACGCTGGGATCAGCAGCACTGCAGCAGGCACGGGTTGCCCATTCTAGTGTGTGCAAATTGTGTAGGAATCTGGTCGGGTATCTCTCTATTGGTTTGTTATCTCTATTGGTTTGTCAGAGCATATCCACTCGGCTACACAGCACGCCGATTCGAACGCCAAAATTACAGCCAGACGTGAAAATCGGCTCAGTCGTGTATTCAGCAACCTGATTTCATCCGGATTTGAGCGAACTTTGGTCCGGGCTTCCCAGACCGAACCCAGGTTTCCGGATACGCCTTGGGAACACCGGACGAAGCGAAAAAAGGCGTGGGTCAGCTCTGTCGGCGGGACAGTCCCATTTTCACCCACTCCACTCGCCTAGACTGTGACGAAAAGCTCCCAGCGCCTCTGTCGCCATGACTTCGCCGGCGGAGCTCCTCCACGCAGAGACATGCCCACGCCTCTAGATATGCTCGCCGTAGTTATCACCCACTTCGCCGCTCGTTACGCCGCCGCTTTCGCCGACCGAACTTCGCCGTAGCTCTGCTTCGCTGCGTGCTCCCACCACCACGCCCGCCAAGTGTTCGGCATTTGGCCGGTTCGGCCATGGACTCCGACGACGACGAGATACTCGCCATGGACTCCGACGACGACGAGATGCTCGCCGTACTGCTGGAGGAGGAGAGCGCCGAGGTCGCCGAAAGTGAAGAGCACTTGGAGATCCTCGCCTCGCTCGTCCAGCTGTACCTGCAGATGGCGAAGCCGAAGCGCGATGGTTCGGCGCCAGGTCGCCGGAAGTGCAAGGCGAGGCAAAGTGCAAGTGTAAGATGGTTAACTTGGAGGGGGTTGAATAGGTTTCTACAAAATTCTTATAATCTTTTGCAAGTTTTAGGCTTTGCGGAATATAAGTGAGCCTAAATGCAAACTAGGTGAGGCAACCTAGATGATGAACAAGATACTTCAAGCTCAAAGGCTATCACAAGGTAAACAACACAAGTAAGTGATCGGTTAAGGAATAACCGAAGCACGCGGAGACGAAGATGTATTCCCGTGTTCACCACCTTTGGGAAGGGGGCTACGTCACGTTGGAGAGGTGTGAGGTTCCACGAAGGATTCCTCACGCGCCACAAAGGCTCACCTTCTTCTCCGAGCCTATCCGACGAAGGAATAGCTCACTTACTCGTGGTATACTTTAAGGTAGTCTCCAAACCCTCACGATCTTTCCACGGAGCAAATCACAAGCCGAATGCCTCCGGGCGACCCTAGCCGCATAGGGTTTCCCACAAACCCAAGAGTAACAAGCTAACTCGATGAACTCAAGGGGGAATGAACTTTGGCTTGGTGGAAACATAGATCGGGACCTCCTCTTCCTTTCTACCAAAGGGATTTGGATTTGGTTGGATAGAATGGGAGATCCTCAAGCTTTTGTGTTTCAACAATGGGGGAGAGAGAGCTTCAAGAAATGATATAAACTGAATGCCTAACCTACTCAAGCTAGAAGAAGGAATATTTATACTCAAGGAGAAAAACTAGCCGTTTCAAGCCAAGTTCGCAAGGTCTAGTTTTAAGTTCAGTTGGACCGGTTCACACACCGGACAGTCCGGTCCTCAGCCCGGAAAACCGGACTAAAACCAAATCTGCTCTCAGTACCCAGACCCGGATAGATTCGGAGTAAGTAATCCAGAAAACCCTGTTTGAGTTCGGATTTCCGATCCTGACAACAGACGGTCCGGTCTGGGAGCCGGTCCAACCGGTCTGAAAACCAGATCTGCAGAAAAGGGCTTGATGGATAGGATTTCTTCTCTTCTCTCTTTGATGATGGATTAGGTAGGAGATAGGGATGTGTATATGGCTTAGGTAATCATCCCCAACAAGCTCATCGAGAGAACCCCTCTTAAAAGTGCGGAGCTCCTAACCGGACTCAATTACATAAAAAGGGAAAACTCCGGTGCGAAGCTTCGTTATAAAAATGGGGGGTCTCCGATGACCTTTCATCACAACATCGGACTAGAACCTGTGTAAGACACTAGAAGTAGCATTAGTCCACTCTAACCACGGTGTCATTGTCAACCAAAAATAGTATAGGGTAAAATACCCTTTCAATCTCCCCCTTTTTGGTTGGCGATGACAAACCGAGCTAGAGTTCTCAAGGATACATAAACAACAATAGACATAGTCATAGCATGATATAAATATCCATGGTTCACGCACATAGCACAAACTTGTCCAACGGACGAAAAGAAGGCAGATAGTTCATACACAAAGCAAAGGAGAAAGCACAATGCCATAAGAAGCAATGAGAAAGCAAGGGGCATTGTGCTAACGCGGAACCCCGGAAAACCCCGGCAAGGAACCCATAGATAACTAATAGAACTATACTCTTCTCCCCCATTGGCATCGAGACACCAAAAAGGAAGAGGAGGAGAGCGATGCTAACGCATCCCAACTAGAAGAACGACGGAGGAGGCCGAACTGGGACATCTTCCTCTTCACAGTACACGTCACTATCAGCATCATCATTATCCTCATCATCAATGTTACCCTGAGCAGAGGGACCACTGGGAGAAAACTGACCGGGGAAGTAGCCATAGAACATAGCATCATCAAGAGGCGGCATCTCATAGTTGACATAGGGGGCAGGGGCCATCTCAGGACCATCTGGTGGAGGAGTGACATTCTGGGTCGCAAGATACTCATTGTGGCGGCGCCTAGTCTCCTGGCTCAACTCCAAAGCCTTGTGACTCACATCATAGGCAGAACGACACATCTGGAAGAGCCTCTTCAAAAACTTGGCAGCACCACCCTTAGGCCTTGGGTGAGAGGAGGACTCACCAACAGGACGACGAGAACCAGCCCGAGTAGAAAAAGATGGCCGAGGATCATGAGCAGCTTTGGTGTGGTGATCGGGAGGCCGCGTCCCAGGAACCTCAGGAGTGTGGGCACGGAGACAAAGATTAAGCATTTCTTGTTCCTCTCGCTCGCCCACCATCACACCAGGAGGCACCACCGGATTGAGCCGCTTCTGAACATACACGCAGAAAGTGGGAGTCATCCTGTCCAAATCAGCCCGCCGCAGCTCACAGTACACAAAGTCACATCCATCAATCTTCCTCAGCCGATCAGGGTGACAGTAGTACAACAGGTTGGAAAAATACCCACGTCAGTTAGTGGAATCTCCAACACGGGGAACAAGGGACTGACGAAAGATAGTGGCCAAGGTATGATAGTAGTAATACATGCCAGTCATGCACGGAGGACTCCACTAAGAATCACTGAGATAGCAGAAAGTGTAGGGGTTCGTAGCATGGAAAACAAAAATTTTCTATCGCATACAAACAAACAAGCCAAGATCTATCTACTAGATTGTAGCAACGAGTCGATGGAATAACTCACCCTCGAAGATTCCAAAGTGTTTAACGAGAGCAGATTCTCGTGGGTGATGTAGTCGTACTCTTTCCGATCTCAAGATCGCGTAGACGATCCTTCCGGCGCCACGTTCCGGCAGCGCTCCCGTAGTCGGTCACACGTTCGGTACTCGACGAAGACCTTCCTCTCCCTTGTTCCAGCAGGCAGCGGAGGTTGTAGTACTCTCCTCGTGATTCCGGCAGCACAACGGCGTGGTACCGGAGGTAGAGGGGAGATCCCGCAGGGCTTCGCCTTAAGCCGGTGCGAGTATGGTGGAGCTTATGAGAGAGGCTATTAGTGGTCTAGTAATTAGACACACCAATTAGAGGGCTCTAAACCAATTAGAAGGCTCTAAACCAAAATAGCTCTAAACCGGGGTTTAGATCTAGGGTTTAGTTTAGAGGGGTAGGAACTAGTGTGTCTAGAGAGGGGAGCCCTGCCCCTCCCTTTATAGGTGGGAGGGCCGGCGGCCAAGGGGAGGAGTTCCTCCCCAACTCGGCCTTGGGAGGTGCGCCGGCCAAGGGGAGGAACCCTCCTCCAACTCGGCCTCCACCTCTCCTCCTCTTTCTCCTCTTTCCGAAAACTGGCAGTTTGACCGAAAACTGGCAGTTTGACTTTTCCAATTAGGATTTGAATTAACCCTTTATTTCGGACAGCGAGAACACTTAGTACATGATGCAATCATTCCAACATGCAATGACACATTCATGTACCCTTCCCCCTCCGGAGTGCCGGACATTCCGGGACCTTCTAGAATGTTCCCGATGAAAACACCGGAACCATTCCCGAACTCCGAAACGGGACTTTCCTTATATGAATCTTATTCTCCGGACCATTCCGGATCACCTCGTGATATCCCGGATCCCATCCGAGACTCCGAACAACATTCGGTCTCTTTCTCATAATACCATAACTACTCAAACAACGTCGAATCCTTAAGTGTGTCTCCCTACGGTTCGTGAATTATGCGGACATGATCGAGACACTTCTCCGAACAATAACCAATAGAGGAATCTGGAAATTCATATGGCTCCCACATATTTCTACGATTACTTTGCGATCGAATGAACCACTTACATACGATACCAATTTCCCTTTGTCTCACGATATGTTACTTATCCGAGGTTATGATCGTCGGTATCTCTGCATACCTAGTTCAACCTCGTTACTGATAAGTACTCTTTTCTCGTTCCCGTGATATGTGATCCCTTGTGACCAAGTCACATGCTTGCAAGCTAATTGGATGACATTTCACCGAGAGGGCCCAGAGAATATCTATCCGTCATGTGGATGGACAAATCCCACTCTTGATCCATGTGTTTCAACCAATACTTTCCGAACACTCAATGCCACCTTTATAGCCACCCTGTTACGGTGTGGTGTTTGATGATATCAAAGCATCCATCTGGTAAAGGTGATATGCATGATCTCATGGTCGAAGGAATTAGGTTACTATGTATCAGAAAGCATATAGCAATTGAACTATTGAAATGACTTGATCTTTATGCTACGCTTGTCTATAGGAGTATGTCCACCATATCATTCTCCTAACGATATGATCTTGTTGTTGATAACATCTCAATGTTCATGACAAAGAAACCACATCATCAATCAACCAACAAGCTAGTGAAGTATAGAGGCTATACTAGGGACTTCAAATTAAGTTTACAAATCACACAAGTATTAATGGTTTCCTTGTTAATACTATTATAGCATGAATGCAAACATTTATCATAAACACAAAGATATATAATAATAACTATATTTATTATTGCCTCTAGGGCATATCTCCAACAGTCTCCCACTTGCACTAGAGTCATCTAATCTAGATTACATGGTAATATACCGAACACCCATGGCAGTTTGGTGTTGGTCATGTTTTGCCCTCGGGAGAGGTTTAGTCAACGGATCCGCCACATTCAGATCTGTGTGTACTTTGCAAATCTTTATATCCCCATCCTGGATATGTTCTCGAATAGCGTGAAAACGCAGCTTGATATGCTTCAGCTTCTTGTGTGACCTTGGTTCTTGCGCATTGGCTATGGCGCCCATGTTATCACAGTAGATAGACATTGGGTCCAGCGCACTAGGAACCACACCCAGCTCTGTAATGAACTCTTTCATCCATATCGCTTCTTGTGAAGCCTCCGAAGCAGCCATGTATTCCGATTCAGTTGAAGATCTCGCCACAACGCTTTGCTTTGCACTCCTCCAGCTAACTGCTGCACCATTCAAAATAAATACGTATCCAGATTGTGATTTAGAATCATCCGGATCGGTGTTCCAACTAGCATCGGTGTAACCATTAACAACGAGCTGTTCATCACCTCCATAAGAAAGAACCATATCCTTAGTTCTTCTCAAGTACTTAAGGATGTTTTTGACCGCTGTCCAATGATCCACTCCTGGATCACTTTGATATCTGCTAGTTAGACTAACAGCATATGCGATGTCGGGTCTAGTACATAGCATGGCATACATTAGAGATCCTATGGCTGAGGCATAGGGAGTCTTACTCATCCTTTCTCTATCTTCTGCCGATGTCGGACTTTGAGTTTTACTCAAGGTCGTATTGGGCAACATGGGCAAGAACCCTTTCTTGCTTTCTTCCATTCCAAACTTCTTTAGAACTTTGTCCAAATATGTACTTTGTGACAATGATATTTGGCGTTTCGATCTATCTCTATAAATCGTTATGCCTAATATGTAAGCTGCTTCGCCAAGATCCTTCATTGAAAAACTATTATTCAAATATTCTTTGACACTATTAAGAAGGTCTACATCATTCCCAATCAATAATATGTCATCCACATATAGTATTAAGAACGCTACAGAGCTCCCACTCACTTTCTTGTAAATACAAGCTTCTCCATAAGTTTGTATAAAACCAAAACTTTTGATTACCTTATCAAAACGTTGATTCCAACTTCGGGATGCTTGCTTCAATCCATAGATGGACCGTTGAAGTTTGCATACCTTGTTAGCATCTTTAGGATCGACAAAACCTTTGGGTTGCATCATATACAATTCTTCATCAATGTCTCCATTGAGGAATGCTGTTTTGACATCCATCTGCCATATCTCATAATCATAATATGCAGCGATTGCTAACATAATCCTCACAGACTTTAGCTTCGCTACTGGTGAGAAAGTCTCATCGTAGTCAACTCCTTGAATTTGTCGAAACCCTTTTGCGACAAGTCGAGCTTTATAGACAGTAACATTACCATCAGCATCTGTTTTCTTCTTGAAAATCCATTTGTTCTCGACAGCCTTCCGGCCATCCGGTAAGTCCACCAAAGTCCATACTTGGTTTTCGTACATGGATCCAATCTCGGATTTCATGGCTTCTTGCCATTTATTGGAATCTGGGCTCATCATCGCTTCCTCATATGTCTCGGGATCATCGGTGTTGTCCACCAACATGACATTCATAACGGAATCATACCAATCTGGAGTGGTACGAGTTCTCGTTGACCTCCGAGGCTCTGTAGCAACCTCAACCGAAGTTTCATGATCACTATCATTAGCTTCCTCCCTCATTGGTGCAGGCACCACAGGAACTTCTTCCGGTGCTGCGCTACTCGCAATTTCGAGAGAAGGTTCGACAACCTCGTCGAGTTCTACTTTCCTTCCAGTCACTTCTTTCGAGAGAAATTCCTTCTCTAGAAAGGATCCATTCTTGGCAACAAAGATTTTGCCTTCGGATCTATGATAGAAGGTATACCCAATAGTTTCCTTCGGGTATCCTATGAAGACGCATTTTTCCGCTTTGGGTTCAAGCTTGTCCGGCTGTAACTTCTTTACATAGGCTTCGCACCCCCAAATTTTAAGGAACGACAATTTAGGTTTCTTCCCAAACCATAATTCATACGGTGTCGTTTCAACGGATTTAGATGGTGCCCTATTTAAAGTGAATGCGGCTGTTTCTAATGCATAACCCCAAAATGATAGCGGTAAATTTGTAAGTGACATCATAGAACGAACCATATCTAAGAGAGTTCGATTACGACGTTCAGACACACCATTACGCTGTGGTGTTCCCGGCGGTGTCAACTGCGAAAGTATTCCACATTTCTTCAAATGCTCGCCAAACTCGTAACTTAGATATTCACCTCCACGATCAGAACGTAGAAATTTAATCTTCTTGTTACGTTGATTCTCTACCTCACTTTGAAACTCCTTAAACTTCTCGAAAGTTTCGGACTTATGTTTCATGAAATAGATATACCCATATCTACTCAAGTCATCCGTGAAGGTAAGAACATAACGATAACCACCGCGCGATGCTACACTCATTGGACCACACACATCGGTATGTATGATTTCCAATAAGTCCGTAGCTCGCTCCATCATACCAGAAAATGGAGTCTTAGTCATTTTACCCATCAGACATGCTTCGCATCTTTCAAGTGATTCAAAATCAAGTGATTCAAGAAGTCCATCGGAATGGAGTTTCTTCATACGCTTCACTCCAATGTGACCAAGACGACAGTGCCACATATAGGTTAAGTTATCGCTTGATTTCAAACGTTTAGCTTCAATGTTATTAATATGTGTATTTCCACTATCGAGATTCAATATGAATAGACCATCTATCAAAGGTGCATGTGCATAAAACATATTACTCATATAAATCGAACAACCATTATTCTCGGATTTAAACAAGTAACCGTCTCGCAATAAACAAGATCCCGATGGTAGATGAAGAGGTAGCGTGCCGACCGCGATCACATCAACCTTTGATCCGTTTCCTACGCGCATCGTCACCTCGTTCTTCGCTAGCTTTCGTTTATTCTGCAGCTCCTGTTTCGAGTTACAAATATGAGCAACCGAACCAGTATCAAATACCCAGGCACTACTACGAATACTAGTGAAATACACATCAATAACATGTATATCAGATATACCTTTCTTCTTGATGTTGCCGTTCTTCAAATCCGCCAAGTACTTTGGGCAATTCCGCTTCCAGTGACCTTCTCCCTTGCAGTAAAAGCACTCAGTATCAGGCTTGGGTCCAGCCTTGGTCCTCTTCGTCAGCATGGTAGCTTTCTTACCACCCTTCTTGAAGTGTCCCTTCTGCTTAGACTTGCCTTTCTTGAATTTGGTGGTCTTATTGACCATCAACACTTGGTGCTCTTTCTTGATCTCCACTTCTGCAGATTTTAACATAGCAAATAGTTCTGGCAACTCTTTGTTCATGTTCTGCATGTTGTAGTTCATCACAAAGTTCTTGTAACTTGGTGGTAGTGATTGGAGGATGCGGTAAACTCCCAAAGTATTAGGAATCACTATACCCAAGCTTTGAAGTTTATTCGCGTGCCCAGACATTTTAAGCACATGCTCACTGACGGAGCTACCCTCTTCCATCTTGCAGTTAAAGAACTTTTCAGAAGCTTCATAACTTTCAATTGCCGCATGAGTCTCAAAAATTAATTTGAGATCCTCGACAATATCATATGGGTCTGACTCTTCAAACCTTTTCTGAAGCTCCGATTCTAAACCATACAAGATAGCACACTGAACTATGGAGTACTGATTCTTCCGAGCGAGGTAAACATTCTTTACTTCATCGGAAGCATCAGCTGCAGGTGGGTCACCTAGCGGTGCATCCAGCACATAGGTCAAATTACCAGCTGTGAGGACAATCCTCAAATTGCGGAACCAATCCGCGAAGTTGCTTCCATTGTTTTTCAACTTTTCTTTCTCTAGGAACGCATTAAAATTGATGGTAGGGGCTGCCATTGATCTACAACATATTTGCAATAGTTTAGACTAAGTTTATGACAAATTGAGTTCAAATTAATTAATGAAATTAAACTAGGTGAACTCCCACTCAAAACAACATCCCTCACATTGTTTTAGTGATCACACGAACCAAATCCACTACATCAACACCGATCATCACGAGAGCTGATATAGTTTTAATGGCGAACAATCATCATGTTCATCATATCTACTATATGATTCATGCTTTGCCTTTCGGCGATCCGTGTTCCTGAGGCCATGTCTGTACATGCTAGGCTCGTCAAGATCAAACCTTAGCTACCGCATAAGCAAATCTGGCTTGCTTACGTTGTATTCACCCGTGGAATCAAAGACACCCGATCATCACGTGGTGCTTCGAAGCAACAAGCTTTAGCAACGGTGCTAACTAAGGGCGAACACTTTAGAACTTGAAATTTATGTGCATGAGGGATCATCTTATAATGCTACCGTCGTCTACTAAGCAATACAAGATGCATAAAGGATTAACATCACATGCAATTCATAATATGTGATATGATATGGCCTTTCTTCTTTGTGCTTCCGATCTCCATCTTCAAGCACGAACATGATCTCCATCATCACCGGCATAGCATCAAGATCAATGACGCTTCTTCATGGTTGTCGTCCACCAGCTTCAACTATTACAACTATTTTGAATAGACACGCAGGTCTTAACAGAAATTAAAGACAACCATATGGCTCCTGCCGGTTGCCAACTTACAATAAGGAACATTGCATACATCAAATATAATCACAATCATGGCCATATCACATCACTGCACACCCCTGCAAAACAAAGTTAGACGCTTCTACTTTCTTTGCATATTTTACGTGGTTTGGGGCTTTCCATAAGTGTCGTTCTAACTTACGAACAATAACCACAACATTGATACTAGCATTGTTGATCACCCGTTGTAAATTGGATCTTTACTATGCTAGGAGAAACAGGCACCCGCAAAGCCACTTATGCAAAACGAGTTGCATGTCAAGCGTGGAGCAAGTCTCATGAACGATGTCATGTAAGGTTAGCCCGGGCCGCTTCATCCCAACATACCGCAAGATGCAAAGTACACAAAAAGCAATCTACAATAAAAGCATCAACGCCCACAATGACCATTGTGTTCTACTCGTGCAACAGATCTACATATAGACACGGCTCTGATACCACTGTAGGGGTTCGTAGCATGGAAAACAAAAATTTTCTATCGCATACAAACAAACAAGCCAAGATCTATCTACTAGATTGTAGCAACGAGTCGATGGAATAACTCACCCTCGAAGATTCCAAAGTGTTTAACGAGAGCAGATTCTCGTGGGTGATGTAGTCGTACTCTTTCCGATCTCAAGATCGCGTAGACGATCCTTCCGGCGCCACGTTCCGGCAGCGCTCCCGTAGTCGGTCACACGTTCGGTACTCGACGAAGACCTTCCTCTCCCTTGTTCCAGCAGGCAGCGGAGGTTGTAGTACTCTCCTCGTGATTCCGGCAGCACAACGGCGTGGTACCGGAGGTAGAGGGGAGATCCCGCAGGGCTTCGCCTTAAGCCGGTGCGAGTATGGTGGAGCTTATGAGAGAGGCTATTAGTGGTCTAGTAATTAGACACACCAATTAGAGGGCTCTAAACCAATTAGAAGGCTCTAAACCAAAATAGCTCTAAACCGGGGTTTAGATCTAGGGTTTAGTTTAGAGGGGTAGGAACTAGTGTGTCTAGAGAGGGGAGCCCTGCCCCTCCCTTTATAGGTGGGAGGGCCGGCGGCCAAGGGGAGGAGTTCCTCCCCAACTCGGCCTTGGGAGGTGCGCCGGCCAAGGGGAGGAACCCTCCTCCAACTCGGCCTCCACCTCTCCTCCTCTTTCTCCTCTTTCCGAAAACTGGCAGTTTGACCGAAAACTGGCAGTTTGACTTTTCCAATTAGGATTTGAATTAACCCTTTATTTCGGACAGCGAGAACACTTAGTACATGATGCAATCATTCCAACATGCAATGACACATTCATGTACCCTTCCCCCTCCGGAGTGCCGGACATTCCGGGACCTTCTAGAATGTTCCCGATGAAAACACCGGAACCATTCCCGAACTCCGAAACGGGACTTTCCTTATATGAATCTTATTCTCCGGACCATTCCGGATCACCTCGTGATATCCCGGATCCCATCCGAGACTCCGAACAACATTCGGTCTCTTTCTCATAATACCATAACTACTCAAACAACGTCGAATCCTTAAGTGTGTCTCCCTACGGTTCGTGAATTATGCGGACATGATCGAGACACTTCTCCGAACAATAACCAATAGAGGAATCTGGAAATTCATATGGCTCCCACATATTTCTACGATTACTTTGCGATCGAATGAACCACTTACATACGATACCAATTTCCCTTTGTCTCACGATATGTTACTTATCCGAGGTTATGATCGTCGGTATCTCTGCATACCTAGTTCAACCTCGTTACTGATAAGTACTCTTTTCTCGTTCCCGTGATATGTGATCCCTTGTGACCAAGTCACATGCTTGCAAGCTAATTGGATGACATTTCACCGAGAGGGCCCAGAGAATATCTATCCGTCATGTGGATGGACAAATCCCACTCTTGAT
Organism: Avena sativa; assembly: GCA_916181665.1. Lineage (NCBI taxonomy): Eukaryota > Viridiplantae > Streptophyta > Magnoliopsida > Poales > Poaceae > Avena > Avena sativa. Next base: position 357,571,575 of record OV702295.1, read on the forward strand.
CCATGTGTTTCAACCAATACTTTCCGAACACTCAATGCCACCTTTATAGCCACCCTGTTACGGTGTGGTGTTTGATGATATCAAAGCATCCATCTGGTAAAGGTGATATGCATGATCTCATGGTCGAAGGAATTAGGTTACTATGTATCAGAAAGCATATAGCAATTGAACTATTGAAATGACTTGATCTTTATGCTACGCTTGTCTATAGGAGTATGTCCACCATATCATTCTCCTAACGATATGATCTTGTTGTTGATAACATCTCAATGTTCATGACAAAGAAACCACATCATCAATCAACCAACAAGCTAGTGAAGTATAGAGGCTATACTAGGGACTTCAAATTAAGTTTACAAATCACACAAGTATTAATGGTTTCCTTGTTAATACTATTATAGCATGAATGCAAACATTTATCATAAACACAAAGATATATAATAATAACTATATTTATTATTGCCTCTAGGGCATATCTCCAACAGAAAGCAAGAGTCTCAGTAGGCTTGACCTTCTCACTGTGAATACAGAAGCCTCCTCCTCTACCGGTGTAGCCCATGACATCGACCAAATCAGCATAAGTAGCCTGAAAATGCAGCGTACCAGTCATCCAAGTCATGGCGTGATCCTCATCATCATGAAAATAGACTGTGCAGAAAAACTGACGGATGAAGTCAGGGAAGTAGTCCTCCTTGAGACAAACGAGGTCGAACAGACCCATTTTCCTCAATGCTTCATCAACATAGAAGTAATCAGAGGCTGCATACATATTGAACCACTCCAGATTGAGAGCTTGAATGTGGCCACAAGGAGTGACCCGGAACTGAGTGTAAATGTGATCCCACATCATAGCCTGAGTCTCAGCCCAAAATTTCTTGTCAGATCCTTTATAAGTGCGTTGCTTGAAGCGATAGGGATTCTGCTTGCGGAGAGCCCGGTACTGACCAATCTCCATACCCTTCAGATTTTGACAAGGCACGTCCTCAGCCTTGGCCTGAGAAGCTTGCTGCTTACCCCTGTTAGCCTTGAGTTTGATGTGCCCAGAGCGAGTGCTACCCTCAGGCTCAAGCTGCACAGACAGAATGTTGCGACGAGCCCGCTTAATCCTGTTAGCTACCTCGGGCACATACTCACTATCAGGCACATACTCATCACCAGCAGAATCAACATCTTCACCTGTGAAAAAGAGAGAGAGGTTGGGGAGCACAGAGAGAAGTACACATGCCAAATGGAAGGATGGGAGAAAAAAAGAAAAAAACTTGGATTTGGGCAAGTGCATGGTAAAAGAGGAGACATTGCAGAGAGGTCCGGTGCCAGGGCCGGAAAAACCGGTTCCAGAACCGGATGGTCCGGTGCCAGGGTTGGTTGAACCGAATGCAAAACCGGACGGTCCGGTGTCAGAGCTGGAAAACCGGACTCGGACCGGACGGTCCGGTGCTACAGTCGGATCAATCGTATGGCAAACCGAGATCCACGGAGGCCAACTATGCAATGTAAAAAATCTTACCAATGACTCAAATACTTGCGCAAATACAATTCTAAGCAGAGTGGGTAGGACATGGAGGAACGAGGGTGGAAAAACAAGAACAAGGTGGACCCCTAACTTGTCAAATCTAATAAAATGTATAGCAAAACATAGGGATTTGAGAAGGACAAGAGGAGAGGGAGCAAATGGAGTACCCGAGGACATGGCTTCCCGTGAAGGAAAGCACCAAAGAGGAGGTTGCACTGTGATACTTGAGGCAGTTGCTACACATGATCTTTGGACCTAGAACTCCTTCTTTGGCATGGCAGGATCGAACAACGACATCAACGTCCTCAACTCCTCAACTGTCTTTTCCAAGCTTATTGAGGGTCATGCTCCCCCTGTGGAATTTGAGATCAGTGGACACCACTACAATAAGGGATACTATCTAGCAGATGACATCTATTCAAGATGGCCAACATTTGTGAAGACTATCTCAAACCCAATGCTCCCCAAGCATTCTCATTTTGCCAAGGAACAGGAAGCTTGCAGGAAGGACATGGAGCGGGCATTCGGTGTGCTCCAGCAGAGGTTTACAGTTGTCCGGTTCCCTGCTATGACCTGGTCAAAAGATCAGATATGGTCTTGCACAACATGATCATCGAGGATGAGAGGAAGGATCCAGTGAGTTTGCTCGAGGAGGACGAGCCATACTACAGACAGGATCCTCTTGCCGAGCCTGATCATCAGGTGCCTTCAACCTGGGCTGCATTCATGCCATGCGTCAGGAGATTCGAGATCTGGCGGTGCATCAACAGCTGCATGATGATCTTGTTGAGCACTTATGGATACGCAGGGGCAACACGTCGTAGATGTCGAGCATGAACTGGCCAAACTAGGCCGAACTTGGCCGAAATATGTTGTACTTTCACTGCAGGCCAAACTATGTTTATATTTACGGCAAACTATGTTCAAAAATTTCGCCGTAAAATGTTCTGTATTCATTGTATATCGAACTATGCCGAAATCTGGATGAACTTGAGCCGAATTTAAGCGAAAACCGGCGTCCCGGGAACTCGGGCCGGATACGCGAGTGGGAAACTCGGTATACCCATACCGAAAACTTGTTTCATTCTGTCAAAGTTTGGTCCGGATTTTGATCTGAGTTTGCCCAACGAGTGGAGATGCTCTTACTTTGTTGGAGCAGGGATCATGTCGTCCAATGTGCGATGTTTTCAGCAATTCCTACTGTTTATACTCCGTTCACAATCACTTTTAGTTCTGTTTTATGCGAGCAGTATTTTCTACTACTTATGCGAGCAATTCCTACTGTTTATACTCTCTTGGAGTACTACTTTTTACTGCGGTTTTTTTGTTTTATTCTATACTTTCGCCTAGAAAAACAATACTGTTGGAGCAGAGTACCTTTTTTTAGGATCCAAGCATTCATTAGAAAACTTGTAATGACGGGTCAGATTCATAAAAACATGAGACGGCGGTTGCATCGGAGTCTGCAGAACTCTACACTATTCCATTGCCGCGGCTCTGGCGCCACATGGGACCTGGGGCAGCGGGGCACGAGACAGGCATACATGCCTCCTCTGTACATACCGCAGTATACTATGCACGCCCGCCCGAGCTGGAACGGAACGGAAGCAAACCCCACGGTCGAGATACGGTTCGGCATTTCGGAGATGGCAAAAAGGCCATCACTGTTGGCATTACTGCGTCGGAACCACTTTACAGGTGTGACGTCGTCCCATTGATTTTTTTTCTGTTATAATAATCATCAAAAGGACCATCAGTCAGCACAGCTACAACGTCGTGGTCGTCCTGTTAATCAGGCCATGCAGATGGCGTCAAGGCGAGTCGCCGTCCCCGACAGCCGGGCCGGGGCGAGGACGAGAGGGAGAGGGAGAGGGTGGCCGCAAGAGGAATCCTGCGGCGAGGACACGCCGAGACTGACACCACTGTGGCTGAGAGACCGGAGCAGAAGAGGAGCCGTGATTATAGCTCCTTGACAGCCAAAAGTGGTTGCGACCGATGCTTGCGTAGCGCCGGCCATAGTTTCGTGGTCAACAGCTATATGTATGTAGACAGAGGGATTAGGCTGTCGGTTTAATAGGTGTTGACCGGTGACTCTCGTGCACGCCACTAGAAGGGGAAGGAAAACTCACATGGGCATCATGGCAGCCACTTGCTTTTAACAACGGAGTACATGGTGACTGATGACGCAAAATGGAATACACCTGCCTCCGGCCACAGTCGTGATAGCATTTTGTACCGCGGGAGCTATGTATCGTACCGTCAAATTCCATAAAGAAGATGGCGCTGCAATTGCAATTGAATTCAGTGGTACCATACCATGGACACTACTACTCCTGAAGGTAGCTCCGTATTTGAATTCAGTGGTACTACTACCATGCATGGACACTGCTGGAGTACTGTACATCATACGATCGAGAGGAAATTTCTTCTTGCAACGCCCGGCCGGGTACTATTCAGAAAGAGATCGAGGTAGCGTATGTATGAATTCAACTTAATAGAGCATGTACAATAGCTCCTAATCAGCAGACTATAAGCTAGTCCATGTCACCAAAATCTGAGCTGGAGGAAAGAGAAGTAAAGAGAAAGACATGAACGGACGCTTGGTTAGTCGCCGGGCGATAGCACAAAAAACGATAACTACAGCTTGCATGCAGCCTGGTACGAGGGGTAGAAGAGGTGCATGCAATGTTTTTTTTTTACCGCTGACCAATCTCTACACAGGCTAGCATTTAATATTTCAGTCCAATAGAGCCAGCTTATAGCCTTAGCTATTGTATGCATATTTACTAAAAAGAACTTCAGCTGACATGGCAGCCCGCATCCGGCCTTGTTATTGTTCTTGCTCATAGGCGTTTGCTCGGTGGGTCGGCGGGGCATAGGCATGCATGGATCGCGTGAGAACGAGAGGTGGTTCTACGCGGTCGTCACTGCTGTCGGCCGGGCACGCGCGCGGTCCCGGCATCATGTGATGTGCCGAGTGCCGACGACGTAGGTAGGTATCGGTGCTCCCGTGAGCCCCCACTCTACTGGGATTGGCTATAATGGCTACGGCTATCGATTAACGTTCGCTCACCCCTCGCAGGTTCACGAACGCTCGCTCTAATAAGCAGCGCAAGCGTGTCTACTCGCTACCGCGCTACGCATACTGGCTCATTGTACCGGTGTACTGTGTCTGTGTGATGTCGTTCCATTTCCGGCAGTTCCATTATTTTATTTTGCGAAAACGGCAGTTCCATTATGCGTCAGTAAGTTTTCTGGAGAAGAATACCGTTGTACGTATCTGCTGAACTGCTCGTGACTCCTCCTACGTTACTCATTAGCAAATTTCCAGCCGTGCATCTGTGACCATGAGCACGCTATCACACGATATTTCGCGGGCTCGTGAAAACATAGGTTTCTTTTTTACGGGTAAAACGAACCTTTATTAAGAAGATGGAGCTACAAGCAGCTCCTGCTCTAATACCTGAAGAACAACACTAGGACCAGAGCCGAGCTAAACTACAGTTCTATGTTCCGTTCTCGTAAAATTTGTGAGGCAGTGGCTAGCCTTAACTTTCGAACGGTCCATTTTTACAGAATTTGTGAGACAGTGATGAGCTAATAGCTTAATTTCTAAAACTGTACTCGAGTACGGTGAGCGATCCAAGGTTGTTCCCTTTGCAGCAGCTACAACTTAAAGGCAATCAGTTTTCACAATTATCGGTAGCTGGCTATGCACTAGGGCAAACTCTAGGCCCTCACGGCAAGCCCAAAGCTCGGCTTCCACGCCTTAAACGCATCGAGAAATATATCGACATGCAGAAAATATAATTTGTCCCTCCTCATTCCCTAAGATCATGCCACAGCCGGCAGATTCATCGTCTGATTTGTATGACCCATCAATGGTCAGTTTGATCCAACCCGCAGGCTGTTTAGACCACAGTTTTTCAGAAGAAATTAGTGGTTTAACCGTAGTGACAGGCATCGTATCCACCACAGGTTGTTTACCTTTAATTACCGTATTCGTTGGCAAGTCATAGTTCTTTAAGATACGCCAATATCCAAACAAGAATCTCTTCGATGATTCAGTTGATGGAGGGGCTTATCATGAGTAATCTCATTGCGACAATGCCAAACTCGCCGAGCCACTAAGAAAGTAGTGTCAATCATTTGGTCTGGTAAAGAATCCAATAGCGATTTGAACCATAAGTCTTGTTGATTCTGTATATCTACAATGGAAGGCAAGTTCCAGGATTGTCTCATCTCTTTCCATAGGCTAAAATCATGAGGATAACGATACAAGGCATGAGCAATGCTTTCCTTCTCTATACCACAAATGTTGCAAATACTTTTTTTTCGAAATGGGGGAATCCCGGCCTCTGCATCGACTGATTCATATAGCCTTTATTATCTTATTAAGAATGTTGCAAATACTTGAAACACGCATGTTTCTTCACAATTTATTATCCTCTGTTGCTAACGCATTAGCAGCAGCCTTCCACACAAATGTCTTTACTTTGGGAGGAACCTTAGCTCTCCAAATATTTGACCAACTTGGATCAGCACCTTCAAGACAGTGGCTGGAAGCACCAAAAGTGCAATGTTCAGAAAGCTCATCTAGAGCAAGCTTATAAGCAGTACGGACAGAGAAGATGCCTGATTTTTCTGGCTGCCAAGCCAGGAAGTCATTCGAAGCTCGTCTAGACGGTTTAATCTTGAGTATTTCATCAGCCTCAGACGGAATAAAAAAGCAACGGACCAAGTGTTGCTTCCAGTCCCTGCTCATCTAACAATTTAGAGACATAACGAAGACGAATATTACCACGAGAACTTATTACTTTGTAGTAACTATGCCTTGGGATCAAGCTATCCCACCAAATAAGAATGTTTCTTCCATTACCAACTCGCCAAATTAGTCCTTTCTTGAGAAGTTCTAGTCCATAGAAAATTGTCGACCACATAGGGGACGGGTTACTAGTGAAAATAGTGCCAATGAGATCACCATTAGGATAGTACCAGGCCTTCAAAACTCTTGAACATAGGCCTTCAAAACTCTTGAATATAGACTGTTAGGAAACATGAGACGCCAAGCTTGTCGAGCCAACAAAGCTTGGTTGAATAGCCTCATGTCATGAAATCCCATGCCTCCCTGTGACTTAGACCAGGTCAATTTAGTCCAACTTATCCAATGTGTTTTGTGTTTACCTTTTTCCACTCCCCACCAATAATCACGAATCATTTTTGTGAGTTCATCACATACAGAAAGTGGCAGTTTAAAAACTCCCATAACATAGGCTGGAATTTCTTGTGCAATTGTCTTAATCAGGACTTCACGAGCACTTTGCGCAAGCAAACTGTCGCCCTATAGCATCAGATGTTTACATAAGTTGACTTGCAATTTTTTGAATTGACCTTTGTGCATACACCCATCTAAAGTGGGTAAGCCCAAATATTTGTCTTTAATCTCTTCTCACTGCACTTGGAGGATATAAACTCTTCTCACTGCACTTGGAGGATAGATCGTCTGGGTTTAACTTATTAACCTACATCTCTGGCATATCACGTGGGTCCAACTTAGCTTTATTACCACACAAGTGATCACTGGATTTCATCACCGCATAATTCAACTTGTCTCCTTCGTGTCGCAACCTTTTTCCTTTTCAAGAGACCCACCACGGGGATCGAATTCCATTACTAGGGAGAATAATGAAATACAAATGGGTTCACGCACACAACATCTAGGTGCAAAAAAAAGAGAAATAGGTTCACAACAATAGAAAGTAAAGAGCGCCGCCTATTGCTAGTGCGAGAGTTAAAATGACATAAGGACTGAGTACCATCAGCAGAAATCTGACAACCCACCTAGCACCAAGGGCCAGTCTTTGCCAGAAAGAGGTTTTACAACAACAGTGTATCGTCAAAAGAAACAAACAGAGAGGTCACCTAAAAATAGCACATCCTAGCATATCGAGCTTCCTCCATCGCATCATCGTCTCTTGTTCCTTGTCCCCAAATTCATCACAGATACGACGACGACTAGGTATTGTAGCATCACTCCTCCTAGCATTCGAAGGAGAACCCACCGGTGCAACTGATTCACGAGGCGCGACGTCTGCGTCCATGGTCCAACTAGCCTTCAGTTTTTTGTTCTTGCAAGAGGATTGCCGCGAGTCTAGAGGAGCGAGGGTATCATGTTGCTGCTAGCCTACTAGTGTCACTTTCACTTAGTGTTTTTAATCAAACATTATATCCATGTGTAACTTTGTTTCAAAAAAAAAAGATCCATGTGTAACTAAGACGAATCTACTATGTTCAAGTTTCATTTGTCAACTTTCCCGTATTGATCCAAATTGTTCAAGTTATCCTTTATTTGGTATATGAAGTATGCTATTCCAGTAGGTAGGAATTACAAGAATGCTGAGCATGTTCTTAGATGATACCATGATTTGCACTTGAAGAGTTCGGATATCAACAGATGAAAGACATAGATTATTATGTGTTTGTGGCACTCCATTCTTCTTCTTTTGTACTCTTATGATTTCTAATGAAGGTTGCGAGGCTCCCATTTTCTCGATAAGGGTGTAATTTGGCTACTTCTTCTATGCTCATCATAATCTCATATAAAACAATTGAGTGCACTGATGTTCACACCAATGTGCAAAATAAAATTTGCAATGCTTCTGAAGTTGTGCTCAACATTACGGGTTGCACTTTGTTGAAAATACATTGGTTTACTAAGCCTTATCATTTTACTTTCTTACAATATTTTTAACTATGCGTCATGCTAAATGTAGGAACTCACTTTTCATTATCACTTTTTTACTAGTCCTGTTTGGTGTACATCTTTCACACATGTACATGTGAATTTGCACCATTATTCAAATCAAGTTAGCCTGTGATACAATAACTTTCATTCGTGGTTTTCACAATCCTAAATAGTAGAACCTTGGGAAGATCTAGAACATTCACACGATGTTTCAGAGGTAGAAAACCCATATTTATTTGATCCGGTCTTGCTTCTTGTTTCCTTCATATTCCACGTCTTACTAAGTACTACTTGCAGATTTATCAGTCCCTCCCTCTTTTGGAGATTAAAAACATCCAATTATTTAGTATAGGAATGTAACTTATGGTTAATATTCTTAGCTATGTTGGAGGTCCACAATTGGTACATAATGCACGGTACAAGTTGAGAACAATCAAAATATTACTAAAATTGACGGGCATGGCAATGTTCACCATCATGATCTATTCCATCAATACAACTCCCAAATCTTTGAGCAAAGTTTGGATAATAAGAACAAAAATACAATAAGACATAAATGAGTTGGCTCGAGTAGTACTTTTTGCAAACAAATGCATTGATCTATTCATAATCATTATCAATAGTAAATTTATCCTTCTAAGAACGCGACTTAGTTTTCTCACCCCCACCCCATTTGCGACTTACTTTTATCACTCCCCCACCCTATTTTTTGATGGTTGTATTTTGTATCCACACCCTGTCATACTTGAGTTGTAATACTCTTTTGGATAAAGTAAGTAATAAATGGTTGTGTGCGTCAGTTGATGCAAAGGTTGGAGTGCTAATCTCCCATTCGAAAAAATGCATTTTACCCTCCCCCATTTCTTGCCTTTGATGACCAAGATTTTGTATAGTCTCGGTAGTGTGTGTTGAAAATATGCCTAGAAGCAATTATAATAATGATTATTATATATTTTCATGTTTATTATTCTATGTTATAACTGCTATATATGTGTCTTAATTGTGAGAATCAAAGGAAAACTCATATGCACATGTAGAAATAAAAACACCAAGTTGTTTCTAGTCACGTATCTAGTACTATCTCATGGGTTGTGTGATGATACATTTTATTGGTCATGAGTATATTTTTTATAGTAACAAAGGATATCGGCAATAATGGTAGTACACTATTGGAAGTACAATGGTACTGAACTAATCCACTAATTATTTACTATCATATATAATCATGAATGTTAATAGTTAATAATAATCATTATCTTATGCATAAATCCTTATACCATGAGAATATGTTAGGTGTCTTCATGCTAGAAGATATGTCATGATTTTCACCAGCCTCGCTTTTCACCGAGTGATCATAACAGTGGTCTTTCAGATATATTGAAAACGTATATTTAGGCACACGATAGTTCAAGACTCGGAAATATGCTTAGAAGCAATTATAATAATGATTATTATATATTTTCATGTTTAGTATTCTATGTTATAACTGCTATATATGTGTCTTAATTGTGAGAATCAAAGGAAAACCCATATGCACATGTAGAAATAAAAACACCAAGTTGTTTCTAGTCACGTATCTAGTACTATCTCATGGGTTGTGTGATAATACATTTTCTTGGTCATGAGTATATTTGTTATAGTAACAAAGGATATCGGCAATAATGGTAGTACACGGTTGGAAGTACAATGGTACTAAACTAATCCATTAATGATTTACTATCAGATATAATCATGAATGTTAATAGTTAATAATAATCATTATCTTATGCATAAATCCTTATATCCTGAGAATATGTTAGGTGTCTTCATGCTAGAAGATATGTCATGATTTTCACCGAGTGATCATAACAGTGGTCTTTCAGATATATTGGAAATGTATATTTAGGCACACGATAGTTTAAAACTCGGATCTTGCTCCTCCAACCATGAAGAGATATACTCTGGGCCCACTCGATATTACAATATCACCTATCGTTTGTCTAGACAAGTTATGATATTGATCATAAAGGAAATTGAAATATGGACGAGTAAAAGAGAGTGAAAAATGATCGAGAATAACGGATAAAGTGATCAAAAGTTGCATCATAAGGACACCGACATCTCGCCTCAGTTTTGTTACTTATAAATCGTGAAGCAGAAAGATTAGTACTTGCATAATGAACTAGGTCGACTCGTTGATTCGTGTAATATAAAGGAGACATCATGGACGTTCAGGTCCCGTTCTTGGCTATTGACTCGAAAGCGTGTTTGGAGTCCTGTTTTCATATTACCGAACCCGACCGGGTCACAATGTAACATCCCAAAAATAATAAGCTTGGATCATCAAACACTAATCATCAAAATTTAGAGTTAACAAAAACTTTGCTAAATAAAATTATGAAGGCATGCATATGTGTATGCATGGATTTTGAAATTCTTTTGAACCACCTTGTTTGTTTGTTTGTTTGTTTTATTGCTTGTAAAATGTTTTTTAGGTGAAATAAACATCATCTAAAACATTTTCCACACTTTTCATAAAGACAAGTAAATCAAAACAAATATATTAAGGGAATGGTCATTTTGACCAATTTAACTCTCATGCCTACTTTGGTTGTCTCAAACTTTCAAAAGCTAACAGAAACTTTTCTAGATCTTTGTACCCCTTGAATGTACTCATAACAAAGTATCAAGACCCACTTTGTGATCATTCAGAAACTTTCAAATGCATAGTTTAAATGACAATTCAAAATTGAATCTATATCATATGGGAAGATCCCACTTTTTCAAAAACCACTCAAACAAGCTCAACTTTTAAAACCCAAGCATCTGCAGACTCACCAGCACCAACCTAGCACACCCACCAAAAAACTTTTCAAAATTCAAAACTTGAGTTCTTGCGGCCATTTCATCAAACAGGTTGCAAACACAAATCAAACAAAATCTACACTATAGTGAGCAGTGATTGGAGCCTAAATTGTTTCCTCTTTAGCTCACAACCATCTCAGTAGATCATCTAGCAAGCTAAACTAAGCACTACCACCACTGTAAGCTTGGCATTGTCATCAATGGTGAACAGCCGAAGCTAACCATGCCACCCCAGTGGAGACAGCAAGCTAGGAAGAGAAACAAGCCTAGCCAGCATGTCTGGGAGCAACCCAACACCCCACCGCCACTCCCTGTCCACCGCTCGAACGCTGCCAGCCACTGGACCACACGCACGAACCATGCCAACCTCACCAGCAACCATGCCGAGAGCACGCCCCGTGCGCCACGCTCGACCGACACCCATAGACCGCGCGCCGCCCTCGCCGCGTGCATACTTGATCACCACCGTCCCAGCAACCCCGCAGACACGCTCGTTCGCCGCCGCGCGGACCACGCGCGCTGTGCGCCAATAAAATCTCCATCGGGCACGCGCAGAGCACCACCGCGTTCCGACCAAGCCGCACCGCCCCACGCCTCGAAACCATGTCGTTGAGCATCACCAGGGAGCACCTCACCGTCCCCTACCTTCGCCCATGCCGATAGCCGTCTGTACCACCGCCCCCGACGAGCTCACCATGCGCCCCGTCGGTCCCCTCGCTCGACTATAAATATAGGCCAACCCCAGTCGAATTCTTCACACCATTCTACTCCCCTCTCCTCACTGATCGTGCCACACCGTTCCCGGAGAAAGGCGAGCACCACCTCGTCGGAATTTCACCGGAGCCCGCCGCCTCTGGAGAAGAAGGGAGCCAGCGATTGGAGCCGCCCCAGAAGAAGCCACCGGTACCAGGAGATTCGCCATCGTCGACTTCGTCGTTCGCCCGCCTCGCCGACCCTCGCCAGCACCCCGGTGAGCCCCCAGCGACCCCCACCTGCTGCGCTAGGTTTCTGTCTCGCCGGCGTTGCTCAACGTCGACGATGACTCCCAGCCGTTGGATTAGAATCAGATCGAACGATCCATAGCGCCTCATACCGCTTCGCACCCCCTGTGTCACTGAAGAGTGGGGACACCCATTTAAACAGCCCGCCGGAGCGCTGCGCTTAGCAGACCGGCCCAGTAACTTTTCCCGCGCAGCCCAGTTATTCAAATCAAACCTTTTTCTTTTTAATTCAAACACACTTTTGTACCCATTTTCAAAAATCAACCCAGGTCGATTCAGTGCACCAATTTGAATGAAACCAATTTTGTTGGAAAGGTCTGTGAATGCTGAATCCAAGCCCGTTGGATTCAAGTCATTTGGATGTGTAGATCATCCTTGGTAAAAATAACAAGGCAGAAGCTTTTCTGCATTCAAACATTTTTCAAAGTTAAACCATAATAGCTTTTGAGTTGATTCCAACTCTCAAAAATCACATTTAACCATACCTTTCAGAATATATAAAAATATATAGGGTTACTTACAGAAATATTGCTCAAGTAATAAAAGAATACTACATAGGCATTTCTAGCCATTCTAATTAAATAAAAGGGTAAAACCTTATTAAATTGTGACACCATTTTAAATCACATTCCCATGAACTAAAATATGTGGTAATGACATGTGTCAACATGATCCCATGTTTGGTTTGGAGAATATTAAATCTTAAGTAGTTTTTCAATGAGTAGAAATTACTTTTCTAAAAATAAAAAAGAATTAAACCAAACCCAAATCTTGTAATGTTAGTGATGATGCTAGATCATCTATAGGACCTTTGTGTGTGATGATTACAAGTAGTTAATTATTGCTTGGTGATTGTGTACATCGTATTTATTTATAGACGCTAGTACCGACCAAGGATATGAGGAGGAAGGAGGATTCTACGAAGAAGAAGCCGAGGAGAACTTCAACCACTGCTCTGTACAAGGCAAGCTAACACTTGCAAGATACTCTACTTTAGCAAGCCAGTAACCTTGCAAGCTGATACTATACCTAAGCAAGCTTATACTTGCATTTATGCAAGCAAATACTTGCTTGTTATCATGCCAACTATATGCCTTAAGCATATGTTATCATACCCACTTGATAAACCAATCCTAGTTTTACTTACAAGCTTCTTACTTTATTTCTTTATCAAAGCTCTTACATAGATTTTACCTAAGTGAATGGTAGATACTAGAAAGATATGTGAAGGTTGCATAAAGAGCATAAAATTTGGCCTAAACTAGATAATCTTGATGTCATTCCAAGGCATGAGATTGAGCTTAGTTGAAACTCCACTAGTTTACCACCCCTCATTAGTACTCACCCCCACTTGTAGATGCTAGTGCTAAGCATAAAACTTGATCAACTTTAGATGGGAATACTTGGTGGAAAAATGGTTATGAAAACCTTAGAATGATGGATAATTCCATTGAAATGTTTTGGACATGTGTTTCCGAACACTGGATGATTTTGGTGATGAAAATGTTGAGGCATGAGCCTTAGCCCTTTATAAAACTGATGGTTGTCTGGATGCGATACCATTCCAATTTTATCGTACAACCACAATACCCGAAGATTGGGTAGGGCTTGACTAGAAACTTATATACCTTAGTATTAGTTCCCTCACGGCCAAGGTCTGAGCTGAGGCTACCTTGTGAAGATTGTCCACCTGTGCAGTACCCAAGATGACAGTTGGTCATGGTTGGGAGGCCAAACTCACACGAGAGGTGCTTATACTAGGGCGTGTAATTGAAAAGTTAGGATTGATTATCCGCATACTGAGTATGGTGAATTCAGGATTTGTTCCTGACGGATATACCGAATGTTGTGGTGAAAGTGTACAATCTCTGGAGAGTGTCAAACTATTCGAATAGTCGCGTCCGCGGTTGTGGACAGTTGGAGTGGCCATACTGTTCCCCCGTCAGACTTTTCAAAATGACTTGTGAAATGAAGTGAGACTTTGACTTGACCACAACATGGTTGTGATATGAAATACAAGTTCCTTTAGGTGTTATAAAACTTCAACTAGCATTAGTGCTTTCATAAAAAGTAGTAGAGATAAATCTGGCCTTTGCAAAACAATCCTAGAACCTAGTGTCCTATTATCCAAAAACCCCTTTACCTGCTAGTACTAGTTTGCGAGTACTTAAAGAGTACTCATGGCTTTGTCATTGGCTATTCCCATGGCCAGATTATGAAGAGGAGTACCTGGAAGATGGACCCCAGGAAGGTTACGACAACTAGGATCATCTCCCATCGTCAGCATTGCCTGTGACCCCGAAGATGGAGCTTCGCCGACGCTACCGTTATTATTACGTATTCCGCTGCTTGATGTTGTATTAAGAACTGGATCATGAGATCCTTATTTGTGTAAGACCTTATGTACGGTTGTAATGGATGATGTACTGTGGTATCCAATTCTGTTATGTCTCGCAAAAATGGTAATCAGGGATTGCGATGTATGGCATGACAGGCATCTGGGATTAAAAACCCGGGTGTTGACACACAAACTTAAGACCAAACAATGAAGTTGTGATAATAGGATATGCGGTAAAGAGAGTTCTCTTGAATATGTTCTGGAGACACTGAAATAGTTTTGGAATTATTGAAATAGTTCCATAGAGAAACATAATTGTTCCGAATACATAACCTATACAAGGAAGGTGGTTTCGGAGTCATCAAAAGTATTTCCGATGTTCACGTCTTGATTGTATCTTTTTTTGAGAAACATAGTAAAAACATAGACGCTCACAATGCGTACATACAATCACCCCTATGAACACACGCACGCACACCCTATCCCTATGAGCACCTCCGAGATACTAAGTCGGCGGGTCTTGAGATTGACGAAGTCACCGTAGGCGTCTCGCTATCGACAGGAACGTCGCCTCCCACTGAAAGAATATTTCGCCTTTACGAGACACCAAAGCGTCAAACCTAGGGTTTGAACTCTGGTGGGCTGGGGTACCACTACCCTCCTAACCATTCAACCACGGGTTGGTTCTTCCTGATTGTATCTTTTATTACATGTATGAGATGATATTTATTAATTATGAAGATATAATATCTTGCAAAATAAGAAGAGAAATATCTAAAATTAATGGTGGATCAAGACCTGCCATATGGGGCGAGGCGCCACCCCGGCCACCGGCCTATAGGGAAAACCCTAGGGCACCTAGCCCTCCTCCCCTTGTGGTGCCCCCATGATACATGACATTCTATCCACTGTGGTGGATGCACCTCTCTCTCCCCCATCGCGGAGATTCTCCATATACGCATGATGCAAGCTATGATACTATTGTAGTTGGAGTGATGCTCTCGACGGCAGAAAACTGCATAGATTGAGATTAGGCTAGATGCATGCAACCTGCAGAGGTATTGTCTGTTCGATCCTTGCATCGAATGGAACTTCTCCTCACGGCTGAGAGGGATACACCTAATTGTGGAGATCGACATGATCGTCATCAATGAATTTCATCGAGATATATTCTGATGCAATCTATGTTGAGTTCATCTAGATTCACCTCTCGTGTTTCTTCATAGATCGATCTTAGGTGTGATCCCTAGGATGATTTTTTTTATTTTCCATGTGCGAATCCCAACAATGTGCACTCTCGTATATGTAACCAAGATAGTCTAAGATAGAAAAAAAATACATTGGTGAGTAATTTATCCGAATTAAAACTTATCCTCAATAAGCTCCTGCTTTGGACATAGCTAGTGGCGGGTCCATAATTCCACCAAACACAGGACCAACAACGTATTCTATGTTATAATACTTAGGCTAAAATTCTAAAATCCCTAGGACATGACCCAATTGGTCGAGGTGTAGAGCCGCACCTGGCTGCAGCTAAATTTGCTACCTCATGGTATTACACATGCACGTTAGCACTCTTAGGGGGTGATTTTGGTTAGAAATTTTTAAAAATGTGTTGAGAAATCCGATAGTGTCTTGTATAGTCGGGTAGTTTCACCTTGGCATCAATCCAATAATATTATACATATCTTTTATTTTAGTAATCCCTTCGATCAAAATTATAATTTTGTTTAGACTCAATAAATATGTGTCCTTTAATTACTCCCTCCATCTCAAAATAGATGTCTCAAATTTGTTAAAATTTGGTTGAATCTACACATTATTTAGTACAGATTCATTCAAATTTTAAAAACGTAAGACATCTATTTCAAAACAGAGGGAGTAGATCGGATGGGAGCAATAAATTTGATTGGTGATGGTAATGGATCCATCACTATACTAGAGCCTAAGGATCTAAAACTAAAGGTTGAGATGAGTTCGTATAGAAAAAAGGTTCAGTTCAGCTACACCAATTGGATTGCTTTCCTTTTTCGTTTTGAAACATACTACACGTGAGCAGCAAACGGATTATATTTTTTTTTCAATTTTTTTAAACGTATTACGTACATGCAAGTCAAGATGGGCCTTGGTTAAGCATTTTCGTTCCGAACTCGAACCTATTTAACCATATATAGTGAGAAAGACACAAAACCATTGGTTAACCATAGGCCCATTGGGCTGTTTTTTAGACTCGGTTCACCAAATCCCATCGTTACACGCAAGGAAAGCGCCGATGGAATTGCTTTTTTTCTTCCTCCTTTTTTATGAAACGTACGACACACGAGAAGGGAACGAAACCTACCAAATTTAAGAAATTTAAATTGTTTCTGTTTTATCTTTTTCCTCTTGTGAACCGACCTAGGTCTAGCAATCACCGTGCGTATAATAAAAGCCGATCGATTCCTGTGTATATCAAGGAAAAGAAGCGATCATCTCCACAAGATTTCGTGTCTTCCTCGATCGAGACCCATCGATGGAGGTAACGAGGAACCCAACGGCGAAGGCCGGCTCTGGCGGCCTGGCGGCGCTCTCTGGCGGCCTCGCCAGGTGCCTGTCCGAGGAGAACGCGGACAGCAACCTGGTGTTCTCGCCGCTGTGCATCTACGCCGCGCTCGCGCTCCTGGCCGTCGGGGCCCGGGGCGCCACCCGGGACGAGATCCTCCGCATTCTCGGCGCGCGGTCACGCCGCAAGCTCGAGAAGTTCGTCTCCCGCCTGGCGAAGGACGCGCTCGCGGACCAGTCCGGCTCCGGCGGCCCGCGCGTCGCCTTCGCGTGCGGCGTCTGGAACGAGCTCCGTCGTGGACACGTTCAAGGCCGAGGCGAGCGACGTCGACTTCATCGGCAATCCGGAGGCGGCGCGGGGCCAGATCAATGCCTGGGTCGCAAAGGCCACGAACGATCTGATCCGTTCCGCCTTTGGTCCGGGATCAATAACGCCGCTGACCCGCGTCGTGCTCGGCAGCGCCATATACTTCAAGGGCAAGTGGAAGAAGCCCTTCAACAGGAGGCGGACCAGGAACGAGCTTTTCTACCGGATGGACGGCGGCAGCGTCCACGTGCCCTTCATGACGAGCGACTCGTCCCAGTTCATCGCCGTGCACGACGGGTTCAAGGTGCTCAAACTCCGGTACCGGATGGCACAAGCCCAAGGTAATCCGTCTGGACACAGCCACGTACGTGTTGATCCTTTCATTAATCTTGCCGGTCAGTCCTCCTATGCATTTTTTTTTTCGACATTGACAGGCCATGCGAAGAAGGTGTCCTCTGATTCTAGGAAGCGTAAGAAGGTGTCCTCTGATCGTAAGAAGCGTAAGAAGGCGTCCTCTGAGCCTGCACGGTTCTCCATGTGCATCTTCCTCCCAGATGCCCTCGACGGCCTGCCGAACCTGGTCGAGATGATAGCATCCCAGCCAGGCTTCCTGCACGAGCACCTGCCCGAGAGGAAGACCGACGTCAACAAGTTCCGGGTGCCCAGGTTTAAGCTGTCCTTTGAAAGCAGCGTCGTCACCATTCTCCAGAAGCTGGGGCTTCAATTGCCGTTCGGTGGCCAAGCCGATCTGTCCGGCATGGTAGAGCGTGATGAATTTGGTTTGCCAATTGTCGTGAGCGATGTCATTCACAAGGCGGTCATCGAGGTAAACGAGGAGGGCACAGAAGCTGCGGCCTTCGCCTTGGCGGGCTGTGTCTTATACTGTGCGATGCCGTCGCCACCTCCTCGAGTGGATTTTGTAGCTGACCATCCCTTTGCCTACTTCATAGTCGAGGAGGCGACCGGCGCTGTTGTGTTTGCTGGACATGTCCACGACCCGTCCAGCAGCGAGAACTAGGCCGTCTCAAAACTCCGTGATCTTGCTTTGTTTGGACTTGCATCCCCGTAGTAGGAATAGTTCCATGTTTCATGCTATCGTTTTTTTATATCACGCACATCTAGCACATCTCAATTCTTCAATTGCTAAGTAAGTCAATTTATGCCCAGACAATTTGGGCACCAAGATTATATCGTCGGCTTTTTCGGTTGAAATTATGCTTGGCTATCTATATTTGTGAACTGAATTTTAGCTGGATTTTGCAAGTAAATATACCTATTCTGAAGTCCCATCCACACTTTCTTCATTGTCTTGCCAGTTGTTTGATCTCTATATTGCATCCAGAGTACATAGGAAGAGGAGGCGGTGATCGCACTCTTCTCGTCGCATCGCCTCGGTGGCATTGGAGGTGCACTTACCTTGCTCTTGCGCTTTAGCGAGGCCAAAACATTCTTCATGCGGCGACGAACCGGCTGCATGCACACAAAATTCAGAGAATTACTAAAGCTCAGTGATGGACAACCATGCTTCATGGTTAACTCAACTGAGGCACACAAGTAAATGTGCTGATTTCCATAAAACAAGCAAAGTTGTTGATTTCTCTAGAAACAAGTATAGGTGTTGATATAATGACATGTGTATGTTCCTTCGTGTGCCAGATTTGGATCCTGATAATTTAATCTTAGGATTGTGGTTAGCCAACAGTCGGATGGTATTGCATCCAGTAATGTAATTCCTTGGAATATCAGATTTTTTGTCAGATTGCTGCAATTGCTACGCTGTGAAGTTGAGCATCACGCCAACTTTGTGTGATGGCACATGAACTGTGTTCTTATCCATAATTAAATAACAGTGAGCTATGAGCTATCTCTGATCTCGAAAACGGGATCAGAGGTCCATCAGATTTATGAGTGATTTCTTGCATACCTTCACAAAATATTGCACTAAAGTAAGTACTTCCTCCGTCCCAAAACAAATAACGTGGGTTTGTCCAGATTCGTATGTATCTAAACATGTTTTAGTATATAGATACATGTGAATTTAGACAAACACAAGTCATTTTGAGACGGAGGGAGTATAGACTATTAAGTCACTCTCATTTATGATGGCAATTTGGTTTGCCAAACAACATCCATAATGCAATCAGGGCTGGCCATGTTTTTATCCAACCTGCATCACACAACTCCAAGTAGGGTTCTTCAATCTTCCTTTACCTGCCCGAAGACCTTCGATAATTGAACATGAGCAGATGAGTCACGAGGGTACATCTAGATCATGTGCGCCGACACCCGGATCACCCTCTCGAGGTTGACGTGGATCTTGCAGGCGCTAAGCAGAGCTCGGTACACCTAGATACCGGGGTCTATAGGCATGTTTGTGACCAAAGATTCAGCTTCTTAGAGCCAGACATGCCTGAAAGCTGTAAGCACCAACAAGAAGGTTGTGTGGTTTGGCTGAACAATTAGTCGCCCATGTTGAGTATGCCTTTGACAGGAGCGTGTTCCAGGAGACGAGGTCAGGTGCCTTTACCGAGGCAAAAATATCCCTATATTCCCCTAGCTCACCACGTCTGGCGTACATAGAACTCAAACCACGTCTGGCGTACATAGAACTCAAACCGTTCTGGACATTCACATCGGAATCATATCCAGCTTTGAGGACAAGAGCATGAACTTGATGCCGAGAGTGTAGATGTTTCCTTGATCAGTTGGATGCACCTGATCATTATAATATTTTTATTTTCATGCATTAGCTTTGTTTAGAAAAACTTGGTGGTTTCTGTAACATCCCAAAAATATTGAACTTGGATCATCAAACTCTAATCAACAAAATTAGGGTTAACAAAAACTTTTCTAAATAAAATTATGAAAACATGCATATGAGTATGCATTGAATTTGAAATTCTTTTAAACCACCTTGTTTGTGTGTTTCCTTACTTGTAAAATGTTTCTTAGGTGAAATAAACATCATCTAAAACATTTCCCACACTTTTTTCAAAGACAAATAAAGCAAAACAAATAAAATAAAGGAATGGTCATTTTGACCAATTTAACTTCCATGCCTACTTTGGCTGTCTCAAACTTTCAGAACCTAACAGAAACTTTTCTGGATCTTTGCACCCCTTGATTGTACTCATAACAAAGTATTAAGGCCCACTTTGTGATCATCCAGAAACTTTTAAATGCATAGTTTAAATGATAATTTAAAATTAAATCTTTATCATTTGGGAAGATCCCACTTTTTCAAAAACCACTCAAACAAGCTCAACTTTCAAAACCCAAGCACCTGCAGACTCACCAGCACCAATCTAGCACACCCACCAAAATCTTTTCAAAATTCAAAACTTGAATTCATGCGGCCATTTCATCAAACACTTGGCAGACACAAATCAAACAAAATCAAAACACTATAGTGTGCAGTATTTTGAGCCTAACTGGTTCCCTATCTAGCTCACAACCAACTCAGTAGATCATCTAGCAAGATTAACCAAGCACTAGCACCACTGTGAGCTTGTCAATATCATCAATGGTGAACAGCCGAAGCCACCCTTGCCACCCACATGTCGACAACAAGCTAGGGAGGAAACTAGCCGTGCCAACCTTGTCTGGGAGATCACCCATGCCTCACCGCCCCCTCTCGACCAGCCCTGCCTCGAAGACACCGACCAGAGCACCCAGGAACGCCGCGCCCGTGCCTCTGCCAACCGTGCCGAGCGTGCGCCAGAGCGCCACCCTCGACCGAAGCCCACAGACCGCGCGCCGCTCTCGCAGCGTGCATACACGATCGCCACCATCCCAGGAACACGCCAGACATGCCCATTGCACTGCCCACCGTAGCCACCGCTCGCCGTCGAAGACGCCGCCTCTGCCGCGCAGAGCATCGCGTGTTCCAGACCAACCCGCACCGCCCCACGTCTCGCCACTGTATCGTTGAGCATCGCCAGGGAACACCGCACCGTCCCATACCTTCGCCCATGCCAATAGCCGTCTGTACCATCGCCCTCGACGAGCTCACCGTGCGCCCCGTCGGTCCCCTCGCTCGACTATAAATAGAGGCCACCCCCAGCCGAATTGAGCACACCATTCTACTCCCCTCTTCTCACTGATCGTGCCACACCATTCCCGGATCAAGGCGAGCAACACCTCGTTGGAATTTCACCGGAGCCCGCCGCCTCTGGAGAAGAAGGGAGCCAGCGATTGGAGCCGCCTCAGGAGGAGCCACCGGTACCAGGAGATTCGCCGGCGTCGACTTCGTCGTTCGCCCGCCACGCCGACCCTCGCCTGCACCCCGGTGAGCCCCCAGCAACCCCCACTGGCCGCACTAGGTTTCTGTCTCGCCGGCGTTGCCCAACATCGACGATGACTCCCAGTCATTGGATTAGAACTAGATCGAACGTCCCACATCGCCCCATACCGCTTCGCACCCCCTGTCTCACTGACGAGTGGGGACAGCCACTTAAACAGCCTGCGGAAGCGCTACGCTTAGTAGGCCGGCCCAGTATCATTTCCCGCGCAGCCCAGTTATTTGAATTAAACCTTTTCCATTTAATTTCAAACACACTTCTGTACCCAGTTTCAAAAATCAACCCAGGTCGATTCAGTGCACCAAATTGAATGAAACTAATTTTGTTAGAAAGGTCTAGGAATGCTGAATCCAAGCCCGTTGGATTCAAGTCATTTGGATCTATAGATCACCCATGATAAAAATAACAAGGCAGAAGCTTTTCTGCATTCAAACATTTTTCAAATTTAAACCATAATAGCTTTTGAGTTGATTCCAACTCTCAAAAATCACATTTAACCATATCTTTCAGAATATATAAAAATATATAGGTTTACTTGCAGAAATAATGTTCAAGTAATAAAAGAATGCTACATAGGCATTTCTAGTCACTTTATTTAATTAAAATAAAAGGGTAAAACCTGATTAAATTGTGACACCACTTTAAATCATTTTCCCATAGACTAAAATATGTGGTGATGACATGTGTCAACATGATACCATGTTTGGTTTGGAGAATATTAAATCTTAAGTAGTTTTTCAATGAGTAGATATTACTTTTCTAAAAATAAAAAGAATTAAACCAAGCCTTAATCTTGAAATGTTAGAGATGATGTTAGATCATCTATAGGACCCATTTGTGTGATTATTGCAAGTAGTTAAGTATTGTTTGGTGATTGTATACCTCGTATTTATTTATAGATGCTAGTATCGACCAAGGATACGAGGAGGAAGGAGGATTCTACGAAGAAGAAGCCGAGGAGAACTTCAACCACTGCTCTGCACAAGGCAAGCTTTATTAACTAAGTGGACCAATGCAAGCTAACCCTTGCAAAATACCCTACTGATGCCACAAACCACTACTTGTTACCATGACCACTATATGCCTTAAGAATATGTGATCATATCCACTTGATAAACCAATCCTAGTTTTAATTGCAAGCTTCTTACTTTATTTCTTTATCAAAGCTCTTACCTAGATTTTCCTAAGTGAATGGTAGATACTAGAAAGATATGTGAAGGTTGCATAAAGAGCATAAAATTTGTCCTAAGCTAGATAATCTTGATGTCATCCTAAGGCATGAGATTGAACTTAGTTAAAATTCCACTAGTTTAACACCCCTCATCAGTGCTTACCCCCACTTGTAGATGCTAGTGCTAAGCATAAAACTTGACCAACTTTAGATGGAAATACTTGGTGGAAAAATGGTTATGAAAACCTTGGAATGATGGATCATTCTATTGAAATGTTTTGGACATGTGTTTCCGAGCACCTGATGATTTTGGTGATGAAAATGTTGAGGCATGAGCCTTAGCCCTTTTTAAAACTGATGGTTGTCTGGATGCGATACCATTCCAATTTTATCATACAACCACAATACCCGAAGATTGGGTAGGGCTTGACTAGAAAATTATATACCTTAGTATTAGTTCCCTCACGGCCAAGGTCTGAGCTGAGGCTACCTTGTGAAGATTGTCCACCTATGCAGTACCCAAGATGACAGTTGGTCATGGTTGGGAGGCCAAACTCACAGGAGAGGTGCTTATACTAGGGCGTGTAATTGAAAGGTTAGGATTGATTATCCGCATACTGAGTATGGTGAATTCAGGATTTATTCCTGACGGATGTATCGAATGTTGTGGTGAAAGTGTACAATCTCTGTAGAGTGTCAAACTATTCGAATAGCCGCGTCCGCGGTTATGGACAGTTGGAGTGGCCATACTGTTCCCCCGTCAGACTTTTCAAAATAACTTGTGAAATAAAGTGAGACTTTGACTTGACCACAACAGGGTTGTGATATGAAATACAAGTTCCCACTTAGGTGTTATAAAACCTTAACTAGCATTAGTGGCTTCCAAACTTAGTAGAGATAAATCTGGCTTTTGCAAAACAACCCTAGAGCCTAGTGTCCTATTATCAAAAACCCCTTTCATTTGTTAGTATTAGTTTGCGAGTACTTAAAGAGTACTCATGGCTTTGTCCCTGGCTATTCCCATGGCCAGACTATGAAGAGGAGTACCTGGAGGATGGACCCCAGGAAGGTTACGACAACTAGGATCATCTCCCATCGTCAGCATTGCCTGTGACCCCGAAGATGGAGCTTCGCCTATGCTACCGTTATTATTACGTATTCCGCTGCTTGATGTTGTATTAAGAATTGGATCATGAGATCCCTATTTGTGTAAGAACTTATGTACGGATTGTAATGGATGATGTACTATGGTATCCAATTCTGTTATGTCTCGCAAAAATGGTAATCATGGGATTGCGATGTATGGCATAATAAGCATCTGGGATTAAAAATCCGGGTGTTGACAAGTTGGTATCAGAGCCATCCTGACCATAGGAGACCCTAGTTAGACTGAACGTTTGAATCAAAACTTTAGTTTCAAAACCAAAGAAAACAAATATTTACAAAAACTTATTCTCATTCTTATCCCTTTGATTCTTTCATGAAAATTCATGTTCCTCAAAAACTCTTGCAAAATACATAAAATTTTGACACACTTGATCACTCTACTAACTTACTCATCCTATATTCTTATAGATGGACGTGAAGTACAGCAAGTTTTATCAGTTGGGGAATGGATGAGACCTTATATTTGAGAGGGATTTGGACCAGCTTTTGGAACTTCTGGAGCGTCCGCACCCCGAGTTATTCGGAGCTCAGCTCAATGATCAAGGAGGAGGAGATCTGCAGTGGCTAATTGTTGCAAGTCTCAGAGGAAAGATTGAACCTCCCACTGCGGAAGGAATTCAGTTTACCTTAAGAGAGAACAACTGGCTCGATGGACTTGCTAGGGCCATGTAGGAAGCTCTTTCCCGTCTATGTGGGCAGAGCATCAATCAGATCAAGGGTACTCGCTTTGAGTTTTACCCAAGACGTGATGCAAATGGACAACCACTGGAAGCCCCATACCACCCCGAGCTAAAGACTCAATTGGACCACCTTAGCTTCATGATGTACGATCATCAGCAGGAGTTAGACAACTGCCGTGACTACTCCAACCACAAGTCTGCCATCATCAAGACGAAGGACCAAACCATCGCCATGCTAGCAAAGGATCGCAAGTCTCGTCGCCGTCAGCTCGACAAGAAGGAGCGCATCATTGCCCGCCTTCGCCACCGCATCTCATCTTTGAAGGAGACCATCCACGAGAGAGACATGCAGTTGGAGGAAAGGGAGAATGCAGGAGAGGATCTTCGTGGAGACCCCTACTCCTATCTCAGCGATGATGATGATTTTCTGGAGGATCAGGCTATGGACTTCTTCACCGATGAAGACGATTTCGCCTTCATCGATGATGATGAGGATGATGAGGCCACAGATTCCGAGGAGTAGTAGCACTTGAGTGTTGGAGATATGCCCAAGAGGCAATAATAAAGTGGTTATTACTTATGATAAATGTTTACATACCATGCTATAATTGTATTAACCGGAAACATTAATACTTATGTGATTTGTAAACATAAAAGAGTCCCTAGTAAAGCCTCTTGTTAAACTAGCTTGTTGGTTAATATATGATCATGGTTTCCTGATCATGAACATAGAGATGTTATTAACAATAGGGTCATATCATTAGGAGAATGATGTGATGGACATACTCCTATAGTTAAGCATAGCATAAAGATCAAGTCATTTAATATAGTTCATTTGCTATAAGCTTTCTGATACATAGTAACCTAATTCCTTCGACCATGAGATCATGTTAATCATCATCACCAGAAGGATGCTTTGATGACATCAAACACCACACCGTAACTGGGTGGCTATAAAGGTGGCATTGAGTGTTCGGAAAGTATGGGTTGAAACACATGGATCAAGAGTGGGATTTGTCCATCCATATGACGGATAGATATACTCTGGGCCCTCTCGGTGGAATGTCATCCAATTATCTTGCAAGCATGTGACTAGCTCACAAGGGATCACATATCACGGGAACGAGAAAAGAGTACTTATCGATAACGAGGTTGAACTAGGTATGCAGAGATACCGACGATCAAAACCTCGGATAAGTAAAATATCGTGAGACAAAGGGAAATTGGTATCGTATGTAAGTGGTTCATTCGATCACAAAGTAATCGTAGAAATATGTGGGAGCCATATGAATTTCCAGATTCCTCTATTGGTTATTGATCGGAGAAGTGTCTCGATCATGTCCGCATAATTCACGAACCGTAGGGGGACACACTTAAGGATTCGATTTTGTTGAGTAGTTATGGAATGATGAGTAAGAGACCGAATATTGTTCGGAGTCTTGGATGGGATCCGGGATATCACAAGGAGATCCGGAATGGTCCGGAGAATAAGATTCATATAAGTAAAGTCCTATTTCGGAGTTGGGGAATGATTTCAGTGTTTTCACCGGGAATGTTCTAGAAGGGTCCGGAAGGTCCGGCACTCTGGAGGGGAAGGGTACATGAATGTGTCATAACAAGTTGGAATGGTTGCATCATGTACTAGGTGTCATCGCTGAGCAAAATAAAGGGATAAATCAAATCCTAGTTTGAAAAGTCAAATGGCAAGTTTGCTTGGTGGAGGGAGAGTAGGAAACCTACTTGGGGAGTAAGTCCCTCTCCCTCCACCGCCGGCCTTGGAGGCCGAGTTGGGGGAGGACTCCCTTCCCCTTGGCCACGCCCTCCCACCTATAAAAGGAGGGGCAGGGCTGCCCCTCTAGACCTACATCTTGCACCCTCCAAACCCTAGCCCCAAGCCGCCGGCGCCACCACCTCCTGCTGCCGCCGCCGCCTAGGGCACCACCAACTCACCGAGTTGGGGTGAAACCCTAACCCTAGCCGCCGGCTGGGATCCTCCCTTGGTGCCTCTAAACCCTAGATCACCGAGGTCTCTCTCATAGTCCACCATACTCGCTCCGGCTTAAGGCGAAGCCCTGCGAGATCTCCCCTCTACTTCCGGTACCACGCCGTCGTGCTGCCGGAATCACGAGGAGAGTGCTACAACCTCCGCTTCCTGCTGGAACAAGGGAGAGGAAGGTCTTCATAGAGTACCGAACGTGTGACCGACTGCGGAAGCGCTGCCGGAACGCAGCGCCGGAAGGATCGTCTATGCGATCTTGAGATTGGAAGTGTACGACTACATCATCCACGAGAATCTGCTCTCGTTAACCGCTTGGGATCTTCGAGGGTTAGTACTCTATTGACTCGTTTCTACAATCTAGTAGATAGATCTTGGCTTGATCATAGATTAGATCTTGATTGTGTGTTCATGCGGTAGAATTTTTTTGTTTTCCATGCTACGAACCCCTGCAGTGGTATCAGAACCGTGTCTATATGTAGATCTGTTGCACGAGTAGAACACAATGGTCATTGTGGGCGTTGATGCTTTTGTTGTCGATTGCTTATTGTGTACTTTGCATCTTGCGGGATGGTGGGATGAAGCGCCCCGGGCTAACCTTACATGACATCGTTCATGAGACTTGCTCCACACTCAACATGCAACTTGTATTGCATAAGTGTCTTTGTGGGTGCCTGTTTCTCCCAACATAGTTAAGATTCAATTGACAACGGGTGATTAACAATACTAGTATCAATTTTGTGGTTCTTGTTTGTAAGTTAGAACGACACTTATTGAAAGCCCCAAACCACGTAAAACATGCAAAGAAAATTAGAGGCGTCTAACTTTGTTTTGCAGGGGGTGTGCTGTGATGTGATATGGCCATCATTGTGATTGTATATGATGTATGCAATGTTCCTTATTGTAAGTAGGCAACCGGCAGGAGCCATATGGTTGTCTTTTAAATTCCGTTAAGACCCACGTGTCTATTGTTCAAAGTAGTTGTAATAGTTGATGCTGGTGGGCGATAACCATGAAGCGGCGCCATTGACCTTGACGCCATGCCGGTGATGATGGAGATCATGTTCGTGCTTGAAGATGGAGATCGGAAGCACAAGGAGAAAGGCCATATCATATCACATATTATGAATTTCATGTGATGTTAATCCTTTTATGCATCTTGTATTGCTTAGTTCACGACGGTAGCATTATAAGATGATCCCTCAAGCACACAATTTCAAGTTTTAAAGTGTTCATCCTTAGTAAGCACCGTTGCTAAAGCTCGTTGTTTCGAAGCACCACGTGATGATCGGGTGTGTTAGATTCTGCGAGTGTATACAACGTGAGCAAGCCAGATTTGCTCATGCGGAAGCTAAGGTTTGATCTTGACGAGCCTAGCATGTACAAACATGGTCTCGGAACACGGATCACCGAAAGGTAAAGCATGAATCATATAGTAGATATGATGAACATGTTGATTGTTCGCCATTGAAGCTACATCAACTCTCGTGTTGATCGGTTTTGATGTGGTGGATTTGGTTCGTGTGATCACTAAAACAATGTGAGGGATATTGTTTTGAGTGGGAGTTCAACAACAATATGATTAAAAGTTGAACACTATTTATCATAAATTAAATCAAAGTGAATTTGCATAGTTGTTGTAGTCATTGGCATCCGTTTACCACCTTGCGCTTAGTTATAATTGAGATGATAGAACTATAGAATTCTGGTTAGTTAATTTACGAACTGGTATCGTATTGTTTTGAAGTGTTAATCTAAAGTTTAAAAGTACCATTGCAAACTTTCAGTAAGTTCCAGTTACTCCATGAAGTTTAATAATTGGTATTAAATCAAGAGTGACAATTCCAAGTGTTAGTGTATGAGTATCATGTTTGTCTCCATGATTCTTGATATTCAAAGGATTGTCTTAATATCAAGGTTATCTAGGATCTGAAAGAGTTGTTTCAGAAACCATGATGTGTGGAAGATATTATGATATCTGAAACGAAGTTTTGGTTGCAACATGATAGAGTATAATATGGCAAAAGTCATGTTTTCATATTTGATGAGAATTTACAAAAGGTTGGAGACACTAGTTGTCCTAATCCTCCAAAAGGTTTTGGAAAGCAACATTATACTCACGATTCATCGTTATAAGCTAAAAGTAGCTTGATCATGGATAATCCCATGATAAGGGTGAATATTTGATGTAGGTAAAATGTTTACTACACCAAGAGATTACTAAAGAAAGGAATTTGAAAGAACACCAAACATTTGATGATGGTGATCTACTTCAAAGTGCAAGTCCAAAGACATTGGTATTTTACTATACATGCTTTGGACTATGTGTCATGTATATGGCTCCACTATTGATGTTGATAGATTCTTTCAAACAGAAAAGGAAATACTGAAAGAAAATCTCATAAATATATGGCAGAAAAGAAAAGACTAGAATTGTTCAGCTTAAGTATATAGATGATATACATGTTATGGCTATATTCTTTGCTTATTAAACAATGTGGTTCTTAAGTATTTTATACTGAATGTGTTGGTATGAATCTTCATACGAAACAACAGAATTCATGAACTACAATGGCCTGAGTAACTAGCAAAAGAATATGTGATGATGTTCATCGAGAACAAATAAAGGGTTATTGTGTTGCTCGTTAAACATCAAAGCTTGCCTTCAAGATTTGTTTTATCAGGTATTATGAGAACAAAAGGGTTGTTCAAATAATTGCCGTAATCCATAAAAGATGGATGATTCACAAATCTCGTTGGAGAAATCACATCCATAAAACTAGTGCTAAAAATGTCGAAAGACAAATTGATTGAAAGATCACTTAGGAAGTGACATCGCCGTTTAAAATTATATTGGAAAGAAAACATGAAGAAACTCCATGTGGATGGAATTTTGGAGTTTTTTTGATTTTTGATCAAATGACGCTTGTGAAACTTTCCTAGAGATAATTAAAACTTCGTTCTTAGGCCAAAAGGGAACGAATGACTATCTTATTGGAACTTGTACATATTGTTGTACGAAGTCCATTATGTGTAGTCAAGAGCGATGGATTTCAACTTCATATGCTTTCTCCGAAATTTGAGTGAATATATGAATATTTACTTAATAGGGATGAAGTATGAAACATTTGAAAAAGTTCAAAGACTTTCAAGATGAAGTGCAAAATCATTGTAACAAGAATATAAATAGTTTATGATAAGATCATAAAGGAAGATATTTGAGTTACAAGTTTAGCATAATACCTAAGATTTAAGGAATCGTTCCATGGATTTGCATTTCCCGAAACACCATAAGAGTATGGAGCGTTCGAGATATGTAATTAAACCATGTTTGACATGGTAAGATCAAAGGTGTAATTCATAAAACTGCCATTATATTTTAAAGATTAAATGCTTGAGAGACTACCGTTTTTTCTACTGAAAAGAGCTTCATCATAATCCATTGAAATGACACCATATAAAGTTATGGTTTGGGATAAAACCCAAGTAGTCCTTTCTTAAACATTGGTATGCTATGCATAAGAAATATGTTTACAACCAAAGTAGGATGAACCTGTCTTTGTATGTTATTTCGAATAACTATTCCTCCATAACATCGGAGACAAAAGTGTTTGTTGCTTAGAACGTCAAGTTTCTTTGAGAAGGAATTTTCCGTGAAAAGTTAAGTGGAAGGACAATAGAACTTTGATGAGGTTAAAAGAACCTTAGCTATATGTGCAAGGTTGCCCAGCGCTGAAAAGTGTTCCGGAAGCAGCAACAATGCTCATGGCTCACGTGCCTCAAAGGTTGCGGTTATAGAGGTCTAAGTTCCTATTGAAACAAGTAGGTCGGGTAAACAATCAAATACCAAGATTTGAGAGTTAAATCATTATTTGATAATAATGATCCGACTACATGCAAAGAAGCGATGATGAGCCCTGACTCCGTCAAATGGCTTTAAGCCATAAAATCCGTGATAGTTCCATACACGAGAAATCAAGTTTTTGAACTTGAAGGACCCTCGAGAAAGGTGTAAGACCTTACAGTTGTGTTTGGATTTGTAAAATAGACATGGATGTTTCACATCTATGAAATAGTCGACATGTTGGGAAAGAGTTCACAACAATGTTCAAAGGTTGACTATGACAAGGTTTGATCTTTCATAGCGATATTTAGTCTAGACGGATTAATGTAGCAACCACTACATATAAATTTGTTATGTGGTAGTTGAATAAACAAAACAAGTTCTTCTAATAGAATTGTTACCTAGGACATGTGCATAACACGGTCCATAGGGTTTTGTTAATTCAAAGGATGCTAAAAGCATATGCAAACTTCAATGGTTGAAGTGAGCATCGCGGAGTTGGAATCTTCACTATGATGAAACTATTAAAAGAGTTTAATTTCATCAGAGACAATGAAGTGCTTGCATTTGCAAGAAATTAAGTGGGAGCGCTAAGACATGTTTCTAATACATTATGTGGAAGACATATTGTTGATTAGAAATGATGTATCTTTTATTAACACATATTAAGAATTTCATCCCGATGAAAGACTTAGGCAAAACCCAAATATTTGGCATCAATAGACGCTAATATGGTTGTGCCGAAAGTGCATAGATGATGTATTGAATGAGTTCAATATATAAACTACAAGAAAGATTCTTGTCGCACAGAAAGGATTGAATGAGTTCAATATTGATTATATATTCAAGTGTATTGACACTTGGTAAGTGAAACAAAGATTCAAGTATAGATTGATACTTGATGTATCAAATCACAAAGAGTATTTATATCAATCATCCTGTGATATGTATAAATCCAGATATGTCCTATGCTCTAAATGTTATGAGCATATACCCGAATGATTCATAAGATGACCATTGGACGATAGTAAGGATATTCTTATGATCTTTTAGAAGAACTAAGAGTATATTATTTTGTAGAAGTGGCAAATAGATGGTTAGTTCATTGTAAAAGTATTACATTGATACTAGTTTTTTCACAAAGTACAAATTAAGTTTATCTCAATCTAAATTAAGGGTGGCACAATATAATGGAAAGTAAGTTCCATAATGGATTTGGATGGCTTCCAAAGTTAAGACATTGTGACAGATACTACAACAAAAGGCTAAGTATATGACTGCTATAATAGCAGCTAAAGAGGGCATTTGTTATCAAACTAGGTGTAGTTCACAGTGGGATAATACTATGAAGATATATTGTACGACAATATTATCAACATGTTTTAACCCCAAAGAACTAAAGGTCTCACCAAAGGACCAAAATTATACAAAGCCATCTCATTAGAGAATGAGTGATGCGTAGAGACGTAAAGACATGCAATTACACACGGACCTGGAAGTGTCAGATCCGGAGATCAGTTGACCACTAGCAATCGTGTACATACGACACCAGAAAACCATAGGTGTTGAATACACAAAGGTTTGAAACTAGATTATTGACTCTAGTGCAAGTGGGAGACTGTTGGAGATATGCCCAAGAGGCAATAATAAAGTGGTTATTATCATATCTTCATACTTATGATAAATGTTTACATACCATGCTATAATTGTATTAACCGGAAACATTAATACTTATGTGATTTGTAAACATAAAAGAGTCCCTAGTAAAGCCTCTTGTTAAACTAGCTTGTTGGTTAATATATGATCATGGTTTCCTGATCATGAACATAGAGATGTTATTAACAACAGGGTCATATCATTAGGAGAATGATGTGATGGACATACTCCTATAGTTAAGCATAGCATAAAGATCAAGTCATTTAATATAGTTCATTTGCTATAAGCTTTCTGATACATAGTAACCTAATTCCTTCGACCATGAGATCATGTTAATCACCACCACCAGAAGGATGCTTTGATGACATCAAACACCACACCGTAACTGGGTGGCTATAAAGGTGGCATTGAGTGTTCGGAAAGTATGGGTTGAAACACATGGATCAAGAGTGGGATTTGTACATCCATATGACGGATAGATATACTCTGGACCCTCTCGGTGGAATGTCATCCAATTATCTTGCAAGCATGTGACTGGATCACAAGGGATCACATA
Organism: Avena sativa; assembly: GCA_916181665.1. Taxonomy (NCBI): domain Eukaryota; kingdom Viridiplantae; phylum Streptophyta; class Magnoliopsida; order Poales; family Poaceae; genus Avena; species Avena sativa. The sequence continues at coordinate 357,604,235 of OV702295.1, forward strand.
TCACGGGAACGAGAAAAGAGTACTTATCGGTAACGAGGTTGAACTAGGTATGCAGAGATACCGACGATCAAGACCTCGGATAAGTAAAATATCGTGAGACAAAGGGAAATTGGTATCGTATGTAAGTGGTTCATTCGATCGCAAAGTAATTGTAGAAATATGTGGGAGCCATATGAATTTCTAGATTCCTCTATTGGTTATTGATCGGAGAAGTGTCTCGATCATGTCCGCATAATTCACGAACCGTAGGGGGACACACTTAAGGATTCGATGTTGTTGAGTAGTTATGGACTTATGAGTAAGAGACCGAATGTTGTTCGGAGTCTTGGATGGGATCCAGGATATCACAAGGAGACCCGGAATGGTACGGAGAATAAGACTCATATAAGGAAAGTCCTATTTCGGAGTTGGGGAATGATTCCAGTGTTTTCACCGGGAATGTTCTAGAAGGGTCCGGAAGGTCCGACACTCCGGAGGGGAAGGGTACATGAATGTGTCATAACAAGTTGGAATGGTTGCATCATGTACTAGGTGTCATCGCTGAGCAAAATAAAGGGATAAATCAAATCCTAGTTTGAAAAGTCAAACGGCAAGTTTGCTTGGTGCAGGGAGAGTAGGAAACCTACTTGGGGAGTAAGTCCCTCTCCCTCCACCGCCGGCCTTGGAGGCCGAGTTGGGGGAGGACTCCCTTCCCCTTGGTCGCGCCCTCTCACCTATAAAAGGAGGGGCAGGGCTGCCCCTCTAGACCTACACCTTGCACCCTCCAAACCCTAGCCCCAAGCCGCCGGCGCCACCACCTCCTGCTGCCGCCGCCTAGGGCACCACCAACTCGCCGAGTTAGGGTGAAACCCTAACCCTAGCCGCCGGCTGGGCTCCTCCCTTGGTGCCTCTAAACCCTAGATCACCGAGGTCTCTCTCATAGTCCACCATACTCTCCGGCTTAAGGCGAAGCCCTGCGAGATCTCCCCTCTACTTCCGGTACCACGCTGTCGTGCTGCCGGAATCACGAGGAGAGTGCTACAACTCCGCTGCCTACTGGAACAAGGGAGAGGAAGGTCTTCATCGAGTACCGAACGTGTGACCGACTGCGGAAGCGCTGCCGGAACGCAGCGCCGGAAGGATCGTCTACGCGATCTTGAGATCGGAAGTGTACGACTACATCATCCACGAGAATCTGCTCTCGTTAACCGCTTTGGATCTTCGAGGGTTAGTACTCTATTGACTCGTTGCTACAATCTAGTAGATAGATCTTGGCTTGATCATAGATTAGATCTTGATTGTGTGTTCATGCGATAGAAATGTTTTGTTTTCCATGCTACGAACCCCTACGTTGAGCACTAGCGTAGTGAGTAGTATTCGGTCCCACTGTATCGTAGTTTTCAGAATGGTTCTTAAAACCTTCTGTTTTCTTTGTTGTGGTGTGTGTTGTATCGGGTGCTATGAATGAATGAATGAAAAATCAAGTTGCTAGAAAATCTGAGTCAAACTTTTTTTTTTCAAAGACCCAAAAACTTTAGAAATTTCCCTCTTTTCTCATGATCTATCTCAATCTTCAGATGCCACGTGGAGGAAGTGGTTCATCCCCGGACCCGATGTTGCAGATTCTGCAAATGTTGACTTCTGACCGTAAAGCTGAAAGAGCGGAACGTCAAGCCAACCTCGCCACCCTTCAGCAGATAGCCCAGCTTGCCCACAACAACCAGGGCCACGGAAATCAGGACAACCATGGATCTAAGCTCAAGAATTTCCAGAATACCAACCCACCTGTTTTCACTAAGTCATAAGAACCCCTAGACGCTGATGATTGGGTGCAAACCATGGAAAATAACCTAGAAGTCGTCGGAGTGGAAGCCAACGAGAAAGTTCTGTTCGCCACCCACTATCTAGCCGGAGATGCCAGGGCATGGTGGAACAGTGTTCGCGCAATGACCGGAGGCCAGATGATGACCTGGGAAGAATTCAAGGTCAAGTTTAGCAGAACCCATATGCCACCAGATTTGATCAAGAGAATGAGAGACGAGTTTAGAGAGATGAAGCAAGGAAGGATGACTGTAGTGGAATACCGTGACAAATTTTTGTCATTAGCTAGGTATGCCCCGGATGAGATCGATATCGAAGCCAAGAAGAAAGAAAGATTCCTGAATGGTCTGCATGACGAGATGCAGACAGTGTTAGTCAATATCCCCTTTGCTGATATTGAAGCCCTTGTGGACTCTGCTATCCATATGGAAGGAAAGATCAACCAAGCCAATGAGAACCGCAAGCGTCGCATGATGCATCAACCAGGAACCCATCAGACCCCAAAGTATCGCCCCAACCCATCTCCAGGATTTTCCCCAAGAACCAACAGACCCCCGATGAACCGTCCTACCTATCCTAACCGTGGAAACCCTAGGCCCGGAGGAAATCACAACAACCCCGGCAACGCTAGAAATTTCAATCGTGCCCCACCCAAGTTCAACAACAACAATGCTACCGCCAACACCAACACTGCCCCTAGGACTGGAAGCAATGCTGTGCCTGTAGCAGCAAAGGACAAGTTGCAAGTGACTTGTTATGACTGTGGAAATAAGGGCCACTATTCCAACGAGTGCCCCAACAAGAAGAATGCTACCGCCCCCAATGCCAATGCCCCAGCTTAACAGCAGCGTCATGTTCAGCCGGGAAGAAGATTTGCCCCAGGGAATTCACTCAACCGCAACGGCCGTCTTTTTCTCATGCATGCTGAAGAAGCTCAGGAAGCGCCAGACGTCGTCCTGGGTATGTTTTCTGTTAATTCAGTACTTGCAAGAGTGTTGCTTGATTCTGGTGCATCGCATTCATTTGTCACCGAAGAATTTGCATGCACTAGTAAAATTCAACCAACCAAACTGAAGCATGTCATGATTGTTCAAATTCCCAGATCAACCACTAAGGCTAGGCAAATTTGCAAAGTCGTCCCTATCCGAATCCATGGCATAGATTTTTATGCAAATCTGATAGTACTTGGAACTAAAGGTTTGGAAGTAGTACTAGGAATGGATTGGATGTCCAAACATAAAGGATTGATTGACTGTGCCAAGAAAGCCATAACCATGACCAGTACTTCCGGAATATCAGTCGAGCATATATCTGAAACCTTACCTCGCCAATTCAAATGCAACAAGAGTATAGCCCAACCTACCATTGACCAAGTCCGGATAGTCTGTGAATACCCCGATGTATTTCCAGATGTTTTGCCCGGTATGCCCCCAGATCGGATATCGAGTTTATCATCGAACTAATTCCCGGAACAGGACCCATAGCCCAGAGACCCTATAGTATGAACCCGTCAGAGCTAGCAGAACTGAAGAAGCAACTGGATTCCATGCTGGAAATTGGATTGATTCAACCAAGTTCGTCACCTTGGAGATCACCTGTCTTGTTTGTGGATAAGAAGGATGGAGGTAACCGTTTGTGTACGGATTATCGGAAATTGAATGATGTTACCATCAAGAACAAGTACCCCTTGCCCAAGATAGAAGATTTGTTTGATCAGTTGACCGATGCCAAAGTGTTTTCTAAGATTGATCTTAGGACTGGCTATCATCAACTCAAAATTCGCGCAGAGGATATTCCAAAGACTGCCTTTACTACCAGATATGGATTGTACGAGTATACAGTCATGTCTTTCGGACTAACCAATGCCCCCGCTTATTTCATGAATCTCATGAATAAGATTTTTATGGACTTTCTGGATAAGTTTGTCGTTGTTTTCATCGATGACATTCTGATTTATTCCAAATCAGAAGAAGAACATGAGCTACACCTAAGGACCATTCTTGGAACCCTTAGAGATCATCAGCTGTATGCAAAGTTTAGCAAATGTGAATTCTGGTTACAGGAGGTAGGATTCCTCGGTCACATTGTATCAGCCGGAGGAATTGCCGTTGACCCTGCCAAAGTGAAAGATGTAGAAGATTGGCAACCCCAACCACTCAAACCCAAGTTCGTGCATTTCTTAGATTGGCAGGATATTACCGCAAATTCGTAGAAGGATTCTCTAGTATCGCTAGACCCATGACCCAATTGCTGAAGAAGGACAAGAAGTTTGAATGGACCGACAAATGTGAAGCAAGTTTTCAAGAACTCAAGGGGAGATTGATTTTAGCCCCAATCTTGATCATACCAGATATCACGAAGCCCTTCGATGTGTATTGTGATGCATCCAAGGTCGGTCTCGGATGTGTGCTAATGCAAGAAGGCAAAGTTATCTCTTATCTATCTCGACAACTGAAGCAACACGAGCAAAATTACCCAACCCATGACCTCGAACTCGCAGCCGTAGTTCTAGCCCTGAAGACATGGAGACATTACCTGATGGGAAACCGTTGTGATATTTATACGTATCATAAGAGCCTAAAGTATATATTCACTCAGAAGGAGCTGAATATGAGGCAGCGGAGATGGATTGAGCTAATCAAGGATTACGATCTGGACATTCACTATCACCCTGGTAAAGCCAATGTGGTAGAAGATGCCCTTAGCAGATTGCCATGCCGCTTGAACTCCATGATTTTGAAGGAGCAACCAAGTTTGCACAAAGAGATGGAAGATTTTCGAATGGAATTAGTAAGTGAAGGATTCTTGGCTAGCATAGAACTCTAGCCCACTTTGATCAGTCAGATTAAAGAGGCGCAGAAGGTAAATGCTAGTATTGACGGAATCAAGCGTCGTATCGGTACAGGCAAAGTACCTGGATTCATCGAGGACGAAGAAGGAGTTTTGTGGTACAAAGGACGCCTTTGTGTACCAGCAGATTCTGAGTTGAAAGAAGTTATTCTGAAGGAGGCTCATGATACTCTTTATTCTATCCATCCCGGAGGAACTAAGATGTATCAAGATTTGAAAGAGCAATTTTGGTGGCATATGATGAAGAGAGAAATCGGAAGCTATATCGCCAAGTGTGATATTTGTCAGCGAGTCAAGGCAGGACATCAAAGACCCGCTGGATTGTTGCAACCCTTGCAGATTCCGGAATGGAAATGGGATTCCGTTGGAATGGACATTATCACTGCACTGCCTACCTCTAGTAGGGGAAATGACTCTATCTGGGTCATAGTGGACAGATTGTCCAAAGTCGCCCATTTCTTGCCCGTCAAGACCACATATCAGAGTTCGAAACTAGCAGAGTTGTACATCGCTAGAATCGTTAGTTTGCATGGAGTCCCCAAGAACATCGTATCGGATCGAGGAACTTAGTTTACCTCGAGATTCTGGAAGCAAGTCCAAGAAGGTTTAGGAACCCGTCTAGATTTCAGCACCGCATATCACCCTCAGACCGATGGACAAACGGAGCGAGTAAATCAAATACTCGAAGATATTCTTAGAGCATGCGTGTTAGAATATGGATCCAAGTGGGAAGACTGTCTGCCGTTTGCAGAATTTTCATACAACAACAGTTATCAAGCCAGTTTGCAAATGGCCCCATTTGAATTCATGTACGGACGGAAGTGTCGCACCCCTTTGAACTGGTCGGAAGTAGGAGAGAGTCAGATTTTTGGACCCGACATCCTACGAGAAGCAGAGGAGAAGGTTCACAAGATTCGTGAGCACCTCAAGACAGCCCAATCCAGACAAAAGAGTTACGTCGACAAGAGACGTAGAGACCTCGCCTTCAACATAGGAGATTTTGTTTATCTGAAAGTGTCGCCATTGAAGGGAATGCAGTGTTTCCAACTCAAAGGAAAGTTAGCCCCCAGATATATCGGACCTTTCAAGATTCTGAACCGTCGAGGAGAAGTATCGTATCAATTGGAACTACCCGAAGAGATGTCAGCCGTGCACAATGTGTTCCATATCTCATTACTTCGCAAGTGTCTTGAAATCCCAGAGAAGACCGAAGTGTTCAAAAATATCGATCACCGAACCATAGAGATCAACGATGACCTGACCTATCCCGAAGTACCCATCCATATTTTGGAAGAAGCTTTTCGCACTACCCGAACCCGAAGCATCAAGTTTCTCAAGATTCAGTGGAGAAACCACACAGAAGAGGAAGCTACCTGGGAGCGCGAAGATCACATCAGGACAGAGTTTCCCGATCTCTTCAAATCCTAGGTAATCTTTTCGTCCTTTTTCAAATCTCGGGAAGAGATTTTGTTTAAGGGGGGAAGGTTTGTAACATCCCAAAAATATTGAACTTGGATCATCAAACTCTAATCATCAAAATTAGGGTTAACAAAAACTTTTCTAAATAAAATTATGAAAGCATGCATATGAGTATGCATTGAATTTGAAATTCTTTTGAACCACCTTGTTTGTGTGTTTCCTTGCTTGTAAAATGTTTCTTAGGTGAAATAAACATCATCTAAAACATTTCCCACACTTTTCCCAAAGACAAATAAAGCAAAACAAATAAAATAAAGGAATGGTCATTTTGACCAATTTAACTCCCATGCCTACTTTGGCTGTCTCAAACTTTCAGAACCTAACAGAAACTTTTCTGGATCTTTGCACCCCTTGATTGTAATCATAACAAAGTATCAAGGCCCACTTTGTGATCATCCATAAACTTTCAAATGCATAGTTTAAATGACAATTCAAAATTAAATCTTTATCATATGGGAAGATCCCACTTTTTCAAAAACCACTCAAACAAGCTCAACTTTCAAAACCCAAGCACCTGCAGACTCACCAGCACCAATCTAGCACACCCACCAAAAATCTTTTCAAAATTCAAAACTTGAATTCATGCGGCCATTTCATCAAACACTTGGCAGACACAAATCAAACAAAATCAAAACACTATAGTGTGCAATGTTTTGAGCCTAACTGGTTCCCTATCTAGCTCACAACCAGCTCAGTAGATCATATAGCAAGATTAACCAAGCACTAGCACCACTGTGAGCTTGCCAATATCAACAATGGTGAACAGCCGAAGCCACCCTTGCCACCCACATGTCGACAACAAGCTAGGGAGGAAACTAGCCGTGCCAACCTTGTCTGGGAGATCACCCATGCCTCATCGCCCCCTCTCGACCAGCCCTGCCTCGAAGACACCGACCAGAGCACCCAGGAACGCCGCGCCCGTGCCTCTGCCAACCGTGCCGAGCGTGCGCCAGAGCGCCACCCTCGACCGATGCCCACAGACCGCGCGCCGCCCTCGCCGCGTGCATACAAGATCGCCACCATCCCAAGAACACGCCAGACATGCCCATTGCACTGCCCGTGCCCCGTAGCCACCGCTCGCCGTCGAAGACGCCGCCTCTGCCGCGCAGAGCGTCGCGTGTTCCAGACCAACCCGCACCGCCCCACGTCTCGCCACCGTATCGTTGAGCATCGCCAGGGAACACCGCATCGTCCCCTACCTTCGCCCATGCCAATAGCCGTCTGTGCCATCGCCCCCGACGAGCTCACCGTGCGCCCCGTCGGTCCCCTCGCTCGACTACAAACAGAGGCCACCCCCAGCCGAATTGAGCACACCATTCTACTCCCCTATCCTCACTGATCGTGCCACACCGTTCCCGGAGCAAGGCGAGCAACACCTCGTCGGAATTTCACCGGAGCCCGCCGCCTCTGGAGAAGAAGGGAGCCAGCGGTTGGAGCCACCTCAGGAGGAGCCACCGGTACCAGGAGATTCGCCGTCGTTGACTTTGTCGTGCGCCCGCCTCGCCGACCCTCGCCTGCACCCCGATGAGCCCCCAGCAACCCCCACTGGCCGCGCTAGGTTTCTGTCTCGCTGGTGTTGCCCAACATCGACGATGACTCCCATCCGTTGGATTAGAACTAGATCGAATGTCCCACATCGCCCCGTACCGCTTCGCACCCCCTGTCTCACTAACGAGTGGGGACAGCCACTTAAACAGCCCGCGGAAGCGCTACGCTTAGCAGGCCGGCCCAGTATCATTTCCCGCGCAGCCCAGTTATTTGAATTAAACCTTTTTAATTTAATTTCAAACACACTTCTGTACCTAGTTTCAAAAATCAACCCAGGTCGATTCAGTGCACCAAATTGAATGAAACTAATTTTGTTAGAAAGGCCTGGAATGCTCAATCCAAGCCCGTTGGATTCAAGTCATTTAGATCTATAGATCACCCATGATAAAAATAACAAGGCAGAAGCTTTTCTGCATTCAAACATTTTTCAAATTTAAACCGTAATAGCTTTTGAGTTGATTCCAACTCTCAAAAATCACATTTAACCATATCTTTCAGAATATATAAAATATATAGGTTTACTTGCAGAAATAATGTTCAAGTAATAAAAGAATGCTACATAGGCATTTCTAGTCACTTTATTTAATTAAAATAAAAGGATAAAACCTTATTAAGTTGTGACACCACTTTAAATCATATTCCCATGGACTAAAATATGTGGTCATGATATGTGTCAACATGATCCCATGTTTGGTTTGGAGAATATTAAATCTTAAGTAGTTTTTCAATGAGTAGAAATTACTTTTCTAAAAATAAAAAGAATTAAACCAAGCCTTAATCTTGAAATGTTAGAGATGATGTTAGATCATCTATAGGACCCATTTGTGTGATGATTGCAAGTAGTTAAGTATTGTTTGGTGATTGTGTACCTCGTATTTATTTATAGACGCTAGTACCGACCAAGGATACAAGGAGGAAGGAGGATTCTACGAAGAAGAAGCCGAGGAGAACTTCAACCACTGCTCTGCACAAGGCAAGCTTTATTAACTAAGTGGACCAATGCAAGCTAACCCTTGCAAAATACCCTACTGATGCCACAAACCACTACTTGTTACCATGACCACTATATGCCTTAAGCATATGTGATCATATCCACTTGATAAACCAATCCTAGTTTTACTTGCAAGCTTCTTACTTTGTTTCTTTATCAAAGCTCTTACCTAGATTTTCCTAAGTGAATGGTAGATACTAGAAAGATATGTGAAGGTTGCATAAAGAGCATAAAATTTGGCCTAAGCTAGATAATCTTGATTTCATCCTAAGGCATGAGATTGAACTTAGTTAAAATTCCACTAGTTTACCACCCCTCAATCAGTGCTTACCCCCACTTGTAGATGCTAGTGCTAAGCATAAAACTTGACCAACTTTAGATGGGAATACTTGGTGGAAAAATTGTTATGAAAATCTTGGAATGATGGATCATTCTATTGAAATGTTCTGGACATGTGTTTCCGAACACCTGATGATTTTGGTGATGAAAATGTTGAGGCATGAGCCTTAGACCTTTTTAAAACTGATGGTTGTCTGGATACGATACCATTCCAATTTTATCGTACAACCACAATACCCGAAGATTGGGTAGGGCTTGACTGGAAACTTATATACCTTAGTATTAGTTCCCTCACGGCCAAGGTCTGAGCTGAGGCTACCTTGTGAAGATTGTCCACCTGTGCAGTACCCAAGATGACAGTTGGTCATGGTTGGGAGGCCAAATTCACAGGAGAGGTGCTTATACTAGGGCGTGTAATTGAAAGGTTAGGATTGATTATCCGCATACTGAGTATGGTGAATTCAGGATTTGTTCCTGACGGATGTATCGAATGTTGTGGTGAAAGTGTACAATCTCTGTAGAGTGTCAAACTATTCGAATAGCCGCGTCCGCGGTTATGGACAGTTGGAGTGGCCATACTGTCCCCCCGTCAGACTTTTCAAAATAACTTGCGAAATAAAGTGAGACTTTGACTTGACCACAACAGGGTTGTGATATGAAATACAAGTTCCCACTTCGGTGTTATAAAACCTTAACTAGCATTAGTGGGTTTCAAACTTAGTAGAGGTAAATCTGGCTTTTGCAAAACAACCCTAGAGCCTAGTGTCCTATTATCAAAAAACCCTTTCATTTGTTATTATTAGTTTGCGAGTACTTAAAGAGTACTCATGGCTTTGTCCCTGGCTATTCCCATGGCCAGACTATGAAGAGGAGTACCTGGAGGATGGACCCCAGGAAGGTTACGACAACTAGGATCATCTCCCATTGTCAGCATTGCCTGTGACCCCGAAGATGGAGCTTCGCCTACGCTACCGTTATTATTACGTATTCCGCTGCTTGATGTTGTATTAAAAACCGGATCATGAGATCCCTATTTGTGTAAGAACTTATGTACGGATTGTAATGAATGATGTACTATGGTATCCAATTCTGTTATGTCTCGCAAAAGTGGCAATCCTGGGATTGCGATGTATGGCATAACAGACATCTGGGATTAAAAATCCGGGTGTTGACAGTTTCTTTCTATATGATTGGAGCCGGAGAGTGATCCCTTTCCATCTACAAAATAGAGCACCGGGTAAAGAGGTTCAAATCCAAAAAATGTTCACCGGGTAAAAGGGTTCAAATTTAAAAAATGTTCACTGGATATAAAGGTTCAAACTTAAAAAACTGAACATTGGGTAAAAAAGTTCAAATTTAAAAATTATTCATCAGGTAAAAAATTTCAAATTTTAAAAAATGTTCACATAATTTCAATATAATGTTTATCGATGTGAAAAAAATTGTCTCGTTCATCATTCTGGAAAAAATGTTCATCAACCTGGAAAATGTTCATTGGTCTGAAAAAATTGCTCATCGGGATGTTCATAGTATTCTTGTGGCTACAAACTATGTTCATGTGTTCCACAAAAATTTCATACATTAAAAAAAATAGAAAAAAAAACATGAACACAATTGTAAAATGAAAAAATAAAATAAAAGGGTAAAACAATTCAGTGGAAAATGAAAATGAAAAACATTGAAAAAATACCATGATAAATTGAAAGGAAAGGTAGAAGAAAATCGTAAAATCAGAAGAAAGTAAAAAAATAAGGGAGGAGTAGCATGCGACAGTATGGAAGGAAAAAAATCGACACGAACAAGAAGTTGGGCCGGCCCATTCCGAGACTGGTGTGGGCGAGTCGCTGTACTATGACTCGCATTAAGCGGGCGATACTATAGTGGCTGCGCTCGGAACTGTTAGACTGGGCTAAACTGCCTCAGAAGGCAACTTGGGTTGGACCCGGAAGCCTGAACTGAACTAAAAAGTCCCGTTCTCCCATTCATAGGTGGCCCAGCTTGCATTATGAAAAAGAAGGTCCATCTTTTACGTAAGTGTCAAAACACGCTAAAAGAAAGTGAACATGTTTGCAAGATGCGAAATCAAGTTATTGGCATGCATCCAACTTGTTCCTTATACATCTCGAAAGAAAAAGAAAAACTTTTCGTTTTGATCGGTGTCTAAAGTCATATCCACTCTTTTGAGAGATTTGCAAAGTTGGCATTACCAGACTATCTTATAGGAGGCAGACAGATAGAACCCACATGTAATCTCCCTACTCAGAAAAGGAGGAGCAAATTTAAGCATCTGGACATAAACATGTACTTCCTCTGTTCTGAAATAAGTGGCTTAAAATTTTCTAGATTCACATGGAGAAAATAATTGTTCTTGTCGATCGAGATAAACAATCCTCGATCGATGTCAATTGATACGGTGGCGCACTCATCTAGCGCTACGCATGAGGCACAAACAAGTACCCCCTAGTTTTGAAAATAAGTAACTTGGATGTTTAGATTCACATGTATCTAGATGTGTGTTTAGATATCACTTATTTGCATTCGGATATACTACTTGTCCATATATTTTCGCAAGACACAAGGTGAGCGGGCGGGAAGACCCCAAAAGGACACATGTGTTATAAACATGACAAGTAATAAAACGAAGTATGATCAAACCACAAGCAAGGGACACAAGATTTAACGTGAAAAACCTTTCCAAAAAAGGCAAGGCGCCAGCCAGCGAAAGTTTACTATATGGGGAGTGTTCACACGATGCCAGGATTATCAGATACGACTTCTTCCAACCGGCGGTTTAGAAGAAACATATATATATAGGGGTGGAACCCTAGATCATCAACGATCCATATCGGCCCAAGCCTACCGGCGACGTGTCTCGCTCCGCTCGTCAGAACTTAGCTTTCTTATCGAATTTGGATCAAACTTCAACAACAGGAAACATCGTGCATAGAACACCTGAAAATTGACATTTCAAGCGAAGCATCTGAATATATTCCTTGTGTTGTGTGACGACGAAGCCGTTCATGTCATGCAGGACTGTCTATGAACGAACAAAAATTTAGTTTTGGCATCCAATGCTACTAGTATTATTTTGCCTTTTTACATTTCGGGTATGGTGGCCAGACCTCGTGTGATTTATCGTGGTGACATGCATGGGTGAGGCACATACCACCAGAAACTCAAAGTGTGTTATCCTCGCAAACAGTGAAACGTGACAAAGCTCGCACCATCAGCCTATCGCCATCGTCGGTGACTAGGTAAAGTTAATATCCAGGTATAGGCAGACACCAAGGACTGCCCATCAACAAAACGTTGGCAACGATCTAACCCGTAGATCGATCGACCAGATACAATGGCGAGCGTGCCTTTAGGCGGAAACGGATGGGTCGATTTTTTGCAGCTTGAAAAGAAGTGGAAGCAGAGGAAGATGCTGGGAGATGTGGAGAAAAGGCGGAGAGAGCAGGGCGTCGTTCATCGGGTGCTCGCCGTGACGTGAGAGCAAATACCCGATCGGAAACTTTACAAAGGCACGGACATATTCGTCCTCCCGTCAGGGGAAATTATTCGAGCGGAGAACTGTTCTTCGTCCCCAGTGGGGGCAGCCATGCACTAGCACTAGCTAGCCCCTCTATGTATGTGCGTTGCTATATGTTACCACGGCACTATTTTTTTTAGACACATAATTGCACAGACACACACACAGGAGATTGATTAGAGGATTGGATGGAATATATCGATGACACCAGTCGTACAGCAACATCCAACAAATCCCCGATCTGTACTTAACAGGGCGTGCCTGCCTGGGCCACACCGCCTCTATGATCTCCTGCTGATCGAACGGGTAGTCCTGCTGTACATTGCTGAACCAGACGATTGCTGGGCTCCATGAATATGGCCACATCTGAACAGGAAAGCCGAAACTCCCGCTGCTAACTGAAACCCGGTACGTCTGTCTATCCGGCCCCGTCTATCCGGGTAGCCGGTGAGCCACACGCGTAAACACGCCGACGCGCACGTACGCCCCCACCCACCATGATGATCCTCATGTACCAGAGACAGCCAGAGAGAGTGAAATTACCTGCGGACTTTTTATTCGCAGAAAGCCGACCGCCCTATCTAAATGTGGATACCATAAAGACGATGAGAAAAGGTGGACGAGAGAGAGAAAAGAAGTAAAGCTACATCATCGGCAGCAGCTACCTGTAAGAAGCTGAGTTCCATCACTCTCCGAGGAAAGCAGCAGCAGCAGCGACCAGCGAGCAAGCGTGCGAAAGTAAAACTCTCCTCCCAATCCTGAAAAGGGAGACGCATATAGGCCACATTAGCATTCTCCATCCAATATGTTTATCCACGGCCGGAGCACGATTGCATGCATGCATTCAGCAATCAGCACTGTGCCTGAGTGAGTGAGCGAGTGAGTGAAGTGGACCGCCTTGAGTTGATGTAAAGGCGGCATCGCATCGCGTGCCGATGATGCCTGGATCGCAGCATTTGACTGCGACGTGGGAGCACTAACCTCGCGCATGTAAAGTTTGGCCATTGTTTAGGCATTGACTTGTGTCGGGGCCAATCTGTAAACCCCATGATCGATGGCACTCGCAAGCTGGTACGCTGCATCTTCTGGGCCTGGATGGGTGAAGTGAAGCTGCTCGATCTCTCCTGGGCCTGGATGGGTGAGGGAGGGGTGCCAAAAAGGTGGCTAATTAAAAGTTGGCCGGATAAGATCAGGTCGATTGAATCATGTGGACTCTGACCCGGGCGGGGTATATGGATTCCATAATTGGCGAGGTTGGGAGTGGTTTGGTTCGTGCGCGTCTGATGATCGGCGGGGCTCTACCGCGCGCGCGCACGCACACGGCGTCGCTCGTTCGCGGTGATCGCCTCCACCCTTTTCGCGAAAGCGACGGCGCAACTGGGACGGCCGCGGCCGCGCGCGCGTCATCGAATTCGAATCCACCGGGGTCCGTCCGTGGAATTATTGGTTCGGGACGTAGTACGCGTGCTGTACGTACGCGTTCCGTGTTGTCGCGTGAAAACACTTGCGACGACGCGGCGGATTTGCGGAGGAGTGGGTTTAATTAGTTCGCTGTTGCCGCTGATGGGTTCCCATGTCGCGGGCGTGACAAGCCGCGATCAAGTCGGCGCGCTGCTTGCCGTTACATCGCTTGTCTGCAGCTTTTTTGCAATAATACTCGCATGATATTAGAAGCACTGTTTATTATTTATTTTTTCGTCAGACGTGATTCATTTTTCATCGTATACATCAATAACAAAACCTATCTTTCTCACAGAAAAAAAGAGAGCGAAAATAGATAGTAGAAAGAAGGGGCACCCATCACCTGACATGGATTTCAGGTTGAGGTAGTGGATCATTTTGCTGCTTTTGTGTTCGATCGCTACTCTTCGGAGAACCTTTGAGAGGTAAGAATATTTCTATCTTTTGTCGACGTCAGATAAAAAGAGCCTGAAGATTAAGAGGTTTTGCCTTTTCTTCGAAGAAAAAAGAGATTAATAAGAGGTTTCAGTGATCATTCGTTTCCAACTAAGAGCCAGCTTAACAAGCTCATGAATTAATTAACAGGGACGTTTCGCCACACGCCCAAACCTTCACCTAGCTACTCGTTTCCCTGTGCTTTCCATGGCCACATAGCATACATGGTCAAGTGATATGAATCAATGGGCTCGCTCATCCGTCCTGTTGCATGGCAAGCTAGCTTAGGTTAGCTCCAGATAATGGAAGAAGACAGCTTATCGTATTGTAGCCAGGCTTAATTAGCCCATCGGTCCATCGAATGCAAATAATCTAATCTGTCGGTATAGAAGTTGGACCGGTGACCACAGACACCTAACTGGCTGATTGAGCCAACTCTAATGCTTGGTCCCCTGTCAGAGCCAAGGATGCACTGCAACGACTGACTCCAACACAGTAGCCTTCGATTAGTAGTATATCTTGATTGATGGGCAAATTACATGCCAAGACATAATTAAGATACTCTTGATGTTTCGCTAGAACCATACATCCAGGTTACCGTCACACTAATACTTGTCATGTTAATTAGGTATATAAGCGACGCAAAAACTAAGGTGGTACTTTTTATATTATCATATTGATAAAGCATCCTCTTGCAAGCTAGAGAGCATTATGTCATGGATACTCCAGTGATCTTCAGATGAGCAGTCTGCTGAGACATGGACAACACACTGGATGGTACTCCCTCCGTTTGAGATTATCGTTTGAGATTATAAGTCCCGCGCGGATAACTAGGTTGGCAATTTGAACAATAAAATATAAATAATATAGCATAAAAATTATACCATTAGAAACTTTAGAGGTTATATTTTCTAATGGTATAACTTTTGTGATATATAAGTTATATTTTGTTGGTCAAATTAATAACCTAGGTATGCGCCTATAATCCCAAACAAGAGGGAGTACGCACGTATTTATGGATTTGAGGGCAAGAGTTTCTCTAATAATAATGGAGCTTTTGTTTGCTACTCCTTAGAAGGATTGATAATAGGTATGAAACAAAATAGACCACTTGCAAAAGTAAAAGCAGAAAGAAGAAGACCACGAGTCCATAGTGAGGACAAATAACTTCAGCTTTCATCAATCAATTGTCCAATCAGATGCTGCTGTTAGCTATAACATGGCCCGTTCTTTTTCTCTTCTTTTTAACATCTATCACAAAATGCTTTCTTTAAAGAAAAAGTCAAATTTGTTGAGGCATTTATCTCATTGTGCTCTAGGAGAAGTAATTAAAAAATTTATGGAACAAAGGATCCCATAAAATAGAATAAAGAGTAAACCGGACAAATACATACCTTTAGAGATCAATGTAACAAAAGCCCCGACTTTAAAGGCTTTGTAACCAAAAAAAATTCACTATAGAGTCTAATGATGACAAAAACTCCAAATATGAACATGTTTGATGGAAGAATAAATAAGCAACTGCAAATTAAAAATCAAAAGATCATTATTTTTAATCTCGGATATGGCGGGGAAGAAGGGGAAAGGTAAATCGAACTGTTTTGTAACATCCCAGGATTAGAGTGCGGGATTTAGATGTGTTCATTGCATTTATGCATAGAAAATCTGGAAAATTTTGACGCAAAATTCTGAGGTCACAAAGAGGTTAGAGTTCCTCTTACTCTAATGATTTTAGATTTATATCATCTAAGTGAGTGTGATAAATTTTGACATGACCTTTGTTGAATTCTTTGTTTCTTAGTAAGAGTATTCAAAAATTGAATATTCAAATGATATATTTGAATATAAAAAGAATATGAAATTCAATTATGATAATATAAATTGAATTCCAATATTAAATAAGGAATTGAATTATTGTTTATAAAATACAAATCTATTTTTAACTAACAAAATGAAAAATGAAATTTAATTACATTAAAACAAGAATACAATATTCTTTACAATATTTAGAATAGAATAAAAGGTATTAATATGAGTACAAGGATTATAAATTGAAATACAAGATAAAGCTTAACTTTATAAATTTAGGACAACATTACAATGTATCTTTACAAGAAAAGAATAAAAGAAAAATTACAAAATGATAAAAAGAAAATCCTAAAACTAAGCCTAAGATAAATCCTATACTATTTCTTCATCCTGTATATCTTCATTCTTCATTACAAGCAAAATAAAAGGCAAACAAATAATAAGATAAAGGGGTTAGTTGGGTTAGTGTTGCTCTCAGATTGTAATAGTGAGATGCACTTTTAGTTCGTCACCTTCAATGGCACAAGCTTTGCACTATGTGTGCGGCTATCCCAAAGTGTGTTTCGAATGGGCATGGATAAGACGATGCCTCCCTATAGAAGACCAGAAACGCTCTGGAGGGTCCATCTCGTAGAGCCGAGAAGATCTCACAGGGTACTCGCAGCGGATTGGAAGAAGTATATGTGTCGTACGATCGGCGTTTTGTAGCAGTGTTCTCGACTCGGCGGTGCTCTTGAGCTCCGTGTCTCAGTTTCCGAGGTGAAAATCCTAGGTTTGACCTCGGTGCTTGTACCTGGCAATGTTGGCTACCTAGTCATTTTCTTGTTGAAGGCCAGAGATTGATCCTTTTTCAGGGTGCAAACTCAGAACCTAACTATGCTTGTTAGGCCGGACGACGGCGGTGTTTATCAACTGTCACCTTCATGTAGGCGTCATTTTGGAGAAGCTTTTTCAAAGTCGAGGTGTCGTCCCCACTGGTGGATTTTGCTCTACGAGTCTCTGATTGTCCTGGCCGGGTCTTTATTTCTTCTTCTTTCTTGTTTCTTCTTTTTGTTTTCGGTTGTGTGCATCCTTTAATGTCTAGACTTGCTCTAGTCATTATGTTGTTGCAGATGCTGGGTGTAGTTGATATCATTTTGACATTAATATATTCCCTTTACCCAAAAATATATGTCTCCCTTGTTTTTTTTTTTTTGAGGAATATGTCTCCCTTGTTGTCGGCCGCCGTTGATTGAACAACCTTCCCTCTAACCCTGAAGACGAATGAGAGGGAAGTCGTTCTTCATTTCAAAATGCAAGTGTTATCTAATAATAAAAACAGCCATTATTCGTACGTTTGCAAGGTTTACTACCAGTACTGCATTCTCTCGCCTCGTGCTTTGGTGTTTGTGATGAAAAGAAATATGGTGTGGATATGCATGCGCCTTTCTAATTGAAACTACCAGTACTATCAAATGTGGAAAGCATGGCACGATAGTGCTATCGGAGAGTTGCGGTTCGCCACGGCATATCTATAGATGCTAAAAGGGCCGATCATGCGCGCGAAAGAAAGGTAAAAGATGGTACCAGTTCGGATCATGTCATCTCAACTTTGTCTCCATCTTTTTTTTTCCCCGTCCGGGAGAACTTTGTCTCTATCCTTACCTTGAACGAAATGCATCCTCTCGGTTCCACGGCTGTGAATGAACCGCTGATCCCCGCTGGTACATGCATATACACGATTTACTCCCTTTTTGGCCGGCATTTACGACGTGCAGTTCATATACTGGGAAGAAGATTCTACGAACTCGCGCGCCGATCACGATTTGTCTTCCTGTCGTCGATCGTTGGCCGCGGTTTGATCTGTACGTGTATATGTTGGGTGGACGGCCGGCATCGGTCGTCCTAGACTATATGCATGTGTGATCACCATCACGACGATCTTGGTGGTGATTCTGTAGGAGCGGCCATTTTCCAGCAGATATTATTTCGGTTATCTGCAGGTGCTGTCCAGTGCACAGTGTACAGTACTGCAGATGATATGGCTCACTGCATATGCGCGTGCAGAGACCGGCCGTTTGGGAAAGCATTAATCGTATTGTCAACCTAACGTGTGGTCCTCGGGCATGATCGTGTCGAGGGGGGAGGAGGACGGTGCGCGCGGCCGGCGTCATGCCCCTTTCTAGTACCGGCCGGCATCCGCATTGCTTGCAGAGGTTCAGTGCATTGCGCACAGCAAACTGTCGACCAGAGGTTCAGATGCATGCATGGCTCATGCTCATGCAAAGGTTGGACGATCACATTTTTTCAACCCACACGAGGGTGGTGCTTTTGGTGCTTGCTAATGTGGTCTCTGACATGGAGCGACTGGCGCATGCGCACGGGGGAGCAGGCGATGGATGCAGGGATAGTGTAGGATGCGGCAGTGCGCCGTCGGCTTTGCGCTGAACCCCAAATTATTCTTGGGTCGCCTCCTAGTCCTAGTCCTAGCTAATCGGTGCTCTTTTGACTGTTCGTCTTATGCCAAACCACTGCATTATTATGCACGCCCACTGTGTCAAGCAAGTGTCACCCTGCCCTCGAAGGGAAATATTCCCTCGAAATTATTAAAGCTCGGCTAATGCTGGTTTCGAATTCTTTGGAAGGAGAAAAGTCTCGCAGCTAGAGATCGAGTTCTTTGCCTCTCGCCTCCTGACATGACATGTTTACAAACTGGCCACTTGCCGTCCACTGTAGAGTCGACAGCGCAACGTCATGACGCTAGAAACAAGTGACATTTCTGGAGGAGATCGAAAGAAGTTCAGGGAGATTTTTTTTTTATCATCAGCCAGTATCAGTACTACGTACCAAAGTTCTCTCACGCATCGCTTTCGCCTGCTACCGCGCGGCACATGCGAGCGCACAGTCAAAGCACTGTGTCCGTCCCATTCATCGGTCACGCCCCCTCCTAGACTAAGCAGGCTCGATTAGCACAAAACGTTGGCGCAAGCGGACGAGAACAGCCTCTCCGTCTTCGCGAGTCCCAACGGAGATCCACGCGCCTCCCTCGTTGTGCAATCTTGTCTTTCTTGCCGACTGCATCCGACTCTGGCATATCTACCATGCACCGTCCCCGTTCAACGACATGCTAGCGACGCATGTTCAATTCACTTGTGCAATGGTCAAATCCAGACGTGCCACGTGGCTATACGTAGGTAGAAGAAAGAGAACCAAATCGTGTCCTAATGATTTATTTACTCTCTCGTTCTGTAAAGATTCAGCCAATCTCAAGATTTTAGTTTGCCAAAATAATTATAGATGAATACGAGTAACATGACGTAAAAACTTATAAAAATGCATCTGGAATTTTAGCATGAATCGTAATGATATTAGTGTCACTCAATTATTTTATTGGACACAAACTAAGTTGCACTCCAATGTAATCCGCGTATATGTGTATCAAACTTAAATTTATGTGCATATGTGGATATACCGAGTCCCAAATATTGAATGAGAACACGCAAAAGCTTTGTGTGTCGTTTGCATTAGAAAGAAGAGGATAGAGTCCACAGTTACAACGTTTCCAGCATTGGAAGATGCAGTGACATAGCCATGAAAGCAGAAGGGCAAAAAATTAGGGTTTGACCGGGGTTTTATCTAGGTGAAATCTCTCGATCATAGTCACTCTCCTAGCATCCCTCTAGTCCATCAGGACGGGACTTCTAACCTTCATAACTCCTCAAAACAGACTTTTGTCCTGATTTATAAATAGCACCAACAACCGAGTTCCAACCATGATCCAAACACAACGCAAAAAAAAGAGAACAAATAACGTCCGCTAGAACCACATCACAGCAAAGCCCAAAAGGGGGAACAAAAAAACAGGATCGCGCGACTGCCTCATAGATGAGCTGCTCAGGGGAGAGGAGGACTTGCATAGTGGTGTGCCACCACCCTCAGGGCCTGAAGAGTGACGTCCAAGTGCTCCCGGTCCCGCTGCTTAGATAGCGTGTACCACTGTAGAAGAGGTGTCCCCTCGTATCGGTAATGTTTTTCAGGAACTCACCGAGGCAGGCCCAGAGACCGTCGGACAAATCTCCACAGAAAACTGGGCGGCAGAACATGTGAACATTATGTAGGCCCCCGTTTCTGATGTCCCACATAACGGGCATAGCCCGTCGCCGGGGCCATTCCGCTTGGCCGCGTCCATATAACTATGGTAGAATTTGTCCGAAAAAAGTAGCATCTAGTTGTGATCTGCTTAGGCTTCGAAAAAATTCCTAGGTCCGCCACTCGACTCGATAGATAGGCAAATGGCGACCCATGAGCTATCGTGGACTCAAGGGAAATTGTGTCTTGGAGCTAACATCGCG
The DNA here is from genome assembly GCA_916181665.1 of Avena sativa. NCBI lineage: Eukaryota > Viridiplantae > Streptophyta > Magnoliopsida > Poales > Poaceae > Avena > Avena sativa. The sequence continues at coordinate 357,624,810 of OV702295.1, forward strand.
TCTTCTCCAAGGTGAATTACCATGTTCTAAACGGAAGTAGTATGGCCTTGTGTGTAGACATTGTACTAGGGAATTCTTTTCCACCGTTTTCTTTTTGATGAGGGTTTTCTCCACCGGTCAAGACGATGACTACGAAGGAGCTCACGCGTACGTCCAGCCGAACCATCCAAAGGGACGCGTCGCGCTCTGATCCTGTAGCACGGGCGCGACGAACCTTATGACACGTCGCTCACGAGTCTATTGTACACGACCCATTCCGTAGCCCCCACACATGAACCCAACGACTCCCCTTCCTCTACGCGCGCTCACTCTCAAGGCAAATGCCGTACGTACGTGCACTGCTGATTACCCTAGTTTTTCGTCAGGCAAGTACGCAAGGACGCGAGCAGCACGAAAAAGAATCGCATTTCATTTCACTCACTCACACACACGCGCGACTCGATCGCACACGTACTGATTCCGAGGAGGCAGCTAGCTGAACCCGTTTCCGTACGGATCGTGGCAGAATTTTATAACGCTGGTGACGCATCCTACTACATTCCTACTAGTACCCGAGATCGACGCGACCTTGACCTTACACGTGCCGGGAGTGGAGGGCACACGTGCAGGGGCCAGTCACGGGTAGTTTTCGCGTCTCCTTCGGTTCCGTGCCGCTTGGCCTTGGTCCAAGCTGCAGTGCTTTTCTGCTCTCTGCACGTTCCATGAACTGCAGGCAGGGAGATCGACCGCTCTGCTGTGGTTCCCGGGATCTGAGCGCTGACAAGCCTCGCTGCGCAGCGTGAATAGTTTTAAAAACCGGACAGTTGAGTGAACCAGTGAGCCTCAGACCAATGGTTTAATCGGTTCGATGGCCACAAAAAATCGTTCTTTTTAATTGAAATTTAAGCAAATTACAGAATAAAATAAACATAAAAGGTATATATAAGTGTACATTTCAATAAGTATTCAAATGGTATTGGGCTTTATTTGGCCATATTTCTGCCTAGCATAGGATGGTGAGTTTGATTCCTCCCACAACATCTTTCCTTGTTTTTTAGTGTTTGGACCGATGCCCCTTAAAAAACCAGTAAGACTATCGGTCCAGTTTTTTAATTAAACCTTAGAATCGGTCCGGTTTATAAAACTATGAGCGTGATCGTCCAAGGGTCCAACCAAGGTGCACGTTTCAGGCCACACCCCTTGGGGTTTGGGGTGTGTGTGGGGGTGGGGGGGTGGGGGTTGCTTATCCATAAAAGAAATGTGCACGTTGGCACGCGGTCTGTACGCTCTACCAGAAAACTCTAATTTGCCGCAAATTACAAATACTCGGCCAAGCTATAAAAAATAGGGTGTTATAAGCGAGATCCCTTCAAAATTCCAGCTCTAATTTATTTCAAGATTTCTAGTGTAAAATGACAAGATTTTAGAAGAATTTTGACGGAATCTCACTTAACACCTTAATAAAAATGACCCGCAAAAGACCTTTAAAGTGTTACACACGGAAAAACCCGACTCGGTTTATGCCTCGTTTGTCAAGTTTTTTTTTGCAAACTCCAACCTGAACGCTGTCGCCGGGCGCCCCTAGTGGCAGAGGAGCCTAGTGAGCAACAGGTCGCAGTAGACGCCGAAAGGAGCATGATGCTCTCAATATTTTCAATGGAATTCAGGCAATAGCTTCAAACAACCTTCTTGGGGAAATAAATAGTATGCTCTTTATCATCAATGTTGAATGTTACTTTTCCTTGATTACAATTAATGACAGCACCTGCAGTATTAAGAAAAGGTCTACTAAGAATAATAGACATATTATCATCTTCAGGCATTTCAAGCACAACAAAATTAGTCAAAACCAAGCAATTATGAGCTACTTGAACAGGAACATCCTCACATATACCAACAGGAATAGTAGTTGACTTATCAGCCATTTGCAAAGATATATCACTTGGTATCAACTTTTCTAGCTGGAGTCTCTTGTAGAGAGAAAAAAGCATGACACTAACTCCAACTCCCAAATCATAAAGCAGTTCTAACATAATTATTCTTAATAGTGCAAGGAATAGTTGGTATACCTGGGTCACCAAGTTTCTTTGGAACCTTAACATTGAAGGAGTAATTAGCAAGCACAGTAGAAATCTCCTTATTAGGAACATTTTTTTATTAGAGACAATGTCCTTCATATACTTTAAATAAGGAGGCAATTTCATAGCATCAGTCAAAAGAATTTGCAAAAATAAAGGTTTCATCCACTCATAAAACTTGTTGTAGTGTTCTTTCTCCTTTGAATTGTGTTTCTTACCTAGAAAAGGCATAAGTTTCTGCACCCAAGGTTCTCTCTCTTTACCATGTTTATTAGCAATAAAATCTTCCTTAGTGTACCTAGTGTTCTTAGTGTGCTTCTCAGGTTCTTCCTCACCTTTCTCCTTATCAGGAGTATCATTTTTATCATTACCACTCTCAGTTTCAGCATCAGAGACACATATACTATTAGGATCTATAGTAGGTTCAAATGGTTCCTCGACTACTTTATGTTTATTTTTCTTCCTCTTATGAGAACTACCACTATCTTCACCTTGTTGGGAATCCTGCTCTATTCTTTTAGGATGTCCTTCAGGATATAAAGGATCTTGAGTAGCTATACCACTCCTAGTTCTAATTCCATAAGCATGTTTATCTCCTGAAGCATTAACTAGCATATCCTTTTGCACCTTAGCAAGTTGATCAAGTTGAGTTTGAACCATTTAAAAGTGTTTACAAAGCATTTTAATATCATTAGAAATTCTTTCCACAATATCTTTCAACTCATGGATAGCTCTAGAGTTTTCCAATAAATGATTTTGAACTTGTTTATTAAAATACCCTTGCTTAACAATAAATGTGTCAAGTTCCTCTAAACATTGATCAGGAGGCTTACCATAAGGAATATCACCTTCATCAAAGTGTTGGAGAGAGTGTACCTTAATAGTAGATGAGTGGGAAATTGGCTTACATAATTCTTCTATAGGAGGTAGATTCTTCACATCTTCAGCTCTAATACTTTTCTCCTTTAGACACTTCTTAGCTTCCTTCATCACTTCATGATTTAATGCAATAACTCCCCTCTTCTTTGTTGGTGGTGTTGGAATTGGTTCAGGAACAACTGGTTCGGGAGTAATAGGCTCAGGTGTATTTAGCTCAGTTGAAGTCCAATCATCATAATTCTTTCTTATTTTAGTCATTAATTCTTCAGCATCTGTAGGAGTCCTTTTCCTGAAAACACAATCAACAAAGCTATCTAGGTAGGTCCTAGAATCATCAGTTAGTCCATTATAATAAATATCAAGAAGCTCATTCTTAGATAATGGACATCCAGGATGTGCATGAATCAAGGCACAGAACCTTGTCCATGACTCAGGCAATTTCTCTTCTTCCCTGTTTAAAATCAAAAAGTCTCTGCAAAGCAGCATGTCTAGCACTGGGAGGAAAATATTTCTGTAAGAAAGAAGCAATCAAACAATCAGGGCTATCAATGGAACTAGGAGGTAATCTATTAAACCAAGCCCTAGCTTATCCTTTTAGTGAAAAAGGGAAGATCTTAGTAACAAAGTACTTGCGCATCTTAAAATCATCAGAGAATAAAGTACTCATAGTAGAAAGCTCATTCATATGAGCCACAACACTCTCATTTTCAGTCCCACAGAAAGGTTCTTTCTCAACAATGTCTAAATAAGATAAATCAAGAGAGAAATCATAATCTTTATCTTTAATATCTATGGGAGATGTGGCAAACTTAGGATCAGAGGATAGCTTAGGAATAATAGTACGTCTAGCAAGGAGACTCTTAATAGCACTAGTATCATGCGTGTTTCGGAACTCTTCAACAAAATCATCAGTAAACTCATTGTAGCCATCATTAATATCATAACTCTCACTAGACTCAGGTGAGCTAACAGGTGTAACAGTGTCTTCACTAGGAGTTTCGGTATTTCCTAGACTAGCCATAGTAGCATCTAGAAAAGGACCTAATGAACCACTCGCATCAAGCACAGTAGAAGTAACATCATGAGTATCAAAAGCAGTTTCAGACTCAGCAGTAGTAGCAGTGTGTGTAGCATGTGTATGTGGTGGTGGTGTAACAAGCTTACTTATAACAAACGGTGAATCAAGAGCAGCATAGGTGTTTAGGACTGTATCTCTTCTTGTAGTGGATGGTAAAATAGGGAACTTTCCATCACGAGACTTCCCCATGATGAAAGGAGTAGCAGTGAACAATAATAGATCCAAGTGAACTTACAAATAAAGCTATGCTCCCCGACAATGACGCCAGAAAATAGTCTTGATGACCCACAAGTATAGGGGATCGCAATAGTCTTCGCTGGTATTATTACCCAATTTATTGATTCGACACAAGGGGAGCCAAAGAACACTTGCAAGCCTTAACAACTGAGTTGTCAGTTCAGCTTCACCTGGAAATAGTTCTTGCTCACAAAAGTTTATCAGTAGCAACAGTTTGGTAGTAGCAACAGTAAAGCAACAACAACAGTGAAACAGTAGCAATAGTAACAGTAATAGTAACAGTGGGATTCGAGTGCGGTAGGAATAGAGATGGATGGACGGGCGTTGCATGGACGAGTCTAAACATGTAACTTCAAGACATAGGGCATTGCAGATAAATAATAACAAACATCCAAGTATTAAATAATAACAAGCATCCAAGTATCAAATATAGTCATACGTGCTCGCAATGAGAACTTGCACAACATCTTCTATCCAGCCAGCCCGTGGCAGCGGGGCCTCTAGAGAACTACTGGCAATTAAGGTGCTCCTTTTAATAGAGCACCGAAGCAAAGCATTAACACTCCGTGAACACATGTGATCCTCATACCACAACCATCCCCTCCGGTTGTCCCAATTATTGTCACTTTGAGGCCTTTGGATCCGGACAATGATATGTGTACACAACTTGCAGATAAGATCACAAACAATATTATCATAATGATTCAATAATAAGTTCAGATATGAGATCATGACACTCGGGCTCTAGTGACAAGCATTAAGCACAACAAGTTGCAACAAATTCAAATAGCACTAATAGAGATACTAGCCACTATGCCCTAACAGATCTTATTCGATTACATGATAGAACTCATCCAATCCCTACCATCCACAAGCCTACAGTGGGGGATTACTCACTCATGGATGAGGGAAACATCGATGGTTGATGGAGATGCGTTGGTGATGACGATGGCGATGATCCTCTCCAAATTCCCCGTCCCAGCAGGGTGCCAGAACGGAGTTTCTGGATCCGAATCTTGGTTTCTGGTGGCGGCGGCGGAGCGGAACTCTTTCTGGAAAACTATCGAACCCCCCTCGGTTTTTAGGTCGAAAGGCAACTTATAGGCGCAGAGGGAGGCCGAGGGGGTGCCTGGGGTGGCTGCACCCCCTCCAGGTGCGGCCAGTGGTGGGCCCACGCCTGGGGTGGGTGTGGGGCCCTCAGGCCTCCTCTCTGTCTCGTCTTCTGGCTCCGTGGATCTTCCGGTGAAATATAATTTTTGGCATATTTTCCAGGATTTTGCCTGATAGTTGATTTTCTACACAAAAACAAGACACCAAGGTAATTCTGCTGAAAACAGCGTCAATCCATGTTAATTGTATCCAAATCACACAAGTTTAGAGAAGAAACAATAGCAAAGTGTTCGAGAAAGTAGATACGTTTTGGATGTATTAGAGCAGCTTGGAGACGCAGACACGGGTAGCACCATCAAGAGGCCTGGTGTTGCATGCAACAACTCTGATGGATAACACAACCACCGGAGGGCACCATCGTAGAGTATCACGATTGACACCAACTTGGACTACGAACATTATGTAAGCAAAATCGAATCACCCATTCAAACGCATTTCCTTGGCAAGCAGCTTAGGGTGGAGGGAGGTAGAAAGAAATGTGCTTACTTTTGTGAGGGAGGAGGCCTTCAGAGCATCATCTCCCGCGCCAGTTGGATTTGCAATAGTTCAGGTGGAGGCAGTGAGCCTGCGAAGACCACCACCTGGTGCAGGAAATAGGTTGGCAGTTGTAGCTTGGGGAGACACCATTAGAGCAATGAAGGTCACGACTCAGGAGAGGAAGAAGAGCCATACATGGCCCTCCTCCCTTGGCTCGCTCTCCCTACCTCGGTTGTCCAAGGAAAAAAGCGCAGGAGAAAGGGAGAACTAGGGCCTCCCATGTTTGTGGCTGGCTCTACCGATCACCAGGAGGCGGAGGAGGGTTAACCAGGGCAAGGCGTTGGCTCGAAAGTGGGTCGGGCGAGAGGGACAGGGATTGAAGGGGGAGGATGGATGTGAGTTTGTGCCAAAGGCAGGAGGAAGGTATGAGGCCGGCAATGGGTTGGATCAAGATCAAGAGGGGGTAGAGGGGATTCAGAGGAAGCATTGGGACACGAGGGAGGTGGGTCTATATAATGGCTAGGTGTGGTTGGATATGGACTAATGCTGACCTACTAGTGATGAGGTGCCAGGTCATCGATCTGCGACATCCTCCTCCCGTTCTCCATCTCATCCATCCGTCCATCCATGCTTTTCAGATCCAGCAACCTAACTCCATCCGGATCTGGATGGCACATCTTTGTCAATTCATCAAAGCACTTTTACCACATTTTTAAGCTCTAGAAGAAATACAAAAATTTAAGACATGCGAATTAGATCCTTTCATCTATAATATATTCAAAAAATTATAAACATAGATTTTAACGAATAATTAAAAAAAACTTGACAAAACACACTATCATCTCTGAACATCCATGACTTCCAAGACAAACAATCATGTTCATGGACATATATGTGACATAGTTTGTGATAATGTTCTCATATGTGTTATAAATGTGCACATTGGCATGACAAACAAAGTTGTCAAAGGGATTTTCTATTTTTTGCATGGAAAATGACATTCTATTTTCTAAGCACCCATAATGTTTCTTTTGTGAATCAACTACTAATAATATCGTGCAAAATGGCATTACCCACATTTTATAGACATTTCCAACTTTTCTGGATTTGCGAACTTTATAACCAATTTTTTCAATTTTGTAGAAAGTAGATCATATTTGTGAAGGAAATATCCCCTAGAGACAAATAATAATATGGATTATTATCATATTTTATAAAGTTTATGATTAAGTTTTACATCATGTTATAACTGTATTGATTGGAAAAGTCAATGCACGTGTGATATACAAATACCCAGGAGTTCCTAGTGAAACTCTAGTCATTGGTTTATTGGTCAACAGATGATCAAGGTTTCCTAATCATGTTGGTGCCTCGGCCCCAATTGACAATGGAGTATCTCATTGGAGAATGAGATGGTGAATATACCCTATCTAAGCATTGTAACTCGATCATATCACGAAGTTTAGGTTATGATGATTAGGAAACATAGTGACTTGTTCCTTAGACCGCGAGATCATATTTAATAAGTGTCACCCGAGAATACTTTGATAGCATCTAACGCCACTCGGTGGAACGGTGATCATAACGATGTGTTTGGGTATTAGGAGGGGTAGGTAGAGGCATATGCGGAAAGAGCGGGATTTGTCCATCCGCGTGACGGAAGATACTCTGGGCCCACTCGGATGAGTTATATCCATAAGCTGCGTAGCTTGTGACTAGGTTACGAGGATATCACTTATCGGATCAAGTAAAGAAGCTATTGTCGGTAACAATGTTAAACCCGACATGGAGATGTTGTTGATCAAGGTCGTGAAGCTCCTCGTAAGTCACCCTTGCTCCATCATCATGCAGTAGTCCGGCTCACGACATCCAGGATGCCCCAAGTTGCCCTCGAAAATAACCGAGGCACGCGGAGATGATGGCTCTGAAGTTCACTTCGAAGGAAGCTAATATCCGTTGGAGAGGTACAACGATGTAATGCTCACTTTTAGAAGTGGTAGCAAAAAACAGGTTCTTTCCTAGACAAAGAGTAGCACTGGAGTGGAACTGGTGCAACACTACTGCTCCTGGAAAGAACCAAACAACATGGTATGAAAAAATCAATAACTTGAACATACGGACTCCGATTTTGGTAAACTTAGGCTTGTTTCGAAGATAACAACAAGATATAAATTTTATGTAAAGAAATATCATATTACAACAAGGGAAAATAAATCCAATATTGAAAGGTTTGACCTCTCTAAAAAGACAAACTGGTAAAACCTCAATAAGATTTTCATTTGAATCAGTTTTGATGAACATGAGCTTGTCTTAAAGATAACCGGAAGCTCTAAAATCTCACATATATAAAATAAAAATAATAACCAAGAAATATGATGCTAAGAATGCAAATGTTTGAGATCTCTACGAAGGATGTGGTCAAGTTACTCACTCAAAAGACCCTCTTGATATAACGATTATCTGTCCTATAATCCGGTCTATCAACCAACTCCATGAGACCAGTAAAATAGAAAACCTATCAAAATCATACCTTTGACTTGCGTGTTTCATTTGAGATAGATGATGACTATATTTTCCACTTATAGTTGGAACACCTTTCTTGATTGCCCTCGCTTGAACTTGCTTGATAAACACTTGTGAAATTCTCCGCCACATTCCATTATGATATAAACTCTTCTTTGTGCATGTTTCTACACATCCATGATCACCATAAGAACGACAAGCTTCAAACACATGATCTTATTGATGTAGCAATGAGTTGATGTAGGAGCGCTTCGTTGGGAACCCCAAGAGCAAGGTGTGAAGCAGCACAGCAGCAAGTTTTCCCTCAGTAATAAACCGAGGTTATAGAACTAGTAGGAGGAAGGAAACGTCATATAGGTGTTGCAAGCAACACGGAGACCTGCACAACACAAACTCAAGACTTTGCCCCAACAAATCAGTGAGGTTGTCAAGCTCACCGGTTTGCTGTAACAAAGGATTAAACGTATGGTGTGGAAGGTAACGGTTTGCAGCAAGTAAACAAGTAACAGTGGAGGATGTATCAATGGTAAAGATTGGACCGGGGTCCATAGTTCACTAGAGGTGCTCTCCTTAGATAAACAACATGGCATGAAGGGTAAACAAATTACAGCAGGGCAATTGACAGGAACTGAGCAAGGCATAACAATGCAATTACTAGTCAGAAAGATCCTATGAGATTTGATTGGGAAATACAACAAGATACATAGACCGCCATCCAACTGCATCTATGACTAGAAGTCCACCTTCAGGTTATCATCCGAACCCCCTCCTGTATTAAGTTGCAAGCAACAGACAACTGCTTTAAGCAAAGTGTGTAAGGTAAATAGTCCATATTTTCCATGAACAAGAGACCGTTGTTTTCTCCTAGTGGCAACATCACATCTACAACCGAAGAGATTTCTGTCACTTCCCTTGGAAACTAGAGGCATGAACCCACTATTGAGCATAAATACCCCCTCTTGGAGTCACTAGCAACTACTTGGCCAAGATAGCTACTCACAATGGAGAGCATGCAAGATCACAAACAACACAGACATGATAGAATCATAAAGACAAAACCATTAATCAAACCAACATAATAATCTCAATATCCATCGGATCCCCGCAAACACAACATGCATGATTACAAATAGATTAGATCTTGATCATGAACGGAGCTCACAAGATCTATACATGAAAGCACAAAGGAGGAGATACAACCATCTAGCTACTACATGGACCCATAGTCCAAGGTGGAACTACTCACGCATCATACCGGAGAGAAGGCCTCCGGGATGATCTCCCCTCCGGCAGGGTGCCGAGAAGAACTTTAGATCCCCCCGATCTAGGGACGACGGTGGTGGCGGATACAGACGGTTTTGTGGAGATCGGGTGCTTAGGGTTTCTGCATAGGGGCTTTTTATAGGCGAAGTGGGAGACTGAGGCAGCGTCCAGGGTGCCCAAACCCTAGCCAGGCATGGGGCTGGGCCCACCCGCGCATGGGTTGGGTCTGGCCCCTCCGGCTCTCCTCTGGACTTCTTGTTCCCCACGTAAAGTAATTGACTTTGACGTTTGTCCCGTACAATTCCGAGAATATTTTTTACTAACTTTTGTGAAACCAAAAACAGCAAAGCAGGCATCTGGAACTGTTGCAACTTGTTAGTAGGTTAGTACCAGAAAACATGTAAAAAGCACCTCAAAGTGTAGACAAGCAAAGCAAAGTAGAAACAAAACAAGCATGGAGCATCAAAAATTCTAGATACGTTTCCAACGTATCAACATCCTCAAGCTTAACTCCTGCTCGTCCTCGAGTAGGTAAGTGATAAAAGAATAATTTTTGAGGTGACATGCACCCTCACAATAAAGATCTAACTATTTGCAAGCATTGAAAGCTGGGATAAAAGAACTCTAAACATGTGCATGAAAGATGGAGTTCTAACAATAGGACATAGTAACTATGCATGCAACATGACAAGCTACAAACAAAGATCATGAATAACATGCATTGAAAAACATTTGTTTGTTTCACATACATAAAACATAGCATAGTGCCAATCAGCTTGTCCCTCATAGAGTAGCAATATAGATGCATAGGACACCTTCAAAGTTCACAAGGGTGACTAGAAACAAGTAACACAAGAACAAGTAATATCACAATATGCATCAATTAATAAGCTTTGGAACACTGCACACAGAATGACAACTATGCTCTCTTAATGGTGCCTAAAGGTAGAATGTGGAGACTCAATAATGTGCCATCAAGTTTGTGAGAGCTTTAATCACTAAGTTTTCACATAACAAAATAGTTTTTAATTGGAAGATAGTTGAAAACAAGAATATACTTGGAATGGTGTAACACACCATGCATAGGAGTTTATAGTGGACACTTTGGAATAACTTGGTTTCTTGGGAGTTGGAGGCATGAGTAGAACTTACTCATACAAGTGGAGGATAGCAAAAGACTGGGAGCAACCAACTAAGAGAGCATTAATGGCCATAATTATGCAGTGTAACAAAGCATACTAATCAAAGCAAAGAGTGGTAGATCATAGAGGCTAATGGTGACTTGTCATAGTCATAACATGGTGTGAGCATGTGCCAAGTCAACCCGAGCAAAGCATCAAAGGAGAATACCACAATACTATGCTTTTGCATGCTAAAACAACGCATAATTTCTTCAAGGCACACTAAGAAATCCCAATTGTTTGGAACAATACATGCTACACCAATAATCACTAAGCATAATGTCAAAACAACACCTAGCATGTCATGGTAAAGTCTAAGTCACAGTTAATGCAAGCTCCTCTTGCACTTCAAGCAAGAACTTACTACTCCTTTCCAACACCAAGCAAACTTATTTGAAAAACAACACAGCGAGAACGGGGGGTCCAAACTACTCAGGAAAACTAAACAAACTAAGCAAAGCAAACGAAAACTAAGACGCTCCAAGAACAACATAATTGTGCATGAAACAATAAAAACGAAGTGTCTAGACAGACCTGAGCTTTTTATTGATGAAGAAGGGGATGCCTTGGGCATCCCCGAGATTTGACGCTTGTACCTCTTGGATATTTCTTGGTGTGACACCATGGTGGCATCCCCAAGCTTGAGATTTTGTCCATTCTTCATCTCATTGCGTCATTCTCTTTTTACACCTGAAATTTTTCCTTCACATAAAACTTCACACAATCTTCATTAGCAACATTAGCTTATTCAAAAGATATTAGACCCCTGGCAAAGCTTTGGAACAGCAAGGCTTTTCACTAAAAACACAAGCTACTATAGTAACTCCTTCAAAAATCTCAATTCACCTAAAGAGAACTCAAAAAGGAATCAATAGGAAGCAAATGCAAATAATGACAGAAATCTGTCAAAACAGACCAACAGGCAGAAACCGATTTTTTCGAACATCTTCTGTTGCTCAAATCAAAAAGTGTTGAACTAACAAAAGTTAGCTAACATACTGGGGGATTTAATAGTAAATTTTGAGCTTAATCCGTGTTAAAGATCCTCCTCACAAACGTTTTTGGTGGAGGACAGAAATCTGTTTCGGGAGAGGAACTCCCCAAATCTTACTTCCCTCTCATTAGAGGTCATTCTTGGCACAAAAATCAAACAAAAAGGATAAGGAGAGGTTATTACAGAAGTAATAAATTCCAAGACTCAAGGAAACTCTTGGGTTATCTCCCAACAAGTACTTTTCTTTAACGCCTTTAAGTTAGGCACAAGAAGCAAGAAAAACCAAGTATTTTCAAATGAAGAAGCATTAACATCAAAGCTTGCTTTCTAAGGAGGAGCAAAAATCAACTTCTCTCTCCTCATAGGGAAGTGTTCAATACCTTTCTTGAATGGAAAATGATATTTAATGGCGCCTTCTTTCATATCAATGATAGCACCAACTGTTCTAAGAAAAGGTCTTCCCAAAGTAATAAGACAAGAAGCATTGTATTCAACATCCAAAACATAGAAATCAACATGGACATAAGTATTGTTAACCATAATGAGAACATCATTAATACTCCCCATGAGTTTCTTCTTAGCATTATCATTGGGAGGGACATCCAAATAACAATCTTCTAATGGTGGCAAATCAAGCATTTCATAAATCTTCCTAGGCATAATAGAGACACTGGAACCAAGATCACATGAAGCTTTGAGATCAAAGTCATTCACTTGCATATTAATAATGGGTTCCCAACTATCTTCTACTTTCCTAGGAATAGAAGCTCTGTGTTTTAGCTTCTCTTCCTTAATCTTAACAAGAGCATCTGTAATGTGTTTAGTGAAGGCAACATGCATATCACTAGCATCAGGACTTCTAGAAAGCTTTTGCAAGAACATAATTACTTCAGAAATATTGCAACCATCAATATCAAAGTCAAACTTAGCATCACTAGTGGTAGGCATGGTAGGAGGAGGAATAGGGGCTACTTGTGGTTTAGTGGTGATAGTGCACACACTATTGTTTCTATCAATTTCAGCTTCCCTTTCCCACTTAGCATGAAGTTGAGCTAACATCCTAACATTTTCATCAATAGTAACTTGTATGGCATGAGCAGTAGCAAAGGTGTTTTCCATAGTTTCTGGTTTAGCAGCCATTTTATTAACTAAGGAAGTTTGAGCTTCAGACAAAGAGGATATATTTTCCTCAATAGTTAAAAGCTTTTCCTCTATAGTCTTATTGAAAGTGGTTTGTTTACTAATAAAGTCCTTGAGCATGACTTCAAGTTCAGAGGGGGAACTTCTAGCATTATTGTAAGATCTTCCGTAGGAATTGCCATTATTAGGAGGATAAGGCCTATAATTGTTGTTGCTACCAAAATTGTTCCTATAGGCATTGTTGTTGAAATTGTTGTTTCTAATGAAGTTCACATCAACTTGCTCTTCTTGAGAAACCAAAGAGGCTAAGGGAACACTATTATGATCTAGAGGAGCTTTCCCATTAACAAGCATAGCCATAATAACATCAATCTTTTCACTCAGAGAGGAAGTTTCCTCAACAGAATTTACCTTTTTACCATGTGGAGCTCTCTCAACATGCCATTCAGAGTAGGTAACCATCATATTATCAAGGAGCCTTGTTGCAGCACCCAAAGTGAGGCCCATGAAGGTACCTCCAGCAGGATAATCCAACAGGTTTCTTGAGGAGAAGTTCAAACCTGCATAAAAGGTCTGGATAATCATCCAAGCAGTGAGTCCATGAGTAGGGAAATTTTTAACCAAAGATTTCATTCTTTCCCAACCAAGAGCAACATGTTCACTATCAAGCTGTTTAAATTTCATAATGTCACTTCTCATGGATATAATCTTAGCAGGAGGATAGTACTTTCCAATAAAAGCATCTTTGCACTTAGTCCAAGAATCAATACTATTTTTAGGCAAAGAAAGCAACCATTCTTTAGCTTTTCCCCTCAAGGAGAAAGGAAAAAGCTTGAGCTTAATAATATCTCCATCTACATCCTTATATTTTTGCCTCTCACAAAGTTCAAAAAAGCTATTGAGATGGGCAGCAGGATCATCAGAACCAGCAACAGAAAATTGCTCTCTCATCACATGATTCAACAAAGCAGGCCTAATTTCATAAAAGGTAGCATCAGGAGCAGGTGGAGCAATAGGTGTGCTAAGGAAATCATTGTTGTTGGTGCTAGTGAAGTCATACAACTTGGTGTTCTCAGCAGAGTTCATTTTGGCAAAGGTGGGCAAGCCAAAAACAACAGCAACAGCTAGAGCAGGAACTAAATTTTTGTGTTTTTTGGAAAGAGGCAAACAAAACCAAACAAAAGAAACAAAGCAAACTAAAAACAAAGTAAAGAGAAAGGAAGTGAAGGACTCCCCTAGTGAAGACGTCCTTAGTCTCCCCAGCAACGGCACCAGAAAAGCTTGATGCACCGCTGAGTTGATGTAGGAGCGCTTCGTTGGGAACCCCAAGAGCAAGGTGTGAAGCAGCACAACAACAAGTTTTCCCTCAGTAAGAAACCGAGGTTATAGAACCAGTAGGAGGAAGTAAACGTCATACAGGTGTTGCAAGCAACGCGGAGACCTGCGCAACACAAACTCAAGACTTTGCCCCAACAAATCAGTGAGGTTGTCAAGCTCACCGGTTTGCTATAACAAAGGATTAAACGTATGGCGTGGAAGGTAACGGTTTGCAGCAAGTAAACAAGTAACAGTGGAGGATGTATCAATGGTAAAGATTGGACTGGGGTCCATAGTTCACTAGAGGTGTTTGATGTCTACGCACTTCTATTCTTGTAGACAGTTGTTGGGCCTCCAAGTGCAGAGGTTTGTAGAACAGCAACAAGTTTCCCTTAAGTGGATTACCCAAGGTTTATCGAACTCAGGAAGGAAATGGTCAAAGGTATTCCCTCTCAAGCAATCCTGCAATCAAGATACAAGAAGTCTCTTGTGTCCCCAACACACCTAATACACTTGTCAGGTGTATAGGTGCACTAGTTCGGCGAAGAGATAGTGAAATACAAGTGGTAACGGTGCCAGAAAATACTTCTGACTTGTTGTTGACGTGGGGCAACGTGTGCGAGTGAGGTAAAGACTAAAGCAAGCAAACATGCAACAGATCTAGTAGCAAACGGTGTTTCGATGCTTAGAAACAAGGCCTATAGATCATAATTTCACTAGTGAACACTCTCTCATATAAATATCCTCTCTTCATGATACTACTCTTAACTACTCTCCGGTTGGACACTCTAATCCATGATAGGGCCTTCCCCAATCTAGATAACCCCACACTGTCACCTTGAGCGCTAGATGGTTCCAACAAACACCACAATTTCATAGAGACATCCAACTCCAAATATAACTCATAACAAATATTCAATCTAGCCAAAGTGACACACACGGTATGCATGTTGTCACTTTCACACACGTGGGTAAAACCATAGATCTATTAAAGCACAAAGAGTATTTATGTAGACTCAAACCTAAGTGCCACCATGGCATGCACGCTGTCACTTTCACACACATGGGGAGAGCAGAGATCTAATGAAGCACTTGAGTAGCAAGGTAGATCTACTTGATTACAAAGCTCATGACCACAAGATCATGCATAGAGAGAGAGAGAGATGAACACATAGCTACCGGTAGAGCCCTTAGCCCTGAGGAAGAACTACTCCCTCCTCATCATGGGAATCAGCAATGGTGATGAAGATGGCGATGGAGATCGATGGAGATGGCTCCAGGGGCACTTCCCCGTCCCGGCAGGGTGCCAGAACAGAGACTTTTTATCCCCAGAATCTCCCTTTCGGTGGCGGCGGCGCTACGGAGGTTTTCGTGGATTTCTTCTGGATTGTTTAGGGTTTTACCATCGGAGGCTTCTTATAGGCGCAGGAATCAAGGTCGGTGGGGGTCCAGGGGGCCCACCCCCTTGAGGCGCCTCCAGGGCTTGACCGCGCCTAGGGGGTTTGGCCACCCTGTGCCCCCCCTCCGGATTTGCTTCGTGGTTCCGTGTTGCTCTGGGAAAATAATAATTTTGGCTTTTGTCCTGTCCAATTCCGAGAATATTGATTTTCTGCCTTTCTGGAACCAAAAACAGAAGAAAACATGCAACTGGCACTGTGGCAACTTGTTAATAGGTTAGTTACAGAAAAGATATAAAAACACCTCAGAGAAATACAAAGCAAAGCAAAGTATATACTAAATAAGCATGGAACATAAAAAATTACCGACGTATCAAGCTTAACCAAGCTTAACTCCTGCTCGTCCTAGAGTAGGTAAGTGATAAAAGAATAATTTTTGAGGTGACATGCACCATCAAAACCAAGATCTAACCATTTGCAAGCATTGAAAGCTAGGATCAAAGAACTCTAAACATGAGCATGAAAGATGGAGTTCTAACATTAAGACAAAGTAACTATGCATGCAACATGAAAGGCTACAAACAAAGATCATGAATAACATGCATTGAAAAATGTTTGTTTGTTTCACATACATAAAACATAGCATAGTGGCAATCAGCTTGTCCCTCATAGAGTAGCAAATAGATGCATAGGACACCTTCAAAGTTCACAAGGGTGAATAGAAACAAGTAGCACAAGAACAAGTAATATCACAATATGCATCAATCAATAAGCTTTGGAACACTGCACACAGAATGACAACTATGCTCTCTTAATGGTGCCTAAAGGTAGAAGGTGGAGACTCAATAATGGTAGAAGAAAGACCTTTTTGTAAAGGAAGCAGTGATTACAAGTTTCAAAAAGAGCTTCCAAAAATTATGGTACTTGTTAGATTTCATCCCTCATTGCCGCTATCATAAGCATCTTGAAGTGATTAAGGTTAAAGTGGCAAATATGGAGTATATGCTTGACGAAGTATAAGTTGGCAATCTCAAGTCCCTTGAATACGAGGGCCACACCTCATGCATACTCAACTTTGGGTCCAGGTAAGTTCTTGTCACTGTAAGTATTTGCATATCATTGAGAACCGCCAACGGGGTACCCCTTGCACATGGTACAGGAGCTTTCCCATAACCAAAACGACAAGGCAAGCAGACAATGAGCATCTCAGCAATATTTTTATTTACCATATGCATAGCTTTATTGAGGATGCTTCATAGATAGCTCATTATGGTGATGCTGCAAGTTTCCACCATGATTAAGCATGGCTTAGGCTAGCGGCCCAGGCATTTCTCTAACACAGGATACAAACTCCATGGACTTACAAGTTCTCTCTTTATTTCACACCGGTGACATCCATAGACAAAAGAACATGATATCAACTGAGTACAAAGTACAAGTGCAATGTTGAAAACGTTCCCCGTGACAGCACAGTTCTGCTAATTCCAACTTATAAATGCAAGCATATACAACAAAGTTGTCACAATGGTTAAAGTTTATTAGGGGCAGAGCATATAAAGTGTGCCATCAATTTTGTGAGGGCTTTAATCACTAAGTTTTCACATAACAAAATAGTTTTTAATTGGAAGATAGTTGAAAACAAGAATATACTTGGAATGGTGTAACACACAATGCATAGGAATTTATAGTGGACACTTTGGAATAACTTGGTTTCTTGGGAGTTGGAAGCATGAGTAGATCTTACTAATACAAGTGGAGGCTAGCAAAAGACTAGGAGCAACCAACTAAGAGAGCAATAATGGCCATAATCATGCAGAGCGACAAAACATTACTAATCAAAGCATAGGGTGGTACTACAAGTCAAGGACTAAATGATCATAGAGGCTATGGTGACTTGTCATAGTCATAAAATAGTGTGAGCGTGTGCCAAGTCAACACAAACAAAGCATCAAAGGAGAATACCGCAATACTATGCTTTTGTATGCTAAAACAACGCATGATTCCTTCAAGGCACATTAAGCACTCCTAATTGTTTGGAACAAGTCATGCTACATCATAATCACTAAGTATAAGATCAAAACAACACCTAGCATGTCATGCTAAAGTCTAAGTCACAGTCACTGCAATCTCCTCTTGCACTTACAAGCAAGAACTTACTACTCCTTTCCAACACCAAGCGACTTATTTGAAACAACTCACAAAGATAATAATAAATAAAGATCAGTGAGCTTGTCTCACAAATCCACAAAGAAGAACTAAAAAGTTCTAAGCTGAAAGCACAAGAAAACTAAGGTTGAACGCAGTGCTAGCAAAAGTGAACACTCACAAAACAATAAGAGCGAAAACTAGAGTGTTCTAGGCAATGGGAACAGAGTGTGTCTCTCTCCAAAATAAGTGTGGTGTAACCAACCAACTTACTCAAGCAAACTAAGAAAACGAAAACCAAAAACGAAAACTAAGACGCTCCAAGAACAACACAACTGTGCATGAAATAATAAAAACAAAGTGTCTAGACAGTCCTGAGCTTTTTATTGATGAAGAAGGGCATCCCCAAGCTTTGACGCTTGTACCTCTTGAATATTTCTTGGGGTGACACAAGGGTAGCATCCCCAAGCTTGAGATTTTGTCCATTCTTCATCTCATTACATCATTCTCTCTCTACACCTGAATTTTTTCCTTCATACAAAACTTCACACAATCTTCATTAGCAACATTAGTGTATTCAAAAGATAATATACCCTTAGGTAAAGCTTTGGAACAGCAAGACTTTTCGCTAAAAACACATGATACTGTAGTAACGCCTTGAAAAATCTCAATTCATGTAAAGAGAACTCAAAAAGGAATCAATAAGAAGCAAATGCAAATAATGGCAGAAATCTGTCAAAACAGACCAGCAGGTAGAAACCGATTTTTTTGAACATCTTATGTTGCTCAAATCAAAAAGTGTTGAACTAACTAAAGTTATATAACATACTCGGGGATTTATTTGTAAATTTTGAGCTCAATCCGAGTTACAAAGAATTCTCACAAATTTGTTTAGTGGACGAAAAAAATCTGTTTCGAGACATCAACTCCCCAAATCTTACTTCCCTCTCATTATAGGTCATTCTTGGCACAAAAAGCAAACAAAAAGGATAAGGAGAGGTCATTAGAGAAGTAATAACTTCCAAGACTCAAGAAAACTCTTGGGTTATCTCCCAACAAGTACTTTTCTTTAACGCCTTTAAGTCAGGCTTGATAGTTTGAGAAGATGCTCACATAAGAAATATGAATTTATTTAAAAGAGAGCATCAAGAAGCAAATTCAAAGAACATTTAAGTCTAACCAACTTCCTATGCATAGGAATCTTGTAAAGAAACAAGGCATGAAAGCACAAAGCAACAAGCATAGGAAAGCAAAACAAATGCAACTTCAAAAAATTTAACATTCAATAGTAGGTGGACTGAAAATATCACATTCATCATTGTAATCATCATATATTGGAGGTATAGTATCATCATAAGCAATAGAATAGCTATATTCCCAAGTGTGTTCATTTGTAAACATATCATCATTGGAAGGAACATGGATAGCACTAATAGCACACCAATTATTAATATCATCATTTTCAGAATTGGTACCAAAGAGATTTTCAATATCAAAAGTGGTGTGCTTTTCCCAATCATGATCACTACTATAGGTAACAGGCATAGGAAGATCATCTAGTTTAGACTCATCAGCAAAAACTATGATAGGAGCAACATGATTAGAGGAAGATACCGTTTCCTCTCTCCTTTTAGTCCTCTTCTTCTTCTTCTTCTTCTTATCCTCCTCTTTAGGAGGGAGAGGCTTTAAAGGAAGCTTCTCCACATACCCTGGCTTATTGTTAGAGACAATAGAAGAAACTTTGGAGGATTCCTCCTTTTCATTAATAAGATCAAAACACACATCAATCATGTCATAATTTTGTAAAATATCATATTTTATAAGATTTTGTATGTAAGTATTTGCATGGCAGTTTTCAACACAATAAAGATGACAACCATGCAGGACGCCATTCATATCAAAAGTACTCATGTCTATCAAAGAAGTTTTTCTTGATAACTCTTCACACCCCAAAAATAATGTAAGTTCATCATGTTGATTATCAGTGATCATGTTATCACAATACAAACTTGCAGGATTATTATGGCCAGAGCATTGAAAATTGAAATGACCCACTTCAAAGCAAAGTTCACAAATAAAAGGATAGAGGGCACAAACTTTTTTACCAAGATCACTAGAGCCTTATACCACTTTCTAGTTTTTTCATTCCAACGGGTGATACAATATTCTTCTTCTGTTCGATTATTCTCACAAGGTCTATGCATACCAAAAAACAACATGCTTATAAGAAATAGTACTTTCAAAAGTTTGAGCATGTTTATTGCAATCATTAATAACATTTTCATTTTCCATGCAAGTGTCTTTAAAAGGTTCATGATACATGTCCCATTTTTATTTAGGAGCATTAATATGGGAAGCAAAGGCTCTATAGTATCTAACAAGAATTTGAGGATCAAGACCATATTTAGCACTAAGCTCTTGAAAATCAGCAGTTTCAGCGAAAGACTTAATGCAATCATACTCATAGTTTATACCTTGTTCTTTACCTTTGTCGTTATCCCAATCTTTAGTATTGCTTTGAATTGTTTCAAGAATATCCCACTTAGCTTTGACCTTCTTACTTGTGAAGGATCCCTCTGAACAGGTATCTAGATAGTCCTTGTAATGTCCTGAAAGCCTTCCATAAAAATTATTGATAACAACATTACTGGGGAGCTCATGAATGGGACATTTGAGCATTAGTGACTTCATTCTCCCCCAAGCTTGGGCAATACTTTCTCCCTCATGAGGATGAAAATTATAAATGTAGTTCCTATCTTTATGAATTTCATGAGGAGGATAAAATTTAGAGTAAAAGAGAGATTCAAGTTCCTTCCACTCCAAATGATGAGGATCGTCTGGTAGATAATACCACTCCCTTGCTTTGTCCCTAAGTGAGAAAGGGAATAGATTCCTCTTAACTTGGTCCATTGAAATACCTGCACACTTGAACAACTCGAATAATTCATGTACTCCCTTCGTTCCTTGATATAAGGTGTATAGTTTTCTATAAAAAGTTCCAGAATATAAGGTATATGGTGGAATTGTGGGATTTTTTTACATAATTTAGGAGTCAAACTGATTTGTAGAGATGAGATACCGAGATTTCCATATTTTCCTATATTCTCATATCGGTCACCTACATGTATTAACATCTAAAAGTATCGATTTTTTCCTTTTAGCCTATGCGCTAATATTCGTGCAAGAAAACTATACACCTTATATCAAGAAACAAAGGGAGTATAAAGAGTAAATGATCACTAGGATGGACAGTTCCATCTCCAAAATAGCAGTTATTCATAACACGTTCAACAATTTCAATAGGTATTTTAAAAGGGACACTTTTAGTATGTGGATTTAAAATATCACAAGTATCATTAGAATTACCATATATGGGAGATAAAGTATCATAAGAGCAAATTTTCTTGCCTAAAGCTGGGGAACTAAAAAGATATTTCTCATAAAAACTAGCTTCCCCAAGCTTAGACATTTCCATACCATTAGTAACAATGGTGTTCAAAAAATTCATACTAATAACATTGCTATTAGCATGCAAATAAAGCTCCATAGGTTTTTTAATTTTCTCTTCAAGCACTTCGTGTCCTCGCTCAAGATAAACACTATAAAGCTCTCTATTTTTTTGTTTTCCATTAATCCTAACTAGTAAAAACAAGAAACAAAAAGACAAAATTGCAGAATCTAAAGGAAATAACTTCGAGCACTCACACCGGAGGATGTGAGTACCTTTTACCTTACCTCTCCGGCAACGGCGCCAGAAAAGAGCTTGATGCCTACGCACTTCTATTCTTGTAGACAGTTGTTGGGCCTTCAAGTGCAGAGGTTTGTAGAACAGCAGCAAGTTTCCCTTAAGTGGATTACCCAAGGTTTATCGAACTCAGGGAGGAAGTGGTCAAAGGTATTCCCTCTGAAGCAATCCTGCAATCAAGATACAAGAAGTCTATTGTGTCCCCAACACACCTAATACACTTGTCAGGTGTATAGGTGCACTAGTTCGACGAAGAGATAGTGAAATACAAGTGGTAACGGTGCCAGAAAATACTTCTGACTTGTTGTTGACGAGGGGCAACGTGTGTGAGTGAGGTAAAGACTAAAGCAAGCAAACATGCAACAGATCTAGTAGCAAACGGTGTTTCAATGCTTAGAAACAAGGCCTAGAGATCATAATTTCACTAGTGAACACTCTCTCATATAAATATCATCTCTTCATTATACTACTCTTAACTACTCTCCGGTTGGACACTCTAATCCATGGTAGGGCCTTCCCCAATCTAGATAACCCCACACTGTCACCTTGAGCGCTAGATGGTTCCAACAAACACCACAATTTCATAGAGACATCCAACTCCAAATATAACTCATAACAAATACTCAATCTAGCCAAAGTGCCACACACGGTATGCATGCTGTCACTTTCACACACGTGGGGAAAAGCATAGATCTATTAAAGCACAAATAGTATTTATGTAGACTCAAACCTAAGTGCCACCATGGCATGCACACTGTCACTTTCACACACATGGGGAGAGCAGAGATCTAATGAAGCACTTGAGTAGCAAGGTAGATCTACTTGATTATAAAGCTCATGACCACAAGATCATGCATAAAGAGAGAGATGAACACATAGCTACCGGTAGAGCCCTTAGCCCTGAGGAAGAACTATTCCCTCCTCATCATGGGAATCAGCAATGGTGATGAAGATGGTGATGGAGATCGATGGAGATGGCTCCGGGGGCACTTCCCCATCCCGGCAGGGTGCCGGAATAGAGACTTTCTGTCCCCCGAATCTCCCTTTCGGTGGCGGCGGCGCTACAGAGGTTTTCGTGGATTTCTTCTGGATTGTTTAGGGTTTTCCCATCTGAGGCTTCTTATAGGCGTAGGAATCAAGGTCAGTGGGGGTCTAGGGGGCCCACACACCCTCCAGGCGCCTCCAAGGCTTGCTCGCGCCTAGGGGGTTTGGCCACCCTGTGGCCCCCCTCCGGCTCTGCTTCGTGGTTCCATGTTGCTCTGAGAAAATAATAACTTTGGCTTTTGTCCCGTCCAATTCCGAGAATATTGATTTTCTGCCTTTCTGGAACCAAAAACAGAAGAAAATAGGCAACTGGCACTGTGGCAACTTGTTAATAGGTTAGTTCCAAAAAAGATATAAAACACCTTAAAGAAAGACAAATCAAAGCAAAGTAGATACTAAACAAGCATGGAACATCAAAAATTATAGATACGTTTACGACGTATCAGTGCTCTCCTTAGATAAACAACATGGCATGAACAGGGGCGGGCCTAGCTTGTATCAAGGGTATTCAGCTGAATACCTAAAAGTTTTGCCAAAACTTTTAAATTATATGATATGCCTTATATTTGAGTCTTCTTGTATAAAAACTAATTGAAATTTTATCAAAAGAATGCATAGGAGTAGTTTGTAAAGGACCAATTCTTATAAGCCAATTGATCCCAAGATCAAGTCCTACTCTTGCACCATTTTTTGTTGTTTTTTCTTCAATTTTTTACTATGAATACCCATTGTAAAATTTCTGAGCCCGCCACTGGGCATGAAGGGTAAACAAATTACAGCAGGGCAATTGATAGGAACTGAGCAAGGCATAACAATGCAATTACTAGTCAGAAAGATCCTATGAGATTCAATTGGGCAATACAACAAGATACATAGACCGCCATCCAACTGCATCTATGACTAGAAGTCCACCTTCAGGTTATCATCCGAACCCCCTCCTGTATTAAGTGCAAGCAACAGACAACTGCTTTAAGCAAAGTGTGTAAGGTAAACAGTCCACATGTTCCATGAACAAGAGACCGTTGTTTTCTCCCTAGTGGCAATAGCACATCTACAACCGAAGAGATTTCTGTCACTTCCCTTGGAAACTAGAGGCATGAACCCACTATCAAGCATAAATACTCCCTCTTGGAGTCACTAGCAACTACTTGGCCAAGATAGATACTAACGACGGGGATCATGCAAGATCACAAACAACACAGACATGATAGAATCATAAAGGCAAAACCATTAATCAAACCAACATAATAATCTCAATATCCATCGGATCCCCGCAAACACAATATGCATGATTACAAATAGATTAGATCTTGATCATGAACGGAGCTCACAAGATCTATACATGAAAGCACAAAGGAGGAGATAAAACCATCTAGCTACTACATGTACCCATAGTCCAAGGTGGAACTACTCACGCATCATACCAGAGAGAAGGCCTCCGGGATGATCTCCCCTTCGGCAGGGTGACGGGAAGAACTTCAGATCCCCCCGATCTAGGGACGACGATGACGACGGCTACAGACGACTCGGGTGCTCAGGGTTTCTGCATTGGGGGCTTCTTATAGGCGAAAGGGGAGACCGAGGCGGCGGCTAGGGGCGCCAAACTGTAGCTAGGCGGGGTGGGTCTGGCCACCCTGGCCTGCCCCTCCGGCTCTCCTCTAGACTTCTTGTTCCTCATGGAAAGTAATTGACTTTGACGTTTTTCCCGTCCAATTCCTAGAATATTTCTTTACTAACTTTTCTGAAACCAAAAACAGCCAAAAACAGGCATCTGGCACTGTTGCAACTTGTTAATAGGTTAGTACCGGAAAACATGTAAAAAGCACCTCAAAGTGTGGACAAGTAAAGCAAAGTAGATACTAAACAAGCATGGAGCATCAAAAATTATAGATACGTTTCCAACGTATCACTTATCTAGATGGATCATCTTGAACTTGCACTTGACTTCTTAATTGTTCATTATGTTGATATCTGGAAGTTGAAAGGGCATGTATGACCCATGTATGGTTTTCGTAATTAATGACAATCCCTATGGACTAATGTGTAAATTTAGTTTCACTTGTAGGTTTGTCCATTGGCATCGCTTTGGCATGTGTTGGTCTCAAGGTTGAAACATGAAGGAATGTCCAAGGGCTTTGTGCTCATTGTAATCATGAAGAAAGAAGAAGCTTAAAGGTTGATCAATACAAGTGCAAAGAGTTGAATCTCGACGGATCAACACTCAAGAAGGGATGAAGAAGTGCAAGCTCAAGATGCGCCTTCTCTAGAAGATCTCATGCTTGGAGCTTGCCATCCTCGGTGTTCACGGAGTGATGAAGACAAGTTCAAAGAATAGGTTTCCCCTTGGAGCATGGGGAAGCAATTTGGAAGTCTTCATCAAGCAAGAGCGAGCAAGAGCAATCAAGAAAGGTGTTCCATCTTGAGAAGTTCAAGACGGTCTACATCAATCTCAAGTGGAATGCTCAAGGCAAATGTATGATATTGATAGGGTTTCTCTTTTGATGGTCTCGTGTTGTTAGTTGGGAGACCGGGTTTAGAATAGATAGCCGTACTATCAAGAGGGGCTCTCAAGCAGGTGCCTCGATCGCATCATTCGGAGAGAGCTCAAACCTTTGCATGCATAGCATCATATTTCTTGGTTGCTATTTGGTTCTTGTCCATGAGAGGATCTAGAGCTTGTGGTTATCATCATAACAAGCTCTATTTCATCAAATAAGAATTTCCATTGCATATCTTATTGCAGTTTTTGATCTTGCGAGTTTTCTGGCTCCACACCTTGGGTGATACATCACATATATATTCATGGTATTTTCTCCCTAGATTCTTCTATTCGTCGTTATCTTTCCAATAAAATTGGTTTCATATCGTTTGGAGTTTGGATGCGAAAGTTATTG
Source organism: Avena sativa (assembly GCA_916181665.1). Lineage (NCBI taxonomy): Eukaryota > Viridiplantae > Streptophyta > Magnoliopsida > Poales > Poaceae > Avena > Avena sativa. The sequence continues at coordinate 357,650,351 of OV702295.1, forward strand.
TAGTTTTGGTTTCTGGAGTTTTCCTGACCGTAAGTTCCGGCTAGCCACCGGTAGTACCGCTAGGGCATTTTGCCGCCGGTAGTTCCGGTGGAAGATCCGGTTATGTATCCTCCCTGTCTGGTTTGCTGTATTTGATGGAATTTGGATCCGAATTTGCACCAGAAATTCCGCTCGGGCCTAGTTGCCGCCAGAAGTTTTGGTTGAAAATCCGGCTCTCGTTCCGCTCACATACTGTAACCTCTGTGTTTTTTGTGCTCTATTTGATGGAACTTTGGTTAGAATTTCCACCGATAGTTCCGCTCCCATCGGAAGTTCCGGTGGACTGGCGGAAGTTCCGACCAGGCTCGTGTTTTTAGTCTTTCGTATCACACTTTTCTGACCGTTGATTGTGTCTCACCAGAAATTCCGGCCTCCCATCGGAAGTTCCGGCCAGGGTCATAAATTCCCATAACGGGCATATTTGGGAGCCCTTTAAAAATGGCTCATCTTCCCCTTCGTGGGTGCTGTCTCTTTTCTTGGTTCTTGGCTTTCTCTCTCTCCTCCATTGTTGACCTTGAAGAGCTTTCCCTCTCCCCTTTACCCTCCTATGATTCTTGCACTTTGTTGAGGGATTTGAGAGAGGATATCTAGATCTACAATCCCTCCAAGCCAAATCTCTTCTTTGTGAAGGAATCATTGGGATCTAGATCTTGTAGAGTTTTGTGTTCTCCTCTTGTGTTCTTCCTCCCCCAATAGCTTTGGTAGCTTTGTTGGAATTTCGGAGTGAAGGACTTGCCATGTTGCATAGGTTTGAGTTCTCCTCGGAGATTCGGTGAGTTCAAGCTTGTGTGATTATTACTCTTGGGTTCTTAGAACCCTAGACGGTTGTGTGGTTGGGTTGTTGACTTCCTATGACCTTTTGTGGTCTTGTAGCCTTTTGTGGCTTTGTTGTCCTTTTATGGCATTGTGTCCTTTTGTGGCTTTGTTGTTGGGAGCCTCCAATTGAGTTGTGAAGATAGCCCCTGATGGGTTTCGCGGCATAGTAAATCAAAATTTTCTACGGATGCGAACATAGGGAAGCCAAGATCTAATCTAGGAGATGCAAACAATGAGAGAGATTGGATTAGATCTTCATACACTTGAAGATTCGCACAGCGGAACGTTCGTCGGAACGTGGGTGATGTAGTTGTACTCGCTTCTCCTCCTCGCGATCCGATCCGATCTAGCACCACAAGTGGCGATGCCTCCGTGAGATGCACACGTGCAACACCTCGACGTCTCCTCCTTCCTTGGTCCAGCAAGTATGGTGGAGAGATGGGTTGGATCTACAACGCGATGGCGCGGTGCAATTGGTGGAGAGTTTCTGCAGCAGGGCTTCGCCTACACGCAGTCGGGAGGGAGAGAGAGAGGAGGGCAGCAGGGCGACTAGGCTTGAGGGGAAGGTGTGGGGTGGTGGTGCGCCCCAGCCCTCTATATATAGAGGGGTGGGCGCCATACCTAACCCCTCCCCCAATCCCAAGGCCGGCGGCCAAGGAGGGAGGAGTGGGGGGCAAGGAAACCCCCCCCCTTCTAGAAGCTCCAATTAGGGTTTATCCCTTGTTTGGCCGGCTGGGTCCTATGGGGCCTTGTGCCCCTGGCCCAATGCAGCCAGGGAACTCCCTCATAGGCCCATGCCCCCTCCCGACAGGTGGGACCACGTTGGGCCCCTTCCGGAAGGTTCTAGAAGCTTCCGGTACAATACCGATTAACCCGGAACAATTCCGAACTCCAAAAACTGCACTGCCTTATATGAATCTTATTCTCCGGACCATTCCGGAACCTCTCGTGATGTCCCGGATCCCATCCGAGACTCCGAACAAAAACTCATAAACCAATTATCCAATCTATCCTAGCATCGAGACACGTTAAGTGTGTGACCCTTCGGGTTCGAGAATATGCGGACATGATCTTCTATCAATAATCAACAGCGGGGTCTGGAAACCCATATTGACTCCCACACATTCATCGATGATCATATCGGATGAACCACGATGTCAGGATTCAATCAATCCCATATATATATTCCCTTCGTCTCACGATATTTTACTTGCCCGAGATTTGATCGGCGGTACCGTCATACCTAGTTCAATCTCGTTCACAACAAGTACTTTACTCGTTCCGTAATCCGATATCACTTTGTGATTAACTCCTTAACCACATGCTTGCAAGCGGTGTTGATATCGATTACCGAGTGGGCCCGAAGTATATCTCTCCGAATTGGGAGGGACAAATCCCATCTCGATACATACAACCCAACAGATACTTTCCGATCACCTGAGAGACACCTTTATGATCACCCTCTCATAGGATGACGTTTGATGACCTCAAAGCTTCCTTCCGATACCAGGGAGTTGTATTATCTCATGGTCTAAGGAATACAATATTTGACATAAGAAAAGCTTCGCAAAGATGAACACGATGACACGATCTAATTGCTTCGCTTTAGTTTGGGTCTGTCCATCACATTATTCTCCCAATGATATGATCTCATTATTAATCGACAACTCATGTCCATGGTTAGGAAACCTTAACCATCATTAATCAATGAGCTAGTCCATAGAGGCGTACTAGGGACACGGTGTTGTTCACAAACCACACAAGTATTAAAGTTTCCGCTTAATACAATTCTAGCATGGAATATAAACATTATCATGAACAAGAATTATAATAATAACATCTTTATTATTGCCTCTAGGGCATAATTCCAACAGTCTCCCACTTGCACTAGAGTCAATAATCTAGTTTACATTTGGCAACAATCTCACACCCATGGCAGTAAGGTGCTGATCATGTTTTACACGTGGAAGAGGTTTAGTCAATGGATCTGCGACATTCAGATTCGTATGTACTTTGCTAATCTTCAGATCTCCATCTGCTATATAATCTCTGATTATATGAAACTTGCGGTTGATATGCTTGGTCTTTGGATGATATCTTGGTTCCTTAGCGAGTGCTATGGCGCCAGTGTTGTCACACAATATCTCCAGTGGGTCCAATGCACTTGGAACCACGCCAAGCTCAGTGATGAAGTTCCTGATCCAAACTCCTTCACTTGACGCTTCTGCAGCAGCCATGTATTCCGCTTCTACTGTAGATCCTGCGATCACGCTTTGCTTGCAGCTTCTCCAGCTCACAGCTCCTCCATTCAAAATATACACGTATCCTGTCTGAGATTTAGAATCATCCTTGTCGGTGTCGAAACTAGCGTCGACGTAACCTTTTACGACGAGCTGTTCATCACCCCCATAAACTAAGAACATTTCTTTAGTCCTATTTAGGTACTTTAGGATGTTCTTCACGGCTGTCCAGTGTTCCACTCCTGGATCACTTTGATATCTGCTCGTTAAACTAAGAGCATTGGACACATCCGGTCTAGTACATATCATGGCATACATGATAGAACCTATGGCCGAGGCATAAGGCACTTTACTCATAGCTTCTCTATCATTTACCATAGCTGGACACTGAGCCTTGCTCAATATCTTACCTGACAACATAGGCACTGAACCTTTCTTTGCCTTATCCATTCTGAACCTTTTCAGAACTTTGTCTAGGTATGTACTCTGGCTTAAAGCTATCAGGCTTCTTTGTCTATCTCTATAGATTTTGATGCCCAATATATAAGCAGCTTCACCTAGGTCTTTCATTGAAAAACACTTGTTCAAATAACTCTTCACATCGTTAAGCATGTTAATGTCATTTCCAATAATCAATATGTCATCCACATATAGTACCAAAAATGTCACCGAGCTCCCACTCACTTTCTTGTAGATACAAGCTTCATAGCAATTTGGAACAAATCCAAAGCTCTTGATTACTTGATCAAAATGAAGGTTCCAACTCCGAGATGCTTGCTTCAGTCCATAAATAGAACACTGAAGTTTGCATACTTTATCAGCATCCTTAGGATCGACAAAACCTTCGGGTTTCATCATATACAACTCTTCATCAATGTTGCCATTGAGGAACACAGTCTTGACATCCATCTGCCATATTTCATAACCATGAAACGCAGCAATTGCTAATAAAATCCGAATGGACTTAAACATCGCTACGGGAGAGAAAGTCTCATCGTAGTCAACACCTTGAACTTGTCGAAAACCTTTCGTGACAAGCCGTGCTTTATAGACGGTAACATTACCATCCGCGTCCGTTTTCTTCTTGAAGATCCATTTGCACTCAATGGCCTTTCGGTCGCTAGGAGGGTCCACCAAAGTCCATACTTGGTTTTCGCTCATGGATCCCAATTCGGATTTCATGGCTTCTAGCCATTTCTCAGAGTCTGGGCTCATCATCGCTTCCTCATAGTTCGTAGGTTCACTGTCTTCTACTAACAAGACAGTCAAGACAGGGTTGCCGTACCACTCAGGAGGGGCACGCGACCTTGTCGACCTGTGACGTTCAGTAGCAGCATCGTCCGAAGCTTCATGATCCTTGTCATTAGCTTCCTCTATTGTTGGTGCAGGCGGCACTGGAACAATTTTAGGTGCTGCGCTACTCTCCAATTCAAGAGAAGGTTCAATAACCTCATCTAGCTCTACTTTCCTCCCACTCACTTCTTTCGAGAGAAACTCCTTCTCAAGAAAGGAACCGTTCTTTGCGACAAACACTTTGCCTTCGGTTCTGTGATAGAAGGTATACCCAATAGTTTCCTTAGGGTATCCTATGAAGACGCATTTCTCCGCTTTGGGTTCGAGCTTGTCCGGCATCAACTTCTTGACGTAAGCTTCGCATCCCCAAACTTTAAGAAACGACAACTTAGGTTTAGCACCAAACCACAGTTCATACGGTGTCGTCTCAACGGATTTAGATGGTGCCCTATTTAAAGTGAATGCAGCGGTTTCTAATGCATAACCCCAAAATGATAACGGCAAATCAGTAAGAGACATCATTGATCGGACCATATCTAATAAGGTTCGATTCCGGTGTTCAGACACACCATTGCGCTGTGGTGTTCCGGGTGGCGTGAGTTGCGAAACGATTCCGCTTGCTTTAAGATGCGTGAGAAAATCATAACTCAAATATTGACCTCCACGATCGGATCGTAGAAACTTAATCTTTCTGTTACGTGGTTCTCCACTTCATTCTAAAATTCTTTGAACTTTTCAAATGTTTCAGATTTATATTTCATTAAATAGATATACCCATATCTACTTAAGTCATCGGTAAAAGTGAGAAAATAGCGATATCCACCGCGCGTCGAAACACTCATCGGTCCGCATACATCGGTATGTATGATTTCCAACAAGTTCGTTGCTCGCTCCATCATACCGGAGAACGGGGTTTTGATCATCTTGCCCATGAGGCATGGTTCGCATGTGTCAAATGATTCAAAATCAAGAGACTCCAAAAGTCCATCGGAATGGAGTTTCTTCATGCGTTTTACACCAATATGACCTAGACGACAGTGCCACAAATAAGTAGTATTATCACTATCTACTTTGCATCTCTTAGCCTCAATGTTATGGATGTGTGTTTCATCCCTTTCGAGATTTAGAAGAAATAAACCATTCACAATAGGTGCATGACCATAAAAGATGTTACTCATATAAATAGAACAACCATTATTCTCCGATTTAAATGAATAACCGTCTTGCAATAAACAAGATCCAGAAATAATGTTCATGCTCAACGTAGGCACATAATAACATTTATTGAGGTTTAAAACTAATCCCGAAGGTAAAACTAAGGAGAGCGTGCCGACGGCCATCACATCAACTCTTGATCCGTTGCCAACGCGCATCGTCACCTCATCCCTCGCAAGCCGCCGTCTATTCCGTAGCTCCTGTTTCGAGTTACAAATATTAGCAACTGAACCAGTATCAAATACCCAGGCACTACAACAAGGGCTAGTAAGGAAAACATCAATAATATGTATATCAAATATACCTTTGATGGTGCCAGCCATCTTGTCCGCTAAGTACTTCGGACAGTTGCGCTTCCAGTGACCCTTGTCCTTGCAATAGAAGCACTCAGTGTCTGGCTTAGGACCAGACCTGAGCTTCTTCTCAGCTGGGGCAACGCGCTTGCCGCCGCCTTTCTTGAAGGGCTTCTTTGCACCCTTACCTTTCTTGAAGGTGGGGGGCTTGTTGACCATCAACACATGATTATCCTTTTTGATGTCCACCTCCGCAGCCTTCAGCTTTGCGAAGAGCTCGGTGATCGTATCAGTGGAACCAATATGATTGTGAGTCACTACAAAACTTTTGTAGCTGGGAGGGAGTGATTGCAGAACCCTGTCAATCTTGAGCTCCTCTGGAATCTTGCAGTCCAGTTGCTCAAGGCGTTGAGTGTAGCCCGACATCTTAATGGCGTGCTCACTAACGGAACTCCCTTCCTCCATCTTGCAGTTAAAGAACTTCTCAGAGATCTCATATCTCTCAGAAAGGGCCTGAGTCTGAAACATGGTTTTCAGCTCCTCGAGAATCTCAAAGGGCCCGGGATAGTCTTCAAAACGATTTTGAAGGTCCGATTCCATAGCAAACAACATGGTGCTCTTAATCACACCATATTCATCTTTGCGCGACTGATAGACAGCTTTCTCATCAGCCGGCGCAGTAGCAGCAGGGGCGTCACCTAACGCATTCTCAAGGAAATAGTCCTTTTGGCCGCCAGAGAGAATGATTCTCAGATTGCGGAACCAGTTGGTGAAGTTAGACCCATTGTTTTTAAGCTTTTCCTTCTCAGCAAAAACGTTGAAGTTGAAGTTGGACTTAGCCATTTGATCTACAATATTTGCAAGTACAAATTAGACTATGTTCATGATAACTAGTTCAACTTTTAATCAAATTACTAGATGAACTCCCACTAAATTCAACATCCCTCAAGTTGTTTAGTGAACACGGTCCAAATTCACCACACCTAATCCGATCTTCACGAGAAGAGATGTGGTTTCAATGGTGGACAACGAAGTGTCGATCATATCATTCATATGACTCATGCTTAACCTTTCGGTTCATGTGTTCCGAGGCCAAGTCTGTACATGCTAGGCTCGTCAAGTTAGACCCAAGTATTTCCGCGTGTGCAAAACTGGCTTGCACCCGTTGTATGTGAACGTAGAGTCTATAGCACCCGATCATCACGTGATGCTTGGACACGACAAACTTTCGCAATGGTGCATACTTGGGGAGAATACAGTTTTTATCTTGATCTTTAAGTGAGGAATCATCTTATAATGCTACCGTCGCGATCTAAGCATAATAAGATACATAAAAGGATAAACATCTCATGCATATAACTTTATGTGACATGGTATAGCCAATCTTAGCGCAATGATCTCCATCTTGTGCGTGCCGGCATGATCTCCATCACTCCACCATGATTGCCTCCACCACGAATAGAAACTACAACTATTGCTAACTACTTAGCGATAAAGTGAAACTATTACATGGCGTATAAGAAGTTGACACACAGGTCATACACAATTATAAAGACAACCATATGGCTCCTGCCGGTTGTGTACTCATCGACATGCAAGTCGTGAAACATTACAAAACATGATCATCGCATACATTATACACATCACATCTTGGGCCATACCATATCACAGAAAACACTCCCTGCAAAAACAAGTTAGACGCCTCTACTTTGTTGTTGCATGTTTTACGTGGCTTATGGGAGTAGCATGCTAAGAACGATTCTTACCTACGGAAAGCCACAACGGTGATATTATGGTTGCCAAACTCCGGTGTAAATCCCATGACAACTATAGTGAGAGAAACTGGCATCCACCAGCCGCATGTGTGGCACAAGCCACACGTCAAGTGCGGAGCCGGTCTCGCGAACGACGTCGCGTAAGGTTGGCCTGGACCGCTTCAATCTCACTATCCCGCGTCATAAGAAGAACACAAACAAGAGGCTTGCAACAGAAAACATCAACGCCCGCAACAACCATGTTGCGTTCTACTCGTGAAACACATCTACACATAGATCTAGCTCTGATACCACTGATGGGTTTCGCGGCATAGTAAATCAAAATTTTCTACGGATGCGAACAGAGGGAAGCCAAGATCTAATCTAGGAGATGCAAACAACAAGAGAGATTGGATTAGATCTTCATACCCTTGAATATTCGCACAGCGGAACGTTCATTGGAACGTGGGTGATGTAGTCGTACTCGCTTCTCCTCCTCACGATCCGATCCGATCTAGCAGCACAAGTGGCGATGCCTCCGTGAGATGCACACGTGCAGCACCTCGACGTATCCTCCTTCCTTGGTCCAGCAAGTATGGTGGAGAGATGAGTTGGATCTACAACGCAACGGCGCGGTGCAATTGGTGGAGAGTTTCTGCAGCAGGGCTTCGCCTACACGCAGTCGGGAGGGAGAGAGAGAGGAGGGCAGCAGGGAGACTAGGCTTGAGGGGAAGGTGTGGTGGGTGGTGCGCCCCAGCCCTCTATATATAGAGGGGTGGGCGCCAGCCCTAACCCCTCCCCCAAGCCCAAGGCCGGCGGCCAAGGAGGGAGGAGTGGGGGGCAAGGAAACCCCCCTTCTAGAAGCTCCAATTAGGGTTTATCCCTTGTTTTGCCGGCTGGGCCCTATGGGGCCTTGTGCCCCTGGCCCAATGTGGCCAGGGCACTCCCTCATAGGCCCATGCCCCCTCCCGACAGGTGGGACCATGTTGTCCCCCTTCCAGAAGGTTCTAGAAGCTTTCGGTACAATACCGATTAACCTGGAACAATTTCGAACTCCAAAAACTGCACTGCCTTATATGAATCTTATTCTCCGGACCATTCCGGAACCTCTCATGATGTCCCGTATCCCATCCGAGACTCCGAACAAAACTCATAAACCAATTATCCAATCTATCCTAGCGTCGAGACACGTTAAGTGTGTGACCCTTCGGGTTCGAGAATATGCGGACATGATCTTCTATCAATAATCAACAGCGGGGTCTGGAAACCCATATTGACTCCCACACATTCATCGATGATCATATCGGATGAACCACGATGTCAGGATTCAATCAATCCCATATATATATTCCCTTCGTCTCGCGATATTTTACTTGCCCGAGATTTGATCGGCGGTACCGTCATACCTAGTTCAATCTCGTTCACAGCAAGTACTTTACTCGTTCCGTAATCCGATATCACTTTGTGATTAACTCCTTAACCACATGCTTGCAAGCGGTGTTGATATCGATTACCGAGTGGGCCCGAAGTATATCTCTCCGACTTGGGAGGGACAAATCCCATCTCGATACATACAACCCAACAGATACTTTCCGATCACCTGAGGGACACCTTTATGATCACCCTCTCATAGGATGACGTTTGATGACCTCAAAGATTTCTTCCGATACCAGGAAGTTGTATTATCTCATGGTCTAAGGAATACAATATTTGACATAAGAAAAGCTTCGCAAAGATGAACACGATAACATGATCTAATTGCTTCGCTTTAGTTTGGGTCTGTCCATCACATCATTGTCCCAATCATATGATCTCATTATTAATCGACAACTCATGTCCATGGTTAGGAAACCTTAACCATCATTAATCAATGAGCTAGTCCATAGAGGCGTACTAGGGACACGGTGTTGTTCACAAACCACACAAGTATTAAAGTTTCCGCTTAATACAATTCTAGCATGCAATATAAACATTATCATGAACAAGAATTATAATAATAACATCTTTATTACTGCCTCTAGGGCATAATTCCAACAGCCCCAACCTTGTACGGGTTTTGGTGACCGCCCTCAAGTGTCCCTTAGTGGATCGTGAATAGGCCTTTGTGGCAAGCTCATGGGATAATAGGGTGAGCCTTTTGTGGCTCCGGTGAGTTGTGTGATTTCGCATCTGGGGTGAGGCCTTGTGTGGCATTAGGTGAGCATCGAGCCACCACACCCCGAGGTGAGCCATTTGTGGCGTTCGGAGAGCATTGCGCTATCGCACCTCTCCAACGGAGACGTAGCTTCTTTCGAAGTGAACGTCAGGATAAAAATCTGTGTCTCCGCGTCCATCGGTTATCTCTCAACCGAGCCCTTTACTTATGCACTTTACTTTGTGATAGCCATCGTGCTTGAAGTATTTATATCTTGCTATCACCTTGTTGCTTGTATTGCTTAGCATAGGTCGTCGGTGCACTTAGGTGAACCTAGTGGTTAGGTTTTGTGCTCAATAAAATAAACGTTAGTTTTATTTCGCATTTATTTGAGCCTAAACCATAATAATTTTAAAAGCCTATTCACCCCCCCCCCTCTAGGCAACGTCCATTGCACTTTCAAATGTGCACATGAAATATTCCTCCATCTTCTAATTCAAGTCATACTTGCCATAGGCTCAATTATCTTTCAGCACTGAGAAAATAGAAAATCAATTTTTGTGACAAAACGTTGGACTCTAGTTGGCAATTGTATTTGCCATGCCTATATTAAGCTATGTGCCAATTTAGGGAAAATTATAACGAAACATGACATGGACTTTGCCATCAACATGGTCATCTCAGTAGAGAGCTAAGTTAAGTCATGCTTGATTTTTTCGAACATTTCATTTTTCTAAAATTAGCATATTGCAAGTTTGGTTTTTTCTGGGGTACTTGGTCACATAAAAGGACTTCACACACAAATTTCTATTTTTTTATTTCTTTTGGTTGAATTCAAAATTCCTTCAAAACCACTAGCTTGGGAATTCATACAAGGGGCTAAATCTTTTAAGTTTCTTCATGTATAGTGCATAGAATCCTGCAAGTGTACCTTAAAATGATTGTTTTTGCAGGTCTAAGGACCGATAATTATCACACCTAAGTTCAAATTTGATTTAATTTCTGAAATAAGCCAAAATTAAAAAATAACATCAAATTTAGCTAAAAGCCAAAGAAAATGGCCATCTTTCAGAATTGGACATCCCACTAGTTATAGGTTTTTTTAAAATTATCATGGTGAACTTTACCCATGGACTTTTTGCACTTCATAAAAAATATTTTGACACTAATAAAATGGAAAATATATTTTTTGTGACAAAAAGTTGAAAACCCTAGCTGACAATGTTGCTTGCCACATGCCAATATGAACTCTGTGCCCATTTTAGGCAAATTATGGCAAGTATGACATGGACTTGGCCATCAACATGGTCCACTAGGTAGAAAGTCAAGTTAGGTCATACATTATAACATTTTTTGAGATTTTTTATCAAAATAGTATATTGAAATTTTTGGTATTTTTCCTAGGTACTTGGTCACATAAAATGACCTCATGCGCAAATTTTACATTTAATTGATTTTTTTGATTTTCTTTGGTTGAACTAAAAATCTGGTCAAAACTTTACTGGGTGTCTTGTAGGAAATACTCGTCAAAATTTCTTATTTACCGAGTATTTTTTTACCAAGATCAAAAGAGAAATTGCGCGTAGCTTTTTGTTTGCCGAGAATAACACTCCGACAGGTATATTATTTTTTTGCATGTACATGTCCTATGTTGGTTATAAATTTAAAATATCATTTATAATTTATAACTCACTCTCAGGTGAACAGTAGTTGCAATCATTTTGTTTCTTCCTACTCAATGCTATAGAGCCAGAGGGGCAATTTGGTAAGTATGACCAAAAGCAGGTTATGTAGTATATATTGCTTCTAACCAAAGCCCATGCCTCGTGATAATATATGCCATGAACAATTCCTTTCAGAGAAGGATATACATGTACATAATGTTTGTAAATCATGGAGCATTTGTTAACCCTCTACTTTTGTCGAATGATGGTACACAAAGATTCTCCTAGACAAGGGGGCATTCATTTTGTTTCAACCAAAAACCTTCTGATACGTACATTGGGCATGGGTACCGTGAGACACAGTTTCTTCCCCGATGGTATTTGTCCCCTAATTGAATGCGTATTTGTCCACTCCAGGTCTCTAAATAAGAAACATATCAGGCTGCCTTCAATCATCACAACAGTGACTGGCGGACGCTAATGTGGGCTATGCGGTCCATGGCCCCCAAATCAGGACGCTCTTATCTTCATTGCAGATTGTAAAATTACAGTGTGTGCTAATACAGGCGGTGGGTGGTTTTACAGGTTGCATGGACGGAGCACATGAAAAAGAATTCATCCTTGTTGACAGCCCCACGATCGAGCTTAGGTGTGTGTGTGTGCACCAAACTGAAATCATACTGCCGAGAGCCTTGCTGACTGACGATCGTCCAATCTCCCACGATGATCCCATGAAAACCAGCCCCCAAAGTACAAGGTTGAGGAGTAGCAATGATTTAGTCCAAGGCGGGTCCCACTCCAAGGCCAAAAGGAAAATAGAATAAAATGAAATACTACTCTAAAGTAGAAGATGAATCCACACATTCTCAAATCTCAATCATACTTTATTTTATTTTTCTACACATCGATCCCCTAGTGTTCATTCGCTTTATAAATTAAGCAAGCAAGTGTGGGCACTAGTGGTGTTGCCTTGTGGTAGATAATGATCAGGAGCTAGCGGCACTAGCACTGTTTAGAAGGTTTAGCTCACACAGACAAGACCGAAAGAACATGAACCAGTTCCTCCATACACCATTGTAGTACAATACACGAGTCGATATCCCTAAGGACCTAAAGTAAAGCTGAGCCAGAATCCTACGGTACCCCTATATAAAAGCTCGAACATACCCGCACCAAAAGGACCAGGTCAGGGTTCTCTCGCTCGCTCGCCGGGATAGAGTGCACATCATCATCCAGCCCTTCCTATCGTAGCTGGCTACCTTATGAGCTAGCTCTCGCCAGCTGGGCGCAGCGTTGCCGACCGGGAGGGAGAGAGAGAGATCGACAGAAGATTTGAGGGAGAGAGAGCTAGAGAGGTTGACTGTCCGATCAGGATCAGTCCAGTCATGGAGACCATCCGGTGCTGCATCGCGTGCATCCTGCCGTGCGGCGCCCTGGACGTGGTGCGCATCGTGCACTCCAACGGCCGGGTGGAGGAGATCAGCGAGCCCGTGCTCGCCGGCGAGATCATGAAGGCCTACCCCAAGCACGTCCTCCGGAAGCCGCCGTCCACCTGCCCCGCCGACGGCGGCGGCGGCATCGTCGTCCAGAAGCCCGTCATCCTGCCGCCCAATGCCGAGCTGCAGAAGGGCAAGATCTACTTCCTCATGCCGGTGATGACCCCGGCGCCGGAGAAAGCCGCCGCGAAACCAAAGGCGCCCGCTCCCGCCCCCGCGCCCGCGCCAGCGGCGGCGAGGAGGCGGAGGAGGAGGAAAGAATCCGGCGGTGAGGCTCCCGGCGGCAACACGCCAGCAGCGGCGGCGTCCCAGAGCGCGGACGGCGAGAAGGAGCGGCTGCTGGCGAACGAGAGGTACCTGTCGGAGATCATGAAGGAGAAGGCCTCGACGGCCAGGGACCGGCGGCGCGGGCGCGTGGCCGTGTGGCGACCGCACCTGGAGAGCATCACCGAGGATGACTTGTAATCAGACCACAAGGTGTTTGTTTCACACTTTTTTTCCCATCTTCTTCTTCTTCCTCTTCCATTTTTTTTTATCTTTCTATGGAGTAGTTTCTTACTTCCTCTTTCTGTTAATTCCTCCTGCTTGCGCCGTGGCCTCTCTGTTTTTGCCGATCTTTCCCCGGCCCGTCTCCTTTAGAGCATCATCCTCTCTCACCCCTGCTCCCTTTACAGGGTGAATGATGCCTTTGTGAAGAAAAAGATACAATTTTTGCTACTTCACTATGCACCTTTCTCTTTTACTAGTACGATTTTCCTAATTAGTTGTTGGATTAAACTAGCTAGCTAGCTAGCTGCTACAGGCAGCCGTAGTTTACACACTGATCGATCGATCGATCGTGTTCAAACACCTCCTCCAAATCGCACCAACAGATCGATGGGCTACCCTACTTTTTTGGTACACATGCTATGCTCACACTCGATAAGAACTCCATTAATCAATTAATTTCGGTTTCTTTTCTGTTCCACCTCCTCTTCCAAAAAAAAAGTGTACTACTTAGCAGCAACTAGTAGTAGTAGCAAGTGGGTCATTGTTATTGGCGCGCGCGGAGTCGCAAATTCCTGAGAAAAGTTTTAGTGTTCCGTGCAGGCAGCTAGCTAGCGGCCTACATTCCATATTTCACTCTCCCTTTTGTCCCTGGACATGGCAGGGATCGGAGTGAGTGAGTGAGTGAGAGCAGCAGAGTGCACGTTGCTCCGATGATCATGAGCATATGAAAGTTTCTGAGACGCTAGCAATCAATGAGTAGACCAATCATTGCCAGCGAGGCCCCATTCCCCCTCCACTAACTAGCGCAGAGAGAGGCAGAGCTCCTTTAAGCCGTGCGTGGTGCCATGGACGCATACGCGCCACCCAACAACCGTTGCAACCACTGCTAAAAACTAAAGCAACAAAGACTGGCCGGCCGGCCTTCCGGCCTGGAAGATTATTAGCTAGGCTAGGCTAGGGAGGGATAAACCCCAAAGCCTTTTCCTCTAATGGAGCTTATTATGATGATGCGTTAGGGGATCGGAGCTTAGCCTTTTCCTTTAATGATTATATATAGTATTCATGTGTTATGGGTTTACATAGTATGATTATTTGTTGCTATCCTGGCTACTGGCGTTATGGATTTGACGTAAAGATGGGCACGTACAATGTGTTCCTTCTCCTCCTTTCCATCGAACGGGAGCAAGACCACTCGCTCGCTCGCTCCCCTTATCTATGGATACTTGTTCATCGACGAATCAGCGAGGCGCACGTGGACGGTTGAACGTATCATTGGTTTGGAGTGCAATGAACACGCACCGATAATATCTTCTTTAATTAATTTGCTCATCAGTTTGTTAGTAGTAGCATTATGTTCTGTGACCTGGAGTATAGTATCCATGATGCTGACTCGTGACCGTACAGTACACACTACTACACTACTCCATGAGTAGTAGCTACCGTAGTACTATGCTCGATCGTATTGTGGAGTGCTAATACATACACATGGGAAGATAAAATTAGACATATCCTCCACTAGCTACTGCATGCAGCTGGGCTCGACTTATAAGTGGTGGGTATGTTTGTTTTATGTTTTGCTGGGGACGATGTCCACTACCTACATGATCATCTTTCAACCATCTCCCACGCACTCCCATTTGTTTAATCGATCTTCCCCATGGCAATGCTGCTTGGGATTTCCCTGGCAGATTTCCAAGCTAAAACTGTAGCCTTAGCGGGGCGCACCATCAGTGCTAGTTTAGCCCCTCCAGAAAAAATTTAGCCGTACCACGCCGTCAACTGGCGCGCGCCGCTAGCTAGCCCCCATGCATGCTTTATATATGCATGTACTCAGCAAAATTGCAGAAATCCCGCAAAATCATTGCTTCAGAATTCGCAGAATGATTGCGCAATTATAATACTGTATAAGCTCGATCGGCTCATTCTGAAGCTGCCTTTTGTTTGCTGTAGCACAAAGCGAAGTCCGTTGCTGATTGATTTCCTCTTGTTATTATACTCTTTTCTTTTCTTTTTTAGAAAATGACGAGTCATGCATACTCTTTTCTATCGTCCAAAGACTCCAGGTAACTCTGAAAAGGAAGCTAGTTAGATTAGCACCTTACTTACATCACAATTCACACAGCATGCATGCTAAAATCCATGCACCATGCACCATGCATGATGGGCAAGACAATGCCAGCAGTTTCCATAATGACTTCAGTTCAGTTGATTTGGGTTGCTCCATGTGTGTGGTGTCTGAATTTCTAATGCCAAGTGGTGGTGTGTGGTGTGGTAGAGCTAGCTAGCTAGCTTAGCTTGATCATGTAGGCGAAAGAGACCTTTAAGCATATGCCAAGGCCGGAAACAATAGTATTAATCGTGCTCCATGCATGTGTCCCTGGGCTCTTTTGAAGGGGTACGACTAGATGTTTATCACCAATAGTACGCGCCTTTACGTTGTGCGCTAGTGCTGCTACTATACCCTCCCCCTCCCCCCCCAGCTCGTGCCCACGATCGACAGGTACCCGAACGTGAAGGTGTCCGCCGAATTTGTTAGCTCCGGCCCGATCGATCGAGATTCGAGAGGATCTTGAGGGTAGCTAATCAAAGGGGCTTTTTTTTAGCTCGGTTGCCAACTTAAAAGCTCGATCGCGAGGGTGCATGTGTGAGCAAGACGTACTACGTAGGTACGGAGTGGTGGTGGTGCGTGCGTGTGAGTGTGTGATCGTTGAGAATGAGATAGATGGCTAGCTGTAGCTGGGCAAGAGGGGTGGTGTCCTGAGTGTGTCTGCGGGCCGTGTGGCTGCAGGACCCGGAAAAAGTACTACTGCTGATCGAGGCTTTGCGTGGGCCAAAACCTTTCTTTTATGTAAGCCGAGCCATGGACCACAGGCAGCATCATGGCAAATCCTCCATTAAGCACAGGCTCTCTCTCTCTCACGCACACACACAAGTCACCACCCTTAGTTCTCTCTCTCTCTCTCTCCTCTCCCTCTTGTTGTGGTCATCTTTTTGGTGGCGATTCTCAAATTGGAGGTCATGTGCCCCCGGATGGCCTTTTGGCCAAAAGCTGGAGGGCTCAACTGCTTCCAGGTAAAAGTGTTCACCAAACCAATCTTAAAAAGAGAAGCTCAACGAGCCTATGTGACCTACTAAGTCCAGTTAAATGACATGACAGTGTTGCTAATTAGCGTACGTAATCGTCGGCCGTCGCCGGTCCTTTTAAGACATTCTTTTGTTCTTTAGGGTGGTATATTTTTGCCACGAAGTACCCTCTCGTGACTGGGCCTCTCCCCGCTGGTGACTGGCCGGGCCATGCCGCCACCTCCCTCGAGCCCCCTTCTTCTACCCCTTCTCGCTCGCTGTCGCCATCATGCGCCGCGGGCAAAGCCCACGCAGTGCCTGCGGTGGCAGGCCCTTGCCTCTACCCGCTCCACGTTTGTCTTGGTCATGGACTAAGACTGAAGCTGGCCATTAACATGAACAAATGGGATGTAGTAATGTTTTGCGTTCACTTTGTTAGAATATCTGTATATGCTATATATGTTTCTAGTCCATTAGTCAAGCATGGGCGAAGTAGTATCCTGTGTAATGTGTGTACATTACCGTAGTTGCAAATGAGGGAAATTGATGTCTGACCATTCAAAGTAATGGACATGGTATCATAGCTAAATATAATCCACCATAGGCCTAGTTTCGTTGTTGTCACCGACGCTTGGCAAAAGTCGTTGATAGCCATCCTTGTCACGTCCGCACGAGTCTAGGTTGGACTCGAGCTCGGTATTGTCTCCCATCGCCGCACCATAATTTTTACATGGACATCATGATTCCAAGTCGAACTCGCCACTGTTGGCGGTCGCCGTCCTTCGTCGCATGGCTACGAGATTGATTTGAGCTATTTCAATTAGCCTCTCCATCACATGTGTGGCTAGCTGCTCTAGCGTGCACTGCCTGGTGCCCCTATTGATTTGTTTTGCTATTGATAAGTGTGGTTTTTCATGAGCCCTTCTTGCAACCCTGAAGGGTTTGTGGGGGCATGTTTGCTACTCCTTACTTCTACAATACTTGGTTCTAGCTCTCGAAACAAGATAATTTTGCTTGGTTTCTCCAAGTGTGTCCAAAAATTTGGTAGGTCAGGCAGAGGAAACCGTTGGCTGCTACCTTGGTGGTATTCCTTGGCTGCTTGGTTTGCTTTATGTATGTTGTTAACGAGGATAAATTTGAGGGCCTTGTGTTGTTGTCGTCTATATATTTTTTTGAGGAATCAACGGTGGGCACAAGGCCGGTCTGAACCAATTTCATTGAATAGCCGACATAGCGAAAGTCATTACAAAAAAGCCGCAAGAGAGCAACCAAAAAAAAAATCTTGATGTGGAGGAGGATGAGGCCATCAAGAAGGCTTGGAGAAAGGAAAATTGCTAAAGTTATGAGTGATATAGTTCGTTGCTCCCTCGCTGCAAATAAGTCTTGATACCAAATATGGAAGTATCTGAAGCAACAACATCTTCTATCTAATAGAGCACATCAGTATTCTTTGTTCTACAATCTTCTGTAACAAAACATCTACACAAATGACTGTTATTGAGCCTCTTCACTAGTTAGCTGATGTTAATGACTCCAAAAGGCTGTCCCGAATGTGAATCTAGTGTGGCCAAAGAGAATATGAAGCTTAGTACTCTTCCGTGTTTCAATCTCTCATGAGACTAATGCAGGGGGAAATCACACACAACTACTTGGTCGTGATACACTTGGTGAGGCTGCGAGGAGACTAATATATTCACTCTTTTTTCTTTTTTCTTTATTTCAAAAAAAGAATCACTCATTTGCTTCATCGTCCAACCAAACACAAGGCCACAGCCACGGCCCAACAAAACGTAACATGAGTCACATTAGCCAGCTTCCAAACGAGCGCTTCCTGGAGTGGTCGCAAGGCCACCATACGCTGCAGCAGAGCATGGGCCTATCCCTCGTGGACTTCCCCCGGACTGATTAATGGGTCACCGGTGCAGTGCAGCACCAGCCCGGACTGTTCCCTTGCTCCATGGCTCACCTTGTTTGCTTGCCAAAGTAAAAACAAGCTAAACCAAGAGCTGAATGCGAATCCTCCCTAAAAAAAACCTAGCCGCCGCCTCCTCCCCGCCGGTGATCGACGGGTCCTCGCCTCCTCCGCTTCCGCTCGCGCGGGGGGGAGGGGGTGGGGACCCAGGACCTACGCTCGGCGTTCAACAAGGTCCCTAAAGTTAGTGTTTCTGTGATGTCGTGGTGGCGCAACTCAGATGGTGGTGGATGCGCTACATCGAATAAAGGTACCCGGCTTCAACCCCATCTCGGCGACGTTTGCGGCGTCGAGAAGCCTGTGGGATTTGGTCTTCGCCGGGAGTGTGCTCCGGCTTTGTGTGATGTTGATCTTGCCGCCTATCTGGTCCTGGCGGCCTTGGAGTGCGGCGGTGCGGATTGTTGCTGGTTTGTGGTGGATGGTGGAGGATCCGGCCGCTTGATAGGCGGGGTGGCGTTGGCCCTGGATCCGGCGTTGAAGATGCTTGGAGGGCTCCTCCGGCCGATGTTTCTTAGCAGCAGGCTAGATCCAGTTTTATGGGGCTGGTGGTTATTGCGGCTCTTTAAAGCCTCATGGCTAGGGGTTTCTTCAGTGCCAAAGTGTGGACCAGCTGCTGTTGATCTTCTTCTTCTCCAGCGATGGCGAAGGATTTGGGTTCTTAGTAGTTGCGACGAGGACGGTTTGCAGTTTTCCAACCGTTTGTTTTCTCCTTGTTTTCTTTTGCTTGTATTGGTATCTTCCTTGTATTGTTATGGTTATAAATACAAGTAATGTATGCCTATGGGCGTACAAAGTCAAAAAAAAATGATGCAACTGATAGCCTCCTGGCGTACCGGGTCCACACTCGTCGTTTTTAGTTGGAACGAATTGACTTGGAAACTTAATATTTTTTGCGAAAAAATTATCGATCTAGAGATTTTTTTGCGAGGCACAGTATGAAGAGTTTTAAAAGTTAAAATTTATAAATACCTCATTAGACCAGCTAACAACTAACGAGAGCTACAAACACTAGCGCAAGTTGAAGTCGCTGTCTTTCTCGCCCTCCATCATTGGAGCCAGACAAAGCTTATCATAGTAAAACTTGTTGTATTAGACAAACGGAAAATTGTCGTGCTAAGATTTCAAAGAATCAGCATATTAGTGTAGCAACCATCGACAATAATGACAATCATAGATTGAAAGCGGCTACCATGAGATGAACATGAAAACTGACTAGATTTCAGAAAATTTACCAAATATATGACCCCATACGCCCTCCGCCAAAGCTAGATGCACCACCAAAACGAGATTAAAATAGGGAGGACCTCTTAAAAATATGCCCTAGAGGCAATCATGATATATTTCCTAATATAACCATAAGTTAAAATATCCATGTGTGAACAATTGTATAAATCACGGAATATGTGATTTGGTTGTAGGCCTATGTATCTACATTGTTCATACTAACTTGTCCTTAGTTGCAAGATCATGCTGGATACATAACCTAGACGAATGTCAAGTCATATGAGACTCGATTCCACTGGGTCATGAGCATGATGATGCATATCCGACTTATAATGACTTGACTAAAGTTTCTAGCGAGTCAGACTGACCAAAGTTGAGATGCAACAAGAATGTTGTCATTTATAGTCTCAAGCAATGGAATATTTTGACCTGAGGTGATCGCACGATCAGAGTTTTTTAGATAATCCGACTTAAGTTTTGTCAAACTTTGTACCATAATTGAGGAGTTATAAAGGCAGAGCCTGGGCCGGCTATGAATCAAGCTACCTAATGTGGAGATATATTCTTTGAGTCCTCTCAAGTGATATGATTTGGAAGTATGCCAAAATAAGTGTTAGTCTAATGAATCGTATATCACATATTAAGAAGAGAGTTAAGCTATTAAAGTGACAAGTTTTCACCCATAGCATGACATGGTATATCATGGGGCAAAGAGACTTAGACATAAGTCACACCAGAAAGATTCATTCTATGACTTTGTGATGCTTAGGAGTCAGCATGTTCTGCTAGAAGCCACTCCCGACTGGTTATTCTGATGTTGGACTCCAATTGTGTCTAAGTGGTCGTCAACCTATAGTGTCACGCACTTAAGAGAAAGGGATCCATGTGGATTTGATCCATATGGACATTGGAGGTACGGTCTAGATGGGCATCAAGCGTTGAACCCATCTAGGAGTGTATATAAGTGGAACTGAAAAGAGTTCCTTGACCCAGACGTTACTTTCTCTACTCCCAAATTAGGTGAGATGGGATCTACTAGTCCTCTGTCTGGTGCTCCTTCTATACGTGGATACCATTAGAGGCGTTTCATGTGTGACGATGTGGACGAAGGAGTTCGTGGCGGATCCATAGGAGCTATTCGTGGGATCGATCTGCACTGCCTCGTCGTGCTACACCAAGTTCTGCACCCGTGCGTCTAGTCATAAATCTATGGCCTATCTCCTTAACTAGTTCTTGGGAGCTCCGTGTAGAGAAGTTTTTATTTATCTCTACATGGTCCAATGGTGGTATTGATATGTCCAATTTGCATCACCTTTCTATATCATAATTTGCCTCTATTCATTGATATATTTTATATTAAACGGTGATACTTATGTATTTTTATCTGTTTTTGCACGTTGGATGATTCTTAGAGGATGAACTGCCGGAGTCAGGATTCTGATGGAAAAATAGGTGTTTTGATGCAATTTCGCGAAGATCAGAAAAATACCAGAAAAACTATGTAAAATCCTATTTTCCCAGAAGACGAAGAATGCCAGAAGGGGAGGCGGAGATGGGCCAAGGGGGGCACGCACCCCCCAGGCTCGGGACACCCCTAGGTCGCGCCTACAGGGCGTGTGGCCCACCTGGACCACCTATGGCTCCGCCCTCTCGCCTATATCTTCTCCTTGGAACCCTAATACACGGGGAGCGACCACAGAAAGATTTTGCCGCTTCTGCGGGGCGGGAAACACCAAGAGAGAAAGAGCTCTCCGGTAGATAGATTTCTGTCGGGGAAATTCCTTCCTGGAGAGGGGAGATCGTCGCCATCAACACCATCATCAATATAGACTTCATCGGGATCATCATCATCATCCACATCATCATCTCCACCAGCACCATCATCACTGATGTCTACGCACTTCTATTCTTGTAGACAGTTGTTGGGCTTCCAAGTGCAGAGGTTTGTAGAACAACAACAAGTTTCCCTTAAGTGGATTATCCAAGGTTTATCGAACTCAGGGAGGAAGTGGTCAATGGTATTCCCTCTCAAGCAACCCTGCAATCAAGATACAAGAAGTCTCTTGTGTCCCCAACACACCCAATACACTTGTCAGGTGTATAGGTGCACTAGTTCGGCGAAGAGATAGTGAAATACAAGTGGTAACGGTGCCAAAAAAGAGCTTGACGATGAGGTAAAGGCTAAAGGCAACAAGAAGGAAGCAATCAAACATGCAACATATCTAGTAGCAAACGGTGTTTCAATGCTTAGAAACAAGGCCTAGGAATCATAATTTCACTAGTGAATACTCTCTCATATAAATATCCTCTCTTCATGATACTACTCTTAACTACTCTCCGGTTGGACACTCTAATCCATGGTAGGGCTATAACAGCACACCTCAAAGTCCGCCTTCCTCAATCTAGATAACCCCACACTGTCACCTTGAGCGCTAGATGGTTCCAACAAACACCACAATTTCATAGAGACATCCAACTCCAAATATAACTCATAACAACTATTCAATATAGCCAAAGTGCCACCCATGGTATGCCCGCTGTCACTTTCACACACGTGGGGAAAAGCATAGATCTATTAAAGCACAAAGAGTATTTATGTAGACTCAAGCCTAAGTGCCACCATGGCGTGCACACTGTCACTTTCACACACATGGGGAGAGCAGAGATCTAATGAAGCACTTGAGTAGCAAGGTACATCTACTTGATTACAAAGCTCATGACCACAAGATCATGCATAGAGAGAGAGATGAGCACATAGCTACCTATAGAGCCCTTAGCCTTGAGGAAGAACTACTCCCTCCTCATCATGGGAATTAGCAACGGTGATGGAGATGGTGGTGGAGATCGATGGAGATGGCTCCGCGGGCACTTCCCCGTCTCGGCAGGGTGCCGGAACAGAGACTTTCTGTCCCCCGAATCTCCCCTTTGGTTGCAGCGGCGCTACAGAGGTTTTCGTGGATTTCTTCTGGATTGATTTAGGGTTTTTGGGTCGAAGGCTTCTTATAGGCGAAGGAGGCAAGGTCGATGGAGGGCCAGGGGGCCCACACCCTCCCTAGGCGCCTCTAGGGCTTGCCCACGCCTAGGGGGTGTGGCCACCCTGTGCCCCCCTCCGGCTCTGCTTCGTGGTTCCGTGTTGCTCCGGGGAAAATAATAACTTTGGCTTTTGTCCCGTCCAATTCCGAGAATATTGATTTTCTGCCTTTCTAGAACCAAAAACAGAAGAAAACATGCAACTGGCATTGTGGCAACTTGTGAATAGGTTAGTTCCAGAAAACATGTAAAAAGCACCTCAAAGTGTAGATAAGTAAATCAAAGTAGATACTAAACAAGCATTGAGCATAAAAAATTATAGATACGTTTCTGACGTATCAACGTCCCCAAGCTTAACTATTGCTCGTCCTCGAGTAGGTAAGTGATAAACAGAATAATTTTTGAGGTGACATGCACCCTCACAATAAAGATCCAACTATTTGCAAGCATTGAAAGCTGGGATCAAAGAACTCTAAACATGTGCATGAAAGATGGAGTTCTAATAATAGGACATAGTAACTATGCATGCAATATGAAAGGCTACAAACAAAGATCATGAATAATATGCATTGGAAAACGTTTGTTTGTTTCACATACAGAAAACATAGCATAGTGGCAATCAGCTTGTCCCTCATAAAGTAGCAAATAGATGCATAGGACACCTTCAAAGTTCACAAGGGTGACTAGAAACAAATAGCACAAGAACAAGTAATATCACAATATGCATCAATTAATAAGCTTTGGAACACTGCACACATGATGACAACTATGCTCTCTTAATGGTGCCTAAAGGTATAAGGTGGAGACTCAATAATGGTGGAAGAAAGGCCTTTTTGTAAAGGAAGCAGGGATTAAAAGTTTCAAAAAGAGCTTCCAAAAATTATGGTACTTGTTAGCTTTCAGCCCTCATTGCCCCTATCATAAGCATCTTGAAGTGATTAAGGTTAAAGTGGCAAAGATGGAGTATATGGTTGACGAAGTATAAGTTGGCAATCTCTAGTCCCTTGAATATGAGGGCCACGCCTCATGCATACTCAAGTTTGGGCACATGTAAGTTCTTGTCATTGTAAGTATTTGCATATCATAGAGAACCGCCAACAGGGTACCCCTTGCACATGGTACAGGAGATTTCCCATAACCAAAATGACAAGGCAAGCAGACAATGAGCATCTCAACGATCTTTTTATTTACCATATGCATAGCTTTTTATTGAGGATGCTTCATAGATAGCTCATTATGGTGATGCTGCAAGTTTCCACCATGATTAGGCATGGCTTAGGCTAGCGTCCCAGGCGTTTCTCTAACACAGAATACAAACTCCATGGACTTACAAGTTCCCTCTTTATTTCACACCGGTGACATCCATAGATAAAATAGCATGATATCAACTGAGTACAAAGTACAAGTGCAATGTTGAAAACGTTCCCTGTGACAGCACGGTTCTGCTAATCCCAACTTATAAGTGCAAGCATATATAACAAATTTGTCACAATGGTTCAAGTTTATTAGGGGAAAAGTATATAAAGTGTGCCATCAAGTTCGTGAGGGCTTTAATCACTAAGTTTTCACATAACAAAATAGTTTTTAATTGGAAGGTAGCTGAAAACAATAATATACTTGGAATGGTGTAACACACCATGCATAGGAGTTTATAGTGGACACTTTGGAATAACTTGGTTTCTTGGGAGTTGGAGGCATGAGTAGAACTTACTCATACAATTGGAGGCTAGCAAAATACTAGGAGCAACCAACTAAGAGAGCATAATGGCCATAATCATGCAGTGCAACAAAGCATACTAATCAAAGCAAAGAGTGGTACTACAAGTCAAGGACTAAATGATAATAGAGGCTAGTGGTGACTTGTTCATAGTCATAACATGGTGTGAGCATGTGCCAAGTCAACCCAAACAAAGCATCAAAGGAGAATACCACAATACTATGCTTTTGCATGCTAAAACAACGCATAATTTCTTCAAGGCACACTAAGCAATCCCAATTGTTTGGAACAAGACATGCTACAACAATAATCACTAAGCATAAGGTAAAAACAAGATCTAGAATGACATGACAAAGTCTAAGCCACAGTCAAAACAAGCTCCCTTTTGTACCACTTAAGCATGAAGCTTCCTACTCTTTTCCAACACTAAACAACTTATTTGAAACAACTCACAAAGATAATAATCAATAAAGACCAGTGAGCTTGTCTCACAAATCCACAAAGAAGAACTACAAAGTCCTAAGCTGAAATCACAAGAAAACTATGGCTGAACGAAGTGCTAGCAAAAGTGAACACTCACAAAGCAATAAGAGTGAAAACTAGAGTGTTCTAGGCAATGGAAACAGAGTGTGTCTCTCTCCAAAAGAAGTGTGGTGTAACCAACCAACTTACTCAAGAAAACTAAGCAAACGAAAACAAAAATGAAAACTAAGATGCTCCAAGAACAACACAACAATGCATGAAACAATAAAAACGAAGTCTCTAGAAAGACCTGAGATTTTTATTGATGAAGAAGGGGATGCCTTGGGCATCCCCAAGCTTTGACGCTTGTACCTCTTGGATATTTCTTGAGGTGACACCAGGGTGGCATCCCCAATCTTGAGATTTTGTCCATTCTTCATCTCATTACATCATTCTCTCTCTACACCTGAAATTTTTCCTTCATACAAAACTTCACACAATCTTCATTAGCAACATTAGTGTATTCAAAAGATAATAGACCTTTAGGTTTAGTTTCAAAACAGAAAACTTTCACTAAAGACACAAGATACTGTATCAAATCCTTCAAAAATCTCAATTTCCCAAAAAGAACCCAAAAAGGAATCAATAAGAAGCAAATGCAAATAATGGCAGAAATCTGTCAAAACAGACCAGCAGGTAGAAACTGATTTTTTCAAAGACCTTCTGTTGCTCAAATCACAAAGTGTTTAACTAAGAAAGTTATCTAACATACTGGGGGATTTATTTGTAAAATTTCATCTCAATCCGACTTACAGAGACTCCTCACGAATTTTTATGGTGGAGGACAGAAATCTGTTTCGGGACAGCAACTCCCCAAATCTTACTTCCCTCTCATTAGAGGTCATTCTTGGCACAAAAAGCAAACAAAAAGGATAAGTAAAGGTCATTACTAAAGTAATAACTTCCAATACTCAAGGAAACTCTTGGGTTATCTCCCAACAAGTACTTTTCTTTAACGCCTTTAAGTTAGGCTTGATAGTTTGAGAAGATGCTCACATAAGAAATATGAATTGAAGTAAAAGAGAGCATCAAGAAGAAAATTCAGAACACATTTAAGTCTAGCCCACTTCCTATGCATAGGAATCTTGTAAAGAAACAAGTCATCAAAGCACAAAACAACAAGCATAGCAAAGCAAAACAAGTGCAACTTCAAAATTTTCAACATAAAGAGGGGAAACTTAATATTATTGAGATGCATAAGACCATGTTTCCCTCTCTCATAATAACTTTCAGTAGAAACATGAATAAAGTTAACAATATATCTATCACATAAAATATTCTTATCATGAGCCACATGCATAAAATGATTATTACTCTCCACATAAGCAAAGTCATTCTTGTTAATTGTAATGGGAGCAAATTCAACAAAATAGCTATCATTACTATTCTCATCACCACAATCATCAAATATAGGAGGCAAATTGTAATTCTCCTCAATAGTAGGTGGACTGAAAATATCATATTCATCATTGTAATCATCATATATTGGAGGTTTGGTATCATCATAAGCAATTGAATAGCTATCTTCCAAAGCTGGGGAACTAAAAAGATTATTTTCATAAAAACTAGCTTCCCCAAGCTTAGATGTTTCCATAGCATTAGCAACAATGGTGTTCAGAAAATTCATACTAATAACATTGCTATTAGCATGCAAATGAAGTTCCATAGGTTTTTTAATTTTCTCTTCAAACACTTCATGTCCTAACTCAAGATAAACACTATAAAGCTCTCTAATTTTGTTGTTGTTTTACATTAAGCCTAACTAGTGAAAACAAGAAACAAAAAGACAAAAATGAAGAATCTAAAGGAAATAACTTCGATCACTCACACACCAAGAGGATGTGAGTACCTTTTACCTTACCTCCCCGGCAACGGCGCCAGAAAAGAGCTTGATGTCTACACACTTCTATTCTTGTAGACAGTTATTAGGCCTCCAAGTGCAGAGGTTTGTAGAACAGCAGCAAGTTTCCCTTAAGTGGATTACCCAAGGTTTATCGAACTCACGGAGGAAGTGGTCAAAGATATTCCCTCTCAAGCAACCCTGCAATCAAGATACAAGAAGTCTCTTGTGTCCCCAACACACCCAATACACTTGTCAGGTGTACATGTGCACTAGTTCGGCGAAGAGATAGTGAAATACAAGTGGTAACGGTGCCAGAAAAGAGCTTGATGGTGAGGTAAAGGCTAAGGGCAACAAGAAGGAAGCAATCAAACATGCAACAGATCTAGTAGCAAACGGTGTTTCAATGCTTCGAAACAAGGCCTAGGGATCATACTTTCACTAGTGAACACTCTCTCATATAAATATCCTCTATTCATGATACTACTCTTAACTACTCTTTGGTTGGACACTCTAATCCATGATAGGGCTATAACAGCACACCTCAAAGTCCGCCTTCCTCAATCTAGATAACCCCACATTGTCACCTTGAGCACTAGATGGTTCCAACAAACACCATAATTTCATAGAGACATCCAACTCCAAATATAACTCATAACAAATATTCAATATATCCAAAGTGCCACACATGGTATGCCCGCTATCGCTTTCACACACGTGGGGAAAAGAATAGATCTATTAAAGCACAAAGAGTATTTATGTAGACTCAAGCCTAAGTGCCACCATGGCGTGCACGCTGTCACTTTCACACACATGGGGAGAGCAGTGATCTAATGAAGCACTTGAGTAGCAAGGTACATCTACTTGATTACAAAGCTCATGGCCACAAGATCATGCATAGAGAGAGATGAACACATAGCTACTGGTAGAGCCCTTAGCCTCGAGGAAGAACTACTCCCTCCTCATCATGGGAACTAGCAACGGTGATGGAGATGGTGGTGGAGATCGATGGAGATGGCTCCGGGGGCACTTCCCCATCCCGACAGGGTTCCGGAACAGAGACTTTATGTCCCCTGAATCTCCCCTTCAGTGGCGGCGGCGATACAGAGGTTTTCATGGATTTCTTCTGGATTGATTTAGGGTTTTTGGGTCGGAGGCTTCTTATAGGCGAAGGAGGCAAGGTTGGTGGAGGGCCAGGGGGCCACACCTTCCCCAGGTGCCTCCAGGGCTTGCCCGCGCCTAGGGGGTGCGGCCACCCTGTGTCCCCCCCTCCGGTTCTCCTTCATGGTTCCGTGTTGCTCCGGGGAAATAATAACTTTGGCTTTTGTCCCGTGTAATTCCAAGAATATTGATTTTCTGCCTTTCTGGAACCAAAAACAGAAGAAAACAGGCAACTGGCACTGTGGCAACTTGTTAATAGGTTAGTTCCAGAAAACATGTAAAAGCACCTCAAAGTGTAGACAAGTAAAGCAAAGTAGATACTGACATATCAATCACCACTCCATCCCGTTGTAACAATTGTATTGAATCTTGCATAGTTCTTAGGGGAAACTTTACCGGCATTGATTACTATTGTATTTCATGCTTGTGAGTGGAACCATTGGATTACTGTTTATGTTTAGATTGTTATTCATTACCATATCATATTTGATCTTGATCCATATGATGTCTCGTGAGTAGTTCGTTTAGTTCTTGAGGACATGGGAGAAGTCATGTTGTTAGTAGTGGATTTGTGTTGAGATATTATTCAGTGGTTTAGTATTTAAGTTGTGGTGCTATTCTTCTAGTGGTGTCATGTGAACGTCGACTACATGATACTTCACCATTTATGGGCCTAGGGGAATGCATTGTGTATTTGGCTAATAACTGTGGGGTTGCCAGAGTGACAGAAACCTGAACCCCTGTTAGGACACCATTGCACAAGGGAGTGTAGGATCTCAGAGTTTAAGGCTATGGTTAGGTTTAGACCTTAATTGCTTTCTTGTAGTTGCGGATGCTTGCAAGGGGTTTAATCATAAGTATGTATTAGTCCAAGTAAGGTCGGTACATTAGCACAGGTTCACCCACACAACACTTACAAAACCAAAGAAGACTACTCAGCTATTTAAAGCAAAAGCACTTGACAGAATTCCCGTGTGTCCTCGAGAACGTTTGGTCCTTATAAGTATTTACACTGGCTTGTCCTTTGCTAAGAAAGTATTGGGCCACTTGCTGCAATTGTTCGTTGTCTTTATTACTTGCATTTTATTTCCTTGCTTTATTAGAAAACCCCTAAAAATCCGTTTGCTAAGTATTTACAGAGATTTCCTGCTCCATACCACTAGTCAACACCTTCTGCTCCTCGTTGGGATCGACACTCCTATTTATCGAAAGTACTACGATGCACCACCTATACTTGTGGGTCATCAAGACTATTTTCTGGCGCCGTTGCCGGGGAGTGAAGCGCTGTTGAAGAGTGGAACTGGTAAAGGAAACTACTACTATGAGTATTGTTTTTATTTCTGTTTGTTACCTTATTTCCAATATGGATAACCCACTTGGTTTTCTATTTGGGAAAACTACTACCACTATTAGGGTAGTATATGAACCACCACCTGTTGAGATAGATCCTTTTAAGATACCTACAAATATTGTTGATCGTGTTATGGATAAATACTATTTAGGGGATGGAACTGTCCATCCTGGTGATCATTTGCTTTTTATCCATGAATTATGCGGGTTGTTTAAGTGTGCATGTATCACCACTGAACAGGTGAAGAAGAAGTTACTCTCTATATCGTTGAAAGGAAGAGCTGAAGAATGGTATAAGTTGCTGAAGAATGGACAATCCATGGAATGGGAGGAAATAGTACCCCTCTTTTATTCTAAATTCTATCCTCCTAGTGAGATTCATAAGGATAGGAATCTAATATATAATTTTTGGCCTCGTGATGGATAGAGTATAGCTCAAGCTTGGGGGAGATTGAAGTTACTAATGCTTAAATGTACTATTCATGAACTCCCTAACAATATTATTATCAATAACTTGTATGCAAGGCTTTCTCTTCATGATAACGATTTACTAGATGCTTCTTGTGCTAGATCATTCACACATATGAAGGAAGAAGCTAAATGGGATATCCTATACCGTATTCAAGAGAACACTGAAGCATGGGAGAATGACAAAGGAAGAAATTCAGGTATAAACTATGATTGTGAATGCATTAAATCTTTTATGGGAACTGATGACTTCCGTGATATTAGTAATCAGTATGGTCTTGATTCTCAAATTCTTGCAAATTGTTTCAAGGCCTTTGCCTCTTATATTGAAATTCCCAAAAAGGGATGGGACAAGTACCATGCTCCTTTGAAAGACATTGGTAGCCATGTTCCTACTAGCATTGAAGTTTGTACTGTTGATCCTATTTTGCATGAACCTTATGTTGAGAAAATCTCTTTTCTTGCTAAGGTAAAAGAACATTCTATCATAGCTAATGTGGTTAGCAAAAGTGTAAAGAAATCTGTGGAACCTGATGAGCAAATAAACATTGAACCTGTGGTAGCTATTGTGAAAGATCTTGTCACTAAAAATATAGAGGATGAGCATATTGTCTTCTGTGAAGACGCTTCTAATATTGTCTCTCATCCTATAAAGGCTAGGAAAGCTAGTGTCCCTATGCTTTCTGTTAGAATTGGTGATCATTGCTATTATGGTTTATGTGATACTGGTGCTAGTTCTAGTGTTATTCCTTATAAGATTTACAGGGAAATTATGCATGAAATTGGTTCGTGTGAGCTTGAGGATATTGATGTGGTTATTCACCTTGCTAATAGAGAGACAGTTTGTCCAATTGGCATTGTAAGAGATGTGAAAGTTTTTTGTGGTAAGATTAAATATCCTGCTGATTTTCTAGTACTTGGTTCTGAAACTAGTAAAACTTGTCCTATTATCTTTGGTAGACCCTTCTTGAATACTTGTGGGGCTATAGATTGTAGGAAGGAAAAAAATTTGACTAAGTTTGATGGAGATTCTTATGAGTTTAACTTTCCCAAATTTGCTAAATCTCCTTGTGAAAATAGCTTTCCTAATGAAGATTTCAGGGTTGAACAACTTGCTTCTATTGATCCAGTTTATGACCTTGGACCTCTTTTTGATGATTGTTAGTATGCTTATTCTGATGATAAAGTTGTTTCCTTTATATTGTCAACTTTATTCAAAGTGCTACTGAAAGTTATTACGAGAAAGGGAAACATGGTTTTATACATCTCAATAATGATAAGTTTCCCAGTTTTATGTTGAAAGCTTTGAAGTTGCATTTGTTTTGTCTTCCTATGCTAGTGGCTTTTTGTTTCAACAATTTGTTTTCTCATGATACTCCCTTGCATAGGAAGTGGGTTAGACTAAAATGTGTTGGATATTTGCTTGTTGATGCTCTCTTTCACTTCAAATATATATCTCCTATGTGAGCATCTTTGAAATTATTAGGCCTAACTTAAAGGCAATAAATAAAAGTGCTTCTTGGGAGATAACCAAATAGTTTTGTTGAGTCTTGGAAGTTATTACCTCTGTAATAACCGCTCCTTATCCTTTTTGTTTTGGTTTTTGTGTCAAGATCAACTACTTTTGAGAAGTAGAGGAGTTGTGAAAAGTGGTTGTCCTGGGACAGATTTTTGTGCTGCATTGTAAAAATTCGTGAAGGAGATCCGTACAACGGATGGAGCTGTAATTTTATGTGCATGTTCTCCAAGTTGTTATCCAACTTTCATTAGTTTTGCACTTTTTGATTTGAGCAACAGAAGGTTTTAGAAAAAATCAATCTTTACCTGCTAGTCTGTTTTGATAGATTTCTGCCATCATTTGCATTTGCTTCTTATATTGATTCCCTTTCAAATTCTTTTTGGGTTTTTGGAAAGGAGTTGCTACGGTAGCTTTTGTTCTGATAGATTTCAGTTTAAATTTGAACCTAAAGGTTTATTGTTTTTGCATACACTAATGTTGCCATTGAGGTTTGTGAATTGCCTTGCGAGAAAAGGAATTTCCACGAGAAGGAGAAAAGGAATCCACAGAGTTCGTCTTTGAATAGGTAAAAGTGGTGAAAACAGAAGGTTCGTGAAAGCCTAATATTTTTATATTTTTGTTGTTTTTACTACATACGTAAGGTTACGATATGAAACAGAGGAGGAAACGGGGGCCAGGGTGGCCACACCCACCCTAGGCGCGGGCCCCCAGCTGGTTGCGCCTGGAGGGGGTGTTAGCCCCCTGAAATCCGTCTCCGCCTCATTTTCGCACAGTACCTTCCTTAGGCATTGAAACTTCGTACTATATACCCCCTGGATCCCCCGAGGTTCGTATATCGTGTTCTCATCGTGTTTTTGTTTCGATCTGTTTCTGTCAGGAAATCTTCTCAAGTTTTAGAGCACCATGGTCTCTGCCAACGAAAAGGCAAGAAGCCCGTGGAAGAAGAAAGGATCGCTTCTAGGCGTGAAGACATGGATTGGAGCGTCGAGGAGTGAAAGGATACGGATGTCGCCTAGAGGGGGGTGAATAGGCGATTAAAACTTTTCCTAGAGTGGCTCAACAAAGGCAGAATAAAACTAGTGTTTACTTTGTTAAGCACAACCTATAACTACTAAGGTTTACCTATGTGCACCAACAACTTATGCTAAGCAATACAAGCAACAAAGTGATAGCAAGATATATATTACTTCAAGCACGAAGGCTATCACAATGTAAAGTGCATAAGTAAAGAGCTCGGGTATAGAGATAACCGAGGCACGCGGGGACACCCCGGTTCCGCTTAATATGGCCTAATCGCATTGCATCCTCGCCATGTCATACATCATACATGCATCATGCCCGATCTTTTGCCGTAGTATTAAATAGTGCATCCGGTGTTTCGTCTAGTGCTTTGCTTCTTCACGGATTAGGCCGATGAGTGGATGCGAGTGTCGACCCGATCTTCGGATGAACCTTCAGCAATGTTTTTCAGGCGAGCAATCTCCACCTTTCTACCTATCTTACTTTTATAGTCTTTATTTCCTCCTGTTGATCTATTGCTGACTGTGTTGCGATGCTTTAGTTTCCGTACCCGTGATATCCCTTGCAGCCATTATATTGCCTTGGACACCTCCTATTACCTTTCGTTTGGTATATAGTCGGCCTTGCGAGTCATAGTTGCTTGCTCAGGTGTTGTTTCGATGTTCTCAAGTAACACCGTTGTTGGAGGAAGGCCGCATGTTTATGTTGGAGATGATCATGGCTTTAATTATAGTTTAATAACTAAAATTGAAGTAGGTAAATGCAGAGGCACCGGTGGGTAATAGACAATATTTGGTTTTTAACCGCTCACTGGTGTCCCGTAGGACCCCGAGTTCTTGACACCTGTTCCGAGATCGAGCGCGCTAACCACAGGTGGGGTGTGTGGGCACCCCCATCGATTTAGTACCTGATTTCAAAGTACTATACCGGGGGCCACAAAGTAGTTTGGGGATTTATTACTATCCTGTACTTATGCCATGTTTTACTGCTTTATTTATGATTGCGCGTGGAGCGCCTGTACTGTTTTGGATCACGGCACGATTTCGCGGTATCGACAAGCCCAGTCACACTTTCGGGTTCCCAGTCGTTTACAACCGTTCTCGCAAACCCTGGGTCCATCTCGGAGACCGGCCGACTTTGTTATGGGTAGCTTAGTGGGGTGGCCCCCCATGTGCTTGCTTTGGGTCTGGGAAACGTCGTGTCCGAAACCCCGTTGACATACCGTTGGGTGTATGTTTTGTGATCTTGTACCTACCTGATCTGACAACAAGGGTGTAGGTGCGTGTGGAAACTTTGGTGCACCCCTGCATGGTTAAATCTTTTCGAGAAGCCGTGTCCGCGGTTATGGATGACTTGGAGCAGAGTTCTCGATCATAGACAACTATAACTAAAGTTTACTGTTATAATTTGACTTGTATCCGATATGATTAGTAATCAGCTTCACTACAACGGAATGGCTAAATAAAAGTACCAACAACTGCTGGGTTTGGGATATCTCATGCTAATTGTATCTGACTAGTAAGTGCCGCAACTACAACGGAATGGTCAACTAAAAGTGCCCACTGCTTATTATATCAGGATGACTATCTATACCTGACTAGTAATTGCTGCAACGATAACTGAATAAATAAAACTGCCAACTGCGTGAGTTCCTCGGTTGACTTCCTCGTTTGGTCTCGAGGGGGAAATACCAGGATGGGTATGTTTGGTGGTAGTATCAAGATGGTTTCGAATAGGTCTTTCTTATCTCTCTCTGATAGCCGACAGTTGTATCGAGTATCTATAGGTTGTTTAGTGCATGTTGCGCTGCCGCTTCAGTCCACCATACCTATGTAGGCGAGGACCGCCGAATTCTAGTCTCGCCGTGTACTGGCCTCAGTACTGACCGCTCTCTTTTTCCTTCGCCCTTTGTCGGCACCCCTTTTGTTTAAGCAGGTTTTGAGATCGACGTCGTTAGCAGGGTTACCCTTCCGGCTTGGCCTGGGCAGGGTTATGGACGCCATTGTTTATTCTTCAGGGCTCTTAGCTCAATTTGTATCTTGTCCATACTCGGACGCTGTATTGTTTTCAAGGTGATCTGGATCTTTGTACTGTATATTTGTATTCTTGACCCTTTGGGTCGTTGTTGTATATATGTTCTGTGGGTTCCATCGTGGACTATTGTGTAATGATATTACTTCGTTTTCCACCCGCACGAAAGTGCCTGGTGGGCACCTTTGAATCGTTTCTATGCGGGTTTGGCGGGGATCGCTAAAACTTGCATAGGGCTGATTCCGAGGGTGTTACAGAGTGGTATCAGAGCTCAGCAGTTACGATACCCCACTGGTCTAGCCTGTAGGATAACCTAGCTAACGAACGTTGTAGAGTGTCAAAGCTATTTTGGAAAAATCGGTTGGATAGATCTGATTAGGTCTGCTTTTACTTCTTACCCCTCTGCTATTCTCCTCTTATCTCGACGCGTTTTGAATCTGCTCTTTTATCTTTTCTTTGAGTCCAGGAATTCTCGTGGTTGGGTTTCTGTCGTACCTTCAGGGTTTCGCTTCCATCCTCTTGTAACGGTGCTTCAACATCTGACATTCATACCATCAAATGAATCTTTCATCTGTTGTACCTTTCAATGGACCGAAAATTCACTAATTTTTTTTCTTTCTATCCTCTGATGTTTTTCGATACGATGAAGTCATCTACATCAGATCTGATGAGAATCTGCACCCCTCCTTTGATTCCAAATGTCGCTTGTCGAGATCTTCAGTCTAATTCCGAGAATGGGTTGCGTGATTTTCTACTGCATTTGTGCGAAGTAATAGTTTGGGTGCGTGATGGATTGGCCCCCATGCCGACTACTCAATCTATTCGCTCTTGTACATTGAAGTGGATTAGAGTGCACCTTTTCTCTCCTTTTGTCGAAGTTAGAGGTGGCCTTATCTTTTGATGCCTCTATTTTCGTCTTTTGTTTATCCGGAGTACTCCCTCGACGCACATGATCAACGACCGCTCGTTGGTGGTGTCGTCGATTTCAAGATGGAGAAATAATCTTTGTTAGTGGTGTCGTGAAGATCTACATTAAGCGAGAAGATTCAGAGCGTCGGCTTTCTTCCCCGTACTAGGAGGCGGATCTCGAGGGCGAGATCCATTGTTAGTGGTGTCGAATTGTAGCACCCCGGGTAAAACCAGTACTAGAAAATCGCGGTTGTTTGTATGTTGCGCATCATCTTGACATCATCATGCATGTGTTTGACTAAACCTATTCCCCAAAAACCTATATTGTTTTCTAATTATCCCCTTCTCTATTTCAAATTGAAATCTCGGTCTTCCCGAATATTTTGTTTTGTCTAAAATTATTTATAAAAGGCCTCATAAATAAAACAGGAAAAATATTAAACATAAATTTGTTCGGGGAGGCAACCTAGCCGTTTAGGCCAGGACACCTACTACCCGTCAGGCCCGGCCCGCCTAAACCAAACCCTAACCCTTTCAATCCTCAACCAAACCCTAGTCCCACCTAGTCCCACCCAACCACCCAGATCCCCACCCCACTACTGCCGCCAGGCACACATCTCACGCACGCTCCCCGCCTGGGTCCCACTCCTACCTCGCGACCGACCCCTGGACCCACCACCCCGTCGCCCACGCTCCAATCCCCTCCCCACCTCTCTTGCTCACCAACCCACCCGCTCCTCTCCTGCCTCCCGCAAACCCCGCCGCCATCCTCGCTGGGCGCCCGCCGCCGTTCCCCCTGGCCTCCTTCCTCCTCTCATCCTCTGTGCCACCGCGGCCACCCTGCATCGTCGGCCTTCTTCTCCTCTCCTCTGTCCGCATCTCGAGCACCTCGCGCCGCCCTGCGCTACGCAGCAGCGCGCGCCCCGCCGGCCTCTGCCTGGGCTTCTCCTCCCCAAGATCTGGCGCCCACGGTCGTCCTCGCGCAGGCCCGGACCCGATCTCCCCGTCGTCCTCTGTGCTCCCCATGCATCGATGACGCGAGCAAGCTCCGCCACCAGGACCGTACCCCGCTCGCCGCCGAGCTCGTCGTCCTCCCACGTGTCCCTGCCATCGGCCTCTGCACCTCCACCTCTCGCCGCCATGCGTCATCCCGCGAGCGACCCCGCGTCCTGTCCGCCCCTCGTCGCCCTACAGTGCCGCCGGGCCCGACCTCTCCCCGTGCTCGATCACCCTGCTGCATGTACCGACCAGGACGGCCTCAAGCCCGCGCTGTACCACGAGCACATGTGTGTAATCTTTGTGTCTGTGAGTTCTGCGGTGTCGTGTACTCGTGGCCCGGACAAGAGTTCACGATGCCAAGATTCGCCAAGATCGTCTTTGTATGTCACCGCAAGATCTTCACCGCCATGTCGTGTGTCGTCAATCACTAAACCCCAAGTTCTCCACCTCGCCAAGATCGTCAGTCGAGCGAAAACCCCAAATACGCTGACATGGAACGCCAAGTCCTCCTACCCGAATCCGATGAACCCCGGTGCCCATCCGAGTCCGACATCGACCACCCCGATGCCGAGGACGCCTACACGGAGCGACAAGATTGTCACACGGAAGCGAACCCAAGACCCTGAGGCCCCGATCCAAAGCCGATCCCAGTGCGACCAAACCCGTCGAACCCTCGGAACCCCAAGATCGTCGATCCAATGTGTGACCCCTATCTTATTTGCCCCTATTTTGTAATATAACATCTATCTCGTTGCATAATTAAATTGCCATGCTTGCCTACATATTGTGGGTGTTTGGGGGTGTTTCGACGATTCACCTAAATCAAATGAGGAGCCCATATGCGGACAAATCTTGTATTATATTGGTCCATTTAAATTTGTGTAGCGAACCGATGTCATGTTTTGATTTGTTAAGACAACATTTAAATTGCGGGGTATCTTAAACAACATGAACCGTCTAATTAATTGTCGGAACCCCGGTTCCGCTTAATATGGCCTAATCGCATTGCATCCTCACCATGTCATACATCATACATGCATCATGCCCGATCTTTTGCCGTAGTATTAAATAGTGCATCCGGTGTTTCGTCTAGTGCTTTGCTTCTTCATGGATTAGGCCGATGAGTGGATGCGAGTGTCGACCCGATCTTCGGATGAACCTTCAGCAATGTTTTTCAGGCGAGCAATCTCCCCCTTTCTACCTATCTTACTTTTATAGTCTTTATTTCCTCCTGTTGATCTATTGCTGACTGTGTTGTGATGCTTTAGTTTCCGTACCCGTGATATCCCTTGCAGCCATTATATTGCCTTGGACACCTCCTGTTACCTTTTGTTTGGTATATAGTCGGCCTTGCGAGTCATAGTTGCTTGCTCATGTGTTGTTTCGATGTTCTCAAGTAACACCGTTGTTGGAGGAAGGCCGCATGTTTATGTTGGAGATGATCATGGCTTTAATTATAGTTTAATAACTAAAATTGAAGTAGGTAAATGCAGAGGCACCGGTGGGTAATAGACAATATTTGGTTTTTAACCGCTCACTGGTGTCCCGTAGGACCTCGAGTTCTTGACACCTGTTTCGAGATCGAGCGTGCTAACCACAGGTGGGGTGTGTGGGCACCCCCATCGATTTAGTACCTGATTTCAAAGTACTGTACCGGGGGCCACAAAGTAGTTTGGGGCTTTATTACTATCCTGTACTTATGCCATGTTTTACTGCTTTATTTATGATTGCGCGTGGAGCGCCTGTACTGTTTTGGATCGTGGCATGATTTCGCGGTATAGACAAGCCCAGTCACACTTTCGGGTTCCCAGTCGTTTACATCCGTTCTCGCAAACCCTGGGTCTGTCTCGGAGACCGGCCGACTTCGTTACGGGTAGCTTAGTGGGGTGCCCCCCCATGTGCTTGCTTTGGGTCTGGGAAACGTCGTGTCCGAAACCCCGTCGACATACCGTTGGGTGTATGTTTTGTGATCTTGTACCTACCTGATCTGACAACAAGGGTGTAGGTGCGTGTGGAAACTTTGGTGCACCCCTGCAGGGTTAAATCTTTTCGAGAAGCCGTGTCCGTGGTTATGGACGACTTGGAGCACAGTTCTCGATCATACACAACTATAACTAAAGTTTACTGTTATAATTTGGCTTGTATCCGATATGATTAGTAATCAGCTTCACTACAACGGAATGGCTAAATAAAAGTACCAACAACTGCTGGGTTTGGGATATCTCATGCTAATTGTATCTGACTAGTAAGTGCCGTAACTACAACGGAATGGTTAACTAAAAGTGCCCACTGCTTATTATATCAGGATGACTATCTATACCTGACTAGTAATTGCTGCAACGATAACTGAATAAATAAAACTGCCAACTGCGTGAGTTCCTCGGTTGACTTCCTCGTTTGGTCTTGAGGGGGAAATACCAGGATGGGTATGTTTGGTGGTAGTATCAAGATGGTTTCGAATAGGTCTTTCTTATCTCTCTCTGATAGCCGACAGTTGTATCGAGTCTCTATAGGTTGTTTAGTGCATGCTGCGCTGCCGCTTCAGTCCACCATACCTATGTAGGCGAGGACCGCCGAATTCTAGTCTCGCCGTGTACTGGCCTCAGTACTGACCGCTCTCTTTTTCCTTCGCCCTTTGTCGGCACCCCTTTTGTTTAAGCAGGTTTTGAGATCGACGTCGTTAGCAGGGTTACCCTTCTGGCTTGGCCTGGGCAGGGTTATATGGACGCCATTGTTTATTCTTCAGGGCTCTTAGCTCAATTTTGTATCTTGTCCGTACTCGGACGCTGTATTGTTTTCAAGGTGATCTGGATCTTTGTACTGTATATTTGTATTCTTGACCCCTTGGGTCATTGTTGTATATATGTTCTGTGGGTTCCATCGTGGACTATTGTGTAATGATATTACTTTGTTTTCCAGCCACACGAAAGTGCCTGGTGGGCACCTTTGAATCGTTTCTATGCGGGTTTGGCGGGGATCGCTAAAACTTGCATAGGGCCGATTCCGAGGGTGTTACACACTCACAAAGAGATGAATCGGTTAGGTCAAAACGTGGGTCTAGATCTCCTCTCTCTTCCACTCAAATATGGGCAAGAATCATCGGAGGGAAAAGATTACGTAAGCTTTAAGATCTAGAGCAAGTGTGGACAAATCTTAGCCTAATAGATAAGAGAGAAACTTACAAAACTGAAAACCGGACAAAGCCTTAAATAGGGGACCCAAAAAACTAGCCGTTTGGGGCATTTTTCGGAACGGTCCGGTACTACCGGATTTAACCGGTAGTACCGCAAAGCTCCAGGAAAAAGCAGCCCAGCAGCGCAGGCGACAGTCAACGCAGCAGCAGGCAGGAGCCAGCGCACGCGTAGCCAGGGCGAGCGGAGCATGCGCAACGCGTCTGCTAGTGGGGCCAGTGCGGGCATGTCAGCGCGCGCACGCGGGCGGCGAGGCAGCAGCAGCAGCAGGTTAGCGCGCGAGCGAGCGCGGCCAAGCAAGCAGGGGCCAGTAGTAGCGGGCCCAGCTGCCAGCGCAAGCAGCACACGCGGGCGCGCGCGAGTGGAAGCGGGGCGGCCGCAGCAGCGCGCGTGTGCGAGGCGAGCGAGCAAGGCGGGCGAGGCAGGCGCCGGTCAACACGACGGCGTGCGGGGGCCACTAGCGGGGCGGCTGGGTGAGAGATCGAGACCGCGCTGGGCAGATGATTTAGGCCAACCTGGGCCGGCCGGTAGTACCGGACCACCCGGGCGGCACTACCGGACCGGCACCAACTACCGCCTGGGCCTGAGGAGAAGCGGGACGGATTAGGTTTGTCTGGTACTAGGCCCGGTAGTACCGGACATACCAGAAAAAATATTTTTTTTCTTTATAAAAGCAAATAGTAGTCAATATTCAAACGTGAATAACTTTTGATTGGTAGCTCCGATTGACCCGATTCCAATTGCGTTGGAAAGAGGACGACACAAGATACCCTATAAAAATATTGGTTATCACCAAGTGAGAAAGTATCAAGTAGAATAATGTTGGATACCTCACTTGGCGAGAAACCGAAAAACCGCCAAGATCAAAATCGCAACAAGATACAAACGGAAGATCCGATTTTGATGAACAAGAGCTTGTTATGGAGATTACCACAAGCTCTATATCTTCACATGGATAAGAACAAATAACAACCAAATAGAATGATGCAAGTATGCAAAGGTTTGATCTCTCTCCGAACGATGTGATCGAGTTACTCATTCGGGAGCCCCTCTTGATAGTACGGTTATCTATCCTAAACACGGTCTCCCACACACAACATGAGACCGGCAAAAGGGAAAACCTATAAAGATTATACCTTTGCCTTGAGCATTCCAATTGAGCTCGATGAAGACGATCTTGCCCTTCTCAAGATGGAACGCCTTTCTTGATTCCACATCATCGATCCATGATCACGAGGATGGCAAGCATCAAACATGAGATCTTCAATAGATGGCGCATTTTGAGCTTGCACAACATATCTTCTTCTCATTTCATCGACCTTGAAGCCAACACAAGCTCCAAGCGATGCCAATGGACAAATCCTACAAGTGCAACTTAATACACACATTAGTCCATAAAGATTGTCATTAATTACCAAAACCACACATGGGGGCCCAACAATGTTCTTTCAAGGAGGAAGTTAAGATGGAGGAACAAACCGCCGCAGGGTCAAGGGCAAGGAAACCTACTTTTCTAGGAGAAATTAACACTGGACGTGCTTTTTCTCGTAACATGCAGGGGATTATAGCCTCCGTTCTAGACTTCAGATCCTGCCCTAAGGCAGTGGAAGCCCTTCGACCACTAACGAGTTTTGTGATAAGTACCGTGCTTTGAGGATGAAGGTGGATATACTCCAAGAGGAGAATAACAGGCTTCGTAAGATGCTGGCGGGTTTTCTTAGCCTAAAAAATGCACCACCACCACCGAAGAAGTAACTCGTCATCAGGTTTTGCATCCCCTTGGCTTATTCCAAGCTTGGGGAGTGCTGCGGTGATACGAAACGTATCTATAATTTTTGATGTTCCATGCTTGTTTAATATCTACTTTGCTTTGCTTTGTCTACACTTTGAGGTGTTTTTATATCTTTTCGGGAACTAACCAATTAACAAGTTGGCATAGTGCCAGTTGCCTATTTTCTTCTGTTTTTGGTTCCAGAAAGGCAGAAAATCAATATTCTCGGAATTGGACGGGACAAAAGCCAAAGTCAATATTTTACCGTGGGCGACACGAATCCAGAAGACGAGACGGAGGGGCGCCACGGGGTGGCCACACCCCCCCGGCGCGGCCAAGCCTGGTCCACGCCTAGGCAGGGTGTGGGCCCCCCAGGCACCCCTCCTTCGCCTCTTCGCCTATAAGAAGCCCCCAATGCAGAAACCCTAGGCACCCGATCAAAACTCCACGAAACCGTCTGTAGCCGCCACCACCATTATCCTAGATCGGGGGATCTGAAGTTCTTCCCGGCACCCTGCCGGAGGGAGATTATCCTGGAGGCCTTCTTCTCTGGTATGATGCGTGAGTAGTTCCACCTTGGATTATGGGTCCATGTAGTAGCTAGATGGTTATATATCCTCCTTGTGCTTTCATGTATAGATCTTGTGAGCTCCGTTCATGATCAAGATCTAATCTATTTGTAATCATGCATGTTGTGTTTGCGGGGATCCGATGGATATTGAGATTACTATGTCAGATTGGTTAATGGTTTTGTCTTATGATTCTATCATGTCTGTGTTGTTTGTGATCTTGCATGCTCTCCGTTTTTAGTAGATATCTTGGCCAAGTAGTTGCTAGTGACTCCAAGAGGGGGTATTTATGCTCGATAGTGGCTTCATGCCTCTAGTTTCCAAGGGAAGTGACAGAAATCTCTTCGGTTGTAGATGTGTTGTTGCCACTAGGGAGAAAACAACGGTCTCTTGTTCATGGAACAAGTGGATTGTTTACCTTACACACTTTGCTTAAAGAAGTTGTCTATTTCTTGCAACTTAATATTGGAGGGGGTTCAGATGATAACCCAAAGGTGGACTACTAGTCATAGATGCAGTTGGATGACGGTCTATGTATCTTGTTGTATTGCCCAATCGAATCTCATAGGATCTTTTTGTGTGGTATTGCATTGTTATGCCTTGCTTAGTTCCTGTCAATTGCCCTGTTGTAATTTGTTTACCCTTCATGCCATGTTGTTTATCTAAGGAGAGCACCTCTAGTGAACTACGGACCCCGGTCCAATCTTTACCATTGATACATTCTCCACTGTTACTGTTTACTTGCTGCAAACCACCATCACCTTCCACACCATACAATTAATTCTTTGTTACAGCAACCGGTGAGATTTACAACCTCGCTGTTAGTTGGGTCAAAGTCTTGAGTTTGTGTTGTGCAGGTCTCTGCATTGCTTGCAACACATGTGTGACGTTTCCTTACTCCTACTGGTTCGATAACCTCAGTTTCATACGGAGGGAAGACTTGTTGTTGTGCTGCTTCACACCTTGCTCTTCGGGTTCCCAACAGGATCCACATCAACTGAGCCATCAACAAGTTTTCTGGCGCCGTTGCCAGGGAGGCCAAGGACGTCTTCACAAGGGGAGTCCTCCACTTCCTTTCTCTTTACTTTGCTTTTAGTTTGCTTAGTTTCTTTTGCTTGGTTTTGTTTGCCTCTTATTTTCAAAAACTCCAAAAAAATAGTTTACTTTGGTTTGCTTTGTCTTATAAAAAACATAAAAAAATTAGTTCCTGCTCTAGCTGCTGCTGTCTTTGGCTTGCCCACCTTTGCCAAAATGAACTCTGCTGAGAACACCAAGTTCTGTGACTTCACTAGCACCAACAACAATGATTTCCTTAGCACTCCTATTGCTCCACCCGCTCCTGATG
The DNA here is from genome assembly GCA_916181665.1 of Avena sativa. Classification (NCBI taxonomy): domain Eukaryota; kingdom Viridiplantae; phylum Streptophyta; class Magnoliopsida; order Poales; family Poaceae; genus Avena; species Avena sativa. The sequence continues at coordinate 357,693,485 of OV702295.1, forward strand.
CTACCTTTTATGAAATTTAGCCTGCTTTGTTGAATCTTGTGATGAGAGAGCAATTTTCTGGTGCTAGTTCTGATGATGTTGCTGCCCATCTCAATAGCTTTGTTGAACTTTTTGAGATGCAAAAGTATAAGGATGTAGATGGAGATATTATTAAGCTTAAGCTATTTCCTTTCTCCTTGAGAGGAAAAGCTAAAGAATGGTTGCTATCCTTGCCTAGAAATAGTATTGATTCTTGGACTAAGTGCAAAGATGCTTTTATTGGAAAGTACTACCCTCCTGCTAAGATTATATCTATGAGAAGTGAAATTATGAAATTTAAACAACTTGATAATGAACATGTTGCTCGAGCTTGGGAAAGAATGAAATCTTTGGTTAAGAATTGCCCCACTCATGGACTCACTGCTTGGATGATTATCCAGACTTTTATGCAGGTTTGAACTTCTCTTCAAGAAACCTGTTGGATTCAGCTGCTGGAGGCACCTTTATGGGCATCACTTTGGGTGTTGCAACAAGACTCCTTGATAATATGATGGTTAACTACTCCGAATGGCACACTGAGAGAGCTTCACATGGTAAGAAGGTAAATTCTGTTAAAAACTCCTCTTTAAGTGATAAGATTGATGTTATTATGGCTATGCTTGTTAATGGGAAAGCTCCTTTAGATCCTAATCATGTACCCTTAGCCTCTTTGGTTGCTCAATAAGAGCAAGTTGATGTGAACTTCATTACAAACAACAATTTCAACAACAATGCTTATAGGAGTAATTTTGGTGGTAACAACTATAGGTCTTATCTGATAATGGCAATTCCTATGTAAACTCTTACAACAATGCTAGAAGTGCCCCCTCTGAACTTGAAGTCATGCTCAAAGATTTTATTAGTAAGAAAACCATTTTCAACAAGACTATAGAGGAAAAGCTTTTGAATGCTGAGAAAAATATATCCTCTTTGTTTGAAGCACAGTCCTCCTTGATTAATAAAATGGTTGCTAAACCTAAAACCATGGAAAGTACCTTTGCTGCCACTCATGCCATACAAGTTACTATTGATGAAAATGTTAGACTGTTAGCTCAACTTCATGCTAAGTGGGAAAGGGAAGCTGAAATTGGTAGAAACGATATTGTGTGCACCATCACCACTAAACCACAAGAAGTCCCTATTCCTCCTCCTACTATGCCTAAGCCTAATGAGTCTACTACTAGTGATGCTAAGTTTGATTTTGATATAAATGGTTGCAATATTTCTGAAGTGATTATGTTCCTACAAAAGATTGCTAGAAGTCCTGATGCTAGTGATATGCATGTTGCTTTCACCAAACACATTACAAATGCTCTAGTTAAGAGAAAGGAAGAGAAGTTAAAACACAAAGATTCTATTCCTAGGAAAGTAGAAGATAGTTGGGAACCCATTATTAATATGAAAGTGAATGACTTTGATCTCAAAGATTCATGTGATCTTGGTTCTAGTGTCTCTATTATGCCTAGGAAGATTTATGAAATGCTTGATTTGCCACCTTTGGAAGATTGTTATTGGATGTCCCACTCAATGATAATGCTAAAAAAACTCATGGGGAGTATCAATGATGTTCTCATTATGGTTAACAATGCTTATGTCCCTGTTGATTTCTATGTTTTGGATGTTGAATACAATGCTTCTTGTCCTATTACTTTGGGAAGACCTTTTCTTAGAACTGTTGGTGCCATCATTGATATGAAAGACGGCACCATTAAATATCATTTTCCATTCAAGAAATGTATTGAACACTTCCCTATGAGGAGAGACAAGTTGCTTTTTGCTCCTCCTTTGAAAGCAAGGTTTGATGTTAATGCTTCCTCATTTGAAAATACTTGATTCTTCTTGCTTCTTATGCCTAACTTAAAGGCGTTAAAGAAAAGTACTTGTTGGGAGATAACTCAACAGTTTTCTTGAGTCTTGGAAGTTATTACTTCAGTAATGACCTCTCCTTGTCCTTTTTGTTTGCTTTTTGTGCCAAGAATGATCTCTAATGAGAGGGAAGTAAGATTTCGGGAGTTTCTCTCCCGAAACAGATTTCTGTCCTCCACCATAAAAATTCGTGAGGAGTCTCTGTACCTCGGATTGAGCTGAAAATTTACGAATAAATCCCCCATTGTGTTAGATAACTTTATTTACTTCAACTCTTTTTTATTTGAGCAACAGAAGTTTTTCGAAAAAATCGGTTTCTACCTGTTGGTCTATTTTGACAGATTTCTGCCATTATTTGCATTTGCTTCTTATTGATTCCTTTTTGAGTTCTCTTTTGGGGAATTGAGCTTTTTTGAAGGAGTTACTACAGTAGCTTGTGTTTTTAGTGAAAAGTCTTGCTGTTCCAAAGCTTTGCCTAAAGGTTTATTATCTTTTGAATACACTAATGTTGCTAATGAAGATTGTGTGAAGTTTTGTATGAAGAAAAAAATTCAGGTGTAGAGAGAGAACGATGTAATGAGATTAAGAATGGACAAAATCTCAAGCTTGGGGATGCCACCCCGGTGTCACCCCAAGAAATATCTAAGAGGTACAAGTGTCAAAGCTTGGGGATGCCAAAGGCCTCCCCTTCTTCATCAATAAAAAGCTCAAGTCTGTCTAGACACTTCATTTTTATTGTTTCATGCACAGTTGTGTTGTTCTTGGAGGGTCTTAGTTTTAATTTGCTTTTCTTAGATTGTTTAGTTTGCTTGAATAAAGTAGTTGGACCCCCGTTCTCGCTGTGTTGTTTCAAATAAGTCAATTGGCATTGGAAAGGAGTAAGAAGATCCTGCTTGAAAGTGCAAGAGGAGCTTGCATTGACTGTGACTTAGACTTTAGCATGACATGCTAGGTGTTTTTTTAACCTTATGCCTAGTGATTATTGTTGTAGCATGTCTTGTTCCAAACAATTAGGATTGCTTAGTGTGCCTTGAAGAAATTATGCGTTGTTTTAGCATGCAAGAGCATAGTATTGTGGTATTCTCCTTTGATGCTTTGTTTGGGTTGACTTGGCACATGCTCACACCATGTTATGACTATGACAAGTCACCATAGCCTCTAAGATCATTTAGTCCTTGACTTTTAGTACCACTCTATGCTTTGATTAATAATGTTTTGTCGCTTTGCATGATTATGGCCATTATTGCTCTCTTAGTTGGTTGCTCCCAGTCTTTTGCTAGCCTCCACTTGTATGAGTAAGCTCTACTCATGCTTACAACTCCCAAGAAACCAAGTTATTCCAAAGTGTCCACTATAAATTCCTATGCATGGTGTGTTACACCATTCCAAGTATATTCCTGCTTTCGGCTGTCTTCCAATTAAAAACTATTTTTGCTATGTGAAAACTTAGTGATTAAAGCCCTCACAAACTTGATGGCAAACTTTATATTCTTTGACCCTAATAAACTTGAACCATTGTGTCGTCTATGTTGAATATGCTTGCACTTATACATTGGAATTAGTAGAACCATGCTGTCATGGCTAACGTTTTCAACATTGCACTTGTACTTTGTACTCAGTTGATATCATGCTCTTTTGTCTATCGATGTCACCGGTGTGAAATAAAGAGGGAGCTTGTAAGTCCATGGAGTTATGTATTTTGTGTTAGGAAACGCCTAGGCCGCTAAGCTAAGCCATGCCGAAACATGGTGGAAACTTGCAGCATCACCATAATGAGCTATCTGTGAAGCATCCTCAATAAAAAGCTATGTACATAGTAAATAAAAAGATCATTGAGATGCTCATTGTCTGCTTGCCTTGTCATTTTGGTTATGGGATAGCTCCTGTACCATGTGCAAGGGGTACCCCATTGGCGGTTCTCTATGATACGCATGTACTTACTATGACAAGAACTTACAGGTGACTGAAGTTGAGTAGCATGAGGTGTGGCCCTCGTATTCAAGGGACATGGGATTGCCAACTTATACTTTGTCAATCATATACTCCATAGTTTGTTCACTTTAACTTTAATCACTTCAAGACTCTTATGATAGGGGCAATGAGGGCTGAAAGCTAACAAGTATCATAATTTTTGGAAGCTCTTTTTGAAACTTGAAATCCCTGCTTCCCTTATGAAGGGCCTTTCTTCCACTATTATATTGAGTCTCCAACTTATACCTTTAGGCACCATTAAGAGAGAATAGTTTCCATTCTTAGTTCTATGTGTAGTGTCCCAAAACTTATTGATTGATGCATATTGTGATATTACTTGTTCTTGTGCTATTTGTATCTAGTCACTCTTATGAACCTTGAAGGTGTCCTATGCATCTATTTGCTACTCTATGAGGGACAAGCTGAATGCCACTATGCCATGTTTTCTGTATGTGAAACAAACAAACATTTTTCAATGCATGCTATTCATGATCTTTGTTTATAGCCTTTCATGTTGCATGCATAGTTACTTTGTCTTACTGTTAGAACTCCATCTTTCTTGCACATGTTTAGAGTTCTTTGATCCTAACTTTCAATGCTTGAAAATGGTTTGATCTCTGTTTTGATGGTGCATGTCACCTCAAAAATTATTCTTTTATCACTTACCTACTCGAGGACGAGCAGGAGTTAAGCTTGGGGATGCTTGATACGTCAGAACCGTATTTATAATTTTTGATGTTCCATGCTTGTTTAGTATCTAATTTTCTTTGCTTTGTCTACTCTTTGAGGTGTTTTTATATGTTTTCTGGAACTAACCTATTAACAAGTTGCTGTAGTGCCAGTTGCATGTTTTATTCTGTTTTTGGTTCCAGAAAGACAAAAAATCAATATTCTCGAAATTGGACGGGACAAAAGCCAAAGTCAATATTTTAGCGTGGGCGACATGAGTCCAGAAGACGAGACGGAGGGGCGCCACGGGGTGGCCACAACCCCTCCCCCAGGCGCGACCAAGCCTGGCCCGCGCCCGGGCAGGGTGTGGGCCCCCCGGGCACCCCTGCCTCGCCTCTTCGCCTATAAGAAGCCCCTGATGCAGAAACCCTAGGCACCGGATCGAAACTCCACGAAACCGTCTATAGTCGCCGCCACCATTGTCCCTAGATCGGGGGGACCTGAAGTTCTTCCCAGCACCCTGCCAGAGGGGAGATCATCCCGGAGGTCTTCTTCTCTGGTATGATGCGTGAGTAGTTCCACCTTGGACTATGGGTCCATGTAGTAGCTAGATGGTTGTATCTCCTCCTTGTGCTTCCATGTATAGGTCTTGTGAGCTCCATTCATGATCAAGATCTAATCTATTTGTAATCATGCATGTTGTGTTTGCGGGGATCCGATGGATATTGTGATTACTATGTCAGATTGATTAATGGTTTTGTCTTATGATTCTATCATGTTTGTGTTGTTTGTGATCTTGCATGCTCTCCGTTGTGAGTAGCTATCTTGGCCAAGTAGTTGCTAGTGACTCCAAGAGGGGGTATTTATGCTAGATAGTGGGTTCATGCCTCTAGTTTCCAAGGGAAGTGACAGAAATCTCTTCGGTTGTAGATGTGCTATTGCCACTAGGGAGAAAACAATGGTCTCTTGTTCATGGAACAAGTGGATTGTTTACCTTACACACTTTGCTTAAATTAGTTGTCTGTTGCTTGCAACTTAATACTAGAGGGGGTTCAGATGATAACCCAAAGGTGGACTACTAGTCATAGATGCAGTTGGATGGCAATCTATGTATCTTGTTGTATTTCCCAATCGAATCTCATAGGATCTTTTTGTCTAGTATTGCATTGTTATGTTTTGCTTAGTTCCTGTCAATTGCTCTGCTGTAATTTGTTTACCCTTCATGCCATGTTGTTTATATAAGGATAGCACCTCTAGTGAACTATGGACCCCTCCAATCTTTACCATTGATACATTCTCCATTGTTACTGTTTACTTGCTGCAAACCACCATCACCTTCCACACCATGTAGTTAATCCTTTGTTACAGCAACCGGTGAGATTGACAACCTCACTGTTAGTTGGGGCAAAGTCTTGAGTTTGTGTTGTGCAGGTATCCGCGTTGCTTGCAACACCTGTGTGATGTTTCCTTCCTCCTACTGGTTCGATAACCTCGGTTTCTTACTGAGGGAAGACTTGCTGTTGTGCTACTTCACACCTTGCTCTTGGGGTTCCCAACAGGCTCCACATCAATTGAGCCATCGCGCGGTATCACATCATTATCTTTTATCTTTTACCTTTCTAGTAGAGTCATATCTTTGGTAGAGAAGTTATCTTATAGGTTGGTTTGCATTATGGAAGTATCTCTCCTTTAGTTGGTTATCTATGTATCCCTTGGTGTGAGTGCCTTTATGGAATATTAATGAGAAGTTTCATCTTATACTTTTTGCACCTCTTATTTTAGTTTGCAATCTCTATTATATGATTGATCTTGTTGATTAGTATTGGCATCACTTTGGGAGCATCAAGTAGATCTAAATTGGTTTTGGCAAACCGAGCTCTGGTTAGTAGCAACACTTCTTGAATTTGAAAGGAAAAGAGAAAAGCACTTACAGGTATTTTGGATCATTTATTTTCTTTCTTGGTTGGCTCATAAGTTAGTATTCTTTATTTAAGATCTTTTGTGTCTTCAAGGAAGATTGCATGTTTGGCTTTATCACTTGTAGGTTTGCTTATTTCCTTCAACTCTTTTGCTTGCTACCCAGCCTTGCTAGCCAAAAACCTGTTTTTGGGAAGGCATAGTTCTCATGCATCCAACCCCTTTGAACGAAAACATGTGCCTTTTGTGTCCACCATATCTACCTATTAGCATTATTGCTATTCCAAGAAAATTCTCAAGCTTTATCTATCTTTAAAATTAAAAATTATTTTGTTATGTGAAAACTAGTTAGTAAAGCTATCACGAACTTGACGGCACACCTTATTTTCTTGCCCCTAATAAACTTGAACCATTGTGTCACCGAATTTGTATATGCTTGCATCTATACGTTGGGATTAGCAGAACCGTGCTGTCACGAGGAACGCTTTCAACACCTGTAAATACATACCCAGTTGATATCATGCTCTTTTGTTTGCGGATGTCGTCGGTGTGAAATAAAAGGGGAGCTTGTAAGTCCATGGAGTTATGTATGTGTGTTAGAGAAACGCCTGGGCCGCTAGCTAAGCCATGCCTAATCATGGTGGAAACTTGCAACATCACCATAGTGAGCAATCTATGAAGCTTTCCTCTTATATAAAAAAGAAGAGACATATTGAAAAGAGGGAAGAGAGAAAAAAGCGCCATTTTCCCATGGCAAATAAGAGATTGCTGAGATGCTCACTGTCTGCTTGCCTTGTCATTTTGATTATGGGATAGCTAATGTATCATGTGCAAGGGGTACCCCATTGGCGGTTCTTTATGATACACATGTACTTACAATGACAAGAACTTACCGGTAACTAAAGTTGAGTAGCATGAGGAGCGGCCCTCATACTCAAGGGACATGATATTTCAAACTTATATTTCGTCAAGCATATACTCCATCTTTGTTCACTTTAACCTTAATCACCTCAAGATGCTTATGATAGGGGCAATGAGAGCTCAAAGCTAGTAAGTATCATAATCTTTTGTAAGCTCTTTATGAACTTTAAATCCCCGCTTCCCTCTATGAAGGGCCTTTCTCCTACTTCTAAGTTGAGTTGGTAAACATATTCCTCTCTATCTCCGGCAAGCATTTGAGTTGTTGTGTTTCAAGCATTCATATGATGATTTATTCAATCATGTTCTTCATCTTCCTTGTTTGCATAAGACTCTTATCTATTGAGTATTACTTTGAAAGCCATCATTGTGAAAAACCTTTTATGATTGAGCAAAGAGTACTCCTATTGTAAAACTTCTACAAAAGCTTTTTGTGAAACTATTTGCCAACTGTTCTCTGACCAAGAAAAAAGTTTGCCAGTTCCAATTATGATTCATCTTTATGCATCTCTATTGTGACTCTTGTACTTGCTGCAAGCTAAGTTATATAATGGTGAGTTGCTTTCTTCTATGAGTTGTGTAATGGTAAGTGTTATGCTTCTTGTCCGTATTATTTTATCGACACTTTACTCCATAAACATGTGGACATGTTTATGATGACGCGCACAGTGTTATCGTGGGCGCTTTGTTGGAAGACCCCAAGAGCAAGGTATGATGAGCACAGCAGCAAGTTTTTCCTCAAGAAGAAACCAAGGTTATCGAACCAGTACGAGGAAGGAAACGACTCAAAGGTGTTGCAAGCAACTTGGAAACCTGCACAACACAAACTCAAGACTTTGCCCCAACGAACAATGAGGTTGTCAATATCACTGGTTTGTTGTAACAAAGGATTAACTGTATGGTGTGGAAGGTGATACTAGCTTGGCAGAAAGTAAACATTGGAAGATGTATCAATGGTAAAGATTGGATCGGGGTCCATAGTTCACTAGAGGTGTTCTCCTTAGATAAACAAACATGACATGCTGGGTAAACAAATTACAGCAGGGCAATTGACAGGATTGAGCAAGGCATAACAATGCAATACTAGACATCAAGATCCTATGAGATTCGATTGGGAAATACAACAAGATACATAGACCGCCATCCAACTGCATCTATGACTAGAAGTCCACCTTTGGGTTATCATCCGAACCCCCTCCAGTATTAAGTTGCAAGCAACAGACAACTACTTTAAGCAAAGTGTGTAAGGTAAACAATCCACTTGTTCCATGAACAAGATACTGTTGTTTTCTCCCTAGTAGAAACATCACATCTACAACCTTAGAGATTTCTATCACTTCCCTTAGATTAAATAGAGGCATGAACCCACTATCGAGCATAAATACCCCCTCTCGGAGTCATTAGCAACTATTTGGCCAAGATAGCTACTAACAACGGAGAGCATGCTGATCCGTCGAAAACGTATCTATAATTTTTGATGTTCCATGCTTGTTTAGTATCTACTTTGCTTTGCTTTGTCTACACTTTGAGGTGTTTTTATATGTTTTCTGGAACTAACCTATTAAAAAGTTGCCGCAGTGCCAGTTGCCTGTTTTATTCTGTTTTTGGTTCCAGAAAGGCAGAAAATCAATATTCTCGGAATTGGATAGGACAAAAGCCAAATTCAATATTTTACTGTGGGCAACACGAAGCCAGAATACGAGATGGAGGAGGCTCACCAGGGGGCCACACCCCTTGGCGGCGTGCCCTAGGGCTGGCCGCGCCTGGGGGGGTGCAGCCCGCCTGGTGCCCCCTGCCTTGCCTCTTCGCAAATAAAGTCCCCCCGATGCCAAAACCCTAAACACCCGATCAATATTCTACGAAACCGTTTGTAGCCACCACCACCATCATCCCTAGATCGGGGGATCTAAAGCGCCTTCTTCTTCATCATGCCAGCCTCCGGTATGAAGCGTGAGTAGTTCCACTTTGTACTACGGGTCCATGTAGTAGCTAGATGGTTGTATCTCCTCCTTGTGCTTTCATGTATAGATCTTGTGAGCTCCGTTCATGATCAAGATCTAATCTATTTGTAATCATGCATGTTGTGTTTGCGGGGACATGATGGATATTGAGATTACTATGTCAGATTGATCAATGGTTTTGTCTACTTGATTCTATCATGTCTATGTTGTTTGTGATCTTGCATGCTCTCTGTTGTTAGTAGCTATCTTGGCCAAGTAGTTGCTAGTGACTCCAAGAGGGGGTATTTATGCTCGATAGTGGGTTCATGCCTCTACTTTTCAAGCGAAGTGACAAAAATCTCTTCGATGGTAGATGCGTTGTTGCCACTAGGGAGAAAACAACGGTCTCTTGTTCATGGAACAAGTGGATTGTATACCTTACACACTTTGCTTAAAGCAGTTGTCTATTGCTTCCAACTTAATACTGTAGGGGGTTCGGATGATAACCTGATGGTGGACATCTAGTTGGATGGCGGTCTATGTATATTGTTGTATTGCCCAATCGAATCTCATAGGATCTTTTTGTCTAGTATTGCATTGTTATGGCTTGCTCAGTTCCTGTCAATTGCCCTGCTGTAATTTGTTTACCCTTCATGCCATGTTGTTTATCTCAGGAGAGCACTCTAGTGAACTATGGACCCCGGTCCAATCTTACCATTAATACATCTTCCACTGTTATCAGTTTACTTGCTCCAAACCATCATCACCTTCCACACCATACAGTTAATCCTTTGTTACAGCAAACCAGTTTGCTTGACAACCTCACTGATTCGTTGGGTCAAAGTCTTGAGTTTGTGTTGTGCAGGTTTCCACGTTGCTTGCAACACCTTTGAGACGTTTCCTTCCTCCTACTGGTTTTATAACCTCGGTTTCTTATTGAGGGAGAACTTGTTGCTGTGCTGCATCACACCTTGCTCTTGGGGTTTCTCAACGAAGCGCTCCACGTTGACGCAGCGCCATCAAGCTATTTTCTAGCGCCGTTGTCGGGGAGGCTAAGGACGTCTTCACAAGGGGAGTCGTCCCCAACCTTTCTCTTTACTTTGTTTTTAGTTTGCTTAGTTTCTTTTGCTTGGTTTTGTTTGCCTCTTTTTATCAAAAACTCCAAAAAAAATAGTTTAGTTTGGTTTTCTTTCTCTTATCAAAAACACAAAAAAATTAGCTCCTACTCTAGTTGCCACCTTGCTCTAGCTCACCATGTTGTTCCCCAAGTTCACCCTGAAAGACTTTTCAATAGGTAGTGGCTCCATATTTGGGAAGGATAACATTGAAGAATTCTTTAATCATGTTAGCAAGCATGAGGATATTGAGGATAGATCCATAGCAGAACTCACTCCTAATTATGAGATTTCTGCAGCTTCTTTAGTTCATATGCTGGAGGCTAGGTTTGTAAGCCTTAACCCCATGATGCAAATTTTGTTCCTAAAACTAAAAGAAGAAAAGAATGCTAAAAAGAGAGAATTTATCCTTGAAACTTTACTAAAAGAGTTCCATGATGTTGCTAAGGAAGCCAAAAAAGTATTTGAGCATTTTAATATGCTAGGCTCATGTGTAGATGTTGTGGGTACCTCAGATAAAACCAAGCCTGGAGAGGAATTTAAGATACCCATACCTTTTAAGCTTGTTGGAATGCATGAGGCCTTTGAAAAGAATTTTAATTGGATTGTTCCTGAAAATCCTTTTGATGAAAGTAGTAAACTAAAGAGAGATGACAAGGGATCCTCCAAGACTCATTTGGATGAGATACCTCTCATAATTGAAGACATTACAAGTATTGATGTTAATGCTTCATTTGAAAATGCTTGATTTCTTGCTTCTTGTGCCTAACTTAAAGGCGTTAAAGAAAAGTACTTGTTGGGAGATAACCCAAGAGTTTCCATGAGTCTTGGAAGTTATTAATTCAGTAATGACCTCTACTTATCCTTTTTTGTTTGCTTTTTGTGCCAAGAATGACCTGTAATGAGAGGGAAGTAAGATTTGGGGAGTTGCTGTCCCGAAACAGATTTCTATCCTCCACCATAAAAATTCGTGATGAGTCTCTGTAAGTCGGGTTGAGCTAAAAAATTACGAATAAATTCCCCAGTATGTTAGCTAACTTTTGTTATTTCAACACATTTTTATTTGAATAACAGAGGGTCTTCTAAAAAATCAGTTTCTACCTTCTGGTCTGTTTGACAGATTTCTGCCATTATTTGAATTTGTTTCTTATTGATTTATTTTTGGGAAATTGAGCTTTTTGAAGGAGTTGCTACAGTAGGTTGTGTTTGATGAAGGGGTTAACCTCTTGGGTGGCCCGATCTTCACGGATCTCGTGGTCAAATCGATGGAAAAGCGAGGGGAAAGGGAGAAGGTAGCGTAAGCGAACACACACCTCGCGAAGAACATGATGAACACACGCAAAACTCACATGATACAAGGCCGATTGCTCCCGAACGATGGCCACCGGTCTGATAGAATCCTCGCAAGGAAAGATCGATCAACGTGCCCCCTCAAATCCACATCGGAGAGGGAAGAACACCTTGGGGAGGGTCTTGACAACTTGGAGACGAGACAACGAACTCCAAGGCCTTGTTCAACAATGGATGCGTGATGCAAAGTCCAATCGATGTTGGTGACGATAGTCGGTCCCCTTGGTAAAGGGGATGATGCAAAACTAGAGATTCCACAATGGGGGTTGTCTTTAGTCTATCATCTATGCCTAAGGGGTACATGAGGGGTGGGGGCTCTATTTATAGGCCAGCCACTAAACAAGGGGGTAGTTTGGGAATAAACTAGGCAAAGGGGTAAGTAAAAGGAATATTCCAGGGCATCAAACCCAGATCCGCGTGCAGGCAGGGGGATTCCGGCGGTGAGTCCGGCAGCGCCGGATCTAGTGCCGGAATTTCCGGTTGCCAACGGATATTCTGGTCGCTCGCCGAAGGGGCTCTCTGGAAGCGTTTTCGGTGGTGGTTCTGGTCAACCGGTCCTATCGTCGGGGCTTCCGGCGGTGAGCCCGGTTCGTCGGTGCTGTCACCGGGAATTCCGGCGGTGGAACCGGTTCGCCGGTGCTGACACCGATTCCAGTTGGAGCTTCTTCCGTCTCCTCTTCCAAGCCTCCGTCTTGTCGGGCGTGAGTCCTCGGGGTTCCTCCCTTGTCTCCGTACTCGTCGGTGTGAACCTATCATGGCTATAGGATGGGGAATGAAGTATTATACCATTCAATAGGGTAGGAAGTGGGCTCGCATAGAGGAACGGATTCACCTTTGGAGTCCATGATGACATGGCGTAAGTTGGAGACCCTGATGTGGTAACGACCGTAGGTCGGGCTACATCAGCTCCCTTCCCTTCAAAAAGAGTCGTCCTCGACTCTACATGCTCATCACAAAGTAGAAGAGGTCGAGAGACCTTCTTGATCATGGGGTTCACCATATAGTCGTCCTCGGGAAGATTGACTTGACAACATTTTAATGTTCCTTCACCTTCCATGAAGCCTACAAAGCTCACGACAATAGCGAAGCAACACTCAAAGCATAGCCAATTCATGAACATTATCACATGAGTCCTCAAGTAGAAGGAAGTCACCTTAGCTTGTAGAGATAGCTCGATGAAGGGTAGCCATAGGTAACTCTCTTCGGTTCGTCTTGTCAACCCATGGTTGGTAGAGGCTGACGTATATGCATTTGTACCTTCATACAACAAAGACCAAGCAACATATGTTTGTGTGTGATAGAGGAGCATGTCATTTGTGGCATATCCATTCTTGTTCACAACACTATTAGCACAACTCAAGTATAGCAAACGGAATGCATATTCAAGGTCAAAGTGCATGGAAATCGGTTGAACATCATCCAAATGTGAGAACTCAAAAACTCCATATAATGTCTTGGTGCGGCACTCAAGGCACTTGACTATATTTTTTATCAACATCCTTGATGCGAGAATTGGAGAATTCGGAAAAAACACACAAGGAAGAATATCCAAAGCAACATCATTATGTGTGCAAACCAACCATTGAAAAGAGATATTGTTCATTATGTTGGATGCCATGCACATATCATCAAAAGCATGTATCATGGGAATTTGAGTATCCCAAACGAAAGCAAAAACGGCATGTTTGCAAACAAACCAAATGAAAAAGCAAGTGGTCCTTATGTTTGTTGCAACAACAAGACGAGATTCTTGGAAGCTCTCATGACAATACATGCTCTTAATGGAATTGTGGTTGCACACAAAACATCGGAAATAGAAAATGTTCAACATTTTTTTTGCAACACAGAAAGCATCATTATCCAAAAGCGAAGAAACATGAATGTCACAAGGTGAGATAATACCATCAACATGCTTGCAATCAAACCATAGGAAAGAGCAATTTGCCAACATGAAAGATGCAAAGCATGCAAAAGGTATCAGAGCTGGGTTCGATCTTGAACTCACTTGTGGGATGCTCTCAAGAGCTCTTTTTGTCAAGTCGTGCCCAACCGAGGTTGACATGATAGTGCGGGTACCTACACACATCATACACAAAAGGAAGAACGTGTGTGCATGGTAGAGATACACATCATCCATCATGACGTATCTCTTCTTGTGCACATCACCATTAATGTCAATCAATTATGAAATAGATACATGGTGAGTATGCAAGTGGGGAACATGCTTATCATGGTAATCATCAAAATCTCCAAAAATTGAGAAAGCTATGGGGGCCATCTCATTATAACGCATATAATCAATATTGTTGCAAGCAAAACAAGTGAAATAGCAAGCATTCATCTTATTGCAAGCAACAGGAGAAATTGAATGACTAGCATGACAAGGCAAGTCCGAAGCAATTGGAGGATACACACAAGCTGCATAGCATGGCATGTTTATGGCAATGATATCGCAATCAAACAATTCCACATGACCAATATTATGCAAAGGCAAAGCATCACATGGGAATATGATTGAAGCATATGTAATGTCACAAGTATCATCCATAACATGCATATCCTCACAATTCATCATGTCCACTAGTGGGATCATGGCATCATCAACACCCTTATTTTTACCTTGGTCATACCTCTCATATGAAGTGGGTGTTGTGGAAGTAGTGGCCTCCTTGTGGACGACTTCATCTTCTTGATGTAGCCATGGCATAACATCATCTTCGTGCACCATGTACATATTCTCCAATTGAGGCATCATTGCTTCATGGCTTGGCGCGTCTTCCTCCATGGAACCTAGCACAACACAAGAGAATACACTAGAGGTAGAGGGCAAGTTGTTAGAAATCGAAATGGTCTCACTTGACCTAACAATTACCACTCGCAACTCACTAGGAGTATCACTCATGCCCTCCAAGTGGAAGCACTCAATCTCACATAAGGTGGAGTCACTCATCTCACTCGTGTTCTCACTCAAGTGGGCTAAGTGGCTCTCATACTAACATGGGATTGGTACCACATCATCACTCAAGCATATAGGGATAGGCTCGGTTTCCTCAACTCCATGCGCCTCCTTTGGTGAAGGGAAAATCCCATGCTCACCATTCTTGACCTTGTCGCCTCCAAGGTTGGATGCCATAAGATAGGCATCATCGCTCGCCTCCATGGTCAAAGGGAAAATCCCATGCTTGACCATCTTGTGGCCATCTCGTAGTAGTGGTGGAAGTAGGCGCATGGTGTTGTCGAGAGAGGTGCTCGGATCGAATTCATCACATATGTGGCCTTGGCTTCCTCCATCTTGGAGTGTAGACATCCTCTTGCCGAACTCAGCCAACTTGGCGAAGTAGAGGTCTTCATTTTCCTCGTTCACGAGGTCGTGGAAGTCAAGCGTAGGCGTTGAAGCTTGATGGCGTGGAGGAAGGCTTGCTCTTGGTGCCATTATGGTGGTGGCATGAGTAGTTGAAGGTGCCCTATGATGGTGTCGATGGAGGTCATTGGCGTGCCTTGCTGATGGTTGATGTAGGTGGCGCACTTGGTCGTCCACATGACACTCACGACGGTGATCATTTGCCTTGGCACTCTTCTTGTGCTTGTGGTGCCTTATTGAGCTTGCTTGAGCATTATGGTTGGTGCTCATCATGAATTCTTCGTCTTTATGGCGAAGATGCCTTTGACGATATCTTGTATCCTCTTTATGGTGGCGATGCTCATGAGAGGATGTTTGTCGATGAACAGTCTTGTTTCTTGGCGCCTCTTGATGCATATGATGTTTGGACGCCACTCTTCTTTGGATAGGAGGTGGAGCTTGGCGCCTTGGAGGTGATGGAGCTTGGCGCCTTGGAGATGGTGGAGCTTGACTCCATCTAGGTGGCGGCACTTGATGCCTTGTCGATGGTGGCGCTTGACGCCTTGGAGGTGGTAGCGCTTGTCGCCTTGGAGGTGGATCATCGAAGTAGGTTGTGCCCTTTGATGTGGCACGCTTGGCCTTGAAGGTCATGGGATCTTGATGATGCGCCTCCTCTTGCGTGGCGTAGTAGGCTGCCATCTCCACGCGGTGGAGGAATTCTTCATGGCTCGTGGAGGAGCCATCAAAGTCAATGAAGTTCTCCGTGTCCTCCATGCTCGGCGAGGCGTCGTCGATGTCGCACTCGAAGTCGTCCATGCTTGGGGAGTAATTGTTGGTGTAGTGCTCCATATCACCCAAGCATGTGGAGCCATTGTCGGTGTAGTGCTCCATATCCTCCACGCATGAGGAGCCGTCGTAGGTGTAGTGCTCCAGGTCCTCAAAGCATGCGGATCCATTGTCGGTGTTGTGCTCCGTCATGTCCTCTATACTTGTGGAGTCGTAGTCATGGTGGCTCATCATGGATTATTCATAGATATCATTCTCGGTCCCGGAGTCCCTAGACATGATTCACAAGACCAAGTGTTGTATATGGAAGTGGTAGAGGGTGTTAGGGATACAACATCGAACCTTACTTTACCTTGGAATATCGTATCGTGCAAGTGGCCACACTTGGGAGCAATAAACCAAGCAAAGTGAAGTTCACACGGAACACCAAAACCAACTACTAACCAAAACACACACACACACACACACAAGGCCTATGGTGGATAGGTATGGAAAGTGGCATGTCAAGAACCAATCCGAAATCAAGATGTTGTATTGGCAAGTAAAGAACCACAATGATCACAAAGCAAACAAGTCAATCCACAAGATAGGAAATATGTACAAGGAAACACACACGGTGGGATAAATGGGACTTGTGCGACGGAGAAAGTGAGCTAAGAACCAAATTATTACCTAGCGAAGACTATAAGCTCGTGTCACACAAGTACAAAGAGAGACGCTAGTTCGATTGCACAAAATTGGTGGGCTACAAGATATGCACAATAAGTACCACCTATATGATGTTCATCGAGCTTGCGCTTCCTATTCTATAAGGCACATGTATATTTCTTTCTTTTTCTCTTTCTTTTTATTTTTTCTATATTTTTTTGTTTATTTCTTTTTCTTTTTCTTTTTCACTTGCCTCTTCCTTGTGCCAACAACTTATGCAAGATAACTATATGAGATAGCGCTCACAATGTTTGCTCGGAATCTACAAGGTATCAAATGTGCATAGCCCAAGCAATCATAAGAGGAACTAGTCTCAATAGGTGTTTGTTGCTCGCAAAGATAGTGGGGTTCACAAAGGAATGCAAGTGGGGAGAAGTCGCGGAATGTTTATACCTTTCATCGACGATCTTCACCCTTTATTGTTGGATTCTGCCTTGCTCACGGAATTTGGATGGAGTAGATAGCATGAACAACGTGGATGATGATGTAGAGCTCCTTCTCCTCTTCGAAACGAGCTAAAGACACCAAAATCCGAGTTCGAATGCAAAAGTTATGCTCAAAACCATGAGGAGCTGAATCTGTTGGCGACCAGGTCGGAGGGACCAGAATTCTCGCTGGAAATTCCGGCGGTAGGTCCGATTTGACCGGAAATTCCGGTGGGAGCTCCGGTTCGCCGGATCTAGCACCGGAACGAGTTCAGGAACGCGAAAACTCGATTTTCTGTGGAAAAACTCGATGGGAAACTTCATATCTGAGTGTCAAATGATGGAATTAGGCCATGGGAACGCAGGGGAAGGTAGATCAACAAGTTTAGCAAGTAATCCACGGATCAAAACCTACCAAAACGGAATCAAATCACAAATCGATCCAAAACATGAATTGGGGCTATTTTTGGTGAAATTTTCGAATTTATGGGGGAAAAGACCAAATCGATGAGAAATCCGTGGCAACCAAAAGCTGCTGATACCAGATGATGAAGGGGTTAACCTCTTGGGTGGCCCGATCTTCACGGATCTCGTGGTCAAATCGATGGGAAAGCGAGGGGAAAGGGAGAAGGTAGCGGAAGCGAACACACACCTCGCAAAGAACACGATGAACACACACAAAACTCACACGATACAAGGCCGATTGCTCCCAAATGGAGGCCACCGGTCCGATAGAATCCTCGCAAGGAAAGATCAGTCAACGTGCTCCCTCAAATCCACATCGGAGAGGGAAGAACACCTTGGGGAGGGTCTTGACAACTTGGAGACGAGACAACAAATTCCAAGGCCTTGTTCAGCGATGGATGCGTGATGCAAAGTCCAATCGAGGTTGGTGACGATAGTCGGTCCCCTTGGTAAAGGGGATGAGGCAAAACTAGAGATTCCACAATGGGGGTTGTCTTTACTCTATCATCTATGCCTAAGGGGTACATGAGGGGTGGGGGCTCTATTTATAGACCAACCACTAAACAAGGGGGTAGTTTGGGAATAAACTAGGCAAAGGGGTAAGTAAAAGGAATATTCTAGGGTATCAAACCAAGATCTGCGTGCAGGCAGCGGGATTCCGGCGGTGAGTCCAGCAGCGCCGGATCTGGTGCCGGAATTTCCGGTCACCACCGGATATTGTGGTCGCTCGCCGAAGGGGCTCTCTGGAAGCGTTTTCGGCGGTGGTTCCGGTCAAGCGGTCCTGTCACCGGGGCTTCCGGCGGTGAGCCCGGTTCTTCGGTGCTGTCGTCGGGAATTCCGGCGGTGGAACCGGTTCGCCGGTGCTGACACCGATTCCAGTTGGAGCTTCTTCCGTCTCCTCTTCCAAGCCTCCGTCTTGTCGGGCGTGAGTCCTTGGGGTTCCTTCCTTGTCTCCGTACTCGTCGGTGTGAACCTATCATGGCCATAGGATGGGGAATGAAGTAGTATACCATTCAATAGGGTAGGAAGTGGGCTCGCATAAAGGAACAGATTCACCTTTGGAGTCCATGACGACTTGGCGTAAGTTGGAGACCCTGATGTGGTAACGACCATAGGTCGGGCTACATCAGTGTTTTTAGTGAAAATTTTTGCTTTTCCAAAGCTGAGCCTAAAGGTCTATTATCTTTTGAATACACTAATGTTGCTAATGAAGATTGTGTGAAGTTTTGTATTGAAAGAAAAAATTCATGTATAGAGAGATAATGATGTAATGAGATGAAGAATGGACAAAATCTCAAGCTTGGGGATGCCACCCTGGTGTCACCCCAAGAAATATCCAAGAGGTACAAGCGTCAAAGCTTGGGTATGCCCAAGGCATCCCCTTCTTCATCAATAAAAAGCTCATGTCTGTCTAGACACTTCGTTTTTATTGTTTCATGCATTGTTGTGTTGTTTTTGGGGCGTCTTAGTTTTTGTTTGCTTTGTTTAGTTTGCTTGAATAAAGTAGTTTGGACCCCCGTTCTCGATGTGTTGTTTCAAATAAGTCAATTGGTGTTAGAAAGGAGTAGAAAGTTCTTGCTTGGAAGTGCAAGAGGAGCTTGCATTGACTATGACTTAGACTTTAGCATGTCATGCTAGGTGTTGTTTTAACCATATTCTTAGTGATTATTGTTGTAGCATGACTTGTTCCAAACAATTGGGATTGCTTAGTGGGCCTTGAAAGAATTATGCGTTGTTTTAGCATGCAGAAGCATAGTATTGTGGTATTCTCCTTTGATGTTTTGTTTGGGTTGACTTGGCACATGCTCACACCATGTTATGACTATGAACAAGTCACCATAGCCTCTATGAACTCCATCTTTCTTGCACATGTTTAGAGTTCTTTGATCCCAGCTTTCAATGCTTGAAAATGGTTTGATCTTGGTTTTGATGGTGCATGTCACCTCAAAAATTATTCTTTTATCACTTACCTACTCGAGGACGAGCAGGAGTTAAGCTTGGGGATGCTTGATACGTCGGAAACGTATCTATAATTTTTGATGTTCCATGCTTGTTTAGTATCTACTTTGCTTTGCTTTGTCTACACTTTGAGGTGTTTTTATATGTTTTCTGGAACTAACCTATTAACAAGTTGTCGCTGTGCCAGTTTCCTGTTTTCTTCTGTTTTTGGTTCTATAAAGGCAGAAAATCAATATTCTCGGAATTGGACGGGACAAAAGCCAAAGTCAATATTTTACCATGGGCAACACGAAGCCAGAATACGAGACGGAGGAGGCTCGCCAGGGGACCACACCCCCTGGCGGCGTGCCCTAGGGCTGGTCGTGCCTGGGGGGTGCAACCGCCCTGGTGGCTCCCCTGCCTCGCCTCTTCGCCTATAAAGTCCCCTCGATGCTAAAACCCTAAACACCCAATTAATATTCCACGAAACTGTCTAGAGCCGCCGCCACCATCGTCCCTAGATCGGGGATGGGGTGTCTGAAGCTCTTCCCGGCACCCTACCGGAGGGTAGATCATCCCGGAGGCCTTCTTCTTCATCATGCCAACCTCCGTTTGAAGCATGAGTAGTTCCACCTTGGACTACGGGTCCATGCAGTAGCTAGATGGCTGTATCTCCTCCTTGTGCTTTCATGTATAGATCTTATGAGCTCCGTTCATGATCAAGATCTAATCTATTTGTAATCATGCATGTTGTGTTTGCGAGGATCCGATGGATATTGATATTACTATGTCAGATTGATTAATGGTTTTGTCTACTTGATTCTATCATGTCTGTGTTGTTTGTGATCTTGCATGCTCTCCGTTGTTAGTAGCTATCTTGGCCAAGTAGTTGCTAGTGACTCCAAGAGGGGGTATTTATGCTCGATAGTGGGTTCATGCCTCTACTTTTCAAGGGAAGTGACAAAAATCTGTTCGATGGTAGATGTGTTGTTACCACTAGGGAGAAAACAACGGTCTCTTGTTCATGAAACAAGTGGATTGTTTACCTTACACACTTTGCTTAAATAAGTTGTCTGTTGCTTGCAACTTAATACTGGAGGGAGTTCGGATGATAACTTGAAGGTTGACTTCTAGTCATAGATGAAGTTGGATGTTGGTCTATGTATATTGTTATATTGCCCAATCGGATCTCATAGGATCTTTTTTTCTAGTATTGCATTGTTATGCCTTGCTCAGTTCCTGTCAATTGCTCTGCTGTAATTTGTTTACCCTTCATGCCATGTTGTTTATCTAAGGAGAGCACCTCTAGTGAACTATGGACCCCGGTCCAATCTTTACCATTGATACATCTTCCACTTTTACTTGTTTACTTGCTGCTGATACGTTGGAAACGTATCTATAATTTTTTATGCTCCATGCTTGTTTAGTATCTATTTTGCTTTGCTTTGTATACACTTTGAGGTATTTTTATATGTTTTCTGGAACTAACCTATTAACAAGTTGCCACGGTGCCAGTTGCGTGTTTTCTTCTGTTTTTGGTTCCAGAAAGGCAGAAAATAAATATTCTCAGAATTGGATGGGTCAAAAGTGAAAGTCAATATTTTACCGTGGGCAACATGAAGCCAGAAGACGAGATGGAGAAGGCTCACCAGAGGTCCACACCCCCTGGCCATGCGGGTGGGCCCATCCCGCACCTTGGGGGGTGCAGCCGCCCTGGTGGCCCCCTGGCTCGTCCCTTCGCCTATAAGAAGCCCCCAATGCAGAAACCCTAGGCACCCGATTAAAAACTCCACGAAACCGTTTGTAGCCGCCGCCACCATCGTCCCTAGATCAGGGGATCTGAAGTTCTTCTCGGCACCCTGCCGGAGGGGAAATCATCCTGGAGGCCTTCTTCTCCGGTATGATGCGTGAGTAGTTCCACCTTGGACTACGAGTCCATGTAGTAGCTAGATGGTTGTATCTCCTCCTCGTGCTTTCATGTATAGATCTTGTGAGCTCCATTCATGATCAAGATCTAATCTATTTGTAATCATGCATGTTGTGTTTGCGGGGATCCGATGGATATTGAGATTACTATTTCAGATTGATTAATGGTTTTGTCTTATTGACTCTATCATGTTTGTGTTGTTTGTGATCTTTCATGCTCTCCGTTGTTAGTAGATATCTTGGCCAAGTAGTTGCTAGTGACTCCAAGAGGGGGTATTTATGCTCGATAGTGGGTTCATGCCTCTAATTTCCAAGGGAAGTGACAGAAATATCTTCGGTTGTAGATGTGCTATTGCCACTAGGGAGAAAACAACGGTCTCTTGTTCATCGAACAAGTGGATTATTTACCTTACACACTTTGCTTAAAGCAGTTGTCTGTTGCTTGCAACTTAATATTATAGGGGGTTCGGATGATAACCTAAAGGTGGACTTCTAGTCATAGATACAGTTGGATGGCGGTCTATGTATATTATTGTATTGTCCAATCGAATCTCATAGGATCTTTTTGTCTAGTATTGTAGTGTTATACCTTGCTCAGTTCCTGTCAATTGCCCTGCTGTAATTTGTTTACCCTTCCTGCCATGTTGTTTATCTAAGGAGAGCCGAGAGCACCTCTAGTGAACTATGGACCCCGGTCCAATCTTTACCATTGATACATCTTCCACTGTTTACTTGTTGCAAACCATTCATCACCTTCCACACCATACAATTAATCCTTTGTTACAGCAAACCGGTGAGCTTGACAACCTCACTGTTCGTTGGGGCAAAGTCTTGAGTTTGTGTTGTGTAGGTTTCCACGTTGTTTGCAACACTTGTGTGATGTTTCCTTCCTCCTACTGGTTCGATAACCTCGGTTTCTTACTGAGGGAAGGCTTGCTGCTGTGCTCTTCACACCTTTCTCTTGGTGTTTCCAACGAAGCGCTCCTACATCAACCCAGCGCTCCATCAAGCTTTTCTGGCGCCGTTGCCGGGGAGGCTAAGGACGTCTTCACAAGGGGAGTCATCCTCAACCTTTCTCTTTACTTTGTTTTTAGTTTGCTTAGTTTCTTTTGCTTGTTTTTTGCCTCTTTTTATCAAAAAAAAACCCCAAAATTAGTCTAGTTTGGTTAGCTTTCTCTATTCAAAAACACAAAGAAATTAGTTCCTGCTCTAGTTGCTGGTCTTTTATTGCCTTGCTTGGTCATGCTTTCTATCAATGGATGGTTTCTTTGAAACTAGATCTTATTGGCAAGGTGGGTTCACGGAAGAACAAAAGTATTATTATATGGAACACCGTTTGTCACAAAAAGGGAAACACTTATGGGAACAAATTGATAAGTTGAATACTATTGCTAGAGACGTGTACTCTACTTATAATGTTACTTATTGCTTTGATAAATCTTGTTGCTGTAGGAGGAATAAACACCTTCCTTTTAAGTGTGAGTATAATGATAATGTTACCATATCTTCTTATGTTAAGGGAAATTATGACTTTTATGATGTGGAACAAATTGAAGAATTTATTGCTTTCAAGGGTGCATTTGAACTTGCTAGTTTGCTTGAAAATACTGATGATGCACCTTATGAATATGAGGTTTATGAGATACTTAAATTCTGCTTTGATAATTACAAGGAATAAAATGGCTATATTCTTGAATACTTTAATAGGTGCTTTCCACAAATGGAAGAGACTAATGTCTTGCAGGAGCCTATGGAAGAAGAAATTGCTGAAACTGAAAGCTCATTAGATGAAAAAAAGGAGGAGAGTGATGGTCAAGAGGAGGAAGAATGGATCTACCCATGTCTACCTGCTAATGAGAGTAACTCTTTACCTCTTACATTATTTGATTGTCCCCCTTGTTTACCAAAGGAGGATGAATGTTATGTTCCTGTGGATTCTTTTGAAGTATCTGCTATGGGTAAAACTTGTGATAATAGTTATGCTCCTGTTATCTATGATAATCCTATATTTGTGTCTAACTTCGAAATGCATGGTACTAAGGATTTTTGCTTAGAAAGTGTTTATGATAAAGCTCTAGATGATGGTCCTATGTTGAATGATCAGTTACCTTATTATAAAATTGCTAAAAGTGGGTTTGAAGGTTTTAATCCCACTATTTTTGAGCTTGATAAAAATTATGTTTTTGTAGATCATGAAAATCATGCTTTATGTGATAGTTATATTGTTGAGTTTATTCATGATGCTACCGAAAGTTATTATGAGAGAGGGAAACACGGGCTTATGTATCTCAACAATATTAAGTTTCCCCTCTTTATGTTGAAAATCTTGAAGTTGCACTTGTTTTGCTTTCCTATGCTTGTTGCTTTGTGCTTCTTTGATTTATTTTCTTACAAGATTCCTATGCATAGGAAGTGTATTAGACTTAAATGTGTTTTGAATTTGCTTCTTGATGCTCTCTTTTACTTTGATTCATATTTCTTATGTGACCATCTTCTCAAACTATCATACCAAACTTAAAGGCGTTACAGAAAAGTACTTGTTGGGAGATAACCCAGGAGTTTTCGTAAGTCTTGGAAGTTATTACTTCAGTAATGACCTCTCCTTATCCTTTTTGTTTGCGTTTTGTGCCAGGAATGACCTCTAATGAGAGGGAAGTAAGATTTGGGGAGTTGCTCTCCCGAAACAGATTTCTGTCCTCCACCATAAAAATTTGTGAGGAGTCTCTGTAAGTCAGATTGAGATGCAAATTTACGAATAAATCCCCAAGTATGTTATCTAACTTTTGTTCGTTCAACACTTTTTTATTTGAGCAACATACGATTTTCAAAAAAATCGGTTTCTACCTACTGGTCTGTTTTGACAGATTTCTGCCATTATTTGCATTTGCTTCTTATTGATTCCTTTTTGAGTTCTCTTTTGGGGAATTGAGATTTTTGAAGGAGTTGCTACAGTAGCTTGTGTTTTTAGTGAAAAGTTTTGCTGTTCCAAAGCTAAACCCAAAGGTCTATTATCTTTTGAATACACTAATGTTGCTAATGAAGATTGTGTGAAGTTCTGTATGAAGAGAAAAAATTAGGTGTAGAGAAAGAATGATGTAATGAGATGAAGAATGGACAAAAGCTTAAGCTTTGGGATGCCACCCCGGTGTCACCCCAAGAAATATCCAAGAGGTACAAGCGTCAAAGCTTGGGGATGCCCAAGGCATCCCCTTCTTCATCAACAAAAATCTCAGGTCTGTCTAGACACTTCGTTTTTATTGTTTCATGCACTATTGTGTTGTTCTTGGAGCGTCTTAGTTTTCGTTTGATATGCTTAGTTTGTTTAGTTTGCTTGAATAAAGTAGTTTGGACCCCCGTTCTCGCTGTGTTGTTTCAAATAAGTCGATTGGTGTTGGAAAGGAGTAGAAAGTTCTTGCTTGGAAGTGCAAGAGGAGCTTGCATTGACCGTGACTTAGACTTTAGCATGGCATGATAGGTGTTGTTTTGACCTTATGCTTAGTGTTATTGTTGTAGCATGTATTGTTCCAAACAATTGGGATTGCTTAGTGCGCCTTGAAGAAATTATGCGTTGTTTTAGCATACAAAAGCATAGTATTGTGGTATTCTCCTTTGATGTTTTGTTTGGGTTGACTTGGCACATGCTCACACCATGTTATGACTATGAAAAGTCACCATAGCCTCTATGATCATTTAGTCCTTGACTTGTAGTACCACTTTATGCTTTGATTAGTAATGTTTTGTCGCTCTGCATGATTATGGCCATTATTGCTCTCTTAGTTGGTCGCTCCCAATCTTTTGCTAGCCTCTACTTGTATGAGTAAGCTCTACACATTCTTCCAACTCCCAAGAAACCAAGTTATTCCAAAGTGTCCACTATAAATTCCTATGCATGGTGTGTTACACCATTCCAAGTATATTCTTGTTTTCAGCCATTTCCAATTAAAAACTATTTTGTTATGTGAAAACTTGGTGATTAAAGCCCTCACAAACTTGATGGCACACTTTATATTCTTTGCCCCTAATAAATTTGAACCATTGTGTCGTCTATGTTGTATATGTTTGTACTTATACGTTGGAATTAGCAGAACCATGCTGTCATGGGCAACGTTTTCAACATTGCACTTGTACTTTGTACTCAGTTGATATCATGCTCTTTTGTCTATGGATGTCACCGGTGTGAAATAAAGAGGGAGCTTGTAAGTCCATGGAGTTATGTATTTTGTGTTAGGAAACGCCTAGGCCGCTAACCTAAGCCATGCCGAATCATGGTGGAAACTTGCAGCATCACCATAATGAGCTATCTGTGAAGCATCCTCAATAAAAAAGCTATGTACATAGTAAATAAAAAGATCATTGAGATGCTCATTGTCTGCTTTCCTTGTCATTTTGGTTATGGGATAGCTCCTGTACCATGTGCAAGGGGTACCTCATTGGCGGTTCTCTATGATACGCATGTACTTACTATGACAAGATTTACAGGTGACTGAAGTTGAGTAGCATGAGGTGTGGCCCTCGTATTCAAGGGACATGGGATTGCCAACTTATACTTTGTCAAGCATATACTCCATAGTTTGTTCACTTTAACTTTAATCATTTCAAGACTCTTATGATAGGGGCAATGAGGGCTGAAAGCTAACAAGTATCATAATTTTTGGAAGCTCTTTTTGAAACTTGAAATCCCTGCTTCCCTTATGAAGGGCCTTTCTTCCACTATTATATTGAGTCTCCAACTTATACCTTTAGGCACCATTAAGAGAGCATAGTTGCCATTCTTATTTCTATGTGTAGTGTCCCAAAACTTATTGATTGATGCATATTGTGATATTACTTGTTCTTGTGCTATTTGTATCTAGTCACTCTTATGAACTTTGAAGGTGTCCTATGCATCTATTTGCTACTCTATGAGGGACAAGCTGTTTTCCACTATGCCATGTTTTCTGTATGTGAAACAAACAAACGTTTTTCAATGCATGTTATTCATGATCTTTGTTTGTAGCCTTTCATGTTGCATGCATAGTTACTTTGTCTTATTGTTAGAACTCCATCTTTCATGCACATGTTTAGAGTTCTTTGATCCCAGCTTTCAATGCTTACAAATGGTTTGATCTTGGTTTTTATGGTGCATGTCACCTCAAAAATTATTCTTTTTATCACCTACCTACTCGAGGACGAGCAGGAGTTAAGCTTGGGGATGCTTGATACGTCAGAAACATATCTATAATTTTTTATGCTCCATGCTTGTTTAGTATCTACTTTGCTTTGTTTTGTATACACTTTGGGGTGTTTTTATATGTTTTCTGGAACTAACCTATTAACAAGTTGTCGCCGTGCCAGTTGCCTGTTTTCTTCTGTTTTTGGCTCCAGAAAGGCAGAAAATCAATTTTCTCGGAATTGGATGGGACAAAAGCCAAAGTCAATATTTTACCGTGGGCAACACGAAGCCAGAAGACAAGACAGAGAAGTATCACTAGGGGGCCACACCCCTGGCCGTGTGGTCGGGCCCACCCCGCGCCTTGGGGGGTGCAGCCGCCCTGGTGGCCCCCCTAGGTTGCCCCTTCGCCTATAAGAAGCCCTCGATGAAGAAACCATAGGCACCCGATCAAAAACTCCACGAAACCGTCTATAGCCGCCGCCACCATTGTCCCTAGACCGGGGGGATCTGAAGTTCTTCTCGGCACCCTGCCGGAGGGGAAATCATCCCGGAGGCCTTCTTCTCCGGTATGATGCGTGAGTAGTTCCACCTTGGACTACGGGCCCATGTAGTAGCTAGATGGTTGTATCTCCTCCTTGTGCTTTCATGTATAGATCTTGTGAGCTCCGTTCATGATCAACATCTAATCTATTTGTAATCATGCATGTTGTGTTTGCGGGGATCCGATGGATTTTGAGATTACTATGTCAGATTGATTAATGGTTTTGTCTTATTGATTCTATCATGTCTATGTTATTTGTGATCTTGCATGCTCTCTGTTGTGAGTAGCTATCTTGGCCAAGTAGTTGGTAGTGCCTCCAAGAGGGGGTATTTATGCTCGATAGTGGGTTCATGCCTCTAGTTTCCAAGTGAAGTGACAGAAATCTCTTCGGTTGTAGATGTGTTGTTGCCACTAGGGAGAAAACAACGGTCTCTTGTTCATGGAACAAGTGGATTGTTTACCTTACACACTTTGCTTAAAGCAGTTGTCTGTTGCTTGCAACTTAATACTGGAGGGGGTTTGGATGATAACCTGAAGGTGGACTTCTAGTCATAGATGCAGTTGGATGGCGGTCTACGTATATTGTTGTATTGCCCAGTCGAATCTCATAGGATCTTTTTGTCTAGTATTGCATCGTTATGCATTGCTCAGTTCCTGTCAATTGCCCTGATGTAATTTGTTTACCCTTCAGGCCATGTTGTTTATCTAAGGAGAGCACCTCTAGTGAACTATGAACCGCGGTACAAACTTTACCATTGATACATCTTCCACTGTTTACTTGCTGCAAACCATTCATCACCTTCCACACCATACAATTAATCCTTTGTTACAGCAAACCGATGAGCTTGACAACCTCACTGTTCGTTGGGGCAAAGTCTTGAGTTTGTGTTGTGTAGGTTTCCACGTTGCTTGCAACACTTGTGTGACATTTCCTTCCTCCTACTGGTTCGATAACCTCGGTTTCTTACTGAGGGAAGGCTTGCTACCGTGCTCTTCACACCTTGCTCTTGGGGTTTCCAACGAAGAGATCCTACATCAACCCAGCACTCCATCAGCTGCTATAACATCCCAGAATTAGCACCTTGAAATATATAGGACACATGTTTGTGCATTGCATTCATGCATCAAAAAATACGGAGAATTTTCGCGCAAAACTAAAGAAGCTATAGAGGGATCAAGATCTCTCTTGTTCTGATGGAAACATTAGGGCAGGTGCGATAGATTTCGACATGACCTCTATTGTAATTTTGTGTTTTAGGGGAAGATAATTCAAATTTGAGTGATTAATTGATAGATTTGAATACTATAAGAATTTGAAATAGAGTAATAATTGGAAATTAAATTGTAATAAGAAACAAGAGGTGAGCTCTTATTTCTAAAAAGATACACTAATGTTAAATCTCAATTAATAAAAACACAAAATTGAAAGAAATGAATTATACTAATAAATAAGAATGTTATTCTTATTTATAAGTAAGATATAAATATTTATTTGGTTCCAAGAAAAATGGAACACTTTATTATATAATACAATGTTACATTGTTGCTACAATAAAAGAAGCAAAGTATATTTCTATAAAACAAATAAATATAAAAAGGAATTACATAAATGAAATAACTAAAAGACTTCTTTATTATAAGCAGATACATATATTACAAAGTCTTACATTTATTCAAATAGAAAGGAATATGGCTATATGAATAATACTTAAGGAATAGACATAGACCTTATGTCTCAAAAGTATAAACATACATGATGACAGTGCTGTAAAGACTTGATTCATATTTTTAATCAAGATATAATATTACAAAGAGAAAGAAAATTTAACTTTATTATTGTACCATATTACACTGACTATTACAATATTCAAAGTAAAAAAGAAAAAACAACATTACAAGAATAATAGATAGAATCCTAAACTAAATCTTCATGTCCTGAGGAATTCCTTCTTGATCTTGTATATCTTCAAAGCAATGTAAAGGAACACAAAACAAAAGTAAAATAATAAGGGGGTTAGAGTAAATATTGAGTTCTCAGAATGAACAGTGTAATGCACTGTAATCATTTCATCACTGAGCTAATATTAAGAGGGTCAAGTTTCACTAAATCATAGTATCTGTCCTTAATCAGATAAATTGCCTCTACACAACATCATTGGCTAGGGGCAAATTTCACCATAGATAAGGGTAGAATAGTAACAGTAAATTCGAATCCTTTGATCTGATCCATTTGAGTGAGGCATGCACAGAGGCATCTCACTCATCTGCATGCACTAGTGTGCTGTCAATCCAACATAGATGCAATCAAGGTAGAAAAGGAAGCCACGGCTACACAGGGGGGTTTTCCCTGTACACACATCTTATCTCTCTATTCTCAGAGCATCATAAGATAGCACTGGTCATCACCAGATTCACAACAAATCCACCACACCAATTTACACAAATCAGCCAACAGATCAACCTAGTAACCTGAGCAAGCTCAAGGAGAAGCATGGCAGGTGTGCAACAAGGAGGACAGTAGCAGATCAACACCACAAGGTGGAGAAGGAAATTGTTTCCAGAAGCTTACTAGCAATAAAAATGTGGAACCTGATAAAGATCCACCACAAGAATCACTACAAGCACATATTCCCCAAGCCACTGTTCTACTTAACACCAGCAGGTTGGTTTCTTAGATCAGTATAACATCTATACTTGTCTTTTTATTTCTGAGCATGGAGTTGTGTGGGAGAAAGAGCTCTCAGATTGGGTAGTAGTGCTACTCCAAAATCATCCTAGAGCTAACAAAAAGGCAACAAGAGTATATGTTCATGTGCAACAAGAGTAATGCCTCAATTCATACATCATTGGCTTATTTAAGTAAATCCATCATTTGGTTATAGAAAGGATTCCTGCTGGCAACTAAAACTTGAGATAGTTAGCTATAACACCAGATCTGGCTAGTTAATGTTTATAAAACAATTGGGTATCCTCAATTGAGGGGTCACAACTTTAACACCATCAACGACCAGATGGTAATTGTGTAACCAAATTCAAGTAAAAGCTACCTAGCAACAAATCCAATCCATACCATTAGTTTTAATAACTATGAAGCATTTCAACATGTACTGTCCTATGGAAAGTATCCACATAGTATCACAGTTCCACCTAAAAATGAAAATCAATTAATTCATATCATTTTCCTAGAAGCCACAGTTAGGAATCATGTTGTCAATTACTGTCATGTTGACAACATACATACATAACCACCCAATCTCACTTGCAAATGAATTCAAATCATTTTCCTAGCTAATGGGCCAGGAATCATTTAGTATACTGCTATTATCACTAGCAGAGGAGTGCATATCCTAACACACTCAGAGTTGGTTGTCATATATCATCCACCATCCAACTTTTAAGCATCATAGTAAGCTGCCAAGGTCACTACTGTGCACACTCCAGGGTGGAGGCACCACAGTAGTAACTCCTAAAGAAAGGACAGACAAAAATCAGAATCTTCATTTCATAGGATCATCCAGAATTAAAAAGCTACCCTCTCATATAAGTTTAGAAGAATTCAGATCATCTTCCTAGTCACTGTAGGGTTCGCATCATAGAAAACAAAAAATTCCTACGATGGGAACAACTATGTACCAAGATCTATCTACTAGATACAAACAACGGGCGGATGTACATCCGTAGAGAACATACCCTTGAAGACCGACAAAGCTTAACGAGTCCAAACTCGTGGTTGATGTAGACGATCTCTTGTCGATCTCAAGATCGAGAGGAAGTCCTAGCGCCGCAAAACAGCAGCGCATCCGTGCTCGCACACACGTTCGAGGCACCGAGCAACCTCCGCCTCCTCACTCCAGCGATGCAGCGGAATCACAACTCTTTCTTGCCAAATAGCCACCGGGAACATGTATCTCGCTAGTCTGAGACCATGGGGGATAGATTCTAGAAGGGGAGAGAGATCCTTCACGAGGAGGTGTGAGTGAGAAGTGAGAGGAGGGGCTCCTTATATAGGGGAGGGGCAACCCAAGGGGGCATGGCCGCCGGCCATGGAGGGTGCCCCCACCTCTCCCTCATTCATGTGGGTGGACACTCCACTCACAAAATGGCCCTTCAATTTTCTCCACTCAAAAACCCACTCAAATTCCCATTAAATTTCCACCAAATTTAATGCAAACTCTCATTAAATAAAAATCCTTTTATTTATTCAGAATTTTGTCAATTACTTTACTGACAAACATTCACATATAACCCCTTGCTAGTATTTCATTTCACATGCAGAAACACTTTCTGCAATTTCACCCGAAAACCCGTTTCGGTATCTAGTGAAATAAATTCCTGCGCTTGTTATTCTTTTCGGCATGAAACTTTTGCTCCAAATGGATGTCGGTGTCTATTAAGTGTGTCACCCAACGGTTCGCGAATAATGCGGACATGATCGAGACCCCTCTCAGATCAATAATCAGAAGCGGGATCTGGAGACCCATACTGACTCCCACACATTCAACGTTGACTTTCTTGTGATCGTCGGAACCTTTTACGCTAGTATCTTAATCCTTTTGTTTCGCGATATATTACATGTCCGAGATTCGATCATCGGTATCTCCATACCTAGTTTGATCTTGTTACTGACATGCACTCTTTTCTTGTTCCCGTGATATAACATTCTAGTGATCAAATCACTTGCTTGCAAGCTAACCAATGTGATATTACCGAGAGGGCCCAGAGTATATCTATCCGTCATCGGGATGAACAAATTCCACTCTCGATCCATGGGCCTCAACATAACACTTTATTAGTTCTGAATCCATCTTTATAATCACCCTGTTACGGCGTGACGTTTGATGTTATCAACAAACTCTTCTGGTGTTAGTGATTGACATGATCTCATGTGTTGGAATTATGCCCTAGAGGCAATAATAAAGATGTTATTATTATAATTCTTGTTCATGATAATGTTTATATTCCATGCTAGAATTGTATTAAGCGGAAACTTTAATACTTGTGTGGTTTGTGAACAACACCGTGTCCCTAGTACGCCTCTATGGACAAGCTCATTGATTAATGATGGTTAAGGTTTCCTAACCATGGACATGAGTTGACGATTAATAATGAGATCATATCATTGGGAGAATGATATGATGGACAGACCCAAACTAAGCGGAGCAATTAGATCGTGTCATCGTGTTCATCTTTGCGAAGCTTTTCTTATGTCAAATAATGTATTCCTTAGACCATGAGATAATACAACTCCCTGGTATCGGAAGAAAGCTTTGAGGTCATCAAACGTCATCCTATGAGAGGGTGATCATAAAGGTGTCTCTCAGGTGATCGGAAAGTATCTGTTGGGTTGTATGTATCGAGATGGGATTTGTCCCTCCCAAGTCGGAGAGATATACTTCGGGCCCACTCGGTAATCGATATCAACAACGCTTGCAAGCATGTGGTTAAGGAGTTAATCACAAAGTGATATCGGATTACGAAACGAGTAAAGTACTTGCTGTGAACGAGATTGAACTAGGTATGACGGTACCGACGATCAAATCTCGGGCAAGTAAAATATCGCGAGACGAAGGGAATATATATATGGGATTGATTGAATCCTGGCATCGTGGTTCATCCGATATGATCATCGATGAATGTGTGGGAGTCAATATGGGTTTCTAGACCCCGCTGTTGATTATTGATAGAAGATCATGTCCGCATATTCTCGAACCCGAAGGGTCACACACTTAACGTGTCTTGACGCTAGGATAGATTGGATAATTGGTTTATGAGTTTTTGTTCGGAGTCTCGGATGGAATCCGGGACATCACGAGAGGTTTCGGAATGGTCCGGAGAATAAGATTCATATAAGGCAGTGCAGTTTTTGGAGTTCGGAATTGTTCCGGGTTAATCGGTATTGTACCGGAAGCTTCTAGAACCTTCCGAAAGGGGGCCAACGTGGTCCCACCTGTCGGGAGGGGGCATGGTCCTATGAGGGAGTGCCCTGGCCGCATTGGGCCAGGGGCACAAGGCCCCATAGGGCCCAGCCGGCCAAACAAGGGGAAACCCTAGTTTGGAGCTTCTAGAAGGGGGGGGTTCCTTGCCCCCCACTCCTCCCTCCTTTGGCCGCCGGCCTAGGCTTGGGGGAGGGGATAGGGCTGGCGTCCACCCCTCTATATATAGAGGGCTGGGGCGCACCACCCCCCACACCTTCCCCTCAAGCCTAGTCACCCTGCTGCCCTCCTCTCTCTCTCCCTCCCGACTGCGTGTATGCGAAGCCCTGCTACAGAAACTCTCCACCACTTGCACCGCGCTGTCGCGTTGTAGATCCAATCCATCTCTCCACCATACTTGCTGGACCGAGGAAGGAGGATATGTCGAGGTGCTGCACGTGTGCATCTCACGGAGGCATCGCCACTTGCGGTGCTAGATCGGATCGGATCGCGAGAAGGAGAAGCGAGTACAACTACATCACCCACGTTCCGACGAACGTTCCGCTATGCGAATCTTCAAGGGTATGAAGATCTAATCCAATCTCTCTCGTTGTTTGCATCTCCTAGATTAGATCTTGGCTTCCCTCTGTTCGCATCCGTAGAAAATTTTGATTTACTATGCCGCGAAACCCTTCAGTGGTATCAGAGCTAGATCTATGCGTAGATGTGTTTCACGAGTAGAACGCAGCATGGTTGTTGCGGGCGTTGATGTTTTCTGTTGCAAGCCTCTTGTTTGTGTTCTTCTTATGGCGCGGGATAGTGAGATTGAAGCGGTCCAGGCCAACCTTACGCGACGTCGTTCGCGAGACCGGCTTCGCACTTGACGTGTGGCTTGTTCCACACATGCGGCTGGTGGATGCCAGTTTCTCTCACTATAGATGTCATGGGATTTACACCGGAGTTTGGCAACCATAATATCACCGTTGTAGCTTTCCGTAGGTAAGAATTGTTCTTAGCATGCTACTCCCATAAGCCACGTAAAACATGCAACAACAAAGTAGAGGCGTCTAACTTGTTTTTGCAGGGAGTGTTTTCTGTGATATGGTATGGCCCAAGATGTGATGTGTATAATGTATGCGATGATCATGTTTTGTAATGTTTCACGACTTGCATGTCGATGAGTACACAACCGGCAGGAGCCATATGGTTGTCTTTATAATTGTGTATGACCTGTGTGTCAACTTCTTATACGCCATGTAATAGCTTCACTTTATCGCTAAGTAGTTAGCAATAGTTGTAGTTGCTATTCGTGGTGGAGGCAATCATGGTGGAGTGATGGAGATCATGCCGGCACGCACAAGAGGGAGATCATTGCGCGAAGATTGGCTATACCATGTCACATAAAGCTATATGCATGTGATGTTTATCCTTTTATGTATCTTATTATGCTTAGATCGCGACGGTAGCATTATAAGATGATTCCTCACTTAAAGATCAAGATAAAACCTGTGTTGTCCCCAAGTATGCACCGTTGCGAAAGTTCGTCGTGTCCAAGCATCACGTGATGATCGGGTGCTATAGACTCTACATTCACATACAACGGGTACAAGCCAGTTTTGCACACGCGGAAATACTTGGGTCTAACTTGACGAGCCTAGCATGTACAGACATGGCCTCGGAACACATGAACCGAAAGGTTAAGCATGAGTCATATGAATGATATGATCGACACTTTGTTGTCCACCATTGAAACCACATCTCTTCTCGTGAAGATCGGATTAGGTGTGGTGGATTTGGATCGTGTTCACTAAACAACTTGAGGGATGTTGAATTTAGTGGGAGTTCATCTAGTAGTTTGATTAAAAGTTGAACTAGTTATCATGAACATAGTCTAATTTGTACTTGCAAACATTGTAGATCAAATGGCTAAGTCCAACTTCAACTTCAACGTTTTTGCTGAGAAGGAAAATCTTAAAAACAATGGGTCTAACTTCACCAACTAGTTCCGCAATCTGAGAATCATTCTTTCTGGCGGTCAAAAGGACTATGTCCTTCAGAATGCGTTAGGTGACGCCCCTGATGCTACTGCGCCGGTTGATGAGAAAGCTGTCTATTAGTCGCGCAAAGATGATTATGGTGTGATTAAGAGCACCATGTTGTTTGCTATGGAATCGGACCTTCAAAATCGTTTTGAAGACTATACCGGGCCCTTTGAGATTCTCGAGGAGCTGAAAACCATGTTTCAGACTCAGGCCCGTTCTGAGAGATATGAGATCTCTGAGAAGTTCTTTAACTGCAAGATGGAGGAAGGGAGTTCCGTTAGTGAGCACGCCATTAAGATGTCGGGCTACACTCAACGCCTTGAGCAATTGGACTGCAAGATTCCAGAGGAGCTCAAGATTGAAAGGGTTCTGCAATCACTCCCTCCCAACTACAAAAGTTTTGTAGTGACTCACAACCAGATTGGTTCCACTGATACGATCACCGAGCTCTTCGCAAAGCTGAAGGCTGCGGAGGTGCACATCAAGAAGGATAATCATGTGTTGATGGTCAACAAGCCCCCCACCTTCAAGAAAGGTAAGGGTGCAAAGAAGCCCTTCAAGAAAGGAGGCGGCAAGCGCGTTGCCCCTGCTGAGAAGAAGCTCAGGTCTGGTCCTAAGCCGGACACTGAGTGCTTCTATTGCAAGGACAAGGGTCACTGGAAGCGCAACTGTCCGAAGTACTTAGCGGACAAGAAGGCTGGCACCATCAAAGGTATATTTGATATACATGTTATTGATGTTTTCCTTACTAGCCCTCGTTGTAGTGCCGGGGTATTTGATACTGGTTCAGTTGCTAATATTTGTAACTTGACACAGGAGCTACGGAATAGACGGTGGCTTGCGAGGGATGAGGTGACGATGCGCGTTGGCAACGGATCAAGAGTTGATGTGATGGCCGTCGGCACGCTCTCCTTAGTTTTACCTTCGAGATTAGTTTTAAACCTTAATAAATGTTATTATGTGCCTGCGTTGAGCATGAATATTATTTCTGGATCTTGTTTATTGCAAGACGGTTATTCATTTAAATCGGAGAATAATGGTTGTTCTATTTATATGAGTAACATGTTTTATGGTCATGCACCTATTGTGAATGGTTTATTTCTTCTATATCTCGAAAGGGATGAAACACACATCCATAACATTGAGGCTAAGAGATGCAAAGTAGATAGTGATAATACTACTTATTTGTGGCACTGTCGTCTAGGTCATATTGGTGTAAAACGCATGAAGAAACTCCATTCTGATGGACTTTTGGAGTCTCTTGATTTTGAATCATTTGACACATGCGAACCATGCCTCATGGGCAAGATGATCAAAACCCCGTTCTCCGGTATGATGGAGCGAGCAACGGACTTGTTGGAAATCATACATACCGACGTATGCGGACCGATGAGTGTTTCGACACGCGGTGGATATCGCTATTTTCTCACTTTTACCGATGACTTAAGTAGATATGGGTATATCTATTTAATGAAACATAAATCTGAAACATTTGAAAAGTTCAAAGAATTTCAGAATGAAGTGGAGAACCATCGTAACAGAAAGATTAAGGTTCTACGATACGATCGTGGAGGTGAATATTTGAGTTATGATTTTCTCACGCATCTTAAAGCAAGCGGAATCGTTTCGCAACTCACGCCACCCGGAACACCACAGCGCAATGGTGTGTCTGAATGCCGGAATCGAACCCTATTAGATATGGTCCGATCGATGATGTCTCTTACTGATTTGCCGTTATCATTTTGGGGTTATGCATTAGAAACCGCTGCATTCACTTTAAATAGGGCACCATCTAAATCCGTTGAGACGACACCGTATGAACTGTGGTTTGGTGCTAAACCAAAGTTGTCGTTTCTTAAAGTTTGGGGATGCGAAGCTTACGTCAAGAAGTTTATGCCGGACAAGCTCGAACCCAAAGCGGAGAAATGCGTCTTCATAGGATACCCTAAGGAAACTATTGGGTATACCTTCTATCACAGAACCGAAGGCAAAGTGTTTGTCGCAAAGAACGGTTCCTTTCTTGAGAAGGAGTTTCTCTCGAAAGAAGTGAGTGGGAGGAAAGTAGAGCTAGACGAGGTTATTGAACCTTCTCTTGAATTGGAGAGTAGCGCAGCACCTGAAATTGTTCCAGTGCCGCCTGCACCAACAATAGAGGAAGCTAATGACAAGGATCATGAAGCTTCGGACGATGCTGCTGCTGAACGTCGCAGGTCGACAAGGTCGCGTGCCCCTCCTGAGTGGTACGGCAACCCTGTCTTGACTGTCTTGTTAGTAGAAGACAGTGAACCTACGAACTATGAGGAAGCGATGATGAGCCCAGACTCTGAGAAATGGCTAGAAGCCATGAAATCCGAATTGGGATCCATGAGCGAAAACCAAGTATGGACTTTGGTGGACCCTCCTAGTGACCGAAAGGCCGTTGAGTGAAAATGGATCTTCAAGAAGAAAACGGACGCGGATGGTAATGTTACCGTCTATAAAGAACGGCTTGTCGCGAAAGGTTTTCGACAAGTTCAAGGTGTTGACTACGATGAGACTTTCTCTCCTGTAGCGATGTTTAAGTCCATTCGGATTTTATTAGCAATTGCTGCGTTTCATGATTATGAAATATGGCAGATGGATGCCAAGAATGCGTTCCTCAATGGCAACATTGATGAAGAGTTATATATGATGCAACCCGAAGGTTTTGTCGATCCTAAGGATGCTGATAAAGTACGCAAACTTCAGCGTTCTATTTATGGACTGAAGCAAGCATCTCGGAGTTGGAACCTTCGTTTTGATCAAGTGATCAAGAGCTTTGGATTTGTTCCAAATTGCTACGAATCTTGTATCTACAAGAAAGTGAGTGGGAGCTCGGTGACATTTCTGGTACTATATGTGGATGACATATTGATTATTGGAAATGACATTAACATGCTTAACGATGTGAAGAGTTATTTGAACAAGTGTTTTTCAATGAAAGACCTAGGTGAAGCTGCTTATATATTGGGCATCAAAATCTATAGAGATAGACAAAGACACCTGATAGCTTTAAGCCAGAGTACATACCTAGACAAAGTTCTGAAAAGGTTCAGCATGGATAAGGCAAAGAAAGGTTCAGTGCCTATGTTGTCAGGTAAGATATTGAGCAAGGCTCAGTGTCCACCTATGGTAAATGATAGGGAAGCTATGAGCAAAGTGCCTTATGCCTCGGCCATAGGTTTCATGTATGCCATGCTGTGTACTAGACCGGATGTGTCCAATGCTCTTAGTTTGACGAGCAGATATCAAAGTGATCCAGGAGTGGAACACTAGACACCCGTGAAGAACATCCTAAAGTACCTAAATAGGACTAAAGAAATGTTCTTAGTCTATGGAGGTGATGAACAGCTCGTCGTAAAAGGTTACGTCGATGCTAGTTTCGACACCGACAAGGATGATTCTAAATCTCAGACAGGATACGTTTATATTTTGAATGGAGGAGCTGTGAGCTGGAGAAGCTGCAAGCAAAGCATGATCGCGGGATCTACAGTAGAAGCGGAATACATGGCTGCTGCAGAAGTGTCAAGTGAAGGAGTTTGGATCAGGAACTTCATCACTGAGCTTGGCGTGGTTCCCAGTGCATTGGACCCACTGGAGATATTGTGTGACAACACTGGCGCCATAGCACTCGCTAAGGAACCAAGATATCATCCAAAGACCAAGCATATCAACCGCAAGTTTCATATAATCCGATATTATATAGCAGATGGAGATCTGAATATTAGCAAAGTACATACAGATCTGAATGTCGCAGATCCATTGACTAAACCTCTTCCACGTGTAAAACATGATCAACACCTCAGTGCCATGGGCGTGAGATTGTTGCCAAATGTAAACTAGATTATTGACTCTAGTGCAAGTGGGAGACTGTTGGAATTTTGCCCTAGAGGCAATAATAAAGATGTTATTATTATAATTCTTGTTCATGATAATGTTTATATTCCATGCTAGAATTGTATTAAGCGGAAACTTTAATACTTGTGTGGTTTGTGAACAACACCATGTCCCTAGTACGCCTCTATGGACTAGCTCATTGATTAATGATGGTTAAGGTTTCCTAACCATTGACATGAGTTGACGATTAATAATGAGATCATATCATTGGGAGAATGATATGATGGACAGACCCAAACTAAGCGGAGCAATTAGATCGTGTCATCGTGTTCATCTTTGCGAAGCTTTTCTTATGTCAAATATTGTATTCCTTAGACCATGAGATAATACAACTCCCTGGTATCGGAAGAAAGCTTTGAGGTCGTCAAACATCATCCTATGAGAGGGTGATCATAAAGGTGTCTCTCAGGTGATCGGAAAGTATCTGTTGGGTTGTATGTATCGAGATGGGATTTGTCCCTCCCAAGTCGGAGAGATATACTTCGGGCCCACTCGGTAATCGATATCAACAACGCTTGCAAGCATGTGGTTAAGGAGTTAATCACAAAGTGATATCGGATTAC
Organism: Avena sativa; assembly: GCA_916181665.1. NCBI lineage: Eukaryota > Viridiplantae > Streptophyta > Magnoliopsida > Poales > Poaceae > Avena > Avena sativa. The sequence goes on from OV702295.1 coordinate 357,732,962, forward strand.
AGAACGAGTAAAGTACTTGCTGTGAACGAGATTGAACTAGGTATGACGGTACCGATGATCAAATCTCGGGCAAGTAAAATATCGCGAGACGAAGGGAATATATATATGGGATTGATTGAATCCTGGCATCGTGGTTCATCCGATATGATCATCGATGAATGTGTGGGAGTCAATATGGGTTTCCAAACCCCGTTGTTGATTATTGATAGAAGATCATGTCCGCATATTCTCGAACCCGAAGGGTCACACACTTAACGTGTCTCGACGCTAGGATAGATTGGATAATTGGTTTATGAGTTTTTGTTCGGAGTCTCGGATGGGATCCGGGACATCACGAGAGGTTCCGGAATGGTCCGGAGAATAAGATTCATATAAGGCAGTGCAGTTTTTGGAGTTCGGAATTGTTCCGGGTTAATCGGTATTGTACCGAAAGCTTCTAGAACCTTCCGGAAGGGGGCCAACATAGTCCCACCTGTCGGGAGGGGGCATGGTCCTATGAGGGAGTGCCTTGTCCGCATTGGGCCAGGGGCACAAGGCCCCATAGGGCCCAGCCGGCCAAACAAGGGGAAACCCTAGTTTGGAGCTTCTATAAGGGGGGGTTTCCTTGCCCCCCACTCCTCCCTCCTTTGGCCACCGTCCTAGGCTTGGGGGAGGGGCTAGGGCTGGCGCCCACCCCTCTATATATAGAGGGATGGGGCGCACCTCCCCACACACACCTTCCCCTCAAGCCTAGTCGCCCTGCTGCCCTCCTCTCTCTCTCCCTCCCGACTGCGTGTAGGCGAAGCCCTGCTGCAGAAACTCTCCACCAATTGCACCACGCCGTCGTGTTGTAGATCCAATCCATCTCTCCACCATACTTTCTGGACCGAGGAAGGAGGAGACGTCGAGGTGCTGCACGTGTGCATCTCACGGAGGCATCGCCACTTGCGGTGCTAGATCGGATCAGATCGCGAGGAGGAGAAGCGAGTACGACTACATCACCCACGTTCCGACGAACGTTCCGCTATGCGAATCTTCAAGGGTATGAAGATCTAATACAATCTCTCTCGTTGTTTGCATCTCCTAGATTAGATCTTGGCTTCCCTCTGTTCGCATCCGTAGAAAATTTTGATTTACTATGCCGCGAAACCCTTCATCATGGTCTAAGGATTAGGATCACTTCGTAAGTTGTTATAGCAATATAAACTCAATGACTGTGATCGTAATGATATACTTTGGATGAATGTTCATCACATCATTACACTAGTGTTGTGATCCCGTTATTAACAACATCCAATGTCCATGATCAGGAAAAACCTTGATCATCTTGTTAATCAATGAGCTAGTTTATGAGAGAGGCAAAACTAGGAACTTCCTTTTTGTTTATTAAACACACATGTATTAACGTTTCCGTATTAATACAATTATAGCATGTAAAATAAACATTTATCATAAATAAGGAATACGATAATAACCACTTTATTATTACCTCTCGGCATATTCCCTTCAGTCTCCCACTTGCACTAGAGACAATAATCACATATGGCTTTTTGGTGTTCCATATACGCAACTGCAAGTGGTTAACATAATCTACGGATCTGACGCTTTCAGGTCCGTGTGTATTTGCATGTCTTTGCGTCTTCACACATCACTCATTCTCCAATGAGATGGCATTGTATAAATTTGGTCTTTTGGTGAGACCTTTAGTTCCTTGGGGTTAAAACACGTCGATACTATTGTCGTACAATATATCTTTAGTGTTAGCCCGTTGCGAACCACACCTTAGTTTGATAACAAACTACTTGACACAAATTCCCTCCTTTGTTGCTACTATAGCAGTCATATACTTAGCCTTTTTGTTGTAGTATTCGTCATAATGTCTTAACTATGGATTTTATCCAAATCCATCATGGAATCTTCTTTCCATTACATTGTGCCACCCATAGTTTAAATTGACATAAACTTAATTTTTATCTTGTGACAAACCTAGTATCAATGTAACGCTTTACAATGAACTATTTGTAATTGTTTGTCACCTCTACACAAATATATTCTTAGTTCTTTCAAAAAGATCATAAGAATATCCTCACTATCGTCCAATGACCATTTTATGATTCATTCTGGTATATGCTCATAACACTTAGAGCATAGGACATATCTGGATGTGTACATATCATGGTATGATTGATCAAAACATTCTCGTGATTTCACTCATCAAGTGTCAAAGCACTTGAATCTTGTTTCACTTATCAAGTGTCGATACACTTGAATCTTGATTCAATTCCTTTCCATGCGACAAGAACTGTTTCTTGACGTTTCTATATTGAACTCCTTCAATATCTCATATATGTACGTTTGGCACAACCATATTGGTGTCATAGTCTATCCACTATAGACATTCACGCTAAATATTCGGGTTTTGCCTAAGTATTTCATCGAAATGAAATTCTTAACCTTTGTCAATAAAATATACATCATTTCTAATCAACAAGATGTCATCCACATAATGTATTAGAAATATGTCTCAGCGCTCCCACTTAATTTCTTGCAAATGCAAGCATCTTCATCGTCTCCTGATGAAAAACTCATTTTTCATCATGGAGAAGATTCCAACTCCGCGATGCTTTTTCAACCATTGAAGTTTGCATGCCCTTTTAGCATCCTTTGAATTTCACAAAACCCTTTGGACCGTGTCATGTACACGTCCTAGGTAACCATTCTATTAGAAGAATTTTGTTTTGTTTATTCATCTACCATATACCAAATTATATGTAGTGGTTGCTACTTTAATCCGTCCAGACTAAATATCGCTATGAAAGATCAAATCTTGTCATAGTCAACTCCTTGAACATTGTCGTAAAATACTTTACCGATATGTCGACTATTTCATAGATGTAAAACATCCATGTCTGTTTCTTTATAGATCCAAATACGTCCGATAGGTTTTTACACCTTTCCGGAGGGTCTTCCAAGTTCAAAACTTGATTTCTCGTGTATGGAACTATCACGGATTTTATGGCTTCAAGCCATTTGACGCAGTCAGGGCCCATCATCGCTTCTTTGCATGTAGTCGGTTCATCATTGTCAGACAATAATGATTTACTCTCAAATCTTAGCATTTGATTGTTTAACCGACCGACTTGGTTCAATAAGAACTTAGATCTTCGTGACCACAACCTTTGAGGCACATAAGCTATGAGCATTATGGCAGCCTTCGGAACGATTTCCGGCGCTGTGCAACTCAGCACATTTAGATAAGGTTCATTAACCTTATCAAAGTTCTATTGTCCTCCCACTTAACTTTTGCGAAAAAATCCTTTTTCAAGAAACTTCACATTTCAAGCGATAAAACTTTTTGTCCTTGGTGTTATGGAGGAATACCCAATTGTTATTCGAAATAACCTACAAAGACATGCTTATCCGACTTCGGTTGTAAACAACTTACTTATGTTTAGCATACCAAAATTTAAGAAATGACAACTTGGGTTTTACCCCAAACCATAACTCATATGGTGTCATTTCAACGGATCAATATGGAGCTCTTTTCAGTGTAAAAGTGGTAGTCTCTAAAGCTTTAATATTTTTAAAACATAATGGCAGTTTTATAAATAACACCTTTGATCCAACCATGTCAAACAAGGTTTCATTACAAATCTCAAACACTCCATACTCCTATGGTGTTTCGAGAAATGTAAATCTAGGTGTTTTGCTAAACTTGCAACTCAAATAAATCCCTTTATGATAAATCATAATTCATTTATTTTTCTTGTTACACTTGTAACTCAAATAAATCCCTTATGATAAAATCATAAACCATTTATTTTCTTGTCACAATGATTTTCACTTCATCTTGAAAGTCTTTGAACATTTTCAAATATTTCACACTTCTTTCTCATTAAGTTAATATTCACTCCAATTTCTGGAGAAAGTATATGAAGTTGAAACCCATCGCTTACGACTACACATAATGGACTACATACATCGATATGTATAAATTCCAATATTTTAGTCGTTCGTTCTTCTTTGGCCTTTGAACGAAGTTTTAATTATCCCGAGGAAAGTCTCACAAGCGTCACTTGATCAAATAAAAGACTCCAAAAATCCATGAAAATGGAGATTCTTCATGTTTTCTTTCCAATATAATTTAAACAGCGATGTCACTTCGTAAGTGATCTTTCAATCATTTGTCTTGCGACATTTTAGCATTAGGTTTTATGGATGTGATTTCTCCAACTAGATTTGTAAATCATCCATCTTATATGGAATACGGTAATTATTTGAACAACCTTTGTTCTCATAATACCTGATTCAAATAACAATTATTAAAACAAATCTTGAAGTCAAGCCTTGATGTCAACGAGAAATACAAACAACGGTTTGTTTGTTTTTGATGAACATCATCACATATTCTCTTGCTAGTTACTTAGGCCATTGTGGTTTATGAATTGCGTCGTTCCGTTTGAAATTTCATACCAACCAATTCGGTATCCAATACCCAAGAACCACATTATTTAACAAGCAAAGAATACAACCATAACATGTATATCATCCATATACCTAAATTGGATATTTCCAATCTTTTCTTTTCTGCCAAATATATTTTATAGATTCTCTTTCAGCATTTCCTTTTCCTTTTTAAAAGAATCTATCAACATCAAAAGTGGCGCCATATACATGACACATAGTCCAAAGCGTGTATATTCAAATAATAATACCTTTGGACTTGCACTTTGAAGTAGATCACCATCATCAAAATGATCGGTATTCTTTCAAAATCCATTCTTTAGTAATCTTATAGTGTAGTAAACACTTTTACATACATCTTCTATTCATCCTTATCATGACGACTTTCGCGATCAAGCTACTGTAGCTTATAAAGGCGAATCATGAGTATAACATTACTTTCCAAAACCCTTTTGGATGATTAGGATGTCTAGCATCTCCAACCTTCGTAAATTCTCATCCAATATGAGAACATATATTATACTCTATCATATTGCAACCAAAACATTGTTTCATATATCGTTATATCTGCAACATATGATGGTTTCTGAAATAATTCTTTCAGCTCCTAGATAAACTTGATATTAAAACAATCAAGAATCATGGAGGCAAACATGATACTTAAGATACTAACACTAGAATTGTTACTCTCGATTTAATACCAACTATTAAATTTCATGGAGTAAATAGAGTTTGCTGAAAGTTTGCAATAGGACTTTAAACTTTGATTGACACTCAACACAATACGATACTAGTTCGTAAAGTAAATATCCAGAATTCTATAGTTCTATTATCTCAATTACAACTATGCATAAGGTGGTGAACGAATGCCAATAACTACAACAAATTATGCAAATTCACTTTGATTTAATTTATGATAAATTGAGTTCTACTAATCCAAATTAGAAATGAACTCCCACTCAAAAACGACATCCCTCGTGCCTTTTTGGTGATTACATGAACCAAATCCACTACACCAAGTCCGATCATCACGTGAGTTGGTGTACCTTCAAAGGCGAGCATCTATATGGTCATCATATCAAAACATATGACTCATGCTTAACCTTTCGGTCCGTGTTTCGAGGCCATGTCTGCGCCAAGTAAGAACCTTAGTATTTGCGTGTGTAACTGTCTTACACCCGAGATATGCTCATGGATTCAAGTACACCCGATCATCACGTGATGTCTTGAAGCGACGAAACATTGTCGATGCATACTTAAGGAAGAACACATTCTTATCTTGATATCTAAATAAGGGATCATCTTATTATGCTAATAAAACGCCAAACAAGCAATATAAGATGCTATCAAACATCACATGTTTATTAGTGGAATGATATGGTTCCCGCATATGATCTCTATCATGTGCACCGTGGTATGATCACTATCATACCTATATGTGTAAGGCCAAGGTCTATGGAACTTACACGTCATGTGTGTTGTAAGAGTATCATCTCATACTTCTACTTACAACATCACCATATCATAACACTAGCCCAGCGACAATCTAAACTAGACGCCTCTAATTTATCCATTGCAAGTTTTACGTGGCTTAGGGCTTTCGAAGATAGAACCGTTCTTACCTACGAACATGAACCACAACGAGGATAACCAAATTGTTGACAACTCGTTGCAAATTAGATATTGACTATAGTAGGAGAGACAAACACCCGCTAGCCACTTATGCAAAACTAGTTGCATGTCAAGCGTGGAACAGGTCTCATGTGCGAGGACATGTAAAGTTTGTCCGGGCCGCTTCATCCCACTATGCCACCAATATCCAAAGTACAACTAAGAAGCAATAAAATGATCATCATCACCCACATACTCATATGTGTACTACCCGTGCAAAGTATCTACGCATAGATCCGGCTCTGATACCACTGTAGGGTTCGCAGCATAGAAAACAAAAAAATTCCTATGATGGGAACAACTATGTACCAAGATCTATCTACTAGATACAAACAACGGGCGGATGTACATCCGTAGAGAACATACCCTTGAAGACCGACAAAGCTTAACGAGTCCAAACTCGTGGTTGATGTAGATGATCTCTTGCCGATCTCAAGATCGAGAGGAAGTCCTAGCGCCGCAAAACAGCAGCGCATCCGTGCTCGCACACACGTTCGAGGCACCGAGCAACCTCCGCCTCCTCGCTCCAGCGATGCAGCGGAAGCACAACTCTTTCTTGCCGAATAGCCACCGGGAACATGTATCTCGCTAGTCCGAGACCATGGGGGATGAATTCTAGAGGGGGAGAGAGATCCTTCACGAGGAGGTGTGAGTGAGAAGTGAGAGGAGGGGATCCTTATATAGGGGAGGGGGGCAGCCCAAGGGGGCATGGCCGCCGACCATGGAGGGTGCCCCCACCTCTCCCTCATTCATGTCGGTGGACACTCCACTCACAAAATGGCCCTTCAATTTTCTCCACTCAAAAACCCACTCAAATTCCCATTACATTTCCACCAAATTTAATGCAAACTCTCATTAAATAAAACTCCTTTTATTTATTCAGAATTTTGTCAATTACTTTAATGACAAACATTCACATATAACCCCTTGATAGTATTTCATTTCACATGCAGAAACACTTTCTGCAATTTCACCCGAAAACCCGTTTCGGTATCTAGTGAAATAAATTCCTGCGCTTGTTATTCTTTTCGGCATGAAACTTTTGCTCCAAATGGATGTCGGTGTCTCTTAAGTGTGTCACCCTACGGTTCGCGAATAATGCGGACATGATCGAGACCCCTCTCAGATCAATAATCAGAAGCGGGATCTAGAGACCCATACTGACTCCCACACATTCAACGATGACTTTCTTGTGATCGTCGGAACCTTTTATGCTAGTATCTTAATCCTTTTGTTTCGCGATATATTACATGTCCGAGATTCGATCATCGGTATATCCATACCTAGTTTGATCTCGTTACTGACATGCACTCTTTTCTCGTTCCCATGATATAACATTCTAGTGATCAAATCACTTGCTTGCAAGCTAACCAATGTGATATCACCGAGAGGGCCCAGAGTATATATATCCGTCATCGGGATGAACAAAATTCCACTCTCGATCCATGGGCCTCAACATAACACTTTATTAGTTCTGAATCTATCTTTATAATCACCCTGTTACGGTGTGATGTTTGATGTTATCAAGAAACTCTTCCGGTGTTAGTGATTGACATGATCTCATGGTATAAGGATTATGATCACTTCGTAAGTTGTTATAGCAATATAAACTCAATGACTTTGATCGTAATGCTATACTTCGGATGAATGTTCATCACATCATTACACTAATGTTGTGATCCCGTTATTAACAACATCCAATGTCCATGATCAGGAAACCTTGATCATCTTGTTAATCAACGAGCTAGTTTATGAGAGAGGCAAAACTAGGGACTTCCTTTTTGTTTATTAAACACACATGTATTAACGTTTTCGTATTAATATAATTATAGCATGTAAAATAAACATTTATCATAAATAAGGAATACGATAATAACCACTTTATTATTGCCTCTCGGGCATATTCCCTTCAGTCACATCAAATAGGAATAATTCATTAAACTAATCACATCTGCAAGCCATCCCAAATAAAGCAAGCCACTAGACTGAACCACAGCCAGTAAACAGATATCCCATAAGCTAGTAATTTTACTGAAGCACATTAATCATGGACAAGATCAAAGACCATGTATAAGGGACAATACCAGAATTCACTAATCCTAACTCAATTGAACCACAGGTCCCAAGTAATTTCATCAAGCAGATGAACCCTAGAACATGGGATTAGCCCCAATTAAGGTTTGTCAAAGTAGCAACAAGGAATTGAAAGGGAGACAGAGAACAAGGGGGAGGCGAATCAGACTTACCCGAGGTCCTCGCTTAAACTTGAGAAGAGGAAGCAGACCAACAACGACACCAAGCATGGCGACACGGAGAGCACCAACAACGCTCAATCCACACCAAGCCACGTTAGCATCATCACCAAAACAGAGGTGATGGCGGTAGACGGTCACCCTACCACTAGACCAACCACACAACCACGATGAATCACGGGACAAAGAAAGGCCGAAACATCCGAACCCTAGCCGCTAGTCCAGTGCTCAACGCGGCTAGGAAAGATAACGTATTTCAAATCGATTTGGACACCGAGGATGAGCAGGCTAAATAACCTCGAAGGCCAGCAGGGCAACGACGGGGATGATCAGATCTCGTCGGAATCGGGGGAAAACTCAGCGGTGTCATGGCATGGCTGGGGGGGCGTCGAAAGGGAAAAGAAGAAGAAGCTCGAGGAGAGGAGTGGAACCAAATGGGTCGGCCTGTTCGGCTTGAACCCAACCCGGTTTGGGTCTACCAGACCAACTAGGTCCACTGGACTAAATATTGGGCTAGGCTGGCTCAAAACCTTGGCCCAACAAATAAAAGAAAAATAAAATAAAAATAAATATTAAAGCTACTAAAATCCTAAGTAAAATTTCATAAAATAACGAAGAACCCTAAAAAAATGAATAAAATCATTTTTATGTATAAAAATAAATCTACTATTTTATAAAAATGATATCTTAACTCTTTTATAAATACCAATTGAAGTAAATATTTAAATACATTTCATCCTTTGTGGAATTTTATAAACATAATATTAATACTTAAAAATAAATAAAAATCATTTTTAAGATCTTGAATAAATATATTACACTAGAAAAATATTAAAAATACTATCAGGAAGGTTTTTAATATTTTAAGTAATAAATCCTTGTCTATTACCTATTTTGTAAATTCATGTTTTAATATTGGTGAATCCTAAAAATATAACTAAAATACCAAAAATCTTAGAAAAATTAGAAATATAATTTAAAACTATAATCATACATTATTATTTCAATTAATTAAACATTTATTAATTATTAAGTAATTATAAGGTAATAAATCTTATAAAAATCATATCTTATTATTTATAAATCATAAAAATAAATATAATATACCAAAATGATCATGAAAATAATATTTACATGTTAAAAATATAATATTCCACTTTTGAGGTAAATAAACATTTGAATAGCTTAATAACTTGAATTTAAACTTATTTCCTTAATTAATAATTCATATTAAGGTAAATAAAAATTGGCTAATATTTCTAAAAATAGCCAATTAAGTCTAATAAAAAGTATTAGTCTTAAATATTGATAATATGAAGTCAAAATGGTTTAACACATCTTAAATACAATTTTATTGAATTATCATTCAACCATAAGTGTAGAATATTTCTAAAAAAGAATCCTTATCAAATATAAAATCTTCAAGAATAATTTGTAGGGAAATAAAACTTATTCCTTTACTTCAACCACAAGTTTGTAAACAAATTAAAACAATATAGTGAGTCCATAAATAGTTAAGTGTTGTTACTACCTTGATTACAAATCATAACCACACCTTTATAAGGAAATAGAAGTTTCTATTCCATTATAAAATTAAGGAACCACTACCAAATAAAAGTATAACCATTCATAAGTAACTTTAAAGAAACATTATGAAGTAAACAAGGTTTAATTATAATGCTAAAAACTTTATTATATACTTTAAAGTTAACTTTAGTCTATAATACTTTAATACTATGCAAAAGACTTTATTATATGCTTTATAGTTAACTTTGGTCTATTACAATTAAATTATAAAGCATCTTAATACCAAACTAACCCGGTCAAAAACCAAGATAGATAAGTCTCAAATACTACTAATTTCATTATTCCAGTAAATGCAATTCTTTCTAACTTAAAGGCTATAACTAGAAAGAACACCTCATAAGGTTAACTTAAAAGCTTAAATGTTTCTACTTAGTTGAGTAAGATTTTCTTCAAAAGTTATTCGTTTTGCCACTTCAATCAACATATAACAATTAATAGTAAACACCTTACTTTATACTATACTTGTATAATAAGATTGCTAATACTTAAATTCTTTATAAGTGACATTACTTATAAAGTAAGACTTGAAGATAAACAATTAAGAAACCTTATGTAGCATTCCATACTGTATATTTTTTGTTATATAAATACATGTTGTTTTCCACACACTCACAAGCCTTAATAAAAAGCACATGTATAAAACTTAATCTAAAAGGGCAACACATTCCAAGGAAACCCTTTCCAGTATCCAAGCCCTAGAACAACGTTATTCTCGGGATTCGCGTTTATCAACTTGCATTACATTACTTATGCATAAAATCATCTTGCTTTTTTAAAACATTAATCCTTACCAGACCAATGATGTAGATTTCCGCAACTGGATCTTATATTGTCTTGAAGACCGTGAGTGCATAATCTTGCAATCACAAAAGGCAAGTTCACACTTGCTCATGTCCTTTAATTATTTTCTGTAAAGTATTTTACAAATCTAGTGTTGTCATCACCTGCATTTGAAAAAAGGAAAGAAAACACTATTTTCATAATAATGTGATTATAGGTTATCTACCATGAGGTAATAACCTACTATAAGAGTTCCGGTGGTAAAGGATTATATTATCTAGGACTTAACAACCAATATCGCCAGTGATTCTTGCACCGTATATTACGCGTTGACCATGAGATTTGGAATGGGACGGAGAAGTCAGCTGTATCTTTTCCCTCTCGCATGGAGCTGGATGTGCGGGTCGTGGATGTTATCACTCGTAGTGTGCATATTATTTATGGTAATTCATAGAGGATATGCAGCATATGGGTGGGAGCCCTCAACGTCCCACGATAGTTCCGGCATCTGAACGGTTTGTACTGCCATTGTCGTAATTCAATAGGTGGGCTGGCGTACACCAAAGAGACATGCGGGGTCGCGGAGAAGGCAATGATTGGCTTGGATCTTAGTCTGCGCCTCACACCAAGGAAGTGTGAACGAACCTGCAATTCGGATGTGCAACAAAGCTAAGATCTCTCATGGGTAAAGTGACGCACCTCTGCAGAGTGTAAGAACTGTAACTTGTTACTCCATGTTCCGGGAAGGAGCTGCGAACGCGGCGGGAAAGGAACTCCATGAAAGTTCTGGTAAACCCGTGAAGGCTGACGGACATAGTTTTTTTTTAGAATAAAAGAAACCTTTGAAAAAATGTTTATGAAAACTTGCATTGCCTACGATCTATGGTCTGTGGCTGTAGCTATAGTGCATCAAACACTCCTTTTCTAGTGCACTTGTTGAGTACGCTCGTACTCAAAGTATCTTCTTAACCCTTGCTAGGTTCTAAAGCCAGTACAAACGACGTCTACATCAAGTTATGCTCCAGGAATCATCACTAAAAGCTAAAACTCTTCAATGAAGTCAATGAAGTCAACATATACATCAACTCAAGTAAAGACGAAGTTGCTGATTAGATAAGAGTAGAATTTCTAACCATAGAACCTACTTCTGTAGAGTATTGCAATAGCAGCAATGCAAGCCTAGTAGTTTAGCTATTAGTTTTATAAGTATGGTACCTATGAGTTATTTATTCCTGATTCTTCTTCATAAGAAGTTTATTTCTCTCTCTTTAACCTAGAGTGTTCTCTGGATCTTGTGTAAAGAGTTGAGTTGTAACATATAGTCATGTCTTGGACCTGCTATGTTTTTGTTGTACTATTCTGAGGGATGTAATACTAGTGAACGGTGTTTCATTGGTGTTATATCAACGACTATAGTGTACTACATTATGAAGTGGTATGCTGGGTCACCGCAGATGCAAACCATCATCACCTTCCACACCATACAATTAATTCTTTGTTACAGCAAACCAGTTTGGTACAAGATTGATTAGATCAATCGCACCTAGGGAGGCATGGAAGATCATGTTCAGATGATGGATTTGATTGATCAGATCTAAATAGGTATTGGAGGTCGACAAAATAGTTTTTCTCAATGAAGAAATCCATGAACGTGACCACCATCTACCAGTCGTAGCACCTTAGATGTCATTGCGAGTTCATGTTGCCCCGATAGAAATTATTTCTATGCATAACTTGTTTTTGTAAGGTTGATGTGAATGGTATGACTTATGTGCATGTGATATGAATAATTCATACGTGATCTGTGAATCATACTTTGTCGGCCTACTAGAGCTAAAGTCTGTCAATGTTATTATATAATGACATGTGTGTTGGCACGTGACGCTATCTCCTTGTAAATTCCTGAATGCTACTGTAGCATGTTTGGAGGACATGGAGGACATAGCAGCCAACGACGTGATGAACATGCTCATGGAGATGGAGATGCCACGAAGAGAGCCATACCATTTTATATTAAATTTATTTTGTGTGCTTGTTATGTCCCTGTTTTACCCCTATTAGATAGGTTGTAGAAATTAATCTCTCAAAGATGGTCTAGTCGGTTACCCTACCAGTGTTACACCATTACAAGTCGGACATTCTTGGTAGTAGGCTCACAAAATTGGGGTGCTGCTAATTCTTTCCAACTAGGTAGGTTCGAGTGGAGGACTATTACATCAAAAGCACTCGTAAGCTATACGGGTCCATCCAAATGGTTGTTGGACTCAGGAAAAAGTTGGTTAGGGGTAGGGGCATGCATTGTCACCCGACCAATATGAGTCGTGTGAGATGCTGATGCATGTGTAAATCATACATAAACTTTGTAGTTTATTGATAGATACTCCCGCATGTTTGCAACTTATATAATATTGTATTTATTTTTTGCATTGATTTATGGGGATTTAACAATGATCCCCTTTATTTGGTTTATAACTCTTTAGAGCAGTAAACCCTATTTTATGTATTTATATCTTTCAAGGACCTAAACAAAGTCATATGCCCCTGGGATTTTTAGAGGAGTATTTTTTCAATAGAAGCAGCTAGAACACCAGAATCACCAAAGGGGAGGTCTCGGGCCCAAACAAGCCCAGGTGGCGTGGGCGTCACCCTAGGCCGTGCCACCCTAGCTCGCTCCCTCCTGGAGCCTCTATAGTCGTCCATATCCATCCTAGACTTGAAGTCTTGACCTAAAACGCATATAAAAAGACCCCCCGGGACGATCTCGGAGGAGGCGACATAGAAATATATACCCCCCGAAATAGAGATAGAACCAACAAAGATTGGAGGGGAAAACTCCACGGGAGTCGCCGTCGGTGGGATCTCTACCTTCTCCAACATCTCCAGCTTCATCACCATGATAACGAGGGAGTAGTCCACCTCTAGACTATGAGTTTGTGATAGTAGCTTGATCTATTCCTCTCTTGATCTATCATTTTTCTAGTACCATATGGCGGCATGAGTTTCTAGTAAAGTGTACACTGTAAGTCGGCAGGAGTACCTCGTGTTAGGAACCCATTATAACTTCGCTCTGACATCGAGCCGCCTTCAACTTATCTTCTCTCTTCGCTGCTGTCCTCTTTCCCTGCCTACGTTTTATTCTCTCTGCATGTACAACGCGTGGACATGGGTGAGCACATGTCTAAGCAAAGAAAAATACTACTACAAGCAAAAGGGCATGGACTATGTTGTCCATTAAGGAAAAAAAGTCCTGATAGACTTCCATATACAGTGGAAGCTATCCAGAAGCTAAAAACCTTATATGTAGTCCATAAGCATTAAGATATTAATAAGCATAAAAATATGGAGTAGTACACATAGTTGTAGAAAACAAATTTTAATCACATGACTACGAGAGGGTAGCTCTTACATTTGGGTCCTATCTAATGGGCAAGTTTAAATAGATACATTGTGGTGCACTCAACTAGTTTGGTATAGCAAGTGGGTCTCGTAGGAGCAATGAGTTTCAGTTAACACGATCGGTGGAAGTACAAGTTGCATCAAGGACCTTAGAAAATGAAAAAGACATTCAAATTCATCACTTGGAAAATTGAGAATGTCTTTCTTCATAGTTGGAAACTCACACCGTCGACACTATTTACTAAAATAAGGTGAACCCATCAACCTCTCAAATAATATTTAATTCGAGAGTAATCTATCGTTCTTAATGGTAGCTCAAGTTTAACATAATTTTGTTAAATGGTCAAGATTCAAAGTATTAGAAAGAAGTTGAATCTGTTCTCAAAACTCTCGGTGCTGGTTAGTGATATATTAAATGACCCCCCATGGTTACCGCCAAAAAATCACAAAATTTTCAAAGCAACCTACGATTTACTTGTAGTTTAAATTTGACCTAATTTCAATAAATCGACACAAAGTCTCATTCGAGTCGGCAAAGTTAGTTAGGAAGTTTTAAAATTCGCAAAACAAGGGAAATTGAGAATGTTCTTTCCTGATAGTTGGAAACTCACATCGATGACATCGTTTACTAAAATATGATGCACCCATCTACCTTCGAAGAAAAGACAATCAATTCGAGAGGAATCTACCGCGCTTACTTGTAGCTCAAGTTTGACCTAATTTCATTAAGCTGTCAAGAATAGCCCGTATCGTGGAGCAGCCGGGCCTCCCACGTCTGCAGCTTGCGGCGGCCGTTCGCCGCTGCGATGTTGCCGGGGAATCTCTCGGCCATGGATTTTCGGTGAAGTTGTGGAGGTGGAAAGGTGCGAGCGTTTGGAGTTCGCCGGAGTTGGAAGCGGTGTGAGAGAGTGTGAAGTGAGACAGCGAGATGTACGGCTTTTGTAGGCCGAGGCCGACGGCGAGGGCGGAAGGGGTGTAGCGGCGAGGGAGGGAAAAGGGGAAACGGTGAAAAGGATGACGATGACTCGACTTCTGTCGCTGACAAGACTGGTCCACTCGGCGAATTCGCTTTGTCCGACGTTTCAAGTGCGTTCCCGGGATCCTGAAAATGGCCTGAAAAGTTCGGACCAAAGTTGGCTCAAATCCAAACGAAAAGAGCTTTCTGGAAACACGACTAGACCGAATTTCAGCATCCAGATCTAATTTTCGCCCTGGTTAAGGTGAGTGGAGCCACACTATATCTGTCAAGCGTTTGAACGAGTATAGATGGAGTATATAGAACCAAAACGAGCGAATATTCTGGTTAGCGTACGTTCAGAAGAGCCCCTGGGCCGGTTCCTCCCCTGGCCATGGGCCCCTATTCTATTCCTAATGGGGAGTAGTAATGGGAAGTGGTGGTACTGCCTCGATGTACTTTGGTCTTTGAATTGCTTCCACCCATTTTTATTCCATTCTCCCCACACCGAGCTCTGCTCTGGTATAAAGGCGGCAAAGCAATCCAAGCAACTGGGATCCACGATAATCACGAAGTCGCAAGCACCACAACGGCACAACTCCCCCCCACTGCCTGTGTCTCCTCGAAGCCCGGTCGCCTCGAGCGCTTCCCTCTCGCCGCCGCCGCCCCCACCCCCGGGCCGAGTTAGGGTTCCGGCGAGCTCGGGGCCTCGCCGGCCCACCGCGCCTCCCTCCCCAAGGGCTCCGCTTCCCGGTGAGCGCACCCGCCCTTACGTTGCCCCCCTTCCTAGGTGGGATTTCTGCTGTTTCGTGCTAGTTTGCAGCGGGTCCTGGTCCCGTCTGATGCGGGCGGATCCATTCGCTGATGCTTGCGAGTGGTACGGGGTTCGTGCTGTGAGCTTAGTGCTCGTTGTGATTTTTTTTTTGATTCGGGGGAATATATGCTGGCTTGCTTTTTAGCTGGCCACGGGAACAGATTCTTAGTTTGAGGGATGCTTAGGCTGTTAATCGATACGATTGGTCGGCTCATGACTTGTGTAGTTGTACATGTGCTGTTGCGAAGCAGCAATCAATGAGAGACTGAGAGCGATGTGTTTGTTTATTGTGTGGACCTTGAATGATTAGTGTTGTTGATGTGGGGCGCTTGCCGTGACACAACAAGGAAGCCTGGCTGGTTGGCTGGCATGTAGCTAGTTTCCACACTGGCCACGAATACTCGTTTTCTGGGTTACTTCTTCTGGCCGTCAGCGGTCTATTGTTTGAATTGAGTTCCACGCTTCGCCTTCCAATTGGCACACAACCTGTTTGACGAATTGTCCATAAAGCAGTAATTGAGTTAACATGCCACTTGGTGACAGTTTGTCTTCTGTTTTTACTACATGCTATTGTTTACAATTTGCTTTGTGATTTAATCTGGTCTAACCGACTATTATGCCTCTATAGATTCGGTAGCAGCGATGCAAAAGGACACAAGCTCTGGCGATGTTTCTCCTTCTCATGTAGCGCGTGTTAGACATCGAAGACGTCCTAATGAGGTTAGCTATATCCTCATCATACCTTTTCTGTTTGAATTTTGTCCTTACGAGTCTGGCTTACTTTCCGTGTTCAGCAACTGGACAAGCTCTTTATTTTGAAAGTATGTGTTGCATTTACACCTTGTGCAGGTCTGTATTTTCAAGAAAGTTGATAATTGCTTTTTCTTTTGCAAATTTGGTTATTGATATGAGGGCTATGCTACAAACATCTTGGAGCTACACTAAAGAACTACCTCTACTTTCTTAAAAATGAGCTTGTACTGTGCAGCAAAAGATTTTGTACTGCTGTTACACGGTTACTTTTTCACCAGTCATTCATTTAGGCTGCTAATAATCGAGTATTTGTTGAGTATTTTTTGGAGCTAAACTTATACTATGTTTCTTCAGATTACCACAGACGGGAATAGAGCCAATGGACCAGCTTTGCTTGTCAGCGATCAGAACAAGTACAAGTCAATGCTTATCCGGACATATTCTACCCTGTGGATGATGGGAGGATTTGTTTTTGTAATTTATATGGGTCATCTCTATGTCTGGGCCATGGTGGTTGTTATTCAAATATTCATGGCAACAGAGCTTTTTAACCTACTCAGAAAATCCAGTGAAGAGAAACAACTGCCAGGGTTCAGGCTGCTGAATTGGTAGGTTCTAGACCATTGTGATTCTGCTATTGGTCTGAACTGGAAAATTGTCAATAACTTAGTTGCCGCCGTTGTAATGTTTTTTCAAAAAAGTACATATAGTTTTGTGTGAATAAGCCTTATCATTTACTTGCAGGCACTTCTTCTTCACGGCAATGTTGTTTACTTATGGGCGCTTTCTTAGTCGGGAGCTTGTTAACACAGTATCTTCAGATCACTTGTTGTATAAGCTTGTCAGTGGCCTAATAAAGTATCAGATGTTTATTTGCTATTTTCTTTATACTGCTGGTAAGGCTCAGTATATTTTGCAACGTGCAAATAATCTCTATTAATGATAATTGATTTAAAAACTTTATTTCGTATTGAGAATATTATTGAGTTATTACATCTTTCTATAGTGGTATTGTTTTATTAATCAAACTACTCACATGAACTTCTATAGTGGAATTATTTTATTAGCTGAACAACTAGTACTGAATATTGGAATAATGAAGATTCTATATTATTTACCTATTTTGGCTGCACATTAGGGTTTTGCATATGTCAAGAACTAAAAATTTGTGTAATGCAGTCCTGCCCAAGTAATCTGAACAACCCAATGTATTACAAATGCTTGTTTTTGTTGTTGTAATGTACTTGGTTGCATGAGCTTCTCTTAGATATCCCTTCCGTTCGTAACCTGCTTGCCTTGTCTTGTTAATTTCTAGTTCATATCTGGCATAAAGTAATATATAATTCCCATGGTCCAGGATTTGTATGGTTTATTTTGACTCTGAAGAAGAAGACATACAATTATCAGTTCAAGCAGTATGCCTGGACGCACATGATTCTTTTGACAGTTTTTGCGCAGTCTTCTTTCACCGTGGCAAATATATTTGAAGGGATGTTCTGGTACGCCATATATGCACCTTGTTATCGTACTTCTGGTTACAATTTTGACTTACTGACTTGACTGAAACGTTTGGTTATTTTTATCCACTTATGACACTTGACATGTATTTATTTGGTATGATTTAAACATTCAAGCCTCCTCGCCTACGAAACACTGAAGTTGTTGAAGTAACTTCAAGATGCCTGATTTCTTGTACAGAAAATTAGTTTTGCTATGATATCCTGAACCTCTTCAACTTAATGGATTTTTTTCCATGGTACAAGCCTACATGCCTTCAAAAACCTGTACTCTACATTCTTACTTCAGTTACAGTGGTAACATCACTACGTGGCCATTTTGACCTACTGGAGATTTTGTTCTAGTAGGACTGTAGGAGTTTGTGTTTGCATCTGGACCCAGTTGAACATTCAGGTTTCCACCAGAAAGAAAAATAAAAAAGGGAAAAAAACATAGGAGTGCTGGTACAACAAGCAACAGCTATAGCATGTTGCTGTTTGATTTTTGTGCCGTGCTATTTCCTTTTTGCACTTATCTATTATGGGACATAGTTCTTTCATTTTTCGGGCTTATCTTAAGCTACTTTATGTGCCACGCATAGTTAAATTGGCTGTTCAATTGGGTTGTATGCATGTTAATTAAGCGAGTTACTATGGATATTGTAGCCTCTGCATTTCACAAAATTCATACATATTCAATGATATGCTTTCCCAGGTTTCTTCTCCCTGCTTCACTCATTGTGATCAATGATATTGCTGCGTATTTATTTGGGTTTTTTCTCGGGAGAACACCACTGATCAAGTTATCTCCAAAGAAAACATGGGAAGGTTTTATTGGTGCATCAGTGACAACTATAATCTCCGCTTTTCTGGTAAGATGAAAGCCCTGGTTAATATTCTTAAGAGATTACTATTAGCATGCTTCACTTCACCCCTTCTTTTTGGCAGTTAGCAAATGTAATGGGTCGTTTCCCGTGTCTGACGTGTCCAAGAAAGGTGACTTATTATGTCATTCACAATGTGACTTGTTAGTTGTACCGGCAAATCACTAGTCTGTTGAATTTGTCCTTAAATTTATTATGGAAATATTTGCAGGACCTGTCAACTGGGTGGCTTCATTGTGATCCTGCTCCTATGTTTAAGCCAGAGCATTACATTTTAGGCGACTGGGTGCCACAGTGGGTAAGAGCGTCCTCTTTAAATTGTTACTTTTACCATAAAGCTTGTGTGCTTACAAAGTTGACTGCTATACATCTCAACCTAGGATTACCACCACTCCTAGCCTGCGCCCACTGATGCCCCTGCCTGAGTCAGTTTACTTTGCTTTGATCATACATGTCGAGCGTGGGCTTTTGACATGCAAGTGGTTTTGGTCCTTTTGGATGACATATCAACCAATCAGAAAATAACCAAAAAATATGGTGGGTCCATATGTTATCTTGAAACCTGGCCCCTCCATTTCTTTCTTTCTTTCTTTCTTTCTTTCTTTCTTTCTCCATTCACCTTCCTTCCTGCTGCCCTCCCTCACGACCCCACCTTGCTCTGCTGCTCCCAAACACTTCCCCTGTCATCCCCAATGTAGCGGAATCTGGCATCGGCACTGCTGCCCCCTTCGTCTAGACTGTGTGCTCCCTTCTTTCTCATCTTCCTCTCTTGTTGATTTTCTCCCCTTCTCTCCCGGTTGCCTTCTCACTCACATGGACAGCAGGAAAAACATGCTTGCATTTTGACTAGTCTGCTCCCAATGTGTGCTTGCTCGATGTATGGAATCAGGAATCACAGGCACTTGTCTGAGTCTTGATTTGCATGGCTTATGGAGACATTACTTTTCCTTTGGTAATCAAATATAATTCCCAGCTTTTCTATTTCGGGAGAAAGGTGGGGCATACAAGAGTACATCGGTTGTGAGCAGGTTTAGTGAGTTGTCGAGCATAGTCATCTCTACAATGACCACGAACGAGCGTCACTGGTGTATTCTCATGACTGACAACAGGGAGAGTGGGAGAAGCCCATTAGCACGCCATCAGTGGCACCAAGAAAGAACTTTGAACTGGAGAAGATCCCACGTCCAGATATAGTATAATCTCTCCGGAGCTGTGGAATTCTTTGCTGTAAACTACACTAGTGTACTACTAGTACCGGTAGTTGGTGTCCAAGCCATGTTAGTCTCAGACGTGTTATAGCTGTAGAGTGCGTGCCATGTTGTTAGTATTCTATGGTAGGGACTTCTCTAGATAATTCGAGGGTTAACGTCTTGTTAGACAAGAAAATACTCCCTCCGTTTCAAAATATAAGATGTTTTAGGTTTGTGAAGAAAGTGTATCTAGACATCTTTTTGTGTGTAGGTTCACTCATGGGAATATGTCGCAAATTTGTCTAAATTTTAATGAATCTAGACACGTTTTAGTGTGTAGATACATCCAAATTTTAACAACTCTAAGAAATCCTTTTTAGGACGGAGGGAGTATGTCTGTCTCCCCCTTCTAGTACCCTAACCCCTTCAGGCCAGGCCATCACGACATCCTCTGAACAGCAATTATCCTGATATGAACAAAGGGTTCATGACAGAGGGCTTGTTGTGTCTGCTGATGTGTCTGACAAGTGTGCATCCATCGAGGTTTGTTATGTGTCATGTATGCTAAAACCACGGAGCTTTGGGTTAGGTCAACCCTGGTTTTGAATGTCCAGATGTTTATCCTCTTTTTAATCCTGGAAAGGTTAAACAACCATAATCACATCTTGTGCATATGATGAAGTGGAAGTGCTCAGTTGAATCAACAGGCTATTTTCTTCTTCCATATCCCATAAAATTCTCCCTGCTTGGTGTATTCATGCAACTTGATGACTGATCTACTTAATTTAGTATATTGTCTTCTCATGTGGTGATATCATGTTTCAAAGTTTCTGAATCCATTACATGTGAATTAAATCCGTACATTTCTCCTGGCAGTTTCCATGGAAAGAAGTTTTCCTTTTACCCGTGCAGTGGCATGCTTTAGCCCTTGGTTTGTTTGCATCGATAATAGCACCATTTGGAGGATTTTTCGCAAGTGGCTTCAAGAGGGCTTTTAAAATAAAGGTGCATACTATTTTGTTCTATATTTAGGAATGGTGGAGGATCGACTATACTTTTTCATTTACATTTATCTACAATTTTTGTAGGATTTTGGTGACAGTATACCTGGGCATGGTGGAATTACTGACCGAATGGATTGTCAAGTAAGTTGAAGGAACTTCTTTATGATTCAATATCCTAACCTGTTGGCTGAACAATGAATGGCCTCGTGCATTTTCCCAGATGGTTATGGCAGTTTTCGCATACATATATCACCAATCATTTATTTCGCCCCACAATTTCTCTGTTGATGCAATCTTGGATCAGGTCAGTGTTTGTCTCTTGTTTCCGTTTGATCTTATTATCCTGGGCGGTTCTCATGCATCATCTACCTTTTGTCCATCCAGATTATAAGAAACCTAACCTACGAGGAGCAGAAATCCTTATACCAGCAACTTGGAGACATCATCCACGCAAGGCAATTTATGTAAAACTGAGAAGAGCGCACACAAAGCGCTTTGTGTGTTCTCGTTATGTAGCTCTAGATTCATGTACAGCATCATAGCTCCTCTGTACCGTGATAGAAATGATATGTCCTTATCCAAACCGTTGTACAGAATGGAGTGTGGATGGGGTCTAGGTTCTTGATTCGCTCTCCAGTTATGCTGCTTCTTTTCATCCTCTGTGCCAATCCTCTCATATTCTCAGTCATCATGTGTTCTTGTAAAACAGAGCTGGACACTCTTATTTCGTGTATATCACTTGCTTGACCTCGCATCGAAATATTTGGAGAATGCGAGAACACACGGCAATTATGTTTCCGTTTTCTACCTGTTCTGCTGAGCTGATGTGATTCTGTCATAATACTTCTTTTAGCTTGCTGGTGTTCTACTAGTGTTGAAAGTAATCCTGCTGCACATCATAGTTTCTGTTTAGTTTCAGTTAAACTCTGGATAATCTGACGGCAGTGTGCACATGTCCACACCCTGGTTCAGCTAGTTGTTTTTGTTGCACTTCAGTAGTGTAGATCCTCACTGCAACTGGGCATCGTGGGATGGCACGATAACGTCCTGGTCGTGGTGAATGTAGTGGCCAGCGCATGGCGTGGTAAGCTCGGAGGCGCCTGCCTGTTTTAGGGCTCCTTTGATTCATAGGATTTTTGTAGGAATTGTGTAGGATTTGAATCCTATGAAAAATTTCTTACACAAGTTGTTTGATTCATAGGATCAAATCCCATAGAAAGTAATCCTATAGAAATCTTGTAGTGTAAATCTCAATAGGAAAAAAACATTAGGTGATACCTCATGAAAAAAATCCTTTGCCACAATCAAAGGGAATTTTTTTTTGGAAAAGAGTATATATTAATATCACAAAGACACCAATTACACCCAGCCTCTGCAACAATGCATGCCCTAGTGGCTCTACGGATGCACACAGCTTAGGAAAAATAAAGAGAAATTACAAAAAGAAAAGTCCCGCTACAGAGAACTAATCCTCAAAGAAACAATAGTGACACCATCAGAACAACACCAGTAGTCCTTCACTCCAATAACAACACCTTCAAGAAGGAAACAGTGCCCAAACGTCGTCGTTGCCCGACCAAAGGTCATAGGTTTTTACCCTAAAGAAAGTCCTTACTCACAAAACAATGCCTTCAACAAGGTCATTGCCAGGCTGTAACATCCCAGCATTAGAGCCTAGAAATAAGCTGAACCCAGATGTGTGCATTGCATTCATGCATAGAAAATCCGAATAATTTTCGCGCTTTTAAACAAAACTTGTCAAAGTGATTGAAGCTTCTCTTAGCTTGATGGAATTGAAGTAGATCATCAAGTTGACTGCGATAAGTTTCAATAAGACCTTTGTTAAAATCTCATTTTGGGTAAGAGAGATCTGATCTAAGGGTAGATCAAATGTACTATAAGTTAAACCTTAATATAATGTAAATTATATTTGATCATTAGGTGATCATGTTATAGTATTCATTATAATCACTCATAAGTACCAAGTTAAGGATATAAAACAAATAATAAGAATGTAACCACTATATCTTAATCCCATCTGCATACATCCTGAGTATCATAGTAACACCTAACCTTAAAAACTCCTTTGATGAGTTGGAGTTGGAAAGAGATTAAGTCAAGATCATCCACTATATATATATATCTTTCTTTCTATGGAATCTTTATGGAACTTATTTCAATATCTGTTGTTCATCAATGTTGGATAATTCCTCATTGATTCACAAATTCTTTAACTATTAGTCTTTGATCTATTATTTGATCTTATCAGAACATCTACTTAAATCTTCTAATGAGGGCATAGTCCATTAATAACCTTAATCCAATATAAGATACTAAGAAGATAATTTCTAAAAGGTAGGATTGATAAAGCCCTGCTTAGCCAACTAAGAACTTCAGTAATAAATGATTAAAGTATTATAATGGTAATGCTTTGGCCACCAATATTGAATGCTTATATTTAGTATAAGTAATATTGGTGGGTAGAACATGATTGGAACCTTAGTAGAGATAAGTGATCCTAGAGTAGTCTTTGCAAACCACATAAATATAATTCAGGGATTGAAGTGTAAGTCATGAGAGTTAAGTAAATATAGGCTGATATTATTCAATTAAAGCTAGTATAGCATAGAGTTTAGAAGTAGTGTTATTCATCTTAAAAGATAATCAACCTTAGAGAAAGATCAGTGATGGAATATTAAGGAAGATTGTGAGTGAAATTGAAGGAACTACTGGTTGGATGGAAGTTTATCAACACTAGAATAGTAAATACAACCAAGCAAGGATATGAGAAAATTATGAAATATCCTTGTATCAAACTCATAGGATTCATCCATAAGTTTAGAAGAATGATATATGAATAAGAAGATTTAAATGAGTAAAGCTCATCATACTAACTATGATGATGGATAGGAAGAAGTATTATATCTAGGAAAGGAATTCCTTAATTAGAAATCCCAGGTTGTGAAAATTATATGTTATAAATCATTTTCCTATTTAATTGCGGTGACCCAGCATACCACTGCATGATGTAGTACAGTATAGTCGTTGACATAACACCAATGAAACACCTATTCACTAGTATTACATCCCTTAGAGTAGTACAACAGAAACATAGCAGGTCCAAGACATGACTATAGGTTACAACTCAACTCTTTACACAAGATCTAGCGAACACTCTAGGTTAAAGAGAGAGAAAGAAACTTCTTACAAAGAAGAATCAGGAATAAATAACTCATAGCTACCATACTTATAAAACTAGTAGCTGAACTACTGGCTTGCATTGTTGCTATTGCAATACTCTACAGAAGTAGGTTCTAGGGTTAGAAATTCTATGCTTATCTAATCAACAACTTCATCTTCACTTGAGTTGATGTATATGTTGACTTTCTTGACTTCATTGAAGAGCGTTAGCTTTTGATGATGATTCCTGGAGCATAACTTGATGTAGACGTCGTCTGTACTGGCTTTAGAACCTAGCAAGGGTTAAGAAGATACTTTGAGTACGAGCGTACTCAGCAAGTTCACTAGAAAAGGAGTGTTTGATGCACTATATCAACAGCCACAGACCGTAGGTCGTAGGCAATGCAAGTTTTCATAAACATTTCTTTAAAGGTTGCTTTTATTCTGAAAAGCTATGTCCGTCAGCCTTCACGGGTTTACTAGAACTTTCATGGAGTTCCTTTCCCGCCGCGTTCGCAGCTCCTTCCCGGAACAGGGAGTAACAAGTTACAGTTCTTACACTCTGCAGAGGTGCGTCACTTTACCCATGAGAGATCTTAACTTTGTTGCACATACGAATTGCAGGTTCGTTCACACTTCCTTGGTGTGAGGCCCAGACTAAGATCCAAGCCAATCACTGCCTTCTCCGCGACCCCGCATGTCTCTTTGGTGTACGCCAGCCCACCTATTGAATTACGGCAATGGCAGTACAGACCGTTCAGATGCCGGAGCTATCGTGGGACGTTGAGGGATCCCACCCATATGCTGCATATCCTCTACGAATTACCATAAATAATATGCATGCTACGAGTGATAACAGCCACGACCCGCACATCCAGCTCCATGCGAGAGGGAAAAGATACAGCTGACTTCTCCGTCCCATTCCAAATCTCATGGTCAATGCGTAATATACGGCGCAAGAATCACTGACGACATTGGTTGTTAAGTCCTAAATAATATGTTCCTTTACCACCGGAACTCTTATAGTAGGTTATTACCTCATGGTAAATAACCTATAATCACATTATTATGAAAATAGTGTTTTCTGACCTTTTTCAAATGCAGGTGATGACAACACTAGATTTGTAAAATACTTTACAGAAAATAATCAAAGGACATGAGCAAGTGTGAACTTGCCTTTTGTGATTGCAAGATTATGCACTCACGGTCTTCAAGACAATATAAGATCCAATAGCTGAAATCTGCATCATTGGTCCGGTAAGGACTAATGTTTAAAGAAGCAAGATGCTTTTATGCATAAGTAATGTAATGCAAGTTGAGAACGCGAATCCCGAGGATAACTTTGTTCTATGGTTTGGATACTGTAAAGGGTTTCCTTGGAATGTGTTGCTCTTTTAGATTAAGTTTCACACATGTGCTTCTTATTAAGGCTTGTGAGTGTGTGGAAAACAACATGTATTTATTCAACAACAGAATACACAGTATGGAATGCTACTCAAGTTTGCATACATCTTAATTGTTTATCTTCCAGTTTTACTTTACAAGTAATGTCACTTATAAAGAATTTAAGTATTAACAATCTTATTATACAAGTAAAGTATAAAGTAAGGTGTTTACTATTAATTGTCATATGTTGATTGAAGTGGCAAAACGAATAACATTTGAAGAAAATCTTACTCGACTAAGCAGAAGCATTTAAGCTTTTAAGTTAACCTTATGAGGTGTTCTTTCTAGTTATAGTCTTTAAGACAGAAAGAATTGCCTTTATTGGAATACTAAAATTAGTAGTATTTGAGACTTATCTATCTTGGTTTTTAACTGGGTTGGTTTGGTATTAAGATGCTTTATAACTTAATTACAACAGACCAAAGTTAACTATAAAGCATATGATAAAGTATTTAGTATCATACTTATAGCTTTGTAACTATAAGTAACTTTAAGATTGCAGATAGACTTAGGGTGTATTACTTATGATACTTGTATCCTGTTCACTTTTGTTTCTTAGAGTTACTTAAGAATGGCATTACTTTTAATTGGTAATGGTTTCTTTTCATTATAAATGTATAAAAGGATTGATCTCCTTACAAGGGTGTGGTTAATGTTTGTGAATAAGTAAACAATATTATTTATTACTTATGAACTCACTTATAGTGTTTTGATTTGTTTATAAACTTTTGGTTAATATAAAGAATGGGTTTTATCTTATTACAATTATTCTTGGAGATTTTATATTAGATAAGGATTCTTTTATAAAAGAATTTATACTTATGGTTGAAAGATAACTTAATAAAATTGTATTTAAATGGTGTTAAATCATTTTGACCTCATAATGTTAGTATTTAAGATTAATACTATTTATTACATTTAATTGGTTAATTTAAGAAATATTAACAAATTTTATTTATCATTTTATGAATTATTAACTAAAGAAATAGGTTTAAATTCAAGTTATGAAAGTGTTTAACTTTTTGTTTAACTCAAAAGTGGAATATTACATTTTTAACATGTAGGTATTATTTTTGTGATCATTTTGGTATATTACATTTATTTTTGTGATTTATAAATAGTAAGATATGATTTTAATAAAGTTTATTACTATATAAATACTTAATAAATAATAAATGTTTATTTAAAAATAATAATAATGCATGATTATAGTTTTAAACTCTAATTTTTATTTTTCTATGATTTTTGGTATTCTATTTACATTTTTAACATTTACCATTATTAAAATATTAATTATCAAAGTATTAAAACTTTGGAAAGTATTTATTAAATCATATTTATTTAAATAATTATCATAATAATTTTTAATAATAGATTTAAGTTGTAGATTTTATTTTTCTAAACATTTCCATATATTATATGTATTTTTCTGATTTATAAAAAAAATGATATTAAATTTACAAGATTTAATCATTTTATTTTATTTCTGGAATATTAAAATTTGAATTCATATTGTTTTAATTATTCCTAAACAGACATTAAACCATTTTACACTCAGATGGGATCTACCCACGGTCATAGACATGTGGGGCTTAGGCCACGTCATAGGCCACATAAGCAAAGACCAGTCAGAGGGTGGACTTGGTCAAAATGACGCAAGCATGATCTTGACCAAGCATGATCTCACGATGACGTCATACGAACAGATCCTCTCAGATTGATTTCGATCCAATGATCTAGGGCACGCGCGGGACAGCGCAAGGTTGTATTAGATTAAGCACACGATGGCGAGTCGAACTAGGGTTGCGCCGCCTCTAAATGGTCATCGGAGCACTTGCTCCGACGAGCAACTGCGGCGACGGACGAAGGTGAGCGTCGGCACAACGTTGTGGTGTTCGAAAGACAAATCTGAAGGGAATATGCCCGAGAGGCAATAATAAAGTGGTTATTATCGTATTCCTTGTTTATGATAAATGTTTATTTTGCATGCTATAATTGTATTAATACGGAAACGTTAATACATGTGTGTTTAATAAACAAACAGAAAGTTCCTAGTTATGCCTCTCTTATAAACTAGCTCGTTGATTAACAAGATGATCAAGGTTTCCTGATCATGGACATTGGATGTTGTTAATAACGGGATCACAACATTAGTGTAATGGTGTGATGAACATTCATCCGAAGTATAGCATTACGATCAAAGTCATTGAGTTTATATTGCTATAACAACTTACGAAGTGATCCTAATCCTTATACCATGAGATCATGTCAATCACTAACACCGGAAGAGTTTCTTGATAACATCAAACGTCACACCGTAACAGGGTGATTATAAAGATGGGTTCAGAACTACTAAAGTGTTATGTTGAGGCCCATGGATCGAGAGTGGAATTTTTTCATCCCGATGACGGATAGATATGCTCTGGGCCCTCTCGGTGATATCACATTGATTAGCTTGCAAGCAAGTGATTTGATCACTAGAATGTTATATCACGGGAACGATAAAAGAGTACATGTCAGTAACGAGATCAAACTAGGTATGGAGATACCGATGATCGAATCTCGGACATGTAATATATCGTGAAACAGAGGGATTAAGATACTAGCGTAAAAGGTTCCGACGATCACAAGAAAGTCATCGTTGAATGTGTGGGAGTCAGTATGGGTCTCCAAATCCCGCTTCTGATTATTGATCCGAGAGGGGTCTTGATCATGTCCGCATTATTCATGAACCGTAGGGTGACACACTTAAGAGACACCGACATCCAATTGGAGCAAAATTTTCATGCCGAAAGAATGAACAAGCGCAGGAATTTATTTCACTAGATACCGAAACAGGTTTTCGGGTGAAATTGCATAAAGTGGTTATGCATGTGAAATAGAATTCTAGCAAGGGGTTATTTGTGAATGTTTGTCATTAAAGTAATTGACAAAATTCTGAATAAATAAAAGGAGTTTTATTTAATGAGAGTTTGCATTAAATTTGGTGGAAATTTAATGGGAATTTGAGTAGGTTTTTTAGTGGAGAAAATTGAAGGGCCATTTTGTGAGTGGAGTGTCCACCCACATGAATGAGGGAGAGGTGGGGGCACCCTCCATGGCCAGCGGCCATGCCCCCTTGGGCTGCCCCCCCTCCCCTATATAAGGATCCCCTCCTCTCACTTCTCACTCACACCTCCTCGTGAAGGATCTCTCTCCCCCTCTAGAATTTATCCCCCATGGTCTCGGACTAGCGAGATACATGTTCCCGGTGGCTATTCGGCAAGAAAGAGTTGTGCTTCCGCTACATCGCTGGAGCGAGGAGGCGGAGGTTGCTCGGTGCCTCGAACGTGTGTGCGAGCACGGATGCGCTGCTGTTTTGCGACGCTAGGACTTCTTCTCGATCTTGAGATCGGCAAGAGATCGTCTACATCAACCACGAGTTTGGACTCGTTAAGATTTGTCGGTCTTCAAGGGTATGTTCTCTACGGATATACATCCGCCCGTTGTTTGTATCTAGTAGATAGATCTTGGTACATAGTTGTTCCCATCGTAGGAAATTTTTTGTTTTCTATGCTGTGAACCCAACAGTGGTATCAGAGCCGGATCTATGCGTAGATACTTTGCACGGGTAGTACACATATGAGTATGTGGGCGATGATGATCATTTTATTTCTTCTTAGTTGTACTTTGGATATTGGTGGCATAGTGGGATGAAGCGGCCCGGACAAACTTTACATGTCCTCGCACATGAGACCTATTCCACGCTTGTCATGCAACTAGTTTTGCATAAGTGGCTAGCGGGTGTCTGTCTCTCCTACTATAGTCAATATCTAATTTGCAACGAGTTGTCAACAATTTGGTTATCCTCGTTGTGGTTCATGTTCGTAGGTAAGAACGGTTCTATCTTCGAAAGCCCTAAGCCACGTAAAACCTGCAATGGATAAATTAGAGGCGTCTAGTTTAGATTGTTGCTGGGCTAGTGTTATGATATGGTGATGTTGTAAGTAGAAGTATGAGATGATACTCTTACAACACACATAACGTGTAATCTCCATAGACCTTGGACTAACACATATAGGTATGATAGTGATCATACCACGGTGCACATGATGGAGATCATATGCGGGAACCATATCATTTCACTTATTAACATGTGATGTTTATTGCATCTTATATTGCTTGTTTGGCTTTTTATTAGCATAATAAGATGATCCCTCATTTAGATATCAAGATAAGAATGTGTTCTTCCTTAAGTATGCACCGACAATGTTTCGTCGCTTCAAGACATCACGTGATGATCGGGTGTACTTGAATCCATGAGCATATCTCGGGTGTAAGACAGTTACACACGCGAATACTAAGGTTCTTACTTGGCGAGCCTAGCATGTACAGACATGGCCTCGGAACACGGACCAAAAGGTTAAGCATGAGTCATATGTTTTGATATGATGACCATATGGATGCTCGCCTTTGAAGCTACACTGACTCACGTGATGATCGGACTTGGTGTAGTGGATTTGGTTCATGTAATCACCAAAAAGACACGAGGGATGTCGTTTTTGAGTGGGAGTTCATTTCTAATTTGGATTAGTAGAACTCAATTTATCATAAATTAAATCAAAGTGAATTTGCATAATTTGTTGTAGTCATTGGCATTCGTTCACCACCTTATGCATAGTTGTAATTGAGATAATAGAACTATAGAATTCTGGATATATACTTTTGTTGGAATTATGCCCTAGAGGCAATAATAAAGATGTTATTATTATAATTCTTGTTCATGATAAAGTTTATATTCCATGCTAGAATTGTATTAAGCGGAAACTTTAATACTTGTGTGGTTTGTGAACAACACCGTGTCCCTAGTACGCCTCTATGGACTAGCTCATTGATCAATGATGGTTAAGGTTTCCTAACCATAGACATGAGTTGTCAATTGATAATGAGATCATATCATTGGGAGAATGATATGGTGGACAGACCCAAACTAAGCGAAGCAATTAGATCGTGTCATTGTGTTCATCTTTGCGAAGCTTTTCCTATGTCAAATATTGTATTCCTTAGACCATGAGATAATACAACTCCCTGGTATCGGAAGAAAGCTTTGAGGTCATCAAACGTCATCCTATGAGAGGGTGATCATAAAGGTGTCTCTCAGGTGATCGGAAAGTATCTGTTGGGTTGTATGTATCGAGATGGAATTTGTCCCTCCCAAGTCGGAGAGATATACTTCGGGCCCACTCGGTAATCGATATCAAAACCGCTTGCAAGCATGTGGTTAAGGAGTTAATCACAAAGTGATATCGGATTACGGAACGAGTAAAGTACTTGCTGTGAACGAGATTGAACTAGGTATGACGATACCAACGATCGAATCTCGGGCAAGTAAAATATCGCGAGACGAAGGGAATATATATATGGGATTGATTGAATCCTGGCATCGTGGTTCATCCGATATGATCATCGATGAATGTGTGGGAGTCAATATGGGTGCCCAGACCCCGCTGTTGATTATTGATAGAAGATCATGTCTGCATATTCTCGAACCCGCAGGGTCACACACTTAACGTGTCTCGACGCTAGGATAGATTGGATACTTGGTTTATGAATTTTTTGTTCGGAGTCTCGGATGGGATCCGGGACATCACGAGAGGTTCCGGAGTGGTCCGGAGAATAAGATTCATATAAGGCAGTGCAGTTTTTGGAGTTCGGAATTGTTCCGGATTAATCGGTATTGTACCGGAAGCTTCTAGAACCTTCCGGAAGGGGACCAACGTGGCCCCACCTTCCGGGAGGGGGCATGGGCCTATGAGGGAGTGTCCTGGCCGCATTGGGCCAGGGGCACAAGGCCCCATAGGGCCCAGCCGATCCTAGATAAGTTTAAATCGTTTAAACTAGAGATAAGATAGGGTTTCTAGAAGGGAGAGTTTAAATCGTTTAAACTAGAGATAGGCTTGGAGGATGGGCAAGGGCTGGCCGCACCCCCCCTCTATATATAGAGGGCTGGTGCGCCCCCTCCCCCCAACCTACACCTTCCTCCAAACCCTAGTTGCCCTGCTGCCCTCCTCTCTCCCTCCCGACTGTTTGTAGGCGAAGCCCTGCTGCAGAAATTCTCCACCATATACACCACGCCGTCGTGTTGTAGATCCAATCTATCTCTCCACCATACTTGCTGGTCCGAGGAAGGAGGAGACGTCGAGGTGCCGCACGTGTGCATATCACGGAGGCACCGCCACTTGTGGTGCTGGATCGGATCGGATCGCGAGGAGGAGAAGCGAGTACGACTACATCACCCACGTTCCGACGAACGTTCCGCTGTGCGAATCTTCAAGGGTATGAAGATCTAATCCAATCTCTCTCGTTGTTTGCATCTCCTAGATTAGATCTTGGATTTCCCTCTATTCGCTTCCGTAGAAAATTTTGATTTACTATGCTGCGAAACCCTTCAGTGGTATCAGAGCTAGATCTATGCGTAGATGTGATTCACGAGTAGAACGCAACATGATTGTTGCGGGCATTGATGTTTTCTGTTGCAAGCCTCTTGTTTGTGTTCTTCTTATGGCACGGGATAGTGAGATTGAAGCGGTCCAGGCCAACCTTACGCGACGTCGTTCGCGAGACCGGCTCCGCACTTGACGTGTGGCTTGTACCATACATGCGGCTGGTGGATGTCAGTTTCTCTCACTATAGTTGTCATGGGATTAACACCGGAGTTTGGCAACCATAATATCACCGTTGTGGCTTTTCATAGGTAAGAATCGTTCTTAGCATATACTCCCATGAGCCACGTAAAACATGCAACAACAAAGTAGAGGCGTCTAACTTGTTTTTGCAGGGAGTGTTTTCTGTGATATGGTATGGCCCAAGATGTGATGTGTATAATGTATGCGATGATCATGTTTTGTAATGTTTCACGACTTGCATGTCGATGAGTACACAACCGGCAGGAGCCATATGGTTGTCTTTATAATTGTGTATGACCTGCGAGTCAACTTCTTATACGCCATGTAATAGCTTTACTTTACCGCTAAGTAGTTAGCAATAGCTGTAGTTGCTATTCGTGGTGGAGGCAATCATGGTGGAGTGATGGAGATCATGCCGGAACGCACAAGATGGAGATCATTGCGCGAAGATTGGCTATACCATGTCACATAAAGTTATATGCATGTGATGTTTATCCTTTTATGTATCTTATTATGCTTAGATCGCGACAGTAGCATTATAAGATGATTCCTCACTTAAAGATCAAGATAAAACTGTGTTCTCCCCAAGTATGCACCGTTGCGAAAGTTTGTCGTGTCCAAGCATCACGTGATGATCGGGTGCTATAGACTCTACGCTCACATACAACGGGTGCAAGCCAGTTTTGCACACGCGGAAATACTTGGGTTTTACTTGACGAGCCTAGCATGTACAGACATGGCCTCGGAACACAAGAACCGAAAGGTTAAGCATGAGTCATATGAATGATATGATCGACACTTCGTTGTCCACCATTGAAACCACATCTCTTCTCGTGAAGATCGGATTAGGTGTGGTGAATTTGGATCGTGTTCACTAAACAACTTGAGGGATGTTGAATTTAGTGGGAGTTCATCTAGTAATTTGATTAAGTTGAACTATTTATCATGAACATAATCTAAATTGTACTTGCAAATACTGTAGATCACATGGCCAAGTCCAACTTCAACTTCAACGTTTTTGCTGAGAAAGAAAAGCTTAAGAACAATGGGTCTAACTTCACCAACTGGTTCCGCAATCTAAGAATCATTCTGTCTGGCGGTTAAAAGGACTATGTCCTTGGGAAAGCGTTAGGTGACCCCCCTGCTGCAACTGCGCCGGCTGATGAGAAAGCTGTCTATCAGTCGCGCAAAGATGATTATGGTGTGATTAAGAGCACCATGTTGTTTGCTATGGAACCGGAACTTCAAAATCGTTTTGAAAACTATCCCGGGCCCCTTGAGATTCTCGAAGAGTTGAAAACCATGTTTCAGACTCAGGCCCGTTCTGAGAGATATGAGATCTCTGAGAAGTTCTTTAACTGCAAGATGGAGGAAGGGAGTTCCGTTAGTGAGCACGCCATTAAGATGTCGGGCTACACTCAACGCCTTGAGCAATTGGACTGCAAGATTCCAGAGGAGCTCAAGATTGACAGGGTTCTGCAATCACTCCCTCCCAGCTACAAAAGTTTTGTAGTGACTCACAATCAGATTGGTTCCACTGATACGATCACCGAGCTCTTCGCAAAGCTGAAGGCTGCGGAGGTGGACATCAAGAAGGATAATCATGTGTTGATGGTCAACAAGCCCTCCTTTAAGAAAGGTAAGGGAGCAAAGAAGCCCTTCAAGAAGGGCGGCGGCAAGCGCACTGCCCCTGCTGAGAAGAAGCTCAAGTCTGGTCCTAAGCCGGACACTGAGTGCTTCTATTGCAAGGACAAGGGTCACTGGAAGCGCAACTATCCGAAGTACTTAGCGGACAAGAAGGCTGGCACCATCAAAGGTATATTTGATATACATGCTATTGATGTTTTCCTTACTAGCCCTCGTTGTAGTGCCTGGGTATTTGATACTGGTTCAGTTGCTAATATTTGTAACTCGAAATAGGAGCTACGGAATAGAAGACGGCTTGCGAGGGATGAGGTGACGTCGCGCGTTGGCAACGGATCAAGAGTTGACGTGATGGCCGTCGGCACGCTCTCCTTAGTTTTACCTTCGGGATTAGTTTTAAACCTTAATAAATGTTATTATGTGCCTGCGTTGAGCATGAACATTATTTCTGGATCGTGTTTATTGCAAGACGGTTATTCATTTAAATCGGAGAATAATGGTTGTTCTATTTATATGAGTAACATCTTTTATGGTCATGCACCCCTTGTAAATGGTTTATTTCTTCTAAATCTCGAAAGGGATGAAACACACATCCATAACATTGAGGCTAAGAGATGCAAAGTAGATAGTGATAATACTACTTATTTGTGGCACTGTCGTCTAGGTCATATTGGTGTAAAGCGCATGAAGACTCTCCATTCTGATGGACTTTTGGAGTCTCTTGATTTTGAATCATTTGACACATGCAAACCATGCCTCATGGGCAAGATGATCAAAACCCCGTTCTCCGGTATGATGGAGCAAGCAACGGACTTGTTGGAAATCATACATACCGATGTATGCGGACCGATGAGTGTTTCGACGCGCGGTGGATATCGCTATTTTCTCACTTTTACCGATGACTTAAGTAGATATGGGTATATCTATTTAATGAAACATAAATCTAAAACGTTTGAAAAGTCCAAAGAATTTCAGAATGAAGTGGAGAACCATCGTAACAGAAAGATTAAGTTTCTACGATCCGATCGTGGGGGCGAATATTTGAGTTATGATTTTCTCACGCATCTCAAAGCAAGTGGAATCGTTTCACAACTCACGCCACCCGGAACACCACAATGCAATGGTGTGTCTGAACGCCGGAATTGAACCCTATTAGATATGGTCCGATCGATGATGTCTCTTACTGATTTGCCGTTATCATTTTGGGATTATGCATTAGAAACCGCTGCATTCACTTTAAATAGGGCTCCATCTAAATCCGTTGAGACAACACCGTATGAACTGTGGTTTGGTGCTAAACCTAAGTTGTCGTTTCTTAAAGTTTGGGGATGCGAATCTTACGTCAAGAAGTTGATGCCAGACAAGCTCGAACCCAAAGCGGAGAAATGCGTCTTCATAGGATACCCTAAGGAAACTATTGGGTATACCTTCTATCACAGAACTGAAGGCAAAGTGTTTGTCGCAAAGAACGGTTCCTTTCTTGAGAAGGAGTTTCTCTCGAAAGAAGTGAGTGGGAGGAAAGTAGAGCTAGACGAGGTTATTGAACCTTCTCTTGAATTGGAGAGTAGCGCAGCACCTGAAATTGTTCCAGTGCCGCCTGCACCAACAATAGAGGAAGCTAATGACAAGGATCATGAAGCTTCGGACGATGCTGCTACTGAACATCGCAGGTCGACAAGGTCGCGTGCCACTCCTGAGTGGTACGGCAACCCTGTCTTGACTGTCTTGTTAGTAGAAGACAGTGAACCTACGAACTATGAGGAAGCGATGATGAGCCCAGACTCTGAGAAATGGCTAGAAGCCATGAAATCCGAATTGGGATCCATGAGCAAAAACCAAGTATGGACTTTGGTGGACCCTCCTAGCGACCGAAAGGCCGTTGAGTGCAAATGGATCTTCAAGAAGAAAACGGACGCAGATGGTAATGTTACCGTCTATAAAGCACGGCTTGTTGCGAAAGGTTTTCGACAAGTTCAAGGTGTTGACTACGATGAGACTTTCTCTCCCGTAGCGATGTTTAAGTCCATTCGGATTTTATTAGCAATTGTTGCGTTTCATGATTATGAAATATGGCAAATGGATGTCAAGACTGCTTTCCTTAATGGCAACATTGATGAAGAGTTGTATATGATGCAACCCGAAGGTTTTGTCGATCCTAAGGATGCTGATAAAGTATGCAAACTTCAGCGTTCCATTTATGGACTGAAGCAAGCGTCTCGGAGTTGGAACCTTTGTTTTGATCAAGTGATCAAGAGCTTTGGTTTTGTTCCAAATTGCTACGAAGCTTGCATCTACAAGAAAGTGAGTGGGAGCTCGGTGACGTTTCTGGTACTATATGTGGATGACATATTGATTATTGGAAATGACATCAACATGCTTAACGATGTGAAGAGTTATTTGAACAAGTGTTTTTCAATGAATGATCTAGGTGAAGCTGCTTATATATTGGGCATCAAAATCTATAGAGATAGACAAAGACGCCTGATAGCTTTAAGCCAGAGTACATACCTAGACAAAGTTCTGAAAAGGTTCAGAATGGATAAGGCATTGAAAGGTTCAGTGCCTATATTGTCAGGTAAGATATTGAGCAAGGCTCAGTGTCCAGCTACGGTAAATGATAGGGAAGCTATGAGCAAAGTGCCTTATGCCTCGGCCATAGGTTCCATCATGTATGCCATGCTGTGTACTAGACCGGATGTGTCCAATGCTCTTAGTTTGACGAGCAGATATCAAAGTGATCCAGGAGTGGAACACTGGACAGCCGTGAAGAACATCCTAAGGTACCTAAATAGGACTAAAGAAATGTTCTTAGTCTATGGGGGTGATGAACAGCTCGTCGTAAAAGGTTACGTCGATGCTAGTTTCGACATCGACAAGGATGATGCTAAATCTCAGACAGGATACGTGTATATTTTGAATGG
The DNA here is from genome assembly GCA_916181665.1 of Avena sativa. Lineage (NCBI taxonomy): Eukaryota > Viridiplantae > Streptophyta > Magnoliopsida > Poales > Poaceae > Avena > Avena sativa. The sequence continues at coordinate 357,770,043 of OV702295.1, forward strand.
AGGAGCTGTGAGCTGGAGAAGCTGCAAGCAAAGCGTGGTCGCGGGATCTACAGTAGAAGCGGAATACATGGCTGCTGCAGAAGCGTCAAGTGAAGGAGTTTGGATCAGAAACTTCATCACTGAGCTTGGCGTGGTTCCAAGTGCATTGGACCCACTGGAGATATTGTGTGACAACACTGGCGCCATAGCACTCGCTAAGGAACCAAGATATCATCCAAAGACCAAGCATATCAACTGCAAGTTTCATATAATCCGAGATTATATAGCAGATGGAGATCTGAAGATCAGCAAAGTACATACAGATCTGAATGTCGCAGATCCATTGACTAAACCTCTTCCACGTGTAAAACATGATCAGCACCTCAGTGCCATGGGTGTGAGATTGTTGCCAAATGTAAACTAGATTATTGACTCTAGTGCAAGTGGGAGACTATTGGAATTATGCCCTAGAGGTAATAATAAAGATGTTATTATTATAATTCTTGTTCATGATAAAGTTTATATTCCATGCTAGAATTGTATTAAGCGGAAACTTTAATACTTGTGTGGTTTGTGAACAACACCGTGTCCCTAGTACGCCTCTATGGACTAGCTCATTGATCAATGATGGTTAAGGTTTCCTAACCATAGACATGAGTTGTCAATTGATAATGAGATCATATCATTGGGAGAATGATATGGTGGACAGACCCAAACTAAGCGAAGCAATTAGATCGTGTCATTGTGTTCATCTTTGCGAAGCTTTTCCTATGTCAAATATTGTATTCCTTAGACCATGAGATAATACAACTCCCTGGTATCGGAAGAAAGCTTTGAGGTCATCAAACGTCATCCTATGAGAGGGTGATCATAAAGGTGTCTCTCAGGTGATCGGAAAGTATCTGTTGGGTTGTATGTATCGAGATGGAATTTGTCCCTCCCAAGTCGGAGAGATATACTTCGGGCCCACTCGGTAATCGATATCAACACCTCTTGCAAGCATGTGGTTAAGGAGTTAATCACAAAGTGATATCGGATTACGGAACGAGTAAAGTACTTGCTGTGAACGAGATTGAACTAGGTATGACGATACCAACGATCGAATCTCGGGCAAGTAAAATATCGCGAGACGAAGGGAATATATATATGGGATTGATTGAATCCTGGCATCGTGGTTCATCCGATATGATCATCGATGAATGTGTGGGAGTCAATATGGGTGCCCAGACCCCGCTGTTGATTATTGATAGAAGATCATGTCTACATATTCTCGAACCCGCAGGGTCACACACTTAACGTGTCTTGACGCTAGGATAGATTGGATACTTGTTTTATGAATTTTTTGTTCGGAGTCTCGGATGGGATCCAGGACATCACGAGAGGTTCCGGAGTGGTCCGCAGAATAAGATTCATATAAGGCAGTGCAGTTTTTGGAGTTCGGAATTGTTCCGGATTAATCGGTATTGTACCGGAAGCTTCTAGAACCTTCCGGAAGGGGACCAACGTGGCCCCACCTTCCGGGAGGGGGCATGGGCCTATGAGGGAGTGTCCTGGCCACATTGGGCCAGGGGCACAAGGCCCCATAGGGCCCAGCCGATCCTAGATAAGTTTAAATCGTTTAAACTAGAGATAAGATAGGGTTTCTAGAAGGGAGAGTTTAAATCGTTTAAACTAGAGATAGGCTTGGAGGATGGGCAAGGGCTGGCCGCACGCCCCCTCTATATATAGAGGGCTGGTGCGCCCCCTCCCCCCAACCTACACCTTCCTCCAAACCCTAGTTGCCCTGCTGCCCTCCTCTCTCCCTCCCGACTGTTTGTAGGCGAAGCCCTGCTGCAGAAATTCTCCACCATATACACCACGCCGTCGTGTTGTAGATCCAATCTATCTCTCCACCATACTTGCTGGTCCGAGGAAGGAGGAGACGTCGAGGTGCCGCACGTGTGCATCTCACGGAGGCACCGCCACTTGTGGTGCTGGATCGGATCGGATCGCGAGGAGGAGAAGCGAGTACGACTACATCACCCACGTTCCGACGAACGTTCCGCTGTGCGAATCTTCAAGGGTATGAAGATCTAATCCAATCTCTCTCGTTGTTTGCATCTCCTAGATTAGATCTTGGCTTTCCCTCTGTTCGCTTCCGTAGAAAATTTTGATTTACTATGCTGCGAAACCCTTCAACTTTATGAACTGGTATCGTATTGTGTTGACTGTCAATCTAAAGTTTAAAGTCCTATTGCAAACTTTCAGCAAACTCTATTTACTCCGTGAAATGTAATAGTTGGTATTAAATCAAGAGTAACAATTCCAGTGTTAGTGTCTTAAGTATCATGTTTGCCTCCATGATTCTTGATTGTTTTAATATCAAGTTTATATAGGAGCTGAAAGAATTGTTTCAGAAACCATCATGTGTGACAGATATAACGATATCTGAAACAATGTTTTGGTTGCAATATGATAGAGTATAATATATGTTCTCATATTGGATGAGAATTTATGAAGGTTGTAGATGCTAGACATCCTAATCATCCAAAAAGGGTTTTAGAAAGCAACATTATACTCACGATTCTCCTTATAAGCTACATTAGGTTGATCATGAAAGTCGTCATGATAAGGATGAATAGAAGATGTATGTAAAGTGTTTACTACACTAAAAGATTACTAAAGAATGGATTTTAAAAGAATACCGATCATTTTGATGATGGTGATCTACTTCAAAGTGCAAGTCCAAAGGTATTATTATTTGAATATACACGCTTTGGACTATGTGTCATGTATATGGCGCCACTTTTGATGTTGATAGATTCTTTTAAAAAGGAAAAGGAAATGCTGAAAGAGAATCTATAAAATATATTTGGCAGAAAAGAAAAGATTGGAAATATCCAATTTAGTTATATAGATGATATACAGGTTATGGTTGTATTCTTTGCTTGTTAAACAATGTGGTTCTTGGGTATTGGATACCGAATTGGTTGGTATGAAATTTCATACGGAACGACGCAATTCATGAACCACAATGGCCTAAGTAACTAGCAAGAGAGTATGTGATGATGTTCATCGAAAACAAACAAACCATTGTTTGTATTTCTCGTTGACATCAAAGCTTGACTTCAAGATTTGTTTTAATAATTGTTATTTAAATTAGGTATTATGAGAACAAAGGTTGTTCAAATAATTACCATATTCCATATTAGATGGATGATTGACAAATCTAGTTGGAGAAATCACATCCATAAAACCTAATGCTAAAATCTCGCAAGACAAATGATTGAAAGATCACTTACGAAGTGACATCGCTGTTTAAATTATATTGGAAAGAAAACATGAAGAATCTCCATTTTCATGGATTTTTGGAGTCTTTGATTTGATCAAGTGACGCTTGTGAGACTTTCCTCGGGATAATTAAAACTTCGTTCAAAGGCCAAAGAAGAACGAACGACTAAAATATTGGAATTTATACATATCGATGTATGTAGTCCATTATGTGTAGTCGTAAGCGATGAGTTTCAACTTCATATACTTTCTCCGGAAATTTGAGTGAATGTTCACTTAATGAGAATGAAGTAAGAAATATTTGAAAATGTTTCAAAGACTTTCAAGATGAAGTGAAAATCATTGTGACAAGAAAATAAATGGTTTATGATTTTATCATAAGGGATTTATTTGAGTTACAAGTGTAACAAGAAAAATAAATGAATTATGATTTATCATAAAGGGATTTATTTGAGTTGCAAGTTTAGCAAAACACCTAGATTTACATCTCCCGAAACACCATAGGAGTATGGAGTGTTTGAGATTTGTAATGAAACCTTGTTTGACATGGTTGGATCAAAGGTGTCATTTATAAAACTGCCAATATGTTTTAAAAGATTAAAGCTTTAGAGACTACCGCTTTTACACTGAAAAGAGCTCCATCTTGATCCGTTGAAATGACACCATATGAGTTATGGTTTGGGGTAAAACCCAAGTGGTCCTTTCTTAAATTTTGGTATGCTAAACATAAGTAAGATGTTTACAACCAAAGTCGGATGAGCATGTCTTTGTAGGTTATTTCGAATAACAATTGGTTATTCCTCCATAACACCGAGGACAAAAGGGTTTGTCGCTTGAAATGTGAAGTTTCTTGAAGAAGGAATTTTTCATAAATGTTAAGTGGGAGGACAATAGAACTTTGATAAGGTTAACGAACCTTAGCTAAATGTGCTGAGTTGCGCAGCGCCAGAAATCGTTCTAGAGGCTGCCATAATGCTCATAGCTTATGTGCCTCAAAGGTTGTGGTCACGGAGATCTAAGTTCCTATTGAACCAAGTAGGTCGGTTAAACAATCAAATGCTAAGATTTGAGAGTAAATCATTATTGTTTGACAATGATGAACCGAATACATACAAAGAAGCGATGATGGGCCCTGACTCCGTCAAATGGCTTGAAGCCATAAAATCCGTGATAAGTCCATACACGATAAATCAAGTTTTGAACTTGGAAGACCCTCCGGAAAGGTGTAAAAACCTATCGGTCGTATTTGGATCTATAAAGAAACAGACATGGATGTTTCAAATCTATGAAATAGTCGACATGTCGTAAAGTATTTTATGACAATGTTCAAGGAGTTGACTATGACAAGATTGGATCTTTCATAGCGATATTTAGTCTGGACGGATTAAAGTAGCAACCACTACATATAATTTGGTATATGGTAGATGAATAAACAAAACAAAGTTCTTTTAATAGAATGGTTACCTAGGACGTGTACATGACATGATCCAAAGGGTTTTGTTAAAATTCAAAGGATGCTAAAAGGGCATGCAAACTTCAATGGTTGAAGTAAGCATCGCGGAGTTGGAATCTTCACCTTAATGAAAAGGAGTTTTCATCAGGAGACGATGAAGATGCTTGCATTTGCAAGAAATTAAGTGGGAGCGCTGAGACATATTTCTAATACATTATGTGGATGACATTTTGTTGATTAGAAATGATGTATCTTTTATTGACAAAGGTTAACAAAAATTCATTTCGATGAAATACTTAGGCAAAACCCGAATATTTAGCGTGAATGTCTATAGTGGATAGACTGTGACGCTAATATGGTTGTGCCAAACGTACATATATGAGATATTGAAGGAGTTCAATATATAAACAACAAGAAACAGTTCTTGTCGCATGGAAAGGAATTGAATCAAGATTCAAGTGTATCGACACTTGATAAGTGAAACAAGATTCAAGTGCTTTGACACTTGATGAGTAAAATCACAAGAATGATTTGATCAATCATACCATGATATGTACACATCCAGATATGTCCTATGCTCTAAGTGTTATGAGCATATACCAGAATGAATCATAAAATGATCATTGGACGATAGTGATGATATTCTTATGATCTTTTGGAAGAACTAAGAATATATTTGTGTAGAGGTGACAAACAATTACAAATAGTTCATTGTAAAGCGTTACATTGATACTAGTTTTGTCACAAGATACAAATTAAGTTTATCTCAATTTAAACTATGGATGGCACAATGAAATGGAAAGAAAGTTTCCATGATGGATTTGGAAGAGTTCCAAAGTTAAGACATTGTGACGAATACTACAACAAAAGGCTAAGTATATGACTGCTATAGTAGCAGCAAAGGAGGGCATTTATGTCAAGTAGTTTGTTATCAAACTAAGGTGTGGTTCGCAACGGGCTAACACTAAAGATATATTGTACGACAATAGTATCGACGTGTTTTAACCCCAATGAACTAAAGGTCTCACCAAAAGACCAAATTTATACAATGCCATCTCATTGGAGAATGAGTGATGTGTGAAGACGCAAAGACATGCAAATACACACGGACCTGAAAGCGTCAGATCAGATTATGTTAACCACTTGCAGTTGCGTATATGGAACACCGGAAAGCCATAAGTGTTCAATACGCAAAGTTCTCAAACTAGATTATTGTCTCTAGTGCAATTGGGAGACTGAAGGGAATATGCCCGAGAGGCAATAATAAAGTGGTTATTATCGTATTCCTTGTTTATGATAAATGTTTATTTTGCATGCTATAATTGTATCAATACGGAAACGTTAATACATGTGTGTTTAATAAACAAACAGAAAGTTCCTAGTTATGCCTCTCTTATAAACTAGCTCGTTGATTAACAAGATGATCAGGGTTTCCTGATCATGGACATTGGATGTTGTTAATAACGGGATCACAACATTAGTGTAATGGTGTGATGAACATTCATCCAAAGTATAGCATTACGATCAAAGTCATTGAGTTTATATTGCTATAACAACTTACGAAGTGATCCTAATCCTTAGACCATGAGATCATGTCAATCACTAACACCGGAAGAGTTTCTTGATAACATCAAACGTCACACCGTAACAGGGTGATTATAAAGATGGGTTCAGAACTACTAAAGTGTTATGTTGAGGCCCATGGATCGAGAGTGGAATTTGTTCATCCTGATGACGGATAGATATGCTCTGGGCCCTCTCGGTGATATCTTATTGATTAGCTTGCAAGCAAGTGATTTAATCACTAGAATGTTATATCACGGGAACAATAAAAGAGTACATGTCGGTAACGAGATCAAACTAGGTATGGAGATACCGATGATCGAATCTCGGACATGTAATATATCGTGAAACAAAGGGATTAAGATACTAGCGTAAAAGGTTCCGACGATCACAAGAAAGTCATCGTTGAATGTGTGGGAGTCAGTATGGGTCTCCAGATCCCGCTTCTGATTATTGATCCGAGAGGGGTCTCGATCATGTCCGCATTATTTACGAACCGTAGGGTGACACACTTAAGAGACACCGACATCCAATTGGAGCAAAAGTTTCATGCCGAAAGAATGAACAAGCACAGGAATTTATTTCACTAGATACCGAAATAGGTTTTCGGGTGAAATTGCATAAAGTGGTTATGCATGTGAAATAGAATTCTAGCAAGGGGTTATTTGTGAATGTTTGTCATTAAAGTAATTGACAAAATTCTGAATAAATAAAAGGAGTTTTATTTAATGAGAGTTTGCATTAAATTTGGTGGAAATTTAATGGGAATTTGAGTGGGTTTTTGAGTGGAGAAAATTGAAGGGCCATTTTGTGAGTGGAGTGTCCACCCACATGAATGAGGGAGAGGTGGGGGCAACCTCCATGGCCGGCGGCCATGCCCCCTTGGGCTGCCCCACCCTCCCCTATATAAGAAGCCCCTCCTCTCACTTCTCACTCACACCTCCTCGTGAAGGATCTCTCTCCCCCTCTAGAATTTATCCCCCATGGTCTCGGACTAGCGAGATACATGTTCCCGGTGGCTATTCAGCAAGAAAGAGTTGTGCTTCCGCTGCATCGCTGGAGCGAGGAGGCGGAGGTTGCTCGGTGCCTCAAACGTGTGTGCGAGCACGGATGCGCCGCTGTTTTGCGGCGCTAGGACTTCCTCTCGATCTTGAGATCAGCAAGAGATCGTCTACATCAACCACGAGTTTGGACTCGTTAAGCTTTGTCGGTCTTCAAGGGTATGTTCTCTACGGATATACATCCGCCCGTTGTTTGTATCTAGTAGGTAGATCTTGGTACATAGTTGTTCCCATCGTAGGAAAATTTTTGTTTTCTATGCTGCGAACCCAAAAAAATCGGAGAGGTTCGCGAGCACCGGTAGCTCACCAGGATTCGGAAGAGCATGTTGAAGAGGGCAGAGGAGGTTTGAGACGGTGGCAATCAACGATGAACAGCGACGTCTGGTGGCGGTAGATGCTTCGATCCCGTCGATTGGGGTTGCGCCGGCTTGCGTGAGTTGTCGAAGATGAACAAGCAGAGCACGACGAGCACGTTGGTGTCCTCCGTTGGTCCTAGGGTGGTCGGGAACGACGAGGTGGATGATCTCCGGCGAGCTTGGTTTTATAGTGGATAAGGAGAAACGAAGGAGAAAGGAATTAGGGTTCATTCTCTACGGTTACGGGATCCTTATAGGCTCAAAGAGCGGTGTCTCGCATCTTAGGGCACGGCGGTCATCACGGCGACGGCGGACGGCTCTGGCGGTGCCACGCAGCTGCTGCTCCCCGACGGCCTTCTGTCTGAATAAAGAAGGAAGGAAGAAAAAGAATGAAGGGGTATTGGGCCGCTGTTGGGCTGGAGTGGGCTGCTGCGAAGTGAGCGAAGAAGATTAGCTGTGGCCTACGGGCGATGGATAGAGAGAAGAGGAAATGGGCCATGGGCCAGATTGGGTGTTCCCTATGTTTTTTCCTGGTTTTATTTATTTTTCATTTTCTGTTTTGTTTTCAGGTTTGTATTTTTATATTTGGTTTAACTTTTCTTTTTGGAATTTTATTTGCTGAGTACTTGCAGCAATAATAAAGTTATTAAGAATCCATTTATGATCTTTTATTATATATTGTGATATTTACTTTATTTTCTTTATGTATATAATCTTTTCTATAACAATGTTTTCACTTTTAATTAGAGTGATTAAGTTTTAAAATGTTTAATAATATTCATGGGGTTTATTTATATGTATTTAATCACATAGTATAGGATATAATGGTTTAGAATATTGGATACCCACTTATTCCATGCTCATATGGGATAAGTGGTTAGAGAAATGAATTAAAGACTTGGTATAATGATTTTAGATAGAATTTTTATGGGATGTTGATAAGAAAACTTATTAATAAGTTTAGATTTCTGAATTGTAATTACTCATCTTAGGGTTTAAGGTACTTACTATACTTATTTTCTTTTGTTGATGTGAATGAAGATAAATGGTTAATCATATTGTCTTTATGTTTGAGACCAGAATGATGTTATCTAGAATGTCTCATGAAAAGTATTTGATAAAGATAACTCCTAAGCACATATGGTTATGATAATTAGAAATGATAAAGATGTGCTTAATTGATTTGTTATGGGAAAATATTCCTATAAAGCATTGTGGAAACAAGATGATAGATCAACCATAGAAAATGGATATTAGGTTTGGTCTTAGATTTAGGATTCCTATATTCCATACTTCATAATTCTGGACTTCTGATTAAGGAATTCCTTTCCTAGATATATTACTTCTCTATATCCATCACCATGTGTTAACATGATGAGCTTTGCTTCACAAGAATATTCTTATCCACCTTTTATGCTTCTAAAGCCATTTATAAATCCAATGAGCTTGTCATTTAAGCCTTTTCATAATCTTCTCATATTCTCCCTTAAGCATCCTTCACTAATATCACTTCAATATATGTATGCATCAAATCCTACTTCACTTCAAGTGCTTAGTATTTCCAAAGAGGAAAATACTACTTCTTTAATCCAGTGTTGCTCCAACATCATTTTAATCATACTATCTTGTCTCTACTTGACTCCAATATCTAACATTCCAATCTCACATTATATTAATGTGACTTATAATGTCTAATCTAGGATAATATATCTATACTATGGTTCAATCATGTTTTATCCACCAATGTCACTTATACATGGTATAAGCATTCAATATTGGTGAATAAGGCATGATCATTATAATCCTTTGATCCTTTATGATTCAGGTTTCCAATTGGCTAAACAAGGCTTCATCAATACAACATTACAGTTGTAATATAATTATCTTCTATTTAGCTTTATTGGATTAAGAGATATAATTCATTGACTATACCTACTTGATCCAATAGGACTACTCCTGTTAACTATCTTCAGACTTCATCCTTGTAATCTTCTTTGTTACCATATTGATTTGGTTTCTTCCAATCACTCCCATTCTATAGGTAACATCTAAAACTAGCATCACTATTTACCTCTTCTGACTTCTTTCTTTATAAACCTTAAGTGTATGGTATAATAAGTACAAGAGTTGATATGTCAAGAATTGATAGGTTAAGAATTAATGAATCAATAGTTGGTTACTCAATATTTATTAACAACAAATATAAAGATAGGATTCAATAGAGATGATAAGGATTGATATGGAAAGAAAGATATATGGTGAATGATCTTAACTTTGGTTTCCTTCCTACTCAATCTCACTAGAGAGTTAAAGTTAGGTATTTCCATGATACACATGGTATAAGTAGATGAGATTAAGATATAGTTGTTACATTCTTATTATTTGTGTTATATTTATAAGTTGGTATTCATGAGTGATTAGGATGAATACTATGATATGATCACCTAAGGATCAACTATAAATCATTAAGTCATGTATTAGGATTTAACTCTTATTACATTTGATCTACCCTTAGATCAAATCATGTTTACCCAAAATAAGGTTTTAGCAAAGGTCATATTGAAACTTATCGCAGTCAACTTGATGATCTACATCAATTCCATCAAGTTAAGAGAAGCTTCAATCACTTTGACAAGTTTTTATTTAAAAGCGCAAAAATTATTCAGATTTTCTATGCATGAATGTAATGCACACACCTGTGTTCAGCTTATTTCTAAGCTCTAATGCTGGGATGTTACATTAATCTTGGTAAGCAACCAACTCTAAATCCCAGATCAACATAATATCCATCTTATGTTGTTGATCTATCATATTATGTCCATATCACTTTATAGAAATATTTCCCTATAGCAAATTACATAAGCACATTTCTGCTAATTTCAACCATTATAACTATATGTGCTTAAGTATATTTTTATCAATTCACTTCTATAAAACACTCTAATTATAAATTTCTATTAAAAAGGGAGATTTCATCAAATACTATATACATAAGGCAATATGCTTAGTCATTAAATCTTGACTCTTAAAAGGAATCTAAGCTTATACAAAACCCTAAAGCCAAGGGTAGTACTCATAATTCAAAACCCTAAACCTCTTTGTTTATCACAATAGAATATATACATTTCATTTTCTAAATTAATGGGAATAGTAATAACCATATCAATATCTTTCATGTTTTCATGCATCAAATAATGATCCAGGATCATTATACATATAAAATTTATATTCAAACTATGAGCCAATTAGAGTTAATTCTATAAACAAATAAGAAGATATCATTCAAGAAATCCCTAGCTAAAATAGGAGAGAAAAATAATAAGAAAAGTTTCTACAAACTATGGATTCATATTAAGTAAATAAAAGAAATTCAAAAAAATGATATAATAAAAAAATTCACAAATGAGACTAGGTATATTTTAGTATTGTTGTAAATATCCAGCAAACAAATCATACAAAGAAAGGTTCAAAATATAAATCAAATTCAAATCTGAATAAGAAAATAGAAAATAGAAAAAGGATAAAACAAATAAAAATACTACCTGGCCGTGGCCCAACAACCCTACACCTATCTGACGCCCCTGAGTAGCCCACAACAACCCAGTAACCAGCCCAGATTCTTTTCTGGCTGTGACTAACAAGCGGGGTCAGGAGAGGACCAAGGGTTGAGATGAAGAAATTGCCAGGGGGTTATCCGCAAAAGTTGTGTCATCGTCATCGTCACGCACACAGGCAGCTCGCTGGCGGAGCTCGCCGCTGCTCGATGCCATCGTCGTCGTCAGCCTTGGGCCAAGATACTCGTCATCGTTGCCAGGAGGGGATAAGAAGGCCACCGCGACGCATTGCCTCCATCCCTATCTCCAATTCCTCTTTATCCTCTCAGATGCGAACGGGACCGAAACCCTAGCTCACCGGAGCCACCTCTCGCCGTCGAACCACATCTCCCCACACCATTCTGAGCAGTCATGGAGAAGTGCCTTCCTCCGTAGATCCTCGGGGTAGAATCTTGCATCAGGGGGAGCACTGGAGCATGTGAATTTTGCCATTCCTCTTCGCAGCAGTTCGTCGGAATCCTCGTCGGGAAGCTCGATTCCGACCGCGCCTGTCCTCGCCGACCACTCAATCATCATCAGGGTGAGTTCCTGAACTTCCCAGTAACATTCAATCGCCGGATCTCGTTGTAAATCACCGTTTCATCATATGCCACCGTCGGCCATCGTCGGAGCTGAAGCTCCGATGACTATTTCCGAGCGGTGCTGCCACTATTAGGTTCAGTAGGTTGCGCTTATTCGAACTAGGCTTATCTCGCTTGCTAGGGCGCAGTAGATCGTCGCCGGCGACCAACCTCTGGCGGCGGTGGTGGTGCTGACGCCATCGTTACGTCATGATCGCACCACGTCAGCTAGTTTGACTGGTCGTTTTCCTGCGTGGCAAGTGACGTGGCCGAGGGCCCATATGTCATTGACTGGGGTAGATAACCAATCGGTAACAAATGCAATTCCTTTAACCTGAGAGCTGAGGTGGACCATGACCCACTAGTCAGTGACTGGGGCTAGCTCTTGATGTGGTGTAAAAAGTATTTTCTGTTAAGAAATAAATAAAATGTTATAATTCAATTAATAATATTCCAGAAATCAAATAAATGATTAAATCTTGATTAATTAATAACTTTTGATTTATAATTTAGAAAAATGTGTATAATATATGAAAATTTTCATAAAAATAAAATCTACAACTTAAAACTATTATCAAATATTATTATGATGATTATTTAAATAAATAGTATTTAATAAAAGTTTTATAAGTAATAAAACTTTGATAACTCATATTTTTATAATGATAAATGTTAATAATATAAATAAAATACCATTTTTTTAGAAAAATAAGAATTCTAATTTAAAACTATAATCATGTATTATTATTTCACTCAATTAAATATTTAATATTTATTAAGTAATTATATAAAGTAATAAGAATTATAAGAATCATATCTTATTATTTATAAATCATAAAAAATAAATGTAATATACCAAAATGATCACAAAAATAATATCTACATGATAAAAGTATAATATTCTACTTTTGAGTTAAATAAAAATTAAATATTTTAATAACTCAAATTTAAACTTATTTACTTCATTAATAATTCATATAAGGATATATAAAATTTATTAATATTTCTAAAATAAGTCAATTAAGTCTAATAAATAATATTAGTCTTAAATATTAATAATATAAAGCCATAATGGATTAAAACATTATAAACATCTTTGTATGAAATTATCTTCAACTCTAAGTGAAGATTATATTCTCAAAGGATTCCAATTAATGATAAAAACCTTAAAGAACATCTTGTGAATAAATCAGATCCTTTCTATCTACTTTAACTATCAAATTACAAAAATTACCACAACACTATAGAAAGTTCAAAAGTAGTTAAGTGAAAATATATTTGGAATTATAAACTATACTCACTCATCTATAAAAGGTAAATGATACTACTCTATCATAGAATTAAGAAACCATTATCTCAAGTAAAAGAATAACCAGTCTTAAATAACTTTAAGAAAACATTTCAGATACACAAGGTACAAATGTATAAGTATTATACTTTCAAAACTATCTATATTTTTTTAAAGTTAACTTTAGTCTCCAAAAATCTAAATATAATACAATAAACATTACTTCATGTTTTATAGTTAACTTTGGTCTGAAGTTGTTAAATTATAAAGCAACTCAAGCCAAACCATTTGGGCAAACCAATAACATCAACCACCACTAACTAACCACAAAGTTTATTTAGACCTTAGAAGAGACACCTTTACTTTGAAGGTTATCACTTCAAACAAAAACTCTTGTATAAGCAATCTTGACTAGCGTTTCATAAGTGTATAATTTACTACTACATATGTGTTGCTCACAACCACTTATAAGCTTTAATAGAAACACAAATATAAAACTTATCCAAAAGAACCACACATTCTGAAGTAACCATTTCCGGAATCCAAACCCTAGGACAACGTTATCCCCGGGATTTGCGTGTAAAACGTGCATCACATTACTTATGCATAAAAGCATATTGCTTGTTTAAACATTAGTCCTTACCGGACCAATGATGCTGATTTCAGATTTTGGATCTTATACTGACTCGAAGACCGTGAGTGCATAATCTTGCAATCACAAAAGGCAAGTTCACACTTGCTCATGTCCTTTGTTTATTTTCTGTAAAGTATTTTACAAATCCAGTGTTGTTATCACCTGCATTTGAAAAATGTCTAAAAACACTATTTTCGGTAATAATGTGAACTATTGGTTACTGATCCAGGGTGATTAGCTAATCTATTAAATCTGACAGTTGGAATACCACTTCAGAACTATATCACCTAGGACTTAACAACCAATGTCGCCAGTGATTCTTGCGCCGTATATTAAGCGTTGACCATGAGATTTGGAATGGGACAGATAAGTCAGCTGTATCTTCTTCCTCTCGCATGAAGCCGAATGTGCAGGTCGTGGCTGTTATCCTCATAGCGTGCATATTAATTGGTAATTCGTAGAGGATATGCAGCAGATGGGTGGGAACCCTCAACGTCCCACGATAGTTCTGACACCTAACATTTTGTACAAACCATTGCCGTAATTCTTTATGTGGGCATGGTGTACACCAAGGAGGCATACGAGGTCGCGAATGGGGCAGTGATTGGCTTGGATCATCTTCTGGGCCCCACATCATGGAATTGTGGACGGGAATAAGCTGCTCGGTTGTGCAACAAAGAGTTGATATCTCATGGGTAAAGTAACACACCTTTGCAGAGTGTAAAAACTGTAACTTGTTACTCCCTGTTCCGGGAAGGAGCTGCGAACACGGCGGGAAATGAACTCCAAGAAAGTTCTAGTAAACCCATGAAGGCTGACGGACATAGCTTTTCAGAATAAAAGCAACCTTTGAAGAAATATTTATGAAAACTTGCATTGCCTACGACCTACGGTCTGTGGCTATAGTTATACTGCATCAAACACTCCTTTTCTAGTGAATTTGCTAAGTACGCTCGTACTCAAAGTATCTTCTTAACCCTTGCTAGATTCTGAAGCCATTAAGAAGATGTCTACATCAAGTTATGCTCTAGGAATCATCAAAAGCTAAGGCTTTTCAGTGAAGTCAAGGAAGTCAACACATTCATCAACTCAAGTGAAGACGAAGTTATGGATTAGATAGGAGTGTAATCTCTAGCCAAAGAACCTATTTCTGCCATGCGTTGCAATAGCAGCAATGCCAACCTCTTAGTCAGAATACTAGACTTAATAGTATAATCGTTATCATGGTGTTCATTTTTGATCCTTCTCCGTAATAAGTTCTTTCTTTCTCTTTAACCTAGAGTGTTCTCTGGATCTTGTGTAAAGAGTGAGTTGTAACCTTTAGCCATGTATTAGACCCGCTGTGTTTCTGTTGTGCCATTCTGAGGGATGTAATACTAGTGAACGGTGTTTCATTGGTGTTATGTCAACGACTATAGTATACTACATGCAGTGGTATGCTGGGTCACCGCACAGGCACAACCAGCTAAGGCCAGACCTTGGATTTTCACCCTGCAAGATAAGACTGGGAACTCCCCTATGTTGTCTTCCCGCACCAACAGTCGCTGCAACGAGTCCCAGATCACGCAGCCAGATCTACGTCGCCACAAGAACAAAAATCTCCATTGCTACCCTCAAATTTACGCTTTCCTAACATTCTCCGCATCTGACATCACCATGGCTCTAAGCATGGCACTAGGTGGGAACAAACAATAGAGCTTCGCAACACTCCCGTTGAAACCAAACGGCCAGAAAAACAAGGTGCGCGCGACCGAATACCTTCCGATCCAGCAATCTCCAGGCATGATACGCCCATGGGAGTTCGCCGGCGGAGCCTTCCGGAACCAGCCTCTCCAGACCAGATCAAGGAGGGCAGACATCAAGCAGATCTTCATCTTCGTGTGAAAGAAATCAAAGGACTACCACCTTTAATAGATCCGACACAGCGATCCCCACACCGCCGGTCGGTTCCCAACCGCGCCGCAACTGGCCGAGGCCAGAAGCACCGGATCTAGATGGGAATCGAGATCCACGACCAGCCTCCTCCGCCCGATAGGACGATCCGAGGACGGCAATGGCTGCCGCCTGGTCCAGATCGCCGTTCGACCATCGTGCTCGAGAACATTGAAAGAACATGTGTGCCCCCATGTGTGGTTTTGGTAATTAATGACAATGTTTTATGGACTTATGTTTGCATTGAGTTTTAGTTATAGAATTTGTCCATAGACAATGCTTGAACCATATGGTGGCTTCAAGGTTGGAATAAGAATAAAGTGAAGAAGATCAAGTGTTAATCAAGGTTTCTTAAGATGATCTCAAGTGTATCGTTCCATCCTTATGGTGATCATGGATATGTGAAGATATGCCTAAAAGAGAGGCTCTTCCATAGTGGAGTATGGGGAGCATCTTCACCAAGCTAGTGCAATCAAGAAAGGTGCTCCATCCTAAGGTGTGGAATATACAAGGCAAAGGTTTGATTTTGATAGGGTTTCTTTCTAACTAGTCTCGTGGTGTTAGTTGGAGAGACCGGTTTATAGGATAGATAATTGTACTATCAAGAGGGGCTCTCAGGTGAGTAACTTGATCATATCCCTCGGTGAGAGCTCAAACCTTTGCATACTTGGCATCATATTTCTTGGTTCTTGTTTGGTTCTTATCCATGAGAGGATTTAGATATTGTGTCAATCTCTATGACAAGCTTAAGTCCATCGAAAACGGATTTCTTATGCATTCTCTATTGTGTTTTCGATATTGGAGGTTTTACCGGTTTGTCTTTTATAGATAGGTTAAACCTTTCATCATTTGGTTCTATCCTCCATTGCTGGACTATGATGGTTCCCTGCATGATCTTGTAGAGATCGTTACTATCTTCGAAACGAGCCCAAGATCATCAAAATCGGAGTCCGAATGAAAAAGTTATGATGGTTTCAGTTTTGCTGTTCTTGCCAGTTTTCAGGGGGCGGATCATCCGCCCCTATACTGAGGGTCGCGCCGCGAAGTCCTTAGCCATTTTTTTGGTGTGGGGAACCCGGAATATCCGGGAGAGGGGCGGATTATCCGGCCTTGAAGGTCCCAAACGGTCATATTTCGTTGGGGAGGGGTATAATTAGACCCCTTCTTTCTCCTTAGGCCTGTGACTTGCATTCTCTCTCTCCTCCATTGTTTTGACCTTCAAGAGCTTGCAAATACTCTCAATACCTCCCATATTTCTTGAATCTTTTTGGGGTATTTGAAAGGGGAGATCTAGATCTACAACTCCACCAATCCATCTCTCCTCTATGTGAGGGGAACATATTGGGATCTAGATCTTGGGGTTTCTTTTGTGGATTTCCTCGTGTGTTCTTCCTCTCTTATTCTCCCACTAGCTTTTGTAGATTTTGTGGAATTTGGGAGAGAAGGACTTGAGCACTTCCTGTGTTCTTGCCATTGCATTTGGTGCATCGGTTTGAGTTCTCCTCGGAGGATTTGGTGAGTGAAAGTTGAGAAGCTTTTTACTCTTGGGTTCTTGGAACCCTAGACGGTTTGTTGGTGTTGCAGGTTGTGGCCTTGGTGGCGTTTGTTGGGAGCCTCCGATTAAGTTGTGGAGAAGTGCTCCAACCTTGTGAGAGGTTCCGGTTGCCACCGACAAGTGCACCGATAGTGGAAGTGTGGATCGATCCCGTTGGGGTGAGATTCACCGGAGAATAAGGGAGGCCTTTTGTGGCGTAGGTGGTTTGATACCACCCCCTCTCCAACGAGACGTACTCTCTTTATGGGAGGAACTCGGTAATAAATCATCGTCTCCGCGTGCCTCGGTTATCTCTATACCGAGCTATTTACTTATGCACTTTACTTTGTGATAGCTTTTGTGCTTGAATTATTATATCTAGCTATCACATAGTTGCTTGTTTTGCTTAGCATAAGTTGTTGGTGCACATAGGTGAACCGTAGTTTATATAGGTTTTGTGCTTGACAAAGTAAACGGTAGTTTTATTCCGCCTTTGTTAAGCCCATCTCGTAAAAGTTTTAAACCGCCTATTCACCCCCCTCTAGGCGGCATCTGTATCCTTTTCAATTGGTATCAGAGCCCGGTCTCTCATTTTAGGCTTCACCGCCTTGAGAGTAAAGATGTCGGCTAGGGGATTAGTGCACAATGACATGTTCTTATTCGATGGCACAAATTATGATATATGGAAAACTCGTATGCTTATTCATTTTCGGGACATGGACCAAAATTTGGAGCGTATTGTAGATATAGGTTTTTCTCCTCCTATGGATTTCAAAAATCTATCTTGCGAGGATGAGAAAAACTTATATCTCTATGCTCAAGCTTCTAATGTGCTTGTTAATGCTTTGAGCTATGTAGTTACCTCTTCAATCATTCCTTTTTGGAGCGCTCATGAGTTATGGACAAAACTTCAAGATAAATATGTTGTGTCCAATATTGTTGAGGATGATTGTGTTGCTTCCACTTCCGGTCAAGATGAGTTCTCATCTTCTACCACTTCACCAACATGTGATTTTTCACAAGGTAATGATATCGTGAGTGGTGATAGAAATTACAATTTGGATAGTGTGCTTACTATTTATAATCCATCATCTATATCTAGTTGCAATGATCTATCTTTGGACTTTAACACTTCTAGCACTACAAACTTCTTACATGCTTGTGTTAATAGTCCTTGCATATCATGTATAAATGACTTGAATAAATCTCATGATGATATGCTTGTGTTTCTTGTTGCCATGATAAAAATGCTTCTATTTCCTCTAGTGCTTGTGTTGCTAACCATGTAGAGGAAACCGAAGATTCTATGGGCCAAGACAAGGTTTTGAATGAAGCCACAAATGCAATCTCATCTTCACCTTCTTCCGGTACCCACCCATGCCTTATGGCTAGGGATTCAAAGGTAACTCCTACTTTGGAACCCATTACCTCTTGTGATGAGGAGGATGTGGATAATGTGGAATAAGAGCTTGATATTGATGATTTATATGAAAAGGGTGAGATTGTTTATCGTGCCCTTGTTAAGAATAATATTGCTTGCTCTAACTTTGTTGAAATCTTGGACTTTGCTATTAAGAGCAAAGAACATATTGATAAGTTAGAAGCAAAAATTGAGGAGCAAGAAAACATAATTGATGAAAAGTTTGCGCTTGAGCGTGAGTATGCTAATGAAATTGCTCAACTAAAGGACTCCCTTGAAGAAGAACAAGCCACCAAAGAATCTCTTGAGGAGACTTTTACTCTAGAATTATCTAGAGTAAAGGAATACCATGATAGAGAACTTGCGGTGGCAAACTCCTTCGAGATTAAAAATGATGAACTTGAAGTTGCTTATGCTAAACTTGTTGAGGATTTTACGCACCTCGAAAGTGGCTCTCGGGTCATTAAGAGGGAGATCATCAAACTCACCGAGTCGCATGAGCAACTTAAAGCTTCATATTCAAAAGAGCTTGCCAAGTTGCCCTCACCTCTTGCTAATAATGATGATGCTTGTGTTACTAACTCTATTTCTTGTGAAGCATCTATTTTGAAGGAGAATGTTGAGCTAAAGGCTCAACTTGCTTTGCTAACTAGCAACTATGGGAAATTAGAAGAAATTCATGTTAAGCTCTCAAGCTCGCATGAGGATCTTCTACTCTCCCATGGTAGGCTAAAGTTAGCTCATGAGGCCATCGTGTCAAAGGTAACATCTAGTGGGCCTCATGTGGACATTAGCACTATATCTACTCCAAATGTTATATTGCAATGTGCTAGTCCTTGTAATTCATCCTCTCACAACCATGCTATATCTCGTGATGAATTACATTCCGTGCCTTGTTGCTCTAACAATGTAGCATATACTTCCTCTAGTACTTTTGTTGAAACTAACCATGTAGAGGAAATCAAAGAGCTCAAGGATCAAGTCACTTATTTGAAGAATGACTTGAAAAAGGGTCATCAAGGGAAGGCTGCACTCAACAAAATCTTGAGTATGCAAAAATCCCCCAATGACAAGAGTGGGCTTGGATTCAACTCTAATGTCAAGAACAAGTCCACTATCAAGTTGAAGCATAAGGGAAACAAGAAAAATGGCCAAGTTCAAGTAAAGAATCCGGCCAACATTGTTTGCTTCAAGTGCAAGGAAGAAGGGCACCATGTTAGATCTTGCCCATTGAAGAAAAAGCCTCTTAGTGTGAAGAAACAAGGGAAGCGGCCTCAAACCCCACCTCAAGTCATTGACAGGCCTCTTCCTAAGAGGACTAATCGACCTCTTCCTCGAGTTGTGGCTTCACCTAAGAAGAAAGATGGCAAGAGAAGAACTTGCTACATATGCCGTGAGAAGGGACATTTCTTCCTCATGCACTATTGGTATATCCTCATCCAACCCTATCATTATTGATGATGCTTATTCCCTTTGTAAGGATGAGGTTGGCAATGTGTTTGCCAAATTTGTTGGTGCTCAATGTGGGTTCAAGAAAAGAACCATTTGGGTTGCCAAGCCTATTGTGACTAACTTCTTAGGACCCAACTCCGTTGGGTACCAACAAGCCGAAACTTGATCAATAGGTGTGTTGTGGAGGGCATTGGAGACTTAGCTACATTATGAATAATTGAGGGATCTTCATCAATTATTATTGTCAAGCCAAACCATTTGGATTATCATGATTCTATTATATATCAATGTTCCTCCTTGCGGTAACATATGCTAAACTCTTTACATTGAAAGTTACTCGCCCCCTTGTGCATGTGTTGGTTTTGTATCTTCCATGCTCTTGTACATGTTGTGATTTCCATTTAATTATCTTGAGGAATCAAGCATATTTTTGTGTATGATTAGGTGGCACACCATGTATGTGTGTTTCTTATGCTTGAGCCTTTCTTGGTTATATTTGGTATCTTATTTGGCTCTTGTGAGAGATTAATGGACTATCCCATTTTGGGGGAGTGTTATGCTTGGGCATTCCACAATCCTAAAAATGTGTGTACATGAGAAATTTAAGTTCTATAATGTCCATTAATTATATCTATTTGGATCCGTTGCCTCGTGTTGGTTTTATGGTAGTATCACATTATGGGGGAGTCATATGCTTAGTGCATATTACAATCCAAAAAAATGTGAATATTCGAGGTTGTGTCACTTAGAATTGATATGGATAATTATCTAGCGCCTATGTGACACATTTGCTCATACAAGTTCCAATTTGCTTGAATGCATTTATTGATCATATTTTGGATCTTGTATATGAGAGTGTTTCTTGGTATGTGTTTCCTCATATTTAGGTCTCTATATCATCATGGAAACCATTTGCTTCAAGTTAATCTAATCACTAGTGATTGTGTGACTATTGGAAGCTACCAAGAATCTTGTTCGAAGTATCATGCTTAATTCTTATATTTTGTTATATGCTTCTTGTTGTGACTATGATCTTGGATATCCATGCAAGCTACCTTGGGAAAATTATTCCCAATATTTCTTGTCCTTGGACAATGAGTACTCAATTTATGGTAGAATTTATTGATCATATCCACTTTGGCCTTTGTTTAATTTTATCCTATCTTGGGCTAAGAAAATGTTTTGTGTTGTCTCTGAAGCCTTCCTTGCTTCTTTTGGATCTTCTTATTTTATTGATATCCTCTTGTGTTTTTCTTATTGTAGGTAGTAGTGATGATCCCATTTGTGTGCATTTTGCATTCAAAAGAAAATTCTATATAATGTACTACTTATGGGTGAGCTCTCCTATATTATCTAGAACAATATTTTTATGCTTCCTTGTTTGATCCATATCGGGTTTTATGTGCTTGGAAGTTTGATCTTTTCATTTTGGTATTTTGTGCCATCATGAAAAGTTTGGAGAGTTTGGTTTACTTGTTGTAACCTTACTCTTTTTGGGAGTTGGTTTTGTCCTTTTATGTGATTTATTGTATATCTTCCTTGTGTGTGTGCTTGTTTTGTTATGGGCATATGTATTTGTGATGTTATCCATTTAGAAACATACACACATATGTGAAGATAATTTTAGTTGGTTTTTAATCCTTGGAGACCACCTTTCTATTCCTTTTGATTCTTTGGTGGCTTCCAAATTTAATTGCCTATGGGTGCTTGTTCCTATTGTTTGCATCTTTGGGCACTCATATTTGTTCTCTCATGCCTTGTATTGTTCAATGAACTTGGATGAGTGAGGATTCCATGATTGTGCACCTTGTTCCCAAATGCAATTATCATAATTGGTGCATTATCTTTGGGGAGCTCATCTAATTCATTTAATAATGCTCATTTATCTTCTGTCTCATTCATTGTGCCTTAAATGTTTATGGGGGAGTGAGGATTCCATATTTGTGCATTTTTGTATTGAAATACACCGATTTTAAAGTATGCGCAAATCTTGGGGAGCTTCTCAATTTTATTTAAACATTTATTTGATCTTTCATGTGTTGTGTTTTAAATTCTTATGGGGGAACAAGGATTCCATATTTGTGCATTATGTATTCCAATGCATTTATTTTAAAATTGTGCACAAATATTGGAGAGCTTCTCCATTTGTTATTTAAAACACTCTTTTGATCATATCATAATAGCTTGTAGTTTCCATTTGGACTCATTTGTTGTTTTCAAATTGGTTTATCGGATCTTGTGATTGCTTGCGTCTTTTATTTTATTCCTTTGGCAATCTTCGGATCCTCGATATAGTTCTACTCCCTCCCAAGTATTCATCATTGTATATGTGCGAAGACACACCTTTGGAGGAATTATTACTATATTGGTTCTAGAACTATTCACCCATTTTGGCAATCGATGCCAATGGGGGAGATGTTTTGGAGGGTTTAAGGGAAGTTTGTTCTTAAGCATTTGCCTCTCATGCTCTTGCATCTTTGTTGTTGCTTTGCATGTAGAATATATAGAGGAAACTCCACCAACGGTAATGGTTCATCACACACGCATATATTGTGGGGGAGCTTGCTCTATATATTATGGGCGTACCAACATCACATACTTGTGTAGTACTCCCTCCGTTTAGAAATATAATATGTTTTAGATTTGTGAATGAGATGTATCTAGACACCTTTTAGTGTCTAGATTCGTTTGAACCTATACACTAAAACGTGTCTAGATACATCTCCTTCACAAACCTAAAACATCTTATATTTCTAAACGGAGGGAGTATTTGATGTTGGCGCAACCATTTTTTTCGTTAAGTTGATTATATAAACCCTCTCAAAGGATTGTCATCAATTACCAAAATGGGGGAGATTGAAAGAACATGTGTGCCCCCATGTGTGGTTTTGGTAATTAATGATAATGTTTTATGGACTTATGTTTGCATTGAGTTTTACTTGTAGAATTTGTCCATAGACAATGCTTGAACCATATGGTGGCTTCAAGGTTGGAATAAGAATAAAGTGAAGAAGATCAAGTGTTGATCAAGGTTTCTTAAGATGATCTCAAGTGTATCGTGCCATCCTTATGGTGATCATGGATATGTGAAGATATGCCTAAAAGAGAGGCTCTTCCATAGTGGAGTATGGGGAGCATCTTCACCAAGCTAGTGCAATCAAGAAAGGTGCTCCATCCTAAGGTGTGGAATATACAAGGCAAAGGTTTGATTTTGATAGGGTTTCTTTCTAACTGGTCTCGTGGTGTTAGTTGGAGAAACCGGTTTATAGGATAGATAACCGTACTATCAAGAGGGGCCTCAAGTGAGTAACTTGATCATATCCCTCGGTGAGAGCTCAAACCTTTGCATACTTTGCATCATATTTCTTGGTTCTTGTTTGGTTCTTATCAATGAGAGGATTTAGATATTGTGTCAATCTCTATGACAAGCTTAAGTCCATCGAAAACGGATTTCTTATGCATTCTCTATTGTGTTTTCAATATTGGAGGTTTTACCGGTTTGTCTTTTATAGATAGGTTAAACCTTTCATCATTTGGTTATATCCTCCATTGATGGACTATGATGGTTCCCTGCATGATCTTGTAGAGATCGTTACTATCTTCGAAACGAGCCCAAGATCATCAAAATCGGAGTCCGAATGAAAAAGTTATGATGGTTTCAGTTTTGCTGTTCCTGCCAGTTTTCAGGGGGGCGGATTATCCGCCCCAAAAATCCGCCCCTATACTGAGGGTCGCGCCGCGAAGTCCTTAGCCATTTTTTTGGTGCGGGGAACCCGGAATATCCGGGGGAGGGGCGGATTATCCGGCCTGGAAGGTCCCAAACGGTAATATTTCGTTGGGGAGGGGTATAATTAGACCCCTTCTTTCTCCTTAGGCCTGTGACTTGCATTCTCTCTCCTCCATTGTTTTGACCTTCAAGAGCTTGCAAATACTCTGAATCCCTCCCATATTTCTTGAATCTTTTTGGGGGATTTGAAAGGGGAGATCTAGATCTACAACTCCACCAATCCATCTCTCCTCTATGTGAGGGGAACATATTGGGATCTAGATCTTGGGGTTTCTTTTGTGGATTTCCTCGTGTGTTCTTCCTCTCTTATTCTCCCACTAGCTTTTGTAGATTTTGTGGAATTTTGGAGAGAAGGACTTGAGCACTTCCTGTGTTCTTGCCATTGCATTTGGTGCATCGGTTTGAGTTCTCCTCGGAGGATTTGGTGAGTGAAAGTTGAGAAGCTTTTTACTCTTGGGTTCTTGGAACCCTAGACAGTTTGTTGGTGTTGCAGGTTGTGGCCTTGGTGGCGTTTGTTGGGAGCCTCCGATTAAGTTGTGGAGAAGTTCCCCAACCTTGTGAGAGGTTCCGGTTGCCACCGACAAGTGCACCGATAGTGGAAGTGTGGATCGATCCCGTTGGGGTGAGATTCACCAGAGAATAAGGGAGGCCTTTTGTGGCGTAGGTGGTTTGATACCACCCCCTCTCCAACGAGACGTACTCTCTTTATGGGAGGAACTCGGTAATAAATCATCGTCTCCGCGTGCCTCGGTTATCTCTATACCGAGCTATTTACTTATGCACTTTACTTTGTGATAGCCTTCGTGCTTGAATTATTATATCTAGCTATCACATAGTTGCTTGTTTTGCTTAGCATAAGTTGTTGGTGCACATAGGTGAACCGTAGTTTATATAGGTTTTGTGCTTGACAAAGTAAACGCTAGTTTTATTCCGCCTTTGTTAAGCCCATCTCGTAAAAGTTTTAAACAGCCTATTCACCCCCCTCTAGGCGGCATCTGTATCCTTTTCACACATCCGCTGGTGTCGCCCCAGCAGCCCGTCGAAGTCCTCGTCACCCCCTCTCCTAGTGCCTTCGGCACCAGGGGCCGCCGCCACCGCGGCCTCGCTGGAGGCAGCGGTGGAAGGGAGACAAGAGATGGAGGGAGAACTTGGGTGGCGGCGACAGGAGCCCCCCGACGGTGCCCTGGGGCGTGCCACGAGAGTGAAGGGATATCGGGAGGCTGGCATCAACCTGAAGCATACACCAAAAAAGGGTTAAAAGGGAATGTATCTTACCATAGGATTCAAGTATGCATGACACTTAGGGTTGCAAGCAGGGCGGCTAAGCGGGCAACTGATTTAGTTTGAGCTCATGTTATCTAGTATAAATTATAGACCCATTTTAATAGTACAATTTGTACTAACTGCCATATTTTGTGGGCCTAAGCGGGCCCCACATCTGCAACCCTAATGACACTCCAATCCTATATCTTTCTAAGAGAATCTCCACTCGTTGGGCGAACCCAGGCCGAAAACCGACCCTTTTTCGGCCGGACAGAACTAGTTTTCGGCCTGGGTACGCCCAGTTTCCACTCGCGTACCCAGACCGAGTTCCCAAGTTCGGCTAAAATTTGTTAAAGATGGGCGAATTTCATTAAGTTGGGCGAATATAGGCGGATTACATCAAATTTAAACTAAACTACTACATAATAAACTTTAAAAAAGGCCGCCGCCGGTGCCTTCGCCGTTCTACATGCCGAAGTTGCTGTAGAACGTCGTGTAGCCGGGGTCGGCGTGGCCGCTATCCTCACCGCTGTCGTTGTCGTCGTTGCTCGGCGGCTGGTTCTGGCGGGAGCTCCCCTGGCCTGGGTCGCCGAACCTCCACGGTTGGTAGGATGGGCCTTCATCCTCGTCGTCGCCGAGGACGTAGAGCGGGACGCCCTGGTAGGCGAGCTCGCGCGCGGACAATGCCCGTCACCGGGCCGCCTGCTCCTCGGCCTGCTGCTGCAGGGCGAGGATGCGCTGCCGCTCCGTTTTCTCCTAGTCCTTCCTAGACCCTTCCAAGATGTCCGGTGAGGAGGGCTCCACCGGCGGCGGCTGCGACGCCGTGTCGCGGAGCGACTCCTCCAACGCCATCCTCAAAGCGCCGTCTTCGGGCGGCGCCGAGTCTTCAGTCTTGGGGCGGCGAAGACGCAGATGGTCGGTTGGCGACGCCGTCGCCCGTGGCTCGCCGATGACGATGCCACGCGAGCATGTCCGCGGCGGCGAGCGCACAGGCAAGTCCGCCTCGCGCTTGACTGCGCGCAGCCCCGGCGAAGGCGCTGTCGGCGTGAGCAGCGGTGCCGAGCCGGAGGAGTGGGATGCCGAGGCGAAGGAGGACGAGCTCATGCTGGCCATCCTCCTCGGCATCCAGTTCGGCGGAGCACGCCGGCCCGACCTGGCCGCCGGCGTCGGTGTGCGCGAAAAGCCGAGCCGCGATTCCCGCGGTTGATGTGCTCCATCACCGCCGCGAGCGTTCGGCCTAGCGCGCTCCACCAACGCCGGCGGCCAGCCGAGTTGTTGCGCTTCGGCGGCGACTCGTTCGGCGGCCCCTCGTGGCGGGCGAGCTCCTGTTCGCGGCGGTCCGCGAAGAACTGCTCCCAGTACAGGAGGTTGTCGGCGCTCTCGGTGTTGGAGGGGTCATCCATGGCGCCGATGTACTCTTGGATGTCGTACGACAGCTCCTCCGGCGTCGGCGCCGACGGGATAGGGATACCGCCGGCGCTTAGCTTCCACCCCGGAGGCATCCGCGTGTCCGGCGGCGCCATATAGCCGGTGTCGTAGAGCAGGCGCGTCTCCCAAGCCTGGAGGGTGCGCCGACCAAAGCCGTTCGCAGCCGCGCCGTCGCCGGGGTACCGCTCGGCCATGGCTGGGAAGGGAAGCTGTGAGAGAGGGTTCGCCGGAGTTCGGGCTTTGTGGGCTGGGGAGCCGTGAGAGAGTGTGAAGATCTCCGGAGAGGGGTACGTCTTATAAAAGGCCGAGGTGGGCGGCGAGGGCGGGAAAAGGGGAAACGACGGGAAGTTAGTGTCCGCCGGTCCGTCGCGGGAGCCGAGGCGACGGCGGTGGCGCCGTAATTCGGCGACGCGTGGCCGACGCGCGGGCAGTTAATGTCCGGCGGTCGCCGCGTGGTTCCGAGGATAATGACGACTCGGATTCCGTCGCTGACTCGGCGGATCCACGCGCCGTTTTTTTTTCCCGTCGAGTTCGCTGCGTCCGGCGTTCCTAGGGCGTACCCGGAAAACCTGGGTTCGGCCTGGGTAGTCCGGACCAAAATTGGCCTAAATCTGGCCGAAAACAGGTTCCTGAATACACGACTGGACCAATTTTCGGCGTTCGGACCGAATTTCGGCGTCGGGATCGACGTCCTGGGTAGACGAGTGAAGATGATCTAATTCTTATATTTTTTCTATCGTATGAATCAAAGGAGCCCTTAGTTAGCGATATTGGTTGATCTTGAGATTCACTTCAAATAAAAGGCAACAACAGAAAAGTGGCAGATCGTGCGTGACGGAAAAATTCCTGTGTTTTCCTCTCTGTCTCGCGCGCGCGAGCGCGTGTTTTTTTCCATCTCTCCAGCCAACGCACTACTAGTTTGCGAAGAGTCAGCTTTGATCTGTCCTCCACATCAACAGTATATAATCCTACGTGGCATGACGAATGTGTTGGACGTCACGTCTTTGTACATGCCGTCGTACCCTTTGCTGCAGGTGAATCATAAATTCATACTCCACCCCTTTTTACACCACGAATTGAAAAGATCTTTGGGAAAGTTTCCCCCTTTTCAGGATATATAAGAGTATCTCCACTCGTTGGACGTAATCAGGCCGAAATCCGGACCAAACTTTGGCCGGACGGCGCAAGTTTTCGGTCTGAATACGTCCAGTTTCCCACTCGCGTACCCAGGTCGA
Organism: Avena sativa; assembly: GCA_916181665.1. NCBI lineage: Eukaryota > Viridiplantae > Streptophyta > Magnoliopsida > Poales > Poaceae > Avena > Avena sativa. Next base: position 357,797,872 of record OV702295.1, read on the forward strand.
GTTCCCAAGTTCGGATAAATTTACTTAAACTCGGCGAAATATAGACGAATATAGGCGGAATTTCATTAAAGTAGGCAAGGGGGCACATAGTACATCGGAATTTATAACTAGAAAAGGCCGCCGCCGTGGTCGACGCCGGACGCCGCAACTACAGGCCGAGGCGGGGGTTGTTGCTGGCCTCGATGTGCGCCATGACTCCGGCCAGAGTCCGCCCTGGAACGCTCCACCAGCGGCGGCGGTAAGCCATGTTGTTACGCGGCGGCGGCGGCGAGCCCGGTGGTCCGTCGTGTCAGGCGAGTTCCTCGAGGCGTCTGTCGGCAAAAAACTGCCTCCAGAAGACCAGGTTGTCTTGATCCTCGGCGAGATCTGGGCCTTGCATGGTGGCGATAGCGGCCTGGATCTCTCCGGCGAGTTCTGGGTCTTGCATGGCGGCGATAGCCGCCTGGATCTCTCCGGCGAGGTCCTCTCCGTCCGGCACCGGCGGAACGGGGATCCCGCCGGCGCTGAGTTTCCAGCCTAGGGGGAGACGAGTGTCCGGCGGGGCCGTATAGCTCGCCTCCCGGAGCAGCCGGGCTTCCCAAGGCGACAACGTGCGTCGGCCCGCGACCATAGTTCGCCGGAGCTGAGGAGGAAGAAAGGTGTGGACGTCTGAAGTTCGCCGGAGTTGTGGTGGTGTGAGAAACTGTGAAGAGAGGCGGCGAGATGTACGGCTCTTATAGACCGAAAGAATGGCGGGAGGGGTGTAGCGGCGAGGACGGGAAAAAGAAAACGGCGGGAAGGATGGCGGCGAGTCGGCTTCTGTCGCTGACAAGCTGGTCCACTCGCCGTATTCGCTTCATCCGGCGTCCCCAGGGCGTACCCGGGATCCTGGGTTCGGGCTGGGTAGTCCGGACCAAAGTTGGCCCAAATCTGGTCGAAAAAAGGTCCCTGGGTACATGACTAGGCCAATTTTCGGCGTATGGACCAAAATTCAGCGTCCGAATCGGCCTCCTGGGTAGACGAGTGGAGATGCTCTAAATATTCGGTAATTGACGTGTTCAGTTAGTAGCAAGTGGTAATGGGTTATAGCTTCTCTTTAACTGCGATTCGGAATGTATAGAGAATATTCTCTTTCGCCTGTAATTGCTGGCAGAAAGTAAGTGGACACTTCCTAGATAAAAGGAAAAAAAAACTGATAGCATTCCGGAATTCTCATACTCATAAATCTTCGACGATAAATGATGCGCTCGAACTAGTCATTAGATCCCACTAAAGTGACTAGCTAGCAAGAGGGGCGTTTTGGCATCCAGAAGCATATTTTCCCTTAAAAGAAGAATTTTAAACACTATTTTTAAAATTATGGAAAAAATCATACATTCACCTTGACATGATATATGTTTACGGAAACCTACCTTTTTTTTTGGCTGGTGTAAAAAAGACAAATTTTGGTGCTGAAAAAAGCTCTCCACAAGACATTTTCTTGTCTTTTTACACAAGCTATACAAAATTTTAGTTTTGTGAAATTTTACATGTGTAAATAGAATATGGAGATGTTCGCGGAGAATTTTATTTCAATATTTTTATTAACTCGAAATATAGTAGTACTTTTGGGTAAAGGGAGCATATGCTCCGAGCTAGCAATGCAGTTTTAGACCTCACCTTATGGCACCTAAGATTGCAAAGCCGCACCTGATCTGCCCTAATTCATAGACAAAATTTATTAATCTATTTTATTTAAATTAAACAAAATTGATATAGTTTAAACAAATTTTGTTTTCGCGGGTCTATGCGGGTTGCCGTGATGGCTCACAGTCAAGCAGATCAGCAGCTTGCTTTTGAGGGGGGTGGCACGGCCGTACTGGCAGTAGTACTTCAGACTATCAGCGTGACACCCCCGAGGGGGCAGAAACGGACGCACCCGCTCTAGCTGGAGCTGGAGCTGGAAGCCGGAGGCCTCGAGTCCAACAGGTCCAGCCTGCACAAGCGACAAGTGGCGCCCTATAAATAGCCAGCCAGCCCCCACACACCCCACGAGACACTCAAGAACCCCATCCCGTCTCAAGAATTAAGCAGTACTAGCTCTTTCCGTCAGGCTGATCATCAGAAAAAGTAAACCTCTTCCTGGCTCGGGAGTGGGAGGAGGTGCCTTCCCTTTTCTCTATTTCTTTTTTTCATTCCGACGATCTGGTTTCGGTTCCTCACCGGATTTCCTTTCCGTTGCGATTTCGTAGTACGGCCCTGTTGGATTGTGCAGCGGATACACTGGACAGGGCGTGCAATTTTTTTTTTGATCGGAAGTTGGTTGTTGTTATATATTTGGGGGAAACGGGAACGACCGTCCTTTCTTGAAATCTCGGTGATTAGGTCTCGGCGCTCGCGTTAGGATTTACATCGATCGTCTTGCCGCGGCGAGTCCTACTCGGCGGATTGGAGGCGAGATCGAGTCGTCTCGTCTCCCGCTGGGGTTTTGATCTGTGGCTGCTGTTGCAGGGAGGAAGGAACGAGAAGGGGGGGAGAAAGAGGGTTTCTTTTTGGTAGGGGGTTGGAGATGGCGCGCAATGCGGCGGACAAGGCGACGTCCATCGACGCGCAGCTGCGGCTGCTGGCGCCCAAGAAGCTCTCCGACGACGACAAGCTGGTGGAGTACGACGCGCTCCTCCTCGACCGCTTCCTCGACATCCTCCAGGACCTCCAGGGAGAGGACATCAGGGAGAGGGTAAGTAAATGCTCTCTCGATTCATCCGTGCAATCTTGCTTCTTGTCAGTTACCCTGTCGATTTAGGTGGGTTGATTAATTACCATGACCGTTTCTTGAAACGGTTAGTATGTGCTGCATTGCACGGTATGCGCAATTAAACAAGCTAAAGAGAGTGCTAATTAATTTGGGCTGTGTGGGTTTCATTGATCCTGTTCTTAATGTTTGTGTCCTAAAGTTGCCAATGTTGCAGTTACAAAACGTAGTGCCAAGTCCTTCAACACTGGGGATCTACAATTTAGCTATCCAGTACCATACTCCTGGACTAGTATTCTCTTCACAGAGTTTGTGTTTTAGCCTTTCTAGTACATTGCCATTATGCTCAAAAGTTAGGTGTATGTCACGACGTATGTGTGTCATAGTTCTATAGTTGGAATTTGGTTTATCGTTGGATGAACTGCATTGCTGATATTGATCCCAAGAAAAAAACGGTAGGTACAACTAGTCCGTGAATAGCCAACCATCGCTGTAAAAATAGGATAGGTTCGATCTATGGTCATTGAGGGCCTCCTAAAAGGATCTACTAAATTCATCGAGTTGTTCTAAAGAAGCTTGTGCCGTAACTTATTGTAGAAACATGTCTTTTTGTTTTACACAACACCTCTTTATATGTCTTTTTAGAACTACCCAAAATATTTGGATCTGGCAAGTGTCTATAGGATTACTAGTTTCATAAAAAGTCATTATATTTCAAATTAATTTTATTGAACAGTAACTAGAGAAAGTAATGGTCAAAGGTAGTACATTATTTACTGGAGACTGTCTATGTCCAAAACGACAAACAGAAGAGCACGGAGGTGTAGTATCAAATTTTTTTCTCACTGATTAGAGTTACTTTGTGGCTATGATGCGTTGCATCTTTCTAACAAGTGACATTATTTCGAACTTCTGCGTGCAGTATGTTGATGTATGATGTTCTACATTATTGTGCCAACAGGGATCGCTGCACAGTTAGACACTGCTATAAGCCTGTAACCTTATAGCGCAATATTTTACTTTTCTCTTCGAGTATTTTGAACATCCCTTAGCTTTATGTGATATCAGGCTGAAAGTTTGATGGCTGGCTTGATGTTTGTCAATCACTTTCTTGTGGATGGCTCGATGTCTATCAGTCACTTTTATTGCTATCTGTAGTTCAGTTCAGTTGGGGTCTAGTGGTGTCTGCACTTAGTTTTCTTTCTTTCCTTTGAATGGTGTATAAATTTCAAGTCCAGAATACCTGCTAGCTTGGCGTCTTTATTTGCTTATTGCTGTTTTCCCTAATTTATGACAAAGCATATAACTCACCAAACATTTTCCAATTTAGACCACCATCGGCACTGTGCCAACTTTTGGAATGCTACGAAGTTTCTTTTACTTACTAAAACATCCTAAATTAGTTTGTACTTATGCTGGTGGATGCAGGTCCAAGAATGCTATGAGTTAGCTGCTGACTATGAAAATAAGCTTGACCCTAAGAAGCTAGACGAGATTGGGAATCTGCTAGCCCGCTTGGATCCTGGAGACTCCATTGTGATAGCCAAGTCATTATCGCACATGCTTATCCTGGCAAACTTGGCTGAGGAGGTCCAGATTGCGTACCGCAGGAAGATTAAACTGAAGAAAGGTGATTTTGCTGACGAAAATTCTGCCATGACTGAATCAGACATAGAGGAGACCTTAAAAAGGCTTGTTGTTCAGCTCAAGAAGTCTCCACTGGAAGTATTTGATGCGCTCAAGAATCAAACTGTCGACCTGGTATTGACAGCACATCCAACTCAGTCAGTTAGGAGATCATTGCTCCAAAAACATGGCAGGTTAGTTTTTATATTTCTAAATCCTTGGAAATACTGAGATTAGATTTGTGAAATAAATTTTGAATCGTTGCTCGTTTCATCACTGCAACCTTGCAGGGTTTTCAATATAATATGTGTGCGCGGTGCCACAGAAATATAAGATACTAATATGCATGTATATGGTAGTATAAGATTTTCACTTCTGTTTGCAGGATAAGGACTGTTTAACCAAACTTTATGCAAAAGACATAACTCCAGATGAGAAGCAGGAACTTGATGAGGCGCTTCAGAGAGAGGTAATATTTATGGACTTGCGTAGGCACGTCGCAACCCTGGTGACTTTCACTTATCAGTTAGATTTTGATTTCCATTAAATAATACGTGAACATGACTCTGATTTCATATATTATTTGTTATCTGCAGATTCAAGCTGCCTTTAGAACTGATGAAATCCGACGAGCACCACCTACTCCACAGGACGAAATGCGTGCTGGAATGAGTTACTTTCATGAGACAATATGGAAGGGTGTACCCAAGTTCTTGCGGAGGGTAGATACTGCTCTTAAGAACATCGGCATAAATGAGCGAGTGCCTTATAATGCCCCTCTTATTCAGTTCTCTTCTTGGATGGGTGGAGATCGTGATGGTATATACTCTTATATCCTCTCTGCAAGATATTGCTTTTGTTTTGCAAATATCGTTCTAACATTGATGTGGATGGCAGGGAATCCAAGAGTCACACCAGATGTTACAAGGGATGTATGCCTGTTAGCTAGAATGATGGCTGCTAACCTGTACTATGCACAGATAGAAGATCTAATGTTTGAGGTAAAACCTAAAAATACTACTCAATGCAGTGATGTATTGGTGTGTTTCGTTCTCAGAGGATGCTTTTTTTTGTTACCTGCAGTTATCTATGTGGCGCTGCAGTGACGAACTACGTGTAAAAGCTGACCAGTTACACCGTTCCTCAAAGAAAGACACGACAAAACACTATATAGGTACTTATTTGATATTCTACAATGATAAAAATAAATATGCGCACCCTTTGTCACTTCTGTTAGAAGCAGTCTTGATTATCGTTCATCATCAAGTGTTTGATCGAAGTAGTTAATAGCCACAAAATTTAGCACATTTTATGCATATTAGTATATTACCATTAGTTATCAGTGTGAATTCTCATATAAGTAGGATAGTTTTGCACCATTTGTGTCAGAACCTGGATAGGAATAGAGTACCATAGAAATGTGATCCATGCTCAATTAATATAAGAGTTAAGGTAGAACTTATGTAGAGCCTGCTGCATAAATATTGGTTCCAACAATTTCTGTATTAGTTTTATTGTGTAGCTTTCTTTGCCCTTCCTGTGACTTCGATGAATTAGGTGAACCCAAGTGCGCGCTAACATGCTTGTCTTGAATGCAGAGTTCTGGAAGCAAGTTCCTCCAAGTGAACCCTATCGTGTAATATTGAGTGATGTAAGAGATAAATTGTACAATACACGTGAGCGATCACGCCATTTATTAACCAGTGGGTTTTCTGAAATTCCCGATGAAGCAATCTTCACTGATGTTGAGCAGGTATCTAAAACTGAAGTGCGGGTTATTTCAATATGTGAGGCTAAAATACATGTGTTTTCTTACTAGCTTATACTTTCAACACCGTAAGCTAGCTTATACATGTGTTTTCTTACTAGCTTATACTTTCAACACCGTAAATATATTGGAGGTCAAACTTCTCCATGATATGTACTACCATAGACCATAGCTGTTTCATATACTCCTATCTAATATCAGTCGTTTTTTTTCTTCTTTTGCAGTTCTTGGAACCTCTTGAGCTCTGTTACAGATCCCTATGTGCATGTGGTGATCACACTGTTGCAGATGGCAGCCTTCTTGATTTCCTACGGCAAGTATCAACATTTGGACTATCCCTTGTCAGACTAGATATCAGGCAAGAATCTGAAAGACACACTGATGTTATGGATGCCATAACTAATTACCTTGGAGTCGGATCATATCGTGAATGGTCAGAGGAGAAACGCCAAGAATGGCTACTGTCTGAACTCAATGGAAAGAGGCCGTTATTTGGTCCCGATCTTCCAAAGACGAATGAAATTGCTGAGGTTTTAGATACTTTTCATGTGCTAGCTGAACTTCCCTCTGATAGCTTTGGTGCGTACGTAATATCCATGGCAACAGCTCCCTCTGATGTTCTAGCAGTTGAGCTTCTGCAGCGTGAATGCCATGTGAAAAAGCCACTGAGAGTTGTGCCATTGTTTGAAAAACTAGCCGATCTTGAAGCTGCACCAGCAGCTCTAGCCCGGCTCTTCTCCGTTGAGTGGTACAGAAATAGAATCAATGGAAAGCAAGAAGTAATGATTGGGTATTCCGATTCTGGGAAGGATGCTGGCCGTTTCTCTGCTGGTTGGCAGCTGTACAAAGCTCAAGAGGACCTTATTAAGGTTGCTAAGGCATTTGGGGTTAAGTTGACTATGTTTCATGGACGAGGAGGTACTGTTGGAAGAGGAGGCGGTCCTACCCATCTTGCTATACTGTCACAACCTCCAGAGACTATCCATGGATCGCTTCGGGTAACTGTCCAAGGTGAAGTCATCGAGCAGTCCTTTGGAGAGGAGCATTTGTGCTTTAGAACGCTTCAACGCTTTACGGCTGCTACTCTTGAACATGGTATGCATCCGCCAATCTCACCAAAGCCAGAGTGGCGTGCTCTCATGGATGAAATGGCTGTTGTTGCCACAGAGGAATACCGTTCCATTGTCTTCCAAGAACCACGATTTGTTGAGTATTTCCGCCTTGTAAGTCTCCACACTTATTTTGTATTCCTTTTTAGATGCCTTCCTTTTACTTTGTTGTTTGCTTCGTAATGTTCTACAATATATATTCTTTAATAAAGCACCATAGCTTCTATGTAGAAGCACAAAGTTTCACTTGCAAATTGGGAACTCAGCTAGCTACTAGAAAAGTTCAGCTATATATACTATTCCAATGAACTTATTTCTTATGTCTTGCATTACCATCATTTTCTAATTTTTAATGCCTTGTATTGCCATCATTCACTACAAAAACTAAGAATAGAAAGTGTTCCTATCCTTCAAATTTCTGATGCTAATTGTAGTTCTACTAGTGATCTGCATAAAGTGACGACCCTGTTTTTCGCACTTTCTCTGTTATAAATAGGCAACACCAGAGCTGGAATATGGTAGGATGAACATCGGAAGCAGGCCATCAAAACGGAAGCCAAGCGGAGGAATCGAATCGCTGCGTGCGATTCCTTGGATATTTGCTTGGACACAGACCAGGTTCCACCTTCCCGTGTGGCTTGGCTTTGGTGCGGCATTCAAGCATGTCTTGAAAAAGGACATACGCAATCTTCAGACCCTCCAGCAGATGTACAACGAGTGGCCGTTTTTCAGGGTCACAATAGACCTGGTCGAGATGGTGTTCGCCAAGGGTGATCCGGGTATAGCGGCTATGTACGACAAGCTGCTGGTTTCTGATGATCTGTGGCCGTTTGGGGAGCGTCTTAGAGCAAACTACGAGGAGACAAAGGAGCTTCTTCTACAGGTGATTCTCTAACACAATTGAATTTTGATTTTGTTGTGTCCTCCAACCATGGTTTTTACCAGACCTGAACATTGCGACTAAACGTTTAGCTAGTCCCGATCATTGAATTTTCACTAGTATTATCTTCTCCCTGACTGCAATGTGAGTGTAAAATCCAGGTTGCTGGGCACAAGGACCTCCTGGAGGGCGACCCTTACCTGAGGCAGAGACTGCACATCCGTGACTCGTACATCACGGCGCTGAACGTCTGCCAGGCCTACACGCTGAAGCGCATCAGGGACCCCAACTTCCACTCAAACCCGGGGCCTCATCTGTCCAAGGAGATCATGGAGTCGGGGAAGTCGGCCGCGGAGCTGGTGAAGCTCAACACGACGAGCGAGTACGCCCCGGGGCTGGAGGACACCCTCATCCTTACCATGAAGGGCATCGCTGCCGGCATGCAGAACACCGGCTGAGGTGCAGGCCCGGTACTGTTTGTTTATGACGCTCTTGGTGCATCGTCGTATTTTATGGTTAGTTAACCCAGGTCGACATTGGCTGCTTGGCGTGGTGAAATGTGAGTTGCTATGTCGAACTCATCTTCTTTGTTAATATCGTAGTAGAACTAGCCAATTGGAGCGGGAAGGATGCCATAATTAAGCTGGACCGACGTTTACACATATGTTCCTGCACTGCCGACGCAGTATTATTGCTTGATCACCCACCGCCCATTCGGGCCTCCTCTGCTCGGTCGTAGGAGTAAATTCTACGGATCGGAGGAAACCGCGCTCATTGTTTTAATCGTTTATTATAGAACGACTTGTAGCCGTATCGCTCCCTGAACTGGAAACATGACCCCATTATTTTCCAATGTTTCCGCGAATTTATTCACACTGCCCCGTCCGTCCTTGCAGGCTACAGCATTTTGGGGGTCCGGAAATCTCGTGCTTCCTATCATAAAAACTCATGCCCCCCCTATGTTTTCTTCCAACAAATAAATAAATAAATAAAAGACCGTTAATTTTAAAGACGAGAGACCGCTCTTTTGGATCGACTGGCACACATACAGGTATAATTGATCCCAACCGGTAGTGAAACCACAAATGGAAGAGTTACCTTTCATTCCCGTTCTCAGGCAAGGGATCCCCACATTGGGTGGGGTGCCCACGAATTGATGGCCGTGCGTCTTACGGCGGGAGCCAGGAGGAGGGCTGGAGGGGGTAGTTGCCAAGCAGCTAGAAACCCTGTGAACTGCGTGGCGAGGAGGCCAGATCAATATTTGACTGTGTGCTCCCCTCTGCGACTGACGAGACTCACAGGCACACGCGGTACACATCTCCCAGGACCAGCAGCGACGCCGGTCTTGCCTCGTCACTCCGGTCCTCCAAGAGATCGTCCATTCATTCATTGCTGCCGATACGCCCACGTTTCTCTTAGCCCGCAACATCGGAACAGACGGTTCTTTTTTTTCGATCAACTACCGCTGAACTGAGTAAGTAGTTTCAAGCAACTCAAATGGGAAGCAACGAGACAGGCCTAGGTCGATTTGAGTTGGGCAACGGAGCTTTCTGCCTCGAAACGGACGGCCCTCTCTTCTTCGTCAGCTACAGAAAGCACCTTTGCCAACACCTAATAATGGTGGCAATACACTGTACGTCCGGGGTGGTTTTAAGAGTGACCTACTGCAGGTGAGGTGCCTATCCGCACGTGGTATTGGAGGCACCCATCTCTCCTTTTGATTCATGGGATTTTCAACAGGTTTATGTAGGATTGAGATTTTATGAATTTTTTCACACAACAGCCATTTGATTCATAGGGTAATATCACATAGAAAATAATCCCATAAAAGTCTTGTGATGTGAAGTTCATAGAAAGAATTAGGCTTCATCTCACAGAAAATTATTTCACCACAGTTAAAAAGAGAATTGACCTTTCTATAGGATTCAACTAGACATGACATCTTAATACTAACAGTCATATTCCTATAATATCCTATCATACGAAGGGGTTTGATCCAGCACTACCCCCTCCCCGTTAAATCCGTACAAATACGTCCATGTACATATTAAACTCGTATCCAAATAGAGTATTACCCCTGCAAAGGCATATATATATATATCAGGATCTGTAGTTATACGCAATTCCCACGCACATGATCCGGCTTTGCCCCCGCCGTTGGCCATCGTCGTGACCGCCACCGCCAGCGGCCATCGTCACGACCGCCGCCGCCAAGATCTCCTGTGCCGCCTCTGCCGGACAAGTCACCGGACATTTAGACGAGCCACTAGACAAGTCGCCGGACAGTCCAGCGGGCCACCGGACAAGTCGCCGGACAGTCCGGCCGCCTCCGCCAAGCTCTCTTGTGCCGCCGCTCCAGCCTTGCCGAACACACCTACAAGGCCAAGCCGAGGCGTGCGCCACCCAGGCCAAGTCACCGGCTCACCGGACCCAACCGCCACCATTAACAACGCGCGCGGGAATGGCCGTCGCCGGCGGTGATCCGGCATATAACATTTTTTTTCCTTTTCATAGAGCTCATACTAGTACAACTGCAGTTAGAAAAACATATTATTTAGTTGAGTTATATGAGTTTCTATACATGGTTATATATACGTGTATATTTTACAAATGGGTATCAAGAGATCTAGACCATTTTTGTGTTTGACATTATACAAGTTTAGGGAGAGGGGTAGTACTGAATCAGAGCCCTCATATGAATCAAAGAGTCTCCAGTGATAAAAAAGTTATGCTATTTTCTCTATCAAAATAGTTTCTGCAAAAGAACAAGAATTTTTATATATGTTTTGCCCACTGGTTATGATAATCTGTTCTTGTGATTAGGATTTCAAACGGGCACATAGGCACATAACTCCAGAGAGTAACACAGAGCTTCGCTCTTATCACTACAACCCATAAGTCATCAAATTGTTTCTTCACATTATCTTTATGACACCACACATGCATCACAAGGCCAAAGTATAATACTCCCTTCATCCCAGAAAAGATGTCGGACATATCATTTTGCACAAAAGCCCTTGCCAAATTTCCGACCAATTCCAAGGTCCACGCGATGTGGTGTCTTCCTCCTTGCTCTATCCCCTCCTTCTTGCTCGACACCACCGCTGCAGCCCGCCGCATGCCGCCTTGCGCCTTGCTCCACCCTCCTCCCATCCCACGCCTCTACAGCCTTGCTTCCCCGCGTCAGGCTGCTGCCTCCATCTTCCCCACGCGTGTCATCATGGCCTCCATCTTCCTCTCCCGCGTCGTCTTCTTCCTCCTTGAGTTCAGATGAGATATTTCCCTTCCTCCAGCGGTCGGATATGAAGTGTCGTCGTTGCCCCCGTGCGCACCGGCGACGAATCTGTTGAGGCTGAGTGTCGTCTCCCCCGTAACACAACAGTTGTTTGATTCATATATGATGATTTCACATAGCAAATAATTCCATAAAAATCTTGTGATGTGAAGTTCATAGAAAAAGGAATCAGGCTTCATCTCACAGAAAATTCTTTCACCACAGTTAAAAGAGAATTGCTCTCTCCATAGGATTCAGCTAGACATAACATCTCAATACTAACTGTCCTATTCCTACACTTTTTCTATCGTGTGATCAACAAGTTATGCTATTCTCTCTATCAAAATAGTTTCTGCAAAAGAACAAGAATTTTTATACTCCCTCCGGTTCATATTAATGATCTTAACTTTATCTAAATTCGTATGTATCTTGTTAAGTATCTAGACTAAATTCATTCGTATCTAAACAAAATTAAAACCGTTAATATGAACCGGAGGGAGTATATCTTTTGCCCACGTTATGATAATCTGTTCTTGTGATTAGGATTTCAAACGGGCGCATAGGCATGTAACTCCAGAGAGTAACACAAAGCTTTTGCCTCCGTCTTAAGAAAAGTACTTTCCCAAATTGTTTCTTCACATAATCTTTATGACACCACATGCATCTCATGGCCAAAGTATAATATTTTAAAATTAAAATTTTCAATTAGGTCCGACCATGCTCAGAATAATGTGACGCGTATATGCGGTGTGATTTGGTATTATTATTTTCCTTCATGAACTCATATCAGTGAAATGCGGAAGTTGGAGCAAAAGTGTTGGAGGAGTTGTTCGAAGTATCTCAATATTTTAATAAAACTGAAAAATTCTAAAGGGTCGCTTTGTTACGCATTAAACCGTCGCTTTTGGCTTAGCAAGAAACGGGCAACTTCGGTTGACCTTTTCCAGTCCGAAGCAATTCCTAGTGCAGTACGTTTGTTCTCACAAAAACAAAACGAAAAAGCTATAGTACTACAGTATATGAAAGGCACGCATGGGCACCAAAATCATATCTCTTTCCCGATAAAGAAAGATATTAATTTCCGTTTTGGTTGTTTTAGTTATACTCCCTTCATCTTATATTATGTTGCGCATAGTAAGTCAAACTTTGTAAAGTTTGATCATGAATATATAAAATAATATGAATATGTGTGATATAAAATGTATACATTATGAAAATATATTTCAAGACAATTCTAATAATATTAATTTGACACCGTATAAGTTTATAGTTGTATCAAACTACTTAATCAAACATTATACAGTTTGACTCTGATAAAATCTTATATGCAACCTAATTTGGGACAGAGGGAGTATATAGGACCCAAAGTAGTCAATTGATTCGAGATTATTGAAGGTGCTTTCTACACATTTCTAAGTACGTTTTGGTTGCTTGCTCTTTTCTTAAGCTTTTTTTGGTTGCTTACTTGACTAATGTTGACAACTTTAAGTTCTGGCCGGTTTAACGTTAAGAGGACGACAAGTGTATGTATACAATTAAACGTAAAGGATGTGTTTGGTAACCAGCATGATTTGAAAACCAGTACTGGGATACCAAAATTGGGCTAATTGGTTGGCTAAGCTCTGTTCGCAGCGCGAGTAAAAGCACTTCTAAGCTAGGCTCTCGGGTATTCTTGGTACGATCGTTTTCACGGAGCCATGCCCTGGAATCCAGCGAGGAAATCTTTGGACATGAGGATAGGTGATGGTGTTTCCGCTCACTCTTCTAAATCTATTTCACCCTAAGCTCTTCTTATTATCACAACTATGTTTCAATTTAACATAGGTTCTACACAAAAAAGATGCACATCGACAAGGGAATTTCATTCTGACAATTGGCGCCAAGTTTCGTTAGCTGTATCTTCATAAATTCGGGTTCATATTTGCATTTTTGATGAATTTCATCAAATTCATAGCACACGATTGATCGTTTGAAATATTATTTGAGGAGTAGATTCACCTCTTTGTTTCACACAACTCCCATATTGCAAGTTTTCCGTTCCAGTGATCATAGGCAAGTAGATCTGCATCTCCCCTAATATACTGCAATGTTTCGCATGTGAGTGTTTACATATGCAGCGTGGACAACTTTAAAAAACCTACATAGTTTACAATAAGTAAATCGTGTGTAATGCTAGCTATCGCAAACTATGACTAAGGAAAGAACCGTGTGTGATTTTAGGCCCATTAGGTTCTGCAGACCCAATTGTACTATCTTTCTCTTATATAAGGATAATGACAATCACACGACAACGTGTTTATAGTGTGTGATGCTAGCTATCACAAACGATGTTGCATGGTAAAACCGTTTGAAATATTAGGCCCATTAGGGTTCAGCAGATGCAACCCTACCATATTTATCCTATATACATAAGGATAAGGACCAGCAGGCACCAGTATATTCTCAGTCCACTCGACAGCTGCCACCCCTCTGTAGGACCACTTAGTACACGCCACCTTGCTTCCCAGGTCGGCGAGGTGGAAGTAAGCAAGCTTTTGGCACCTTGGCACGCTGGAATGCATATGACCTCTTCGGCGACTTCTTCGTAATGTGCTCCTGCCTAATTGCATGATCGAAGGCAAGCGGTGCTGGGGATAACGCTGATCAAGCCGTCTCGTCCTTGTCAGCTATCTCCATCAGCATCGCCTGCCTGTAGGTATATATGTTGTAATCACAGTTAGCAATGTCGGGACCATTAGGATATTGTCTTAGGACCGTTTGTTTGGTTTTTATACCCATTAGCACAATTAGCAATGTCAGATTCATTAGAATATAGTGTGTAAGCTATCTAGATCTATATGGTAAGATTTAATTGTTAGATCTATATGCTCTACTGTGTAAGCTTGCTAGATCTATATGTTATATCGTGTATTAATTGTTAGATCTACTGAATCTGCAATAGCACATAGAACTCTGCAGCATTTTGCTTCACTAAATTCTGTGCCAACTAACTATGTGCTTGCTTATGTGTACAATGATCTATTTTCTATCTTTATATGGTTGCTTATGTGTATAATGATCTATTTGTTGGAGATATGCCCTAGAGGCAATAATAAATGTAGTTATTATTATATCTTTGTGTTTATGATAAATGTTTACATTCATGCTATAGTAGTATTAACAAGGAAACATTAATACTTGTGTGATTTGTAAACTAAAATAGAGTCCCTAGTAAAGCCTCTTTATAATACTAGCTTGTTGGTTAATAAATGATTGTGGTTTCCCTATCATGAACATTGAGATGTTATTAACAACAAAATCATATCGTTAGGAGAATGATATGGTGGACATACTCCTATAGATAAGCGTAGCATAAAGATCAAGTCATTTTATTAGTTCAATTGCTATATGCTTTCTGATACATAGTAACCTAATTCCTTCGACCATGAGATCATGCATGTCACCTTCACCGGAAGGATGCTTTGATGACATCAAACACCACACCGTAACTGGGTGGCTATAAAGGTGGCATTGAGTGTTCGGAAAGTATTGGTTGAGACACATGGATCAAGAGTGGGATTTGTCCATCCATATGACAGATAGATATACTCTGGGCCCTCTCGGTGAAATGTCATCCAATTAGCTTGCAAGCATGTGACTGGCTCACAAGGGATCACATATCACGGGAACGAGAAAAGAGTACTTATCAGTAATGAGGTTGAACTAGGTATGCAGAGATACCGACGATCATAACCTCGGATAAGTAAACTATCGTGAGACAAAGGGAAATTGGTATCGTATGTAAGTGGTTCATTCGATCGCAAAGTAATCATAGAAATATGTGGGAGCCATATGAATTTCCAGATTCCTCTATTGGTTATTGTTCGGAGAAGTGTCTCGATCATGTCCGCATAATTCACGAACCGTAGGGAGACACACTTAAGGATTCGACGTTGTTTGAGTAGTTATGGAATGATGAGTAAGAGACCGAATGTTGTTCGGAGTCTCGGATGAGATCCGGGATATCACGAGGAGATCCAGAATGGTCCGGAGAATAAGATTCATATAAGGAAAGTCCTGTTTCGGGGTTGGAGAATGGTTCCGGTGTTTTCACCGGGAATGTTCTAGAAGGTTCCGGAATGTCCGGCACTCCGGAGGGGAAGGGTACATGAATGTGTCATACCAAGTTGGAATGATTGCATCATGTACTAGGTGTCATCGCTGAACAAAATAAAGGGTTTAATCAAATCCTAGTTTGAAAAGTCAAAACGCCAATTTGAAAAGTCAAATGGCTATTTTGGAAGGTGGAGGGGAAGTAGGAAACCTACTCGGGGAGGAGTTCCTCCCCTCCACCGCCGGCCCACTTGGGAAACCGAGTTGGGGAGGGACTCCCCTCCCCTGGCGCGCCCCCTCCACCTATATAAGGAGGGGCAGGGCTGCCCCTCCTAGGACACAAGATCTCCACCCGCAAACCCTAGCCCGGCGCCGCCACCTCCTGCTGCCGCCGCCTAGGGAAAGCCGCCGCCGCCTAGCTAACCCTAGCCGCCGGCCAAGCCTCCTCCTTGGTGTGTCTAAACCCTAGATCGCCTAGGAGCTCTCTCATAGTCCACCATACTCGCTCCGGCTTAAGGCGAAGCCCTGCGAGATCTCACCTCTACTTTCGGTACCACGCCGTTGTGCTTCCGGAATCGCGAGGAGAGTGCTACAACCTCCGCTGCCTGCTGGAACAAGGGAGAGGAAGGTCTTTGTCGAGTACCGAACGTGTGACCGACTGCGGGAGCGCTGCCGGAACGCAGCGCCGGAAGGATCGTCTACGCGATCTTGAGATTGGAAAGAGTACGACTACATCACCCACGAGAATCCTCTCTCGTTAAACACTTTGGAATCTTCGAGGGTGAGTTATTCCATCGACTCGTTGCTACAATCTAGTAGATAGATCTTGGTTTGTTTGTTTGTATGCGGTAGAATTTTTTTGTTTTCCATGCTACGAAACCCTACAGTGGTATCAGAGCCGTGTCTATATGTAGATCTATTGCACGAGTAGAACACAATGGTCATTGTGGGCGTTGATGCTTTTATTGTCGATTGCTTCTTGTGTACTTTGCATCTTGCGGGATGTTGGGATGAAGCGTCCCGGGCTAACCTTACATGACATCGTTCATGAGACTTGCTCCACGCTTGACATGCAACTTGTATTGCATAAGTGGCTTTGCGGGTGCCTGTTTCTCCCAGCATAGTTAAGATTCAATTTACAACGGGTGATTAACAATGCTAGTATCAATGTTGTGGTTCTTGTTCATAAGTTAGAACGACACTTATTGAAAGCCCCAAACCACGTAAAGCATGCAAAGAAAGTAGAGGCGTCTAACTTTGTTTTGCAGGGGTGTGCAGTGATGTGATATGGCCATGATTGTGATTATATTTGATGTATGCAATGTTCCTTATTGTAAGTTGGCAACCGGCAGGAGCCATATGGTTGTCTTTAATTTATGTTAAGACCCGCGTATCTATTCAAAGTAGTTGTAATAGTTGAAGCCGGTGGACGACAACCATGGAGAAGCGTCATTGACCTTGATGCAATGCCGGTGATGATGGAGATCATGTCGTGCTTGAAGATGGAGATCGGAAGCACAAAGAAGAAAGGCCATATCATATCACATATTATGAATTGCATGTGATGTTAATCCTTTATGCATCTTGTATTGCTTAGTTAACGACGGTAGCATTATAAGATGATCCCTCATGCACATGAATTTCAAGTTCTAAAGTGTTCACCCTTAGTAAGCACCGTTGCTAAAGCTTGTTGTTTCGAAGCACCATGTGATGATCGGGTGTGTTAGATTCCGCAAGTGTATACAACGTGAGCAAGCCAGATTTGCTCATGCGGAAGCTAAGGTTTGATCTTGACGAGCCTAGCATGTACAGACATGGTCTCGGAACGCAGATCACAGAAAGGTAAAGCATGAATCATATAGTAGATATGATGAACATGTCGATTGTTCGCCATTGAAACTATATCAACTCTCGTGATGATCGGTGTTGATGTGGTGGATTTGGTTCGTGTGATCACTAAAACAATGTGAGGGATATTGTTTTGAGTGGGAGTTCACCTAGATTAATTTAACTATTAATTAGAACTCAATTTGTCATAAACTTAGTCTAAACTATTGCAAATATGTTGTAGATCAATGGCAGCCCCTACCATCAATTTTAATGCGTTCCTAGAGAAAGAAAAGTTGAAAAACAATGGAAGCAACTTCGCGGATTGGTTCCGCAATTTGAGGATTGTCCTCACAGCTGGTAATTTGACCTATGTGCTGGATGCACCGCTGGGTGACCCACCTGCAGCTACTGCTACCGATGAAGTAAAGAATGTTTACCTCGCTCGGAAGACTCAGTACTCCACAGTTCAATGTGATATCTTGTATGGTTTAGAATCGGAGCTTCAAAAAAGGTTTGAGAATTCAGACCCACATGATATTGTTCGTGACCTCAAATTGATCTTTGAGACTCACGCGGCAATTGAGAGCTATGAGGCTTCTGAAAAGTTCTTTAACTGCAAGATGGAAGATGGCAGCTCCGTCAGTGAGCATGTGCTTAAGATGTCTGGGCACGCAAACAAACTTCAAAGCTTGGGCATAGTGATTCCTAATGCTTTGGGGATTTATAGTGTCCTCCAATCACTACCACCAAGTTACAAGAACTTTGTGATGAACTACAATATGCAAAACATGAACAAACAGTTGCCAGAACTCTTTGCCATGTTGAAATCTGCAGAAGTGGAGATCAAGAAAGAGCACCAAGTGTTGATGGTCAATAAGACCACCAAATTCAAGAAAGGCAAGTCTAAGCAAAAGGGACACTTCAAGAAGGGTGGTAAGAAAGTTACCGCGCCAACAAAGAAGACCAAGGCTGGACCTAAGCCTGATACTGAGTGCTTTTACTGCAAGGGAGAAGGTCACTGGAAGCGGAATTGCCCAAAGTACTTGGCAGATTTGAAGAACGGCAACATCAAGAAGAAAGGTATATCCGATATACATGTTATTGATGTGTATCTCACTAGTACTCGTAGTAGTGCCTATGTATTTGATACTGGTTCGGTTGCTCATATTTGTAACTCGAAACAGGTGCTGCAGAATAAACGGAAGCTAGCGAAGAACGAGGTGACGATGCGCGTGGGAAACAGATCAAAGGTTGATGTGATCGCGGTCGGCACGCTACCCCTTCATCTACCATCGGGATTAGTTTTATACTTAAATAATTGTTATTTGGTGCCTGCGTTAAGCATGAACATTATATCGGGATCTTGTTTATTGCGAGACGGTTACTTGTTTAAGTCCGAGAATAATGGTTGTTCGATTTATATGAGTAATATGTTTTATGCACATGCACCTTTGATAGATGGTCTATTCTTATTGAATCTCGATAGTGGAAATACACATATTAATAACATTGAGGCTAAACGTTTGAAATCGAGCGATAACTCGACCTATATGTGGCACTGTCGTCTTGGTCACATTGGAGTGAAGCATATGAAGAAACTCCATTCCGATGGACTTCTTGAATCACTTGATTTTGAATCACTTGAAAGATGCGAAGCATGTCTGATGGGTAAAATGACTAAGACTCCATTTTCTGGTATGATGGAGCGAGCTACGGACTTATTGGAAATCATACATACCGATGTGTGTGGTCCAATGAGTGTAGCATCACGCGGTGGTTATCGTTATGTTCTTACCTTCACGGATGACTTGAGTAGATATGGGTATATCTATTTCATGAAACATAAGTCCGAAACTTTCGAGAAGTTTAAGGAATTTCAAAGTGAGGTAGAGAATCAACGTAACAAGAAGATTAAATTTCTATGTTCTGATCGTGGAGGTGAATATCTAAGTTACGAGTTTGGCGAGCATTTGAAGAAATGCAGAATACTTTCACAGTTGACACCGCCGGGAACACCACGGCGTAATGGTGTGTCCGAACATCGTAATCGAACTCTCTTAGATATGGTTCGTTCTATGATGTCACTTACAGATTTACCGCTATCATTTTGGGGTTATGCATTAGAAATAGCCGCATTCACTTTAAATAGGGCACCATCTAAATCCGTTGAAACGACACCGTATGAATTATGGTTTGGGAAGAAACCTAAATTGTCGTTCCTTAAAGTTTGGGGTTGCGAAGCCTATGTAAAGAAGTTACAGCCGGACAAGCTTGAACCCAAAGCGGAAAAATGCGTCTTCATAGGATACCCAAAGGAAACTATTGGGTATACCTTCTATCATAGATCCGAAGGCAAAGTCTTCGTTGCCAAGAATGGATCCTTTCTAGAGAAGGAATTTCTCTCGAAA
Source organism: Avena sativa (assembly GCA_916181665.1). NCBI lineage: Eukaryota > Viridiplantae > Streptophyta > Magnoliopsida > Poales > Poaceae > Avena > Avena sativa. The sequence continues at coordinate 357,817,569 of OV702295.1, forward strand.
GAAGTGACTGGAAGGAAAGTAGAACTCGACGAGGTTGTCGAACCTTCTCTCGAAATTGCGAGTAGCACAACACCAGAAGAAGTTCCTGTGGTGCCTGCACCAATAAGAGAGGAAGCTAATGATGATGATCATGAAACTTAGGTTGTAGTTGCTACAGAGCCTCGTAGGTCAACGAGAACTCGTACCACTCCAGATTGGTATGATCCCGTTATGAGTGTCATGTTGGTGGACAACACCGATGACCCTGCGACATATGAGGAAGCGATGATGAGCCCAGATTCCAATAAATGGCAAGAAGCCATGAAATCCGAGATTGGATCCATGTACGAAAACCAAGTATGGACTTTGGTGGACTTACCGGATGGCCGGAAGGCTGTCGAGAACAAATGGATTTTCAAGAAGAAAACAGATGCTGATGGTAATGTTACTGTCTATAAAGCTCGACTTGTCACAAAAGGGTTTCGACAAATTCAAGGAGTTGACTACGATGAGACTTTCTCACCTGTAGTGAAGCTATAGTCTGTGAGGATTATGTTAGCAATCGCTGCATATTATGATTATGAGATATGGCAGATGGATGTCAAAACAGCATTCCTCAATGGAGACATTGATGAAGAGTTGTATATGATGCAACCCAAAGGTTTTGTCGATCCTAAAGATGCTAACAAGGTATGCAAACTTCAACGGTCCATCTATGGATTGAAGCAAGCATCCCGAAGTTGGAATCAACGTTTTGATAAGGTAATCAAAAGTTTTGGTTTTATACAAACTTATGGAGAAGCTTGTATTTATAAGAAAGTGAGTGGGAGCTCTGTAACATTCTTAATACTATATGTAGATGACATATTGTTGATTGGGAATGATGTAGACCTTCTTAATAGTGTCAAGGAATATTTGAATAATAGTTTTTCAATGAAAGATCTTGGCGAAGCATCTTACATATTAGGCATAAAGATTTATAGAGATAGATCGATACGCCTAATATCATTGTCACAAAGTACATATTTGGACAAAGTTCTAAAGAGGTTTGGAATGGAAGATAGCAAGAAAGGGTTCTTGCCCATGTTGCCCAATACGACCTTGAGTAAAACTCAAAGTCCGACAATGGCAGAAGATAGAGAAAGGATGAGTAAGACTCCCTATGCCTCAGCCATAGGATCTCTAATGTATGCCATGCTATGTACTAGACCCGACATTGCATATGCTGTTAGTTTAACTAGCGGATATCAAAGTGATCCAGGAGTGGATCATTGGACAGCGGTCAAAAACATCCTTAAGTACTTGAGAAGAACTAAGGATATGGTTCTTTCTTATGGAGGTGATGAACAGCTCGTTGTTAATGGTTACACCGATGCTAGTTGGAGCACCGATCCAGATGATTCTAAATCACAATCTGGATACGTATTTACTTTGAATGGTGCAGCAGTTAGCTGGAGGAGTGCAAAGCAAAGCATTGTGGCGAGATCTTCAACTGAATCGGAATACATGGCCGCTTTGGAGGCTTCACAAGAAGCGATATGGATGAAAGAGTTCATTACAGAGCTGGGTGTGGTTCCTAGTGCGCTGGACCCAATGTCTATCTACTGTGATAACATGGGCGCCATAGCCAATGCGCAAGAACCAAGGTCACACAAGAAGCTGAAGCACATCAACCTACGTTTTCACGCTATTCGAGAACATGTCCAAGATGGGGACATAAAGATTTGCAAAGTACACACAGATCTGAATGTGGCGGATCCGTTGACTAAACCTCTCCCGAGGGCAAAACATGACCAGCACCAAACTGCCATGGGTGTTCGGTATATTACCATGTAATCTAGATTAGATGACTCTAGTGCAAGTGGGAGACTATTGGAGATATGCCCTAGAGGCAATAATAAATGTAGTTATTATTATATCTTTGTGTTTATGATAAATTTTTACATTCATGCTATAATAGTATTAACAAGGAAACATTAATACTTGTGTGATTTGTAAACTAAAATAGAGTCCCTAGTAAAGCCTCTTTATAATACTAGCTTGTTGGTTAATAAATGATTGTGGTTTCCCTATCATGAACATTGAGATGTTATTAACAACAAGATCATATCATTAGGAGAATGATATGGTGGACATACTCCTATAGATAAGCGTAGCATAAAGATCAAGTCATTTTATTAGTTCAATTGCTATATGCTTTCTGATACATAGTAACCTAATTCCTTCGACCATGAGATCATGCATATCACCTTCACCGGAAGGATGCTTTGATGACATCAAACACCACACCGTAACTGGGTGGCTATAAAGGTGGCATTGAGTGTTCGGAAAGTATTGGTTGAGACACATGGATCAAGAGTGGGATTTGTCCATCCATATGACGGATAGATATACTCTGGGCCCTCTCGGTGAAATGTCATCCAATTAGCTTGCAAGCATGTGACTGGCTCACAAGGGATCACATATCATGGGAACGAGAAAAGAGTACTTATCAGTAACGAGGTTGAACTAGGTATGCAGAGATACCGACGATCATAACCTCGGATAAGTAAACTATCGTGAGACAAAGGGAAATTGGTATCGTATGTAAGTGGTTCATTCGATCGCAAAGTAATCGTAGAAATATGTGGGAGCCATATGAATTTCCAGATTCCTCTATTGGTTATTGTTCGGAGAAGTGTCTCGATCATGTCCGCATAATTCACGAACCATAGGGAGACACACTTAAGGATTTGACGTTGTTTGAGTAGTTATGGAATGATGAGTAAGAGACCGAATGTTGTTCAGAGTCTCGGATGAGATCCGGGATATCACGAGGAGATCTAGAATGGTCCGGAGAATAAGATTCATATAAGGAAAGTCCTGTTTCGGGGTTGGAGAATGGTTCCGGTGTTTTCATCAGGAATGTTCTAGAAGGTTCCGGAATGTCCGGCACTCCGGAGGGGAAGGGTACATGAATGTGTCATACCAAGTTGGAATGATTGCATCATGTACTAGGTGTCAGCGCTGAACAAAATAAAGGGTTTAATCAAATCCTAGTTTGAAAAGTCAAAACGCCAATTTGAAAAGTCAAACGGCTATTTTGGAAGGTGGAGGGGAAGTAGGAAACCTACTTGGGGAGGAGTTCCTCCCCTCCACCGCCGGCCCACTTGGGAAACCGAGTTGGGGAGGGACTCCCCTCCCCTGGCGCGCCCCCTCCACCTATATAAGGAGGGGCAGGGCTGCCCCTCCTAGGACACAAGATCTCCACCCGCAAACCCTAGCCCGGCGCCGCCACCTCCTGCTGCCGCCGCCTAGGGCAAGCCGCCGTCGCCTAGCTAACCCTAGCCGCCGTCCAAGCCTCCTCCTTGGTGTGTCTAAACCCTAGATTGCCGAGGAGCTCTCTCATAGTCCACCATACTCGCTCCGGCTTAAGGCGAAGCCCTGCGAGATCTCCCCTCTACTTCCGGTACCACGCCGTTGTGCTGCCGGAATCACGAGGAGAGTGCTACAACCTCCGCTGACTGCTAGAACAAGGGAGAGGAAGGTCTTCGTCGAGTACTGAACGTGTGACCGACTGCGGGAGCGCTGCCGGAACACAGCGCCGAAAGGATCGTCTACGTGATCTTGAGATCGGAACTAGTACGACTACATCACCCACGAGAATCCGCTCTCGTTAAACACTTTGGAATCTTCGAGGGTGAGTTATTCCATCGACTCGTTGCTATTATCTAGTAGATAGATCTTGGCTTGTTTGTTTGTATGCGGTAGAATTTTTTTGTTTTCCATGCTACGAAACCCTACACTATTTCTTCCACAATTTTATCTGGTTGTATATATGTGTAATGATCTAATTTTCATATTTATGTGGTTTCTTATGTGTATAATGATCTATATCTACCACAACTTTTTTGTTTTCTTATGTTTGCGATGATCTATTTCATTCCATATTTATAAATGTAATTTCATTTATACTTGTATAATAGGGATCCTATTTGGGTAACACTTCATAGAATAAGCCAACCTTATTTCATCCTCAAAGAAGCCAACTGAACATGTCATGGAGACAACATTATATTGTGCATGACTTCATTTAATTGTTAGATCTATTGAATCTGCAATCGCCTTCTAGCATTCTATTCACTAACTTTAGTTCCAATCAACTTTATGATTGTTTATGTGTGCAACGATCTATTTTCTTATGTGTGCACTCATATCTTACAATAGGGAGGATATTTTGGTGACACTACATAGGAATTTAGATGGTCTTTCGAATGATACAACATCTTCCGTGTAGGCGATTGATGAGTCCAAAATTGAAGCATATTTACCTTTTGTTTTTGGATGAATAGAGTAGGGATCTTTGTATTCACCACGTTCGCGCACACCTTTTTGCCTTTATTTCAATAAGATCTTGAATCATTAAGTCTTATATGAACATATCAATTATATTTGTCATATTATGCTATAATATGATATTTTTAAGTGATAAAAGTCATTTTATGGATTTACCTTCGCACTTGGGAGAATACCAAATGAGGGGAAGCAACCAGTACCGATAACGACCGGTGGTAGGGGCAGAGCCCGCCCGTACCATGTGCCGGGAGGATCGCCTCGTCAAATACTTTCTCCTGGCAAATACGGCGAGGAGATCCGACATTCACAACCACCAGAAACCAAGAAAAACAACATCTTAAAGGGATCTTAAGGAAGAACTTGGCTGGAGTAAAATCCCTGCTGATTCACGGATCATTGGAGGATAATGTGTCATCCCGTTCATCATCAACTGCTGCATCTACATCACCTCCATTACCCCCATCTTTCATCCATTAGATCTTGTTGTAATTCTAGATTTAATTGTGGTTTGCATTAGGCCTATTTCAATACTTTTATATATCCATTTGATTATGGTGATGTTGTTGATTGCTTCCACGCGTAAGTAGTTCCTTTGTTCTTGGGGAGATGGAGACACCCTAGCAGTATTATGAATTTGCAATAAAGATGATCTATTCTTGTGTCCATATGACTTGTCGGTCTATGATTGATTTATGATTTGTGTTTGATCTCTCTCTCTCTTTAGATAGTATGTGAAGTTGACCACATACCATTTTACCTTGGGACTAAAGGGAGGGATAAATCCTTTGGACGTGCTTTGGGATCGTACCCGGAATGGCCCCGTGACAGATTGGCGCTGGCTTGTGAACTGCGCGGTAAAAGGAAGAATAAAGAGGGACTCCCTAAGCTACTTATGGTATTCACAGGGAAACCCATAATTGCGGTGGTCTGTATGGGTGACTGCTCTCAGACATCGTAGTGATTATTTAGAGATGACCTCACTTTTGGTTCAACAAAGTGGCTTCCTACGAGTCTTGTAGTGAACATCTTATCATGGAGCTCTCTCCACACATTTCATGACACAATAAGTATGTTATCTAAATTATTAACAATAACAATATCATGCTAGAGGTGTATCCTACATCCCCGAGAATGTTTTAGCCTTATTGAGTTCAACCACGCTTTCCCACAATCTTGTTACTTGCTTTCTTCAATTGTTATATTTACTTTTATGCATACAACCAAAAACCTTTCAAACACTCTTTACTTGAGATCAAAGGCAACTTACTAGTATCCTTTGGTAGATAGTGACGAGGGGCATTAAGACCTTTACCAATAGCTTTATGTGGGTTCAACATCTTTACTTTGAAACTAGCTACAATTGATCTGTGTACTTACAATCATCAAGCTATTTTCTGGCGCCGTTATCAGGGAGCTAAGCGCTTTTGGTCTTTGTTTTTAGTTGCTTATTTTACTATTTGTTTTACTAAAGTTGCTTACTAGTTTCAGGTAAGCACCATGACTGCACTCGGACTGAGGAATCAGCTCGATGGAACTAAATACCTCAGGAAGTTCAATAGAGGACTTGTCAAAGAATTCCCGAGTGGGAGCGAACCAGAATACAAGGTTAATACTCGCTTTATCGCTATCATTAAAGAAAAGACTTTTGCAGAGATGATCCAGTTGAGGATCCTTATACTCATTTAATGCATTTTACCGAGCTATGTTGGACTCTTAAACTGAGAGGCTATTCTGATGATGAATTTAAACTTAAAATGTTTAGCCAATCTCTAACCAACACTGCTTTAGCTTGGTATATTATTTGACTATAGAGAAAATAGATACTTGGGAGAAACTTAAAGGATAATTTGTGATTCGATTATTTCCCAAGGTAAAGACTGCTGAAGTAAGAAGGGGAATTACAAACTTCAAGAACCGCCTAGGTGAAGGTTTGTTAAGCACCGTTAAAAGGTATAAGACTCTACTTCATAAATGTCTTCATCATGATTTACCTGAATGGTACATTTTACACATCTTTTATGGGGGACTTAATGAAGAAATTAAACATGAGCTTGACACCAATTCCGGAGGCTCCTTTATGGAGTTAACTATAGTTAAAGCTTGGGAACTTTTAGAACAAATTCGCCGTAATAGAGAAATATGGAGATTTGATTTAGGAGGTGAAGGAGGTATAGAAATTGAATATGATTGTCTCAATGCTTACAAAGAATATGGTAAAGTGAAAGAAACTGCTGATGAACTTCAACTTGATGATGATATTGTTTTGCAAATCCTTTAGTCTTTTATAGAACATATTGAGGCTCCCAAGAAGGACTGAGTCCATTACACTCCGCCACCCGATCCAGTTGTAGAAGATGATCCAATAATTACAGCTCCTATTGAACCATTACGGGAGGTATCCCCATATGTTGAACCCCTTCCTTTCCTAAGGACGACAAGGAAACATATGATGGGTCAGCAGTTAGAGGATCAACGAAAAGAAGAAGAGTTATTCCTAAAGAATCTAGAAGATGCGGCACGAGTAAGCAAAATCGAAGAGGTAAATATACAGGAGACAGGGGAATCAACGAAGAAAGATATTCTAACCATGTTTGCTCACTGCAATGTGATATAACTAGACACTGAAGCTTCGCAATTCGTCAAAGGTAAGGTAAAAGCTAAATAAGTTGGTAAGCCTATTCTCTCTTATACCTTTGGAGGAACTTCCTATTATGGCCTCGGTGGCATAGAGACAACTATTAACCTGATTCCTTTTAACTTTTATTTAAAAATTCAAAATGAACTAGCACCTGCCGAACTTGAGGATACATACATGACTATAATGTTTGCGTATAAAACACTTAGAGTCCCCATGGTAATAATTAGAGATGTACAAATTTGCGTTGGACCATTGATGGGTGCATATTTGCATCATGTTTTACATTATTATTTTGCATTGTAGATGTAGGATTTTGGTATTTTACAGCGTTCGCACGAACTTTTTATGTGTATTTTCACCAGGATCAGATCATATGATGGATCCGATAGACACAATTCTTGGAGCAGTTGTACTAGAGAGAAAATGAGCCAAAAACTAAGTAAATCGCTTATTTGGGAAATATTAATAATACCAGAAGAAAGCCCGAAGCGAGAAGCGGAGAAAGAAGAGTTGACAACCAACTATAAGGGCGACTGCTGTATAGTTGGCGCCGCCTCTGCCTCCTCAAATAGTTTCACCCCGTGCAACTAGTTCGGGGAGACGACATACAGAACACCCAGAAATCGCCAAAACCTAACCTCCGAAAGGCATCTGGAGGGGGAGCTTTCCCTAGGGATCCATCTTCGCCCTACGCAGATCTAGGAGGCCAAGGCATCGATCTCCATCTTCATCAACTCTGCATCTTCATCAACTCTGCATGTTCATCACCACCATCATCTCCATCCATCCCATCTAGATATTGTTGTAATTCTTACACTAGTTATGGATTTATACACTATTCATCAATGATCGTTTCCATTACCATTACTATGATGCTGTCTGCCTTCATGTGTGAGTAGATCATTAATTCTTGGGGAGATGGAGAAACCCTAGCATGAGATTGAAATAAGATGAAGTTTTATGATATTGATCGTCGTGACCATGTGTTAGATTGTCTATATCTTGATGTTGGGAGAAGTCGACCTCTCCAATATTTGCCGCTTGTGGGGACTTGATGTAGGGAACTACTTGTTGGTAGAAAGAGGGATGTTAGCACTTACAGCAACCATAAAGCTATTTGAACCCCTTACGTATCAACATGGGAATCGAGGAAACTCACAAAACACTATCCATGCCATGGGATATGTCCTGCGGGATTATGTCCCTTAATAGCGCAGTAATTCAATTGATGTTGATTGTTGTCTGTTGTTTGTTATGAGGATGATTTGAGAAGTGGTTGCTGCCTATTTGTCCAAATACGGAGTTCCTTCCACACATACATAATTAAGAATGTTCATGATAATAATCTTTACCTTATCCCTTTATAATGCTAGTGGCGAATCCGCTAATCCCTGAGAACGCTTTCTTCCACTAAAGTTTCAAATCTCTTTTACATACACGATACTTATTTTATGTATTCAATTTTATTTACTTTACGCATTGTTCTCTTATGCCAAAAACCCCAAAACACCTTTTTACACATTACTCGCATTTTATCTTTCCACTTAGAACTTTACTTAGCATTTCTAGTTTCAGTATTTATTTCAAGAATTCCTAGACTTCAAACACCTGCTCCCTGTGGGAACGATATCTTTATTCGAAACTAGCTACATCCGATATGTGCACTTGCAGTCATCAACCATACAAATAACCCATTGATTTTGTGCTTATTGATATGCCTACCGATGTTTATTGTACCATCATTTTTGGAAGAACTTTTCTAAATACCGCAGCAGAAAACATAGATTGTAAGAGATAAACTGTGTCTCTCAAGTTTGGTGAAAATAAAATGGATTTTCATTTCTCCAAATTTGACCATAAGCCGATTATTGAAGAACTAGATGATGATGAGTACGAACATGAAGAAGAAGATAATATTGTCAATTTAGCCTTAGTAGTTATTGATTCCTAATGATGATTTAGCAAGAAGCTTAGTGAAAGACCAAAGGACGCCGCCTAGAGGGGGGGTGAATAGACTTTTAGAGTTATTACGGCTTAGACTCAAATAAATGAGGAATAAAACTAACGTTTAATTTATTGAGCAACCTAACCACTAGGTTCACCTAAGTGCACCAACAAACTATGCTAAGCAAATACAAGCAACAAGGTGATAACAAGATATAAAAACTTCAAGCACGATGGCTATCACAAAGTAAAGTGCATAAGTAAAGGGCTCGGTTGAGAGATAACCGATGGACGCGGAGACGGAGATTTGTTTCCCGAAGTTCACTTCTAAAGAAGCTACGTCTTCGTTGGAGAGGTGCGATGGCGTAATGCTCTCCGAACGCCACAAATGGCTCACCTCGAGGTGTGGTGGCTCGATGCTCACCAACGCCACACAAGGCCTCACCCCGGATGCGGAAGCACATAACTCATCGACGCCACAAAAGGCTCACCCTATTCCCCAAGTGCGCACCAGAAAAGGCGGGCACTCGCTCCTCTATGGGACTCTTGAGGGCAGTCACCGAACCTGTACAAGATTGGGGCTATCTCCACAACTCAATTGGAGGCTCCCAACAACAAAGCCACAAAAGGCTACAACGCCACAAAAGGCCAACAAAGCCACAAAAGGCTACAAGACCACAAAAGATCAATAAGACCACAAAAGGTAAACAACCCAACCACACAACGGTCTAGGGTTCCAAGAACCCAAGAATAACAAGCCCACAAGCTTGTACTCGCCGAATCTACGAGGAGAACTCAAACCTATGCAACAAATGCAAGGGCAAGTCCTTCACTCCCAAATTCCAACAAATCTACAAAATCTATTGGGGGAATAAGGGAGGAAGAACACAAGAGGAGAACACAAAACTCTCCAAGATCTAGATTCCAATGATTCCTTCACAAAGAAGGGATTTGATTTGGTGGGATTGTAGATCTAGATCTCCTCTCTCAAATACCTCAAAGAGATGCAAGAATCATGGGAGGGAGAAGGGAAGAGGTCAAGCTTTTGAAGGTCAACAATGGAGGAGAGGGAGTGGAAGAGCTAGCAAAAATGGCCTCAAAAGTTGGGGAAACAATAGGGAAGAGGGGGGCCTTAAAAATGGCAAGAGAAATCTGCCCGTTTGGGCCAGATTTGCGCACCACCGGAACTTCTGGTGCTCCACCGGAACTTCCGGTAAATCAAAACACAAGTGACTGAACCTGACCGGAACTTGGGCCGGAACTTCCGCTCAAGCAAAAACGCAGGACAACATTGCATGAAAACTTCAATAACTTTTGATTTCGGACTCCGTTTCTTATGATATTGGGCTCGTTTTGAAGAGAACGACAAGATTTAAAAGATTATGCAAATAAAAATCATAATAAAACATGGAAGTATAAAACAAAATGGAGAAAGGTATGACCTCTATAGAAGCGAGGAACCGATAAAACCTCCAAAACCCAAAATACAAGAAGTTGAGCTTGGAAACTCCGATTGGGATGAAACCAATTTTGTTGGAAAGATAAAACCAAGTAGAACCCAACAAAATGTGAAATATTGGATACACCAAGGGATAAAATATCAAGTATATATATGTGAGATATGTCCCAAGGTGTGGAGCCAAAAAAAACGCATGATCAAGAACCGCAATAAGGTATGCAAGGGAAAACTTTATTTGATGAACTAGAGCTTGTTATGATGATGACCACAAGCTCTAGATCCTATCATGCACAATATCCAAATAACAACCAAGAAATATTATGCTATGTATGCAAAGGTTCGAGCTCTCTCTAAAAGATGCGATCGAGTCACTCACTCGATAGCCCCTCTTGATAGTACGGCTATCTATCCTAAAATCGGTCTCCCAACACTACAAAATACTGGTAAAATAGAAAACCTATCAAGATCATACCATTGCCTTGAGCATTCCACTTGAGCTTGATGTAGACCGTCTTGTCCTTCTCAAGATGGAACACCTTTCTTGTTTGCTCTTGCTTGATGAACATGAAGACTTGCAATATGCTCCCCCATACTCCATGGGGAAACCTCTTCTTTGAACTTGTCTTCATCACCCCATGATCACGAGGATGGAAAGATTCAAGCATGAGATCTTCTAGAGATGGCGCATCTTGAGCTCGCCCTTCTTCATCCCTTATTGAGGTTGATCCATCTTGATGCAAGTCTTTGCACATGTCTTGATCAACCTTCAAGCTCCTTCTTTCTTCATGATTCTAATGGGCACAAAGTCCTTGGACATTTCTTCATCTTCCAACCTTGAGACCAACACATGGCCCAAGTTATGCCAATGGACAAACCTACAAGTGAAACTCAATTTACACATTAGTCCATAGAGATTGTCACTAATTACCAAAACCACACATGGGGGCATACATGCCCTTTCAATCTCCCCCATTTTGGCAATTGATGACAATCCCTTAGCGAGGGTTTAAATATGAAAAATAACGACCAAAGCGGTTCCCCAACATCAAATACTACACAACTATGTGATGTTGGTACAACCACAATATATAGATCAAACTCCCCCCGCAATCTATGCATGTGTGATGATCTTGAATTTCATTGCATAGATTGCCAACCATTACCGTTGGTCGAGTTTCCTATATATATTCAACATGCAAAGCAACCACAAAGATGCAAGAGCATGAGAGTAAAAATGCTTAAGAACATACTCAAAGCAAAGGTTAACTTCCCTTAAACCCTCCAAAACTTCTCCCCCATTGACATCGATTGCCAAAATGGATGAAAAGTTATAGACAGCCAATATAGTGAGAATTCCTCCAACACAAGTCAAATGATGAGTATTTGGGAGGAAATAAAACTATATTGAGTGCCCAAAGGTTGCAAAAAGAAAATAAAGAGAAATAATCTTCAACAAATGAAGCAAGCAATCGAAAGGTCCAAAAGAACCAATTGAAAAACCAACAAATGGTACCAAATGGAAACGACAAAAATGTTTAAATGAAAATAGGTATGCTCCCCAAGATTTTTGCACAACTTAGAATAGTTGCAATTTAATACATAATGCACAAATATGGAATCCTTGCTCCCCCTAAGCATTTAAACCACAAGAAATGAGAAAGAAGGCAAGTGTGCATTCTTAAATGAATTAGAGAAACTCCCCAAAGATTATGCACCAATTATAGTAATTATATTTGGAAACAACATGCACAACCATGGAATCCTCTCTCCTCCAAACTCATTTAACAATGCACACAAAGGTCAAAAATTTGTAAGCCACCAAAGGATCACAAAGAACTAAGAGGTGGTTTCCAAGAAATGCAAAAACAATCAAAGAATGATCTTCTCTTGTGTGTGTAAATTTCTAGGTGGAAAATATCACAAAGACAAATGCCCACAAATAAATATGCACAAACAAAATAGATACTCAATAAAGCACATGACAGGCAAAGAGGAAGTCATAGAATATATCAATAAGATGTTTTGCTTGAAAGCATGCCCAGGGGCTCAACTATATCTTATTGTACATCGATGAGCTTCAAACACCAACATACTCCATACATTACAACTATTACCAAGGGAAGAAGGGGGTATAAGGAATATATGGAGAAAGGCAACAAGTATCACAAAAAGAAAACAACTTTGTAAAAATACTCACTATTGCATATGAGAGATATTGAGGAAACAATATGCAACAAAATTGCTAGATTGACATATTTGGCATTGGTGAATCATGAGAATGATTTTATAGTCCCCATTATATGCACTCATCTCAACATACACACATTTGCAATAGAGAGAACTCTTCAAAGCCAAAGCAAGAAACCCAACAAATACAAGAACACAAACTCATGCCAATAAGCAACCTACAAAAGGTTGGGAACAAGATATGTATGCATGAGAGGGAGAGATACTTGTTACTGATATGTCCAATTTGCATCACCATTCTATATCATAATTTTCCTCTATTCATTTACATATGTCTTATTATGAGGTATTACTTATGTATTTTCCACTGTTTTTGCATGTTGGATGATTCTTGGAGGATGGACTGCCGGAGTCTGGATTCTGATGGAAAAAGAGGTGTTTTGATGCAATTTCGCGAAGATCAGAAAAATACTAGAAAATATGGGAAAATTATATTTTCCCGGAAGACGAAGGAAGCTAGAATGGGAGGCGTAGAAGGGCCACAGGGGGCCCACCCCCCTAGGCGCGGGTCCCCCTCGGCCACGCCTAGGGCAGGTGTGGCCCACCTGCTCGGCCTTTGACTCCAACCTCTCGCCTATATCTTCCTTACAGAACCCTAACACCAGGGGGCGACCATAGATAGATTTCTGCCGCCTCTGTAGGCAGAAAACACCGAGAGAGAAAGATCTCTCTGGCAGACAAATTTCTGCCAGGGAAATTCCTTCCCGGAGAGGGAAGATCGTCGCCATCAACATCATCATCAAGCTAGACTTCATCGGGATCATAATCATCATCCACACCATCATCTCCACCAGCACCATCATCACCATTCCATCCTATTGTAACAATTGTGTTGAATACTTGCTTAGTTCATTAGGGGAAACTTTCCCGGTGTTGATTACTATTGTAGTTGATGCTTGTGAGTGGAACCATTGGATTATTGTTTATGTTCAGATTGTTATCCATTACCATATCATATTTGATCTTGATCCATATGATGTCTCGTGAGTAGTTCGTTTAGTTCTTGAGGACATGGGAGAAGTCATGTTGTTATTAGTGGATTTGTGTTGAGTTATTATTCAATGGATTAGTATTTAAGTTGTGATGCTATTCTTCTAGTGGTGTCATGTGAACGTCAACTACATGATACTTCAACATTTATGGGCCTAGGGGAATGCATTGTGTATTTGGCTACTAACTGTGGGGTTGCCGGAGTGATAGAAACCTGAACCCCCATTAGGACACCTTTGCACAATGGAGCGTAGGATCTCAGAGTTTAAGGCCGTGGTTAGATTTATATCTTAATTACTTTCCTGTAGTTGCGGATGCTTGCAGGGGGTTTAATTACAAGTATGTATTAGTCCAAGTAAGGTCGGTATGTTAGCACAGGTTCACCCACACAACACTTACAACACTAAAGAAGAGTACTCAGCTATTTGAAGCGAAAGCACTTGACAGAATTCCCATGTGTCCTCGAGAACGTTTGGTCCTTATAAGTATTTCCACCGGCTTGTCCTTTGCTAAGAAAGGATTGGTGATGGGGATGTGCCTACCGGGGTATACCCAGTAGGACGTTTCCGACTGGCCCAGAAACCGGCAAGTGGGCCTGCAAGACGGCGACTGGATCAAGGCCCGGTGTAGATCCAAGCGACTGGAAGCTGAAGGCCCAGGCGAGTAGATAGGCCCAGTCGGATTAGGTTAAACAAGTACCGAAGCCTTAACTAATTCGGTTGAGATATGTAAACCCTAGGGGAGGTGAGCCTATATAAACCTCCTTGCAGGGCGTGTAGAGATACGTTCCATCATACACCCAAGCGACTCGCCGCCTAGCCGCCGAGCTCGCCCATTGTACCACCTTCATAATACAATCTAGCAGGAGTAGGTCTTTACCCTCCGGGGGGCCGAACCTGGGTAAATACTTGTGTCTCCGCCCTCATCTCGCACCGCAGATGGCTGGCCGCCCTTGCCCCTCGTTCTACTACTCGTTGCCGATTGCAGCATCTGCCGTGACCATTCCCACGACAGTGGCGCCCACCGTGGGGCCTGGCCGGTCTGGCCGGTGTTCTGCGGCGAGATCCAATCTGCCCATCAATGAGACGGTCGCCACCGGCCGCATGATAGCGATCGGCGAGATGCTCCAAATCTTGCCGAGCAGCTACGTCCCGGCGGCGCGACCCGTCACGCACAGCGTGATCCTGCCGGTCGGCACGATCAGCCTCTTCGTCGGCCTCACCGACGTCATCGTCTCGGAGGACTCGGCTCGCATCCGCGAGTCGCCGCCACGCGATCGGCTCTCCGAGAGCCAGATCCGCACGATCCATCGCCTCGCCTCCGAGTACAACTCGGCCCACAACAACGTGGCCGAAAACTCAGCGGCCGCGGAAGACGCGGCCCTCAATGATGACGCCGATTCGGCGACCCCGGCGTCATTCACCGGATCCATCACCGCGGCTTCACCCGCGGGCTCCATCACCCAGGTCTCCAACATGGGAGACTTCGAGGACCCCTCCATCCTTGGAATCTTCGACTTCGACTCTGGGTCGGAAAATTCCGGCGACCTCCGCGACGGGACCAGTCGCCACGCCGCGACCTACATGGCGACCGGCACCGAACCGCCGGAGGACCCCTTCTCCACCCCGATCCCTCCTAACGCCACGGCAACGGAGGTCGAGGAACTCCGCCTGAAGCTGGCGGAGGCAGTGCACAAAGAGCAAGCCGAGCGCGAAAATTTTCGCCTCGAGCAGGTGACGGCGCAGGAGCTATCACGCAACCACCAGCAGCGAATCAGGTCGCGCCTGAACCCCACCGTCCAGGGGCGCGCCCTGAACTTCGACGACGAAAACGACCCGGCCCGTGTGGCCGAGCGCGCGATCTGCGAGAACACGCCACCAGGAGGAAGCGCCCGACCCCCGCCAGGGTCGACGGCGATGGGCGCCCCACCTCCACCAACCGCACACCCCCCAGGGACCAGCCACGGATAGTAGTCTCCTCAAGGGAGCGAGACGCAAACGGCCTCCCACTGTTCTCCACCCCGATGGACAACCTCGTGGCGGGCCGAGCAGCAGCCGACAACATCACGGCCACCGGCGACGGCGCCCTACAGATCCAGTACGTCAGGGCCCTGCTCGCAAAGGCCGTCGAGCAGCAAAACGCAGGCGCCGACTCGCAGGGTCGAGTGTACTCGCGTTCTTCGGGAAGCAGAGCGGCCTCGAGCGGCCGCCCAATGGCGGCAAACACCCTCAACTTCCCGCCACCAGAGCCACTGCAGCTCCAACATCGACCCGCGAACGTTGCACTCTCCACCAATGACCCCAGGCCAGCGACCAACTTCGTCGCCGCCAACGGTCAACCCATCGACTCCCGCACCCACATCATCAACAACCAAAGCTGGCGCGCACGCCAGCCCGACGACCTGCGACACACCCTAACCAACCGCCGCGACGGCAAGCCAATGGGGTCGCTCAGTCGACTCGGCCCCAAGTGCTTCGGACCGATGATCCGAGGCGAGAAGTACCCACCGAACTTCAAGGCGCCAAAAGAGATAGAAAAGTACGACCCCTCGTACGACCCAGCCATCTGGCTCGATACATACTTCATGGCAATGGGGATCGTAGGCCACACCGACCTGCTAGCTGCCCGTTACCTCCCCCTGATGATGGAGGGGACGTGCAGGCAGTGGATCAACACCCTCCCCCAGGATAGTATCGACTCCTGGGAGGAGATGCGCGACGCCTTCGTCAGGCACTTCGAGTGCTCCTACACCCGCGCCACCACCATCGAGGACCTGGAGCCATGCGTCCAGGGACCCCGTGAGTCGACCCGCAACTGGGTCCAGCGGTGGCAAGAACTCTGGTACAACGCGGTCGACATCCACCCGGACACCGCGATCCATTGCTTCAAGACCTCGTGCCGCTACGAGCCTTTGGTCGCCAAGCTCAAGCGACACTCTCGCACACTCGACAACATATCGGACCTCCTCGAGATCGCCAAACGGTACGCGAAGGAAGATCCAAACCAGGAAACCGACGACGAGTCGGGAGGACAACGCCGCACGAGCGGCAACGACAGCGGATGACGGTCCGACCTACGCTACAGCAACACTCGCCTCACCGGCAAGCGCCATAGTGACGGGCGAGTCGACTTCGTTGCCAACGCCGGGCACGCACAACACGAGCCCAAAAGCTTCCGCCGCGATGGAGGACAACGCCGCGACGGCGGCAACTACAAGGCCAAGCCAAGGTTCGACCCTGCGGCCCTCCTTAACCAACCTTGTGCGTTTCATAGCAGGGAAGGCAAACCTGCAATGTACACGACTGCCGACTGCCACACCCTCAGGGAGATTGAGAAGGCACGGCGAGCAAGGGAGGACCCCGACAACAACCCGCCAAACGGCGGAAAGTTCGGCAACGTGGCCGGCTCGCTCCATACCTTCACCGGCTTCAACACGAAGCGCGAGAAGAAGGTCATCACCCGCGCTGTCGCCGTCAACGCGGTGGCCCAGGTGGACGTCCCCCAGTTCCTCAACTGGTCGGAGCAGCCCATCACTTGGAGCCGCCAGGACCACTCGCCGCGCATCGAGTACCCCGGCCGAGTCACCCTGGTGGTCAAGCCAAAGGTGGGCGACTACTGGCTCCCCAAGACATTGATGGACGGCGGCAGCTCCATCAACATCCTGTACTTGGACACCTTCAGGCGGCTGCGGCTCCCGCAGTCGATGATCGAGACAACCCACACCACGTTCCACGGCATCGTCCCTGGTCGGAAGGCGTACTCGATCGGCAAGGTCACGCTGCCAGTCACCTTTGGCACGCCAGCAAACTTCCGCACCGAGCGGATCGTCTTCGAGCTGGTGCCCTTCGACAGCCCCTACCACTGTGTCCTAGGGCGCCAGGCGTTCGCCAAGTTCATGGCAGCGCCACACTACGCGTACAACGCGATGAAGCTCCCTGGGCCGTGCGGCGTCATCACCATCAACGGCGACCCGGACATGGCCGCCGAGTGCGAGGCCAAAGGAGCAGAACTCGCCGATGCCGTCATCGTGGCAGAAACAAACCACGCCGACGAGCTCGCCAAGTACGCGAGCGGGGTGAACAATGACGACCCCACCATACTCAAGAAGCCCAATTCGGAGGGTGCAAACACCTCAGCCTTCGAGGCAACGACGCACACTCGCACCGTCGAGCTGGTCCCAGGCGACTCCAGCCAGACGGTGACGATCGGGACGGGCATGAGCCCAGCCTAGGAAGGCACGCTCATCGAGTTCCTCCGAGAGAACAGGGACATCTTCGCATGGAAGCCCTCTGACATGCCTGGTGTCCCTAGGGAGCTCGCTGAGCACAAGCTAAACGCCGACCCCAAAGTGCGACCCGTCAAACAGTCGCTACGGCCCTTCAATGAAGAGCGCCGCCGAGCCATTGCCGAGGAGGTGCAGCGTCTACTCGCTGCAGGCTTCATCCGGCCAATCAAGTACTCCAAGTGGCTGGCAAACCCAGTCCTGGTCGAGAAGAAGAACGGGACCTGGAGGATGTGTATCGACTACACAAACTTGAACAGCGCCTGCCCAAAGTAGCAGTTCGTCCTCCCGCGGATCGACCAAATAATTGACTCCACCGTGGGCTCGGAGTCGCTATGTTTCCTCGACGCCTACTCTGGGTACAACCAGATCAAAATGGCTGTCGAGGACGAGGAGAAGACGGCGTTCATCACGCCATTCAGAGCCTTCTGCTACACCGCCATGACCTTCGGCCTCAAGAACGCCGGGGCGACCTACCAGCGGTGCATGCAAGTGCCTCGCAAGCCAAATTGGCCGCAACATCCACGTCTATATCGACGACGTGGTCGTAAAGTCCGCCCGCCAGGGCGATCTACTCGCCGACCTGGCGGAAACGTTCGCCAACTTGCGAAAATACAAGATAAAGCTTAACCCAGGCAAATGCACCTTCGGTGTACCAGCAGGACAATTGCTGGGGTACGTCGTCTCCAAGCGAGGGATCGAGGCGAACCCCACTAAGATCGACACGATCGCCCGACTCGGCAAACCCGAGTGCCTGCGCGACATCCAAAAGCTGGCCGGGCGAGCAGCGGCTCTCAGTCGCTTCATCCCTCGCCTGGGCGAAAAGGCGATGCCCCTATACCGCCTGATGCGCAAGAACCCCACCTTCCAGTGGGACAAGGAGGCGGACAACACGCTCCGCGACCTCAAGAAGGTGTTACTCGCCGCACCGCTACTCGCCGCCCCCGTCGACAAAGAACCCATGCTGGTCTACGTCGCGGCTTCCGAGCGCGTCGTCAGCGCCGTCATGGTCGTCGAACGGCCGGAGGAAGGAAAGGAGCGCCCAGTACAGCGACCGGTGTACTACATCAGCGAGGTCCTCACCGAGTCGTGCCAGAGATACCCGCAGTACCAGAAACTGGTATACACGGTCTTCAGAGCACAGCGGTGCCTGCCGCATTACTTCCAGGAGCACCCGATCACGGTCGTCTCCTTAGCACCGTTGCAGGACATCATCCGCAACCGCGAGGCGACCGGGCGGGTCGCCAAGTGGGCCGTCGAGATCGGTGTCCACAACATCAAGTACGAGCCACGGAAGGCAATCAAGTCGCAGGCCCTAGCGGACTTCATCGCCGACTGGGAAGAGGCCCAGCAGCCAGAGAAGCTGCCATACCTCCATTACTGGAGCCTGCACTTCGATGGCTCCAAGAACGCGGACGGTGCAGGAGCAGGGATCGTACTAACTTCACCGAAGGGCGACAAGCTCTGCTACGTCCTTTGCCTCGACTTCACCCCCTGCACCAACAACATGGCCGAGTACGAGGCCTTACTCCACGACATGCGAGCTGCCAGGGAGATGAACGTCAACCGCCTACGCTGCTACGGCGACTCCGACCTCGTTGCTGGGCAAGTCGCTGGCACCTGCGACGCCGTCTCCCCCACCATGGCGGTGTACCGCCAAGCAGTGGACAAGCTGGGCGGAAGAACGAGGAGGCCGACGTACTCTCCCGCATCGGGTCGGCCCGACTCGCACCACCCGCCGGTGTCTTCGTCAACACGATCACCAAGCCATCAGTCTCTCCCCCGAGGGAGATCAACATCGGAGTCCCGTTACAACCGGAGGCAGCCCTGGTTGCACTCGTCAACGAGCCAGACGACTAGACCAAGCCCTACGTCGCCTACCTGGAGGCTGGCACCTTGCCGGCAGACGAGACGGACGCTCGGATGATCGCACGCCGATGCAAGTCCTACACCATCATCGACGGCGAGCTCCACAAGCGCAGCGTCACCGGCGTGTTCCAACGTTGCGTCCAACCCGCCGAAGGACGCAAGATCCTCCACGACATCCACTCCAGCGACTGCGGCCACCACGCCGGCGCCCGCTCTCTGGTCGCCAAGGCTATGCGGCATGGCTTCTACTGGCCCACCGCACACGCCGATGCCGTCGACATTGTCCAGCGGTGCGCCGGGTGCCAAAAGTACGCCAACCAGATGCATGTGCCGGGCTCAGCGCTCAAAACAATCCCCATCACCTGGCCATTTGCCGTGTGGGGCATGGACATGGTAGGCCCCTTCAAAAAGGCTCCCTCCGGCTACACCCACCTCCTGGTCGCGGTCGACAAATTCAAAAAGTGGGTGGAGGCCAAGCCAGTCCGGAAATGCGACGGGAAGACCGCCACTAAATTCCTATGCGAGCTCATATATCGCTACGGGTTCCCAAACAGCATCATCACGGACAACGGCACCAACTACGCCAAAGGAGCCATGGCCGAAATCTGCGAAGAGCACCATATCCGGCTCGACCTCGCGTCGGTCGCCCACCCGGAATCCAACGGCCAGGCGGAACGGGCCAATGAAAGCATCCTCCACGGCCTGAAGCCGCGACTCCAAGTTGTAGGGGTTCGTAGCATGGAAAACAAAAATTTTCTATCGCATACAAACAAACAAGCCAAGATCTATCTACTAGATTGTAGCAACGAGTCGATAGAGGAACTCACCCTCGAAGATTCCAAAGCGGTTAACGAGAGCAGATTCTCGTGGATGATGTAGTCGTACTCTTTCCGATCTCAAGATCGCGTAGACGATCCTTCCGGCGCCACGTTCCAGTAGCGCTCCCGCAGTCGGTCACACGTTCGGTACTCGACGAAGACCTTCCTCTCCCTTGTTCCAGCAGGCAGCGGAGGTTGTAGCACTCTCCTCGTGATTCCGACAGCACAACGGCGTGGTACCGGAAGTAGAGGGGAAATCCCGCAGGGCTTCGCCTTAAGCCGGTGCGAGTATGGTGGAGCTTATGAGAGAGGCTATTAGTGGTCTAGTAATTAGACACACCAATTAGAAGGCTCTAAACCAATTAGAAGGCTCTAAACCGCAGGCTAAAGCAATTAGAAGCTCTAAACCAAAACGGCTCTAAACCGGAGGTAGAAGATAGGAACTTGTGTGTCTAGGAGGGGAGCCCTGCCCCTCCTTATATAGATGGGAGGGGGCTGGCGCGCCAGGGGAGGGAGGGAGTCCCTCCCCAACTCGGCCTTGGGCTGGGCGCCGGCCTGGAGGAGTCCAACTCCTCCTCCAAGTTGATTCCAACTCCTCTTGCTTGTTTCCCACAGTTTCTTGTTTTAGCCGTTTGACTTTCAAACTGGACATTTGACTTTTCTGTTTTAGGATTCAATTTAATCCTATATTTGGGACAGCAAGAACACTTAGTACATGATGCAATCACTCCAATATGTAATGACACATTCATGTACCCCTTCCCCTCCGGAGTGCCGGACAATCCGGAACCTTCTAGAACATTCCCGATGAAACCACCGGAATCATTCCCGAACTCCGAAACGGGACTTTCCTTATATGAATCTTATTCTCCGGACCATTCCGGATCACCTCGTGATATCCCGGATCCCATCCGAGACTCCGAACAACATTCGGTCTCTTTCTCATAATACCATAACTACTCAAAACAACGTCGAATCCTTAAGTGTGTCTCCCTACGGTTCGTGAATTATGCGGACATGATCGAGACACTTCTCCGAACAATAACCAATAGAGGAATCTGGAAATTCATATGGCTCCCACATATTTCTACGATTACTTTGTGATCGAATGAACCACTTACATACGATACCAATTTCCCTTTGTCTCACGATATGTTACTTATCCGAGGTTATGATCGTCGGTATCTCTGCATACCTAGTTCAACCTCGATACTGATAAGTACTCTTTTCTCGTTCCCGTGATATGTGATCCCTTGTGAGCCAGTCACATGCTTGCAAGCTAATTGGATGACATTTCACCGAGAGGGCCCAGAGTATATCTATCCGTCATGCGGATGGACAAATCCCACTCTTGATCCATGTGTTTCAACCAATACTTTCCGAACACTCAATGCCACCTTTATAGCCACCCTGTTACGGTGTGGTGTTTGATGACATCAAAGCATCCATCCAGTAAAGGTGATATGCATGATCTCATGGTCGAAGGAATTAGGTTACTATGTATCAGAAAGCATATAGCAATTGAACTATTGAAATGACTTGATCTTTATGCTACGCTTATCTATAGGAGTATGTCCATCACATCATTCTCCTAATGATATGACCCTGTTGTTAATAACATCTCTATGTTCATGATCAGGAAACAATGATCATATATTAACCAACAAGCTAGTTTAACAAGAGGCTTTACTAGGGACTCTTTTATGTTTACAAATCACACAAGTATTAATGTTTCCTGTTAATACAATTATAGCATGGTATGTAAACATTTATCATAAATACGAAGATATGATAATAACCACTTTATTATTGCCTCTTGGGCATATCTCCAACAGTCTCCCACTTGCACTAGAGTCAATAATCTAGTTTCAAACCTTTGTGTATATAACACCTATGGCTTTCCGGTGTTGTATGTACACGATTGCTAGTGGTCAACTGATCTCCGGATCTGACACTTCCAGGTCCGTGTGTAATTGCATGTCTTTGCGTCTCTACGCATCACTCATTCTCTAATGAGATGGCTTTGTACAAATTTGGTCTTTCGGTGTGACCTTTAGCTCTTTGGGGTTAAAACATGTTGATAATATTGTCGCACAATATATCTTCATAGTATTATCCCACTGTGAACTACACCTAGTTTGATAACAAACTTCTTGACATAAATGCCCTCTTTTGCTGCTAAAACAGCAGTCATATACTTAGCCTTTTGTTGTAGTATCTGTCACAATGTCTTAACTTTGGAAATCATCCAAATCCATTATGGAACTCACTTTCCATTATATTGTGCCACCCTTAGTTTAGATTGAGATAAACTTAATTTGTACTTTGTGACAAAACTAGTATCAATGTAGTACTTTTACAATGAACTAACCATCTATTTGTCACTTCTACAAATAATATACTCTTAGTTCTTCCAAAAGATCACAAGAATATCCTTACTATTGTCCAATGATCGTCTTACGAATCATTCTGGTATATGCTCATAATATTTAGAGCATAGGACATATCTGGATTTGTACATATCACAGTATGATTGATATAAATATTCTTTGTGATTTCATACATCAAGTATCAATCTATACTTGATTATTTCTTTTCACTTTACCAAATGTCAATACACTTGAATATATCATCAACATTGAACTCATTCAATCCTTTCTGTGCGACAAGAACCTCTCTTGTAGTTTCTATATTGAACTCATTCAATATCTTGTCTATGTACTTCTGGCACAACCATATTAGCGTCTATTGATGCCAAATATTTGGGTTTTGCCTAAGTCTTTCATCGGGATGAAATTCTTAATATGTGTTAATAAAAGATACATTATTTCCAATCAACAATATGTCTTCCACATAATGTATTAGAAACATGTCTTAGCGCTCCCACTTAATTTCTTGCAAATGCAAGCATCTTCATTGTCTCTGATGAAATTAAACCCTTTTAACAGTTTCATCATAGTGAAGATTCCAACTCCGCTATGCTCACTCTAACCATTGAAGTTTGCATATGCTTTTAGCATCCTTTGAATTAACAAAACCCTATGGACCGTGTTATGCACATGTCCTAGGTAACGATTCTATTAGAAGAACTTGTTTTGTTTATTCAACTACCATATAACAAATTATATGTAGTGGTTGCTACATTAATCCGTCTAGACTAAATATCACTATGATAGATCAAATCTTGTCATAGTCAACCTTTGAACATTGTTGTGAACTCTTTCCCAACATGTCGACTATTTCATAGATGTAAAACATCCATGTCTATTTCTTTATAGATCCAGACACAACTGTAAGGTCTTACACCTTTCTCGAGGGTCCTTCAAGTTCAAAACTTGATTTCTCGTGTATGGAACTATCACGGATTTTATGGCTTCAAGCCATTTGACGGAGTCAGGGCCCATCATCGCTTCTTTGCATGTAGTCGGTTCATTATTCTCAAATAATGATTCAACCCTCAAATCTTGGTATTTGATTGTTTATCCGACCTACTTGTTTCAATAGGAACTTGGATCTCCGTGACCACAACCTTTGAGGTACGTGAGCCATGAGCTTTGTTGCTGCCTCCGGAACACTTTTCGGTGCTGCGCAACTCTGCACATATAGCTAAGGTTCTTTTAACCTTATCAAAATTCTATTGTCCTCCCACTTAACTTTTCACGAAAAATTCCTTCTCAAAGAAACTTGACGTTTTAAGTGACAAACACTTTTGTCTCCGATGTTATGGAGGAGTACTTAACAGTTATTCGAAATAACATACAAAGACAGGTTCATCCGACTTTGGTTGCAAACATCTTTTTTATGCAAAGCATACCAATGTTTAAGAAAGGACAACTTGGGTTTTATCCCAAACCATAACTTTATATGGTGTCATTTCAACGGATTATGATGAAGCTCTTTTCAGTGGAAAAACGGTAATCTCTAAAGCTTTTAATCTTTAAAATATAATGGCAGTTTTATAAATTATACCTTTGATCTTACCATGTCAAAC
The DNA here is from genome assembly GCA_916181665.1 of Avena sativa. Taxonomy (NCBI): domain Eukaryota; kingdom Viridiplantae; phylum Streptophyta; class Magnoliopsida; order Poales; family Poaceae; genus Avena; species Avena sativa. The sequence goes on from OV702295.1 coordinate 357,842,121, forward strand.
AAGGTTTAATTACATATCTCGAATGCTCCATACTCTTATGGTGTTTCGGAAAATGCAAATCCACGGAACGATTCCTTAAATCTTAGGTATTATGCTAAACTTGTAACTCAAATATCTTCCTTTATGATCTTTATCATAAACTGTTTATATTCTTGTTACAATGATTTTGCACTTCATCTTGAAAGTCTTTGAACTTTTCAAATGTTTCATACTTCATCCTTATTAAGTAAATATTCATATATTCACTCAAATTTTCGGAGAAAGCATATGAAGTTGAAATCCATCGCTCTTGACTACACATAATGGATTTCATACAACAATATGTACAAGTTCCAATGAGCTAGTCTTTCGTTCCCTTTCGGCCTATGAACGAAGTTTTAATTATCTCTAGGAAAGTTTCACAAGCGTCATTTGATCAAAATCAAATAGACTCCAAAATTCCATCCATATGGATTTTCTTCATGTTTTCTTTCCAATATAATTTAAACGGCGATGTCACTTCCTAAGTGATCTTTCAATCAATTTGTCTTTCGACATTTTTAGCACTAGTTTTATGGATGTGATGTCTCCAACGAGATTTGCGAATCATCCATCTTTTATGGATTACGGCAATTATTTGAACAAACCTTTTTGTTCTCATAATACCTGATAAAACAAATCTTTGAAGGCAAGCTTTGATGTTTAACGAGCAATACAATAACCCTTTATTTGTTCTCGATGAACATCATCACATATTCTTTTGCTAGTTACTTAGGCCATTGTAGTTCATGAATTGTGTTGTTTCGTATGACGATTCACACCAACAAATTCAGTATCAAATACTTGAGAACCACATTGTTTAACAAGCAAAGAATATAGCCATAACATGTATATCATCTATATACTTAAACTGAATGATTCTAGTCTTTTCTTTTCTGCCATATATTTATGAGATTCTCTTTCAGTATCTCCTTTTCTGTTTGAAAGAATCTATCAACATCAACAGTGGAGTCATACATACGACACATAGTCCAAAGCGTGTATAGTTAAATACCAATGTCTTTGAACTTGCACTTTGAAGTAGATCACCATTATCAAATATTTGGTGTTCTTTCAAATTCCTTTCTTTAGTAATCTCTTGGTGTAGTAAACATTTTACCTACATCAAATATTCACCTTCATCATGGAATCGTCCATGACCAAGCTACTTTTAGCTTATAACGGTGAATCACGAGTATAATGATGCTCTCCAAAACCTTTTGGAAGATTAGGACAACTAGTGTCTCCAACCTTTTGCAAATTTTCATCAAACATGAGAACATGACTTTGCCATATTATACTCTATCATGTTGTAACCAAAACTTCGTTTCAGATATCACAATATCCTCCACACATCATGGTTTCTGAAAAACTCTTTCAGATCCTAGATAACCTTGATATTAAGACAATCCTTTGAATATCAAGAATCATGGAGACAAACATAATACTCAAACACTAACACTTTGGAATTGTCACTCTTGTTTTAATACCAATTATTAAACTTCATGGAGTAACCGGAACTTACTGAAAGTTTGCAATAGGACTTTAAACTTTAGATTAACACTTCAAAACAATACGATACCAGTTCGTAAAGTAACTAACCAGAATTCTATAGTTCTATTATCTCAATTATAACTAAGCGCAAGGTGGTAAACTGATGCCAATGACTACAACAACTATGCAAATTTACTTTGATTTAGTTTATGATAAATTGAGTTCTAATTAATAATTAAATTAATCTAGGTGAACTCCCACTCAAAACAATATCCCTCACATTGTTTTAGTGATCACACGAACCAAATCCACCACATCAAAACCGATCATCACGAGAGTTGATGTAGCTTCAATGGCGAACAATCAACATGTTCATCATATCTACTATATGACTCATGCTTTTCCTTTCGGTGATCCGTGTTCCTGAGGCCATGTCTGTACATGCTAGGCTCGTCAAGATCAAACCTTAGCTACCGCATAAGCAAATCTGGCTTGCTTACGTTGTATTCACCCGCGGAATCAAAGACACCCGATCATCACGTGGTGCTTCGAAGCAGCAAGCTTTGGCAACGGTGCATACTAAGGGTGAACACTTTAGAACTTGAAATTTATGTGTATGAGGGATCATCTTATAATGCTACCGTCGTCTACTAAGCAATACAAGATGCATAAAGGATTAACATCACATGCAATTCATAATATGTGATATGATATGGCCTTTCTTCTTTGTGCTTTCGATCTCCATCTTCAAGCACGAACATGATCTCCATCATCACCGGCATAGCATCAAGGTCAATGATGCTTCTTCATGGTTGTCGTCCACCAGCATCAACTATTACAACTATTTTGAATAGACACGCAGGTCTTAACAGAAATTAAAGACAACCATATTACTCCTGCCGGTTGCCAACTTACAATAAGGAACATTGCATACATCAAATATAATCACAATCATGGCCATATCACATCACTGCACACCCCTGCAAAACAAAGTTAGACGTCTCTACTTTCTTTGCATGTTTTACGTGGTTTGGGGCTTTCAATAAGTGTCGTTCTAACTTACGAACAAGAACCACAACATTGATACTAGTATTGTTAATCACCCGTTGTAAATTGGATCTTAACTATGCTAGGAGAAACAGGCACCCGCAAAGCCACTTATGCAATACAAGTTGCATGTCAAGCGTGGAGCAAGTCTCATGAACGATGTCATGTAAGGTTAGCCCGGGCCGCTTCATCCCAACATACCGCAAGATACAAAGTACACAAGAAGCAATCGACAATAAAAGCATCAACGCCCACAATGACCATTGTGTTCTACTCGTGCAACAGATCTACATATAGACACGGCTCTGATACCACTGTAGGGGTTCGTAGCATGGAAAACAAAAATTTTCTATCGCATACAAACAAACAAGCCAAGATCTATCTACTAGATTGTAGCAACGAGTCGATAGAGGAACTCACCCTCGAAGATTCCAAAGCGGTTAACGAGAGCAGATTCTCGTGGATGATGTAGTCGTACTCTTTCCGATCTCAAGATCGCGTAGACGATCCTTCCGGCGCCACGTTCCAGCAGCGCTCCCGCAGTCGGTCACACGTTCGGTACTCGACGAAGACCTTCCTCTCCCTTGTTCCAGCAGGCAGCGGAGGTTGTAGCACTCTCCTCGTGATTCCGGCAGCACAACGGCGTGGTACCGGAAGTAGAGGGGAAATCCCGCAGGGCTTCGCCTTAAGCCGGTGCGAGTATGGTGGAGCTTATGAGAGAGGCTATTAGTGGTCTAGTAATTAGACACACCAATTAGAAGGCTCTAAACCAATTAGAAGGCTCTAAACCGCAGGCTAAAGCAATTAGAAGCTCTAAACCAAAACGGCTCTAAACCGGAGGTAGAAGATAGGAACTTGTGTGTCTAGGAGGGGAGCCCTGCCCCTCCTTATATAGATGGGAGGGGGCTGGCGCGCCAGGGGAGGGAGGGAGTCCCTCCCCAACTCGGCCTTGGGCTGGGCGCCGGCCTGGAGGAGTCCAACTCCTCCTCCAAGTTGATTCCAACTCCTCTTGCTTGTTTCCCACAGTTTCTTGTTTTAGCCGTTTGACTTTCAAACTAGACATTTGACTTTTCTGTTTTAGGATTCAATTTAATCCTATATTTGGGACAGCAAGAACACTTAGTACATGATGCAATCACTCCAATATGTAATGACACATTCATGTACCCCTTCCCCTCCGGAGTGCCGGACAATCCGGAACCTTCTAGAACATTCCCGATGAAACCACCGGAATCATTCCCGAACTCCGAAATGGGACTTTCCTTATATGAATCTTATTCTCCGGACCATTCCGGATCACCTCGTGATATCCCGGATCCCATCCGAGACTCCGAACAACATTCGGTCTCTTTCTCATAATACCATAACTACTCAAAACAACGTCGAATCCTTAAGTGTGTCTCCCTACGGTTCGTGAATTATGCGGACATGATCGAGACACTTCTCCGAACAATAACCAATAGAGGAATCTGGAAATTCATATGGCTCCCACATATTTCTACGATTACTTTGTGATCGAATGAACCACTTACATACGATACCAATTTCCCTTTGTCTCACGATATGTTACTTATCCGAGGTTATGATCGTCGGTATCTCTGCATACCTAGTTCAACCTCGATACTGATAAGTACTCTTTTCTCGTTCCCGTGATATGTGATCCCTTGTGAGCCAGTCACATGCTTGCAAGCTAATTGGATGACATTTCACCGAGAGGGCCCAGAGTATATCTATCCGTCATGCGGATGGACAAATCCCACTCTTGATCCATGTGTTTCAACCAATACTTTCCGAACACTCAATGCCACCTTTATAGCCACCCTGTTACGGTGTGGTGTTTGATGACATCAAAGCATCCATCCAGTAAAGGTGATATGCATGATCTCATGGTCGAAGGAATTAGGTTACTATGTATCAAAAAGCATATAGCAATTGAACTATTGAAATGACTTGATCTTTATGCTACGCTTATCTATAGGAGTATGTCCATCACATCATTCTCCTAATGATATGACCCTGTTGTTAATAACATCTCTATGTTCATGATCAGGAAACAATGATCATATATTAACCAACAAGCTAGTTTAACAAGAGGCTTTACTAGGGACTCTTTTATGTTTACAAATCACACAAGTATTAATGTTTCCTGTTAATACAATTATAGCATGGTATGTAAACATTTATCATAAATACGAAGATATGATAATAACCACTTTATTATTGCCTCTTGGGCATATCTCCAACACAAGTACCACTCGAGCGCACCGCCGGGTGTTGGGTCGAGGAGCTGCCCTCCGTAATCTAGGGGATCCGCACCTCGGTCAACAGGTCGACAGGATTCACCCCCTTCTTCATGGTGTACGGCGCCGAGGCAGTCATGCCCACCGACCTCGAGCACGACTCGCCGTGGGTCGTCCACTACACGGAGGCTGCAAACGAACTCGCCCGCCAGGATGGAGTCGATCAACTCGACGTGGCACGTGACCTCGCTCGGTCACGCACCGCCATCTACCAGCAGGGACTCCACCGCTACCATAGCCGGCAGGTGAAAACTCGCACCTTCCAAGAAGGCGACCTGGTGTTGCGCCTCATCCAGGACAAGAAGGGCATGCACAAGCTCTCCCCTCCGTGGGAGGGACCATTCGCCATCGGGCGAGTACTCGGCAACGACGCCTACTACCTCATCGACGTCCGCGGGGACGGCGAACTCGACGTCAAGCGACCATGGAATGTAAACCTCCTACGGAAGTTCTACTCCTAGAACCCCACATATGTACTCTCCAGTCGCTATGAAATAAAAAGAATTGGTTACCGCAAATTGCGCCTACTCTCCGTGTCTTGTGCCACTCGCACTCGTAATAACAGCGTCAAGCTAACCGCAGAAGTCAACCTTTGGTACAGCGATCGGCACGGCTAAGTAGTGCGGTGCGAGAGCACTGAGTCACCTCAGGGCTTGCATCGTCCATGAAAAACGCCTACCCGGAGCCCCATCGGAGTCGCCCAGCCCGACTGGCTCTACGAGCCAAGACAACTGCCTCCGCTTCTTACAGCGACCATGATCCTCCGCATCCTCGACATAGCGACTCGAACGACCAAGTACCACGCTCGGGGACTGACGACTAGTTCATCGCGAGCGGCTCGGGAAAACGCCAAGTATGAGAGCATGCCCAGGACTCGCCACGCGACTGAACCAACAGGCCAGGCAGGAGTGATGCGTCCAAACTAACGCGCCAAGACCTCACCCACCCTCGAGTCGCGCCTAGAACAACCAAGTACCACGCTCGGGGACTCGGCCACCCGACCTCGTTCGCGCCAGGGAAAACGGTGAAGTACAGAGCGCCTGGCTCTTTGAGTCCGGGCGAGTCGACCACAAAAACAAAACATTCAAGAACCACAAACACATCACACACGAGGTAAACCCCACAAAAGGGCGGACGTGCTCGGGGACTCGTTCAAACCTCAATCGGAATACACATGACAAGTCATAAAACAAACATGATATCACATTCATAGCATGTTGCAATCATCTCAGAATACAAAATATGCCCAAATGGCAGATCTGCTACTAACGCCCTCGGGCAGACTATCCTATTCCGTAGGCTTCGACGACGACTCGCCAGCACCCTTGCGATTGCGGATGAATGGCGTGTACGGGTTCGACGGGTACGTCGTCAGCTCACCCGCCATCGCCGCGCGGAAGGGCTGCTCGACCTTGAAGTCCCGATGCTGCGGCTCAGGGTCGTTGGGTGCGACGACCGTCACCCGGTACGGAAGGAGGTCGCCCATTGCCCAGACACGCTCGGAGTACATCGCGGCGCGGTCCGTCAACTTGAGCACCTCGGAGAGTTCCACCGCGCCAGTCGACGATGGGTAGCCACTCGTCACGTCGTCCAGATCAAAATCTTCTGGAAAATGAGCAAGTCCAAGGCTAAGCGCCGTCGCCGCTCCGCGCCGGAACGCCGATCGCGTCATGAACTCAACGACCGACGACGCCTTCTCCAAGTACTTCCACACCTCGACGAGGCCGCTGGGAATTACTTCCATGGGCGATATCTCCTGGAGGTAGGCTCGGATGCATGTCGCCGACAACGTCGCCGAGTCGACAAGCGTGGCCACACATTACCGCGCGTCGAACGAGCTCGCCTCTTCCGTGCTATCAAGGATGCGACCTGCGAATAGAAGATAACAATGAGTACGTCGGGCATCACAACCGAACACATGTTATTGGCAGGGGCAGATACACTTACCAATCAAGGGGCGGGAGAGATCCGTGATGAAGCATTGAAGCAAAGTATAGTCGTCCTGAATCCCAACAACAAGGGCGTCGGACACTTTACGATCCTCTGTGGCGGCGGTAATAGCGGCCTTGGCTCGCCCATCCGCCAAGCTCGCTTCCTCCTTCGCCTCCCTTAGCTCACGCTCGAGATCGGCGATCCGCTTCTCAGCCGAGCTCAATGCCGATTGAGCCACCGCCAACTCACCCGCTGGGACAAGTCCCTGGCGAGCCTCCTCCGCCTTCGCGGCAACTGCCTGAAGCCCCTTATTCGCCTCTTGGACGGCGGCCAGTTCCTTCTCCGCGCGGTGTTTAGCTGCCAATCGGTCAGCTGACTCGCGTTGCAGACCCTACACACAATTCAAACAGTTAATCAAAGCAACATCCTAAGTGCCCACCCGCTGAAATTCAGCGAGTACGCACTCGGGGACTGGCAATCAAAAACTCCTAAGTGCCCACCCGCTGAAATTCAGCGAGTGCACACTCGAGGACTGGCAATCAAAAAACTCCTAAGTGCCCACCCGCTGAAATTCAGCGAGTGCACACTCGGGGACTGGCAATCAAAAAACTCCTAAGTGCCCACCCGCTGAAATTCAGCGAGTGCGCACTCGGGGACTGGCAATCAAAAAATCTTAAGTGCCCACCCGCTGAAATTCAGTGCGTGCGCACTCGGGGACTGGACGCGAAAAATAACAACTACACACTAAAAGAATCAGACCGCTGCAACACACTGACCTGATCCTCGGGGACTGGACATACCTGGATGGCTGCGCCAAGCATGCCATGAAGTTGTATCGCATCCACGGACGCGAGGAGAGCTGGCGTGTGCTCGCGACGCTGCTCGACCTCCGCATCGGCGACCCCAGGTGCACGGCTCGAGGGCGAAGTTCCACTCGTTGTGGCCGCTTTGGCCATGAAGCGCGTGAACATCGCGATAGAGGCACCGGCACCAAAGGAGGTCGGCTCGACCGCCCCAGGCGAGGGAGCACCCTCCTTCGTGGATGCGGCCGCCTCTGTTGTGGGTTCAGTCGGCGCGACCGCCGTGTCGTCGGAGATCGTGACGATATCGTCACCCTTGGCCTTCTTGCCACCATCCGCAGGGATGACGACTTCGTTCGCCTTCCTCTTACGGGAAGGATCCTCCTCGCTGACGACGGGTGGCACCTTAGCCACGGTCGGGTGGCCCATCTTCTTCGCTCCGGTCCTGTAAATCAATCGTGTGAGCAAGATAATTCAAGCTGCTATGAAAGACTACGGTAGGTGAGCGAACTCACCTGACGACTGGAATGAAGCGTAGCCCCGTGCGGATGCCGGCCGGCTTCTCCAGTTCAGGGCCCAGTCAGCGGCTGAGGCCCATCTCCAGGACGTCGCGTGCCCAAGAAATGGATGGCTTCTTCGTCGTTGAGGCTGCAACGGGAGCCTCTGGGACGTCTTCAGCAGGACCTTCCTCGCGAGGTGAAGCCGCCACGGCCGGAGCGGCCCCTAGCCTAGAGACTGGGGCGAATGGCGGAGGCATCGAGGCCAGTGGCACCTCGACAGTGGCCGTGTCCAGCGCGGTTGCTGTCGGCGGCGCCTCGTCCTTGGCCGGGCTGGGGGCGTCAGAGCTGCTCGCCGAGTGAGGTGGCGAGGCCGGTCTCACCGGTTTCGTCTTCTTCTTCGGAGGAGCTTTCGCCTCCTTCTCCTCCTTCTTCTTCTTCTTCGACGGAGTAGCCTGGCGACGCGAGGTGGTCTCTGGAAGTTCTTCCTCATCATCATGGCGCTCGAGGCTTTTGCTCGCCTCAAGCTCACGCTGATGCTGCCCGCGGGTCTTGCGGACCAGCGGGGCGACCTCCTCCTCGGACTTGTCATCGCCATTGCTCTCGTCGCTCTCGGTGTCGCCCTTGGCGGGAGGCGATTCGCCCATGTCTTGGACGGACGAGCTCGAGTTCTCGTCATCCGAAGGCGGGAGCCATCCTTCCACCACTTGGAATAGCTGCAATGAACACAAGATGAGATTAGAATAACCGCGACTGCACGAACTGCGACTGCGAATGATGCAAAAAGACTTACCGTTGGGGCTGGATGCTTCACGGTGTAGGGGGCGACTCCGGCCTTTGCATCCAGGTACACCGTCTGGGTGATCTTCTTCAGCGCTGAGGTGTAGTCCTCAAGCTTCCACTCGGTGGAGCAGGACTTCGTCGAGTCTTCTCGGCCCGTATATTGATACATATAATGGTCCCGCCGCGCCAGAGGGACGAGCCGCCGCCCGAGCCAGCAGTTGTATAAGTTGATCGTCTGGAGGCCCTTCTTCTTTAGACCACGGATGGTTTGAAGCATTTCGTCCACGGCCATCTGCTGGTCGGTGGGAAGCTTGCCGACTTGAAGCCGGCGCGGCTCGGGTCGGTCGGCAGAGTACCGTGGGATCACCACGTCGCCCTCCGGAGTCGCCTCGGTAATGTAGAACCACGAATTCTTCCATTGGCTCGCCGCCTTGGCAGGTAGCATCAGATCAAAGAAAGAGGCCTTCGATTTAAGTTGGAACGTCAGGACGCCCACAGCGAGCATTGGGCCGCCCGCTTCCTCGCGACTGATCCGTCCGTGGAACAGATCTTGCCACAGAGGGAAGTAGGGCCGGCAGCCCAGGTAGCACTCGCAGAACGCCACAAAGATGGCGAGCTGCTCGATGTTGTGCGGACCCAGGTCCGACGGCTGGATCCCGTAATAGGCGCAGAAGCGCCGGAAGAACAGGGACGTAGGGAATCCCAGCCCCCGTTCTAGGTGGCTGGTGAAGCAGATGAATTCTCCTGCGCGCGGGTTCGGAGTCATCTCCCCGGCCGCGGGGATGCGCCACCTGCCGGTGCGCAGGATCCCGGCCTCCTCGAAGGACGCCAGTTGCGCTCTCGTGCACTTAGATTTGCCCCAAGGCTCGGTGGAGGGGGCCATTGGCGGAAGGGTTCGTGGAGGTCGGAAGGTTTCGGGTCGGTTGGATCGCGATGCGAAGGAAGGCGAAAGTGCGTGCACTCGGAGGAAATGGCGAGAAGATGGTTCTCTGATCGCCTGCCATTCCCCTTATATAGCGGTTGTTACCCGCCAAATCAGGGAGCCGTTACTACGCGGTGATTATGCCAAAAGTTACCGTTGGATTACCCCAACGGCTAGTTTGACCATGTTTAACGGTCCAACTTCAGCCACTCGGCTCGCCGATCCGATCACTACGACAATGAATGGGTATTTCGCCGACTCGACTCACCAAGAGCTGCGATCAGAATGACTAGTTTCCTCCTTTATACAGGATCTGACGATTCGGCTGGATGTCTACTCTGCAGCCGTATACTCCGACTGCCAGCAGCCACCTACGCCCAATCGACGACGGCCTCGGGGACTACTGATGGGGATGTGCCTACCGGGGTATACCCAGCAGGACGTTTCCGACTGGCCCAGAAACCGGCGAGTGGGCCTGCAAGACGGCGACTGGATCAAGGCCCGGTGTAGATCCAAGCGACTGGAAGCTGAAGGCCCAGGCGATTAGATAGGCCCAGTCGGATTAGGTTAAACAAGTACCGAAGCCTTAACTAATTCGGTTGAGATATGTAAACCCTAGGGGAGGTGAGCCTATATAAACCTCCCTGCAGGGCGTGTAGAGATACGTTCCATCATACACCCAAGCGACTCGCCGCCTAGCCACCGAGCTCGCCCATTGTACCACCTTCATAATACAATCTAGCACGAGTAGGTCTTTACCCTCCGGGGGGCCGAACCTAGGTAAATCCTTGTGTCTCCGCCCTCATCTCGCACCGCAGATGGCTGGCCGCCCTTGCCCCTCGTTCTACTACTCGCTGCCGATTGCAGCATCTGCCGTGACCATTCCCACGACAATTGGGCCACTTGCCACGTTTGTTATTTGTCTTTATTACTTGCACTTTGTTTTTTTGCTTTATTAGAAAACCCCTAAAAATCCGTTTGCTAAGTATTTACAGAGATTTCCTGCTCCATACCACTAGTCAAGACCTTCTGCTCCTCGTTGGGATCGACACTCCTATTTATCGAAAGTATTGCGATACACCCCCTATACTTGTGGGTCATCAGTTACCGAGATATAATTGGTGGGATGAAGATGATATGAATTTGTTGATCATCCTAGCTTGCATCCAATTGACATGTAGACGCCACTTATTCCTTGTTCTAGATACAAGCACCCACTATATATCCCTAATGTACCCAAAACACAATTAAGTACACTATGGTCCCCAAACAAATTGGGTCCAAAGTAGTTAGAACAACTACAATACATAGGAGAACCTCCACACAAATATGTGCATATTGATATGAAATTGAATTTCATGCACATCTTAGCCCTTTAGGAGTTGGTGGAGTTTCCCCTATATATTGGATCAAAGAAAGCATGCCATAATATATACAAGAAGTAAATATGCATGCATAGGACTTTAAAGAACCAAAAGGAGATACAATTTGAACAAAAACACCAAGTAAACCAATAAGACACACACAAAGGTGTGACTCAACAAAAAGTGTCCAAATTGTATCAAAGAACCAAATAAACACATGAAAGGGCACAAGTTCAACAAATGAACTAGCAAGAGCCAAAGAGATAAAAGATAGACAAAAATACCAAGGCTCAAGGATTTATCTCATCTTAAAAGAACAAAACAAGTGACAAGGAATGAGATAAAACCAACTCCCAACAAGATCAAGGAAATAACAACCAAAACAAACTCTTCACACTTCTTATGATGGCACTCAAAGTACCAACACAAAAAGGATCGATCTTCCAAGCAAAAAGGAATGGATCAAATCAAGAAGCATAAAACAATGTTCTAGATAATATAGGAGAGCTCCCCCATAAGTAGAGCATTATATATAATTTTGCCTTTGAATGCAAAATGCCCACAAATGAGATCATCACTACTACCTACACTAAATAAAACACAAGGGGATACAAATAAAATAAGAAGATCCACAAGAGGCAAGGAAAGCTTGGTAGCAAATAGAAAAACATATTCTTGGCCAAAGATAAGGCAAATAAGTAAAGGCCAAAGTGAATATGATCAATAAAATCTACCATATATCAAATACTAATTATCTAAGGACAAGAAGTAATTGGGATAATTTGCCCGAGGTAGTTTGCAAGGATATCCAAGATCACATTCACACAAGAAGCATATAACAAGATATAAGAAATAAGCTTGATGCTTCGAAAGAGATTCTTGATAGCTTCAAATAGTCACATAATCACTAGTGATTAGAGTGACTTTAAGCAAATGGTTCCCAAGAGTATATATAGATCCAAATATTAGTAAACACATACCAAGAATAACTCTCACAAACAAGATCCAAAAAGTGAGCAATAAAACATTCAAGCAAATTGGAACTTATATGAGAAATTGTGCCACATATGAGCTAGATAATTTCCAATATCAATTCTAAGTGGCACTACCTCAAATGTACACATTTTCTAGGTTTATAATATGCACAAAGCATATGACTCATAATGTGATAAACCAAGAAATCTCAACAAGAGGGAAAAAAGATCAAAATAGAGGTATTAATGGACATTATGGGAATGAGTTTATCATGATAAAGACATACCACATAGAGACTAGATAACCATACAATATAGCTACTAAGTGGTTTTCCTCATGTACACACATTTTAGGGTTGTGGAATGCCCAAGCATGACACTCCCCCAAAACGAAATAGTCCATTAATCCCTCATAAGAGCCAACTAGGATACCAACTAGAATCAATAAAGGCTCCAAAATAAGAAACACAAATACATGGTGTTCCAACCAACATACACAAATATAATTCATAGATCAATATAAGTAAGTGGGAAGCACAACATGCACACACATATGCAAGGTACAAAACCAACACATACATGCACAACGGAGCAAGTAACTATCAATGTAAATGAGTTAAGCACAAGTTATCGCACGGAGGAACATTGGATATATGATAGAAGCATGAAAACCCAAATGACTTGACTTTGATAAAAGGCATTGATGAAGATCCCTAAATTCTTCATAAGGTATCCAAGTCTCCAATGCCCTCCAAAAACACCTATTGATCAAGTTTTAGCTTGTTGGTCCCCAACCCAGTTGGGTCCTAAGAAGTTAGTCACAATAGGGTTGGCCACCCAAATGGTTCTTTTCTTGACACCACTTTGGGCACCAACAAATTTGGCAAACACATTGCCACCCTCATGAAGGGAATATGCCCTGAGAGGAAATAATAAAGTGTTTATTATGTGTATTCCAAGTATATGATAGATGTTTATTTTGCATGCTATAATTGTATTAATACAGAAATATTAATACATGTGTGTTTAATAAACAAACAGAAAGTTCCTAGTTATGCCTCTCTCATAAACTAGCTCGTTGATTAACAAGATGATCAAGGTTTCCTGATCATAGACATTGGATGTTGTTAATAACGGGATCGCAACATTAGTGTAATGGTGTGATGAACATTCATCCAAAGTATAGCATTACGATCAAAGTTATTGAGTTTATAATGCTATGACAACTTACGAAGTGATCCTAATCCTTAGACCATGAGATCATGTCAATCACTAACACCGGAAGAGTTTCTTGATAACATCAAACGTCACACCATAACAGGGTGATTATAAAGATGGGTTTAGGACTAATAAAGTGTTATGTTGAGGCCCATGGATCGAGAGTGGAATTTGTTCATCTCGATGACGGATAGATATACTTTGGGCCCTCTCGGTGATATCACATTGGTTAGCTTGCAAGCAAGTGATTTGATCACTAGAATGTTATATCACGGGAACGAGAAAAGAGTGCATGTCAGTAACGAGATCAAACTAGGTATGGAGATACCGACGATCGAATCTCGGACATGTAATATATCGCGAAAAAAGGGACTAAGATACGAACGTAAAAGGTTCCGACGATCACAAGAAAGTCATCGTTGAATGTGTGGGAGTCAGTATGGGTCTCTAGATCCCGCTTCTGATTATTGATCCGAGAGGGGTCTCGATCATGTCCGCATTATTCATGAACCATAGGGTGAAACACTTAAGAGACACCGACATCCAATTGGAGCAAAAGTTTCATGCCGAAAGAATAAACAAGCGTAGGAATTTATTTCACTAGATACCGAAACAGGTTTTCGGGTGAAATTTCATAAAGAGGTTATGCATGTGAAATAGAATTCTAGCAAGGGGTTATATGTGAATGTTTGTCATTAAAGTAATTGACAAAATTCTGAATAAATAAAATGGTTTTATTTAATGAGAGTTTGCATTAAATTTGGTGGAAATTTAATAATAAGTTTGAGTGGGATTTTGAGTGGAGGGATTTGAATGGATTTTTGTGAGTGGAGTGTCCACCCACATGAATGAAGGAGGGGTGGGGGAAGCCCCCATGGCCGGCGACCACCCCCTTGGGTGCCCCCCTCCTCCTATAAAAGGCACCCCTCTCCTCACTTCTCACTCACACCTCCTCGTGAAGGATCTCTCTCCCCCTCTAGAATTTATCCCCCATGGTCTCGGACTAGCGAGATACATGTTCCCGGTGGCTATTCGGCAAGAAAGAGTTGTGCTTCTGCTACATCGCTGGAATGAGGAGACGGAGGTTGCTCGGTGGCTCGGACGTGTGTGCGAGCACGGATGCGCTGCTGATTTGCGGCGCTAGGATTTCCTCTCGATCTTGAGATCGGCAAGAGATCGTCTACATCAACCACGAGTCGAATTCGTTAAGCTTTGTAGGACTTCAAGGGTATGTTCTCTACGGAATACATCCGCCCTTTGTTTGTATCTAGTAGATAGATCTTGGTACATAGTTCCCATCGTAGGAAATTTTTTGTTTTCTATGTTGTGAACTCTACAGTGGTATCAAAGCCGGATCTATGCGTAGATGCTTTACACTGGTAGTACACATATGAGTATGTGGGCGATGATGATCATGTTGTTGCTCCTTAGTTGTAATTTTGGATATTGGTGGCATAGTGGGATGAAGCGGTCCGGACAAACTTTACATGTCCTTGCACATGAGACCTGTTCCACGCTTGACATGCAACTAGTTTGCATAAGTGGCTAGAGGGTGTCTGTCTCTCCTACTATAGTCAATATCTATTTTGCAACGAGTTGTCAACAATTTGGTTATCCTCGTTGTGGTTCATGTTCGTAGGTATGAACGGTTCTATCTCGAAATCCCTAAGCCACGTAAAACTTGCAATGGATAAATTAGAGGCGTCTAGTTTAGATTGTTGCTGGGCTAGTGTTATGATATGGTGGTGTTGTAAGTAGAAGTATGAGATGATACTCTTACAACACACATACGTGTAAGTTCCATAGACCTTGGCCTTACACGCATAGATATGATAGTGATCATACCACGATGCACATGATAGAGATCATATGCGGAAACCATATCATTTCACTAATAAACATGTGATGTTTGATAGCATCTTATATTGCTTGTTTGGCGTTTTATTAGCATAATAAGATGATCCCTCATTTAAATATCAAGATAAGAATGTGTTCTTACTTTAGTATGCACCGATTATGTTTTCGTCGCTCCAAGACATCACGTGATGATCGGGTGTTCTTGGATCCACGACCATATTTCAGGTGTAAGACAGTTACACGAGCGAATACTAAGGTTCTTACTTGGCGATCCTAGCATGTACAGACATGGCCTCGGAACATGGACCGAACGGTTAAGCATGAGTCATATCGTAGATATGATGCCCATTTGATGCTCGCCTTTGAAGCTATACCGACTCACGTGATGATCGGACTTGGTATAGTGGATTTGGTTCATGTAATCACCAAAAGGACACAAGGGATATTGTTTTTGAGTGGAAGTTCATTCGTAATATGGATTATTTGAACTCATTCTATCATAAACTTAGTCTAAACTTTACAAATTCTGTTGTAAATGGCACCACCTGCTTTTAATTTCAATGTGTTCATGGAGAAAGAGAAACTTGCAATGAATGGTAGCAACTTTACCGAATGGGCCATGAAATTGAGGATTCTCCTCTTTGCTGCACAAAAGCATTATGTGCTAGAAGCGCCGCTAGGCCCCCCACCTTTCGAGGATGCCCCTAACGAGGAGAAGAATGTCTATTAGACTCATCAGGAGGACCACAACTTAGTTCATTGCGGCATATTGTATGGGCTAGAGCCAGAACTTCGAAAGCGTTTCGAAAATGGCAATGCATTTGATACAATGGGTGAGTTGAAAATGATTTTCGACACACATGCTGCTGTAGAGAGCTACAATGCTTCAGAAAAGTTCTTTAGCTGCATGATGGAAGAGCACGACTCCGTTAGTGAGCATGTACTCAAGATGTCGGGTTACGCCGATAAGCTTGTGTCCTTGGGAATATCGATTCCCATTGACTTAGGCATCTATCGTGTTCTGCAGTCTCTGCCACCTAGCTATAAGATCTTTGTGATGAACTATAATATGCAAGGCATGAAGAAGTCTCTCTCCGAGCTTGTGTCAATGCTTAAAACTGCAGAAGTGGAGATCAAAAAGGAACATCAAGTGTTGATGATCAATAAGAACACTGGTTTCAAGAAAGACAAGAAGGGAAAACGGAAGGGAAGTAAGGGCGGCAAGCCAGTTTCCGTGCCTGAAAAGAAACCCCGAGTTGGACCTAAGTCTGATACCGAGTGTTACTATTATAAGGGGACTGGCCACTGGAAGCGCAACTGCCCCAAGTATTTGGCAGACAAGAAGGCCGGCAAGGCAAACAAAGGTATATATGATATACATGTTATTGATGTGTACTTGACTAGTGCTCGCAGTAGCACCTGGGTATTTGATACCGGTTCAGTTGCTAATATTTGTAACTCGAATCAGGGGCTACGGAACAAGCGACCGCTATCAAGGGGTGAGGTCAAGATGCGTGTTGGCAATGGATCAAGCGTTGATGTGATCGACGTCGAAACGCTACCTCTCCATTTGCCATCGAGATTAGTTATAAACTTGAATAATTGTTATCTGGTGCCTACATTGAGCATGAACATTGTATCTAGATCGTGTTTGATGCGAAGTGGTTATTCATTTAAATCCGAGAACAAAGGTTGTTCTATTTATATGAATGAAATCTTTTATGGTCATGCACCGATGATGAATGGTTTATTTCTATTAGATCTCGATGATAATGTTACACATATTCATAATGTTGATGCTAAAAGGATTAAACTTAATGATGATATATCCGCATATATGTGGCACTGCCGTCTAGGTCATATTGGCACTAAACGCATGAAGAAGCTCCATTCGGATGGACTTTTAGAACCACTTGATTTTGAATCATTTGATACATGTGAGCCATGCCTTATGGGCAAGATGACTAGAACGCCGTTTTCCGGTTCAATGGAACGGGCGACAGATTTATTGGAAATCATACATTCTGATGTATGTGGTCCAATGAGTGTGTCGGCACAAGGTGGATATCATTATTTTGTTACTTTCACGGATGATTTGAGTAGATACGGTTATATCTACTTGATGAAGAATAAGTCTAAAACCTTTGAAAAGTTCAAGGAATTTCAGAATGAAGTGGAAAATCATCGTAATAGAAAGATCAAATTTCTACGGTCCGACCGTGGAGGTGAGTATCTAAGTTACGAGTTTAGCACTCACATGAAAGAGTGTGGAATTGTTTCACAACTCACACCTGTCGGAACACCACAGAGAAATGGTGTGTCAGAACATCGTAGTCGTACTTTATTGGATATGGTTCGATCTATGATGTCTCTGACGGACTTGCCGTTGTCATTTTGGGGTTATGCACTAGAAACTGCTGCATTCACTTTAAATCGGGCACCATCTAAATCCGTTGAAAAGACACCGTATGAATTGTGGTTTGGAAACAAACCTAAGATGTCATTTCTTAAAGTTTGGGGATGCGATGTTTATGTGAAGAAACTTCAACCAGATAAACTCGAACCCAAAGCGGAAAAATGTGTCTTCATAGGATACCCTAAGGAAACTATTGGGTATTCCTTCTATCACAGATCCGAGGGCAAGTTTTTTGTTGCCAAGAATGGATTCTTTCTAGAGAAAGAGTTTCTCGCGAAAGGTGTGAGTAGTCGGAAGGTAGAACTCGAGGTTATTGAACCTTATTTTCAAAGTATGGCGAGTAGCGCAGCGCCGAAACTAGTTCCGGAGTTGGCTTCACCAGTTGAAGAGGGAACTAATGATAATGATCATGAAACTCCGAAAGAGAATACTACCGAACCTTGTAGGTCTAGCAGGACGCGTGCAGCTCCCGAGCTGTACGGAAATCCTATCATGAATTTCATGGTTGATGAAAATGATGACCCTGCGACGTATGAAGAAGCGATGATGAGCCCGGATTCCAACAAATGGTTAGAAGCCATGAAATCCGAGATGGAATCCATGTATGAAAATCAAGTTTGGAACTAGGTAGACTTACCTCACGACCGAAAGGCCGTGGAGAACAAATGGATTTTCAAAAGGAAAACTGATGTTGATGGTAATGTGACCGTCTATAAAGCTCGACTTGTCGCAAAGGGTTTTCGACAAATTCAAGGAGTTGACTACGATGAGACATTCTCTCCTGTAGCGATGCTAAAGTCAGTTAGGATTATGTTAGCAATTGGTGCATATTTCGATTATGAGATATGGCAGATGGATGTCAAAACCGCGTTTCTCAATGGTAATATTGAAGAAGAGTTGTATATGATACAACCAAAGGGTTTTGTCGATCCTAAGGATGCTAACAAGGTGTGCAAGCTTCAGCGATCCATCTATGGATTGAAGCAAGCATCACGAAGTTGGAATCTCCGCTTTGATGAGGTGATCAAAGAGTTTGGATTTGTCTAGACTTATGGAGAAGCTTGGATTTACAAGAAAGTGAGTGGGAGCAATGTGGCATTTCTGATATTATATGTGGATGACATATTATTGATCGGAAATGATATAGATCTTTTAAATAGTGTTAAAAGTTATCTAAACAACAAATTTTCAATGAAGGACCTAGGTGAAGTGTCATACATATTAGGCATAAAGATCTATAGAGATAGATCTAGACGCCTAATAGGGCTATCGCAGAGTACATACCTTGATAAGATTTTAAAGAAGTTTAAAATGGATGGAAGTAAGAAGGGGTTCTTACCTATGTTGCAAGGCAAGACATTGAGTAAGACTCAAAGTCCGGCTACGGCGGAAGAAAGAGAGATAATGGACAAAATCCCCTATGCTTCAGCCATAGGCTCTATAATGTACGCAATGATATTTACAACACCAGATGTGGCACATGCTATTAGTTTGACTAGTAGGTACCAATCGGATCCAGGTTTAAAACAATGGATAGCGGTCAAGAATATCCTTAAGTACTTACGAAGAACTAAGGATATGTTTCTTGTATACGGAGGTGAAGAAGAGCTCGTCGCTAAGTGTTATGTTGACGCAAGCTTTGACACCGATCCGGATGACTCTAAGTCTCAATCTGGATATGTATTTCTCATGAATGGCGGAGCGGTTAGTTGGAGGAGCTCCAAACAACCAGTGGTGGCGGGATCAACAACGGAGGCCAAATATGTTGCTGCTTCGGAAGCGGCTCAGGAAGCGGTTTGGATGAAGGAGATCATATCCGAACTAGGAGTGGTTGCAAACGCGTTGGACCCAATGGTGATCTATTGTGACAACAATGGTGCCATTGCTAATGCCAAAGAGCCAAGGTCTCACAAGCATTCCAATATTAAACGCCGGTTTCACTCCATCCGCGAGCATTTCAAAGATGGAGATATAAAGATTTGTAAAGTACACATGGATCTCAATGTAGCAGATCCGTTGACTAAAACTCTCCCTAGAGCAAAACATGATCAACACCAGAACTCAATGGGTGTTAGATTCATCACTATGTAACTAGATTATTGTCTCGAGTGCAAGTGGGAGACTGAAGGGAATATGCCCTAAGAGGCAATGATAAAGTGTTTATTATGTGTATTCCAAGTATATGATAGATGTTTATTTTGCATGCTATAATTGTATTAATACGGAAACATTAATACATATGTGTTTAATAAACAAACAGAAAGTTCCTAGTTATGCCTCTCTCATAAACTAGCTCGTTGATTAACAAGATGATCAAGTTTTCCTAATCATAGACATTGGATGTTGTTAATAACGGGATCACAACATTAGTGTAATGGTGTGATGAACATTCATCCGAAGTATAGCATTACGATCAAAGTCATTTAATTTATATTGCTATAACAACATACGAAGTGATCCTAATCCTTATACCATGAGATCATGTCAATCACTAACACCGGAAGAGTTTCTTGATAACATCAAACGTCACACCGTAACAGGGTGATAATAAAGATGGGTTTAGGACTAATAAAGTGTTATGTTGAGGCCCATGGACCGAGAGTGGAATTTGTTCATCCCGATGACGGATAGATATACTCTGGGCCCTCTCGGTGATATCACATTGGTTAGCTTGCAAGCAAGTGATTTGATCACTAGAATGTTATATCACGGGAACAAGAAAAGAGTGCATGTTAGTAACAAGATCAAACTAGGTATGGAGATACCGATGATCGAATCTCGGACATGTAATATATCACGAAAAAAGGGATTAAGATACGAGCGTAAAAGGTTCCGACGATCACAAGAAAGTCATCGTTGAATGTGTGGGAGTCAGTATGGGTCTCCAGATCCCGCTTCTGATTATTGATCCGAGAGGGGTATCGATCATGTCCGCATTATTCACGAACTATAGGGTGACACACTTAAGAGACACCGACATCCAATTGGAGCAAAAGTTTCATACCGAAAGAATAAACAAGCGCAGGAATTTATTTCACTAGATATCGAAACAGGTTTTCGGGTGAAATTGCATAAAGAGGTTATGCATGTGAAATAGAATTCTAGCAAGGGGTTATATGTGAATGTTTGTCATTAAAGTAATTGACGAAATTCTGAATAAATAAAAGAGTTTTATTTAATGAGAGTTTGCATTAAATTTGGTGGAAATTTAATAGCAAGTTTGAGTGGGATTTTGAGTGGAGGGATTTGAATGGATTTTTGTGAGTGGAGTGTCCACCCACATGAATTAAGGAGGGGAGGTGGCATCCCCCATGGCCGGCGGCCACCCCCTTGGGTGCCCCCTCCTACTATAAAAGGCACCCCTCTCCTCACTTCTCACTCACACCTCCTCGTGAAGGATCTCTCTCCCCCTCTAGAATTTATCCCCCATGGTCTCGGACTAGCGAGATACATGTTCCTGGTGGCTATTCGGCAAGAAAGAGTTGTGCTTCCGCTGCATCGCTGGAGCGAGGAGGCGGAGGTTGCTCGGTGCCTCGGACGTGTGTGCGAGCACGGATGCGCTGCTGATTTGCGGCACTAGGACTTCCTCTCGATCTTGAGTCGGCAAGAGATCGTCTACATCAACCACGAGTCGAACTCGTTAAGCTTTGTCGGTCTTCAAGGGTATGTTCTCTACGGATATACATACGCCCGTTGTTTGTATCTAGTAGATAGATCTTGGTACATAGTTCCCATCGTAGGAAATTTTTTGTTTTCTATGTTGCAAACCCTACACCTCATCCTTACGAAGTGAATAAGCATCATCAATCAAGACAGGATGGGATGAGGAGTTACCCATGGTGCATGGGGAAGAAAGGTGCCCCTTCTCACGACATATGTAGCAAGTTCTTCTCTTGCCATCTTTCTTCTTGGGAGGAGCTGCACCATGAATAAGAGCTTGAGGCTTCTTGGGAAGTGGCCCATCTTGAGCTTGTGGAGGATCTTGAGGCCGCTTCCCTCGTTGCTTCTCACTAAGAGGCTTCTTTCTCAATGGTCAATCGCTCACATGATTCCCTTCTTCCTTGCACTTGAAGCACACAATGTTGGCTGGATTCTTCACTTGTCCTTGGCCCTTCTTCTTGTTTCCCTTGTGCTTCATAACGTTAGTGGGCTTGTTCTTGATGTTGGAGTTGAATCCAAGCCCAATATTGTCACTTGGTGGTGATCGCACACTCAACATGTTCTTGAGTGTGGTCTTCCCTTCATGACACCTTTTCAAGTCATTCTTCAAAGAAATGACTTGAGCCTTGAGCTCTTTGATTTCCTCTACATGATTAGTATCAACAACAATACTAGAGAAAGTAGATGCTTCATTGTTAGAGCAACAAGGCAAGGAATGCAATTCATCACAAGATATAGCATGGTTGTGAGAGGATGAATTACAAGGACTAGCACATGGCAATATAACATTTGGAGTAGATATAGTGCTAATGTCCACATGAGGCCCACTAGATGTTACCTTTGACACAATGGCCTCATGAGATAACCTTAGCCTACCATGGGATACTAGAAGATCCTCATGCGATCTTGAGAGCTTGGCATGCCTTTCTTCTATTTTCCCATAGTTTATAGTTAGCAAAGCAAGTTGAGCCTTTAGCTCAACGTTCTCCTTCAAGATAGATGCTTCACAAGAAATAGAGTTAGTAGCACAAGCATCATCATTTAATGCAAGAGGTGATGGCTACTTGGAAAGCTCTTTAGAATAAGAAGCTTTAAGTTGCTCATGTGACTCGGTGAGTTTGATGAGCTCACCCTTGATCACCCTAGAGCCTTGTTGAGGTGCTCAAAATCCTTAAGGAGTTTGGCATAAGCAACTTCGAGTTCATCATTTTTACTTTGAAGGGCACTTGCCACCTCAAAATCTCTATCATGAGATTTCTTCACTCTAGATAGCTCTAGAGCAAAGGTCTCCTCAAGAGATTCGTTAGTGGTTTGTTCCTCTTCAAGAGCTTCATTTAGGTTGGCAATGTCATTAGCATACTCACGCTCAAGACTACCCATTTTGTCAATAGTATCCTTATGCTCATCAATAAGTTACCTACTTTCTATAGAATAGGTTAATATCTCAATGAAAGTAGAGAAAGCATTTTTTGGATGAATAGCACGAAGGACTATCCCACCTTCTATTTTAAAGAAGCAACATCATCATATACTTCATCATGATCAACATTCACATCATCATGAGATATATTGGGATCCAAAGGAGAGGTTACCTTTGAACCCTTAGCCATGAGGCACAAGTGAAAATTGGGATAAGATGATGATGGGGGAACACATGAAGCTCCAATGGCAACCTTGCCTTGGCCCACACATTCATCAATTTAATCTACATGGTTAGCAACACAAGTACTAGAGGAAATAGAAGCACATTTATCATGGCAACAAGGCAAAGCAAGCATATCATCATGAGACATATTCAAGGCATTTCTACATGATATGCAAGGGAAATCAACACTAGGATGTAAATCACATGTGGTCCTACAAGTGTTCATGCCCAAAGATACAACATTGCAATGAGATAGAGACAAAGGATTATGAATGGAAATCTCACTACCTACATTGCAAGTTCTATCACCACTCACTGTATCATTACCTTGAGATAACTCATATGTTGGTGAAGTGGAAGAAGATGAGAACTCATCACGGCCGGAGGTGGAGGGAACACAATCATCCTCATTAGTCTTGGACACATCATATTTTGCTTGAATCTTGGTACAAATATCATGAGCATTCCGAAAATGCATGATTGAAGAAAGAACTAAAAAGCTCACAACATTAACAAGCAACTTAGATGCTTGAGCTTCGAGATAAGAGTTTTTCTCCTCCTCCAAAGATAGATTTTGGGGATCCTTAGGAGGAGACAAGCCCATATCTAGAATCCGCTCAATATTTGGGTCAATGACCCGGAAATGACTAAGCATGCGAATACGCCAAACATCATAATTTGTGCCATCAAATGTAAATGTGTGAGAGTGCACTAAACCCCTAGGAGACATCTTTACTCTTGAGGCGGTGAAGCCTAAAAGCGAGATACCTCGCTCTGATACCAATTGAAAGACCAAAGGACGCTGCCTAGAGGGGGTGAATATGCTTTTAAAATTATTATGGCTTAGATTCAAATAAATGCGGAATAAAACTAACGTTTAATTTACTAAGCACAAAACCTAACCACTAGGTTCACCCTAAGTGCACCAACAACCTATGCTAAGCAATACAAGAAACAAGGTGATAGCAAAATATAAAAACTTCAAGCATGATGGCTATCACAAAGTAAAGTGCATAAGTAAAGGGCTCGGTTGAGAGATAACCGATGGACGTGGAGACGAAGATTTGTTTCCCGAAGTTCACTTCCAAAGAAGCTATGTATCTGTTGGAGAGGTGCAATGGCGCAATGCTCTCCAAACGCCACAAATGGCTCACCTTGAGGTGTGGTGGCTTGATGCTCACCCAACGCCACACAAGGCCTCACCCCGGATGCGAAAGCACGCAACTCAGCGATGCCACAAAAGGCTCACCCTATTCTCCCAAGTGCGCACCACAAAAGGCGGGCACTCGCTCCACTATGGGACTCTTGAGGGAAGTCACCGAACACGTACAAGATTAGGGCTATATCCACAACTCAATTGGAGGCTCCCAACAACAAAGCCACAAAAGGCTACAACACCACAAAAGGCCAACAAAGCCACAAAAGGCTACAAGACCACAAAAGATCATCAAGACCACAAAAGGTCAACAACCCAACCACACAACTGTCTAGGGTTCCAAGAACCCAAGAGTAACAAGCCCACAAGCTTGTACCTGCCAAATCTCCAAGTAGAACTCAAACCTATGCAACAAATGCAAGGGCAAGTCCTTCACTCCCAAATTCCAACAAAGCTACAAAAGCTATTGGGGCAATAAGGGAGGAAGAACACAAGAGGAGAACACAAAACTCTCCAAGATCTAGATCCCAATGATTCCTTCACAAAGAAGGGATTTCATTTGGTGGGATTGTAGATCTAGATCTCCTCTCTCAAATCCCTCAAAGAGATGCATGAATCATGGGAGGGAGAAGGGGAAGAGGGCAAGATTTTGAAGGTTAACAATGGAGGAGAGAGAGTGGAAGAGCTAGCAAAAATGGCCTCAAAAGTTGGGGAAACAATAGGGAATAGGGGTCCCTTAAAAATGGCAAGAGAAATCTTCCCGTTTGGGACAGATTCGCGCACCATTGAAACTTCCGGTGCTCAACCAGAAGCTCCGGTAAATCAAACACAAGTTACTTGTCACATCCCAAAATTTTCCAAATTTTGAAATGTGAAAAAAATAAATAAAGAAAATAAATAATTGTTGAAATTTAGGGTGAAAAGAAATTTTTGATTCCAAATTGAAACATCAAAAAACCTATTTTGATCAAATAGAATCCTAAAGGGATTTAAAAAGATAAACAAATATTAAATAAAATTATAAAAAGTTGGAATCAACATTTTTGGATCTTTAAATAAAAATATATGGATTTTATGAGCAAGGAAGAAATAAATAAATAAGGACTATTTTAAAATGCCAAATTAAATCTTGGCCAAACAAATGAAATGAAAGATTTTTTGTTTAATAAAAAGAATAAAGGATTATTTAAATAAAATCATAAGGATTTATTAATATCCAAATCTATTTAAATAAAGACATTTTCCCAATTTAAATGAACATTAAAACATATTAAAGTATTTTAAATAATAATTCAAAGTGAAATTATTTTGAATAAATAAAATCTACTGAAAAAGGTTTGGTAAAATTTAGAATTCAAATAGAGTTTTAAAACATATTTAAAACCTATTTGAAATAAAGACAAATGTCTATTTTTAAAATTAATAATAGACCCTAAAAGAATAAAAGAAATATTCTAAAATGGACTTGGAATATGTTAATAAACAGTATTAAAAATATACTCAAGTTTGGTTAAGGTTTGAATTCAAATAGTCCAGCCTAGCAGCGCAACCCACTTCTTCCCCTCTCCCCGAAACGTTTTTCACCTAACAGCACACCCGCAAAGTCACTGACGCTGCAACCCCACCTAACCCCACTCACCTCGCTGACGAACGGGACCCACTGGCCACCTCACCGTCATCAACCTCGCGACCGTTCCCCCCATCACACCTCGCCGTCTCTGTCATGATTCAATCCTCGTAAATTCGAGTAAATGGCAAAGTAAATTCCTCTAGAGACCACGCACACTTAAACGCCTTGCCCTCCTCTCTCTTTTCCCCCATGCGCTATCTCCTCTCGGCCACCAGGCTGCCTCAATCGCAAGCTCGAACACCAGTGCCACGACGAGCTACTCCGGCGAAATCCCGGCAACTCCGGCCACCTCCCACTCCCTGGCACCCACTAGATTATTCCCCATCGCCAGGCGCACCTCCCCATAGCCTCAGCTCACCCGCGCGCGTGCTAGAAGCTCGGTTTCGACATCACCCGAGCGCCACCGAGAACGTCTCTTCAACTCCGGCGAACTCTCCAGGTAGTTTCCGTCCGCCCCTGTCCCTCTCAATGATGCTCCCATGATCTCCACACTCGCCCGCGTCTAACGCCCCTTCCGTTTGCCTCAGCATGACCTGTAGCCTCGCCTCCGACAACGACCAGACAAACCCGACGCCGACGCCATCTCCGACGAGCAATCGCCGCTATCCCCGAGCGCCCCTCGATGAACTAACCCCACCTCGAGCATCAGCGCTTCCCGGCGAGTCTGTGAGCATCCTCTCCCTCTCCCACGCTTCCTGGTTCGTCGGCAACCTCACCGTCTGAGCGCGCGCCATCACCCGCCGTCGCCAGCACCGCCAGTCCATGGCCAAAGCGACCTCGACCGTTGGATGTAGATCCAGTGGTTAGGATAGATCATATAACGAAGCGTTATCGAGTAATATGATCCGTGCGATTAAGTTAGATCTGACGGCCTGTGCAGCTCGATCCACCCGAAGCGGTATGGACCAGTAAGATTAAGACGCGTGGCACTAATTTCGATTTAAAAATAGAAAATGTTCTATTAGATGTTTGAACTTGTAAAATTCATAACTTTTAATCCACACGTCCAAATTTTACAAATTTTATATCACTGTATTTAGAAAAATGTGAACTTTCCAACCATGCACTTTGTTTAGTATTTTGCTTTTGTAAAATTGGTTGTTTATGCAGAAACTTATTTAGGCTTATTTTGAATATAAAAATTATTCTAGAAATGATTTTTGAGCAAAACCTTTGGCAAATGGTTTGTTTTGATCCTACTGATCATAGAAACCAATTTGTGGATTTAAAAACATATTTTGTGATACTAAAGAATAAATCTTTGAATAAGAACATTTCTAGTTAAATAAAAATATTGTTTATGTGTTAAAAATGCTTTTGAGTAAAACCTTTGGAAAATGATGTGATTTAGACTCTCTGACCCTAATCACCAAGTTTTGGGATTTGAAAACATATTTTGATCAACCTTAGTAAAATATTACTTTGTTAAAGGCATTTCTAGCAAATAAAAATATTGCTTTGAATTAAAAATGGAGTTTGGATGAAACCTTTTGCAAATGGATTAATATTAAAACACTTTTACCATAAACACTAACATTTGTGTTTAAAAATATATTTGACTAACACTACAAAATATTACTTTGATATAAATCATTTTAGCAAAACAAAAATGATTTAAATGGCCATTTTCACCAACCTAAATTGAAATGGTTTTACCACTTTTGTAAATAACCAATAGGAGCTTTAAAATGATTAGAGCCTACTAGAAACCACTTTTCCAAATAAAACCATCTTTTGCATGCTTGCATGCATTACCTTGTTTTTATTATTTTATGTGGTGAATTGTTTTATTGTTAGTTTGAATATATGCTTGCTTGATTGAATTGTAGTGAAGTTTGAAGAGTGTGATATTTTCAAGATCAAGGAGTGAACCAATATTCTCTACTTAAAAGGCAAGTGGCACTATCATCCATGTCCTACTATTTTTAATACACTTAGTGGAATTTTTGTAGTATGCATGATAGGGCTAATATGTTACTATGCTATGCTATGTCCTATTAGGATATACTTTATATCTTCCTTAGTGGAAACATTGTAGTTGTAGTATGCTTAGCCCTGCTATAGATTTGGGGTGGAATACCATGTTATGATTATATGAAGTGTTGTAAAAATATTTGTTTTATATAATAAAACAAGTACTCAATGAATCACCTGGGTGGAATGTGGATACTCATTTATGAATAAGGTGGCAACGAAGGGAACCATATATATATGGCTATCTTTTTCGTGTGTGCTCTAGAAGAAAACCATCTAGGGACTAGGAGATTGAACATGTTTCTTGTACAATGGCTTCCGTGTACAGCCAGATGCTAAATGGGCTCTGGCTTAGTCAATTACATAGTGGAAGATCCTTGCATTGGCACCAATTCAGGTTAACTAGAATTGTGTATTGAAAATATATCCTTACATTGGTGCCTGGTAGTTGTGCTAGCATAATGTATTGGGAGGACTTCTATGGAAAGACTTTGTCACATTCTCGATCTGCCGGTACTCCATTTGGTGTGTACTTATCCAGCGGCCACTGGTGGCGTCAAGACGAGATTGCGTCATGTGGGTAAAGTGTACAACTTCTGCAGAAGATCAAATTCTAAGTACTTAGCCGTGTCCCCGGTTACGGACAACTCTGAGCAACTAAGGCCTGAAGCTATGGAAGATCTCGACATTCCAATTTCTCAAAGTAAAACTTGATGGTGTCAACAAGGGATTAGAAGCACTTGGAGTTTTCCAAGGAGTTCGGAAAGATTTTCAAAAGATCAAAACTATTTTTGAAAAGATAGGATAAAACTATATTGCTTTCTGCAAATGAGCCTAAACCCTACTTAGCCAAATATGCATGTATTGATAGGATCCACTTAAATCTACATAGTAGTGAAACTTGCCAATACAATTCAAATGTATTGACCCTTGTGGCTGCAACTTATTATGTTACAGGTTTGTTTGATGTTAGTGAAGTGTGTTGATTAGGATTACAAGTCTACAACCAACATGATTGCATGTGGCACTTTGAAGATGAAGGACTCCATGCTATAGTTGTTTCTGCTGCATTGTAATGGGATAGCCAAATGAGCTATGTAAGATGTAATGAATTATTTTATTCCTGGTTATAAAGTTGTATTATGACCTTTGTTTCTTGATATTACATCTTAACTATGGATGCTAGCTATTGATCCAGGGACTAGCACTGTAAACACAGGGATCTCTACCTTATTAAAGGTTGGGACCTCTACATTACTGAACCTGACCAGAACTTGGGTCGGAACTTGGGCCAGAACTTTCGCTCAAGCAAAAACGCATGACAACATTGCACGAAAACTTCAATAACTTTTGATTTTGGACTCCTTTTTTATGATCTTGGGCTCGTTTTGAAGAGAACGACAAGATTTACAAGATTATGCAAATAAACATCATAATAAAACATGGAAGTATAAAACAAAATGGAGAAAGGTATGAGCTCTCTAGAAGCGATGAACCGGTAAAACCTCCAAAACCCAAAATACAAGAAGTTGAGCTTGGAAACTCCGATTGGGATGAAACCAATTTTGTTGGAAATATAAAACCAAGTAGAACCAAACAAAATGTGAAATATTGGATACCACCAAGGGAGAAAATATCAAGTATATATATTTGAGATATGTCCCAAGGTGTGGAGACAGAAAAACCCGCATGATCAAGAACCGCAATAAGGTATGCAAGGAAAAACCTTATTTGATGAACTAGAGCTTGTTATGATGATGACCACAAGCTCTAGATCCTATCATGCACAAGATCCAAATAACAACCAAGAAAGATTATGCTATGTATGCAAAGGTTTGAGCTTTCTCTGAAAGATGCGATCGACTCACTCACTCGAGAGCCTCTGTTGATAGTACGGCTATCTATCCTAAACACGGTCTCCCAACACTACAAGGGACCGGTAAAATATAAAAACTATAAACATCATACCTTTGCCTTGATCATTCCACTTGATCTTGATGTAGACCGTCTTGTCCTTCTCAATATGGAACACCTTTTTGTTGTTTGCTCTTGCTTGATGAAGATGAAGACTTGCAAATTGCTCCCCCGTACTCCATGGGGAAACCTCTTCTTTGAACTTGTCTTCATCACCCCATGATCACGAGGATGGCAAGCTTCAAGCATGAGATCTTCTACAGATGGCGCATCTTGAGCTCTGATACGTCCAATTTGCATCACCATTCTATATCATAATTTGCCTCTATTCATTGATATATTTCATATTAAGAGGTGTTACTTATGTCTTTTCATGTGTTTTTGCATGTTGGATGATTCTTGGAGGATGAACTGTCGGAGTGAGGATTCTGATGGAAAAAGTGGTGTTTTGATGCAATTTTGCGAAGATCAGAAAAATATCAGAAAAACTACGTAAAATCCTATTTTCCCAGAAGACGAAGAATGCCAGAAGGGGAGGTGGAGATGGGCAATAGGGGGCCCACACACCCCAGGCGCTGGCCACCCCTAGGCCGCGCCTACAGGGAGTGTGGCCCACCTATGGCTCCACCCTCTCGCCTATATCTTCTCCTCGAAATCCTAATACACAGGGAGTGACCATAGAAAGATTTCGCCGCCTCTGCGGGGTGGAAAACACCGAGAGAGAAAGAGCTCTCCAGCAGACAGATTTCTGCCAGGGAAATTCCTTCCCAGAGAGGGGAGATCGTCGCCATCAACACCATCATCAAGCTAGACTTCATCGGGATCATCATCATCATCCACACCATCATATCCACCAGCACCATCATCATCACTCAATCCCGTTGTAACAATTGTGTTGTATACTTGCATAGTTCTTAGGGGAAACTTTCCCGGTGTTGATTACTATTGTAGTTGATGCTTGTGAGTGGAACCATTGGATTATTGTTTATGTTCAGATTGTTATCCATCACCATATCATATTTGATCTTGATCCATATGATGTCTCTTGAGTAGTTCGTTTAGTTCTTGAGGACATGGGAGAAGTCATGCTGTTAGTAGTGGATTTGTGTTGTGATATTATTCAATGGTTTAGTATTTAAGTTGTGGTGCTATTCATCTAGTGCTGTCATGTGAACGTCGACTATATGATACTTCACCATTTATGGGCCTAGGGGAATGCATTGTGTATTTGGCTACTAATTGTGGGGTTGCCGGAGTGATAGAAACCTGAATCCCCATTAGGACACAATTGCACAAGGGAGTGTAGGATCTCAGAGTTTAAGGCTGTGGTTAGGTTTATACCTTAATTGCTTTCTTGTAGTTGCAGATGCTTGCAAGGGGTTTAATCACAAGTATGTATTAGTCCAAGTAAGGTCGCTACATTAGCACAGGTACAGCACTTACAAAACCAAAGAAGACTACTCGGCTATTTGAAGCGAAAGCACTTGATAGAATTCCCATGTGTCCCCAAGAATGTTTGGTCCTCATTAGTATTTCCACCGGCTTGTCCTTTGCTAAGTAAGGATTGGGCCACTTGCTGCAATTGTTTGCTGTTTTATTTACTTGCACTTTGTTTCCTTGCTTTATCAGAAAACCCCTAAAAATCCATTTGCTAAGTATTTACAGAGATTTCCTGCTCCATACCACTAGTCAACACCTTCTGCTCCTCATTGGGATCGACACTCCTATTTATCAAAAGTACTATGATACACCCCTATACTTGTGGGTCATCAAGATTATTTTCTGGCGCCGTTGCCGGGGAGTGAAGCGCTATTGAAGAGTGGAACTGGTAAAGGAAACTTCTACTGTGAGTATTGCTTTTTATTTCTGTTTGTTACTTTGTTTCCAATATGGATAACCCACTTGGTTTTCTGTTTGGGAAAACTACTACCACTGTTAGGGTAGTAGATGAACCACCACCTGTTGAGATAGATCCTTTTAAGATACTTACAAGTATTGTTGATCATGTTATGGATAGTTATTATTTAGGGGATGGAACTGTCCATCCTGGTGATCATTTGCTTTTTATCCATGAATTATGCGGGTTGTTTAAGTGTGTAGGTATCACAACTGAACATGTGAAGAAGAAGTTACTCTCTATATCATTGAAAGGAAGAGCTGAAGAATGGTATAAGTTGCCGAAGAATGGACAAACCATAGAATGCGAGGAAATAGTACCTCTCTATTGTAAATTTTATCCTCCCAGTGAGATTCATAAGGATAGGAATCTGATATATAACTTTTGGCCTCGTGATGGAGAGAGTACAGATCAAGCATGGGGGAGTTTGAAGTTACAAATGCTTAAATGTCCTATTCATGAACTCCCTAAAAATATTATTATCAATAACTTTTATGCTAGGCTTTCTCTTCATGATAAAGATTTACTAGATGCTTCTTGTGCTGGATCATTCACACGTATGAAGGAAGAAGCTAATCGGTATCTCCTAGACCATATTCAAGAGAACACCGAAGCATGGGAGAATGACAAAGGAAGAAAGTCAGGTATAAATTATGATTATGAATGCATTAAATCTTTTATGGGAATTGATGACTTGTGTGATATTAGTACTGAGTATGATCTTGATTCTCAAGTTCTTGCAAAATGTTTTAAGGCCTTTGCCTCTTATATTGAAATTCCCCAAAAGGAGTGGGATAAGTATCATGCTCCTTATAAAGACATTGTTACCCATGTTCCTACTAGCATTGAAGTTTGCACTATTGATCGTATTTTGCCCGAACCTTATGTTGAGAAAATCCATTTTCCTGCTAAGGTAAAGGAACATTCTATCATAACTAATGTGGTTAGCAAAGGCGCAAAGAAAACTGTGGAACCTGATGATCAAATAAACATTGAACCTGTGGTAGCTATTGTGGAAGATCTTGTCACCAGAAATATAGAGGATGAGCACATTGTCTTCTGTGAAGACGCTTCTAATATTATCTCTCATCCTAGTAAAGCTAGAAAAGCTAGTGTCCCTGTGCTTTCTGTTAGAATTGGTGATCATTGCTATTATGGTTTATGTGATATTGGTGCTAGTTCTAGTGCTATTCCTTATGAGCTTTACTGCGGTGACCCAGCATACCACTGCATGATGTAGTACACTATAGTCGTTGACATAACACCAATGAAGCACCGTTCACCGGTATTACATCCCTTAGAGTGGTACAACAGAAACACAGCAGGTCGAAGACATGACTATAGGTTATAACTCAACTATTTACACAAGATCCAGAGAACACTCTAGGTTAAAGAGAGAAAAGAAATATTCTTACCAACAAGAATCAGAAATAAATAACTCAAAAACTATCATACTATTAAGACTAGTATCTTAACTAATGGTCTGGCATTGCGAATATCGCAATACACTACAGAAATAGGTTCTATCGCTAGAGATTATATTCCTATCTAATCAGTAACTTCGTCTTCACTGAGTTGGTGTATATGTTGACCTTCTCGACTTTATTGAAAAGCTTTAGTTGTTGATGATGATTCCGGGAGCATAACTTTATGTAGACGTCGTCTTATTGGCTTTAGAATCTAGCAAGGGTTAAGAAGATACTTTGAGTACGAGCGTACTCAGCAAGTTCACTAGAAAAGGAGTATTTGATGCACTATAACTACAGCCACAGACCGTAGGTCGTAGGCTATGCAAGTTTTCGTAAACATTTCTTCAAAGGTTGCTTTTATTCTGAAAAGCTATGTCCGTCATCCTTCACGGGTTTACCAGAACTTTCATGGAGTTCCTTTCCTGCCGCGTTCGCAGCTCCTTCCCGGAACAGGGAGTAACAAGTTACAGTTCTTACACTCTGCAGAGGTGCGTTACTTTACCCATGAGAGATCTTAGCTTTGTTGCACATCTGGGCCGCGAACCCGTTCACACTTCCTTGGTGTGAGGCCCAGACTAAGACCCAAGCCAATCACTGCCTTCTCCGTGACCCCGCATGTCTCCTTGGTGTACGCCAGCCCACCTATTGAATTATGGCAATTGGTAGTACAGACCGTTCAGATGCCGGAACTATCGTGGGACATTGAGGGCTCCCACCCATATGTTGCATATCCTCTACGAATTAGCATATAATATGCACGCTACGAGTGATAACAGCAACGACCCGCACATCCGGCTCCATGCGAGAGGGAAAATATACAGCTGACTTCTTCGTCCCATTCCAAATCTCATGGTCAACGCGTAATATACGGCGCAAGAATCACTGGCGACATTGGTTGTTAAGTCCTAGATAATATGTTCCTTTACCACTGGAACTCTTATAGTAGGTTATTACCTCATGGTAAATAACCTATAATCATATTATTATGAAAATAGTGTTTTCTGACCTTTTTCAAATGCAGGTGATGTCAACACTGGATTTGCAAAATACTATACAGAAAATAATCAAAGGACATGAGCAAGTGTGAACTTGCCTTTTGTGATTGTAAGATTATGCACTCACGGTCTTCGAGACAATATAAGATCCAATATCTGAAATCAGCATCATTGGTCGGTAAGGACTAATGTTTAAAGAAACAAAATGCTCTTATGCATAAGTAATGTAATGCACTTTCGTAAACTCGAATCCCGGGGATAGCGTGGTTCTAGGGTTTGGATACTACAAAGGGTTTCCTTGGAATGTGTTGCCCTTTTATATTAAGTTTCACACATGTGCTTCTTATTAAGGCTTGTGAGTGTGTGTGAAACAACATGTAAACATAATGGCATACAACATTAAGATATAATAATGAGATGTGCTACTCAAGGACTGCTTACATGTGAATTATCTTATCTTCAAGTTTTACCTTTCAAGTGATGACATTTATAATGAACTTAAGTGTTAACAATTCTAGGTATATAAGTAAAGCTTAATGTAATGTGATTATTATTAATTGTCATATGTTGACTGAAGTGGCAAAACGAATAACTTTTGAAGAAAAGATTACTCTATTAAGGTCTAATCAATTTTTTGTGGTTAATCAAATGTGGTGGATGTTGTTTGTGCTTGCTTGAATAGTTTGGACTTGAGATGCTTTATGACTTAATTATAACAAACCAAAGCTAACTATAAAACACACAACAAAGTCTTCTAGAATAGTATTTAAAGTATTATAGAGTAAAGTTAACTTTAAAATCATAGATGGACTTTAGGTGTAATGCTTATTATACTTATACCTTGTTTACGTCATAATGTTTCTTTAAAGTTACTTAAGCATGGTATTACTTTTATTTGAGTAGTGGTTTCTTTACATTATAAATGTATAAACGGATTTATCTCCATATAAGAGTGTGGTTAAGATTTGTGAATAAGTAAACAATATTATTTACTACTTATGAACTCATTATAGTGTTTTGATTTGTTTATAAACTTGTGGTTAATGTAAAGGAATATGTTTTATCTCATTATAAATTATTCTTGGAGATTTTATATTAAATAAGAATCCTTTATAAAATAATCTACACTTATGGTTGAAGGATAATTTAATAAAATTGCATTTAAAATGTGTTGAACCATTTTGACTTCATATTATCAATATTGAAGACTAATACTATTTATTAGACATAGTTGGCTATTTTTTAGCATTATTAACAATTTTATTTACCTTTATATGAATTATTAATGTAAGGAAATATGTTTAAATTCAAGTTATAAAGTGTTTAACTTTTTATTTAACTCAAAAGTGTAATATTATGTTTTTAACATGTAGGTATTATCTTTGTGATCATTTTGGTATATTACACTTATTTTTGTGGTTTAAAATAATAAGATATGATTTTTATAAGGTTTATTACTTTATAAGTACTTAACAATTAACAAATATTTAATTAAGTGAAATAATAATGTATAATTATAGTTTTAGAGTATTGTTTTTTATTTTTCCAAGATTTTTGGTATTTTATTTATATTTTTAACATTTACCATTATTAAAATATGAATTATTAAACTTTTATTACTTATAAAATCTTTATTAAATAATTATTATTTAAATTGTTAATATAATAATGCTTGGTAATTGTTTTAAGTTATAGATTTTATTTTTCTAAATTTTTTCATATATTACATGTATTTTTCCTGAATTACAAAAGAAAACATATTAAATTTACAAGATTTATTTATTTTATTACATTTCTAGAATATTTATATTTGAATTTATTTTATTTTTACCAATTTACTAAACATGTAGAGAATTTTTTACACCCATTCTAACTCTACCCTAGTCACTGTACCGTGGGGTCAGGACCACGTCTGATGCCACGCGGGGGAGTGGACTAGTCAAAACTTGGACTTGGTCAAGGATGAGATCATCCTGACGTCATCCTGCCGGAAATCCTCTCAGATCGGTGATCGATCGAGCGATTTCGTGCGTGAGCGGGGTAGTACCTAGGCTTGTTGGAAAGAGGGTGTCTCGAGAGACCTATTGGTGATGGCGTCGCCCGATTTTGGTCGCTGGAGGACTGCCGGGGACGAGCTCATGCGGCGGTGCTCGCAGATGATCATGGCGGCATGGATTTAGGAAGAAAACGAAGATTTTAAGCATATGAGGAGCCTCAGTAACTCACCAGGAACACGGTGGTGCGGTCGATAGGGCGAGGCGAGGTCGAATTTGACGACGAACGTCGGTGACTGGTGGCGGCCGTGAGATGTCGATTGGCTCGACAGAGGACCTTCGGGCTTCCCTGACCTAGCTTGGGAGAACGAGGGCTACGAGGTGAGTCCAACGGCACCCTCAGGGAGGCCAGGGGGCTCGGGATCGACGGCGATGAGCAGCTCCGGCGAGGCTTGGTTTTCGGTCAGAGAGGAACTCGAGAGAGAGAGAGAGAGAGATAGAGTTTCAGAGGGGGATATGGGGATGAGGACGAGCGGGAGAGTCACGGTGGCAATCTTATCTCCACCCCGAGTGTCGACGGCGATCATCGCAGCGCATGGCAGCGATGGACGGCATCGGCTGCCTCCACCGAGCAGCTTCCAGTAGACGAGGAAGACGACGAAGGTCTTTTTGCGGATAACCCCCTGCGACGTTTTAAGGTTCAACCCGCAGTCCCCTGTTGGCCCACTCGTCAGCCAGAGAGAAAGCTATGTCGGGATAGTTGTTGGGCTGCTACTGGGCTGCGGTTGGGTTGTTGTGGTTGCTCGTGGGCGATGGTTAAGAAAGAGGGGTAATGGGCTGCGGCCTGGTTATAGTTTTTTCCTTACTGTTTCCTTCTCTCTTTTCTATTTTATTTTCAGATTTGTGTATTACACATTTGTTTCAAATTTCTTTTAGAGAATTTATTTGTTAAATAGTTTCAACAGTAATGAATGACATTAAATTCATTTTATGATCTTTTATTAATTAATGTTGTATTTCATTATTTTGTTTATATAGATCATTCTAATATTTGGTAAGGAACTTTGTTATTCATTTTCTTTCCATAATAAGCCATGGATTTATTATATGATATTTCTTTATTTAATGATAGAATTTAATTTTTGTTAACTTATAGTTTGGAGGTAAAATTTTATATAATGATCATATATCAATATTTGATGCATGATATTCAAAAGAATTAATATGGTTGATATTATTCTCATAGATTTAGGAAATAGTAATATATGTATTTTATTACAACTAACATATGAGTTAAAGTTTGAAAATGCTTTACCATAAGTTCTTAGAAGATTTAATATTCTCATATTTATTTTATTGATGTGAATAAAGGTTAATCGCTAAACCTATTGTCTTTATGGTTGTGATTTTGATAATAGCACCATTTAAAGTAAAATAGTGGGATTTTTTCTAGGCTAATTTATGAGAAACAATTGATAAAGATAGTTCCATAAGCACCTATGATAATGATGGTTGAAAATGTGTAACACCCTCGCCTGATAAGGCTGAGTTCATGTGTATAGTGCCAATCCCTGGATCGGTTCACTGGCACACACAGTACAAAATGATACCAAATATAACTGTGCATCATAAATACAACGAATATGATCTAGAATTTACATTATTTATACGAGTACACAGCGGAAAACGAATACAAGGTAGATCTCCATCCTTCAAATGTGCCACATGTGAACAATTGTTGAGTGGAGTCTCGCGACCTATGAACGATCACTCAGATACGATATAACCTGCAACATGAAACGTTGCAGCCACGAATGATCAATACATTGAATGTATGGCAAGTAGGCTAAAGTGGTTAACAACAGATCTATCAACTACATGCTTATTGGGCCAAGTGGAGTTCAGGCTCATTTGCATAAAGCAACAGTTTTATCCTAACATTTGTAACAAAGTAGTTTTCCAATACGATAAATATGACACTCTGGTTCACTCCTAGGTGCTCCTACCCAATTATGTTCACCCAACAAGTTTTAAGTAATTAAGAAATAAGGATGAGTGAGAAATATCATAGCATCAGTATCAGGTCGCTCAAATTGTCCATAACCGGGGACACGGCTAATCGATTAGTTTATACACCCTGCAGGGGTTAGTACACTTTACCCATGTGACTTGGTCAGCCCAGTTCGCACCACCACTCTCATATTGGGTGATGATAGGGATAAGTACAAGAAGGAACCGTTCGGGAAGTAGCTCCCCAATCCGGATGCGCACCGGTCCAATCTACACTATCTACATCTCTGAATACGCGGGTTCGAGTTACCACAACCTACTGAGTTCAACCAACCGCCCATTTCATTATTGGCACATGGTTGCACACGAAAGCTTCCAAACAAAGAAACCAATCATTTCTCAGTGTCCTGGGTGCCTTTCCGCAATGATACCATCATATCAATCCCATCACACCCAGGAGATTCATTGATTAAGTTGTTTTAGTTTTCGCAAACCAACACATTTAGAAACAACTTCAGTGATGTAACCCAGCCCTCGTACATCATAGCATGGCTAAGCACATCTACCAACGGTGGCTCATAAACAAAGAATGCTAGGGAATAATATGGGACATAGCATAGCATATACACATCAATTCCTACATATGCAATTCTACAAAAACATCTATAATGCATAGGAAAACAATAGGACATTTATGACCAAGATAGCACCACTTGCCTTTGTTGTAGATGTAGTCGATTAGATAATCCTTACAATTATATTGGCCTCTTTCGTAATAACCACAATACTTGCAATCATAGTAGTTGCAATCACAGTAGTTGCACTCCTCGCAATCTAACGTTTGAAGCAAACACAACAAACACAACATTCAAAACATTGCAAACATGCAACGGTGCAACATTACAAGAAAACAATGATGAACAAATGCATGCATGACGATTTAATGAGTCACAATGGTTGCATTTAGTGTTCTGAACCTAATTAGATTACATGATGCATGTGGAAAGTCATTTAATGCACTAAAGCTTTTATTACTAAAGTTGTATCGATTTAATATGGTGTATACCACTTTAATTGAACTAAATATGTTTATGTCGTATTAAATTGTGAACTAGATGCTACTGGATAGAGGTAATGCAATTTAGATACAGTGGCAATTTGAATCACGTAAAAAGGAGTTATAGATATTTTCCTATGATTAAAATACTATTTCAATGGGTTTAAATATTTCTGTATGAATTTCTGTTTTAACAGTACCAAATATTTTGTCATGCAATTTCTCTGTATAGATATTGTCAATACAAAACCTTAGCACTTGGATTCACCCTAATCGGAGTTATAGATCTTTTTGTATGATTTAAATAGTGTTTAATGGGTTTTAAATGATTCATATAGTTTCTGTTGTCTAAAAATCAAACTAAAATTATATATGTAATCTCCAAGGAATTGTGATTTCAGGGACATATTATTTATAATTTTCTGAACAGTATTTATTTTCTTATGAATTTATTACTCTAAATAATCCATTAAACCATTTAAATCTTCACGGCAAAACCTTACAGTAAAATGCTGAACTAATTGCATATTGATGATCTACATGGAACCATCTTTCCATCGGTATATCATTTATATTTTTGTGACAAGCAATTAATTTACTATGAATTTAATGATTTATAAAGCCATTAAAACTAATTAAATTGCTACGGGTTAAATAATCTTCAAAGGCTAGATCCAACCAGATATTATTAAAGTACATTACAGTAGCTTCAATTTGATATATTATTCATATTTTTCGGAGTTACGAATAATTTCTTATGAATTTATTAACCTAAAAGACCATTAAAACTAATTAACTTACTGCAGTAACCACGTACAGTAAAATTTGGATCTATTCTGATAAGATGATTCTACATAAACTTATCTTCAATTTTATATATTATAC
Source organism: Avena sativa (assembly GCA_916181665.1). Classification (NCBI taxonomy): domain Eukaryota; kingdom Viridiplantae; phylum Streptophyta; class Magnoliopsida; order Poales; family Poaceae; genus Avena; species Avena sativa. The sequence goes on from OV702295.1 coordinate 357,882,029, forward strand.
ACAATTTTTGGACGTGGCATGAATTTCTAATGAATTATACAAGTTAGATATATAATATGCAATTTTAAATTCGAACGGAATATTCCAGGGAATATTCCGCTGACTGGACAGGTTGACTTTGCATGCTGACTGGGACTAGATGTTGACCTTACTTTGACGTGGCGTTGATGAGGAAGATGACCGGGATGACGACATGGCACGCACCGGTTTGATTGGATCTCGACCGTCTGGATAGAATCCGGTGGCTAGAAAAAGAGATTGACCCGATTTTGGCTCAGAATAGACAAGAAATAGATCTGTGTTAGAGAGACAAATCCGTAGGTCAAATTGAAAAACTTAGAACACGAAAGTTATGGGGAATCATTATTCCTACGTTCTCACCAAAGGAATTTGGATTTGAAGAAACGAACGCGAGTACATCTTGGATTTACACCGTAAGATCTGAAATATTACGATGCGAAATTCTCCGGCTGTGGTGGATGAAAAGAGGTGAGGTTTGTCGGGATTGAAATATTTCTACAATTCCTACAACTTTCGTTTTTTGACCGAAGGCAAACGACAAAGTCTAGATGGGTTAAAAAGCAAAATAAGATTCGGACATGTGTAGATTCGGGATTTCGAGAAGAGAAACTCGTACAGCTGTGGCTCCACGAGTTTATTTGAAGATTTAGGATGTTGTAGAGATAGGTATTAAAGTAAAGAACAAGTAGAAACAAACGGAAATCGATTCGGAGTTGTAGATAAAAAATTATAACAGTTTGAGTAGAAATAGGTTTGTTAAAAACTAATTCGCACGTATTTTAAAGCAACTAGATCAATCCTTCTCCTGTAGGTGTACGTGGCTGGCTCGGTCCCTTGCTGGGCCGTCCCGCTTAGTTTTTTTTCTTTTTTCTATTTACTTGTTTCTCTCATATGTTTTGCATACGAACTCCAAATGATATGATTCTTGTTTCTAAATTTTTCTAAAATCGAATAGATCATTATAGGATCAAATTTGTAATCTTTTTACTAGTTTGAAAGTAGTGGATTTATAAATCCTTGTATATTCCATTTTATTTATATCTTTATTTGTTTGTATTTATTCCATAACTTTTTCATAGTAGCTCCAAATGAGCTCAATTTTGTTTCTAAAATTTTATAGTATTAATTGGATCTCTTTAGGATATAATTATCAATAATTTATGCCTTAGCAATAGTGGGTTTTAATAAGTCAATTTAATTACCCTTAGGAACATTTGGGCGAATCAACTATAGGATTTAGATACCAGGATTTGGATTTAGTTTGTGAGAACTTTGCATGGATGTAATGAAATGCTTATGAATGCTTCATGATTTTCATTTTGAAATCTTGCACACCAATTCTACAATCCAAAATCAATCCATGCCCTTTTGCCTATATGGCTACTTAGGTCAAAACAAAAGAATATAAGATTTTGATTCAAGGTTGAGAGGATTTTCTATTCAAAAAGTTTCTTCTCTTTGAGAATTTTCAACATAGTCAAACAATCAATCAAACTTATTTATTTATTTATTTCACATTCCAAAATTAGGAGAATTTTGGGATGTGACAGACTACCACCCTTAAAACAAATCTTGTCCCGAGATTTGGAAAGGCTAGAAAGAAAAAAAGGTTCGGGATCCATTAGGATACTATCACCCTTAAAATAAAATTGACTAGGTCATTTCTCGAGGATTCACTTAGCTCAGATTGGTTCTCCTTTAGACTTTTATTGGCACAATGTCTCTAGCACATTCTAAACATCATGATTGATAGTTTCCGAGAAAGCACTTCTTAAACTAGCAAAACTCTCATGGTGGGCAAATAGGGAACGTTTACTTCACGGTGACCATAATTCACGGTTGGGATTCATCCTTACCCTACATTCCTATGCTTAGCAATGGATGCTTTTAGAAGGGTGTAACAATATACCATTCTAGGGTTTAGGCTCAACGTCGACTCTCTGCTAAGGTTGAAAAGGGCACTCAAGATTCGCAAAGCCAACAGTACAAGAGCGAATAATAAGAGTAGTAGGAATGGTGATCAATCCATCCTGCACCAAAATCATTACCCTGTATGAGGATAGGTGAATCACGTTTTTCTATCACTCGGGCATTCTCACTTGCCTTGAAGAATGTTTCCATGGGCACGAACTAATGCTCTATGTATACTCCCATGTATTCAATCAACAAAGTTACTACTAAAACTAAACTATCGATACTTCAACTTTTAGGTTGCGTAATCTACTACATAACATCATTCCAACACTTCATACTCCCACATCTCTTTTTTTCCATTAGATAAAGCATTCTCCTTCCTAAATGCATTGTGTTGTCAAACCTTCCACTTACCACATCATTATATCTCCAAGGGTTCAAGATAGGGAAGAATAGATTCTATAGGAAAGAAACGACTAAGGAAATAATCCTACCCATAACTATATGAAGCAATCAATGTCACAAACAAGGAAACAATCATAGGCGATCAACACATAATCAAACACTTGTATAATAACATTACAGGGGTATAAACTTAGTAGTATACTAGGAAACATGCCCGTGCATTGCATCGGGGCATTAAAATTTCACTAATCCTATCAAACATATAATTCTAGGATTCTCGTACACATCAGGCATCATGGTCAAGTTTTGATAAGAAAAGGCATGATAGTATTTCGTAATATGCATATTCTCGAGAAAAGCAAAAGAAAATATTCTATGTTATGGTTAAGCTGCCACACTTACCTAAGCAACAACACTCTAAAGATCTTCATAGTGTAAGCGTGCAACTAGAAAATCCTAGCTGAAGTCAACCTTCCGTGTTCTTCTGCATTTACCGTGTCCACTTAAGAAAAATATCCCAACCTCTTTCATGCATACACAAAAAATTGCTCATACGAGTACTTGTACACCTGCAGATTCTTTTCTTTTGATTGAATCGTCCAAAATAGTCAGTTATTGTTTCTACAGAAAGAAGCAACATACCAAAAACTCTTCAGAGTTTCTAACAAATCCACCCATAAAATGATATAGTGAAAAAATAGTACCACCAATTTTGTGGACAAATATTTGATTCAAGTACATCAGGCCTCAATACAACAATATGTCTTCCACTTTGAACAAAATTACATAATCTCCATGAATAACCAGCTATTGGTGGTACTTCAATGAACTTATAATCGATTGTCACTTCCTGCATACATCCAATGTGGCAAGAAGAGCTGATATTTCGAGTGCTGCTACCATAATGACCATCCAGGATAGAGTCGTGCATGCGCGCCATCCCGACAATTCAACTCCTCGCTACTATTACCGGCTCACAATATCCACCTTCGTCCTTCCTTGCCTAGATGCCTGTCCGCTTCACTACTATCATGTGCACAATCTAGATCATGTTCATGCTCCCTAGGCATCGATAACTTGCTAGTGAGGATGTCTAATGAAACACATCGGAAGAACCAAGAAAATTAATTTCACTTAATATTGCATATACACATAGTAGATCATACAGAACATAGATAAAATCCATGGTATAATGTAATCAGAAGCACACACACATCTTACTTCTCAACATGGACTTGTTTTGAAAACTGATACATTAGTGTACTGAATGCTACTGACTACAGAATATGTTAAATTCCATATAGTTATATATTGTTAGACCAAGAAGGATTTAATCATGGAAAATATATCAAACATTTGTTATGCTCAATAAAAATGCACAAAATCACAGAGGGTCAGAGCAACTGAAACCAAGGGACAGTTTGTAACATATAACAGTGATATTCCACAGTTCATATAACGGTGATACAACCAAGGTGGATCTATCACTCACCATGCAGAAGCTGCTCTTATTGGCAATCTGCAATGTCAACATTGCACCATTGGTAAAATATGCTATACATACATATCGCTCCTACAAATATTCCTCACCTAAATTTCTAGTAGAATTATGCTACTTCGATTTCATAGAAGACAAACAACATTTGAGTTGAGCCTTTAATAAAATAAAGAGGTACACAAAGTTGACTTGCCCACAAAACTGATAAACAACATGATCACATAAATTTTCAGGATTGAGGGTCAATAACTAATGGTTCAATAATATTATTTGTTGAGTAAGGTGTTCTCCTTTTGGGAGAGCTAATCACAGGCCATGTTACCATGATCTAGAAACGAAGTTGGACAACATAGGAGTTGAGAATCACTTTACTTTTAAACCCTGCATGTCAATTACTCAACAAAAAGGAATAAAAATAGTTAAAATTTGAACTTTTCTCCCATAAGAATATGAGATACCGGTACTTTCCCCAATAATTTCAGAAAGATGTATGCAATGATTGCAAGATCAGTACTATAATTTCAAATAAAGAGCTTGTTTATTTCAGTCACTAAACCAAAACAACATGTGATTACTTGCCAAATAAATTTGTTAAAAATAACTTTTTGCCATATTTTTTAGATGCTAAACTTGCAACTCAAAAACTTCTGATGAATTTTTGACCATCCAATATTCCTTCCTATGTGTAGACACCACTGATAAGTATTCATTTAAATGCATAGCGATCGGCAATTGTAATTTCATACATCATTGTATTTATGGTTTGCTCTGCTACTAAAACTGAGTGAGGTATGACAACTTGCCAAGTAAATGTCATACAAATACCTTCTGGATGTCCCCTTTCAGTTGCTAAACTCAGGGCACACTAAATTCTGATGCCCTCTTGACAGTTCAATGTCTCTGCCTCCAACCTACAAATCACAATTTAGGAATCCCCAAAATCACAACTAACCTCTAATTAAATTGGATTCCTAAATGAAAATAAATTGTAAAGGTACACAATATGTAATAGGGATAAGCAACCTGAAGAAAGAACGCCCAATTTATATTTACCTATCATATTGCCAAAAAGGAGTACTAAAGGAGCACCAATCCCCGCCCCACATTTCACTCCTCCCAACCAAACAATCACACATGTCCCACAGCCTTGTTGTTGCATATCCCCTCGTTAGTAGTTAAGTACATCACCGGTGGACATTATAGCAGACATCCCTATCATTTTGGCACAGAGAAGTTAAACAAAAGCCTAGTTAACCTATGAAACAGTTCAAATAAAATCATCGCAACACTACAAAATAACTCTTTTACTTCTCACCCTAGTGCGAATCCAACGAAGTTTTGTTGTGATACCATTCACATGAATGTATAAAGTGATACAATTGCACTTCAGATACAGAACACAACAATCGCCCTGTAAAGAGTGTACATTTTACCGCACAACATTCATACAAAATTGATCGATTTTTATTGGTACTCCAGTTCAAAAAGTAAGGTTTCAAACCATGAAAAACACTACTGCATTTCCACACGTGTAAGGAAAAAATATAAGAACACAAAACTGCAAAGTACCAACCTCATACCGAGGGCGTTGGACAAAAAAACATAATTGAGTGGACTGCACAAGATATCAACACAGTAATCAATAAAGGCACCTAATGCGGCATTATCAATTTTACCAAAAATGTATCCTCCACCAATCGTTACTGGAAGATAGACCGCTTGGCTCGCCGGGGTTTACAACATCCAGACAAGTGCCCTTCGTGCAAGCAAAGAAGATTGGTCCATCTCCCATCTGCTCATAGGGTGCGTGTTTGCTCACCAAGTGTGGCATCGTGTGCTGAGAGAATGGTCCCTGAAAGTCATCTCTCGCCAACCTAATGAAGAATTTAATTCATGGTTCATTTCAGTGGCAAAGCGTGCAGGTCCCGACAAAATCAGAGGAGCAAGAACACTGATTTCACTTACCCTCTTGCGCCTTTGGACACTGAGAAATGACTGTGTGTTTGAGGATGTAGGAGCTAGTCGAAGGGATCTTCACTAAAGCTGATCAAAGGATCTTCACTGATGCGTTGGTTACCCCTACATGCCAGACCTGTAGACTCCCAGCGGGATATCTTGTTAGGAACCATCCAAACGGGCAAGTCTAGCACTGCACATTCTCGACAGGTTAGTAATCAGACTGAAGCAATATGAACAAAGAACTCCCAAAAAGAGCAGAAACGAATCAGATTATTTTAAGTGACAAAATAATCAAATGAACAACTTGAATGAGGGGCCTCAGATCTAGACTCATACATACCCAGATCGGTCACTTCATGCCCAGTTCCCGAGCGCGGTCACCGATGGTGGTCATGAATAGCACAGAGTCGTGGCCGTCCTCAACAACGATTGGTCCTTCGTCGCCGTGGAATGGGAGGGGAGGACCGGGAGAGGAAAATGGCAAAGTGAATCGGGAGGGGTACGGCTGTGTGTTGGAGGATGGGAAGGAAATAGAAAGGGATTGGGATGGGTTCGAATGGGGCGGCTGGAGGGAGAAACGATGGGGCACACGGTCCTCACGGTAGCAGTCTGTAGAGCAGGTCATCGCGGCGGTGGCGGCAGCATCCAAGTTCGCGTGGTGGCGTGCAGATCGTGTGGGGAATGACGAGGGCCAGAGCAGGCGGCCCCGTCGAAATTGGGGCGCTCGCGTGGTCACTATCCAGGCCGGAGATTTTGACGAAGCATTTATCTCGGGCAGCCTTTATCTCGCGAGGCGCAGTCTGCGGGACAGACAACGGATGAGGCGTGCGGGAGTTGGACGAAGCCAAAACGACGTAGTAGCAGTCCGGCAGAAAACGGAACCGCAACTTCTTTTTTAGATAATAGAGATAACCACAAAATAGTTTGAAAGCATTGGGAACAATACTAGAGTAAAATAGAGTAATATATAAGCAATATACTAAATCTGTCAAAACGGTACAGCAGACTTCACGAATTTTTCTGACCGACCTAAACTCGTCAGGAATTTTAGCCAATTTTTGTACATGTACTACAGGTAATTACGCTCCAGATCCTATTTTTTAGAATTTTCTGAGTTACCAATAAAATATGAAAAATCACGCGGTACAACAGATCAGGCAGAAAACTACAGTAGTAATTCCACGAATTTCAATCAATTCACACCATTAAAATAATTTTAAAACCACACGAAAACTCCAGCAACTTTAGAGTTTCTAAACAACAGATCCTAAACAAGGCATCACACAATATGGTATAGTACAAACAAGCAAGCAACCTATATTGTCATACCACATAAGTTGGTAAGAACAATATGCTAACACGATAGCGATGATCTCCTAAAGAGATAGAACATGGTGGTCTAGACCTAACCAAACTTGATGAGATGTTTATTTATGTCATACTATTTATTCTTTTACTTAGCTAACTCTCATATAGGTATCATAAGAATGGACAACTACAAATTTTGAAAAAGAAGAGGTTATAGAAAAGATAGACAAGGAATATAAGAACTCTAATAATTATAAAATATGATAGTTCTCCTAATAGAGGTCTTCTATTGCTAATCCATTCTAAGGTCACGATCCTACAGCCAACACACAACTCTGATACCATCTTGTAACACCCTCGCCTGATAAGGCTGAGTTCATGTGTATAGTGCCAATCCCTGGATCGGTTCACTGGCACACACAGTACAAAATGATACCAAATATAACTGCGCATTATAAATACAATGAATATGATCCAGAATTTACATTATTTATATGAGTACACAGCGGAAAACGAATACAAGGTAGATCTCCATCCTTCAAATGTGCCACAGGCGAACAATTGTTGAGTGGAGTCTCGCGACCTATGAACGATCACTCAGATACGATATAACCTGCAACATGAAACGTTGCAGCCACGAATGGTCAATACATTGAATGTATGGCAAGTAGGCTAAAGTGGTTAACAACAGATCTATCAACTACATGCTTATTTGGCCAAGTGGAGTTCAGGCTCATTTGCATAAAGCAATAGTTTTATCCTAACATTTGTAACAAAGTAGTTTTCCAATACGATAAATAGGACACTCTGGTTCACTCCTAGGTGCTCCTACCCAATTATGTTCACCCAACAAGTTTTAAATATAATAATAAGGATGAGTGAGAAATATCATAGAATCAGTATCAGGTCGCTCAAATTGTCCATAACCGGGGACACGGCTAATCGATTAGTTTATACACCCTACATGGGTTAGTACACTTTACCCATGTGACTTGGCTAGCCCAGCTCGTACCACCACTCTCATATTGGGTGATGATAGGGAGAAGTCCAAGAAGGAACCGTTCGGGAAGTAGCTCTCCAATCCCGACGCGCACCGGTCCAACCTACACTATCTACATCTCTGGATACGCGGGTTCGAGTTACCACAACCTACTGAGTTCAACCAACCGCCCATTTCATTATTGGCACATGGTTGCACACGAAAGCTTCCAAACAAAGAAACCAATCATTTCTCAGTGTCCTGGGTGCCTTTCCGCAATGATACCACCATAAATTATCAATCCCATCACACCCAGGAGATTCATTGATTAAGTTGTTTTAGTTTTCGCAAACCAACACATTTAGAAACAACTTCAGTGATGTAACCTAGCCCTCGTTCATCATAGCATGGCTAAGCACATCTACCAACGGTGGCTCATAAACAAAGAATGCTAGGGAATAATATGGGACATAGCGTAGCATATACACATCAATTCCTACATATACAATTCTACAAAAACATCTATAATGCATAGGAAAACAATAGGACATTTATGACCAAGATAGCACCACTTGCCTTTGTTGTAGATGTAGTCGATTAGATAATCCTTACAATTATATTGGCCTCTTTCGTAATAACCACAATACTTGCAATCATAGTAGTTGCAATCACAGTAGTTGCAATCACAGTAGTTGCACTCCTCGCAATCTAACGTTTGAAGCAAACACAACAAACACACCATTCAAAACATTGCAAACATGCAATGGTGCAACATTACAAGAAAACAATGATGAACAAATGCATGCATGACGATTTAATGAGTCATAATGGTTGCATTTAGTGTTTTGAACCTAATTAGATTACATGATGCATGTGGAAAGTCATTTAATGCACTAAAGCTTTTATTACTAAAGTTGTATCGATTTAATATGGTGTATACCACTTTAATTGAACTAAATATGTTTATGTCGTATTAAATTGTGAACTAGATGCTACTGGATAGAGGTAATGCAATTTAGAGATAGTGGCAATTTGAATCACCTAAAAAGGAGTTATAGATATTTTCCTATGATTAAAACACTATTTCAATGGGTTTAAATATTTCTGTATGAATTTTTGTTTTAACAGTACCAAATAATTTGTCATGCAATTTCTCTATATAGATATTGTCAATACAAAACCTTAGCACTTGGATTCACCCTAATCGGAGTTATAGATCTTTTTGTATGATTTAAATAGTGTTTAATGGGTTTTAAATGATTCATTTAGTTTCTTTTGTCTAAAAATCAAACTAAAATTATATCTGTAATCTCCACGGAATTGTGATTTCAGGAACATATATTTGTAATTTTCTGAATAGTATTTATTTTCTTATGAATTTATTACTCTAAATAATCCATTAAACCATTTAAATCTTCACGGCACAACCTTACAGTAAAATGCTGAACTAATTGCATATTGATGATCTACATGGAACCAGCTTTCCATCGGTATATCATTTATATTTTTGTGACAAGCAATTAATTTACTATGAATTTAATGATTTATAAAGCCATTAAAACTAATTAAATTGCTACGGGTTAAATAATCTGAAAAGGCTAAATCCAACCAGATATTATTAAAGTACATTACAGTAGCTTCAATTTTATATATTATTCATATTTTTAGGAGTTACAGATAATTTCTTATGAATTTATTAACCTAAAAGAACATTAAAACTAATTAAATTACTGCAGTAACCACGTACAGTAAAATTTGGATCTATTCTGATAAGATGATTCTACGTAAAATTATCTTCGATTTGATATATTATACACAATTTTTGGACGTGGTATGAATTTCTAATGAATTTTACAAGTTAGATCTATAATATGCAATTTTAAATTCGAACGGAATATTCCAGGGAATATTCCACTGACTGGACAGGTTGACTTTGCATGCTGACTGGGACTAGATGTTGACCTTACGTTGACGTGGCGTTGATGAGGAAGATGACCGGGATGACGACATGGCACGCACCGGTTTGATTGGATCTCGACCGTCTGGATAGGATCCGGTGGCTAGAAGAAGAGATTGACCCGATTTTGACTCAGAATAGACAAGAAACAGATCTGTGTTAGAGAGACAAATCCGTAGGTCAAATTGAAAAACTTAGAACATGAAAGTTATGGGGAATCATTATTCCTACCTTCTCACCAAAGGAATTTGGATTTGAAGAAACGAGCGCGAGTACATCTTGGATTTACACCGTAAGATCTGAAATATTGCGATGCGAAATTATCTGGCTGTGGTGGATGAAAAGAGGTGAGGTTTGTCGGGATTGAAAGATTTCGACGATTCCTACAACTTTCGTTTTTGACCGAAGGCAAACGACGAAGTCTAGATGGGTTAAAAAGCGAAATAAGATTCGGGCATGTGTAGATTCGGGATTTCAAGAAGAGAAACTCGTACAGCTGTGGCTCCACGAGTTTATATGGAGATTTAGGATGTTGTAGAGATAGGTATTGAAGTAGAGAACAAGTAGAAACAAACGGAAATCGATTCGGAGTTGTAGATAAAAAGTTATAACAGTTTGAGTAGAGATAGGTTTGTTAAAAACTGATTCGCACGTATTTTAAAGCAACTAGATCGATCCTTCTCATGTACCTGTACGTGGCTGGCTCGGTCCCTTGCTGGGCCGGCCCGCTTAGTTTTTTTTCTTTTTTCTATTTACTTGTTTCTCTCATATCTTTTGCATACGAACTCTAAATGATATGATTCTTGTTTCTAAATTTTTCTAAAATCGAATAGATCATTATAGGATCAAATTTGTAATCTTTTTACTAGTTTGGAAGTAGTGGATTTATAAATCCTTGTATATTCCATTTTATTTATATTTTTATTTGTTTGTATTTATTCCATAACTTTTTCATACTAGCTCCAAATGAGCTCAATTTTGTTTCTAAAATTTTATAGTATTAATTGGATCTCTTTAGGCTATAATTATCGATAATTTATGCCTTAGAAACAGTGGGTTTTAATAAGTTAATTTAATTACCCTTAGGAACATTTGGGCGAATCAACTATAGGATTTAGATACCAGGATTTGGATTTAGTTTGTGAGAACTTTGCATGGATGTAATGAAATGCTTATGAATGCTTCATGATTTTCATTTTGAAATCTTGCACACCAATTGTACAATCCAAAATCAATCCATGCCCTTTTGCCTATATGGCTACTTAGGTCAAAACAAAAGAATATAATATTTTGAATTCAAGGTTGAGAGGATTTTCTATTCAAAAAGTTTCTTCTCTTTGAGAATTTTCAACATAGTCAAACAATCAATCAAACTTATTTATTTATTTCACATTCCAAAATTAGGAGAATTTTGGGATGTGACAAAATGACAAAGATGTGCTCAAGTGATTTGATATAGTAAATATTTCTATGAAGCTTTGTGTAAAGAAGATGATAGATCAATCAAATGAAATGGACATTATGTTTGGTTAAAGATTTAGGTTTGCATGTTTACCAAGAAGTCCTACCTTCCATATTTCATAATTCTTGACTTCTACTTAAAGAATTTCTTTCCTAAATATACTACTTCTTCATATCCATCGTTATGTGTTAACATGATGAGCTTTACTTTTCAAGAATATTTTTATCCACTTTTTATTCTTCTAAATCCATTTATAATTCTAATGAGCTTGGCACTAAAGCTTTTCATAATCTTCCCATATCCATACTTGGTTATACCAAACTATTCTACTATTAATAATCTCCAATCCATTAAGTGGTTACTTCTAACTCCATTCATACTCTTCCTTAATCATCCTCCTTAATATTACTCCAGTAGGTGTCTATATCAAACTACTTCACCTCAAGTGTGAGTATTTCCCAAGAGGAAACTACTACTTCTATAATCATATGTTACTATAGCATCATCTTGATCATACTATGTTGTCTCTACTAAACTCCAGTATCTCATACTCCAACCTCACATTATATTAATGTGACTTGTCAAGGCTAACCTAGGATAATATATCTATACTAGGGTTTAATCATGTTTTGTCCACCAATGTCACTTATGCTTGATATAAGCATTCAATCTTGGTGAATAAGGCATGGTCATTATAATCCTTTGACCCTTTATGGTTTAGGTTTCCAGTTGGCGAATTAAGGCTTCATCAATACAACATTATAGTTGTATTGAAATTATCTTCTTAGTATCTCTATTGGATTAAGGAATGCTATTCATGGACTATGCTTACTTAATCCAATAGGATTTCTCCTTGGTATCTATCTTCAGGATTCATCCTTGTAATCTTCTTTGTTACCATATTTATTTGATTTCCTTCAATCACTCCCATCCTATAGATGATATCTAAAACTAGCATTACCATCTACCTCTTGTTACTTCATTCTATAAGGACTTAGAGTGATTGTTTTGATAAAGACAAGAGTTGATAGATCAAGAATTGATAGTTTAAGAATTGGTGAATCAATAGTTGATTACTCAACATTGATGAACAATAGATATTGAGATAGGATTCCATAAGGATTGATATGGAAAGAAAGATTTATGGTGAATGATCTTAACTTGGTTTCTTTCCTACTCCATCTCACTAAAGAGTTAAAGTTAGGTATTTCCATCATACACATGATATAAGTAGATGAGATTAAAATAGATCAAGATTTAGTTGTTACACTCCTATTACTTAAGTTATGTTTATAACTTAGTATTCATGAGTTGTGTAATGAATACTAGGTTATGATTACGTAAGGATTAAATATAGATCATTAAGTAATGTATTAGGGTTAACTTTTATTACATTTGATCTACCCTTAGATCAAATCTCCCTTACCCAAAATAAGGTTTTAGCAAAGGTCATATTGAAACTTAACGCAGTCAACTTGATGATCTACTTCAATTCCATCAAGTTTTGAGAAGCTTCAATCACTTTGACAGGTTTTTTTATTTAAAAGCGCGAAAATTATTCGGATTTTCTATGCATGAATGCAATGCACACATTTGTGTTCAACTTATTTCTAAGCTCTAATGCTGGGATGCTACAGACTCCCCCCCTTAAAATAAACTTCGTCCTCGAAGTTCGCATACTCTCACGTTCCGGAGTAAGGAATAGTCTTGCATTGATTATGATATATCTCAATTCTATGGTAACCTCAATGGGAATAATTGTGATATCCCATATCCAAATCTTTTCCTTGAATCTTCATCATACTCAACAATCTTTAACTTGGTGTCTCCAATACTCCAAAGTTCTTCTACTACTCTACTAGAGGAATATGTCTTTATTATAAACTCCTTAATTAGTGGTCTCTTCTTTAGTTCATTCTCCTAAGTAGGTATCCTAATCTAATACCTTAATTTGATCATCAATCTTCCTTACTATACTATGTAAGATCTGGGAAGTCTCATTAAAACAGGGTTTTAAATTTCTATTAGTCAACGTTGTGGCCAAAAGACTAATCTTTGATTTGTCATTGTATGAGTTGTACTAGTAATCCTTCCGAATATTGGTTTTGAACACATTTAGTCCAAACCCATCGGAATTTCTTATTTCTTGACACATGTCCCATTGGATGTGCTATGTTACTTCTTAAGGATCACTTAAGAATTGTTTCTTTTAGAATTAGCCTATTAAGACTATTCTATTTTATTACTTCAAGCTTTTACCCTTTGAGGCTTTAGACAATATTTGTCATTATCTTAAGTACTTTTATAATCATGACTTTATTTTAACCTTATGAAAATAAGGCTTAGTGCTGTCATAAGTTAGTATTACTTCTCCCACCTTTACTCCAGAATTCATATAGCAGTACTTCCGTTTACTATTTACTCTCCCCCTTAGGGTTTACTAATGGTCTCTAGACTGTCTACATAGTAACCATTGGCTTTATAACTAGAATGTGGGTCTCTATCCAGCTTATATTCTACCTAGTTAGGGTCTTATGAAAGATTGTATGGTGTATCCACACAATTGTGGATCTCCGAAGTAAATCTTTCAGCATTATTTGTCTGACTTACTATTTGGACATTTTTGCTTTGATAAGTCTGACTTCGCGAAGCGCCTCAAAAGATGGTCGCTTAAAATCTTATAACCTTCATGTCTTACTTAGCTTAGGCCAAGTTTTATGCTCTTTATGCAACCATTAAGATGATCTGGTTAACTATATCAACCAACACCGGTTGCGGACAAGATACCAACTATGGATCAGAATACCAATTATGGATCAAATACCAGCTGCGGATCATCCTAGGTTGTATGTGTTACCCTACTGTTCTTCAACGTACTATTGGCATTCTCTCTGAATTGTCAGATCTTGAATCCATTTTGGTTCCAAAGCTTCTTCTTTGTACTAATTCATGAGACTTCCATGAACTAGATACTACTACTCCATCAACTTCTTAGCAACATCACCTACTTTTGTTGAACTTTAAGTTCATCACTTCTTGTTGCTCCATGTATTTTCTACATTAGATTTTCTCCTTATTACTGCTTAGTAATGATCTGAACTTGATCAATCCTTAAAACTGCGCTAATATCCCTTATACTTTGCTTCATCCTTCATGTAAGTCTTCATCTTGGTCTTTGACAATCGTCACTTCCTTACACGAATTCCCTTTTCTATCTAGGTCTATAACATCAAGTAGTAACTGGATGTTGCAACATGCATTTGCACACCAAGTCAAACTTCATGTACAGATCTAGTCAATCAAAAATATCTAAGAAAAACCAAGAAATTCAAATGTGATACATATAACACACAATATTCTAAGCACGGAATCTTTCAGCATTATTTGTCTTACTTACTATTTGGACATTTTTGCTTTGATAAGTCTGACTTCGCGAAGCGCCTCAAAAGACGGTCACTTAAAATCTTATACTCCTTCATGTCTTACTTAGCTTAAGCCAAGTTTTATGCTCTTTATGCAACCATTAAGATGATCTGGTTAACTATACCAACCAACACCGGCTGCGGACAAGATACCAACTATGGATCAGAATACCAATTATGGATCAAATACCAGCTGCGGATCATCCTAGGTTGTAGGTGCTACCCTACTGTCCGTCTCTGAATACGTAAAAAGTGGTGAAAACTGAAGTTTCATGAAAACCCTATCTGTTTATATTTTTGATGTTTTTATTGCATACGAAAGTCTACGAGACGAAACAGAGGAGGAAGCAGAGGACAGGGTGGCCACACCCACCCTAGGCGCGGGCCCTAGCTGGCCGCGCCTGGAGG
Organism: Avena sativa; assembly: GCA_916181665.1. Lineage (NCBI taxonomy): Eukaryota > Viridiplantae > Streptophyta > Magnoliopsida > Poales > Poaceae > Avena > Avena sativa. The sequence goes on from OV702295.1 coordinate 357,897,362, forward strand.
GGGTGTGATCCCCCTGAACTCCGTCTCTGCTTCTTTTTTGCATAGTACCTTCCTTATGCATTGAAACTTCGTAATATATAACCCCCCCCGGATTCCCGAGGTTCATATACCGTGTTCTCGTCGTGTTTTCATTTCGATATGTTTCTGTCAAGAAATCTTCTCAAGTTTAGAGCACCATGATTGATACGTCCAAAACGTATCTACTTTCCCGAACACTTTTGCTATTGTTTCTCCTCTAAATTTGTGTGATTCGTATACAACTAACACGGACTGACGTTGTTTTCAGCATAATTACCTTGGTGTCTAATTTTTGTGCAGAAAATCAACTATCCGGAAAAAATCTCGGAAAATATGACAATAATCCTATTTCACCAGAAGATCCACGGAGCCAGAGTACGAACGGAGTGGAGGCCTGGGGGGCCCACACCCCCTGCCAGGCGCGGGCCAGGCCTCGTCGCGCCTAGGGGTGCGACCACCCTAGTGATACGTCAAAAACATATCTATAATTTTTGATGCTCCATTCTTGTTTAGTATCTACTTTGCTTTGCTTTGTCTACACTTTGAGGTGTTTTTATATCTTTTCTGGAACTAACCTATTAACAAGTTGCCACAATGCCATTTGCCAGTTTTCTTCTATTTTTGGTTCCAGAAAGGCAGAAAATCAATATTCTCGGAATTGGACGGGACAAAAGCCAAAGTCAATAACTTTCCGTGGGGGACAAGAATCCAGAAGACAAGATGGAGACGCGAGCCAGGGCGGCCAAACCCCCCTAGGCGCAGCCAGCGGTGGGCCCGCGCCTAGGCGGGGTGTGGCCCCCCTGGTCGCCTCTCTGCCTCGCCTCTTCGCCTATAAGAAGCCCCCGGTGCAGAAACCCTAAGTACCTAATCAAGTTTCCAGGAAACCTTCTGTAGCCACCGCCACCGTCGTCCCTAGATCGGGGGGATCTGAAGTTCTTCCCAGCACCCTGCTAGAGGGGAGATCATCCCGGAGGCCTTCTCTCCGATATGGTGCGTGAGTAGTTCCACCTTGGACTATGGGTACATGTAGTAGCTATATGGTTGTATCTCCTCCTTGTGCTTTCATGTATAGATCTTGTGAGATCCGTTCATGATCAAGATCTAATCTATTTGTATTCATGCATGTTGTGTTTACGGGGATCCGATGGATATTGAGATTATTATGTTGGTTTGATTAATGGTTTTATCTTTATGATTCTATCATGTTTGTGTTGTTTGTGATCTTGCATGCTCTCCGTTATTAGTAGCTATCTTGGCCAAGTAGTTGCTAGTGACTCTAAGAGGGGGTATTTATGCTCGATAGTGGGTTCATGTCTCTAGTTTCCAAGGGAAGTGACAGAAATATCTTCGGTTGTAGATGTGATGTTGCCACTACGGAGAAAACAACGGTCTCTTGTTCATGGAACATGTGGACTGTTTACCTTACACACTTTGCTTAAAGCAGTTGTTTGTTGCTTGCAACTTAATACTGGAGGGGGTTCGGATGATAACCTGAAGGTGGACTTATAGTCATAGATGCAGTTGGATGGCAGTCTATGTATCTTGTTGTATTGCCCAATCGAATCTCATAGGATCTTTCTGACTAGTATTGCATTGTTATGCCTTGCTCAGTTCCTGTCAATTGCCCTGTTGTAATTTGTTTACCCTTCATGCCATGTTGTTTATCTAAGGAGAGCACCTCTAGTGAACTATGGACCCCAGTCCAATCTTTACCATTGATACATCTTCCACTGTTACTTGTTTACTTGCTGCAAACCACCATTACCATCCACACTGTACGTTTAATCCTTTGTTACAGCAAACCTGTGAGCTCGATAACCTCACTGTCTAGTTGGGGCAAAGTCTTGAGTTTGTGTTGTGCAGGTCTCCGCGTTGCTTGCAACACCTGTGTGACGTTTCCTTCCTCCTACTGCTTCGATAACCTTGGTTTCTTACTGAGGGAAAACCGTTGCTCTACTGCTTCACACCTTCCTCTTGGGGTTCCCAACAAAGTGCTAACGAGCACCATCAAGCTATTTTCTGGCGCCGTTGCCGGGGAGGCTAAGGACGTCTTCACTATGGGAGTCCTCCACTTCCTTTCTCCTTACTTTGTTTTTAGTTTGCTTTGTTCCTTTTGCTTGGTTTTGTTTGCCTATTTTCAAAAAAAACAAAAAAAATATAGTCTAGTTTGGTTTGCTTTCTTTATTCAAAAACACAAAAAAATAGTTCCTGCTCTAGCTGTTGCTGCTGTTTTTAGCTTGCCCACCTTTGCCAAAATGAACTCTGCTGAGAACACCAAGTTGTGTGACTTCACTAGCACCAACAATAATGATTTCCTAAGCACTCCTATTGCTCCACCTGCTCCTGATGCTACCTTTTATGAAATTAAGCCTGCTTTGTTGAATCTAGTGATGAGAGAGCAATTTCTGGTGCTAGTTCTGATGATCCTGCTGCCCATCTCAATAGCTTTGTTAAACTTTGTGAGATGCAAAAGTATAAGCATGTAGATGGAGATATTATTAAGCTCAAGCGTTTTTCCTTTCTCCTTGAGAGGGAAAGCTAAATAATGGCTGCTATCCTTGCCTAAAAATAGTATTGATTCTTGGACTAAGTGCAAAGATGCTTTTATTGGAAAATACTATCCTCCTGCTAAAATTATATCTATGAGAAGTGACATTATGAAATTTAAACAACTTGATAATGAACATGTTGCTCAATCTTGGGAAAGAATGAAATCTTTGGTTAAGAATTGTCCCACTCATGGACTCACTGCTTGGATGATGATCCAGACTTTTTATGCAGGTTTGAACTTCTCCTCAAGAAACCTGCTAGATTCAGCTGTTGGAGGTACCTTTATGGGCATCACTTTGGGTGCTTCAACTAGACTCCTTGATAATATGATGGTTAACTACTCTGAATGGCACACTGAGAGAGCTCCACATGGTAAGAAGGTAAATTCTGTTGAGGAAACTTCCTCTTTTAGTGATAAGAATGATGTTATTATGGCTATGCTTGTTAATGGGAAAGCTCCTCTAGATCCTAATAGTGTTCCCTTAGCCTCTTTGGTTGCTTAAGAAGAGCAAGTTGATGTGAACTTCATTAGAAACAACAATTTCAACAACAATGCCTATAGGAATAATTTTGGTGGTAACAACAATTATATGCCTTATCCTCCTAATAATGGCAATTCCTATAGAAGCTCTTACAACAATGCTAGAAGTGCCCCCTATGAACTTGAAGTCATGCTCAAAGACTTTATTAGTAAACAAACCACTTTCAATAAGGCTATAGAGGAAAAGCTTTTAAATGTTGAGAAAAATATATCCTCCTTGTCTGAGGCTGAGTCTTCCTTGATTAATAAAATGGCTGCTAAACCTAAAACCGTGGAAAGTACCTTTTCTGCCACTCATGCCATACAAGTTACTATTGATGAAAATGTTAGGCTATTAGCTCAACTTCATGCTAGGTGGGAAAGGGAATCTGAAATTGATAGAAACAATAGTGTGTGCACCATCACCACTAAACCACAAGTAGTCAATGTTCCTCCTCCTCCTAATATGCCTAAGCCTATTGAGCCTACTACTAGTGATGCTAAGTTTGATTTTGATATTGATGGTTGCAATATTTCTGAAGTGATTATGTTCCTGCAAAAGCTTGCTAGAAGTCCTGATGCTAGTGATATGCATGTTGCTTTCACCAAACACATTACAGATGCTCTTTTTAAGATTAAGGAATAGAAGTTAAAACACAAAGCTTCTATTCCTTGGAAAGTAGAAGATAGTTGGAAACCCATTATTAATATGCAAGTGAATGACTTTGATCTCAAAGCTTCATGTGATCTTGGTTCTAGTGTCTCTATTATGCCTATGAAGATTTATGAAATGCTTGATTTGCCACCTTTGGAAGATTGTTATTTGGATGTCCCACCTAATTATAATGCTAAGAAGAAACTCATGGGGAGTGTTAATGATGTTTTCATTATGGTTAACAATGCTTATGTACCTGTTGATTTCTATGTTTTGGATGTTGAATACTTCCTCCGTCACGGTTTGTAGGGCGTCTTACAAAAACCATGCGTTTTCAAAACTCCTCTCCTTCTAGGCACATTAGACTTAATTACAAAATTAATGCCTTCTTTTTCCTCCCCACTTCCTATTCCATGCAACCAAGGAATTAATTCTTGCATGCAACTCCACCAATACATGCGCCTAAACTCCTCGTTTCCATTGATTAATTACGTTTAATAGGGCGCCAAGTAATTAATGGGCCTATTTTCTCCCAGCGAATTTGTATGTTTTTGACATAAATCTAGACCCAATCAGCGCCTACCTAGGTCCCAACAATATCTCTAAAACGCCCTCCAAACCGTGATGGAGGGAGTATAATGCTTCTTGTCCTATTACTTTGGAAAGACCTTTTCTTAGAACTGTTGGTGCCATCATTGATATGAAAGAAGGCACCATTAAATATCACTTTCCGTTCAATAAAGGTATTGAACACTTCCCTATGAGGAGAGAGAAGTTGATTTTTTTCTCCTTCTTTGAAAGCAAGATTTGATGTTAATGCTTCTTCATTTGAAAATACTTGATCCTTCTTGCTCCTTGTGCCTAACTTAAAGGCGTTAAAGAAAAGTACTTGTTGGGAGATAACCCAAGAGTTTCCTTGAGTCTTGAAAGTTATTACTTCAGTAATGACCTATCCTTATCCTTTTTTTGCATTTTGTGCCAAGAATGACCTCTAATGAGAGGGAAGTAAAATTTGGGGAGTTGCTGTCACGAAACAGATTTCTGTCTTCCACCAAAAATATTTGTGAGGATTCTCTATAACTCATATTGAGCTGAAAATTTATGAATAAATCCCCCAGTATGTTATATAACTTTAGTTAGTTCAACACTTTTTGATTTGAGCAACAGAAGATGTTTGAAAAAATCGATTTCTACCTGCTGGTCTGTTTTGACAGATTTGTGCCATTATCTGCATTTGCTTCTTATTGATTCCTTTTTGAGTTCTCTTTTGGGGAATTGAGATTTTTGAAGGAGTTACTACAGTAGCTTGTGTTTTTATTAAAAATTCTTGCTGTTCCAAAGCTTTGCCAGAGGTCTAATATCTTTTGAATAAACTAATGTTGCTAATGAAGATTGTGTGAAGGAAAAAATTCAGGTGTAGAGAGAGAATGATGCAATGAGATGAAGAATGGACAAAAGTTCAAGCTTGGGGATGCCACCATGGTGTCACCCCAAGAAATATCCAAGAGTTACAAGCATCAAAGCTTGGGGATGCCCAAGGCATCCCCTTCTTTATCAATAAAAAGCTCATGTCTATCTAGACACTTCATTTTTATTGTTTCATGCACAATTGTGTTGTTCTTGGAGCGTCTTAGTTTTCATTTACTTTGATTAGTTGTTTAGTTTGCTAAAGTACTTTGGACTCCCATTCTTGCTGTGTTTTGTTGCAAATAAGTTGCTTGGTGTTGGAAAGGAGTAGTAAGTTCTTGCTTGTAAGTGCAAGAGGAGCTTGCATTGACTATGACTTAGACTTTAGCATGACATTCTAGGTGTTGTTCTAACATTATGCTTAGTGATTATTGCTATAGCATGTCTAGTTCCAAACAATTGGGATTGCTAAGTGTGCCTTGAAGAAATTATGCGTTGTTTTAGCATGCAAAAGCATAGTATTGTGGTATTCTCCTTTGAAGCTTTGCTTGGGTTGACTTCGCACATGCTCACACCATATTATGACTATGACAAGTCACCATAGAATCTATGATCATTTAGTCCTTGACTTGTAGTACCACTCTATGCTTTGATTAGTAATGTTTTGTTGCTCTGCATGATTATGGCCATTATGCTCTCTTAGTTGGTTGCTCCCAGTCTTTTGCTAGCCTCCACTTGTATGAGTAAGTTCTACTCATGCTTCCAACTCCCAAGAAACCAAGTTATTCCAAAGTGTCCACTATAAACTCTTATGCATGGTGTGTTACACCATTCCAAGTATATTCTTGTTTTCAGCTATCTTCCAATTAAAAACTATTTTCTTATGTGAAAACTTAGTGATTAAAGCCCTCACAAACTTGATGGCACACTTTATATTCTTTGCCCCTAATAAACTTGAACCATTGTGTCATCTATGTTGTATATGCTTGCACTTATACGTTGGAATTAGCAGAACCGTGCTGTCACGGAGAACGTTTTCAACATTGCACTTGTACTCTGTACTCAGTTGATATCATGCTCTTTTGTCTATGGATGTCACCGGTGTGAAATAAAGAGGGAACTTGTAAGTACATAGAGTTTGTATTCTATGTTAGAGAAACGTCTGGGCCGCTAGCCTAAGCCATGCCTAATCATGGTGGAAACTTGCAGCATCACCATAGTGAGCTATCTATGAAGCATCCTCAATAAAAAGCTATGCATATAGTAAATAAAAAAATCACTGAGATGCTCATTGTCTGCTTGCCTTGTCATTTTGGTTATGGGATAGCTCCTGTACCATGTGCAAGGGGTACCCCGTTGGCGGTTCTCTATGATATGCAAATACTTACAATGACAAGAACTTACAGGTGACTGAAGTTGAGTAGCATGAGGTGTGGATCTCGTATTAAAGGGGCTTGAGATTGCCAACTTATACTTTGTCAAGCATATACTCCATAGTTTGTTCACTTTAACCTTAATCACTTCAAGATGCTTATGATAGAAGAAAGGCCACACCTGTTGACAAATTTGAGTACGAGTATCGAGACCAAAGTTGACCTGTATCATGGGGAAAGGGGTACCCTATTGGTGGTTCTCTATGATACACATAAGCTTACAATGACAAGAACTTGCTTGGGACCAAAGTTGAGTAGCATGAGGTCTCGGTACTCGTACTCAAGGGCATGAGGTTTTCAACTTGTGATTTGTCAAGCATATACCCATATTTTTTCTCACTTTAACCTTAATCACTTCAAGATGCTTATGATAGGGGTAATGAGAGATCAAAGCTAATAAGTACCATAATTTTTGGAAGCTTTATAAAACCATTTAATCCCTAATACCCTCTGCGAAGGGCCTTTCTTTTTACTTTTTGTTGAGTCTCCATCTTCTATCTTTATGCACCAGCTAAGAGAGCATAGTTGTCATTCTGAGTTCAATGTGCATTGTCCCAAAACTTGTTGATTGATTCATAATTCTGGTATTTCTTGTTCTTAAATTATTTGTATCTAGTCACCCTTATGAACTTTGAAACTGTTCTATGCATTTATGTTTTGCTATTCGATGAAGGACAAGCTGAATACCACATTTGCTATGTTTTCTATATGTGAAACAAACAAATGTCTTTTAAAGCATTATTCATGATATTTTGTTTGTGTTGCCTTTCATGTTGCAACATAGCTACTATGTCTTATTGTTAGAAATATATCTTTCATGCTTATGTTTAGATTACTTTGATTCCAGCTATCAATGCTTTACAATACCTTGATCAAGATTGTGATGGTGCATGTCACCTAAAAAATTACTATTTTTATCACTTACCTACTCGAGGACGAGCAAGAGTTAAGCTTGGGGTGCTGATACGTTGCAAACGTATCTATAATTTTTGATGCTCCATGCTTGCTTTGCACCGATTAACTTATGGTCTATCTACACTTTGTGGTATTTTTATGAATTTTCTAGAACTAACATATTAACAAGTGCCATAGAGCCAGTTTCATGTTTTCTGCTATTTTTGGTTTTAGAAAAACCAGTAAAGAAATATTCTAGGAATTGGACGAAACAAAAGCCGAAGTTCCTATTTTTTCCGACATGACATGGAGTCCGGAGGAGAGGGGGAGACGCACCCCAGGGCGGCCACAGCTGGTCCAGGCGTGGCCAGGGGGCGCGCCACCCTAGGGTGTGGGACCCCTGGTGCTCCACCGACCTCGCCCCTTCGCCTATATAACCCCCCCCCCCCCCCCCCCCCCGAGACGAATAACCTAAGCATCATATCATAATTCCACAAAAAGTTCCCCAGCGCTGTCGCCACCGAAGACGAGATTTCGGGGACAAAAGTCTCTGTTCCGGCACTCTGCCGGGACGGGGAATTACCCCCGGATCCATCTCCATCGACTTCACCGCCATCTACATCGCCGTTGCTGACTCCCAAGATGAGGAGGGAGTAGTTCTCCCCCGAGGCTAAGGTCTCTACTGGTAGCTATGTGTTCATCTCTCTCTCCATGGTGTGATCTTATTGTGATCATGAGCTTTGTAATCTAGTTGAATAAGTAGATGCTACTCTTTGTCTATTATGCTACTCAAGTGCTTTTATTAATGTGATCTCCGGAGACACCTTGTCCCACGTGTGTGAAGGTGATAGTGTGCACACTGTGTGTGGCTCTTAGGCTAAAGATTACAGAAATACTTATCATTAGTTAGAATTTGAGTTGGATGTCTCTATGAAATTGCGGTGTTTGTTTGGAACCATCTAACGCTCAAGGTGACAGTGTGGGGTTACCTAGATGGGGAATGCGAACTTTAAGGTGTGCTTTTATAGCCCTACGCGGTGAATTGGTGTTCGTTATCCAGCCAGAGTATAGTTCGTTGTAGCATAGTGAAGAGAAGATATTTATGTGTTCAATTATGTTATCATTGTTGAGAGTGTCCACTAGTGAAAGTATGATCCCTAGGCCTTGTTTCTAAGCATTAAAACACCGTTTACAACCAGTCCTGCTACATGTTTGCTTGCTGCCATTTTTATTTCAGATTGCAATTACCACTTATAATCATCCATATTACTTGTATTTCACTATCTCTTCACCAAACTAGTGCACCTATACACCTGACAAGTATATTGGGTGTGTTGGGGACACAAGAGACTTCTTGTATCTTAGTTGCAGGGTTGCTTGAGAGGGATATCTTTGACCTCTTCCTCCCTGAGTTCGATAAACCTTGGGCGATCCACTTAAGGAAAACTTGCTGCCGTTCTACAAACCTCTGCACTTGGAGGCCCAACACTGTCTACAAGAATAGAAGCATGCGTAGACATCAGATACTATGTGTGTGAGGACATGTTTGCACCTATATTATTGTAACTCGTGTGATAACTATGTTTAGTATCTATTACCTGACATGCATGCTTTACTTGTTTATCCTAGTGCACATAGTTAGGGGGAGCACTATTATTCACTGTCATATCTCATTGCAAATATTTCCATGCAAAATCACTTGTTGTCATCGAACACCAAAAAGGGGGAGATTGAAAGGACATTTACTGTCTTAATCAATTTTGGTGTTCGTTAACAACTCGTGGATCATTTTATAATATGATAATGTCTACAGGTCGATATAATGAAAAGAGAAAAGGACCTTGGCTTGCGGAATTTCCCCTGCAAAAATATACATGTTTCTGGGAACTCCAGACCGGAGTCTCCGGTCTAACTGGACCGGAGTCTTGCGTGTGGTCTGGAGTTTCCCTAGGAATCTCTGGAGGCGTCTCTAGAAACCAGCCCAGGACGCACTGGATAGGGGTCCGGAGATCGACCAGAGATGGTCCAGAGTCTCCGGCCCCAGCTTCAGACCAGAGTCTCTGGTGTGGCTAGACTGGAGTCTCCGGTGCTCATGGTCCAGAATCTATGAAGTGTCTCCGGAGGAGATTTTCCTAGGGGCGCTGGGACAGTTAGAAGGGTGGTCCGGAGGTCAGTCCGGAGATTGGCTGGAGTCTCTGGTATAGGCTAGAGTCTCTGGTCTGCACACCGGAGTCTCTGGTCTAACAAGTTCTCCAACGGTCAGAAAATGGTTCAGTGAGTGGTGGCCTATAAATAGGGGACCTTATCCCCTTCCTCCAGCTGCTCGACCCACTCAAGAACACCATCCCCATTTGAGCCACTAAATCAACAAGATCTCTTCATCCAACCATCCAAAGTCATTGATCTTTGGAGAATCGAAGGAGGAGGCCCTGATCTATAGCTTCACCAAGAGAGATCTTCATTTCCCCCTTATTCACTTAAGGGACCCTTTCTCTAGTGTTTATTTGGAAACCCTAGATTTTTATTTGGTTCTTACAAGCTTGTCTTTGATTGTTTGACAACTTTCTTGTATTCGGTAGCCTCCAATTAGGTTGTGGATGTGTGCCTCGAACTTGTTGTAAAGGTGTCGGCTTCCACCTCGAAGGTTGCCGATATAGTGGAAGAGGTGAATCGAACCCTTTGGGGTGAGGTTCATCGGATAAAAATGGACGCCTCTCATGGCGTTAGTGGTTTGAAATCACCCCCTCTCCAAACGTAGACGTACTTCCCTTCAAAAGGAAGGAACTACGGGAAATAAACCCTTGTGTCTCCGCGTGCTCCACTTTGGTTACTTCTATCCTTTACCGCACTTTACTTTACTTGTACTTGCTTAGTGTATGTGCTAGTTTGACATATAGGTAAATCCACCTTAGTTGCATAATCTAGATAATTTACCTTCTGTGTCAAACCCTAATTTGAAAACGTGTAAAATTTGAAGGAGCACCTTTTGAGTCCATATGATCCTTTCACCCGAGTCACCGTCGCCACTGTCCACAACCACAGATTGGCCTGTCCCTTTCGTGCTTGCACAGCCGTCCACTGCTTCCATTCTGGCGCCGCCAGATGCATCCGCGTCCGTGTTGTTGCCGCCCGCCACCGCTGGGCGCAACCGTGTCCGTGTCACCGCCGCCCGCCGCGTTCGTGCCCACACCGCCAGATGCAGTCGTGTCCGCGTCGCCGCCGCCCGACGCCTTCGTGCCCATGCTGCCGGACGCAGCCGTGTCCGCATCGCCGCCGCCCGACGCCTTCGTTCCCACGCCGCCGGACACCAAGCGAGCAGATGGGTTTGATCAATCTAAAAATTGTTCGATTGGTTCAGTTACAGGAGGGTTATTTTGGTACAACGGAAAAACAACTAACATAACTAACTAACACCATGAACGGTCAGTGTCATTCTGGGAAAGAATGTAAATTTAGATTCCAAATTGGTAAGAAAAAAATTCAGGGTCAAATAGGGAAGCTGATTTTAAGCTAGTGTCAAATAAGGAATTCTCTAGGAAGAAGTGAATTTTACATCAACTCCAAATGAATATCCAAGGCCATGGTGTTGTATCCATCGTATATACTAATCCAATGAGCCAAAGAACACCTCAATCGGAGTCTGTATGAAGATATGACGACCAAACCACTGCTGAGTCTAGAGGGCGTAACGACCACTGCTACGAGCGGAGCCCGCCCAAACCGTATGGTCGTACCACCCTTCGATGGCATCATTTCTTCAACTGGAACAACATTTGTAAAGGACAAATGGGAATATTGGGCCCCTCGCTCTGTCGGTTCGCGAAACCGACCTCCATATGCCTATTTAAAGAGGGGAAAACCCTAGAAGAGGGGAGGGAGTCCACACACACCATAGGGGCAGAGCCCTGCTGCTCCTCCGCCTCCATAGCCTCCGCCCACAAGATCTACACCACCATACCACTCAAGGGAGAGAGATAGAGGATACTTGCATCTTGAAGGGCTATGCATCGATATTCACCACCATCTTCATCAACAACGTCTCTAACTTCGATCCCCTTTATTTACTTTGCTGGAATCTAATCTCTATTGTGGATTTGCACTTGTATTCAATTGTACCTTCATATTTTATCCATATTGTTGCCATGATGTTGATCCTCTTCATGTATGAGTAGTTTCCTTGTTTTTGGGGAGAGATGGTGAAACCCTAGTATTATTATGCATTGAAATAAAGATGATCTATTACTTGTGTCCATGATCTATTGATCGTGGTGTGTGTTTGATCTCTCTCTTTACATGTTATGTGTAGTAGGCCACATATCATTTGCCTTCAGTGATGGGGATATGCCTACCGGGGTATACCCAGCAGGACGTTTCCGACTGGCCCAGGCGCCTGCGAGTGGGCCTGCGAAACGGCGACTGGATCAAGACCTGGCGTGGACTCAAGTGACTGGAAGCTGAAGGCCCAGAAGCGTAGATAGGCCCAGTCGGATTAGGTTAAATGATCGCTGAAACCTTAACTGATTCGGTTAAGATCTATAAACCCTAGGAGGGTGAGTCTATATAAACCTCCCTAGAGGGCGCATAGAGGATACGTTCCATCATACACCCAAGCGACTCGCTGCCTAGCCGCCGAGCTCGCCCCATTGTACTTCCACCATAATACAATCTAGCAGGAGTAGGTCTTTACCCTCCGGGGGGCCGAACCTGGGTAAATCCTTGTGTCTCCGCCCTCATCTCGCACCGCAGATGGCTGGCCGCCCTTGCCCCATGTTTTACTACTCGCTGCCGATTGCAGCATCTGCCGTGGTCATTCCCACGATAGTGGCGCCCACCGTGGGGCCTGGCCGGTGTTCTGCGGCGAGATCCAATCTACCCATCAACGAGTCGATCGCCACCGGCCGCATGATAGCGATCAGCGAGATGCTCCAAATCTTGCCGAGCAACTATGTCCCGGTGGCGCGACCCGTCACGCATAGCATGATCCTGCCGGTCGGCACGATCAGTCTCTTCGTCGGCCTCACCGACATCATCGTCTCAGAGGACTCGGCTCGCATCCGCGAGTTGCCGCCACACGACCGGCTCTCTGAGAGTCAGGTCCGCACGATCCACCGCCTCGCCTCCGAGTACGACTCGGCCCACAGCGACGTGGCTGAAACCACCGCGGCCATGGAAGACGCGGCCCTCAACGATGACGCCGACTCGGCAACCCTGGCGTCACTCACCGGATCCATCATCGTCGCATCGTCCGCGGGCTCCATCACCCAGGTCTCCAACGGCGGAGACTTCGAGGATCCCTCCATCCTTGGGATCTTCGACTTCGACTCCGGGTCAGAGAATTACGCCGATCTTCACGACAGGACCGGCCGCCACGCCGCGACCTACATGGCGACTGGCGCCGACCCGCCAGAGGATCCATTCTCCACTCCGATCCCTCCCAACGCAATGATAACGGAGGTCGAGGAACTCCGCCTGAAGCTGGTGGAAGCAATTCGCAAGGAGCAAGCCGAGCGCGAAAAATTTCGCCTCGAGCAGGTGACAGCGCAGGAGCTGTCGCGCTACCACCAGCAACGAATCAGGTCGTGCCTGAACCCCACCGTCCAGGGGAGCGCCCTGAATTTTGACGACGAGAGCGACCCGGCCCGCGCGGCCGAGCGCGCGATCTGCGAAAATGCGCCACCGGGAGGAAGCGCCCGGCCCCCACCAGGGTTGACGGCGAATGGCGCCCCACCACCACCCAACCGCGCACCCCCCAGGGATCAGCCGTGGATCGTGGTCTCCTCACGGGAGCGAGACGCGAACGTCCTACCACTGTTCTCCACCCCGATGGACAACCTCGTCGTGGGCCGAGCAGCAGTCGACAACATCGCGGCCACCGGTGATAGCGCCCTACAGATCCAGTACGTCAAGGCCTTGCTCGCAAAGGCGGTCGAGCAACAAAACGCAGGCGTCGACTCACAGGGTCGAATGTACTCGCGTTCATCGGGCAGCAGAGCGGCCTCAAGCGGCCGCCCCATGGTGGCAAACACCCTCAACTGCCCGCCACCCGAACCACTGCAGCTCCAACACCCGACCCGCGAACGCGGCACTCTCCACCAATGACCCCCGGTCGGGGACCAACTTCATCGCCGCCAACGGTCAGCCCGTCGATGCCCGCACCCACATCATCAACAACCAGAGCTGGCACGCACGCCAGCCCAACGACCTGCGACATACCCTAACCAACCGCCGCGACGGTGAGCCGATGGCGCTAAGCCGACTCAGGCCCCGGTGCTTCAGAACAATGATCCGAGGCGAAAGATACCCGGCGAACTTCAAAGCGCCGAAGGAAATAGAGAAGTACGACCCCTCGTACGATCCCTCTGTGTGGCTGGATACTTACCTCATGGCAATGGGGATCGCCGGCCACACCGATCTACTCGCCGCCCGCTACCTCCCCCTGATGATGGAAGGGGCGTGCAGGCAGTGGATCAACACTCTCCCCGCGGATAGCATCGACTCCTGGGAAGAGATGCGCGACGCCTTTGTCAGGCACTTCGAGGGTTCATACACCCGCGCCACCACCATCGAGGACCTAGAACGATGCGTCCAGGGACCTCGCGAGTCGACCCGCAGCTGGGTCCAACGGTGGCAAGAACTGTGGTACAACGCGGTCGGTATCCACCCAGACACCGCAATCCACTGCTTCAACACCTCGTGCCGCTACGAGCCCCTGGTCGCCAAGCTCAAACGAGCATACCGCACGCTCGACAACATACCGGATCTCCTAGAGATCGCCAAAAGATATGCGGAGGAAGACCCAAACCAAGAAACCGATGATGAGTCGGGAGGACAACGCCGCATGAGCGGCAACGACAACGGACGATGATCCGATCTATGCTACAGCAACACTCGCCTCACCGGCAAGCACCGCAGTGATGGGCGAGTCGACTTCGTCGCCAACGCTGGGTACACGCAGCACGAGCCCAAGAGCTTCCGCCGCGACGGCGGCAACTACAAGGCGAAGCCAAGGTTCGACCCCGCGGCCCTCCTTAACCAACCTTGTGTATTTCACAGTAGGGAAGGAAAGCCCACCACGCACATGACTGCCGACTGCCACTCTCAAGGAGATCGAGAAGGCACGACGAGCGTAGGAAGACCCCGACAACAACCCGCCAAACGGCGGAACATTCGGCAGCATGGCCGGCTCGCTCCACACCTTCACAGGCTTCAACACGAAGTGCGAGAAGAAGGTCATCGCCCGTTCCGTCGCCGTCAACGCGGTGGCCCAGGTGGACGTTCCCCAGTTCCTCAACTGGTCGGAGCAACCAATCACTTGGAGCCGCCAGGACCACTCGCCACGCATCGAGTACCCAGGCCGAGTCGCCCTGATGGTCAAGCCCAAGGTGGGAGACTACTGGCTCCCCAAGACATTGATGGACGGCGGCAGCTCCATCAACATCCTGTACCTGGACACCTTCAGGCGACTGCGGCTCCCGCAGTCGATGGTCGAGACGACCTACACCACATTCCACGGCGTCAGAAGGCGTACCCGATCGACAAGGTCACGCTGCCAGTCACCTTCGGCACACCGGCAAACTTCCGCACCGAGCGGATCGTCTTCGAACTGGTGCCCTTCGACAGCCCCTACCACTGCGTCCTAGGGCGCCGGGCATTTGCCAAGTTCATGGCGGCGCCCCACTACGCGTACAACGCGATGAAGCTCCCCGGACCGCGTGGCGTCATCACCATCCACGGCGACCCCGACATGGCCGCCGAGTGCGAGGCCAAAGGAGCCAAACTCGCCGACGCCATCATCGCGGCAGAGGCCAACCACGCCGACGAGCTCGCCAAATACGCGAGCGAGGTCAACAACGACGACCCCACTATACTCAAGAAGCCCAACTCGGAGGGCGGCAACACCTCAGCCTTCGAGGCAACGACGCATACCCGCACCGTCGAGCTGGTCCCAGGCGACTCCAGCCAGACGGTGACGATCGGGACGGGCATGAGCCCAGCATAGGAAGGCGCGCTCATCGAGTTCCTCCGTAAGAACAGTGACATCTTCGCATGGAAGCCCTCTGACATGCCTGGTGTCCCTAGGGAACTCGTTGAGCACAAACTCAACGCCGACCCCAAAGTGCGACCTGTCAAGCAGTTGCTGCGGCCCTTCAATGAAGAGCGCCGCCGAGCAATCGCCGAGGAGGTGCAACGTCTACTCGCTACAGGCTCCATCCGGCCAATCAAATACTCCAAGTGGCTGGCAAACCCAGTCCTGGTCGAGAAGAAAAATGGTACTTGGAGGATGTTTATCGATTACACAAACTTAAACAGCGCCTGCCCGAAGGAGCAATTCGTCCTCCCGCGGATCGACCAAATAATTGATTCCACCGCGGGCTCGGAGTCGCTATGCTTCCTCGACGCCTACTCTGGGTACAACCAGATCAAAATGGCCGTTGAGGACGAAGAGAAGATGGTGTTCATCACGCCATTCGGAGCCTTCTGCTACACTGCCATGACCTTCGGCCTCAAGAACGCTGGGGCGACCTACCAGCGATGTATGCAGGAGTGCCTTGCGAGCCAAATTGGCCGCAATATCCACGTCTAAATCTACGACGTGGTAGTGAAGTCCGCTCGCCAGAGCGACCTACTCGCCGACCTGGCGGAAACATTCGCCAACCTGCGGAAATACAAGATAAAGCTAAACCCAGGCAAATGCACCTTCGGCGTACCAGCAGGGCAGCTACTGGGATACGTCATCTCCAAGCGCGGGATCGAGGCGAATCCCACCAAGATCGACACGATTGCTTGACTCGGCAAACCTGAGTGCCTGCGCGACGTCCAGAAGCTGGCCGGGCGAGTCGCGGCTCTCAGTCGCTTCATCCCCCGATTGGGCAAAAAGGCGATGCCCCTATACCGCCTGATGCGCAAGAACCCCACCATCCAGTGGGACAAGGAGGCGGACGATGCGCTCCGCGACCTCAAGAAGGTGCTACTCGCAGCACCGCTACTCGCCGCCCCGTCGACAAGGAACCCATGCTGGTCTATGTCACGGCTTTCGAGCGCGTCGTCAGCGCCGTCATGGTCGTCGAGCGGCCAGAGGAGGGAAAGGAGCACCCAGTGCAGCGACCAGTGTACTATATCAGCGAGGTCCTCACCGAGTCACGCCAGCGCTACCCGCAATACCAGAAACTGGTATACGCGGTCTTCAGAGCACAGCGGCGACTGCCACACTACTTCCAGGAGCACCCGATAACGGTCGTCTCCTCAGCACCGTTGCAGGACATCATCCGCAACCGTGAGGCGACCGGGCGAGTCGCCAAGTGGGCCGTCGAAATCAGCGTCCACAACATCAAGTACGAGCCATGCAAAGCAATCAAGTCGCAGGCTCTCGCGGACTTCATCGACGACTGGGAGGAGGCCCAATAGCCAGAAAAGCTGCCATACCTCCACTACTGGAGTTTACACTTCGACGGCTCCAAGAATGCAGACGGTGCAGGAGCAGGGATCGTGCTAACCTCTCCGAAGGGCGACAAGCTACACTACGTCCTCTGCCTCGACTTCACCCCCTGCACCAACAACATGGCCGAGTACGAGGCACTACTCCATGGCATGCGAGCCGCCAAGGAGATGAATGTCAACCGCCTACACTGCTATGGAGACTCCGACCTCGTCGCTGGGCAAGTCGCTGGCACCTGCGACGCGGTCTCCACTACCATGGCGGCATACCGCCAAGCAGTGGACAAGCTGGGCGGACACTTTGCAGGCTATTCCGTCGAGTGGATCGATAGGCGGAAGAACGAGGAGGCCGACACACTCTCTCGTATCGGCTTGGCTCGACTCGCACCACCTGCCGGCGTCTTCCTCGACACCATCACCAAGCCTTCTGTCTCTCCCCCAAGGGAGATCGACATCGGAGTCCCGTTGCAACCAGAGGCAGCCCTGGTCGCACTCATCGCCGAGCCAGAGGACTGGACTACGCCGTACATCGCCTACCTGGAGGGAGGCACCTTGCCGGCAAACGAAACAGACGCCAGGATGATTGCACGCCGATGTAAGTCCTTCGTCGTCATCGACAGCGAGCTCCACAAGCGCAGCGTGACCGGCGTGTCCCAACGCTGCATCCAACCCGCTGAAGGACGCAAAATCGTCCATGACATCCACTCCGGCGACTGCGGCCACCACGTCGGCGCCCGCTCTCTGGTCGCAAAGGCTATGCGACATGGCTTCTGCTGGCCCACCGCACACGCAGACGCTGTCGACATTGTCCAGCGGTGCGCCGGGTGCCAGAAATACGCCAACCAGACCCACGTGCCAAGTTTGGCGCTCAAGACAATCCCCATCACCTTGCCGTTCGCCGTATGGGGTATGGACATGGTAGGCCCCTTCAAGAAGGCCACTTCCTGCTTCACCCACCTCCTGGTCGCAGTCGACAAATTCACAAAATGGGTGGAGGCCAAGCCAGTCCAGAAATGCGACGTGAAGACCGCCACCAAGTTCCTACGCGAGATCATCTATCGCTATGGGTTCCCAAACAGCATCATCACGGACAACGGCACCAATTTCGCCAAAGGAGCCATGGCCGAGTTCTGCGAGGAACACCACATCTGACTCGACCTCGCCTCAGTCGCTCACCCGGAGTCCAACGGCCAGGCGGAACGAGCCAACCAGACCATCCTCCATGGCCTGAAGCCATGGCTCCAAGTACCACTCGAGCGCACGGCTGGGTGCTGGGTCGAGGAGTTACCCTCCGTCACCTGGGGCATCCACACCTCCATCAACAGGTCGACAGGGTTCACCCCCTTCTTCATGGTGTACGGCGTCGAGGCAATCATGCCCACCGACCTAGAGCACGACTCGCCCAGGGTGGTCAACTACACGGAGGCCGCAAACGAACTCGCACGCCAGGATGGAGTAGACCAACTCGACGAGGCACACGACCTAGCTCGCTCCCGCACCGCCATCTACCAGCAAGGGTTACACCGCTACCACAGCCGGCGAGTAAGGACTCGCACCTTCCAGGAAGGCGATCTGGTGCTACGCCTCATCCAGGACAAGAAGGGCATGCACAAGCTCTCCCCCCATGGGACGGACCATTCGCCATCGGGCGAGTCCTTGGCAACGACGCCTACTACCTCACCGACGTCCGAGGAGACGGGAAACTCGACGTCAAGCGACCGTGGAATGTAAACCTCCTACGGAAATTCTACTCCTAGAACCCCATACATGTACTCTCCACCTGTTATAAAATAAAACAGATTGGTTACCGCAAAGTGCGTCTACTCTCCATGTCTTGTGCCACTCGCACTCGTAATAACAGCGCCAAGCTAACCGCAGAAGTCAACCTCTGGTACAGCGACCGGCACGGCCAAGTAGTGCGTTCCGAGGGCACTGGGTTACCCCAGGACTCGTAACGTCCACGAAAAACGGCAACCCGGAGCCCCATTGGAGTCGCCTAGCTCGATTGGCTTAACGAGCCAAGACAACTGCCCTCGCTCCTCACAGCGACCAAGGTCCTCTGCATCCTCGGCATGGCGACTCGAACGGTCAAGTACCACGCTCGGGGACTGACGATCAGTCCAGCACGAGCGACTAGGGAAAAACGCTAAGTATGAGAGCGTGCCCAGGACTCGCCATGCGACTGGTCCTTCGGATCAGGCAGGAGTGACGCGCTTAATCTAACGCGCTCAGTCCTCACCTACCCTGGAGCTGTGACTTGAACCACCAAGTACCACGCTCGGGGACTCGGCCACCCGACCTCGTTCGCGCAAGGGAAAACGGCCAAGTAAAGAGCACCCACGGGAGTCTCCCTGCGACTGGCTCTCCGAGCTCGGGCGAGTCGACCTCAATAGCAAAACAACTGACCAAAACATTCAAAATCACAAACACATAACAAACGAGGTAAACCCCATAAAAAGGGCGGACGCGCTCGGGGACTCGTCCAATCAGCATTCAAAATCACAAAACCATTCACAAAATAACACGAAGTTTCGTTACAGCAGAACAAATTCGTTCCAAAATACAAGTTGAGTCCAATGACCAATTGTTACTAACGCCCCAGGGCACAATGTTTCTACTCCGCAGGTTTCGACAGCGACTCGCCGCCACCCCTGCGGTTGCGAATGAAGGGCGTGTATGGGTTCGACGGGTACGTCGTCAACTCACCCGCCATCGCCGCACGGAATGGCTGCTCGACCTTGAAGTCCCGATGCGTCGCCTCAGGATCGTTGGGGGCGACAGTCGTCTCCTGATAGGGGAGGAGGTCGCCCATCGCCCAGACGCGATCGGAGTACACCGCGGCCCGGTCCGTCAGCTTCAGCACCTCGGCTATCTCCACAGAGCCCGTCGACAAGGGGTAGCCACTCGTCACGTCGTCAAGGTCGAAGTCCTCCGGGAAGTGGGCAAGCCCAAGGCTGAGAGCCGTCGCCGCCACGTGCCGGAACGCCGACCGCGTTATGAACTCGACGACTGACGACGCCTTCTCCAGATACCGCCATACTTCGACGAGGTCGCTGGGAATCACTTCCGTGGGCGATATCTCCTGAAGATATGCTCGAATGCAAGCCGCGGACAACGTGGCCGAGTCGACCAGAGTGGTCACACACTGCCACGCGTCATACGACTGCGCCTCCTCCGAGCTGTCAATAATCCGACCTGTGGACAGAGGTCGGCAGTGAGTACAACAACGACTTCACAATGCAGCTACTACAGGCAGAGGCAGAAATTTTACCAATCAAAGGACGGCAGAGGACCGTGATGAAGCTTTGAAGCAAGGAGAAGTCATTCTGCAGCCCAACAACGAGGGCGTCAGAGACCTTTCGCTCTTCAGCGGCAGCCGTAACAACAGCCTTTGCTCGCCCATCCACCGAGCTTGCCTCCGTCTTCGCTTTCTTGAGCTCGCGCTCCAGATCAGCGATCCGCTTCTCAGCCGTACTCAAAGCAGATTGAGCCGTCGTCAGCTCACCCGCCAGGACAAGGCCTTGGTGGACCTCCTCCGCCTTGGCAGCGATTGCTTGGAGTCCCTTGTTCGTTTCTTGGACGACAACAAGTTCCTTCTCCATGCGACACTTTGCAGCAAGCCGATCGGCCGATTCACGCTGCAAGCCCTGCACATAAATCAAACTGTCAAAAACAATAGAATCCTAAGTGCCCACTCGCTGAAATTCAGCGACTAGGCACTCGAGGACTGGAGGTCAAAAATCCTAAGTGCCCACCCGCTGAAATTCAGCGACTAGGCACTCAGGGACTGGAGGTCAAAAATCCTAAGTGCCCACCCGCTGAAATTCAGCGACTAGGCACTCGGGGACTGGAGGTAAAAAATCTTAAGTGCCCACCCGCTGAAATTCAGCGACTAGGCACTCGTGGACTGGAGGTCAAAAATCTTAAGTGCCCACCCGCTGAAATTCAGCGAGTAGGCACTCGGGGACTGTACGCTACAAAAACACTAAAAGAATCCGACCACTGAAATTCAGTGGCCCGATCCTCGGGGACTGGACATACCTGGATGGCTACGCCCAGCATGTCGTGGAGCTGTAGCGCTTCCAAAGACGCAAGCAGAGCTGGAGTGTGTCTGCGACGCTGCTCGACCTCCGTCTCAACGACCCCAGGCGTCTGGCTCGTTGGCATTGCGCCACTCGCTGTGGCCGCTTTGGCCATGAAACAGGGGAAGGTCGCAGCGGATGCCCCAGCGCCACTAGGAGTCGGCTCGGTCACTCCGGGTGAGGAAGCAGCCTCCTTGTTCTTTAGAGCCACCTCCGCCGCAGTCGGAGGATCGCTTGGAGCAACTGTCGTGTCGTCAGAGACCGTGATGACATCGTCGCCCTTCGCCCTCTTAGCGTTGTCTGCGGGAGCAGTGACTTCATCAGCTTTCCTCTTCCGCGAGGGGTCCTACTCGGCGACGACTGGCGGAACCTTGGCCACAGAAGGGTGGCCGATCTTTTTAACTCCAGTCCTGTGAAACAACGATATGAGCAAAATTGTCCGATTACAACGGAAGGCAAGCATACGAACAAGACTTACTTGGCGACTGGTATGAACCGCAGTCCCGTGCGGATGCTGGCCGGCTTCTCCAGCTCGGGGCCTAGTTTCCAACTGAGGCCATCTCAAACACATCATGTGCCCAAGACATAGAGGGCCTCTTCGAAGACGAGGCCGCGGCAGGAGCCTCCGTGATGACGTCCGCGGGAGCTCTCCTGGGAGGCGAAGCTGCTACGGCTGGAATGGCCCCCAACCTAGAAACCGGGGCGAATGGGGGTGGAAGCGAGGCCATAGGTACCTCATCCAGGAGGGCGGCAGCGTCCGGTGCTGCTGTCGTATGCGCCGCTTCACCTTTAGCCGAGCTGCTGGCGTCGGAACTAGTCGTAGAATGAGGCGGAGATGCCTGCTTCGCCGGCTTCATCTTCCTCCTTGGCGGAGCTTTCACCTCCTTCTTCTTCTTCGACGGCGTAGCCTCATGACGCGAGGTGTGATCGGGGAGTTCGTCGTCATCGTCATCGTGACGTTCGAGGCTCCTACTCGCCTAGAGCTCGCACTGATGTTGCCCGCGAGTTTTGCGAACCATCGGGGCGGCGTCTTCCACGGGTTCGTCTTCGTCATTATCGTCGTCGTCACCCGCGTCGCTCCCGATGTCACCTTTGGCGGGTGGCGACTCGCTCCCGTCCTGAACGGACGAGCTCGAGTTTTCGTCGTCTGCGGGTGGGAGCCATCCTTCCACCACTTGGAACAGCTACAATAAAAATGAAACAACGTCAGCATAACCGCGACTGCATCATCTGCGACTGCGAATGGTGAAGAAAGTGGTGACTCTCTGGATCGGCCCCATGGTTCGGTGGAGGGGGCCATTGGTTGGAAGATTTGTGGAGGTCGGGGCTCTCTGGATCGGTTAGATCGCGATGCGGAGTGGAAACAGAGATGGGTGAGATTGGAGGAAAGATGAAGGAGTGTTTCCCCGCTCGCCTGTCATTCGCCTTATATAGCGGTTGTTACCCGCCAATTTCGGTAGCCGTTACTACGCGGTGATTACGCCGAAAGTTACCGTTGGATTACCCCAACGGCTAGTTTTGACCCCACTTGATGGTCCAACTTCATCCACTCGACTCGTCGCTCCGCGCGACTCGATTATTCGCCGACCCGATCACTACAACAGTGACTGAATATTCGTCGACTCGTTCGCCGAGCTGCGACCCGATCGGTCGCCGTTAGTGCGACTAGAATAACTAGTTTTTCCGTTATCCAGGAGTCCGCCGCTGATTCGACTAGGCGTATGCATTGGAGCCGTATACACCGACTGCCAGCGACCACCAGCGACCAATCAACGACGGCCTCGGAGACTACTGATGGGGATATGCCTACCGGGGTATACCCAGCAGGACGTTTCCGACTGGCCCAGGCGCCTGCGAGTGGGCCTGCGAAACGGTGACTGGATCAAGACCTGGCATGGACTCAAGCGACTGGAAGCTGAAGGCCCAGAAGCGTAGATAGGCCCAGTCGGATTAGGTTAAACGATCGCTGAAACCTTAACTGATTCGGTTAAGATCTGTAAACCCTAGGGGGGTGAGTCTATATAAACCTCCCTAGAGGGCGCATAGAGGATACGTTCCATCATACACCCAAGCGACTCGCTGCCTAGCCGCCGAGCTCGCCCCATTATACTTCCACCATAATACAATCTAGCAGGAGTAGGTCTTTACCGTCCGGGGGCCCGAACCTGGGTAAATTCTTGTGTCTCTGCCCTCATCTCGCACCGCAGATGGCTGGCCGCCCTTGCCCCATGTTCTACTACTCGCTGACGATTGCAGCATCTGCCGTGGTCATTCCCATGACATTCAGGTCTAAAGAAAAGGGTGAAATCCTCTGGACGTGTTTGGAGGTTTGCCCGGAGCTATTATGACTAGAAGCACCGGGTAATAACCTACACGTCCAAAGGAGGAATAAAGAGAGATTCACTAAGCTAATTATGATATCCATGGGGAGACCTTAATTGTGGTGGTCTGTATGGATGACTGCTCTCACAAATCGTGGTGGTTATTTAGAGATGACCTTATTCCTGGCTCAACAAAGTGACTGCCTACGAGCCTTGTAGTGAACATCTTATTATGAATCTCTCTTCACACATATCATGACATAATAAATAGGTTATCCTAATCATTCGTAATTCTCCCATGCTAGTGGTGAATCCTACACTTCTTGAGAACCCCTCATCCATATCACAGAATACTTCATAGACACTCTCTTACTTTAGTTTACTTGTGTTACTTACTTTGTTCTTGTTTACTTTAGCACTTATTCAAACACACTCTTTATACACCATTACTTGGAATTAGAGATAACTTACAAGTACTCTCTAGTGAATAGTAACAAGGAACATAAAGACCTCTACCAATAGCTCTCTGTGGTATCAATACTCTTATTTCGAAACTAGATACAATTTATACGTGCACTTGGATTCATCAGCCACAAAAAAGAATAAATGGGAGAGAGTGGGTCTCCTTCTCCGAGGCCCATTGACGGTGTAAATTTCTCCAAAACCTCCTCATTGATGATAGAACTGTACCGGTGGTGAGTACTAGAAGATCCTGTCGTTTAGTGACCAAAGTCTCCATGTGCTTAGCGGTCATTTGCTTTAGAGCATCTCTAACCGTCCCCCCATACAATGTTCGACAGTGGTGTTGAATGGACCGTATGAGGGTTGCCAGCATACGGTTTGCCCATTGGCGAATGCCTGATTCCAGCCATGTTCCCGATAGGGTTTTGAATTGACAAGATTTAACTAGAAACACCTAATATTATTCATGTTTGGAAACCTTAAAGAAATTTAAACCTAAATCTAAGCGTCGCAGTCATTGGCCATCATAGCAGCCAGAGGGACCAGCTCCCATTCCTTTGCTTTCCCCTTCTTCTTAGCCCACCTCATCATTCTACCTTTCATGATGATACACGTCGTCTATCTCGGCTATGGTTGCCAAGGAGAGGCAGAGCAAACGCCGTTAATTTAGGTGTCCAGTCATTGTGTTTATCACTGGCTAGTTCCATGCAACGGTCCCGTCCTTTGTCCAGCGCCCACACTCACCCCTTGTGGGTGGGTGCGACTAGAGAAACTGTGCTGATTGAAAACAGCCTATAGGAGCGAGACTTTTAAGCGTGTTTGGTAGCCAGTATCGATTTTAGTGCTCATTCTAGCTAGGCATTGGGAGGGCAATGGCCAGGCCAAAAAGACCATTGAGCCATGTTCTTCACTTTGGTTGGTAGGATGATGGACCTTTTTTGGCTCATTAGACACGTGAACATAGATTGTTTGGTTGCATAGGAGCCCAACGCTAATATCACCTCTGATCCAAGATGGTGAACTTACATCTACCGCAATTACAAACTTTGACGATGATAACTAACCGATCATTGGACTGCATTCTGTCCGGTGTAAATCTTACACTCCTCGGCGCCAAAGCTTAAGCTCATCAATCATTCCATCACCTCCGCTTAGAGGTCACTGCAACCATAGATCTTGGAAACTTACACTGCGTACGACAAGCTTGACCTACACCTCTGAAAGGTGTGCTAATCTACTGCAAACTAGATCTAAAGCAACATCAACTCAACTATTTTTCGTGTGATTTCCTGTTTGCATTAATCGTGCAAATGGTGGACAAAGATCTATCGTCTACGACTTTCTCATCTTGCTTACCTCCGTGCCGAACAGGATGACCACACCCTCCGTCCAGCAGTGGTGGGGCCGGCGGATGTAGGATTAAATCAGAGGGGGTTCCAATTTCAATATTGGTAAATTAAATATCATGTATAGGTATTTTTTACACATATAATACACATAAAATTATACTTAATGCTACAAACCAAAAGAATCGACATATTTTAGTGGGTTCCATGGCACACATGAAACCTGGCGAGGGGTAACCTCGGCAATGCCCATTGTTATGGACTTAGGGTTTCATGGAAAAGAGAGCTTTGGAGATTTCCTCGGCTGATCAAACAAACAAGGAAGTCGATGTAGTCTGATTATTGAGAAAGCTTGGTTAAAAAGTCGTCGGTTTGCTAGTTGTGATCTAGCTTACGGTGGATTGCCGGAAAACTACGGTGTCCTCTTCATCGGGTCCTCCCAGCCTTTATATGAGAGGCTAGGTTCTGGAGCCATAGCCGGAGAGGTTACAAGTTAATGTTTGTAATACGAACTCTATGTCGGTTCCCAAATATTCCTTAACGAACAAAGAAAGTCTTTATTCCGTCGGGTGTTTCTTGGACTTTGTTGGGCCGTCTTGAGCTATAAGCTTTTATGCGTCTAGGGTAACTAATCATTAGGACCCGAAAGGTCGTACCCATGTCAGAACCCATACTAGATACGCCCGGGGCGGCCGCACCATCCGTCCTTCCAGCAGCTGTACATGTCCAAAGTGGTGGCCATCGTCAATAGCACGTCCGGCGCCACACGCGTGTGCCTCGACGAGCAGACGACGAACGAGGAATGTTCCCGCTCAACTTTGGGATGGAGCTGCTTGGTCATGGACAAGGGCTAGTGCCAACTGAACATTATACACGAGTGTTAGCACTATTGAGATCTAGATTTACTCATGTGTGATCACCAAAACGAAAAACTCACAATACGAGAGTTGTGTGAAATGACAATGCGAAGTTACTCCACAAAGAAAATTTTAAACGGTCGACTATGTGCGACGAATTTGATAAAGTTCATTAAAAAAAACTTCAAACAAGAATACAGATGTGAGAATATACAGTTTAGAAAACTCAGTGCCAAGTGTTAAAACAGAACCCATCATCGACATGCATCTTTTTCATATAGAGCTTATTTCAAAACAAAACAAAGTTGTATTAATTAGAAAGGAGTAGATGAAGGAGATTAAGGAAGGTGAGAAAAATCAAACCTCACCTACCTGCACATACAGATCGCATTGGTGGAGCACACGACGAGGGTGACTCGTACGAAACGGCCAAATCCGCGGTTTCCAGCAGGCTTGTCCCTGATTGTTTTAAGGTTCGTGCAGAGCTAAAAAATGTGAGTTTGGACAGGAAATCAATCAGCTCAACTTATTCTCCACCGATCTGTCCGACCCTCGGACAACCTACCAAACATGCCTTTGAAGTTCGGAGTCTTCATGACCCGTTCTGAGCCTATCGGGGATGGCTTTTCGTAGCCCATCCTATGTAATCGGGAACGGCTAGAGCCTGTGTAGTTCATCGAGTGAAGGGGGAGTTAAATACCACAACGATTCATGTACTTTTCTAGATGGTTCGATCTAGTCCTGATACTTGTAATTTGCACAACTTAACTCGTGTACCTATCAATTGGACTTAATTAAGTCCAAAAGCAGGTTTGTCGTTGAATTTGAGCTGACGGGAACGACACGTGGACACGGTCCCACTTACAGAAAAGCAGCTGGAATGAAAACTTGCAGGACCCCCCTCCCACATCTTGAACATACATTTTTATGACCACCGGTATCGCCTCGACGTCCTCTTCCCTCCATGAATAGTAGCTACATGTTCCGGTTCAGTGATCGACGCCGCTGTTGCACCCCTTTCTATCGACTCTCTTTTTTTCCTTCCTTCTCCATCGGGGAGACCCAACTCGTTCGAGTGTGTCCTAATCGGTCCGCGCGGACTGCGGGACATGCGCGATGTCCTAGCGGGATGACCCATCTGGACAAACTCAAGATGGACCGACCCATGTGGACATTAGATTTGGGTCACGGATGGGTATGTCCGGACATACATGGACGATGGCATGTCTAGTTTTGTAGCAGACTGGTCCAGTTGCAATGCAGTATGTATTCTCTCCTCTCTCTTGGGCTGACCTATCCGATTTTGTCCAGTTGGGTCGCGCTGCTGGGCGCGGCTGGCCTGACGGACCACGACCCAAAAGCGTCGATGACTTGACCCAACAGACTAAAAGGTACCATTTGTGTCTCACCGGTGAAGATGCCCTAACAGCATGGGACACTGGCTTATGGATAGATGGGGAGGAATACATGCAAATACCTAGAGTAGAAATATACGTTTTCTAGATGCATGATGGAGATCATGCAAGTTTCTAGGCCACTTGTAAGTAGAACCCGCATCTACATGTGTCCGTGTCAGCTTAAATTCAACGAGAAACATAAGTTTAGATTCAATTAAATCCAATCAACAAATATATGGATTAATGTATAAATTTTAAGTATTAGTACTAAACCAAGCCATCCGGATAAGCAGAGGTATTGCTGCTGTATACAAGTCAGTGAAGGGGCTCTTCCGGCCGGGGTAGCATGCGTGTGTGCGCCGCCAGCTGCAAAGAATCTATGCTCGGCTCACTTTTCGAGGTAAAAGAGGAGATACGTAGCTTTTAAAAACTGCCGTCTGGTGAGACTTCCGACCCAGCGAAGTCTCTTCCCCACCTCCCGAACAAGGCTTTCTCGAAAGCACTTTCTTGGATGTGCCTTTTTCATGCACTGTTTTCTTCAGATTTTTGTTGGTAAAGGTGACGGTTGCCTTTTTGCATGATGGATCCAACCTCAAAGCAGTCCAGGAAAAGTCTTTGTTAAAAGTGAGCAAACACCTGTACTCATCAGCTCATCACCATATTTCGAGTGGTAAACGTACAACCCTTCGAATACCAGTGTTTCGGTTTAGTCATTTCTAGGTGAAGTTTCTGCTGCCTGATGGAATCGCAAATTGAAGTCACATGTCTTGTACTACCTCAGCTATGTTAAATTACTAGACTCCCCTTAAATTATGGCGGAAGGTAACTTTTCAGTGGAAAAGGCGGCTTAAGGACATGTATAATGGGTGTCACGTCAGTTTTTTTTTCCTTAAAGAGAGAATTAAGAAATAGTACTCCCTTCGTCTTAAAATAGATGTCTTAAATTTGTTAAAATTTAGATAAATCTAGACACTATGTATTATATAGATCCATCCAAAATTTGAGAAACATAAGACATCTATTTTAAGACGGAGGGAGTAGAAGATTGTTTTTCCTTAACTAAGGGAGGATTACTTATAATTAAAAAAATATAAAAGAAGACTATTTTCTTTATTCTACTATATTTCTTCCTTATCAACACAATTTCTTACTAAAATTAATCAATTCACACTAATTGTTAAACAAGACAATAAAAAATGATGTATTGTATAATTTATTTTTTATTTCCTCATCTAGAGGAGGTGGGGCTAAGAGAAGACACATCATCTCTACCATTTACATACCCTAACACAATAACATTTTGTTGGAGTACATTCTTTTTATATTTTTAGCACATTTTTCCCGCGTAAAACACATTTAGTGCTTCGGAACTTGTATAGGGTAATGTGGGTACTTTGTGTGTGTGTCGTATTATTGTATATGGGCTCATGCTAGTGTTAGTCGTTGCTACTTGGTCTAAGAATATATTTACCGTTGTTAATGGTTATTCATAGATCGGTTAAATTTTTGCAAAAAAGATGCAAAAGATGTTTTCAATCCCGTGGCACAACATGAACTTAGTTAAATTAACGAGTCAATATATGAAAGTTTTATTCTCTTTGTCTCTAACTATGTGGCTTATAAACGTAGTAAAAAGTCAATGTTGTAAGCTCGACCATGTATATCTATAAAAATTGGAGTTACAATGTCAAATCAATATAAATAGGTCCATCATAAAACAAATTGTCATACTTCCTCCCTTTCGAATTAGATGTCGGAGATTTGTCAATATTCACATGTATCCAGATGAGCTTTAGTGCATAGATACATGTAAATTTAGACAAATCCCCGACATCTAACTTGAGAGAGAGGGAGTAATGTATTTGTTCAATATTATATTTTTTTATATTCCTTTCCATATATTTGGCCAAACATAAAAAGGCCAAGTTTATAAAGCACCAATTTGGATACGGAGGAAATGCATAAATGACCCTTTGCAACATAAATTTTTAATAATGGTTACCAGGCACACGCGACGGTTGTGTTTTTTGTGGCACTCGAATAAAATTTGGTATGAAAGCTCCAACATCTTTGTCTGAAATTCAAGCATGACTATGTTTGTACAAATGCATAAGCTCGGCCTCAACGGGAAAACATTCAATAATTGTATATATAGTAGTAACACACATAATGACGAGGTCATGGGCCCCGAGTAGGCCTACCAATCATAAAGGAGGTCCACTCGGCAAGAGGCTCTTCAGCCCACGAAGCTTGTGTTGACCCCTCTCCACTAGAAACCGCATCAGAGAGAGGATCACGGTAAGATCGAGCCAAAGTTATCTATGAGAATTCTTTGTGATGTTATTTATAAACCGATATTAGATCGGCTCTATAATATCTCGTTAGGACCAACTCACTAACAATGATAATGATAGGCATCAGTAACCCTAGGTCATGTGTATAAAGGACCTAGGGAGCCACTGAGCAAGATGGATCACACCTACACATCTCAGCTGAGAGACATAATCTCCCGCACATATACGGGCTCTAGCCTCCCTAGGGTTCGTCACCAAGCATAGATTCATAGAAATCCATGCCGCAGAAACAAGGGTATGGTCGAGTGTTATAGCGAGGACCTTCATATGTGCTAACGGATTCTGCCGAACGAGTGCTCGTGTGGAACAACAAATATACTGATGGAAAAATATCACTTCACATAGTATACATCAATATTTGCATCTTCGGATAATATATGTGTTGTAAGAAAAGGGGAACCCGCTCTCGACCTACTAGGCTCATATGTGGACAAAAGTCAAGCAAAGTCAAGTCAATGATGGGTCAACAGGGACCCCTCTTACGGCATGATAAACAAGTCAAAGATATACACAAGTCATAAAAGATAAAGTCAAATATAAAGCCATGAAGCAAGAAGCGTACTAGGTGGAGACCCAGTTGGACTAGTCAACCATGGGATAAGACCCATATCCTCTCTCATACACATCCCTCATGAGCTAGTGTACCAAGATTTACCATTATACCCCTCCTATCGGCCACCATAAATGGCAGTCTTGGTCATTTGTCAAGGACCCCTTTTCCTATATAAATGCCCAAAGGGGGAGGTGGAAACTCAATTTCATTCACTCCACATTAAATACAAGAGGGGAGAGGGCTAGAGCTCCACTTGGACTCTAGTTTCGGCCCGAGGAGTCATATCCGACTCGGGCCGACGTTCTGTGGTACCTTGACCTTGATCCTAGGAAGCATTGTTCAACCTCGGGTCTATGCTCAAACCCTCTGACGCTCTCCTAACATAGGACTAACCCACTCTTCAATGAGGCGGCCCAATCTACTCAAAAGACATTATTGCATCACTCCTCGCATAGTGTAGGACGACCTTCGTTGTAAGGTCGATGTACACCCTCTACTTTTTATCACTCATTACTAGCCAGTTACCGGCTAATTAGCTATGTCACTCGAGACACCCCCATAATCATCCATTGTCTGATTTCCACAACAAAGGTTCCCTTTGTGGGACTCCATGCTTCTTTATAAACATTGGACATTAGCCATTTTTTTCAAAAGAGGCCCATGGACTCTATCTTTTTCTTTGACTCAAAATTGTGAGGCAACAAACCCACAGAGAAGCTTTATTAAAAACTCAAAATAAATGCAAACATGTGTACAACGTTTAAATAAAACTACCTATGAACTTACATACAAGGCTAAAACTAAGGGAAACTAGTTATCCATGCAGACAAGCTCTCTCGATGTTTGTTTTAATTCTATGCCCTAGCAGGGTAATATCATGCACAAAATTGCACTTTCATGGACTCTATTATCAATCAAGAACCCCTCTAACTAAGTCATTTTTATAGAAATAAACTTAGGGATTCACCATCGTACCAAGAATAACCTTCCATTCAATAGAATCATGTGGATAACAATCGGTTGCATGACTACAAGATGATGCTGGTGGTGCAGCCAGCACATGGTTGCTAAAAGATCTTGTAACATCCCAGCATTTAGGAATTAACGAAGGGTAGATTTAGAAATTTGTGATATTGCATGGACTCATCTGTGAAAATGTGGGTAATTTTTTCGCCAAATAAAAACCTAAAGTGATCAAGGTTTCTTTCATACTTTGAGATTAGGTATAGTCTTGAAGGATGATTGTTATAGACTTTGATATTATCTTTGTGGACTTATGTGTTTTGGGAAATAAAATTTGAATTTAAAACTTGAGTGTTTGAATTATAATTCCAAAGGAATTTTGAATGATGTTTGAGTATTTTATTTAATTTAAGAATTAACTAATAATAACTCAAACTATAAATGAAAGAAGATAATCAATAAAATTAATATTCCAAAACTTCATTCAATAATGAGTTACAAAATGTAACTTATGGAAATTAGCAACAATCTTTACAATAATAATTAAATAGAAGAATAATACTTTTTTATTGAGTCATAGTACAATCTTTATTACAAAAAGAATAAAAATAAAGAGTACAAAAGAATAAATTAAAGATTACTATTGAATATAAGAGTTATTACAAGTGACTATTCTATAAAGAAAAATAAAAGCCTAAACTAAAATCTTGATCTTCAAATCTGGTACGTGCAAAAAAACAGAAACTTAAAAGAAAAAGAAAGTTAGGATTAGAATTATTTTACTCTCAGAGTTGACAGTGAAGTGCATTGTTCACTTTTTCATCATTGAGTATTTAAGGGGCAAGTTTCACCAATATGAAAGAATGTATCTTTCATAATTTTAAGCCATAAGTCAAATAAATAGCAAGGAGGGGCAAGTTTCACCAGCCAGGTAAAATGTAACCTGATAACAGTAACTCTCAAAATTCAAAACATATCCATAACTGTGCAGCAGGCACACAGGCAGCACACACACCAAACTGCATGGTGTGTGCTGCCAGCACCACAACAACAGCACAATCAAACAAAACCATCAGCGCAGCCGTGGGAATACAACCCCACACCATTCCATTGTTCTTACACACCAAGCACAGCAGCCACCAACTAAACCAAGCCAAAGCCAAGATAGATCATACCAATCCAAAACCCTAGATCACATCACCAAAATGGTGACATAAGGAGGGGGTAGCTCAGGTGGATAGCAAGACCAAGATCAAGCCATCAGGACCAGGAGGTGGAGGGCTGGATCAAGGACAAGCTAAGAGCTGGAAATACTAGGAGAGCACCAGATCAAGCCACTACAAGATGAATCACTGGCAACCCCAACATCAAATAAGTGTGGTGAGTAAAATAGACCATCACATGATCTATCTGTCTAAGATTAGACAAGCATACATGATATGTCTCTTACTCAAACTCTCAGAAAGCACCCAAGTGGGGTGAATCCATCACTAAGGTTTTAAACACTAAAAGCAATCAGAAGAGTATAAGGATCCAACTAAGATCTCAGGACAACATCATTGATCTAAGAAATCAAGCTATATTTCAATTCAAGAATGAACATAGCTAAGATATAAACTTCTAGGCACATCTCTAAGACAAGAGTAGCACCTTATAATTTAATCTTATGGATCTATACAAGTGATCAAGCCTACCATCATTTTTCCCAAACTTAGATCCAAGAAACAGTAGCTGTTATCACTACCAGAACCCATCCATGTGAATCAACAAGTTAAAGGATTAATCCCTAAACCTCAGACCAACATCATGGGTCTTAGGGATTTAAGAAAAGAAGTTTCTACTTATCTTTAATGCCAAACTCATTTTAAGCTTGAACAAGCCCAAACCAAGTAATAGAATCTAAACTTGTGTACCATACAAGGATGGTGTCACAAGAACAGTTCTAAACTAAGCAGGTTAAGGATCCAATCTTCTCAAATACAATCAACCAACTATAAATCATTTTCCTGACATCATAGGAATCATAATCAGGAGAATCCATATGTATATCTTCACTATTTGAAACCATTTGATCTCAAGTTGTAGATGAATTCTTAAGCCAACAGTACTAATACAGTGACTTCATCACACAACACTCACTGTCATTAATCAAGTAATGACAGTGGTGAGTTATTAAAACCACTAGATTTCCCAAGTGTTGCCTCTAGAGAAACTTCACCATCTGAATCATCTATAATTTAATCCATAGAATCATCTGATAAAACACTAGCATTCCACAGCTAACCATCAACAATAATCCATAACAAGTCACACTCAACAGATTCAAGGATCATCAATACATGATCCAATTCATCAAATATCTAATCCACATCAGGGTATGAACCCTAAGTAGAACAAACCATCTTAATCAGGACAAGACAGTAACCAGAAAGGTCACTACCAACAGCTAGCATGGGATGACCTAGCATAGAGAGAATGAGAGGGAGAGGAATAACTTACTGAAGGTCCTCGTTGTAGATTAGAAGAGGAAGCACAGGAGGCCGACGACCACGGCGGCATGGGGAGCAACCCCAAGGGGGCGCTGCAACCCACACAACGCCATGGTGGCGACCATAGCCACGCCTAGGGGTGAGGAGCATCTCCACGGCACACGACAGCAGCGGCGGCATTAGATCAACGCCAAACCCAAACCCTATGATTTGGGACGGCATCGATATGGTCGCAGGAGGGCTCTAGGTCCAAATCCAACTGGACAGGAAGGAAGAGCAGGGCCGACAACCTCATCCTGCACCACGGCGGCGCGAATCGCCGACGATAGCACCGCTGACCACGGGGTCGGGGAAGGAGAAGGAGAGAGGTGAGCTTGAGAGAGACAGAGAGTGATGGGCTGGAATGGGCCAATAACCCTTTGGGGTGTTGTTTTGCCTTTGCCCTACTAGGCCACAAGGGCCCAATAAAACTAAATAGCCATCCCAAATCATTTAGAGCCTGTTTTAATAATTGGAAAAAGACCAAAATGCCCCTGAACTTAAATAAATTCTAGAAAATAAAATAAAAGTCCAAAAATTATAAATAAAATATTTCTGGATTCACAATAATCCAAACTATACAAGTCAATTAAGAAATAAAATTTTAGACAAATAAATTTTATTAAGAATTTTGTAATTTAAATATTCCTTATGGAATTTTACATAATTATTGAAAGATGATAAAAATAAATAAAAATCACTTTCATTATATATTAATATTATAGTATTTTAGAAAAATACTAAACAAATATTTGATGTCAAATTTTTGATAATTCTTAAAGGAATTATTAATTAAATAAAAGGCAAATAAAATAAAAAGAATACAATATTCAATAAATATTAAAAAAATATTTATAAATTCTTTCTCATTAAAGGAATTTTTATAATTTAAATAAATGGGGAAGAATACATGTAAAGTTAAATGATGCATTACATTACTTTGCATAATCATTTTGCTTCTTTAAATATTGTCCTTACCGGGCAATAATGATGTTTTTATCGACATAGAAGCTCAAGGTCCAGTGCAAGCATCAGACTTCACTACCTTTCCATCACAAGGCAAGTTCATCACTTGCTCATATCCTTTGAAGAGTCTTTATCAAAGTATTTGCAAATTGTGTGTTATCATATATACTCCAAAGAAAGAAAATATTATTTTCACAATTAAAGAAATCATAGATATCATCCTAAGTGATGATATAATGGAGCAATAGAACTTAGGGTTATATTTGCAACAATAATGATCAACTAGGGACTTAATAACCCCTTACATCAGTAATTCTAGCGCCGTATATTGCGCGTTAGCCATGAGATTTGGAATGGGACAGAGAAGTCAGCTGTATCTTCTTCCTCTAGCATGAAGCCGGATGTGCAGGTCATGGCTTTTATCCTCGTAACGTGCATATTAATTGGTAATTCGTAGATGATATGCAGCATATGGGTGGGAACCCTCAACGTCCCATGATAGTTCTAGCATCTAACGGTTTGTACAAACCATTGCCGTAATTCAATATGTGGGCATGGTGTACACCAAGGAGGCATGAGAGGTCGTGAAGGGGGTAGTGATTGGCTTGGACCAACTACTAGGCCCCATGTCATGGAATTGTGGACAGGAAAGTACGCCCAGTTGTGCAACAAGGAGTTGATCTCTCATGGGTAAAGTAACGCACCTCTGCAGAGTGTAAGAATTGTAACTTGTTACTCCCTGTTCCGGGAAGGAGCTACGAACACGGCAGGAAAGGAACTCCATGAAAGTTCTAGTCAACCTGTGAAGACTGATGGTCATAGATTTTCATAATAAAATCAATCTTTGAAGAAATATTTACGAAAACTGCATAGTACCAAGGACTTATAGTCTGAGGTGGTAGTTAGAGCATCAAACTTCCCACCTTGCATATAATGAACTTGTTGGGTAACGTTGTTACTCATCCTTTCCTTTGATCCCTTGCTTAGACTCTGAGGATCCCGAAGACGTGCCAATGTATGCAGCTGAATGTCAAGAAGATGTGTTCTATGAGGATCCTGACCTGTCAGGAGGTGTTGAAGGAGTAGATTATGAAATCCTCTATGGTGTTGACGATAAGGAGTCCAACTAAGTATCCTAGTTAGTAGTAACCAACAGAGCCGAGCAGCATGAACTCTATAGAATAAGCTGCTGAGCTCAACTTCTAGTTGGAGTTGCTACTTTTAAATTCCGCTGAAACACTTTATATTTTGGTTTGTAAGTTAAAACCTTTTGAAGTCTTGAATTTCTGGTATTGTAATAATAATAATGTGTGAATGTTTGTAATATGGACCCGTAATGTTTCTGTTGTACCACTCTGAGGGATGTGATATTTACGGAACGGTGTTCTGTGGGTGTCATGTCAACGACTATAGTGTACTACACATGCAGTGGTATGTTGGGTCACCGCAGATATCTGTGTTCTCTGGATGTCATGTCAACGACTATAGTGTACTACACATGCAGTGGTATGCCGGATCACCGCAGATCTCTTCCCCTCAGGGAAAAAGGGAGACCCTTAGAAGGAACATCTCACCTCCGTCCCAACGAGAAAGTCATACAAAGATCAAGATGAAGACCTTTTCATGCTCATGATTTTTTGACCTGCACCCACAAGGACATGTCTTTTGACTGTGGCTCGCTCACGGGACTCCTGCTGCAAGAATAAGTATTGCCCTTCTAAGGGGAACCCCCTCTCGGCCTACTAGGTGCCTACGTGGACAAAATCCATGCCATGCCAAGTCAATGATGGGTAAATAGGGACCCCTATCATGGCATGGTCAACAAGTCAAAGATATAGATAGGACGACGACGCCGCTTGTGCATTGTTCTCTTCTCTGAGATATCGCTTTTGGAGAGCAACTTTTGTAGTCTGGGTGTTGTGTTTGGTGGTGGTTTGTGAGCTGGTGCTGCAAGTAATTGATCATTATAGCAGGATTTTTTTTAGGCGGTGTACATCTCAATGTTTGTTTGGATATTTTGTTGGCGGTTGTAATTGATGTTTTTGTGATACTATATGTTTTGTTTATCGAAAAAATATGACGTTAATTTTGGAGTACTTATACGTTGATGAAGATCCATTTTTTTCCTTTCCATAACAATGATCCACCGGGGGAGCAGAGAGCATAAAGCGCAAAAATACACGCAGATCCATAACGTAGAAGAGAGCATGGCGGCTCCGCACTCGGAGAGCGAGCCTCCATTCCTTCGTCTCCCCGCAACAAAGTTCCAGGTCCACTATGCGTGAGCGTGACCTCCCATATCCAGCTACAACTACTGGAGTACTACAACAACAAGGGAAGAAGATTTATATAAGCCGGAGATTCTCCTCGAATCACAGACTCCACATGCGAATGCGAATCAAATTCGAGCCATCCGCAAACCCCATGCTCGCGTCGCGCAGCCTGTGGGTGTATGTAAGTGTAAAAGCGCGAACTCGAAAAGGCAACCTCGCGCTCGCGTCGCGCGTAGTAGTAACATATTTGCTCTTTTCCTCTTGCGGTCCAACCCATATGTATTGTATGCTTTACTCTCTGCTCTGGTGTGACGAGCGAGTGACCTATCTATCTATCGGCTGCTGTGCATTTAAGTAGCAACGACCCCTTCTTCCCCATCGCCTGCCCCCCTCGCTCTCCACTCCTTTCTTTCTTTCTTTCTCGGCACCAGCTCTCGCATCGCATCGCATGCTCTCCCACGTCGAGATGGCACCGGCTGGGGCAGGTGGCGGGTTCAAGCTCTTCGGCAAGGTCATCACGCAGTGCGCCGAGGCGCCGCAGACCGCGCCCGTGTTCGTCGTCGCGCAGGATGCCGCCGAGCCCGCGCGCCGGCCGCACGGCGAGCTGCCCGACCGGACGACGGCGATCAAGCGCGAGG
Organism: Avena sativa; assembly: GCA_916181665.1. Classification (NCBI taxonomy): domain Eukaryota; kingdom Viridiplantae; phylum Streptophyta; class Magnoliopsida; order Poales; family Poaceae; genus Avena; species Avena sativa. Next base: position 357,935,014 of record OV702295.1, read on the forward strand.
CGGCCGCGGACATGGACGAGAAGCATCACCATCAGCAGGGAGGGGACGCGGAGACGCCGCGGCGGACGCAGCTCCAGGAGTCGGCGGAGGCGCGCGCGGCCGCGGCGCCGCTGCCGTGCCCGCGGTGCCGGAGCCGGGAGACCAAGTTCTGCTACTTCAACAACTACAACGTCAACCAGCCTCGCCACTTCTGCAAGGCGTGCCACCGCTACTGGACCGCCGGCGGCGCGCTCCGCAACGTGCCCATCGGCGCCGGCCGCCGCAAGAACCGCCCGCTCGGCCCCATCGCCACCGTCCCAGGCCACCACCACCACCTCCACCACCACCGCGTGGCCACCGCCGGCTACGTCCTCGGCTTCCCCAGCCCTTCTTCCTCTCCCACCACCTCCCCGTCGCCCATGTACGCCGACCGGTGGCAGGTCGGCCCTGACCGTCGGTTCTGATCCGACCGACCGACCGACCGGCCATTGGTTGCTCGTCTCCCGCCGAACCGGCCGGAAGACTCGGGGTGGATAGAGCTTGGTTTGACTCGTGAGGGCTACGCAACACTGCTGGCTGGGAAAAAAGAGGAGAATTCGAACGGATCACCTTTTTATCCTTTCCTTCCCGTCCGCTCTTTGCCAGTAGCTTCTCACTCAATCCCTCCTAGTACTTTTAGCGGTTTGTTTCTTCCATTTTCCTTTTCAGTGTCTGTAAGCGTGCGTTGCCTGTGTAATGTAAAATGGAACTGATCAGCAGGTTGCGGTTAGCAAGTCGCCAACTCTCTCCGCTGGAAAAATCCTTCCTTCCGTCGTCCGTCCGTCCGTCCGTCCATTGTGTAGAGTATGATGATGCCATGCGCTGCCGTCGGCTTTCTCCCTCCATCATGACCAGGATGAATGCGAAGCGCGATCGATCCCATGCTTGTCCGTATTCAGATCTTGGAATTCAGTGCTCATCATCACGCACCTCGCCCTAGCCAAAACTTCCCATCTTTCTTACACTCCTAGCTGAAAATGATTGGTGCTGCTGCTGCTGCTGCTGCTTTGGTCGTAATACTATAATCTTTTCTTATACTCCTGTACTCCAGTTGAAAGTATATTATTGTACCTGTAAAAGATTACTACCGCTACACAGTTTCCTGCTGGTACTACGCTCGACTTTTTCGCCGCACGGATATATTGCCATATTCCGCTGCCTGGGTATTAACGGGAAGAAGAGGTACACTCCTCCTCAACAGAGGTTTTAATAAATAAAGAAAGAAAAAAAGCAGATAAGCCTGTTGTGCAAGTACCTGCGCGCCAGTTTAAACTTGGACTAAGTACCGTACTTGGCAGGGCCGTTTAATCCCCACGCCCCCGATCCATCCGTCCGTCCGGCCGTAGCAGCAGCAGCAGCAGCATGATTGATGGTTCTCTGGCCAGATCAACAAAAGTGGGTCTTCCCACATTTACATTTCGGTAAACTGGCCACGAGCGCGCTTTTTCACCGCCATCCTTTTGGGAAGTTTCATCGCAAAGCGAGAGAGAGGGGGAGAGAGACAGGCACCTGACTGGGGACTTATTGCTAGTCGTCATCAATGCGGGACTGGGAAAGAGCAGAAAAAAAAAGATAATGGAAGCTTTTCCTAAAAGGACCCGGAGATAATTATTCCAACCGTCAGCTTGTCAGGGTCAGGCTGCTCATAGTGAGAGTAACATAAGTGGTAACATACATGTCACCTAGGCAAAAAGAGTGATGTGGCAAGCAATTAAAGAGAAGAGAGGCAAATGGAGTAACATATTATGTTACCATCACATCATACTTCTCAATGCAAAATGAGTCTATAAATCAATTAATGAAGCTTTCTATGTTACCACACATATGACACTTCCCACTATGAAGGTGGTAACTTAAACTAGTAACATGCTTATGTTACTAGTCTAAGTTACTAGCCTCAAGGAAGGAAGGAGGGGAGGGGCGCCTTTGAACAGCCAACCAGAGCCAGCCGCGCCTCTTTTGCTAGTAGCTTTAATTGCTCGCAAAGTTACTTTTGGAGCTAGGCGCTCGATCGCAAAAGCGTTCTGGGATTTACTCTCGCCGTCGTCAGCAATCTCTCGCTCGCGTGGTTGGGAGTTGTGGCTGCTGCCTGCCTGCGGCGCCGGGACCTTTTCGCTGCTGCTGCTGCCGGTGGGGCAGGGTGTCCCCCACAGAGACAGAGCTGAGAGCTAGCAGCGGCAGTGGTGACGTCGGTCGGGCCGTGTGGATGGCTAACCTACTAACCTGGACCTGGCCTCGTCCTCTGGGCTTTCGGCTTCATAATAAGAGCGGCTAATCAATGGAATCGTATGGTTTTGGAGCCAAACATCATGATGTCCCCTCCCCCCTGCTGCGATATGAATTGCGACGCGCCTTCACTTCACTGGGGTCTCGAAAAAGAAAAAAAGTAGTTAGCTGAAATGGTGACATGTGGAGTTCGCCCTACACGCGACACGACAACCGCTGAATACTATTCCCGAACCTCGAATACTCCATGGCAAGTGGCGATTGTCGAGGCTGAAACACTTGACGTACTAGTACGTACCACCACCAAAAGCACAACCAAAAAGCTAACGTAAATTCGCGTCTGATAAATAGACTTTCAGTTGTGCACGCCGTAGCCCACAAAAGGTTACAACTTTGTTACTCGAGGGGAAAGAGACGCCAAGCTAGAGCAAAGAGAGGAGAAACACGGCAAGGAACCAAGCAAGCATCACTGCCAGTCCGTAGCAGCAGCAGCAGCAGCAAGGAGAGGGGAGATCGTTCAATAAGAAAGAAAATAAAGAAAAAGCGGCAGAGCAGCAAGGAGCGATATCTCTGCAAACTACACGTGCTCTGCTGCGGTGCTAATAAAGCTGTGGAGACAGGCAACCCCAAAAGGAGCGAACCAGTCGGACAGTGCACTTTTCTTACTACTACTACTAAGTACGTACTACCCGCAGTCAATCAAGGAAAGAATAAAGACTCTGCACAAAAGTTGGCGGTAAACTTCACCCACCCCATAGATATATCCAGGTCGACTCCGCTCGATCACCTGAGTTGCTTTCGAGGGAAGAGGAGTACACCATGCAGCCGCATGTCATGCCGGTGACTTTTTTCTCGGCGACGACGGCCGACGCAAGAGAGGCACGCGGAAGAAGGAAACCGACTGAGCTGGGTTGCGTATAAATAAAAACGACGTGAGAGAACGAACGGGGTTCACAAGCCACAACTCTCACACGTACGTACGTTACGCGCGCGCTGTGTTTCGTCGTCGGTCTCCGTCTAGATTTTCCAAGGCTGGGGATATGCACGCGCACGCGACGTACGTGTGTGTGCGCTGGCGCGCTGCCCATGACCCGGAGTTACGGTAGGCGTCGCTTTTAGTTAGCGGTTTAGCTCCGATAACGACGCCATACTATGAGGAATCAATGGATCGCAGTGTTCGTTAATTACTAGTGGGAGCGCAGCGACAGCGAGCTAACCCGCGGGTCGCTTTCCTGCTCAATTAAGCTCGCCAGAAAGAGCCCAAAAAGAGGGTACGTGTAGGCATCACCCAAAGCTAGTACTTAATCGGGCGCACTTACATTACATCCGGTTACAGTTACGACGTTGATGCGTTCCCTGCCAAACCACTCGTACTTAATCGGGTACCGTCGCCTGGCGCCTACACGGATTAGTTATGGATTCATTACGGATGTGACGTTAAACTCGCCACTTATGGGATGGAGTAGCTAACATGTATGGTAGCAATAAGACTTTGGTTGCTACTACTAGTAGTATAGTATCGGTATGGCTACTGATCGCTAGCCTAGGAGTACCTTTTGCTCGGCCACTGTTTGGCTCACGTACACGTACTACTAGTAGGAGGTAGGACATGGCGCCCGAACGCAGAGCGGGAGAGCATATAGTAGCTTGCTTTCTTTCAACTGTAGCACTGGTGAGCTTTTTTTTTTTTGAGAGAGAGCACTGGTGAGCTTTTACCAAATAAGAAAACAAGAGCATGAGTTAAGGCTCTGTAAAGATGTATACTTTGACAAATACGCGCACCAGAAACTTTCACTTCTACATATATCCTTTTGGAAGTTAGCTTGGAAACTGCTGAAGAAATTGCTAGTAGCACACTTGATTTCTAATAGTAGTTTCGGTGGTACTTATCAAAACCGGCGTATTTCTGCGTAGGAAAATGATTCTCTTTCCCCGGACGATCATCTTCCGAACCGGGTTGCGCGTTCCTATCATTCCTCATTATGTGTGGACACCATTTACCATAATCCCTCCTAGCCACGCGTCCTATGGGACCTATCCCCACCCTGCTTCCTTATCTCTTCCACGGGACACGGAGACCAAATCGAAAGGCGCCCTTCCCGGCCTCCTCTCCACTTGGCCTCGCCCGCGGTGCTTTCTCCCTCGGACACCGCCTCTCTCCCATCATCTCCCTTTTGTTCCAAGCTCGACGCCGCCCGGAGCTCCTCCGCTGCCTCCCTCGTTTTTCTCGCGCTTCCCCAGCAGTTCGTCGAGCCCATGGGCATCCTTCCTCTCTGTCTCCGGCCACTGCCCCAACGCCCCGTCTCAGCTGCAGCTACCGCCAAGCTCGCCATCCCTGGCATCCCTCTTGTCCTGAGCACGAGCGCTCCTCCCATGGCCGGTCGGCGTTGCTATAACAGGCGGTCGGTCTTGCTACAACATGTGGCCGCCCTTGCTACCATTGATGCTAGAGGTTGGGGAGGCTAGAACGACGGTGTTGCTACCATAGCAAGGCGGTTCGGGTGTTGCTACCATAGCAGGGCGGTTCTGCTACAACCAGAGGGCGACCTTGCTACTAGTGGGCATTGGGAGGCGAGCATGGAGGCTCTGCTACAGTCGCATGGCACCGCTGCTACAACAGGAAGGCTACCTTGTTAGTAGTGGACGGCGAGGGACGTGAGCACGGCCATGTTTGCGGGTGAGAGTCTCCGGTGAAGTTAGTTTTTTGGCTACATTATAAGAACTTTGTTGTTACAACCGTCTTGTGGTTTAGCTACAACAGTGTCAACTTTTTGCTACAAGGTCTCCGGCGAGAGTCATCAGCGAGTTTTTTTGACGATGTCTCCAACGACTACATTGTATAATTTTTTGGTACATGGTCTCTGGTTGGACGTTCTATTTTTTGGAACGAACCATTTTTCGAAGCAAAAAAGAAAACATTTATAGAAAAAGAGGTGTTTTGTAGAAAAACAGAATTTCGAGCGATTTTAGGGAACACGTGGCGCGCGGAGAAGGATGATGAAAAGCCTCCCATCATCTAGAGATGCCTAGCGTTGTCCTTCTGCTTACCTAAATTAGTGGATCTCTAAACTAGATTAGACCACAAGGCAGCACCTACTTATACTAGGTTTTTACTTGTGTAAGCATGTACACTGAGAGATACTTAGGACCAGGCCGGCCCTTTGGGGGACTAGCGGGGCAGCCACCCCGGGCCAAAAAAATTAGAGGCCCAAAAAATTATAAGCCTAGTATACATATAAAAATTTATTGGGCTTGTGGGCAACGCTCGACTCCTAGTGGCTAGTCCTAGATATTGATCGATTCATCGATGGCCCCATTTGCTTCCCGAGTCCCACCGCTCGCTAGCACGCGGACGTTTCATAGTACGGTTTCACTAAAGAAAATTGATAGTGGGCTGGGCCTGTTTATAGCATGTAACTTTGGGTGTTGTACAAACAATCGATCCTAGTATCCACTTGAAAAGGTATCGACATATCGATCAGAGACATACTAGACGAATTCTTTTCAACACATCAAACACATGTCTCTTTCCTTTATTTTTTTAATTTTTCTTACATAAGTTTCATTACGTATTTTCTTTCTATTTTATTTTTCCTGTTTTTTCTTTGGTATATTTATTTCACGCTTTTCCCTTTCAATTTTATTTTTTCTTTACCTTCTATCATGTTTAAATTAGATTTATATTTTTTATGACTTTGTTCCTCATGTCTCTAAACATTGTTTCCGCTTATTCTTAAAAAATTTATCTCTTATGATTTTTCTTTTAGACTAAAATTGTGTTTCAGCAGTAATCGTGATTGTTTTCTCATGTTTCTAAACTTTTTCTGTTTAATTTCCATTGTAATTTTTGGACTTTGCTTCTAAAAAATTTCGGAGGAAATTTTAAGATATATCATGTAAACATTGTTATTTCTATATGAAAATTATAGTTGGAGTATACTTATAATATTTATTTTTCGTCATCTCATATATGCAAAATAATTATAGTAAGGGGCCTAAAATTTTAATTTCGCCCCGGGCCCCCAAAATCTCAGGACCGGTCCTGCTTAGGACGGCGTTTAGAAAAATAAACTGTGTTTTTAAGCACGGGTGTTTATTTATGCTTGGTAGATGTCTAATTAGACATCTCTTCTTATATAGAAATAAACACCAATGCTTAACAAAATGATTTATTTATTTTTATAAGCACTCCTCTAAGCATTTCCCATTGTATATGCTCTGGAAATACCAAGCATCAGTAACACATGATCCATTAGGCAAGAAAGACAAAATAAGACTACGACGCCCTGACTTCCATCCTCTGTCTCGACTTGCTCTTGCGGCACCCCGGCGCCAACCCCTAATGGTCGGTTGTTCTTCCTCGACGATCATGGCCAGCAGGGCAGTGAGGATTGCCAGGTGTTCCTCATCGCCAATAGAGTCACGCGTGGAAGCGGGAGCAACAAATTCCTCGTCCGTAAGAGCGGCGAGGATCTCCTAGTTTTATGAAGCCATCAACTTTGCAAACAGCCGAACACCTCGCACGTAAGGTGGGCGTGGGGTGGGAACACACCTTCCTAGTAGGTGGAGGACTAGGGCGAGACGGGGCAGGACTGGGAAGCGGGATGCGTATGCGATGGTGGGGTATTTTTGGCGGTGGCCATCGGCGGGGGAACGACCGAAGGGAGAAGAGGGGTGGTTGCGGTGGCAATCTAGGGCGGACGTAGCTGTCGTGTGATGGAATAGTGAGATGGAGGGGGATTTTTGTTGGAGATATGCCCAAGAGGCAATAATAAAGTGGTTATTATCATATCTTCGTATTTATGATAAATGTTTACATACCATGCTATAATTGTATTAACAGGAAACATTAATACTTGTGTGATTTGTAAACATAAAAGAGTCCCTAGTAAAGCCTCTTGTTAAACTAGCTTGTTGGTTAATATATGATCATTGTTTCCTGATCATGAACATAGAGATGTTATTAACAACAGGGTCATATCATTAGGAGAATGATGTGATGGACATACTCCTATAGATAAGCGTAGCATAAAGATCAAGTCATTTCAATAGTTCAATTGCTATATGCTTTCTGATACATAGTAACCTAATTCCTTCGACCATGAGATCATGCATATCACCTTTACTGGATGGATGCTTTGATGTCATCAAACACCACACCGTAACAGGGTGGCTATAAAGGTGGCATTGAGTGTTCGGAAAGTATTGGTTGAAACACATGGATCAAGAGTGGGATTTGTCCATCCGCATGACGGATAGATATACTCTGGGCCCTCTCGGTGAAATGTCATCCAATTAGCTTGCAAGCATGTGACTGGCTCACAAGGGATCACATATCACGGGAACGAGAAAAGAGTACTTATCAGTATCGAGGTTGAACTAGGTATGCAGAGATACCGACGATCATAACCTCGGATAAGTAACATATCGTGAAAGAAAGGGAAATTGGTATCGTATGTAAGTGGTTCATTCGATCACAAAGTAATCGTAGAAATATGTGGGAGCCATATGAATTTCCAGATTCCTCTATTGGTTATTGTTCGGAGAAGTGTCTCGATCATGTCCGCATAATTCACGAACCGTAGGGAGACACACTTAAGGATTCGACGTTGTTTGAGTAGTTATGGTATTATGAGAAAGAGACCGAATGTTGTTCGGAGTCTCGGATGGGATCCGGGATATCACGAGGTGATCCGGAATGGTCCGGAGAATAAGATTCATATAAGGAAAGTCCCGTTTCGGAGTTCGGGAATGATTCCGGTGGTTTCATCGGGAATGTTCTAGAAGGTTCCGGATTGTCCGGCACTCCGGAGGGGAAGGGGTACGTGAATGTGTCATTACATATTGGAGTGATTGCATCATGTACTAAGTGTTCTTGCTGTCCCAAATATAGGATTAAATTGAATCCTAAAACAGAAAAGTCAAATGTCCAGTTTGAAAGTCAAACGGCTAAAACAAGAAACTGTGGGAAACAAGCAAGAGGAGTTGGAATCAACTTGGAGGAGGAGTTGGACTCCTCCAGGCCGGCGCCCAGCCCAAGGCCGAGTTGGGGAGGGACTCCCTCCCTCCCCTGGCGCGCCAAGACCCCCCTCCCATAAAAGGAGGGGCAGGGCTCCTCCTAGAACACACAAGTTCCTATCTTCTACCTCCGGTTTAGAGCCGTTTTGGTTTAGAGCTTCTAATTGCTTTAGCCTGCGGTTTAGAGCCTTCTAATTGGTTTAGAGCCTTCTAATTGGTGTGTCTAAATTACTAGACCACTAATAGCCTCTCTCATAAGCTCCACCATACTCGCACCGGCTTAAGGCGAAGCCCTGCGGGATCTCCCCTCTACTTCCGGTACCACGCCGTTATGCTGCCGGAATCGCGAGGAGAGTGCTACAACCTCCGCTGCCTGCTGGAACAAGGGAGAGGAAGGTCTTCGTCGAGTACCGAACGTGTGACCGACTGCGGGAGCGCTGCTGGAACGTGGCGCCGGAAGGATCGTCTACGCGATCTTGAGATCGGAAAGAGTACGACTACATCACCCACGAGAATCTGCTCTCGTTAACCACTTTGGAATCTTCGAGGGTGAGTTCCACTATCGACTCGTTGCTACAATCTAGTAGATAGATCTTGGCTTGTTTGTTTGTATGCGATAGAAAATTTTTGTTTTCCATGCTACGAACCCCTACAGTGGTATCAGAGCCGTGTCTATATGTAGATCTGTTGCACGAGTAGAACACAATGGTCATTGTGGGCGTTGATGCTTTTATTGTCAATTGCTTCTTGTGTACTTTGTATCTTGCGGTATGTTGGGATGAAGCGGCCCGGGCTAACCTTACATGACATCGTTCATGAGACTTGCTCCACGCTTGACATGCAACTTGTATTGCATAAGTGGCTTTGCGGGTGCCTGTTTCTCCTAGCATAGTTAAGATCCAATTTACAACGGGTGATTAACAATACTAGTATCAATGTTGTGGTTCTTGTTCGTAAGTTAGAACGACACTTATTGAAAGCCCCAAACCACGTAAAACATGCAAAGAAAGTAGAGACGTCTAACTTTGTTTTGCAGGGGTGTGCAGTGATGTGATATGGCCATGATTGTGATTATATTTGATGTATGCAATGTTCCTTATTGTAAGTTGGCAACCGGCAGGAGCCATATGGTTGTCTTTAATTTCTGTTAAGACCTGCGTGTCTATTCAAAATAGTTGTAATAGTTGATGCTGGTGGACGACAACCATGAAGAAGCATCATTGACCTTGATGCTATGCCGGTGATGATGGAGATCATGTTCGTGCTTGAAGATGGAGATCGAAAGCACAAAGAAGAAAGGCCATATCATATCACATATTATGAATTGCATGTGATGTTAATCCTTTATGCATCTTGTATTGCTTAGTAGACGACGGTAGCATTATAAGATGATCCCTCATACACATAAATTTCAAGTTCTAAAGTGTTCACCCTTAGTATGCACCGTTGCCAAAGCTTGCTGCTTCGAAGCACCACGTGATGATCGGGTGTCTTTGATTCCGCGGGTGAATACAACGTAAGCAAGCCAGATTTGCTTATGCGGTAGCTAAGGTTTGATCTTGACGAGCCTAGCATGTACAGACATGGCCTCAGGAACACGGATCACCGAAAGGAAAAGCATGAGTCATATAGTAGATATGATGAACATGTTGATTGTTCGCCATTGAAGCTACATCAACTCTCGTGATGATCGGTTTTGATGTGGTGGATTTGGTTCGTGTGATCACTAAAACAATGTGAGGGATATTGTTTTGAGTGGGAGTTCACCTAGATTAATTTAATTATTAATTAGAACTCAATTTATCATAAACTAAATCAAAGTGAATTTGCATAGTTGTTGTAGTCATTAGCATCAGTTTACCACCTTGCGCTTAGTTATAATTGAGATAATAGAACTATAGAATTCTGGTTAGTTACTTTACGAACTGGTATCGTATTGTTTTGAAGTGTTAATCTAAAGTTTAAAGTCCTATTGCAAACTTTCAGTAAGTTCCGGTTACTCCATGAAGTTTAATAATTGGTATTAAAACAAGAGTGACAATTCCAAAGTGTTAGTGTTTGAATATTATGTTTGTCTCCATGATTCTTGATATTCAAAGGATTGTCTTAATATCAAGGTTATCTAGGATCTGAAAGAGTTGTTTCAGAAACCATGATGTGTGGAGGATATTGTGATATCTGAAACGAAGTTTTGGTTACAACATGATAGAGTATAATATGGCAAAGTCATGTTCTCATGTTTGATGAGAATTTGCAAAAGGTTGGAGACACTAGTTGTCCTAATCTTCCAAAAGGTTTTGGAGAGCATCATTATACTCGTGATTCACCGTTATAAGCTAAAAGTAGCTTGGTCATGGACGATTCCATGATGAAGGTGAATATTTGATGTAGGTAAAATGTTTACTACACCAAGAGATTACTAAAGAAAGGAATTTGAAAGAACACCAAATATTTGATAATGGTGATCTACTTCAAAGTGCAAGTTCAAAGACATTGGTATTTAACTATACACGCTTTGGACTATGTGTCGTATGTATGACTCCACTATTGATGTTGATAGATTCTTTCAAACATAAAAGGAAATACTGAAAGAGAATCTCATAAGTATATGGCAGAAAAGAAAAGACTAGAATTGTTCAGTTTAAGTATATAGATGATATACGTGTTATGGCTGTATTCTTTGCTTGTTAAACAATGTGGTTCTTAAGTATTTGATACTGAATTTGTTGGTGTGAATCGTCATACGAAACAACACAATTCATGAACTACAATGGCCTAAGTAACTAGCAAAAGAATATGTGATGATGTTCATCGAGAACAAATAAAGGGTTATTATGTTGCTCGGTAAACATCAAAGCTTGCCTTCAAGATTTGTTTTATCAGGTATTATGAGAACAAAAGAGTTGTTCAAATAAATTACCGTGATCCATAAAAGATGGATGATTCACAAATCTCGTTGGAGAAATCACATCCATAAAACTAGTGCTAAAAATGTCGAAAGACAAATTGATTGAAAGATCACTTAGGAAGTGACATCGCCGTTTAAATTATAATGGAAAGAAAACATGAAGAAACTCCATGTTGATGGAATTTTGGAGTCTTCTGATTTTTGATCAAATGACGCTTGTGAAACTTTCCTAGAGATAATTAAAACTTCGTTCATAGGCCAAAAGGGAACGAATGACTAGCTTATTGGAACTTATACATATTGTTGTATGAAATCCATTATGTGTAGTCAAGAGCGATGGATTTCAACTTCATATGCTTTCTCCGAAAATTTGAGTGAATATATGAATATTTACTTAATAAGGATGAAGTATGAAACATTTGAAAAGTTCAAAGACTTTCAAGATGAAGTGCAAAATCATTGTAACAAGAATATAAACAGTTTATGATAAAGATCATAAAGGAAGATATTTGAGTTACAAGTTTAGCATAATACCTAAGATTTAAGGAATCGTTCCGTGGATTTGCATTTTCCCGAGACACCATAAGTGTATGGAGCGTTCGAGATATGTAATTAAACCTTGTATGACATGGTAAGATCAAAGGTATAATTTATAAAACTGCCATTATATTTTAAAGATTAAAAGCTTTAGAGATTACCGTTTTTCCACTGAAAAGAGCACCATCATAATCCGTTGAAATGACACCATATAAAGTTATGGTTTGGGATAAAACCCAAGTTGTCCTTTCTTAAACATTGGTATGCTATGCATAAGAAAGATGTTTTGCAACCAAAGTCGGATGAACCTGTCTTTGTATGTTATTTCGAATAACTGTTAAGTACTCCTCCATAACATCGGAGACAAAAGTGTTTGTCACTTAAAACGTCAAGTTTCTTTGAGAAGGAATTTTTCGTGAAAAGTTAAGTGGGAGGACAATAGAAACTTTGATAAGGTTAAAAGAACCTTAGCTGTATGTGCAGAGTTGCGCAGCACCGAAAAGTGTTCCGGAGGCAGCAACAAAGCTCATGGCTCACGTACCTCAAAGGTTGTGGTCACGGAGATCCAAGTTCCTATTGAAACAAGTAGGTCGGATAAACAATCAAATACCAAGATTTGAGGGTTGAATCATTATTTGAGAATAATGAACCGACTACATGCAAAGAAGCGATGATGGGCCCTGACTCCGTCAAATGGCTTGAAGCCATAAAATCCGTGATAGTTCCATACACGAGAAATCAAGTTTTGAACTTGAAGGACCCTCGAGAAAGGTGTAAGACCTTACAGTTGTGTTTGGATCTATAAATAAACAGACATGGATGTTGCACATCTATGAAATAGTCGACATGTTGGGAAAGAGTTCACAACAATGTTCAAAGGTTGACTATGACAAGATTTGATCTGTCATAGTGATATTTAGTCTAGACGGATTAATGTAGCAACCACTACATATAATTTGTTATATGGTAGTTGAATAAACAAAACAAGTTCTTCTAATAGAATCGTTACCTAGGACATGTGCACAACACGGTCCATAGGGTTTTGTTAATTCAAAAGGATGCTAAAAGCATATGCAAACTTCAATGGTTAAAGTGAGCATCGCGGAGTTGGAATCTTCACTATGATGAAACTGTTAAAAGAGTTTAATTTCATCAGAGACAATGAAGATGCTTGCGTTTGCAAGAAATTAAGTGGGAGCGCTAAGACATGTTTCTAATACATTATGTGGAAGACATATTGTTGATTGGAAATAATGTATCTTTTATTAACACATATTAAGAATTTCATCCCGATGAAAGACTTAGGCAAAACCCAAATATTTGGCATCAATAGACGCTAATATGGTTGTGCCAGAAGTACATAGACAAGATATTGAATGAGTTCAATATAGAAACTACAAGAGAGGTTCTTGTCACACAGAAAGGATTGAATAAGTTCAATGTTGATGATATATTCAAGTGTATTGACATTTGGTAAAGTGAAACAAATAATCAAGTATAGATTGATACTTGATGTATGAAATCACAAAGAGTATTTATATCAGTCATACTGTGATATGTACAAATCCAGATATGTCCTATGCTCTAAAAGTTGTGAGCATATACCAGAATGATTCGTAAGATGATCATTGGACAATAGTAAGGATATTCTTATGATCCTTTTGAAAGAACTAAGAGTATAATATTTGTATAAGTGACAAATAGATGGTTAGTTCATTGTAAAAGTACTACATTGATACTAGCTTTGTCACAAAGTACAAATTAAGTTTATCTCAATCTAAACTAAGGGTGGCACAATATAATGGAAAGTGAGTTCCATAATGGATTTGGATGATTTCCAAAGTTAAGACATTGTGACAGATACTACAACAAAAGGCTAAGTATATGACTGCTATTATAGCAGCAAAAGAGGGCATTTGTGTCAAGAAGTTTGTTATCAAACTAGGTGTAGTTCACAGTGGGATAATACTATGAAGATATATTGTGCGACAATATTATCAACATGTTTTAACCCCAAAGAACTAAAGGTCACACCGAAAGACCAAATTTATACAAAGCCATCTCATTAGAGAATGAGTGATGCGTAGAGACGCAAAGACATGCAATTACACACGGACCTGAAGTGTCAGATCCGGAGATTAGTTGACCACTAGCAATCGTGTACATACAACACCGGAAAGCCATAGGTGTTGAATACACAAAGGTTTGAAACTAGATTATTGACTCTAGTGCAAGTGGGAGACTGTTGGAGATATGCCCAAGAGGCAATAATAAAGTGGTTATTATCATATCTTCGTATTTATGATAAATGTTTACATACCATGCTATAATTGTATTAACAGGAAACATTAATACTTGTGTGATTTGTAAACATAAAAGAGTCCCTAGTAAAGCCTCTTGTTAAACTAGCTTGTTGGTTAATATATGATCATTGTTTCCTGATCATGAACATAGAGATGTTATTAACAACAGGGTCATATCATTAGGAGAATGATGTGATGGACATACTCCTATAGATAAGCGTAGCATAAAGATCAAGTCATTTCAATAGTTCAATTGCTATATGCTTTCTGATACATAGTAACCTAATTCCTTCGACCATGAGATCATGCATATCACCTTTACTGGATGGATGCTTTGATGTCATCAAACACCACACCGTAACAGGGTGGCTATAAAGGTGGCATTGAGTGTTCGGAAAGTATTGGTTGAAACACATGGATCAAGAGTGGGATTTGTCCATCCGCATGACGGATAGATATACTCTGGGCCCTCTCGGTGAAATGTCATCCAATTAGCTTGCAAGCATGTGACTGGCTCACAAGGGATCACATATCACGGGAACGAGAAAAGAGTACTTATCAGTATCGAGGTTGAACTAGGTATGCAGAGATACCGACGATCATAACCTCGGATAAGTAACATATCGTGAAAAAAAGGGAAATTGGTATCGTATGTAAGTGGTTCATTCGATCACAAAGTAATCGTAGAAATATGTGGGAGCCATATGAATTTCCAGATTCCTCTATTGGTTATTGTTCGTAGAAGTGTCTCGATCATGTCCGCATAATTCACGAACCGTAGGGAGACACACTTAAGGATTCGACGTTGTTTGAGTAGTTATGGTATTATGAGAAAGAGACCGAATGTTGTTCGGAGTCTCGGATGGGATCCGGGATATCACGAGGTGATCCGGAATGGTCCGGAGAATAAGATTCATATAAGGAAAGTCCCGTTTCGGAGTTCGGGAATGATTCCGGTGGTTTCATCGGGAATGTTCTAGAAGGTTCCGGATTGTCCGGCACTCCGGAGGGGAAGGGGTACGTGAATGTGTCATTACATATTGGAGTGATTGCATCATGTACTAAGTGTTCTTGCTGTCCCAAATATAGGATTAAATTGAATCCTAAAACAGAAAAGTCAAATGTCCAGTTTGAAAGTCAAACGGCTAAAACAAGAAACTGTGGGAAACAAGCAAGAGGAGTTGGAATCAACTTGGAGGAGGAGTTGGACTCCTCCAGGCCGGCGCCCAGCCCAAGGCCGAGTTGGGGAGGGACTCCCTCCCTCCCCTGGCGCGCCAAGACCCCCCTCCCATAAAAGGAGGGGCAGGGCTCCTCCTAGAACACACAAGTTCCTATCTTCTACCTCCGGTTTAGAGCCGTTTTGGTTTAGAGCTTCTAATTGCTTTAGCCTGCGGTTTAGAGCCTTCTAATTGGTTTAGAGCCTTCTAATTGGTGTGTCTAAATTACTAGACCACTAATAGCCTCTCTCATAAGCTCCACCATACTCGCACCGGCTTAAGGCGAAGCCCTGCGGGATCTCCCCTCTACTTCCGGTACCACGCCGTTATGCTGCCGGAATCGCGAGGAGAGTGCTACAACCTCCGCTGCCTGCTGGAACAAGGGAGAGGAAGGTCTTCGTCGAGTACCGAACGTGTGACCGACTGCGGGAGCGCTGCTGGAACGTGGCGCCGGAAGGATCGTCTACGCGATCTTGAGATCGGAAAGAGTACGACTACATCACCCACGAGAATCTGCTCTCGTTAACCACTTTGGAATCTTCGAGGGTGAGTTCCACTATCGACTCGTTGCTACAATCTAGTAGATAGATCTTGGCTTGTTTGTTTGTATGCGATAGAAAATTTTTGTTTTCCATGCTACGAACCCCTACAATTTTTGTTTCACTTGCCGACATCCTGGCCCACGGAGTTTTCTCATGCATCCAGCGCGCCCAACAGACTCACGGTTGGGTTCGGCCTGGTAGTGTTGGATATTTAGTTCGACCATGACGCCGCCAAAACCAAATTGAGGGGCCGGTTGGATGTCCATTTTAATGTCGGCATACCTCATAGACCTTTGGTGGGACCTTAGGGGCACGTTTGGTAGCCTACATGGGATTTGTGGCTCACCGAGGCATGTCCAAGGTCAGCAGTGCCATGCACATACACGAGCCACCTTTCACATTTCATGGGCGGCGAGGGAGGCGAGCACGGCCATGTTTGCGGGCGAGAGTCTCCGGTGAAGTTAGTTTTTTGCTACATTGGAAGAACTTTGTTGTTATAACCGTCTTGTGGTTGCTACAATAGTGTCAACTTTTTACTACAAGGTCTCCGATGAGAGTCACCAGCGAGTTTTGACGAAGTCGATTTTACTTCATTAGCACAAAGTTTTTGCTGCATGGTCCCCGACGAGGTCTCCGGCGGGATGTTCTATTTTCTAGAACAAACCTTTTTTTTGCTTCGGAAGAAAAAGCAGGAATATTTGTAGCAAAAGTGGGTGTTTTATAGCAAAAGCGGGATTTAGAGCGATTTTAAGGGGCACGTGACGAGCGAAAAAGCAGGACGATGGGAAGCCTCCCATCGTCCAGGGACGCCTAGCGCTGTCCTTCTGCTTATCTAAATTATTGGATCCCTAAACTAGATTAGACCACAAGGCATCACCTACCTATACTAGATTTTTACATGTGGAAGCATGTAGACTGAGAGATACTTAGGGTAATGTTTAGAAAAATAAACTGGTTTTGTTAAGCACGGGTGTTTATTTATGCTTGGTAGATGTCTAACTAGGCATATGTTCTTATATAGAAATAAGCACCAATACTGAATAAATGTTTGGTTTATTTTTACAAGCACTTCCCAATGTATATGCTCTGGCAATACAAAGTATCAGTAACACATGATCCATTAGGCAAACAAAGACAAAATTAGACTACGGCGCCCCGACATCCATCCTCTGTCTTGGCTTTCTCTTGCGGCGCCCTGGCGCTGACCCCTAATGGTCGGTTGTTCTTCCTCAATGATCATGGCCAGCAGGGCAGTGAGGATCGCCAGATGTTCCTCATCGCCAACAGAGTCGCGCGTGGAAGCGGGAGCAGCGACTTCCTCGCCCGTCAGAGCGGCGAGGATCTCCTAGTTGTCTGAATCCATCAACTTTGCAAACAGACGAACACCTCGCACGTAAGGTGGATGTGGGGTGAGAACACACCTTCCTAGGAGGCGTCGGACTACGGCGAGACGGGGCAGGACTGGGGCGCGGGATGCATATGCGGCGTTGGGGTATTTCGGCGATGGCCATCAATGGGGGAACGACCAGTGGGAGAAGAGGGGTAGTTGCAGAGGCAGTCTGGGGCATAGGTAACTATCGCATGATGGAATAGTTAGGTGGAGGGGGATTTCTGTTTCACTTGCCGACATCCTGTCCCGTGGCGTTTTCTCATGCATCCGACGCCCCCAATAGACCCCTGGTTGGATTTGACCTGGCGGCGTCGGATAACTAGTTGGACCGTACCGACGCCAAAACCAAATTGAGAGGCCGGCTGGATGTCCATTTTAACATCGGCATACCTCATAGCCCTTTGGTGGGACCTTAGGGGTGTGTTTGGTAGCCTTCATGGGATTTGGGGCTGAAGGGAATATGCCCGAGAGGCAATAATAAAGTTGTTATTATCGTATTCCAAATATATGATAGATATTTATTTTTTATGCTATAATTATATTAAAAGGAAACGTTAATACATGTGTGTTTAATAAACAAATAAAGTGTTTCTAGTTATGCCTCTCATATAAACTAGCTCGTTGATTAACAAGATAATCAAGATTTCCTGATCATGGACATTGGATGTTGTTAATAATAAGGTCACAACATTGGTGAAATGATGTGATAAACATTCATCTAAAGTATAATAATACGATCAAAGTCATTATGTTTAAATTGATATAACATTATTACAAGTAACTTCAGTCCTTAGACCATGAGATCATGTCAATCACTAACACAGGAAGAGTAGCTTAATAACATCAAACGTCGCACCGTAATAGGGTGACTATAAAGGTGGGTTCAGATATTTCGATAGTGTTATGTAGAGGCTCATGGATCAAGAGTGGGATTTTCCATCCAAATGACGGAGAGATATATACTCTGGACCCTCTCAGTGATATCACATTGATATAACTTGCAAGAAAGTGATGGGGATCACTATAATGTTATATCACGGAAACGAGAAAAGAGTACATGTCAGTAATGATATCAAACTAGGTATGGGGATACCGATGATTAAATCTCGGACATGTAAAATATCCCGAGACAAAAGAATTTAGTTACAATGTTAAGGTTCTCACGATCACAAGAAGTCATCGATGAATATGTAGGAGTCAGTACGGATCTCTAGGTCCCGCTGGTGATTATTAATTAAAGAGGGGTTTCGATCAAGTCTGCATTATTCGTGAACCATAGGGTGACACACTTAAGAGATACCGACACCATTTTGAGCAAATGAGATACCAGGAAAAGAATTTCAAAGCGCTGAAATTATTACAATGGATACCGAAATTGTTTCGAGTGAAATTGCTGAAATTGGTTTTGCATGTGAAATTGAAATGTAGTAAGGAGTTTTATGTGAATGTTTGTTAATTAATGTAATTGAAAAAATTCTGAATAAATAAATAAAATAATTTTATTAAATGAGAGATTACATTAAATTTGGTGGAAATTTAATGGATTTTGAGTGGAAAAATGGACGAGCATTTGTGTGAGTGGGAGCTCCACTCACATGAATGGAGGAAGAGGTGCGGGCACCCACCTTTGCCGCCAGCCATGGAAAGGGGCAGCCCCCTCCTCCTATAAAAGGCCTCCCTCTCCCTCCTTCTCGCTAATACCTCCTTGTGAAGGATCTCTCTCTCTCTCTCTCTCTCTCTCCTCTAGTATTATTTTCCCATGGTCCCGTCTTAGCGAGATACATGTTCCTGATGGCTTTTTCTAGAGCAAGGATTTGCTGCTTCTGCTGCATTGCTGCAGCAAGAACGTGGTGGTTGTCGGGGTTCTGGACGTGTGTGCGATCACAGATGCTCCGCTAAGTTGCGGTGCTACCAAACTTCTACACTATCTTGAGAACGGCAAGAGATTGACTACATCACCAACGAGTCCATACTCGTAAAGCTTTGTCGGTCTTCAAGAGTATGTATTCTATGGATGTATGTCCACCCGTTGATTGTATCTAGGTAGATGGATCTTGGTGCTTACAGTTCCCATCGTAGGAAATTTTTTTGTTTTCCATGTTGCGAACCCAACAGGGGCTCACCGGGGCATGTCCAAGGTCAGCAATGCCACGCACATACAAGCGATGAGCCACCTTTCACATTTCGTTTGGTAGCCTGCATGGATTTTTTACATGAGGATAAGTACGGAACTCAATTGTTTGGTTGCGTGCACTTGTCTCCCTGTCACATTGACACACACACACATACACTAAAACAGTCATTAGTAGTGATCTTGTTCTTCCTGGTACGGCTGCTGGCCGTAGAGGGCGGCGAGGCACCTCATGTGGCTGCGCTGACGAGGGAGGGCTACGCCAGTGATGGAGGACGACAGGCACCTGCTGTGATTGCACCGACGACAGAGAGGATGGCACCGGAGAACGCAAACATGGTCGGCTGGACACTGAACTTACCGGCACAACAGCCAATGAGGCGGAGAGCGTGATGATGGGATGGACTGGGAATTGCTCGATCTTGCTCGTCTTATCGATGTCCTTACCCTCAGCAACAACACTAACGATGGAGAACTGTGTCGGCGATGGAGGATGGCGAGCACCTGCTGCGGCTGCACCGACGATAGACGGAAGCGCCGAAGTACGCAAACACGGCCAACCATTGTAGCATTGATCAAGAACCGCTCAACGGACGACTGGGCACTGGACTTACTGGCACAACAGTCGGCGAGGCGAAGAGCGTGATGGCAGGCTGGACGGCGGCGGCTTGTTTCTCAACCTCATATTTAACCCCATCTTCAACCTCATGTACGTACAAGTTGAGAAGTTATTGAGGAATCCCTATACTTGCATCAAAACATAAAACTTGCAATACAAAAATTGTGGAGAATAGTAAGATCACGCTACTTCTCAAATGAGAGTTCAAAAGATTAATTGTGTGTGACAAATCTGAAGAAAAACGTCCAAAAACTCCAACTTTGACCATGAATATGAGAGATACGAATGACAAACCTTGAAGAACCCCATCGTCGATGTGCATATTTTTTACGTAGAGCTTGACTTGATTTGAAGCTTGTATGTGCTAATCACAAGTGGTTTGGATAAACATTTTTAAGAGAGGAGAGAGAAAGGGGATGAGGAGATAGCGTTGCACGCATTCGTGGACTCGTGCGCTCGCTCGAGTCTAACGGACTGGAAATGGTCGATTCAAACGTTGTCGTTGGCCTGGTCCCGGGATGCTTTACAGTTCATGCTGTCCACAACGCAATCCTTCTGGAGGCAACCAATCGTGCCGATTTCATCACGCGTGAGTCTGGATTTTGAAACTGCATCCTACCAAACGTGCCCTAGGATCCCGAGGGGATATGCTCCAAGTATGTGTCCAATATTATAGGGTTCGCAGCATAGAAAACAAAAAAATTTCTACGATGGAAACAACTATGTACCAAGATCTATCTACTAGATACAGGCAACGGGCGGATATACATCCGTAGATAACATACCCTTGAAGACCGACAAAGCTTAACGAGTTTGAACTCGTGGTTGATATAGACGATCTCTTGCTGATCTCAAGATCGAGAGGAAGTCCTAGAGCCACAAATCAGCAGCACATCCATGCTCGCACACACGCCCGAGGCACCGAACAACCTCCGCCTCCTCGCTCCAGCGATGCAGCAGAAGCACAACTCTTTCTTGCCGAATAACCACCAGGAACATGTATCTCGCTAGTCCGAGACCATGGGGGACAAATACTAGAGGGAGAGAGAGATCCTTCACGAGGAGGTGTAAGTGAGAGAGAGAGAGAGTGTGGGGGGCTCCTTTTATAGGAGGAGGGGGGAACCCCAAGGGAGTGGCCGGCGCATGGGGGTTGCCCCCTTGCCCTCCCTCCATTCATGTGGGTGGACACTCCACTCACAAAATGCCCTTCAATTTTCTCCACTCAGAAATCCACTCAAATTTCCATTAAATTTCCACCAAATTTAATGCAAACTCTCATTAAATAAAACTCCTTTTATTTATTTAGAATTTTGTCAATTATTTTAATGACAAACATTCACATATAACCTCTTGCTAGTATTTCATTTCACATGAAAAAATACTTTTTGCAATTTCACCCGAAAACCCGTTTCATTATCTAGTGAAATAAATTCATGCGCTTGTAATTCTTTTTAGCATGAAAATTTTGCTCCAATTGGTGTCGATGTCTCTTAAGTGTGTCACCCTACGGTTCGCGAATAATGCGGACATGATCGAGACCCCTCTCAGATCAATAATCAGAAGCGGGACCTGGAGATCCATACTGACTCCCACACATTCAACGATGACTTTCTTGTGATCGTGAGAACCTTTTACGCTAGTATCTTAATCCTTTTGTTTTACGATATATTACATGTCTGAGATTCGATCATCGGTATCTCCATACCTAGTTTGATCTCGTTACTGATATGTACTCTTTTCTCGTTCCGGTGATATAACATTCTAGTGATCAAATTACTTGCTTGCAAGCTAATCAATGTGATATCACCGAGAGGGCCCATAGCATATCTATCCCTCATCGGGATGAAAAAATTCCACTCTTGATCCATGGGCCTCAATATAACACTTTAGTAGTACTGAACTCATCTTTATAATCACCCTGTTACGGTGTGACATTTGATGTTATCAAGATATTCTTCCAGTGTTAGTGATTGACATGATCTCGTGGTCTAAGGATTAGGATCACTTCGTATGTTGTTATAGCAATATAAACTCAATGACTTTGATCGTAATGCTATACTTCGGATGAATGTTCATCGCACCATTCCAATAATGTTGTGACCTCGTTATTAACAACATCCAATGTTCATGATCAGGAAACCTTGATCATCTTGCTAATCAACGGGCTAGTTTATGAGAGAGGCATAACTAGAAACTTTCTGTTTGTTTATTAAACACATATGCATTAACGTTTCCGTATTAATACAATTATAGCATGCAAAATAATCATCTATCATATACTTGGAATATACATAATAACCACTTTATTATTGCCTCTCAGGGCATATTCCCTTCAAACATAGCTAGTACAAAGGAGATGCAAGATCCGTTGCCTTGAGTCGCCGCCTCTAGGCACCGTCAACCGCCAAAGGAGGCTGGGCTAACCTGGTGTCGGTGAGTTGTGCCCCGTTGCAGCTCCGTCCTCGATCGACTGCCGCGGTTCATTCT
Organism: Avena sativa; assembly: GCA_916181665.1. Lineage (NCBI taxonomy): Eukaryota > Viridiplantae > Streptophyta > Magnoliopsida > Poales > Poaceae > Avena > Avena sativa. Next base: position 357,957,410 of record OV702295.1, read on the forward strand.
CCATAGCGTTGCTAGATCCGGTGGGGAATGAGATGAATGTGGCCACTGAGATCCTCTACCGACGCCACGGGTCGTGTTGCATGATCCGGTGAGGAGGAATGACATGGGGTTGACACGTCAATACCCATCGTTGATGGACTTGGATTTTTAGAAAGAGGGATGCACTGGAGACTTCTTTCAGCTAACAGGCAAGCAAATGGAGGATATGAGGTCTACCCAGGTTCAGGCTTTCATAGGAAAACCCGACTCCTGCTTATCTACTTTTGGTTATTAATGAACCGAAAGTTACAAGGATGCCTTAATGGCGATGATGCACAAATGTAATCTAGCAGGTGTATACGCTAGGGTTTCTCGGTGTCCTCTCTGCTGCTCTCTCCCGGTCTTTATATGGGGAGGCAAGGTCTCAGAATAGCAAACAATTTAGGGTTTTGTCCTTCAAATTTTTTATCTATATCTTGCCCTATCCTCCAAGGAGTCATGTCCTTCATGAGCATGTGCCACCCGGATCTTCATGAGCTTCGCCATCATGTGCAGACCGTCACGTGTGCTTTCATTGGGCCAAACCGGATATGTCAATCTTAGATTCCGTAGGATATAACCATGTCAAGGAATAATGCCCCAAATTCGCAAGAGAAAGAACAAGCAAAGAAAGAGTCCGAAAATAGGATACATGTAGGAGTCAACGAAACTAGTAGGCCTCAACTAGCAGTAGTATGGTTTACGCCGATGGTTTACATCTGGTCACAGTTACATTGATGCATGTCTAACATCAGATATTCAGTTTTCATTTTGGGTCACAGTTACATTGAATCGGATGCCGTCGTTTAGCGACTACATGGATTAAATATGAATGTGACATTAAGCTTATCATGTAGGCTTACTTCCGAAATATCGCATCTTGTTCCGGAAGCTCTTCCATGTCCCTGGTAACTGGTTTTCTACTCACAAAGGAGGACTTTTGAGCTCTCTAGCTTCGGTGAGCTCTCATTCTAAAGAAAACACAAAACGTGGTTCGAAGTGCCGTCCGCAGTTCCACAATACAGTAAGTTAATTGACCAAAGAGTAAACCGCATCAGCAGTCCTAATTCTTTGTCGGTACCTTTACTTCGGTCCTAAAGCTTTGAAATTGTATATTCGGATCTTAAATCTTTTGTAAGTGATTCACCTAGGTCCTATTTTGCTCTGGTCGTTTTGACCTATCTACGTGGCGCTTTGACCACTGCCACGTCGGCAGTAGGGTCCAGTAGAAGTACTAGCTGGGCATACACATTTCTAAAAAGGCCCCTAGTCCCTGCGACGCGCGTGTCCGCTAAGGTTCCGCCGCTGCCGCTTGCCTGGCCGTCTCCGTGCGCCGGCCGTCTCCGCTACGCCCCTCCGCTTGCTGTGTCTCCGGCTCCACGCGTGCACATCCCTGGCCTGCTTGTTGTAGCCCTGGTCGTGGCCAACATCAACGTGCGCCTTGCCGGCATGTGTATTTTCCGAGCGTCTTGTTGCAGCCCTATTCGTGGCCGCCATGCATCTCGCCAGCATGCTCGTCGTGCTGGTGTAGCGTGTAGGCGTGCTTGTTCCAGCCCTTCTCGTGGCCGCCGTGTGTCTCGCTAGCGTTTAGGCCTGCGCGTCGTGCTCGAGCCCTACTCATGCCCTCCATGTGCTTCGTCGGCGTGCGTGTTGCGACCGTACGTACTCCAGGCCTGGGTGTGGGTTCCAGCCGTTGCTCGTTTTGGCCATTTCACAAACATGTTACGGGTACTTCAAAGCTGAATGAAAAAGATATGACGTAGGAGCTATGTATTTACAGACTGGCTTGAGTACTAGAAGAAGGACACCAAGACACCAATTGACTAGGGATAAGCTTCTTCTGGATTGGGCATCTACGCATGCATGGACGGGGCATAACTCGTAGCTGTTTGTATCCTTCACATGCATGCGGGAGGTCGGAGCCGGTCGTTGCGGCATCAGAAGAGCGCCATTGTTCAGCAGCGAGCTGCTGGGACACTCCTATAGCAGGGACGAGGCAGCAGCGGCAGAGAAAGGGAAGGCGGGCAAACGGAGGGGCGTAGCGAAGACGGTCGGCGCAAGGAGACGGCCGGGCATGCGGGGACGGCCGGAACCTTAGCGGACACGCGCGTCGCGGGGACTAGGGGCTTTTAGAAATGTGTATGCCCAACTAGTACTTCTATTGGACCCTACTGCTGATGTGGCAGTGGTCAAAGCGCCACGTAGACAGGTCAAAGCGAACAGAGCAAAATAGGACCTCAGGTGAATCATTTATGAAAGATTTAGGATCTTTATATGCAATTTCAAAGATTTTGGACCAAAATGAAGGTAGCGACAAAGAATTAGGACCGCTGGTGCGGTTTACTCTTGACCAAACATAGTATGGTGATGTATTAACACACTTTGTTCTCTTGCTGATGAGCAGATTTTGATTCGCGCAACCTGCATCTGCTTTTTTTTATGGAGAAAGAGGTAATTATATTAGCACCCTGTTCTTACAGAAAGGTCCAGGACCTAAAGAAAATTACACAAAGCTCCTCCTGGATCCACGGACGAGCCAACGACGCACCGCCGCCCCTGCACCACTTCAACCTTGGATTGGACGCACTCCCTCGGCGGACGGGAAGTCGCTGGTCAGTGGATCCGTAGATCCTGCACCCAGCGCCGCCGACTTCAACGCAAAGCACCGCAACATCACCTCCATATGGAACAACAACACCCGGATCGGCTGCCACGCCGAATCCGGTGAGGGAAGGAAGAACTCGACGAATCCTGGGATCCGCGAGCTCAGGGAAGGTGGGATCTCCACTGCCAAGCTCCGGGAAGCCTCGCAGTCGAAGAAGATGAGCCCCGCCACCAAAACGTCGCGCCGACCACACCACCTCCTCCTTAGCGTCGCCGGCAGGCACACTAGAAAACCCTACACTATGGACAAGGCGTTCCCCACCCTCCCGCCGCCGCCGCGGCGGCCAGAGGAGGAGGAATCACTGGCCTGACGCCGAGCGAGGTGGATCTCCAGTGAAGTTTCAGAAAAACGCCTCTCTCTAGTGTAGCGGGAGAGAGGTAGACGACCAAGCTCGTCTATCTGCTAAACCGCATCTGCATTTTGGGCGGACATTCTCTGTACTAGCAGTTTTGATATCCAAACTGGCTACGACTTGCAGGCCCTTAAGGTTAGGTTACAAATGAATTGTTCCAGCAGTTACAAAACTAGAAGGGACATGAATGGCATGGCTCTTTCTTCGGTCTTTCCTACGATTTTCTCGATGAAATGAAAAAAAAAAGAATGTGGAGTGTTGGGAAACTGGGCCGGTAGAGGCCCAGTCGGTGTGGCCTCTACCAGGCTAGGGTTGGCCCATGTGGGTATCGTATCCCCCTTAAGCCTATAAATAGAGGAACAACCTTTGTACGTGAGTTTACCGAGAGAGTTATTAATAAAATTCCCCGTTTCATCTACTTTGACTGTGTGTGTCTTTCTCTAGTCTTCTTCTCCGGTGTGGAACAGCCTCGGGACTGGCCAGTCGGCAGGGGGTGTTCCAACACGTTATCAGCACGTGTCTCTCCGTCGAGCCTCCGTCAAGCCACCATCGAGCCTGCATCACGCAGGCTTTCGTTGAAGGTAACACAAATCTGACCGCAAAAATGGATTCGTCTCGCGTTTTCCTTTCAAGATTTGTGTTCAGATCTTAGATCAGATCCCATCTTAGGTGCGGATTTTTCTTTCCAGGAGTCGAGATGACTTGCTGTCGCCGACCAATGTCGATCTAATCACTCCCAGATTAGAAATTTGTTGACTGTACCGTCGATGCGTACACCTGCTGTGCCGATCTGGATTTTTTTAGTAGATCGGATCGATCTACAATTTTGTTCATGTATTTTTTTTAACCACGTACGTATGTGACTTGCAAGCGCAGAGGCCATGGATATGGAGCAGCCTCGCTGGCTGCTCGCGCCGCGCACGCGCCTCGCACGGACGACGAGCTGGCCCCGCTGGCCGCCGCCGCAGTGCGCCGCCGCTGCCAAGGCCCCGCTGGCCGCGTGCCTGGCCGCCGCCGCGTGCCTACCTGGCCGCCGCCGAGGCCCCGCTGGCCGCGTGCCTGGCCGCCGTCGCGTGCCTACCTGGCCGCCGCCGAGGCCCCGCTGGCCGCGTGCCTGGCCGCCGTAGCGTGCCTACCTGGCCGCCGCCGAGGCCCCGCTGGCCGCGTGCCTGGCCGCCGCCGCCGCCGAGGGCCTGCTGGCCGCGTGTCTGGCCGCCGCCGCCGGCCTCCCGCGCCCGCACCACGCTGGCCGGCCACGCCGCCGCGCGCCGCGCCGCGCTGGACGCCGCGTGCCGCCGGCCGCGAGCCACCGCCCGCGCGCTGCAGCGTCCGCGCCGCCCGCGCGCTCCGCCGGCCGCGAGCTGCCGCCCGCGCACCGCCCCGCCTCGCCCTGTTGCCGCGAGCGCCCGCTGCCCCATCCGCCGCGCGCGCGCCGACCGCTCGCCCATGTGCGCAGTCGCGCCCCCCGCCGTGGCCTGCGCCCGCACGCGCCGTCTGCCGAGCCGCTGCGCCGCTCGCGCTAGCCCCACTGGCCACCGCCGCCGCGCCGTGCGCTGCTGCGCCCCGCCGGCTGCGTGCTGCGGCTACGCTGGCCGAGCCGCCGGCCTCCCGCGCCTGGCCGCGCGCCTGCGCCTGCGCGCGCGTCCGCCGGGCCCCGCTGGCTCCGCCCGGCCGTGCAGCCCCGCTGGCCGCGCGCGGTCCGCCGCCGCCCCCTATCTCGCCGCCGATCCGGCCTGCTGCCGGCGCCGCCGCCCCAATCGGGAGCTAGCTCTGCTAGCTTCGTTCCCCCGCTAAGCGGGCAGGGATGGTCTGGAGCGGGCAGGTCGCGCAGAGGCAAGTGTGGCCGGGCCGTTTGGTAGCACGCGATCACGAGCGGTTGGACCGTTTTTGGCTATGTCTTTCGGTCTGTTTTTACACAAGCTTTTGAACTATGTTTTACTATAGTTATTAATTACCGCATGTTTTTAATACTTTGTATCTCATAGATAGCTTGCACCGTTTTTAAATTGAATTTTGGAACGCCGTCATATTTGAATTATTGTATCGATTATCGCATTTATGCAACCGATTACCTGCTGTAATCTTACACACTTTGCATAAATTGCAGATGACCGGAATCGTCAGCCGCGAGTTCCCGGAGTTGACCCAAGATGGGCTTAACTACCTGACTGGGCCTCGGACGTTGAGATCGTCCTTGAGGGCCGATGCATCAAGGACGCGTTGATTAAGGAGACCCCGACGGCCCCAGCAAAACCATCCCGGCGGATAACGCCAAAGCCCTGCACTTCCTCCGCCATCACATGTGTGAGACTCTCAAGAATGAGTACATGACAGAACGGAGTGCTTCTGCCCTTTGGACCGCCCTCAACAAGCGGTTCTCTAGGCTGAAGTACACCATTCAGCCACAGGCGGAGGCAGATTGGATACGACTGAGGTTTGCGGACTTCAAGACGGTGGGAGAGTACAACTCCAGGTTGCACCGGATTTGTACTATTCTTCAGCTGTGTGGGACCAGTACCACCGATCAGCAGAAGATAGACAAAACCCTCTCCACATTCCATCCGGACAACATCCAGTCCTCGCGAAACTTTCGCCAGGAAGGATTCACGGAATATGCAGCGCTTATTGATGCTCTCCAGGTGGCCGAGGCGCAGGATAATGTTCTGAAAAAGAACTTCTCCGCGCAACCCTTCGCGGGGGGCCCAAGTCATGAGGCCAATGCTGGTGCCTACAAGGTGCGCAAGCCCATCCACAAGAAGAGAGGCAAGAAGGGCAAGAAGGGCCCCAACTTCTCCAACCCGGCCAAGCAACGCACGGCGGGCAAGGGGGAGGCGAGGCCCCAGGACTGCTTCCGCTGTGGCTCTAAGACTCACTTCTCCAGGCAGTGTTTGGCCCCTAAACACGTCGTGGACGCGTTCAAGGCCAACAAGAAGGCGCGCGAGGCGCATCTTGTCCAGGTTGAGGCACCACTGGCGCCCAGAGCGGCGCCTGTGCAGAACGTCACGCACATAGTGGCGCAGGACGTAGCACAAGCGGCAGCACCCTCGGCGGTCCCCATGGACGCCGCTGTGCCCATGGAGGTTGAGCACGTTGTGCCCCGCCGCCTCAGCTAGGCCCCCTGTCCATGATGACCAACAAAGAGCCGCCCACTGACCTCGAGATACTGGCTGAGCTTGGTGATTTCCTCGCAGAATCCACCTGAGCTCCTTTTGTTGTGATGATTCCTTTTTTCGTAATAATCAGATACATTTTTTCGATATGGTTGTAAGCTCTATGAGAGCATAACACTTATTTTCGACGATTGGATGCCATTTATTTTATCCATTTATTCCATTATTTGATTATGTGATGTTCTGAAATGTCTATGTGTTTCACTTACTTGATGTAGCAACTTCCTCGCTCCATTATATTAATTAGGCACTATATTTTAGAACGCGTGTGGCGCCCAAATGGAGGAAACGTGCCTTGCTGATAGCGGCACCACCAATACCATCTTGAGAGAAACAAAGTATTTTGAGTCCATTACCAAAAACCCTGGTAACATAATGACGATCGCCGGCTGCGGTCCGAATGTAGTTGGCTCTGGAAGAGCAACTATCATACTCCCAAATGGAACAACTCTGATCATTGAAGAGGCATTGTTGTATCCGGAGTCGACTCGTACTCTCTTAAGTTTTAGAGACATCCACGCAAATGGTTTCCATGTCGAAACCGATGATGATGAGAATGGAAATGAGTTCCTACTCATTACCAAGCGCGACGAAAATGGTAAACATGTTGTCGAAAGACTCCCTTCATTAGCTACTGGGCTGTACTACACTAAGATAGTAGCACCACCTATTTACACTACCCTTAAGACTGTCTTTAGAAGCTCCGAACTATTCTGCCTTTGGCATGATAGGTTAAACCATTTCGGTCTTAGGATGATGAGAAATATAATTAACAACTCGAACGGTCATAATGTTAATGTGAAAAATTTCCCGAATCCCGATGATTTCGTGTGCTCCGCATGCTCTACGGGGAAATTGATCATTAGACCGTCCCCCCTAAAGGTGAAGGATGAACTCCCCGCGTTCTTGGAATGCATTCAAGGGGATATACGTGGTCCAATTCAGCCCCTCTCAGGGCCGTTTCGGTACTTCATGGTGCTCATTGATGCTTCCTCTAAATGGTCCAATGTTTGTCTACTGTCAACAAGGAACCATGCTTTTGTAAAGTTGATCTCCTAGATCATACAAATAAGGAATAAATTCCTTGATTATCGTTTAAAGTCTATTCGAATGGACAATGCCGGAGAATTTACTTCAAAGGCATTCGATGATTATTGCATGGCAACTGGAATCAAACTTGAGCACTCCGTACCGCATGTCCACACTCAAAATGGACTCGCGGAGGCATTGATTAAAAGGATTAAATTCATTGCCAGACCACTCCTTCAGGGTTGTAATTTACCAACTACATGTTGGGGACACGCGGTGTTACACGCCGCTAATCTTATCAACTTTTGACCATCGGCCTACAACATCCACTCTCCCATCCAACTTGCGCAAGGGTCGGCACCAAAAATTTCCCACCTACGTAGGTTCGGCTGCCAGGTATATGTACCTATACCACCACCCCAGCGATCAGCAATGGGACCGCTCCGTAAGTCAGGGATATACGTTAGTTATGAGACTGTGTCCATAATCAGGTTCTTGGACCCCTTGACAGGTGACTATCACACGGCCCGTTTTGCTGACTGCATTTTTGACGCGGATCTTTTCCCGACTTTGGGGGGGAGGTAATCAACCCCTGGATGACAAAAGTCGAGAAATCACGTGGAAAGCCACGGGGATCCACGCTCATGACCCGCGCACTGTTGAGACTAATAGAGAAGTCCAAAAGATACTAGATTTGCACTCCCTAGCGAATCAACTGCCCGATCATTTTAGTGATTTAAAGACTATAACAAAGTCGCATGTGCATGCATGCAATGCACCGGAAAGGGTTGAAATACCAAAGAAAAATGATGGTATACCCGCTCCTGCTCCAAGGCCTAAGAGGACGCGGATTCCGGTTTCTCAAATCCCAAGTACCCGGGGACGCCCGAAGAAAAGGATAAGAGAGATTTATTACAGACTACCCCTGTTAAGGGGAGCCAGTTGAGACCTGGCACGAGTACGGATATTTTAGTGCACGAAATTTCGGACTTGAACTTTCCTATATCGGAAATACCCAGTGAAGTTGTGTGCGCACACATCGGAGCGAGAAAGCTAAAGGACCTAGCTCCTGGATTGGGAAATCCGGTGGAGCAAGAGGATATGCCTGATGCACTCCATGACGAAATGGCCATTAACTATGTTAATTCGGGCGAGTCATACAACCGAGCCATGGCAAACGTCGACGTTAATTTTGCCAAGAAAATTGCCTCAATCATAGATCTTGACCCTGAGCCTAACACGCTCGCTGATTGCAAGAAAAGGTCGGATTGGAAAGATTGGCAGAAGGCAATTACCGCTGAATTATTATCGTTAAACAAAAGAGAGGTATTTGGACCTGTTTGTCTAACTCCTCCCCACATTCGCCCCGTTGTCCATAAGTGGGTTTTTGTTCGAAAGAGAAATGAGAATAATGAAGTAGTAAGGTACAAAGCAAGGCTCGTTGCTCAAGGTTTCACTCAGCGACCAGGTGTCGACTTTGAGGAAACTTACTCCCCAGTCATGGATGGAATTACCTTTAGATACTTGATCTCAATGGCAGTAAACATGGACTTAAAAATGAAACTAATGGATGTTGTCACCGCTTACCTATATGGTAACTTGGATTCGGACATATACATGAAAGTACCAGAAGGTATCCCTGTCCCGAACCAGGATAGAGAAAACAGGAGCTTATACAGTGTTCAGCTTAAGAAGTCATTGTATGGACTAAAACAATCAGGTAGGATGTGGTATAATCGTTTAAGCGATTTCCTTCATCAGAAGGGCTACGCGAGCAATGAAGATTGCCCATGTGTTTTCATACGGAGATCCCAAGATGGTTTCTGTATTATCTCGGTGTACGTGGACGATTTGAATATAATCAGTACACCTGACGATATTGAGAAGCGAGTTCCTACCTGATGTCGGAATTCGAGATGAAAGACTTAGGCAAAACCAAGTTCTGCCTCGGTCTGCAACTTGAGCATTCCCCTGCTGGGATTCTAGTTCACCAGTCGGCGTAGCCCAGAAGGTGTTGGAACGATTTGGGTTTGAAAAGGCATATCCTTCTAAGACCCCGATGGTCGAAAGATCTTTGCAGCAAGACAAAGACCCGTTCAGGCCTAAAGAAGAGGGGGAGGAAATTCTGGGACCGGAATTCCACTACTTAAGTGCAGTTGGCGCACTTATGTACCTCATAAATTGTACACGGCCGGATATTGCATTCGCCGTCAATTTGCTTGCAAGGTACAGTTCTAAGCCTACCAAGAGGCATTGGAAAGGCGTTAAAGACATCTTTAGGTACATACAACGGACAAAGGACCTTGGCTTGTTTTACCAAAAGAACCAAGACCTATCTATTGTAGGCTATGCAGATGCTGGATACCTTTCGGACCCGCAAACATCCAAGTCGCAGACTGGATATGTTTTCCTTTGTGGTGGAACAGCTATTTCCTGGAAATTGTCTAAGCAAACTCTTGTGTCGACTTCGACGAACCACTCGGAAATCATAGCATTATATGAAGCATCACGAGAATGTGTATGGCTTCGACGAGTAGTCAGTCACATCCAGATGTCATGTTGACTGAACACCGTACAAACCCCAACAATTATCTATGAAGATAATGCCGCTTGTGTTGCACAAGTTCAGACGGGTTACGTGAAGAGCAATCTCACAAAGCATATAAACCCCAAGTTCTTCTATGCACATGAGTTGCAAAAGATGAACGAAGTGAAAGTCTTGCATACTAAGTCGTGTGAAAATCTCGCTGATTTGTTCACTAAATCATTGCCAGCGTCTTCTTTCGAGAGATGTGTCCGAGGGATCGGCATGATGAGACTTAGGGAGATGCAAGGTTCAGGGAGAGAATCTTTACAAACTCATCGCTGAAATCTTGATCCCGATGATTGAGTACTTAACTTTATAGTTAAGTGAACTGTACTCTTTTTCCCTTAGTGAGTTTTTATGAAGTTTCTCACATGAGGTTTTTAATGAGGCAATTCGTGCAACACAGCAAGAAGTATACCGTGTGCATTTCTCCATATTTTTCCTACTGGGTTTTTCGGAGTTTTAAGCCATGGTTATACAGATAAGATACCCAGGGGGAGTGTTGGGAAACTGGGCCGGTAGAGGCCCACTCGGTGTGGCCTCTACCAAGCTAGGGTTGGCTCATGTGGGTATCATATCTACCTTTAGCCTATAAATAGAGGAACAACCTTTGTACGTGAGTTTACCGAGAGAGTTATCAATAAAGCTTCCTGTTTTATCTACTTTGTACTGTGTGTGCTTTCCTCTAGTCTTCTTCTTCGGTGTGGAACAGCCTCGGGACCGGCCATTCGGCAGGGGTGTTCCAACATGGAGTATCAGTTCGCACCACACGATCCATAGCCCAAAGCTCCAGATAGATTCAGAGAATTTGCTCACAAGTATGTTTGGACCTGCGTAGTTGCAGCCTAGCCCATTATGAGTAATCGCTGGGCCAAACTGAAAGACTAATGTCTTTCCGAAGAAAACAGCCCGTAAAGCCGACAAGCCCAAGAGTCAACGCCCCGGCCTTTCATGGCGTTGGCACCCAAGGACGGGACAGGATCCAACGTGGTCGGCGCCCGCCACGCGCCCACGCTACGCCACGAGCGGCAGACCCGACTCCAGAGAGAGGCCGAGACGTCCTGCATCCGCGTAGGCACGGCCGGTGCCCCACCGTGCTCGCTTGCTTTGCTCCATCCATCGCGCTGCAAGCTCCGTTCCCGCCGTGCTTCATTCCGACGAAACGCGGCGCCGGGAGCCGCGGCGGGGCCTACATGCCAGTGAGGCGGCGACCGGCCGTTGCTTGCTCGCAGCCTCGAGTCGTCGGCAGTGGCGTTGTTTTAATTATGGCGCGAAATGTGGGAGGAGAACGAGGTAGTCGGTGGAGTTTGCACGTGGAATCTACAGTTATTTGTCAACGAGTGCTCTGCAAGACTGGAAGTCTGCATCATCTCTGCCGACCTCGCAGCTCAACCGGCCATGCCCCCATGCTTTACGGGTACACCACGTGCCTGCAGAGCGTGTGTATATATATAGAGGAATAGGGGATACGCAACTTGCCAGTTGACACGCAGCTAGCTCCTGTTGGATATTTGTCAACGCCTCAGAAGTTCACAGCAAGATCGAAGAATTCCCCAAGCGCGATCGTGGGAAACACAGGGCTCGTGGAAGAACATGACGGTAATTAAGCTAGTCTTCCTCCTTCATGCATCGATGTTTTGGGATTTAGCTAGCATTTGATGCTCTATTCGGTTCATCACTTATTTTTCTTCATTTGATTGATGCTGTGTTTTGTCCATGAACCTCAGATCGTGGAGATGTGCGTGCACATGTGTTGCGCCGGGTGCGAGAAGAAGATACGGAAAGCTGTCGAAAAGCTAGAAGGTAAGCATCGTACAGCTTCTTCTATCTGACCACGAATATACATAGCCCAAGTCATGAGGTGTACTGAAGTTGCTGTAAAGAGAAGTTCAGTTCGGTCATATATGTAAAGATGAAACTGATCGATCCGGCCGGTGGTGGTCGCAGGTGTGGACGAGGTGGAGATCGACATGGCGATGCAGAAGGTGACGGTGAACGGGGACGTGGAGCAGAAAAAGGTGCTCAAGACGGTGCGGAGGACGGGCAAGCGCGCCGTGCTGTGGCCGACGGCGTACGTCGCCGGCGTGGGTGCGGGCGGCGCCGTCCAGCTCCTCGCGCAGCACCAGCACCAGTACCAGCCGGGCGGGGCCCAGACGTACGCCACAACCCACGCGGCGGGGCCAACCTCCTCCTACAACTACTACAAGCACGGCTACGACGACTCGCGCCTCTACGGAGCCAACTCGTCCGTCGTCGGCACCAGGGCCACGGATTACTTCAGCGACGAGAACACCGGAGGCTGCTCCGTCATGTGATCAGCAGATTCAGCACGACCACCACGTGATAGGTTTTTACTCTATGATGATTTTTTTCTTTCTCTCTGTGTAAATTAAGCACAATCTCTTGAACATAAAGAGCAGACGGTTTCCACGATTTCATTTCTTTTGTATGGGCATATAGAAAAATCATACGTGGGAAGCATAATATATAGCATAAAACCATCATTTTATTATAGGTTTTGGTAGAACGATAGTTGCTTGTTAGGACCGACGGTACGTTTTAATATAGCTAGGTTGGAAAAGCCCCAACATAGCATAATACAAAAAGATACGTATAGGGTCGAAGACTACTCCGTATCATATATAATATATATAATATAAACTCTAACACTTTTCCTTAATTTGAATCTTGGAAAGGTTAAGATTACATTTAAACTCATCAAGTTTCTTAGCACAGTGTCTTGGTGAAACCATCTTGTAATCTGATCCTCGTTGGAGATGAATCTGAACTCTTTCTCAAACAAAATAGAAGTCAATCTCAATGTGTTTAGTGCAAGCATGAAATACATGGTTGACAGGCAGAAAGATAGCATCAAGATTATCACATCATAAATAAGGCATCTCCTTTAAGCTTACACCTAGTTCTCGAACTAGAGGAGTTGTTAGCATAAAACCACTAGTTTGACACCGAAATTTTGATTTACCACCACTTTGACCGCAACAGTTTTTTGCAATGTGCACTAGAACTAATTTTAAAATGAATTGACATCATTTCTGACTAGGGGGCCCACATGTAAGGACCAAATTGATGATGTGGACTGGGCCCAACTTGTCAGCAATATTAAAAATCTTAAATTTCCAAAAAATAAAAAAATATATCGTCTCCTCCCCCTGTCGCATCCCTACACCTCCGGCCACCCCGCCTCCCCCTCTGGCCACCCTTGTCGCATCCCTGCACCTCCGGCCACCCCGCCTCCCCCTCTGTCCACCCTTGTCGCATCCCCTACCCCTACAGACACCCTGTCGCCGGCCACACCTACCCCATCCCTGGTTGTCCCTCCTTCCATGCCCATCGCCTTCCCTTCTCCCCAGCTCCATCATGGCCGACCTGATCTTCCCTAACAATGGCAAAGGCGCCGATGTCCATCCTCTACGTCGTTGTGCCCTCTCTCCTCCTCTATGTCGTTGTGCCCCCACTCCTGCCGCCTCCCCTGCCCTAGGCCATCGTGGCCCTTCTCGCACCTCCACCCCTTCTCTGCGCTGCCTCGCAGTCAAGCTCGTGGCCAAGAACCACGACACCTCCTGCTCGTGGGCCGAGCTGCTGGACGAGCACAGTCGCCCCTCCTTCTCGAGTCTGAGCGCCACCACGCCCTCTGCTCTCCATGGAGAGGCTCGGGGTCAACCATGTCGTGTACAATGAGGGGGGCGACCTCTCCTTTTCTTTTTCTTTTTTCTTTTTATATTATTTTAGAATATCTAGGATATTTTAATTGGAATGATAAGTGGGGCTTCGTCCACCACATCAAATTGGCTCTGATAAATGGGTCCCACATGTCAGAAAAGCCGTTAGTTTGTTTTAAAATTAGTTTTAGTGCACACTGTAAAAAACTTGTCGAATAGTGGTCACATTGTGGTAAATCGAACCAAACTAGTGGTTTTATGCTAACAACTCCGAACAAGAGCCTCAACCCAAATTGACTCAACTGTAGCATTGACAAGGGCTTTATACTCAGCCTCACTGCTAGAACGTGACATCGTGGGCTGTTTTATGGCACTCCAAGAAATAAGATTGAGACCAAAGAAAATAGCAAAACCTCCAGTAGAACGCATGTCATCTAAATCACTAGTACAGTTTGCATATGAGAATGCAATGAGCAATGTCGAGGATGACTGCTGGAAAGTGAGACCAACTGTAGGTGTGACACAAACATACCTTAAGATCCTCTTAATTGCTGTCTAGTGAGTTGTGTTTGGTGCATGAAGAAATTGACATATCTTATTAACTGAAAAAGATAAATCTGGTCGTGTCAGTGTCAAATACTGAAGAGCACCAACAACACTCCTATAATTTGTACTATCCTCAGGACCAATAAGAGTGCCATCATTTAATGATAGGGTATCAGTACTGGACAGTGGCGCAGGACAAGACATGTATGTAACCATACCAACTCTTGTAAGTAAATCACTAGCATATTTTTATTGATTCAACAACAAGCCATTTGAATTTTTGTGAACTTCAAGACCCAAGAAACAATGAATCTCAGGTAGATCCTTAAGAGCAAACTCATGACCTAAGTTCTAAAGAAGGGTTGTAACATTTGTATCCAAGGAACTTGTCACAATATATAATATCATCAATATAAACAAGAAGGAACATCTGGACACCTGCCTTGTCAAAAAGAAATAAGGAAGTATCTGACTTGGAAGGAACAAACCCCAAAGTGTGAATTTTGGCGCTAGGCGAGAGTACCACGCTCTTGGAGCCTGCTTCAGACTATAAAGAGATTTACCAAGTTTGCAAATATAGTTTGGAGTAGTGGAAGACAGAAAACCAGGTGATTGCTTCATATAAACTTCTTCCAGAACACCACGTAAGAACACATTCTTGACATCTAGTTGCCACAAGTTCCAACGTTTAGAAACTTATATTGAAAGAACAAGTATAATAGTTGCAGCCTTGACATGACAACAAGACTGGAACCTTTTGCAATCATACAAGCTTTATATCTATCAATCGTACTCAGCATTTTTCTTGATACGATAAACCCTTTTGTAGTCAATGATGTTTTTGTTGGAGATTGGTGGTACAAGGTGCCATGTTTTATAGTAAGAATGACATAATACTCATCTTGCATTGCATTCTTCCAGTTTGTGTCAGTGAGAGCCTGAAATGGATCGTATGGGCACCTAGAGGGGGGGGGGGGTGAATAGGTGCTAACCAATTTTTAATACTTTTTCAATTTTAGGCTTGACACAAAGTAAATTCTCTAGATATGCAACTACGAGAATTTTTCTATATGTAGCCCTAACTACTAAGCACGTAAAAGAGGAGCGAGGAAACCGTAGTGGAGCACGCGGAGACACAGGGATTTGTTTTACCGCAGTTCCTTCCTTGTTAAGGGAAGTACATCTGCGTTGGAGGGGTGGGCGGTTCTAAGACCACCACGCCACAATAGGCCTCACCCTATTCTCCGATGGATCTCGCCACGAGAGGCCTGATCCACCTTCTCCACTATTGGATCCCTTCGAGGCGGGAACCGGTGCCTTCTACAACACTATCGGGGCACACACCCACAACCGAATTGGGGGCTCCCGTGATGACAACAAGCTGCCACAAGAACAAGGTTTATCAATATAAACAAAAACGAGGATCTAGATATTTGCAAAAAATACTAGATCGGAGGTTCTCCAAATGAATGGAGAGGAGATGAAGCGCTTGATTGCTGATGATGAAGATCGAGTTCTCCTCCTTTGATTCCCCAAGGGATGGGGCCTTTGGGTGGATCTAGGTGGAGCACTCTTGTATGAAGCTTTTAGATCTGATCTGTTCTTTTTCGAGATTAATCAAGCAGTTCTGGCAGGAGGGGGATGGCTGGATTAAATACCCCCTCCCCGGATCTGACCGTTGCACAACTTTGGGGGCGGATTATCCGCCCCCCACTAGGGGCGGATTATCCGCCCCTGGGAAAACTCCGCCCCAAGGACGGATTCTCCGGGGGAAACTCCGCCCCCTCTCTGGGGCTTGCGCCTTTGGTGAAGCTTGGTGAAGATCTTGGGGGGCGGATAATCCGGCCCCCCTGAGGGGCGGATTATCCGGCCTAGCCGGAAAGTCCGGCCAAAACTCCGCCCCCTCTCTGGGGCTTGCGCCTTGGCGATGAGCAAGGGGGGGGGGGCGGATTATCCGGCCCCCTGGAGGGGCGGATTATCCGGCAGGGCCGGAAAATCCGGCCAAAATTCCGCCCCCCTTCTGGGGCTTGCGCCTGCTTGGGCAGAGGGAGGGGCGGATTATCCGCCCCTGGTGGGGCCGGATTATCCGCCCCCAAAGGCAGAGTTCTTTTCCCTTTATTCTCAAATAGAGCTGCAACACTTCAACACACATTAAATGATCCTTGGTATTGTTATCTAACACACAAAACACTAGGGATTAAGAAATGTTCTTTCAGTCTCCCCCTTTTTGGTGTTAGATGACAATACTAGGATTTGCAATGAAACCGGCAAATGCCACCTTAAATAATGAAAGACGCTCCCCCTAGATGTGTGCATATTTAAGATTTGCATTTGAATACAAATACACACACTAGGGAGAACACTACTTTAAGGTTTTGGAAAAAATGCCATACCACCGGAATGAGAATATAGCCAAGGCATACATAGATAATCCCATGAATCCATATGCCATCAAATCTGCTCCATAATTCCAGAATTCCATGGGGTCCATGATAGATAAATCCATAAATCCATGAATACCAACCATAGTACCAAACTGTGGAGTACGACATAGTCTTACACAAACAACCACAAATAGCAAACACAAATGGCAAATGAGTTCACGCTAGAAAAGGCACAAGCAAGCACATAAAAACGACTAAAATCGAAAAGCTTGTGCCCGACCCTTGCAAATCCCCCTTGCAAATCCATGAGCCCTAATAGAACTACTTCTCCCCCTTTGGCATTGAAACGCCAAAAAGGAAGAAGAGCGAACCGAATGCCAAAACTGAGATGGTACTACACACCCAAATTTGCAAGAATCAAATCAATCAAAAGCCAAATTTGAGTGTGTTTTCCATAAGAACATGAGATATGCAAGAAAATGCAACGAGACCCATGAGAAACCAACTCTTCTCGAGGAAGAGGGCGGTGGCCGAAGCCACCATGTTGGAGCGCATGGCATGACACCGCGAAGATGTATCTTGAGTTCAAAACCAATGCTCATCGATGACCCACATATCACAAAATGATATTAAGGGAAATGATTTTACTTGCTTTCGGCATTATGGGAGGAGGGTTGGACCAATCAGTTAGGACCACACTCCCCCTATGTCTATGCCCGCATCTAAACCAAATACATGAATAAGAGCAAGTGAGTGTGCAAGGGTAGTCAAGCCAAGCTCCTTGAATCTATGATATTTAGCTCATTCCGCAAATAACAAAATCTTGCTTCATCGAGGGGCTTCGTGAAAATATCAGCAAGTTGGTTCTTCGTGCTCACAAAGGATAGAGCAATATCTCCACGAGCAACATGATCCCGAATAAAGTGGTTGCGAATCTCTATATGTTTTGTTCTCGTATGCTGCACGGGATTGTAAGCAATTTTGATAGCACTTTCATTGTCGCATAAAAGAGGCACTTTGTCACAATTGACACCATATTCCTTTAAAGTTTGCCTCATCCATAACAATTGAGTACAAGCACTTGCAGCAGCAACATATTCAGCTTCGGCGGTTGAGAGTGAAATACAATTCTGTTTCTTTGATGACCAACACACTAGAGACCTGCCCAAGAATTGGCATGCACTAGAGGTTGATTTCCTATCATATTTGTCACTAGACCAATCTGAATCGGTGTAACCACATAGAGAGAAACTTGAACCCTTGGGATACCATAACCCAAAATTTGGGGAATGAACCAAATATCGGAAGATTCGCTTGACTGCCACTAAGTGGCTTTCTTTAGGAGCGGCTTGGTACCTTGCACACACTCCTACACTTAACACGATATCGGGCCTAGATGCACAGAGGTAAAGGAGAGAGCCGATCATGGATCGGTATACCTTTTGATCCACATCTTTACCCTTGGGATTGAGCTCAAGATGACACTTTGTTTGCATTGGGGTAGCAACGCCATTGAGATCCGTCATCTTGAACCTTTTGAGCATGTCTTGGATGTACTTAGCTTGATTAATAAAGGTTCCCTCTCTAAGTTGTTTGATTTCAAATCCAAGAAAGAACCTGAGCTCACCCATCATGGACATCTCAAACCTGTCAGCCATAAGCTTTGAAAATTCATCGTTAAAAGCTTGGTTAGTAGAGCCAAAAATAATGTCATCTACATAAAGTTGGCATACAAAAAGCTCCCCATTAACCTTCTTAGTAAAAAGAGTGGGATCGATTTGCCCAACTTCGAATCCACGGTCTAGCAAAAGCTCTTTAAGGTGCTCATACCACGCACGTGGGGCTTGTTTAAGGCCATAGAGCGCCTTATCGAGTTTGTAGACATGGTTCAGAAATTTGGGGTCCTTAAACCCCGGGGGCTGCTTGACGTATACTAACTCATGTAGAGTACCATTAAGGAAAGCGCTCTTAACATCCATTTGTTGTAATTTAAAATTATGATGGGCTGCATATGCAAGAAGGATACAGATGGACTCAAGGCGAGCCACAGGAGCGTAGGTCTCGCCAAAATCAATTCCTTCTACTTGAGAGAATCCTTGAGCCACGAGTTGTGCTTTATTTCTCACAACAATGCCATTTTCATCTTGTTTGTTCTTGAAGATCCACTTGGTGCCGATAACATTGCGGCAATCCTTTGGCTTTTCTACGAGCTTTGTTGCGTTCGAAGTTGTTTAATTCTTCATGCATTGCAACAACCCAATCGGGGTCTTCAAGAGCATCAAAAACCTTCTTTGGTTCAACCATGGAAATGTGAGCTTGATGATCACAGAAGCTAGCAAGCTCACTTCGAGTGGATACCCTTCGTCGTAGATCACCAACAACCTTGTCAAGAGTGTGACCTCTTAGTTCAAGGTTGCGATCAGCACGAGCCTTGCGATGAGCCTCAATGTCCTTATTGTTTATAGGAGGAGTGGATTCAATTGTTGTATCCTTGTCTTGATTACTGCCTTGCCCCTGATCTTGGTCACCGTTACTGCCAGAAGATTGTTGCTGAACATTTTCTTCAGGCCCGGATAATCCGCCCCTTGGAGGGGCCGGACTATCCGGCCTGGGAGGTGAAGTACCAGAGCCATTTTCCTGAGAGAGTCTGACTGGAGTTGGAGACCCATGGCCGGATACTCCGCCCCTGGGGGCCGGAGAATCCGGCCTAGGAGCTTCAGAGATGTTGATTTCTCCTTCGGATCCCCTGGTACGAGTTGGAGTGCCAGGGGCGGATTGTCCGCCCCTTGGAGGGGGCGGATAGTCCGGCCTGGGACTACTATCTTGTCCAGTGGACAGATGGTCTTCAGCAGATTGTGGTGTTGGTGCAGGATTATCTCCAACAGTAGGAGCTTGTTGATCTTGTGTAGATGAGGGCTCCACATGTGTGGAGCATTGTCCTTCCCGATCCGCCACAAGGGGTTCCTCAATGGGGCGGAAAAATCCCACGCCCATTCTTCTTATGGCA
Organism: Avena sativa; assembly: GCA_916181665.1. Classification (NCBI taxonomy): domain Eukaryota; kingdom Viridiplantae; phylum Streptophyta; class Magnoliopsida; order Poales; family Poaceae; genus Avena; species Avena sativa. The sequence goes on from OV702295.1 coordinate 357,976,848, forward strand.
TCTTGGGGTATTTCAACATCTGCATCACAAACATCAACTTGCCCTACAAAGGAGCCGTTATTTTCATCGAACTCCACACTACAAGATTCTACAACAATCCCAATGAGCTTGCTGTAGACTCTATAAGTGTGGGATTCGGCACCGTAACCAACAAAAATACCTTCTAAAGCCTTGGATTCAAATTTTGACAAATGGACACCTTTAATAAGAAAGAAACACTTACACCCGAATACCCTGAAGTATGAGATGTTGGGTTTGTTGCCGGTAAGTATTTCATATGGGGTCTTGTCCAAGATCTTCTGAAGGTAGAGCCGGTTTGATGAGTGACAAGCAGTGGATATGGCTTCAGCCCAAAAATTATAAGGAGACTTGAATTCAGCTAGCATAGATCTTGCCATATCCATTAAAGTCCGGTTCTTCCTCTCGGCTACACCATTTTGTTGAGGGGTGTACGCAGCAGAATATTGGTGCCTAATCCCCTCTTCGCTAAGAAACTCGTTTAAAGTGTAGTTCTTGAATTCTGTGCCGTTGTCACTTCTAATTGCCAAGATGGGAACATTGTGTTGACGTTGAACTTCATTGGCAAAGTCGATGACAGTTTGTTGAGTCTCACTTTTAAGCTTGAAGAAATATACCCATGTATATCTTGAGTAATCATCGACGATGACCAAGCAATATTTCTTCCCACCAAGACTTGCATGAGAAGGAGGACCAAATAAATCCACATGGAGTAATTCCAAGATCCTCTTTGATGACACAATAGTCTTCCTCTTGTGGGGAGAATCATGCATTTTTCCTTCAACACAAGCCCTGCAAACACGATCTTTGGCAAAGGAGACATTGTCTTTTAGTCCAAGAATGTGGCCACCCTTTTGGAGACTTTGCAAAATTCTCATGTTGACATGGGCTAAACGGCGATGCCATAGCCAGCCCACGTCGGCCTTTCCGAATAGACACATCGGACCCGAAGTGGTTTTCCCGAGAAGTCCACCACATACAGGTCATTTTCGACGTATCCAACGAAAGCGACCTTTAGATACTTGCTCCATAAGAGTACCACCAAATCATCAGCGATAAAAACAGCAAAACCCATCTTGCCAAGGGCACGAACAGAAAGAAGATTGTAGCCAAGGGTCTCAACAAGCATGACGTCCACGAGAGAGATATCGTGGGCAACCACAACCTTGCCAAGACCCAATACCTGAGATTTAGACTTATCACCATAGGAGACTGTGATATTATCAAGATTTGGACGCATCTCCGTGATGATCTCCTTGCTTCCGGTCATATGACTAGTGCAGCCACTATCCAGCACCCATTTCGACCCACCGGAAGCATAGCCCTGCAAGAAAATTACTTCTTGGTTTTGGGTATCCATTTTTCAATGGATCCTTTCATGTTAGTAACAAGGGTCTTTGGGACCCAAATAGACCAAGCAATATATTCATCAAAAGGACCAACATAATAAGCATAAACATCGCCATAATCATCACAAAAGAGTTCATAATTCGGATTGTGAGACCCTGCAAAACCAATATTATTAGTTTTGTCTTTTGTGACAACCTTCTCAGCAGTGCTTGTCTTTAATTGCACATTCTTGGTCTTGTTCTTCTTGGTTTTCTTCTTCTTGGACTTGGTGAAATACCCAAGTCCCTCTTTACCATGATTTGACCTTTGCTTGCCAAGAACTTCATCAAGCACACCTTTGTCCTTTGTAGTGATGTCCTTGATCACTCCTTTTTCCACACTAGCATTTTTCTTGTTACTATATGTTGAGTTGGACGAGCTAGGAGTATCATATTCGGCCAATCGACTTTGAAGCTGATCATGTGACTCATTGAGAATAGAGAACTCGTTTTTCAACGCCTTGTGAGCATTGTCAAGTTTCTCCAATTCCTCGGAGAGTCTATCATGAGCAGCCCCAAAGTCAATCCTTTCCTTCTTTAACTTCTTTTCCTTGGTGACAACATTGTCATGTTCCTTAACGAGTTTAGTCACAATTTCTTCATGTGACTCTTCCATAGACTCAAGCCTCTCTTCAAGAGAGACCCGAGCTTCTTCTTCTTCTTCAAGAGCATTTTTTAGGGATGCAATTTCCATTGCATCCTCCCTTTCAATTCTGCCCTTTTCTTCGAGGAGTGCTTCGTTTTGGGCCAGCTGATCCATAAGAGCCTCAAAACGAACTTTGTGCTCACCTTGCAAGTTAGTATAGAAATAATCCAAAGCAATAATCTCTTCTTTAACCTTAAGACTAGCAGGATCATCCATGTCTATCATAGCCTTGGGAAAAGAAGAGTTAGAAGAAGTTACCTCGGAGCTTCTTGCCATGAGGCAAGTAGCATTCTTGTTGATGATGTTTTTGTTCGGAGAGTCGAAGAGAGATGTTGATGTAGATGTGGTGGCTATAGCAGCCACCTCTTGAGAGCTATCGTCCTCGTCCTCATCTTCACTCCCCGATGAATATTCTTCTTGAGCTACTAGAACAATCTTTGGTTGCTTCTTGAAAGGAGCATTCTTCTTTACAAACTGTTTCTTACGTGGAGCTTTTGATTTGTCCTTGAAAATGAGTCTTCCTCCATTATCCTCTCTACTTTGATATGGACACTCAGCTACGAAGTGCAGTCGGTCACCACAATTAAAGCATGTTCTCAGCTTGGGACCATTTTCTTTTCTTCCATAGGCTCCACTTTTGCGATCTAGTTCAGCTTTAGCCTTGGCTGGATCTTTCCAAAAGTTTCTTGCATAAAGAGCCAAGTATTGTCCGTGGATCCTTTTTATATCTTCGGGACAGTCCAGACCTTCTACCGCATATTCATCATGATCAATCACACTAGTCTTCAAAGCCATGTTGACCCCCTTTTGCATCCCCATAGCTCGAGCACGAGCATCTTCGGCATTCTTGGCAGCCACTTTGAAGGCGGCCATTTCTTGCATTACCTCATTGGATGACATGAGGTGATAATTATGCCTACCTTGGAGACTTTTCAAATCTGTGGGCTCAAATGGCATAAGAGTACTGACATACTTGCGCTTGATCCAAGCATCATCAACATGAGCTGCACCGTGGTTTCTGAAGGTTGTAGCTATTGCCTTGAGCCTCCTATACATGTCCTCATGGTCTTCTCCATCTAGCATATAAAATCCTTCGGCTTCATTGCTCAAGGCATCATATCTATTCCTTCTCATACTTTCATTTCCGATGAAGAGCTCGGTGAGAGCATCCCAAGCTTCTTTAGCTGTGCTAAGATGCTGAATGTGTGGCATGTCTTTATCGCCCACACCAAGCTGTATCATGTGTAGAGCTGTAGCATTGAGTTGGCTATCGACCACTTCTCTCCTTGTGAGATTGTTAGGATTTCCAACGTGAAGACCATTTTCGATGATCTTCCACAACTCTATGGAGGAACTACACACATGAGATTTCATCAAAAATTGCCATTGAGAGAAAGTAGAAGCTGACAGTTTGGGTGGATCACCCCTATTATGTATATGTGGGTGAGGAATAGGCGGATCAGGGGAATACACATGAGAAACCTCATTGTATCCATCCTTACCGCTATCCTTTTTCGAGGAGGAGCTCTTACTAGTATCATCACCTACCACTTCGTTATCTTTGGAAACAGTTTTACCCGTTTCCTTGGATTGCGGAGTGGTATCCTCAGAGTTAGATGGAGGTGATGCTGCGGATGTGGAGAGACGCATTATCAATTGACGCATCTCTTCCATCTTAGCCTCCATTGAACTCACCAAGGTTGTTTCCAACGTCTTGAGATCGTTCATGGTGACTACCTCCGGAGCATCACTCCCATCTCCCTTGGAACCCATACTTCTCTTAGGCGGTTAAGCCCGAAATAAGAGCCGAGGCTCTGATACCAATTGAAATGGATCGTATGGGCACCTAGAGGGGGGGTGAATAGGTGCTAACAAATTTTTAATACTTTTTCAATTTTAGGCTTGACACAAAGTAAATTCTCTAGATATGCAACTACGAGAATTTTCCTATATGTAGCCCTAACTACTAAGCACGTAAAAGAGGAGCGAGGAAACCGTAGTGGAGCACGCGGAGACACAGGGATTTGTTTTACCGCAGTTCCTTCCTTGTTAAGGGAAGTACATCTGCATTGGAGGGGTGGGCGGTTCTAAGACCACCACGCCACAATAGGCCTCACCCTATTCTCCGATGGATCTCGCCACGAGAGGCCTGATCCACCTTCTCCACTATTGGATCCCTTCGAGGCGGGAACCGGTGCCTTTTACAACACTATCGGGGCACACACCCACAACCGAATTGGGGGCTCCCGGGATGACAACAAGCTGCCACAAGAACAAGGTTTATCAATATAAACAAAAACGAGGATCTAGATATTTGCAAGAAATACTAGATCGGAGGTTCTCCAAATGAATGGAGAGGAGATGAAGCGCTTGATTGCTGATGATGAAGATCGAGTTCTCCTCCTTTGATTCCCCAAGGGATGGGGCCTTTGGGTGGATCTAGGTGGAGCACTCTTGTATGAAGCTTTTAGATCTGATCTGTTCTTTTTCGAGATTAATCAAGCAGTTCTGGCAGGAGGGGGATGGCTGGATTAAATACCCCCTCCCCAGATCTGACCGTTGCACAACTTTGGGGGCGGATTATCCGCCCCTGGGAAAACTCCACCCCAAGGACGGATTCTCCGGGGGAAACTCCGCCCCTCTCTGGGGCTTGCGCCTTTGGTGAAGCTTGGTGAAGATCTTGGGGGCGGATAATCCGCCCCCCCTGAGGGGCGGATTATCCGGCCAAAACTCCGCCCCCTCTCTGGGGCTTGCGCCTTGGCGATGAGCAAGGGGGGGCGGATTATCCGGCCCCCTGGAGGGGAGGATTATCCGGCCCCCTGGAGGGGCGGATTATCCGGCAGGGCCGGAAAATCCGGCCAAAATTCCGCCGCCCTTCTGGGGCTTGCGCCTGCTTGGGCAGAGGGAGGGGCGGATTATCCGCCCCTGGTGGGGCCGGATTATCCGCCCCCAAAGGCAGAGTTTTTTTCCCTTTATTCTCAAATAGAGCTGCAACACTTCAACACACATTAAATGATCCTTGGTATTGTTATCTAACACACAAAACACTAGGGATTAAGAAATGTTCTTTCAGAGCCTCATGAAGATTTTCTGGTTCTCCTATAGATGTTAATAGTGCCCACCTAATTGTACCAACAATACATATTTTAGGTTATTCAATACCTTTTCTGTAGACGTGTACGAGGTTGAGCAGTAGGAGGAGAAGCAGTTTCAGCAGACACAAAAGATCGTGTACCTGCGTTGATTTCGCCGCCACTGTCTCCTGTGTCAGGAGAATTAGGCATCATCGCGTCGTGTGCGGGAGGCGTGGACCACGAGCCAGGCGGCGGTGTGGCATCATGGGCAGGAGATGGGGACCGTGAGCCAGGCGTTGTCGTGACGCGGGGTAACCGGGCGATGGCCAACACTTCACGGGTGGGAGACGGAGTCGGTGAGCGAGGCCTACCACCAGGCGCATCAACCCGTGTGCGTGTGCGGCCAGGCGAGGAATCCCACACACGTGACGGCAGCGCGGAGCTCGAGGGAGATTCTGGACGAGAACGAACACTAGAGTCCGTGTTTCCTTATCCTGTAGTGTCCAGTTGTTGTTCTTCATCATTTGATGTACCATTTTCACTAGTATGAGTAGAATTTTGTGTAGTTTCCTCTTCAGCTGCAACATGCGGGGGATCAACAACAGGAACAATGTGCAAGTAATGGTCATTAGGATGCACACCTCTATCATCAGATGCCCAAGGGGGCGTTTTTGGAGGAAGCAGGAGAATTTCTTCACTAAGATGAAGACCAACGTTGGGATGCAATAAAGCAAAAGGAAAGACGTTTTCATCGAACACAACATTCCTAGAGATATAGAAATGACCAGTGGACACATCAAGAAATTAAACCCCTTTATGAAGAGGACTGTAACTAAGAAAACACATGGTTTGGAACGATAAGACAATTTGTGTTTGTTATAGGGACGAAGATTAGGCCAGCAAGAATAACCAAAAATACGAAGCGGTTCATAATTGGGTTTGATTTGAAGTACGAGTCTCGAAGTTGAGAACCTTCGTAGGTAGGAGATGAAATAACAAATGACGTCGCCTAGATGGGGATGAATAGGCGTTTAAAAATAAATACGGTTTAGGCTCTAATAAATACAGAATAAAACTAACATTTAATTTAGGGATTTCTATTTTCGTGCCCATGGTTTGTTAGTTGTATTTAGTTTTCCCCACCCGCTTAACTTTTACTCACTTTTCCCCTCACTATGTTACGAAACCCTTGCAGGCGCTCGCAGAGGCTCGGACGGAGGGATGCCGTCAGGTCAAAGGCTTGACTGTTACATGCTGGCGGGTGGGACCGTGTTGGGTCGGGTTGTGCGTTGAGCGTTACGTTATGTTACGTGGCCTCAACCGATATATGCTAGCGGTTGGGGCCGCATTGGGGCAGGTCCTGCATACATGGTTAAGGGTGGGGCCATGTTGGGACGAGTCTTACATACGTGGTAAAGGGTGAGGCCGCATGGAGACACATCGGACTGGCCATTCCCGCTTATCCAAAGCATTCGCTTCCCCAGAAGCCTGGAACAGCTCCCACACTGCCCCTTCGTTGCCCTGCCATTGTTCCCTCCTACCTTATATCGTCCCCGGCCCTAGATCCGCCCCTCCCCCTAGCCGTGGAGCCCGCTCCATCTTCGGCTTCGCTCCCGCCCTTGCTAGATCTACCCCTTTCGCGGAACAGTATGCAAAGCCGAATGGTGTACCGACCATCCACGCCGAGCAGGGAGAAGATTGGGTGGAATCGCAGGAATCTAACGCATGGATCCCATCTGGGTAAGCATCATTTCCCTTTGTGGATTGATTGTTGGCAGTATTTGAGTGCGAATCACTGGTGCACAACTAACTGCCTTGCTTTTCGAATAGGATTGATCTAGTTCTAGCATTTCGGTCGGCGGTTAGACTGGATACTAGCGTAATTCGTGGTTGTGAACAATATCTCTCTGGATTTTACTTCCAAGCGGTGGTTGCAACCTCCATAACTCTCAGAGATTTGATAGATAAAATGTGTTGTAAATTCCCCTGGAGTAGTGGTGATTCAGTTGATTTGCAATATTTCAACATTAGCAAGCAAATATTGCTCCCACTAACTAGCGGAGATGATCTGGTAATGGTTTTCTCTTTGAATGCTGCCGAACGTTTTGATCGAATTCGTCTCCATGTGCATCCTAAAGTTGAGCACACAAGAAAGAGTGTTAAATTATCATCTGGTGGTCACGCATCATCAGGTGGTTGGGCATCATGTGTCTCCGTTGTCTCTGGTAATAGTGTGCGCCCCGACGATCCTTGTAGATCCACAGCAGTACTATCTGTTCACACTGCTAGTGTAAGCCAAACCGCTCGTGTGGCCGATGTGGAGAACAAGGCAGAGCCTGACGAGGGAGAGCTTCCACTAGATGATGAGGATGAGTTGATGTTTCCTAAATTTGTAGATAGATTTAGTAAACACACACTAGAGGATCAATACACGGATAAAATTGCCTAGGGTGCCAGATTTGATGACACTGATGACGAAGAGAACAGGGAGAACAATGACAGCCTCGTTTTGGCCGAGTACGATGGTATGGACTAGTCAGTAATTGAGTGGGATAGGGACGATCCTAAGATTTCAGAAGGCACTGATGACCCATAGGTATAGGAGATCGCAACAGTCTTCGAGGGAAGTAAAGCCCAAATTTATTGATTCGACACAAGGGGAGCCAAAGAATATTTATAACCCTTAACAAGCTGAGTTGTCAATTTAGCTTCACCTGGAAACAATCTTGCTCGCAATAGTTTATTAGTAGCAACAGTTTTATAGTAGCAGTAGCAAAATAACAGTAGTAGTAAAATAAAGACAATAGTAACAATTGTAACAAAGAGCAAGATTAAAGTGCGGTAGGCATAGGGATGGATGGACGGGCGTTGCATGGACAAGACAATTCATGTAAAAATCAAGGCAAATGCATTTGCAGATAATAAAGATAGAGCATTCACATACTAAGTAACCATAGGCATGTGTTCCATATATAGTCATACATGCTCGCAATGAGAACTTGTACAACATCTTTTGTCCTGCCAGCCCATTGCAGCGGGGCCTCTAGGGAATATACTGACAATTAAGGTGCTCCTTTTAATAGAGCACCAGAGCAAAGCATTAACACTTCATAAATACACGTGATCCTCACATCACAACCATCCCCTCCAGTTATCCCAATTTCTGTCACTTCGGGGCCTCGGGTTCTGCACAATGATATGTGTATACAACTTCCAGGTAAGATCACAAACAATAATATCATCATGAATTAATAACATGAACAGATCTGAGATCATGGCACTTGGGACCTAGTGACAAGCATTAAGCACAACAAGTTGCAACAATGTCAAAAGCACTAACAATAGATACTAGGCACCATGCCCTAACAATCTTATGCAATTACATGAACGATCTCGTCCAATCCCTACCATCCCCATAGCCTACTGCGGGGAATTACTCACACATGGATGGGGAATCATGGGTGGTTGATGGAGAGGGGTCGGTGATGATGATGTCGATGATATCCTCCAATTCCCCGTCCTGGCAGGGTGCTAGAACGGAGTTTCTGGTTCCGAATCGCGATTTCTGGTGGTGGCGACGCAACAGAACTCTTTTCTGGAAATTGTTGAACCCCCGGTGTTTTTAGGTCAGAGGGTTTATGTAGGCGAAAGGAGAGGTCGAGGCGGAGTCCAAGGCGTCCACAACATGCCCAGGAGCGGCCAGGCCTAGTCCGCACCTGGGGGTGGTGTGGTCCCCTCCAGCCTCTTCTACCCTCTGTCTTCTGGCTCCGTGAGTCTTCGGGGAAATAGTAATTTCGGCATTTTTCTGGGATTTTTCCCGAAAGTTTATTTCCTGCATAAAAACGAGACACCAAACTAATTATGCTGAAAACAGCGTTAGTCCGCATTAGTTGTATCCAAATCACACAAATTGGAGGAGAAACAATAGCAAAAGTGTTCAGGAAAGTAGATACATTTTGGACGTATCAACTCCCCCAAGCTTAGCTTATTGCTTGTCCTCAAGAAATTCAGTTGAAAACTGAGTCGATAAAAGAAACTTTCACGAACACATTTTCTTCATAAGATGTATATATTCTCAACATATGAGCAAATACTTAGGCAATTCGTAATAAGATGTATGGAAATAAGTCTACCCAATATTCATGCAAACTATGAAGAGATTCCAACACAATAATAATAAGCAACATGAAACATAAACATATGCAAGATTGTAATGCTCATCAGAAGGTATGATAAAGTGGAGATATCGCTTGCCTTTCTTTTGGGAGCAAAACATAAATGCCAAGGCACCTCTGAAGCTCAAGTGAAGACTAGAAGTAAAAAATATCAAAGATACAAGTATAAAATTTATGTCAAAATTAACCATGTTGTTGGACAAGCACATTACACTAAGAATGACAGCTATGCTTTCGGGAAGGTGCTCATAGAATAAATGGTGACTCGGCATAAAAGTGAAATAAAAGATTAAAAAGTTTGAAAGGCTTCCAAATGTTGAAAGTATGGTACTCATTAGCTTTGAGCTCTCATTGCCCCTATCATTAGCATCTTTAGACGGTTAAGGTTAAAGTGAGGTCAAATATGAGCCATATGCTTGACAGATCATAAGTTGAAAATCTCATGCCCCTTGCATACGAGTACCGAACCTCATGCTACTCAACTTTGGTCACAAGCAAGTTCTTGTCATTATAAGTATATGTGTATCATAGAGAACCTCCAACGGGGTACCCCTTTCCCCATGGAGCAGGAGCTATCCCATATCAAAATGACAAGGCAACAGACAATGAGCATCTCAATGATCTTTTTATTTGCTATTTGCATAGGTTTTTATTGAGGATGCTTCACAGAATGCTCATTATGGTTACGCTGTAAGTTTCCACCATGATTAGGCATGACTTAGGCTAGCTGCCTAGGCATTTCTCTAACACATATACAAACTCCATGAACTTACAAGCTCCCCTTTTATTTCACACCTCTGGGATCCATAAACAAAGAAAATGATATCAACTAAATAGAATAAGTGCAATGTTGAAAGCGTTCCCCATGAAAACATGTATCTGCTAACTCCCAACTTATAATTTGCAAGCATATAACTACATAGACAGTCACAATGGTTCAGGTTTATTAAGTGCAAGAAATAAAATGTGCCATCAAGTTCGTGAGAGATTTACTAACTAATTTTCACATAACAAGCAAACATTTTTATTTGGAAGAAAACAAAGCATAATAAGTATGCAAGGAATAGCAATAATGCTAATAGGTAGATATGGTGGACACTTTTTGACAACTTTGGTTTTGAGGAGTTGGATGCATGAGTAGAGATCATACTCGGTACAAGTGAAGGCTAGCAATAGAAGGGAGTGAAAATCGAGAAAGAAGTAGTTGTCATAATCATGCTTGCGACAAAACAAAATTAATTGTGGCATAAAAGTGATAGAAGAACTCAGAGGCAAAATAAATCATCGAGGCTTAACTAACTTTTTGTTTAGTCATATGCATGCATGAGCATGTGCCAAGTCAATTCAAATAAAACATTCAGAGGAAAATACCACAATGTCATACCATGTTATGAATAGGACAATGCAAGCAAACATTTATACGGCATGCTACAGACTATTAGCAAGTTGGAACTAATCATAAGAGAGCAAGAACTACTAAGCATCCATTAAATAACATACACCTTACATGAACAGACTAAGCATGCCCACAATGATGAGTATATGTACAAAAATGAAAACAAATAGAGTTCATACCAGCCTCTTACGACACCTCGAATTGTCATGAATCATCATTATTGCCTTTCACTTGTGTGGCTTGAATAATAATATGAAAACCAAAATCCAAAGGAGTCACTGAGGACTGCCGAACCCTGCAACGAACTTTACAAAACCAGAGTAAAACAACAAATATTTTTGGGTTTTTTGAATAACAAACCAAAGCTAAAAAGGGCAAGCAAACTAAAGCTAAAAGCTAAAGAAGCAAACAAATAGAAACAATGAAAATATTTTTGGTCTTTTGTGTTTTGGAAAACATAAACAAGACAGGAACAAAAACAAAAAAGAAAGAAAGCGAAACATGGATATACAAAGTACTGACAGAATATGATATGTAGATGAGTGTGATGTTGGTATACCTCCCCCAAGCTTAGGCTTTTTGCCTAACTGGATATCAACCCCAAGCTGGCTAAAAAGTGGCGCCTCCATACTGTGACGAAGAAGTACCTTCGTCCTGATACGAACTCGAGGATGCCCCAGCGTAGTGCACAGAGTAGTCATAAGAGGGCACGTCCCCCTCCTGTTGCTGCCTGTAGAAACCAAGCAAGCGGAGCTGCTCGTCCAACTCCTCCTTGGAACGCGACCACGGACTCCTGGAAATACTTAACAAAGTAGGTTGTGGCAAGGGAATTTCCCTCTCATCTTCGTCAGTAAACAACATCCTGTAAACTAAACTCTCTATATGAGAGTTATCAGTAACAAAGTGATGCGCTTTCATAGCCGCAAGATCAAGTCTCTATTGGTGCAACATTGTATCATTAGGATCAACAGAAAGGTCCAAAGCAACAACCATGCACGCATCAATAATACCCCCATAAATGGGTCCTCTAGCAGCTAGGCGGCGAGCAATGAGAGCACCGATATTATACATGGTTTCATTATTAAACACAGCAGCAAGAAAAGCTAAATGATAATTAGAAATATTACTAGTCTTCTCCCTACCAAGGATGCTAGTAGAGAGATAGTAAGAAAAGTATCTAAGAGCTGGGAGCTGAATGTTTCTTATCTTGCCGCGCTGGGCTCTGCGGTCATCATTATTTGTTACACTTCGGTAGAGCTCCAGCAAATCAGTGGGTCGGATTTGGATCTTCTTCGCCGTCCCAGCCATGCCAATACCTATAATGCTGCAAAATCTTTCCAATCTCATGGTAATAGGCATATCATAGATTTTAAATGAAATAGCTGGGCTATAAGAAGTGTTAGTAAAAGTGAAACTCTCTACAAAAGTTTTGGTGAGCAAAGCATATTGCTCACTCTCATCCTGCATATAAGTGGTTATACCAACCCTTCGAACAAGGAGCAAGAATTCATCGAAGATCCCCGCAGCTCTCAATAAATCATAAGAAGGGAAGGTAGATGGATGTGCATCTCCATTAGCTCCCTCATTACCAAGGTAAGGTAGAGGAGCCCTTCCACGAGCCTCGCTCAGGCCCAGAGGCAGTGTCGTCATCCTCTATCAGGGCACCACTGACGAAGCTAGACATGGGGTCGCCGGAGAAATCTACGGAGGAAGAACTAGCGGCAGAGGAGAGTCTAGAACTACGAGGCCCCGTCTTGGTTCTACCAGAAAACGGCGGCGGAGCGGAGAAAGAACTGCCGCGCGATAACAGAAGAGAAAACAGAGATCTCTAGAGAAACGACTAGGCAATAGGACCGGACGAACTCACCGGCGACGGTGCCAGAGCCAGCGAGCGAGGATGAAGGTGACGGAGCAGTACGGCGGGATCCCTACCGTCAAGGACTCAGACGCGCGCACGGCGGCGGAAGTACGAGCGGGCGCAGAGGCGAGAGGAAGAAGAAGGGCGCGGGTGAGCAAAAGGGGGAAAGTGAATCCCCCAGCGCCGCACCCCTCTTTATAACCGCGCTACCCGCAAGGTAATGGGATCGTGGGTGTGGTGGTTGACCGTGTAGATCGTGTACGTAGCACCAACGCACGACGATGAGTGGAACCGCACTAGTGACCACACGGTAGGACTGAAAACCACGATCCCGATGGAAACGACACACGAGGCGTCGCAGCGCCGACGCGACAGGCGCAACAGTAACTGTAGCCTGACAATGAATACTGTAGAGGAACAAAAAACTAGAGAAACAATGATGAGTAAGACACGTAGGACAAGGCGTATGCGGGAAGATACGATGATACCTTGAGCGAGATAACTCGGAAACGAGGCAATAGAAATCTCATGAAACTGATACGGCTCGGCCGAAGTTATTGGCGGGGCCATACCAGCTTCGGGGACTAATGTTGGGGAGATGACCTCGGGTAGGGTAAAGACGGGGAAAGACGGAAGGAAGTTTCCCGTCTTGTTTCCGAGTTACTGTCTGAGTCGGCCGAATCCTGTAGAGGTCGGCCAAGATTGGGAAGGGCAGGACCCTTATGATAATGGCAAGGAATTATCCGGCCGAGATACTACGTAAGTCGGACGGGTTAGCCCGAGTAATCTTAATACAGGTAAAGAACAAGCCGAGTTACACGAGGCAGGGCCGAATGATACGAAGCTTGCAGGAGAAGGAGAAACCTAAAGTCAAACTCTAGCTGCGGGCTAGGAAGAATCTGAGCGGAGCCAAGCACAAGGGACAAAGGCGCAGAGCGTCAGAGGGGTAGAAGGAGGTCACGGAGGTGACAGTCCTGAAGCCCGAGGCACGCGGGAGGGGCCCTCTGGAGCCATGCCATCGTTAGAAGGGCGACAGGGAAAGGAGGCCGCCGAACTACTATTTTGGGACAAGCATATTCCTCGAATATGCTTGCCCCGTCAGCCCTAAAGGAACCCAAGGCTCTCCTTTATAAGGGGAGGCTTGGACCCTGAGGTAGAGATCGGCTCATTTTTAGTACCGTTAGGCTGGTAAAGTTCTTCTTTTCTCCTTGTATACAGCTCAAGGAGCACTTGTAGCCCCAAGAAGGAGAAATAGAGATCTTTGCCTTAGTCTTTTGTGTGTAGAATTAACTGCATCTTCCCTCCCCAGATCCCTCTAGCATCCATTGGCCCCTTAATTTAGCCTACCCATGGCATCTGCCGTGCCACCACCACGACAGTTGGCGCCCACCGTGGAGCCAGCAGTGGTGCTAGCTGGAGTCATGATCCGGACGGGAAACTTCATCAACACTGGCGAGCGCATTGTCTCTGGCTTGGTCCGGAGATTTGATCTCTGTGACTGTGTCAGCGACAATGCAGGTAGCTTCAAGGAAAAAACTCCCCCGCGCAACGGCGTCTTCATCAGCTTGGGCATGCACCGGGTCTACGTCGGCGTCGACATCTCCGGCATTTATCCTCACCAGGTTGTTGTTGCAGGAGAACCTCCCCTTAGCGCCGCGAGCCGTCCGCGTGGAGCGCGCCTGGTCAGTAGCGTCGAGGTGATGGTCGCAGCCGGAATGCAGGCGGGAGTAGCGGGTGCCGGATCAAACAGAGACCCTGCCGTGGGCGTGCAGGTCGCGCCCAGGCAAACGGCACCACCACCCACTGAGGTAATTCCTTCAGTGGTCAACCAGGCCGAGGTGCAGGAGACAACCCCAAAGGCACCAAGAATAAGAGGGCCACCTCTGGAAAGACCAGAAAACATTCTTCAGGCAACCATAGATAATCTGACTACACCTGTAGCGCCGATACTTGATCCGGCAAATGCTCAGGCAGAGTTGGAAGAAACCAGGCAAAAAGTGCTGGTAGAAGCAAAAAAGGTGTCGGCCTTGCGGGAGTCCTTGAACAGGACCCTGCGAGAGTATGCCAAAGCAAACAAGCTTGACGTCGCCCCCGAACGGGTTGACGAGTTGAGATTAAGAGGAAAAAACCTCATAGATGATATCAACAAGGAGCATGATGCTCATAAGGCAGAATCAGTTGATTTAGGCTTGCCGAGGTACAGTACCCCGGCAAAGAACCTGAGAGCGGCAAATGCCGCAACATTAGAGTTAGAGGGATTGACCGGCGAAGCCCGGCAGAAACAGCAAGAAAGAGTGAATGAGCTGGTACGTATCGCGAACCAGCAGAATGAAGAAATGCTCAGGGCAGATTCGGCGAGGCCAGGGGCTTCTTGGATGGTTCACTCGACTGGAGCAGCCCCTGCCTTATCTGTGGCGACAACATCTTCACCCGGAAACAATGCACGAAAGGACAGAGCAGTAACTTCAGGAAAGAGAAACAAGCAAATTGTTCCATATGATCCAGCAATAGCCGGGAAATCAAACGAGAACAGAGGCAATGGAAACCGAGGTAACAGTGGCGAGAGAAACCCCGGCCGTGCTGAGAAAGGCAGCGGAAGCCGAGGCAATGGAGATCTCGGCATAGCAGAACTCGGAAGAGGAAATCACGAGAACAATATCTTGATCAAAGGAAGGAGAGAACCGCCGCACAACCCGCAGCCGAGACATGAACCTCGGCAGGAAAGGGAAGCGAGACCAGCTCGCCACAATCAGGTAAATGAAAGGTACAATGATGGTTATTCCGAGATGGAATATGCGATACATGGAGGAAACAATCACTATGGAATACAGGACAGAGTTCTGTACATAGATTTGCCGTTAAATGATGCCAGAGTAAAACTAGACCGGCTATACCGATCTGAGTTGCTGGAAGAACAGGGTCCGCCGGGTCTGGCATGCTTCGGACCACGGATCATGGGCGAACCGCCTGTGCCAAACTTTCAGCTGGCAAGAGGCACAAAAACATATAATGGGAGCACCAAACCACAAGACTGGTTGATTGATTATGCCACTGCTATGAAAATAGCAGGTGGGAACTTACGATGGGCAGTGTGATATGTCCCACAAATGTTGGAAGGACCAACTAGAGTATGGCTGAATAATCTGCCATCAGGCAGCATCAACTGTTGGTTGGACTTTGAAGAAATGTTCGTTAGCAACTTTACCAGTACTTACAAGAGGCCAAACAGGCCGCAGCAATTAGCCATGTGCAAGCAAAGACCGAATGAGACGGACAGAGAGTTTTTAACTCGATGGTGTAACCTGAGAAACTCGTGTGAAGGAGTTATAGAATCACAAGCGATAGCTTGGTTCGCTCAAGTATGCCGCTATGGCAGTGTGTTATGGCAGCGACTGCAAAGAGACATGCCAACTACATTGGCAGAAACCATCAGAATAGCGGATTCCTATGCATTGGGAGATCCGACGCAACCAGAATTAATGTCAGCAGATCATCGGGAGCATCGTGATCAATATGCAAGAGATATGGCCGGGTCATCCAGGCGCAATGACTTCAGAGGAAGAAGAAGAGAAGAGAGACCGGATTATAGATATGGTTCAGCCCAGGTGGCAGTAGTAGCACAAGACCAGCCGAGTCACGGAACCACTCAACGGCAAAAGAATGGTCCTCAGCAGTGGACACCAAGGAATGAAGGAAAAAGACAGTGGACACCAGAACAAAAGAAGCAATGGCAGGAGAAGCCGAAGTACACGTTAGAGTCTATGTTAGATCAGCCGTGTAAATTTCACACGTCAAACCCAGCCAGGCCAGCCAACCATATGACCCGCCAATGTGCATGGATGAAAAATGCAATGGGAAACCCCGCAGGCGTACAGGCAGCGCCTCTTCAGGCACATCCGCAGCATCAGCCACAGTTGACTGGGGCAAATGCACAACAACTGATGTTACCACCTCCTCCCCCGAGGTATGACAACTCGAACCGGAGGGATGCGGTGCATCAAGTGATGAATCAAGGTCCGGATGGAAGGACAAATCCAGGAAATAATGGACGCAATGACTACAGAGAACATCATCAGTCGTATTGCGTGTTCACAACAGAACAGCAAGACAAGCAGAGTGTGCAGCGCCGGCATATGGAAGTAAATGCAGTAATGCCGACAGTACCAAGATATGTGCCTTGGTCAGATCAGGAGGTAACCTGGAGCATAAGGGATCACCCCAAGATAATGCCTAGTCCAGGGTCGTATGCACTCGTGTTAGATCCGATATTTGACGGACCAAGCATTAATGTGAAATTTTCAAAGGTACTCATTGACAATGGAAGCAGTATCAATATCATGTACAAAGACACAATGCATAAGCTCGGAATATCGCAGAACATGCTGCAATCCACGAGGACCACTTTCCATGGGATAGTACCAGGAATTTCATGCGAACCCATTGGAAAGGTTCGAGTGGATGTATTATTTGGCATGAGAGATAACTGCAGAGCAGAAAACTTAGAGTTTGAGGTGGTGGATCTAGAAAGTTGTTATCATGCTCTACTCGGACGGCCAGCGTTGGCCAAATTCATGAGCAGCTGCCATGTAAATTATCTAAAAATGAAGTTACCCGGACCGCAAGGGGTGATAACAGTAGCAGGGGATTACAGGAAGTCAATGGAATGTCCTTCAGCCGGGTCAAATTTGGCCGAATCATTGGTAATAGCAAGAGAAAAAAGAAGGATTCAGGAGGTAGCAGCCCTCGCTCAGTCGGCACAGCTGAATATGCCGGCATTAGCCAATCCACATGGAAGTGTCTCCTTTTAGCCGACTAAAGAAACAAAAAAGTTCCAGATAGATGAGCAATTCCCAGAGCGCACCGTCACTATTGGTGCCGGCCTAGATGCTAAATAGGAAAGCGAGCTCACCAACTTCCTCCGTGAGAATGGGGATATCTTTGCATGGTCAACTCAGGATCTGCAAGGTGTGCCGAGGGAGTTGGCTGAGCACTCTCTGAATGTAAGTCCAGGAGCAAGGCCGGTGAAGCAACCTCTCCGCCGCTTCGCCGAAGACAGGAGGAAAATAATAGGGGATGAAATATCTCGGCTCCTTGCGGCCGGGTTCATCATGGAGGTCATGTATCCGGATTGGCTATCAAACCCGGTGCTAGTAGAAAAGAAGAAGGATGATCCAAATATAGCCATTGTATGGACAATGTGTATCGATTACACGAACCTGAACAAGGCGTGTCCAAAAGATCCTTTTCCTTTACCTAGAATAGACTAGGTCATTGATTTGACCGCTGGTTGTGAACTATTATCATTTGTAGACGCGTATTCTGGTTTTCACCAGATACCGTTAAATCCGGCTGATCAAATAAAGACTGCGTTTATTACCCCGTACGGGGCTTATTTCTATCGCACCATGCCATTCGGCCTGCGCAACGCAGGAGCAACGTATCAGAGATGCATGCAAAAGTGTTTGCACGACTAGATAGGGAAAAATGTTCAAGTATATGTGGATGATGTGGTCATCAAGACCAAAGAAAGCAAAACGCTACTAGATGATATCCGACAGACTTTCGCGAACCTGAGAAGGTTCCGAATGAAGCTTAACCCGAAAAAATGCACATTTGGTGTGCCAGCAGAAAAATTGCTCGGTTTTCTCGTATCTAGCCGAGGTATAGAGGCCAACCCAACTAAAATAAAAGCAGTGGAAAGGATGGAATTGCCAAGATGTCTAAATGATGTGCAAAATTTCACAGGTTGTTTAGCCTCGCTCAGCCGATTTGTATGTCGGCTGGGAGAGAAAGCACTACCACTTTACCAGCTGATGAAAAAATCGGATAAGTTCATTTGGACTCCACAAGCAGACTGTGCATTTCATGAATTGAAAAAGGTGTTGGTCACAACGCCTGTCTTAGCTTCTCCATTATCGAAAGAGCCTATGTTGCTCTACATAGCGGCCACCAACAGAGTAGTGAGCGCTGTGATCGTCGTAGAACGAATTGAAAATGATAAATCAGTACAAAGGCCGGTGTATTACCTGAGCGAAGTACTACCAGCCTCCAAACAGAATTACCCACATTATCAGAAGATGGCTTATAGAGTGTACATGTCGGCAAAGAAGCTTAAGCATTACTTCGAAGAGCACCCCATCAAAGTGATTTGTGAAGCACCCATAGCCGACATATTGAGCAACAAAGATGCAAGTGGCAGAATAGCAAAATGGGCAATTGAATTGTCACCTTATGCTCCGCAATTCGATAGGAGAGATGCAATCAAATCTCAGGCTGTGGCCGACTTCTTCGTAGATTGGGCCGAAGTGCAATATGAGCCACCATTACCAGATCCGAATTATTGGACGATGCACTTTGACGGTTCCAAACTAAGAAATGGTTTGGGGGCAGGAATAGTGTTAACCTCGCCAAAAAGAGATCAGCTGAGATATATGCTGCAGATACATTTTGCCGCGTCCAACAACGTAGCCGAATACGAAGCACTTGTCCATGGATTGAAGGTGGCAAAAGAAATTGGAATACGCCGAATCTTGTGCTACGGAGATTCAGATCTTGTAGTACAGCAAGTCTCAGGAAATTGGGATGCGTTGGATGATAATATGGCTTTGTATAGATTTCATGTGCAAAAACTCAGTGGATACTTCGAAGGATGTGAATTTCATCATGTACCTCGGGCAGAAAACGACGCCGCAGACACATTGTCAAAACTCGGATCAACCAGACAGTCAATTCTCCCAGGTATCGCCCTAGAGCACCTAAGGAAGCCATCAATAACACCGTCACCAGAGTCCGAATCCATCTTTATTCCGACAGAATCAAGAGAAGATACTGTGCCGATGGAAATTGATAAGCCATATAACCCGGAGTTCCCAAGAATAAAGACAGCTGATGCGAGCATGAGTATGGAGAAATCCGAGGCAGTTATGTCGGCAGAAAATATGGAAATAGATAGTGAGACTACACTAGAGAAAATCACACCTATATGGGCGCAACCCATATTCTCTTTCCTTAGAGATGCGATTCTGCCGAATAACGAAATATTAGCAAGACAGACAGTGACAAGAGCTAAAGCTTATACAATCATAAACAATGAGCTGTATAAAAGGAGTGTCACAAGTGTATTACAAAGATGCGTGAGCTCGGCAGAAGGCCAGGAGATCCTCCTAGATATACATCAAGGATAATGTGGACATCATGCTTCATCCCGAGCCTTAGTGGCCAAAGCGTTCAGGCATGGGTTTTATTGGCCAACAGCGCTGAAAGAAGCCAAAGAACTGGTCGAAAAATGTAATGGTTGTCAAAGATATGCCAGCAAAATACATACGCCTTCGTCCGAGTTAAAGACAATACCAATTACTTGGCCATTTTCTGTGTGGTGCTTAGATATGGTAGGACCATTTAAGCTGGCCCGAGGCGGAATGACCCACATATTAGTAATGGTGGACAAATTCACAAAATGGATTGAAGTGAAACCAATAAAGAAATGCGACGGGCATACGACAGTGAAATTCCTCAAGGATATTATCTTAAGATATGGATACCCACACAGTGTTATTACAGACAACAGCACAAACTTCGCAGAAGGAGCTTTCGCTAGATTCTGTCAAGAAAAGCACATAAGATTAGATATCGCCTCTGTGGCTCACCCAGCATCCAATGGGCAAGTGGAAAGGTCCAATGGACTGGTATTGTCCGGAATAAAACCACGACTCGTCGAACCGCTGCAAAGGTTGGCAGGATGTTGGATTGAGGAACTACCAGCAGTACTATGGAGCCTCAGGACTACCCCAAACAGATCAACAGGTTATACACCATTTTTTCTAGTGTATGGGGCAGAAGCTGTGCTTCCAGCCGACATAGTGCATGACTCGCCAAGGGTTACCCAGTATACAACCGCTGAAATAAATGAGGTAGCTCAGCAAGATGATGTCGATCTGCTAGAAGAAGCCAGAGAGCTGGCGTTATCAAGATCACCTATCTATCAGCAGGACTTGCGACGATATCACAACAAGAAGGTGAATCCAAGAGTGTTCAAAGAAGGAGATTTAGTTCTCCGGTTGGTACAACGCACGGCCGGCATGCACAAGCTGTCGCCTCCATGGGAAGGACCATTCATCGTAAGTAAAGCATTGCACAATGATGCATACTACCTAATCGATGCTCAATCACCAGGAAAGAACAGGGCAGACAAAGCCGGCGAAGAATCGAAAAGACCATGGAACGTAGCTTTACTTCGTCCATTTTACTCGTAGCAGTGATCCATGACACATTGTAAAGTGATGCTTCAGGTTGGAGCACCAACTATGTATTAAACCTCGGCGTCCAGAGCAGTGACTCGGGGACTGCCATATGTTGTTTTAAATTTCATGTTATGTATTAAACCTCAGCACCTCGAGCATTGGATCGGGGACTGCCCTATATTGTTTTTTAGATTGGTTTATGTATTAAACCCCGGCACCCTGAGCGCTGACTCGGGGACTGCCCCATATTGTTTCTAAGCTTGATTCATGAATGAGACCTCGACGCCAGAGCAGGGGCTCGAGGACTGACGTATATCATTTTCGATTTTGTGTTAAGTATTAAGCCTCGGCACCTTGAGAAATGACTTGGGGACTGGCCGATATTGTCTTTGAATTCGGTTTATATATTTAACCTCGGCACCCTGGGCAACGACTCGGGGACTGTCCAATATTGTTTCCAAGTAGGGGTTATCCTTGGTTACAAGAATGGGTATCAAACTTCGACACCCAGAGTAATAAAATTTTGCTCTCGTATGATCTTCGAGGTCTACGCCTAGATTAACGATCCAAACTACAGTGATCAAGTTGCAAGGCTTATTAAAATCAGCGAATAGTGAACGACAAACCGCTGTAAAGCAAAGGCAAATACACATTGCAGACTCAAGCAATTGAGAACTGCCAAAACAAGGATTCAGGCGAACAAAGTAATGACGATTACAACCGCATGTGTCTCAGCGGCACACGGCAAAAGAAGTTCACACTACACAAAGAACGGACAAATGTCTGACATACATCATACAACCGGCATACCAGGGGCAAGAAGTAACTTAGAGTTTTTTAGCTGGTGAGGCAGTGGTTTGGTCAGGAGCTGGGCACTCCAAAGTAGGGGAACTTCGGCCGAGGTAGCCTCGCCCTCCACAGACCCAGGAGCGACTTTGGAGGAAGCCAGAGGCTGTTGAGGAGCGTCAGTTTGCGCAGTGGAATGCCCAGTACCTTTGGAGGAGGATCGCGCGTCGCCGCTGCCATCCGAGCTTGAACTGGAATCGGTAGAAGCAGCCGAGTCACCCTCATCTTCTCCTTGTTCAGCGGAGTTATTGTCCGAGGCATCCTCAACTTGTACCTCGTCTTCCGGGTTAGGAAGGAAGCTCGGACCTTCATTCCAGTTATGCACGTCGGCATACTCAACAAGTTGATAGGCACGAGCTTGCCGGAGAGCGACAAAGTCTGGTTCCTCAACCCAACGAGAACCAGTGCGCAAATTTCTCAAGACATCAAGAGAAATATCTTCATACCATGACATGATGACAGTGATAGCCATATCAGCACCAGCTCGTCCGACCGACTCCCTCCAAAGACTTAGATGTTTCTCAGAGGCCATTAATCTTTCCACCAGCAATTTGACCTCATCAATGTTTGGAGTCCCAGAAGTATTCGGCCAGAGAACATGGTAGGCTCGGATAGCTGCCTGCACCAAATCTCTGCCCATAATCTTCATCGGACCAACTGCAGCGCCAACATCAACCAGGAAATCTTCCATCGAGTACTCCGAGTCTGCGTCAACAGGAACACCTCGGCGCACACGAGCACTAATGACCGCTTTAGAGATCACGGGCTTAGCTTCTGAAAAATGGTCTGCACAAAACACGACTGCATTAGTCAGCAATAAGAAAAGGAAAAAAGATAACCCGGCCGCGGTCAGAAGCTTACGATGAATATAACTCAACATTATCTGAAGGTCTTTAGCCCAGTCAATCTTGCTCTTCTCAAAGCGAGTGATCTCCTCGCTCATCCCACGTGTCTTCAGTTTGGCAGCCTCGAGGAGCTCTTTATTTTTCTGCAATTGTAGAGCTAGCCGATTTTTCTCCTCGGAGAACTCCTTATTGACCTTTTCTAATTCAGACTTCTGAGAGAGCTTAAGGTCCTCCACCTCGGCACGCAAGCGAGTTATCTCGTCATCTTTATCCTTCAGCTAGGCCGAATGAGTAGCGCTTTGTTCTAAAAAATGCAGCATCACATCAGGCATGGACGTGCAATCTTGGTGAGATGCTGCAAAGGTTTGTAACTCGGCTTTGCCAAAGCCAAAAGAGTTAAAAAGAAACTTAGCGCACATTTCAAAGGGGAATATATAAAGTAAAAGAGTAACTAACCTTCCAAGGCCTTGAATTTCTTCTCAAGACGGATGTTAAGATTATTGATGTTCCCTGTTTACCAACAAAGTGAGCCAACATCTCGTATACAAAACAATAAAAACATCGGAGGTAACGAAAAGGTTTGTCAACTTACCAGCTTTTTTCACCACAGGAATAACTTTCTCATACTTTTCTTGCAATTTTCTATGCGCAAAGAGCAGCCTTTGAAATTCGGCGGTCTGCCGGTCATGCGCAACCTAAGCAATAGAGCAAATAGTAAACGGATATTCAAAGCTAAAACAGATCCGAGTCAAGCAAGACTTAACCCGCATCTAGATGGCTAGATATTCAAAGCTAAAACAGATCTGAGTCAAGCAAAACTTAACCCAGATCTAGGTGGCGGGATATTCAAAGCTAAAACAGATCCGAGTCAAGCAAAACTTAACCCGGATCTAGGTGGATGGATTTTCAAAGCTAAAACAGATCCGAGTCAAGCTAGACTTAACCCAGATCTAGGTGGCTAGATATTCGAAGCTAAAACAGATCCGAGTCAAGCAAAACTTAACCCGGATCTAGGTGGCGGGATATTCAAAGCTAAAACAGATCCGAGTCAAGCAAAACTTAACCCGGATCTAGGTGGCTGGATATTCAAAGCTAAAACAGATCCGAGTCAAGCAAAACTTAACCCGGATCTAGGTGGCTGGATATTCGAAGACAAAACAGATCCGAGTCAAAGCAGAACTTAACTCGGACCTAGGTGGCTGGATATTCGAAGTTCAGATAAACCGAAGTCAAGCAAAATTTAAGGCAGATCTAGTTGGATGAAGGTTCAAACTCTAAGATAAAACCGAACTAAGTAAAGCACCATAAAACTTCCAAACGAATAACAAGTTATTCGCTTGCAAGCTTCGGGGACTAGAGTATATATAACGGTATCCGGGGAACTAATCAAAACTCCATAAAAACAATTACCTCATTCATCTTGTCACTTTCAAGAACGATCTTGGCAGCCTGATGCAGGCGGCTGCTGATGTCGGAGAGTTGAAATGACTGGCTGCCTGGATTACCCTCGAACTGATCGGCAGCATTCCAGTTATTGGCATACTCAACCAGCGAGCCAAGACTGTTCCCACTCTCCGTGCGAGTTAGGACTTTACCTCGGACATGCTGTGTAGCCACCGCTGCCGCTGGGCTTTTGTGAAGAGTGAGCTGGGTGCTGATGGCCGGGGTAACGGAGGCTTTGGGAGAAGCAACCCCTTTGCGCAGCGCATCGGCAATACTAGGCTGAGAAGAGCCAGCAAGACCTTTCTGAGAGGAGGAAGCCTTGATGACGATAACCTTTCTTGTTTTAGAAGAGGCATCAGTAGGAGCTGACACCTCGGCACTAGGAGCAGCGTCTTTAGGAGCCGGAGGAATCACGACTGCAGAAGGCGCCGAGATATTGACCTCCTCGGCCGGAGTTGGAGTCACTGCAGAGACCGTGGGGGTCGAAAGAGGCTCAGTGGAGACATTAGGGTCCACAGAGGAGGCAGCAGGTTCGGTAGAAATGTCGGTTGGCCGAGTGGAATCGACATCAACGGGAGGAATCTCAGGCGAATCATGGCGAGGTGGTGTCTGATTCGGAGCTGGAGGAGATGCAGCGCGAGCAGGACTCGAAATCCTGATATCTTCAGTAGGCGGAGGCGACGGCTGCCGAGTCGTACGATTCGTCATGCTGGGACCACTGGGCTTAACAGAAAGTGGAGCACTGCGAAAACAAAAAAGGTCAATTCAAAAAGCAGAAAGAGAAAAACAAGAAATACGAGCAAAAGAAACTCACCCAGTGACCCCGGGCATGGTCTTGCGCCTGGGAGGATTCGGAGCTGACTTCTTCATTCGCTTCTTGGGAGCCGTCTCTGAGGCACCAGCGGGAGCACCACGTTTCCCCGAGGTAACAGGAGGCCGGGAGGCAAGAGGCTCGGCGTCGTGAACCTGACCGGCCGGATTAGCTGAGAAAGTAGAAGCCGGAAATGCATAAGAAATTGGCATTGTGGCAACTACCTCTAGAACTTGGACCTCGTCTGAATCACCTTCCTCCTCGTGGGCCGGGGTCTTGCCACGAGCGCGAGCCGGAGCAAGATCAGCCTTGGGGACGAACTCTTCTGAGTCCGGCTCCCCACTATCCGGAGTATTCCGATCCGCAGGCCACGGGAGTGACAAAACCTCGGCGTCCTCATTCTTCTGCTCATCAAACCTCTGCAGGACAAGAAGGAGAAAAATTAGCAAAGAGAGTTACGAACGCAATTAAGAAGCAAAACACTAAAGAGCAAACTTACCTCAGGTGGAGGATGCTCGCTGGTGAACGGCTTCAGTCCCCACGCCCAATCCTCCGGCATCTCCATTCTAAAAATAGCCCGGACACGCTTGAAAATGAGATAGTTGTCCAGCTCCACCGTCGAGACTCGGTTGGGGTCAAGGAGACCGCTCATATAGTAGAGTTTGTGTGTGCGTTTCTGGAACGGGCAGATTCGGCTGCTGACGAAGGTAGTCATCAGATCCTCGCCGCGCAGCCCGGCGCGGATCAGCTCCTTCAGCCAAATCTCAAAAGCCTCGGCCAAGGCATGACTCTTCCTCGGATTATACGTCCAATTATTCTTGGAAGGAGGGCCAATGGAGAAGGCAGGAAGCCGAATCTTATCCTCATTCCCCGTGTTCTTGACATAAAAGAAGGACTTGTGCCACTTCTTGCACAATTCTAGCCCCACGACACAAGGGAATTCGGATTTCCTCCGAGGTGTGATGGATGCAGCTCCACATTGGGTGAGCAACTTCTCGGAGGGGTGCAGAGATTTGTCTGGGACGACATTGGAACGAATCTGGAAAAACTTTGACCAGACATGCACAGACGGCCATAGGCCGAAGTATCCCTCCGAGGCAGAGATGTAGGCAGAGAGAGAGGCAATGGCGTAGGCAGGAAGATGATGCGGCTGAAGGCTGAAGTAATCAAGAAACTCCCTAGCAAAGTCGCTGAGAGGGAGACCAAAGCGGCGTGCGAAATGCGACATGAAGACTACATACTCGCCTTCCCTGAGGTCTGGAGAGGACTCGCTGCCGGGTAAGCGACAAGCTACCTCGGCGGGAATCCTGCGAGTCCGGATTAGCCACTTGATCTCGCGGCGAGTAACGGAGGAGCCCTGCCACGAGCCTCGCTCAGGCCCAGAGGCAGTGTCGTCATCCTCTATCAGGGCACCACTGACGGAGCTAGACATGGGGTCGCCGGAGAAATCTACGGAGGAAGAACTAGCGGCGGAGGAGAGTCTAGAACTACGAGGCCCCGTCTTGGTTCTACCAGAAAATGGCGGCGGAGCGGAGAAAGAACTGCCGCGCGATAACAGAAGAGAAAACAGAGATCTCTAGAGAAACGGCTAGGCAATAGGACCGGACGAACTCACCGGAGACGGTGCCAGAGCGAGCGAGCGAGGATGAAGGCGACGGAGCAGTACGGCGGGATCCCTGCCGTCAAGGACTCAGACGCGCGCACGACGGCGGAAGTACGAGCGGGCGCAGAGGCGAGAGGAAGAAGAAGGGCGCGGGTGAGCGAAAGGGGGAAAGTGAATCCCCCAGCGCCGCACCCCTCTTTATAACCGCGCTACCCGCAAGGTAATGGGATCGTGGGTGTGGTGGTTGACCGTGTAGATCGTCTACGTAGCACCAACGCATGACGATGAGTGGAACCGCACCAGTGACCACACGGTGGGACAGAAAACCACGATCCCGATGGAAACGGCACACGAGGCGTCGCAGCGCCGACGCGACAGGCGCAACAGTAACTGTAGCCTGACAATGAATACTGTAGAGGAACAAAAAACTAGAGAAACAATGATGAGTAATACGCGTAGGACAAGGCGTACGCGGGAAGATACGATGATACCTCGAGCGAGATAACTCGGAAACGAGGCAATAGAAATCTCATGAAACTGATACGGCCCGGCCGAAGTTATTGGCGGGGCCATACCAGCTTTGGGGACTAATGTTGGGGAGATGACCTCGGGTAGGGTAAAGACGGGGAAAGACGAAAGGAAGTTGCCCGTCTTGTTTCCGAGTTACTGTCTGAGTCGGCCGAATCCTGTAGAGGTCGGCCAAGACAGGGAAGGGCAGGACCCTTATGATAATGGCAAGGCATTATCCGGCCGAGATACTACGTAAGTCGGCCGGGTTAGCCCGAGTAATCTTAATACAGGTAAAGGACGAGCCGAGTTACGCGAGGCAGGGCCGAATGATATGAAGCTTGCAGGAGAAGGAGAAACCTAAAGTCAAACTCTAGCTACGAGCTAGGAAGAATCTGAGCGGAGCCAAGCACAAGGGACAAAGGCGCAGAGCGTCAGAGGGGCAGAAGGAGGTCACGGAGGTGACAGTCCTGAAGCCCGAGGCACGCGGGAGGGGCCCTCTGGAGCCTTGACGTCGTTAGAAGGGCGACAGGGAAAGGAGGCCGCCGAACTACTATTTTAGGACAAGCATATTCCTCGAATATGCTTGCCCCGTCAGCCCTAAAGGAACCCAAGGCTCTCCTTTATAAGGGGAGTCTTGGACCCTGAGGTAGAGATCGGCTCATTTTTAGTACCGTTAGGCTGGTAAAGTTCTTCTTTTCTCCTTGTATACAGCTCAAGGAGCACTTGTAGCCCCAAGAAGGAGAAATAGAGATCTTTGCCTTAGTCTTTTGTGTGTAGAATTAACTGCATCTTCCCTCCCCAGATCCCTCTAGCATCCATTGGCCCCTTACTTTAGCCTACCCATGGCATCTGCCGTGCCACCACCACGACACCAAAGCTACTAAATGAAGGGGAACTACTATAGGGACTTGCAAGAGGGCTAAACATGCATCAAAATGATTCCTCTAAGCATAGAACAAGCATGGAAGCTCACATAACCTGTCACCTAAAGTAGCAAAATACTCAAGATATAATCCACCAAATCAAAAATCTACTTGGACAAACGGAGGATTCGCATACCGGAGAACAAATGCTCCAAATCTCAGCAGCAAAGGTGGCATGAGCAAGGAGATCGAAAATCGCGAGCAAGAACAGCAAGAATACGGGTTTGAGCAATGAAATGGTGTTTTGTCGGGAGAGAGAGTGGAGTGGCAGGTGGAAGAATAAGTGGAGGGCCAGGTGTAGTTGGCTCAGATACAGTCCAATCATCATAATTATTGCTTATTTTATCCATTAATTCCTCAGCTTCCTCTAGAGTTCTTTTCCCTAAAACACAACTAGCACAACTATCTAGGTATGTCTTAGATTCATAAGTTAGTCCATTATAATATATATCAAGAAGTTCATTTTTAGGTCCTGGATATCTAGCATGTGCTTTAATTAAAGCACAAAACCTTGTCCATGATTCAGGCAATTTCTCTTCTTTTCCCTGTTTAAAATTAAAGAGTTCCTGCAGAATAGCATGTTGAGCACTAGGAGGGAAATATTTCTGAAAGAAAGTGTTAACCACGCCAACAGGACTATCAATAGATCCAGGAGGTAAATTATTAAACCAATCTTTAGCTTAACCTTTAAGTGAAAAAGCGAAAAATTTAGCAACAAATTAGGTGCATTTCTTAATAACATCAGAAAATAAGCCACTCAAAATAGATAGCTCTTGCATATGTGCCACATCACTTTCATTTTTAGTCCCACAAAAAGTTTCTTTCTCCACAATGGTTATATAAGATAAATCAAGAGAGAAATCATAATCCTTATCTTTAATGTGTATGGGAGATGTGGCAAACTTAGCATCAGGAGATAATTTATGTCTAACAGTATGTCTCTCAATAAGACTCTTAATTGCACTTGCACCATGAGTGTTTTGACATTCCTCAATAAATTCATCAGTCATTTCAATATAACCGTCATCAAGATCATAGCTAGGATAATCTCTAGACTCAGGTGAACTAACAGGTGTAGTAATATCTTCATTAGGAGTTTCAGTGTTTCCAATTATAGTTTTAGCAATTGTAGCATCTAGGAAAGGACCTAATGAACCACTCTCATCAAGCACAATAGAAGTAGCATCAAAATTATCAGGAGCATTTTCAGATTCAGCAGAAGTAGCAGTATGTGTAACATGTGTATATGGTGGTGTAACGAGCTTACTCATCATAGATGGTGAATCAAGAGCAACAGATGTGTTCAGAGTTGTACCTCTTCTTGTAGTGGATGGCAATATAGGAACTTTTCCATCACGAACTTTACCCATGATGAATGTATGGCAGCAAACAATAATAATTCCAAGTGAACTTACAAATAAAGCTATGCTCCCCGGCAATGGCGCTAGAAAATAGTCTTGATGACCCACAAGTATAGGGGATCGCAACAGTCTTCGAGGGAAGTAAAGCCCAAATTTATTGATTCGACACAAGGGGAGCCAAAGAATATTTATAAGCCTTAACAGACGAGTTGTCAATTCAGCTGCACCTGGAAACAGTCTTGCTCGCAATAGTTTATTAGTAGCAACAATTTTGTAGTAGCAGTAGCAAAATAATAGTAGTAGTAAAATAAAGATAGTAGTAACAGTTGTAATAAACAACAAGATTGATGGGGATATGCCTACCGGGGTATACCCAGCATGACGTTTCCGACTGGCCCAGAAGCTGGCGAGTGGGCCTGCAAGACGACAACTGGATCAAGACCTGGCGTGGATCCAAGCGACTGGAAGTTGAAGGCCCAGGAGAGTAGATAGGCCTAGTCGTATTAGGTTAAAGGAGTGCCGAAACCTTAACTGATTCGGTTAAGATATGTAAACCCTAGGGGAGGGTGAGTCTATATAAACCTCCCTACAGGGCGTGTAAACATACGTTCCATCATCCACCCAAGCGACTCGCCGCCTAGCCGTCGAGCTCGCCCCGTTGTACTTCCATCATAATACAATCTAGCAGGAGTAGGTCTTTACCCTCCGGGGGCCGAACCTGGGTAAAACCCTGTGTCTCCGCCCTCATCTCGCACCGCAGATGGCTGGCCGCCCTTGCCCTTTGTTCTACTACTCGCTGCCGATTGCAGCATCTGCCGTGGTCATTCCCACGACAGTGGCGCCCACCGTGGGTCCTGGCCGGTCTGGCCGGTGTTCTGCGGCGAGATCCAATCTGCCCATCAACGAGTCGGTCGCCACCGGCCACATGATAGCGATCGGCGAGATGCTCCAGATCTTGCCGAGCAGCTACGTCCCGGCGGCGCGACCCGTCACGCACAGCATGATCTTGCCGGTTGGCACGATTAGCCTCTTCGTCGGCCTCACCGACATCATCGTCTCGGAGGACTCGGCTCGCATCCGCGAGTCGCCGCCACGCGACCGGCTCTCCGAGAGACAGGTCCGCATGATCCATCGCCTCGCCTTCGAGTACAACTCGGCCCACAGCGACGTGGCCGAAAACACCGCGGCCGCGGAAGACGCGACCCTCAACGATGACGCCGACTCGGCGACCCCGTCGTCACTCGCCGGATCCATCACCGGGGCTTCGCCCGCGGGCTCCATCACCCAGGTCTCCAACATGGGAGACTTCGAGGATCCCTCCATCCTTGGCATCTTCGACTTCGACTCTAGGTCGGAAAACTCCGCCGACCTCCACGGCGGAACCGGTCGCCACGCCGCGACCTACATGGCAACCGGCACTGACCCGCCGGAGGATCCCTTCTCCACCCTGATCCCTCCTAACACCACGGCAATGGAGGTCGAGGAACTCCGCTTGAAGCTAGCGGAGGCAGTCCGCAAGGTGCAAGCCGAGCGCAAAAATTTTCGCCTCGAGCAGGTGACGGCGCAGGAGCTGTCGCGTTACCACGCGCAACGAATCAGGTCGCGCTTGAACCCCACCGTCCAGGGGCGCGCCCTAAACGTCGACGACGAGAACGACCCGGCTCGTGTGGCCGAGCGCGCGATCTGCGAGAACGTGCCACCAGGAGGAAGCGCCCGGCCCCCACCAGGGTACGGCGATGGGCGCCCCACCTCCACCCAACCGCGCACCCCCCAGGGACCAGCCGCGGATAGTGGTCTCCTCACTGGAGCGAGACGCGAACGGCCTACCACTGTTCTCCACCCCGATGGACAACCTCGTGGCAGGCCGAGCAGCGGTCGACAACATCACGGCCACCGGTGACGGCGCCCTACAGATCCAGTACGTCAAGGCACTTCTCGCAAAGGCGGTCGAGCAACAAAACGCAGGCGCCGACTCACAGGGTCGGATGTACTCGCGTTCGTCGGGTAGCAGAGCGGCCTCGAGCGGCCGTCCATTGGCGGCAAACACCTTCAACTGCCCGCCACCCGAACCACTGCAACTCCAACACCGACCCGCAAACGCGGCACTCTCCACCAACGACCCCAGGCCAGCGACCAACTTCATCGCCGCCAACGGTCAGCCCGTCGACGCCCGCACCCACATCATCAACAACCAAAGCTGGCGCGCACACCAGCCCGACGACCTGCGTCTCACCCTAACCAATCGCCGCGACGGCGAGCCGATGGGGTCGCTAAGCCGACTCGGGCCCAGGTGCTTTGGACCGATGATCTGAGGCGAAAAATACCCGGCGAACTTCAAAGCGCCAAAGGAAATAGAGAAGTACGACCCTTCGTACGACCCCTCCGTGTGGCTGGACACATACCTCATGGCGATGGCGATCGCTGGCCACACCGACCAGCTAGCCGCCCGCTACCTCCCCCTGATGATGGAGGGAACGTGCAGGCAGTGGATCAACACCCTTCCCAAGGATAGCATCGACTCCTGGGAAGAGATGCGAGACGCCTTCGTCAGGCACTTCGAGTGCTCCTACACCCGCGCCACCACCATCGAGGACCTGGAACGATGGGTCCAGGGACCCCGCGAGTCGACCCGCAACTGGGTCCAGCGGTGGCAAGAACTATGGTACAACGCGGTTGGCATCCACCCGGACACCGCGATCCACTGCTTCAAGACCTCGTGCCGCTACGAGCCCTTGGTCGCCAAGCTCAAGCGACATTCCCGCACACTCGACAACATACCGGACCTCCTTGAGATCGCCAAAAGATACACGGAGGAAGACCCAAACCAGGAAACCGACGACGAGTCGGGAGACCAACGCCACACGAGCGGCAACGACAACGGACGACGGTCCGACCTGCGCTACAGCAACACTCGCCTCACCGGCAAACGCCGCAGTGACGGGCGAGTCGACTTCGTCGCCAACGCCGGGCACGCGCAGCGCGAGCCCAAGAGCTTCTGCCGCGACGGAGGACAACGCCGCGATGGAGGCAACTACAAGGCGAAACCAAGGTTCGACCCCGCGGCCCTCCTTAACTAGCCTTGTGCGTTTCACAGAAGGGAAGGGAAACCCGCCACGCACACGACCGCCGACTGCCACTCTCTCAAGGAGATCGAGAAGGCATGGCGAGCACGGGAGGACCCCGACAACAACCCGCCAAACGGCGGAAAATTCGGCAGTGTGGCCGGCTCGCTCGACACCTTCACAGGCTTCAACACGAAGCGCGAGAAGAAGATGATCGCTCGCGCCGTCGCCGTCAACGCGGTGGCCCAGGTGGACGTTCCCCAGTTCCTGAACTGGTCGGAGCAGCCCATCACCTGGAGCCGACAGGACCACTCGCCACGCATCGAGTACCCCGGCCGAGTCGCCCTGGTGGTTAAGCCCAAGGTGGGAGACTACTGGCTCCCTAAGACACTGATGGACGGTGGCAGCTCCATCAACATCCTGTACCTAGACACCTTCAGGCGACTGTGGCTCCCGCAGTCGATGGTCGAGACGACCTACACCACGTTCCACGGCATCGCCCCCGGTCGGAAGGCGTACCCGATTGGCAAGGTCACGCTGCCAGTCACCTTTGGCACACCAGCAAACTTCCGCACCGAGCGGATCGTCTTCCAGCTGGTACCCTTCGACAGCCCCTACCACTGCGTCCTGGGGTGCCAGGCGTTCGCCAAGTTCATGGCAGCGCTCCACTATGCGTACAACGCGATGAAGCTCCCTGGGCCGTGCGGCGTTATCACCATCAACGGCGACCCCGACATGGCCGCCGAGTGCGAGGCCAAAGGAGCCGAACTCGCCGACGCCGTCATCGCGGTAGAGACCAACCACGCCGACGAACTCGCCAAGTACGCGAGCAGGGTCAACAACGACGACCCCACCATCCTCAAGAAGCCCAATTCGGAGGGCGGCAACACCTCAGCCTTTGAGGCAACGATGCACACCCGCACCGTCGACCTGGTCCCAGGCGACTCCAGCCAGACGGTGACGATCGGGACGGGCGTGAGCCCAGCCTAGGAAGGCGCGCTCATCGAGTTCCTCCGTGAGAACAGTGACATCTTCGCATGGAAGCCCTCTGACATGCCCGGTGTCCCTAGGGAACTCGCTGAGCACAAACTAAACGCCGACCCCAAAGTGCGACCCGTCAAGAAGTCGCTGCGGCCCTTCAATGAAGAGCGTCGCCGAGCCATCGCCGAGGAGGTGCAGCGACTACTCGCTGCAGGCTTCATCCGGCCAATCAAATACTCCAGGTGGCTGGCAAACCCAGTCCTGGTCGAGAAGAAAAATGGGACCTGGAGGATGTGTATCGTCTACACAAACTTAAACAGCGCCTGCCCAAAGGAGCAATTCGTCCTCTCGCGGATCGACCAAATAATCGACTCCACCACGGGTTCAGAGTCACTGTGTTTCCTCGATGCATACTCTGGGTACAGCCAGATCAAAATGGCTGTTGAGGATGAGGAGAAGACGGCGTTCATCACGCCATTTGGAGCTTTCTGCTACACCGCCATGACCTTCGGCCTCAAGAACGCCGGTGCGACCTACCAGCGGTGCATGTAGGAATGCCTCGCGAGCCAAATTGGCCGCAATATCCACGTCTACACGACGACGTGGTAGTGAAGTCCGCTCGCTAGGGCGATCTACTCGCCGACCTGGCGGAAACATTCGCCAACCTGCGGAAATACAAGATAAATCTAAACCCAGGCAAATGCACCTTCGGTGTACCATCAGGGCAACTACTGGGGTACGTCGTCTCCAAGCGCGGGATCGAGGCGAACCCCACCAAGAACGACACGATCGCTCGACTCGGCAAACCCGAGTGCCTGCGCGACGTCCAGAAGCTGGCCGGGCGAGTCGCGGCTCTCAATCGCTTCATCCCCCGATTGGGCGAAAAGGCGATGCCCCTATACCGCCTAATGCGAAAGAACCCCACCTTCCAGTGGGACAAGGAGGCAGACGACGCACTCCGTGACCTCAAGAAGGTGCTACTCACAGCACCGCTACTCGCCGTCCCCGTCGACAAAGAACCCATGCTGGTCTACGTCGCGGCTTCCGAGCGCGTCGTCGGCGCCGTCATGGTCGTCGAGCGGCCGGAGGAAGGAAAGGAGCGCCCGGTACAACCACCGGTGTATTATATCAGTGAGGTCCTCACCGAGTCGCGCCAGCGGTACCCGCAATACCAGAAACTGGTCTACGCAGTCTTCAGAGAGCAGCAGCGACTGCCGCACTACTTCTAGGAGTACCCGATCACGGTCGTCTCCTCAGCACCGTTGCAGGACATCATCCGCAACCGTGAGGCGACCGGGCGAGTCGCCAAGTGGGCCGTCGAAATCGGCGTCCACAACATCAAGTATGAGCCACGAAAAGCGATCAAGTCGCAGGCTCTCGCGGACTTCATCGCCGACTAGGAAGAGGCCCAGCAGCCGGAAAAGTTGCCATACCTTCACTACTGGAGCCTGCACTTCGACGGCTCCAAAAACGTGGACGGCGCAGGAGCAGGAATGGTGTTGACTTCCCCGAAGGGAGACAAGCTCCGCTACGTCCTCTGCCTCGACTTCACCCCCTGCACCAACAACATGGCCGAATACGAGGCACTACTCCACGGCATGCGAGCTTCCAAGGAGATGAATGTCAACCGCCTACGTTGCTACGGAGACTCCGACCTCGTCGCTGGGCAAGTCGCTGGTACCTGCGACGCCTTCTCTCCCACCATGGCGGCATACCGCCAAGCAGTAGACAAGCTGGGTGGACACTTCGCAGGCTACTCCGTCAAGTGGATCGACAGGCGAAAGAACGAGGAGGCCAACACACTCTCTCGCATCGGGTCGGCTCGACTCGCACGACCCGCCGACGACTTCCTCGACACGATCACCAAGCCGTCAGTCTCTCCCCCAAGGGAGATCGACATTGGAGTCCCGCTGCAACCAGAGGCAGCACTGGTCGCACTCATCGCCGAGCCAGATGACTAGACCAAGCCGTACATCGCCTACCTGGAGGCTGGCACCTTGCCGGCAGACGAGACAGACGCCCGGATGGTTGCACGTCGATGCAAATCCTTCACCATCATCGACGGCGAGCTCCACAAGCGCAGCGTGACCGACGTGTTCCAACGCTGCGTCCGACCAGCAGAAGGACGCAAGATCCTCCATGACATCCACTCCGGCGACTGCGGCCACCACGCCGGAGCCCTCTCTCTGGTCGCAAAGGCCATGCGGCACGGCTTCTACTGGCCCACCGCACACGCCGATGCCGTCGACATTGTCCAGCGGTGCGCCGGGTGCCAAAAGTACGCCAACCAGACACACGTGCCGAGCTCAACGCTCAAGACAATCCCCATCACCTGGCCATTCGCCGTGTGGGGTATGGACATGGTAGGCCCTTTCAAGAAGGCCCCCTCCGGCTTCACCCACCTCCTGGTCGCGGTCGACAAATTCACAAAGTGGGTGGAGGCCAAGCCAGTCCGGAAATGCGACGGGAAGACCGCCACCAAATTCCTACGCGAGCTCATATATCGCTACGGGTTCCCAAACAGCATCATCACAGACAACGGCACCAACTTCGCCAAAGGAGCCATGGCCGAGTTCTGCGAGGAACATCACATCCGGCTCGACCTCGCGTTAGTCGCCCACCCGGAGTCCAACGGCCAGGCAGAACGCGCCAACCAGAGCATCCTCCACGGCCTAAAGCCACGGCTCCAAGTACCACTCGAGCGCACCGCCGGGTGCTGGGTTGAGGAGCTACCCTCCGTCATCTGGGGTATCCGCACCTCGGTCAACAGGTCGACAGGGTTCACCCCCTTCTTTATGGTGTACGACGTCGAGGCAATCATGCCCACCGACCTCGAGCCCGACTCGCCAAGGGTCGTACACTACACGGAGGCTGTGAACGAACTCGCACGTCAGGACGGAGTCGATCAACTCGACGAGGCACGCGACCTAGCTCGCTCTCGCACTGCCATCTACCAGCAAGGACTCCGCTGCTACCACAGCCGGCGGGTGAAAACTTGCACCTTCCAAGAAGGCGACCTGGTGCTACGCCTCATCCCGGACAAGAAGGGCATGCACAAGCTCTCCCCCCCGTGGGAGGGACCATTCGCCATCGGGCGAGTACTCGGCAACGACGCCTACTACCTCACTGATGTCCGCGGAGACGGAAAACTCGACGTCAAGCGACCGTGGAATGTAAACCTCCTACGGAAGTTCTACTCCTAGAATCCCACATATGTATCCTCCAGTCGCTACGAAATAAAACATATTGGTTACCACAAATTGTGTCCACTCTCCGTGTCTTGTGCCACTCGCACTCATAATAACAGCACCAAGCTAACTGCAGGAGTCAACCTCTGGCACAGTGATCGGCACGGCCAAGTAGTGCGCTACGAGGGCACTGGGTCACCCCAGGTCTCGTAACGTCCACGAAAAACGCCCACCCGGAGCCCCATTGGAGTCGCCTAGCTCGACTGGCTTAACGAGCCAAGACGCTCCTCACAGCGACAATGATCCTCCGCATCCTCGACGCGGCGACTCGAACGGCCAAGTACCACGCTCGGGGACTGGCGACCAGTTGAGCGCGAGCGACTAGGGAAAATTCCAAGTATGAGAGCATGCCCAGGACTCGCCATGCGACTGACCCGACGGGCCAGGCAGGAGTGATGCGCTTACTCTTACGCGTCCAGTCCTCACCCACCCTAGAGTCGCGCCTAGAACAACCAAGTACCACGCTCGGGGACTCAGCTACCCGACCTCGTTCGTGCAAGGGAATATGGTGAAGTACAGAGCACTCATGGGAGTCGCCTTGCGACTGGCTTTCCAAGATCGGGCGAGTCGACCTCAATAACAAAACGTTCAACACCATAAATACATAACAAACGAGGTAAACCCCATAAAAAGGGCAGACGCGCTCGGGGACTCGTTCAACCATCAATCACAATCGCAAGACAATTCACAAAATAACGCGAAATCCCATTATAACAGACCAAAGTTGTTACAAAATACAAGTTGCGCCCAAATGGCCGAACTGCTACTAACGCCCCAGGGCACAATGTCTTATTCTGCAGGCTTCGATGTCGACTCGCCGCCACCCTTGCGGTTGCGAATGAAGGGAGTGTACGGGTTTGACGGGTACGTCGTCAGCTCACCCGCCATCGCCGCATGGAAGGGCTGCTCGATCTTGAAGTCCCGGTGCTGTGGCTCGGGGTCGTTAGGTGCAACGACCGTCTCCTGATAAGGAAGGAGGTCGCCCATCGCCCAGACGCGATCGGAGTACATCGCGGCGCGGTCCGTCAGCTTCAGCACCTCGGCGATCTCCACCGAGCCAGTCGACGACGGGTAGCCACTCGTCACGTGGTCCAGATCGAAATCCTCCGGGAAGTGGGCGAAGCCAAGGCTAAGCGCCGTCGCCGCCCCGCGCCGGAACGCCAACCGCGTCAGGAACTCAACGACTGATGGCGCCTTCTCCAAGTACCGCCACACTTCGACGAGGTCGCTGGGAATCACTTTCGTAGGCGACATCTCCTGAAGATACGCCCGAATACAAGTTGCAGACAACATGGCCGAGTCGACCAGAGTTGCCACGCACTGCCACACGTCGAACGACTGTGCCTCTTCCGCGCTGTCGATGATCCGACCTGTGGACAGAGGGGGCAGTGAGTACATTAAAGATCACACAATGAAAATATTATAGGCAAAGGCAGGTACACTCACCAATCAAAGGACGGGAGAGATCCGTGATGAAGCTTTGAAGAGAGGAGTAGTCGTCCTGAAGCCCAGCAACAAGGGCGTCAGAAACCTTACGCTCCTCAGCGGCGTCCGTAACAGCAGCCTTGGCTCGCCCATCCGCCGAGCTCGCCTCCTCCTTCGCTTCCTTAAGCTCGCGCGCAAGTTTGGCGATCCGCGCCTCAGCTGAATTCAACGCAGATTGAACCGCCGTCAGTTCACCCGCCGGGACAAGGCCCTGGTGGACCTCTTCTGCCTTCGCAGCAGTCGCCTGGAGTGCCTTGTTCGCCTCTTGGACAGCAACAAGTGTAGGGATTCGTAGCATGGAAAACAAAAATTTTCTACCGCATACAAACAAACAAGCCAAGATCTATCTACTAGATTGTAGCAACGAGTCGATGGAATAACTCACCCTCGAAGATTCCAAAGTGTTTAACGAGAGCGGATTCTCGTGGGTGAAGTAGTCGTACTCTTCCCGATCTCAAGATCGCGTAGACGATCCTTCCGGCGCTGCGTTCCGGCAGCGCTCCCGCAGTCGGTCACACGTTCGGTACTCGACGAAGACCTTCCTCTCCCTTGTTCCAGCAGGCAGCGGAGGTTGTAGCACTCCCCTCGCGATTCCGGCAGCACAACGACGTGGTACTGGAAGTAGAGGGGAGATCTTGCAGGGCTTCGCCTTAAGCCGGAGCGAGTATGGTGGACTATGAGAGAGATCCTCGGCGATCTAGGGTTTAGAAACGCCAAGGAGGAGCAAGGGCCGGCGGCTAGGGTTTTCCTAGGGGGCGGCGGCTATGGAGGGCGGCGGCTAGGGTTTGGGTTTAGAGGGGGGCAACTTGTGTGCTAGGAGGGGCAACCCTGCCCCTCTTTTTATAGGTGGGAGGCGCCGGCCAAGGGGAGGGGAGTCCCTCCCCAACTCGGATCCCAAGTGGGCCGGCGGTGGAGGGGAGGAACTCCTCCCCAACTCGGTTTCCACCTTCCCCTCCACTTCACAAAATAGCCATTTGACTTTTCAAATTGGTGTTTGACTTTTCAAACTAGGATTTTGATTAAACCCTTTATTTTGTTCAGCAATGACACCTAGTACATGATGCAATCATTCCAACTTGATATGACACATTCATGTACCCTTCCCCTCCAGAGTGCCGGACATTCCAGAACCTTCTAGAACATTCCCGATGAAAACACCGGAACCATTCTCCAACCCCGAAACAGGACTCTCCTTATATGAATCTTATTCTCCGGACCATTCTAGATCTCCTCGTGATATCCCGGATCCTATCCGAGGCTCCGAAAAACATTCGGTCTCTTACTCATCATTCCATAACTACTCAAACAATGTCGAATCCTTAAGTGTGTCTCCCTACGGTTCGTGAATTATGCGGACATGATCGAGACACTTCTCCGATCAATAACCAATAGAGGAATCTGGAAATTCATATGGCTCCCACATATTTCTACGATTACTTTGCGATCGAATGAACCACTTACATACGATACCAATTTCCCTTTGTCTCACGATAGTTTACTTATCCAAGGTTATGATCGTCAGTATCTCTGCATACCTAGTTCAACCTTGTTACTGATAAGTACTCTTTTCTCGTTCCCGTGATATGTGATCCCTTGTGAGCCAGTCACATGCTTGCAAGCTAATTGGATGACATTCCACCAAGAGGGCCCAGAGTATATCTATCCGTCATATGGATGGACAAATCCCACTCTTGATCCATGTGTCTCAACCAATACTTTCCGAACACTTAATGCCACCTTTATAGCCACCCAGTTACGGTGTGGTGTTTGATGTCATCAAAGCATCCTTCCGGTGAAGGTGATATGCATGATCTCATGGTCGAAGGAATTAGGTTACTATGTATCAGAAATCATATTGCAATTGAACTATTAAAATGACTTGATCTTTATGCTACGCTTATCTATAGGAGTATGTCCACCATATCATTCTCCTAACGATATGATTTTGTTGTTAATAACATCTCAATGTTCATGATAGGGAAACCACAATCATTTATTAACCAACAAGCTAGTATTATAAAGAGGCTTTACTAGGGACTCTATTTTAGTTTACAAATCACACAAGTATTAATGTTTCCTTGTTAATACTATTATAGAATGAATGTAAACATTTATCATAAACACAAAGATATAATAATAACTATATTTATTATTGCCTCTAGGGCATATCTCCAACAGTCTCCCACTTGCACTAGAGTCATCTAATCTAGATTACATGGTAATATACCGAATACCCATGGAAGTTTGGTGCTGGTCATGTTTTTCCCTCGGGAGAGGTTTAGTCAACGGATCCGCCACATTCAGATCTGTGTGTACTTTGCAAATCTTTATGTCCCCATCTTGGACATGTTCTCGAATAGCGTGAAAACGTAGCTTGATGTGCTTCAGCTTCTTGTGTGACCTTGGTTCTTGCGCATTGGCTATGGCTCCCATGTTATCATAGTAGATTGACATTGGGTCCAGCGCACTAGGAACCACACCGAGCTCTGTAATGAACTATTTCATCCATATCGCTTCTTGTGAAGCCTCCGAAGCAGCCATGTATTCCGATTCAGTTGAAGATCTCGCCACAACGCTTTGGTTTGCACTCCTCCAGCTAACTGCTGCACGATTCAAAATAAATACATATCCAGATTGTGATTTAGAATCATCCGGATCGGTGTTCCAACTAGCATCGGTGTAACCATTAACAACGAGCTGTTCATCACCTCCATAATAAAGAACCATATCCTTAGTTCTTCTCAAGTACTTAAGGATATTTTTGACCGATGTCCAATGATCCACTCCTGGATCACTTTGATATCTGCTAGTTAAACTAACAGCATATGCAATGTCGGGTCTAGTACATAACATGGCATACATTAGAGATCCTATGGCTGAGGCATAGGGAGTCTTACTCATCCTTTCTCTATCTTCTGCCGTTGTCGGACTTTGAGTTTTACTCAACATCGTATTGGGCAACATGGGCAAGAACCCTTTCTTGCTATCTTCCATTCCAAACCTCTTCATCAATGTCTCCATTGAGGAACGCTGTTTTGACATCCATCTGCCATATCTCATAATCATAATATGCAGCGATTGCTAACATAATCCTCACAGATTTTAGCTTCACTACTGGTGAGAAAGTCTCATCGTAATCAATTCCTTGAATTTGTCGAAACCCTTTTGCGACAAGTCGAGCTTTATAGACAGTAACATTACCATCAGCATCTGTTTTCTTCTTGAAAATCCATTTGTTCTCGACAGCCTTCCGGCCATCCGGTAAGTCCACCAAGGTCCATACTTGGTTTTCGTACATGGATCCAATCTCGGATTTCATGGCTTCTTGCCATTTATTGGAATCTGGGCTCATCATCGCTTCCTCATATGTCGCAGGGTCATCGGTGTTGTCCACCAACATGACATTCATTACGGGATCATACCAATCAGGAGTGGTACGAGTTCTCGTTGACCTGCGAGGCTCTGTAGTAACTTCAACCGAAGTTTCATGATCATCATCATTAGCTTCCTCTCTTATTGGTGCAGGCACCACAGGAACCACTTCCGGTGCTGCGCTACTCGCAAGTTCGAGAGAAGGTTCGACAACCTCGTCGAGTTCTACTTTCCTTCCAGTCACTTCTTTCGAGAGAAATTCCTTCTTCGGATCCATTCTTGGCAACAAAGATTTTGCCCTCGGATCTATGATAGAAGGTATACCCGATAGTTTCCTTCGGGTATCCTATGAAGACGCATTTTTCCGCTTTGGGTTCAAGCTTGTCCGGCTGTAACTTCTTTACATAGGCTTCACAACCCCAAACTTTAAGGAACAACAATTTAGGTTTCTTCCCAAACCATAATTCATACGGTGTCATTTCAACGGATTTAGATGGTGCCCTATTTAAAGTGAATGCGGCTGTTTCTAATGCATAACCCCAAAATGATAGCGGTAAATCTGTAAGTGACATCATAGAACGAACCATATCTAAGAGAGTTCGATTACGACGTTCGGACACACCATTAAGTTGTGGTGTTCCCGGCGGTGTCAATTGTGAAAGTATTCCGCATTTCTTCAAATGCTCGCCAAACTCGTAACTTAGATATTCACCTCCATGATCAGAACATAGAAATTTAATCTTCTTGTTACGTTGATTCTCAACCTCACTTTGAAATTCCTTAAACTTCTCGAAAGTTTCGGACTTATGTTTCATGAAATAGATATACCCATATCTACTCAAGTCATCCTTGAAGGTAAGAACATAACGATAACCACCGCGCGATGCTACACTCATTGGACCACACACATCGGTATGTATGATTTCCAATAAGTCCGTAGCTCGCTCCATCATACCAGAAAATGGAGTCTTAGTCATTTTTCCCATCAGACATGCTTCGCATCTTTCAAGTGATTCAAAATCAAGTGATTCAAGAAGTCCATCGGAATGGAGTTTATTCATACGCTTCACTCCAATGTGACCAAGACAACAGTGCCACATATAGGTCGAGTTATCGCTCGATTTCAAACGTTTAGCCTCAATGTTATTAATATGTGTATTTCTACTATCGAGATTCAATAAGAATAGACCATCTATCAAAGGTGCATGTGCATAAAACATATTACTCATATAAATCGAACAACCATTATTCTCGGACTTAAACAAGTAACCGTCTCGCAATAAACAAGATCCTGATATAATGTTCATGCTCAACGCAGGCACCAAATAACAATTATTTAAGCATAAAACTAATCCCGATGGTAGATGAAGAGTCAGCGTGCCGACCGCGATCACATCAACCTTTGATCCATTTCCCACGCGCATCGTCACCTTGTTCTTCGCTAGCTTCCGTTTATTCTGCAGCACCTGTTTCGAGTTACAAATATGAGCAACCGAACTAGTATCAAATACCCAGGCACTACTACGAGTACTAGTGAGATACACATCAATAACATGTATATCAGATATACCTTTCTTCTTGATGTTGCCGTTCTTCAAATCCGCCAAGTACTTTGGGCAATTCCGCTTCCAGTGACCTTCTCCCTTGCAGTAAAAGCACTCAGTACCAGGCTTAGGTCCAGCCTTGGTCTTCTTCGTCGGCACGGTAACTTTCTTACCACCCTTCTTGAAGTGTCCCTTTTGCTTAGACTTGCCTTTCTTGAATTTGGTGGTCTTATTGACCAACAACACTTGGTGCTCTTTCTTGATCTCCACTTCTGCAGATTTCAACATGGCGAAGAGTTCTGGCAACGTCTTGTTCATGTTTTGCATGTTGTAGTTCATCACAAAGTTCTTGTAACTTGGTGGTAGTGATTGAAGGACACGGTAAATCCCCAAAGCATTAGGAATCACTATACCCAAGCTTTGAAGTTTGTTTGCGTACCCAGACATCTTAAGCACATGCTCACTGACAGAGCTGCCTTCTTCCATCTTGCAGTTAAAGAACTTTTCAGAAGCCTCATAGCTCTCAATTACCGCATGAGTCTCAAAGATCAATTTGAGATCACGGACAATATCATGTGGGTCTGAATTCTCAAACCTTTTCTGAAGCTCCGATTCTAAACCATACAAGATAGCACACTGAACTGTGGAGTACTGAGTCTTCCGAGTGAGGTAAAAATTCTTTACTTCATCGGTAGCAGTAGCTGCAGGTGGGTCACCCAGCGGTGCATCCATCACATAGGTCAAATTACCAGCTGTGAGGACAATCCTCAAATTGTGGAACCAATCCGCGAAGTTGCTTCCATTGTTTTTCAACTTTTCTTTCTCTAGGAACACATTAAAATTGATGGTAGGGGCCGCCATTGATCTACAACATATTTGCAATAGTTTAGACTAAGTTTATGACAAATTGAGTTCTAATTAATAGTTAAATTAATCTAGGTGAACTCCCACTCAAAACAATATCCCTCACATTGTTTTAGTGATCACACGAACCAAATCCACCACATCAAAACCGATCATCACGAGAATTGATGTAGCTTCAATGGCGAACAATCGACATGTTCATCATATCTACTATATGATTCATGCTTTACCTTTCGGTGATCCGTGTTCTGAGACCATGTCTGTACATGCTAGGCTCGTCAAGATCAAACCTTAGTTTCCGCATGAGCAAATCTGGCTTGCTCACGTTGTATACACTTGCGGAATCTAACACACCCGATCATCACGTGGTGCTTCGAAACAACAAGATTTAGCAATGGTGCTAACTAAGGGTGAACACATGATTTGAAATTCATGTGCATGAGGGATCATCTTATAATGCTACCGTCGTTAACTAAGCAATACAAGATGCATAAAGGATTAACATCACATGCAATTCATAATATGTGATATGATATGGCCTTTCTTCTTTGTGCTTCCGATCTCCATCTTCAAGCACAAACATGATCTCCATCATCACCGGCATTGCATCAAGGTCAATGATCTTCATGGTTGTCGTCCACTGGATTCAACTATTACAACTACTTTGAATAGACACGCGGGTCTTAACAAAATTAAAGACAACCATATGGCTCCTGTCGGTTGCCAACTTACAATAAGGAACATTGCATACATCAAATATAATCACAATCATGGCCATATCACATCACAGCACACCCCTGCAAAACAAAGTTAGACGCCTCTACTTTCTTTGCATGTTTTACGTGGTTTGGGGCTTTCAATAAGTGTCGTTTTAACTTATGAACAAGAACCACAACATTGATACTAGTGTTGTCAATCACCCATTGTAAATTGAATCTTAACTATGTTGGGAGAAACAAGAACCCGCAAAGCCACATATGCAATACAAGTTGCATGTCAA
Organism: Avena sativa; assembly: GCA_916181665.1. Lineage (NCBI taxonomy): Eukaryota > Viridiplantae > Streptophyta > Magnoliopsida > Poales > Poaceae > Avena > Avena sativa. The sequence goes on from OV702295.1 coordinate 358,021,541, forward strand.
GCGTGGAGCAAGTCTCATGAACGATGTCATGTAAGGTTAGCCCGGGCCGCTTCATCCCACCATCCCGCAAGATGCAAAGTACACAAGAAGCAATCAACAATAAAAGCATCAACGCCCACAATGACCATTGTGTTCTACTCGTGCAACAGATCTACATATAGACACGGATCTGATACCACTGTAGGGATTCATAGCATGGAAAACAAAAATTTTGTACCGCATACAAACAAACAAGCCAAGATCTATCTACTAGATTGTAGCAACGAGTCGATGGAATAACTCACCCTCGAAGATTCCAAAGTGTTTAACGAGAGCGGATTCTCGTGGGTGATGTAGTCGTACTCTTCCCGATCTCAAGATCGCGTAGACGATCCTTCCGGCGCTGCGTTTCGGCAGTGCTCTCGCAGTCGGTCACACGTTCAGTACTTGACGAAGACCTTCCTCTCCCTTGTTCCAGCAGGCAGCGGAGGTTGTAGCACCCTCCTCGCGATTCCGGCAGCACAACGGCGTGGTACTGGAAGTAGAGGGGAGATCTTGCAGGGCTTCGCCTTAAGCCGGAGCGAGTATGGTGGACTATGAGAGAGATCCTCGGTGATCTAGGGTTTAGAAACGCCAAGGAGGAGCAAGGGCTGGCGGCTAGGGTTTGCCTAGGCGGCGGCGGCTAGGGAGGGCGGCGGCGGCTAGGGTTTGGGTTTAGAGGGAGGCAACTTGTGTGCTAGGAGGGGCAACCCTGCCCCCCTTTTTATAGGTGGGAGGCGCCGGCCAAGGGGAGGGGAGTCCCTCCCCAACTCGGATCCCAAGTGGGCTGGCGGTGGAGGGGAGGAACTCCTCCCCAACTCGGTTTCCACCTTCCCCTCCACTTCACAAAATAGTCGTTTGACTTTTCAAATTGGTGTTTGACTTTTCAAACTAGGATTTTGATTAAACCCTTTATTTTGTTCAGCAATGACACCTAGTACATGATGCAATCATTCCAACTTGATATGACACATTCATGTACCCTTCCCCTCCGGAGTGCCGGACATTCCGGAACCTTCTAGAACATTCTCGATGAAAACACCGGAACCATTCTCCAACCCCGAAACAGGACTTTCCTTATATGAATCTTATTCTCCGGACCATTCTAGATCTCCTCGTGATATCCCGGATCCTATCCGAGGCTCCGAAAAACATTCGGTGTCTTACTCATCATTCCATAACTACTCAAACAACGTCGAATCCTTAAGTGTGTCTCCCTACGGTTCGTGAATTATGCGGACATGATCGAGACACTTCTCCGATCAATAACCAATAGAGGAATCTGGAAATTCATATGGCTCCCACATATTTCTACGATTAATTTGCGATCGAATGAACCACTTACATACGATACCAATTTCCCTTTGTCTCACGATAGTTTACTTATCCAAGGTTATGATCGTCGGTATCTCTGCATACCTAGTTCAACCTTGTTACTGATAAGTACTCTTTTCTCGTTCCCGTGATATGTGATCCCTTGTGAGCCAGTCACATGCTTGCAAGCTAATTGGATGACATTCCACCAAGAGGGCCCAGAGTATATATATCCGTCATATGGATGGACAAATCCCACGCTTGATCCATGTGTCTCAACAAATACTTTCCGAACACTTAATGCCACCTTTATAGCCACCTAGTTACGGTGTGGTATTTGATGTCATCAAAGCATCCTTCCGGTGAAGGTGATATGCATGATCTCATGGTCGAAGGAATTAGGTTACTATGTATCATAAATCATATTGCAATTGAACTATTAAAATGACTTGATCTTTATGCTACGCTTATCTATAGGAGTATGTCCACCATATCATTCTCCTAACGATATGATTTTGTTGTTAATAACATCTCAATGTTCATGATAGGGAAACCACAATCATTTATTAACCAACAAGCTAGTATTATAAAGAGGCTTTACTAGGGACTCTATTTTAGTTTACAAATCACACAAGTATTAATGTTTCCTTGTTAATACTATTATAGCATGAATGTAAACATTTGTAGAGTTCCCAACCTTTAACAAGGTAGAGATCCCTGTGTTTACAATGCTAGTCCCTTGATCAATAGTTAGCATCCGCAGTTAAGATGTAATATCAAGAAACAAAGGTCATAATACAACTTTATAACCAGGAATAAAATAATTCATTACATCTTACATAACTCATTTGGCTATCATATTACATTGCAGCAGAATATCTATAGCATGGGGTCCTTCATCTTCAAAGTGCCACAGGAAGTCATGTTGGTTGTAGAGTTGTAATCCTATTTAACACACTTCACTAACATCAAACAAACCTGCAACATAATAAGTTACAACCACAAGGGTCAATACATTTGAATTGTATTGGCAAGTTTCACTACTAAGTAGAAATATGTGGATCCTATCATTACATGCATATTGGGCTAAGTAGGGTTTAGGCTCATTTGCAGAAAGCAATATAATTTATCCTATCTTTTCAAAATAGTTTTGATCTTTTGTCAAATCTTTCTGAACTCCTTGGAAAACTCCAAGTGCTTCAAGTCTCTTGTTGTCATTTTCAAGTTTTACTTTTAGAAATTGGAATGTCGAGATCTTCCATAGCTTCAGGCCTTAGTTGCTCAGTATTGTCCATAACCGGGGACACGGCTAAGTACTTAGATTTTTATCTTCTGCAGAAGTTGTACACTTTACCCACATGACACATTCTCATCTTGATGCCACTAGTGGCCGCTGGATAAGTACTCACCAAGATGGAGTACTGGCAGATTGAGAATGTGACAAAGTCTTTCCATAGGGTCCTCCCAATACACAATGCTAGCTTGTCTACCAGGCACCAATGTAGGGTTTCAAGTTCCCTCATTCTAGTTAACCTGAAGAGGCCAATGCATGGGTCTTCCACTATGTAGTTGACTAAGCTAGTGCCCATTTAGCATGTGGCTGTACACGGAAGCCACTGTACGAGAAACATGTTCAATCTCTAAGTCCATGGGTGGTTTTCTTCTGGTGCACAACAAAAAGAGATTGCCATATAAACATGGTTCCTTTTGTTGCCACCTTGTCCAAAACTTGAGTATCCTTGTCCACCCAGGTGGTTCATTGAGTACTTGTTTTATTTATACAAAACATAAGTCTTTTCAATACTTCATATAATCTTAACATGTATCTCATCCCAATATATATAGCAGGGCTAAGCATATTACAACTACATAGTTTTCACTAAGGAATATATAAGGGTATCCTATTAGGATTTAGCATAGCAAAATATAGTAGTCCTTATCATGCATGTTTCAAAATCCACTAAGTGTAATGAAAATAGTAGGACTTGGATGATAGTGTCACTTGCCTTTTTAGTAGAGAATGTTGGTTCACTTCTTGATCTTGCAAATATCACACTCTTCTAACCTCACTACAAATCAATCAAGCAAACATAGATTCAACTAGCATTCCAACCAATATTCAAACAATTTAACACACATAAAATAATAGAAACAAAGTCATGCATGCAAGCATGCAAAAGATAGTTTTATTTGCAAAGGTGGTTTCTACTAGGCTCTAAACATTGTAAGGTTCAAAGTGGTCATTTTCTAAAGTGGTAAAACCATTTGCAAAAGGGTTTTATCTATAAACCATTTCTTAAATCAAATCATTATTTCATGTGGTTGAAAATGCTTTTAGCAAAGCAATATTCTTTTAAAGAGTTCACCAAATACATTTTAATTCTCAAAACTTGGTGTTTAGGGTCAGAAGGTTTGAATCAAAACATCTCCCAAAGGTTTTACTCAAAAATCATTTCCATATCAAAATCAATATTTTTATTTGACTAGGAGTGAGCTAAATCAAGTATTTATTCCTAAACTTCACCAAATACATTTTGAAATCCATAAGTTGGTTCCTAAGGTCGGTAGGTTCACAGAAAACCATTTTGCAAAGATTTCATCCCCAAAATCATTTTAGAACAATTTTTATATTCTAAACATGCATACACAAGTTTCTGCAAAAACAAACATTTTACTAGAAGCTTTTTACTAAACAAAGTGCATGGTTGGCTAGGGCTTGTTTTTCTGAATCCATTGATATAAAATTTGAAAATTTTGGACGTGTAGATTTAAAGTTATGCAATTTACAAGTTTGCATATAAATCAGATTCAGAAATCTGTTTTAAATCAGACTAGTGCCACGCGGCGTGATACTATTGGTCGGTACCGCTTCGTGCGGATCGGCCTCTCTGGACCGCAGGATCTAACTTAAAACGAACGACGCTGATCAACTCGTACCTCTTCATCTAGTTCTAATCTCAGCCATCAGATCGTGATCTAAGGGACACAGTCACGTGGTCAAACTCTGGTGGCGCTGCGCGGCGGCAGACGGCGACGCACGCTCTGGCGGCGAGCTTGCCGACGATACAGGAAGCAAGGAAGAGGGGAAAACAGCTCACCGTGCTCAGGGGATCGTGGCGATGCTCGACGTGGTCGTGAGGAGGCAAGGGGCGCATAGGGATAGGAGGAATCGCTCACCGGAGTTGGTGGCGGCGTCGGGCACGCTCAGGTGTCGTCGGGGATGGGGCTGTAGATCATTCTGAAGCAAAATAAGCGCACGGTTAGACGCGGGCTGGTCTGGGGATGATGTGAGCGTCAACAGAGGGTGCTGGGGCGGTCGAGGCTTACCAGGGAGAGGTCGCCGGAGAAAGACAGTCGCGGCGGTGCTCAGGTGAAGTCGAAGTCGACGTTTTGGAGCGCGTGCGAGTGAACGAAGCACACGGGCAGATGCGCCAGGAGGTGGGGAAGATGCTAGCGTGCAGAGGGAGGTGAGGGGTGGCAGGGTGTGGCCGGAGTCGCACGGAGACGTCGTCGGAGCAGTGTTGGTGTGGGGGCGATTTGGGGCAGCCTAGGGGCAGAGGGGGAGAGGCGAGCGAGCGGAAATGGCGAGTAGACACGTGCGGTTAAATGGGCGTAGTCACTGGAGGAATCAAGGCCTCCATCAACGCGTAATCAACGCTGGAGTTACTCGGCTGCAACGGCAGGGGTGACGGGGTCGTGGTGGAGACGATGAACAGAAGTGTGGGGCCGTGCTGTCAGCGAGGGAGAGAGATAGGGAGTGGGTCCTCTGCGTCAGTGGTTGTGTGGGTTCTTTTCCTGGTGAAAACGTTTTGCGCGTGGGGTATGCTGGGTGGGCTCTTGCTGGGCTTAGTGGGCTGGCCAGTTGGGTTTGGTCTGCTTCCTTTTTTTTATTCTGATTGCCTTTTCTTTTTCTATTTGATTTTCTGTTTTGAAATTCAATCAAACAATTCAAATAACAAATGGATTCAAACTTTTGCTAAACTTTGTATCCTTTTTAGTTATGTTTACCAACACAATTCAAAGTCCAAAAGAAAATAATACTTTTATTCTTTTGGGATCTATTTAATAATTAAATAAAATAGACCTTAGTTATTAATTCAAATAGGATTTGTTTTATTAAAATATCCATTTTGAAATCTAAATAATACCAACACCAATTCAGTAGGTTTTATTTGAAAATATAAGACACTTGGAAAACTTATTTAAAATAAATTAATAAGTTTTAGTGTTTATTCAAAATGGGAAAACCTTTACTTTAATAAAATTGGGTATTAATAAATCCTCATTATTTTATTTAAATAGACCTTTACTCTTTTTATCAAATAGAAATATTTTAGTTCATAAGCTTGGCCAATTTTTAATTTGGCTTTATAAAATAATCCTTATTTATAATTCTACCTTTGCTTTATAAAACCAATCTTTTTATTAAAAGATCCAAAAATAGTGATTCCAAATATTTAAAACTTTCTTTATTAATTATTTATCCTTTTAAATCCCTTTAGGATTTTGTTTGATCAAAATAGGTTTGAAGGTTTCCAATTGGAATCAAAAAGTTTCTTCTCACCCTGAAAATCAACAAAGTTTTATTTTATTTATTTATTTTTCACATAACAAGATTTGGAAAATCTTGGGATGTGACAACATTTATCATAAACACAAAGATATAATAATAACTATATTTATTATTGCCTCTAGGGCATATTCTCCGCGCGACACTTCGCAGCGAGCCGATCGGCCGATTCATGTTGCAAACCCTGTGCAAAAACCAAACAGTTAACAATAGCGGAATCCTAAGTGCCCACTCGCTGGAATTCTGCGACTGGACACTCGGGGACTGGCAATCAAAAATCCTAAGTGCCCACCCGCTGAAATTCAGCGTCTGGACACTCGGGGACTGGCAATCAAAAATCCTAAGTGCCCACCTGCTGAAATTCAGCGAATGGACACTCGGGGACTAGGCGCGGAAAATAAAGACATAACACCAAAAAGAATCTGACCACTGCAATTCAGCGGCCCGATCCTCGGGGACTGGACATACCTGGATAGCCGCTCCAAGCATGCCATGGAGATGTAGCGCGTCCACGGATGCGAGAAGAGCCGGAGTATGCCCACGACGCTGTTCGACCTCCGTGTCGGCGACCCCCGGTAGGCGACTCGATGGCGTGGTACACTCGCCGTAGCCGCTCTGGCCATAAAGCGGGGGAAGGTCGCGATGGATGCACCGGCACCAAAGGAGACCGGCTCGGCGACCCCAGGCGAGGAAGCACCCTCCTTGATCATCAGGGCCGCCTTCGCCACAGGATCACTCGGGGCAATCGTCGTGTCATCAGACACCATGACGACGTCGTCACCCTTGGCCTTCTTGGCACTTCCTGTGGGGGCAGCGACATCATCAGCTTTCCTCTTCTGAGAGGGGTCCTCCTCGGTGACGACTGGCGGTACTTTGGCCACGGACGGGTGGCCTATCTTTTTGACTCCAGTCCTGCAAATTGATTTCATGAGCAAAGTGGTCTAAACACCACGAAAAGTAAGGCGGGTGAACAAAACTCACTTGGCGACTGGTAGGAACCGCAACCTCGTACGGATGCTTGCGGGCTTCTCCAGTTCGGGGACCAGTTTCCGACTGAGACCCATCTCTAGGACATCATGCGCCCAAGACACGGACGGCCTCTTCGTTGACGAGGCCGCGACAGGACCTTCAATAACGTTCTCGGCGGGAGCTCTCCTGGGAGGCGAAGCTGCCGCGACCGGAGCGGCCCCCAACCCAGAGACTGGGGCGAATGGCGGGGGAATTGAGGCCAGAGGTACCTCACTTAGGGCGGCGGTGGAATCTGGTGCTGCCGTCGTCTATGGCGCTTCGCCCCTGGCCAGGCTGGTGGCGTCGGAGCTACTCGCCGAACGAGACGAAGATGCCTGTTTCGCCGGCTTCGTCTTCCTCTTTGGAGGGGCCTTCACTTCCTTCTTCTTCTTCTTTTTCGACGGAGTAGCCTCGCGATGCGAGGTGTGCTCGGGAAGCTCGTCGTCGTCGTCCTCATGGCATTCAAGGCTTCTGCTCGCCTCGAGTTCGCGCTAGCGCTGCCCGCGAGTTTTGCGAACCAGCGGCACGGCTTCTTCTTCGGACTCGTCGTCGTCGCTCCTGTCGCTCTCAACGTCGCCTTTGGCAGGAGGCGACTCGCCCCCGTCCTGGACGGACGAGCTTGAATTCTCGTCGTCCGCGGGCGAAAGCCACCCTTCCACCACTTGAAATAACTGCAATAGGCATGAGACAGTATTAGTATAACCGCGACAGCATCAACTGCGACTGCGAATGATAGAAAATGACTTACCGTTGGGGCAGGATGCTTCGCGGTGTAGGGGGCGACCCCAGCCTTCGCGTCCAGGTACACCGCTTGGGTGATCTTCTTCAACGTCGGGATGTAGTCCTCGAGTTTCCACTCGGCGAGGCAGGATTTCGTCGAGTCCTCCCAGACCGTGTACTCGTACATATAATGGTCACGGCGGGCCAGGGGGACGAGTCGCCGCCCGAGCCAGCAGTTGTACAGGTTGATGGTCTGTAGACCCTTCTTATTCAGGCCACGGATGGTTTGAAGCATCTCATCCACGACCATCCGCTGGTCTGTTGGAAGCTTGCCGACTTGGAGTCGGCGCGGTTCGGGCCGGTCGGCGGAGTATCTCGGGATCGCCACCTCACCGTCTGGAGTCGCCTCGGTGGCATAAAACCAAGACTTCTTCCACTCGCTCGCCGCCTTGGTAGGCAACATCAGATCAAAAAAGGAGGCCTTCGACTTCAATTGAAATGTCAAGCCACCCGCAGCAAGCATTGGGCCGCCTGCTTCTTCGTGACTGATCCTCCCGTGGAACAGATCTTGCCACAGGGGGAAGTAGGGCCTGCATCCCAGATAGCACTCGCAGAACGCCACGAAAATGGCGAGATGCTCGATGCTGTGTGGGCCCAGGTCCGATGGCTGGATCCCATAGAAGGCGCAGAAGCGCTGGAAGAAGAGAGATGTGGGAAATCCCAGCCCCTGTTCCAGGTGCCTGGTGAAGCAGAAGAATTCTCCCTCGCGCGGGTCCGGAGTCACCTCTCCGGCCGCGGGGATGCGCCACCTGCCGGCGCGCAGGATTCCGGCCTCCTCGAAAGACGCCAGCAGCGCTCTCGTACACTTGGACCTGCCCCATGGTTCGGTGGAGGGGGCCATTGGCGGAAAGGTTCGTGGAGGTCGGAGGATTTTGGATCGGCTGGATCGCGATGCGGAGGAAAACGGAGGTACGCGCAATCGGAGGAAATGATGAGGAGGTGGTTCTCCGATCGCCTACCATTCCCTTTATATAGCGGTTATTACCCGCCAAATCAGGAAGACGTTACTACGCGTTGATTACGCCAAAAGTTACCGTTGGATTACCCCAACGGCTAGTTTTGACTGCGTTTGACGGTCCAACTTCAGCCACTCGGCTCGCCGACCCGATCACTACAACAGTGAATAAATATTTCACCGACCCGTTCGCTAAGCTGCGACCAGAATGATTAGTTTTTTCCTTTATTCAGGAGCCCGCCACCGATTCGACTGGATGTCTGCATTGGACTCGTATGCTCCGACTGCCAGCAACCACCTGCGCCCAATCGACGACGGCCTCGGGGACTACTGATGGGGATATGCCTACCGGGGTATATCCAGCAGGACGTTTCCGACTGGCCCAGAAGCTGGCAAGTGGGCCTGCAAGACGGCGACTGGATCAAGACCTGGCGTGGATCCAAGCGACTGGAAGTTGAAGGCCCAGGAGAGTAGATAGGCCTAGTCAGATTAGGTTAAACGAGTGCCAAAACCTTAACTGATTCGGTTAAGATATGTAAACCCTAGGGGAGGGTGAGTCTATATAAACCTCCCTACAGGGCGTGTAAACATACGTTCCATCATCCACCCAAGCGACTCGCCGCCTAGCCGTCGAGCTCGCCCCGTTGTACTTCCATCATAATACAATCTAGCAGGAGTAGGTCTTTACCCTCCGGGGGGCCGAACCTGGGTAAAACCCTGTGTCTCCGCCCTCATCTCGCACCGCAGATGGCTGACCGCCCTTGCCCTTTGTTCTACTACTCGCTGCCGATTGCAGCATCTGCCGTGGTCATTCCCACGACAAGGATTAAAGTGCGGTAGGCATAGTGATGGATGGACAGGCGTTGCTTGGACAAGACAATTCATGTAACAATCAAGGCAATGGCATTTGCAGATAATAAATCTAAAGCATCCAAGTACTAAGTAACCATAGGCATGTGTTCCATATATAGTCATATGTGCTCGCAATGAGAATTTGCACAACATCTTTTGTCCTGCCAGCCCGTTACAGCGGGGCCTCTAGGGATGTACTGGAAATTAAGGTGCTCCTTTTAATAGAGAACCGGAGTAAAGCATTAACACTCCATGAACACACATGATCCTCACATCACAACCATCCCCTACGGTTATCCCAATTTCTGTCACTTCGGGGCCTCGGGTTCCAGACAATGATATGTGTATACAACATGGAGGTAAGATCACAAACAATAATATCATCATGAATCAATAACATGTTCAGATCTAAGATCATGGCACTCGGGCCCTAGTGACAAGCATTAAGCATAACAGGTTGCAACAATGTCAAAAGAACTAAGAATAGATAATAGGCACCATGCCCTAAAAATCTTATGCAATTACATGAACGATCTCATCCAATCCCTACCATTCCCATAGCCTACTTCGGGGAATTACTTACACATGGATGGGGGAATCATGAATGGTTGATGGAGAGGCGTCGGTGATGATGATGGCGATAATCTCCTCCAATTCCTCTTCCTGGCAGGGTGAGTTTCTGGTTTTGAATCATGATTTCTGGTGGTGGTGGCGTAGTGGAACTCTTCTATGGAAATTTTTAGGTCAAAGGGTATATGTAGGCAAAAGGAGAGGTTGAGGCGGAGTCCGAGGCGGCCACACCATGCCCAGGCGCGGCCAGGCCTAGCCCACGCCTGGGGGTGGTGTGGGCCCCTCTGGCCTCTTCTCCCCTCCGTCTTCTGGCTCCATGAGTCTTCGGGGAAAATAGGAATTTCGACATATTTTTTGGGATTTTTCCTGAAAGTTGATTCCCTGCATAAAAACGAGACACCAAAGTAATTCTGCTAAAAACAACGGTAGTCCGTGTTAGTTGTATCCAAATCACACAAATTAGAGGAGAAACAATAGCAAAAGTGTTCGGGAAAGTAGATACGTTTTGGACGTATCAGGCACCGTATTTGAAACAATGCGGGACTATCATAATGCCCTTACTACATATTGCATTTGCACCCATAATGATTATGATGTTATTAAGAGTGAGTCAGCAAGGTTCGTAGTGAAGTTCCCATACAAGAGGTGTAGGTGGAGTATGCATGCATCCACTATGCTCAGGAGCAGTTTGGTTCAGGTATTACAACCAGTTATGTATTTTAGATAATTGTGTAGAGTTTTTTAGCTGTACCTGACATTTTCATTATGTTTCAGATAAAAGTTAACCGGTTCGAACATTCTTGTCCACCTCAAGGGGGACAGCCAAAGGACAAAACAAAACTAGCAAAGACTAGGTGGTTGGCAGATGCAATCATGGATTGGATGAGAGTGAACCCATCACTTGGCGCAACAACGCTCATAAAAGAAGTTTCTAAAAAATTTACTATTACAATACCCTAAATGAGGATGTTCTATGCAAAGTAAATGGCTCTTGAGAGGATCAATGGTCCATGGAATGAAAGTTTCCAGTTGCTTTACAGCTTCAAAGCTGAAGTGGAGATGCCTAGTCCAGGTAGTGTTGTACAGATAGACATGCAGAAAGTTCAGTAAAAAATAAGAGGGAAGACAATGGAGAAGGAGTGCTTTAGAAGGGCTTTTGTTTGTTTTAAAGCTTGCTGGCAAGGGTTTCTGGATGGTTACAGGCCCTATTTGTCCGTGGATGCAATAGCTCTTCATGGCAGATTTAAAGGACAACTAGTAGCTGCTACTGCAGTTGATGGACACAATTGGATGTTCCATGTTGCTTATGGAGTTTTGGAGATTGAGTCAGAGGAAAGTTGGACTTGGTTTCTGGAGAATTTGCACGACCTTATAGGTCATCCACCAGGACTTACTATCCACACGGACGCTTGCAAAGGTTGGGAGAAAGCTGCAGAAGCAGTATTCCCCAGAGTGGAGCATAGGGAATGTATGCGACACTTAGTGCAGAATTTTATAAAGAAATTCAAGGGTAAAGTTTATACTGACAACCTATGGCCATCTTCATACACATACAGTCTGAGGAAGCATCTGTATCATTTGGAAGTGTTGTATAAACAAAAACATGCGGTGAAGGAGTACTTGGATGCACATCATGGAATGGTGTGGTCAAGAAGCCGATTCAATGAAATTTGCAAGGTAGACTATGTAAGAAGTAACCTTGCAGAGAGTTTCAATGCAAAGGTCAAGTCATTGAAAGGGCTTATGTTGTGGCAAATATTTGATAAGATTAGGCAGATGATCATGATAAAGATCAATTTGCGTCAAAGAATTGCATCAACGGTATATGTTGGCCATCTCAGCCTCCCATCTTTGATTAAGGCTTTGCATGCCAGAGCAAAACAATTGAAGATGAAATGCATTAGAAGAGGAATGGAGGCAGAGGTAACATACACTGATAGTAAAGATATGCAATGGAGGTATCCAGTGAGTTTGGTTGATAGGACATGCCATTGCAGGCAATGGCGGCTCCGTGGGAAACCCTGCTTACATGCATTGTTTTTCATGGGTGTTATAGGAGGCGAAGAGGGTGAAGTTGATCAGTACGTGTCGTAGTATTTCTCTGTTGCCAAATTTAGGGCAGCATATGCTCATAATGTTCCAGCCTTGTTGGATAAAGACCAATGGATGGAAGTGGATACAGGCTTCAAGCTATACCCTCCAGTTTTTACTAGACGAACAACTAGGCCAACAAAGAGTTGGATAAGAGCTAGTGCAGAGGGTGGTGCACCACCTCGACGATGTAAGTTCAAACATTATGGGATCCTAGGGCACATTGCTAGGCTTTGTAAAAATACAGTGGACCCAGCTTATGTAATGGATGATCAGGTGGGAGCAGCAAATGAATATGAGAATGAGGTGTTTGAACAAGAGGAGAATGAAGCAATGGATACATTGTCGATTGAACCACCAGATCGAGAGGATATTGAACCAAATGCAGAGCAGATTGAACCAAATGCAGAGCAGATTGAACCAAATGCAGTGGAGATTGAACCAATGGATCTAGAGGAGATTGAACCAAATGCAGAGGAGATTGAACCAAATGCAGGGGAGATTGAACCAGTCGATCGAGAGGAGATTGAACCAATGGATCTAGAGGAGATTGAACCAAATGCAGGGGAGATTGTGTTGGAGTTATGCCCTAGAGGCAATAATAAAGATGTTATTATTATAATTCTTGTTCATTATAAAGTTTATATTCCATGCTAGAATTGTATTAAGCGGAAACATTAATACTTGTGTGGTTTGTGAACAACGTCGTGTCCCTAGTACGCCTCTATGGACTAGCTCATTGATCAATGATGGTTAAGGTTTCCTAACCATAGACATGAGTTGTCAATTGATAATGAGATCATATCATTGGGAGAATGATATGGTGGACAGACCCAAACTAAGCGAAGCAATTAGATCGTGTCATCGTGTTCGTCTTTGCGAAGCTTTTCTTATGTCAAATATTGTATTCCTTAGACCATGAGATAATGCAACTCCCTGGTATCGGAAGAAAGCTTTGAGGTCATCAAACGTCATCCTATGAGAGGGTGATCATAAAGGTGTCTCTCAGGTGATCGGAAAGTATCTGTTGGGTTGTATGTATCGAGATGGGATTTGTCCCTCCCAAGTCAGAGAGATATACTTCGGGCCCACTCGGTAATCGATATCAACACCGCTTGCAAGCATGTGGTTAAGGAGTTAATCACAAAGTGATATCGGATTACGGAACGAGTAAAGTACTTGCTGTGAACGAGATTGAACTAGGTATGACGATACCGACGATCGAATCTCGGGCAAGTAAAATATCGCGAGACGAAGGGAATATATATATGGGATTGATTGAATCCTGGCATCGTGGTTCATCCGAAATGATCATCGATGAATGTGTAGGAGTCAATATGGGTGCCCAGACCCCGCTGTTGATTATTGATAGAAGATCATGTCTGCATATTCTCGAACCCGCAGGGTCACACACTTAACGTGTCTCGACGCTAGGATAGATTGGATACTTGGTTTATGAATTTTTGTTTGGAGTCTCGGATGGGATCCGAGACATCATGAGAGGTTCCGGAGTGGTCCGGAGAATAAGATTCATATAAGGCAGTGCAGTTTTTGGAGTTCGGAATTGTTCCGGATTAATCGGTATTGTACCGGAAGCTTCTAGAACCTTCCGGAAGGGGGCCAACGTGGTCCCACCTTCCGGGAGGGGGCATGGGCCTATGAGGGAGTGTACTGGCCGCATTGGGCCAGGGGCACAAGGCCCCATAGGGCCCAGCCGATCCTAGATAAGTTTAAACTCGTTTAAACTAGAGATAGGGTTTCTAGATAAGGGATAAGTTTAAACTCGTTTAAACTAGAGATAGGGTTTCTAGATAAGGGATAAGTTTAAATCGTTTAAAGTAGAGATAGGCTTGGAGGATGGGCAAGGGCTGGCCGCACCCCCCCTCTATATATAGAGGGCTGGTGCGCCCCCTCTCACACCCCCTAACACCTTCCTCCAAACCTAGTTGCCCTGCTGCCTTCCTCTCTCCCTCCCGACTGTTTGTAAGCGAAGCCCTGCTGCAGAAATTCTCCACCATATACACCGCACCGTCGCGTTGTAGATCCAATCTATCTCTCCACCATACTTGCTGGTCCGAGGAAGGAGGAGACATCGAGGTGCCGCACGTGTGCATCTCACGGAGGCACCGCCACTTGTGGTGCTGGATCGGATCGGATCGCGAGGAGGAGAAGCGAGTACGACTACATCACCCACGTTCCGACGAACGTTCCGCTGTGCGAATCTTCAAGGGTATGAAGATCTAATCCAATCTCTCTCGTTGTTTGCATCTCCTAGATTAGATCTTGGCTTTCCCTCTGTTCGCTTCCGTAGAAAATTTTGATTTACTATGCTGCGAAACCCTTCAGTGGTATCAGAGCTAGATCTATGCGTAGATGTGATTCACGAGTAGAACGCAACATGGTTGTTGCGGGCGTTGATGTTTTCTGTTGCAAGCCTCTTGTTTGTGTTCTTCTTATGACGCGGGATAGTGAGATTGAAGCGGTCCAGGCCAACCTTACGCGACGTCGTTCGCGAGACCGGCTCCGCACTTGACGTGTGGCTTGTACCACACATGCGGCTTGTGGATGTCAGTTTCTCTCACTATAGTTGTCATGGGATTAACACCGGAGTTTGGCAACCATAATATCACCGTTGTGGCTTTCCGTAGGTAAGAATCGTTCTTAGCATCTACTCCCATGAGCCACGTAAAACATGCAACAACAAAGTAGAGGCGTCTAACTTGTTTTTGCAGGGAGTGTTTTCTGTGATATGGTATGGCCCAAGATGTGATGTGTATATTGTATGCGATGATCATGTTTTGTAATGTTTCACGACTTGCATGTCGATGAGTACACAACCGGCAGGAGCCATATGGTTGTCTTTATAATTGTGTATGACCTGCGAGTCAACTTCTTATACGCCATGTAATAGCTTTACTTTATCGCTAAGTAGTTAGCAATAGTTGTAGTTGCTATTCGTGGTGGAGGCAATCATGGTGGAGTGATGGAGATCATGCCGGAACGCACAAGATGGAGATCATTGCGCGAAGATTGGCTATACCATGTCACATAAAGTTATATGCATGTGATGTTTATCCTTTTATGTATCTTATTATGCTTAGATCGCGACGGTAGCATTATAAGATGATTCCTCACTTAAAGATCAAGATAAAACTGTGTTCTCCCCATGTATGCACCGTTGCGAAAGTTCGTCGTGTCCAAGCATCACGTGATGATCGGGTGCTATAGACTCTACGCTCACATACAACGGGTGCAAGCCAGTTTTGCACATGCGGAAATACTTGGGTCTAACTTGACGAGCCTAGCATGTACAGACATGGCCTCGGAACACAAGAACCGAAAGGTTAAGCATGAGTCATATGAATGATATGATCGACACTTCGTTGTCCACCATTGAAACCACATCTCTTCTCGTGATGATCGGATTAGGTGTGGTGAATTTGGATCGTGTTCACTAAACAACTTGAGGGATGTTGAATTTAGTGGGAGTTCATCTAGTAATTTGATTAAGTTGAACTATTTATCATGAACATAGTCTAAATTGTACTTGCAAATACTGTAGATCCAATGGCCAAGTCCAACTTCAACTTCAATGTTTTTGCTGAGATAGAAAAGCTTAGAAACAATGGGTCTAACTTCACCAAATGGTTCCGCAATCTAAGAATCATTCTGTCTGGCGGACAAAAGGACTATGTCCTTGAGAAAGCGTTAGGTAACCCCCCTGTTGCAACTGCGCTGGCTGATGAGAAAGCCGTCTTTTAGTCGCGCAAAGATGATTATGGTGTGATTAAGAGCACCATGTTGTTTGTTATGGAACCGGAACTTCAAAATCGTTTTGAAAACTATCCCGGGCCCTTTGAGATTCTCGAGGAGCTGAAAACCATGTTTCAGACTCAGGCCCGTTCTGAGAGATATGAGATCTCCGAGAAGTTCTTTAACTGCAAGATGGAGGAAGGGAGTTCCGTTAGTGAGCACGCCATTGAGATGACGGGCTACACTCAACGCCTTGAGCAACTGGACTGCAAGATTCTAGAGGAGCTCAAGATTGACACTCCTAGCTACAAAAGTTTTGTAGTTGATCACAATCAGATTGGTTCCACTGATATGATCACTGAGCTCTTTGCTAAGATGAAAGTAGCGGAGGTGAACATCAAAAAGAATAATCATGTGTTGATGGTCAACAAGCCCCCCACCTTCAAGAAAGGTAAGGGTGCAAGGAAGCCCTTCAAGAAAGGCGGCGGCAAGCGTGTTGCCCCTGCTGAGAAGAAGCTCAAGTCTGGTCCTAAACCGGACACTGAGTGCATATATTGCAAGGACAAGGGTCACTGGAAGCGCAACTGTCCGAAGTACTTAGCGGACAAGGAGGCTGGCACCATCAAAGGTATATTTGATATACATGTTATTGATGTTTTCCTTACTAGCCCTCGTTGTAGTGCCTGGGTATTTGATACCGGTTCAGCTGCTAATATTTGTAACTCGAAACAGGAGCTACGGAATAGACGGCGGCTTGCGAGGGATGAGGTGACGATGCGCGTTGGCAACGGATCAAGAGTTGATGTGATGGCCGTCGGCACGCTCTCCTTAGTTTTACCTTCGGGATTAGTTTTAAACCTTAATAAGTGTTATTATGTGCCTGCGTTGAGCATGAACATTATTTCTGGATCTTGTTTATTGCAAGACGGTTATTCATTTAAATCGGAGAATAATGGTTGTTCTATTTATATGAGTAACATCTTTTATGGTCATGCACCTCTTGTGAATGGTTTATTTCTTATGAATCTCGAAAGGGATGAAACACACATCCATAACATTGAGGCTAAGAGATGCAAAGTAGATAGTGATAATACTACTTATTTGTGGCACTGTCGTCTAGGTCATATTGGTGTAAAGCGCATGAAGAAACTCCATTCTGATGGACTTTTGGAGTCTCTTGATTTTGAATCATTTGACACATGCGAACCATGCCTCATGGGCAAGATGATCAAAACCCCGTTCTCCGGTATGATGGAGCGAGCAACGGACTTGTTGGAAATCATACATACCAATGTATGCGGACCGATGAGTGTTTCGATGCGCGGTGGATATCGCTATTTTCTCACATTTACCGATGACTTAAGTAGATATGGGTATATCTATTTAATGAAACATAAATCTGAAACGTTTGAAAAGTTCAAAGAATTTCAGAATGAAGTGGAGAACCATCGTAACAAAAAGATTAAGTTTCTACGATCCGATCGTGGGGGCGAGTATTTGAGTTATGATTTTCTCACGCATCTTAAAGCAAGCGGAATTGTTTCGCAACTCACACCACCCAGAACACCACAGCGCAATGGTGTGTCTGAACGCCGGAATCGAACCCTATTAGATATGGTCCGATCGATGATGTCTCTTACTGATTTGTCGTTATCATTTTGGGGTTATGCATTAGAAACCGCTGCATTCACTTTAAATAGGGCTCCATCTAAATCCGTTGAGACGACACCGTATGAACTATGGTTTGGTGCTAAACCTAAGTTGTCGTTTCTTAAAGTTTGGGGATGCGAAGCTTACGTCAAGAAGTTGATGCCGGACAAGCTCGAACCCAAAGCGGAGAAATGCGTCTTCATAGGATACCCTAAGGAAACTATTGGGTATACCTTCTATCACAGAACCGAAGGCAAAGTGTTTGTCGCAAAGAACGGTTCCTTTCTTGAGAAGTAGTTTCTCTCGAAAGAAGTGAGTGGGAGGAAAGTAGAGCTAGACGAGGTTACTGAACCTTCTCTTGAATTGGAGAGTAGCGCAGCACCTGAAATTGTTCCAGTGCCGCCTGCACCAACAATAGAGGAAGCTAATGACAAGGATCATGAAGCTTCGGACGATGCTGCTACTGAACGTCGCAGGTCGACAAGGTCGCGTGCCCCTCCTGAGTGGTACGGCAACCCTGTCTTGACTGTCTTGTTAGTAGAAGACAGCGAACCTACGAACTATGAGGAAGCGATGATGAGCCCAGACTGTGAGAAATGGCTAGAAGCCATGAAATCCGAATTGGGATCCATGAGCGAAAACCAAGTATGGACTTTGGTGGACCCTCCTAGCGACCGAAAGGCCGTTGAGTGCAAATGGATCTTCAAGAAGAAAACGGACGCGGATGGGAATGTTACCGTCTATAAAGCACGGCTTGTTGCGAAAGGTTTTCGACAAGTTCAAGGTGTTGACTACGATGAGACTTTTTCTCCCGTAGCGATGTTTAAGTCCATTCGGATTTTATTAGCAATTGCTGCATTTCATGATTATGAAATATGGCAAATGGATGTCAAGACTGCTTTCCTCAATGGCAACATTGATGAAGAGTTGTATATGATGCAACCCGAAGGTTTTGTCGATCCTAAGGATGCTGATAAAGTATGCAAACTTCAGCGTTCCATTTATGGACTGAAGCAAGCATCTCGGAGTTGGAACCTTCATTTTGATCAAGTGATCAAGAGCTTTGGATTTGTTCCAAATTGCTACGAAGCTTGCATCTACAAGAAAGTGAGTGGGAGCTCGGTGATTTTTCTGGTACTATATGTGAATGACATATTGATTATTGGAAATGACATCAACATGCTTAACGATGTGAAGAGTTATTTGAACAAGTGTTTTTCAATGAAAGACCTAGGTGAAGCTGCTTATATATTGGGCATCAAAATTTATAGAGATAGACAAAGACGCCTGATAGCTTTAAGCCAGAGTACATACCTAGACAAAGTTCTGAAAAGGTTCAGAATGGATAAGGCATTGAAAGGTTCAGTGCCTATGTTGTCAGGTAAGATATTGAGCAAGGCTTAGTGTCCAGCTACGGTAAATGATAGGGAAGCTATGAGCAAAGTGCCTTATGCCTCGGCCATAGGTTCCATCATGTATGCCATGCTGTGTACTAGACCGGATGTGTCCAATGCTCTTAGTTTGACGAGCAGATATCAAAGTGATCCAGGAGTGGAACACTGGACAGCCATGAAGAACATCCTAAGGTACCTAAATAGGACTAAAGAAATGTTCTTAGTCTATGGGGGTGATGAACAGCTCGTCGTAAAAGGTTACGTCGATGCTAGTTTCGACACCGACAAGGATGATGCTAAATCTCAGACAGGATACGTGTATATTTTGAATGGAGGAGCTATGAGCTGGAGAAGCTGCAAGCAAAGCGTGGTCGCAGGATCTACAGTAGAAGCGGAATACATGGCTGCTGCAGAAGTGTCAAGTGAAGGAGTTTGGATCAGAAACTTCATCACTGAGCTTGGCGTGGTTCCAAGTGCATTGGACCCACTGGAGATATTGTGTGACAACACTGGCGCCATAGCACTCGCTAAGGAACCAAGATATCATCCAAAGACCAAGCATATCAACCGCAAGTTTCATATAATCCGAGATTATATAGCAGATGGAGATCTGAAGATCAGCAAAGTACATACAGATCTGAATGTTGCAGATCCATTGACTAAACCTCTTCCACGTGTAAAACATGATCAGCACCTCAGTGCCATGGGTGTGAGATTGTTGCCAAATGTAAACTAGATTATTGACTCTAGTGCAAGTGGGAGACTGTTGGAGTTATGCCCTAGAGGCAATAATAAAGATGTTATTATTATAATTCTTGTTCATGATAAAGTTTATATTCCATGCTAGAATTGTATTAAGCGGAAACATTAATACTTGTGTGGTTTGTGAACAACGTCGTGTCCCTAGTACGCCTCTATGGACTAGCTCATTGATCAATGATGGTTAAGGTTTCCTAACCATAGACATGAGTTGTCAATTGATAATGAGATCATATCATTGGGAGAATGATATGGTGGACAGACCCAAACTAAGCGAAGCAATTAGATCGTGTCATCGTGTTCGTCTTTGCGAAGCTTTTCTTATGTCAAATATTGTATTCCTTAGACCATGAGATAATGCAACTCCCTGGTATCGGAAGAAAGCTTTGAGGTCATCAAACTTCATCCTATGAGAGGGTGATCATAAAGGTGTCTCTCAGGTGATCGGAAAGTATCTGTTGGGTTGTATGTATCGAGATGGGATTTGTCCCTCCCAAGTCGGAGAGATATACTTCGGGCCCACTCGGTAATCGATATCAACACCGCTTGCAAGCATGTGGTTAAGGAGTTAATCACAAAGTGATATCGGATTACGGAACGAGTAAAGTACTTGTTGTGAACGAGATTGAACTAGGTATGACGATACCGACGATCGAATCTCGGGCAAGTAAAATATCGCGAGACGAAGGGAATATATATATGGGATTGATTGAATCCTGGCATCATGGTTCATCCGATATGATCATCGATGAATGTGTAGGAGTCAATATGGGTGCCCAGACCCCGCTGTTGATTATTGATAGAAGATCATGTCTGCATATTCTCAAACCCGCAGGGTCACACACTTAACGTGTCTCGACGCTAGGATAGATTGGATACTTGGTTTATGAATTTTTGTTCGGAGTCTCGTATGGGATCCGGGACATCATGAGAGGTTCCGGAGTGGTCCGGAGAATAAGATTCATATAAGGCAGTGCAGTTTTTGGAGTTCGGAATTGTTCCGGATTAATCGGTATTGTACCGGAAGCTTCTAGAACCTTCCGGAAGGGGGCCAACGTGGTCCCACCTTCCGGGAGGGGGAATGGGCCTATGAGGGAGTGTCCTGGCCGCATTGGGCCAGGGGCACAAGGCCCTATAGGGCCCAGCCGATCCTAGATAAGTTTAAACTCGTTTAAACTAGAGATAGGGTTTCTAGATAAGGGATAAGTTTAAACTCGTTTAAACTAGAGATAGGGTTTCTAGATAAGGGATAAGTTTAAATCGTTTAAACTAGAGATAGGCTTGGAGGATGGGCAAGGGCTGGCCGCACCCCCCCTCTATATATAGAGGGCTGGTGCGCCCCCTCTCACACCCCCTAATACCTTCCTCCAAACCCAGTTGCCCTGCTGCCTTCCTCTCTCCCTCCCGACTGTTTGTAGGCGAAGCCCTGCTGCAGAAATTCTCCACCATATACAACGCGCCGTCGCGTTGTAGATCCAATCTATCTCTCCACCATACTTGCTGGTCCGAGGAAGGAGGAGACGTCGAGGTGCCGCACGTGTGCATCTCACGGAGGCACCGCCACTTGTGGTGCTGGATCGGATCAGATCGCGAGGAGGAGAAGCGAGTATGACTACATCACCCACGTTCCGACGAACGTTCCGCTGTGCGAATCTTCAAGGGTATGAAGATCTAATCCAATCTCTCTCGTTGTTTGCATCTCCTAGATTAGATCTTGGCTTTCCCTCTGTTCGCTTCCGTAGAAAATTTTGATTTACTATGCTGCGAAACCCTTCAGATTGAACCAGTCGATCGAGAGGAGAGTATATCAACTGCGTCGGAGATTGAAGCAGAGTTCAAGCATAAAGGAATTACACGAGCAGATATTGACGAAATGGAGGCAAAGCTTTTTGAACTGTATGAACCGGATGATCGAAACATGACTGAACTAATTGTACGACAAACTGAAGAACTTAATTCATTGGATGCATAGAAAAAGAACAAAGGAAAGAAATGGAAGAAGATGATGGTTGACTCTGAGAATATTCCAGCTAGGATCACTAGGAGCAAAGTGGTGAACCCAGCGAAAAACACTAGGAGCAAGAAAAAATGGATTTGAATTATTAATTTGAATTTGTATGATAAATTTGAACTACTGTCAATGTTTGTATTCAATTCAAACTAGTGTGACGCTCCCAAGTTTGTATGTTGGATAATCCCATAATGTATGTGTTATTGCAAGTTTCTATGGTCATGCACCTAGTTGCTTAGCAGTGCTCAGTTTTTCCCTCGACATGTGGTCAACACATGGGGTTTAGCTAGTTCATGGTGTAGGGCCACGTAGAGATAAAAAACAAAACTTTTTCCTCTAACGTGGTGATCCCAAGATCTAGCCGAGGTAGAAGGCCACGAGGTTTACCACTAAATGCGTAGTTGCAGATTACTGATGAAGTGCGTCAGTTGATGCAGTGCAGTCCTTTGTGATCCGGTCGTCATGGTGCTGATCGTACAACACCTCTGTTGGTATCCACACGTGCAAGGAGGAGCACCGGCGGCGAACTGCTAGGTTCGTATCGACGGCAGGACTGCCGTGGAGCTAGGGTTTCCAACACATGGAATGACCTAACCGATCAACAATTAACCTTTCTAGGTTACGGTGCTCCACTATATATAGGGAGTGAACGTGGGCTCCACTCTCGTGGCCCATTCACTAAAGCCCATATAACACTAGTCACCGTGAGTCCGACTCACTGACCCAGTCCTGATCTGGCTTTGGTCCGACCCAACCAGATTTCCGGTTCAGATCCAATCAGAACTTGCTCCCACTCTTAAGTGTGTGACCCGGAAGGCTCATGGCTACTCGGACACGATTGGAGTCCGACTCACAATCGATCAGTCGGCAGCGGCTCCTAGTAGAACGTGCCGACTCCCAAGTACCAAAGAGTCATGACGACTTGCCTTTCCAATGCGACTTGCGTCCGAGTCCCTTTTGCCTCACGATATGCCTTGTCAGACTATAGGCGAATAATTGTCATCCCTTAAATAGTCTGACTCTCTTCTCGATCCGAGATAAGTGATTCACCCGACTAACTCTTAGTCGATCGCCTCGGTTAACACTTAACCGAGTCATGCATGGCCATGCTTTCCGAATCATATCATCCGAGAGGGCCCAGAGAATATCTCTCCGAGTGGAGGGGAAAAATCCCATCTTGGTTATTCACATCACGCAGCTTGATTCTTAGTCGACCCGAACTCTGCCTTTATGACTACCCAGATACAGATCTGCGTTTGACAGAACATAAGTCGGTGATCCTCAGCTCAGACTATGCAACAACCTCAGGTCTAAGGATTAGATTGATTGATATATACAATTGACAACTTGTTCGTTGTACCTCAATATGGGTCAATCCGACTCGCTAAACTCTTTAGCCGAATCTGTGTAAGTCTAAATAGCACCTCCATGCCCATGACAAGTGGAACCGAGTCATCAAGCCGAGTTTCACATTGATCTAAGTTGTGTGTCCAACACAACCTCGATGACCAAGGACATTTAGTACAAACAACATGAATGCATAGTTCCACAACCGAATCACATATTCAATGATACACATCAGATGTTTTTACAAGGACAACTTAATAACTTTATGAATACAATGGGAAATATCATCATACATGATTTCCTCTAGGGCATATTCCCAATAGTCTCCCACTTGCACTAGAGTCAATCTTCCGACATCACATGTCTAGGCATCTAATGCCCATGGCTCTCAAGTGCGCCTCATGCTTCGACTGTGGTAACGGCTTTGTCAATGGATCCGCAATATTTGCATCCGTGTGTACCTTGCATAACTTGATATCACCCTGATCCACGAACTGGCGAATCAGGTGGTACCGCATGAGTATGTGCTTGTTCTTCTGGTGTTGTCTAGGTTCCTTGGCTTGTGCAATAGCACCATTGTTGTCACAATACATGTCTAACGGATTGGACGAGCCCTGAACCACACCAAGATCCATGAGGAAATTCCTCATCCAAACAACTTCCTTTGCTGCCTCCGAGTCGGCAATATATTCAACCTCTGTTGTAGATGCAGACACAGTCTCTTGCTTGGAACTCTTATAGCTCATAGCACCTCCGTTTATAATAAACACGTATCCGGATTGTGAACGAGAATCATCAGAGTCGGTATGATAACTCGCATCCGTGTAACCCTTTACACTGAGTTCATCTTCACAACCATAAACCAAAAATATATCCTTAGTCCTCAAGTACTTTAGGATATTTTTATCCGCTGTCTAGTGGATTTATCCAAGATCAGCCTGGTATCTGCTCACAACACTTAGAGCATAGGAAACATCCGGCCTAGTACAAATCATGGCATACATGATGGATCCAACTGCAGAAGCATACAGAATCGCACTCATCTGACTTCGCCCATCAGTTGTCAAAGGACACTGAGTCTTGCTAAGTTTTACACCATGGGACATCGGTAAGAACCCCTTCTTAGACGATTCCATGTTGAACTTCTTCAACACTTTGTCCAAATAAGTACTCTGACTCAATCCAATGAGCCTCCTTGATCTATCTATATAGATCCAGATTCCGAGGATGTATGTTGCCTCACCCAAGTCTTTCATTGAGAAACTCCTTTCCAATGATTCCTTGGTTTCTTGTAACATCTGGACATCATTTCCAATCAGTAATATGTCATCCACATATAAGATTAGAAAGTTTACTTTGCTCCCACTAAACTTCTTTGTATAAACAATAATCATGATCACTCTTGATGAAGACAAACGATTTGACAACCTCATCAAAGCAAATATTCCAACTCCGAGATGCTTGCTTCAACCCATAAATGGATTTCTGAAGTTTACATACTTTTTCAGCATTAGCCGGATCGACAAAACCCTCGGGCTGTATCATATACACGTCCTCGATTAAATTTCCGTTAAGGAAAGCCGTTTTGACATCCATCTGCCATATCTCATAGTCGAAATAGGCCGCTATAGCTAACATGATCTGAACTGATTTAAGCATCGCTACGGGCGAGAAAGTCTCGTCGTAATCAACTCCTTGAACTTGTCGGAACCCCTTCGTGACAAGGCGTGCTTTATAGATTGAAACATTTCCATCCATATCAGTTTTCTTCTTAAAGACCCATTTGCACTCGACGGGTCTTGCACCGTCTGGCAGATCAACCAAGTTACAAACTTGATTTTCATCCATGGACTTTAACTCGGATCTCATGGCTCCAAGCCATGATTCGGAATCAGATCTCACCATCTCTTCCGAATAATTTGCTGGCTCATGCCTGTCTAATAGTAACACATCACGAACACTTTGTAATCTCGCCGATCTTCGTATTATAGGTGCTGCTTCCGGCTCAACTACCACGACCGGCTGAACCTCCAAGGTTTTTGGCGACTCGCTACTAGCCCGTTCCTCTCGAATTTCTTCGAGTTGAACCGTGCTCCCACTTACTCCCCGACTGAGAAACTCTTTCTCAAGGAAGACACCGTTTCGAGCGACAAACACTTTGCCCTCTTCTCGGTTGTAGAAGTAGTAACCCAAGGTTTCCCTTGGATACCCCACAAAAATACACTTACCCGACTTGGCCGTAAGCTTGTCCGACTGAAGTCGCTTGACAAATGCTTCACAACCCCAAATCTTAAGAAAAGACAAACTCGGCTTTTTGCCTGTCCACATCTCATGCGGTGTCTTCTCTACCGATTTTGATGGTACTCTGTTTAGTGTGAACTCCGCTGTTTCTAGACAATAACCCCAAAATGATAAAGGAAGATCTGTCCGACTCATCATTGATTGTACCATGTCCAACAAGGTCCAATTCCGCCTTTCCGAAACACCGTTCCTTTGCGGCGTTCGTGGCGGAGTAAGTTGAGGAACTATTCCACAAATTTTTAGATGGTCATCAAACTCATGGCTCATGTACTCGCCTCCTCGGTCCGACTGAAGAAACTTTATTTTCTTGCCGAGTTGATTCTGTGCTTCATTCTGGAATTCTTTGAACTTTTCAAAGGCTTCCGACTTATGTTTCATCAAGTAGATGTATCCATACCTACTCAAATCATCAGTGAAGGTAATGAAGTACTCATAACCAACTCTGGTTGTCGTGCTCATTGGTCCACATACATCACTATGTACTAGTCCCAGCAAGTCGGACGCCCTTTCGCAACTCTTTGCAAAAGGTGTCTTGGTCATTTAGCCGAGTAGGCAAGATTCGCATGTCTCGAACGACTCCAAGTCGAACGAAGTTAGGAGTCCATCATCATGTAGCTTCTTCATGCGTTTCCAACTTATATGACCAAGTTGACAGTGCCAAAAGTAAGTCATATTCAGATAATTTGGTTTCAACCTTTTAACATTTATGTTATAAACCGACTCACCATCAAGATTCAAAATAAATAACCCCATCCTGTACGGGTGCAAAGCCATGAAACATATCATTCAAATACAAAGAACAACCATTATTCTTGATATTCGACTCATAGCCTTGCCTCATCAAACATGAAGAAGAAATAATGTTTTGACTAAGCACTGGAACATAATAACAATTATTCAGTTCCATAATGAATCTGGAAGGTAAATCAAGTTGCATTGTGCCGACTTCCAACGCAGCAACTCTTGCTTTATTGCCGACTCAAATATCAACCTCGCCTCTTGCTACGCTCCTAGTTCTTACCAGTCCCTGCAACGAGTTGCAGATGTGAATAACTGATCCGATATCATATACCCAAGAACTATTAGGTGCATCAGCAAGATATATGTCTATAACATTGCAAACAAGTGTACCTGAGTCGGAAGTCATACCTCCACTCTTGGCTTTGTCGGCCAAATACTTGCTGCAGTTCCTCTTCCAGTGGCGATCCACCTTGTGGTAGAAGCAAGTGGATCCGGCTGAGGGAGATGGCTTAGTCCCTAAGGAAGCGCTTGGGACCAGGTCTTGTGCCTGCTTTCCTCCTGACTTAGCCTTCTTCTTAGTCCAAGAACTCTTCTTGAACTTAGCCTTATTCTGCACCATCAACACTTGACTGGCGCCCTTCTTGAGATCTGCCTCTGCCTGCTTGTGCATCCCATGCAATTCAATGAGCTTCTTATCCATACCATGCATGTGGTAGTTCGAAATGAACTGCCCATATGCACTAGGAAGAGAGTTCAGAATTATATCCGTAGCGAACTCTTCGCTAATGGGGTAGCCAAGCCTCTCCATAGACTGCACATAACCAACCATTTTGATCACATGCGGACTCAGTGGATCACCATCCTTAAGCTTGCAACTCAGCAAAGCCTGAGAGACTTGATACCTCTTAGTCTTCGCCTGAGCCTGGAACATACTTTTGAGGCTTTCGATCATATCGTAGGCCTCAACATTCTCGAACTGCTTTTGCAAGTGCGGTTCCATGTGAGCAAGCATAAGACAGCTAATATCTGTGGACTCATCCTTAGCCCGACGGTAGGCATTGGTGGCAGCGACAGTTGCATTCTCATTCGGTTCATCTGGAAGTGGGTTGTCTAGGACATGGTCCTTCTTTTCTTGTTTGAGAACAATTCTCAGATTTCGATACCAGTTGGTAAAATTAGTGTCGTTCAGTTTATCTTTCTCAAGAATGGTTCTCAACGCAAAACCGGATATCTGAGAGTGACTGCTACTTGGTGCCATGATCTAGCACATAAAATATGCAAAACACTTAAGACGTGTATTCATAAAAGAGCAAACATATTAAACACTTTAATATTTTAATGCTCCCACTAGAAGCAACACCCCTCCGATGGTTGCTTAGTGATTTAGGATCCTAAATAAGCAAGTCAGCTAGTGAGCTTTAGCATCACCGCTAGCCGCCAAGTGATGTAGGTAGACAACTCCTTGTCAATCGCATCTCATACGACTCATGTTGGATGGGTGGCATCACATGCCCCGGCTCCCATCCGACTTTTCCCCGATCCCCACAACCGTTGTGATAGACCCGTCTAGCTAACCGAGTGTTTCCACAGTAAGAGTCCGACTCGAACCCACATAGTCGGAAAGAATTGGCAGCACCTCAATTTTATGAGCCCACTACCAAAAATGTCCGACTTGTGATGGTGCAAACACTGGCGGGGAAAACCGACTAGACCTTCTTTGAGGGATTAAATTTTACCGACTATCTAACAGAGGTAAAACAGAGACATAACAATAACACAAAATAAAGCAATTTGTGAAATGGTATGGCTCCATTCATGGCGATCTCCATCTCCACAAAGCCTGTAATCCGACTCGTGCCAACTCTTGTCACTTGTCATCTTACTCCATGTCGCCGACGTGCACAACGCTGTCACATCCCAAGATTTTCCAAATTTTGTTATGTGAAAAATAAATGAATAAAATAAAACTTTTTTGATTTTCAGGGTGAGAAGAAACTTTTTGTATCCAATTGGAAACCTTCAGACCTATTTTGATCAAATAAATCCTAAAGGGATTTAAAAAGATAAACAATTAATAAAGGAAAATTTAAATAATTGAAATTACTATTTTGGGGTCTTTTTAATAAAAGATTTGGTTTTCAAATGAAAAGGTAGAAAAAGTAAATAAGGATTGTTTTGTAAAGCCAAATTAAACCTTGGCCAAGCTTTTGATTTAAAATATTTTGTTTTGATTAAAAGAGTAAAGGTTTATTTAATAAAATAATGAGAGTTTATTTATTAAACCAATTTTGTTAAAGTAAAGGTTTCTCCCATTCTTAATAAACACTAAAACTTGTTATTTTATTTTAAATAAGTTTTCCAAGTGTTTTATAATTTCAAATAAAACCTACCGAAATGGTTTTGATACTATTTTAGATTTCAAATAGAGTTTTAGAATAAAACACATCCTATTTGATGAAATAACTAAGGGCCATTTTACTTATTTAATAAATGGATCCTAAAAAGAATAAAATTATTATTCAGTTTTGGACTTTGTTTTGTGTTGATTAACAGAACTGAAATCATTGCAAAGTTTGGCAAAGATTTGAAATCATTTGAGTGTTTGAATTGTTGTTTGGATTTCAAAATAGAAAATAGAAATAGAAAAAGATAAAGCAATTAGAAAGAAAAAAATAGAACCAGACCTGACCCAACCCACCTAGACCAGAAAGCCCAACTCCAGCCCAACTTCTTTCCCCGCAACAAAACGGTTCGCACAAAAGAAAGAACCCACACCCTCACTGACCGGTGGACCCTCTCCCTATCTCACTCCCTCGCTGACGTCCAGACCCCACTGCCACCTCAGCGTCGTCTTCAACCCCTAGACCCCGCCCTGCCGTTGCAGACAAGAAACGCCGGCGTTGATTGCGTGTTGATGAAGCCTTGATTCCTCGCAGTAACAGCGCCCATTTAACCGCCTGCGTCTTCCCTCTCTTTCCCCTCAGATCCCACTCGACCAGAGCCACCAGGCTGCCCTGAATTCCCTTTGCCTTGCCACTGCTCCGACGAGCATCTCCAGTAAATTCCGATTTAAAACAAAATTCTGAATCTGATTAGAATGCAAACTTGTAAATTGTATAACTTTTGACCCACACGTCCAAAATTTGCAAATTTTATATCAATGGAATCAGCAAGACAAGCCCTAGCCAACCATGCACTTTGTTTAGTAAAAAGCCTCTGGTAAAATGTTTGTTTTTGCAGAAACTTGTGTATGCATGTTTAGAATATAAAATTTGTTCTAAAATGATTTTGGGGATGAAATCTTTGCAAAATTGGTTTGTTGTGAACCTACTGACCCTAGGAACCAACTTATGGATTTAAAAATGTATTTGGTGAAGATTAGGATTGATTACTTGAATTGACTCTTTTCTAGTCAAATGAGAACATTGATTTTTGGGAATGATTTTTGATTAAAACCTTTGGGAAAAGGTTTTAATTCAAACCTACTGACCCTAAACCCCAAGTTTTGTGAATAAACAACTTAGTTGGTGAACAATATAAAATGGTTGCTTTGCTAAAAACATTTTCCACCACATGAAATAATGATTTGAGTTAAGAAAAGGTTTATAGATAAAACCCTATTGCAAATGGTTTTACCACTTTACAAAATGACCACTTTGAACCTTACAATGTTTAGAGCCTAGTAGAAACCACCTTTGCAAATAAAACTATCTTTTGCATGCTTGCATGCATGACTTTGTTTCTATTATTTTATGTGTGATGATTTGCTTGATTATTGTTTGGATTGTTAGTTGAATCTATGTTTGCTTGATTTGTAGTGAAGTTAGAAGAGTGTGAAATTAGCAAGATCAAGAAGTGAACCAACACTCCCTACCAAAAAGGCAAGTGACACTATCATCCCATGTCCTACTATTTTCATTACACTTAGTGGATTTTGAAACATGCATGATAAGGACTACTATATTTTGCTATACTAAATCCTAATAGGATACCCTTATATCTCCCTTAGTGGAAACAATGTAGTTGTAATATGCTTAGCCCTGCTAAATGTTTTGAGAAGAGATACATGTTGAGATTATTTGAAGTATTGAAAAGACTTGTGTTTTATATAATAAAACAAGTACTCAATGAACCACCTGGGTGGACAAGGATATTTGAGTTTTGAACAAGGTGGCAACAGAAGGAACCATGTTTATGGCAATCTCTTTGTGTTGTGCACCAGAAGGAAACCACCCAGGGACTTAGAGATTGAACATGTTTCTCGTACAGTGGCTTTCGTGTACAGCCACATGCTAAATGGGCACTGGCTTAGTCAACTACATAATGGAAGCCCCATGCATTGGCCTCTTCAGGTTAACTAGAATGAGGGAACTTGGAACCCTACATTGGTGCCTGAAGACAAGCTAGCATTGTGTATTGGGAGGACCCTATGGAAAGACTTCGTCACATTCTCAATCTGCCAGTACTCCATCTTGGTGAGTACTTATCCAGCGGCCACTGGTGGCAACAAGATGGGATTGTGTCATGTGGGTAAAGTGTACAACTTCTGTAGAAGATAAAAATTCTAAGTACTTAGCCGTGTCCCCGGTTATGGACAATACTGAGCAACTAAGGCCTGAAGCTATGGAAGATCTCGACATTCCAATTTCTAAAGTAATGTTTAAAGATAACAACAAGAGACTTGAAACACTTGGGGTTTTACCAAGGTGTTCAGAAAGATTTGACAAGAGAGATTTTCACAAAGAGATCAAAACTATTTTGAAGAGATAGGATAAATCTTATTGCTTTCTGCAAATGAGCCTAAAGTCTACTTAGCCATATATGCATATAATGATAGGATCCACTTAATTCTACATAGTAGTGAAACTTGCCAATACAATTCAAATGTATTGACCCTTGTGGCTGTAACTTGTTATGTTGCAGGTTTGTTTGATATTAGTGAAGTTTAATGATTAGGATTACAAGTCTACAACCAACATGTCTGCCTGTGGCACTTTGAAGATGAAGGACCCCAAAGATATTTTGCTGCAATGTATTGTAATAGCCAAATGAGCTATGTAAGATGTAATAAATTATTTTATTCCTGGTTATAAAGTTGTACTATGACCTTTGTTTCTAGATATTACATCTTAACTGTGGATGCTAGCTATTGATCCAGGGACTAGCATTGTAAACACAGGGATATCTACCTTATATAAGGTTGGGAACCTCACAAGATGGTATCAGAGCATTGTGTTGCCTGTAGGATTGTAACCCTAGGATTGTACAAAACCCCTTAGAAAAATAGGGCTTGTATTTGTTCCAAAACATATTTACAAACAATCTTGTAAACTCTTTCCTCAACAATTTTGATTTTGACTCTACATCTCTTCTATCTCAAACTTGATGGACAAAACCTACCCCATGGCCAAAGACTTCACCATGTGCTAAGGACTTCTTCAACTCTAATGACTTCAACATCTTCAGCATTTTCCCCAAGGACTTCAAACTTGGATGTCACTAAGGAACAATGAGACAAGAAATCTTGGTCAAGATTTGAAGACCAAGGAAACACAACCCAGAAGGAGCCATTACCACTTTTGAAGTTTTGTGACCAAGAGTTTTTCCCCAAGGAAACCATACCAGAAGAATCAACCAAGAAGGATGGAAAGATCACAAGTGAACCATATAGATGGACCACCATATTAAGTATAGATCAAACCAACCAACTTAGTGTGGTGTAACAAAATGTTTTGTTGCCTAAAAAGATGCTTAAAAACTTGTTGTTTGAAAGGAGTGTTTGTTTGTGATTGCTTGCACATTGCTTGAGTGAATTGTGATGTGAGTGATTAGAATTATTTCCTTAGAAATATCTTGCCAATTCTAACCTCAATCCAATCCAAACAGATGACTACTCCAAAAGACTCCAACATCAAGGTTGATGACAACAACCAAGAGGACAACATGAGAGAACTCATAGCAACCCAAAACCAGTTGAACCAAATGACAGCTACATTCATAGCCAACACTAGTGGGGAAGATCCAACCATGCAAGGATTTTTGGAAAACCAAGCCCAAATGTTGCATAAGGTGACAGATCAAATGATCAACATGGAAAGCAACTTTTCCAAAGAAGATTGTGACAACAAGGATGACAAAGATGTTGTTCTAGAAGGAACCCAAGCTTGCAATATTTGTGGAGACAAGGATCACACTTCCAAGGAGCATGGAGATCAATGCCCAAATTGTGAAGAGAAACATCCAGCTGGCCAATGCCCCACATCTCAGGTTACTTGTTATCTTTGTGAAGGAAATAATCATGTTCCTATCCAATGCCCCATCTATTCCATAGTTGAACAAAGGAAATAAGGTGGAGTGCAACAACTGATTGCAGACCATCATGAGGGATCCAAGTCTACCAAGAAGGATGAGGACAAAGGAAAATCTCCACTTATACCTCCATGCAATACAACCCAGTTTAAAGGACCAAAGAGGAAACATATGAATTTTCCAAGGAGCAATAGAAGGTCAAAGAAACAAGTAGACATTCCTACCTATAAGATAACATATGAAGAACATGAACTAGAAGCACTCCTAGCTTTGGAGAAACCCAAGAAAAAGAAGGACAAAAGCCATGTGCAATGTAATCATTGTAAAGAAATGGGACACTATGCCAGTGAATGTCTAGAGAAGCAGAAGTATAAAGAGATTGTCCAAGTATGGTGCAACAACTGCAAAGAGCTAGGCCATTATGTAGCAACTTGTCCATGGAAGATACGTGATGAACTCAATCTTATCACATGTTACAACTGTGGTAACCAAGGACATTATGCAAGCAACTGTCCAGAAAAGATGAAACACAAGATAAACAAGTCTGTGAAGGATCTCAGCCTTGTCACATGTTTCAAGTGTGGAAACAAAGGACACTATGCAGATGGTTGCCCAGAGAAGTTTCCCCAAGACCCCAAGCTAGACAAGATGTAATTTAGTTGGAAATTTTTTAAGGGTGGTAGTACCCTAGAGGCTTTGAGCCTACTTGTAACCCTAGCCTTCCCAAATCTCGGGACGAGATTTATTTTAAGGGTGGTAGCCTGTCACATCCCAAGATTTTCCAAATCTTGTTATGTGAAAAATAAATGAATAAAATAAAACTTTGTTGATTTTCAGGGTGAGAAGAAACTTTTTGAATCCAATTGGAAACCTTCAGACCTATTTTGATCAAATAAATCCTAAAGGGATTTAAAAAGATAAACAATTAATAAAGGAAAATTTAAATAATTGAAATTACTATTTTGGGGTCTTTTTAATAAAAGATTTGGTTTTCAAATGAAAAGGTAGAAAAAGTAAATAAGGATTGTTTTGTAAAGCCAAATTAAACCTTGGCCAAGCTTTTGATTTAAAATATTTTGTTTTGATTTAAAGAGTAAAGGTTTATTTAATAAAATAATGAGAGTTTATTTATTAAACCAATTTTGTTAAAGTAAAGGTTTCTCCCATTCTTAATAAACACTAAAACTTGTTATTTTATTTTAAATAAGTTTTCCAAGTGTTTTATAATTTCAAATAAAACCTACCGAAATGGTTTTGATACTATTTTAGATTTCAAATAGAGTTTTAAAATAAAACACATCCTATTTGATGAAATAACTAAGGACCATTTTACTTATTTAATAAATGGATCCTAAAAAGAATAAAAATATTATTAAGTTTTGGACTTTGTTTTGTGTTGATTAACAGAACTGAAATCATTGCAAAGTTTGGCAAAGATTTGAAATCATTTGAGTGTTTGAATTGTTGTTTGGATTTCAAAATAGAAAATAGAAATAGAAAAAGATAAAGCAATTAGAAAGAAAAAAATAGAACCAGACCTGACCCAACCCACCTAGACCAGAAAGCCCAACTCCAGCCCAACTTCTTTCCCCGCAACAAAACGGTTCGCACAAAAGAAAGAACCCACACCCTCACTGACCGGTGGACCCTCTCCCTATCTCACTCCCTCGCTGACGTCCAGACCCCACTGCCACCTCAGCGTCGTCTTCAACCCCTAGACCCCGCCCTGCCGTTGCAGACAAGAAACGCCGGCGTTGATTGCGTGTTGATGAAGCCTTGATTCCTCGCAGTAACAGCGCCCATTTAACCGCCTGCGTCTTCCCTCTCTTTCCCCTCAGATCCCACTCGACCAGAGCCACCAGGCTGCCCTGAATTCCCTTTGCCTTGCCACTGCTCCGACGAGCATCTCCAGTAAATTCCGATTTAAAACAAAATTCTGAATCTGATTAGAATGCAAACTTGTAAATTGTATAACTTTTGACCCACATGTCCAAAATTTGCAAATTTTATATCAATGGAATCAGCAAGACAAGCCCTAGCCAACCATGCACTTTGTTTAGTAAAAAGCCTCTGGTAAAATGTTTGTTTTGCAGAAACTTGTGTATGCATGTTTAGAATATAAAATTTGTTCTAAAATGATTTTGGGGATGAAATCTTTGCAAAATTGGTTTGTTGTGAACCTACTGACCCTAGGAACCAACTTATGGATTTAAAAATGTATTTGGTGAAGATTAGGATTGATTACTTGAATTGACTCTTTTCTAGTCAAATGAGAACATTGATTTTTGGGAATGATTTTTGATTAAAACCTTTGGGAAAAGGTTTTAATTCAAACCTACTGACCCTAAACCCCAAGTTTTGTGAATAAACAACTTAGTTGGTGAACAATATAAAATGGTTGCTTTGCTAAAAACATTTTCCACCACATGAAATAATGATTTGAGTTAAGAAAAGGTTTATAGATAAAACCCTATTGCAAATGGTTTTACCACTTTACAAAATGACCACTTTGAACCTTACAATGTTTAGAGCCTAGTAGAAACCACCTTTGCAAATAAAACTATCTTTTGCATGCTTGCATGCATGACTTTGTTTCTATTATTTTATGTGTGATGATTTGATTGATTATTGTTTGGATTGTTAGTTGAATCTATGTTTGCTTGATTTGTAGTGAAGTTAGAAGAGTGTGAAATTAGCAAGATCAAGAAGTGAACCAACACTCCCTACCAAAAAGGCAAGTGACACTATCATCCCATGTCCTACTATTTTCATTACACTTAGTGGATTTTGAAACATGCATGATAAGGACTACTATATTTTGCTATACTAAATCCTAATAGGATACCCTTATATCTCCCTTAGTGGAAACAATGTAGTTGTAATATGCTTAGCCCTGCTAAATGTTTTGAGAAGATATACATGTTGAGATTATTTGAAGTATTGAAAAGACTTGTGTTTTATATAATAAAACAAGTACTCAATGAACCACCTGGGTGGACAAGGATATTTGAGTTTTGAACAAGGTGGCAACAGAAGGAACCATGTTTATGGCAATCTCTTTGTGTTGTGCACCAGAAGGAAACCACCCAGGGACTTAGAGATTGAACATGTTTCTCGTACAGTGGCTTTCGTGTACAGCCACATGCTAAATGGGCACTGGCTTAGTCAACTACATAATGGAAGCCCCATGCATTGGCCTCTTCAGGTTAACTAGAATGAGGGAACTTGGAACCCTACATTGGTGCCTGAAGACAAGCTAGCATTGTGTATTGGGAGGACCCTATGGAAAGACTTCGTCACATTCTCAATCTGCCAGTACTCCATCTTGGTGAGTACTTATCCAGCGGCCACTGGTGGCAACAAGATGGGATTGTGTCATGTGGGTAAAGTGTACAACTTCTGTAGAAGATAAAAATTCTAAGTACTTAGCCGTGTCCCCGGTTATGGACAATACTGAGCAACTAAGGCCTGAAGCTATGGAAGATCTCGACATTCCAATTTCTAAAGTAATGTTTAAAAATAACAACAAGAGACTTGAAACACTTGGGGTTTTACCAAGGTGTTCAGAAAGATTTGACAAGAGAGATTTTGAGAAAGAGATCAAAACTATTTTGAAGAGATAGGATAAATCTTATTGCTTTCTGCAAATGAGCCTAAACTCTACTTAGCCATATATGCATATAATGATAGGATCCACTTAATTCTACATAGTAGTGAAGCTTGTCAATATAATTCAAATGTATTGACCCTTTTGGCTGTAACTTGTTATGTTGCAGGTTTGTTTGATATTAGTGAAGTTTAATGATTAGGATTACAAGTCTACAACCAACATGTCTGCCTGTGGCACTTTGAAGATGAAGGACCCCAAAGATATTCTACCGCAATGTATTGTAATAGCCAAATGAGCTATGTAAGATGTAATAAATTATTTTATTCCTGGTTATAAAGTTGTATTATGACCTTTGTTTCTAGATATTACATCTTAACTGTGGATGCTAGCTATTGATCCAGGGACTAGCATTGTAAACACAGGGATCTCTACCTTATATAAGGTTGGGAACCTCACAAACGCCTTGCATGCCTTCCGGGTTCTCCAAACAGCTACAGTAGCTTAGTAAAGTAAATTACAAGGAGAATCCGACACGCAGGTCGTTATAAAATACTATGACAACACCTAGGCTCCAGCCGGCTGACAAAAACCGTGATTCGCAGATCACGTATGGATTACACACATATATCACATGTACATGAACCATACCATTCACAACTTCCTGCAAAAACAAGTTATGCATAGATACGATATCTACTGGCGTTGTGAAACTCGCAATGACGTCTAACATGCTACGACAGGGCAAATCCAGCGGTCCCGCTAGCCAGATAGCGGGCGGGGATTGAAGGGGCAGCGCCCCTCGCGGGTGCGGGGAGCGCTTGACGATTTTTCCGAAAATGTAGATCTCATCTACGATCCGGACATGGATTCCGACCATTGTTCTGATTCGATCAAACTTTTTGATCTTCGATCACCGCCTCTGGATTTACGTGTCACAGTCTACCCCGATGGCGGAAGCCGACTGGTAGGGGTATGTCGTTCCACGACCTCAGCAGTATGATCACGAAAATCAGATCTACCATTCCTCGAGTACAGTTGATCCAATCAACCTTGTACAAAACCGATCTATCTCATAGATCGACCACCAAAACAGCACATAGATCTCATCTACAGCCAACCGCACATCACATATGGGAGATCTCGAGCCTAAAACCAGAAGATATCGCTCTAATACCACTGTAGAGCCACGTAGAGATAAAAACAAAACCTTTTCCTCTAACGCGGTGATCCCAAGATCTAGCCGAGGTATAAGGCCATGAGGTTTACCACTAGATGTGCAGTTGCGGATTACTGATGAAGCGCGTCAGTTGATGCAATGCAGTCCTTTGCGATCTGGTTATCCTGGTGCTGATCGTACAACACCTCTGCTGGTATCCACACATGCAAGGAGGAGCGCCGGCGGCGAATTGCTAGGTTCGTATTGACGGCAGGACTGCTGTGGAGCTAGGGTTTCCAACACATGGAATGACCTAACCGATCAACGATTAACCTTTCTAGGTTACGGTACTCCACTATATATAGGGAGTGAACATGGGCTCCACTCTCGTGGCCCATTCACTAAAGCCCATATAACACTAGTCACCGTGAGTCCGACTCACTGACTCAGTCTTGATCCGGCTTGGGTCCGACCCAACCAGATTTCCGGTTCAGATCCAATCCGAACTTGCTCCCGCTCTTAGTGACCCGACAGGCTCATGGCTACTCGGACACGATTGGAGTCCGACTCACAATCAATCAGTCGGCAGCGGCTCCTAGCAGAACGTGCCGACTACCAAGTACCAAAGAGTCATGACGACTTGCCTTTCCAATGCGACCTGCATCCGAGTCCCTTTTGCCTCACGATATGCCTTGTCAGACTATAGGCGAATAATTGTCATCCCTTAAACAGTCCGACTCTCTTCTCGATCCAAGATAAGTGATTTACCCGACTAACTCTTAGTCGATCGCCTCGGTTAACACTTAACCGAGTCGTGCATGGCCATGCTTTCCGAATCATATCATCCGAGAGGGCCTAGAGAATATCTCTCCGAGTGGAGGGGCAAAATCCCATCTTGGTTATTCACATCACGCAGCTTGATTCTCAGTCGACCCGAACTCTGCCTTTATGACTGCCCAGTTACGGATCAGCGTTTGATGGAACCTAAGTCGGTGATCCTCAACTCGGACTATGCAACAACCTCAGGTCTAAGGATTACATTGATTGAGATATACAAATGACAACTTGTTTGTTGTACCTCAATATGGGTCAATCCGACTCTCTGAACTCTTTAGCCGAATCTGTATAAGTCGGAATAGCATCTCCATGCCATGACAAGTGGAACCGAGTCATCAAGCCAACTTTCACATTGGTCTAAGTTGTGTGTCCAGCACAACCTCGATGACCAAGGACATTTAGTACAAACAACATGAATGCATAGTTCCACAACCGAATCACATATACAATTATACACATCATATATTTTTACAAGGACAACTTAATAACTTTATGAATACAATGGGAAATATCATCATACATGATTGCCTCTAGGGCATATTCCCAACACATGGCTTAAACGTTGCCCAATTGATCCAAAATTTGGCACACTTGTGTATCTTGGATTGATTTGCCATTTGAAATTGGAAATTCTGGATTAACTTGTAATCATCCACATTTTTATTTTTCTAAGTGATTAAATTCAAAAAATGGTTTTAGGGTTAGTTTAATTCGAAACATAGTGCAACCTTCAAATGGAGTCTTGTTATGTTGCCGATAACCTAGCATGAATAATAAAGGAAAAAGAAAAAAAGAGAAATGGACTTATCCCCTAAACCACTTCTTAAACCCTTCTTGGAATGAGCTACTAGCTATGAAGATACATGGCTTTCTACCCCATCGACCTCCAAAATAACCCATCCCAAAACATACTTTGTCTAAATAAGGCCAAATTTGGAAAAATTGTGTGTCTTTGAGTTGCAAACAATATAATATCGGCCAAGATGAATTATTTTGTTCAAATAACACATTTTCCAAAAAAATATGCCAAAGCTTGAATTTACCTTACTCATTTTTTATTTGAGTGCCCTTGTTTTCCTTAGATCTACTCAGTTTTCCCCTCCCTCTAAAGTTTTCCTCACTTTTCCCCTCCCGCTAAAGTTTTCCTCACTTTGCCCTCTCTCCTGACTCAAACCCTCACAACAGCTCAACTTGCACTCAGTTTGGCTGCCGCGCTCCGATTGGTTGAGATGTATGTCACACGGATCTTGGCCAACCATCATTGGATACATCATGATTTGACGGGCTGGAGGTCTCTATCTTCCGATGGGCGCACCTACCTTGTACGGAGAGGACAGCCCGACAGGCTGGATGTCTCTCCCTCCCTTTCCCTGACGCACGTATACTAGCTGCATCAGTCTGGCTACGCTCTGATTGGTCGAGATGTATGTCACACGAATCTTGGTGATACATCATGATCCGGCGGGCTGGAGGTCTCTCTCTCTCTCTCAATGGGTGCACCTACCCTGTACACAGAGGAGAGCCCGACAGGCTGGATGTCTCTCCCTCCCTTTCCCTGTCGCACATATACTAGTCGCATCTTCCTCCCCTCATATCGACGTAGGGCGGCGTGGCAGTCTGAACAGCGTGCGGCAGTGCGGTAATAAGCGTGGTGGTACGAACAGCGTGTGGCAGCGCTGCTGTAAGCCTAGCAGTCGGAACAATGTGCGGCGATGCGGACCTAAGCGTGGGGGTCAGAACGGCTGGTGGCGACGCGGATCCAAGTGTGGCGGCTGGAACAGCGTGCGGCGGTGAGGATCTAAGCGTCTGAACTTTTTGTCTATGTCCATCTCACTCCTGTTCACCTTCTCAGATCCGTTGCTGGTGAAAGACACCGAGGCGGCGGTGATGCCGACAGTGATCATCGATGCGACAATGATTGAAGCCATCATCCGCAACATCACCGCGATGGCGTATATCAAGACCTCGTGAACCGATGTTGTGGGAAGCAGGCCGTGGCTGGCACGTCAAGGCGCAGTTCGACGGTGAAGGCCGGATGTACCTCGTGGCCAGATGGATGCAGCAGGGAGGGCGGCTCACCATCCAGTTAGTATTGGGACAAATTTGAGCCCATATTAGTTGACTTAGATTCATATAGATATGAACGTATCTAGTCAAGTTTTAGTGCTAATATGGGTCGGAGGGAGTATGCTCTCATAACCTCCGGTTGGCTTGTATAAATTTGATCGAAATATGTACCATTTGAATCAAAATTGATACTCCCTCCGATTCATACTATTTGTCATTGAAATGGATGTATCTAGCACTAAAACATGTCTAGATACATCCATTTCAGTGACAAGTAGTAAAATGGATTGGAGGGATATGCTCTAAAACTGATTTATAAGTAGTACGCCCTCTGACCCAAATTAGTTGATTTAGATTTGTATAAATTCGATTGTTTCTAGACATGAATTATTATTAGATTCATTCGTATCTTGATGAATTTGAGTCAACTAATTTAGATCGGAGGGAGTATTTTTTTTTTTTGATAAATCGCCTCTCTGGAGAAGAAGAATGGGCAACTGATAGGGCCCCAAACTTGACCCTCTAGGCATTTAGCACGTCAACTATGGGCAGCTAGATCCAATGGCAAGCCACTCGGGCTCTGCAATGCATTCTCTTGACAACTTTGGGAACGCAAAGTGACTAAATTAGAAGGAACTCACAACCATCCATTGAATAACAATTCTACTCTCTAAATTAGCTATCAATTCAACTAATCATTATACGTGCCACCTTCACCACAACCCCATAGTATAACTGTTAGGACGGGGATGACAACTAACTGCCCACATGAATCTACTATTCTCCTTCCCCTTCACTTGAAGTCCATGTTTTAGATTTTCTACCACTTGATCAGATACGACAAGATCAGCCTCAGGTGTCAACTTCTCTTTGAGAATAAGCTCCGAGTTCTTCTTTTCTTCCTCGACAGTACGCTTCGGCTCTAATATCAATAGGTTTTTACGGGCCAATTCATCACCTAAATTGGCAACCATCTCCTACAAATCCATCATCTGGCTATACCACTAGGTTGATTCATCTTGGTATGCAATGTACCATGGATCATCAGCCTACATAGCACGCTGTAACAATCCCAAAACAAACCCAATTAAAATAAGTTCGACAAGCCATGGTGGCACTTTAAATTCAATGGTATTACAAAGAGAATGAGCTACCTGCACTTCCGACATGGGAGGAGAAGGAGAATGTGGCTACGACATGATCGAATCCCCACCCTTGCTGGTGTACCCACTACGACCAGACATTGAAGACTAATTTACCCCTGCAATATCGAGGAAATTACGGGAACCGAATCGATTAGGGTGGGCGGAGCAGGAGCGAAGGTATTACCAAGCACTACTAGCAATTACTGCGACCGTGCATCGAGCTATGGAGGCGGAACAAAATCCCGGCTGTCGTGGGCGACGGACCTGCCTGCGATCGGTACTGCCTCAACGTACAATGCATGCAGACGAAACATGTGATGGAGAAGTGGTTGAGGTGCAGTGTGGCAGTCCTACTGACGCCACTGTAGGACGGAGCCACCGACACGCCGACGATGGATGCTCTGTCCACCGGTGGGGTAGGACCTGCTCGGGGATGGGGGCTAGGAGCGGATGAGAGAGAGCCGACCTCACGTGTGTCATACACGACCCCACCTGTCAATGTTTGGGGGAGTAGCTGCTCCGGGATTTTTGCATATTTGCCAATTTTGCATATCTGCCAAACTTTTTCTTTAAAATTTGCATATTTGCCACATGTCCACTACATGTCAGTGACACACAAATGGGAAATATGCAAGTTGCAATCTAAAACGTGGAAAATTTGCAAATCCCCCCTCCAGCCCCACATCACGGCCCCATCGTTCATTGGCTTTGATGGCTCCACAGAACGAACTTTTTCTTTGAAATTTGCATATTTCCCGCATGACCACCACATGTCAGTGAAACACAAAATGGCAAATATACAAGTTGCAACGTAAAACATGGAAAATATACAAATACCCCCTCCAGCCCCACATCACGGCCCCATCAGTCATTGGCTTCGACGGCCCCACATGACAGCCCCATCGTTCATTGGCTTCGATGGCCCCACAGGACGGACATTTTCTTTGAAATTTGCATATTTGCCTCATGACCACCACATGTCAGTGAGACACAAAATAGCAAATATGCAAGTTGTAACGTAAAACGTGGAAAATATGCAAATCCCCCCTATATCCCCACATGACGGCCCCATCGGTCATTGGCTCTGATGGTCCCACATGACGGCCCCATCGTTCATTGGCTTCGATGGCCCCATAGAATGGCCCCATTTGACATTGCCTGCACTGGACACCCAATCAGGAAAAAGGGGCCCACAAGTCAGCGAGAGATGGATGGCGGGTCCGACGTATATCCTGGACCTCACCCATCAGCACGTATCGTCCACGGCAGGACCCGCCCCAACGCGGTCCCACCGGTCGGCATGTAACGGTCGAGGCCACGTAACGTAATGCTCAAAGCACGACCTGGCCCAACACGGTCCCACCACTACAACACAGAAGTCATGTAGAGACATCTAATTTATAGGCTAAAGACGCTAGATTTCATCTCTATATGGTTGTAAAGACGCCATTACAAAGCGTCGTACGAGCGTCTTCCGATGCACCGTCTCAAATACCAAAAGGACGCATTGTGAGCGTCTCAAAAAATAATATGAGACGTTTTCAAAAGTGTGTTTATGGTCATAGAGGCGCTTACCAACACTAAATCTCTTTATTTGGTCTGTGAACAAGATTATTTTGTTTGACATAAAAAATATTTATTGTTCAAATCTTTTTAAACAACTAATACCACTGCACATTCGTATGAATAAAATCAAATTCCAGCAGTCAACTAACAAGAAACACTTGAAAAACACACCACACTTTAGAAAAAAATATATTATATCATTTGATGGCAACTGTACTTTACAATTGAAATGGTGCATCCTTACAAAGATTTGCATATAGCACCGAATGGTTCACGGAATTCCCTTACAGAGATTTTCTTACACGACTGAATAATTCAAAGAATCTTGTATGTAATTTTCTAACTAATGGGAAATAATCTCTTAGATCTTGAAATCATCTTCTATCCAGCTGCAGACTTTCTTTGCTCTCTATAAAATGTTGCTTGAAAAATCTTCGCAAAAGGTATCCTGTAGTGGGAAAGCTACATGAGCAAAAAATCAATCGGCATAGTAATTCAAAATTTGATCACAACTTAATATGTATATGATCTCAGAGTAATTACTGTGTGCAGCAGAAAAAAATATCCTGTAAATTCCAATATGTACTAGATGATTCAAGTGACATACCAAAACCTGATCCGGTATGCACAAAAATCCAGAACACCGAGCATTAGTTGCAGTATATTATCCGTAGCTACATTTAAAGCAATTCAAAAATAAAAGTTATCTTTTGTGCAAAATTTACTAAAATAGCCACGACCACAGGTAAATAAAGAACGA
The DNA here is from genome assembly GCA_916181665.1 of Avena sativa. Classification (NCBI taxonomy): domain Eukaryota; kingdom Viridiplantae; phylum Streptophyta; class Magnoliopsida; order Poales; family Poaceae; genus Avena; species Avena sativa. The sequence goes on from OV702295.1 coordinate 358,065,105, forward strand.
CAGTAATCTGCACCATACAAAGAAATATTTCAGAGATCTTGTAGGGGGAGAGGCGGAAGAATAACTACTTGCAAAGATGAATAATAACGAGGTTAAGGGGCAAGGATAAATTGACCGAGACCTGCCAGAAGGAACGATTGATTGATTCCAGCTCTCCAGCAACAATAATCAGTTAATTGACTCGACAGGGAACTCACCAGATTCAATGTTAATCGATCCAAACGGCCAGATTACATTGTTGAGTGGGTCTCAACAGAGACATAGAACTCGGGCTTCCTGAGATGGTCGGAGGGAAGCGCTCGCTGGAGACGGCCATCGCGATCGGATCAGGTGGCGCTGCTGCTGCAGCGGCGGCCCTAGTTTTTCACGGGGTGGGGAATAGATAGGCGAACGTGGGTGGGTGCGTGAGTTTACTTGGGCATTATTTATTAACTTGTTTTTTCCCTAACATTTGGAGTTTGCGGTTTAGACGTTTTGCCCTGCGTCTCAACAAACGTGTTAACATACGGATCTGCTACGAACGTAGGGACGGAAATAATAGCGTCTCATAAAGAACGTCTTTACATGACATTTTTCTTGTAGTGCACCAGTCAGTATGTAACGGTCAAGCATTTCACCTGACAGCATCCCTCCGTCCGAGCGCCTGTGAGAGTTTCATAACATAGCGAGGGGAAAAGTGAAGAAAAGTTAAGCGGCTAAGGAAAACTGAGTACAACTAACGAACCAAGGGCACGAAAATAGAAATCCCTATAATTTATTGAGCACAAAACATAAAACCACTAGATTCAAATAAGTGCACCAACAACCTATGATAAGCAAGAAAAGCAACATGGTGATAACAATATATAATACTTCAAACACGATGGCTATCACAATGTAAACTGCATAATTAAAGGGCTCGGTTGAGAGATAATTGATGGACGCGGAGACGACAATGTTTATCCTGAAGTTCACTTCCAAAGAAGCTACGTCTTCATTGGAGAGGTGCGATGTCACAATGCTCTACGAATGCCACAAATGTCTCATCTTCAAGTGTGGTGGCTCGATGCTCACCCAACGCCACACAAGGCCTCATCCTAAGATACGAAGGTACACAACTCACTGATGCCATAATAGGCTCACCCTATTCTCTAGTGAGCTCACCCTAGAGTCCTACTCATGATCCACTAAGGGACACCTGAGAGCGGTCACCGAACCCATAAAAGGTTGGGGCTATCTCCACAACTCAATTGGAGGCTCCTAACAATCACCACAAAGGCCTCTACTTGAGGAATATCCACAACTCAACTGGAGGCCCCAAGGGTATCACACCACAACCACACAACCGTCTAGGGTTCCAAGAACCCAAAAGTAACAAGCCCACAAGCTTAAACTCGCCGAATCTCTAAGGAGAACTCAAACCTATACACCAAATGCAAGGGCAAGCCCTTCACTCCCAAATTCCACAAAATATACAAAAGGGATTGGGGAATAAGGGGGAAGAACACAAGAGGAGAACACAAAACTCTCTAAGATATAGATCCCAAGGATTACTTCACAAATAAGGAATTTCATTTGGTGGGATTGTAGATATAGATCTCCTCTCACAAATCCGTCAAAGAGATACAAGAATCATAGGAGGGAGAAAAAGGGAGAGGGCAGGCTTTTGATGGCCAACAATGGAGGAGATAGTGTCACACCCGGATTTTTAATCCCAGATGCCTGTTATGCCATACATCGCAATTCCAGGATTACCATTTTTGCGAGACATAACAGATTGGATATCACAGTACATCATCCATTACAAACCATACATAAGGTCTTACACAAATAAGGATCTCATGATCCAGTCTTAATACAAATCAAGCAGCGGAATAATACAAATCAAGAAGAGTAATAATGGAATAATAACGATAGTGTAGGCGAAGCTCTATCTTCATGGTCACAGGTAATGCTGACGATGCGAGATGATCCTAGTTGTCGTAACCTTCTTACTGTCCGTCTTCCTGATATTCCTCCACATAGTCTGGCCACGAGAATAGCCAGGGACAAAGCCATGAGTACTCTTTAAGTACTCGCAAACTAATACTAACAAGTGAAGTGGTTTTGAGTAGGATATACTAAGCTCTAGGGTTGTTTTGCAAAAATCCAGATTTACCTCTACTAAGTTCAGAAGCAAAGAGAGATAGTTGAAAGTTTTATAATACCTAAGTGGGAACTTGAATTTCATGTCACAACTATGTTATGGTCAAGTCAAATCATAAATCATTTCATAAGTCATTTTGAAAACATCTGGCGATGGAACAGTATGGCCACTCCAACTGTCCATAATCGCGGACGCGGCTATTCGAATAGTTTGACACTCTGCAGAGATTGTACACTTTCACCACAACATTCGATACATCCGTCAGGAACAAATCCTGAATTCACCATACTTAGTATGCAGATAATCAATCCTAACCTTTCAATTACACGCCCTAGTATAGGCACCTCTCCTGTGAGTTTGGCCTCCCAACCATGACCAACTGTCATCTTGGGTACTGCACAGGTGGACAATCTTCACAAGGTAGCCTCAGCTCAGACCTTGGCCGCAAGGGAACCCATACTAAGGTATATAAATTTCTAGTCAAGCCCTACCCAAATTTTGGGTATTATGGTTGTACGGTAAAATTGGAATGGTATCGCATCGAGACAACCATCAGTTTTATAAAGGGCTAAGGCTCATGCCTTAACATTTTCATCATCAAAATCATCTGGTGTTCGAGAACACATGTCAAAACATTTTAGTAGAATGACTCATCATTCTAAGGTTTTCATAACCATTTTCATCAAGTGTTCCCATCTAAAGTTGATCTAGTTTTATGCTTTAGCACTAGCTTCTATAAGTGGGGGTAAATACTAATGATGGGTAATAAACAAGTGGGAATTTGCTAAGTTCAATCTCATGCCTCAGGATGACATAAAGATTATCTAACCTAGGTCAAGTTTTATGCTCTTTATGCTACCTTCAAATATCTTTCTAATATCTACAAGTCACTAAATAAACTTCTGATAGAAAGCTTTGATAACGAAATAAAAGAATTAAGCTTGCAAGTAAAACTAGGATTGGGTATCAAGTGGTGTAAGCTTGCAAGTAAAACTAGCATGGTTTAGCTTGCTAAGGTAGTAGTATAAGCTTGCTAAGTTGCAAGTGTTAGCTTGCCTTGTGCAGAGAAGTGGTTGAAGTTCTCCTCGGCTTCTTCCTCGTAGTATCATCCTTCCTCCTCGTATCCTTCGTCGGTACTAGCATCTATAAATAAATACGAGGTACACAATCACCACACAATACTTAATTACTTCTATTTATCACACAAAGGTTCACACTAGATGATCTAACATCATCACTATTATCACAAAGATTAAAGCACTTATCTTATTTATTTTATTTTAGAAAAGTAATTTCTACTCATTGAAAACTACTCAAGATTTAATATTCTCCAACTCAAACATGGGATCATGTTGACACATGTCATCACCACATATTTCAGTACTTGGGAATGTGATTTAAAGTGGTGTCACAATTTAGTAAGGTTTAACCTTTTTCTTTTAATTAATTAAAGTGACTAGAAATGCCCATGAGGCATTCTTTTATTACTTGATCATTATTTCTGCAAGTAACCCTATATATTTTTATATATTCTGAAAGGTAGGGTTAAATGTGATTTTTGAGAGTTGGAATCAACTCAAAGCTTTCATGGTTGAATTTTTAAAAATGTTTGAATGCAGAAAAGCTTTTGCCTTGTTATTTTTACCATGGATGATCTACAAATCTAAATGGTTTGAATCCAATGGGCTTGGATTAAGCACTCCAGTACCTTTCTAACAAAATTGGTTTCATGCATTTTGGTTCAGTGAATTGAGCTAGGTTGATTTTTGAATATAGGTATAGAACTGAGTTTGAAATTAAATGAGTAAACCTAAGTTTGAATTAATGGGCCGTGCGGGATGTTTAATTGGGTCGGCCCACTACGCACAGCGCGCGCGGGGCTGGTTAAGTGAGCGACCCCACTCGTCAGTGAGACAGCGAGTGGCGAAGCGGTATGGGGCGATTAGGGCCGCACGATCTAACTCTAATCCAACGGCTACGGTTCATCATCCATGTCGGGCAGCGCCGACAAGACAGAACCCTAGCGCGACCAGAAGGGGTCGGTGGGGGCTCACCGGGGCTCTGGCGATGGTCGGCGATGGGGGCAAACGATGAAGTCGACGATGGCGATTCTCTTGGTACCGACAACTCCTCCTGGGGCGGCTCCAATCGATGGCGCCTCTCCTCCTCTGCAGCGGCGAACTCCGGTGAAATTCTGGCCACCTGGTGCTTGCCTTGCTCTGAGAGTGAGTGGGTGTGATCAGTGAGAGGTGGGGAGTGAGATGGTGTGCTCAAATCGAGCGGGGGTGGCCTCCTTTTATAGTGGCTGAAGGAGACCGACGGTCGCGAGTGGAGCTCGTCATGGTCATCGACACAGCGTGTTATTGGCATGGGCAAAGGTAGGGGGCGGTGCTGTGCTCCCTGGCGAAGCTCATCGGCAAGGTCACGCGGCGTGGGGCGGTGCTGAACGGTCGGAACGTTGCGGCGCTCTAGGCGGGTCCGACGGCAATTTTAATGGCGCACAGCATGCGTGGTCCACGCGGCGGCGAACGGGGTTGTCTGGCGGGGTGCTAGGGTGCTCGCGACCACGTATGCAAGCGGCGAGGGCGGCGCGCGGTCTGTGGGATCGTGTCGCGTGCGGCACACTAGCGCGCTCTTGGGTCACACGCAGATAAGCTTGGCATGATCTTGCCATGTGGTCCAGGGGCTGGCAATGCTCGGGGCTGGGACAGAGGGTGGTGGTGGACGGTGGTCAGTTCTCCAGACAAGGTTGGTGAGGCTAGTGCTTCGTCTAGATCGCTGGCGACATGGGGGTGGAAAGTTTTTTCTCGGCATGGTCACCATTGATGGCTACTCTTGCTCACAGTGGTGCTAAGGATTGTTAAAGAGGCTAGATGATCTACTAAGAGCTTGTTACAACCAGAGAGGGAACAAGGTTGGCCAAATTTACTGCTGCAAATAGTGTTTAATGTTTTGTTGTTTGGTGATCACAAGGTGTTTGATGAAATGGCCGAAAGAAATTCAAATTTGAATTTTGGATTCAAACTTGGTGGGTTTGCTAGGCACATACTAGGGAGTATCTGGTTAGTTGGATTGGTCAAAGGGCACTGGTTTGGTTGGGTTTTGAAAATGTGTGATATTCACATATGATAAAGATTCAATTTTGAATTGTGATTTGAATGGGGTTGCCAAATGTTTTTGTAAGTTTGAAAGGTGGTCTTTGATTCACTTGTACTTGTTCTTGCAAGGGGTGAAAAGAATTGGAAAAGTTTCTGTTTGAAATCTTGGACTAGAAACACTCAAAGTGACCTAGTGAGCAAGATTGGCAAAAATGACCATTTGCATTATTTGATTTGTTTTTGATTTTCTCTTGATTTTTTTTGCTTGGAATTGTTTTAGATGATGTTATTTTCATCTTTAAACCATTCCTTGCTATTTAGATTAATCACACAAGTCCATTCATGCATTCACACAATCATCACATACACACATGCATTCATTTGGTTTTTATTTAATCAAAGTTTTTTGTTAATCCTAATTTTAGTGATTAGAATTTGATAAGCATTGTTCAAGATTTTTGGGATGTTACAGATAGAGTGGAAGAGCTAGCAAAAATGGCTTCAAAAGTTGGGGAAACATTAGGGAAGAGGGGGCTCTTAAATAGGACAAGATAAATCTCCCCATTTGTGTCAGTTTCACGCGCCATTGGAACTTCCGATGAACCACTGGAACTTTTTGTAAATCGAAACACAAGTTACTGAACAAAAATAGGTCTTAACACTACAAGAAAAATCAGATTTTACAACAAACAATTTTCGTGGTTGAAAAGTCTTCTACGACGGATGCTTAATACGTTGGAAAAGTATCTATAATTTTTTATGCTTCATGCTTGTTTTATATCATTTGTCTTATATTTTGTCTGCACTTTGAGGTATTTTTATACACTTTCTGGAACTAACCTATTGAGAAGATGCCACAGTGCTAGTTGCTTGTTTTCTGTTGTTTTTGGTTTCAGAAAAGCTAAAAATGAATATTCTCGGAATTCGATGGGACAAAATCCAAAGATACTATTTTCCCTAGAGCGATACGGAAAATCGAAGCAGAGACAGAGTAGGGAACCAGGGTGGGCACACCCTAGGGTGGCGCAGGCCCACCTAGGACACACCACCAGGGGGTGTGGCCCCCTGGGCCTCCACTGACCTTGCCTCCTTCGCCTATAAGAGGCCCCTGACTCAGAAACCCTAAATCATCCAGCAAAAATCCATGAAAAGTTCCAATGCGCCGCCGCCACCGAAGGGGAGATTTGAGGGACAGAAAGTCTCTGTTCCGGCACCCTGTCGGGACGGGGAAGTGCCCCCGAAGCCATCTCCACCACCATCTCCATCACCGTTGCTGATTCCCATGATGAGGAGGGAGTAGTTCTTCCTCGAGGCTAAGGGCTCTACCGGTATCTATGTGTTCATCTCTCTCTATGCGTGATCTTTATGAGATCATGAGATTTATAATCAAGTAGATATACTCTGCTACTCAAGTGCTTTAATAGATCTCCGGCTCTCCCCACGTGTGTGAAAGTGATAGCATGCACGTCGCGGTGGCACTTAGGCTAGAGGTTACATAAATACTCAATTGCTTAAAAAGATCTATGCTTTTCCCGACGTGTGTGAAAGTGACAGCGTGCACGCCGTGTGTGGCACTTAAGCTAGATTACATATATATTTATTATGAGTTATATTTGGAGTTGGATGTCTCTATGAAATTGTGGTGTTTGTTGGAACCATCTAGCGCTCAAGGTGACAGTGTGGGGTTATCTATATGGGGAAGGCAACCTTTAAGGAGTGCTTTTGTAGCCCTACCATGGATTAGAGTGTCCAACCAGAGAGTAGTTGAGAGTAGATTAATAAAGAGAAGATATCTATATGAGAGTGTTCACTAGTGAAAGTATGATCCCTAGGCCTTGTTTTTAAACATTGAAACACCGTTTGCATCTAGATATGTTACATGTTTGCTTGCTTCCATCCTTATTTCAGTTTGCCTTTAGTCTCTGCCACATCAACAACAAGTCAGAAGATATTTTTTGGTACCGTTACCACTTGTATTTTACTATATCTTCGCCGAACTAGTGCACCTATACACCTGACAGGTGTATTGGGTGTGTTGGGGACACAAGAGACTTCTTGTATCTTGATTGCATGGTTGCTTGAGTGGGATACCTTTGACCAGTTCCTTCCTGACTTTGTTAAACTTTGGGTAATCCACTTAAGGGAAACTTGCTGCTGTTCTACAAACCTCTGCACTTGGAGGCCCAACAACTGTCTACAAGAATAGAAGTGCGTAGACATCAAGCTATTTTCTGGCGCCATTGCCGGGGAGGTAAGGTAAAAGGTACTCACATCCTTTGGTGTGTGAGTGCTCGAAGTTATTTCCTTTAGATTCTGCAATTTTGTCTTTTTGTTTCTTGTTTTCACTAGTTATGCTTAATGGAAAACAACAACAAAAAACTAGAGAGCTTTATAGTATTTATCTTGAGTTAGGACATGAAGTGTTTGAAGAGAAAATTAAAAAACCTATGGATCTTTATTTGCATGCTAATAGCAATGTTATTAGTATGAATTCTTTGGACACCATTATTGCTAATGTTATGGAAAAGTCTAAGCTTGGGGAAGCTAGTTTTTATGAAAATGATCTTTTTAGTTCCCCAGCTTTGGTAGATAGTTATTCTATTGCTTATGATGATACCAAACCTCCAATTTAGGATGATTACAATGATGAATACGATATTTTCAGTCCACCTACTATTAAGGAGAAAAATAATTATGATTACAATATGACTCCTATATTTGATGATTATGGTGATGAGAATAATAGTGATAGCTATTTTGTTGAATTTTGTCCCACTACAATTAATAAGAATGACTATGCTTATGTGGAGAGTAATAATTATTTTATGCATGTGGCTCATGATAAGAATGTTTTATGTGATAGTTATATTGTTAATTATATTTATGATGCTACTCAAAGTTATTATGAGAGAGGGAAACATGGTTTTATGCATCTCAAAAATATTAAGTTTCCCCTTTTTATGTTGAAAATCTTGAAGTTGCACTTGTTTTGCTTTCCTATGCTTGTTTCTTTGTGCTTTCATGACTTGTTTCTTTACAAGATTATTTTGCATAGGAAGTGGGTTAGACTTAAATGAGTTTTGAATTTGCTTCTTGATGCTCTCTTTTACTTCAATTGATATTTCTTATGTGAGCATCTTCTCAAACTATTAAGCCTAACTTAAAGGCATTAAAGAAAAGTACTTCTTGGGAGATAACCCAATAGTTTTCTTGAGTCTTGGAAGTTATTACTTCTGTAATAACCTCTCCTTATCCTTTTTATTTGATGTTTATGCCAAGAATAATACCTCTAATGAGAGGGAAGTAAGATTTGGGGAAGTTGCTGTCCCGAAACAGATTTTTGTGCTCCACTGTAAAAATTCATGAAAAATCTATGTAAGTCGGATTGAGCTGTAATGTTCTGAATAAATCCCCCAGGTTGTTAGATAACTTTCATTAGTTCAATACTTTTTGATTTGAGCAACAGAAGGTCTTTGAAAAAATCGGTTTTTACCTGCTGGTCTATTTTGACAGATTTTTGCCATTATTTGCCTTTGCCTCTTTATTGATTTCCTTTTGAGTTCTCTTTGGTAAATTGAGATTTTTGAGGGAATTGCTACAGTAGCTTGTGTTTTTAATGAAAGTTTTGCTGTTTTAAAGCTAAACCCCAAAGGTTTATTATCTTTTGAATGCACTAATGTTGCTAATGAAGACTGTGTGAAGTTTTGTATGAAGGAAAATTTTCAGGTGTAAGGAAGGAATGATATAATGAGATGAAGAATGGAAAAAAGCTCAAACTTGGGGATGCCACCCCGTGTCACCCCAAGAAATATTCAAGAGGTACAAGCGTCAAAGCTTGGGGATGCCCAAGGCATCCCCTTCTTCATCAATAAAAATCGCAGGTCTCTTTCTAGACACTTCGTTTTTATTGTTTCATGCACAGTTGTGTTGTTCTTGGAGCGTCTTAGTTTTCGTTTGCTTGGTTTTCTGCAATAAGTTGGTTAAATCCCAGCATAGTTCTTTTGGATAGAGACACGCTCTGTTTTCATTGCCTAGAACACTCTAGTTTTCATTCTTATTGTCTTGTGAGTGTTCTCTTTTGCTAGCACTGTGTTTAGCCTTAGTTTTCTTATGCTCTACTTATAACTTTTTAGTTCTTCTTTGTGGATTTGTGAGACAAGCTCACTGACCTTTATTGATTATTATCTTTGTGAGTTGTTTCAAATAAGTCGATTGGTGTTGGAAAAGAGTAGGACGCTTCATGCTTATAGTGGTACAAGAAGGAGCTTGCTTTCACTATGGCCTAGGCTTTATCATGACATGCTAGATGTTGTTTTAACCTTATGCTTAGTGATTATTGTTGTAGCATGACTTGTTCCAAACAATTGAGATTGTTTAATGTACCTTGAAAGAATCATGTGTTGTTTTAGCATATAAAAGCATAGTATTGTGGTATTCTCCTTTGATGCTTTATTTGGGTTGACTTGGCACATGTTCACACCATGTTATGACTATGAACCAGTCACCTTAGCCTCTATGATCATTAGTTTTTGACTTGTGGTATCACTTTATTCTTTAGTTAATAATGTTTTGTCGCTCTGCATGATTATGGTCATTATTGCTCTCTTAGTTGGTTGCTCCCAGTCTTTTGCTAGCCTCCACTTGTATTGAGTAAGCTCTACTCATGCATCCAACTCCCAAGAAATCAAGTTATTCCAAAGTGTCCACTATAAATTCCTATGCATGGTGTGTTACACCATTCCAAGTATATTCTTGTTTTCATCTATCTTCCAATTAAAAAGTCTCTTTGTTATGTTAAAACTTAGTGATTAAAGGTCTCAAAAACTTGATGGCACACTTTATTTTTCTTTCCCCTAATAAACTTGAACCATTGTGTCATCTATGTTGTATATGCTTGCACTTATACGTTAGAATTAGCAGAACCATGCTGTCATGGGGAACGCTTTCAACATTGCACCTGTACATTGTACACAGTTGATATCATGCTCTTTTGTTTATGGATGTCGTCGGTGTGAAATAAAAGAGGAGCTTGTAAGTCCATGGAGTTATGTATGTGTGTTAGAGAAATGCCAGGGCCGCTAGCCTAAGCCATGCCTAATCATGGTCGAAACTTGCAGCATCACTATTGTGAGCAATCTATGAAGCATTCTTCTTATAAAAAAGGAGAGATAGAAAAAAAAATTAAGAAAAAGAAAAAAAGATGAGAAAAGAGGAAAGAGAGAAAAAAGCACCATTTTCCCATGGTAAATAAGAAGATTGCTGAGATGCTCATTGTCTGCTTGCCTTGTCATTTTTATATGGGATAGCTCATGTATCATGTGCAAGGGGTACCCCGTTGGCGGTTCTCTATGATACACATGTACTTACTATGACAAGAACTTACCGGTAACTAAAGTTTAGTAGCATGAGGAGCGACCCTCGTACTCAAGGGACATGAGATTTCCAACTTATACTTTGTCAAGCATATACTCCATACTTTATTCACTTTAACCTTAATCACTTCAAGATGCTTATGATAAGGGCAATGAGAGCTGAAAGCTAACAAGTACCATAATTTTTGGAAGATCTTTATGAAACTTGAAATCCCTACTTACCTTTGAAGGGCCTTTCTTCCACTTTTATATTGAGTCTCCACCTTCTATCTTTTAGGCACAAATTAAGAGAGGATAGTTGTCATTCTTAGTTATATGTGCATTGTCCCAAAACTTATTGATTGATTCATATTATTGATATTGCTTGTTCTTGAACTATTTGTATCTAGTCACTTTTATGAACTTTGAAGGTGTCCTATGCATTTATGTTTTGCTACTCCATGAGGGACAAGCCGAATGCCACTATGCTATGTTTTGTATATGTGAAACAAACAAACGTCTTTCAATGCATTGTTATTCATGATCTTTGTTTGTATCCTTTCATGTTGCATGCATAGTTACTTTGTCTTATTGTTAGAACTTCTTCTTGCATGCTCATGTTTAGAGTTCTTTGATCCCATCTTTCAATGCTTGCAAATGGTTTGATCTTGATTTTGATGGTGCATGTCACCTCAAAAATTATTCTTTTTATCACTTACCTACTCGAGGACAAGCAGGAGTTAAGCTTGAGGATGCTTGATACATCGTAAACGTATCTATAATTTCTGATGCTCCATGCTTGTTTTATATCATTTGTCTTATGTTTTGTCTAAACTTTGAGGTATTTTATACAGTTTCTGGAACTAATCTATTGACAAGATGCCACAGTGCCAGTTGTCCATTTTCTGCTGTTTTTGGTTTCAGAAAAGCTAAAAAAATGAATATTCTCGGAATTGGATGGGACAAAAGCCAAAGTTACTATTTTTCCCAGAGCGATACGAAAAATCGAAGCAGAGACGGAGTAGGGCACCAGGGTGGGCACACCCTAGGGTGGCGCAGGCCCACCTAGGCTACGCCAACAGGGGGTGTGCCCCTGGGCCTCCACTGACCTTGCCTCCTTCGCCTATAAGAAGCCCCCGACTCAGAAACCCTAAATCATCCAGCAAAAATCCACGAAAATTCCGCTGCGCCGCCTCCACCAAAGGGGAGATTCGGGGGACAGAAAGTCACTGTTTCGGCACCTTGCCGGGACGGGGAAGTGCCCCCGAAGCCATCTCCATCGATCTCCACCACCATCTCCATCACCGTTGCTGATTCCCATGATGAGGAGGGAGTAGTTCTTCCTCGAGGCTAAGGGCTCTACCGGTAGCTATGTGTTCATTTCTCTCTCTATGCGTGATCTTTATGAGATCATGAGCTTTGTAATCAAGTAGATCTACTATGCTACTCAAGTGCTTTAATAGATCTCCGGCTCTCCCCACGTGTGTGAAAGTTACAGTGTGCACGCTGTGGTGGCACTTAGGCTAGAGGTTACATAAATACTCAACTGCTTTAATAGATCTATGCTTTTCCCCACGTGTGTGAAAGTGACATCGTGCGCACCGTGTGTGTGGCACTTAAGCTAGATTACATATATATTTATTATGATTTATATTTGGAGTTGGATGTCTGTATGAAATTGTGGTGTTTGTTGAAACCATCTAGCGCTCAAGGTGATAGTGTGGGGTTATCTAGATGGAGAAGGCAACCTTTAAGGAGTGCTTTTGTAGCCCTATCGTGGATTAGAGTGTCCAACCGGAGAGTAGTTGAGAGTAGATTAATAAAGAGAAGATATCTATATGAGAGTGTTCACTAGTGAAAGTATGATCCCTAGGCCTTGTTTCTAAACATTGAAACACTGTTTGCATCTAGATCTGTTACATGTTTGCTTGCTTCCATCTTTATTTCAGTTTGCCTTTAGTATCTCCCACGTCAACAACAAGTCAGAAGCTCTTTTCTGGCACTGTTACCAGTTGTATTTTACTATCTCTTTGCTGAACTAGTGTACCTATACACCTGACAAGTCTATTGGGTGGGTTGGGGACACAAGAGACTTCCTGTATCTTGATTGCAGGGTTGCTTGAGAGGGATACCTTTGACCACTTCCTCCCTGAGTTCGATAAACCTTGGGTAATCCACTTAAGGGAAACCTGCTGCTGTTATACAAACCTTTACACTTAGAGGCCCAACAACTGTCTACAAGAATAGAAGTGCGTAGACATCAATGCCCTTCGTGGTAAAAGATCCATGTTTTTTTCAACCTTGGCGGATCTCACCCGTTAGCCATGAAAACTTGTTCCATCGTAGATCTGTTCGCTAGCTGCGTTGACTGCTGACATTATGCAAACTGCCACATGGAAAACGCCATTAACGGCTAGTTACCGCCATGAAATGTCATGGAAACCGTGGTATGAATCTAGGATCAGCCAAAGCATGCTAATTATTAAGTGGGCCGGCCCATTATGAGAGCCCAATAGAAGATAGCCCGTTATTGTTTCGACCTGCACTAGTTATGTCACGTCCCAAAATTTTCCAAATTTTGAAATGTGAAAAATAAATAAACAAAATAAACAATTGTTGATTTTTAGGGTGAGAAGAAACTTTTTGATTCAAAATTGGAAACATCAAAACCTATTTTGGTCAAATAAAATCCTAAAGGGATTTAAAAAGATAAACAAATAATAAACAAAGTTATAAAAGTTGGAATCACTATTTTTGGATATTTTAATAAAAAGATTTGGTTTCAAAAGCAAAGGTAGAAATATAAATAAGGATTATTTTAGAGCCAAATTAAACCTTGGCCATGCTTTTGAATTAAAATATTTTGTTTTGATTAAAAGAGTAAAGGTTTATTTAAATAAAATAATGAGGATTTATTAATAACTAATTTTATTAAAGTAAAGGCTTTTCCATTTTTAATAAAACACTAAAACTTGTTATTTTATTTTAATTAAGATTTCCAAGTGTTTTTGTTTTTCAAATGAAAGCTACTGAAAAGGTTTTGGAATTATTTGGATTTCAAATAGAGTTTTTACATAAATTAAGCCCTATTTGAATTAATGACTAAAGTCTATTTATTTAATTATTAATGGATCCTAAAAAGAATAAAAAATTATTTTGTTTTTGGACCTTGGTTTGTGTTGTTAAACAGAATTAAAAACTACATAAAGTTTGGCAAAGGTTTGAAATTATTTAGGTGTTTGAATTGTTTGATTAAAATCAAAACAGAAATTCAAATAAAAAAAGGAAAAGCTTTCTGTATCTCCACTACTATTAAACAGTCAAACAATATCTTTTCTACGTACACCCCACTTATATACGCATGCCAATCAGAACCACACGATAAGCCCAATCTAACAGCCACCATTACTTTAAGCGGGGCGGTGTGCACTTAACAATTTCTGTTGCCTGACCAGACTCCACCGCAGAGGAAATTTTAATTTACGCACACCCTGCAATCATGCTCCTATAATTGTCACCGGAATTGCTATGCTAATTTGGTCAAAGACATTAATTACTCTCTCTCTCCTCTGATTTATACATTGCAGTTCCACGTAAACCCCAGGTCCCAGCCGGCATCCATGGAAAGCCGCAGCTGCACTATTCCTCTCCAGCCCCGCCTCCCCATGCCCACCGCAGGCCCCCTCGCCAGGCCCGCTTCCTCCCATCCCCTTCCCCGTCCAGCCCTCTGCCTCCCATCACCTCCAGGTCGCCCACGGCCTGCTCCCTTCACTGCCGCCCTTCGTGAGGCGCGGGCACGCACCATCGAGGCGTCGAGCCTCACACACCCCGGCGGCGTCGTGGAGACGGATCCACGCGGACGTGCGCGATAGCACCATGGATGTCGCCGCGTCATCACCAGCGACGTCGCCTCCCTAGCCGGCCTGCAGATTGATCCGACAGAGCGCGCGCTCCAGGCTTTCGCTGTGGACGCCGAGGCTTCATGGAGGTGCTCCTCTCTTACTGCCCCCTTAACTACTTCGTGGATGCTGAGTGCCAGGTCTGGTCGACTGTTGTGCGATCTATTTTATTCCTCACTAAGAACGTTTGTGATCTTTTTCCATGTTCATAAATATGTCAAAATGTTCTTGCTGAAGCCGGTCTCCAGTGTTGTTGATGATGATGAGCCTTATTCTGAAACTGCCTGATGAAAGAAAATTGCAGTCCCTGGCCTTGGCTTTAATTTTCTCTAAGGTAAATGCTCTGTAATTTTCTGAATTGGCATGCCCTCTGAACGTACATGTTCTTAGTGATGCATCGCGATCAGCATGCCGTGAGATATAAATATGTGATTTGATATAGTGGCAGCGCACACATCTGCTTATTTCATTTCGTTTGTCTTGCCAAACTTCCAATCAAAGATTTGTTAATATGCTGAATAGTTATGGTCCTTTCAGCACATCGATGGTGTGTTTTCTTGACCTTAGAACTTTTGTGCTTCAGATAGAAATGTCATTTGCCACTAATCATTGGGCTAATCCATCATCGAGAAGTATAAGTGCTACATAGATGCAAGAAGTGATATTTTATCTTGGACATTACCGTAGCTTGTGCAGTTCTGATTAAGTTGCGGTGACCAAACAAGTAGGTGATTTTGTTGCATGGGCCCATGCTTTCCCATTATTTCTTGATTAATTTACATTAATGTATCACGTATTTACGTATGATTAGACTAGCCACACTGGTGCGCCGGTTCAAAGATTCTAAGAATCAGCGCTGAAATAGCTGCGGTGTATGAGTTCGCTTAGTGGGGCCATGAATGAATAAAGAAAACAAAAGTAAATGAAAACGCTGCACATTTACACTGCTTTCAGACTCCTTCTGCGACTGTGTGCTTTGTTATCATTATTTAATTCATTTAGAAGCGAACCAACTAGTTGAGTCGATTTAAGGGATATTTTCGTATGGTTCGACCTCCACACTGTATGGAACCGGTTCATACTTTTCTTTGAATCGCTTCTCAAGCACAGTGTGGCTGGTCTTAGGATATATTTGATTTTTGTAGCGACTCTCTTACAAAATCAAAATTATGTTCAAGTATATTTCACCTATTTTTATGCTTTTGTGACTTCTAAGGCAGCGGAGGCTGGTACATCTCAACTGCTTAACTTTCTATAATACCGTGTTTCTCCATTTTTAGATGAGAAACAATCTTTCTAATTCGGGGGAAAATGATTGAGAGTAATTGAGCAATGCTTACTGCTGACCATGCTTATGACATAGTAGTACTTATTATCCTATCTTATACTGTAAAAATGTCCCAATGCCCCCTTTTAATTTGGTTTATTCTAGCAGTGGTTATTTGATTCAAGGAGAACAACTGAAGTATTGGATTCAATTCCATCGCTGTACAAAATTATTTAAAAGGACGCAATACTAGATAATTTGATAATCCATCTAATATGTAGACTATGCATTAGTAAATTGTGCAATTTACAAAGAACACTTATGCGGGTATGAAAGTTGCTAACGGTGTTTAAAATATGTTACATTTACTTACGAGTTTACCAAAGTATTTTTACACTACCATACTGTTACATTTTCTTAATATATTAAAGGGAGCAATGAGTTTCCACTAGAGGAGTATCCACAGATACCAACTATTTTCTCCTTTTTTTATTGTGCGGTGATCAATAATGTACTTAAATGGATTTTTTATTTTTTATACGTGGATCATTGTACATCTTTGTTATATTGGTAAGTAGTATTAGACTTTTTTGTTGATCTATTAGGTTTTAAGATATATGTGTGTTGCATGTCCAAATTTGAGTAATGTCTACCCGTTTGTTCTGGTGTTATTTGTGTTCAATGTTCCATTCAAAGGGCAGGCTTGCAGTTGGTCAGTTTCTTAACAGAATTTGAGTATTGTTGTGAGAAAAATAATAATTGTTGAGGACTTCATGAGGTACTAGATTTTACTATGACATGTCTATTAGTCTTATGCATTGTTCTCGCTATGAGAACAGACATGCAGGTACAAAGAGAGAGTCTTATCCGTTGCAAGCCTGCATGGAGTTCAAATGGCATGAGCTGTATGATTTTCATTTTTATTATGTATATTAATGAATTATCGTATGAAACTTATGTATTGATAGTACCGAATTTTCGTTCTGCTAATGTGTGTTAGAAATGGTGATTTACAATGGTTCGGATGTGTTAGCAATAGTTATTTTAAATGTTCTGTTTGATGTAGAGAATCCCAAAGTTTATGCTAACTTAATTTCTTTGGCTTAAGCAGAAGAAGCAAGTGCCAGGGAGAGGAAAGCAGAAACAATGTCTCAGAGGTATCCACTTTGAACTATATATCGTGATGCAGAAGCGGAACCAGGAAGCCTATCGCGAGGGCATAGGTCTTGCGAGGTAGTTTAGTGGGCTGCCATGTGTGCTAGAAATGGATTGTCCGGAGACCATCTAGCTGATTTCATCACACAGGAGATCAAGCAACTACTTTCTATAGACTCTTTTTTTGAAGTTAGAGACTAAAATATGAATAAAATACTGTAAGCCGGGTGTTGGCTAACTATGGTCATACATCTTCTAATGTGTTACCCAAAAGTTGTAAGTATAATTGCGTCGCATAACCATTGCAATAGGTCATAGGGTTGTACAGTCAAACAACTACAACATGTTACATGGTAACTTCATTGTCAAAAATTTTTAGTGTACATATTATGAAACAATTAGTTGAGACGTACGTGCACGTGCAGACTTACTAGTAAAAAAAAGTGAAACGGACTCAACCCACTAAGCAGGCCCAGCAAGCCCACTCGCAGCCCATCTTCCCCCCCCTCAGCGAATCGTTTTCTTACCCAGCACCTCGCACGCCCAGTCACTGAACGCAAGGACCCACTCTCTCTTCTTCTCTCTCGCTGTCAACGCGGTCCCACACCGTCAGATCATCGTCTCTACCACGACTCGTTCCCCATTTTCTCTCCGTCCGTTTCTGTCTTTGATTCCACGCTTCAATTCATTTGAATGCACTAGTAATTTTGCCTCGCGTCTGAGCCTACTTAATCGTTCCTCTCTCCTCTCTCTTTTCCCCTAGTTCCATCCCACGAGAGCCACGAGGCTGCGCAAATTGCGAGCTCGAGCCCTCTCTGCTCCGACGAGCTACTCCGACGATTCCGGCGAGGACAGTCTCCCCCTCAGCCCCTGCTTCACACGGGTTTCATCAGCGGCCTCTTGCGCACCTCCCTGTGCCAACCGTTTGACCTCGCCCGCTCTACAAACGACGACAACCTCGATTCTAAACACCACCGCTGTGTGTCGTTGCTCCGGTGAACTCCCCTGGTAAGAGCAGACCGCCCGAACTCGCTAATTGATGCTCCCATGATCCCCAGAACAGTGCGCGTCTAACCACGCCTTTGTTTTGCCTCGGCATGATCTGCAGCTCCGTCCCCGACGACGAACAGAACCGCCTGACGCCGCCATCGTCTCCGGTGAGCAATCGCCGTCGCATCTGAGCGCCCCTTGCCTCCTCGTGACCATGTTGAGCATCGCCACGATCCCCTGATCACGGTGAGCTACTTCCCCCTCTCCCTCGCTTCCTGTATCGCCAGCTCCGCCGCGAGCAGAGCGTGCTCCGCCAGTTGCCGCCGCGCAGCGCCGCCAGACTTTGACCAAGCAGTTTCGTCCGTTGGATGAAGATCCAGTGGTTAGGATAGGTCGTTTAGCGAACCGTTATCGTTTGATCAGAGCCGTGCGTTTTAAATTAGATCCAACGATCCACAGAGGCTGATCCGCACGAAGCAGTTCCGACCAATAGGAATGCACCACGTGGACAAGGTTTTGTTTAAAAACAGAAATTGAATCTGTTTGATATGCAAACTTGTAAAATTCATAACTTTAATTCTACACGTCCATATTTTGCAAATTTTATATTAATGGAATCAGTAGAACAAGTAATTTGCAACCATGCACTTTGTTTAATGATTTGTTTCTGGAAAATTGGTTGAAATTGCAGAAACTTGTGTAGGCTTATTATGAATATAAAAATTGTTCTAGTTATGTTTTTGAGATGAAATCTTTGCAAAATGGTTTTTTGTGAACCTACTGACCCTAGGAACCAACTTATGGATTTAAAAATTTATTTTGTGAAGTTAAGGAATAAATATTTGAATTAGCTCATTTCTAGTCAAATAAAAATATTGTTTTTGGTTTAAAAATGATTTTTGAGTAAAACCTTTGGGAAATGATTTAATTCAAACCTTCTGACCCAAAAAACCAAGTTTTTAGAATTAAAATATATTTGGTGAACTCTTTAAAGAATATTGCTTTGCTAAAATCATTTTCAACCACATAAAATAATGGTTTGATTTAAAAATGGTTTATAGATAAAACCTTTTGAAAATGGTTTTACTACTTTAGAAAATGACCACTTTTGAACCTTATAATGTTTAGAGCCTAGTAGAAACCACTTTTGCAAGTAAAACTATCCTTTGCATGCTTGCATGCATGACCCTGTTTTTGTTATTTTATGTGTGAGAAATTGTTTGAATGCTAGTTGAATTTGTGTTTGCTTGATTGAATTGTAGTGAAGTTAGAAGAGTGTGATATTTGCAAGATCAAGAAGTGAACCAACATTCTCTACTAAAAAGGCAAGTGACACTATCATCCAAGTCCTACTATTTTCATTACACTTAGTGGATTTTTGTAACATGCATGGAAAGGACTACTATATTTTATGCTATGCTAAATCCTATTAGGATACCCTTATATTTTCCTTAGTGGAAACATTGTAGGCGTAATATGCTTAGCCCTGCTATATATTTGGGATGGGATACATGATAATAATATGTTTTATATAATAAAACAAGTACTCAATGAACCACCTGGGCGGAAAAGGATACTCAAGGTTGGACAAGGTGGCAACAAAAGGAACCATGTTATATGGCTATCTTTTTGTGTGTGCAGTAGAAGAAAACCACCCAGGGACTTAGAGATTGAACATGTTTCTCGTACAGTGGCTTCCATGTACAGCTACATGCTAAATGGGCGCTGGCTTAGTCAACTACATAGTGGAAGACCCATGCATTGGCATCTTCAGGTTAACTAGATTTGTGTAAGGGAAATATATCCCTACATTGGTGCCCGGTAGACAAGCTAGCATTGTGTATTGGGAGGACTTCTATGGAAAGACTTTGTCACATTCTCAATCTGCCAGTACTCCATGTCTCCATCTTGGTGAGTACTTATCCAGCGGCAACTGGTGGCATCAAGATGAGATTGTGTCATGTGGGTAAAGTGTACAACTTCTGCAGAAGATCAAAATTCTAAGTACTTAGCCATGTCCCCGGTTATGGACAATACTGAGCAACTAAGGCCTGAAGCTATGGAAGATCTCGACATTCCAATTTCTCAAAGTAAAACTTGATGGTGACAACAAGGGGTTTGAAGCACTTGGAGTTTTCCAAGGAGTTCAGAAATATTTTCAAAAGAGCAAAACTATTTTGGAAAAGATAGGAAAAACTATATTGCTTTCTGCAAATGAGCCTAAACCCTACTTAGCCAAATATGCATGTAATGATAGGATCCACTTATTTCTACATAGTAGTGAAACTTGCCAATACAATTCAAATGTATTGACCCTTGTGGCTGTAACTTATTATGTTGCAGGTTTGTTTGATGTTAGTGAAGTGTGTTAAATAGGATTACAACTCTACAACCAACATGACTGCCTGTGGCACTTTGAAGATGAAGGACTCCATGCTATATAGTTATTTCTGTTGCATTGTAATGAGATAGCCAAATGAGCTATGTAAGATGTAATGAATTATTTTATTCCTGGTTATAAAGCTGTATTATGACCTTTGTTTCTTGATATTACATCTTAACTGTGGATGCTAGCTATTGATCCAGGGACTAGCATTGTAAACACATGGATCTCTACCTTATTAAAGGTTGGGAACCTTACAGATGGTATCAGAGCTCGAGCCCTCTCTGCTCCGACGAGCTACTCCGACGATTCCGGCGAGGACAGTCTCCCCCTCAGCCCCTGCTTCACACGGGTTTCATTAGCGGCCTCTTGCGCACCTCCCTGTGCCAACCGTTTGACGTCGCCCGCTCTACAAACGACGACAACCTCGATTCTGAACACCACCGCCATCTGTCGTTGCTCCGGTGAACTCCCCTGGTAAGAGCAGACTGCCCTGAACTCGCTAGTTGATGCTCCCATGATCCCCAGAACAGTGTGCGTCTAACCACGCCTTTGTTTTGCCTCGGCACGATCTGCATCTCCGTCCCCGACGACAAACAGAACCGCCTGACGCCGCCATCGTCTCCGGTGAGCATTCGTCGTCGCACCTGAGCGCCCCTTGCCTCCTCGCGACCACGTTGAGCATCGCCACGATCCCCTGATCATGGTGAGCTACTTCCCCCTCTCCCTCTCTTCCTGTATCGCAAGCTCCGCCGCGAGCAGAGCGTGCTCCGCCAGTCGCCACCGTGCAGCGCCGCCAGTCTTTGACGAAGCAGTTTCGTCCGTTGGATGAAGATCCAGTGGTTAGGATAGGTCGTTTAGCGAACCGTTATTGTTTGATCAGAGCCGTGCATTTTAAATTAGATCCAACGATCCACAGAGGATGATCCGCACGAAGCGGTACCGACCAATAGGAATGCACCATGTGGACAAGGTTTTGTTTAAAAACAGAAATTGAATCTGTTTGATATGCGAACTTGTAAAATTCATAACTTTAATTCTACACGTCCAAATTTTGCAAATTTTATATCAATGGAATAAGTAGAACAAGTACTTTGCAACCATTCACTTTGTTTAATGATTTGCTTCTCGAAAATTGGTTGAAATTGCAGATACTTGTGTAGGCTTCTTATGAATATAAAAATTGTTCTAGTTATGTTTTTGAGATGAAATCTTTGAAAAATGGTTTGTTGTGAACCTACTGACCCTAGGAACCAACATAGGGATTTAAAAATGTATTTTGTGAAGTTAAGGAATAAATATTTGAATTAGCTCATTTCTAGTCAAATAAAAATATTGTTTTTGGTTTTGAAATGATTTTGAGTAAAACCTTTGGGAAATGATTTAATTCAAACCTTCTGACCCAAAACACGAAGTTTTGAGAATTAAAATATATTTGGTGAACTCTTTAAAGAATATTGCTTTGCTAAAAGCATTTTCAACCACATAAAATAATGGTTTGATTTAAAAATGGTTTATAGATAAAACCTTTTGCAAATGGTTTTACCACTTTAGAAAAAGACCACTTTTGAACCTTATAATGTTTAGAGCCTAGTAGAAACCACTTTTGCAAGTAAAACTATCCTTTGCATGCTTGCATGCATGACCCTATTTTTGTTATTTTATGTGTGAGAAATGGTTTGAATGCTAGTTGAATTTGTGTTTGCTTGATTGAATTGTAGTGAAGTTAGAAGAGTGTGATATTTGCAAGATCAAGAAGTGAACCAACATTCTCTACTAAAAAGGCAAGTGACACTATCATCCAAGTCCTAATATTTTCATTACACTTAGTGGATTTTTGTAACATGCTGTGAAAGGACTACTATATTTTATGCTATGGTAAATCCTATTAGGATACCCTTATATTTTCCTTAGTGGAAACATTGTAGGCGTAATATGCTTAGCCCTGCTATATATTTGGGATGGGATACATGATATGATTATATAAAGTGTTGGAAAGAATATGTTTTATATAATAAAACAAGTACTCAATGAACCACCTGGGCGGAAAAGGATACTCAAGGTTGGACAAGGTGGCAACAAAAGGAACCATGTTATATGGCTATCTTTTTGTGTGTGCACTAGAAGAAAACCACCCAGGGACTTAGAGATTGAACATGTTTCTCGTATAGTGGCTTCCATGTACAGCCACATGCTAAATGGACGCTGGCTTAGTCAACTACATAGTGGAAGACCCATGCATTGGCATCTTCAGGTTAACTATATTTGTTTAAGGGAAATATATCCCTACATTGGTGCCTGGTAGACAAGCTAGCATTGTGTATTGGGAGGACTTCTATGGAAAGACTTTGTCACATTCTCAATCTGCCAGTACTCCATCTTGGTGAGTACTTATCCAGCGGCCACTGGTGGCATCAAGATGAGATTGTGTCATGTGGGTAAAGTGTACAACTTCTGCAGAAGATCAAAATTCTAAGTACTTAGCCATGTCCCCCGTTATGGACAATACTGAGCAACTAAGGCCTGAAGCTATGGAAGATCTCGACATTCCAATTTCTCAAAGTAAAACTTGATGGTGACAACAAGGGGTTTGAAGCACTTGGAGTTTTCCAAGGAGTTCAGAAATATTTTCAAAAGAGCAAAACTATTTTGGAAAAGATAGGACAAAACTATATTGCTTTCTGCAAATGAGCCTAAACCCTACTTAGCCAAATATGCATGTAATGATAGACCCACGTATTTCTACATAGTAGTGAAACTTGCCAATACAATTCAAATGTATTGACCCTTGTGGCTATAACTTATTATGTTGCAGGTTTGTTTGATGTTAGTGAAGTGTGTTAAATAGGATTACAACTCTACAACCAACATGACTGCCTGTGGCACTTTGAAGATGAAGGACTCCATGCTATATAGTTATTTCTGCTGCATTGTAATGAGATAGCCAAATGAGCTATGTAAGATGTAATGAATTATTTTATTCCTGGTTATAAAGCTGTATTATGACCTTTGTTTCTTGATATTACATCTTAACTGTGGATGCTAGCTATTGATCCAGGGACTAGCATTATAAACACAGGGATCTCTACCTTATTAAAGGTTGGGAACCTTACAAGTTAAAATGGGCCCATTAGTGCAGCCCATAAACTTTCAGGACCTCTAATTTTTTGTCCTACATAAGTCGTAGGGCAACCTAACACTATGTAGACACTTGTGGCTTGCGTCACTCCGGCCTGGTACTGTTCCGTCGTGCTGCCCATCCAGCCTTTTACTATTCCGGCCTACTGTGAATGTGGCCTTTTACTATTTCGGTTCTATGTATCTGTCCTTCTACTATTCTAGTCTTCTATGAATCTGGGCTTTTACTGTTCCGGCATGCTGACCATCTAGCATTTTACTGTTTCGATCTATTAGTATTCTGGCCTTTTATTGTTCCAGTCCTTCCGGATTTTGCCCATGGTATGGTACTATTCAGGATATTTATTGTTTTGGTTCTTCACGTCATTTATTATCCTGGCCTATTACTGTTCTGGCCTGGTATTGTTCTGGCCTACTACTGTTTTGTCCTGTTACTGTTCTGGCCTATTACTATTCTGGCCTTTTAAAATGTTTGAATTTGACTAAATCTAAAACACTAAGTAATTTGAGACAGAGGGAGTATTATAGACCTTCACTGTTCTGGCCTTTACTGTTCTAGCGTTTTACTGCTTGGCCCTTTAATGTTTTGGACTTTAATATTTCGGCCTTTTACTCTTTTGGTCTTTTACTGTTCACTGTCATGTCATTTCAATGATCGTTTTGTTCCATCCTGTTACTGTTTTGGCCTTTTTGGGAAGGGCCTTATTTTGCAGAATAGCACACGAATGACAAGGCGCCAATTAATATACATACGGAAATTTAAACTACTTATTACACAACAATAAAAGTTTATTACAACAGATCATTAAACAAGGTTTGTATTCTAAAAGATTACAAAGTGTTGGTATCCTCAATAATATATCGATACATGGCGATTCGCTTTAATGTATCATATGTCCTCTTCTTCAACATTTCAGGTATAGATCTAAGAGTAGCTACACCCTTTGTTTATGTATGCAACACAACCTTCAAATATCTATCACTCGCAGGAGGTGTTCTAGGTGGATAGTTAAGCAAGGTGTTTGCTTTAGAAATGCAATGGGAGGATGAATGAGAAGAGGGATCAGAACTTTCGGTCCTGCCTTCCGAGGACTCCTGCTTGGTTTTAACTGTAGCCTGGTAAAATATGGTGAAAGGGGTTAAAACAAAGAACAAGGGGGAAAAGTAGTATTATATAAATTAGAGTTCATTTAAGCGCAAGCACATGTGAGCCTTACTAGATGTGGTTAATAAATTTACTAGGCTCATGTCTAAGAAAATAAAATATGCTCCACCATTTACACTAGATAGGGGACCCACTTATCCAAGTAGAAAGAAAGAATAAAGGCATGGGTCTTGTACTAGACCCAGGGTTCAGAAAAACTTAGCTAAACTCACCCTCTCCAGTGTTTAGACCTAGGTCTAGTAAGAAAAATACTCTCTTAGACACCCCAAATTTCCAACGCTGCACATGTTGGGTATCCACTATATATGAATAAACCACACCATAAGCCAAAAAGTGCAACTTAAGAGCTATCTATATACATAGTGGACCTTGTCCATAAGCCAAAATGCTTAAGGGTGACCCATGAGATTTAAGTAAGTATGAACTTACATTAGCTCGTTCAAGCTGAGAGTAGCTCATTCTCAGGCGGGTGCGCTCCTGGTCAGTCTTCCAGTAGTATTTGAGTCGAGCAATTGGAACTCTGGTCCTTATACTCCATTGTCCTTTCTCTGCATTAAGACAAGACATTTAAAACCGAGTTAGCTGGTTTGGAAGGATGAAAGCACTTGAAGAACACCAAAAAGATAGCATTAAAATTAACTAGATGTATGATTCAAACTAGCTAGCTGGTTTGGAAGTATGAAAGCAGTTGAAAACACCAAAAATATAGCATTAAAACTGACTAGATAGACATTTTCTAAATTAAGCATTCACGGATAGAAACACAACAAAACATGAATGGAAATTTCATGGCAAGTTTTAGGTAGAATGACTTATTAACTTAATATGCTGTCACATCCCAAGATTTTCTAAATCTTGTAATGTGAAAAATAAATAAACAAAATAAATAATTGTTGAAAATCAGGGTGAAAAGAAACTTTTGTTTCTAAATGGAAACTTAAAATCCCATCTTGAACAAACTTTAATTAAAGTTTGAATCCAACAAAATCCAAATCAAGAGAAATGCATTCCTCAATGAATGTATCTAGAAATTTAAACACTTGGAAAATAAATCCAAACCCTAAACCCTAATGGAATAAAAATCATTTCCAAGTTATCTCCAAGCCTATGGATTTGATACATATAAAAAATTTGTCAACAAACATTTACAAAAGATCAAGAAAGAAAAATAGAAATATTATAAAGCCATAGAAATTGGTTTCACTTAATTTGGAGCCATGGCTAAAATCTTATGAATATAATAAGATAAGGAAATTAAATTTCCAAAGCTAATAAAGCACTTATCTAAAATCCATACCAAATGATGAGCAAATGATCCTAAAGGGATTTAAAAGGATAAACAAATATTAAATAAGATTATGCAAATTGGAATCACCAAGTTTGGATCTTTAAATAAAAAGATATGGATTTTATAAGATGAAGAAAGAAATATTAAATAAAGAATATTTAAAGACCAAATTAAATCTTGGCCAAATCCTTAAGCAAATGGAATGAATATAATCCAAATCCAAATAAAAATAAAAGGATAAAGAATCCTCCAAAATAAAATAAAATGGCATAAACCAAAATTCTATTTGAATAAAGACAAATCCAATTTTAAATGATTAATAAATCATATTAAAAAACTTTTCCAAATAATTCAAGATGAATTATTTGACACCCTTTTTAATCAAATAAAACTTACTGAAAGGTTTTGGAAGGATTTAGAATTCAAATGGAAATTAAAAACATTATTAGATCTTGAATGAATTAATACAAGGACCTACTTTAAATAATTAAAAAGGCACTAAAAGAATAAAGTTGTATTCCAAAAATTGACTTCAGATTATATTACTAATCAGTATTTAAACCTACACAAATCTTGGTTGAGGTTTGAATTCAAATGGATGTTTGAAATAATTAAACAAAAGCAAAACAGAATAAAAGGAATGTAAAAAGGAAAAAACAATCAGAACAAGAAAAAATATTGAAAGAAGCAGCCCAGCCCAGCTAGCCCACTAAGACCATCAGCAGCCCACTCCTTCTACCTCATAGCGAAACGTTTTTCACACGCAGACAGACCCGCGCAGCCACTGACGAGTCGGCCCCACTCTCCCTCTCCCTCTCTCGCTGACACCCGGACCCGAGCCATGCTGGCATCATCTTCCTCTCGTGAAACCCGCCCCTCTCTTTCCTCCTCGCCGTTTCTGGCCGTTGAAGCCGGCGTCAATACGCTTTACTTCCTGCGTTACTCCACCCCGCGGCCATGCTATCTTAAGCTCCTGCGTTCCCTCTCTCTTTCCCCCCAGTCGCCGCCCCACCGGAGCCCCCAGGCTGTCCCCAAATTCTCCCTACACCGCACTCTGCTCCGGTGAGCTCCGACGGCAATTCCGGCCAGCCTCCTCCGCCACTCGCCTCCTCGAGCACACGAACGTGACCCCCAGGCCCTGGCGCACCTCTCTGCATCCTCAGCTAGTTCGCGCGTGCCCCCCAGCGTCGGCAACAACGACGACCAGCAGCGCCGCCGTCTGCTTTTTCTCCGACGAAGCCTCTAGGTAGTCTCTGACCGTGCCGCCCCCTCTCTTTGATTCTCCCACACTCTCTACTCTCTTACGCGTCTAACGCACCCTTTGTTTTGCATTGGCGCGACCTGTAGCCTCGCCCCCGTCGTCAACTGAGCGAGACCGACACCGTCTGACTTCGGCGAGGAATTCCGACTGATCCCGTGCGCCCCTCGATAAACTGCAAGCACGTTGAGCTTCAGCATCACTCCACGAACTCGGTGAGCACCTCCCTTCTCCCTCTCGCATCCTGTAGCATCGTCACCGCCACCGTCTGACCGCTCCGCCACCACCTGCCGCCGCCAGCGCCGCCCCTTGATGGCTAGCGTGCTGAGCGCCATTCGATCTTAATCTAGTGGCTAGGAAAGAAACTAAGCGAAGGGGTAAGTAGCAACCTGTGCCGTACGATCAAGTTAAATCCTACGGTCTGAAACGCTCGATCCAACCGAAACGGTTCCGATGAATAGGAACTAGACACGTGGCATGGAATCTGTTTTAAAAACAGAAACTTGTCTATTAGATGTTCCAATTTGAAAAATTCATAAATTTCAAACCACACGTCCAAATTTTGCAAATTTTATATCAATGGAATCAGCAAGACAAGCCCTAGCCAACCATGCCCTTTGTTTAGTAAAATGCTTCTGTTAAATTGTTTGTTTTTGCAGGAACTTGTGTATGCATGTTTAGGATATAAAAAATGTTCTAAAATGATTTTGGGGATAAAATCTTTGGCAAATGGTTAATTTTGAACCTACTGACCCTAGAAATCAATTGGTGGTTTCAAAAATGTATTTGGTGAAGCAAACAATTGAGTCTTTGATTTAAAACATTTCTAGCCAAATAAAAATGTTGATTATGGTTTAAAATGATTTTGGAGGAAAACCTTTGAGAAATGTTCTGATTTAAACTCTCTGACCCCAAACACCAAGTTTTTGCAAATGTATTTGGTGAACCCTATAAAAATTATTGCTTTGCTAAAGGCATTTTCAACCACATGAAATAATGATTTGGTTTAAAAATGGTTTATAGATAGAATCTTTTGCAAATGGTTTTGCCACTTTATAAAATGACCATTAGATGTTTTCAAATGTTTATGAACCATTAGAAACCACTTTTTCAAATAAAACAATCTTTGGCATGCTTGCATGCATTGTTTTGTTTCTATTATTTTATGTGATGTTTTGCTTGTATGGTAGATTGAAATTGTGCCTTGCTTGATTGAATTGTAGTGATTTGAAGAGTGTGATCATTGCAAAGAAGGAGTGAACTTATATTCTCTACCAAAAAGGCAAGTGATGCTTCATACTTTGTCCCATTATTTTCACTATGCATTAGTGATATTTCTAAGTAGGACTTGCATGGAATTTTTGCTAAGTATAAACTATGCCATGAGAAATCCTAGTAGATGAAACCTTAGTAGAAATTTCCTAAGTTAAGATTCCTACTACTATCATGCTTAGCTTAGCTAGTAGAAAACAAGGGTGGATTATATTTCATACTATGGAATATTTCTAAGTCAAGGACTTATGTTTTGTTTAATAAAACAACTAAGTGAATGAATCACCTGGGTGGAATGGAAGGAATGGTTTGTGTTGAGTGGTTATGCAAGTCCAGTATGCTGGGGAAAACTTGGGCATCACCAAGTCCAGTATACTGGGGAAAACTTGATATCTCACTTGTGGATGGCCACCCAGGAACAAAGAGATTTGAGATGTCAAATGTTGAGAAGCTTCAAGTGTAGCCACTTGGCATTATGGGCTCTTCCTGGATCATATAAGTTGCAATAACTTAGCCAAATGGATAGTTGGTGGTAGGGGTTTGATAGGTTGGAACGCGTCCATTATGTTCTAAGGGAAGGCTTCTGAAAGATCTTGTCTTGGGAAACCAAGTCTTGTGGGGAAAGTGCACCACCTCTGAAGAGTGTAAAATCTAAGTACTTAGCCATGTCCCTAGTAAAGGACAATTTAAGCATCAAGACATGGAAGCTATCAAGAATCTCCTCATCCAAATTTCCAAGTTAAAAACTTGTGGTTGAATAAGGGTTGAAGGATCACCAATTTCTATTGGGAGATGCCTTGGGTGATTTTGTCAAGTAAAAACTTAGTGTTTTCAAATGGTAAGGAAAATCTATTTTGATAAATGCAAGCCTAAGCTCCACTTAGCCAAATACATATAGTTGATAGACTCCACTATACTACCATAGTATCACTTGCCAATACAATTCAAATGTATTGACCCTTGTGGTTGTAACTTGTTATGTTGCAGGTTTGTTTGATATTAGTGAAGTTTAATGATTAGGATTACAAGTCTACAACCAACATGTCTGCCTGTGGCACTTTGAAGATGAAGGACCCCATGCTATTGTTATATTCTGTTGCATTGTAACGAGATAGCCAAATGAGCTATGTAAGATGTAATAAATTATTATATTCCTGGTTATAAAGTTGTATTATGACCTTTGTTTCTTGATATTACATCTTAAATGTGGATGCTAGCTATTGATCCAGGGACTAGCATTGTAAACACAGGGATCTCTACCTTATTAAAGGTTGGGAACCTTACATATGCATACATGTAATAGAACTTATTAACATGACAAGAAACTAGCCTACATAACACACAGAAATGTCGCACTTTAGCCTTGCTTGGCGTCAGATTGTCAGTGTTGGATCCTTTATGATCTTTTTGCATGACCCATTCGAGCGCTCGGAAATAATAGCATCTACGAGTTAGTGTTGCGGGATTAATACCGATAGTGTGAGAATGTAAAAAAGGAAATAATAGTGAAAAACTTATGATTTGGATAAGAACTACCAGATGTGGGCGCAAACAAAATGGCAATTGCATGCAGGATATTGAGCAACATTCTAACGCTTTCGTAGCTTATGAGTACCAAAAATTAGCAAACGGGCAAGAGAAATTACCGTTGTGCGATGGGGCGGGTTGGACAGGCAAGAGGACAGCGGGGGAGGTGGCTGGGCATTTTGAGGTGGATCTGGTACGTTGGGCGGTGAGATGCTCCCATGTGGAAGAGAGTGCCAGCGGTGAAGGCGCTCCGGTGTGGAAGAGAGGGCTGGCAATGAAGCAGCTGGAGGAAGGTGGAGGTCAGAGGGGAGTGGGCAGCAAAGAGGCGATGGGTGGATATAGGTGGGATGATGCACATTTACCACCTATACCCCTCTATTATTGCAGTGCTTCTCTGGTCCTTGTTTCCAGTCCAGGGATGGAAGAAGAGGAATTTTGCATTCGCAAAAAATGGGGTAGGATTTTTTAATAGATGCGCGGGATGTTTTGACACTGTGTGGAAATTTTGAGGTTGGAGATTCTGACGTACGCTACTCCAACAAGGCCGCTCCTCACGCGATGGACCTGTCTAGACCCACACGGCAACAACATCATGTTTACCATCATTTAAATGAGTTTCCACATATTTGCCAAAATTGATAAACATTATATTTTGAAGGCTTTCAAACACAATAACCAAGGTCATGGCCATATCTCTGCCATAGTTTATGATAACATGTCCATATTTGGTTGATCAGTGCATCTTGGAATTTCAAGCAATGTTTACAAAAGGAGATTCCAGATTTGATTGATATATAATTCCCTCCTTGGGTCAGGGTCATTTAGGGTCTTGGGTTTTAGGGTTTTGGGTTTAGGGAATTTTCAATAAATGTTCAAGCTTTATGCTTATATTTGTGGAATAGAATAGTGTTACCGCAATTTAATGTAAGTATCTCAAATTTTGATCTATAATTTCATGATACCTACTTGGTTAGGGTTTATGGGTCAATTGAGGATGTAGTCCTTGAGTTCATCATCATCAACTTTCTTCCCTGCAGCGACAAGCTTAGAGGCGAAGCCCTTCATCTTGGTAAGATATTGAATGGGCGGTCAAATCAAGTTTCTTGTATTGGTGAGAGCTCCACGAAGAGAAGAGATCCTAGCTTTGGATTGTGTGGAGTATAGGGCATTGAGAGCACTCCAAACATCCGCAATGTGCTCAAGTCCAAAGACCTCGATAAGCACATTATCAGAGAGGGAATTCACAAGGAACCCCACAACCTGCTAATCCTTCGGAATCCATGCATCATGGGAAAGATTGGGAATAGTGATTTTCTTGTTGTTGTCGTCCTCTGCCTCCAATAGCTCGGGAGGCGCCTTTTCGGTGCCCTCTAGGAGATCTATGGCACGGGCACTGCTGACGAGGTTTAATCTCGTCAATGCCCATTGTTATGAGCTTGGGTTTGGAGAAGATGGGGATGCTGGAGATCACGGAACGGTTAGCAAACAAGCAACACGGGGGCACGAGGTTTACCCAGGTTCAGGCCCCCGAAGGGAAAACCCTACTCCTGCTTGTCTGCTCTTGATTACGGCGGAATCGAAAGTTACAAGGGTGCGCAGATGCAATCTGGCGTGAAGGTGTGTATGCGGTGGTATGCGAAGTTGGTCTAGATCTGTAGATATGTCTATTGTGTACGTGCCCTCCTCGTTGGACCCTCCTAGCCTTTATATATGGGAAGGCTAGGTCTCAGGTACCGATACGAGTTGGTTACAAGTTGTATTCAAACTCTAGTCTTGAGGTTTCCTTGTCTTGTACGCTTGAGAGTCCGTGTCCACATGGGCTTCATATCAGCCGAACCGTCATAGGCGTCATGGACCCTAGCGGGTCGTCGAGTGGCCCTTCCATCGGGCTGGACCAGGTAAACTAACATCGGGTACCCGTAGGGCATATCCATGTCAGTAGCCCCCGAGTGTCCATCCGAAACATAGATTTGGGTGGAGACTTAGTTGTTTTGAACCTTGCATTTGGATGTCGGAGTCGAAAGTTGTGTCGAGTGTGAAGCACTTCACCCGAAAGTTCATCGGGTCAGCTAAATTTGTTCGGTTGTTGTAAAGGAGTCAACATTACGGACGTAGTCAACACAATGGACTATAGGGTGCGCGACCAACGCTCCCTATGGGAGTAGCCCCCGAGTGTCTGTTCCAGTCGTAGACTCGAGCAGAAACTTATAGTCGTCGGTTGCGTGATACGATGATCCGGAAGTTCTTCGGATGACCTTGCAGATATCCTGAATGCCTTCATTTTTTCAAGTGCGCGACCAACGCTCCCTATGGGAGTATCCCCCGATTCCTCAGTCGAATCGTTGATTCGAGTGAGGAATCAAAGCGTGCCACTCGAAGATCTTCTGTGTGCACAACCAGCGCTCCAGTTTATAGTAGCCCCTGAGTGTCTGGCGGAGTCGTAGACTCGGGCCGAGACTCGAGTCTTGTATCGTGCAGTTTTAGTCGCCAATCTCGTGGGCGTACCACTGACCCGGAAGTACATCGGGTGCACGACCAGCGCTCCTGATAGGAGTAGCCCCCCGAGTGTCTAGTCAAGTCGTAGACTCGAGTGGAGACTCATGCGAGGAGAAACCACTGATCCGGAAGTGCATCGAGTCAGCGTCTCACACATAAGGAGCTAGGAGTCGGCGATGTAGTCGGAGTTGACGTGGCGGAGCCGTGCGGCGTTTAGCCGGAAGGACTTGACGTTGCAGATGAAGTCGACGATGTTTCATTGGTCGGGTGCGCGACCTGCGCCGCTTTTGTTGATGATTGATGTGGTCATCCGAGGAATGCGTCAACTCCGTTAAAGGACCTGAAACAATAGCGCGATGTAGTTCAACGTCCCTGTAGGCTGCAGAAAACATGCAAACTTGTGAAGTACTTGTATCTTGTAAAGAATATTTGCCTTTCGGCTTGTACAGTAAGATTCTGGTGCCGATCGAGTCGACACCGTTGCACTGTATGCTAGGCCTTTTCGTTAGCCTGATTACCCTTAGTCTCAGTACCTTGCCGAGGCACTCGGAGTTTAAGGATTCGACGATCAGGCAGAATCAGCTACTCGGGCTGTCGCGTTCGAGGTGCTCGAGTGCGTGGAGCCGATGGCACATTAGGTTACTCGAAGAGGGCGCAGCCCCCGAGTATTTCGAGTGCAAGTTAAAAAGTAAATTAGATCTAAGTAGAGGGAAACTTAGCTTTGTTGGTTATCATGGCGAAGTTGACACGGTAGCGGGTCACGCGACAGACGTAGTTGACACAGCGGACCACTGTTGTAGCAGCGACGGGTTCCTGGGGTCAATGGCGGTAGTGAGTTCTGCATCCGAAGATTGTTGCAATCAAAGACCACACTGGGTCGCGTGACGAAGTCGAAGGAGCCCCAGGTCACTGCAGCCGAAGACAGCAGCGGGTCCCACGACGGAGTCGAAGAATCCTCCGGGTCGCCAGAGTCGCAGACCGCAGGTCGTCAGATCCGAAGAACGTAGGGGGTGGCACGACGGTATCGGCGCGGCCCCCGGGCATAAATTCCACATTGTCATACGGAGCCGGCAGCAAACGGTTTTGTAGCTAGACTAGGAAGGCATCGGATCATTGGTCAACGTATGATTCCGGTCATGAGACTAATTACGAGCAGTAGATTTTTGGCTTCTTGGCTGTCGAGTCTAGAAAGTACTAGCCTGATCCACGAGGCCACACTTCATCTTTGTCACCATGAGCCTAGCTCACGTCGTGTTGTGTGGTACACGAATTCTGGTCTAGTCGTGCATGCTTGCCCGATGGAGTTTGTCTGCCATGAGAGCTGCCGCCAAGACTAATTTGATTCGATTTTCTCTCTCTTGTTGGAACAGGTCCACGTGAGGGAGTATCATACGGTCGGTCTTGGAATTTGGGGCCAATTGATCGATTGAAGCTTATTCCTTTTCTCTTCACCTAGAGAAATTAGTTCCTTCCCTTGGTGATTCCGGTGTGAACCAGATTTGGATGAGCTGACATGAGTTAACATGAATCTGATCTCGTCGAGAACCTCCTTTTTCCTTTTCTTTCCTTCCGCATGTAGATTTAGCTTGTTCTGAAGTTGAAGCTGATATGGTCAACAATCGTGAGCAACACCACGGCCTGTTAGCTTGTCGATCTGCCGCCTTTGCCTAATAGTGTTATGAAGATCAGCCGGCTGGTCGGCGCCGCTGCCTATCAATGGGATTAATAATTGTTCCGGCAACCACGCGCAGGGAGTAGCTGTGATGTGTAAACTCACGTCTGTTGGTGTACATGAAGTCGGCTGTCATGAATTGATGAACATGAACGCGCTGAAATGGATGAATAGTCAGATGCGATCTGGCCATTGAAGATCATTACGATCTTGTTTAGACGACAGGTTGTAGATTGCTGGTGATGGGTGTGAAACCCCCGGGATCAGGGCTAAACAAATTCCAGTCCTTCGTCTGACATAAGCTTAACCTTGAACTTGAGAATATCCGGTGAAAAATCGGTAACACAACAGTGACCCTATGACACAAAATTTATTACAGCAAGCTCATAACTGAGCAGAGAACCAAATTATTACAAGCAGAGGTCACTGACCACAAACATCAAACAACAGAAGGCAAATTGTGCTATTAAGTATAGCAAACTTAACAAATGGACTAAGAGGCCTAAAGCATAACGATGACGTCCCAGCCCATAGATTCCAGGCTGCCGACCAGGAACCCCAAGCTACTCGTCGATGTCGATGTAGTACGGAACTCATCTTCAGGTGAACGCTTACTCTTCCAAAGGTATCAACAAAGTAAGGGTGAGTACAGGGTGTACTCCGTAAGTCTTATGGCTGGTGGAGTTGTTTTGCATAAAGCCATCCTTGTTTATAAAACAAGAGAGAGAAGAAGCTCGTCTAATCAGAGTATTTTAAAATGGGATAAGAGAGCGACATCTCCAAAGTATTGATCATCATCTTTTGATATCCACCAATCATCATCATCTACCAACTAGGATCACCCCCTCGTACCCATGAGGAAGCATCCTTAAGCACATGTTGATCTACCAAATTTTATGATTAGGTTAAAGTTCTCTATGATCTTAGAATCTGGTCAGCAAGCGTTCATAATCGTGAACATGGCTTTTCGAAAAGATTTAATCCTGTAGGGGTATACAACTTTACCCACACGTACCAACCGCCTCTTAATGCCAGATCATTAGCCCTCTTCCTTGGAAGGCTGGCAGAGGGTGTGGTTGGCCACAATCTTTACCTTGCTTTCGCCGAGACCATGAGTCACGCAATAAGTATGGTTCCGTCGTAACGGGTCAA
Organism: Avena sativa; assembly: GCA_916181665.1. Lineage (NCBI taxonomy): Eukaryota > Viridiplantae > Streptophyta > Magnoliopsida > Poales > Poaceae > Avena > Avena sativa. The sequence continues at coordinate 358,100,341 of OV702295.1, forward strand.
ATCCCAAAGTCGGTACTTAAAGATGTGAGGCGAGGTTGGTTTACCAGGGGCGCCATCAACCCCAAGCAACCCGGTCTATGCTTCCCTACCTGTATGAATGCACCTCCTTCACCTCATTCTTTCGAAAACATTTTCAATGCGTATGTCAAATGGAACGCCCGAACTATGTGACTCATGGAATCTACTAGGCAAGTTAATCAGGCGAGGGATTCCCAAGCCCCATGTGGCTGTAGGCTCGTCTCGGTTCCAAAGGCAAGAACTCGGTTCCTAGCGGTGGCGAGCATGGGACTAGAAAAAACACATCCCAACGTGGCCTCCCATACAAGCCTTAGCATGTTTATTCTCATATCACCTCTGATATCATCTCATCATGTTCTCCTGTCATACTAGATTATCTGCATCTGATACATCATCTGGATGAACCAGACTCAACAGCTATGCATGGCTAAGCAGGACACAGATATAAGCTCTAGCAGTGCACACAAGCCAAACCTAGTTATGCTAGGAGCAATGGATCAGGTAATATAAGCTCAGAGGGAGTAATCCAACAGATAGGATACTCTATCTATCGATAAAAGACCACAGTAGAATCGTATGCATCATGGCAGGAATTGAAATACTTTCGTAAACATAGGGTTGTATCATGGTGGGGCTTTGCTTGCCTTTGCCAGTTGATAATTAGTAAACAGATCTTCGGAAGCTTGTACTTGACTTGGTTACAGTTGGTCAAGTATTGTTCGTCGATCTTCGAACTTCGACAATGTTGACCTCGGCTTCAATCTCGATCTCGATCTCGTATTCTACCGGGAAGAACCAAACACCGGAAAGAGAGGGGAAACAATCAACAATGGCATCGATGGAATTCTCAAACAAGGATGATGATATGACAAGTTAAATTGTATTGAAAAGTAACCCTAAGGCATGCTCGACAAATTAAACGGGGTTGCGAGGGGTACAAACCCTAACTCGGGAAAACTCCAGAGTATATGAGAGGGGTTACTATGTTATTCTAATTGTACTTGTCATTTTAGTTGTTTATCAATGCATGATGATAGCTTAAATAGCTAGGTTTCATTTTTCTGAATATTTTGATATATTATACATATTTTTCTGACTTATAAATAAAAACATATTAAATTTAAAAGATTAAAACAGTTTCTGGAATTATTAAAACTATTTAAAATTGAATTATTGCGTCAATATGACATCAGTAAAGGGTTGGGTTTATTTTTCCGAGACAGAACCTAGCCACTATGACTGACTGCTGGGCCCTAGGCCACATCAGCAAGCCACCGTAGCGGTCAAAGGTCAGCGGGCCCATGGGCCACGTCAGCGTGACGCCAGGGTGATATCATCTCGGCGGCCACCGCCAGATGGTTGCCGGAGACGGCGGATGAGAGCGCGCGGGGCCTCGAGGAGGGGTGCGTTGGATGCAGCTCTACGCGGGCGACCTCAAGGTGGCGGCACCGCTCGCGTTTGGTTGCCGGAGCAGCGAGCGCGATGGCGCTCGACAGGGGGACTTGCAGGCAACCATCGGCGGAGCAAAACAGGAAGCGGTGAAGGAACCAGAGGCACCAGGAGGATCGTGAGCTCACCAGGAGCACGGTAGAGGGGTCGGCGGAGCGAGACGAGCTCGGACGGCGCCGGAATTAGCGTCGAAGAGCGGCGGTAAGTGTCGGAGACGAGGTGTCGATTGAGGCGATTGGAAGCTCACCGGCTTGAGCTACTAGGGGTGAAAGGACGAGGTGGACGAGTCGGTTCATGTGGTGGTCTCAGAACAGCGAGGGAACTCTGGGAACGACGACGACGGAAGACTCTAGCCGGAGCTAGGGTTCAGCACAGAGGAAGCAGCGGGGAAAGAGACAGAGGGTGTTGGAGCGAGTGCGAGGAAGAGGGGAAGATGACCATGTCACGGTGCTCTTATCCGTTCCTGCGGGGCTTGACGGACGGCGGCGAGGAAGCGGTGGAGATCGACGGCGGCGCGCAGTCCACCGAGCTACTTCGGTTCGTAGCGAGGAAGAAGAAAGAAGAGACACGTCGAAGAGGTACGGGCCGCTTCTGGACTGCGGTTGGGCTGAGGTGGGTCGCGGCTGTACGCGCTAAGCGGCAGATAGAGGGAAGAGGGGAGAGGTGGGTTGCGGCCTAGCTGCTCTTTTTTATTTGCAAAACACTTTTTTATTTCTGTTTTCATTACTTCTTTTGTAATTCCATTTTGAATCTGTTTTGAGTAATTCAAAATACCAGAGGGTTTGTAAAATAACTATATTAATGTGGGGCCCTTATAATCCATTTGGGCTCCATAATTTTTTTGTAGATTTCAAAATTCAAAACATTTTTGAATGGATTTGCAAATAGAAAGAGAAGCATTAGGGTTTAGGTTTTTGCATTTCTATTTTATTCAATGCATTTTTAAGAGATGATGCTTATGCAATGCACAATCAAAACCCTAATATATAATTATCTAAAAGTGGGGTGTTACAGCTCTATCCCCCTTATGAGAATCTCGACTCGAGATTCCAAAGGTAGAAAAATAGATAGAGAGAGAAAGAAACAGGGTCACTCTAAAGGTAAGAGGGAATAACACTAAACAACACAGAGTATCTCATGGTTAACTCATGGACGGAGTGTTTAGAAACAACTCTGAGATGATGAACATGAAACACATCAAGGTAATGGAGGAAACAAAAGGAGATGGTTTCAAATTGTTGGATAGATGGTCCTCATAAGGGTTGAGACCATGGATCTTAGAGGAGGCTTTGAAGCTTCTGAAGAAGAAAGCTTCCAACAGAAAGGACATATCACAGACTTCGATAGGGAACCTCTACTAAACAACTTAAGTAGAGATTTCAGGTTGCAGAGATTGGGATCAACAAAACCAAGTTGTTGAACTACTTTTGACATGGAACTTTTTCATTCAACAGAAGGCCAAGACAGAAAGGTGTTTTGGGTGGAGAGGACTCATAAGAGTCACGAAGAACATGTATCAAGAGAAACTATTGATTACCAAAACAATAGTCACTCTGAAAACATGATTGAGAAAGCGAAGGAAACTCTTTATTCATCCAGATTTATCAAAATCTTTGCCAAGATCATGGTATCACTTTACACCACTAAGATGAATAGTTAAGAAGATTCCTGATGACACGAGAAGAAAGAAACTTCATTCGCAGACTTCAATTATTTGGCACAACAACAGTTGCCAACATAAAAGGGTCTAGAGGATTGACCGAGAGACATTTAGCAACACTACTTTAAATGTTCTCCTTGATGTTCGTGATACGAGACATCAAGTAAAGGTCGGACTTCAGATACAAAGGGAACCATAAGCACAACTCCTATATTCAATTATAGAAGAAGCCTCATGAAGAGTGGTTGATATTGCTGATTCATGAGGACATGAAAATAGGTCTTTCTGGCTAGGTGTGTCAACCATTACATCAACCTTGCCAGAATTACATAGAAACCTATGTCAAAACCTTGAGGAACACCAACCATCATTGCTGCTTGAGATTCAGCTTTGGTTAGGTGGAATGATATTTCAGACTCAGCATGTCCGAATAGAAAGTTTGCAACATTTACACAAAGGTAAAGTTACTAGATTCTCAAGACATGGACTATAGTGTAAAGATCCAAAAGATGAGCTAGTTTGCTAGAATCATGTAGTAGCAACTTGTCGAAGGACAACTGCACACATATAAGGTACTAACAATCAAACACACATGTGTCCTTAAGGAACGGAGATAACTCTTCTCGAATCCACGGCGACATATTTCAACAATTGCTCGTGAACCAGGGAAGGTTACTTGTAACATCCAGAACACATACTTCGAGATGACACGAAGAAGGTTCTCGAAAGTTTCCAACATTAATTCCCAATGTCCCATATGAATCCAGTCTAACATGGAAAGAATAAGAACATTGTCGATGGGCTCAACAATAAACTTATCGAGACACTCCAGTAAGATGGACTCATATGCTTCATGAACAAGACAAAAATATTGGTCAGACCAGAGGACATGAAGATGTACTAAAGTGAAACATCACAAGTAGAAACACCATCAAGATAGTCCTTGGAACTGAGTTTGATTTGTCAATAACCCAAATCAAATAAAAGATGGGGAAGATAACATATCCATGAAGGAAATACTATCTTGCTTCAACACGAAGAAAACTAGACAACCCTTTAAGAAGAAACAAAGTTGGATAAAACTTCTATCTTACAATTCTCCAAGTTGTTGTTTAAGCTCAACCAACTAGTTCAGGGGTATCCAGTACGAATCCTTGGATAAAAGTGCAGTTCAAAGAACTTTCTTGCTCAAGAACTTGACAACACGGTCATGTGGCAACATGGCAATACTTCTAGGAAGACATCCAGAATATCACGAACCACCGATATGTCACTTTGTTCGAGAGGAAACTTGCTTGGTAAGGCAAGAAGACATAGTCTTAGAGTTTCCACACAAGCCTAACTCTTTGACTGAGGAGAGTGCACCAGAATAATGGACTTGCTAGCACAATCAAACTTCGCTTAATGATAGGGTTAACCGATCATGCTAAGAATGACACAAATGTCCTTGGAGATCAAGACAATAAAAATTGCTAAGAATCTCAGATGGTCACATTATTACGCACACGCATCACTCACGAGCGCGAAAGCTCGAGGGATGTTGGTTAAATATGTGTAAGATCATCACTTCATTAAGGGGTCATAAAACTCAGCACGACCTCTTAGTATAAAATAGTGTGATACTTTAAGGTAGAACAGATAGAAGCTAATCAATGCCTCTTAATCTGCAGATTACAACACTTTGACCTGGTCCTAGATATGACGAGATACTGGAGTTTGTTTCTCCTAGACATTCCAAAATGGTTTGTCTTGACGGACCACAAGAGTATCTTGCATCAGAAAATACCAATGCAAATTACTACTTGGCTACCAACTGGTGGACAAAGGTCGGAAAACAACAAGGGAGAAAGAACATGCTCAGGTTAGAATCCCGAGATATGGATGCATAAGTCAACAACCTTCCAAAAACCAATGCAAAGAAGGGGTAGAGTGTGGAAGAGTCACGAGTATAGATGCGAGACTCTCGAGAAGTACTCTTGTCGTGATATATTTGGTTCCATTAAAGAACATCTGCCATAGCTAGTGGTAGGGGGAAGTCCTTAGTTGTCACAATTCAATCGTGACAAAAACCACAAGCTTGAAGGCTAGAATGGTAGTACCAGCCATCCTGAGGTAAGTTGTGAACATTGACAATAGGGGAAAAGGAATGGATCTTGGGTTAAAGGTCAGCTTCATGTACAAGATTCACAACACCAGAATCCAGCACAATCCGGGATCTTAAGTTCAAGTCCAAGGGTTAAAACACAAAGAAAGGAGTAATTACTACTTGGGTGACATAGCGTACACTACAAGTAATAATCATGAGGTAGCTTCCAAGAGAAGACAAGACTTCTAAAGTACTCAAACAAACAAAAAGGAGGCACACAAGGCGAAAGGAAACCTCAAAGCCTAGAACAGGGTATTGTGGATCAATAATATAATATTGTGAGTCCAAAAGACAAAGAGATCATGGTAGAAAGGAATCTCTCAAATGAAGCAGAGCAAGGGGTAACAAGGAATTCACAACACACATAACCCTAGAGAACTCAACACTAGGTCAACTGGTTGAGAAATGACATGCCCAGAAGGCACCTAAGCTTTGAAAGACTAGAAGAGATATCAAAACTTTTCCAAATCAACACAAGATAAGATGACCCAGAGTTAGAGCGAAACTGGATAAGGAGTAAAACAATCATACTGGAGTTTTCGCAAATACTTTTTAGCTTTCAAAATAGTTTTCACAAGTACTAGACTCAACATCGACCAATAGCAAGGTTATCCTACGGTCGGTACTGCTCTGATACCAAAAACTGTGACACCCCCGGGATCAGGGCTAAACAAATCCTAGACCTCCGTCTGACATAAGCTTAACCTTGAACTCAAGAATATCCGGTGAAGAATCGGTAACACAACAGTGACCCTACGACACAAAATTTATTACAGCAAGCTCATAACTGAGCAGAGAACCAAATTATTACAAGCAGAGGTCACTGACCACAAACATCAAACAACGGAAGGCAAATTATGCTATTAAGTATAGCAAACTTAACAAATGGCCTAAGAGGCCTAAAGCATAACGATGACGTCCCAGCCCATAGATTCCAGGCTGCCGGCCAGGAACCCTAAGCTACTCGTCGATGTCGATGTAGTACGGAACTCACCTTCAGGTGAACGCTTACTCTTCCAAAGGTATCAACAAAGCAAGGGTGAGTACAGGGTGTACTCCGTAAGACTTATGGCTGGTGGAGTTGTTTTGCATAAAGCCATCCTTTGTTTATAAAACAAGAGAGAGAAGAAGCTCGTCTAATCAGAGTATTTTAAAATGGGATAAGAGAGCGACATCTCCAAAGTATTGATCATCATCTTTTGATATCCACCAATCATCATCATCTACCAACTAGGGTCACCCCCTCGTACCCACGAGGAAGCATCCTTAAGCACACGTTGATCTACCAAATTTTATGATTAGGTTAAAGTTCTCTATGATCTTAGAATCTGGTCACCAAGTGTTCATAACCGTGAACATGGCTTTTCGAAAAGATTTAACCCTGCAGGGTTGTACAACTTTACCCACACGTACCAACCGACTCTTAATGCCGTAGCATTATCCCTCTTCCTTGGAAGGCCGACAGAGGGTGTGGTTGGCCACGACCTTTACCTTGCTTTCGCCGAGACCATGAGTCACGCAATAAGTATGGTTCCACCGTAACGGGTCAAATCCCGAAGTCGGTACTTAAAGATGTGAGGCGAGGTTGGTTTACCAGGGGCGCCATCAACCCCAAGCAACCCGGTCCACGCTTCCCTACCTATATGAATGCACCTCCTTCACCTCCTTCTTTCGAAAATGTTTTCAATGCGTATGTCGAATGGAACGCCCGAACTATGTGACTCATGGAATCTACTAGGCAAGTTAATCAGGCGAGGGGTTTCCAAGCCCCGTGTGGCTGTACGCTCGTCTCGGTTCCAAAGGCAAGAACTCGATTCCTAGCGGTGGCGAGCATGGGACTAGAAAAACCACATCCCACCGTGGCCTCCCATACAAGCCTTAGCATGTTTATTCTCATATCACCTCTGATATCGTCTCATCACATTCTCCTGTCATACTAGATTATCTGCATCTGATACATCATCTGGATGAACCAGACTCAACAGCTATCCATGGCTAAGCAGGACACAGATATAAGCTCTAGCAGTGCACACAAGACAAAACTAGTTATGTTAGGAGCAGTGGATCAGGTAATATAAGCTCAAAGGGAGTAATGCAATAGATAGGATACTCTATCTATCGATAAAAGACCACAGTAGAATCGTATGCATCATGGCAGGAATTGAAATACTTTCGTAAACATAGGGTTGTATCATGGTGGGGCTTATATTATGGTATTTGTTGGGGGTGATCTTCATGGCCGGCGGGGCACCGATGACAACCGAGGAAGTGTTTGTAGATCTAGTGACATGGATATGCCTTACGGGTACCTGATGTTATCCTACCTGGTCCATCCTAGCGGAATCCCACAGGAAGGGCCTACTATAATCGTGAAGCCCAAGGTGACTTTGGATGGCCCAAGCCCGGAGAGAGCTCGACTTCTTGGAGCACATGGCTAATGTAGATATAAATTCAAAGGGGATAACCCTAATATGTAACCGACTCGACCAACCCCGAGACCTGGCCTCCCCATATAAAGGCTAGGAGGGCACGGCGAGTTTCTCACCTACCCTAGAACACACCTCAATCCAGATTGCATCTGCGCACCCTTGTAGCCATCAGCATCGCCATCAATCAAGAACAGACAAGCAGGAGTAGGGTTTTCCCTTCGGGGCCTAAACCTACGTAAAGATCGTGTCCCCGTGTTACGAATCTGTTAGCCATTCCGCGATCTCCACCTTCCCCTCCTTCTCTAAAACCCAAGTCCATAACAATGGGCATTGATGAGTCGAACCCTCATCAATTGGCGCCATATGTGGGAACTGGGGATGCTGATCATGCGATTGTGATGGCCCCATCCACCACGATCTTTGACTCCTCTGCTGCAGAGAATCACCTCCTCTTCGGCAGCATCGACTTCACTGTCCACTCACCTGCAACCCACCGTGACTTTGATTCCATAGGAGATGGAGTCGACACGATGCTTGGGAGCCTATGCTTCCAGGTAGACAATATCGACACCATCCGCCTCTCAGAGTGGGTGGTACCTCTGACAATCGTACTCGCTCCATGGGTGCCTCCAATCGGTGTCCTGAGTGCATCGTCGCTGGCAAGAGATTCAGATGACAGCAGCTATTGCAACTCTGACCTCTGCGACCCTCCTACGGAGGAAGGAACCTACAGTTCTGGAACTAAGAGTTGTGGGAGCAACGATCCCCCCCATCGCTACATGTGCATAGCCATCCATGATGGTCACATTAATAATGGAACCAAGCCCACGGATCCCCCTCCCAACCCATAGGCTCCTAATGCCACAAACGGAGGAAACAACCCACCCCCGGCCAATCCCAACGGGAACGGGCCACACGAAGCTGCCAACGGCGGCAATCGCAGTCATCAAGAAATTCACCTCAACAACGTTCAGTGGGAAAGAGTCTAGGAGGCCGTGCGAGGTACCAACCCTTTGCCAATGGATGCCTCTTGAGACATGCTGATGGGATACCACTGGCTCCTCATCAAGGAGCATAATAGACAAGTCGAGCAACATAAGGAGCTCGAATAGCGCAGGCGAGCAGTCGATGAGTCAAGCATGCGACGGGCCGCGCTCTCCTCCGTCGACGGAACCTCCTCGAAAGGCTACGACAGCCACAAGCACCGCTCCAGTCTGGAGCGCATGGACCCTATTGTAAGACGCGAGGCCACCAAGGCACTCGACCAGTCCTTCATGTCAATGGACTCGCAGGGCAACATCATGCCCAAGACACCGCAAGACGCGGTCATGGCGACCACTACCTACCTGGCAGTCAACCCATCACCGACGAGGGATCCCCAGTACACAATCCATAAATCTACAATTGCAGGTCTCAGGCTTGTTGGGGCTGCATTACACGGAGAAATGGCCCCAGAGCCAAAGAAAAGGCGGTGGTAAAATTCACCAGAAGCCGCACACCCTCATTCGACGAGGAGGAGCATGACCTGCCATGGCGTCGCCGCATCCCATGACGAAAGATTCACAACTATGACGCCCGTGACGAGCTCACACGGCACAAGATTGAAAAATCATGCGCAAAACATGCATGCTCCACAGAGTCAGAAGAGGAAGACACGAAGCTATACGACGCCAGGTGCTACGCCAGGTGCTTTAGCAGGGCCATACGGCAAACACAGATGCCTAAAGGCTTCAAGCTCCCTTCGGATAACCTGAAGTTTGATGGCATACAAGAGCCGAAGATCTGGCTGGACAATCATATCTCGTTGGTCAAACTCCATGGCGGGAGCAAAAACACAACCATGCAATGCCTTCAGATGCAGATGATGGGCGTGGCTAGAGCCTGGCTTAATAACCTCCCCTTCGGATCCATCCGCAGGTGGGAAGAGCTTGTGTAGTGCTTCATTCGCAACTTCAAAGGCACCAGCAAGAGGCCGACTTCAATCGAGGAGCTACACGCCTATTATCAATTCTCCAATGAGTCCATCCGCTCGTACATACAGCATTGGTCCATCATCAAGAACTCCGCAAAGAACATCTCGGAGGAAAGGGCAATCGACGTCTTCAACTGCGGCGTAAGGCGCCGCGAATTTAGAGAAGAGCTAGGGCGCATCAAGCCTAAAACCATCGATCATCTGATGGACATCGCCAATCACTGGGCTGACGGCGAGGATGCCGTCAACCGAACATGTTCGGATGATGAGGACGACTTCGGCCGCAGGAGACATCGCCGAGGGAAAAGAAGAGTGCGCGTCTACGATGAGCGCGAAGAGGTTGATATCGTTGTGGCTGGCTACGTCGATCCCCGTGAAGATGGAAACCGAAATAACGGATATCATAGCAGCAACTAATGCGATAGCAGAAAACCAACACAAACATGGTAGCGCCACAACCGCAATGATGAGCCATTTGCACTCGACAAACTATCGGGTCCATGCACCATCCACTTCTATATCGACAAGCACGATGGCAAAAATAAAGCCATACACATGCTCAAAGATTGAAGGGAGTTCCAAAATCTCCATGAAGGGTATGCCCAGATGAGGCGTGAGGCGGTGAATCCTAGATTCGCCCCTGCCCCAGGAGCCATTGCATACTGCACCCCACCACCGCCACCTAGAGCACCCGTAGCCTACGTCCATGCCGACCCAGAATAATAGAACAGAGCCATACCCACGATCGTTGGGGCTATTATGATACAAAAGGGATGTCCATCCAACAGGTTGCAGAAGACGATCACCCGACAAGTCAACCTGGCTGTTACCTCTCCGCTTGCCATACCTGAGTACCTCAGCGGCCCGGAGTCGTGCATCACCTTTGACCATTCGGATCACCCACGACAAATACCTCGCCTGGATCACTCTTCCCTGGTGCTCAAGGCCCAGATCGGAGGATTCGAAGTGAGTCACGTCTTCATGAACGATGGCGGCAACATCAATCTGATGTTCGCCAGCACAATCGCAGATATGCGGATCCTGCTATGGAGCTTGGAGGCATCAGACACAACCTTCCACGACATCATCCCAGGGAAGGAATATATCCCTGGGCAGAATATGGCTCAACGTCATCTTCGGCACCCCCCAGAAATTTAGTCGTGAGCGGCTCGAGTTCGAGGTGGTGGACTGGCCCTCACAATACCACGCCATCCTTGGGCGCGTGACATTTACAAGATTCATGGTAGTACCGCACTACACGTATCTTCTATTGAAGATGCCAGGGCCTAACGGTGTCATCACTGTTCCAGGTAGCTTCACCAAGTCCGATAGTTGTGACAGAGACTTCAACAGAATCTCCTAGTCATTCAGCATGCAGGAGGAGCTCACAAGGCTGAAGGAGTCGACAGACAACAGTCTGCCCCTTGTCACCATACAAAATGCACCTGACATGTCATTCGACTCCATAGTCAACACCAAGGTGGTGCAGGTCCACCCGACGGACCCCACCAAGACGGCTTTGATCGCCAACAACTTGAGTTCCGCATAGGAACTCGCGCTTGTCGAATTCCTCCATGAGCGCTGGGAAATCTTCGCCTGCTGTCATGTGGACTTGAGTTCCCAGGGAATTGACCCATCACACACTCAACGTGTTTCCGAATGCGAGGTCGGTCAAGAAGATTATGCATCGACTGTTCGAGTGAAGAGCTGAAGCAATTGGCACCAAAGTCAACATACTTCTCGACGCCAACTTCATAAGGGAGATAAAGGAAAGCACACGGGTATCTAACCCTGTGCTGGTCCCTAAGAAGGACACGGACATCGTGCGGATGTGTGTGGACTTCACGATGCTCAACAAGCATTTTCCTAAGGACCACTTCCCCTTGCCACAAATCGATCAAATCATCGACTCCACTGTAGGGTGCGAGAGACTCTCCTTCCTCGACGCCTACTCAGGCTACCATCCGATTTGGTTGAAGGTCGAGGATCAAGAGAAGACGACATTCATCACATAGTTTGGGGTGTTCTGCTACAACACAATGCCTTTCAGGCTTAAGAACGCAGGCGCAACCTACCAAAGGTCCATGCAGGCATGTCTGAAGAATCAGATCGGTCATAGCATCCAAGTCTATGTTGAGGACATAGTAGTCAAAACCAAGGAAAGCCGAACACTGGTCGAGGATCTCCGAGAGACATTCGACAACCTTGATCGCTACAGGATCAAGCTGAACCCGGAAAAGTGCGCCTTCAGCATCTCATACGGACAATTACTCGGGTACTTCATCTCCGAAAGAGGCATCAAGGCCAACGCGAAAAAAATCAAGGCTATACTAGCCATTTAGAAGCCGAAGAACGTAAAAGGAGTCCAGCATCTAGCTAGGCGAATCGCGACACTCAGCAGGTTCAACAGTCGTATGGGTGAAAAGGCTCTCCCCTTCTACCAATTATTCCATAAGACCGACAATTTTGAGTGGACGTCTGAAGCCGACAAGGCATTCAAAGACCTCAAGAGATTACTCTCTACATCTCCCGTACTGGTAACGCCAACAGAGAGAGAGACCATGCTGCTCTACATCGTTGCCACGCATCAAGTGGTCAGTATAGCCCTCGTGGTCAAATGACACGAAGACGGCAAAACACATCGGGTACAGCACCCAGTCTACTACATCAGCAAGGTACTAACGCCTACAAAGCAAAGGTATCCCCACTACCAAAAGCTCGCCTATGGCGTATTCGTGACTACGCGCTCATTGCGCCACTACTTCTAGGAGCATTAGATCGTGGTCGTAAATGACGCACCAATATCACACATCCTCAACAAACCTGAATCTACAGGGTGGGTAGCCTTATGGGGCATCGAGTTGTCCCCTCGGGACATCAACTACGAGCGTCGCATCGCTATCAAGTCACAGGTGCTCCCGGACTTCTTTGTCCACTGGATGGATTTCCAGCTTCCGGACACTCCGGAATGTCCTAGCTCTGGACGATGCACTTAGACGGCTCCAAGCACAACGCTGGAGTAGGAGCTGGAGTAATCCGAACACCCCTTCAAGGGGACAAGATGAGATATGTGTTGCGGATGAAGTTCCACGCATCCAAAAATGAGGCTGAGTATGAGGCACTCTTGCAGGGCATGTGGATGGCCAAAGTATGCGGTGTCACGCGCCTCGTCATTTATGGTGACTCCAACCTTGTCGTTCAGCAGACGATGAACGAGTGCGACGCCCACAACAGCAACATGATCGCATACCGTGTGCTATACAACTCACTCGAAGGTGACTTTGATGGTTGCGAACTCCAGCACGGTTGTCAGGAAAGCAACGAGGAGGCCGACAAGCTCGCCAATATTGGCTCCACCTATGCCCCGGTGCAACCGGGTGTGTTCCTAGAGCAAATCTGTGTGCCCTCCATCAAGCGTAATACTTTGAAGGAAAAATCAACGCCGCGGGACACTCAGGGGGCTACGCCACCAAAGAAAACCGAAGCACCCGAAGAGATGGACACAGACGTCGAGCTGGTGAGTCTCATGCAGGTCCTGGCAATCAAGCAAATGTGGACTCAGCCATACGTCAAGTACCTGGTGAGCAAACAACCACCCGAGGACCCGACGGACGCCAGGCACATCGCTCGCTGATCCAAAGCCTTCACCATCATCAACGGCGAGCTGTAAAAGCGCGGCATTATAGGACTACTCCAGCGGTGCGTCACCAACAGTGACGAGAAGAGCATCCTCCTCAACATACACGAAGGAGTCTGCAGCCACCATGCAGGCAGTCGCGCTCTTGTAGCCAAGGCTCTACGAGCTGGCTTCTACTGGCCAACCGCGATGCGTGACGCCAAGGACATCGTCGAAAGGTGCAATGTCTGCCAAAGGTTCGTAGACAATCCACACACACCAGGCTCAGAACTATGACCCATACCATTGGCCTAGCCCTTCGCCTAGTGGAGACTCAACATGGTCGGCAAACTACAGAAGTGCTCACCCGGAGGACACGTCTTCCTCCTGGTGGCAGTCAAAAAGTTCACGAAGTGGATTGAGGCCATGCCTGTGACTAACCAAACCAGCACCATTGCCGTTAAATTCTTTCAATCCATCGTCTATAGGTTCAAAGTGCCTCACAACATCACAACCGATAACGGCACGAACTTCACCTCGAAGGAGTTCCGATACTTCTGCGAAGAGCTCGTCATCAACATCACGTACGCCTCCATGGCGCATCCGTGGACCAACAGGGAGGTTGAAAATGCCGATGGCCTCATCTGCAATGGAATCAAGAAGCGGCTACTACACCTACTCGAATGATTGGCGGGAGCCTGGGCCGATGAGCTACCCTCCATCCTCTGGAGCCTGCGCACGACGCCAAACAGCGCCACTGGTTACACGCCTTTCTTCATGGTGCACGGAGCTGAAGCATTGTTACCCGTCGAGGTACGCTACAAGGCCTCACGGGTCGTCGCCTACAGCGAAGCCGAATCAACGGCCGCACTCGAAGACGTCGTCTGCACACTTGACGAAGCTCGCGACATCGTTGCAGCCCGCTCGACGGTATACTAGCAAAGTCTCTGCAACTACCATAGCAGATGGTACGCTCAAGGTCCTTCGTTGAAGGAGACCTAGTTCTGCGACTCAAGCATAAAGGACACCTGAAGCTTGAGTCGCCTTGGGAAGGACCCTACATGGTCGCCGAAGTATTCCTAGGTGGCGCCTATTGCCTCAAGAACGTCGAGTCCGGAGTAGCATACTCCAACCCCTGGAACATCGCACAACTGCGACGCTTCTACCCTTAGTCGTTTTTTACTTTCAAAAATGCTATTCAGCCAGGCTACTCAGCCAAAACTTGTACCCTCTACCATGCGATGAATAAAAGCTAAATTTCTTGGCCAACATATTTTTCTCTCTTGTGTACATTTACATCCCACAATACGCTCGGGGGATGTGCCTCACTCTACGACTTCGTCGACTGTCACAATAACGCATCACCCTGAGTAGCTGACTACGTCAGGCTAACGAAAAGGACATGCACATATTAACAACCAACAATGCACTACGTGCAAATACATTCTTACAGACTTTACAAGGGCACAAATGCTCACTCGATACTATACAGATTTTACAATACTATGTTTAAAACTTGCAGGACTCAACTACGTTGGAGCAGGATGTTCTTCCGCTCGTCAAAACGTCGACAATGTCTTTGGCATGACGAACCACCGCAACATAGTGCGGGCGCATGTTCCATGCCATGCCATCTGGAGGAGTGGGTGGCCCTGCCGCTATTTCTGCCAAGTCAACATCACGACGATACAGCCAAACAAGCACCAGCACCACCTTCACAACATCATAGCCGAACAAGTTGTTGATGAATAAGATCTTTTACGACATTTGCGCTGCGAAACTTCCCTAGCCCCAAGAAACTAGACGGAGCTGCATCCAGGGGGAACATCGCAGCCCAGATAGACGCAAGCAATGACCTCGCACGCTTTCAGACCTGAAGCACCTGGTGGACGCGATCCTGAACCGTTGCGACAACAGTCGCCTGGTCACGATCCATCCAAAAGTATAGGGGATCGCAACAGTCTTCGCGGGTAGTATTACCCAATTTATTGATTCGACACAAGGGGAGCCAAAGAATACTTCTAAGCCTTAACAACTGAGTTGTCAGTTCAGCTGCACCTAGAAATAGTTCTTGCTCACAGAAGTTTATCAGTAGCAACAGTTTGTAGTACCAAAGCAACAACAACAACAACAACAACAGGGAAACAGGATCAATAGTAACAGTAACGGTAATGCTAACAGTAGGATTCGAGTGCGGTAGGCATAGGGATGGATGGACGGGCGTTGCATGGACGAGTCTAAACATGTAACTTCAAGATCTAGGGCATTGCAGATAAATAATAATAAGCATCCAAGTACTAAACAATCCTAGTCATGTGCTCCAAATATAGTCATACGTTCTCGCAGTGAGAAATTGCACAACATTTTCTGTCCAGCCAGCCCGTGGCAGCGGGGCCTCTAGGGAACTACTGGCAATTAAGGTGCTCCTTTTAATAGAGCACCGGAGCAAAGCATTAACACTCCTTGAACACATTGATCCTCACACCACAACCATCCCCTCTGGTTGTCCCAATTATTGTCACTTTGGGGCCTTTGGATCCGGACAATGATATGTGTACACAACTTGCAGATAAGATCACAAACAGTACTATCACAATGATTCAATAACAAGTTTAGATCTGAGATCATGGCACTTGGGCCCTAGTGACAAGCATTAAGCACAACAAGTTGCAACATAGTCAAATAGCACAAGAGATACTAGGCACTATGCCCTAACAATCTTATTCGATTACATGATAGAACTCATCCAATCCCTACCATCCCCAAGCCTACAGCGGGGGATTACTCATTCATGGATGAGGGAAACATCGGTGGTTGATGGAGATGCGTTCGTGATGATGATGTCAATGATCCTCTCCAAATTCCCCATCCCGGCAGGGTGCCAGAACGGAGTTTCTAGATCCGAATCTTGGTTTCTGGTGGCGGCGGAGCGGGACTCTTTCTAGAAAACTATCGAACCCCCCTCCCCGAGTTTTTAGGTCAGAAGGCCACTTATAGGTGACATGGATATGCCCTACGGGTACCCGATGTTAGTATACCTGGTCCAGCCTGATGAAAGGGCCACTCGACGACCTGCCAGGGTCCATGACGCCTATGACGGTTCGGCTGATATGAAGCCCATGTGGACACGGACTCTCAAGCATACAAGACAAGGAAACCTCAAGACTAGAGTTTGAATACAACTTGTAACCAACTCGCATCGTTACCTGAGACCTAGCCTCCCCATATATAAAGGCTAGGAGGGTCCAACAAGGAGGGAACGTACACATTAGACGGATCTACAGATCTAGACCAACTTCGCATACCACCGCATACACACCTTCACGCCAGATTGCATCTGCGCACCCTTGTAACTTTCGGTTCCGCCGTAATCAAGAGCAGACAAGCAGGAGTAGGGTTTCCCTTCAGGGGCCTGAACCTAAGTAAACCTTGTGTCCCCATGTTGCTTGTTTGCTAACCGTTCCGCGATCTCCGGCATCCCCATCTTCTCCAAAACTCAAGCTCATAACAATGGGCATTGACGAGATTAAACCTCGTCAATTGGCGCCGTCTGTGGGAACTGCGGGCGCTGATTGTGCGATCGTAAGGGTCCCATCACCAGCAATCTACAACCTATCGTCTAAACGAGATTGTAACAATCTTCAATGGCCAGATCACATCTGGCTATTCATCCGTTTCAGCGCGTTCATCTTCGTCAATTCATGACAGCCGACTTCATGTACACCAACAGACGTGAGGCTGGACATCACGGCTACTCCCTGCACTTGGTTGCCGGAACAATGATTAATCCCATCGATGGCAGCGACGCCGACCAGCCGGCTGATCTTCATAACACGATTAGGAAAAGGCGGCAGATCGACAAGTTAACAGGTTGTGGTGTTGCTCACGATTGTTGACCATATCAGCTTCAACTTCAGAACAAGCTAAATCTACATGCGGAAGGAAAGAAAAGGGAAAAGGAGGTTCTCGACGAGATCAGATTCATGTCAACTCACGTCAGCTCATCCAAGTCTGGTTCACACCAGAAATTACCAAGGGAAGGTACTAATTTCTCTACATGAAGAGAAAATGAATAAACTTCAATCGATCAATTGGCTCCAAATTCCAAGACCGACCGTATGCTACTCCCTCACGTGGACATGTTCCAACAAGAGAAAAAAATCGAATCAAATTAGTCTTGGTGGCAGCTCTCACAGCAGACAAACTCCATCGGGCAAGCATGCACGACTAGATCAGAATTCATGTACCACACAACACGACGTGAGCTAGGCTCATGGTGACAAAGACGAAGTGTGGCCTCGTGGATCAGGCGAGTACTTTCTAGACTCGACAGCCAAGAAGCCAAAAATCTACTGCTCGTAATTAGTCTCATGACCGGAATCGTACGTTGACCAATGATCTGACGCCTTCCTAGTCTAGCTACAAAACCGTTTGCCGCCGGCTCCATCTGACAATGTTGACTTTATGCCCGGGGGCTGCACCGATACCGTCGTGCCACCCCTACATTCTTCGTATTTGACGACCTGCAGTCTGCGACTCTGGCGACCTGGAGGAACCTTCAACTCCGTCGCAGGACCCGCTGCTTCATGCGACCTAGTGTGGTCTTCGATTGCGACAATCTTTGGATGCGGAACTCGCTGCCGCCATCGACCTTAGGAACCCGTCGCTGCTACGACTATGGTCCGTTCTGTCAACTACGTCTGTCGCGTGACCCACTACCGTGTCAACTTCTCCACGACAACCAACAAAGCTAAGTTTCCCTCTACTTAGAGCTGATTTCCTTTTTAACTCGCACTCGAAACACTCGGGGGTTGTGCCCTCTTCGAGTAACCTAATGTGCCATCGGCTCCACGCACTCGAGCACCTCGAACGCGACAGCCCGAGTAGTTGATTTGCCTGATCGTCGAATCCTTAAACTCCGAGTGCCTCGGCAAGGTACTGAGACTAAGGGTAATCAGGCTAACGAAAAGGCCTAGCATACAGTGCAACAGTGTCGACTCGATCGGCACCAGAATATTACTATACAAGCCAAAAGGCAAATATTCTTTACAAGATACAAGTACTTCACAATTTTGCATGTTTTCTGCAGCCTACAGGGACGTCGAACTACACCGCGCTATTGTTTCAGGTCCTTTAACGGAGTCGACGTATTCCTCAGATGACCACATCAATCATCGACAAAAGCGGCGCAGGCCGCGCACCCGACCAAAGAAACATCGTCGAATTCATCCGCAACGTCAAGTCCTTTCGGCTAAACGTCGCACGGCTCCACCACGTCCTCCGACTACATCGCCGACTCCTGGATCCTTATGTGTGAGACGCTGACTCGATGCACTTCCGGGTCAGTGGTTTCTCCTCGCATGAGTCTCCACTCGAGTCTACGACTCGACTAGACACTCGGGGGGCTACTCCTATCAGGAGCGCTGGTCGCGCACCCGATGTACTTCCGGGTCAGTGGTACGCCCACGAGATTGGCGACTAAAACTGCACGATACAAGACTCGAGTCTCGCCCCGAGTCTACGACTCCGCCAGACACTCAGGGGCTACTACAAACTGGAGCGCTGGTTGTGCACACAGAAGATCTCCGAGTGGCACGCTTTGATTCCTCACTCGAATCAACGATTCGACTGAGGACTCGGGGGCTACTCCCATAGGGAGCGTTGGTCGCGCACTTGAAAAATGAAGGCATTCAGGACATCTGCAAGGTCATCCGAAGAACTTCCGGATCACCGTATCACGCAACCGACGACTATAAGTTTCTGCTCGAGTCTACGACTCGAACAGACACTCGGGGGCTACTCTCATAGGAAGCGCTGGTCGCGCACCCTATAGTCCATTGTGTTGACTACGTCCGTAATGTTGACTCCTTTACAACAACCGAACAAATTTAGCTGACCCGATGAACTTTCGGGTGAAGTGCTTCACACTCGACACAACTTTCGACTCCGACATCCAAATGCAAGGTTCAAAACAACTAAGTCTCCACCCGAATCTACGTTTCAGATGGACACTCGGGGGCTACTGACATGGATATGCCCTACGGGTAGGGCTGGAATCGAGCCGAGCCGAGCCGGCTCGAGGCTCGGCTCGTTGAGGCTCGGGAAAACTCGAGCCAAGCTTGGCTCGGCTTGCTGCCAATTTTTTTTTGAAAATTAGGCTCATGGCTGGGCTCGGCAGGCTCGAGGCTCGGCTCGGTTGGCTAGCGAGCCGTCCACTATAGCTCATGTAACATCCCAAAAATACTAAGCTTGGATCATCAAATTCTAATCATCAAAATTAGGGTTAACAAAAACTTTTCTAAATAAAATTATGGAAGCATGCATGTGAGTACGCATTTCATTGTGAATTCTTTTGAACCACCTTGTTTGTGTGTTCCATTGCTTGTAAATGGATGCTTAGGTGAAATAAACATCATCTAAACATTTCCCACACTTTTCCTAAAGACAAGTAAATCAAAACAAATAAAATAAGGGAATGGTCATTTTGACCAATTTAACTCCCATACCTACTTTGGCTGTCTCAAACTTCCAGAACCTAACAGAAACCTTTCTGGATCTTTGCACCCCTTGATTGTACTCATAACAAAGTATCAAGGCCCACCTTGTGATCATCTATAAACTTTCAAATGCATAGTTTAAATGACAATGCAAAATTGAATCCATATCATATGGGAAGATCCCACTTTTTCAAAAACCACTCAAACAAACTCAACTTTCAAAACCCAAGCATCTGCAGACTCACCAGCACCAACCTAGCACACCCACCAAAAATCTTTTCAAAATTCAAAACTTGAATTCATGCGGCCATTTCATCAAACACTTGGCAGACACAAATCAAACAAAATCAAAACACTATAGTGTGCAGTGTTTTGAGCCTAACTGGTTCCTTATCTAGCTCACAACCATCTCAGTAGATCATCTAGCAAGATTAACCCAACACTAGCACCACTGTGAGCTTGCCAAGATCATCAATGGTGAACAGCCGAGTGCATCCTTGCCACCCCAGTGTAGACAGCAAGCTAGGAAAGAAAATATCCATGCCAACCTTGTCTGGGAGATCACCCATGCCTCACCGCCCCCTCTCGACCAGCCCTGCCTCGAGGACACCGACCAGAGCACCCAGGAACGCCGCGCCCGTGCCTCTGCCAACCGTGCCGAGCATGCGCCAGAGCGCCACCCTCGACCGAAGCCCACAGACTACGCGTCGCCCTCGCCGCGTGCATACACGATCACCACCGGCACAGGAGACCGCCAGACATCCCCGTTCGCCGCCCCATGCCGCAAAGCCACCGCTCGCCGTCGAAGACGCCGCCTCTACCGCGCAGTGCGTCGCGTGTTCCAGACCAACCCGCACCGCCCCATGTCTCGCCACCGTATCGTTGAGCATCGCCAGGGAACACCGCACCGTCCCCTACCTTCGTCCATGCCAATAGCCGTCTGTACCACCGCCCCCGACGAGCTCACTGTGCGCCCCGTCGGTCCCCTCGCTCGACTATAAATAGAGGCCACCCCCAATCGAATGCTTCACACCATTCTACTCCCCTCTCCTCACTGATCATCCACACCGTTCCCGGAGCAAGGCGAGCACCACCTCGTCGGAATTTCACCGGAGCCCGCCGCCTCTAGAGAAGAAGGGAGCCAGCGATTGGAGCCGCCCCAAGAGGAGCCACCGGTACCAGGAGATTCGCCGTCGTCGACTTCGTCGTTCGCCCGCCTCGCCGACCCTCGCCTGCATCCCGGTGAGCCCCCAACGACCCCCACTGGCCGCGCTAGGTTTCTGTCTCGCCGGCGTTGCCCAACGTCGACGATGACTCTCAGCCGTTGGATTAGAACCAGATCGAACGCACCACATCACCCCATACCGCTTCGCACCTCCTGTGTCACTAACGCGTGGGGACAGCCACTTAAATAGCCCGCGGAAGCACTGCGCTTAGCAGGCCGGCCCAGTATCGTTTCCCGTGCATCCCAGTTATTTGAATTAAACCTTTTCTATTTTATTTCAAACACACTTCTGTACCCAGTTTCACAAATCAACCCAGGTCGACTAAGTGCACCACTTTGAATGAAACCAATTTTTTTAGAAAGGTCTGGAAATGATGAATCCAAGCCCGTTAGATTCAAGTCATTTGGATCTGTAGATCATCCTTGGTAAAAATAACAAGGCAGAAGTTTTTCTGCATTCAAACATTTTTCAAAGTTAAACCACAATAGATTTTGAGTTGATTCCAACTCTCAAAAATCACATTTAACTATACCTTTCAGAATATATAAAAATATATAGGGTTACTTATAGAAATATTGTTCAAGTAATAAAAGAATGCCACATAGGCATTTCTAGACATATTATTAAATTAAAATAAAAGGGTAAAACCTTATTAAATTGTGACACCACTTTAAATCACATTCCCATGGACTAAAATATGTGGTGATGACATGTGTCAACATGATCCCATATTTGGTTTGGAGAATATTAAATCTTAAGTAGTGTTTCAATGAGTAGAAATTACTTTTCTAAAAATAAAAGGGATTTTAAACCAAACCCAAATCTTGCAATGTTAGTGATGATGCTAGATCATCTATAGGACCCTTTTGTGTGATGATTGCAAGTAGTTAAGTATTGCTTGGTGATTGTGTACATCGTATTTATTTATAGACGCTAGTACCGACCAAGGATACGAGGAGGAAGGAGGATTCTACAAAGAAGAAGCCGAGGAGAACTTCAACCACTGCTCTGCACAAGGCAAGCCTAATGCTACTAGTTGATTGTGCAAGCTAACACTTGCAAGATACTCTACTGATGCAAGCAAACCCTTACTTATTACCATGCCAACCATATGCCTTAAGCATATGTGATCATACTCACCTGTTAACCCAATTCTAGTTTTACTTGCAAGCTTCTACTTTATTCCTTTATCAAAGCCTTAGCTTAGAGTTGATTTAAGTGACTTGTAGATTCTAGACAGATATTTTTGAAGGTTGCATAAAGAGCATAAAATTTGGCCTAAGTTAGAAAGCTTGATATCATCCTAAGATATAAGGTTGTACTTAGTTGAAACTCCACTAGTTTACCACCTCTCATTAGTGCTACCCCCACTTGTAGATGCTAGTGCTAAGCATAAAACTTGATCAACTTTAGATGGGAATACTTGGTGAAAAGGGTTATGAAAACCTTAGAATGATGGATCATTCTACTGAGATGTTTTGACATATGTTCCTGAACACCAGATGATTTTGGTGATGAAAATGTTGAGGCATGAGCCTTAGCCCTTTATAAAACTGATGGTTGTCTGGATGCGATACCATTCCAATTTTATCGTACAACCACAATACCCGAAGATTGGGTAGGGCTTGACTGGAAGCTTATATACCTTAGTATTAGTTCCCTCACAGCCAAGGTATGAGCTGAGGCTACCTTGTGAAGATTGTCCACCTGTGCAGTACTCAAGATGACAATTGGTCATGGTTGGGAGGCCAAACTCATAGGAGAGGTGCTTATACTAGGGCGTGTAACTGAAAGGTTAGGATTGATTATCCGCATACTGAGTATGGTGAATTCAGGATTTGTTCCTGACGGATGTATCGAATGTTGTGGTGAAAGTGTACAATCTCTGCAGAGTGTCAAACTATTCGAATAGCCGCGTCCGCGGTTATAGATAGTTGGAGTGGCCATACTGTTTCCCATCAGATGTTTTCAAAATGACTATTGAAATGAATTGAGATTTTGACTTGACCACAACAGAGTTGTGACATGAGTTACAAGTTCCCCCTTTAGGAGTTATAAAATTGTGACTAGTTTCTTTCTGAACCTAATAGAGATAAATCTGGCTTTTTGCAAAACAACCCTAGAACCTAGTGTCCTATTATCAAAAACCCACCTTCACTTGTTAGTATTAGTTTGCGAGTACTTAAAGTGTACTCATGGCTTTGTCCCTGGCTATTCCCGTGGCCAGACTATGAAGAGGAGTACCTGGAAGATGGAACCCAGGAAGGTTACGACAACTAGGATCATCTCCCATCGTCAGCATTGCCTGTGACCCCGAAGATGGAGCTTCGCCTATGCTACCGTTATTATTACGTATTCCGCTGCTTGAAGTTGTATTAAGAACTAGATCATGAGATCCCTATTTGTGTAAGACAATATATATGGTTTGTAATGGATGATGTACTGTGGTATCCAATTCTGTTATGTCTCGCAAAAGTGGTAATTCTGGGATTGCGATGTATGGCATAACAGGCATCTGGGATTAAAAATCCGGGTGTTGACAAGTTGGTATCAGAGCCATCCTGACCATAGGAGACCCTAGTTAGACTGGACGTTTGAACCAAAAACTTAGTTTCAAAACCAAAGAAAACAAATATTTACAAAAACTTATCCTCATTCTTATCCCTTTGATTTTTCATGAAAATTCATATTCCTCAAAAACTCTTGCAAAATACATAAAATTTTGACACACTTGATCACTCTACTAACTTACTCATCCTATATTCTTATAGATGGACGTGAAGTACAGCAAGTTTTATCAGTTGGGGAATGGAGGAGACCTTATCTTTGAGAGGGATTTGGACCAGCTTTTGGAACTTCTGGAGCGTCCGCACCCCGAGTTCTTCGGAGCTCAGCTCAATGATCATGGAGGAGAAGATCTGCAGTGGCTAATTGTTGCAAGTCTCCGAGGAAAGATTGAACCTCCCACTGCTGAGGGAATTCAGTTTACCTTAAGAGAGAACAACTGGCTCGATGGACTTGCCAGGGCCATGCAGGAAGCTCTTGCCCGTCTGTGTGGGCAAAGCATCGATCATATCAATGGAACCCGCTTTGAGTTCTGCCCAAGGCGTGATGCAAATGGACAACCACTAGAAGCCCCATACCACCCCGAGCTGAAGACTCAATTGGACCACCTTAGCTTCATGATGTATGATCGTCAGCAGGAGTTGGATAACTGCCGTGACTACTCCAATCACAAGTCTGCCATCATCAAGACAAAGGATCAGACCATCACCATGCTGGCAAAGGATCGCAAGTCTTGTCGCCGTCAGGTCGACAAGAAGGAGCGCATTATTGCCCGTCTCCGCCACCGCATCTCATCTTTGGAAGAGACCATACACGAGAGAGACATGCAGTTGGAGGAAAGGGAGAATGCCGGAGAAGATCTTCGTGGAGACCCCTACTCCTATCTCAGCAATGATGATGATTTTCTGGAGGATCAGGCCATGGACTTCTTCACCGATGAGGATGATTTCGCCTTCATCGATGATGATGAAGATGATGAAGCCACAGATTCCGAGGAGTAGTAGCACTTGAGCACTAGCATAGTGAGTAGTATTCGGTCCCACTGTATCATAGTAGACAGAATGGTTCTTAAAACCATCTGTTTTTTTCCTTGTTGTGGTGTGTGTTGTATCGTGTGAATGAATGAATGAGAAGCAAGTTGCTGGAAAATCTATGTCAAACTTTAAAAACTTTTCAAAGTCCCAGAACCTTAGAAATTTCCCTCTTTTCTCATGATCTACCTCAATCTTCAGATGCCACACGGAGGAAGTGGTTCATCCCCGGACCCGATGTTGCAGATCCTGCAAATGTTGACTTCTGACCGCGAATCTGAAAGAGCGGAACGTCAAGCCAACCTAGCCACTCTGCAACAGATAGCCTAGCTAGCCCACAACAGCCAAGGACACGGAAATCAAGATAACCATGGATCTAAGCTCAAAAATTTCCAGAATACCAACCCACATGTTTTCACTAAGTCAGAAGAACCCCTAGACGCCGATGATTGGCTGCAAACTATGGAAAATAACTTAGAAGTCGCCGGAGTGGAAGCCAACGAGAAAGTTCTGTTTGCCACCCACTACCTAGCCGGATATGCCAGGGCATGGTGGAACAGTGTTCGTGCAATGACCGGAGGACAGATGATGACCTGGGAGGAATTCAAGGTCAAGTTCAGTAGAACCCATGTACCATCGGGTTTGATCAAGAGGATGAGAGACGAGTTCAGAGAACTGAAGCAAGCAAGGATGACTGTAGTGGAATACCGTGACAAAATTTTGTCATTATCTAGGTATGCCCTGGATGAGATCGACACGGAAGCCAAGAAGAAAGAAAGATTCCTGAATGGTCTGCATGATGAGATGCAGACAGTGTTAGTCAATATCCCCTTTGCGGATATTGAAGCCCTTGTCAACTCTGCTATCCAGATGGAAGGAAAGATCAACCAAGCCAATGAGAACCACAAGCATCGTATGATGCATCAGCCAGGAACCCATCAGACCCCAAAGTATCGTCCTAACCCATCTCCAGGATTTGCCCCAAGGACAAACAGACCCCCGATGAATCGTCCCACCTATCCCAACCGTGGAAACCCTAGACCCGGAGGAAATCACAACAACCCTGGCAACTCTAGCAATTTCAACCGTGCCCCACCCAAGTTCAACACCAACAATGTTGCCACCAACACTAACACTACCCCGAGGACTGGAAGCAATGTTGTGCCTGTAGCGGCAAAGGACAAGTCGCAAGTGACTTGTTATGACTGTGGAAATAAGGGTCACTACTCCAACGAGTGCCCCAACAAGAAGAATGCCGTAGCACCCAATGCCAATGCCCCAGCTCAGCAGCAGCGTCGTGTTCAGCCCGGAAGAAGATTTGCCCCAGGGAATTCACTCAACTGCAATGGCCGTCTTTTTCTCATGCATGCTGAAGAAGCTCAGGAAGCGCCAGACGTCGTGATGGGTATGTTTTATGTTAATTCAAAACTTGCAAGGGTGTTGTTTGATTCTGGTGCATCGCATTCATTTATCACCAAAGAATTTGCATGCACTAGTAAAATTCAACCAACCAAATTGAAGCATGTAATGATTGTTCAAATTCCCGGATCAACCACCAAGGCTAGGCAAATTTGCAAAGTCGTCCCTATCAGAATCCATGGCATAGATTTTTATGCTAATCTGATAGTACTCGGAACTAAAGGTTTGGAAGTAGTACTAGGAATGGATTGGATGTCCAAACATAAAGGATTGATTGACTGTGCCAAGAAAGCCATCACCATGACCAGTACAGCCGGAATATCAGTCGAACATATATCTGAAACCTTACCTCGTCAATTCAAGTGCAACAAGAGTATAGCCCAACCTACCATTGACCAAGTCCGGATAGTCTGTGAATACCCCGATGTATTTCCAGATGTTTTGCCCGGTATGCCCCCAGATCGGGATATCGATTTTATCATCGAACTAATCCCCGGAACAGGACCCATGGCCTAGAGACCCTATAGTATGAACCCATCGGAGTTAGAAGAACTGAAGAAGCAACTGGATGCCATGCTGGAAATCGGATTGATTCAACCAAGTGCGTCACCATGGAGATCACCTGCCTTGTTTGTGGACAAGAAAAATGGAGGTAACCGTTTGTGTACAGATTATCGGAATTTGAATGATGTCACCATCAAGAACAAGTACCCCTTGCCCAAGATAGAGGATTTGTTTGATCAGTTGACCGGTGCCAAAGTGTTTTCTAAGATTGATCTTAGAACTGGTTATCATCAACTCAAGATTCGTGCAGAGGATATTCCAAAGACTTCCTTTACCACCAGATATGGATTATACGAGTATACTGTCATGTCTTTTGGATTAACCAATGCCCCCGCTTATTTCATGAACCTCATGAATAAGATTTTTATGGACTTCCTGGATAAGTTTGTCGTTGTTTTCATCGATGACATTCTGATTTACTCCAAATCGGAAGAAGAACATGAGCTACACCTAAGGACCATTCTTGGAACCCTTAGAGAGCATCAGTTGTATGCCAAGTTTAGCAAATGTGAATTCTGGTTATAGGAGGTAGGATTCCTCAGTCACATTGTATCAGCCGGAGGAATTGCCGTTGACCCTGCCAAAGTGAAAGATGTAGAAGATTGGCAAGCCCCAACCACTCAAACCCAAGTTCGTGCATGTCTCGGATTGGCGGGATATTACCGCAAGTTCGTAGAAGGATTCTCGAGTATCGCCTGACCCATGACCCAATTACAGAAGAAGGACAAGAAGTTTGAATGGACTGACAAATGTGAAGCGAGTTTTCAAGAACTCAAGAGAAGATTGATTTCAGCCCCAATCTTGATCATGCTGGATATCTTGAAGCCCTTCGATGTGTATTGTGACGCATCCAAGATCGGTCTCGGATGTGTGCTATCATGGGAATGACCACGGCAGACGCTGCAATCGGTAGCGAGTAGTAGAACGAAGGGCAAGGGCGGCCAGCCATCTACGGTGCGAGATGAGGGCGGAGACACAGGGTTTTACCCAGGTTTGGCCCCCCGGAGGGTAAAGACCTACTCCTGCTAGATTGTATTATGGTGGAAGTACAAAGGGGCGAGCTCGACGGCTAGGCGGCGAGTCGCTTGGGTGGATGATGGAACATATCCTCTACACACCCTGTAGGGAGGTTTATATAGACTCACCCCCCTAGGGTTTACATATCTTAACCGAATCAGTTAAGGTTTCAACACTCGTTTAACCTAATCCGACTGGGCCTATCTACTCTCCTGGGCCTTCAGCTTCCAGTCGCTTAGACACATGCCAGGCCTCGATCCAGTCGCCGTCCTGCAGGCCCACTCGCCAGTTCTTGGGTCAGTCGGAAACGTCCTGCTAGGTATACCCCGGTAGGCATATCCCCATCAGTAGTCCCCGAGGCCGTCATCGATTTGTCGCAGGTGTTCGCTGGCAGTCGGAGTATACGGGTCCAAAGCGGGCGCCCAGTCGAATCGGTGGCGGGCTCCTGAATAAAGGAAAAAACTAGTTACTCTGGTCGTAAAGACAACAGTTAATCCAGTCGCAGCTCGGCGAACGGGTCGGCGAAATATTTAGTCACTGTTGTAGTGATTGGGTCGGCGAGTCGAATGGAGGAAGTTGGACCGTCAGACGCAGTCAAAACTAGCCGTTGGGGTAATCCAACGGTAACTTTTGGCGTAATCACCGCGTAGCAACGGCTCCCGAAATTGGCGGGTAACAACTGCTACATAAAGGAAATGGTAGGCGATCGGAGAACCACCCTCTCGTCATTTCCTCCGATTTCGCGCATCTCCGTTTCCCTCCGCAACGCGATCCAACCGATCCAAAATCCTCCAAACTCCACGAACCTTTCCGCCAATGGCCCCCTCCGCCGAACCATGGGGCAGATCCAAGTGCACGAGAGTGCTACTGGCATCTTTCGAGGAGGCCGGGATCCTGCACGACAGCAGGTGGCGCATCCCCATGGCCGGAGAGGTGATTCCGGACCCGCGCGAGGGAGAATTTGTTTGCTTCACCAGTCATCTAGAACGGGGGCTGGGGTTCCCCACATCTCTCTTCTTCCGGCGCTTCTGCGTGTTCTACGGGATCCAGCCGTCGGACCTGGGCCCGCACAGCATCGAGCAGCTCGCCATTTTCTTGGCGTTCTGCGAGTGCTACTTGGGCAGCAGGCCCTACTTGCCCCTATGGCAAGATCTGTTCCACGAGAGGATCAGTCGCGAAGAAGCAGGTGGCTCAATGCTTGCTGCGGGTGGCCTGACGTTTCAATTAAAGTCGAAGGCCTCTTTCTTTGATCTGATGCTACCTGCCAAGGCGGCGAGGGAGTGGAAGAAGTCCTGGTTTTACGTCACTGAGGCGACTCCAGACGGCGAGGTGGCGATTCCAAGGTACTCCGCCGACCAGCCCGAACCGCGCCGACTCCAAGTCGGCAAGCTCCCAACAGACCAACGGATGGTCGTGGATGAGATGCTCCAAACCATCTGCAGCCTGAAGAAGAAGGGTCTTCAGACCATCAATTCGTACAACTGTTGGCTCGGGCGGCGACTCGTTCCCCTGGCCCGCCGTGACCATTACATGTATGAGTACACGGGCCGGGAAGACTCGACGAAATCCTGCCTCGTCGAGTGGAGACTTGAGGACTACGTCCTGGCGTTGAAGAAGATCACACAGGCAGTGTACCTGGACGCGAAGGCTGGGGTCGCCCCCTACACCGCGAAGCATCCAGCTCCGACGGTAAGTCACTTTCTACCATTCGCAGTCGCAGTTGATGTTGTCGCGGTTATACTGATACTATCTCATGCCTACTGCAGTTGTTTCAAGTGGTGGAAGGGTGGCTTCCGCCCGCGGACGACGAGAACTCGAGCTCGTCCATCCAGGACGGGGGCGAGTCGCCTCCTTTCAAGGGTGGCGTTGAGAGCGACAGGAGCGACGACGATGACGAGTCCGAGGAAGAGGTCGCCCCACTGGCTCGCAAAAGTCGCGGGCAGCGTCAGCGCGAACTCGAGGCGAGTAGAAGCCAAGAACGTCATGACGATGACGACGAAGAGCTTCCCGAGCACACCTCGCGTCGCGAGGCCACTCCGTTGAAAAATAAGAAGAAGAAAGAAGCGAAGGCCCCTCCGAAGAGGAAGACGAAGCCGGCGAAACAGGCATCTCCGCCTTGTTCGGCGATTAGTTCTGATGCAACCAGCCTGGCCAGGGATGAAGCGCTGCAGACGACAGCAGCACCGGATGCCACTGCCGTCCTGAATGAGGTACCTCTGGACTCGCTGCCCCCCTATTCGCCCTAGTCTCTGGGTTGGGGGCTGCTCCAGCCGTGGCAGTTTCGCCTCCCAGGAGAGCTCCTGCCGAAATCGTTTCGGAGGCTCCTATCGCGGCCTCGTCGATGAAGAGGCCGTCCGTGTCTTGGGCGCATGATGCCCTGGAGATGGGTCTCAGTCGAAAACTGGGCCCCGAATTGGAGAAGCCAGCTAGCGTCCGCACGGGGTTGCGGTTCATACCAGTCGTCAAGTGAGTTTTGTTCACCTGCCTTTGCTTTTTGTTGTACTCGGACCACTTTGCTCATGTAATCGATTTTGCAGGACTGGAGTTAAAAAGATAGTCCACCCGTCCGTGGCCAAAGTGCCACCAGTCGTTGCCGAGGAGGATTCCTCTCGGAAGAGGAAGGCTAATGAGGTCGCGGCCCCCACGGATGGTGCCAAGAAGTCCAAGGGAGATGATGTCGTCATGGTGTCTGACGACACAATGATTGCTCCGAGAGATCCTGTGACGGAGGCGGCCTTGACGATCAAGGAGGGTGCTTCTTCGCCTGGGGTGGCCGAGCCGGCCTCTTTTGGTGCCGGCGCGTCCATCGCGACCTTCCCCCGCTTCACGGCTAGAGCGGCAACGGCGAGTGGTGTCACGCCATCAAGCCGCGTACCTGGGGGCGCCGAAACGGAGATTGAGCAGCGTCGCGGGCACACTCCGGCTCTTCTCGCATCCGTGGACACGCTACAACTCCATGGCATGCTTGGCGCAGCCATCCAGGTATATCCAGTCCTCGAGGATCGGTCCACTAAATTGCAGTGGTCAGATTCTTTTGGTGTTTTGTTTTTATTTCTCGCGCCTAGTCCCCGAGTGTCCAGTCGCTGAATTTCAGCGGGTGGGCACTTAGGATTTTTGATCTCCAGTCCCCGAGTGTCTAGTCGCTGAATTTCAGCGGGTGGGCACTTAGGATTTTTGATCTCCAGTCCCTGAGTATCCAGTCGCTGAATTTCAGCGGGTGGGCACTTACGATTTTTTATCTCCAGTCCCCGAGTGTCCAGTCGCTGAATTTCAGCGGGTGGGCACTTAGGATTCCGTTGTTTGTTAACTGTTTGACGTTTGCACAGGGTTTGCAGCATGAATCAGCCGACCGGCTCGCTGCGAAGTATCGCAGAGAAGGAACTTGTTGCCGTCCAAGAGGCGAACAAGGCACTCCAAGCGACTGCTACAAAGGCAGAGGAGGTCCGCCAGGGCCTTGTCCCAGCGAGTGAACTGACGGCGGATCAATCTGCGTTGAGTTCGGCTGAGAAACGGATCGCCGACCTTGAGCGCGAGCTTAAGGAAGCGAAGGAGGAGGCGGTTCGGAGGATGGGCGAGCCAAGGCTGCTGTTACGGCCGCTGCTGAAGAGCGTAAGGTCTCTGATGCCCTCGTTGCTGGGCTACAAGATGACTACTCCTCTCTTCAAAGCTTCATCACGGGTCTCTACCGTCCTTTGATTGGTAAGTGTGCCTGCCTCTGTTTGTAGTAGCTGCATTGCATGATCTTTGTTGTACTCATTGCCATCCTCTGTCCACAGGTCGGATTATCGACAGCTCGGAAGAGGCGCAATCATACGACGCGCGGCAGTGTGTGACCACTCTGGTCGACTCGGCCACGCTGTCCGCGACTTGCATTCGGGCGTATCTTCAGGAGATGTCGCCCACGGAAGTGATTCCCAGCGACCTCGTCGAAGTGTGGCGGTACCTGGAGAAGGCGCCGTCGGTCGTCGAATTCATGACGCGGTCAGCGTTCCAGCGTGGGGCGGCGACGGCGCTTAGCCTTGGGCTCGCCCACTTCCCGGAGGATTTTGATCTGGACGACGTGACGAGTGGCTACCCATCGTCGACGGGCTCGGTGGAGATTGCCGAAGTGCTAAAGCTGACGGACCGTGCCGCGGTTTACTCCGATCGTGTCTGGGCGATGGGCGACCTCCTCCCTTATCAAGAGACGGTTGTCACGCCCAACGACCCCGAGCCGCCGCACCGGGACTTCAAGATCGAGCAGCCCTTCCGTGCAGCGATGGCGGGTGAGCCGACGACGTATCCATCAAACCCGTACACTCCCTTCATTCGCAACCGCAAGTGTGGCGGCGAGTCGTCATCAAAGCCTGCGGAATAAAACATTGTGCCCTGGGGCGTTAGTAGCAGTTTGGCCATTAGGCGCAACTTGTGTTTTGTAACAACTTTGGTTTGTTATAACGGGATTTCGTGTTATTTTGTGAATTGTCTTGCAATTGTGATTGATGGTTGAGCGAGTCCCCGAGCGCGTCCGCCCTTTTTATGGGGTTTACCTCGTTTGTTATGTGTTTGTGGTTTTGAGCGTTTTGTTATTGAGGTCGACTCGCCCGAGCTTGGAAAGCTAGTCGCAGGGCGACTCCCATGAGTGCGCTTTACTTCACCGTTTTCCCTTGCGCGAACGAGGTCGGGTGGCTGAGTCCCCGAGCGTGGTACTTGGTTGTTCTAGTCGTGGCTCTAGGGTGGGTGAGGACTGGGCGCGTTAGAGTGGGCGCATCACTCCTGCCTGGCCCGTCGGGTCAGTCGCATGGCGAGTCCTGGGCACGCTCTCATACTTGGCGTTTTTCCCTAGCCGCTCGAGCTTAACTGGTCGTCAGTCCCCGAGCGTGGTATTTGGCCGTTCGAGTCGCTGTGTCGAGGATGCGGAGGATCGTGGTCGCTGTGAGGAGCGAGGGCAGTTGTCTTCGCTCGTTAAGCCAGTCGAGCTAGGCGACTCCAATGGGGCTCCGGGTAGGCGTTTTTCATGGACGTGGCGAGTCCTGGGGCGACCCAGTGCACTCGTAACACACTACTTGGCCGTGCCGGTCGCTGTACCAGAGGTTGACTTCTTCAGTTAGCTTGGCGCTGTTATTACGAGTGCGAGTGGCACAAGACACGGAGAGTAGACGCAATTTGCGGTAACCGATATATCTTATTTCATAGATAGTGGGGGGTACATGTATGGAGTTCTAGGAGTAGAACTTCCGTAGGAGGTTTACATTCCACGGTCGCTTGACGTCAAGTTTCCCGTCTCCGCGGATGTCGGTGAGGTAGTAGGCGTTGTTGCCGAGTGCTCGCCCGATGGCGAATGGTCCCTCCCACGGGGGGCAGAGCTTGTGCATGCCCTTCTTGTCCTGGATGAGGCGTAGCACCAGGTCGCCTTCCTGGAAGGTGCGAGTTTTCACCCGTCGGCTGTGGTAGGGGCGGAGTCCTTGCTGGTAGATGGCTGTGCGGGAGCGAGCTAGGTCACGTGCCTCGTCGAGTTGATCGACTCCATCCTGGCGTCCGAGTTCGTTCGCCGCCTCCGTGTAGTGGACGACCCTTGCCGAGTCGTGCTCTAGGTCGGTGGGCATGACTGCCTCGGCTCCATACACCATGAAGAAGGGGGTGAACCCTGTCGACCTGTTGACCGAGGTGCGGATGCCCCAGATGACGGAGGGTAGCTCCTCGACCCAGCACCCGGTGGTGCGCTCGAGCGGTACTTGGAGCCGTGGCTTCAGGCCGTGGAGGATGCTCTGGTTGGCTCGTTTCGCCTGACTGTTGGACTCCGGGTGGGTGACTGACGCGAGGTCGAGTCGGATGTGATGTTCCTTGCAGAACTCGGCCATGGCTCCTTTGGCGAAGTTGGTGCCGTTGTCCGTGATGATGCTGTTTGGGAACCCGTAGCGATATATGAGCTCGCGTAGGAACTTGGTGGCGGTATTCCCGTCGCATTTCCGGACTGGCTTGGCCTCCACTCACTTTGTGAATTTGTCGACCGCGACCAGGAGGTGGGTGAAGCCGGAGGGGGTCTTTTTGAAGGGTCCTACCATGTCCATACCCCACACGGCGAATGGCCAGGTGATGGGGATTGTCTTGAGCGCTGAGCTTGGCACGTGTGTCTGGTTGGCGTACTTCTGACACCCGGCACACCGCTGGACAATGTCGACGGCATCTGCGTGTGCGGTGGGCCAGTAGAAGCCGTCCGCATAGCTTTTGCGACCAGGGAGCGGGCGCCGGCGTGGTAGCCGCAGTCGCCGGAGTGGATGTTGTGGAAGATTTTGCGTCCTTCAGCGGGTTGGACGCAGCGTTGGAACACGCCGGTCACGCTGCGCTTGTGGAGCTCGCCGTTGATGACGGCGAAGGATTTGCAGCGGCGTGCTACCATCCGGGCGTCTGTCTCGTCCGCTGGCAAGGTGCCAGCCTCCAGATAGGCGATGTACGTCTTGGTCAAGTCGTCTGGCTCGGCGATGAGTGCGACCAGGGCTGCCTCTGGTTGCAGCGGGACTCCGATGTCGATCTCCCTTGGGGGAGAGATGGATGGCTTGGTGATTGTGTCGAGGAAGACGCCAGCGGGTGGTGCGAGTCAGGCCGAGCCGATGCGAGAGGGTGTGTCGGCCTCCTCGTTCTTCTGCCTGTCAATCCACTCGACGGAGTAGCCTGCGAAGTGTCCGCCCAGCTTCTCCACTGCTTGGCGGTATGCCGCCATGGTGGGAGAGACGGCGTCGCAGGTGCCAGCGACTTGCCCAGCGACGAGGTCGGAGTCTCCGTAGCAGCGTAGGCGGTTGACATTCATCTCCTTGGCGGCTCGCATGCCGTGGAGTAGCGCCTCGTACTCGGCCATGTTGTTGGTGCAGGGGGTGAAGTCGAGGCAGAGGACGTAGCGGAGCTTGTCGCCCTTCAGGGAAGTCAACACGATCCCTGCTCCTGCGCCGTCTACATTCTTGGAGACGTCAAAGTGCAAGCTCCAGTAGTGCAGGTACGGCACCTTTTCCGGCTGCTGGGCTTCTTCCCAGTCGGCGATGAAGTCTGCGAGAGCCTGCGACTTGATCGCTTTGCGTGGCTCATACTTGATGTTGTGGACGCCGATTTCGACGGCCCACTTGGCGACTCGCCCGGTCGCCTCGCGGTTGCGGATGATGTCCTGCAACGGTGCTGAGGAGACGACCGTGATCGGGTGCTCCTAGAAGTAGTGCGGCAGTCGCCGCTGTGCTCTGAACACCGCGTATACCAGTTTCTGGTATTGCGGGTACCGCTGGCGCGACTCGGTGAGGACCTCGCTGATATAGTACACCGGTCGCTGTACCGGGCACTCCTTTCCTCGACGACCATGACGGCGCTGACGACGCGCTCGGAAGCCGCGACGTAGACAAGCATGGGTTCTTTGTCGACGGGGGCGGCGAGTAGCGGTGTTGCGAGTAGCACCTTTTGAGGTCGCGGAGCGCGTCGTCCACCTCCTTGTCCCACTGGAAGGTGGGGTTTTTGCGCATCAGGCGGTACATGGGCATCGCCTTTTCGCCCAATCGGGGGATGAAGCGACTGAGAGCCGCGACTTGCCCAGCCAGCTTCTGGACGTCGCGCAGGCACTCGGGTTTGCCGAGTCGGGCGATCGTGTCGATCTTGGTGGGGTTCGCCTCGATCCCGCGCTTGGAGACGACGTAGCCCAGTAGTTGCCCTGCTGGTACACCGAAGGTGCATTTGCCTGGGTTTAGCTTTATCTTGTATTTCCGTAGGTTGGCGAATGTTTCCGCTAGATCGGCGAGTAGGTCGCCTTGGCGAGCGGACTTCACGACCACGTCATCGATGTAGATGTGGATATTGCGGCCAATTTGGCTCGCAAGGCATTCCTGCATGCACCGCTGGTAGGTCGCCCCGGCGTTCTTGAGGCCGAAGGTCATGGCGGTGTAGCAGAAGGCTCTGAATGGCGTGATGAACGTCGTCTTTTCTTCGTCCTCGATGGCCATTTTGATCTGGTTGTACCCAGAGTAGGCGTCAAGGAAACACAGTGACTCCGACCCCGCGGTGGAATCGATTATTTGGTCGATCCGCGGGAGGACGAATTGCTCCTTCGGGCATGCGCTGTTTAGGTTTGTGTAGTCGATACACATCCTCCAGGTCCCATTTTTCTTCTCGACCAGGACTGGGTTTGCCAGCCACTTGGAGTATTTTATTGGCCGGATGAAGCCTGCAGCGAGTAGACGCTGCACCTCCTCGGCGATGGCTCGGCGGCGCTCTTCATTGAGGGCCGCAGCGACTGCTTGATAGGTCGCACTTTGGGGTCGGCATTGAGTTTGTGCTCAGCGAGTTCCCTAGGGACACCAGGCATGTTAGAGGGCTTCCATGTGAAGATGTCCCTGTTCTCACGGAGGAACTCGATGAGCTCGGCTTCCTATGCTGGGCTCATGCCCGTCCCGATCGTCACCGTCTGGATGGAGTTGCCTGGGACCAGCTCGATGGTGCGGGTATGCGTCGTTGCCTCGAAGGCTGAGGTGTTGACGCCCTCCGAATTGGGCTTCTTGAGTATGGTGGGGTCGTCGTTGTTGACCCCGCTCGCGTATTTGGCGAGCTCGTCGGCGTGGTTGGCCTCTGCCGCGATGATGGCGTCGGCAAGTTCGGCTCCTTTGGCCTCGCACTCGGCGGCCATGTCGGGGTCGCCATTGATGGTGATGACGCCACGCGGCCCGGGGAGATTCATCGCGTTGTACGCATAGTGGGGCGCTGCCATGAACTTGGCGAACGCCTGGCGCCCCAGGACGCAGTGGTAGGGGCTGTCGAAGGGTACCAGCTCGAAGATGATCCGCTCGGTGCGGAAGTTTGTTGGTGTGCCGAAGGTGACTGACAGCGTGACCTTGCCGATCGGGTACGCCTTCCGACCGGGGACGATGCCGTGGAACATGGTGTAGGTCGTCTCGACCATCGACTGCGGGAGCCGCAGTCACCTAAAGGTGTCCAGGTACAGGATGTTGATGGAGCTGCCGCCGTCCATCAATGTCTTGGGGAGCCAGTAGTCTCCTACCTTGGGCTTGACCACCAGGGCGACCCGGCCTGGGTAATCGATGCGTGGCGAGTGGTCCTGGTGGCTCCAGGTGATGGGCTGCTCCCACCAGTTGAGGAACTGGGGAACGTCCACCTGGGCCACCGCGTTGACGGCAACGGCGCGGACGATGACCTTCTTCTCGCGCTTCGTGTTGAAGCCTGTGAAGGTGTGGAGCGAGCCGGCCACACTGCCAAACTTTCCGTCGTTTGGCGGGTTGTTGTCGGGGTCCTCCCGCGCTCGCCGTGCTTTCTCGATCTCCTTGAGAGAGTGGCAGTCGGTGGTCGTGTGCGTGGTGGGCTTCCCCTCCATGCTGTGAAACGCACAAGGTTGGTTAAGGAGGGCTGCGGGGTCGAACCTTGGTTTTGCCTTGTAGTTGCCTCCATCGCGGTGTTGCCCCCCATCGCGGCGGAAGCTCTTGGGCTCGCGCTGGGCGTGCCCAGCGTTGGCGACGAAGTCGACTCGCCCGTCACTGCGGCGCTTGCCGGTGAGGCGAGTGTTGCTGTAGCGTAGGTCGGACCATCGTCCGTTGTCGTTGCCGTTTGTGCGGCGTTGACCACCCGACTCGTCGTCGGTTTCCTGGTTTGGGTCTTCCTCCGTGTACCTTTTGGCGATCTCGAGGAGGTCCGGTATGTTGTCGAGTGTGCGGTATGCTCGTTTGAGCTTGGCGACCAAGGGCTCATAGCGGCACGAGGTCTTGAAGCAGTGGATCGCGGTGTCCGGGTGGATACCGGCCGCGTTGTACCACAGTTCTTGCCACCGTTGGACCCAGCTTCGGGTCGACTCGCGGGGTCCCTGGACGCATCGTTCCAGGTCCTCGATGGTGGTGGCGCGGGTGTAGGAACCCTCGAAGTGCCTTACGAAGGCGTCGCGCATCTCTTCCCAGGAATCAATGCTATCCGGGGGGAGGGTGTTGATCCACTGCCTGCACGCTCCATCCATCATCAGGGGGAGGTAGCGGGCGGCTAGCAGGTCGGTGTGGCCAGCGAACCCATCGCCATGAGGTAGGTGTCCAGCCACACGGACGGGTCGTACGAAGGGTCGTACATCTCTATTTCCTTTGGCGCTTTGAAGTTCGCCGGGTATTTCTCGCCTCGGATCATCGGTCTGAAGCACCGGGGCCCGAGCCGGCTTAGCGACCCCATCGGCTCGCTGTCGCGGCGATTGGTTAGGGTGTGTCGCAGGTCGTCGAGCTGGCGTGCGCGCCATCTTTGGTTGTTGATTATGTGGGTGCGGGCGTCGACGGGCTGGCCGTTGGCGGCGATGAAGTTGGTCGCTGGCCTAGGTCGTTGGTGGAGAGTGCCGCATTCGCGGGTCGGTGTTGGAGCTGCAGTGGTTTAGGTGGCGGGCAGTTAAGGGTGTTTGCTGCCAATGGATGGCCGCTTGAGGCCGCTCTGCTGCCCGACGAACGCGAGTACATCCGACCCTGTGAGTCGGCGCCTGCGTTTTGTTGCTCGACCGCCTTTGCGAGCAGGGCCTTGACATAATGGATCTGTAGGGCGCCGTCACCGGTGGTCGTGATGTTGTCAGCCGTTGCTTGGCCTGCCACGAGGTTGTCCATCGGGATGGAAAACAGTGGCAGGCCATTCGCGTCTCGCTCCCGTGAGGGAACTACGATCCGCGGCTGGTCCCTGGGGGGTGCGCGGTTGGGTGGAGGTGGGGCGCCGTTCGCCGTTGACCTTGGCGGGGGCCAGGCGCTTCCTCCAGGTGGCGCGTTCCCGCAGATCGCGCGCTCGGCCGCGCGGGCCGGGTCGTTCTCGTCGTCGAAGTTCAGGGCGCGCCCCTGGACGGTGGGGTTCAAGCGTGACCTGATTCGCTGCGCGTGGTAACGCGACAGCTCCTGCGCCGTCACCTGCTCGAGGCGAAATTTTTCGCGCTCGGCTTGCTCTTTGCGGACTGCCTCTGCCAGCTTCAGGCGGAGTTCCTCGACCTCCGTTGCCGTGGCGTTAGGGGGATCGGGGTGGAGAAGGGATCTTCCGGAGGATCGGTGCCGGTCGCCATGTAGGTCGCGGCGTGGCGACCGGTCCCATCACGCAGGTCGGTAGAGTTTTCCGACCCAGAGTCGAAGTCGAAGATCCCAAGGATGGAGGGATCCTCGAAGTCTCCCATGTTGGAGACCTGGGTGATGGAGCCCGCGGGCGAAGCCGCGGTGATAGATCCGGCGAGTGACGCCAGGGTCGCCGAGTCGGCGTCGTCGTTGAGGGCTGCGTCTTCCGTGGCCATGGTGTTTTCGGCCACGTCGCTGTGGGCCGAGTTGTACTCGGAGGCGAGGCGATGGATCGTGCGGACCTGGCTCTCGGAGAGCCGGTCGCGTGGCGGCGACTCGCAGATGCGAGCCGAATCCTCCAAGACGATGACGTCGGTGAGGCCGACGAAGAGGCTGATCGTGCCGACCGGCAGGATCATGCTGTGCGTGACGGGTCGCGTCGCCGGGACGTAGCTGCTCGGCAAGATCTGGAGCATCTCGCCGATTGCTATCATGCGGCTGGTGGCGACCGACTCGTTGATGGGCAGATTGGATCTCGTCGCAGAACACCGGCCAGACCGGCCAGGCCCCACGGTGGGCGCCACTCTCGTGGGAATGACCACGGCAGACGCTGCAATCGGCAGCGAGTAGTAGAACAAAGGGCAAGGGCGGCCAGCCATCTGCGGTGCGAGATGAGGACGAAGACACAGGGTTTTACCCAGGTTCGGCCTCCCGGAGGGTAAAGACCTACTCCTGCTAGATTGTATTATGGTGGAAGTACAAAGGGGCGAGCTCGACGGCTAGGCGGCGAGTCGCTTGGGTGGATGATGGAACGTGTCCTCTACACGCCCTGTAGGGAGGTTTATATAGACTCACCCCCCTAGGGTTTACATATCTTAACCGAATCAGTTAAGGTTTCAGCACTTGTTTAACCTAATCCGACTGGGCCTATCTACTCTCCTGGGCCTTCAGCTTCCAGTCGCTTAGACACACGCCAGGCCTCGATCCAGTCGCCGTCCTGCAGGCCCACTCGCCAGTTCTTGGGTCAGTCGGAAACGTCCTGCTAGGTATACCTCGGTAGGCATATCCCCATCATGTGCTAATGCAAGAAGGCAAAGTTATATCTTATCTATCTCGACAATTGAAGCAACATGAGAAAAATTACCCAACCCATGACCTCGAACTCGCAGCCGTAGTTCTATCCCTGAAGACATGGAGACATTACCTGATGGGAAATCGTTGTGAGATTTATATGGATCACAAGAGTCTGAAGTATATATTCACTCAGAAGGAGCTGAATATGAGATAGAGAAGATGGATTGAGCTAATCAAGGATTACGATCTGGACATTCACTATCACCCTAGTAAAGCCAATGTGGTAGCAGATGCCCTTAGCAGATTGCCGTGCCGCTTGAACTCCATGATCTTGAAGGAGCAACCAAGTTTGCACAAGGAGATGGAAGATTTTCGAATGGAATTAGTGAGCGAAGGATTTTTTGCTAGTATAGAACTTTAGCCCACTTTGATCAGCCAGATCAAAGAGGCGCAGAAAGGAAATGCTAGTATCGACGGAATCAAGGGTCGTATCGGTACAGGCAAAGTACCCGGATTCACCGAAGACGAAGAAGGAGTTCTGTGGTACAAAGGACGCCTTTGTGTACCAGCAAATTCTGAGTTGAAAGAAGTTATTATGAAGGAAGCTCATGATACTCTTTATTCTATCCACCCCGGAGGAACGAAGATGTATCAAGATTTGAAGGAGCAATTTTGGTGGCATAAGATGAAGAGAGAAATCGGAAGCTATATCGCCAAGTGTGATATATGTCAGCGAGTCAAGGCAGGACATCAAAGACCCGCTGGATTGTTGCAACCCTTGTAGATTCCGGAATGAAAATGGGATTCTGTTGGAATGGACTTTATCACTGGACTGCCTACTTCTAGTAGGGGAAATGACTCTATCTGGGTCATAGTGGACAGATTGTCCAAAGTCGCCCATTTATTGCCCGTCAAGACCACCTATTAGAGTTCTAAGCTAGCGGAGTTGTACATCGCTAGAATAGTTAGTTTGTATGGAGTCCCTAAGAACATTGTATCGGATCGAGGAACTCAGTTCACCTCGAGATTCTGGAAGAAAGTCCAAGAAGGTTTAGGAACCCGCCTAGATTTCAGTACCGCGTATCACCCTCAGACCGATGGACAAACGGAGCGAGTAAATCAAATACTCGAAGATATGCTGAGAGCCTGTGTGTTAGAATATGGATCCAAGTGGGAAGACTGTCTGCCGTTTGCAGAATTTTCATACAACAATAGTTATCAAGCCAGTTTGCAAATGGCCCCATTTGAATTCATGTACGGAAGAAAGTGTCGCACCCCTTTGAACTGGTCGGAAGTAGGAGAAAGTCAGATTTTTAGACCTGACATCCTACGAGAAGCAGAAGAGAAGGTTCACAAGGTTCGTGAGCACCTCAAGACAACCCATTCCAGACAGAAGAGTTACGCCGACAAGAGACGTCGAGACCTCACCTTCAACATAGGAGATTTTGTGTATCTGAAAGTGTCGCCATTGAAAGGAATGCAGCGTTTCCAACTCAAAGGAAAGTTAGCCCCCAGATATATCGGACCCTTCAAGATTCTGAATCATCGAGGAGAAGTGTCATATCAATTGGAACTACCCGAAGAGATGTCA
Organism: Avena sativa; assembly: GCA_916181665.1. Taxonomy (NCBI): domain Eukaryota; kingdom Viridiplantae; phylum Streptophyta; class Magnoliopsida; order Poales; family Poaceae; genus Avena; species Avena sativa. The sequence continues at coordinate 358,141,627 of OV702295.1, forward strand.
GCCGTGCACAATGTGTTCCATATCTCATTACTTCGCAAGTGCCTCGAAGTTCCAGAGAAGACCGAAGTGTTCAAGAATATCGATCATCGGACCATAGAGATCAACGATGACCTAACCTATCCCGAAGTACCCATCCATATTTTGGAAGAAGCTTTCAGAACTACCAGAACCCGAAGAATCAAGTTTCTCAAGATTCAGTGGAGCAACCACACAAAAGAGGAAGCTACCTGGGAGCGCGAAGATCACATCAGGACGGAGTTTCCCGATCTCTTCAAATCCTAGGTAATCTTTTTCGTCCTTCTTCAAATCTCGGGACGAGATTTTGTTTAAGGGGGGAAGGTTTGTAACATCCCAAAAATACTAAACTTGGATCATCAAACTCTAATCATCAAAATTAGAGTTAACAAAAACTTTTCAAATTAAAAATATGAAAGCATGCATATGTGTATGCATTACCAATTTGGATTCTTTTGAATTGCCATGCTTGTGTGTTTCTTTGCTTATAAAAGGATTCTTAGGTGAAATAAACATCATCTAAACAATCCCCACACTTTTCCCAAAGACAAATATCTCAAAACAAACAAAATAAGTGAATGGTCACTTTGGCCAATTTAACTCCCATGCCTACTTTGGCTATCTCTAACTTTCAGAATTTAACAGAAACTTGTTTGGATCTTTGCACCCCTTGATAGTACTCATAAAAAAGTACCAAGGCCCACTTTGTGATCATCCAAAAACATTTGAATGCATGGTTTAAAGGACAGTTTAAAATTGAATCTATATCATATGGGACGATCCCACTTTTGCAAAAACCACTCAAACAAGCTCAACTTTCAAAACCCAAGCATCCACAGACTCCCCAGCACATGCCTAGCACACCCACCAAAAATCTTTTCAAAATTCAAAACTTGAATTCATGCGGCCATTTTATCAAACACCTTGCAGATTCAAATCAAAAAAAAATCAAAACACTATAATGTGCAGTGATTCTGGCCTAACTTGTTCCCTCTCTAGGCACCACTAGCCTTAGTAGATCATCTAACAACCTTAACTAATCTTTAGCACCACTGTAAGCTAGCCATTGTCATCAATGGTGAACAACCCGAGAGCACCATGGTCACCCCAGTGTGGACAGCAAGCTACAAGCAGCACTAGCCTCGCCAACCTTGTCTCGGAGCAAGCTAGCACCCCACCGCCACTCCCTGTCCCAGCCACGAGCGATGCCAGCCCCTAGACCACATGCACAGACCATGCCAAGCTGCTCTGCAACCATGCCGAGAGTGCGCCCCATGCGCCACGCTCGACAGACGCCCACAGACCACGCGCCGCCCTCGCCGCTTGCATACGTGATCACCACCGTCCCAGCAACCCCGCAGACACTCCCGTTCGCCGCCGCGTGGACCACACGCGTTGTGCGCCATTAAAACTTATGTCGGGCATGCGTAGAGCACCGCAGCGTTCCGACCAATCCGCACCGCCCCACGCCTTGCCACCACGCCGTTGAGCTTCGCCAGGGAGCACAACACCGCCCCCTACCGTCGCCCACGCCGATAGCCCTCTGTGCCGTCGACCACGACGAGCTCAGCTTGCGCCCGTCGGTCCCCTCTCGCCACTATAAATAGAGGCCTCCCCCGCTCGAATTCTTCACACCGTTCCACTCCCCTCTCACCCAGAACCACCCCGCCTCAGTCCCGGAGCAAGGCGAGCAGCGCATTGCCAGAATTTGGCCGGAGCTCGCCGCTGCTGGATAAGAAGGAAGCCATCGATTGGAGCCGCCCCAGGAGGAGATGCCGGTACCAGGAGGTTCGCCGTCGTCGACTTTGTCGTTCGCTCGCATCGCCGACCTTCGCCTGAGCCCCGGTGAGCCTCCCACGACCCCCACCGACCGCGTTAGGGTTCTGTCTCGCCGGCGCTGCTCGACGTGGACGATGAACCAGTGCCGTTAGATTAGAACAAGATCCCACGATCCACGTTGCCCCGTACCGCTTCGCACCTCCCCGTCTCACTGACGCGTGGGGACAGCCACTTAACCAGCCCGCGTAAGCGTTGTGCGTAGCAGGCCAGCCCATTATCGTCTCCCGCGCGACCCAGCCGTTTGAATTTAGTTTTTTCTATTTTCCTGCAAACACAGTTCTGTGCCTAGTTTCAAAAATCAACCCAGCTCGATTCAGTGAACCAAATTGAATGAAACCAATTCTGTTAGAAAGGCCTTGCAATGCTTAATCCAAGCCCGTTGGATTCAAATCATTTGGATCTGTAGATCACCCTTGGTAAAAATAACAAGGCAGAAGATTTTCTACATTCAAACATTTTTCAAATTTAAACCATAATAGCTCTTGAGTTGATTCCAACTCTCAAAAATCACATTTGATCATACCTTTCAGAATATATAAAAATATATGGGTTTACTTAAAGAAATAATGTTCATGCACCTCAAGACCGCCCAATCCAGACAGAAGAGTTACACCGACAAGAGACGTCGAGACCTCGCCTTCAACATAGGAGATTTGTTTATCTAAAAGTGTCTCCATTGAAGGGAATGCAGCGTTTCCAACTCAAAGGAAAGTTAGCCCCCAGATATATCGGACCCTTCAAGATTCTGAACCGTCAAGGAGAAGTGTCGTGTCAATTGGAACTACCCGAAGAGATGTCAGCCGTGCACAATGTGTTCCATATCTCGTTACTTCGCAAGTGCTTCGAAGTTCCAGAGAAGATGGAAGTGTTCAAGAATATCGATCACCAGACCATAGAGATCAATAATGACCTGACCTATCCCGAAGTACCCATCCGTATTTTGGAAGAAGCCTTCAGAACTACCCGAACCCGAAGCATCAAGTTTCTCAAGATTCAGTGGAGCAACCACACAGAAGAGGAAGCTACCTGGGAGCGCGAAGATCACATCAGGACGGAGTTTCCCGATCTCTTCAAATCCTAGGTAATCTTTTTCGTCCTTTTTCAAATCTCGGGACGAGATTTTGTTTAAGGGGGGAAGGTTTGTAACATCCCAAAAATACTAAGCTTGGATCATCAAATTCTAATCATCAAAATTAGGGTTAACAAAAACTTTTCTAAATAAAATTATGGAAGCATGCATGTGAGTATGCATTTCATTTTGAATTCTTTTGAACCACCTTGTTTGTGTGTTCCATTGCTTGTAAATGGATGCTTAGGTGAAATAAACATCATCTAAACATTTCCCACACTTTTCCTAAAGACAAGTAAATCAAAACAAATAAAATAAGGGAATGGTCATTTTGACCAATTTAACTCCCATACCTACTTTGGTTGTCTCAAACTTCCAGAACCTAACAGAAAACTTTCTGGATCTTTGCACCCCTTGATTGTACTCATAACAAAGTATCAAGTCCCACCTTGTGATCATCCAAAAACTTTCAAATGCATAGTTTAAATGACAATGCAAAATTGAATCCATATCATATGGGAAGATCCCACTTTTTCAAAAACCACTCAAACAAACTCAACTTTCAAAACCCAAGCATCTGCAGACTCACCAGCACCAACCTAGCACACCCACCAAAAATCTTTTCAAAATTCAAAACTTGAATTCATGCGGCCATTTCATCAAACACTTGGCAGACACAAATCAAACAAAATCAAAACACTATAGTGTGCAGTGTTTTGAGCCTAACTGGTTCCTTATCTAGCTCACAACCATCTCAGTAGATCATCTAGCAAGATTAACCCAACACTAGCACCACTGTGAGCTTGCCAAGATCATCAATGGTGAACAGCCGAGTGCATCCTTGCCACCCCAGTGTAGACAGCAAGCTAGGAAAGAAAATATCCATGCCAACCTTGTCTGGGAGATCACCCATGCCTCACCGCCCCCTCTCGACCAGCCCTGCCTCGAGGACACCGACCAGAGCACCCAGGAACGCCGCGCCCGTGCCTCTGCCAACCGTGCCGAGCATGCGCCAGAGCGCCACCCTCGACCGAAGCCCACAGACTACGCGTCGCCCTCGCCGCGTGCATACACGATCACCACCGGCACAGGAGACCGCCAGACATCCCCGTTCGCCGCCCCATGCCGCAAAGCCACCGCTCGCCGTCGAAGACGCCGCCTCTACCGCGCAGTGCGTCGCGTGTTCCAGACCAACCCGCACCGCCCCATGTCTCGCCACCGTATCGTTGAGCATCGCCAGGGAACACCGCACCGTCCCCTACCTTCGTCCATGCCAATAGCCGTCTGTACCACCGCCCCCGACGAGCTCACTGTGCGCCCCGTCGGTCCCCTCGCTCGACTATAAATAGAGGCCACCCCCAGTCGAATGCTTCACACCATTCTACTCCCCTCTCCTCACTGATCATCCACACCGTTCCCGGAGCAAGGCGAGCACCACCTCGTCGGAATTTCACCGGAGCCCGCCGCCTCTAGAGAAGAAGGGAGCCAGCGATTGGAGCCGCCCCAAGAGGAGCCACCGGTACCAGGAGATTCGCCGTCGTCGACTTCGTCGTTCGCCCGCCTCGCCGACCCTCGCCTGCATCCCGGTGAGCCCCCAACGACCCCCACTGGCCGCGCTAGGTTTCTGTCTCGCCGGCGTTGCCCAACGTCGACGATGACTCTCAGCCGTTGGATTAGAACCAGATCGAACGCACCACATCACCCCATACCGCTTCGCACCTCCTGTGTCACTAACGCGTGGGGACAGCCACTTAAATAGCCCGCGGAAGCACTGCGCTTAGCAGGCCGGCCCAGTATCGTTTCCCGTGCATCCCAGTTATTTGAATTAAACCTTTTCTATTTTATTTCAAACACACTTTTCTACCCAGTTTCAAAAATCAACCCAGGTCGACTAAGTGCACCAATTTGAATGAAACCAATTTTGTTAGAAAGGTCTGGGAATGATGAATCCAAGCCCATTGGATTCAAGTCATTTGGATCTGTAGATCATCCTTGGTAAAAATAACAAGGAAGAAGCTTTTCTGCATTCAAACATTTTTCAAAGTTAAACCACAATAGCTTTTGAGTTGATTCCAACTCTCAAAAATCACATTTAACTATAAATTTCAGAATATATAAAAATATATAGGGTTACTTACAGAAATATTGTTCAAGTAATAAAAGAATGCCACATAGGCATTTCTAGACCTATTATTAAATTAAAATAAAAGGGTAAAACCTTATTAAATTGTGACACCACTTTAAATCACATTCCCATGGACTAAAATATGTGGTGATGACATGTGTCAACATGATCCCATATTTGGTTTGGAGAATATTAAATCTTAAGTAGTGTTTCAATGAGTAGAAATTACTTTTCTAAAAATAAAAGGGATTTTAAACCAAACCCAAATCTTGTAATGTTAGTGATGATGCTAGATCATCTATAGGACCCTTTTGTGTGATGATTGCAAGTAGTTAAGTATTGCTTGGTGATTGTGTACATCGTATTTATTTATAGACGCTACTACCGACCAAGGATACGAGGAGGAAGGAGGATTCTACGAAGAAGAAGCCGAGGAGAACTTCAACCACTGCTCTGCACAAGGCAAGCCTAATGCTACTAGTTGATTGTGCAAGCTAACACTTGCAAGATACTCTACTGATGCAAGCAAACCCTTACTTATTACCATGCCAACCATATGCCTTAAGCATATGTGATCATACTCACCTATTAACCCAATCCTAGTTTTACTTGCAAGCTTCTACTTTATTCCTTTATCAAAGCCTTAGCTTAGAGTTGATTTAAGTGACTTGTAGATTCTAGACAGATATTTTTGAAGGTTGCATAAAGAGCATAAAATTTGGCCTAAGTTAGAAACCTTGATATCATCCTAAGATATAAGGTTGTACTTAGTTGAAACTCCACTAGTTTACCACCTCTCATTAGTGCTACCCCACTTGTAGATGCTAGTGCGAAGCATAAAACTTGATCAACTTTAGATGGGAATACTTGGTGAAAATGGTTATGAAAACCTTAGAATGATGGATCATTCTACTGAGATGTTTTGACATATGTTCCTGAACACCAGATGATTTTGGTGATGAAAATGTTGAGGCATGAGCCTTAGCCCTTTATAAAACTGATGGTTGTCTGGATGCGATGCCATTCCAATTTTATCGTACAACCACAATACCCGAAGATTGGGTAGGGCTTGACTGGAAGCTTATATACCTTAGTATTAGTTCCCTCACGGCCAAGGTATGAGCTGAGGCTACCTTGTGAAGATTGTCCACCTGTGCAGTACCCAAGATGACAGTTGGTCATGGTTGGGAGGCCAAACTCACAGGAGAGGTGCTTATACTAGGGCGTGTAATTGAAAGGTTAGGATTGATTATCCGCATACTGGGTATGGTGAATTCGGGATTTGTTCCTGACGGATGTATCGAATGTTGTGGTGAAAGTGTACAATCTCTGCAGAGTGTCAAACTATTCGAATAGCCGTGTCCGCGGTTATGGACAGTTGGAGTGGTCATACTGTTTCCCGTCAGATGTTTTCAAAATGACTATTGAAATGAATTGAGATTTTGACTTGACCACAACAGAGTTGTGACATGAGTTACAAGTTCCCCCTTTAGGAGTTATAAAATTGTGACTAGTTTCTTTCTGAACCTAATAGAGATAAATCTGGCTTTTTGCAAAACAACCCTAGAACCTAGTGTCCTATTATCAAAAACCCACCTTCACTTGTTAGTATTAGTTTGCGAGTACTTAAAGTGTACTCATGGCTTTGTCCCTGGCTATTCCCGTGGCCAGACTATGAAGAGGAGTACCTGGAAGATGGAACCCAGGAAGGTTACGACAACTAGGATCATCTCCCATCGTCAGCATTGCCTGTGACCCCGAAGATGGATCTTCGCATATGCTACCGTTATTATTACGTATTCCGCTGCTTGAAGTTGTATTAAGAACTGGATCATGAGATCCCTATTTGTGTAAGACAATATATATGGTTTGTAATGGATGATGTACTGTGGTATCCAATTCTGTTATGTCTCGCAAAAATGGTAATTCTGGGATTGCGATGTATGGCATAACAGGCATCTGGGATTAAAAATCCGGGTGTTGACAGCTCAGCATTCTTGCTCAACGAAGTTAGGCGAGGCAATCCCCTCCTGATTCCCCTCCCCGTTCCCTTCCTCTCCCTAACTATTTTTCTACCATTATCGCTGGCCGTCGGCTGCCCTGGCTCCCCTCCAGCTATCTCTTCCCAATCCTCTGGGGTGCGTGCGGCACCGCAAATCTGCCATTAGTGTCGGACTGCCGGCCCTCCGCCGCTCACCATATGGGACTCTGGCTGCAGCCGCTTCGGCAATTTCCCCGGCTCCTCCTATGACGGGTGCTCTTCCCATGGATACTACACGTTTAGCAAGGCCTCTGTATCTTCGTCTATCTCTACTCTACTGATTGGATCTATTTTTTCCTTTGCTTCTGCAATCGAATAGCTTACTGAAACTACTGGTACTAGTTGGTTGTTATACTAGATTTAGTCTTTCGGCAACAACACGTATATACTTCTCTGACATTCTGTACTAGTATTATGTAATATTAATATCTCAGGCAAAAACATGTATATGTGTTTGCTACTAGTATGTGATATCTCATACACGACAAGCACTGACTAATGATACACACCATGAAGCATGATGGACCTTTGTCACTGTTTCTTGGCTCTGTTTTTCACTTACTTTTATCTAGTGATGTAGAACATGCTCTTGCTTAAGATCTAGTTTATCCACAGAGGTCGATGACCTGTAGCAAGAATAGACATGGCAAATATAGCATAAGTTAGGAACATTGATGTATATATCCTTTTTTTAGGAACATTGATGTATATATCCTTTTTTATGTATACATTCCAAAATGTAGAGAGATGAACTTCTGATTGTGGGACATGTTCGAGTATATTATGAACTTATATATGATCAATTGTTGATGATAATTGTGAATTGTTAAATGCATCGAGCATTCGAGCAGGCTTGCAAGCTTCACCGAGCTGGCTTGTCGAGCCTCGAGCCTGGGTAGCAAGGTTTAGGCTTGGCTTGATCGACCTTCGAGTCGAGTCGAGCCCGAGTCAAGCCTTGTCGAGCCCGAGCCAAGCCTCGAGCCTCAAGCTTTGTGTCCACCCCTACCTACGGGTACCCGATGTTAATATACCTGGTCCAGCCCGATGAAAGGGCCACTCGATGACCTGCCAGGGTCCATGACGCCTATGACGGTTTGGCTGATATGAAGCCCATGTGGACACGGACTCTCAAGCGTATAAGACAAGGAAACCTCAAGACTAGAGTTTGAATACAACTTGTAACCAACTCGTATCGGTACCTAAGACCTAGCCTCCCCATATATAAAGGCTAGGAGGGTCCAACGAGGAGTGCACGTACACAATAGACAGATCTACAGATCTAGACCAACTTCTCATACCACCGCATACACACATTCATGCCAGATTGCATCTGCGCACCCTTGTAACTTTCGGTTCCGCCATAATCAAGAGCAGACACGCAGGAGTAGGGTTTTCCCTCTGGGGGCCTGAACCTGGGAAAACCCCGTGTCCCCGTGTTGCTTGTTTGCTAACCGTTCCACGATCTCCAGCATCCCCATCTTCTCCAAAACCCAAGCTCATAACAATGGGCATTGGCGAGATTAAACCTCGTCAATAGACGCGAAGGGAGTCCGAGGAGCTGCCTGGGGTGGCCAGACCTCCCCCAGGCGCGGGGTTAGGTGGGCCCGCGCCTGGGTGGGTCTGGGCCCCCTAGGCCTCCTCTTTGTCTCCCCTTCTGGCTCCGTGGATCTTCTGGTGAGAAATAGTTTTTGGCATATTTTCCGGGATTTTTTCGGATAGTTGATTTTCTACACAAAAACAAGACACCAAGGTAATTCTGCTGAAAACAGCGTCAGTCTATGTTAGTTATATCCAAATCACACAAGTTTAGAGAAGAAACAATAGCAAAGTGTTCGAGAAAGTAGATACGTTTTGGACGTATCAACTCCCCCCAAGCTTAGCTTATTGCTTGTCCTCAAGCAATTCAGTTGAAAACTGAGTGCGATAAAAGAACTTTCACAAACACTTTGCTTCATATGATGTAAATATTCTCAGCACAGGAGTAAGGCAATTCATAATAAGGAGTATGCAACTAAGTCTACTCAATAGTCATTGCAAGCTATGAAGAGAAACCAACTCAATAATAATAAGTAGCATGAAACATAAACATAAGAAACATTGCAATGCTCATAATAAGGTATTATAGAGTGGTATCTCGCTTGCCTTTGTTTGAAGAGCACAATATAAATGCCAAGGCACCTCTGAAGTTCACATGAAGACTATAGATAAAGATATCAGAGATACAAGCATCAAAGTCATGACATAATTAACCAAGTTTTGGAACAAACACAAAAATGACAACTATGCTCTCAAGAAGGTGCTCATAGAATAAGTGGTGACTCAACAAAGTTGTGAAAGAGGTTTTGTGAAGGTTTGAAAGGCTTCCAAATGCTGAAAGGAAGGTACGCATTAGCTTTGAGCTCTCATTGCCCCTATCATATGCATCTTCATGTGGTTAAGGTGAAAGTGAGGTCCACTCTGAATCATATGCTTGACAGACCATAGACTGGAAATCCCAAGTCCCTTGAGTACGAGGGTCGCTCCGCATGCTACTCAACTTTGGTCACCTGAAAGTTCTTGTCATTGTAAATACATGCATATCATCGAGAACCGCCAACGGTGTACCCCTTGCACATGGTACAGGAGCTTTCACATAACCAAAATGACAAGGCAAGCAGACAATGAGCATCTCAGCAATCTTTTTATTTACCATATGCATAGCTTTTTATTGAGGATGCTTCATAGATGCTCATTGTAGTGATGCCGCAAGTTTCCACCATGATTAGGATGGCTTAGGCTAGTGGCACAGGCGTTTCTCTAACACAATGTATAAACTCCATGAACTAACAACTTCCCCTTTTATTTCACATTGTCGACATCCATAAACAAAAGAGCAAGGAATCAAATGGATGAGATATCCAAAAAGTGTTGAAAGTGTTCCCCGTGATAGCACAGTTCTGTTGACTCCCAGTATATAATTAGCAAGCATATAACTTTCATGGACTAGTCACAATGGTTCAGGATTATTAAGTGCACAGATGTCGTGGTGGTGGCACAGCAGATGCCATGGGTAGGCTTAAGTTGGGGGGCCGAATGGGTGCTTGTGGTCACCGGGGAGGGAGTGCACGGTCGAGCCATGCACGAAGAACAAGAAGAACTCTCCACACTTGACAATTTGATTGATACCCCAAAGATTACAAGTGCTCCTTGAGCTGTATTGGCTAGAGTATGTAGCACCTGTTCGCTACTTCGTCCAACCTCCTTCTACTACTGCTATGCCCTCCCTTATATAGGCAGTGCTAGCTAGCTAATACCCCTTTGGGTTCTAGGGTTTACTGTTTGGGTCTTGGTCCCTACAATATGGGCCGGGTTATGGGCTTGCCCTAAGCCCATAGGCCCGGTCCATAAAGCTTGAAAGCTAACGGTCTTCTGGTACGCTGCTTCTTGTTCTTTTTGGCGTCACACAGTTACTTTGTACGTCATCGCTTGCTTTGGGCGTCACCCGGCTCCTTTTGTGTCACCCGGCGTCACCCTTCTCTTTTGACCATGCTTTACCATGGTCCTTCCTGAACCTTACTCGGAAAGGTGCCACGAGTCCTTCCTGACTCGGCCCTTCCTCGGTTGACTCGGCTCGTTGGTACCTGCAAGGGTTACAACTTTGTCCTATACGGGCCGAGATAGTTTATATCTTGGCTTTCTTGCTTATCTTACCCGTCCGTTCTTACCCGGCCTGGTTCGTTTTTCACTCGGAGCCAACCCATCTGCGCTATGTTTCCCTTCTCATGACCCTACTGGGGGTTATCCCCCCGACATTAGTCCCTGAAGCTGGTGAGGTCTAGCAGTTCAAGCTGTTAGGCGTCTCCAGGTTCCTTTTGTGTGAATGGAACTTAGTTTTTGTCTTTTATCTACCTCAATTTTGCATCTTGCCGGGTTAGTCTGACAATTTCGGGTCAATTCTTCGACCTCTTGGCTCATTCTTGCCTCGAGCCGAGTTATTTTGGCCAATTTCGGGTCGTTTTCGGCGCGCTTCAGTCACTGACAACCAGTAATCATGATTACTTGCCTCAATTTTTTTTCCAAGTTCTGGCGGCACAGTGACGGCTGTGCAGTTATTCCTCGTCACTGTGGCAGTCCCATCGGTCTGCGCCTCTTGTCCTTCCAGCTGTGACGTGGCACTGGATTTTTCGTGTATCTTTGACTACGTGGCGCTCGCTGACTGGCTCACCCGGCGTGGTACATGGCCACACGCTGGCCGCACGGCACAGTTAGATCCCACTACGGGGGTTTTTACTGCCCTTAAGTAGGGTTTGGGGGTTTCCACTTCCCCCACGCCCGTTCAGTTTCCTTAGCCTTTCTTCTTCCTCGCTCCTGCAAGATTGAACTGCCTCCTTTGCGGTTCCTTCTCCTTCTCTCTCTAGTGCTGTGATTTCCCCTGCCCTCTTTCGATTTCAGCACGGGTCCTCGTTGCTCCAAGCCCCTCCTTTCCGTGGAGGAGACAGACTCCAACGATCCCATGGATGCTCGTGACGGCGCTGATGGTGCTGAGGAACAGGAGGTTCCCTCCGGCGAGCGCGGTGGTTGGGAAGGCTCTGAGGTCTCCACCGAAGAGGTGGAGTGGCTCCGCTCCACCAGACGCATTCGACTGCAAGTGGATTGCCGTCTTCCCACCGGTGAGATTTCCCCCACCCCTCAAGCTGGCGAGCGGGTGGTTTTTCTTTCACACTTTGAACATGGTTTTGCTCTTCCTGTTAGAACTTTCTTTTCCTTGTTCCTTTCTACCTTCCATCTGCAGACCCACCATCTTCCTGCCAACGCAATTGGCTCTCTCTCTTGTTTCATCTCTGCCTGCGAGGCCTATCTTGGAATTTGGCCTACAGTTCTTCTGTGGGCCAAGTATTTTCGCTTCAAAGTCCAGGTTGTCCCCCAGCCTGGTGCTCCTCGATTCGAGAAAAGGCCGACCCGGTGTGGTGCTGCTAGCATCACCCCCAGGAGAGATTCTATCTTTCCTCGGGTTACCGGCATTGACTCTTGCAAGAAGTGGCATAGAACCTTTTTCTATGTCAAAAATAGCGGGTCCATCGATAACATCCGGCTTCCCCCTTTCTTGGACGAGGTCCCCGACAAGAATCACTGGCAACTTGACCCGCGCGACCAAGACGCTGCGGTTAACGAGGCAAATGCTATCCTGGAAAGGTTGCTGTCGCCGTATGAGAACTTTCATCTCGCCGACTTTGACCTCATGTGCACCTTCATCTCATGCCGGGTAAGCTCCATCCAAGCCAGGAGCCACAAGATGTGCTTCATGAGCGGGTCTCATGATCCCACTCGGCATTCCACCAAGGAACTCACCCATGACTCCATAGCCCGCCGAGTAAGCTCAATATTTAAACTCAACTTGGCGGATGACTGGGCCTGGAGTTGCCCTTCGTTTAGCTGGTTTAGGCCTGTCCCCTGGGTAAGTTTCCGGATTACTTTCTCGCCGAGTAGGCTTTAGCTCTTTTGCCACTCTTAGCTTAGTTTTTAGTCTCTCATTCTGTTTGTCTTTCGCAGAATCTCCTGCACCAGGTTGATGACAGTACTGTCCCTCCTGCTGGTTATCATGGGGACCGCTCTGACTCGGATGAGGTCGAGTATGACCTGGAGTGCTTCATGCCGATCCCGCACACTGCAGCTGCTCCTGCTTCGGGTAAGAGTCAATCTCGCAATCCCTTACAAGACTGGTCTGACGATGATGAGGATGATGATTGTACAATTTTGAAGGTATATGCCTTGTGAGCTTAACCTTTTTGCTTATCCGAGTAAGCCCGTCATTTACTTTTGCAGCTGGCCAGGTACATGACATCCCTCCTCTCGCCGTGGGCGGAGTCGGCAAGATTCCCGTCGCTAAGCCGAAGCGACGCGGAACCTCCTCCAGCACTCAGCCGGCTAAGAAGAACAAGCCCAGTCCAGCAGCTCCTGCTGCCTCTGCTGCTGCCAGCCTGGGTGAGACTCGTCAAGCTGCTGGGCGCCGAGTCATGCGCCGAGTATCCCGCGACCCGGTCGTCACCGGGTAAGTTTCGCACCTTGCGTTTTCTGTTCTTTCCTTTCTCATCACTGTTGTTCTCTTATATATGTCTTGTTATTTTCAGTGTTGCACCTTTGACGGCAAGTCAGGCTGCTTCTAGCATTGCCTCGCCGCTCAGGCCTGCACCTCCTCCAGCTGACTCGGCGGCGTCGAGTCTCGTCCGGGTTGAGGCTAGCACTATTGAGGCTCACACTTCTCAGTGTCAGTCACACCCGGTGGGTCATTCGGCTAGCGCTCCTAGCGCTGGCCAGGAAAAACTTCCTGATCTTGGTGCCCACAAGTCTGGCGCTGAGAAACCCTCTGCCACCAGTTCCTCTGGCATCAGCCCTCAAGCTAATGTGAATGAAATAAATTCCTGATCTTGGAGCCAGCAAAACTGCTGAGCCTAGTCAGGGGGCTCCACGTCCCTCTTCAAATCCTTCTGCTTGCTCTCCAGTTCTGTCAAAAGTCCAGACCCAGCCTAAGGCTTCTGGTTCTACTCGCCCCTCTTATGGCAAATCCACCTCTTCCAAGCAAGCAACTCTAGTTTGCGCTCCGGGTTCCGCTCCTCAGATCCGGCCTCCGACGTCGGTGACAATGCTCGCTTCAACGGGTAAGGGGACGAATCTGCGACTGCCGGGTCAGGTGATGGCTCCAGGGCTGTTACCCTCCATGCTTCTGCCGCTGCAACCCGTGCCACTGTGGGAACCGCCCTGAAAATGGGTCGAGTTCTTACTCGGACGCTCAGTGGCAAGATCCTTGGTTCGGCTGAACCTTACGCTGTGGCATGGAATGCAGCAGGCGAGCAGGAGGTCAGCACTCGTGTCGGGAAGAAGTTGAAGCTTGGCCCCAAGGCTGTCTCCGACATGACCCAGCAGGCCATTTCTCTGATGGCCCGCGCCGACGAAGTGAACGAGGTAAATTAGCTTCTTACTCTTTTGTAGCATTGAGTATTTCCTTTATACATATCATCTAGTCCCCAAGGTTACAGTCGAGTAAGAAACTTACTTGGCTGTAAGCTCTTCAATAGTCACTTAGCCTTCAAATCCTTTACTCCAAGCTTGTATGTTAGGACTTCGATCTCTAGCCCTCGAGGTTACTGCCGAGTAAGGAACTTACTCGGCTGTAAGCTCTTAAGCTCTTTTTATTCCTTCGTGCCAAACTCACGTTAGAGCTTCAATCCCTAGCCCTCGAGGTTACTGCCGAGTAACGAACTTACTCGGCTATAAACTCTTAAGCTTTTTTATTCGGCAGGTCGCCTAACTCGACTCTTTCTTTGTTATCTGTCTTCTTTGATTAGCTCTCGTCCTGGTGCATCGCAAGCTTGAACTTGCGTATGAGAAGCTACAGACTGACACCTTCGGCCAAGGTAGTATCTTTGTTTTTCCCTTTTCTATTTTTGGTGCAATTCTCCTTGGTTCATCTTTTCATTTTTCCTCTCACTCTTGTCTCACAGCCACTGCTCAGTCCACCATCAATGAACTTCACTCGCAAATCAGCGAGGCCGAGAGTAAATTTCTTCCCTCCCTAAGCCAATTGCTGAAATTCTGTTGGTACTGACAAATATTTGTTCTGAATAAGCAGAGAAGCACCAAGCCGAACTCCAGAAGGAGCAAGATGAGGTGACTCAGCTGAAGGCATTAATGGCTGAGATGGAGCAGAAGCACTTGCCGAGGTGAAAGGGCTGAAGGAGGAGATTGCCGAGAAGAACGAGTAGCAGGCTGCCAGCACCGAGAAGACTAAGAAGTTGCTCGACGAGGCTGAGTCATTGGTCGAGTCGACCAATATGAACCTCGACGCCCTTCAAGCCAAGACCAAGACTCTGCACAGCAAGCTCGCTGCCATCAACTTCTTTCTCGGTAGTGAGTTCTTACTCTTTACGCATTGTCCAAGTCCTGCTGGATTTCTTCCATTTGCCATTGCTATTTGCTAACTCTCTCTTTTTGCTTGCAGAGAACTTTCCTGAGGCCAACATGTTTGCCATCCGAGCCATGAAGAAAGTGAGAGCTGAGGCTGGTGCTCCTGCTGACGGCGATGTGTCCATGGAGGAGCTCCTTGCAGTGGTGTCTGAACGGGTCAAGACCCTCAGATCCTGCAGTGTGGACTTGCTCAAAGCGGCTATCCATGCATTTCGCATGCTTTGGCTAGATGAAGACCCACCCAAACTAATCGAGCCGCTAGCCGAGAGACTGCTCCTCACTGAAGACCGGCTGGATCAATGGTGTGAATCGGTCTGCCGGGCTGCAGCGGACAAGGCTCTCTCCTTTGTGCTTTCATGGTACGAGGACATCAACCTTGATGTTCTTGCTCGCATAAGGGGAGATGGCAAATGGTTGAACGACCCGGAGATGATCAAGAAGTGCCAGGAGCGAGCTTATGCTATGATCGAGTACACCATGGTGCACGCTTGGTGTGAAGGGCCCAGCTTCCTCGACCTTGGCGATCCGCTCATCGAAGTTCCTGCTGAAGAAGGTGACGACAGTGAGGCGACCGAGTCAGATGATCCAGATGACCCGGCCACAGAGGCCCCTCACCCGGCCGATGCTCCAAGCACTCCTGCTTCCGAGAATGCTCCTCCGAGTTCTCCTGCTCCTTAGGCTAACAAATACTTGAACTTTTATTAGATCCCAGGTATGCCAGGTACAGATGTAATGTACATTGCACTAAAAGTTTGATTATGTGCCTTTTGATAGGCTTTATATGTTTGTGTTATGCTCTTAGTGCGAATCATTCAAGGGCAAATCCCCGAGTTTCATTTTGTCGTGTCACTTTTCCTTGCCTTTGGCCCTTGTCTACCATTTTTCGGCATTCGACATTAGGATCTCAAAGTACAAAGGATTTAGTTAGCGGATATGAAACTTGGATAACTTGGCCGAGACTACTCGACACATAGTATAACACAACCTATAGAGAGTTAGGCACAAACTAAAGCCGACTCGCGTTTCTCCCTTGTACTTATCTGGCGTTCGTGTTTACCCGTCTTAGATCTTTTTCTCTTGCTTGCCATGAAGCCGTGTTTTCGGACAACAGCATAGTCGAAGAGTTGATTTCTTCTGAGTAAACACTACTGGTTCTGAAATAAATTCCGGGTATCACGCCAGCCGTCGTAAAATAATTGAAATGGAAAGCCTAAGGGGTAGTCCCCGAGTTAGTTTTTCTAATCATACCATTTTATTATTAGCACATAGCCGGCAAACACATCCGACATATGGGAGTTCGAGTGATACATGCACTGCTTCTCCTAAGTGTAGAAGGGATGAAGCAGTGCCACATTTCATGGCCTTTTGGTTTCATCTCCTGACCTGTCCGCCTTGTTATTTTGCGCTTCACGAGCATCTATGAGATAATAGGAATCATTGTGCAATGCTTTGCTTACAATGAATGGACCTTCCTAAGGAGGCGATAATTTATGCATTCCGGCTGTGCGCTGCACCAGCCTTAGCACCATATCTCCTTCTCGGAAAACACGAGGTTGCACTTTCCGGCTATGGTAGCGTCGGAGGTTTTGTTGATATATAGCAGATTTGGAAAATGCCAGTTCCCTTGCTTCTTCGAGTACATCTACTCCATCTTCTCGGGCCTCTTTCACCTCGGCTTCCGAGTATTCCTTATCCTTGGCGAGTCATATTCTATGTCGGCAGGCAAAACTGCTTTAGCCTCATATACAAGGAAAAATGGCGTATAACCAGTTGATCGATTCGGAGTCGTTCTTAAACTCCACAGTACTGAGGGTAGTTCCTCTATCCAACAACCAGGTGATCTCTGGAGTGGTTCAATTAAGCGGGGTTTTATCCCGGACAGAACTAAGCCATTAGCCCGTTCAACTTGTCCATTTGATTCTGGATGGGCGACTGACACTACGTCGAGTCTTATTTGGTGTTTCCCACAGAAGCAAGCAAAATCCCCTTCAGCAAAGTTTGTGCCATTGTCAGTGATCACATTGTGCGGGTAGCCATATCTGAGGATTATATCCCTTAGGAATGTGACAGTTGTTTTACCGTCCAATTTCTTGATTGGCTTAACTTCTATCCACTTGGTGAACTTATCGATCATGACCAAGATATGAGTCATGCCTCCCCTTGCTGGTTTGAATGGTCCTACCATATCCAGGCACCACACTGCAAAAGTCCACGTGATTGGTATAGTCTTCAATTCTGACGCTGGCAAATGTGACTTGGACGCATAGTGTTGATAACCACTGCATTTTCCGACTAACTCTTGTGCTTGTGACAATGCGCTTGGCCAGTAGAATCCATGTCGGAATGCCTTGGCTACCAATGCTCTTGATGATGCATGGTGCCTGCACTCTCCTTGATGGATATCCAATAAAATCTCTTGGCCTTTCTCTGAACTGATACAACACTGCAGTACACTTGTCACGCTTCGTTTGTATAGTTACTTGTTGATTATGGTGTATGCTTTTGCCCTTCGTGTTGTTTGCCTTGCCAATATTTCGTCACTCGGCAAGGTTCCATCCTTCAAATAACTGAATATTGGTTGTGCCCATGTTGGTATTAGTGGTTTCGGGTCTGCTTCAACATCAATGTCCATTGGTTCCGCCAAGATATGCTCTGCCGACATAACTTGAGGAGTCCCAGAGTGTGATTCGGCTACCCCTGAGGTGAATGGATCAGTCCCCGAGTGACTCAAACCTACCCCTGAGTCGATATCCATTGGCACTGCCTCTGATTCCTGACTCGCCGGGATGACCCTGATTGACTCGGACTCTGGAGACGGCTTGATCGATGGCTTCCTGAGATGTTCCAATTCTACCCCTGGTTGTATTACTTGTCTAGACGATCCTAGCTTGGATAACACATCTGCTGCCTCATTTTCTGCTCTAGGAATGTGATGAAATTCACAACCATCAAAATATCCCGAAATTTGTTGCACGTGGAAGCGATATAATGCCATGTTTGCGTCCAGTGCGTCCCAATGTCCAGACACTTGCTGAATCACCAAATCCGAATCACCAAAACACATGATCCTTTTGATACCAATTTCCTTGGCTACTTTAATGACATGGACGAGTGCTTCATACTCGGCAACGTTGTTAGAAGCAGCAAAATGAATCTGCAAGACATACCTCAGTTGATCCCTCTTTGGAGATGTGAGCACTATCCCGGCGCCCAGACCCATTCTCGTCTTGGACCCGTCAAAATGCATTTTCCAGTAATTTGGATCTGGCAGCGGTGGATCGTACTGCATCTCCATCCATTCTACAAAGAAATCTGCAACGGCTTGAGATTTTATTGCATCCCGCCTATCATATTGTAGAGTGTATGGTGCTAGTTCAATGGCCCATTTGGCTACTCGGCCGCTGGCATCTTTGCTGCCCAATATATCCGAGATGGGTGCTTCGCATATTACCCGGATTGGGTGTTCTTGAAAATAATGTTTCAGCTTTTTTGCTGCCATATATACCCTATATGTCATCTTCTGATAATGCGGGTAATTCTGTTTCGAGACAGAGAGCACTTCGCTCAAGTAATATACTGGTCTTTGGACTGATTGTCCCCCTTCTTCACGTTCAACCACTACTACTGCACTTACAACTCTGTTGGTTGCGGCGACATATAGCAGCATTGGCTCCTTGGATAGTGGTGACGCTAATATTGGTGTTGTTGCCAAGATTTTCTTTAATTCATGGAAAGCTCTATCAGATTGTTGTGTCCATGTGAATTTGTTTGATTTCTTCATCAGCTGATATAGTGGTAGGGCTTTTTCGCCTAGCCGACTAACAAACCTGCTCAATGAAGCCAGGCATCCAGTAAACTTCTGGACATCATTGAGGGTTTTTGGCAATTCCATTCTTTCGATGGCCCTGATCTTTGTCGGGTTAGCTTCAATTCCTCGGCTGGATACAAGGAATTCGAGTAGCTTTCCAGCCAGGATACCAAATGTACATTTTTCCGGGTTAAGTTTCATCCGGAATCTTCTCAAGTTTGCGAATGTTTGACGCAAGTCCTCAATTAGAGTATGACTTTGTTTGGTTTTTATTACCACGTCATCGACGTATACTTGAACATTTTTGTCCAATTGATCTTGCAAGCATTTTTGCATGCATCTTTGATATGTTGTGCCTGCATTTCTCAATCTGAATGGCATGGTGCGATATCAGTAAGCCCCGTACGGGGTGATAAAAGATGTCTTTATTTGATCATTTGGATTCAGTGGAATCTGATGGAATCCTGAATATGCATCCACAAATGACAACAACTCACACCCAGCAGTAGAATCTATGACTTGATCGATCCGAGGGAGAGGAAATGGATCTTTTGGACACGCCTTGTTGAGGTTCGTGTAATCAATACACATGTGCCATACCACTGCCACGTTCAGTTCATCTTTCTTCTTCTCGACCAGGACTGGATTTGACAACCAGTCCAGGTGAAGCACTTCCATGATGAATCCAGCAGCTAAAAGTCTTGCAATCTCGGCCACTATTACTTTCCTCCTATCTTCGGCGAAGCGGCGGAGGGGTTGCTTCACCGGCCTTGCATCTGGTCTTACATGAAGAGAGTGCTCAGCCAGCTCCCTCGAAACTCCTTGCAAATCTTGAGTGGACCATGCAAAGATGTCCCGATTCTCACGGAGGAAGCTGGTGAGCTCGCTTTCCTATTTATCTGTAAGGCCATCCCCAATGGTTATTATGCGCTCTGGGAAAGTTTCATCCACCTGCACCTTCTTGGTTTCTTTGGTAGCTTGAAATGACACATTGCCATGCGGGTTGGTGAGTGCCGGCATGGACATTTGTGCTGCTTTGGCCAATGCTGCCACCTCCAACATCTGACTTTTCTCTTGTGCTATGACGAGTGACTCGGCCAATGAAGATCCGACTGAGGCACAAGCAATAGATCTTTTGTAATCTCCTTCAACTATGATCACCCCACATGGGCCTGGCAGCTTCATCTTCAAGTAAGTGATGTGAGGAGTAGCCATGAACTTTGCCATAGCCGGCCTTCCGAGTAAGGCATGATATGAGCTAACCAAATCTACTACCTCGAACTCTATGGCTTCAGTGCGACAATTTTCTCTGTTGCTGAATAAGACGTTGACCCAGATCTTGCCAATTGGCTCACAGGACAATCCCGGCACAATCCCGTGGAAAGTGGTCTTAGTCGGCTCCAGCATGCTCATGGTAATGCCTAACTTGAGCATAGTATCCTTGTACATGATGTTGATGCTACTGCCATCATCGATTAACACCTTTGAAAATTTCACGTTGATATCTGGGCCCATGAACGTTGGATCCAGAACCAGAGCGTATCCTCCTGGGGTTGGCATGATTTTGGGGTGATCCTTTATACTCCAAGTTATCTCTTGCTCAGACCAATGCATGTACTTGGGAATTGCCGGCATCGTGGCATTCACTTCCATCATTCGTCGCTGCTGGCTCTTCTTGTCATTTGGCTCTGTGACAAAGACAACATAGCTCTGGTGATGTTCTTTGTACTCATTTCTGGTTCCGTGGACGATATGAGCATCATCACCTCTTGGATTGTGCACCTGGTGCACAGCTTCTCTTCTTTCCTGATTCTGATATCTCGGCTGCCTGTTTTCATATCTGTTATCTGCTCCTACTGCTTGAGCATTTCCTCCTGTAAGTGGTGGAGGGGGAGGTGGTGGAAGCTGCTTATTCGGCGAGTCCACTCTGTCTCCTTTCTGAAACCAAGTGCATTGCCTTGTTGAGTGATTTGCCGGCTTACTCGGACTTGGCGTGTGAAACTTACACGGCTGATACAGCATCATCTCATAGGTGTATTTTTGTCGGTCTTGATACTGTTTCCTCTGATCGTATGGCCTTTTGCCGTCATTCTTTGGCACCCATTGTTGTTAACCATTTGTCCTTTGACGCTGACTGACTCCTTAGGGGATCCGGATGATCCTGGCTCACTGCTGCAACCTGAGCCGAACCATACATGTAATCCGGCCTCTCGTCTCTTCTCTTGCTTCTGTATTCGGATCTCTCCTGGCGCCTTTGCGACCCGGCAGCGTCATAGATCTGAGTCTCAGTCATCCCGTCTGCTGACATGAGCAGCGGCAGAGTCGGATCTCCTAACACGTACGAGTCGGCGATTCTTATCGTCTCTGCTAGGCTTGCCGGCATATCTCTTTGTAACCTTTGCCATAGCACACTTCCATGTCTACATCCTTGTGCAAACCATGCGATTGCTTGTGACTCGATTACTCCTTCACAAGAGTTACGCATCGTACACCACCTTGTGAGGAACTCCCTGTCTGTCTCATTCGGTCTTTGCTTGCACATTTGTTGGGGAGGTGACCCCGGATAGGGTAAGGACGGGGAAAGACGAAAGGAGATTCCCCGTCCAGTTTCCGAGTTACACTCTAAATCGGCCGAATCCTGTAAAGGTCGGCCGAGGTATGAGAGAGTAGGACCCTTATGATAATAGCAAGGCATTACCCGGCCGAGATACTGCGTAAGTCGGCCGGGTCAGCCCGAATAATCTTAATGCAGGTGGAGGCCAAGCCGAGTTATGCGAGACAGGGCCGAATGATATGAAGCTTGCGGGAGAAGGAGATGCCAATAGTCAAACTCTAGTCGCAGGCTAGGGAGAATCTGAGCAGAGCCAAGCACAAAGGACAAGGCGCAGAGCGACAGAGGGGTAGAAGGAGGTCACGGAGGTGACAGTCCTGAAGCCCAAGGCATGCAGGTGGGGTCCTCTGGAACCTTGCCGTCGTTAGAAGGGCGACACTGAAAGGAGGCCGCCGAGTTACTATATTGGGACAAGCATATTCCTCGAATATGCTTGCCACGTCATCCCTAGAGGAGCCCAAGGTTCTCCTTTATAAGGAGAGGCTTGGACTCTGAGAAGGGGATCGGCTCATTTAGTACCGTTAGGCTGGTAAAGTTCTTCCTCTCTACCCGTACTCAGCTCATGGAGCACTTGTAGCCCAAAGGAGGAGAAATAAAGATCTTTACCTTAGTCTTCTGTGTGTAGAATCAATTACATCTTCCCTCCCCAGATCCCTCTAGCATCCATTGGCCTCATACTTTAGCCTACCCATGGCATCTGCCGTGCCACCACCACAACAGTTGGCGCCCACCGTTGGGACAACAGCGGTGCTAGCTGGAGTCATGATCCGGACGGGAAACTTCATCAACACTGGCGAGCGCATTGTCTCTGGCTTAGTCCGGAGACTTGATCTCTGTTACTACGTTAGCGACAACACAGACAGCTTCATGGGAAAAACTCCTCCACGCAACGGCGTCTTCATCAACCTGGGCATGCACCAAATCTACGTCGGCGTCGACGTCTCCGGCGTTTATCATCATCAGGTTGTTGTTGTAGGAGAACCTCCCCTTAGCGCTGTAAACAGTCCGCGCGGAGTGCACCCTGTCAGCAGCGTCGAGGTGATGGTCGCAGCCGGGGTGCAGGCGGGAGCAGTGGGCGCCGGATCAAGAAGGGATCCGATGATGGATGTGCAAGTGGATCCCAAGCAGACAGCTCCACAACCCACCGAGGTAATTCCTTCAACGGCCAACCAGGCCGAGACGCAAGAGACAACCCCAAAGGCACCAAGGGTAAGAGGGCCACCTCTGGAAAGACCAGAAAACATTCTCCAGGCAACTACAGATAATCTAACTACACCTGTAGCGCCGATACTTGATCCGGCTAATGCTCGGGCAGAGTTAGAAGAGACCAGGCAGAAAGTGCTGGTAGAGGCAAAAAAGGTGTCGGCCTTGCGGGAGTCCTTAAACAGGACCCTGCGAGAATATGCCAGGGCAAACAAGCTTGACGTCGCCCCCGAGCGGGTTGACGAATTAAGATTAAGAGGAAAGAACCTCATAGATGATATCAACAAGGAGCATGATGCTCATAGGGAAGAATCAGTTGATCTAGGCTTGCCGAGGTACAGTACCCCGGCAAAGAACCTGCGGGCGGCAAATGCCACAGCATTAGAGTTAGAAGGATTGACCGGCGAAGCCCGGCAGAAACAGCAAGAAAGAGTGAATGAGCTGGTGCGCATTGCGAACCAGCAGAATGAAGAAATGCTCAGGGCAGACCCGGCAAGGCCAGGTGCCTCGCGAATGGTTCACTCGGCTGGTGCAGCACCTGCCCTATCTGTGGCAGCAGCATCTTCACCCGGAAACAATGCACAAAAAGACAGAGAGGTAACTTCGGGAAAGAGAAATAAGCAAATTGTTCCATATGATCTGGCGATAGCCGGAAAAGCAAATGAGAACAGAGGCAATGGAAGCCGAGGTAACAGTGGCGAGAGAAACCCCGGCCGTGCCGAGAAAGGCAGCGGAAGCCGAGGCAATGGAGATCTCAGAAGAGGAGAACTCGGAAGAGGGAATCTTGAGAACAACATCCCGGTCGAAGGTAGGAGAGAACCACCACCCAACCCGCAGCCGAGACATGAACCTCGGCAGGAAAGAGAAGTGAGACCAGCTCGCCACAATCAGGTGAACGAGAGGTATAATGATGGATATTCTGAGATGGAATATGCAATTCATGGTGGTAATAACCACTATGGAATGCAGGAAAGAATTCTGTACAGAGATTTGCCGTCAAGTGATGCCAGAGTAAAGCTGGACCGGCTATACCGATCCGAGTTGTTAGAAGAACAGGGTCCACCAGGTCCGACATGCTTCGGACCACGGATCATGGGCGAGCCGCCTGTGCCGAACTTTCAGCTGGCAAGGGGCACAAAAACATATAATGGGAGCACCAAACCACAGGATGGGTTGATCGATTATGCCACTGCTGTAAAAATAGCTGGCGGAAACTTACGATGGGCAGTGCGATATGTCCCGCAAATGTTGGAAGGACCAGCTAGAGTATGGCTGAATAACCTGCCAGCAGGTAGCATCAACTGCTGGTTGGATTTTGAAGAAATGTTCGTTAGCAACTTCACCAGTACTTACAAGAGGCCAAACAGGTCGCAGCAGCTAGCCATGTGCAAGCAAAGGCCGAATGAGACAGACAGAGAGTTCTTAACTCGGTGGTGTAACCTGAGAAATTCGTGTGAGGGAGTTATAGAATCACAGGCAATAGCTTGGTTCGCTCAAGGATGCCGCTATGCCAGTGTATTATGGCAGCGACTACAAAGAGATATGCCAACCACTTTGGCAGAAACCATCAGGATAGCGGACTCCTATGCGTTGGAAGATCCGACGCAACCAGAATTGATGTCAGCAGATCATCGGGAACATCAAGATCAATATGCAAGATATGTGGCCGGGTCATCCAGGCGCAATGATTTCAGAGGAAGAAGAAGAGAAGAAAGACCGGATTATAGATATGGTTCAACTCAGGTGGCAGCAGTAGTGCAAGATCAGCCGAGTCACGGAAACAATCAGCGGCAGAAGAATGGTCCTCAGCAATGGACACCAAGGAATGAAGGGAAAAGACAGTAGACACCAGAGCAAAAGAAGCAATGGCAGGAGAGGCCGAAGTACACGTTTGAGTCTATGTTAGATCAGCCGTGTAAATTTCACACGTCAAACCCGGCCAGGCCGGCCAATCATACAACTCGGCAGTGTGCCTGGATGAAAAATGAAATGGGTAACCCCGCAGACGTGCAAGTAACGTCCCTCCAGGCACATCAGCAACATCAGCCACAGTTGACTGGAGCAAATGCACAGCAACTGATGTTATCGCCTCCTCCCCCGAGGTATGAAAACTCGGACCGGAGAGATGCAGTGCATCAAGTGATAAACCAGGGTCCGGATGGAAGGACAAATCCAGGAAGTAATGGACGTAATGATTACAGAGAACATCATCAAGCATATTGCGTGTTCACAACAGAACAACAAGACAGGCAAAGTGTACAGCGCCGGCATATGGAAGTAAATGCAGTTATGCCGGCAGTACCAAGATATGTGCCTTGGTCAGATCAAGAAATCACTTGGAGCATAAAGGATCACCCCAAAATAATGCCGAGTCCGGGATCGTATGCACTCGTGCTAGATCCGACATTTGTCAGACCAAGCATTAATGTGAAATTTTCAAAAGTACTCATTGACAATGGGAGCAGTATCAATATCATGTACAAAGATACAATGCATAAACTCGGAATATCGCAGAACATGTTGCAATCCACGAGGACCACATTCCATGGGATAGTACCAGGGCTTTCATGCGAACCCATTGGAAAGGTTTGAGTGGATGTGTTATTCGGCACAAGAGATAACTGCAGAGCAGAAAATTTAGAGTTTGAAGTGGTGGATCTAGAGAGTTGCTATCATGCTCTACTCGGACGACCAGCATTGGCCAAATTCATGGGCAGCTGCCACATAACTTACCTGAAAATGAAGTTACCCGGACCACAAGGGGTGATAACAGTAGCAGGGGATTACAGGAAGTCAATGGAATGTGCTTCAGCCGGATCAAATCTAGCCGAGTCATTGGTAATAACAAGAGAAAAAAGAAGGATTCAGGAGGTAGCGGCCCTCGCTCAGTCGGCACAACTGAATATGCCGGCATTAGCCAACCCGCATGGAAGTGTCTCCTTTCAGCTGACTAAAGAAACAAAAAAGTTCCAGATAGATGAGCAGTTCCCAGAGCACACCGTCACATTGGTGCCAGCCTAGATGCTAAATAGGAAAGCGAGCTCACCAACTTCCTCCGTGAGAATCGGCATATCTTTGCATGGTCAACTCAGGATCTGCAAGGTGTGCCGAGGGAGTTGGCTGAGCACTGTCTGAATGTAAGGCCAGGAGCAAGGCCGGTGAAGCAACCTCTCCGCCGCTTCGCCGAAGACAGGAGAAAAATAATAGGGGATGAAATAGCTCGGCTCCTTGCGGCCGGGTTCATCATGGAGGTGTTGTATCTGGATTGGCTATCGAACCCGGTGCTGGTGGAAAAGAAGAAGGATGATCCAAATGTAGCCATTGTGTGGCGAAGGTGTATCGATTGCACAAACCTGAACAAGGCATGTCCAAAAGATCCCTTTCCCTTACCTAGAATAGACCAAGTCATTGAGTCGACCGTTGGTTGTGAACTATTGTCATTTGTAGACGCGTATTCTGGTTTCCACCAGATACCATTAAATCCGGCCGATGAAATAAAGACTGTGTTTATTACCCCGTACGGGGCTTATTGCTATCGCACCATGCCATTCGGCCTACGTAACGCGTGGCAACGTATCAGAGATGTATGCAAAAATGTCTACATAACCAGATAGGAAAGAATGTACAAGTGTATGTAGATGATGTGGTTATCAAAACCAAAGAAAGCAAAACGCTACTGGATGATATCCGGCAGACTTTCGCGAACCTGAGAAGGTTCCGAATGAAACTTAACCCGAAAAATGCACTTTCGGTGTGCCTGCGGGAAAACGGCTCGGTTTTCTCGTATCTAGCCGAGGTATAGAGGCCAACCCAACTAAGATAAAAGCAGTGGAAAGGATGGAATTGCCGAGATGTCTAAATGACGTATAGAAATTCATAGGTTGCTTAGCCTCGCTTAGCCGATTTGTATGTCGGCTGGGAGAGAAAGCACTACCACTTTATCAATTGATGAAAAAATCTGATAAGTTCATTTGGACACCACAAGCAGACAATGCATTCCATGAATTGAAAAAGATGTTGGTCACAGCGCCAGTCTTGGCTTCTCCATTGTCGAAAGAGCCTATGTTACTTTACATAGCCGCCACGAACAGAGTAGTGAGCGTTGTGATCGTGGTGGAGCGAATTGAAGATGATAAATCAGTACAAAGGCCGGTATATTACCTAAGCGAGGTACTATCAGCCTCAAAACAAAATTACCCACATTATCAGAAGATGGCATATGGGGTGTACATGTCAGCAAAGAAACTTAAACATTACTTCGAAGAGCACCCCATCAGAGTGATCTGTGAAGCACCCATAGCCGACATATTGAGCAACAAAGATGCAAGTGGCCGAATAGCAAAATGGGCAATTGAATTGTCACCTTATGCTCCGCAATTCGATAGGCGGGATGCAATCAAATCTCAGGCTGTGGCCGACTTCTTCGTGGATTGGGCCGAGGTACAGTATGAGCCACCATTGCCAGATCCAAATTATTGGACGATGCACTTTGACGGTTCCAAACTAAGAAATGATTTGGGGGCAGGAATAGTGTTAACCTCGCCAAAAAGAGATCAGTTGAGATATGTGTTGCAAATACATTTTGCCGCATCAAACAATGTAGCCGAATATGAAGCACTCGTCCATGGATTGAAGGTGGCGAAAGAGATTGGCATACGTCGAATCTTGTGCTACGGAGATTCAGATCTAGTAGTACAGCAAGTCTCAGGCAATTGGGATGCGTTAGATGACAATATGGCCTTGTATAGGTTTCATGTGCAAAAACTCTGTGGATACTTCGATGGATGTGAATTTCATCATATACCTCGGGCAGAAAACGACGCTGCAAACACATTGTCAAAACTCGGATCAACCAGATAGTCGATTCCCCCAAGTATCGCCCTAGAGCACCTGAGGAAGCCATCAATAACACCATCTCCAGAGTCCAAATCCATCTTCATTCCGGCAAAATCAAGAGAAGATAATGTGCCGATGGAAATTGACAAGGAATGTAACCCGGAATTTCCAAAAATGAAGCCGGCTGATGCAAGGATGAATATGGAGAAATCCAAGGTAGTTATGTCGGCAGAAAATATGGAAATAGATAGTGAGATTACACCAGAAAAAATCACACCTACATGGGCGCAACCCATATTCTCTTTCCTTAAAGATGCGATTTTGCCGAATAACGAGATATTGGCAAGACAGACAGTGAGAAGAGCTAAAGCTTATACAATCATAAACAATGAGCTGTATAAAAGGAGCGTCACAAGCGTGTTGCAAAGATGTGTGAGCTCGGCGGAAGGCCAGGAGATCCTCCTAGATATACATCAAGGAGAATGCGGTCATCACGCTTCATCCAGAGCTTTAGTGGCCAAAGCATTCGGGCATGGGTTTTATTGGCCAATAGCGTTGAAAGAGGCCAAAGAACTGGTCGAAAAATGTAATGGTTGCTAGAGATATGCCAGCAAGATACATATGCCATCGTCCGAGTTAAAAACGATACCAATTACTTGGCCATTTTCTGTATGGTGCTTAGATATGGTGGGACCATTTAAGCTGGCCTGAGGCGGGATGACCCACATCTTAGTCATGGTTGACAAATTCACAAAATGGATTGAAGTAAAACCAATAAAGAAGTGTGATGGGCCCATAGCAGTGAAATTCCTCAAAGATATTATCTTAAGATATGGTTACCCACACAGTGTTATTACAGACAACGGTACAAACTTTGCAGAAGGAGCCTTCACTAGATTCTGTCAAGAAAAGCACATAAGACTAGATGTCGCCTCTGTGGCTCACCCAGCATCCAATGGGCAAGTAGAAAGATCTAATGGACTAGTATTGTCCGGAATAAAACCACGACTCGTCGAACCGCTGCAAAGGTCGGCAGGGTGTTGGATTCAGGAACTACTAGCAGTACTATGGAGCCTCAGGACTACCCCAAACAGATCAACAGGCTATACACCATTTTTTCTAGTGTATGGGGCAGAAGTTGTGCTTCCAGCCGACATAATACATGACTCGCCAAGGGTTACCCAGTATACAACCGCTGAAGTAAATGAAGTAGCTCGGCAAGAGATGTCGATCTGCTAGAAGAAGCCAGAGAGCTGGAGCTATCAAGATCAGCTATTTATCAGCAGGACTTGCGACGATATCACAGCAAGAAGGTGAATCCAAGAGTGTTTAAAGAAGGAGATTTGGTTCTCCGACTGGTGCAACGCACGGCCGGCATGCACAAACTATCTCCCCCATGGGAAGGACCATTCATCGTGAGCAAGGCATTGCACAATGATGCGTATTACCTAATCGATGCTCAGTCACCAGGAAAGAACAAGGAAGACAAAGCCGGCTAAGAATCGAAAAGACCATGGAACGTATCTTTACTTCGCCCATTTTACTCATAGGAGTCATCTACGACGCATCGTAAAGTGACGCTTCAGGACAGAGCATCAGCTATGTATTGAACCTCGGCGCCCAGAGCAGTGGCTCGGGGACTGCCATATGTTGTTTTTGATTTTATGTTATGTATTAAACCTCGGCACCTTGATCAGTGACTCGGGGACTGCCCTATATTGTTTCTAAGTTTGGTTTATGTATTAAACCTCGGTGCCTTGAGCAGTGGCTCGGGGACTGCCATATGTTGTCTTTGATTTTGTGATATGTATCAAACCTCGGCACCTTGAGCAGCGACTCGGGGACTGCCCTATATTGTCTCTAAGTTTGGTTTATGTATTGAACCTCGGCGCCCAGGGTAGTGGCTCGGGGACTGCCATATATTGTTTTTAATTTTGTGTTATGTATTAAACCTCGGCACCTTGAGCAGTGACTCGGGGATTGCCCTATATTGTTTCTAAGTTTGGTTTATGTATTAAACCTAGGTGCCCTGAGCAGTGGCTCGGGGACTACCCTATATTATTTCTAAGTATGGGTTATCCCGTGTTACAAGAGTGGCTATCAAACTTCGACACCCAGAGTGATATTATTTCGCTCTCACCAAATACGGCCTTCAAGATTTACACCCAGATTAACAGTCCAAAACACAGTGGTCAGGTTATGAAGTTTATCAAAGTCAGGCAATATTGAACGCCGAACCACGGTAGGGCAAAGGCAAACATACACTCCAAACTCAAGAAATTGAAGGCTATCAAGGCAAAGATTCGGACGAACAAAGATTAGTTTAAACAAAGTGATAACGATTACAACCACGTGTGCCTCAGCAGCGACAGGCAAAAAGAGGTTCATACCGCACAAAAAGACGGACAAATGTTTGACACACATCATACGCCCGGCATACCGGGGATAAGAAATGACTTAGGGTTTTTTAACTAGAGAGGCAACGACTTGATCAGGAGCTGGGCACTCCGAGATAGGTGGTACTTCGGCCGAAGTTGCCTCGCCCTCCAGAGACCCAGGAGCGACTTCGGGGGAAGCCCGAGGCTGTTGAGAAACGTCAGCTTGCGCTATGGAATGCCCAGTACCTTTGGAGGAGGATCGCGCGTCGCCATTACCATCCGAGCTCGAACTGGAATCACCAAAAGTATCCGAGTCACCCTCATCTTTGCCCTGTTCGGCTGAGTTATCATCAGAGGCATCCTCAACTTCGACCTCGTCTTCCGGGTTAGGAAGGAAACTCGGCCCTTCATTCTAGTTATGCGCGTCTGCATACTCAACAAGCTGGAAGGCACGAGCTTGCCGGAGAGCGACAAATTCTGGGTCCTCAACCCAACGGGAACCAGTGCGCAAATTTATCAAAGTATCAAGGGAGATATCCTCATACCATGACATAATGACTGTGAGAGCCATATCAGCACCAGCTCGTCCGGCGGATTCCCTCCAAAGACTTAACTGCTTCTCAGATGCCATTAATCTTTCCACCAATGCTTTGACCTCATCAATATCAGGAGTCCCAGAAGTATTCGGCCAGAGAACATGGTAGGCCCGGATGGCTGCCTACACCAAGTCCCTGCCCATAATCTTCATCGGACCAACAGCAGCGCCAACAGCAACCAAGAAATCTTCCATCGAGTACTCTGGGCTCGCATCAGCAGGAACACCTCGGCGCACACGAGCATTAACTACCGCTTTGGAACCCACAGGCTTAGCTTCTGGAAAATGATCTGCGTAAAAGAAAAATACGTCGATCAACAATAAGAAAGGGAAAAATATAACTCGGCCATGGGTAGAGGCTTACGGTGAATATAGGTCAGCATTCTCTGAAGATCTTGCGCCCAGTCACCCTTGGTTTTCTCAAAGCAAGTGATCTCCTCGCTCATCGTCCGTGCCTTAAGTTCGGCAGCCTCGAGGAGCTCTTTATCTTTCTGCAATTGTAGAACTAGCCGATTCTTCTCCTCGGAGAATTCCTGGTCAACTTTCTCTAACTCAGACTTCTGAGAGAGCTTGAGGGATTCCACCTCGGCACGCAAGCGAGTTATCTCGTCGTCTTTATCCTTCAGCTGCGCCGAGTGAGTAGCGGCTTGTTCTAAAAAATGTAGCATCATATCAGGCATGGGCGTGCAATCTTGATGAGATGCTGCAAAAATTTGTAACTCAGCTTTACCAAAGCCAAAAGGGTTAAAAACCTAGTGCACATTTCAAATAGAAGTATGTGAAGTAAAAGAGTAACTAACCTTCCAGGGCCTTGACTTTCTTCTCAAGATGGATGTTAAGATTGTTGATGTTACCTATTTACCAGCAAAGTGAGCCAACGCCTCATGTACAAAACAATAAGAACTTTGGGGATAATGCAAGAGTTTGTTGACTTACCAGCTTTCTTCACCACAGGAATGACCTTCTCATACTTATCTTGCAACTTTTTATGTGCAAAAAGCAGCCTTTGGAATTTGGCGGTCCGCCGGTCATGCGCAACCTAAGCAACAAAACAAATAGTAATAAGATATTCGAACCTAAGACAAATCCGAGTCAAGCAAGACTTAACTCGGATCTAGGTGGCTGGATATTCAAAACTAGGACAGATTCGAGTCAAGCAAAAATTAACTCGGATCTAGGTGGCCGGATATTCAAAACTAAGACAGATCCGAGTCAAGCAAATATTAACTCGGATCTAGGTGGCTGGATATTCAAAACTAGGACAGATCCGAGTCAAGCAAAAATTAACTCGGATCTAGGTGGCTGGATATTCAAAACTAAGACAGATCCGAGTTAAGCAAAAATTAACTCGAATCTAGGCGGCTGGATATTCAAAACTAGGACAGATCCGAGTCAAGCAAAAAATTAACTCGGATCTAGGTGGCTGGATATTCAAAACTAAGACATATCCGAGTCAAACAAAACTTAACTCGGATCTAGGTGGCTGGATATTCGAAACTAAGACAGATCCGAGTCAAGCGAAACTTAATTCGGATCTAGGTGGATGGATATTCGAACACTAAGACAAAGCTGGACCAAGCTAAACCTAATAAAACTTCCAAACGAATAACAAATTATTCGGTTGCAAGCTTCGGGGACTAGAGTATATATAATATCATTCGAATAACGAATTAAACGTAGATAAAGACAATTACCTCATTCATCTTATCGCTGTCAAGAACGATCTTGGCAGCCAGATGTAAGCGACTGCTGATGTCGGAGAGTTGAAATGGCTGACTGCTTGGACTGCCCTCGAGCTGATCAGCAGCATTCCAATTGTTGGCATACTCAACCAACGAGCCGAGGCTGTTCCCACTCTCCGTACGAGTTAGGACTTTACCTCGGACGTGTTGTGTAGCCACCGCCACCGCGGGACTCTTGTGAAGAGCGAGCTGTGTATCGGCAGCCGGGGTAACAATAGTCTTGGCAGAAGAAACCCCTTTGTGCAGCACATCGGCGATTGTAGGCTGAGAAGAGCTGGCAAGCCCTTTCTGGGATGAAGGAGGTTTGGTGATGACGACCTTTCTTGCTTTAGAAGAGGCGTAGGCAGGAGTCGGTACCTCCACATTTGGAGTGGCATCTTTGGGAGCCGGAGGAATTACGATTCCAGAGGGCACCGAGATACTGGTATCCTCGGCTGGAGTCGGTGTCGCAGTAAATACTATGGGGGTCGAAGGAATCTCAGCAGAAACGTCGGGGTTCACGGAGGAGGCAGCAGGCTCAGTAGGAATATCTACTGGCCGAGTTGTATCGGCATCAACAGGAGAAATCTCAGGCGCATCTGGGCGAGGTGGCGTCTGATTCGGAGCAGGAGGAGAGGCAATGCGAGCAGGACTCAGAACTCTGGTATCCTCAGGAGGCGGAGGAGAAGATGGCCGAGTCGTACGACTCGTCATGCTAGGACCGCTGGGCTTAACAGAAAGAGGAGCCCTGCAAAGACAAAAAAGATCAAGTCAAAAAGCAAAAAGAGAGAAACAAGAAATACAAACAAAAGCAACTCACTCAGTAACCCCGGGTATAGTTTTGCGCTTCGGAGGGTGCTGGGCTGACTTCTTCATTCGTTTCTTGGGAGCCACTTCTGAGGCACCAGCGGGAGCGCTACGTTTCCCCGAGGTAACAGGAGGCCGGGAGGCGAGAGGCTCGGCGTTGTGAACCTGACCGATCGGATTAGCTGAGAAGGTAGAAGCCGGAAATGCATAAGAAATTGGCATTGCGGCAACTACCTCTAGAACTTGGACCTCGTCCGAATCACCTTCCTCCTCGTGGGCCGGGGTCTTGCCGCGGGCGCGAGCCGGAGCAAGATCCGACTTGGGAACGAACTCTTCCGAGTCCGGCTCCCCGTTGTCCGGAGTGTTCCGATCCACGGGCCACGGGAGGGACAAAACCTCGGCATCCTCAATCTTCTGCTCCTCAAACCTCTACAGGACAAAAAAGAGAAAAATTAACAAGAGAAAACATAGATGCGATTAAAAGGTAAAACATGTCTGCAAAAACTTACTCTGGGAGGGGGATGCTCGCGGGTGAACGGCTTCAATCCCCAGGCCCAGTCCTCCGGCATCTTCGTCTTAAAGATAGCCCGGACGCGCTTGAAGATAAGGCAGTTGTCCAGCTCCACCGTCGAGACTCGGTTGGGATCGAGAGGACCGCTCATATAGCAGAGCTTGTGTGTGCGTTTCTGGAATGGGCAGATCCGGCTGCTGACGAAGGTAGTCATCAGATCCTTGCCACGTAGCCCGGAGCGGATCAGTTCCTTCAGCCGAATCTCAAAAGCCTCAGCCAAAGCATGACTCTTCCTCGGATTATAGGTCCAGTTCTTCTTGGAAGGAGGGCCAATGGAAAAAGCAGGGAGCCGAATCCTATCCTCATTCCCAGAGTTCTTGACATAAAAGAACGACTTATGCCACTTCTTGCATGATTCTAAACCTGCAACGCGAGGAAATTCGGATTTCCTCCGAGGTGTGATTGACGCGGCACCACATTGGGTAAGCAACTTCTCGGAGGGTTGAAGAGATTTGTCTGGGACGACGTTGGATCGAATCTGGAAAAACTTCGACCAAACGTGCACAGACGGCCATAGGCCGCAGTATCCCTCTAAGGCAGAGATGAAGGCAGAAAGAGAGGCAATGGCATTAGCAGGAAGATGATGCGGCTGCAGGCCGAAGTAATCGAGGAACTCCCTAGCGAAATCGCTGAGGGGGAGACCAAACCCACGAGCTAAATGTGACATGAAGACGACGTACTCGCCCTCCCTAATAACTGGAGAGGATTCGCTGCCGGGTAAGCGACAGGCTACCTCGGCAGGAATTCGGCGAGTTCGGATTAGCCACTCAACCTCTCGGCGGGTGACGGAAGAGCCCTGCCATGAGCCTCGCTCGGGCCCAGACGCAGCATCGTCGTCCTCAATGAGCGCGCTGCTGACGGAGCTCGACATGAGGTCGCCGGAGGAACTTACGAAGGAAGAAATAGCGGCGGAGGGAAACCTAGAACTGCAAGGCCCCGTCGTGGTTCTACGCGAAAACGGCGGCGGAGCAGAGAAGGAACCACCGCGCCAGAACTAAAGAAAAGCAGAGGTGTCTAGAGGAAATCCTAGGCGATAAGACCGGATGAACTCACCGGCAACGACGC
The DNA here is from genome assembly GCA_916181665.1 of Avena sativa. Taxonomy (NCBI): domain Eukaryota; kingdom Viridiplantae; phylum Streptophyta; class Magnoliopsida; order Poales; family Poaceae; genus Avena; species Avena sativa. The sequence continues at coordinate 358,176,252 of OV702295.1, forward strand.
CGGAGCAAGCGAACAGGGACGAGGTCGATGGAGCAGTGCGGCGGAAGCCTTGCCGTCGAAGACCCAGGTGGGTGCACGGCGGCGGAAGCACGAATGTGCGCGGAGGTGAGAGGAAGAAGAGGGGCACCGGTAAGCGGAGGGGGGAAGTGAATCCCCTAGCCCCATGCCCCTCTTTATAACCGCGCCGCCTGAGAAGTAGTGGGATCGTGGGTGTAGCAGTTATCTGTGTAGATCGTGTGCGCGGCACGATCGCACGCCGCTAAGTGGAACCGCACCAACGACCACACGATGATAGAAAGGGTCAAGATCCCTGACGGAAACGGTACGCGAGGCATCGCAGCGCCGACGCGACAGGCACAGAAATTACTGTAGCCTGTCAGTGAACACTGTAGAGGAACGAAAAATGAGAGAAACAATGATGAGTATGACACGTAGGACGAGGCGTACGCGAGAAGATGTGCTGATACCTCGAACGAGAAAAAGATAACTCGGAAACAATAGGAAACGAATATCGTGAAACTGATACGGCCTGGCCGAAGTTATAAGCAGGACCGTACCAGCTTCGGGGACTAATGTTGGGGAGGTGACCCCGGATAGGGTAAGGACGGGGAAAGACGAAAGGAGATTCCCCGTCCAGTTTCCGAGTTACACTCTAAATCGTCCGAATCCTGTAAAGGTCGGCCGAGGTATGAGAGAGTAGGACCCTTATGATAATAGCAAGGAATTACCCGGCCGAGATACTGCGTAAGTCGGCCGGGTCAGCCCGAATAATCTTAATGTAGGTGAAGGCCAAGCCGAGTTATGCGAGACAGGGCCGAATGATATGAAGCTTGCAGGAGAAGGAGATGCCAATAGTCAAACTCTAGTCGCAGGCTAGGGAGAATCTGAGCAGAGCCAAGCACAAAGGACAAGGTGCAGAGCGACAGAGGGGCAGAAGGAGGTCACAGAGGTGACAGTCCTAAAGCCCTAGGCATGCAGGTGGGGTCCTCTGGAACCTTGCCGTCGTTAGAAGGGCGACACGAAAAGGAGGCCGCCGAGTTACTATATTGGGACAAGCATATTCCTCGAATATGCTTGCCACGTCAGCCCTAGAGGAGCCCAAGGTTCTCCTTTATAAGGAGAGGCTTGGACTCTGAGAAGGGCATCGGCTCATTTAGTACCGTTTGGCTGGTAAAGTTCTTCCTCTCTACCTGTACTCAGCTCATGGAGCACTTGTAGCCCAAGGAAGGAGAAATAAAGATCTTTACCTTAGTCTTCGGTGTGTAGAATCAACTACATCTTCCCTCCCCAGATCCCTCTAGCATCCATTGGCCTCATACTTTAGCCTACCCATGGCATCTGCCGTGCCACCACCATGACAACATTGCTAGTTGCTGTGGTGATTCGGCCTCTTGTAAGTGCTCGTGAAATTGCTCACGAAGGCGTCATGAAAATCAATCCAACTGTTGATGCTTCCGGGTGGCAAATTGTTCAACCATACCCGAGCTGGTCCTTCCATCATCTGCGGTACGTAACGTACTGCCCATCTCAAGTTTCCCTACATGATCTTCACAGCGGTTCCATAATCTATGAGCCAATCCTCTGGCTTTGTGCTTCCATCATATGTTTTTGTCCCTCTGGCCAGCTGGAAATTCGGCACTGGTGGCTCCTTCATGATCCTTGGGCCAAAACATGGTGGACCCTGCGGACCTTGTGATTCAATTATCTCTGCCATTTTTATGCGGTCAAGCATCAGCCTGGCATCATCCGGCTGAAGGTTCCTACCTCCGTATCTTGCTCCCATTGCTCGATATGCATGATCTGGCGGCTCATACCCGTCATTTACCATAGCTGAGTAACCATCATTATACTTATTCGCGTTCGGGTCAGCTGGCTGTTGAACTGCTTTTCCCGCACTCTGTTGTCTTCTTTCCGGCTGAGCTGGTGCGTTATTCGGAGCTGGATTTCCTCCTCCTGCCGAGTGAGTTGTGCGCCGAGTATTAGGCACAAAATTCTGCCCTCTGTTGTCATTTCTCTGTCCAAGTTTTTCCTGGTTTTCATTTTCTCAGGGATTATTTCTTTTTTCCTCTTGCGCATGCGCCGGGTTTCCTTGAACTACTGCCGGATCATAGGCGACCATCTGCTTGTTTCTTCCAGAATCCACACTTTTTTCTTTTCTCGGCTTGGGTGCCGCTCCTGGTGAGGATGCCGTGTGCCCAGCCGATCTTGCCGGAACAGGAGTTGCCGAGTGAACCAGCTGTGATCTCCTTGCTATACCCGGATTTCCTCTGTAATATGCCTCATTCAGCATGCTGGCTGCTTTTACTAACCCATTGACCTGCTCTTGCTGCCTTTTCTTTGCTTCCCCCTCCAAGTGGGGTAATTCTGCCATCGCTGCTTCTGCTGCTCGCAGATTAGTTGCCGCTGTGTTCTACGTTGGGCGCATGGCTGTCTCATTGTTGTTCTCTGGTGTTATCTTTGATGTCGCATCTGCTAGCTCTTCGTTGAGGTTCCTTCCTCTCAATCTCGTTGCATCAAGCTGGGTCTTTGCGCCCTTGACTCGATTTGCCGAGTTAAGCTCTCGGATAGTGATATCCACATCCTGTTGTAACTGTGCTAGCTCCTTTGCTTTTTCCAGGACTTTTATCCTGGTTTCTTCCAACTCGGCTTGCACACGCGCCGGGTCAGTCGCTTGTGCCACTGGCTCTGCCAACTTGTCTATCGCTTCCTGTAGCTCCTTAGCTCTTTTGCTCCTAGCTATGTTCTCTGGTTTCTCCAGCGGCGCCTTTGCCGTTCTTGTAGCTCTTGGCGTTTCCTCATGATTTCCTCCTTCTATGTTTTCATTTACCACTGGAACTACTGTGGGAGCTACGGGGTTTGGGGCAGTCATCATTACCTCCATGGAGGCGAGTTGGAGAGGTTTCCCAGCTACTGGTGCCGTTGGGGGATCCGGCGCCAGGACGACGTGCTCAGGGTATGCGCGCTCCACGCACACCGCGAGGTAGACCTGGTGCTCGCCGAATTTGACGAAGCGACCGCCCCTAGGGAACGGCCTGGTCCCGAAGCAGCCCGCGTTGTCGCTGACGAAGTTGAGCGCTCCAAACCTCTGGATGAGGCCGGAGTAGACGCGCTCGCCGGTTTTGGCGATGATGTTGCCCGTCCGGATGAAGACTCCATTAAGCACCTGCTTCTTCCCCATGGTGGGCGCCAACTGTCGTGGTGGTGGCACAGCAGATGCCATGGGTAGGCTTAAGTTGGGGGCCAAATGGGTGCTTGTGGTCACTGGGGAGGGAGTGCACGGTCGAGCCATGCACGAAGAACAAGAAGAACTCTCCACACTTGACAATTTGATTGATACCCCAAAGATTACAAGTGCTCCTTGAGCTGTATTGGCTTGAGTACGCAACACCTATTCTCTACTTCGTCCAACCTCCTTCTACTACTGCTATGCCCTCCCTTATATAGGCAGTGCTAGCTAGCTAATACCCCCTTTGGGTTCTAGGGTTTACTGTTTGGGTCTTGGTCCCTACAATATGGGCCGGGTTATGGGCTTTCCCTAAGCCCATAGGCCCGGTCCATAAAGCTTGAAAGCTAACGGTCTTCTAGTACGCTGCTTCTTGTTCTTTTTGGCGTCACGCAGTTACTTTGTACGTCAGCGCTTGCTTTGGGCGTCACCCGGCTCCTTTTGTGTCACCCGGCGTCGCCCTTCTCTTTTGACCATGCTTTACCATGGTCCTTCCCGAACCTTACTCGGAAAGGTGCCACGCGTCCTTCCTGACTCGGCCCTTCCTTGGTTGACTCGGCTCGTTGGTACCTGCAAGGGTTACAACTTTGTCCTATACGAGCCGAGATAGTTTACCTGCGCTATGTTTCCCTTCTCAGGGGTTATCCCCCCGACAACAGAATAAAGTGTGCCATCAAGTTCGTGAGAGCTTTACTAACTAACTTTCTCAAAATAGACAAAAAAATTATTTTGGAAGAAAACACGGCATATGGAATATGCACTGAAATAGCAAATGATGCTAATAGGTAGGTATGGTGGACACAACTGGCAACATTGGTTTTGGGGAGTTGGAAGCACAGGTAGAGCACGTACTCAGTGCAAGTGAAAGGCTAGCAATAGAGAGAGAGCGACAAACGAGAGAGCAATAGCTGTCATAATCATGCTTGCAACAAAACAGGACTAACTATGGCATGAAAGTGATATAATAACTCTGAGGCAAAATAAATCATCGAGGCTTACTGACTATTGATTAGTCATATGCATGCGTGAGCATGTGCCAAGTCGATTCACATGAACAGTCAAAGGAGGATACCACAATATCATACCAAAGTATGAATAAAACAATGCAAGCAAATATTCATATGACATGCTACAAACTATTAGCAAGCTGGAGCTAATCATAGACAAGCAAGAACTACTAAGCATCCATAATGACATACACCTTACATAAACAGGCTAAGCATGCTCACAATGATGAGTATATGTACAAAAATGAAGACAAGTAGAGTTCGTTACCAGCCTCTTACCACACCTCGAGTTGTCCTAATCTTCATTATTGCCCTTCACTTGTGTGATTTGAATAATTAACATGAAACCACAAACCACTGAGAACGGCTGAACCCTGCAAAGAACTCACAAAATCAAAGAAGAACAACAAATATTTTTGGTGTTTTTGATTTTTTATAAGCCAACCAACACAAAACCAAACGAAGCAAAATAAAACCAAAAACAAAAACTAAGACGCTCCAAGAACAACACAACTGTGCATGAAACAATAAAAACGAAGTGTCTAGAAAGACCTGAGATTTTTATTAATGAAGAAGGGGATGCCTTGGGCACCCCCAAGCTTTGACGCTTGTACCTCTTGAGTAATTCTTGTGGTGATACGGAGTGTCTCCCCCAAGATTGAGCTTTTGTCCATTTTTCATCTCATTACATCATCCTCTCTCTACACCTGAAATTTTTCTTTCATACAAAACTTCACACAATCTTCACTAGCAACATTAGTTTATTCAAAAGATATTAGACCTCTGGCAAAGATTTGGAACAGCAAGACTTTTAATTGAAAACACAAGCTACTGTAGCAACTCCTTCAAAAAGCTCAATTTCGTAAAAATAACCCGAAAAGGAATCAATAAGAAGCAAATGCAAATAATGGCAGAAATCTGTCAAAACAGACTAGCAGGTAGAAACCAATTTTTCCGAAGACCTTATGTTGCTCAAATCAAAAAGTGTTGAACTAACAAAAGTTATCTAACATACTGGGGGATTTATTCATACATTTTCAGCTCAATCTGACTTATAGAGGCTCCTCACGAATTATTATGGTGGAGGACACAAATCTGTTTCGGGACAGCAACTCCCCAAATCTTACTTCCCTCTCATTAGAGGTCATTCTTGGCACAAAAAGCAAACAGAAAGGATAAGGAGAGGTCATTACTGAAGTAATAACTTCCAAGACTCAAGGAAACTCTTGGTTTATCTCCCAACAAGTACTTTTCTTTAACGCCTTTAAGTTAGGCACGGCGAAGAGCAAAGATTGGAAAGGAGAAAAATAAAAGTGAGCATGTATAACCACTATAAAAACATTATTTTGTTCATTAAAATCCTTTTGTTAATAAGGTTGATCAAGTCTTGTTACCAAAACAATCTTATATGAATCAAAACTTTGCATTCCACAAGGTGATTATGTTACCTCATACTTGATAGCAATGGTCCCAATCATAATAGATTCAAAATTTTCTTGTGGAATGGGACAATATATTTCTCCAACTTTGATGCTCTCAATGTTTTCAATGGAATTCAGGCAATAGCTCTTAACAACCTTCTTGGGGAAATAGACAGTGTGCTCTTTGTCATTAATATTGAATGTTACTTTTCCTTGATTGTAATTGATGACAGCACCTGTAGTATTAAGAAAAGGTCTCCCAAGAATAATAGACATATTATCATCTTCAGGCATTTCAAGCACAACAAAATATGTTAAAACCATGCAATTATGAGCTACTTGAACATGAACATCCTCACATATACCAACAATAATAGTAGTTGACTTATCAGCCATTTGCAAAGATATATCAGTTGTCATCAACTTTTCTAGCTAGAGTCTCTTGTAGAGAGAAAAAGGCATAACACTAACTCCAGCTCCCAAATCACATAAAGCAGTTCTAACATAATTATTTTTAATGGAGCAAGGAATAGTTGGTATACCTGGATCACCAAGTTTCTTTGGAACCTTACCATTAAAGGAATAATTAGCAAGAAGAGTAGAAATCTCCTCATTAGGAATCTTCATTTTATTAGAGACAATATCCTTCATATACTTTGAATAAGGAGGCAACTTAATAGCATCAGTCAAAGGAATTTGCAAGAATAAAGGCTTCATCCACTCACAAAACTTGTTGTAGTGTTCCTCCTCCTTTGACTTGTGTTTCTTACCTGAAAAAGGCATAGGTTTCTGCACCCAAGGTTCTCTCTATTTACCATGTTTATTAGCAATAAAATCTTCCTTAGTGTACCTAGTGTTCTTAGTGTGCTTCTCAGGTTCTTCCTCACCTTCCTCCTTATCAGGAGACTCATTTTTATCATTGCCACTCTCATTTTCAGCATCAGAGACAGATATACTATTAGGATCTATAGCAGGTTCAAGTGGTTCCTCAACTCTCTTATGTTTCTTTTTCTTCCTCTTACGAGGACTACCACTATCCTCACCTTGTTGAGAATCTCGCTCAATTCTTTTAGGGTGTCCTTCAGGATATAAAGGATCTTGAGTATCTGCACCACTCCTAGCTCTAATTCCATAAGCATGTTTATCTCCTAAAGCATTAACTAGCATATCCTTTTGTACCTTAGCAAGTTCATCAAGTTGGGTTTGAACCATTTGAAAGTGTTTACAAAGCATTTTAATATCATTAGAAGTTCTTTCCACAATATCATTCAACTCATGGATAGCCCTAGAGTTTTCAAATAAATGATTCTAAACTTGTTTATTAAAGTGACCTTGTTTAACAATAAAAATGTCAAGTTCCTCTAAGCATTGATCAAGAGGCTTAACATAAGGAATATCACCTTCATCAAAGTGTTGGAGAGAGTGTACCTCAATAGTAGATGAGTGGGGAATTGGCTTACATAATTCTTCTATAGGAGGTAGATTCTTCACATCTTCAGCTCTAATACCTTTCTCCTTTAGACACTTCTTAGCTTCCTTCATCACTTCATCATTTAATGCAATAACTCCCATCTTCTTTGTTGTTGGTGTTGGAACTGGTTCAGGAACAACTGGTTCAGGAGTAATAGGCTCAGGTGTATTCAGCTCAGTTGAAGTCCAATCATCATAATTCTTGCTTATCTTAGTCATTAATTCTTCAGCATCTGTAGGAGTCCTTTTCCTGAAAACACAATCAGCAAAGCTATCTAGGTATGTCCTAGAATCATCAGTTAGTCCATTATAATAAAGATCAAGAAGCTCATTCTTAGGTAATGGACATCCAGGATGTGTATGAATCAAGGCACATAATCTTTTCCATGACTCAGGCAATTTCTCTTCTTCTCCCTGTTTAAAATCAAAAAGTCTCTACAAAGCAGCATGCCTAGCACTGGGAGGAAAATATTTATGGAAGAAATAAGCAATCAAGCAATCAAGGCTATCAATGGAACTAGGAGGTAATCTATTAAACCAAGCCCTAGCTTCTCCTTTTAGTGAAAAAGGGAAGATCTTAGCAACAAAGTACTTGCGTATCTTAAAATCATCAGAGAACAAAGCACTCATAGTAGAAAGCTCATTCATATGAACCATAGCACTCTCATTTTCAGTACCACAAAAAGGTTCTTTCTCAACAATATCTAAATCAAGAGATAAATCATAATCTTTATCCTTAATATCTATGGGAGAAGTGGCAAACTTAGGATCATAGGACAACTTAGGCATAATAGTACGTCTAGCAAGGAGACTCTTCATAGAACTAGTACCATGTGTGTTTCGGCACTCTTCAACAAATTCATCAGTGATCTCAATGTAACCATCATTAATATCATAACTCTCACTAGACTCAGGTGAGCTAACAGGTGTAACAGTGTATTCACTAGGAGTTTTGGTATTTCCTAGACTAGCAATAGTAGCATCTAGAAAAGGACCTAATGAACCACTCGCATCAAGCACGGTAGAAGTAACATCATGAGCGTCAAAAGCAGTTTCAGACGCAGCAGTAGTAGCAGTGTGTGTAGCATGTGTATGTAGTGGTGGTGTGACAAGCTTACTTATAACAGACGGTGAATCAAGAGCAGCTGAGGTGTTTAGGAATGTACCTATTCTTGTAGTGGATGGTAAAATAGGGAACTTTCCATCACAAGACTTCCCCATGATGAAAGGAGTAGCAGTGAACAATAATAGATCCAAGTGAACTTACAAATAAAGTTATGCTCCCTGGCAACGGCGACAGAAAATAGTCTTGATGACCCACAAGTATAGGGGATCGCAACAGTCTTCGCGGGTAGTATTACCCAATTTATTGATTCGACAAATGGGGAGCCAAAGAATACTTGCAAGCCTTAACAACTGAGTTGTCAGTTCAGCTGCACCTGGAAATCGTTCTTGCTCACAGAATTTTATCAGTAGCAATAGTTTGTAGTAGCAAAGCAACAGCAACAGTGAAATAGGAGCAATAGTAACAGTAACGGTAACAGTAGGATTCGAGTGCGGTAGGCATAGATATGGATGGATGGGCGTTGCTTGGACGAGTCTAAACATGTAACTTCAAGATCTAGGGCATTGCAGATAAATAATAACAAGCATCCAAGTACTAAACAATCCTAGGCATGTGCTCCAAATATAGTCATACGTGCTCGCAATGAGAACTTGCACAACATCTTCTGTCCAGCCAGCCCGTGCCAGCGGGGCCTCTAGGGAACTACTGGCAATTAAGGTGCTCCTTTTAATAGAGCACCAGAGCAAAGCATTAACACTCCGTGAACACATGTGATCCTCACACCATAGCCATCCCCTCCGGTTGTCCCAATTATTGTCACTTTGGGGCCTTTGGATCTGGATAATGATATGTGTACACAACTTGCAGATAAGATCACAAACAATACTATCATAATGATTCAATAATAAGTTTAGATCTGAGATCATGGCACTCGGGCCCTAGTGACAAGCATTAAGCATAACAAGTTGCAACAAAGTCAAATAGCACAAGAGATACTAGGCATTATGCCCTAACAATCTTATTCGATTATATGATAGAACTCATCCAATCCCTACCATCCCCAAGCCTACAGCGGGGGATTACTCATTCATGGATGAGGGAAACATCGGTGGTTGATGGAGATGCGTTGGTGATGATGATGGCAATGATCCTCTCCAAATTCCATGTCCCGGCAGGGTGCCAGAACGGAGTTTCTGGATCCGAATCTTGGTTTCTGGTGGCGATGGCGGAGCGGAACTCTTTCTGGAAAACTATCGACCCCCCTGAGTTTTTAGATCAGAAGGCAACTTATAGGCGCGGAGGGAGGCCGAGGAGCTGCCTGGGGTGGCCAGACCTCCCCCAGGCGCGGGGTCAGGAGGGCCCGCGCCTGGGGTTGGTCTAGGCCCCCCAGGCCTCCTCTCTGTCTCCCCTTCTGGCTCCGTGGATCTTCTGGTGAGAAATAGTTTTTGGCATATTTTCCGAGATTTTTCCTAATAGTTGATTTTCTACACAAAAACAAGACACCAAGGTAATTCTGCTGAAAACAGCGTCAGTCCGTGTTAGTTGTATCCAAATCGCACAAGTTTAGAGAAGAAACAATAGCAAAATGTTTGAGAAAGTAGATACGTTTTGGACGTATTAGCATCCTGGAGGTGACCTGGCCCAGATTCAACTAGGGTAAGAGGCCTTCGCCATGGCCAGACCAAGGGTAGCGCCTACGCCCTTCTGGGTCCTCTTGTAGTTCACTGGTGCATCTCTAGCCAGTGCCTTCGCCAGGGAGTCAATGTCATCAAGGGCTACGCCCTTGGGGAAGACCTCCCGGTAGAAGCGGCTGAGGACCTCCTTGGCCTTCCCTATCGTATCGACGGTGGGGTTGCAATGTTCTTCGAACGTGGCAACCACATCCACGAGGGGATCCCCGTGGTCTAATACATCGTGATTAAATGCAATGTCAGAGGCATCTGTAGAAGGCGGGATGAAGGAATGCTTAGATCAAGAGGAAGACGCAAACAAAAATGCAGAAGAGGAATAAAAGCGGCAACTAACCTGACAACACCTTGGCAGCAGCCATAAGCTGCTCCGTCATGGCCTTCTCTCGGGAGGCAGCAGCAGCCACCAGTTGCTTCTCGCACTCTTGGGCCTCTTGCTTGTAGCGCTCGAGAGCCTCCACAAAGTCCTTTGCTTTGGTCTCCTCTTGGCTTTTATTCTTGCCAAGAGCGTCTAGTTTGCGGAGAGCATTATTATTTTCATCTGCCAAAAAGCAAAAGACAGAAGAATAAGAATATGGACTACGACACTAGCATTCACAACATAACAAGAAACTCAATACTCACCTTGGAGCTACTGAAATCTCTCCTCCAAGGACATGTACTGCTGGCCGATGCGTTGCAAATCACGCATGAGAGGCTAGAACGAGAAAATGAAGGTCACGGGAGCATAAGGTGACCCGGGAGCTCGAGTATAGCAGTCAAACAATACTTACATGGGCACCCAAAGACTCCGAAGGTCTAATTTGTGTCTTCCGAGTGACAACCACACGAGTCCTTTGCTTCGAGGAGCTCGACGCTTCGTCATCGGAGTTGGCCGACATATTTGGGGAGGCCGCAGCAGCCTCAGTGTCCATAGACTTCGACTCCCCATCCATCTCATCAAGTTCTTCCTTGAAGGATTCGTCTGAGGAGTTCCTCCTAACACAGTCGAAGCATTCACGTTATTCGAAGAACCAGCAAACTAACACTTAGCACATTGAAAACACAAAATACCAGGAAACTTACGAAGGAATGTCGGCTAGGTTCACAAGCAGCGCCTCCTTTTTCTTCTTCTTGGCTGGCGGCTGAGGAGCCACAGCTCGAAGGGGAACGACAGAAAAAGGATAGGAGGCGCCGTCTGAAGGAAATATGCCCTAGAGGCAATCATAGAGATGATTATATTTCATATGTATCCATGAGTTTTTGTAATATTCCTTAAATATCCATATTAGGCAACTTGTATTGATTAGAAATTATGTGAATTGTTTGTAAAACTCTTTACTTGTATGGTTATTTAATAGTTGACCCTAGTCGGAGTTCATGTGAGGACACATGTGAATATTAGACTAGCACATCGATTGGTTGATGACTATGTTTCGCAAGTCATAGACATGGATATGTCAAACCAATGATGTGGACACATGTTATGAACATGGGGTTGGACTGACCCAACTTGAGACTGGCAATCAGTTGCAGCTCTCTCTCTCTACACATCGTGTACGTTTTGTCCTTAGACCTGAGATTGTCGCATGTACTTGAGATGTGGATCGACCTACTTTGGGGCTATCAGACGCTACTCCGTAACTGGGTGGTTATAAAGGTAGCTTTCGGGTTTGTCCTGAAGCATGCTGCAAGGCATGGTCAATCAAGATGGGATTTGCCCCTCTCTACTTGAGAGAGATATCTCTGGGCCCCTCGAGTGATCGGATCTAGAAATACATGGCCGTGCTACATATGGTTAAGAGTTAACCTAGTAAAGGGATTTTGAATCACGGTATCGAGAAATGGAGGTCAGCTTGGAGCTAGACCAAATATCGTGAGGCAAAGGGAAAGACATGTACTAAACCTTGTGATGGTTCGTCCGATATGATCTTTGTATGCGTTTAGGAGTTGGCACGTCTTGCTAGAGGCCGCTACCAACTATTGATAGAATAAGTGTATTCGTGTCATGTCTATACGCATATGAACCTATAGGGTCACACACTTAAGAGGCTGGAAGCCTAATGAGGATTGGATCCGAATTAGACCGGGCTTAGGCTACTAATGGGCTGCTAATGTAGAAACCCACTAGGGACGCCTATATAAGAGAGGGTGGGGCGAGCTGGCCAGGGTTAGACCTGAGATCATTCCACCCAGCCACCACTCCTCACGCCTGTGTCGCGCGTGCGGACCTAGCAGTCCGGCGTCTGACGCTTCCACCCTGTACGTGTGGATACCTCGGAGGTGCTGCATCTGTAGCGCTTGGACGAGCCGCGCAAGGGGAGCTACTCGTGGGACGAGGACAAGGAGGAGACGTGGAACGTCTGCACTGCCTCGACGCGCTTCATCAATTCCGCAACTGCGCGTCTAGTGGCAATCCCGTGATCTATGGGAACAGTACTCCTGGTACACGTGGTAGAAAATTTTGGATTTGCGCTAGTGTAGCCTACCCGTATCCCTTCACCGTCCCCCAGGTCATGCTGCTCCAGATGAGTAGGCCCTTGTGGGGTCAATGGCGTCGAAGCATCTGATCTTTTGCTCTAGGATCTCTGTAGAGAGCACCCGTCGCCATGCTCGGGGGCTTCATTACCGGCAGGCGACTGAACTTGGGGGACAGTAGATTCTGAGTCCGCGTCCCTACCATCTGGCGCCGCCAAGAATTCCTCAGGAAGAGGCGGGAACATGCCCGCAACGACCAGATCCTACGCACTCAGAGAAGATTTCGAATCAAGCAAAGTGATAAAGCAAAAGAATTGTCAATAGATATATTTCAAGAACGTCAAAGGCTCATACCTGAGGAACTGCGTTCCGCGCACTGAAAGGAGCAGTTGACGACTCCGCGGGCAGAGGATCATCAGCCTTGAACTTGAGCAGAGGCCGGAGCGCCCTGTCTAGGTCTACTGAATACATCTCCTCTCTCGTCACCCTCGTAGGGCCGCTGACACCGGCATACTGAAACATCGGATGAGCCCTAGCTTGGAGGGGCTGCACCCGACGCTTTAGGAACGTCCGGATGATGTCGACTCCGGATACTTTTTTAACTGGAACCATTTGGAGGGCCTCCACTCGTTGGTACAGCTGGTCCACCTCCGCAGCCTCACCCGCAAGAATTTCGTTCAACCACGAACGCTTGCGGGATACCAGTTTGCTGGCGTCAAAGGGGGCCAAACCGTAATTCTGGCTAGCGAGCTTGGAGTCGCGGATGTAGAACCATTTGTTCCTCCACCCTTGGACAGACTCACATAGAGAAAGGGAGAAATACTGGATGTTGGGGCGGATGGATATCCCGCACCCACCCAGTTCATAGACTCCTTGGGAGCCCGACTGCCTCTTCAGGGAATAGAGTTTCCTAAAGAGGCCGAAGTTCGGCTCGATATCGATCCAACACTCGAACAGCGTGATGAAGCACGCAATGTGCAGAATAGTTGGGTGACGACTGATGGAGCTGAATCCCGTAAAGGAAAAGAATCCCACGAAGAAAGTCATGGGCAGGAACAGAAAGGCCTCGAACGAGGAAGGCAATGAAGACAACAACAAACCCTTCGGGTGGACGAGGAATTACCTCATTGGAAGGAATGAGGACATCGCCCTTCCTCTCTAGGATCAGATGCGATTCGCGTAGGCGGCGCAAATCCGCCTCCCTCACGGTCGATCGCAGAACCATCGATCTACTTACCCTAAAATGTGCCCTTCATCACACCGTACACGAGGCGGGCGTCGCCCGAACCGTAGCGAGCATGTCGTCCACTACGCATGGAAGTCAAGGAGACATAGTAACATTTTGCGTAAATAGCGTGTGACTAGTCAAATCCCCATCATAAAGTGGGACCCACGAGTGTCTAGTCTTGTCAGCACTGCTGCCGTAGACTATTGAGCTTACCAAGCGTCATTAATGATGTCAGAAATTCTCAAGGGACGAAAGCAAGAAACGGTCAGATTCTTTTTACTGGATACATGAGTACTCACTCGAGTCTACAACTCAACTGAATACTCGGGGGCTACTCCTATCAGGAGCGCTGGTCACGCACCTGAATTTTTGGCATAAGCCCTCAGAACAATGAACAAAGTCATGAAGCTTTGAGTCCTTCGAGTCTGCGACTCACTTACGGACTCGGGGGCTACTCCCATAGGAAGCTTGATCACCTGAATAATTTCCGAGGTCATTGTTTTGCATAACTGGCAATTTAAAGTTTATACTCGAGTCTGCGACTAGAATGGACACTCGGGGGCTACTCCCATAGGGAGCGCTGCGCACCCTATGAATTATTCGAATGACATCCTTCGGATCCTCCAGAACAAAAAATTACGTTGCAAACTTTGCCCAAACTAATGCTAAGAGAGATACTGTCTCCTTGGTCACCCGAAACGCCTATGCGGCGATAAACTTTTGGATGCCATGTCTGCGACGCAACGATAAGACCTACATATACTTCTGATGGCCTGGCAACGCACCAGACTGCGCTCTGCTAGAAATTTTTCGTGTCAATATGCACGATGAAAAATCCCGACGAACGCATTGGGTACATAATTAAACACTAGAATTCGAGCCCGATAAGACCTCCGCGGCCTGGGTCGAATTACACCAGCATTTTTCCGGATTTGAGTCCGGGAACTCGAGTCTGAAGTAGATTGTGTTGTTTTGTCCAAAGACAGTTAACTAACCCGGATCCGTCAGGTGAGTCAAGCACACATATCAACAATCCCTTTGAACCAACATATCCACCTGAAACATGTTCGAACGAGAAGCACTCGAAAGACTAGAGAGTCTCCAGTTGAATCTACGATTCGACTGAACACTCAGGGCTACTGACATGGATATGACTTACGGGTACCTGATGTTAGCCTATCTGGTGCAGCCTAGCGGAAGCCCACAGGAAGGGCCTACTTCAATCATGAATCCTAAGGAGACTTTGGATGGCCCAAGCTCGGAGAGAGCTCGACTTCTTGGAGGACACAGCTAATGTAGATAGAAATTCAATGGGGCTAACCCTAATATGTAACCAACTCGACCTATCCCGAGACCTGGTCTCCCCATATAAAGGTCAGGAGGGCACGGCGAGGAGGCTCTCTCACCTTATACCCTAGAACACACCTCACGCCAGATTGCATCTGCGCACCCTTGTAACCATCAGCATCGCCATCAATCAAGAACAGACAAGCAGGAGTAGGATTTTTCCTCCGGAGGCCTGACCTGGGTAAACCTCGTGTCCCCATGTTGCGAATCGGTTAGCCGTTCCGCGATCTTCAGCGTCCCCTCCTTTTCCAAAACCCAAGTCCATAACAATGGGCATTGACGAGTCGAACCCTCGTCAGCTAGACATGGAGAAGATCCTTAGGGTTGGGAAGGGAGGGGATTTTAGGTTTTTGGATAGGGGAATTGGTAGAGGAGGAAGAAGGGAGGCTTTTGGTGTTTAGGGACGGAGGATTCGTGGGGAATAAGGGAGCGGCGGCAGCGACTTGGACATCCGGCGACCGCGGCTAGAGGGAAGAGGAGGCTCGTGATACCATGTAGGTTTTGGTGGAACGATCATTGCCTGTTAGGGCCGATCGATACATGTTAATATAGGTTGGAAAAGCCCCAGCGTGGGATTATACAAAGAGGATACACATAGGGTTAGAGTACTACTCCGTACCATATACGTATATAATACAAACTCTAACATTTATAACTGAAATTCATCATTTGGTACAACTTTACGTTTATGGGAAAAAATCAATAATCTTTGTCTGTTTTTCCAAATCAAGCTAATCGAACATTGATCACGAATTGAAGTTGTTTCTGACAAGGTGAGACCACTAATCAGAGCCATTTTGCTGACATGGACTGAGCAATACAGTGACCGTTCAATAAAAATAATCAAATCAAAATATCAAAAGAAAGGAAAATGAAAATAACTGGGAGTCCCTTCTCGCCATCGTCGTCGTGCCTTGCTCACTGCCATGCATCCTGCTCGCCGCCGGCTCGACCGCGAGTCTGTCTCCACTAGCCTCCGTCCGAGCACCTCCGCCGCTCCCTGCTCCGACGCTCCTCCAGCAAGCACGAATGTGAGCTCCACCACGCCTCCCCTCTGCCAAGCCTAGTATGGTGGCGTCTCAGTCTCCCTGCTGCTACAGTGCGTTGCCACGTTCCCGTCCCGGCCTCGAGATCCACTGCCACACCGTCGCCTCCCTACTTCCTTCACCAGCATGCGCCCTTCGTTCTCGACCCCGACCATGTGCGCCGCCAGGATCCCGCTGCCGAGCCTCATCTTGTCGTCCCTACCTCTACCCGGCGGTCCAGCGGCATCCTTCTCTCTGCAGGACGCGCCGCGTGCCCATGTCCCTTCTCGCTGTGCGCCCTACTGGCCATGTCCCCTGGTCGCCTGGTCGCCGTCGTGCCCTGCTCGCCGCCATGCCCATGCTCTGGTGCGGCCCTACCTGCCCGCCGCCATGCCCCTACTGGTGCATCGGCCCATCGACTTGACATCTCTGCTCTCGGCCTCCACCTGTCATAGACCCCGAGGCGGATGAAGACGACGTTTCTCGGCCAGACTCGAAGAAGAATATGGGCGGGCGGGAGGCTCACCGGAGTGCGGCAGCGGGGGTGCCGCACGGTGACAGGAATGGGTCATCCTTGCCCACTTAATTTTTTCTTCTTTTTTAGATAATATTTCTATTTTTTAATTGGACTCATCAGGTGGGTCTCAGTCAACCTCAGCAAATTAGCCCTGACATTTGGATTCCACCAGTCCGAAACAGCATCAACTAGAGTGATTTAGAACCAACGGACCACAATCCGGTGATTTTTCCGCAAGTAACTTTGTACAAAACATAAATTTGGATTAAGTGGTAATTTTATGATATATATACTCGTGTGAAGCATGAACAATGTAGACTTGGAATGTGCGGGCATATGAACAGTATACGAGCCACTACGTTCGAATGGAACAATATCTTGTTTCCTGTAGCATGCCACGATGCGAGCAACTTGAGCACACACGGTGGTAGTGGTATATACCTTGCTCCGATAGTTTATTCCATGTCTGATAACCATACGGTGAGCATATCATAACCCACCTTCCCCATTTCGTTGCCTAGCTAGAGCTGATGACAACAGTGTTCAAAACAATACTATTGGTGTCTACTCCCATTGTCCGTAAATAATTGTATTTCTATTTTTTGTTTAAGTTAAATTTTATTAAATTTAACAAACTTTATAGATAAATAAAGTAATATATATATCATAGAAAAATACCATATTATATAACTAAATTTGAAAACAAATTTAGTGGTATCAATTTAATGTCATATTGGCAAGCGCTAGGCGTCCCTCGGACGATGGAAACGTTCCCATCATCCTAGTCGATAGCGCGACAGGTGTCTGTGTACAGGGTCAATGAGTGATCCCGTGTGCGCCTCCTCCTCTCGTGCGATCTCTCCCATGGAACAAAAAACCAGACCACCTCTCGCTCTCGACCTTTCCTGGCCCCTCTCGCTCTCCCAACCGTCGTCGGAGAAGTCGTCGGAGAAATCGCCATCACCGACAAAGGTGTCGTCGCAGAGGTAGCAAGGTTGCTCACCTATTGTAGCCGAGTTGGTTGCCCGTTGTAGCAAAGCAGGTCGCCCATTATAGCAGCGTTGCCATTGTCGGAGGAGTTGTCGCTGGAGAAGGCGTCGTCACGGCGGTAGCAACACCGATCACCCCTTGTAACAGCGCCTCCCGCCACTGGTAGAAGAATCCACTATTGCACGCAGCAAAAGGCACCATCGTCGGAGAAGATGCCACCGGATAGGTCGTCGTCGGATACCATAGGGGAAGAAGGGGCTCTTGGGAGGACAAGAAAGGGGAGCGAATGGTCGCTGCATCTAGATAGGTAATGGGATGCCCCCACCCCCCGGTTTAGGCAGAAGCCTAATCGGGGAGGGGCATGTCGACGATTGTGGAGAATAGTCAGGGGAAGGAGGCTAATGGTGTGGCGAGAGAGAGCAAGAGAAGGGGCGACGAGCCGCGGTATCAAGAAAGAAGAGAGGAGGTGTCTTGCTACAGTACTCCATGACAAATCCTCTCTTTTGTTAATTGTCTTAGGGCATCTTTACCGGGTCTACCCAAACGGTCCAAACGCGTTCGAACGCGTCCGAATTTGACCGCGCGAATGCGCAAGACATGCGTGGCGGCCCAGCAGTACAACCCATCCGAACTGACACACCCCGGACCGATTCATCCGGGCATCAAATCTGGGTCACGGATGCGTCTGTCCGGACAAACGCGGACACAGACTATCCTAGATCCAGTCATACAATAGGCCTTCTTCTATTGGACTGGCATGTCCGTTTTTTTCTGTTTAAGACGCGATGTTGTGCGCGGCTGGCCGGATAAGCCGAACAATAACCCGAAAGCGTCGATAACTCAATCCAAACGGACTAAAACGAACGTTTAAGTCATTCGTTTGGTTCTCAACGATGCACAATCTAAGAAGTGTCACCAGATATATTTTCTTTTATGTACTCAATGACATGTGTAAACGTTTGTCATTGCGACACGCGTGGGGAAGTGGCGGCACAGTGGTGTAGGTAGCTATCGCGGCAACGACATGCTCTAGGAGACCAACCACGTCAATAAAAGGAGAGAGCTCCTTATATAATGGGGTTTTGAGGATGGGTGTGTGTGTTGCAGTTTACCTGTCGTGGTGATATCATGGCATATGCCATGGGTAAGCTAAAGTTGGAGCGATGGACGTGGAGGAATCCGGGAGGGATGATGCAGTGGAGACCGCACTCGTATGAACAAAGAGAAATACCATGTATCTAGGATTGAGGCTCTCATGTGGAGATAACACCTCTTTCTCTACATCTAATCTCTTATAATCTTGCCATACTTGTGGCTACAATCATGCTCCTTGAGCTGTATCTTCTATGCTTCTATCTATATTTCTCTATGAGAGTGGAGGAGGAAGAAGAAGAAGAAGAGCCCCTATTGAGCAGAGAGGGAAAGAGCCCTTCGGGGCCTCTCTTAGAACGATCCCCCTGGTGCTCCTTATAAAGGGGAGCCCAGGGGATAAAATCTGTTCCCCACGCTTGGCATCTATATAGCATATTCTTGGCATCTTCTTAGATGCTCAGCATATGTCTTGGCATCTTTGGAGATGCCAAGGCATATTCCTTAGCATATTCTTAATGCCAAGGGCATTATTCTCTAGCATCTTCTTGATGCCAAGGGCATATTCCATATGCCCAGGTGCCAGTCTGAGCCATGGGCGTCCCAAGTCTGGCACGATACTTGTTGGTCTTGTCTTGATCCGATGGCGTGTTCTTGTAGAGACCGTGGAGGCACCTGGAGATGAATAACGGGGCGTCTAGGTCATTATAACTCGGCCCAAGTGCTTAGGGCGTAGAGGAAATTCGGCCTGGGAAGGAATTAATTCGGCCTGGGGAGAGAAAACGGCCCAGCCGATGCTGGCCCGGCCGAAGTCTGGTCGTGGCCCACACGGGTTTCCCCTTATTCGGCCCGAGGTGGCAGTCCAGCCGGGTTCCCCCTTATTCGGCCTGAGCTGGTGGCAGCCCATCCGACCTATCTGCTCATCCCAGCCGGGTCATAGAAGGCGGTCCAGCCGGCAGCAGCGCGCTGGCCCGTGGTGGGCCGGCCGGGTCGAAGGAAATGTCGGCCCACCCGGGTGATTCTGCTACAGCGCGGAGATGAGCTCCCGCGGTGGGCCGAGTACTCTTTACTCCGGCCCACCCAGGCGAGACGTGGCGCCTGTGGGGCGTTGAGCTTGTCGGGGCGAGGGAGTCCTGGCGACTTAGGCGACGCTGGCGGGAGCTGCTAGCGATCCTGGCGACGCTGGCGGGAGCTCCTGGCGGGAGAGGGGTCGCTCTCTATGGGCCGACGCGGTAAGTTCGGCCCACCTGTCTTGAATAATTCGGTGGGGAGCCTTTGTGTTGATTGATTCGGCCCCTTTAAATATAATTCGGCCCATCCTGGGCAAACCTGACTTTGGAAGTTTCCTATTTGGGCCGAGTCCATGCTGATTCGGCCTGATTGTATTTTTCTTCTCCTTTTCTTTATTCTATTTATATTTATTGTCTCTTAATGGACTAATTCAACACTATCAAGGATACCCGGGTACACCCCCGATATTATCTTTTGGTCTTAGGTCCTCTAAAATAGAGTAGAAGCCTCGCTTAGGGGCCAGGCTCTTTTACAAGATGAGCACGTCAACCCTTTAATGATGTGGAACGGTGAAAGAGAATGTGAGGAAAATAATGAAGTTGTTTTTTCAACAAGAAATGAAATCGCTGCGGCGCTATCGAAAAAATTGACTTAAATGTGAAAGAAATTCATGTGCGGCAAAACTATTTTCTTCATCTACTCCTTTTATGTAGCGTCTAACACAAAAATACTATGTTTAACAGGATAGCGTCTCTCCGAAAGACGCTACACTCACATAGTATATGGTCTAGGCGTAAGGCGCTATACTCGACTATATATAGAATGTTTGTATAGAGTTCACATAAAACTATAGTGGCTGTGTTGGTTAAAATGTTTGTTGATTACTAGTAGGTTATAGATTTAAGTCCTCAATTCTTTAGTTTTTATTTTTATTTTTAAAGGCTGCGACATTGGTCTCATAGTTAGACAAAATGCAATATTATTAATTATAGCCTCTTTATTTATTAAAAAAAGAAATTAAATCCCACAAAGACTACAAGAAAATCATCCTATAGCAACACCTACGTTCATACACATTGTAAAAATTTATAGTGATATGTATGTAATTGTTGCTGATTACATCTGTATTTTGTGAGATTAAGATGGCACACACAAAAAATTGTCGACATATGTTTTAAGAAGTTTTTTTTTTGAACTTAAGGCAACTTTATTACTGAATCAAAACACGGTCCTCTACAATTACAAGTTTCAGAAAATCAGGCGGATCAGTAAACCAAAACTCCTTGTGGCTAAAGATAGAACCATAACGAGCCAGCTGATGTGCGGCAACATTTGCTTCTCGCGGACAATGCTGTAAAGTCGCCATACCAAGCATCGTCAATAGATGTCGGCAATCATCAATCATCACCACACTTGTATCTCTATACTCCGATGGATTAAGAGCAGCTTGGACCACTTCCATTGAATCGGATTCCACCACCAAAGATTGGGCACCAAATTGTTCTGCAAGCTTCAGGCCTAGGAACAAAGCCATAGCTTCCATCGCTGCAGCATCAATCGCAGTATCAGTGTAATCACAAGAAGCTGCAATAAAATTCC
This sequence comes from Avena sativa, assembly GCA_916181665.1. Taxonomy (NCBI): domain Eukaryota; kingdom Viridiplantae; phylum Streptophyta; class Magnoliopsida; order Poales; family Poaceae; genus Avena; species Avena sativa. Next base: position 358,197,390 of record OV702295.1, read on the forward strand.
CTAAGGCATCCCGAATAATTGCTCCAGTAGCTCCCCGACCAGAATCTGGGTTAAACGCAGCATCCACGTTCAGCTTGTAGACCCCAGACACCGGCCTCGTCCATCCACACCGTCGAATGACATTACCAGATCCTCTCACTTTGACACTATTGGCCAACATACCCAGAATATTAATAACAGTTCTCCCCGGTGTCGGTGTAGGCTGTTTATTTTTAATCTGACTCCTTGCCCACCATATGTACCAGCATGTGATCATAACCAACTCCGAGAAGTGTTCAATATTACATGTTACACCACCAGGCTTGGCAGAGCACAGGAGTTCCTCCAGGACCATGGACCCCGAGCAATCCATACGAGTAGCTGATTTGATGAATTCGATCAGCCCCAGCCCTTCTCAAATATCCAACGCTCTAGGGCATAAGAAGAGCATATGACATAGATCTTCCGCATTGACCATACACACAGGACAATTAACAGCTGAACCAATGTGCCTATTCGCCAAGGTGCAGAAACAAGGGTCCCATGCAAAGCTCGCCAAACGAAAATCTGAACTTTACGGGACACCTTTGTCCTCCAAATTTTCTTCCAGACTTCATGCGGAGATGATCTATCCGATGATTCTGTCCGCTGCGCCCTTCTCCTATATTCTACACGTCATTCAAGATGGTATGCAGACTTTACTGAAAAACAACCTGTCTTATTGATATGCCGTGCAATGAAGTCAAGCTGCCCAAAGTTTGGTAGAGGAATCCGCAGAATACGGTATACGTCCACCGGCCAGAAATTCTTCCGGATTAGGTTCTCATCCCAGCTACCAGTAATAGGATTAATCAGCTCACTTACCCTAGTTAGAACATAGTTCCGTCTAGGTGAGACAACCATCCGTGTCGGACTATCTGGAACCCATAAGATATTTATAGTTTCTCCATTACCAGGTCGCCAAATGCAGCCCCTCTTAAAAGTTTTCAAGCCTGACATGATACTTTGCCATGTAAACGATGAGCCTTTTTTCAACTTTGCATTCAGCAAATATCCATCCGGGTAATACTTAGCTCGCAAAACCTGTGGGCATAAGGAATCTGGGTCACTAAGCAGACGCCAACACTGCTTCGCCAACATAGCTTGATTAAAATAGTGGAGGTCCCGGAACCCCATCCCTCCTTCACTCTTCGGAATACTCATCTTCCACCATGCCATCCAGTGTATTTTACGTTGAGTTTCCGATCCACCCTACCAGAACCTAGCAATGGCATTACAAATCGCCTTGCAGACCTGCTTTGGGATATTAAACACCGACATAGCATATGCCGGTATATCCTGCGCAATTGCCTTCAGGAGTATCTCCTTCCCTCCCATAGACAGTAAGTTTTCATTCCATCCACTAATCCGTTGGAGAACCTTTTCTACCAGATGCAGGAAACAGTCACTTCTGTCAGTACCAACAAGCTTCGGTAATCCAAGATATTTATCCGACAAAGCTTCCACCATAATGTTTAGGTGGACACACATCTCCTGTCGAACCAGAACATTGGTGTTCGGGCTAAAGAAGACACTAGATTTTGCATCACTCACAAGTTGGCCGGAGCTTGCACAATACATATCCAGCGCATTACGAAGAGCCGTGGCGTTTGACATATCAGCCGACATCAGGATCAAAGAATCGTTAGCAAAAAGAATGTGTGACACTAACGGTGCACCACGGCACACTTTAACCCCTTGAATACCACTAGTCATCTCCTCATACGCTAGAAGGCTCGACAAACCCTCTGCACAAATTAGAAACAGATACGGTGACAGGGGATCTCCCTGCCTAATACCCCTTGTAGGGGTAAAAACTTCAGTCTCATCAGAATTGAACCAGACTCTGTACTTGACTGAAGTAACACATGCCATGACGAGATTGACCCATACATGGTCAAACCCCAACCTCACCATCATATCACGGAGGAAGTTCCATTCCACCCGGTCATACGCTTTGTGCATATCCAGTTTCACTGCACAAACACCTCTATTTCCTTGTCTCTTATTATTTATTGTATGGAAACTCTCATACGCAACCAAGACGTTATCAGTAATTAGACGCCCTGGTACAAAGGCACTTTGTTACCTCAGGCAACAACACCTTCAATCTTCTTGAAATTACCTCAGAAATCACCTTGTAAATTACATTACAAGGGCTAATTGGTCGAAACTGGGTGACCATCTCCGGGCTCTCCACCTTAGGAATCATCACTATGGCGGTCTCGTTCCACTCCTGAGGTATAACACCAGAATTCAGCGCTTGTAGGACTTTACGAGTGACATCTTCCCCAACCACTAACCAAAACTTCTTATAAAACACTGGATGAAGACCATCAGTACCGGGTGCTTTGAAATCACCAATACTAAACATTGCTTCCTTAACTTCCTCTGCAGTATAAGGCTTCAGAAGGGCCGCATTCATCTCCGGGGTGACCCGAGGAATGACCCGCTGCAACAACTCCTCATTTGTTTGTTGGACTTCAGAAGTAAATAATGTACCAAAGTAATTATGAATCAGATCACCTATATCCTTATTACCTTCGATCCACTCCCCATTCCCATCCTTCAGCTTCAGGATAGTGTTGCATTTCTGACGTGCTTTCGCGTAATTATGAAAGAACGTCGTATTCCTATCTCCATGCATGAGCCAATTTGCACGGCTTCGCTGCATATAGTGTACTTCCTCCTGTTCCAGAGCAACCTCAATTTGGCGTGTGATTTCCTGCTGTTGCTGGGCCGACTCCACAGTCATAGGTCCGCTAAGCAGTTGGTCTAACTCCTTAGTGAGTTCCTTTATCTTTTTCTGTGGTGCTTTAAGCACCGATCTATCCCACTCGTGTAGTTCCGAGTGTACCTCTGCAAGTTTCGACATCACAGGTGCATCCGGCCGAGCATGTTCCCAGGCCGTCGAGACCACCTCTCCCACTTTTTCCTCTTTGAGCCAGCTTCCTTCAAACCGCCGACGCTGTTTTGAATTTGCCATCGATGCTGCGTACGTCTCTGTATCCACCAAGATAGGCCTATGGTCAGATCCTGTCGAGGTAAGGTTATGAACTCCCCTATGTGGGAATAAACTCGACCATCCTCCGTTGCCGACTGCCCTGTCCATCCGCTCCCTAAGCGATCCATGTTTCCACGTGAACTTGTTCCCAATGTAGCCAAGATCCTCCAACCCACAGTCAGTAAGACACTCACGGAAAGCCTGCATATAGGATAGAGGTCGTGGTGCACCGCCCTCTTTTTCCGACTCTGACAAAATTCCGTTCATGTCCCCCAACACCATCCAAGGAATATTAGCTTGCTGATGTAGGTCTCGTAAGTAGCTCCACGTACGGTGTTTATGGCGCCATACTGACTCACCATAGAGGCCCGTAAGTCTCCAATCCCTCTCTGGTGTTTCTCCCGAAACCAACACATCAATGTAATTCTTGTGTTGGTACTTTAACTGGATGTTAACATGTTGGTCCCAAAACAGCAACAGACCTCCCGCTCTCCCATTGCTTGGTACCACAATTTTATGAGCATAACCAAGTTTGATCCTTAGCCTATCAGCACTCTCTCTATCTAGATGGGTCTCAGATAAAAAGAGTATATCGGGCCTATGTTGCCTTCGAATTCTCGAAAGCGACCTAACTGCCGGGTCATTGCCCAACCCCCGGCAGTTATATCCGCATGTCCTCATTAATCCCGGCGGCACTCCTCGGAGGAGCCCGCCAAATCAGTAGTTGAAACACCAGCTTTGTGTCGTTTTGGTATTTGGACCTTCCGTGGAGTTGTCACACCCTCCTTCCTATTCTCCAAATTCTCCACCACACTGGCCACATGCGATGAAGACATGATCGCCAGGGTGGTACCCTTCGGCAAGTCATCTCTAGCCCCCATATCACGTTTTCGCAGCCACTTCCCGTCCTCCTTCGGGACGGTACGTGTGAATTCATTCCCGTCTTCATCCATATCCCTATGTTCCTGGCCCAGACCATTACGGCCACCATGGGTTCTGCCCCCTCTTCCCCTCGAGTTACTAGCTTGAGGTCGTAACATGAATTCTTTCTTCGGTTGATACCAGAAATCTTCCTGAGGTACCATCATAAAATCACCATATTGGAAATTCTTCGGGTCATGAGACCCTTCCCCACACTCATCGGCAACATGACCGATAATCCCACATTGAGCACAGAACCTTGGCATCTTCTCATAAAGCACACGGAACTTCTGTGGCTCTTTTCCTGGCTCCACTCTTCCCGTCACAAACCGAAGCAGAGGTTTCTTCAGCTTGATCTTCACATAGATCCTCACAAATTTGACATAATTCACACCATTGGTGCCCATCTCAACATCCAGAACCTGACCCATCTTTCCTGCCATCGCCTTCGCTGCTGCGGGGTTCTGAACTAAATCTTGCAGGCCCATAATTCGCACCCACACCCGTAGAGAGTCGAGCGCGATAGTTTCAGTGTTCACTAGACCATCATATTCCTCAACGACAACAGCATTGCGCCGAAATAGCCACGACCCTCCATGCGAATTGCGCAATAAAGGTGAAATCATCAAGGTCTCGAAACAAAACTTCCTGAGCAACAGCCCAAGACACCTGCATCTTCTGATAGAAGGCAGTATGGCTAAACGGGGTTTTGAGGCAAACCCTAATTATCACCGCCCACTTCATGGATGATCGATTTTCCGCGATCAACCCTGAGAGGTCAACCGCATCTTCTTCCTCAACCGTAATATCTAGGCGGTTGAGTAGATCATCAATGTTCTCCGCAGCTTCCAGGGTCGCAGATCCACCCCGTTCTCTTTTCGCCTCTATAACGGACGGATCTTCCAGCGGAGGCGGCGGTGCCGCCCCCTCCGTCACATCTGGTTTCCCTCCCGTATTCTTCGACATGGTCAGGGTCAGGGCGTCCCCCCAGATGCGCAGATTACTCCCAGCAAGCTCGGTGTGGTTAATTCGACGTCGATCAAAGGAGATCTCTAATCGGCGGCGATATGGTGGACTCCCGCGGGAGTCGCAGGAGGAGACCAAAACCCTACATATGTTTTGAGAAGTTGGCATTTAAGTGGGCCAATGTAACCAACTAGTTTTCTCTCTTACCATTCTCAAAAAAAAGTTTTCTCTCTTTCCATCTATTCGTTCTCTTAATAAATAAGGAGGCTAGATTTAATTTTTCATTTTTTATTAATAAATAAAGAGGCTAGAATTAATTTATTGTTATATTTCAAACTAGGGAACCAATATCATAGCCTTTTAAAAATAAAAATAAAAAATGGTTGTAGCGCCTTACGCCTAGGCGCTATACTAAGTGAGTATAGAGCCGTGAGTGTAGCGTCTCTACTCAAAATGGTTAGACGAAGGAAATAGTTTCGTCGCGAGTTTACTTTGTGAATTTTTTCTATATTTGAATCAAATTTGTCTATTTTGCCCATTGCTGCTAGTAATACCTAGTAGGAGTTAGGAACAAGCAAGTTTGTTTCTTGTCAGTGTCACGGGCTTGGTTGTTTATTCCACAAAGTTGAGGTCCAGTCGACATCAGGCATGTATAACATGATCTAGTCTTTCGCCAAAAAAACACACACACATGATCTATGGTCTTTGTAATAAGTGAAGAAAGAAACTATTGGGACTTTGTTTCTCGGTGTAAAGTTGGTGCTCTCTCCTTTTTGAAAGTTGTACAACTGACGAATGAACGACAGACACGCGGGCGGTGACCCGAACACGCACGGTCCTGCCGTGGCATACGCCAATCGGGCACGGAACGGCAACAAAAGGAAAATCTAGTCTATTTTAAAATAAATCAAAAATTTCTAATAAGCATGTAGTTATTCGTTTTTCATCCAACTCTGCCTCTCCCGATCCTGACCGGTCCCGGCGCATCGTTGCAAATGGACTCGGATTCCACCAATCCCCTCGTCGGCTTCCTTCTCCTCCCACCCTTAAATCCCACGAGCAGCCTGCCTTCCACCCCAGCCCGCCAATCTCCTCCGACCTGCCCCGCCTCCTCGATCGTCTCCTCGGCGCTTCGTCCATGGCGGCGACTCACCGGGTCTCGGCCGTGATCTTTGATCTCGACGGCACTCTCCTCGACACAGGTACGCTCGGATCCGTTCACTCTCGCGCGCCGCAGTCCTGTGGCGTACTGCCGTTCAATGCTACCCGTCTTTACTGGGGAAGCTAGTTCCGTCGATGCGTACTCTGCTCTAGTCAGTACAGAGGATTCTTTTTTTCTGTTCATGGCGGGCGTATCCGGTCTTTTTCTCCAAACGTAGTACGTGCTGCATTTGTAAATCACAATTAGTTGTGCCGAAGCGCTGACTCAAGAAGGGATAGTAAAAAAAATTGCAGTATGGAGTTTGTAAAGTTTGGCGTGTCTTGGTGCAGAGAGGGCAACAAGGGACGTCTTGAAGGAGTTCTTGGGGACCTATGGGAAGGTCCCAGATGCTGCCAAGGAGGTGCAGAGGTTGGGGCAGATGCACAGGGAGTCCACAACCGGGATCATCGCAGATTATGGCCTCCCGCTCACTGTTGAGGAGTATTCGGAGGCAATATACCCGTTGTACATGAAAAGGTTTGATTCGCTTTTCAGTGAGCTGATCAAGTCTCCAACTGTTCATCACGACTGAACTTGGTTGTCGTTTTAGTGAACTGAGCAATTCACTGTTCTTCAGGTGGCAAAGCGCAAACCCGCTTCCAGGAGTTAAAAGGCTTCTCAAGCATCTTCACAAGAACGGAGTACCTCTGGCACTTGCTTCAAATTCCATCAGGAGAAATATCGATCACAAAATTCTGAAACTGGGAGGTCTGAACTTTTTCTTCAATCTACAATGCATCGTGTGTTCTTTTCTGAGAAAAATATAGTTACCACCTGGGATAGCTGGCCACCCCTTTTGGTATTATCATAAATAACATTGGAATGCAACTATGTGCTTCTTTTTTAACTAAGGGAAACAAGAAGCCCGCTAATATAATATTGTGTCTTTGTTTTGTTCAAAGAAATTAGGACAGCGTGATCAGTCATAATTATCTTCTGAGTGTCCTATGCTGACAGTTTGAGTATACTTAAACATAACCAATAACACTCATTTAATATAGTTTACATAAATAAGAACACTTCAGTGGTAATGACGGTTTTTGCAAAGAGCTATAATTTTTTATGTTATGAATTGGTTGCTCATGTATTGAACTATTTCCTTATTTTGCAGAACTGAAAGACTGTTTTTCAGTGGTTCTTGGTGGTGATCAGGTCCCTCATGGAAAACCTTGTCCTGACATGTACGTTCTTCTACAACTTTTACCAATTGTTAGTTCCTTGCAATGTTTAGCATGTAAACATTGTGTTATTTCCATGCATCAACATAAGGTCTAAGTTCGCACTGAATTTAACTTATGTGTCCCAGGATATAACATTCAAGTATAATAACATCTTATTTAAACGCATGACATGACTAATTTGTTCAAGACGTCATGCAAACTGTCGTTAGTTTTGTGCATACAATTACAGTGCTGATTCTGTGTCCCTCTGATTTTCTAGATTTCTTGAGGCTGCAAAGAGACTTGGTGCAAATCCATCATCATGCTTGGTCATTGAAGATTCTCTGTAAGTATAGTAAACAGAATTCCCCTACAAACACCCTAGCATACGCTGAAAGACAACTCGTGGATGAACATTAAATAGTGTAGAGAGCAGCCCTAAGTCGCTAACCAATACATATAGAAGTGTAATAGTCTTGGTAAGGAAACCAAATTTGGAAGCTAGTGTTTGTCTCCTTTATTTTATTTTCAAAAATTGTCTTTCCAAGTGTTATACTTTGCAAGATTTTTGCATATACACTTTACAATGGATACCAATCCAAATCTCTGCACTTAACTGCGCCATAGATATTAAAGATGCTTTTGTTTCTTAAGTAGCGCCTGCTTTGCTTTGTATTTAGTTTAACTTCTGTGAGTATTTAGTTGAACTTACTGCTTTGTTGGCAAAATGTTCTAGTGTTGGAGTTCAGGCTGCCAAGGCTTCTGGAGCGAAGGTAGTTGCTGTTCCATCACTCCAAAGTCAAAGACAATGTTACTCAATTGCCGATCTCATCCTCTATTCACTGCTAGACTTCCATCCCGAGCTTTGGGGTCTTCCCCCATTTGAAGATTGTAATTCTTTCTCCATTAACCACTGATTTTGTTTAGTTGATTTATTTAATTATTAAGTCTGCCGGCTGCCATTTATGTTGCAGGCATTCGTGGTGCGTTGCCCATGGAACCATTACTTTTAAATGCCCATATAGGTGATGTGGTTCGAAACAATACTCGTACAATTATTGCAGGTCGGACAACTTCCTATCACTCTTCTAATATGTCAATTACTGACAAGTGTTACACTTCTTAGCACATAGTGGTTTGAAGAATATTGTACTGTCACACTTCTAAACTCAGAAGTACATTTCCAACAGGTGAGCATACCTACGATTCTATTCCTGATCAAATATCGGGAATTTTCTTTGGTTGGGCCAAGTCAGAAGCATATGGAGTCTCTAAAGTGGTGGTCAGCATTGGGTGGGACCTTTCACTGCAAAATGTTGAAAGAGTAATGGTTAGTATTTAAAGTTTATATTGTCTTATCTTTTGTCTATTCTGCACTTTTTCGACAGATAACTGCCCACTGTCAATCACAAACTTTAAGGATTAACACATGTGTTTTTTGTAAAGTTTGCTGATTGCTATGTCATTCTTGCCAAGAATCCGAAACGAAATAATTTGCTGGCCTTGATCTTTGGTTTTTTCTTTTTCAGTGCATATGTTTTCTTGATTCTCTCTGCAAGGCCAAAACAGAGGATCCCGTGGAGCTGTTATTACTTGGCTACATCCGGAAGCTCGAAAGCACGGTACTGACCTTATGAATATAAATAATTATAGGTTCATGAATATGACTGTTTAAATTTTTATTATGCAATGTATTCTATGTTACAATTTACAGTATTTCCTTTTGCAACTCCACCATGGACACCCTCCCTGGCATTTTAATGCAGAATTCCGTTAGAGATTACCAAGCATATTAAATTGCAACTCTGTCATACAACTGTAGATCAAAACCTTGTTTGCAAGTCCAAGCATGATTATGAGCTTTGTTGCAGGAAAATATATCTCAAGCGTTGAGCATTACTGACGAGGACCAAGCCACTGCAAGGGATGCACTAGGCCTCCCAGCTTTCTCTGAATATGCAAAGGCAAGGAGTGCATTCGACCTCCCAGCGTTGCCTGAATATGCAGAGCCACAAAACGGCTTTCTACTCGCCTGATATCATTTCAAGCTATCTCCTAAGGTTAATATTAACAAGCAAACTGGATCATGGGTATCACGGTGTAGGGATTGCTCAGAGAGGAGGAAGAGATGTAGGAAAGAAGCTTGGGTCTCAACATTCAGGAAGGTAAAAACTCTGGATGTTGTCAATTCCTCTGTCTATTTGACAGGCTCACGTCAGAAGATAAATTGTAATATTACGGCTCATCTTTATTTATCATTCTGTGTGCCCTAATGGTCAGACTGGTAAAATCTTTGTACCCTAGTAAGTGGGTTAAATGAGTGTTCACACGCTAATAGTTTTGAGCATGAAATATCTTGAAATGAATTGGACTCTACTTGTGTTGGATATGCAAAGCATATTAAATCATGCGGCCGGTGTTCATGGGCAGAGTGTTTTGAATATTTGCCCTGTGTACTCTTGAGATGAATCAGTTTTGCGTTTGTGCTGGACATGTGTAGCATTGTCTGATTGGGTCAACAGATTACACCGAAAAATTTGTAATCCCCATGAACAATCCTGGGAGAGACACACGAGCTGTGTTTCACAAATGTTGTCTAGCCTGTAATCCTAAAACCCAGGCAATCACACCAGGAATGAAAGAACGAAACAAAGAATTATCTGGAGAACCACTTTTCCTTTGGAACAAATAGTACTAGTTGAGATGAGCTATTGATATGCATAAAGTTAAAATTCTAGATCTGGCAAAGCCTACTCGCCTTTTCCCACGTTTCCATTACAGTGTCCGGACAAATTCTTTTGAACAATGTACCCTTTGCTAGCCACCACATCATTTATTTTGGTACAAGATGCAATAAATCGAATGCAAGCATCTTTTAGCCCGGAACAACTATGTTGATTGGCTAGTTTCAACGGACTCGACATCAAGCTCTCTCCAGAGGATGCTTTCGCACATAAGCTTCAACCATTCCATGCCATACTGATCCATAGCCACAAGCCCACAAGCAGATGTCTAGTCACCTCCTGCTTGTCGTTCCATCTAAGTCGTCCATGGCAGGCAAAGAATCGGTATAGATGAAGTGGAGCAAAACCTTGAAGATGGCAGGTTGCATGTTTTCAATGAGGATGCGGTTTGCATCCTTCTCCCTCATCGGCCCATAGAGTGTCGCCTTGAAAACCGGAGACCGCATCGCTAGCACGAGCTTGTGGGTGGGGAATTCCTCTCCTTGGACCTCGAAGGTCACATCCGCGCCCTCCTTGGCTCTAGCAGCCTCCCGAGTTGCTCCATGATGTCCGACGGTGGCACCTCGGCATGGTTGTCAGCCTCCACAGAAACATATGGCTCCTTGATGACGGTCAGGATGCAATTGATGGCGAGACGGTCGTCAACAACATAACCCGATGCTTCCATATTGCCCCTGTTTATTATGTACGTACTCCAGAATGACTGCTATGTCTGGACTGGGAAGATTTTCCAGCGGAACAAGCTGATTGTGTAAGATATGTGCCATGTCTGTTTTCAAGTCCATGTCCGTCGGCTCCAGAACGATCGCTATGTCGTCCTTCCTGTCTTTCGTAGATCCGCCCGGTTATTAGTGGAGACACCAGCCATGCCCGCCAGCATCTAAGGTTGACGATTGGATGTAGCGACGCCGACATCCTGGTGAAGGCTGTAACTGTTACCACAAATGCTCTATCAGATCATTTCTTAGTAGGTAATGAACAACCTCGTCAAGAATCTCCGTATGCATGGTGACGAAATCAATCCAATCTACCGGCATCAGGTGATCAACAACGGCAAGAGGACCCTAACACTCATACGAACGATCATCATTCGCTCTCGATGATCATGCAGACATTCATCACCTCCCACATCTGATTTTGAGACCAGGTTAGCACAAGGTAACAAACAGTAACAAATCGAGATTGGAGTATACAAATGCCCGCTCGACATCCTACCTGCAACTCTCATGGCACGAAGCAAAGTGAGAATTTGTTGTACCTAGAGGATCATTGATTGTCTTCATAAATGTTGACCATTTTGGATAGATATCATCATATGCGTGACCATTGGTCTCATAGTTGCACTTTGGAGCATGACCTTCGACAAGTTTTGCGAACATGAAGAACGCTGCAGCACATTGATGTCATTGTGAGATCCTATCGTGCCAGATAAAGTATGCCAAATCACATGTCTTGATCTACCACAGCTTCAAGTACCACACTGCAATATCCATGATGTCCTTTGTGTAACCTTGCCTAGCAAATGAGTAATTGTTCCATGATCAACACATGCAATCGTTGTTTCCAAGCATCCCATGAAATCCTCTCGTTGCGTTCTGTGGCATGATCCTAGTAGTATTTGCTTCATTTAGCCTCAAATAGTCTCCCCAAACACTCTGATCACCGTCTTGCAGAATCGGTACATTGCTTCAATGGATGTGAACTCAGACATTCGTAGGTACTCGTCTTTTGAATCTCCATGAGCTCCATATGCGGGTATCCTCATGGTAGTCATGCATTTATGAATTGAGGAGAAACCCACCACTCCCAAACGTCTTTCTTCGGCTTGAAATAGGCGTTATAGGCCCTCACACTATGCACCGAGCACATAAAAACTTCTTGTTCATCCTATAGCCCTGACAAAAATCCTATAGGGTATATGTTGCATTGTCAGTAAAATAGTCGATGTACGACATGGCATGCCCCTCCATCGGCTACTTTGGCTTGCTCTTCTGTCTCCCAAGCGACGAACCTCCACATTTGGGAGCAACATTCTTTAGTCCGTCGACTTGTACTTGTAGAAGACAAGTGAGGATTGTTAAGGCCTCCACAACCACAAAGCGCTCGGATCATCATCTCATCTTCGGTGCCCATAGCCTATACGTCATACAAATGCCAATCAATTACTCCCCCGTTTTAAAATATAAGATGTTTTAGCTTTGTAAAGCAGATGTGTCTAAACTTGTTTTATACAAATCCTAATCAATTACTCCCCCGTTTTAAAATATAAGATATTTTAGCTTTGTAAAGCAGATGCGTCTAAACTTGTTTTATACGTAGGTTTAATTAAGTTTGGAATGAATCTACGCATTAAAATAAGTTTAGATGCATTTTTTTCATAAACCTAAACCATCTTATATTTTAGAGTGAATTCCACTTTTTACCCTCTATTTGTGCATTTCAGACACTAATTACCCCATTTAGTAGAAGTTGTACCCGAATGTCCTATTTAAAAAAATTCTAAACATGATTTTGTCTCGTTTTAGCATTTAAGACGTGTTCTTAGATAAGGCTGACATGTTAGGACGATGTGCCGCCACAAACTATATCAAGATTGGAGGACGTCGTCGTCGATCATATCTACCCTTCTCTGCATCAAATGTTCTACTCTTTGTTGTCATCTCGATAATTTCGAAGTTCAATCGTCACCTCACACCTTGCCCAATAGATATGCATCAGAAAATGAGGGTTTAAAGTTTCCAAACATGGTAATTTAGATAAATTTTCACTACATAGGATAATTAGTGTCATAAATGCACAAATAGAGAGTAAAAAATGGAATTCACTCTATATTTTAAAACAGAGTACCTGCTCAGCAGCGATGGCGACAAAAATTAGGAAAGGAGACTAAAGAGGCAAGCAGCTGAACACCTTGTGCGACCCCAACGAACGCTGGAGAAGCTTGGCAACAATAGCTGACTCGGGCGGCAGGCTCTGACTTTGAACTATCGGCGTCAAAACGGGCGGATCCACAAGGTGGGATGGCCCACCCTAGCATTTTTCAGCCAGCCCATATTCCAAATTGTCAAGAAAATGTTGTAGCATTCCCCAGCAGACGCAGATCGAACAAAAAAACTGCCTCACCCTGCTCTTGGTTATCACAGTTCAAAGCCGTAGAAAACCTTTTTCAATTAAGCTTCTTCAAACAAGAAGGCATACAGTTCATAACTTGGAAAAGTAGGACGACCTAGGGTTTTTACTGACCTGCTAATTAGGAGGCCTAGAAAATATCAAACGGTTGAGAAGTAGAGCTATGAAGATCAGACAGCCAGGGCCCAGGAGTGCGAAACTGAGGAGCCTCCTAACCCTTCCCACCAATTGAATCATTAGATTCACAACAATGAACACATCCCTTCAAAAGATAAACAACAATGAACACATCCGCCATGCCCCCATCTAGAGTTGATTAGCTAAGTTATTACAGTTTACGTGCAGAGACCATCATCAGAAGAATCAACATGTTAGTATTAGAATGGCATGATCCAGCTATTCAGTGTGATCACCTTCTTTCTTTGAGTGGTCTGTGATCACCTTCTTGAAGGTGAAAAGTAAGAAGAAATGGTGGAACCCCGTTTCTTGGTGCTTGCATGCTTTGAAGGACGGATCCACCCCTGTATTTCTCTCTGGATCTCCAGCGGCAGTTCCCCTACTACGTCTGGATCGATGTCTTCAACATTGAGCATCCATGTGTTACCGGCAGAGTGATCTCCAGCAGTATTAATGTTGGTTTTACCATGTTGTCCAGCCTCGCTTGCTCCTGAAGAACTCTCGTGGCCTAAAATGGCGAATATTTGGCAAGCAAGGAAAGTTTCACATTGGTTGCAATATGCAATGATCAATATATGTAAGCGTAAAAAAGCAGTCGCCGAACCTTGATTACTGCAAATTAAGCCGTCAAAATTTCTTTTCTCATGGAAGGCAGACTGACTTTGTGAGAGAAACTTCAAAATAGAGCCAGATTCCTGAATGATTATTAGGGAAACATCTGGATGAGTACTCAGATTGGATAGGATATTGTCACTGAATTACATAAACCAGGCATGAATTTTGAAAGTAAACCTCTCGTGGCCTATGAATAAGAGTTCCTCCTTTGACCCGACAATTAGCTCAGCATGCCGATCATATGCTTAGGCCTTAGGGGAGTGTTAGTGTGTTAGGATGATGATTGGTTGTGAAATACCATGGAGCAGAGAAGCGGCGGATAATCTACTGTCCATCTAGTGTAAATGGACTAACTAGTCAGACGCCAAAGGAATGGCTGTAAAAAGAGAATGTAACAGCTAAGAATTAACTTGCAGTTCTAATACTGCTAGTAAGAATGGTGAATGAGACGAGGACCGCAAAATCTCCAATCAAATAGGACAAATGGACAATTAGAAAACCCGAGTCGTTTCTGGTACACGAACATCATAACGTACTGACTACTGAGTTCAATTTGCTCAAGTTTCCAGCATCAATATGAATCATCAAAAGTTAAGTTAAAAAAAAGAATGCTAAATGGTAACCTAATTTCCATCAAACAAATAAACAGAATCAATTTCTATGCACTAGGTTAGTTAGTATGGTCAAACTTCAGCTATCGTGGATGGGTTCAAAGATTTAGTCAGGCTAACTATTGAAAATATAGAAATTAACAACCCATGAGGAATCAGCTTGGTGGTCCTAAGGAGAAAGAAACAACTAACCTGAGCTTTAGATAATTTCTTTGACACGCCTTTTTCTTCAGTTGCACCACATTGCTTCGCTAAACTACTGTTGTCACAATCTTCCTTTATGGATGATGATGGTTGACACTGTTCCTCATGAACTGGCGTCATATATAACTTGTTATTTAGATCAACATGTTCACAGTTCAGTACAGTAAAGGCAGACTAAAACTGCATACCGTGCGCAATATCGGTCTGAGTAACATTACCAACAAATGGTGTTAAGTCAGGCGTCGAAGAAGGATCAACGATAGTTGATGATGCACCAGAACTTGGACCTTTGATATATCTCAAGATTGAGTTTGTTCCCTGAAACAATAATATTAATACAAAAGTACCTAAAATGTTTTCTAATGCATGTATAATGTTATGAGGTGCCTACACACCTACACATAAGTTATAAGATAAGATACATAAAATTGTCCTATGATGTTTATCCATATGACAGACTTCAGTTTGATGATAGGCTGAAAATAAGGTTGTGGCTAAAACATACAGATTTAGGGATGAATTTTCTTTTCATCTTTTTCTCCCACATGTTTTAATGCTGACAAACTTCCTCGAAACAGCATAGTTTTACGTCGTAAAACAATGACAAAATTGTTGTCATAATCAGGCAGCAGCTAATACGATGTTGACATGTATTTGGTTGGACTAAATGTTATGAAATAACTGATAAAACTTATCAAGGAAACAAAATGATCATGCTTCTATGCTACGTGTTCCTCTAGAGGGGACTGTTATCTAAACACAATAATGTATCATTTACTGAGAAAGTTATCACAAACATACGCTTGGTATATCAAATATTTTGCTTGCTGTAACAGAAAGAGATGTTATACTCCATCCAGTGTTCCGATAACCCCAAAAATCATGAAGTCCAGATTCAAATAGCTTCATCGCATCTTCTTGAATTTTGCCTGTCCCATAGCGCAATGGACAAGATTTGGAAGGGAATTTCTTCACTGAATTACACTCATTTTCCTACATATTGATTTGTTTTAACTGTAAGTTAGTAAGCTGAAACTAAAACCCAATTGCTAAATTACACGAAGTACCTTAGATGCCCTAGCATGAAGAGTCAATGTTTGAGCAACTCTCTTGTTGCAGTTCAAGTCGGACTGAATTCGTTCACTCAGTTCTTCACAAAGTTTATCCAACCAGCTTTTGACCTAAAAGGTATAAAACTGATTGTCAATGTGATGTTTCCTTTTGAAACTGAGCATGTCCATATATTTTTCAAGGGAATTCCTAGAAAATCTTTTTAAGTTTTTATGAGCAGCAGGTCAAATAGAAAAGTTGTTACAGAACAAAAAACATGACACAGAGTAAGCAGCCTTACAGCAGTGTTAGTCTTTAATGCTTTTGGTCCAGGAAACGTCTTTCCACAACCATGGCTCTTTGGTAGAAGACGGTCCTCAACTTCTTCTCCACTAATACCTCTTGCAGTCTTCCATAACCACGTTCTGTGCGAGGCAGTGTCCTTATAAGATGATTTTTTACTACATATTATACATGATTTCTATAACTATAAATCTACAAGCATAGTAGCATGGAAATTTAAGTCATAGACTAAAAGTAAAGAAGGGGATAAACAATTAACAAGTCCAACTCTTCAGGCACATGAATAATACTACAGAAAATCTATCCGGAATACGTTCCCGCTGCAGACTCTCAGCACGATGCAAAACAAGAGTTGCCAGGGCAAAATCCCGGTGGGCCCTGGCAATTTTAGTTTTTTCCTTCTTTTTTTGGGCAAATTTCTGCACGACGTCGCTGCTACGATGCTGGGCTACGATGCCGTCGCGCCGGGGGACGCGTGTGCAGACGTTCACGCGATAGTTCACTCCTAATACTAAGTAACATGCAATAATTTACCCTGTATTTACTCCATAGTATTCTTGTAATTTTTCTTCTGTGAAACCTAGAAGATCACCAACTGTCTCAACCCCCAGATCATCCTGCAAGGAGCTCCCAAGCTTACCCCCTAGTTGTTTCCTGCATAATATGGACATTGTTCATGATTCAGTAAACGATGACCACACAGTTCTGGAACGTAAAGAGTAAATACTGAAGAGTACAAGATTTAAAAAAAATGTTCGACCGAAAACAAGAAACTAGCAAATTTGGAGTTCTCGTGTAGCTCATTACATCTTCTTCACAGGCAGTGATGCTAGAAAATCTTGAACTGATGAAGATGGAACAACTGTTTGTTGAGCAGGCTTGTGCATCCCACTGACAAGTTTAGCTAGCATCTGCACAATATAACAACATTTGAGTGGAACATTGTAACAGGTTACAGAGTAAAGAATAAAAAGGGAAACTCAGCAATATGGAGAAACTTAGCTGATGTCCAAGTTTTCATAGAACTTATGAAATAAATAATACTCTTATGGATTATCTATACTTAAATTTAAAGAATCAAAAGAAACCAATGATGCAAAAGGCATACTTTGATCAACAAAAGGAAATTCATCTACTCACTATTATGACTCATTATAAACCTTATTGTGAGCAATGCCAGCAGAGCATGTAAATTGGGTTTCCTCCAAAACTTTTACTCGTAACTGTGCGACAATTATAGCTCCACATGCCAGCAACTTATCCTGGTAATCAGCATCTGCTCTACAAAGCCATGCCTTCACATTCTCTTCCCTGTCACTGGCATCCTGGACATATAAAGGTCTACTATCACACTCATGTCAAACGTAAGAGCAGCTCCAACTAATTCATGGGAACAAAAAAATCTTACAGAAGTAAGGTCCAGGATATTTGACTTTGTGGCCTCCTCAAAAATAAACTCAGACGACTCCGGAGGAGATTCTGAGAGCATTTCCTTGGCTGCATCAGTAAGGTCAAGATAGACTTCATCAATGGATGCTCGCTCACACTTCCCCTTGGTCGAAAGGATCGCTACAACCTGAAAGATTGGAGCCAAAACCGTCAATGCCATGAGACCTCCTTAGTTCTTTAACATGCTAGTGAATTGTAAGTGTTCGACAATCAGTTGTTCCAGCTACGGACCTCTGAGCCGGCACTTCTGTAAACATTAAGATCGGCCTTGTCACGAGACACGGGAACCTGAACCAGGTTTATACCTGGGCAGACATGCTTGGCCTCGTCTCCACGCATGGACCTGAACCAGTAAATAATCACAAACAGTCGCAGTCTGAAGTTCTGAACAGAGCAAGTGAATTCCACGGAGACGGGAGGAAACCGGCTCTCTCACCTCTTCACGCCGAACTTGCGAGCCTCGTAGCTCACCGCAATCAAACCACCGCCTTTCCAGTCGTTGTACTGCACCACGGCGGTCGGCTGCCCCCTGAGTGCCGGGTTCCGCCGCTGCTCAACTGCGGCAAGCAAAAATGCGTTACTCTCTCAGTTCAGAGACACTGCCAGAGGAAGAGGGGCAGAAGTAGGGGAGAGGGGACGGGGAGTATGGTGACCTTGGACGTAGAAGCAATCCAAGTCGAGATGGGCGATCACCCGCGGCTCCTGCGGCTCCGGCCTCGCCACCGGCATCGCTCCCCTTTCCCAGCCGCGCCAAAATTCCCAGCCGCCTCCCGCGACTCTGCCCTCGCTTTCGCTTCCCTATTTCCTTTTCTCTTTTGTTTTTCCGGTTTTCTGCCACGCGCGATCTCAACCGCCCTTGTCGTCATTTGGAGACCTCGTGGCGAGCATCCCGACCTCCACGCGAAATCGTCACGTTCGCAACCTCACAGCCCCACGCGCCCACACCTCTCCCCTTCTCCCTCCGCTCATCCCATTCCCCTTCTCTTCCACTCCTCTTCCGCCCCGCGCGCAGAAGCTGCGGCGGCGACCGGTCCTTTGCCGCCAAAGCCGGCGGCGAACTGCCCCGTCGCACCAGGTAAGGGCGCTACTCTGCTCCTCCCTTCGGTTGGAGAAACCATATTTGCTTGGCCGCATGTTCCAAACAGTCGGCAGTATATGCTTACTGGAATATCTTTCGGACTGTCTCACGCTGCAGATTACAGAATGTTTTCCTTGAGATATGGGACGCCAACATTTGGTGTAGCCTTGGAGCGAAGTGCTGTTCCACATCCTCAGAAGTTCAACTCTGTAGTGGTGAGCTCCATTCGCTTCTCTGTAGGTTTAGCATAGCATGTGGCCTGTTGTAAATCTGGTGGTGGAGCTGCTTCTTATCCTGACCTAATACTGCCAAATTGTGGCGCAGGTGTGCGGCGCCCGGGGTCCGAGGCCCAGATATCCTCGTGTGTGGAAGACTGATAAGAGAATCGGAACAGTTGCCAAGTCACAAAAGCTTGTCAAATGTGTGAGGTTCTTCTGCATTTCGCTGTTGTAACTATAAGTAGAGCCTCCACTCTACTGTATTTCTGCATAACCCTGCTGATATGCTAGATTAACTGCGTGCCTACACATAAACAATTGTACTCTGGTTCAGCTTTGTGATGAAACTCCACAGCTTTCAGTGTGTTCTGTATTTTGTAGGCACCAAAAGATTAAATCCAGTTTTCCATTTTACCTGTTGCATGACACCTTTTGCGGTTGCATATTGCTTTCCGTTCAGTGATTTCAAACCCTGAAATCTTTTGTCCTCTACAGATTAAAGATTTGTCAAATGTAAAGGAGGAAGTTTATGGTGCTCTTGATTCTTTTGTTGCGTGGGAACTGGAATTTCCCTTAATAGCGGTGAAGAAGGCAATCAAGACGCTTGAAGATGAAAAGGAATGGAAAAGAATAATTCAGGTATTAAATCGCTGTTCATGCTTGTTTGTGTGAAGAGTTGATTATTTCGTATGATGTGTTTCTAGTGAAATTGTTGGTAGATACCACCGAACGACAGATTAAATCTTGAATGTCTACAATTAGCTCCTCCATTTTTAGTAGTATTTTTTCTGTGTCAACAAACTAATTACATGATCTCTGATTTAGGTTATTAAGTGGATGTTTAACAAAGGTCAAGGGAAGACCATGGGAAGCTATTACACTCTGTTAAACGCTTTAATTGAGGATGGACGAGTTGAGGAAGCAGAAGAGCTATTTGGAAAGATATTCTCAAGATATATGGAGGGTTTGCCCCGTACCTTCTTCATGAAAATAATCTCCATGCATTACAATATGGGATCATACCAGAAGATGTTTGAGGTAGGAGAACTAAATATTGTGTGTTTTTATTTAATGTACGAATCTTCTAGATGTAAATTTGACACCATTTGATCCTAGTTGCATGGAGGGGCAATAACTGTACTTGTGAAAACTATCTCCCTACGTTGTATCTTGTGGTTGCTATATTAATATAGCAGGGCGAAAGCCTATTTCGAGAAAACTATCTGCATACTAGTGGAGTCTGAGTTTATCGTATTCTACGTGGAATTGATGTTACACTGGATGGGACTATCTCTACCTTTTTAAGTAACACGACTATGATGCTTATCGCTATGGTTATTCATTTATAACAATCTATTATTTTTTTAATGTATTTCTCCTCATCCAGGTTTTTGCTGATATGGAAGAGCTGGGTGTTCGACCTGATCGTTCAATTGTCAGGATGCTTGGTAAAGTATTTCAGAAGCTAGAGATGTTGGACAAATACGAAAAGTTACATGAGAAATATCCACCGCCAAAATTTGAATTCCGGTACATCAAAGGCAAGCGCATAAGGATAAGGGTTTACCCAGACGATAGTACTGAAGAGGCAACAAAGAGAGACTCTGAGTCTGACACAGATGAACTGGAAGAGGTAGAAAGCACAAACCTTGGCAATTAATTGGAAGAAGCAGCAAGCACAGGCCCGGGCAGCAATGTATTACGTGATGCGGCTTGTGGAGACCTTTGATTTTTATATGGCAGAACTTAAATTTGGTCTTTCCGTCCCTGCCCAATCAAAGCAGGTAATAAGAAAGTGGCTGGTAAGCTTGCCTTAATTTTTTATCATGGAATCATAAAATGCTGAAATATAGAATGCCATAATGGCTGAAATTATTGCAATAAGAAATTGGCAGGCATCGTTAAATCTTACATGATAGATATTGTTGGAAAGTAAAGAAAGAATATTTTTATCGGTGTTTCTCAAGTTCTTTCGAGCAGCCACAAAATACATTTGAGGTTGTAGTTTAAAAAGTTAAACATGGAATTAAATAATGCAGAATTTAAAGTATTAGATCAAAAGTTATCTATGTACTACTGTAAGATGTTTACCATGGAAATAAATAATGCAGAATTTATAATATTAGATCAAAAGTTATGAACACGGGCTCCTCGGTCGTCCCCGCGGGCGACCAGGGGCCAAACCCTAGCCGCCGACCTCCGGCCCCCCTCCTCTCCACGCCCTCCCGCTGCCGCCGCCGGCGCGCGCCGCCGGGCAAAGCCTGTGCGGTGCCGGCGGCGGCGGCCTCTCCTGGTTCGCGCTGGCGTGTCGGGCGACGCGGGGCGGCTCCGTGCGGCGGCGGCGAACTACGGCTCGGCTCCAACCCCTCCCGGCGCGGCGGGCCGGCGAGCCGCGGCCGTGGTGGAGCAGAGTGCTGGAGGCGGCGGGGCTCGGCGGCGGGGTTGGCTTTCTCGGCCCGGCGGCGGAGCCTCTGGCGGCGCTGGAGCTCGGCGGCGGGGTCCGTCTCCCTCGCGGTGAGGCGCGGATGTGAGGCGCGGCGGCGCCTCCTTCCCTCTTGGCGGCGGGGGCGGCTCTGGCCCGGGCTTTAGGCGTGAGCTCGACCCGAGATCTGGCGGCGTCCATGGCGCCCGCGGCGGCGACAGGGCGCAGGGTGGCTCGGGAGGTTGGGGATCGTCGGCGGCGGCGTCTTGGCAGCAGCAGCGCAGCGGCGGAGCAGAGGGGCCCGATTTGGGCCTGATCTGGGCCTGGCCGGCGGGCCGGGCCTGATCTGGGCCTGTTCCAGCCCTGTCTAGCTCTGCTGCTGTGTCCGGACGGCGCTCACCGCGGGTGATGGAGGGCAGGTCCCCTCCCCCAAGCTGGTCGTGCCTCGGTTTCCTCACGTCCGTGAGCCCGACCCGGCCCTATCGGCGGCGGCTCGATGCGGCGTCGGTCGGAGCTTTGGCTAGAGCTCGGGGATGCCGGGGCGGCGGCTCCGGAAGGCGGTCTGCGCGGGTGTCTCTTCGGCGAGCGCCGTGTCAGTGGTGGTGGCTCCTCCCCCCGGTCATGTGGATGGCGAGGAGAGGGCGACGGGAGGTTTCGGTGTTGGCGGCGCTTCGGCTAAGGCAACTCCCAGATCGCGTGTCGGCAGCCTTTCTTGGGGTCAACGAGCGTGGCAGTTGCCGGGGAGCGGTTGGAGGTTTTTCCGGGCGAAAGCTCTGTGCTTCGGCACCATCGGCGGCGGTGCCTGCGGGTATCATTACCTCCTTGGGGGCGTTGGTGCGGCTACCTCCCGCGCGACAGGGCTCCGGGTGAAAACCCTTGACTTTTGGTCTCGACGGCGGCGGCGCGGTGTGTCGTGACCCTCTTGGGGGCGTCGTCGTGGAGCCCCGGGTCACCCTAGTTTCGGCTCGTTGTCCTCGGTGCCAAGTTTAGGCTTCCGTGTCTTTCTTGTTTATTTTGATCTGCCTTGTAAAAGGGGTCTCCCCTCCACCTTGTATCTATTCGGCCGATGTGGCTTTATTTATAAAGCAGGGCGAAAGCCTAGTTCGAGAGAGATCAAAAGTTATCTATGTACTGTAAGGTGTATACCATGGAATTAAAGAATGCCATGTTGTTGTGAACAGAATAATCCTTAACAGTCGGAATCTGTGTAGGGGTTTATTCCCTTTACTCTAAATTAGTATTCTGCTTGCATATATCCATGCTTCTAATTGGCTTTACACATATATGTAGACACGTTATGATGGTACAAACTTGTTCATATTGCTGATACCTACAATTTGCCAATATTTCAGCCTCTTTCAGTTCCTAAAGGTGGTGTCTTTGACATGAGGCAGGATACAGCTCATGTACTCGCCTTCACATATCGATGCGCGATATTAGCAAATAAACTGGTCGGTTGTTCCTGGGACAGATGGCATGAGATGTTAAATATCCACATTCGTGGGTATATGGCCTTAAAGTTCATCCTTTTCAGGGTGAAGGGGGGATGATTCTCTGACTCCAAAACATGTGTTATGGACATTCCGGGGAAACATGCACAAGTAGTATTATCTGTAGCACTACTAGTATAGGCATTAGTATCTACTATCTCTGAAATGGTTGTACTACTACTAGAAACCTTAACCTTAGCAGGTATTATAGCAATATGGCAGTATATGTTTCTGCGGCTGTAGAAGAATAATATCATGGAAAAAACAATGCATCGTGAACCTTTTCAACCAGTTTCAAATAGTAGGACCTAGATTAGACAGGTTTTTAGTACGCCAAACTCACGGATTCAAATGGGGATTCCATCATGCCATGTTTCGTGATCAGATATTCCTGAAAATGTTCAGTGGTCAGTTGTTGGAAAAAAAAATGCATTGAGGCGTACGTCCAAGAAGTTTCATTGAAATCAATTGTTGCACAATGCTAATATGGCAGCAAAGAGAAGAGAATCTGTACTGGTAGGTACGTATCTCTTGCATCAAATCTGGTAGTCCGGTAGCATTGTACATATACGTACTACGTATTGATAGGTGCTTAATACGGAGCCGTAAGCCCGTAACGCGTCTGGCGCAGATTCAGAATCAAATCGATCAGCCCCACGCCGGGAAGGAAAAAAGGCAAAGCCCCCCCGACACGGCATGCACTGCCGCAACCAGAGCCGTCGCTTTCCCACCGTGCCCGGCCGGCCGGACGGCACGCCCTCCTCTCTTCCCGTCCCACGGCCGATCGGTCCCTCGCCTCCACCGACGGCGTGATCGGACGTAGATTCACCCTCCGATCCGTCCTCTTCCCCCCTCCTCCGGCCCTCCCAGTATACTACTCCAGACGCAGGATTGCGATACGCGTGCGTGCGTGCGTGCCACCAAAACAATACGAACAGCCTTTGCTCTGGGTTCTATAAAGGCACCTCCTGCCCTACGGTGCAACCTACCAGGACGGGTACGTAGTACCAGTGTACCACGCACGATGTAGTAATAACCAGCAAAAACTACTACTGTGTGTGTGCACTGATCGATACGCACGATAAAGTGATGGCCCATATTCCGAGGTTCAGTGTGTGTGTGTGGGTGTGTGTGTGTGTGGGGGGGGGGGGGCACCTCCACGGACGCAGGATTTTTTTTTCTGGTGGCAAAGAGAAGCAGCAAGGTCGATTCTTAGTAGCATGAGAACGAGCGGGAGCGGGAGAAGATCCGTTTATCTTGTCCTCTGCGAGTCTGCGGCTGTCCGTGTGTTATTTTATTAAGTGTGAGTTTTGATTAACAAACAAACAAACACCACCTTGCTGATTTGCAGCGGTAGCGCCGTGGTAGCAGGCTCTGCTACCTCCCGTTCCGAGGCCAACGATCACCACAAAGACGACCATACTTTAAGCTCAGTATCGCAGGGTTAGTACGAGATGCACGTGGAGAAGGTCTGCAAACGACCATTTCGTAATTTAGCTCAGTGTGCGCACCAGGTCTTTATCCAACGATAGTTTGACTAGTGATGAGCGGCGGTACCAGTCAGGCTAAACACCCATCTATGAATAGAGCTGGCTGAGCTCTCCTATGATCAAGTCGGACGTGGTGTTGACTTGTTGTCACCTACCTCTAACACTTGGATCCAATAGTCAAACTGTATGGGCCTTTTAACATATCTACAGCAGTAAGTATGCATGCGTCTTTTAACTACTCTTGACTTCACCAAGCTTGACCGATAACCTGTATGGGCCTCCTTCGCTTAACACGAGTCTGGTCGACTGGTAAGCATGAGCCGAATGTGCACCAGACATTGGTAATATAACAATTTCGTCCCTATTCCCTTGTGAAGTGCAACGAACGCAACATCCAAAATTTACCCCGCAGGCGCAAGGATGCACGTGACGTGACGTACGTGTGGGTTGCGAGGTGTTTTTCATGGGCGTACGCTAGCGTTTGTTACTGGGGCGCGCAGCCTTCCACGGCCCGCAATCGCACTAGCCACGGTTCCGCCGCTCATTGGGCACTGCGCCATCCCGGTGGTGCAAAGTCCATGCCTTGCGTACCCTGACGGTACAAAGTAAACTAGCACTTCCTCTGTTTTAAAATATAAGATGTTTTAAGTTTATGAAGAGAACGTATCTAGACTTGTTTTAGTATATAGGTTCACTCATGTTTAAAATAAATCCAGACACTAAAATAAGTCTAGATACATTTGCTTCACAAAGCTAAAACATTTTATATTTTGAAACGGAGGGAGTACTAGTTTCTTCAGCCTTGAGTAGTTTAGCTTCCTCGAGAGGAGAAGAAACTGCGCTGAAGCTCGAAGAAAAGTCTGAACCGCGCGCTACAGTGTGGCAAGAAAGGAACCAAACCAGTGGTAGCGGGCCATCTGCGGCGCCGCAAACCCAAGCCCACGTATCAGCTTATGCGGGCGCCCGCAACAGAGGTAAGAAAGTAAGTAGGATTTTGCGGCGGCCCGCATAGTCCCGCATACTCGAATCAGGCTGTAAGTAGTGGTGGTTCGCGACCTTTTGCCCGCATAGTCCCGCAAACCCGGGTCATCACCACGCGGGTGAGGCCGTTGCTCATCCGTCCCCGCCGGCGCCGCCGGTTCGCGTCCGTGCAGACGAAGCCGTTGCTGATCATCCACTGCCTGCAGAGCCGGCCTAGACACAGGCACATGCCGCTATTGCCGCTCCTGCCGGCCACTCGCCGGAGGCCCACACCGCTGAGGGCAGCGCCTCATGCGCATGGCGGTACTTCAGGCAAACCGTCTCAAACCTATCACCTTGGAATCTGCATATATAATGTCATTTGCGTTGAAGACAAAAATAATTTAGTGTCCTGCCGGCCCCTACGCGACTCCAGCTCATGTTCTGCTCTCCCATTCTATTTCTCCACGAGAGAACTAAATCCATTCTGGAAACCTGCAGCTAGTTAGCAATTGCTTTTCTTCTATGATTAGCGTGTATCTTATGCGGGTTTGCGGCAGCCGCGAATAGTATGTGGGCTGCCTACGTAAACCCACATAAATGAAGCGGCATATGCGGCAATACGCGGGACGCCCGCAGGTTGACCCACTTACAGCCTGACAAACCACACGCGCGCGTACGTACTACAAGGACCCAAGCAAAGCATTTCTTCTTGGCACGTTGATCCACTTCTTACTCTTCCTCCCACGTTTCTCCTTTGTCCTCTCCTGCCGCTATCCTCAGGCTAGAGCACTACAGGCAGCTTCCCATTTTTTTACAAATATGACCCTCTGTAATTTGCCATCGTTAAAAATACCCCCCTCACGCCGCAAAAGCCAAAAATGCTCTGGCGGGAGGCTGAAAAGGCGACACGTGTCACCTCCCGCCACGGGGGGTGGTGGGATGTTCCTCCCGCCACAGGGGATGGCGGGATGTTCCTTCCGCCTTAGGCGGTGGCGGAATAATGCTGTGGGGCCCACCAGGGCCGTACCTGAGAAAACGGATGCCCTGTGCAGAACCAAAAATTAGGCCTTCGACTTAACTATTGGCAATGATGAAAAGGCTGTTTTGTTTATATATCATATCGGTGGTACAATTTTTGAAAGGAATAACACCTTAACAAAAAAGTATTACTGATACATTCTTCAGCATAAAAGTTCCATTAATCTAACCTTCTTGAGACAAATTCTTCAATTAGTTCTTCGCAAGAAACTTTACCCAAGGTTTTCCGGATACCTTACCTAATATGTCATGTAATGTAAAGAAATTTCATTGACTTTGGAAGAAGGCCATCAGCCGACGGCACGTCTGGAAGTACTCTGGGTTTTTTTACAAGATGTGGAAGTACTCTGGTTGCTGCTCTTATGGAACCATATTCGGCGACCAGGCACTCATGGTCGGGCCTCCAACTCCATTCGATTGCACCATTGTATAGGCGGAAGCAAGCCGCGAGGGGATCCAAACAAATAGTTTATAGTACTATGTGAAATTGAAAAAGAAAACACCAAATAATGTCTAGATATATTCGTTTCACAAAGCTAAAATATCTTATATTTTAAAACGAAGGAAGTACATTCAGATTGCATCTACCTTTTATACATGTTCGACGCAACAATTTATATTGGGACTAGTCTCAATATAACAATTGAGGAGTAGATTTAATTCTGGACTAGCCAAGAAATTATTAAGTCCACAAGCAGTGATTGGAAAACGAACTTGCTCGCTATAAAAATCCAGAAGTGAAAGAGAAAAAGGAAGAAGAGAGAAAGAGTGAAGCATGCACCAAGTTGGGGCCTCAATTAATTTGGTGGCAGACTCCTAGGCAGCACTACTCCAATAACAAGCTGATGAGTTCCAACTAAACCAATAACTAGCAGTAGTAGTTTAACATAAAAAATTGGAGGCCCTCCTAATTTGAGGCCCTGTGCAATCGAACACTCCGCACTTGTGTCCCATACGGGCCTGGGGCCCACCAGCGCGAGCGCGAAGTCGAACCTCCCGCCAGCGCCAAGTCGAACCTCCCCATTGGTCCGGCCGTGGGGCCCACCTCATCCCGCCATTCCCCCTGGCGGAAGGAACATCCCGCCACCCCCTGTGGCGGGAGGAACATCCCGCCACCCCCCGTGGCGGGAGGTGACACGTGTCGCCTTTTCAGCATCCCGCCAGGGCATTTTTGGCTTTTGCGACGCGGGAGGGGTATTTTTGACAATGACGAATTGCAGAGGGTCATATTTGTAAAAAAATCGCAGCTTCCAAAGCTCCAACTTCCGAGGAGGGGAGCCCTACAGTTTGTTTGTGACCCGTTGCATCACACTAGTCTTATCACAATCTCACAGTTCGCACCTCCTGCTGGCTCTTCTCGCTGTTTTCGTATATACATATGCTCTTGGATGTTGCTCGTGTGTGTCCTGTGATTATTCATCTGCAGTGCGTCGATCTATAGCTTCCTTTGTGATCTATGTTGGAGCAGGTGTGAGTGTCTCAATCATCGGCAGTACGGCCTCCCGTTGGAATTGGATCCATATGGTTGTATCCCTAGCTTAGGTGGACAGGTGATCGTGTCTGGGAAACTGCGGGGTATGGTGTTGTGCGAGTATAAAAATCAGAACCCATGTCGACCAGCAAATGCCATCGAGTGATTTGGTACGCGTGGCGACGGATATCCCTTCTCAAATCATGCTTGCGTCTAGACTTCGGAGTTGAGGTACAAGATAGTACTGGTTAACCTGTCGTTCCACCGCACTACCACCCGTCCCGCTCGGTGCGCGCTTAGGTGAGTGATAACATCTTATCAAGACTGGAAAGTTGGGTCGCACGTAGTTAGGTATATGGTCTGTGTTGCACATGCACCTGGCTTCGGACCATTTTTGTGTATGTATGTATCGTTGACCTACCTCCCTTCCCGGCTTCTCGCCGTCGCCGGAGGGGCTGCTAGCAAAGGCGGGAAACCCTCTCCCCTTGCTAGCAGTGCAGCACGGATTGTGGCCGTCCGGAGTGGGACGGTCGTGGGAGATGGCAACCGTAGGTAGAGGCCGGTGGTGGGTGTTCATGGGAGAGTGTGTGGCGGCGCGATCTTGGTGGTGACGGCACGACAGTCGGGTTCCTGGACCTCGGCCGCCTTGTACCTCGTTGTCCCGCCTCAGTGAATCTAAGACGTTGTCCCAAGGTCGACGTGCTCGCGGTTGTGGTGGCCTGAGTTCCATGATCCTCTGTCATCTTGGCCTATGGGTGGCGGACGGGGATCGGATGGCCAGTCCCGCTGCCTGAATAATGGTGGTTTGGCTCTACTACTCTTCGTGCGCCAGGTCGTCGATCTGCTTGATGTCGGACTCCTCGATCCGTTCACCGACGTGTTTTAGGCCTTTTGGTAGGCACATGGCGCCACTTGATATCTAGATCAAAATTGATCTGATTGTGCTATCCCTTATCTTCAAAGTCTACATGACGGCGTGGCGCGAAACTTTGCTTTCTTGACAGTGCCATGAGACATATCTAAGTATAGATTTCCATAGTACTGGCAGAGGTGGATACAGTCATGGTGGCTGCGATCGAAGGTTTGTAATGACAGATGAGTGTTGGTTATGATGAAGACTATGCGATAGATTTTTTCTGTGTGCCGGGTGTTTGGAGACTTGCAGCAGCAATCTTGGCAAGAGGGGGTGGCAACACACGTAGACTGCAATTTTCAGGATGAAAAATCAAGGTCTGACCTTCATTGGTTATACCTGGCAATGACCTTGCTGAAGACATTATTTGAAAGTTTGGACTTTTTTCAGCAAGAAAACCCAAAATCTTTAATCGGGTGACGACAACGCTGGTGCATTGTTTCTATGGTGACTCAGCACACATATGCATATTGTAGTCCGCAAGTCGTTGACATAACACTTAAAATAGCATTCCACGAATATTACACTCAACTGAGTAGTACAACAGAAATATCGCAGGTCCATATATTATTCATATTTAGATCCATACAAAAGATTTACGGAATCTCCCTAGCACAATGAGGTTTGTCAGGTAATTTTATGTCAATTGAAAATTCAGAAAAAGCAATCGGTTGACTAGTCTAGCCTATATCTACCTCTCAAACTATGTCTACAAGTAAAGGGTGACTATTGTTTTATCAACAATGTTCTAATATATGGTTT
The DNA here is from genome assembly GCA_916181665.1 of Avena sativa. Lineage (NCBI taxonomy): Eukaryota > Viridiplantae > Streptophyta > Magnoliopsida > Poales > Poaceae > Avena > Avena sativa. The sequence goes on from OV702295.1 coordinate 358,226,787, forward strand.
CTATCATTGGGAATTGAGTCTCATCTATGTTTATCTTGATATCCATCATTAGTGTTAGTAGTATCTGACAGCGTTGACTACTTTGTTTCTCGGTTCCTCGTAGTGGTCCTTCTTTGTCGTCTTTTTGGATTGGGTTAACGTTTACAACTTATCAGAGTCTAGCAAAGGATAAGAAGATAGTTTGAGTAGAACATACTCATCAAGTTCCCAATATGTGGTTGTATGATGCATTGACTATAGTCGTGGATTATAGATCTTGAACTTATGAAAGTTTTCGAAAGGGTTTTTAGAAAAGTTAAGTTTTATTTTAGAAAAGTTAAGTTTTATTTTAGAAAAATTATGTCAGTTAGTCTTTACGGGTTGTGAGATCTTCATGGATTGGGCTCCTTTCCATGATGAGATAGTAATCATATCCCATGATAGGGAGCAACATGTCATGTTTTATAAATTCTAGAGAGATATACTATTTTCCACAAATGTCATTAGCCTTGTTACAAAACCGAGGATGCATGCCAGCATATTTCTGTTCAGACTTTCTTGATCTGAGGACTAGTCTAAAGACTCGCCAATCACTAGACTTCTCCACAAACCACTTGCCTACGCTTTGTAGTGAGCTTTGGTCCAATACCTACACTCAATTGACATACCATATAATATCCTTAAATCATCATCCTGCAAAACATGATGGGGACATTATGGGCTCCCACCCGTTGATCTACATTTCGGATCACATCCCAACTTAGCAAATGAAGACAAATGAAAGGAAGGTCTAACTGAATTTCTCGTCCCATTTTGGGGTCTGTGGTTTGCAAGGTCTATACGGCGCAAGAATTACTGACTTAATTTGTTGTTTAATTTTTAGGTGTACTTTTCTGGAATGTAGTTGATAGTATTTTTAAAAAGTAGGTTTATGAAATACTTCAAAGGACATGCAAGATTGAACTTGCCTTCTGAATAGGGTATAAGTGGGATCTCGCCAAAGTCCCTCATTTAGTTTATTTGTAAAAATCTAGTTTAAATTTTGAGAAAAATTATGAACTACAATTTGAATGAACTAGAGGTGGGATTTTGGTGGGATCACACTTAACACCTTACTTCCAGTGTGCTTTATGTCATCATAAGATCCATATGGAAAAGCAACATTGTACCATTATAGACTAATGCTTAAAAGATTAGTGATGCATGTAAAATACATCCATGAACCTTTCAGTTCACCGTTTTAAAATTCTTATTATTTTATAACTTTATTATATTTATTGGTACTATAACCTACTAATAGTTGCAAAAGTGCACAATTTCTTGGTTTACACTTTGTTGTGTAGAAATTGCACAAATATAGAAGGAGATCGCTCATTATGGTAAAATTTGGAGTTTCTTGGAATCCATCCGTGGAGAACAGTTTTTGAAGATTTGCACGGCAGTCCATAAAGATGGCATCAAACGGAAAAAGGCATAGCATGAAAGTTTTTTAAAATTTTCTTCTAATTCTAATTGATATAAAATTATCCCCAAAAGGACCGCGGACGCGGTCTCAAGATCCCGACTACTATGGGGTACAAAAATAGGTCTGGGATTTCGAAAGTTATGACGTGATTGACTCTAACTCTTTCCATAGTTACTGGATTTGGCCAAACCATGACTTTATGGGCTTTTAAAGGACAAAGGGGGTCCTAGGAAGGTTATAGAGGTTCTCAAGAGCCATTGCATCACAGGGACACATCTCATGGCTTATATTGCATCTCCACCACTATATATTGAGAAGAAACCCTACCTTTGGAGCCATCTATCCGTTGTGATGAAAATCCTCTCTCTTGGCAGCCTGCATGGAGGGGAAGGAGCTCATCCTTACCAGCACCATCTCAAGAAAGAAGAGGGGCAAGGGGACTCCGCCCCCTAGGGCAATTGTCGCCGCCTCCTTGGCCACGGGTGTCGTGGCCTCTATCCTCATCATCTGCATCACCATGGTCCTACTCTTCTTTATCAACAACTTCATCAAGCCTCTGATATTTGTAATGTCTCTCCATTATGTTCCCGAGGGCATATGATGGATTGATATTGATTTCTATATAGGTGTGTAATGAATATTTGGTCAAGTATTATTCTCTTATGTGATTCGCTGATGGTAATATGTGAACATTGACTCATGTTACTTCATCTTTATGGGCTTAGAGGGATGCACCTTAGTGTAATGAAGAGGGTAGGAGGTTCAGAATGACGAAAACCTTGTCTCAGGACTTAGAGTTGCATTGGAGGGGTTCTTGATCGGGGACCTTAGAACTTTAAGCAATGGTTAGACTTACATGTCTTAGTGAGTATTTTGTTTGCGCACGTAAGTGGAATCAGGACAAATAATTAGGGGTGTACTTACGCATCTATATGGTCACACCTATTCTAAACTCTGTCTAACAAGGATAAAACTTTACAATATATTTATCATGTTGTTTTAGAAACCTTTAGCCATAAATTTTATGTAGCCCTTTGGAACGTCTGTCTCACATATAGTCACACACTTGAACTTGTCCTCTCGCTGCATAGAGGATTGGGCTTTATCTGAAAAGAACTTTTATTTCTTGGAAATTTACTTTCTTGTATTTTTATTTTCTTGCAACTTTACGTTTTTTTACATTTACTTTCAGTTTTAAACCACTCCAAAGCAACTATCCTTGTTTTGTAGTGCATAGATATTATAATAATGACACTCTAATTTGAAAGAATAAATACTTATACCTTCGGTTCTTCGTGGAATCGATACTAATACTTACACATTGAAGATTTCAACGATTTTCTACACTTGTGGGTATCGAGATATTTTATGACGCCATTGTCGGGGAGCATAGCACTTAAGTTTTTATTCTTGTTTGCACTAGACATTATTTTACTTTTAATTTTTCATATATTTTAGTTTTACTTTCAGTTTTGCACCTATGAAAGTGTAAGATGGTTAACCTAGAGGCGGGGTGAATAGGTTTCTACAAAATTGTTTATATCTTTTACAAGTTTTAGGCTTTGAGGAATATAAGTGAGCCTAAATGCAAACTAGGTGAGGTAACCTAGATGATGAAACAATATACTTCAAGCTCGAAGGCTATCACAAGGTAAACAACACAAGTAAGAGATCGGTTAAGGAATAACTGAAGCACGCGGAGACGAAGATGTATTCCTGTGTTCACCACCTTTGGGAAGGGGGCTACGTCATGTTGGAGAGGTGTGAGGGTCCACGAAGGATTTCTCACGCGCCACAAATGCTCACCTTCTTCTCCAAGCCTATCCCACGAAGAAATAGCTCACTTACTCGTGGTAGACTTTAAGGTAGTCTCCAAACCCTCACAAACTTTCCACGGAGAAAATCACAAGCCGAATGCCTCCGGGCGACCCTAGTCGCCTAGGGTTTCCCACAAACCTAAGAGTAACAAGCTAACTCAATGAACTCAAGGGGGAATGAACTTTGGCTTGGTGGAAACGTAGATTGGGACCTCATCTTCCTTTCTACCAAAGGGATTTGGATTTGGTTGGGTAGAATCGGAGATCCTCAAGCTTTTGTGTTTCAACAATGGAGAGAGAGAGCTCAAGAAATGGATGTTTTATTGAAATGCCTAACCTATCAGTGGAGAAGAAAGGGGTATATATAGTATGGAGAGAAAAAGATTCGTTTGGGGGTTCCTGCGACAGAACCGGCAATAAGTTCGGTCGGACCGAGTTGTACGCCGGAAATTCCAGCGACCCCTCCGGCGGACCGGACTCCACGCTGGAAATTTCGGCGGCAACCGAAATTCTCGGCGAACAACCAAAAGTGCATGCAGTAAGCCATATCGGTGTTCACCAAGAATTTCGGCGACAACACCCGCGCTGCCGGCACTTTTGCCGATTTTGCAGTAGCCCCTTTTGACTCATTTTTCATGGAAATTTTTCTCTCTGTCTTCGAAAGGGTGTGTGGCTGTGGATAATGAGAAGTATATTTGGTGTAGAACAACCCCAAAGAGCACATCAAGATCACCCCTCTTAATAGTGCGATGTTTCCTATTGACTCAAGAGTAAATAAGAGAGAATAATAAATAACACCACCGACTCTTCATATAGAAACAAATGGGGGGTCACACATCGCCTTTCACCAACAAACTACGGACTCTCACCTGTAGAGAAGCTAGTACAAACATTAGTCCGCTCTCTTGCTTCGATGTCATAGTTAACCAAAACACTAGATAAGGGCTATTTGTCCTTTCAATCTCCCCCTTTTTGGTTAACGATGACAAACCGATCTAGCGTCAAAAGATGATATTATGATACGATTAGATACATAGATATCTAGCACATAATAGCAAGCACATAGTGATAGGAAATCCAAGTACAATAAGAGAATTGGAGAATTGTCCAGACACACACACACAAATAGTTCATTAGAGCAAATAAAAGCACAAGCCCATGAGAGGCAAAAGAACAAAAGAGGGCTTGTGCAAGAGGCAAGTCATGAAGGAAGCGACTCTACTCTCTCTTCCCCTTTGGCATCAAGAACAAAAAGGAAGAAAGGAGTGGAGAAAACGATCTAGCCAGCAAAGTTGTCCTCATCGTCATCATCATCATCGGCTTCTTCCTCCTCTTATTCTTTGTCGTCACCCTCCTCTTCGTCCTCGTCCTCATCCTCATCATCATTCCCTGTAGGTGCGGCGCGACGCTGAGAGGAACTAGAAATGGCAAACCCGGGGAACATTGATGGATCAAAAACCCGAAACATGTCCTCATCCAATGGGGGCTTCTCGAAGTTAACATAAGGAACATGAGCCAAGGCATTGCCCAAGTCTGGCACTGGGCGACCACGTTCTGTCAAGAAGGCATGCTGCCTCCTATTCTCCTGACTGAGCTCTAAGCTGCGATGGGCAACATCATAGGAGGAGCGACACATATCCCACAAGTTGTTGAAGAAACGGGCAAGTACTTTCTTGCGAGGAAGAGCACGGGGAAGGTCCCGACGAGAGCGCGAACCAGCAGAAAGAGGGTCATGAGCAAGCTTGGTCCGGTGCTCAGACGACATCATCTAAGGGAGATCCACATGAGAGCCCCGACGAGGTAAGGTGAAATCCTCCATATCTTCACGCGGACCTTTGGGGATAGCAGACGCAGGGACGGTGGCCTCAATAAGACGCGGAACATACTGACTGAAGTTGGGAGTCATGCGCTTCTCGATGGACCGCTAAATCTCACAGTAGATGAAATCACACCCACTGATCTTTCACAGGCGACGAGGATCACAGTAGTACAACAGGTTCTTGTGGTGACCACGGACATCAATCGCATCACCAGCCTTTCTCACAAGATTGTAGCGGAAGAACCGAGCAAGGACCATATAGTAGTAGTACATGCCTGACAAGCTGGGAGGTGCATGGCTGGGCTCACTGGGGTAGCATGAAAGGATCTGGTTGTCACTGAAAGCCTTCTCGAAGTGAATGCAGAAACCAGAAACACGGTCAGGAGGGTAACCCAGGGCATTGCAGAAATCATCAAAGTAAGCCGAGTACGGCTTGGTGCCGGTCATCCAAGTGACAGTGTGAGCATCATCAGTGTGGAAATAAGCAGTGCAGAAGAACTGGCGAATGAGATCTGGCATGAGGTTAACCTTGATAGAGGCAAGACCAAAGACATCCATCTACTTCAGGGCCACATCCACATGCTCAAAATCTGTGGAGAGGTAGTGAGCATAGTGATCCTCATTGAGATACTTGGGAGGAACAAAAAACCCACTTCATACGAATTGGCTCATTGTAGAAGTCATCCCAAAAGCATTTCTAAGTGTCATTCCAAAACAGTCTGTCAGCAACAAGATAGGTGCGGTTGGGAAAACGGTACGGATTCTGCCTTTTCAAGTCCCGCCACTGATTCACGGAGATATCCAAAGTAGTATTGTAGTTGGGAGGATATTCTTCTTCAGTTGGACCAAGATTGGACTTTCCCTTGGAAGCGGAACTTCCAGCAGATGCTTTCTTTTTCTACCCACTTGCAGAACCAGAACCCCCTACAGTAGCAGCTGCTTGTTGACGCTGAGTGAGGCGAGGAGCAGGAGGAGGATCCCGTTGAACAGTAAGCTTTATCTTTTTGCTGGTGTTTGGCTCAAAATCGTTGTGGTCAGACGCTGCACAAGAAACACACAAGAACGCAAGGCAAAGAAAGCAAATGAGTGTATATGCCATAAAAGGAACTCACAAGAACAAAGATTGAAAGTTGGGCAAGCGCATGGACAGAAAAGCAAGCAAAATAGCATTTTCGGCTCCAGGTCCGGCAGAACCGATCCTGTCGCCGAAAGGATCAGCAACGGTTCCGGCGTACCGAAAGCTCGACCAGAATTTCCGGCGAGCATTTCGGTCGACCGGAACGGTGACCGGAATTTTTGGTAACAGTATCGGCTGGACCGGGCCTAGGACCAAAAATTCAAGGCAATCGATTGGGGAACTGTCCATGACTTAGTACTTGCGCAAAAAACAACATGTGGGAGAACAAGGGTGAAACTAGGATGGCACTAGCCTAGTTACTCTACTAGGGGGTAGAGAGAACTAAGGGAACACAAGCTTGACCATGAAAACTAGGGTTTCACCACCAACAAGAAAGGTAATGAGGAGATGAAAGAGCATAATACCCTCGAATGTCGAAGAAGAAGCCATGCCCCCCCTTGCCAAAGATGGGCTAGAAGAAAGCACCACAGGAGAAAGAGGGAGAGCACTCCCCAATCTCCCAATGCGGGCAAGGAGAGAGAAAAACCTTCGTTGAGAAGACTTGTAGAGGCCCGATCTACAACTTGGTGGAGTGGGGAGGGATTTGGGTGGATGGAAGGGCCTACGGGGTGGGAAAGCTTGGGGCGGCAACCATGGAGGAGGGGAGGTCATGGGGAAGAAGGAAGAAAGAAGGTGGAACTGCCCCACGCGCGGGCTATAAATACCCACCTCAGAAAATTTTCAGCAGTAAGTCCGGTCGAACCGGCGCCCACGCCGGAATTTCCGGTGAGAGCATCGGCGAACCGGCCCCGTGAACCGATATTTCCGATGGCGACCAGAATTTTCGACAGAGAACCGAAACCGTATTCTGTAAGGGTTTTCGGTCTGCTGCCGGAATTTTCGGCGGTCGCCGGAATTTTCGGTCGCCAGGCCGGTGGACCGGAATTTTTGCCGGAAATTTTCTGGAGACAACATATGAGGAAATTTTTCTGGAGTTGATGAATTGTGAGAAATCATACGAGCATATACACAAGATCCAAATGAAAACCAGATAAAGCACTATCCATTTGACAAGGTCATGAAGAAAAACGAAGAGCAACCATGGACATGGGATTTAGCTTTGAACATCAAGGCACCCAATACACAAAAACAACCATTTGGCAAAGGATTTTTTCCCCTATGTTTAAGCACACATATCATGGAGCCTCAAAGATAGATGTTTGGACCCATATCATGACACGAGATCAATTTGTGTTGCACTCATAGGTAAGCATCAAACCAAGACATGGTAAGATGACCATCCCTACATGTGCTACGCAACTAGGCTACATAGCACGCTAAGAGCAAGAATATAATGCAAGAAGCAAATCAATCCAAGTTTTGAGGATCTAGGATACCGAGTTCTCGCCTCAACATGACAAACCGGGCTTCATCCAAAGGCTTCGTGAAGATATCGGCCAATTGGAACATCATACCCACATGAGTGAGATTGATATCACCATTTGCGACATGGTCACGTAGGAAGTGGTGGCGAATGTAAATATGTTTGGTGCAGCAATGTTGGACGGGGTTATTGGCGATCTTTATTGCGCTTTCATTGTCACATAGAAGAGGCACCGTACCAAGGGACACACCATAGTATTTCAAGGTTTGCCTCATCCATAACAATTGAGCACAACAAGATGCCGCGGATATGCCGCAGAGATGAAAGTGTCGTGAGGAAGTTTCTTTATGATGAAGCCTAGAAAGATCTTCAACTCTCCCATCATGGACATCCTAAATTTCATAGTCATCAACTCAGCAAAAGCTTTGTTGTGAGATTCGTTAGTTCCATCAAAGATAATATCATCAACATAAATTTGAACAATAAATAAGCCACCCCCTTTAACCCGTTTGGTGAAAAGGGTGGAATCGACCTTACCCACGCTAAACCCATCCATGAGTAGAAAATCCCTAAGGTGCTCATACCAAGCACGAGGAGCTTGCTTTAGTCCGTAGAGAGCCTTATGGAGTAGATACACATGGTTGGGATAGCGTGTGTTTTTGAAACCAGGGGTTGAGCTACATATGCAACCTCTTTCAAGGGACCATTAAGAAAATCACTTTTCACGTCCATTTGATAAAGCTTGAAGTTATGGAAAGATGCATAAGCAAGGAAGAGACGAATAGCTTCAAGACGAGCAACGGGCGCAAAGGTGTCCTCATAGTCAATACCTTCTATTTGGGCATACCCTTATGCCACTAACCTTGCTTTGTTTCTTGTGATGACCCCGTTCTCATCTTGCTTGTTTTTGAACACCCACTTGGTCCTAATGACATTGATGCGATGATCTTTAGGCCTCTCCACTAGAGACCAAACTTCATTGCGGGTGAAACACTCGAGTTCTTCTTGCATGGAAATGACCCAATCCGGATCCTCCAAAGCCTCATGAACCTTGAGGGGCTCAAAGTTGGACACAAAAGCATGATGCCCACAAAAAGGTTGTGAGGTTCTTCTTCTTGGCACAGGTCTCGATCCCTCTTGATATGCTTCCAAGGATATTGTTGACTTGGAGTCCACTTGCAATGGAGGCGGCCTTGATCTTCCGAATTGTGCCTTCATGATCAACGAATTCATCTTTTGAGGGGCCTTGATCATTGACACCATCTTGATCTTGACCTTGGGATGGAGGAGATTGATCTTCCACTTGGTCTTGCTCAAAGGGTTGAGGGCTTGGTTCTTGTTCTTCGATTTGCATGGCATCTTGAGTGAGATGTTGATCTTGTGGTACATTTGATGGCTCAACTTGGGTAGAGCTTGGCTCTTCTTGAGTTGAGCTTGATTCTCCCCCATCATCTTGTTGAACATGAATGTGAGACTTGGTGGGCAAGATATGCCCAATACCTATCAACTTGATGACTTGAGAGGAATCGCCATCACCTACATCACGAGAAGAAACTTGCCCTCATGGGGGGCATTATTCTCCAAAAACTCCACGTCACAAGATACTTCAACACAACCATTGGTTTCGTTGTAGTATCTATAGGCATGATAGTTTTCCACATAACCAACAAATATACCCTCTATAGTTCTAGGTTAGAATTTACCGAGCTTTTCCTTTTTATTCTTGACGAGGCACTTGCAACCAAAGACACGAAAGTAGTTGACATTGGGCTTCTTACTTGTGAGAATCTCGTATGGAGTCATGTCAAAGGGAGCTCGGAGAAAGAGCCGGTTCGTGTAGTGGACCGCGGTAGCAATGGCTTCTTCCCAAAAGTTGTGGGGGGCCTTGAATTCACTCAACATTGTTCTTGCCATCTCAATGATTGTCCGATTCTTCCTTTCAACACCATTTTGTTGAGGGGTATAGGGAGCTGAGAACTCATGCTTGATCCCCTCGCCTTCAACAAATTCTTGCATGGTGTAGTTCTTGAACTCGGTGCCGTTGTTGGTTCTAATGGTCTTGATCTCCACTCCATGAGTGCGTTGAGCTTGCTTGGCGAAGATCATGAATTCCTTGTAGGTCTCATCCTTTGTCTTGAGAAGAAAGACCCAAGTATACCTTGAGTAATCATCAACAATGACAAGACCATATATTCTTCCACCAAGGGAGTCATATGTTGACAGCCCGAAGAGATCCAAATGGAGAAGCTCCAAGGGTCTTGATGTGGCCACCTTGGTTACAGAAGGATGATGCTTCCCAATTTGCTTTCCTGAAAAGCAAGCACTACACACACGATTTTTCTCAAAAGAGACACCGGTTAGTCCAATAACATGCTCACCCTTTAGGAGTTGATTGAGATTTCTCATGTTGACATGACCTATGCGACGATGCCACAGACATCCCTTGTCATCCTTGGCCATTAGACATGTAGGAAGAGATTGGCTCTCTTTCGAGAGGTCGACCACATAAAGGTCATCTTCCACGTGTCCAATGAGAACCAATCTGAGATCATCACCCCTAAAGACCTTCACAAAAATTATAGAGAAATAGGAGTCATAGCCGGCATACGCAAGATGTTTAATTGAAATCAAGTTGTAACTAAGGTTTTTAACAAGTAAGACGGTCTCTAGAGTCAAAACCTTGGAGATCACCAACTTACCATAATCTAGTACCTTTCCTTTAGAGTTGTCTCCAAAAGTGATGCTTGACGTTGAGTTGACATCGTGAATGAATTGGTCAAGCCCACTTCTACCTCCGATCATGTGATTGGTGCATCCACTATCAAACACCCATTTTGATCCACCGGAGGCATAACCCTACAAAATCAATTCTTTGATTTAGGAACCCATTGAGTAATGGGTCCCCTAGCATTAGCAACAAGATCCTTTGGTACCAAAATTGAGTACCATGTACAAGCATAACCATTTCGATGGCCAACATATTTGGCAGATCCATCTCCTTGAATGCCCTTATATAGCACATAGGAAGGATTAGACTTCCCCGTATACTTATGATTAGGATTGCCCCTCATGGCTCCCCCATTCACAACATTCCTTTTGACTTGGTCAACCACCTTGTCACCTTCTTTTACAAAGGTTATCTTCTTTTGTGGAATGGCATTGCTCGTGTTGTTCTTTGGATCAAAACCGACACCTTCCTTGGAAATTTTCGTCTTTTGACGGGATAAAATCTCATCTAGGATCTTTCCCTTGGAGGTAGGTGCATGGCGCTCTTTCTCAAGTTAGAGGTACAAGAATCATTTTCAACAATAATTGGATCCTTCAAAGTACCAAGAGCCTTCTCATAGATCACCCGAAGTTGGTCATGGTTCTCTCCAAGTTTTATGAGCTCACACTTGACAATCAAACTAGCCTTTTCAAGGTTCTCAAGGTCCTTGGTAAGAGAAGCATGAGCAACCTCAAGCTCTTTCTTTGAGGCATCAAGCTCTTGGGACAAAGAGTTAGCCCTATCAATAGTGTCCATGTCTTTTGCTTTATCAAGTTCAAAAATTTCAATTTGTAGTTTAAGAAATGAATTGGTATTATTTTCCTCACAAAGCTCTTGCTCAAGAAGATTGAATCTTCGTTTCTCATCATCAATATGAGATTCCAAGCTATCAATGGCCTCATCATGTGATCTAACAAGTTCCATTAATTGCTTGACACTAGCACTAGCAATGGGAGGAAGAGACTTCATGATAGCATACATTTCTTTTATATATTCTTCAACAAATTCATCACCATCACTATCACTATCACTATCATGGTTACTCTCAAGATCATCCAAGACGCTATATAGGGATGGAGGAGAGACGATTACCTTGGAGCTTCTTTCCATAAGACAAGAGCCGGTGACCTTGGGTCTAGGAGAACTCTCGATGTAGTCCTTGGCGTAATCGTAGGTGAGAGGTGAACCGGGTTCGACATATGCCAAACCGGTCACACCCACCACTTTCTCCTTATCCCCACACTCCACATCGGACTCGTCCTTGGAGCTCCTTGCCATGAGACAAGTGGCGGTGACCTTGGGAGTAGGAGAGTCGTCGGTGTAGTCCTTGGTGTAGTCATAGGTGAAGAGAGACCCGGGTTCAGCGAAGGCCACACCGGCCACTACAACAACCTTCTCTTCATCCTTGATACGTCCAATTTGAATCACCATTCTATATCATAATTTGCCTCTATTCATTGATATATTTCTTATTATGAGGTGTTACTTATGTCTTTTCCTCTGTTTTTGCATGTTGGATGATTCTTGGAGGATGGACTGCCGGAGTCAGATTTCTGATGGAAAAAGAGGTGTTTTGATGAAATTTCACGAAGATCAGAAAAATACCAGAAAAATATTGGAAAATTATATTTTCCCATAAGACGGAGGAAGCCAGAAGGGAGGCGTAGCCGAGCCACAGGGGGCCCACACCCCCTAGGCGCAGACCCACCTTGCCCCACGCCTAGGGTAGGTGTGGCCCACCTGGCCGGCTCCCGACTCCGCCCTCTCGCCTATATCTTCCTCACAGAACCCTAATACCAGGAGAGCGACCACCGAAAGATTTCCGCCGCCTCCGCTGGGCGGAAAACACCGAGAGAGAAAGATCTCTCTGGCAGACAGATTTCTGCCGGGGAAATTCCTTCCCGAAGAGGGGAGATTGTCGCCATCAACACCACCGTCAATCTAGACTTCATCGGGATCATCATAATCATCATCCACACCATCATCTCCACCAGCACCGTCATCACCACTCCATCCCGCTGTAACAATTGTGTTGAATCTTGCATTAGTTCTTAGGGTAAACTTTCTCGGTGCTGATTACTATTGTAGTTGATGCTTGTGAGTGGAACCATTGGATTATTGTTTATGTTCAGATTGTTATCCATTACCATATCATCCTTGATCTTGATTCATATGATGTCTTGTGAGTAGTTCGTCTAGTTCTTGAGGACATGAGAGAAGTCGTATTGTTAGTAGTGGATTTGTGTTGAGTTATTATTCAATGGTTTAGTATTTAAGTTGTGGTGCTATTCTTCTAGTGGTGTCATGTGAACATCGACTACATGATACTTCACCATTTATGGGCCTAGGGGAATGCATTGTGTATTTGGCTACTAATTGTGGGTTTTCCGGAGTGACAGAAACCTGAACCCCCATTAGGACACCTTTTCACAAGGGAGTGTAGGATCTTAGAGTTTAAGGTTGTGGTTAGGTTTATATCTTAATTACTTTCATGTAGTTGCGGATGCTTGCAGGGGTTTAATCACAAGTATGTATTAGTCCAAGTAAGGTTGTTACATTAGCACAGGTTCACCCACACAACACTTACAACACCAAAGAAGTGTACTTAGCTATTTGAAGCGAAAGCACTTGACAGAATTCCCATATGTCCTCGAGAACATTTGGTCCTTATAAGTATTTCCACCGGCCTGTCCTTTGCTAAGAAAGGATTGGGCCACTTGCTGCAGTTGTTCGTTGTCTTTATTACTTGCACTTTGTTTTGTTGCTCTATCAGAAAACCCCTAAAAATCTGTTTGCTAAGTATTTACAGAGATTTCCTGCTCCATACCACTAGTCAACACCTTCTGCTCCTCGTTGGGATAGACACTCCTATTTATCGAAAATACTATGATACACCCCCTATACGTGTGGGTCATCAAGACTATTTTCTGGCGCCTTTGACGAGGAGTGAAGCGCTATTGAAGAGTGGAACTGGTAAAGGAAACTACTACTATGAGTATTTTTTTTTGTTACTGCTTGTTACTTTGTTTCCAATATGGATAACCCACTTGGTTTTCTATTTGGGAAAACTACTACCACTGTTAGGGTAGTAGATGAACCACCATTTGTTGAGATAGATCCTTTTAAGATACCTACAAGTATTGTTGATCGTGTTATGGATAATTATTATTTTGGGGATGGAACTATCCATCCTGGTGATCATTTGCTTTTTATCCATGAATTATGCGGGTTGTTTGAGTGTGCATGTATCACAATTGAACATGTGAATAAGAAGTTACTCTCTATATCCTTGAAAGGAAGAGCTGAAGAATGGTATAAGCTGCTGAAGAATGGACAATCCATGGAATGGGAGGAAATGGCTTCTCTCTTTTATTCTAAATTCTATCCTTCCAGTGAGATTCATAAGGATAGAAATCTGATATATAACTTTTGGCCTCGTGATGGAGAGAGTACAGCTCAAGCTTGGGGGAGATTAAAGTTACTAATGCTTAAATGTCCTATTCATGAACCCCCTAATAATATTATTATCAATAACTTTTATTCTAGGCTTTCTCTTCATGATAAATATTTACTAGATGCTTCTTGTGCTGGATCATTCACATGTATGAAGGAATAAGCTAAATGGGATATACTGGACCGTATTCAAGAGAAATTCCCAAAAAGAAGTAGAATAAGTACCATGCTCCTTATAAAGATGTTGTTAGTCATGTTCCAGATAGAAGTACTGAAGTTTGTACTACTAATATTATTGTGCCTAAACCTTATGTTGATAAAATACCTTTCCCATCTAAGGTAAAGGAGTATTCTATGATTACTAGTGCAAATAACAAAGGTACTAAGAAAACTGTGGAGCCTGATGAGCAATTGAATATTGAACCTGTGGTAGATTTTATGAAAGACCCTGTCACTAGAAATATAGAGGATGAGCATATTGTCTTCTGTGAAGACGCTTCTAATATGATCTCTCATCCTAGTAACGCTAGAAAAGCTAGTGCTCCTGTGCTTTCTGTTAAAATTGGGGATCATTACTACTATAGCTTATGTGATATTGGTGCTAGTTCTAGTGCTATTCCTTATGAGCTTTACAGGGAAATTATGCATGAAATTGGTCCTTGTGACCTTGAGGACATTGATGTGGTTATTCACCTTGCTAATAAGGAAACCATATGCCCTATTGGTATTGTAAGAGATGTGGAGTTTCTTTGTGGTAAGATTAAGTATCCTGCTAATTTTCTGGTACTTAATTCGGCAGCTAGTAAAACTTGTCCTATCATTTTTGGTAGACCTTTCTTGAACACTTGTGGAGCTATTATAGATTGTAAGAAGGAGAAAGTTAAGTTTGATGGAGATTCTTATGAGTTTAACTTTTCCAAATTTTCTAACGCTCCTTGTGAAAATAGCTTGCCTAATAAAGATTTCAGGATGGAACAACTTGCTTCTATTGATACAGTTTATGACCTTGGACCTCTTTTTGGTGACTGTAAGTATGTTAATTCTAATGATAAAGTTGTTGCCAGAGACAGTTATACTATCAACTTTATTCAAAGTGCTAATGAAAGTTATTATGAGAGAGGGAAACATGGTTTTATGCACCTCAATAATTTTAAGTTTCCCCGTTTTATGTTGAAAGCTTTGAAGTTGCATTTGCTTTGCCTTCCTATGCTAGTGGCTTTTTGTTTCAACAATTTGTTTTCTCATGACAATCCCATGCATAGGAAGTGGGTTAGACTCAAATGTGTTGGTTATTTGCTTCTTGATGCTCTCTTTCACTCCAGATATATATATCCTATGTGAGCATCTTTGAAAGTTTCAAGCCTAACTTAAAGGCATTAAAGAAAAGTACTTGTTGGGAGATAACCCAAGAGTTTGGTTGAGTCTTGGAAGTTATTACCTCTGTAATAACCACTCTTTATCCTTTTTGTTTTGGTTTTTGTGTCAAGCTCAACTACTTTTGAGAAGTAGAGGTGTTGTGAAAAGTGGCTGTCTTGGGACAGATTTTTGTGATGCATTGTAAAAATTCGTGAGGGAGCTCAGTACGTCGGATGGAGCTGTATTTTTCTGACTTGTTCTACAGGTTGTTACCCAACTTTCATTAGTTTTGCAATTTTTTATTTGAGCAACATAAGGTTTTCAAAAAGATCAATCTTAACCTGCTGGTCTGTTTTGACAGATTTCTTTGTCATTTGCATTTGCCTCTTATAGAAGCCTTTGTTTTGATGGATTTCAGTTGAAGTGTGCACCTAAAGGTTTATTGTTTTTGCTTACACTAATGTTGCCATTGAGGTTTGTGTGAGACCTTGTAGGAAAGAAATTTCTAGGAGAAGGAGAAAAGGAGTCTGCAGAGTTCGTCTTTGAATAGGTAAAAGTGGTGAAAACGGAAGGTTCGTGAAACCCCAATATTTTTATATTTTTGATGTTTTTAGGACATAAGGGAAGTTATGAGACGGAACAGAGGAGGAACCGGAGCCCGGGGTGGCCAGACCCACCCTAGGCGTGGGCCCCAGCTAGCCGCGCCTGGAGGGGGTGTGCCTCCCCCGAGCTGCATCTCCGCCTCGTTTTTGTATCAGCACCTTCCTTACGCTTTGAAACTTCGTAATATATAATCCCTCGGATCCCTCGAGGTTCGTGCATCGTGTTCTCGTCGTGTTTTCGTTTCGATCTGTTTCTGTCAGGAAATCTTCTCAAGTTTAGAGCACCATGGTCTCCGCCAACGACAAAGGCAAGAAGCCCGTGGAGGAGATAAAGTTGGAAGAACAAACCGCCGTAGGGACAAGGGCAAGGAAACCTACTTTTGTAGGAGCATTTAACACTGGACGTGCTTTTTCTCGTAACATGCAGGGGATCATAGCCTCCATTCCAGACTTCAGATCCTGCCCTGAGGCAGTGGAAGCCCTTCAAACCACTGACGAGTTTTGTGATAAGTACCGTGCTTTGAGGATGAAGGTGGATATGCTTCAAGAGGAGAATAACAGGCTTCGAAAGATGGTGGAAGATTTTCTTACCCTGAATAAGGGAACACCACCACCACCGAAGGAGTAATTCGTCATCAGGTTTGGCATCCCCTTGGCTTGTTACAAGCTTGGGGGGAGTGCCACGGTATCACCATCATTATCTTTTATCTTTTACCTTTTTAGTGGATTCTTATCTTTGGTATATAGGTTATATTATAGTTTGGTTTGCATGTGGAAGTATCTCTCCTTTAGTTGATTATCTATGTATCCCTTGCTGTGAGTGCCTTTATAGAATATTAATGAGAAGTTTCATCTTTTACTTTTTGCACTTCTTATTTTAGTTTGCAATCTCTATTATATGATGGATCTTGTTGATCAGTATTGGCATCACTTTGGGAGCATCAAGTAAATCTAAATTGGTTTTGGCAAACCGAGCTCTGGTCAGTAGCAACACTTTTTGAGGTTTGAAAGAAAAAGAGAAAAGCTTACAGGTATTTTGTATCATTTAGTTTCTTTCTTGTTGGCTCATAAGCTTAGAATTATTTATTTAAGATCTTTTGTGTCTTCAAGGAAGGTTGCATGTTTGGCTTTATCACTTGTAGATTTGCTTGCTTCTTTCAACTCTTTTGCTTGCCACTCAGCGTTGCTAGCCAAAAACCTATTTTGAGAAGGCATACTTCTCATTCTTCCAAACCCTTTGAACCAAAGCCTTTTCCATTTGTGTCCACCATATCTACCTATTAGCATTATTGCTATTCCAAGCAATTCTCAAGCTTCGTCTATCTTTCATATTAAAAACTATTTTGTTATGTGAAAACTAGTTAGTAAAGCTCTCACGAACTTGATGGCACACCTTATTTTCTTGCCCCTAATAGACTTGAACCATCGTGTCATCAAAGTTGTATATGCTTGCATCTATACGTTGGAATTAGCAGAACCGTGTTGTCACAGGGAACGCTTTCAACATTGCACATG
This sequence comes from Avena sativa, assembly GCA_916181665.1. Classification (NCBI taxonomy): domain Eukaryota; kingdom Viridiplantae; phylum Streptophyta; class Magnoliopsida; order Poales; family Poaceae; genus Avena; species Avena sativa. Next base: position 358,244,061 of record OV702295.1, read on the forward strand.
TAAGTTGTACACAGTTGATATCATGCTCTTTTGTTTGCGGATGTCGTCGGTGTGAAATAAAGAGGGAACTTGTGAGTCCATGGAGTGATGTATGTGTGTTAGAGAAACGCCTGGGCCACTAGCCTAAGCCATGCCTAATCATGGTGGAAACTTGCATCATTACCATAGTGAGCATTCTGTGAAGCATCCTCGATAAAAAGCTATGCACATAGTAAATAAAAAGATCACTGAGATGCTCATTGTCCGATTGCCTTGTCATTTTGGTTATGGGATAGCTCATGCACCATGTGCAAGGGTTACCCCGTTGGCAGTTCTTTATGATACACATGTACTTACAATGACAAGAACTTACCGGTGACCAAAAGTTGAGTAGCATGAGGAGCGGCCCTCGTACTCAAGGGACATGAGATTGCCAGCTTATATTTTGTCAAGCATATACTCCATCCTTGTTCACTTTAACCTTAATAATCTCAAGATGCCTATGATATGGGCAATGAGGGCTCAAAGCTAGTAAGTACCATAATATTTTGGAAGCTCTTTATGAACTTGTAATCCCTGCTTCCCTCTATGAAGGGACCTTTCTCCTATTTTCTAAGTTGAGTCAGTAAACATACTTCCTCTCTATCTCCAGCAATCATTTGAGTTGTTGTGTTGCAAGAATTCAAATGGTGATTTATTCAATCATGTTCTTTATATTCCTTGTTTGGACAAAACTCTTATCTATTGAGTATTACTTTGAAAGCCTTCTTTGAAAAACCTTTTTGAGCAAAGAGTGCTCCTGTTATAAAAATTCTACAAAAAGCTTTTTGTGAAACTGTTTGCCAGTTGTTCTCTGACCAAGAACAAAGTTTGCCGATTCCAATTATGATTTATCTTTATGCATCTCTATTGTGACTCCTGTACTTGTTGCAAGCTAAGTTATATAATGGTGAGTTGCTTTCTTATATGAGTTGTGTAATGCTAAGTGTGATGCTTCTTGTTCGTATTCTTTTATCGACACTTCACTCCATAAACCTGTGGACATGTTTATGATGTCTACGCACTTCTATTCTTGTAGATAGTTGTTGGGCCTCCAAGTGCAGAGGTTTGTAGAACAACAGCAAGTTTCCCTTAAGTGGATTACCCAAGGTTTATTGAACTCAGGGAGGAAGTGGTCAAAGGTATTTCCTCTCAAGCAACCCTGCAATCAAGATACAAGAAGTCTCTTGTGTCCCCAACACACCCAATACACTTGTCAGGTGTATATTTTCACTAGTTCGGCGAAGATATAGTGAAATACAAGTGGTAACGGTGCCAGAAAAGAGCTTCCGACTTGTTGATGACGTGGGGTAACGGTGCCAGAAAAGAGCCGATGGCGTGGAGGAACAGACTAAAGGCAAACTGATGGAAGCAAGCAAACATGCAACAGATCTAGTAGAAAACGGTGTTTCAATGTTTAGAAACAAGGCCTATGGATCATACTTTCACTAGTGAACACTCTCTCATATAAATATCCTCTCTTCATGATACTACTCTTAACTACTCTCCGGTTGGACACTCTAATCATTGGTAGGGCTATAGCAGCACTCCTCAAAGTCCGCCTTCCCCAATCTAGATAACCCCACACTGTCACCTTGAGCGCTAGATGGTTCCAACAAACACCACAATTTCATAGAGACATCCAACTCCAAATATAACTCATAACAAATATTCAATCTAGCCAAAGTGCCACACACGGTATGCCCGCTGTCACTTTCACACACGTGGGGAAAAACATAGATCTATTAAAGCACAAAGAGTATTTATGTAGACTCAAACCTAAGTGCCACCATGGCGTGCACACTTTCACTTTCACACACATGGGCAGAGCAGAGATCTAATGAAGCACTTGAGTAGCAAGGTAGATCTACTTGATTACAAAGCTAATGACCACAAGATCATGCATAGAGATAGATGAACACATAGCTACCGGTAGAGCCCTTAGCCTCGAGGAAGAACTACTCCCTCCTCATCATGGGAATCAGCAATGATGATGGAGATGGCGATGGAGATCGATGGAGATGACTCCGGGGAGCACTTCCTCGTCCTGGCAGGGTGCCGGAACAGAGACTATCTGTCCCCCGAATCTCCCCTTCGGTGGCGGCGGCGCTATGGAGGTTTTCGTGGATTTCTTCTGGATGCCCTAGGGTTTTTGGGTCGGAGGCTTATTATAGGCGAAGGGGGAGGCTGAGGAGGCGGACAGAGGGCCCACACACTCCCCATGTGCGGGCCAGGCTTGGTCGCGCCCAGGGGGGTCTAGCCACCCTCTGGTGCCTCTCCGTCCCTCCTTATGGATTCGTGTCCCTCACGAAAAGTTATTAACTTTGGCTTTTGTCCCGTCCAATTCCGAGAATATTGATTTTATGCCTTTCTGGAACCAAAAACAGAAGAAAACAGGCAACTGGCACTGTGGCAACTTGTTAATAGGTTAGTTCCAGAAAAGATATAAAAACACCTCAAAGTGTAGACAAAACATAAGACAAATGATATAAAACAAGCATGGAGCATAAAAAATTATAGATATGTTTACGACGTATCAAGCATCCCCAAGCTTAACTCCTGCTCGTCCTCGAGTAGGTAAGTGATAAAATAATAATTTTTGAGGTGACATGGACCATCACAATAAAGATCCAACCATTTGCAAGCATTGAAACCTAGGATCAAAGAAATCTAAACATGTGCATGAAAGATGGAGTTCTGTAGCACCCCGGGTAAAACCACTACTAGAAAATCGCTTGTTGTTTTTGTTTTGTGCATCACCATGACATCATGATGCATCTGTTTGTCAAAAAATAATTTACAGAGGTCTATTTTGTTTTCCCAAATACCCCTGTCTTAATTCAAATCAAACCCCGGTTGTCCGGATATTTTGTTTTGCCTAATGATTTACAAAAGTCCTTTGAAATAAATATATAAATAAAACCCTAAATATTTTTATTGGGGGAGGCAGACAACAGGCCAGGCCCAAAAGTCCCAGCCAGAGTCCACCTACAACCCAGGCCAGTTTCCCCTGCCCTAACCCTAACCACCCACCTGCCTAGTCCCTCACCCCATATCTGCCGCCGCCACTCCTCTCACAGCGACCGTACACACCACACACCAACTCACGCATGCACGCCTGCAGCACACACGACCCAGACCGCCCACCCCCGCTTTTGCTCGCTGCAAGCCAGCCCCACCCTGCCTATCCTCACGCGGCCAACCATGCGCCCCGAGGCCCACGACCTGGTCACGCCTCGCTTCCGTCCCGCGGCCTCCTACCCCCGACGCTCCTCTCCGGATCCCGTGTCGTCGCCCGTTCGGTTGCAAGCCTCCCCGCTGCCAGGATCCGCCCCCTACCACCTCCCCTCACCGGAGCTTCCTTGCGCCCACCATTGCGCCTCCTCGGCCAGCAGCTGCATGGTCCTCTTCGACCGCGAGCTTCTGCCGCCTCCACGTCGGCCTCCACCGCCCACCCCGCCTCTGTCGGTCGCCCGTGTTCGCCGGCCCCGCCACCCTCCTCCTGCAGATGCGCGAGACCCTCCTCACCTCGACCCCAGTCCCTGGCCTCCTCTGTAGAGCGTGCCACCGCTCTCTGCAAACGATGTCGCCCCGCCTCGCAGGACCCCACGCCATCCTCGTCGTTGTTCCGTCGCGCTGCCGCCTCGTCCACCGTGAGCCACCCTTGCAAGCCTCCCTGTCGGCCTCTACGCTCCAGTACGCCATCACGAGCGAGCCCCTGCACCAACCGCCACCTCCGCATCCTCGCGCAGGCCACCGCTTGTGATGTTCCAGTATGCCCGTGAGGGCTCGAGTCCTGTTGTGAACAGGTGAGACAGGTCGTGTTATCTGGCTTCTGGAGAAAATCCCCTGAGTGGTGTTGTTGTTCTAATGGTCAAATCGTTCCCCATGTTAGTTGGATAACCTGACAACTGTCTCAGTAAGTCCTTCGGAACTTTTGGCGGACAAGAATAACCAAGAACAAGTTGTACAAAGATTGCCGACAAGTTCTCCCTCGCCAACAAGACCGGTTTAATGTCGATGGTTCTGAGGGATGCACATGGTGCCACTCAAGCCCGCCTTCACGGATACGATGACCGAGACCCTGGATCCGAAGATTCGAATACCAAGCTCGGAAGCCCCTAAGACCAAACCCGAACCTTGAACCAAGATCGCTGAAGCCCACGTGTGACCCTAAGCCCCTATTTTATAACATGATATTTCACTTGTTGCATTTGAATTGTTCATAGTCGCATACATATTGGTGTGGTTTGGGGGTATTATGCCGATTCACCTCATAATTAAATATGCGGGCGAATCTAGTCTAATATGGGTCCCATTTAAAATTTTGTAGCAAACCGGTGATATATTTTGCCATGTTAAGACAACATTTAAATTGCGGGGTAGCTAAACAATAAAACATATTAATTAATTGTGGGGACCCTGGTTCCGCTTAATATGATCTAATTGCATCGCACCTTTGCCATGTCATACATCATACATGCATTATGCCTGATCTTCTGCCATAGTATTAAATAGTGCATCCGGTGTTTGTTCTAGTGCTTTGCTTCTTCACGGATTAGGCCGATGAGTTGATGCGAGTGTCGACCCGATTTTCGGATAAATCTTCGGCAATATTTTCAGGCGAGCATTCTCCCTCTTTCTACCTATTTTACATTTATAGTTTTTACTTCCTCCTGTTGATCTATTGCTATCTGTGTTGCGATGCTATAGATTCTGTATCCCTTTATATTTTCCCTGCAGCCCCTATATTGCCATGGACACATCCTATTACATGTTGTTTGGTAGATAGTTAGACTCGCGAGTCGTAGTTGCTTGCACAGGTGTTGCTTCGTGCCGTCGATGTTCCACAGTTGTTGGAGAAATGCCTCCTACTTAATGTTGAAGATGATCATGGCTTTCATTACCGTTTAATAACTAAAAATTGAAAGTAGGTAAATAATGCAGAGGCACGGGTGGGCAATAGATGTTATTTGGTTTTTAACCGTCCACTTGTGTCCCGTAGGACACCGAGTACTTGATACCTGTTCCTTGAATATTCGCACTATCTGCATGTGGGACCATGAATCCCCTTAGCATGAGCTTGAGTCATATCATATTTCTTGGGGCCACAAAGTAGTTTGTGGCTTTATTACTATCATGTACTTATGCCATGATTATTCCATGCTTTACTGCTTTATTTACTATTGCGCATGGAGCGCCTGTGCTGTTTTGGAACCCCGTGCCAAGTTTTTGCGGTATCGACAAGCCCAGTCACACTTTCGGGTTCCCAGTCGTTTACAGCCGTCGTCACAAACCTCTAGGTTCGTCTCGGAGCCGGCCAACTTCGTAGCGGGTAGCTTGGTGGGGTGGCCCCCTGAAATATTATATGAATCTTGTGATTTCTTTGTCGTGATGCCTCGTTGGGTTTTCATTTGGTTTTTCCGAGGTTGATCGTGCGTGTGTTGCTATTTGTGCCACCCTGCAGGGTAAAACTTTCTGATAGCCGTGTCCGCGGTTATGGACGACTTGGAGCACAGTATCTCGATCATACATAACTATAGCTAAAGTAGTGCTATAAATTTGACCTTGAAATGACTAGTAATCAACTTCAGTACAACGGAATGGCTAAATAAAAGTACCAACAACTGCTGGGTTTTTGAATATCTCGTGGTATATGTATCTGATTAGTAAGTATTGCAACTGCAACGGAATGGTTAACTAAAACTGCCCACTGTTTATAATATCCGGATGACTCATGCTATCTATATCTGACTAGTAATTTCCACAACTATAACGGAATGAATAAAATTTCCAACCATGTGAGTTCCTCGGTTGACTTCCTCGATTGGTTTCAAGGGGGAAACGCCAGGATGGGTATGTTTGGTGTTAGTTTCAGGTTGGATCCGGATAGGTCTTTCTTATCCCCCTCTGATAGCCGATAGTTGCATCGAGTCTCTATAGGTTGTTTAGTGCATATTGCGCTGCCGCTTTGGTCCAGCATACCTATGTAGGCGAGGACGTCCGAATTCTAAGACTCTCCATGTACTGGCCTCAATACTGACCGCTCTCTTTTTCCTTTGCCCTTTGTTGGCGCCCCTTTTATTGAGAAGGTTTTGAGATCGACGTCGTTAGCAGGGTTACCCTTCTGGCTTGGCCTGGGCAGGGTTATGGACGCCATTGGTTATTTTTTAGGGCTCTTAGCCCAATTTTCATCTTGTCCGTACTCGGATGTTGTATCGTTTCAAGGCGATTTTAATCTTTGTACTATATATCTGTATTCTTGACTCTTTGAGTCGTTGTTGTAAATATATGTTCTGTGGGTTCTATCGTGGACTAATGTGTAATGGTATTACTTCGTTTTCCACCCGCACGAAAGTGCCTGGTGGGAACCTTTGAATTGTTTCTATCCGGATTTGGCGGAAATCGCTAAAACTTGCATAGGGCCGATCCGAGGGTGTTACAAGTTCTAACAATAAGACATAGTAACTATGCATGCAACATGAAAGGCTACAAACAAAGATCATGAATAACATGCATTGAAAAATGTTTGTTTGTTTCACATACAGAAAACATGGCATAGTGGCAATCAGCTTGTCCCTCATAGAGTAGCAAATAGATGCATAGGACACCTTCAAAGTTCACAAGGGTGACTAGAAACAAATAGCACAAGAACAAGTAATATCAACAATATGCATCAATCAATAAGTTTTGGGACAATGCACATAGAACTAAGAATGGAAACTATGCTCTCTTAATGGTGCCTAAAGGTAGAAGGTGGAGACTCAATATAATAGTGGAAGAAAGGCCCTTCATAAAGCGAAGCAGGGATTTCAAGTTTCAAAACGTCCTTCCAAAAATTATGGTACTTGTTAGCTTTCAGCCCTCATTGCCCCTATCATAAGCATCTTGAAGTGGTTAAGGTTAAAGTGGCAAAGCTGGAGTATATGCTTGACGAAGTATAAGTTGGCAATCTCAAGCCCCTTGAATACGAGGGCCACACCTCATGCATACTCAACGTTGGGTCTAGGTAAGTTCTTATCATTGTAAGTATTTGCATATCATTGAGAACCGCAAATGGGGTACCCCTTGCACATGGTACAGGAGCTTTCCCATAACCAAAATGACAAGGCAAGCAGACAATGAGCATCTCAGCAATCATTTTATTTACCATATGCATAGCTTTTTATTGAGGATGCTTCATAGATAGCTCACTATGGTGATGCTGCAAGTTTCCACCATGATTAGGCATGGCTTAGGCTAGCGGCCCAGGCATTTCTCTAACACAGGATACAAACTCCATGGACTTGCAAGTTTCCTCTTTATTTCACACCGGTGACATCCATAGACAAAAGAACATGATATTAACTGAGTACAAAGTACAAGTGCAATGTTGAAAACGTTCCCCGTGACAACACGGTTCTGCTAATTCCAACTTATAAGTGCAAGCATATACAACAAAGTTGTCACAATGGTTCGAGTTTATTAGGGGTAAAGAGTATAAAGTGTGCCATCAAGTTCGTGAGGGCTTTAATCACTAAGTTTTCACATAACAAAATAGTTTTTAATTGGAAGATAATTGAAAACAAGAATATACTTGGAATGGTGTAACACACCATGCATAGGAGTTTATAGTGGACACTTTGGAATAACTTGGTTTCTTGGGAGTTGGAAGTATGAGTAGAGCTTACTCATACAAGTGGAGGCTAGCAAAAGACTGGGAGCAACCAACTAAGAGAGCATTAATGGCCATAATCATGCAGTGCAACAAAGCATTACTAATCAAAGCAAAGAGTGGTACTACAAGTGAAGGACTAAATGATCATAGAGGCTAATGGTGACTTGTGAGAGTCATAACATGGTGTGAGCATGTGCCAAGTCAACCCAAGCAAATCATCAAAGGATAATACCGCAATACTATGCTTTTGTATGCTAAAACAACGCATGATTCCTTCAAGGCACATTAAGCAATCCTAATTGTTTGGAACAAGTCATGCTACAACAATAATCACTAAGAATAAGGTCAAACCAACATCTAGCATGACATGATAAAGCCTAAGTCACAGTCAAAACAAGCTCCCTTTTGTACCACTTAAGCATGAAACTTTCTACTCTTTTCCAACACCAATCAACTTATTTGAAACAACTCACAAAGATAATAATCAATAAAGATCAGTGAGCTTGTCTCACAAATCCACAAAGAAGAACTAACAAGTTCTAAGCTGAAAGCATAAGAAAACTAAGGCTAAACACAGTGCTAGCAAAAGAGAACACTCACAAGACAATAAAAATGAAAACTAGAGTGTTCTAGGCAATGAAAACAGAGTGTGTCTCTCTCCAAAAGAAGTGTGGTGTAACCAACCAACTTACTAAATCAAACTAAGCAAACAAAAACCAAAAATGAAAACTAAGATGCTCCAAGAACAACACAACAATGCATGAAACAATAAAAACGAAGTGTCTAGAAAGACCTGAGATTTTTAGTGATGAAGAAGGGGATGCCTTGGGCATCCCCAAGCTTTGACGCTTGTACCTATTGAATATTTCTTGGGGTGACACGGGGTGCCATCCCCAAGCTTGAGCTTTTGTCAATTTTTCATCTCATTACATCATTCTTTCTCTACACCTGAATTTTTTCCTTCGTACAAAACTTCACACAATCTTCATTAGCAGCATTAGTGTATTCAAAAGATAATAGACCATTGGGTTTAGTTTCAAAACAGCAAAACTTTCACTAAATACACAAGCTACTGTATCAACTCCTTCAAAAAGCTCAATTTCCCAAAAAGAACCCCAAAAGGAATCAATAAGAAGCAAATGCAAATAATGGCAGAAATCTATCAAAACAGACCAGGAGGTAGAAACCGATTTTTTCGAAGACCTTCTGTTTCTCAAATCAAAAGTGTTGAACTAACAAAAGTTAGATAACATACTAGGGGATTTATTCATAAATTTCCATCTCAATCCGACTTACAGAGACTCCTTAATATTTTTTATGGTGGAGGACAGAAATCTGTTTCGGGACAGCAACTCCCCAAATCTTACTTCCCTCTCATTAGAGGTCATTCTTAGCACAAAAAGCAAACAAAAAGGATAAGAAGAGTTCATTACAGAAGTAATAACTTCCAAGACTCAAGAAAACTCTTGGGTTATCTCCCAACAAGTACTTTTCTTTAACGCCTTTAAGTTAGGCTTGATAGTTTGAGAAGATGCTCACATAACAAATATGAATTGAAGTAAAAGAGAGCATCAAGAAGCAAATTCAAAACACATTTAAGTCTAACCAAATTCCTATTCATAGGAATCTTGTAAAGAAACAAATCATGAAAGCACAAAGCAACAAGCATAGGAAAGGAAAACAAGTGCAACTTCAAAATTTTCAACATAAAGAGGGGAAACTTAATATTTTTTAGATGCATAAGACCATGTTTCCCTCTCTCATAATAACTTTCAATAGCATCAGGAATAAAATTAACAATATAACTATCACATAAAACATTCTTATCATGAGCCACATGCGTAAAATGATTATTACTCTCCACATAAGCATAGTCATTCATATTAATCATAGTGGGAGCAAATTCAACAAAATTGCTATCATTATTATTGTCATCACCATAGTCTTCAAATATAGGAGGCATATTGCAATCACAATAAATTTTCTCCTCAATAGTAGGTGGACTGAAAATATCATATTCATAATTGTACTCGTCATATATTGGAGGTTTGTGTCAACACCCGGATTTTTAATCCCAGATGCCTGTTATGCCATACATCGCAATCCCAGGAGTACCATTTTTGCGAGACATAACAGAATTGGATACCACAGTACATCATCCATTACAAACCATACATAAGGTCTTATACAAATAAGGATCTCATGATCCAGTTCTCCATACAACTCAAGCAGCGGAATTACGTAATAATAAAGGTAGCGTAGGCGAAGCTCCATCTTCGGGGTCACAGGCAATGCTGACGATGGGAGATGATCCTAGTTGTCGTAACCTTCCTGGGGTCCATCATCCTGGTACTCCTCTTCATAGTCTGGCCACGGGAATAGCCACGGACAAAGCCATGAGTACTCTTTAAGTACTCACAAACTAATACTAGCAGGTGCAGTTTTTTTTTTGTAATAGGACACTAAGCTCTAGGGTTGTTTTGCAAAAGCTAGATTTACCTCTACTAAGTTTAGAAGCAAGATAAAGCTAGTCAAATTTTATAACACCTAAGTGGGAACGTGTATCTCATGTCACAACTCTGTTGTGGTCAAGTCAAAATCTCAATTCATTTCACAAGTCATTTTGAAAACATCTGACGGGGGAGCAGTATGGCCACTCCAACTGTCCATAACAGCGGACGCGGCTATTCGAATAGTTTGACACTCTGCATAGATTGTACACTTTCACCACAACATTCAATACATCCATCAGGAACAAATCCTGAATTCACCATACTCAGTATGCGGATAATCAATCCTAACCTTTCAATTACACGCCCTAGTATAGGCACCTCTCCTGTGAATTTGGCCTCCCAACCATGACCAACTGTCATCTTGGGTACTGCACAGGTGGATAATCTTCACAAGGTAGCCTCAGCTCAGACCTTGGCTGTGAGGGAACCAATACTAAGGTATATAAATTTCCAGTCAAGCCCTACCCAATCTTCGGGTATTGTGGTTGTACGGTAAAATTGGAATGGTATCGCATCCAGACAACCATCAGTTTTATAAAGGGCTAAGGCTCATGCCTCAATATTTTCATCATCAAAATCATCTGGTGTTCGGAAACACATGTCAAAACATCTCAGTAGAATGATCCATCATTCTAAGGTTTTCATAACCATTTTCACCAAGTATTCCCATCTAAAGTTGATCAAGTTTTATGCTTAGCACTAGCATCTACAAGTGGGAGTGAGTACTAATGAGGGGTGGTAAACAAGTGGAGTTTCAACTAAGTACCATCTCATGCCTTAGGATGGCATCAAGATTATCTAGCTTAGGCCAAATTTTATGCTCCTTATGCAACCTTCAATTATCTTTCTAGTATCTACAAGTTGCTTCAGTAAACTCTAAGTAAAAGCTTTGATAAAGAAAATAAAGTAGAAGCTTGCAAGTAAAACTAGGAGTGGGTTATCAAGTGGGATGATCACATATGCTTAAGGCATATGGTTGGCATAGTAAGGCTTGCTAAAGTTGAACATCTTGCAATTGTTAGCTTGCTCAATCAACTAGTAGTATGAGGCTTGCACAAGTATCAGTATAAGCTTGCTAAGTTAATAGCTTGCAAGTATTGGCTTGCCTTGTGCAGAGCAGTGGTTGAAGTTCTCCTCGGCTTCTTCGTAGTATCCTCCGTCCTCCTCGTATCCTTGGTCGATACTAGCGTCTATAAATATATACGAGGTACACAATCACCAAACAATACTTAACTACTTTCAATCATCACAAAAAAGGGTTCTATAGATGATCTAGCATCATCACTAACATTACAAGACTAAAGCATTTGACTTAATGATTTTATTTTTTTAGAAAAGTAATTTCTACTCATTGAAAAACTACTTAAGATTTAATATTCTCCAAACCAAACATGGGATCATGTTGACACATGTCATCACCACATATTTTAGTGCATGGGAATGTGATTTAAAGTGGTGTCACAATTTAATAAGGTTTAACCTTTTTATTTTAAATAAAATAAGTGACTAGAAATGCCTAAGTGGCATTCTTTTATTACTTGAACATTATTTCTGTAAGTAAACCCATATATTTTTATATATTCTGAAAGGTATGATCAAATGTGATTTTTGAGAGTTGGAATCAACTCAAGACCTATTATGGTTTAAATTTGAAAAATGTTTGAATGCAGAAAATCTTCTGCCTTGTTATTTTTACCAAGGGTGATCTACAGATCCAAATGATTTGAATCCAACGGGCTTGGATTAAGCATTGCAAGGCCTTTCTAACAGAATTGGTTTCATTCAATTTGGTTCACTGAATCGAGCTGGGTTGATTTTTGAAACTAGGCACAGAACTGTGTTTGCAGGAAAATAGAAAAAACTAAATTCAAACGGCTGGGTCGCGCGGGAGACGATAATGGGCCGGCCTGCTACGCACAGCGCTTACGCGGGATGGTTAAGTGGCTGTCCCCACGCATCAGTGAGACGGGGAGGTGCGAAGTGGTACGGGGCAACGTGGATCGGGGATCCACGTCGAGCAGCGTCGGCGAGACAGAACCCTAACGCGGTCGGTGGGGGTCGTGGGAGGCTCACCGGGGCTCAGGCGAAGGTCGGCGATGCGAGCGAACGACGAAGTCGACGACGGAGAACCTCCTGGTACCGGCATCTCCTCCTGGGGTGGCTCCAATCGATGGCTTCCTTTTTATCCAGCAGCGGCGAGCTCCGGCCAAATTCTGGCAATGCGCTGCTCGCCTTGCTCCGGGACTGAGGCGGGGTGGTTCTGGGTGAGAGGGGAGTGGAATGGTGTGAAGAATTCGAGCGGGGGACGCCTCTATTTATAGTGGCGAGAGGGGACCGACGGGCGCAAGCTGAGCTCGTCGTGGTCGACGGCACAGAGGGCTATCGGCGTGGGCGACGGTAGGGGCGGTGTTGTGCTCCCCTGGCGAAGCTCAACGGCGTGGTGGCGAGGCGTGGGCGGTGCGGATTGGTCGGAACGCTGCGGTGCTCTACGCATGCCCGACATAAGTTTTAATGGCGCACAGCGCGCGTGGTCCACGCGGCGGCGAACGGGAGTGTCTGCGGGGTTGCTGGGACGGTGGTGATCACGTATGCAAGCGGCGAGGGTGACGCGTGGTCTGTGGGCGTCTGTCGAGCGTGGCGCACGGGGCGCACTCTCGGCATGGTTGCAGAGCAGCTTGGCATGGTCTGTGCATGTGGTCTAGGGGCTGGCATCGCTCGTGGCTGGGACAGGGAGTGGCGGTGGGGTGCTAGCTTGCTCCGAGACAAGGTTGGCGAGGCTAGTGCTGCTTGTAGCTTGCTGTCCACACTGGGGTGACCATGGTGCTCTCGGGTTGTTCACCATTGATGACAATGGCTAGCTTACAGTGGTGCTAAAGATTAGTTAAGGTTGTTAGATGATCTACTAAGGCTAGTGGTGCCTAGAGAGGGAACAAGTTAGGCCAGAATCACTGCACACTATAGTGTTTTGATTTTTTTTATTTGAATCTGCAAGGTGTTTGATGAAATGGCCGCATGAATTCAAGTTTTGAATTTTGAAAAGATTTTTGGTGGGTGTGCTAGGCATGTGCTGGGGAGTCTGTGGATGCTTGGGTTTTGAAAGTTGAGCTTGTTTGAGTGGTTTTTGCAAAAGTGGGATCGTCCCATATGATATAGATTCAATTTTAAACTGTCCTTTAAACCATGCATTCAAATGTTTTTGGATGATCACAAAGTGGGCCTTGGTACTTTGTTATGAGTACTATCAAGGGGTGCAAAGATCCAAACAAGTTTCTGTTAAATTCTAAAAGTTAGAGATAGCCAAAGTAGGCATGGGAGTTAAATTGGCCAAAGTGACCATTCACTTATTTTGTTTGTTTTGAGATATTTGTCTTTGGGAAAAGTGTGGGGATTGTTTAGATGATGTTTATTTCACCTAAGAATCCTTTTATAAGCAAAGAAACACACAAGCATGGCAATTGAAAAGAATCCAAATTGGTAATGCATACACATATGCATGCTTTCATATTTTTAATTTGAAAAGTTTTTGTTAACTCTAATTTTGATGATTAGAGTTTGATGATCCAAGTTTAGTATTTTTGGGATGTTACAAGCCTTCCCCCCTTAAACAAAATCTCGTCCCGAGATTTGAAGAAGGACGAAAAAGATTACCTAGGATTTGAAGAGATCGGGAAACTCCGTCCTGATGTGATCTCCGCGCTCCCAGGTAGCTTCCTCTTTTGTGTGGTTGCTCCACTGAATCTTGAGAAACTTGATTCTTCGGGTTCTGGTAGTTCTGAAAGCTTCTTCCAAAATACGGATGGGTACTTCGGGATAGGTTAGGTCATCGTTGATCTCTATGGACCGATGATCGATATTCTTGAACACTTCGGTCTTCTCTGGAACTTCGAGGCACTTGCGAAGTAATGAGATATGGAACACATTGTGCACGGCTGACATCTCTTCGGGTAGTTCCAATTGATATGACACTTCTCCTCGACGATTCAGAATCTTGAAGGGTCCGATATATCTGGGGGCTAACTTTCCTTTGAGTTGGAAACGCTGCATTCCTTTCAATGGCGACACTTTCAGATACACAAAATCTCCTATGTTGAAGGTGAGGTCTAGACGTCTCTTGTCGGTGTAACTCTTCTGTCTGGAATGGGTTGTCTTGAGGTGCTCACGAATCTTGTGAACCTTCTCTTCTGCTTCTCGTAGGATGTCAGGTCCGAAAATCCGACTCTCTCCTACTTCCGACCAGTTCAAAGGGGTGCGCATTTCCTTCCATACATGAATTCAAATGGGGCCATTTGCAAACTAGCTTGATAACTGTTGTTGTATGAAAATTCTGCAAATGGCAGACAGTCTTCCCACTTAGATCCATATTCTAACACACATGCTCTCAACATGTCTTCGAGTATTTGATTTACTCGCTCCGTTTGTCCATCGGTCTGAGGGTGATACGCGGTGTTGAAATCTAGTCGGGTTCCTAAACCTTCTTGGACTTTCTTCCAGAATCTCAAGGTAAACTGAGTTCCTCGATCAGATACGATGTTCTTGGGGACTCCATGCAAACTGACGATTCTAGCGATGTATAACTTCGCTAGCTTCAAACTCTGATATGTGGTCTTGACGGGTAAGAAATGGGCGACTTTGGACAATCTGTCCACTATGACCCAGATAGAGTCATTTCCCCTACTAGAAGTAGGCAATCCGGTGATAAAGTCCATGCCAACAGAATCCCATTTCCATTCTGGAATCTGCAATGGTTGCAACAATCCAGCGGGTCTTTGATGTCATGCCTTGACTCGCTGACATATATCACACTTGGCGATATAACTTTCGATTTCTCTCTTCATCTTATGCCACCAAAATTGCTCTTTCAAATATTGATACATCTTAGTCCCTCCGGGGTGGATAGAATAAAGAGTATCATGAGCTTCCTTCAGAATCACTTCTTTCAACTCAGAATCTGCTGGTACACAAAGGCGTCCTTTGTACCACAGAACTCCTTCTTCGTATTCGGTGAATTCGGGTACTTTGCTTGTACCGATACGACGCTTGATTTCGTCGATACTAGCATTTCCTTTCTGCGCCTCTTTGATCTGGCTGATCAAAGTGGGTTGAAGTTCTATGCTAGCCAAAAATCCTTCACTCACTAATTCCATTCGAAAATCTTCCATCTCTTTGTGCAAGTTTGGTTGCTCCTTCAAAATCATGGAGTTCAAGCGGCACGACAATCTGCTAAAGGGATCGGCTACCACATTGGCTTTACCAGGGTGATAGTGAATGTCCAGGTCATAATCCTTGATTAGCTCAATCCATCTTCTCTGCCTCATATTCAGCTCCTTCTGAGTGAATATATACTTCAGGCTCTTGTGATCCGAATAAATCTCACAATGGTTTCCCATCAGGTAATTCCTCCATGTCTTCAGGGCTAA
The DNA here is from genome assembly GCA_916181665.1 of Avena sativa. Classification (NCBI taxonomy): domain Eukaryota; kingdom Viridiplantae; phylum Streptophyta; class Magnoliopsida; order Poales; family Poaceae; genus Avena; species Avena sativa. The sequence continues at coordinate 358,259,666 of OV702295.1, forward strand.
AACTACGACTACGAGTTAAAGGTCATGGGTTGGGTAATTCTGCTCATGTTGTTTCAGTTGCCGAGATAGATAAGATATAACTTTGCCTTCTTGCATTAGCACACATCCGAGACCGATCTTGGATGCATCACAATACACGTCGAAGGGCTTCGTGATATCCGGCATGATTAATATTGGGACTGAAATCAATCTCCTCTTGAGTTCTTGAAAACTCGCTTCACATTTGTTTGTCCATTCAAACTTCTTGTCCTTCTTCAGCAATTGGGTCATGGGTCTGGCGATACTCGAGAATCCTTCTACGAACTTGCGGTAGTATCCCGCCAGTCCGAGAAATGCACGAACTTGGGTTTGAGTGGTTGGGGCTTGCCAATCTTCTACATCTTTCACCTTTGCAGGGTCAACAGCAATTCCTCCGGCTGATACAATGTGGCTGAGGAATCCTACCTCCTGTAACCAGAATTCACATTTGCTAAACTTGGCATACAACTGATGCTCCCTAAGGGTTCCAAGAACGGTCCTTAGGTGTAGCTCATGTTCTTCTTCCGATTTGGAATAAATCAGAATGTCATCGATGAAAACAATGACAAACTTATCCAGGAAGTCCATAAAAATCTTATTCATGAAATAAGCGAGGGCATTGGTTAATCCAAAAGACATGACAGTATACTCGTATAATCAATATCTGGTGGTAAAGGCAGTCTTGGGAATATCCTCTGCGCGAATTTTGAGTTGATTATAACCAGTTCTAAGATCAATCTTAGAAAACACTTTGGCATCGGTCAACTGATCAAACAAATATTCTATCTTGGGCAAAGGGTACTTGTTCTTGATGGTGACATCATTCAACTTCCGATAATCCGTACACAAACGGTTACCTCCATCGTTCTTATCCACGAACAAAACAGGTGATCTCCAAGGTGACGCACTTGGTTGAATAAATCCAATTTCCAGCATGGCATCTAGTTGCTTCTTCAATTCTTCTAGTTTAGACGGGTTCATACTATAGGGTCTCTGAGCTATGGGTCCCGTTCCAGGGATTAGTTCAATGATAAACTCGATATCCCGATCTGGGGGCATACCGGGCAAAACATCGGGAAATACATCGGGGTATTCACAGACTATCCAGACTTGGTCAATGGTAGGTTGGGCTATACTCTTGTTGCACTTGAATTGACGCGGTAAGGTTTCAGATATATGCTCGACTGATATTCCGGCTGTACTGGTCATGGTTATGGCTTTCTTGGCACAGTCAATCAATCCTTTATGTTTGGACATCCAATCCATTCCTAGTACTACTTCCAAACCTTTAGTTCCAAGTACTATCAGATTAGCATAAAAATATATGCCATGGATTCGGATAGGGACGACTCTGCAAATTTGCCTAGCCTTGGAGGTTGATCCGGGGATTTGAACGATCATAACATGCTTCAGTTTGGTTGGTTGAATTTTACTAGTGCATGCAAATTCTTCGGTGACAAATGAGTGCGATGCACCAGAATCAAACAACACTCGAGCAAGTACTGAATTAACAGAAAACATACCCATTATGACGTCTGGTGCTTCCTGAGCTTCTTCAGCATGCATGAGAAAAAGACGGCCATTGCGGTTGAGCGAATTCCCTGGGGCAAACCTTCTTCCTGGCTGAACACGACGCTGTTGCTGAGCTGGCGCATTTGCATTGGGGGCTGCGGCATTCTTCTTGTTGGGGCACTCGTTGGAGTAGTGACCCTTATTTCCACAGTCATAACAAGTCACTTCCGACTTGTCCTTTGCTGCAACAGGCACAACATTGCTTCCAGTCCTCGGGGCAGTGTTGGTGTTGGTGGTAGCATTGTTGTTGTTGAACTTGGGTGGTGCACGGTTGAAATGGCCAGAGTTGCCGGGGTTGTTGTGATTTCCTCTGGGCCTTGGGTTTCCACGGTTGGGATAGGTCGGACGGTTCATTCGGGTCTGTTGGTTCTCGGGGCAAATCCTGGAGATGGGTTAGGGTGATACTTTGGGGTCTGATGGGTTCCTGGCTGATGCATCATGCGACGCTTGCGGTTCTCATTGGCTTGGTTGATCTTTCCTTCCATCTGGATGGCAGAGTCGACAAGGGCTTCAATATCAGCAAATGACATCTTGACTAACACAGTCTGCATCTCATCGTGCAGACCATTCAAGAATCTCTCTTTATTCTTGGCTTCGGTGTCGATCTCATCCGGGGCATATCTAGCCAATGACAAGAATTTGTCACGGTATTCCACTACGACCATCCTTCCTTGCTTCAGTTCTCTGAACTCATCTCTCATTCTCTTGATCAAACCTAGTGGCACATGGGTTCTGCTGAACTTGACCTTGAATTCCTCTCAGGTCATCATCTGTCCTCCGGTCATTCACGAACACTGTTCCACCATGCTCTGGCATCTCCGGCTAGATAGTGGGTGGCGAACAGAACTTTCTCGTTGGCTTCCACTCCGGCGACTTCTAGGTTATTTTCCATGGTTTGCAGCCAATCGTCGGCATCTAGGGGCTCTTCCGACTTAGTGAAAACAGGTGGATTGGTATTCTGGAAATTCTTGAGCTTAGATCCATGGTTGTCCTGATTTCCTTGGCCTTGATTGTTGTGGGCTAGCTGAGCTATCCGCTGAAGGGTAGCTAGGTTGGCTTGACGTTTGGCTCTTTCAGCTTCGCGGTCAGAAACCAAAATTTGCAAAATCTGCAACATCGGGTCCGGGGATGAACCACTTCCTCCGCGTGGCATCTGAAGATTGAGATAGATCATGAGAAAAGAGGGAAATTTCTAAGGCTCTGGGACTTTGAAAAGTTTTTAAAGTTTGACTCAGATTTTTCTAGCCACTTGCTTTTCATTCATTCATTCATAGCACATGATACAAACACACACCACAACAAAGGTAAACATATGGTTTTAAGAACCATTCTGGAAACTACGATACAGTGGGACCGAATACAACTCACTACGCTAGTGCTCAAGTGCTACTACTCCTCGGAGTCGGTGCAGTCGTCATCCTCATCGTCATCGATGAAGGCAAAATCATCCTCATCGGTGAAGAAGTCCATAGCATGGTCCTCCAGAAAATCATCATCATCGCTGAGATAGGAGTAGGGGTCTCCACGAAGATCCTCTCTTGCATTCTCCCTTTCCTCCAACTGCATGTCTCTCTCGTGGATGGTCTCCTCCAAATCCGAGATACGGTGGCGAAGACGGGCAATGATGCGCTCCTTCTTGTCGAGCTGACGGCGGCGAGACTTGCGATCCTTCGCTAGCATGGCGATGGTCTGATCCTTCGTCTTGATGATGGCGGACTTGTGGTTGGAGTAGTCACGGCAATTGTCCAATTCCTGCTGACGATCGTACATCATGAAGCTAAGGTGGTCCAACTGAGTCTTCAGCTTGGGGTGGAATGGGGCTTCAAGTGGCTGTCCATTAGCATCACGCCTCAGACAAAACTCAAAGCGGGTACCCTTGATCTGGTTGATACTCTACCCACACAGACGGGCAAGAGCTTCCTGCATGGCCCTGGCAAGTCCATCGATCTAGTTGTTCTCTCTTAAGGTGAACTGAATTCCCTCAGCAGTGGGAGGTTCAATCTTTCCTCGGAGACTTGCAACAATTAGCCACTGCAGATCTTCTCCTCCTTGATCATTGAGCTGAGCTCCAAAGAACTCGGGGTGCGGACGCTCCAAAAGTTCCGACAGCTGGTCCAAATCCCTCTCAAAAATAAGGTCTCCTCCATTCCCCAACTGATAAAACTTGCTGTACTTCACGTCCATCTATTAAGAATATAGGATGAGTAAGTTAGTAGAGTGATCAAGTGTGTCAAATTTTATGTATTTTGCAAGAGTTTTTGAGGAACATGAATTTTCATGAAAGAATAAAGGTGATAAGAATGGGAATAAGTTTTTGTAAATATTTGCTTCCTTTGGTTTTGAAACTAAGTTTTTGATTCAAAAGTCCAGTCTAACTAGGGTCTCCTATGGCCAGGATGGCTCTGATACCAACTTGTCAACACCCGGATTTTTAATCCAGATGCCTGTTATGCCATATATCGCAATCCCAGGAGTACCATTTTTGCGAGACATAACAGAATTGGATACCACAGTACATCATTCATTACAAACCATACATAAGGTCTTACACAAATAAGTATCTCATGATCCAGTTCTTAATACAACTCAAGCAGCGGAATTATGTAATAATAAAGGTAGCGTAGGCGAAGCTCCATCTTCGGGGTCACAGGCAATGCTGACGATGGGAGATGATCCTAGTTGTCATAACCTTCCTAGGGTCCATCATCCTGGTACTCCTCTTCATAGTATGGCCACGGGAATAACCAGGGACAAAGCCATGAGTACTCTTTAAGTACTCGCAAACTAATACTAGCAGGTGCAGGGTTTTTTTGTAATAGGACACTAAGCTCTAGGGTTGTTCTGCAAAAGCCAGATTTACCTCTACTAAGTTCAAAAGCAAGAGAAAGCTAGTCAAATTTTATAACACCTAAGTGGGAATGTGTATCTCATGTCACAACTCTGTTGTGGTCAAGTCAAAATCTCAATTCATTTCACAAGTCATTTTGAAAACATCTAACGGGGGAACAGTATGGCCACTCCAACTGTCCATAACCACGGACGCGGCTATTCGAATAGTTTGACACTCTGCATAGATTGTACACTTTCACCACAACATTCGATACATCCGTCAGGAACAAATCCTGAATTCACCATACTTAGTATGCGGATAATCAATCCTAACCTTTCAATTACACACCCTAGTATAGGCACCTCTCCTGTGAGTTTGGCCTCCCAACCATGACCAACTGTCATCTTGGGTACTACATAGGTGGACAATCTTCACAAGGTAGCCTCAGCTCAGACATTGGCCGTGAGGGAACTAATACTAAGGTATATAAGTTTCCAGTCAAGCCCTACCCAATCTTTGGGTATTGTGGTTGTACGGTAAAATTGGAATGGTATCGCATCCAGACAACCATCAGTTTTATAAAGGGATAAGGCTCATGCCTCAACATTTTCATCATCAAAATCATCTGGTGTTCGGAAACACATGTCAAAACATCTCAGTAGAATGATCCATCATTCTAAGGTTTTCATAACCATTTTTACCAAGTATTCCCATCTAAAGTTGATCAAGTTTTATGCTTAGCACTAGCATCTACAAGTGGGAGTGCGTACTAATGAGGGGTGGTAAACAAGTGGAGTTTCAACTAAGTACCATCTCATGCCTTAGGATGACATCAAGATTATCTAGCTTAGGCCAAATTTTATGCTCCTTATGCAACCTTCAATTATCTTTCTAGTATCTACAAGTTACTTCAGTAAACTCTAAGTAAAAGCTTTGATAAAGAAAATAAAGTAGAAGCTTGCGAGTAAAACTAGGAGTGGGTTATCAAGTGGGATGATCACATATGCTTAAGGCATATGGTTGGCATAGTAAGGCTTGCTAAAGTGGAACATCTTGCAAGTGTTAGCTTGCTCAATCAACTAGTAGTATGAGGCTTGCACAAGTATCAGTATAAGCTTGCTAAGTTAATAGCTTGCAAGTATTGGCTTGCCTTGTGCAGAGCAGTGGTTGAAGTTCTCCTCGGCTTCTTCTTCGTAGTATCCTCCTTCCTCCTCGTATCCTTGGCCGGTACTAGCGTCCATAAATAGATACGAGGTACACAATCACCAAACAATACTTAACTACTTTCAATCATCACAAAAAAAGGGTTCTATAGATGATCTAGCATCATCACTAACATTACAAGACTAAAGCATTTGACTTAATGATTTTATTTTTTTAGAAAAGTAATTTCTACTCATTGAAAAACTACTTAAGATTTAATATTCTCCAAACCAAACATGGGATCATGTTGACACATGTCATCACCACATATTTTAGTGCATGGGAATGTGATTTAAAGTGGTGTCACAATTTAATAAAGTTTAACCATTTTATTTTAAATAAAACAAGTGACTAGAAATGCCTAAGTGGCATTCTTTTATTACTTGAACATTATTTCTGTAAGTAAACCCATATATTTTTATATATTCTGAAAGGTATGATCAAATGTGATTTTTGAGAGTTGGAAACAACTCAAAAGCTATTATGGTTTAAATTTGAAAAATGTTTGAATGCAGAAAAGCTTCTGCCTTGTTATTTTTACCAAGGGTGATCTACAGATCCAAATGATTTGAATCCAACGGGCTTGGATTAAGCATTGCAAGAACTTTCTAACAAAATTGGTTTCATTCAATTTGGTTCACTGATTCGAGCTGGGTTGATTTTTGAAACTAGGCACAAAACTGTGTTTGCAGGAAAATAGAAAAAACTAAATTCAAACGGCTGTGTCGCGCGGGAGACGATAATGGGCCGGCCTGCTACGCACAGCGCTTACGCGGGCTGGTTAAGTGGTTGTCCCCACGCGTCAGTGAGACGGGAAGGTGCGAAGCGGTACGGGGCAATGTGGACCGTGGGATCTTGTTCTAATCTAACGGCTCTGGTTCATCGTCCACGTCGAGCAGCGCCGGCGAGACAGAACCCTAACGCGGCCAGTGGGGGTCGTGGGAGGCTCACCGGGGCTCGGGCGAAGGTCGGCGATGCGGGCGAACGACGAAGTCGATGACGGCGAACCTCCTGGTACCGGTAGCTCCTCCTGGGGCGGCTCCAATCGATGGCTTCCTTCTTCTCCAGCAGCGGCGAGCTCCGGCCAAATTCCGGCAATGCGCTGCCCGCCTTGCTCCGGGACTGAAGCGGGGTGGTTCTGGGTGAGAGGGGAGTGGAATGGTGTGAAGAATTCGAGCGGGGGATGCCTCTATTTATAGTGGCAAGAGGGGACCGACGGGCGCAAGCTGAGCTCGTCGTGGTCGACGGCACAGAGGGCTATCGGCGTGGGTGACGGTAGGGGGCGGTGTTGTGCTCCCTGGCGAAGCTCAACGGCGTGGTGGCGAGGCGTGGGGTGGTGCGGATTGGTCAGAACGCTGCGGTGCTCTGCGCGTGCCCGACGGAAGTTTTAATGGCGCACAGCGCGCATGGTCCGCGCGGCGGCAAACGGGCGTGTCTGCGGGGTTGCTGGGACGGTGGTGATCACGTATGCACGCGGCGAGGGCGGCGCGCGGTCTGTGGGCGTCTGTCGAGCGTGGTGCACGGGGCGCGCTCTCGGCATGGTTGCAGAGCAGCTTGGCATGGTCTGTGCGTGTGGTCCAGTGGCTGGCATCGCTCGCGGCTGGGACAGGGAGTGGCGGTGGGGTGCTAGCTTGCTCCCAGACAAGGTTGGCGAGGCTAGTGCTGCTTGTAGCTTGCTGTCCACACCGGGGTGACCATGGTGCTCTCGGGTTGTTCACCATTGATGACAATGGCTAGCTTACAGTGGTGCTAGAGATTAGTTAAGGTTGTTAGATGATCTACTAAGGCTAGTGGTGCCTAGAGAGGGAACAAGTTAGGCCAGAATCATTGCACACTATAGTGTTTTGATTTTGTTTGATTTGAATCTGCAAGGTGTTTGATGAAATGGCCGCATGAATTCAAGTTTTGAATTTTGAAAAGATTTTTGGTGGGTGTGCTAGGCATGTGCTGGGGAGTCTGTGGATGCTTGGGTTTTGAAAGTTGAGCTTGTTTGAGTGGTTTTTGCAAAAGTGGGATCGTCCCATATGATATAGATTCAATTTTAAACTGTCCTTTAAACCATGCATTCAAATGTTTTTGGATGATCACAAAGTGGGCCTTGGTACTTTTTTATGAGTACTATCAAGGGGTGCAAAGATCCAAACAAGTTTCTGTTAAGTTCTGAAAGTTAGAGATAGCCAAAGTAGGCATGGGAGTTAAATTGGCCAAAGTGACCATTCTCTTATTTTGTTTGTTTTGATTTATTTGTCTTTGGGAAAAGTGTGGGGATTGTTTAGATGATGTTTATTTCACCTAAGAATCCTTTTATAAGCAAAGAAACACACAAGCATGGCAATTCAAAAGAATCCAAATTGGTAATGCATACACATATGCATGCTTTCATATTTTTAATTTGAAAAGTTTTTGTTAACCCTAATTTTGATGATTAGAGTTTGATGATCCAAGTTTAGTATTTTTGGGATGTTACAGTTTGGTATCATCATAAGAAATAGAATAGCTATCTTCCAAAGCTAGGGAACTAAAAAGATCATTTTCATAAAAACTAGCTTCCCCAAGATTATACTTTTCCGTAGCATTAGCAGTAATGGTGTCCAAAGAATTCATACTAATAACATTGCTATTGACATGCAAATAAAGTTCCATAGGTTTTTAAATTTTGTCTTCAAACACTTCATGTCCTAACTCAAGATAAATACTATAAAGCTCTCTAATTTTGTTGTTGTTTTCCATTAAGCCTAACTAGTGAAAACAAGAAACAAAAAGACAAAATTGCAGAATCTAAAGGAAATAACTTTGAGCACTCACGCCGGAGGATGTGAGTACCTTTTACCTTACCTCCCCGGCAACGGCGCCAGAAAAGAGCTTGATGTCTACGCATTTCTATTCTTGTAGACAGTTGTTGGGCCTCCAAGTGCAGAGGTTTGTAGAACAACATCAAGTTTCCCTTAAGTGGATTACCCAAGGTTTATCAAACTCAGGGAGGAAGTGGTCAAAGGTATTCCCTCTCAAGCAACCCTGCAATCAAGATGCAAGAAGTCTCTTGTGTCCCCAACACACCCAATACACTTGTCAAGTGTATATGTGCACTAGTTCGGCGAAGAGATAGTGAAATACAAGTGGTAACGGTGCCAAAAAAGAGCTTCTGACTTGTTTTTGACGTGGGGTAATGGTGTCAGAAAAGAGCCGATGGCGTGGAGGAACAGACTAAAGGCAAACTGATGGAAGCAAGCAAACATGCAACAGATCTAGTAGCAACCGGTGTTTCAATGTTTAGAAACAAGGCCTAGGGATCATACTTTCACTAGTGAGCACTCTCTCATATAAATATCCTCTCTTCATGATACTACTCTTAACTACTCTCCGGTTGGACACTCTAATCATTGGTAGGGCTATAGAAGCACTCCTCAAAGTCCGCCTTCCCCAATCTACATAACCCCACACTATCACCTTGAGCGCTAGATGGTTCCAACAAACACCACAATTTCATAGAGACATCAAACTCCAAATATAACTCATAACAAATATTCAATCTAGCCAAAGTGCCACACACGGTATGCCTGCTGTCACTTTCACACACGTGGGAAAAACATAGATCTATTAAAGCACAAAGAGTATTTATGTAGACTCAAACCTAAGTGCCACCATGGCATGCACGCTGTCACTTTCACACACATGGGGAGAGCAGAGATCTAATGAAACACTTGAGTAGCAAGGTAGATCTACTTGATTACAAAGCTCATGACCACAAGATCATGCATAGAGAGAGAGAGAGTTGAACACATAGCTACCGGTAGAGCCCTTAGCCTCGAGGAAGAACTACTCCCTCCTCATCATGGGAATCAGCAATGATGATGGAGATGGCGATGGAGATCGATGGAGATGGCTCTGGGGGCACTTCCCCGTCCCGGCAGGGTGCCAGAATAGAGACTTTCTGTCCCTCGAATCTCCCCTTTGGTGGCAGTGGCGCTACAGAGGTTTTCGTGGATTTCTTCTGGATGCCCTAGGGTTTTTGCTTCGGAGGCTTCTTATAGGCGAAGAGGGAGGCTGAGGAGGCGGCCAGAGGGCCCATACCCTTCCTAGGCGCGGGCCAGGCTTGGCCGTTCCCAGGGGGTCTGGACACCCTCTAGTGCCTCTCCGTCCCTCCTTCTGGATTCCTGTCCCTCACGGAAAGTTATTGACTTTGGCTTTTATCCCGTACAATTCCGAGAATATTAATTTTGTGCCTTTCTGAAATCAAAAACAGAAGAAAACAGGCAACTGGCACTATGGCAACTTGTTAATAGGTTAGTTCTAGAAAAGATATAAAAACACCTCAAAGTGTAGACAAAACATAAGACAAATGATATAAAACAAGCATGGAGCATCAAAAATTATAGATACGTTTACGACGTATCAGTTTACTGAGCTCAGTTTTCGCTCAGGGACAAGCAAAGGTCTAAGATTTGGGGAGTTGATACGTCCAATTTGCATCACCATTCTATATCATAATTTGCCTCTATTCACTCATATATTTCTTATTATGAGGTGTTACTTATGTATTTTCCTCTGTTTTTGCATGTTTGATGATTCTTGGAGGATGGACTGCGGGAGTCAGGTTTATGATGGAAAAAGAGGTGTTTTGATACAATTTCGCGAAGATCAGAAAATACCAGAAAAATATTGGAAAATTATATTTTCCCAGAAGACGGAGGAAGCCGGAATGGGAGGCGTAGCCGGGCCCCTAGGCTTGGGCCCACCTTGCCCCGGGCCTAGGGCAGGTGTGGCCCACCTGGCCGGCTCCTGACTCCGGCCTCCCGCCTATATCTTCCTCATGGAACCCTAATACCAGGGGAGCGACCACAGAAATATTTTCGCCGCCTCTGCGGGCGGAAAACACCGAGAGAGAAAGATCTCTTCGGCAGACAAGATTCTGCCGGGGAAATTCCTTCCCGGAGAGGGGAGATTGTCGCCATCAACACCACCGTTGTCGTGGTGGTGGCACGGCAGATGCCATGGGTAGGCTAAAGTATGGGGCCAATGGATGCTAGAGGGGTCTGGGGAGGGAAGATGTAGTTGATTCTACACACAAAAGACTAAGGTAAAGATCTTTATTTCTCCTTCCTTGGGCTACAAGTGCTCCTTGAGCTGTGTACAAGAAGAAAGAGAGAACTTTACCAGCCTAACAGTACTAAATGAGCCGATGCCCTCTTCAGGGTCCAAGCCTCCCCTTATAAAGGAGGTCCATGGGTTCCTTTAGGGCTGACGTGGCAAGCATATTCGAGGAATATGCTTGCCCCAATATAGTAACTCGGCGGCCTCCTTTCCGTGTCGCCCTTATAATGACGGCAAGATTCCAGAGGGCCCCTCCTGCGTGCCTCGGGCTTCAGGACTGTCACCTCCGTGACCTCCTTCTGCTCCTCTGCCGCTCTGTGCCTTTGTCCTTTGTGCTTGGCTCTGCTCAGATTCTCCCTAGCCTGTGACTAGAGTTTAACTGTAGGCTTCTCCTTCCCCTGCAAGCTTCGTATCATTCGGCCTTACTTCGCATAACTCGGCTCGTTCTTCACCTGCATTAAGACTACTCGGGCTAACCCAGCCGACTTACGTAGTATTTCAGCCGGGTAATGCCTTGCTTTTATCATGAGGGTCCTGCTCTTTCATATTTTGGACGACCTCTATAGGATTCGGCCGACTTAGACTGTAACTCGGAAAATGGACTGGGAACGTCCTTTCGTCTTTCCCCGTCTTTACCCTATCCGAGGTCACATCCCCAACATTAGTCCCCGAAGCTGGTATGGTCCTGCCAATAACTTCGGTCGGGCCGTATCAGTTTCATGATATTCGTTTCCCATTGTTTCCGAGTTATCTTTTGCTCGTTCGAGATATCAGCATATCTTCTCGCGTACGCCTCGTCCTACGTGTCATACTCATCATTGTTTCTCTAGTTTTTTGTTCCTCTACAGTATTTACTGACAGGCTACAGCTATTATTGCGCCTGTCGCGTCGGCGCTGCGACGCCTCGCGTACCGTTTCCGTCAGGGATCTGGGCCTTCTATTTCATCGTGTGGTCGTTGGTGTGGTTCCACTTAGCGGCGTGCGGTCGTGCCGCGTACATGATCTACACAGATAACCGCCACACCCACGATCCCACTACCTCTCAAGCGGCGCGGTTATAAAGAGGGGCGCGGGGCTGGGGGACTCACTTTCCCCCTCCGCTTACCTGCGCCCTTCTTCTTCCTCTCGCCTCTGCGCCCGTTTGTGCTTCCGCTGCCGTGCGCTCACCTGGGTCTTCGACGACAAGGATCTCTCCGCACTGCTCCGTCTACCTCGTCCCCGTTCGCTTGCTCCAGCGTCATCGCCAGTGAGTTCATCCGGTCCTATCGCCTAGGCTCTCCTCTAGGCACCTCTGCTTTTCTTTTGTTCTCGCATGGCAGTTCCTTCTCCGCTCCGCCGCCGTTCTCGCGTAGAATCACGACGGGGCCTTGCAGTTCTAGGTTTTCCTCCACCGCTATTTCTTCCTCCGTAAGTTTCTCCGGCGACCCCATGTCGAGCTCTGTCAGCGGTGCGCTCATTGAGGATGACGATGCTGCGTCTGGGTCCGAGCGGGGCTCGTGGCAGGGCTCCTCCGTCACCCGCTGAGAGGTTGAGTGGCTAATCCGGACTCGCCGGATTCCTGCCGAGGTAGCTTGTCGCTTACCCGGCAGTGAATCCTCTCCAGTTCTTAGGGAGGGAGAATATGTAGTCTTCATGTCACATTTTGCTCGCGGGTTTGGTCTCCCGCGATTTCGCTAGGGAGTTCCTTTATTACTTCGGCCTTCAGCCGCATCATCTTCCTGCTAACGCCATTGCCTCTCTTTCTGCCTTCATCTCTGCCTCGGAGGGATACTTCGGCCTATGGCCGTCTGTGCATGTTTGGTCAAAGTTTTTCCAGATTCAATCCAACGTCGTCCCAGACAAATCTCTGCAACCCTTCGAGAAGTTGCTCACCCAATGTGGAGCCGCGTCCATCACACCTCGGAGGAAATCCGAATTTCCTCGCGTTGCTGGTTTAGAATCATGCAAGAAGTGGCATAAGTCGTTCTTTTATGTCAAGAATTCTGGGAATGAGGATAAGATTCGGCTCCCTGCTTTTTCCATTGGCACTCCTTCCAAGAAGAACTGGACCTATAATCCAAGGAAGAGTCATGCTCTGGCCGAAACCTTCGAGATTCGGCTGAAGGAACTGATCCGCTCCGGGCTACGCGGCGAGGATCTCATGACTACCTTCGTTAGCAGCCGGGTTTGCCCATTCCAGAAACGCACACACAAACTCTGCTACATGAGCGGTCCTCTTGATCCCAACCGAGTCTGGACGGTGGAGCTGGACAATTACCTTATCTTCAAGCGCGTCCGGGCTATCTTTAAGACGGAGATGCCAGAGGACTGGGCCTGGGGATTGAAGCCGTTCACCCGCGAGAACCCCCTCCCAGAGTAAGTTCTTGCAGTCATGTTTTATCTTTTAATCGCATCCGTGTTTTCTCTTGTTAATTTTTTCTCTTTCTTGTCCTGCAGAGGTTTGAGGAGCAGAAGGTCGAGGATGCCGAGGTTTTGTCCCTCCCATGGCCCGCGGACCGGAACACTCCGGACAGCGGGGAGCCGGACTCGGAGGAGTTCGTCCCCAAGTCGGATCTTGCTCCGGCTCGCGCCCGCGGCAAGACCACGGCCCACGAGGAGGAAGGTGATTCGGACGAGGTCCAAGTTCTAGAGGTAGTTGCCGCAATGACAATTTCTTATGCATTTCCGGCTTCTACTTTCTCAGCTAATCCGACCGGTCAGGTTCACAACACCGAGCCTCTTGCCTCCCGACCTCCTGTTACCTCAGGGAAGCGTAGCGCTCCAGCTGGTGCCTCAGAAGCGGCTCCTAGAAAACAAATAAAGAAGTCAGCCTAGCACCCTCCGAAGCGCAAAACTATGCCCGGGGTTACTGGGTGAGTTGCTTTTGTTTGTATTTCTTGTTTCTCTCTTTCTGCTTTTTGACCTGAACTTCTTGTCTTTGCAGGGCTCCTCTTTCTGTTAAGCCCAGCGGTCCTAGCATGACGAGTCGTACGACTCGGCCGCCTTCTCCTCCGCCTCCTAAGGATACCAGAGTTCCGAGTCCTGCTCGCGCTGGTTCTCCTCCTGCTCCGAATCAGACGCCACCTCGCGAGGATGCTCCTGAGATTTCTGCTGTCGATGCCGATACAACTCGGCCAGTAGATATTTCTACTGAGCCGGCTGCCTCCTGCGTGAACCCTGAAGTTCCGCCTGAGGTCCCTTTGACGCCCACAACCCTTGCTGCTACTCCGATTTCGGCCGAGGACACCAATATCTCGGCGCCCTCAGACACCGTAATCCCTCCGGCTCCTAAAGACGTCATTCCAAGTGCCGAGGTAACGGCTCCTGTCGACGCCTCTCCTAAGGCAAGAAAGGTCGTTGTTACCAAGCCTTCGTCCTCTCAGAAAGGACTTGCCAGCTCATCTCAGCCTACAATTGCTGATGCGCTACGCAAGGGGGCTTCCTCTGCCAAGAGCACTGTTACCCCGGCTGCTGATACACAGCTTGCTCTCCACAAGAGTCCGGCGGCGGCGGTGGTTACCCAACATGTCCGAGGTAAAGTTCTGACTCGCACGGAAAGTGGGAACAGTCTCGGCTCGTTCGTCGAGTATGCCAACAATTGGAACGCTGCCGATCAGCTCGAGGGTAATCCAAGCAGCCAGCCGATTCAACTCTCCGATATCAGCAGCCGCCTACATCAGGCTGCCAAGATCGTTCTTGAAAGTGACAAGATGAATGAGGTAATTGTTTTTATGGAGTTTTGATTAGTCCTTCGGATGCTATTATATATACTCTAGTCCCCGAAGCTTGCAACCGAATAACTTGTTATTCGTTTGGAAGTTTTATAATGCTTTACTTAGTTCAGTTTTTGTTAGGGTTCGAATATCCAGCCAACTAGATCCGAATTGAGCTTTGCTTGACTCGGATCTGCCTGAGCTTCGAATATCCAGCCACCTAGATCCGAATTGAGCCTTGCTTGATTCGGATCTGCCTGAGGTTCTAATATCTAGCCACCTAGATCCGAATTAAGCTTTGCTTGATTCGGATCTGTCTGATCTTTGAATATCCAGCCACCTAGATCTAAATTAAGCTTTGCTTGATTCGGATTTGTCTGAGGTTCGAATATCCAGCCACCTAGATCTGAATTAAGCTTTGCTTGATTCGGATCTGTCTGAGCTTTGAATATCCAGCCACCTAGATCTGAATTAAGCTTTGCTTGATTCGGATTTGTCTGAGCTTCGAATATCCAGCCACCTAGATCCGAATTAAGCTTTGCTTGATTCGGATCTGTCTGAGCTTTGAATATCTTATTGCTATTTGTTCTGTTGCTTAGGTTGCGCATGATCGGCGTACCGCCGAATTCCAAAGGCTGCTCTTTGCCCATAAAAAGTTGCAAGAGAAGTACGAGAAGGTCATTCCCGTGGTGAAGAAAGCTGGTAAGTTAACGAGCTTTCGCATTATTCTTAAAATTCTTATTGCTTTGGAAGTGGGGTGTTAGCTGACTTTGCTGGTGAATAGGTAATATCAACAATCTTAATATCCGTCTTGAAAAGAAAGTCAAGGCCCTGGAAGGTTAGTTACTCTTTTTCTTTTACGCATATCTATGTGAAATATGCTCCGGGTTTCTCTTAACCCCTCTGGCTTCGGTATAGCCGAGTTACAAACTTTTGCAGTGTCACACCAAGAGTGCATACCCATGCCTGATATGATGCTGCATTTTTTTAGAACAAGCCGCCACTCACTCGGCGCAGCTGAAAGACAAGGATGACGAGATAACTCGCTTACGCGCCGAGGTGGAGTCCCTCAAGCTTTCTCAGAAGTCTGAGTTAGAAAAAGTCGACCAGGAGTTCTCCGAGGAGAAGAATCGACTAGCTCTGCAATTGCAGAAAAATAAAGAGCTCCTCGAGGCTGCCGAACTGAAGACACGGGGGATGAGCGAGGAGATCACTCGCTTTGAGAAAAACAAGAGTGACTGGGCTAAAGATCTTCAGATAATGCTGAGCTATATTCACCGTAATCTTCTGACCGCGGCCGAGTTATCTGTTTCCCTTTCTTACTACTGACCGACGCACTTGTGTTTTGCGCAGACCATTTTCCAGAATCTAAGCCTGTGAGCTCTAAAGCGGTGATTAATGCTCGTGTGCGCCGAGGCGTTCCTGCTGATGCGAACTCAGAATACTCGATGGAAGATTTCGTGGTCGCTGTTGGCGCTGCTGTTGGTCCGATGAAGATTATGGGCAGGGATTTGGTGCAGGCAGCTATCCAGGCCTACCATGTTCTATGGCCGAATACTTCTGGGACTCCTGACATTGATGAGGTCAAAGTATTGGTGGGAAGATTAATGGCATCTGAGAAACAGCTAAGTCTTTGGAGGGAATCCGCCGGACAAGCTGGTGCTGATATGGCTCTCATAGTTATTATGTCATGGTATGAGGATATCTCCCTGGATACCCTGATAAATTTGCGCACTGGTTCCCGTTGGGTTGAGGGCCCAGACTTCGTCGCTCTCCGGCAAGCTCGTGCCTTCCAGCTTGTCGAGTATGCAGACGTGCATACCTGGAATGAAGGGCCGGGTTTCCTTCCTAACCCGGAAGACGAGGTCGAAGTTGAGGATGCCTCTGATGGTAACTCAGCCGAACAGGGCTAAGATGAGGGTAACTCGGCTATTTCTGGTGATTCCAATTCGAGCTTGGATGGTAATGGCGACGCGCGATCCTCCTCCAAAGGGACTGGGCATTCCATAGCGCAAGCTGACGTTTCTCAACAGCCTCGAGCTTCCCCCGAAGTCGCTCCTGGGTCTGTGGAGGGCGAGGCAACTTCGGCCGAAGTACCACCTATCTCGGAGTGCCCAGCTCCTGATCAAGTCGTTGCCTCTCTAGTTAAAAAACTCTAAGTCATTTCTTATCCCCGGTATGCCGGGCGTATGATGTGTGTCAAACATTTGTCCGTCTTTTTGTGCGGTATGAACCTCTTTTTGCCTGTCGCTGCTGAGGCACACGTGGTTGTAATCGTTATCACTTTGTTTAAACTAATCTTTGTTCGTCCGAATCTTTGCTTTGATAGCCTTCAATTTCTTGAGTTTGGAGTGTATGTTTGCCTTTGCCCTACCGTGGTTCGGCGTTCAATATTGCTTGACTTTGATAAACTTCATAACCTGACCACTGTGTTTTGGACTGTTAATCTGGGTGTAAATCTTGAAGGCCGTATTTGGGGAGAGCGAAATAATATCACTTTGGGTGTCGAAGCTTGATAGCCACTCTTGTAACACGGGATAACCCATACTTAGAAATAATATAGGGTAGTCCCCGAGCCACTGCTCAGGGCACCTAGGTTTAATACATAAACCAAACTTAGAAACAATATAGGGCAATCCCCGAGTCACTGCTCAAGGTGCCGAGGTTTAATACATAACACAAAATTAAAAACAATATATGGCAGTCCCCGAGCCACTACCCTGGGCGCCGAGGTTCAATACATAAACCAAACTTAGAGACAATATAGGGCAGTCCCCGAGTCGCTGCTCAAGGTGCCGAGGTTTGATACATATCACAAAATCAAAGACAACATATGGCAGTCCCCGAGCCACTGCTCAAGGCACCGAGGTTTAATACATAAACCAAACTTAGAAACAATATAGGGCAGTCCCCGAGTCACTGCTCAAGGTGCCGAGGTTTAATACATAACATAAAATCAAAAACAACATATGGCAGTCCCCGAGCCACTGCTCTGGGCGCCGAGGTTCAATACATAGCTGATGCTCCGTCCTGAAGCGTCACTTTACGATGCGTCGTAGATGACTCCTATGAGTAAAATGGGCGAAGTAAAGATACGTTCCATGGTCTTTTCGATTCTCAGCCGGCTTTGTCTTCCTTGTTCTTTCCTGGTGACTGAGCATCGATTAGGTAATACGCATCATTGTGCAATGCCTTGCTCATGATGAATGGTCCTTCCCATGGGGGCGATAGTTTGTGCATGCCGGTCGTGCGTTGCACCAGTCGGAGAACCAAATCTCCTTCTTTAAACACTCTTGGATTCACCTTCTTGCTGTGATATCGTTGCAAGTCCTGCTGATAAATAGCTGATCTTGATAGCTCCAGCTCTCTGGCTTCTTCTAGCAGATCGACATCATCTTGCCGAGCTACTTCATTTACTTCAGCGGTTGTATACTGGGTAACCCTTGGCGAGTCATGTATTATGTCGGCTGGAAGCACAGCTTCTGCCCCATACACTAGAAAAAATGGTGTATAGCCTGTTGATCTGTTTGGGGTAGTCCTGAGGCTCCATAGTACTGCTGGTAGTTCCTCAATCCAACATCCTGCCGACCTTTGCAGCGGTTCGACGAGTCGTGGTTTTATTCCAGACAATACTAGTCCATTAGATCTTTCTACTTGCCCATTGGATGCTGGGTGAGCCACAGAGGCGACATCTAGTCTTATGTGCTTTTCTTGACAGAATCTGGCGAAAGCTCCTTCTGCAAAGTTTGTACCGTTGTCTGTAATAACATTGTGTGGGTAGCCATATCTCAAGATAATATCTTTGAGGAATTTCACTGTTGTTGGCCCATCACACTTCTTTATTGGTTTTACTTCAATCCATTTTGTGAATTTGTCCACCATAACTAAGATGTGGGTCATCCCGCCTCGGGCCGGCTTAAATGGTCCCACCATATCTAAGCACCATACAGAGAATGGCCAAGTAATTGGTGTCGTTTTTAACTCGGACGATGGCATACGTATCTTGCTGGCATATCTCTGGAAGCCATTACATTTTTCGACCAGTTCTTTGGCCTCTTTCAACGTTGTTGGCCAATAAAACCCATGCCTGAATGCTTTGGCCACTAAAGCTCTGGATGAGGCGTGATGACCGCATTCTCCTTGATGTATATCTAGGAGGATCTCATGGCCTTCCGCCGAGCTCACACATTTTTGCAACACGCTTGTGACGCTCCTTTTATACAGCTCATTGTTTATGATTGTATAAGCTTTAGCTCTTCCCAGTGTCTGTCTTGCCAGTACCTCGTCATTCGGCAAAATCGTGTCTCTGAGGAAAGAAAATATGGGTTGCGCCCATGTTGGTATGATTTTTTCTGGGGTAATCTCGCTATCTATTTCCATATTTTCCACTGACATAATTACCTCGGATTTCCCCATATCCGTCCTTGCATCGGCCGGGTTCATTTTTGGAAATTCCGGGTTACATTCCTTGTCAACTTCCATCAGCACACTATCTTCGCTTGATTTTGCCGGAATAAAAATACATTCGGACTCTGGTGATGGTGTTATTTATGGTTTCCTCAGGTGCTCTAGGGCGTTACCTGGGGGAATCGATTGTCTAGTTGATCCGAGTTTTGACAATGTGTCTGCGGCGTCGTTTTCCGCCCGAGGTACATGATGAAATTCACATCCATCGAAGTATCCACTGAGTTTTTGCACATGAAATCTATATAAGGCCATATTGGCATCTAACGCATCCCAATTGCCTGAGACTTGTTGTACTACTAGATTTGAGTCTCCGTAGCACAAGATTCGGCGTATGCCAATCTATTTTGCCACCTTCAATCCATGGACGAGTGCTTCATATTCGGCGACATTTTTTGACGCTGCAAAATGTATTTGCAACACATATCTCAGCTGGTCTCTTTTTGGCGAGGTTAACACTATTCATGCCCCCAAACCATTTCTTAGTTTGGAACCGTCGAAGTGCATCGTCCAATAATTCGGATCTGGTAATGGTGGTTCATATTGTACCTCGGCCCAATCCACGAAGAAGTCGGCCACAGCCTGAGATTTGATTGCATCTCGCCTATCGAATTGCGGAGCATAAGGTGACAATTCAATTGCCTATTTTGCTATTCGGCCACTTGCATCTTTGTTGCTCAATATGTCGGCTATGGGTGCTTCACAAATCACCTTGATGGGGTGCTCTTCGAAGTAATGTTTAAGTTTCTTTGCTGACATGTACACCCCATATGCCATCTTCTAATAATGTGGG
Source organism: Avena sativa (assembly GCA_916181665.1). Classification (NCBI taxonomy): domain Eukaryota; kingdom Viridiplantae; phylum Streptophyta; class Magnoliopsida; order Poales; family Poaceae; genus Avena; species Avena sativa. The sequence goes on from OV702295.1 coordinate 358,279,329, forward strand.
TAATTTTGTTTTGAGGCTGATAGTACCTCGCTTAGGTAATACACCGGCCTTTGTACAGATTTATCATCTTCAATTCGTTCCACCACGATCACAGCACTCACTACTCTGTTCGTGGCTGCTATGTAAAGTAACATAGGCTCTTTCGACAATGGAGAAGCCAAGACTGGCGCTGTGACCAACATCTTTTTATATTCATGGAATGCATTGTCTGCTTGTGGTGTCCAAATGAACCTATCAGATTTTTTCATCAACTGATAAAGTGGTAGTGCTTTCTCTCCCAGACGACATACAAATCGGCTGAGCGAGGCTAAGCAACCTGTGAACTTCTGTACGTCGTTTAGACATCTTGGCAATTCCATCCTTTCCACTGCTTTTATCTTAGTTGGGTTGGCCTCTATACCTCGGCTAGATACGAGAAAACCGAGCAGTTTTCCCGCAGGCACACCGAAAGTGCATTTTTCCGGGTTAAGTTTCATTCGGAACCTTCTCAGGTTCGCGAAAGTCTGCCGTATATCATCCAGTAGCGTTTTGCTTTCTTTGGTTTTGATAACCACATCATCTACATACACTTGTACATTCTTTCCTATCTGGTCATGTAGACATTTTTGCATACATCTCTGATACGTTGCCCCCGCGTTACGCAGGCCGAATGGCATGGTGCGATAGCAATAAGCCCCGTACGGGGTAATAAACGCAGTCTTTATTTGATCGGCCGGATTTAACGCTATCTGGTGGAAACCAGAATACGCATCTACAAATGACAATAGCTCACAACCAGCGGTCGAATCAATGACTTGGTCTATTCTAGGTAAAGGAAAAGGATCTTTTGGACACGCCTTGTTCAGGTTCATGTAATCGATACACATTCGCCATACAATGGCTATATTTGGATCATCCTTCTTCTTTTCCACTAGCACCGGGTTCGATAGCCAATCCGGATACAACACCTCCATGATGAACCCGGCCGCAAGGAGCCGAGCTATTTCATCCCCTATTATTTTTCTCCTGTCTTCGGCGAAGCGGCGGAGAGGTTGCTTCACCGGCCTTGCTCCTGGCCTTACATTCAGAGAGTGCTCAGCCAACTCCCTCGGCACACCTTGCAGATCCTGAGTTGACCATGCAAATATATCCCGATTCTAACGGAGGAAGTTGGTGAGCTCGCTTTCCTATTTAGCATCTAGGCCGGCACCAATGGTGACGGTGCGCTCTGGGAACTGCTCATCTATCTAGAACTTTTTTGTTTCTTTAGTCGGCTGAAAGGAGACACTTCCATGCGGGTTGGCTAATGCCGGCATATTCAGTTGTGCCGACTGAGCGAGGGCCGCTACCTCCTGAATCCTTCTTTTTTCTCTTGCTATTACCAATGATTCGGCCAGATTTGATCCGGCTGAAGCACATTCCATTGACTTCCTGTAATCTCCTGCTACTGTTATCACCCCTTGTGGTCCAGGTAACTTCATTTTCAGGTAAGTTATGTGGCAGCTGCCCATGAATTTGGCCAATGCTGGCCGTCCGAGTAGAGCATGATAGCAACTCTCTAGATCCACCACTTCAAACTTTAAATTTTCTGCTCTGCAGTTATCTCTTGTGCCGAATAACACATCCACTCGAACCTTTCCAATGGGTTCGCACGAAAGCCCTGGTACTATCCCATGGAATGTGGTCCTCGTGGATTGCAGCATGTTCTGCGATATTCCGAGTTTATGCATTGTATCTTTGTACATGATATTGATACTGCTCCCATTGTCAATGAGTACCTTTGAAAATTTCACATTAATGCTTAGTCCGACAAATGTCGGATCTAACACGAGTGCATACGACCCCGGACTCGGCATTATCTTGGGGTGATCCTTTATGCTCCAGGTTATTTCTTGATCCGACCAAGGCACATATCTTGGTACTGCCGGGATAACTGCATTTACTTCCATATGCCGGCGCTGTACACTCTGCTTGTCTTGTTGTTCTGTTGTGAACATGCAATATGATTGATGATGTTCTCTGTAATCATTGCATCCATTACTTCCTGGATTTGTCCTTCATCCGGACCTTGGTTTATCACTTGATGCACCGCATCTCTCCGGTCTGAGTTTTCATACCTCGGGGGAGGAGGTGGTAACATCAGTTGCTGTGCATTTGCTCCAGTCAACTGCGGCTGATGTTGCTGATGTGCCTGGAGAGGCGCTGTCTGTATGCCCGCGGGGTTACCCATTGCATTTTTCATCCATGCACATTAGCGGGTTGTATGGTTGGCCGGCCTGGCCGGGTTTGACGTGTGAAATTTACACAGCTGATCCAACATAGATTCAAACGTGTACTTCGGCCTCTCCTGCCATTGCTTCTTTTGCTCTGGTGTCCACTGTCTTTTCCCTTCATTCCTTGGTGTCCATTGCTGAGGACCATTTTTTTGCCGCTGAGTATTTCCGTGACTCGGCTGATCTTGCACTACTGCTGCCACCTGAGTTGAACCATATCTATAATCCGGTCTTTCTTCTCTTCTTCTTCTTCCTCTGAAGTCATTGCGCCTGGATGACCCGGCCACATCTCTTGCATATTGATCTTGATGTTCCTGATGATCCGCCGACATTAATTCTGGTTGCGTCGGATCTCCCAATGCATAGGAATCCGCTATCCTGATGGTTTCTGCCAAAGTGGTTGGCATATCTCTTTGCAGTCGCTGCCATAATACACTGGCGTAGCGGCATCCTTGAGCGAACCAAGTTATTGCCTATGATTCTATAACTCCCTCACACAAATTTCTCAGGTTACACCACCGAGTTAAGAACTCTCTGTCTGTCTCATTCGGTCTTTGCTTGCACATGGCTAGCTGCTGCGGCCTGTTTGGCCTCTTGTAAGTACTGGTGAAGTTGCTAACGAACATTTCTTCAAAGTCTAACCAACAGTTGATGCTGCCTGTCGGCAGGTTATTCAACCATACTCTAGCTGGTCCTTCCAACATTTGCGGGATGTATCGTACTGCCCATCCTAAGTTTCCACCTGCTATTTTTACAGCAGTGGCATAATCGATCAACCAATCTTGTGGTTTGGTGCTCCCATTATATGTTTTTGTGCCTCTTGCCAGCTGAAAGTTCGGCACAGGCGGCTTGCCCATGATCCGTGGTCCGAAGCATGTCGGACCCGGTGGACCCTGTTCTTCTAGCAACTCGGACCGATATAGCCGGTCTAGCTTTACTCTGGCATCATTTGATGGCAAATCTCTATACAGAACTCTCTCCTGCATTCCATAGTGGTTATTTCCACCATGAATCGCATATTCCATCTCGGAATAACCATCATTGTACCTTTCATTCACCTGATTGTGGCGAGTTGGTCTCGCTTCTCTTTCCTGCCGAGGTTCATGTCTCGGTTGCGGGTTGGGCGGCGGTTCTCTCCTTCCTTCGACCGGGATATTGTTCTCGTGATTCCCTCTTCCGAGTTCTCCTCTTCCGAGATCTCCATTGCCTCGGCTTCCGCCGCCTTTCTCAGCACGGCCGGGGTTTCTCTCACCACTGTTACCTCGGCTTCCATTGCCTCTGTTCTCATTTGCTTTTCCGGCTATCGCCGGATCATATGGAACAATTTGCTTATTTCTCTTTCCCGAAGTTACTGCTCTGTCCTTCCGTGCATTATTTCCGGGCGAAGATGCTGCTGCCACAGATAAGGCAGGTGCTGCACCAGCCGAGTGAACCATTCACGAGGCACCTGGCCTCGCCGGGTCTGCTCTGAGCATTTCTTCATTCTGCTGGTTCGCAATGCGCACCAGCTCGTTCACTCTTTCTTGCTGTTTCTGCCGGGCTTCGCCGGTCAATCCTTCTAACTCTAATGTTGTGGCATTTGCCGCTCTCAGGTTCTTTGCCGGGGTACTGTACCTCGGCAAGCCTAGATCAACTGACTCTGCCTTATGAGCATCATGCTCCTTATTGATATCATCTATGAGGTTTTTTCCTCTTAATCTCAACTCGTCAACCCGCTCGGGGGCGACGTCAAGCTTGTTTGCCCTGGCGTATTCTCGCAGGGTCCTGTTTAAGGATTCCCGCAAGGCCGACACCTTTTTTTGCCTCCACCAGCACTTTCTGCCTGGTCTCTTCCAACTCTGCCTGAGCATTAGCCGGATCAAGTATCAGCGCTATAGGTGTAGTCAGATTATCTATAGTTGCCTGAAGAATGTTTTCGGGCTTTTCCACAGGTGGCCCTCTTACCCTTGGTGCCTTTGGGGTTGTCTCCTGCGTCTCGGCCTGGTTGGCCGCTGAAGGAATTACCTCGGTGTGTTGTGGAGCTGTCTGCTTGGGAGCCACCTGCAGACCCGTCGTCGGATCCCTTCTTGATCCGGCGCCTGCTGCTCCTGCCTGCACCCCGGCTGCGACCATCACCTCGACGCTGCTGACAGGGCGCACTTTGCGCGGACTATTTGCGGCGCTAAGGGGAGGTTCTCCTGCAACAACAACCTGGTGAGGATAAACGCTGAAGACGTCGACGCCGACGTAGATCTGATGCATGCACAAGTTGATGAAGACGCCGTTGCGCGGAGGAGTTTTTCCCTTAAAGCTGCCTGCGTTGTCGCTGATGTAGTCACAGAGATCAAGTCTTCGGACTAAGCCAGAGAAAATGCGCTCGCCAGTGTTGATGAAGTTTCCCGTCTGGATCATGACTCCAGCTAGCACCGCTGCTGGCCCCACGGTGGGCGCCAACTGTCGTGGTGGTGGCACGACAGATGCCATGGGTAGGCTAAAGTATGGGGCCAATGGATGATAGAGGGATCTGGGGAGGGAAGATGTAGTTGATTCTACACACAAAAGACTAAGGTAAAGATCTTTATTTCTCCTTCCTTGGGCTACAAGTGCTCCTTGAGCTGTGTACAAGAAGAAAGAGAGAACTTTACCAGCCTAACGGTACTAAATGAGCTGATGCCCTCTTCAGGGTCCAAGCCTCCCCTTATAAAGGAGGTCCATGGGTTCCTTTAGGGCTGACGTGGCAAGCATATTCGAGGAATATGCTTGCCCCAATATAGTAACTCGACGGCCTCCTTTCCGTGTCGCCCTTCTAATGACGGCAAGATTCCAGAGGGCCCCTCCTGCGTGCCTCGGGCTTCAGGACTGTCACCTCCGTGACCTCCTTCTTCTCCTCTGCCGCTCTGCGCCTTTGTCCTTTGTGCTTGGCTCTGCTCAGATTCTCCCTAGCCTGTGACTAGAGTTTGACTTTAGGCTTCTCCTTTCCCTGCAAGCTTCGTATCATTCGGCCCTGCTTCGCATAACTCGGCTCGTTCTTCACCTGCATTAAGACTACTCAGGCTAACCCAGCCGACTTACGTAGTATTTCGGCCGGGTAATGCCTTGTTTTTATCATGAGGGTCCTGCTCTTTCATATTTTTGCCGACCTCTACAGGATTCGGCCGACTTAGACTGTAACTCGGAAACTGGACGGGGAACATCCTTTCGTCTTTCCCCGTCTTTACCCTATCCGAGGTCACATCCCCAACAACCGTCAAGCTAGACTTCATCGGGATCATCATCATCATCATCCACACTAGCACCATCATCACCACTCCATCCCGCCGTAACAATTGTGTTGAATCTTGCATTAGTTCTTAGGGGAAACTTTTCCGGTATTGATTACTATTGTAGTTGATGCTTGTGAGTGGAACCATTGGATTATTGTTTATGTTCAGATTGTTATCCATTACCATATCATCCTTGATCTTGATCCATATGATGTCTTGTGAGTAGTTTGTCTAGTTTTTGAGGACATGGGATAAGTCATGTTGTTAGTAGTGGATTTGTGTTGAGTTATTATTCAATGGTTTAGTATTTAAGTTGTGGTGCTATTCTTCTAGTGGTGTCATGTGAACGTCAACTACATGATACTTCACCATTTATGGGCCTAGGGAATGCATTGTGTATTTGGCTACTAATTGTGGGGTTGCCGGAGTGACAGAAACCTGAACCCCCGTTAGGACACCTTTGCACAAGGGAGTGTAGGATCTCAGAGTTTAAGGCTGTGGTTAAGTTTATATCTTAATTACTTTCCTGTAGTTGCGTATGCTTGTAGGGGGTTTAATCACAAGTATGTATTAGTCCAAGTAAGGTCGGTACATTTGCACAGGTTTACCCACACAACACTTACAACACCAAAGAAGAGTACTTAGCTATTTGAAGCGAAAGCACTTGACAGACTTCCCATGTGTCCTCGAGAACGTTTGGTCCTTATAAGTATTTCCACCGGCTTGTCCTTTGCTAAGAAAGGATTGGGCCACTTGCTGTAGTTGTTCGTTGTCTTTATTACTTGCACTTTGTTTTGTTGCTCTATCAGAAAACCCCTAAAAATCCGTTTGCTAAGTATTTACAGATATTTCCTGCTCCATACCACTAGTCATCACCTTCTGCTCCTCGTTGAGATCGACACTCCTATTTATCGAAAATACTACGATACACCCCCTATACTTGTGGGTCATCAATCCTCTTCCTCCTTGTCGGATATGTATTCTTGACCTAGGAAGCCCTTGCCATCACATCTATTGTTCCTCTTGTATCTTTCGTTGATGGGGTTGGGCTTCAATCTTGGTTTGGCACCCTCTTCATACTTGGGCCTGTCAAGCCTCTTCTCATATGGACATTTATCGGCAAAGTGGCTCAACTCATCACAATTGTAGCACGTCCTTTTATTCTCACTTGATCCCATTGAACTTCTCCTTCTTCGGAACTTCATGTTCTTGGTGAAGAGAGCAAGTTGAGAGAGCATATCATCAACTCCATCAACATCGCTTTCTTCATCACTAGCAACATCTTCTTGCACATGCTTGACCTTTAGTGCTAGGGAGTGGGAGGACCCAATAACACGGTTGATCTCCTTGATATGAGGCATGATGTTCTTTTGCTTAGGATAAACATAAGGAAATTGATTATGGGGCATGGAGGGTTTTGACGATACACTCTCATGAGCGGGATCGGCATCCTTATCCTTTCCGGTGTCCATTGGTCTCCCTTGAGGCACTACTAATGGGTTACCAGGAAAAGCCCCATCGCCAATGGCCTTAAGTTGTCCTTCTAGGTAACTCATTCGAACAAGGAGATCGGAATTAGCCTTGCCCTTTTCAAGGGCACCCTTGGCTAAGATTTCGCGAAGCTCCTTGACCGAATAAGTCTTATCCTCCTCATCATCAGAGAAAACTATCTTTTCTCTTAGGCGGTAAAGCCCTTAAAAGAGCCCTTGGCTCTGATACCAATTGGAAGTGTAAGATGGTTAACCTAGAGGCGGGGTGAATAGGTTTCTACAAAATTGTTTATAATATTTTGCAAGTTTTAGGCTTTGCGGAATATAAGTGACCCTAAATGCAAACTAGGTGAGGCACCCTAGATGATGAAACAAGATACTTCAAGCTCGAAGGCTATCACAAGGTAAACAACACAAGTAAGAGATCGGTTAAGGAATAACCGAAGCACGCAGAGACGAAGATGCATTCCCGTGTTCAACACCTTTGGGAAGGGGGCTACGTCACGTTGGAGAGGTGTGAGGGTCCATGAAGGATTCCTCACGCGCCACAAAGCCTCATCTTCTTCTCCGAGCCTATCCCACGAAGGAATAGCTCACTTACTCATGGTAGACTTTAAGGTAGTCTCCAAACCCTCACAAACTTTCCACGGAGAAAATCACAAGCCGAATGCCTCCGGGCGACCCTAGCCGCCTAGGGTTTCCCACGAACCCAAGAGTAACAAGCTAACTCGATGAACTCAAGGGGGAATGAACTTTGGCTTGGTGGAAACGTAGATCGGGTCCTCCTCTTCCTTTCTACCAAAGGGATTTGGATTTGGTTGGGTAGAATGGGAGATCCTCAAGCTTTTGTGTTTCAACAATGGAGAGAGAGAGAGAGAGCTCAAGAAATGAATGGTTTACTGAAATGCCTAACCTCTCAGTGGAGAAGAAAGGGGTATATATAGTATGGAGAGAAAAAGAGCCGTTTGGGGGTTCCTGCGACAGAACCGGCAATAAGTTCGGTCGAACCGAGTTGTACGCCGGAAATTTCGGCGGCGACCGAAATTCTCGGCGAACAACCGAAAGTGCATGCATTAAGCCATATCGGTGTTCACCGAGAATTTCTGGCGATGACCAAAAATTTCGACGACAGCAACGGTGCTGCCGGCACTTTTGACTCATTTTTCATGGCAATTATCTCTCTCTCTCTCTCTCTCTCTCTCTCTTCGAAAGGGTGTGTGGTTGTGGATAATGAGAAGTATATTTGGTGTAGAACAACCCCAAAGAGCGCATCGAGATCACCCCTCTTAATAGTGCGGTGTTTCCTATTTGACTCAAGAGTAAAAAAGAGAGAATAATAAATAACACCGCCGGCTCTTCATATAGAAACGAATGGGGGTCACACATCGCCTTTCACCAACAAACTGCGGATTTTCACCTGTAGAGAAGCTAGTAGAAACATTAGTCCGCTCTCTAGCTTCGATGTCATAGTTAACCAAAACACTAGATAAGGGCTATTTGCCCTTTCAACCTAGCTTAGTTTACTTGGTCGGACATGTTGCCAGACTTGGCGACATTGATATTTCTTTTCAGCATTTGTCCCTACTTGACCGGACATTGTCGCCGTACTGTCTAAGGTGCCGCCATCATGCATGCCGCCACCGAGAGTGCCGATGGAAGAACATATTTCATACATATAGATCTCTACAATACATATCGACATTTCTATGATATGTGACAACAATGAATGTTTGTGGGGAGAAACATCACAAGTGGAGTTCCCAATCTTACTTTGCAGGGTGGAAATTTAATGTCCGACCTTAATTGGTTGTGTCTGGCAATGACCTTGTTAAAGGCATTATTTTGTGAGCAAAGACTTTCTCCAGGGTGAGAACTGATGGCTGTAAAATATAGTCATCCATATCCATATTTAAACTGGATATTATTCATTATAAAATATCTCTCTAAACCCTGCCACTAATGCCTAATGATCAAAGGGGTATGCAATCCTTTTTTTTATATTTCCCTATGCATGAAATGACGTTTGATGATGGGAATCACAATAATAAAGTTAAAGATACGAGATTTCCAACAACCCAAAGAAACCAGGAGTCGTGAGGTGGAGACAGAAGCTTTAACGACCAACTATACGGCAGGAATAAAATTTCGGCTGTATAGTTCCGTTCGTATAGTTTCCACCGACACTGCTAGGTCAAACAGAACAACTTTTGTGAAGGCACCCCAATATAAAGAGACCTCTCGTGATGAGAAAAGGGCGGCCGACTACACCAAGCCATCAGAAACCAAAACCCGAAGGGCTGCCGGAGGAATAGATCTAGATCCAATCTCCAAACTCTTCTCCACCACCATAGCCATATTCCACCACTTGTAATAGTAGATCTCATCTCCAATTGACGAAGACTATTACTATCAATCTCATGATTTCTATTATAATGTTTATGATTGTTGATCTCATCTCTATGTGTGAGTAATTCTCCTTGGGCTCAAGGCTTCGGTCTAGCCATGTAGTTTATGCATGTTATTTATAATAGATGAGATCATGTATTAGTTTGTATGACATGGTGATTATTGTATCCTCTCTTGCCTCAATCTAAGGACTTTTCGGTACCCAAGACCCCGGAGATTGATCCAGGTATAGGGAGTGTGAGTAATGACTAATCTGCAGGATGGGAATCCCAGTGACAGAAAGGGTAGTACGACTATATGTGAGAGATTTACTTGGAATTAACGGCGACGTTACTATGCATATCATTAGTTCTCTTTCTTTTATGGATGAGACTTGTAGGTTATTGCTATAAGCGGTTGCGGAGGCAATGACAATTATGGATGCACTGCCCGCATATAATTATCTTGCTCTAATAATTATATGCATACTTTATTATTATCTTTTATTCTCATTATATGTTTTGCACAGCTACATGTGAAACCGAAAGCCCCAGGGCCTCTCTCTCCATCATCGACAACAATAAAAGATAGCAAACTCTTGATCCGGTAAAACACTAAAAGAATCTAAAACTCTTGAAGGTCCGTTAAAGTAACTTCATCATGTTTTATGCTTTCCGAGGATTTGATAACCTAGATCAACTAGGAAAAAAGAGCTATACTACATCCGTAATCCGGATCGAAGGTATCAAAAACCTATGATCGTTGATGGGCGACGATGGCGCTTGTGTATTTTTTTTCTTGAAGGCGTTGTTATTGGAGTGGTTCGACTATCGGTGTTGTTCTGATAATGTTAGTGTCGTTGTTTCGAGGAATCGTTCTCTCTAGCGAGACTTTTCTTTTTTGTATTTTTTTTGGGCTGTGTGCATTCGTAACGTTGTTGCAGATACTAGATGTAATTGATATCTTCGTGATATTAATATATATTTTTTTTCAAAAAAAAACTGTACAAATTTAATTTGGCCATATGGGTTTCTACATAACTATGTACAACTTAATTAATCTATTGATTATTTATAAAAGACGATAGTATCTTTAATTATGAAAGTGTATCGAATGATCTCAGCCTTTACTAGTAGTTTGTCTAAGAGGGTTGTACTAAAACAAACCCCATACGATAGTATACTTCAGATTAGATGTCTTAACTTTTTCTATATTCAAATGTATCTTTGCATATTTTAGTGTGTAGATGATTGCAAATCTAAATAAGTTGAGTCAACTAATCTAAAAAGAAAGGAGTACTAGGATTTAGGACATGACAACAAGCTAATGGAGACGAACAAAAGGATTTGGATTTTCGATATCACAGTTCGCAAATCGCACGGGTCCATTAACAAAGGAAGCACAGTACAGACTTGGTTTTGTATTTCGATTCTCTACTTACTCTTCTCTAATCCTGTCAGCTTGCGTGGCTTCAACTGTCTACTTGGCGTTCATGGAAATTGTGTACTACTACTATTTAGTACTATCTCCGTTTTAAAATATTCTTTTTAGATAGCTAAACTAGTTATCTAAAAAGGTTTACATCTCGGAAAGGAGATAGTACTAGCATTGCAAAGGGAAATATAGATGGAAAGGCTAATAATCACAAGAAAGATAAATTTTGGTAGGAAACATTCTTTAGAACCACATACTCTAGCTAGCCTGATTCTGATTGCTTGAAAAGGTGCGTACAAACAGGTCGCTGGTCGCTACAAAAGGCGAGTAAAGCGGGAGTGGCTGAACCCTGAAGCGACTCACGGGTGGTGTAAATCAAATCATTTGCCCATGGAATGGCGTCTGATTGCTTCATAATTAAGTGCAGTAACCAATCGCTCCGGTCAAGAATCGTGACGCCAAAACTCCGGACGCGCCACATTTCTGTCGTCGCGCACAATCCACCACGCTGTGGTACATATCTGTTGGTTACCGTTCTGTGCCGAGCTAGTATGTGTCCGTCCGTCGGCGCTCCGTGAAGGTGAAGCAGCCAGACGATCGATCACGGAGAAAGGCATCTCCGTGTCACGTACAGTACGGGCAAAGAGCAGCAGCAGTACTGATCGATCACCGACGATCATTCACCCATCAGTCCCTCCCTCCCACCCGGGACGTGCGGCCACGCAGCGCAGGGGCCGGCTCCTCCCTCCTTTTGCAAGTTGCCACGGGGGCTCATGTGGGCCATGACAGCGGCTCCACACCAAGTTGGTCCTCCTCCGTCCGAGCTCTTGGCTCGCCGCCACGGCACGTCCACGTCGACGTCGACGTCGGAACCCAAACCAACACGAACGCGAGGGGGAAAAAACACGAACGCTAGGGAGAAAACAAAAACGGGCCTCCTTCCTTCTCGTTTTGTTTTCACTCCGGGCAGAAGTACTCCAACGTTCTAATCCAACGGCCACGCGCCGCCCCGCATTAACGCCGGCCCGAGGAGCCGGTGCGCCGCCACCAACCAGTCAAGGCAGCGGGTCTGCGTGCGTCGCGTGGCACCGGCGCCGCTCGGGTTGGCTGGCTGCGTCGCTCCAGCGTGATTCAAGGCAGGCAGCGATTTGAAATTTGAAACACCGGTGCGGTCGCCTTTACGGAACGCGGTGCAGCCTGCCCCCCCCCCCCCCCCCCCCCCCCCCCCTCTCTCTCGTGGCCGCAGCCCGCAGACCGCGGCCGTGCCTCCATTTATTAATCCCGTTTTCCGCGAGAGCGAGGGAGAGTGGAGTCTGGAGTGACTGGGACTCTGTGAGCGAGAGAGAGAGACTCTTTATTCTTCCGCCGCTGTGCCGCCGCGAGCTTTGCTTCTCCCCCGCCTTTCCACCACGCCCCACCCCGTCCCTCTCGTTCGTGCTCCTCTGATCCCGCCCTAGGACGCGCTGCGGACGCCGAGATTTCTACGAGCACCCACCGGCAATGCCGAGATCCAGGTGAGTGCTGCTGTGCGGTGCGAGGGTAGCTAGCTAGCTAGCGGTTGGTTCCGTTCCATCTCTGATATGCCGGCATTTAATCCCAGGGGGTCCGAGCTGCCGCAGCGGGCGTCGCCGCGCGCGCCGCTGCACCTCAAGGCCACGGCTGCCTCGGAGTCCAATGGCGCGCACCACCGCTCCGTCCTCGACCGGAGCAGCCCCAAGGTTGCCGACCGGCACTCGCCGCGCAGCCCGCTGCCTGAGGTACGAACATTTCTTTATTTTCTCTTCTTTTTTATCTGACGCCAAGTCAGGGGAACGTGGCTCACTGACGCTCGCGATGATTTGCAGAAGAAGCGCGCGGGGACGCGGGTGGCGGAGCTGGAGACGAAGCTGGGGAAGGTGCAGGACGAGCTCAAGAAGCTGCGGGAGCAGCTCGTCTCCGCGGAGGCCGCCAAGAAGGACGCGCAGGTCGCGCTCGAGGAGGCCAAGAAACATGTCGGCACCACCAAGGGGAGCCCCAGCCCCAAGGCGGCTCCCGCATCTCCTCCCTCTCCCGCTCCCGCTCCTGTCGCGCGGGAAAACGAGAAGGAAACCGACGAGGTGAAGGTTGCTGAACCGGAGGCAGAGGAGGAGAGCAGCATAAACTCACCGGCGACCGACGTGTTCGAGGTGGTCCGGACCGAGTCGGGGGACAAGGAGAACCAGGGCGCCCTCGTGGCCGAGGACGACAGCGAAGAGGTGAGCTGCGGAGACAAGGTGTCGCTGGCCGAAGAGGTGAGCTGCGGAGACAAGACGGCGCTGGCCGCCGAAGAGGATGTGGAAGTGGAGGAGACCAAGACCATGATCGAGGAGGCGAGCAATGCCTCTGCAGCAGCCACCGTCGGCGTCGAAAAGGAGAGCCTGGAGGTCCTGGAGCTGAAGGCCCTGCTGACGGCCAGAGAGATGGAGGTCGCCGTCCTCACGGCCGACAACGCCGAGCTCAAGAAGCTGGCCGGGGAGGCCGCGGAGGCGGCCAGGAGGGCGGAGGAGGACGCCGTGGCCAAGGCCTTCCTGATCGAGCAGGAGCTCAAGGAGAACGCGGCGCGGGAGGCCCGGATGGGCGAGCAGCTGAGGGCGTCCGACGCCGCGCGCGAGGCGCTCGAGGGCGAGATGCGGCGCCTGCGCGTGCAGACCGAGCAGTGGCGCAAGGCCGCAGAGGCGGCCGCCGCGGTGATCGGTGGAGACGCCCATCTCGCCGGTCACCACGGCCTTGCCGGCAACGGTTGGGGTTCCCCCGCAACGATGCCGGACGACCTCGACGACGAGGGGTTCGGCGGTAAGCGGAAGGGCGCCGGCGGCATTCGGATGCTCGGCGACCTGTGGAAGAAGAAGGGTAGCAAGTGAAGGCGCCAATGACCGGCATGTCTATGCCTACTATGCTTGTCTGGGATCACAGATTCACAGTTCGCAATGGCGAGCTCTCCGGCACATGCATCGATCGATGCACACTAGCTAGCACCATCGTTTACTGCATTTGGTTCGAGTTTCAGTTATGTTTGTATGATGATGAGATGATGATCGCGAGACTAAAAACTCTGTTTGGTGCCGGATGGTCGATGCTAGTACATTGCTGCTGCTGCTGCCACACTGTAAAAGGAGCACAACCAAGACAGTAGTTTGCTTTTGTTGTATGCTGTTGATGCTAGTAGAGTTATTGCCTCGTTTCAAAAAAAAAAAGTAGAGTTATTGCCGTTGAGGGGAATATTTTGGTACTGTATCTTTTTATTTCATAAGCTTGATGTGTAGGAGAGATGACGGTGAACACTGAAAATCTCAAGTTGTTTGGAGCAGTTCTAATAATGTGAAGAGCGCTGATTACCTCTGTGCTACTTGCAGGATAAAAAAAATGCATCTTTTCAGTTGACGAACCACGATTTTCAAACCCGTCCCAGAGATTCTCAATCAACACAAACTCAAACCGGATAAAGAAGCTGAATACTAGTACAGTACTACAAAGCTGGCTTACTTGATGATTGTTCATGATGACCTCTGAAGAGAGGATTTTTCGGGGATGCGGCCAAAGATTTTGAGCAGGTACTAGTAGCAAGCACAGTCTTCTCTTCACACACCCGCCCGTTTTGAACACGCCTCGGCGACAAAGGTCGTCTGCTCTGTTCTTGTGCTGGACCACATTCATTCTGAATGAGACCGTGGAGTCGCAAAACAAAAACCACCCTTTGCACTTTTTTGCAGCGGCAAACGGCTGCGAAAAGACGAAGGGGTCGGGCCACACCCACACGAGATGAGAGATGTGCAGAAGACATACATGTACATGTGGGGTGGGGCACATGAATTGATCATCAGAGGAAGTGCCTAACCAAAAGTAATCGGTTAGGACTCGCTACACCGTCGGCATCATTGTTCTCATCTACCAAATCCAAGAAAGATCCAGCGCGAAAATTGACAAGGGAAGATTACCAACCCGGTTAGCGATCAGTAGGCTAGTTAGTAGTATCAGGTGAAAGGAAACCACGATTAGGATAGAGACCGTGCTTAGCGTAGAAACTAGAAGATGGTGGTAATGGTAATCTGTGACAGTAACGTCTGAGCTCTGGGCTGTCTTTGGGACGCAGCGCACGCCATCAAATCAGAAAACTGTGGAAGGTCGCAGCTGCGACGCGGCAGGTGCTGCGTGGTGGCAGCCACAGGGGCAAAAGGCTGGTGCAAACGCAGGCGCAGCAGCTGGTTATTATTGGAGGACTACTAGCGTAGCAGCTGGTCTGGTCTGGTCGTCGGAGTGGTTGTGACGTTTTATTGGCATCGCGTCCGCCTGTCCGCCTGTACGACGCGGCAAACATGCACTTCCTCCTCCATGTGATGTGCCCCAAACGAGCTCCGAGGCAGCAGATACACGGTACCACTTACTTACAAACCTCTCGTTTAACCACGTGCCTGCGATCGACGCCCGTACCGTTGCCTCTCTACTCGCATTTACGTTATGGAGTGCGATGAAAGCACGCACGATTAAACAGTCCGCGATGCGAGATGGCACGTAGTACCAGAGGCCAAGAAACTCCGGAAATGCTGGGGATCGGGAGACATGTCTTGACGCAGCCTACGCGCGCGCGCATATGTGTGTGTTTGCCGCGTTGGCTGGTTCCTGCATGATACTCGACGGTGGGGCCTGGATGATGGGGGTAAATGCGCGCGCTGTAAACGTCTGTAGCATGCACCTAGTAGCGCACAGCACAGTGTTTACGACCGTGCCCTGTAGCGGTTGGGGTCATGCATGCATGCACGGGGCCACACATTTTCCCCCGGTAGTTCTACCAGCTCCGTGTTAATGCGTTGCATGGTGTGGTGCACAGGTGCACAGTCGCAGTCGCTGGCTCGCTGCCACCGTGCATGCGCGGCTAGAGCGCTCGCAGCAGGGCATGGTGCCATCGTATGGTAACAACAACAAGGTTGCCAAGCACATTCAACGTTCAAGCGGGGATCGCGCGCGCGGTTGTGTGTGTGTGTGTGGATCGGAGGGCATCTTTGGTACCTCTCTTTCTGTTTACGGTATACTAGATCTCTTCTGTTGCTGAATATAGGGGGCCAATGTCCGCCGGCCCTACACGAGTGCATCGCACTGCTGTTTGTGAAGCACTCCCTGTTCTGAAATAACTCAAGTTGTAAATGATACTACTACTTTTCATGAATTTGTTGAAAGGTTAAGCAGATTGACTTATGATGAAAACAAAGTTGATGCGGACGGGAGACGGTGCCGTTGGCGTTTTCGTGGGCTTGGCCTTAAACTATGTTGGAAAAGAGTGAGCGTATTTTCATAGTACTTTAGTACCGCCTCCCTTCCATATTGTAAGTATTTTTAGCAAACTAAAACAGTTTGTTAAAAAGGCTTATATTATGAAACCAAGGGAGTATAACCGAAGGAGTAGCGCACGCGTCCACACACTTACACAACGAATACTTAAGTAGCTAGACGAGTATTTTGTGGTGCCTATGCAAGTGTGCTGTCTTTCCAAAGGGCGGGTAGAATTTGTACTACCTTGCATCCAATCTCTGCGCCCAAATCGAGTTCATCTTGCTCTTCCTCGTAAGTCCAAAACCACCGCCTTCATTTTTGTAAGTAGCGGAAGAACTTTACCGATTATTGTGCAAACAAATACAATCTCAACTAGCCAAACATACTAAATGCACACAAGCAACAAAGTTGTCTAATCCACCCGGATCGTTGTCTCTAGATTCATCCTTCAAGTCCCTGTGTTCGCCCAAAGGCTCTAGTGAATCAAATGTAGAAAGCCCCAACTAAAACGAGCTACTACATATCTCTAGAACCGCAAGGGGATGGCATGCTACGCACATCCTTTACAATGAAAAAGCGAACAAAAGTACTTTGTTATCGGATCTAGGGTTCGATCAAAGCAACACTGAATTCGCCATGTCATCTACGGACAACCACACATAATAAAGATGGAGGCAATGGACTTCTATTATGTACGATGTGACATCTACCGTTGGAACATCACATCCATTTAAAACATACAACTCTAATACAAAAAAAAGACCTAATATTACGTAAAACGTTAATTAAGGATTGCATTTCCTCCCAACACCCGTAGATCAGCAGAGGCCGAGCCAAACCTACAAAAGCACGAAACGGGAAAGACAAAAAGGACAATCTCTTGTAGCTCAAATCGTCCAAGGTTTTTAGTGATTGATCTAGTTGTATTACCACTATAACAAATGTGAACATGAGTAACATTTCAGAAAAGAAATGAGCATTTTTTCATTTGTATATATGAACATGGGTTTTTTGAGACAAACAAATATGAACATGGGTAACATGCCAAAAAAGAAAATATGGGTAGATAAATTCGTTTCGGCCGAAATCCACCCCTTCGGGTCCGTGGCAAATTATGGGCCAAACGTAAGCCCACGAAAGCTAAGCCCAAGCCCAGTCCATCGTTCTCGGCGAAACTGAAGAGACGGCCTTTGCCGTCCATTCCTCTCCCCCCTCCTGGCCTCCTCTGGAACCTTCTCCTCCCTTCCACCCCACAAACATAACCCCCGCAAGAGCCAAACCCGCCCGCCCCACCGAAAGCCACGAGCGAGTTCCAGAGATAGAGAGTGCTCCGAAGATGTCGGCGGACGAGTTGCGGCTGGACCTGGAGGAGCTGCGGCGGCTGGAGGGCCTCGCCACCCGCCCCCGCGTCCTCTCCCTCCTCGCCAACGAGATCCGCAGCGTCGACGCCAAGGTTTGCCTTTTTTCCCCCTCTCACCCCTCGCCCGCGCCCTCTCCGCCGATCGATTCCCTTCAGCGCCGCCGGGTGGACTCGTATCTGTGTTTTTTGTACTGATGTTTCTCTGATTATTGACAGTTGGCCCCGCGGATTGCGCCCGTGCCGGCGCCGCAGGCGGTCGCAGCGGCGGCCCCTGCTGCTGTGAGTTACGTCACGCTGGGATCGTTCAGCTGGGACCAGGACAATGAGAAGATCAGGGTACGTTGCTGCGAAAAATGGAACATTTTTGCATTGTATTGTTAGCTGTCAATATTGCTCTGCTGATTATAATTGATCTAGGGTTTAGGGTGGGTATCCAGTACTAGTTCGTACGAAAACTCCCCCCTTAAAAATTTCAATCTTTGAGTGGTGTCACTTCTTTACAGAGCAATAGTAGAATATGCGCACACTGGCTAATAAACTATAGTGCAAAAATAGTTAACGATGTAATATACCTTAATTTGGATGACTTGACAGGGAAATGACATTTTTTCTGCATTTCCCCAAGAGAAACCTGGTTATCTTAATTCCAGAATCTTGCTACTCAATTTTTCCCTTAAGAACAATTGAAGATATGCTTAGTCATTTTGTGTATTGGCACTGAACGAATCTATTCATCATGTCAACCCATTTTTCATTGATGACAGTTGGACCTGCCCTACGATTTATTCCTTGAGTAAATCTCTTTTAACTACTCTGTATTTTTAACAGAATGTAGGATCACAAGAACGGCTTATGGCATTTTGACGGCATTAAAATAGAAACAAAATGTATTCATCTTGGTAATTTTATATAATGGGTTAGAATCAGTTCGTAGATGACTCAGTTAATTTTTATATAAGAACATTAAGAACAATTGAATAAGCCTTTTTTTGTATCGGAACTGAAATAATCTATTCATTGTGTCAACCTATTTTCTCCTTGAGCACTATTTGACCTGCCCTACAAACTTTTCCTTGGGTAAATTCCTTTTTACCACTATGCATTTTAAAAAGAATATTACTAAAACAGACTATGCCATTTTGCTGGGCTTTAAGCTAGAAGCCTAGAGCCTAAATGTATGTATCTCAGTAACTTTATATAGTGGGTTACAATCATGTTTTTTAAGGCGTTAAGGCGTCTTAAGGCGATCTAGGGGAGCTCTGACGCCTAGGCGCCTAAGGTGGCCAATTTTGCAAGGCGGAGGAGGGGCGCCTGGACGCCTAAGCGACGCCTTTAAAACCATGGTTACAATCAGTTCGTAGATGACTCGTGAAAAATGATTATATATGTTATTTTTTACTTTATAATAGTTGGCTGGAGTCCCAAGATGTGTTTAATTGATGACTTCTCATCCATGTATGTTTTACAGCAATTTTGCTTTGTTTTTTTATTTGTTCAGGTCTATGTATTCCTTGAGAACGTTGACCAAGAGAAGGTTGAGACTATCTTTAAGCCAATGTCAGTGGATATTAAGTTTCATGATGTTAAAGGCAAGAACTATCGGTGTGCCATACCGAAACTGAACAAAAAAATTGTTCCTGAGAAATGCAAGGTTGTGGTCAAGCCTACAAAGATTGTCATCACCCTTTGGAAAGATTCTACAGGAACTTGGTTTGACCTGCATTACAAGGAAGACAAGGTAATCATTATGCTTATGTCAAGCTATGCATTAGTTTGGTCTGTAATGCTAATTGTGTGACACTTCTTGAATTTCTGAAATCTCTTAGGACTTATATTTGTCCACGAACAGTTAACATACCTCCCAGGATCAATGATCACACTACTCATGGGTGGTGGATTCTCATGGATAAATAATCTGTGGTAGTGATAAATTCTCGTGGTCACTAGAAAATTCATTGTATGAATTGCGTTAGTAGGGACCTCATATCATGATAATCCAAGCAATTTCGTGTCTCCTATATTATCTATGCACTGCATTATTATTGTGAGAGTAATATTCTTACAGAACAATCGCAGCGAAGGTCTGTATTAGAAGCGCTAGATGGAGGGCAGTCTTGGGGAGAAAGGATCTAATAGCGGGGTTAGGAGAGATCAGAGCTGAAATCTAGGAACTTAGAACATTGTCTGCGCTTTAGTCACTGCTTGATCAAAAGATTACACAGTCCGGCCTGGAGAAATTGCGTAAGTCACATGCTTCAAAAATCAAAAGATACAGCCAATAACATGGTGCTACGCATATGGTTGGCAACTTTCCTGCGAATGTTACTAGTCGATGAAAGTAAACTTGCTCATTATTGAGAAACTAACTTTGCTCATCTCACTGCAATTCATAAAGCATGATTATGATTGGTATAATAGTGTTCATATATATATATATAGTGGACTAATTTTATTTTGGTGACAGTTCAAGCCAAGCACGGACAAAGATAAGGATCCAATGTCAGGAATTATGGATTTAATGAAGGTAAAGTATCCTTTCATACTCAGGATTTTATCAATGTGTAATAGCATTCCTGGTCTGACAATTGCTGTTATTTTGATGTGCAGGACATGTATGCGGAGGGGGACGATAATATGAAGCGCACAATAGCCCAGGCGATGATCGACGCCAGGTCTGGGAAGACAGCTGATCCAATGAGGGGATTACGTTGAGCCGGTAGTTTGGCTCCAAGCGCTGCTGCTATATGGGCCTAGGAGTATCGTGTTGCTGAGACTGCTACCTGTTTGATAGAAATGCTGTCTCCTTTTGCTGCTGGATTGTTTTAGTTTGGATATTATCATGCCGAACCTATTGCGAAGTCGAATGCATGTTTGTGTGCATGGTTTTTGGGCAGATATTTCTTGACAGAAGCCCATATGCTAGTACTGATTTTGTGGTCCAACGTCTTGTCATGCCATGTTCGTACACTCGTGCTTGTGGGCTACACGCCCTTTGCTGGGAACATCCATCCGATGCATGATTCAGGAGAGATTGTGACCAATTAGTTCTGCTGAACGTTCAGCTACATACAGCAGACGGCTTGATGCCATTGTGATAAGAGTGGCTGGCCCTGTGCGCACCTGTTCTTGTGACAGTCACGGCCCAGATGGCCAGAACAGACCAACATTTTCTCTGACGTTTCCCTTTGTTACGTAGATGACCAAATAACATCAATCAAAGATTTGAAAAGAAATGCAGCTCAAGAAAAAGATACTACGAAAGAAATGCATGTGTGCAAAACCACTGCCCCTCGAGGCTCCATAGCAAACTGAACAAAAACAGAGCTCGGGTAGCTTCAAAAAGCAATGATGCAGCCGGCCGCTCTCCACGAACCAGGTCAAAAACACTATCCACTGTGCTTCTGTCTTGCTGAAAAATCTGGGGTTCCTCTCCAACCAAATCCTCCAATGCACGAGGATGGTGACGGTATCAAAATCACAGCGAAGGTTGTTAGGCGCCCTTTTCCTTGCCTCAAGCCACCAGTCATCTGTGCTCCTGAAAACGTCACCGGCAGGTTTCATCGGCAGATTGACATATCAAGCAATTCGGATTATGAGGCCAGCCCCTCCGAGCCAAGTTGTCTGCGACACATTGGCAGATTGACCTACCATTTATTTATTCCATCATACATCCTAACAAAATGAATAATTATTCTGGAGTAAGATTATTACAAGATGATATCTCAGTCTAACAAAGAAGAGCTGCAGCAGAAACACCAGATGCACAAAGATTGTGTCACAGATTCAATCAGTTCACAACAATTTTTGCTTCCTGCTCGGGGGCAGAATAATAATGGTAAGAATAATGCTGAAAACGCCATTTTGGTTCTGGTGGGAGAAGATGGCTTTGATCTAGGCTTCTAGTTCCGTGTACAACTACAGCATCAGCATGAATCCACCTGACCAGCCTGAAGAAATAAAACAAAATTTATCGTTAACTTCTCTAAGGAGGAATGATCCGAGTTTGCTGCTAGAAAGAAGGCTTTAGGCAGATTTTCATGCATAATAACCTGAAAAGCTGATCATGCTTGCTCTTAAACAAGAAGCTGGCTCCCGTAGTCCTGGTTGAACTTTTCATAGCGATGTGCTTGGAGGTGGGCTGACGGCCTTGTGTTCCTCAAAGCAAGTTCGACGTCATCGGCTTTGAGAGGACCAACTTCAGGCAGTTCTGTGTCCCAAAAAGCACATAACAAAGAAAATGTAATATGTTCATTGTATCAGTGACAATATTTGGAACTCAAAGATATACAAATTTTCAGGGTGCTATAAATACTCCCTCTGTCCTGAATTACTTGTCACAGAATTGTCTAGATTTGCATGTATATTCGGGACCAAGGGAGTGGTATTTCACAGAAGAGAACGAGGAGTTATAGTAAATCAACATGTCAGAACTCAGAACTAACCTTCCTCTGGCACCACCTCATCACTGGCTTCAAGAACTGACATAAGACGTCTTAATGGCTGCATGGCAGCTTCTTTGCACACAAGACGGATATCTGAACCAGAGTACCCTTCAGTCTTTTCAACTAAAGTTTCGTATGGGATCTCTAGACTTGAGGTCATTGATGGCAGAAGTCCCTCAAACATGGCATGCCTTGCTTCAGCTTCAGGAAGCGGTACAAGAATCTGATGAAACAAGACCCATAAAAATGAAACCGTGATTAATATGGTAGGCATGGTTCCTAAGTATTTCTTTTTTCTTTTACAAATAATTGCCCAGTCATACACGTGTTTCCTACTTTGTCCATCCATGATATGCAGTCGCAGATCAATGATTGCAGTTATGAGTGTCACTAAACTATAGATTTAAGATGACACAACTACCTAAAAATGAGCTAGTTTATACTTAGCGTGCTCTCTTCCGGCATTGTTTACTCATGAAATCATTTTGGTACATTCCATAAATCCGTTTCCATAGTAGCAAGACATGCTCAAGGAACTCCAAATAAAACTCACCTAGAACTAAGCTTCTTGAGGTCTGACATATAAGCCCGAGAAAAGAAGATTCAACCAAGGCATGATTGAAATGCATTGACAAAGATATGTTTGTCGAGTTAAAAATCTACTTCCTCCGTTTCAAAATATAAGATGTTTTAGTTTTTGTGAAACAAATGTATCTAAACATCTTTTAGTGTGTAGGTTCGAAGTGAACCACACACTAAAAGGCGTCTAGATACATTAGTTTTACAAAAGCTAAAACATCTTATATTATGGAACGGAGGGAGTACTTGGTTTGAACATGTTCATTAATGAAACTGGGAGCATGCTTTTGTCTGGGATTTTTTTTGCTTGAGATATACCCGCTTCTCAAGCCGACGAAGCATTGCTGCATCCAACTCCCACGGTAGATTTGTTGCTGCAAGCACAAATACTAGGTCGTTCGTTTTTGTTAATCCATCCATCTGCAGTAAAAATCAGTGTCAATATGGAGCTGTAACCTGAAATCTGAAGCCAGGCATGCTTCAAGCTAAAGGCTTAGGGGATCATGTAGTAGAATGCTCGAATAGATTGCTTATTTTATATCCCAGGAGATTATGTAGTAAAATGCTACAATATCTTGCTTATTTATATTTCCGAACATGTAGAAACCTGAATAAGCAGCTCAGTCTTCAAGCGTCGGCTAGCTTCATGCTCACTACGAGCTTCACCACGTTGACTAATAATAGCATCAATCTCATCAAGAAATATCGTGGATGGTGCATGATGTCTTGCAAGCTCAAAAAGAACTTTGACTAGCTTCTCAGAATCTCCTGCAATTGCAAACCAAATGAACATATCCATTAAATTTCCCTCATAGAACAAACCTGAACTATGATGTATGTTACAATATTGATATAATAATTGATCACCTGAAACAAAAATAGCATACGCACAAATTCCATGACTAGTAAGAAAATTTTAACTAATCGAATTGAATAATTGTATTGAAGGGCAGGAAGAAAGTTAAAAACGCATACCACGCCATTTGCTGACAATTGATGAAGCTGAAATGTTGAAGAATGTAGTATTGCACTCGGTAGCGACCGCTTTTGCCAACATGGTCTGAAAATAAAAACTTCTTTAAGTTGGCAACACAAAGCATGTCCTTATAGAAAAATAACGAGTCAAATGAGCGCTCTTGCATGGTCTCACAAGAAAACTGTAAAATGAATATCCATCACGATAGTAAATTTTTGTACTACATGACCATTGCTAAATGTAGTTATAACAATTACTAGAATGCTGTATCTATATGATTTCTCTTGCCGCAAATTACAGAAAGTAGTGATTTATAATGTCCTAGGGGAGTGATCTAAGAATATGTGGAAAAGGAAAGGGTATGTAAGAAAAATATGGACATATAGTATGTGTGCTAAGTACAATAAGTTGCAGAAGTAACATCTATAACAAGTGTACAACCTTCCCTGTTCCTGGAGGACCAAAAAGTAAGATTCCTTTCCACGGTGACAGTAGACCAGTGAAGTATCTGAATATAGTAGAGAAAATGGTTAAGGAATAATTGATAGATTGAGCATTCATATGCAGTAAGACTCTTCTTTTAAAAGGTTTAGTACCAAGGTAGACAACTGGGGCTGGAGCATTCCACACACCTCCAATCCCACACCTCTGAACCTACGCCTTGTTTGGTACTAGAGTTTTTGTGGGGATTAGAGGGTATAATCCCCACCAAATCCCATATCCCCACTTATTGTCAAAACCGTGTTTGGTTCTAGAGTACTGGGCCAGTTTAATCCCCACCTTTCCCCACTTTTCCCCAAATTCTACTGTATATTTCCCAATATCCAATACACTACCTCTACCTAGTGGATTGGCGACTGGGTTTTTATATGGATTAGAGGGGTGTGGGTGAAAGTAGGTGTTTCACCCAATCCCCTTGGGGATTATCCCCTCTAATCCCCACAAACACTCTAGCACCAAACAAGGCCATGGAGAGACCAGGGAAAAAATCTGATAGAAGTTCATCCTTTATTTCTTTCTCTAGAATACAAGTTCTACTATAACCTACTCTTTGCCCTTTTCAAGTATCTACTCTGCTTGTGTACCCTGCTCCCTGTTAGCTAATGTATCAAAGAAAGGTGAACAAGAATATCAAAATTTCTATGATACTAGGTATCAATTTTGTTCGGTGAAACAAGAACCTTCACTACCCCCTTCTCTCAATTTATTACTTAATTTGAGAAGAGACAATCATCACATGAAGAAGATATAGATCTTAAATACCCCCAGAATGTGCAATTGGAAGTCATGACAAAAAGATTAATCTTATGAAGCATAAAATAGCAAACTTACTTTGGGTACTTTATGGGCATGACAACTGCCTCTTTTAGGAGGCGTTTTGCATTCTCTAGCCCCTTGATGCTTTCCCATTGCACATCTGGGCTCCCTCGGATAATATCCCTGAAAACGAGGGGAATAAGGTGACAGTTAGACATTACCAACCTAATTTTCTGAGCATCTGTGAAGCTTAGATTACTCATACCGTAACAATGTCTCTGCTAGATTACGCATTTCAGCTGACTCAAATGGAGGTAGGAGAGGCTTCTGGCTGCAAAAGTGACATCCATAATTGTAATATTCAAGATAAAAATGTTCTGAGTGACTAAGATTTGACCATGATGAACATTTTTCAGTAAGAGCAAATGTTGACCAACTTAGAACTTTCCATATGTTAGTCTGCTGTGACATTTTTTGGGGGAAGATGATGCATGTCCTTTTTCTTTTCATAGACAAATACTGTATGCCAGATAGCACTAGGATATGAAAAGAACTGGACATGTGTTGATCTCATTTAGAAAAGAAAGATGAAACTGCTATTTCAAGCCCTGCTCTAACTAAAACCCCAAGAATAAGCCCAGAATTGTTACCCTTAAAGCCATTCTTGGTAGCACAGACATCAGCAATTCTTTATGATTTCAAAATTCTCTTGCAAGACAATTTTTTAACTACTTCTAAAAAGTCATCAATGTCTAGGATGTCTAGCACGGCATGCCCAGTCAGTAGGACATGCGGCCCAAAATTCGAAATCTCCTGTTGAACTACGGTGCCCCCCTGATGCTGCCAAACCTCTTCAGAGGAGCTGCATTATGCATTCATGCGTTCAACAAACCAGTTGAAACGGCATGAAATTGAAATCCCAGTTCTTAAGTGCTCTTATAATTCCAAGCCAAATATAGCTCTCTACCTATTCCACGCCAAACACATTCCAACAAATCAATAGCTTTCACTCAGTCAAACCCCTGAATTCAGCACTAAAACAACCAAGTTAACGCCCAAATCTACAGCCTAAGATCTGCTTCAAGACTCCAGGATTTAACAACTGACCGAAGTAAGTAAAAAGGGAAGAAAATCTCACATCACATCAGCATTCCCATCGCGAATCGCCGGGGCGCGCATCTCCGGTTGCCTGGCCTGGAACAGAAAAAAAACGGTCGGGGGGTCAAGGGAACAGGACCAGACAAGATTTTACCTGCATGCACGCCACATGAACATCGGCCAAATACGCCACCACATAATTACATAAACAGAGAGCACAGACAGACCTGCTGCTCAAACTGCTCGTAGATGGCCAAATCAGCGGTCCTCTTCTTGACGCTGCCGTTGGCCTCCCCATTCTGCTCCGGCTCCTTCTTGCTCCCGAATTTGGACTCCCAGAACCCCTTGAAATCCTGGAAAAAGAAGGCGGAGAAAACGAGCTGATGATCGCAGGAGCAGAGGCGGCGGGGAGTACGCCGGTGCAAAAGGGGGAAAAGGGAAAGGGAGATCCGAGAGCGAGGCGTCTCGGTGACGCGCACCATTGCTCCGATTCGCCGGCCGGCGGGGACGGGCGAGTGGGGACGGGCGAGTGGAGACGGGTCACGAGTGTTTAGTTCGTGAGCTCGCTCAGACTCCCCGGAGACTCGGGGAGACGGGGACAGAGGCAAATACTAGCGGCGGTCGGACGGTGGGGCCCAGCAGTTTGTCTGTATGCCAGCGGGACCGGGGTAGGATCCAGATCCGCGGGGATACTATTTTGGAGATCTCAATATTTGCCCATGAGCTCACCACATGTACCACATGGTTTCTTCACCAACCACCGGACCGCACAGGAATATTCACGAACCAGGGCAGTCATCCATCCCAAGTCGGGCCGAGTCAGCCCATCGAGCCTAATATAGGCCGAGGAGGAGGGCTCAATTGAAGCGCGCTGTGCCCATGGTTGCTAGTGTGACAGCCCAATTGTGCTGGTGCATCAGGCCGACGTTCGTCCCATTCTGTGTCCTGTTTGAGCGCAAACGGAAAGCAAGTGAAGCCGCCATCCGTTTGGAAATATAAGATGTTTTAGGTTTATAAATAAGATGTATCTAGACAACTTTTAGTGTATAGGTTCAAATGAATCTAGACACTAAAAGATGTCTAGATACATCTTATTCATAAAACTAAAACATCTTATATTTTCAAACGGAGGGAGTACAAATGTATAGAAACCCGAAAGACACTGAAGTAGTAAGTGTACCGAGAATAGAAGAAGAACGTACACTATAAACCTGAACGTACACTGAAGTATATCAAATTACAAGCCTCTTTGATTTAGAGGATAGGAAAATCGAAGAAATCGGAAAGACCTAAAGTACACCAAATATACTAAAAAATGTACAATCAACCCACCTATGTTTCCGTTTCTTCCTTACTAATCCCACTTTGATTTTTGTCGTGACGTGACGGTGGTGTGTGGGTCGGGCCTTTGAAAAGGTCACCATTTTTTTGAGTTTTCAAGAGGATTTCTTATGGGGAGTACTACGCGTCCTCCGGGGATCAAATTCCCCGATCCCCCGGGTCCAGGTGGTGACACGTGTCCTCCTTTCTCTGAAAAACAAAACGGACGGGAAGTGGATTGGTTCCATCTGTTTCCTCCGCGAGCACAACCACAGCTCCAGCGTCAATCTCTTCCTCTGCAGTACCTCCACCTCCAGCATCAATCTCTTCCTCCGTAGTACCTCCACCACCGGAGCACGGTTGGAGCACCACCGACTACATTATTATCGCTAGCATCTGCCATATCTTGCAGCAATTACGTCTGCCGCAGGAGAAATACAAGACGCCGTCGGTAGCACCGTCGTTGGCCAGCATGAGCACAATGATGTGGTAGCTTGTAGCAGAGCGACACCGCCGTTGTAGCGAGGGCCGCCGTCGCTGCATGTAGCAGAGCGCTCCCACCACTGGAGCAAGCGCCGCCGCCGCATGTAGCAGACCACCGCCGTCGATGTAGAAGAACGTCGCCGTGGCTTGTAGCAGAGCGTCGCCGCCGCTAGAGCAAGCGCCACCGCAGCTTGTAGCAAAGCGACACCGCCGCTGTAGGAGAGCACCACCGCTGCCGCATGTAGCAGTGCACCCCCGCTGCTTGAGCAAGTGTCGCCGCCGATGTAGCAGAACACTGCCACGGCTTGTAGCAGGCCCCCGTCGCCGATGTAGCTGAGAGCCGCCGCCACCGCATGTAGCAGAGTGCCATCGCCGCATGTAGCAGACCCCCGCCATCGCTGTAGCAGCACGCCTCCGTTTGTAGCAGAGCGCCGCAGCCGCTGTAGCAAAGCGACGTAGCCATTGTAGCGAGTGTCACCGCCGCCGCCGCATGTAGCAGAGTGTCGCCGCCGCCGCATGTAGCATACCTCTACCGCCGATGTAGCAGACATCCGCTGCCGATGTAGCAAAGCGCCGCAACCACTGTAGCAAAGCGACGTAGCCATTGTAGCGAGTGTCACCGCCGCCGCCGCATGTAGCAGAGTGCCGCCGCCGCCGCATGTAGCATACCTCTACCGCCAATGTAGCAGACATCCGCTGCCGATGTAGCAAAGCGCCGCAACCGCTGTAGCAAAGCGACGTAGCCATTGTAGCGAGTGTCACCGCCGCCGCCGCATGTAGCAGAGTGCCGCCGCATGTAGCATACCTCTACCGCCGATGTAGCAGACATCCGCTGCCGATGTAGCAAAGCGCCGCAACCGCTATAGCAGAGCGCTGTCACCGTTGTAGCAAGAGCCGCCACCACTTTGGTGGAGCGCCGCTGTAGCAAGTTCCACCGTAGTTTTGTAGCATCAGGGTCGAGCCGAGAAAGCGCGGGGGGCTTAGTAGAGCTCGAGGTGATGCAGGCATCTGAGGGCCATGGCCAGAAAAAAACGTGAGGCTGCAGGAGCTAGACGAGCTCATCCGCGGGGTAACGGCCGTAACAGGGACGGGAGGCGGAGATGGCGGGTTTGGGGCGCGGCAACAGCTCACCGGGGCACGCGCGACCGGACGGTGGAGAACAGGGAAGGAGCGGTGGAGACCGGAGAAGATGAGATTGAGGACGGGTCGTGGAAACAGGGAAGGAGCCATAGAGAAGATGAGATTGATCGAGAGGATAAGGTAGATATTATTTTTACCAGGATGGTGGGCTAGTGTCTAGTGGAGCCAACAAAATCGGTACCCGCACAATCGATTTGATCCAACGGTCCCGCACCCGGGGGATGCGAGCATGTGATCCCCGGGGGAGATGTATCGTTTTCCATTTCTTATTTGCCACTCGACGCGTGCACTCCACTAATGCCTTCCGCGTGCAATGCCCCCATGGTATCGGGCTAGGCCCATTTGACGGGCAACGATGTCAAATTCTCTCTCTTTGAACAGACTATTTTTTAATTGTTTTTTCTATCTTTAACTATATCTTTGGGTGTAATAAGAAAATGAATATCAAATACATATAAAAGTAATTTTTCATTAGAATGTGTTTTTTTATAAGAACATTTATCTTATCTGAACCATCTTTTAATAAGATCAGTTATCATATTTGAGATTTTTTCAATAAATATGTCCCTAGGCATCAAAGAGTCATCAACATATATTGCATTAAACGAATGCACACATGAGTACATATAGAAAATCAAAGAGACACCAACGTATATTGCTTATAAACCACATATAACCCCAGGCAGCCAAGATGACACAAGACATAAAAGGTAGAGATATACGAAGATGCTCCACTTATGATGTTATGTGAGACATGGTCATTGTGCGCATATATAACAGCTGCATGCACATCAGTTCACCCTTGGTTAGGCACGAGCTCGATCACGACATCGTTAATTAGGGAATGACATCAAGCGTATAACATGTATAGACCAATATAACCATATGAGCTAACAAAAAAAACATATTCCACACACACCTTACTGTATAAGCCTTACTGCTGAAATAATTAACATACTTAACCCGATGGCACATCTAGTGAACTTTCCCTATGATTTAAAAATAATAATTAACAAAATCATTGGTGAAAAAAATCACATACACAAGTCATAGATGCAACACAAACACAACATAATATTGATAGTTACTTTGTCATTAAAAAGAGAGATATGTAAATCCTATATCAGCTCATAACTTGTAGAGTCAGTACATGTGCATAACTAAACTTGGAAAAGCAACCTAGAGTTAGTACATGTCGGGTGTATCCCTTCCTCACCCCCTCCGCATACCGGGGGAAACCCCAGGACCAGTCCGAAGCAGCAGCGTCGAGGTCATCGCATTCCTTCTTGAAGTGTTGCTTGGTATGCGGCAATTCAGAGTGCTAGGAGCATGGTGAGAATTCTCCGGATAACGCAGTGGTTGCGATTCATCATCGTTTTGTTGATTCGACGTTGTTGATATTATTTTCTCTGTTATTTCTACCTTGTTTCGTTTGGACTTGATTATGCTGATGCCCCATCAGTTGTACCATGTGATTGCTATTTTAATATAACAAGGTGAAAGCTTATTCGAGTGGTTTTCACAAATTGTAGCTCCACAAACATTGGCACTCTCTCCGACTCAAATTAGTTGACTTAGATTTATCTCGATTCAATAGAATGTAGACATGATTTAGTATTAGATTTATCCGTATTTTAATAAATTTGAGTCAACTAATTTGGATCGAAGGGGATAGCACTATATATATGTTTTGTCCATCGAATTTTGTGTGTAGGCAACGCAGGCCAGATCGTCCATGTAGTAAATGGGAACCGCAAAATAATTCACTGTTTTTTTTTTCAACAAAAGGTACGTAATTGCAAAATAATGGGTAGAATTGAAACCTGTACTTTATTTAACCTGGGCGGGGGAAAGTTTCCACTTGGCTGTACTGTCCTCCATCCAGAAATCGAGATCTCCCATTTTTATCGAGCACGTATTCTGACGTCGATCGATTGGCTGCAGTATTTGTTGTGTGTCCGCGGCAGGCAAGTCGCCATATGGCACGCTACGGTGAGGCAAGCCATCTTCTTCACATAATTCATCTGCCACTGCCAGCCCTACCACGAACGGAGCTCGCTGAACGGAGCTTCCAAATGCAGCGTACTTAGGCGTCCCGAGGCCCCAGCTGACAAGGCAGCGAGCAGCTAATCGCACTCCAAATCTCGTAATGATCACGGATCCATTACGGTGCATGAACCTTAATTTCAGTTCCCTTTTCCGTTCCAGCTCGTCCGAGGGCAGGGGGAAGGAACGGGATACCTGTGCCAGGGCCAGGTGGCCCGGTATTTGACAGCTCCAGGTTTTGGTACAACGTGGACCGGCCTAGATAGGCCCATAGCCTGGCCACATAAACGTTGGTCTTTTTCCCTTTCGTGGGAAACATGCAGGGCCCAAGTAGCCAACCTGTCCATGGTGGGGGGTGGGTGGCCGGGCCCGTGCCTGACCCGAACCACGAGCCACAAAAACGCAGCGGCATCAGAGAGGAGCGCTTCCCTCCTGCATGTAGTACGAACGAACGTCCGTACGCGTACGTGCCGTAACTAATTTAACAGACACACACACACACACAGGAGGCCGCTGGCTGTGAGTCTCACACAGACAGGCAGCTTTGCTAGAGCTCTGTGTCTCTCACAGAGACGCAGGCCGCTGTCACGAGCATGTGCGCATTGTGGCCGTTGAGCGCACCGCACACGCACAGGACCGGAGAGGCCTGAGACCGGCCAAGTTCCCTACCTAGCTAGCTAGGTGTGCAGTACGGGTACACGAGCAGCACTTCTTTGGTTAGCACGAGTAGTACCTACCGGATTCCGCCAGCGGGAGATGAGAGCGGTTTGGTCCGACGATCGCCGGTACATGTTCTGTTCAGAGATTAGCATGCTCGAACCTCGAAGGACGTACGTGTATACAAAAACCTGTGATGGTATAATCACCCTTCCCAGCGTAGAACTTGTTGATGTCCGTAAGAGCAAGAAAATCGATCTTCCATTTTTTTTCCTGAAAAGGGAAAAAAATCCTAACCTCTACATAGGCAGCCTTTATTAAGAAATTATCTAACGAACAACATTCGACAAGAATAACATCTCAAGGAATGACTAAAGTTGATACATATATCAACCAGCGGAAAATATGAAGCATGCAAAACCTAAGCATCCTGAAATCGACTATGCAGCTGCCAGTACGACTGGTCGAATAAGTGATGTGTGACCATCAATAAATGTTTTTCTTATTCTTTTTCCTGGCGCAGCTGGCCATCCTGGACTTGATCCAGAGACCTCACCCATGAAGTAAATCATCGCCCCTACGATCCAACCAATTGGGAGAGAATCAATACTCTTTTTTGCGAGCGATTCATCCTTTCCGAACACAGCATACAACTCCCCGTTGTACTGCGCTCTTTAAGTGTGCTTCTTTCCCCTTCTCTCTCTTACCATGGCAAGTCATTTAGAAATGACTGCACCCAGTAGCCATAATATCTTGCTGGTCTTGGGGCACTAAGCATTATCCATAGTTGCACCAAATGGGTCACCATATGGATAACCTGCCAAAAAATAGAAGTTTTTAATTTGTTAAAGATAATATCATTTCTGCATCTCCAGATAGACCAATATAAGGCATAAACACCAATGCGAATTCTTGCCTTTGAAGATTTATCAACTCCGTTCAACCAATTTCCAAACATATTTGTCACACTAGTTGGAGGAGGTAAATCGTAAGCAAAATTGACAATACGCCATAACAAACAAGCAAAAAGACAAGATAAAAATAACTGTTCAATGATTTCTAGCGCCCATAAAAAGAACATTTAGTACAACCTATCCACTTTCTTTTGACCAGATTATCCTTAGTAAGTAACACTTTGTTGTGAAGAAATCACATAAATTTTTTAATCTTCAGCGGCATTTTTATTTCCACTGATATTTCCGAAGGAAGACCGTATGATCATTCATAAGATCTTCGTACATGGATTTTATAGAAAACACCCCACATGAAGTTAAATTTCAGACAAATTTATCTGGGTTATCTGACAGTTGTACCATCATAAGCCGTTGGCATAAATCTAGCCAATCAGACCACTTATTACCACCAAGTACCCTCCTAAAATCAATGTTTATTGGTACCTTGGATAATACTTGTGCCATGGTAACATTATATCGCTGCACAATATTGTATTATGATGGATATTGTTGTGGTAGAGGTGTATCACCTAACCATATATCCTCCCAAACCTAGTAGTAATACCGCTCCCGATGTTGAAATGACCTCTAGCAAAGAACTCATTCTTTACCCCCATAAGCCCTTTCCAAAATAGAGAATCAATCGATTTTGCTTGGACTTCATACAAAGTTTTCTGACTAAGATATTTTTTTTGTAGCAGTTTCTGCCACACACCCTCCTCATTCATTAATTTGAACAACCATTTGCTTAATAGACATTTATTTTTAATTTCTAGCACCTCAATGCCTAATCCTCCTTGATCTTTAGGTCTACAAATTATATTCTATATTTTCTTTTGTTCTCATCACTTTTCCAAAAAAAATGCGGGACCTATAAAAATCCAAACTTTTTTTACACTCCTTGGGTATTTCAAGAAAGGATAGCATAAATATAGGTAAACTTGTTAATATAGAATTGATTAGAACAAATCTATCACCAATAGTTTGGTTTTCCAGCAACTCAATTTTCCTTCACAACGAGTTTCTATTGGGTATCAATCTGAACTTTTTAAGTTTTCTATAATGAATAGGCACACCAAGATATCTAAACAACAGAGATCCAGCCTCACACCCAAATATTTGCTTGTACTGTAACTCCTCCTCTTTTGCTTTATCAAAACAAAAGATTTCGCTTTTATGAAAGTTAATGTTTAACCCCGACATTTGTTCAAAGATACATAATATTAATTTAATGTTCATGGCCTTATGTAGGTCATGTTCCATAAAAAGAATAATATCATCCGCATATTGTAGAATTTAAACCCCTCCATCAAATAAATGTGGAATGAGGCCTCCAACTTGACCATCCTCCTTTGCCCGTGCAATGAGGATGGCAAGCATATCTACAATAATATTAAAAAGCATCAGGATAGTGGATCACCCTGTCGTAAACCCTTTCTAGTTTGGAAATAATGTCCGATATCATCATTAACTCTATGCCGACACTCCCTCCCTAAACAAAATTTTCCATCAACTTACACCACTCCGGCGCGAATCCTTTCATGCGTAAAGTTTGTTGGAGGAAAGACCATTTAACCTTGTCATATGTCTTTTCAAAATCAATTTTAAATAGGACCCCATCCATTTTTTTCTGATGAAGCTCATGAATAGTCTCGTGGAGGACAACTACTCCTTCGAGAATATGTCGTCCTGGCATAAACACAGATTGAGTAGGTATAATCACACTTGGAGTAATCCCCATAATACAATTAGTCCCTACTTTAGTGAAAATTTTAAAACTAACATTTAAAATTCATATGGGTTTATATTGTTGTATCTGCACCACATTTTATTTTTTGGGTAATAAAGTGATGACACCAAAATTCAATTTAAACAAAGGCAGATTCCCTGAATAAAGTTGACCGAAGAGTGCCATAAGATTACTTTTGATCACATCCCAATTTTTTTGATAAAACTCTACCAGAAAACCATCCGGTCCGGGTGCTTTATTATGCCCCATTTGAAAAATAGCTTAATACACTTTCTTTTTAGTAAAAGGATTTGTAAGAATGCTATTCTACAACTCGGAGTCTTCCATTGTAAAAGAACAAAACTGATCATCCGGCTAACCACATTCACTATAAATAGACAGTGGAGATTGACATAAACGGGCTAAGGACTTGCATGGATTGTAGAAATTTGAAAACACATAAATAGTATAGATACATGAGTAAAATTCTATGTGCCAAGATTTCTTGTAATATTTTGATCGAGAAACGCTTGGTTTTTGTAAAAGATGCCTTTGCATAGTGCACACTAAACAAACACTGAATTTCAAATGATTGCAAAAAAAAGAGAATATAGGGAGATAGAGTACAAGTGTATTGCACCTCTCAAAGGAAAATAAATAAATTGAGATCTAAGCTCATGCCAAAGAAAATCCTACAATATAGAAAGGCCTTAGAGGGCCTGCTATTTTTTAATATATTAGGTTTTGTCGTGGGTCAGACACATCACTTGTGGATGGGGTGGATATTTCATGCACAAAGTCAACCCGGTTGTTTTGGGTGTGTAAATCCGTCACTATTGTGAGCCATTAGGATGCATATGTGTATCCTCTCTACTCCTTTGAGTTAGCGAGTGTTCAAGACCCTTCTCCTTGCTAAAGGGCGGATCAAGCTGGTGTATGGGTGGGCTGGGGAGGGGGCCCTACCACCCAACCATAGCCAACAACTGTGGATGATTTCTCTTTTCCTCACCTCTATATCCCACATTCCCTTCCTAGTGTGACAACACTGATAGCTTCCTCGCCTCTTAGACCCCCTTCCTTTGCCTCTTGCTACACATGTGGCATCGTTTGTCAGACTACTAGGATCGCCTCATGCACATCCTCTTCTTAGCGATTTGTCTTATCGGTGAAGGTTATGTACTCGTCTTCCACCCTAAACCCTAGCAGCGCTCTCTTTGGTACTGTAAAAGTTTTTTGGTCATGAGTGTGTTCTTCCAGATAAATTTTGACCAGAAGTAAAAACCGTGGAAGTATGTCTTGAGGCAAATTCAAACATTTGATGTATAAGTATATATCCAATTGACATTTATAAAGATATTAGTGGCCAAAGCTTTAAGAGATAACGGTTCACGTGCCTAAAACGTGTGCATTTACACAATTGGAGAAGATAAAGTACTCGATTAATAATCAAAGTTAGATCTCGAGCTCCCTTAAGCTCGGTATTTAAAAAATAACAACTTCACTTCTAAAGCTCAAATTTTGAAAAGTATATGGGTATATATGCATGCATAGTATACAAGTACGGAATACAATTATAATCAACATAGTCCCTTCGTTCCATAATATAAGTCATTTTAGAAAGCTAAAACAACGGAGGTAGTGGCTTTTTATCTTTCTTTTTTTTATCTGTGTGAGTGTGACACACCAAAACAAATGTGAGGAGTAAAATCGACTTTTTCCAATCCTTGTAGAGACACAGTTTTATCTTCTATGCGGGTGGCGTGCAACTAAAACCCCGTGCCACCTCCAAAACCACTGGAGAAGCAGCGCTTATCGGATCAGCGGTAAACGGCAGCGGGCAAGCCAGCAAACAAGCAGTGACGCCGCCAACCATCACCATGTGCGCGCTTCATTTGCCTCGTTTTGGTTGGAGGGCGCGGGCCGCGCGGGTCCCCGCTCGTGCAGGTAGGAATTTCCCCAGTCAATGGGCCCCGATGGACTGGGCTACTTAAAGCCTAACGATTCGGAGAGCCAACGAGCAGCTGCTGGAAAGGTTAAAAAAACAGAGACCGATCTGACCTGAAAAAAAAAGGAGTCGTCCCCATCAGCAGCAGCGTGCGTTCAAACTGACGCGCTACTAAGAGTGCGTGCGCATGAGTCTGTTGCTTGAAAGAGAAGGTTTGGATCATTTGCAGCTTACTGAACATTTTTATTTTGCTACTACTCCAGAATTACACGCTGTTCTGAGATATATGATCAAAATCAAAGAAATAAGCCAACTAGGAGTACTAACGAAAGGAAGAAAAAGAAGGTCAACAAAGGCCCTTCTGGTAGTACTACTATACTCTTTGGTTGTCATTAACTAGGAGTTAACTTAAATCAAGTGTTCACCATTCGTCAAGCATTCCCAAATAGGAAAAGAGCCCAACTTGCCAAACATGTCATAACACAAAAGTTTTAGTAGCAACTAGTGGTATGAACACACACACGCACGCGCCCACCCCGAAAAAAAAAGAGATCTACGTAAGTAGCTAGCTTTCCCAGCTGTACATGTGCATCCTGATATCTTCCTCGTCTTCTCCTTTTTGCTTTCTTCCTTTAGTACTAGCTTCTTCTTCCTTCTCTTCATAGTGTGCGAAATATTAAGTTACTGTGTGGGTTGTTTGTTAAAGCTGGTTCCTTGACGCAGGCCTGCTACTTGAGGAACTGGGCCAGCCTGTTGTCACCGAGCCTTGATTTGTAGGCAGCCTTCTTGTACTCGCTCCATGTGAAGTCCTTGTAGGCGCTCTGCTGCTCTCCCAGCTCGCCCCGCCCCAGCAGCTGCGGCAATGGCGCAATCCTCTGCGCCAACGGTGGCCCTCCAAAGTAGATCAGGGAAACCCTAGACTTTAGGCTGTTGGCCACCACCCTGTGCTTCACGCTCTTGAACCTCCCATTGGTCAGCACCTGATGATCAATAAACATCCAAACAAATGCACATCTCAGACTCAAGAAAAGTATTACCAAGAAAAAAATTGTTGCATGCCTAGTGACGTAAATTAGATGCCATGCAGCCATCACGCCAAGTTCATGTGCCTGACAGACTAGTATATATAGCAGCGTGTTGATGTGGAAGAATATGCGATTGGCGCCGGTTTGTGGGCTCATCCGTGGTTATCCACGTTAACCCCCTGTCACAGTTCATGCCGTACCAATACTACTCCTAGTTTGTTTGTATAGCGATGATGTGAACCGAACGGTAGCTATAGCCCTGAATTGACAGGCCGGCATCCATCAGTTGTGATCTCACGAGCTCCCACAGTTGACCTGTGCACTAGCTCCAATTTAATCGTATCCACATCTATGGCGCGTGATGCGATATTTTGTTGGAGAGAAACAAATGGGCAGTAAAAGTTCATACATGTGCTAGTAGTAGCAGGGAGAAAAAGAAAGAAATTGTATAAGTAGCGCGTGCGTGTGCAGGAAAAGGCGTCACGTGTCAGAGTCAGGAACAGGCAAACACGAAATACATAAACGTACCTGCAAGGAATCGCCGACGTTGACGAAGAGGGCGTCGCGGTCGGACGGGACGGAGACCCAGCGGCCGTCCTGGAGCGCGATTTGCAGCCCCGACGTGCCGTTGGAGCGCAGCAGCGAGACGAGCTGCGGGTCGGTGTGCTCGCCGAACCCCGTGGCGCTGCAGCCCAGCCCCTGCAGCGCGTGGCACGGCGGGTAGTGGTTCACCCGGAACACCTGGTCGCTGCCCTCGGCCGTCACCATCGAGCTCAGCGCGTCCAGGGGCACAATGCCCAGCCCCTCCGCCATCGCCTCCATCACCCGCACCGCCACCTTCCTCACCGCCGCGATGTACTCGTTCAGCGCAGCCCGGAAGACCGGGCATGTCGGGACGGGGCAGGCGCCGGAGAGCGAGGCGGAGCTGACGGCGAGGAGGAGGTACTCGAGCCACCCCATGTCGCCATTGAGGCCGATGCGCTTGCTGCCGTACCCGAACGGGTAGGCTGGGCCGGAGCGGTCCTTCTCGGCCTGGGACTGCGAGAAGAAGCGGACGGCCTCCGACTCGAGCCGCTCCATGGTGTCAAGGGGCACGCCGTGGTTGACGAGCTTGAAGAACCCGAAGCGCTCGCACGCGTCGGCGATGGCCTTGGGCGCGCCGGGGCTGGACAGGTCCACCACGGGCATGCCCGCGAAGTAGTCCCCTGGGTCGGGGGACCTCAGCAGCGGGATGTTGTCGACGGCCGGCGTGCTCGCGAGAACCACCATGCCTGCTGCTGCTACTGCTAGCTAGCGATGCGGAAATACGTATTGTACGCACGCGTGATCGAGTGGGAGGAGGAGAGGAGCACCACGCTGGAGCAGAGCCGCTCTGTGAAGAAGAAGAAGAAGAAACAGAGGCAGGCAGGCGGGCGGGCGAAACAGGGGATGGATGGAGGTGCAGCGTGGCGTTGTTGTACACTTGTACTCCTACTAGCTTGCGCAAGTGCATGTGGGGGTGAGAAGCGGGTCGTATATATAGAGCTGCCGGTGGATGGAGCGAGAGCGGCGGAGCGGGGGCTGTGGGGGCAGGGGCCAACTGATAGTGGGGGAAAGGCGGAGGAGGGGAGAGATGAATCGGGGTTATGATCGATCGATCGATCGTCGATGGGGTTGGCTTCGCTCGCTGGATGCTTTCTCTTTTCTCTCTGCTTGGTCGCATCGGGATGGTTGGGCAAAGAGTTGCCCCGCTCATGCATGTCGCGAGCTCCTCCTCTTTTCGCGCTTGGGCGCATCCGTAGCGGGCTGTGTGGTGGCAATGGAGCCAGGCCCGTCGTGGCGGGGTCGCGACGTGTGCCGATGCGATCCACCGGTGCCTGCGTACGGCTCACACTCATACTAGTACCTCTGTCACTGGAATACTGTATTTATTCTGTATTTGCCATATAGTATGTATATCTCAGGAGAAAAGTAAAGCGCATTCCTTTCCCCAACCTATTGGACACGCGGTAACAACTGGTATAGATCATTCCAAGCATTCTAGAATGTGACTCGGCAGACCCTAAAAAGAATGACGAGCAAGAAGATTTTCCAGGCAAAGCCGGTGACGCGGCTAGCTTCCTAGCAGTAAGTGTCATTTTCTTCCACGCCGCCGTGAACTCGCCGGACTTCTCTTCCACGGGGGCCCTTTTACGTGTACCAACGCGATTCACTCCTGCTACCGGTTCGCTCCATTTGGCAGATGACATCCTGGATCGGCGATGGGGTGAGATGCCGGAGACTGGACGATTCACACGATACGCGCGATTACATCATACATACTGTATATTTTTTCCCTAAGCCACTTTTACCCGCAAAAAAAAATTCTTTATACTTGATGCTTACGCGTTAGTTGGGCCCGCACCATGCGTGAGTGCATGCATGCGACGTTTATTCCCTTCTACCGTAGATCCCATACGATGGATTAGTGGTCATTCCGTGGGCGATGAGACGAAAGTACTAACGATGATTTAGTTCACGGACAGAATAGACCTGACCGGGCTGTTGGTTCGTTTCTTTTTCAGCCGACCATTGTTTGGCTCACCATGTCGTAGTAATTCGCCGTCCATCACCTAGGTTTATTTATTGTCTACTCCCTCCGTTTTAAAATATAAGATGTTTTAGCTTTGTGAAAAAATGTATCTAGACTACTTTTAGTATATAGGTTTAAAGAGATTCACTCCGAACCTACACACTAAAAATAATCTAGATACATTTCATTCATAAAGCTAAAACATCTTATATTATGAAACGGAGGGAGTACTAACCAAAGGGACTTCTTGGTCTGGGAACGTCTACCCGCTTCCTCCCGTGCCGTCCCCGCTCGGGCGGCATCGGAGGCCAACCCTAGCCGCCGCCGGGGGTCGCCCCGCCCTCCCCTCTCTCCCCCGCCTCCGTCGGAGGACGCGACCGGGCAAAGCTCGCGCCGCCAACGATGGGGGCGGGGCCTCTCTCTCTCTCCCGTGAGGCCTCGTCGGAAGGGGCGTCGGCGGAGCTCCTCGACGGCGTGGCGGCGGGTGGCGGCGCAGGGAGGGCACGTCGTGTTGGTGCGGAGGGCACGCGGTGGCGGCTGCAGCAGGTGGGGGGCGCCCATGCCCACGGTCGCGCGTGGAGACAGGGCCCGATCTGGGCCTGTGCGGGCCACGACTTCGGGGGCGATGGCGGCACGGGGAGCTTCTGCATCGGCGTGCTGTGTGGATGCCGCTGCGGAGATGGTCGGCCGGCATGGGGGGCCTCCTCCCCCGAGCCCATGTTGGTTGGCGGCGTGCCGGTGGTGGCCAGCACCCTTGGCGGTGTCGGTGGCCAACCAGGCTGTGGCGGTGGCTGGGTTCTTATCGCCCAGCCCTCGTTTTTCAGTGGTGGTGAGACGGCAATCAACCCCGCTGCTCCATCGACGACATTTTTGGCTCTCCTCTCGCGGGTGGTGTGTCCAAGGCGGCTCCTTGTTGCGTGTCCGGTGATGTTGGGGTTGGCGGCAGGGCCGGGGAGAAATCCCTGCATGATGCTGGCGGCGGCGACGCCCGTGGGCGCCGTTACCTTCTTGGAGGCGTCGTCATGGCGCTGCCAGTGTTTCCCTGCCTCGAACACCGGGGGAAACCCTAGACCCGACTTAAGGATTGGGAGGCGGTGGCACAGCTGTGTCGTTCCCTCCTTGGGGCGTCGCCTTGGTGGTTCTTGGAGTCCTCGGCGCGCTAGTTGGAGTTTGGTCTTGGCTGCTGCCTTGAGCTTGGGCTTCCGGGGTGCTATGTACATCGTCGATGGCCCTTCCTCGTCGACGCCTCCTCCAGTCGGGCTCGGTCCCGCCGTTCGCTCGCCAACTCTTAGGCGCTATGGGCGAACGGTGCGTTGGCCTATTCCTTCCTTGAGTTGGATCGGTCTTGTGTAGTTCCTTTATTCGATTGTGACGCGGCCTAGAAGCTCGGTGTGCCATCCCCTCGCCATGTTTGGTTGGAGATGGCTCAAGGAGGGTCTTCGTCGTGTGGTTGGTGTGGTTGTGTTATAGCCGTGTGGCGTTGTGTTTGTATCGTGTAGCCTTTTGGCGTTGTATCGGCCGTCTTGGCCTCTTCTTCTATGAATCTGATACACCTCCTAGGGTGTATCCTTGAAAAAAAATCATGTTTAGAGGCGGATTGGTGTTTTTTGAGACAAGCAGCTCAAAAAAATGTGGTAAATTTTGGTACGGAGTACCCAAAACACAAAGTGGTAGAACCAAAGTCGTAATTCTGCTACAAATATGGTGGTTTTGTGCAATTAGAGCATCTCCACTCGGGTTCCTAGAACGCCGTTTGAAAGGGCATTTATTGTCATAATCACTTTTGGTGTTCGTTAACAACAAGTAGATCATTTTACAGTTTGTCATTGTCCACAGGTTGGTATTTTGATAAATGAACAACACCCTCACACTTGGGAAAAGTCCTCATTCATTTGACACATTTCTGGAAACTCCAGACCGGAGTCTCCGGTCTACCAAGACCGGAGTCTCCGGTGAGGTACGGAGTTTCCGGATTTGTCTCCGGTGGGGTCTTCAGGATCTGGGCTGGGACATTCTGACTAGGGGTCCGGAGCCTGCACCGGAGGTTACTCCGGAGTCTCCGGACTTTGTTTAGTCCGGAGTCTCCGGTGTTGGAAGACCGGAGTCTCTGGTGTTGCTGGGGAAGGATTGGTCTCGGTCATTCAGATGGGCGGTCCGGAGGCTGGTCTGGAGATTGGCCGGAGTCTCCGGCGTAGACCGGAGTCTCCGGTCTTACTTTTCTACAACGGTCAGAAAACGGTTCGTGGAGGGGGCTGCCTATAAAAAGGGACCCTTATCTTCTTCCTCCAGTTGCTCGAGCTGCTCAAGAACACCAACCCCATTAGAGCCACCAAATCTACAAGATCTCTTCATCCAACCATCCAAAGTCATTGATCTTTGGAGAATCGAAGGAGGAGGCCTTGATTTACATCTTCACCAAGAGAGATCTTCATTTCCCCCTCATTCACTTGAGGACACCCAAGCTCTAGTGTTTCATTGAAAACCCTAACTTTGATTTGGTTCTTACAAGCTTGTCTTTGATTTGTCTTGACAGCTTGCTTGTATTTGGGAGCCTCCAATTCAGTTGTGGATCTGTGCCCCGAACTTGTTGTAAAGGTGCCGGCTTCCACCTCGAAGGTTGCCGATATAGTGGAAGGTGAATCGATCCCGTTGGGTTGAGGTTCATCGGAGAACAAGGGAGGCCTCTCGTGGCGTTGGTGGTTTGAAACCACCCCCTCTCCAAACGTAGACGTACTTCCCCTCAAAAGGAAGGAACTACGGGAAACAAATCCTTGTGTCTCCGCATCCACTCCTTTTGTTACTTCTATCCTTTACCGCACTTTACTTACTTGTTCTTGCTTAGTGTTGTGTTAGCTTGTGCTTGGTTGACATATAGGTAAATTCACCATAGTTGCATATTCTATAGAATTTACCTTTCTTGTCAAACCCTAATTTGAAAAAGAGTAAAATTTGAAGTAGAACCTATTCACCCCCCTCTAGGTGCCCATACGATCCTTTCAATTGGTATCAGAGCCTCGGATCTTTATTCGGGCTTTACCGCCTAAGAGAATATGGGTAGCCATGATGGGGATGGTGGTGGTGATCCGACCACGGTGACCATGGAAGATCTCAAAAACTTGGAAACAAGATTGAGCTCTTCCTTGGTCAACGAAGTCAAGAAGATGCTTGAGCAACTTCTTAAATATAAAGATGGCTCATCACCCCCATCTCCTCAATAGGATCTACCATCCGGTGTATCTAAAGGGAATACTTCGGTATCCCCCGAAGGTATGATGGTGGGGGGGTAAACAAGACAACACTAATTCCTCCACACACAATGATGGTGGGAAGGGTGAGCACCGTGATTCATGGTACTCTCCCGACCCTCCAGTCCCTCACCCTCATGTGTACAATAGAGGTGACCCACCTAAGCTTGAAGAATATGCTACTTTTGCTCAATGGCAATCACTAATGAGAGCTCATGTGCGCAGCTCTTGCATTGAACTATGGAACATCATCGAGCATGGACTCTTTATTGGGGATCCAAACAACTTGACAAGAAGAGAGGTTGTCAATAGTCAACTCAATGCCACTGCTTTGCATATGATTCAACAAGGATTGGGAACAAAGGATTATCCACACATTGAGCACTTTAGCATTGCCAAGGAAGCTTGGGATGCTTTCACTGTGTTGTTTGTTGGAAATGAGAGTATGAGGAGGAACCGATATGATGCTCTAAGCAATGAAGCCGAAGGCTTCTACATGAAAGAAGGTGAGGATCACGAAGACATGTACCGAAGGCTCAAGACCACTGCCACCGCTTTTAGAAATGTGGGTGCCTCACATGTGGATGATGCATGGATAAAAAG
The DNA here is from genome assembly GCA_916181665.1 of Avena sativa. Taxonomy (NCBI): domain Eukaryota; kingdom Viridiplantae; phylum Streptophyta; class Magnoliopsida; order Poales; family Poaceae; genus Avena; species Avena sativa. The sequence goes on from OV702295.1 coordinate 358,322,824, forward strand.
GAAATATGTGAGTGCACTCATGCCTTTTGAGCCCACCGACTTGAAGAGCCTACAAGGAAGACACAACTACCATCTCATGACCTCAAATGAAGTTATGCAAGAGATGGCCGCTTTCAAGGTTGCCGCCAAGAATGCCAAAGATGCCCGTGCTCGTGCCCTTGGTATGAGCAATGTTGTCAATGTTGCTTTGAAGGCCAAAGTTGTGGACCATGGGGATGAAGATGATAGTGATGAAGGGCTCTCCATGGACCACCCCGATGAAGTCAAGATTGCTCATACTCAATATATGGTCTTCTATGCAAAGAACTTTTGGAAGAACCCCACCAAGGCCAAGATGGAAATGCAAAGAAAAAGCAACCCAAATGGGAAAAGAGAAAATACAACTAGATTGAGAACTTGCTTCAATTGTGGTGACCGCTATCACTTTGTAGCAAGTTGTCCCTATGAGAAGAGAGAAGATCATGGGGGTAAGCTTGTGTTGAAGAAGACTCTCAAGGCACCTTACAAGAAACCTTTCATCAAGAAGAATCGCATCAACAAGAAGTCGGGAGAAATTGTCTTGATCACTCATGAAGAATACTCCTCCGACAATGAAGATGATGAAGATGAGGAAGAGGAAACTTCTCATGGTGTGGCTGCTCTAGCCACCACCTCTACTCCGACATTCTCACTCTTCGATTCTCCAAATGAGAACTCTCCCACCAAGAACATCACTTGCCTTATGGCAAGAGGAACGGAGACATATGTTTCCGGAGGTTCTAAGTGGGTGCTTGATAGTGGTTGCACAAGTCATATGAACGGAAGCTCCTCTATTGTTCAAGATCTAAGACCAAATGATGATCAAATATCTGTCACTTATGCCGAAAAGTCAAAATCTAAGGTATTGGGTTTCGGCAAAGTTGTGGTTGCTCACGACATTACACTCGTGAACGTCATGCTTGTTGAGACCCTTGGGTACAATTTACTTTCAGTCTGTGCTCTTGGAAAGATGGGTTTTCCGTCTTTTTACATAATGATCTTGTGGTCCTCATGTGGAGCAAGTCTCTCAAGGTCGCTTTCGTTGGGTATGTCGAACATGACTTGTATGTGGTGGACTTTTCGGGGCAAGCCACTACAAGTGCGATGTGCTTATCCGGAAAGGCCGATGTGGGTTGGTTATGGCATCGCCGACTGGCCCATGTCAATATGAGAACTTTGCAAAGTCTCCACAAGGAGGGCCATATTGTTGGACTAAAAGAAAATGTCTCCTTTGCCAAAGATCGTGTTTGCAGGGCATGTGTTCTTGGGAAGATGCATGATGCTCCTCACAAGCCTAAGAACCGCATTTCGTCCACCAAGATCTTGGAGCTTCTCCATGTGGACCTCGTTGGTCCTCCATCTCATGCAAGTCTTGGTGGGAAGAAATATTGCTTGGTGATCGTTGATGACTTTTCAAGATACTCATGGGTATATTTCTTCAAGTTAAAGAGTGAGACCCAAAAGACATTCATCAACTTCATCAGCATGGTCCAACGTCAACACAATCTTCCCGTTTTGATCATAAGAAGTGACAATGGCACCGAGTTCAAGAACTACACCTTGAATGATTTTCTTAGTGATGAGGGGATTAAACACCAATATTCCGCTGCATACACCCCTCAACAAAATTGTGTGGACGAAAGTAAGAACCGGACTCCCATTGAGATGGCTAGGACCATGTTGGCGGAGTTTAAATCTCCATACAACTTTTGGGCCTAAGCCATTTCCACTGCTTGCCATGCTTCAAACCGTCTCTACCTCCGCAAAGAAATCAACAAGACTCCATATGAAATTCTTACCGATAACAAGCCCAACATATCTTACTTCCGGGTGTTCGGTTGTAAGTGTTTCTATCTCATAAAAGGTGTTCGTTTGTCTAAATTCGAGTCTAAAGCATTAGAGGGTATTTTTGTTGGCTATGGTCTCGAATCTCACACTTATAGAATCTATGATAAGCTCTCCGGATCCGTCATAGAATCTTGTAGTGTGACCTTCGAAGAATATGATGGTCCCCAAGGGGGGCGTGTTGATTCTTGTGATGCATATGATGAAATGCCTCAGGATGCCATAGGAAGAATGGGTGTGGGATATATTCGCCCCGTTGAGGAACCCCTTATGGCGGATCGAGAAGAACTATTCTCCACTCAAGTGGAGCCCTCATCTTCACAACCTCAACATGCTCCATCCACCGAATAGGACATTGACTCAAGCCAAAGACAAGATGTGGACCCTCAACATGATGATCAAAGTGACAACTCTAGTCAAGGGGAGCTTGATTCTTTCACCCGGGTGTTAAGTGGTGCCAAGGCAATTTCTCAAGGAAGATCCGTACAAACTGCTTTGAAGCAAGCTCAAATTGATGCTAGAAGAACACTCGATCATGACCAAGGTCAATCTTTGCCTCTAGATGAAGAGGATGATTCCAATGATGATCAAGGTCAAGTTAATGGTCAAGACGAGGATCAAAATGATGAAGAGGGTCCCCCAAGAAACAACACGGAGATCCACGCTCGTCGCGAAGCTAGAAAGGAAAGAATGTTGGAATTAAGAGACCACTCTCTACAAAATGTTGTTGGTGATCTAAGGAAAGGTATTTCCACAAGAGCACAATTGAAGAGGTTCAGTGAACACCAAGCACACATCTCCATGATTGAACCAAAGAAAGTGTGGGAAGCTCTTGAAGATTCGGATTGGTTAGAAGCTATGCACAAAGAACTCAACAACTTTGAGAGAAACAAAGTATGGAAGTTAGTAGAGAAGCCAAAGGATTGCCGCATTGTTATTGGAACAAAGTGGATATTCAAGAACAAGCAAGATGAGCATGGAATCATAGTAAGAAACAAGGCTATATTGGTTGCACAAGGGTTCTCTCAAATTGAAGGCATTGACTATGGAGAGACATATGCACCCGTGGCTCGCCTTGAGTCCATTCGTATCCTTCTTGCTTATGCGGCACATCATAACTTCAAGTTGCAACAAATGGATGTAGAAAGTGCATTTCTTTATGGTCCACTAAATGAATTGGTATATGTTAAGCAACCCCCGGGATTTGAGGACCCCAACTTCCCAAACCATGTCTACAAACTTGATAAGGCGCTCTATGGGCTCAAGCAAGCCCCACGCACGTGGTATGAGCACCTTAGAGAGCTATTGTTTGACCGTGGATTTGAGGTTGGGAAAATCGATCCCACTCTTTTTACTAAGAAAGTCAACGGGGAGCTTTTTGTATGCCAAATATATGTTGATGGTATTATCTTTGGCTCTTCTAACAAAGCTTTTAATGATGAATTCTCAAAGCTTATGACTAGTAGGTTCCGGATGTCTTTGATGGGGGAGTTGAGAGTATTTCTTGGTTTTGAGATCAAGCAAGTTAGAGGAGGGACATTCTTCAATCAAGCCAAGTATACTCAAGATATGCTCAAGAGATTCAAAATGCAAGATTTAAATGGAGCTCCTACTCCCATGGCTACAAAGACTCATCTAGAACAAAATCCAAATGGTAAAGATGTGGATCAAAAGGTGGTCTATGATTGCTTATTTTCTTTACCTTTGTGCATCTAGACCCGATATTGTGTTGAGTGTAGTTGTGTGTGCAATATATCAAGCGACTCCTAAAGAAAGCCATTTAATGGCGGTCAAGAGAATCTTTCGATATTTGGTTCATACCCCATTTTATGGTCTTTGGTATCCTCGAGGCTCAACATTTGCTCTTTGTGGATACATGGATTCGGATTGGGCGGGTGACAAGGATGATAGAAAATCAACATCCGGGGCTTGCCAATTCCTTGGTAGGTCCTTGGTATGTTGGTCTTCCAAGAAGCAAAATTGTATATCTCTCTCCACCGCCGAAGCCGAGTATGTGGCAGCTGATAGTGCTTGCACCCAGTTGCTATGGATGAGGCAAACTTTAAAGGAATACGGTGTCCATTGTGACAAAGTGCCTCTTCTATGTGACAATGAAAGTGCCATCAAGATTGCTTACAACCCGGTGGATCACACAAGGACAAAGCATATTGAGATTCGCCATCACTTCATTAGAGATCATGTTGCTCGAGGTGATATTGATCTATCATATGTATCAACCAAAGATCAACTTGCCGATATCTTCACGAAGCCACTTGATGAAGCAAGGTTTTGCTACTTGAGGAATGAACTAAATGTCGTAGATTCAAGGAGCTTGACTTGATTTTCTTGCACTCTCACCTATGTTTCATCTCATATTTGGTTTAGGTGTAGGCATGGATATAGGGGGAGTGCGGTCCTCATTGATTGGACCATCCCTCCCCCATTATGCCCAAAGCAATAAAAAATCATTCCTCTAAATATCATGTAGTGATATGTGAGCTTAATGATGAGTTTTGGTAATAGATCCAAGATATATCTTCGTGGTGCCAAGCCAAGTATACTCAAATATGGTGGCCTAGGCCACCGCCCTGTCTCATTTGAGAGGTTGGTACTTACTCATATTTGTCATTTGCTTGATCTTAGTCTCTTGGAGCTTTTCTGAATATTTTTGAATTCCTATGGCTCTTGTTGGTTCTTCACAGTTTGATGTCTCAACCCAAGGCCTATCCCTATCTTAAAAAAACATCTATATCTCATATATGTCCCCAAACACTTTTCCTGGAACTTTTGGTCGAGGAGGACCGGAGTCTCTGGTATAGGCCGGAGTCTCCGGTGTAGACCGGAGTCTCAAGAAGCCCTCGGGATCCGTCGTGCCGTCGGCCAATCTTCCCTCCTCCTCCATTGGGTCACTCCCACCAGAGGAATTGATCCCATGGACAGATCTGGTACCTCCCCTCTACTTTTTTCTCCTAGGGTTCATCCCTAGATGTGTTTTTGAGGATTGGTGCTGATTTGTCCATTGGAATTACTTGATTGCGTGCACTTTAGTACTTTAGCTTTGTTGCATTGCCCGATCTGCTAGATTCACCCCCACATGAATCTCCCCATCTCATGCCTGAGCCTCCCGACCGGAGATTCCGGACCCAGGTCCGGAGACTCCGGTCCAGGCCGGAGACTCCGGTCCCCAGGACCGAAGACTCCGGTCTGAGCCGGAGACTCCGGTATGAGGTGCAAAGACTCCGGTGTTGGGTGAATCAAAACAGACCAGAAATGCATCAAAACTCTTGTACTACATTCTTGGTGCATATATACTCATCTCCATGCTATCTCCCTCACTGTTGTTCACTGGTGATGGTTCTAGTCGTCCTTGTCGTACCAAGGCCAAGTCCCAAAGGGGCAATCCTCGCTATGATGAAGCTAGGGGTCAATTCATCATGCCTCCGTCCAACCGGAAACAGCAGGCACGTGATGCAGCTTACTTGAAGAGGGATCAGAAGAGGGCTGAACGGGAGGACCGTGCCAAGAGGGCCAAGTCTGACAACCTTCAGTCCTTAGCCAAAATGTCTAAAGAGGAGTACCGTGAGCTGAGAAAGACAGATTTATATGCGCTGCCTCGTACCAGTGAGGACCCTCGCTACTGGAGGAAAGAACAGGCTGCGTTCATGAAGGATGTGTATGGTGTACTCACCAAATCACTTGTCTGCCCTCAGAAGTTCATGAGTGTTGAGCAAATGCGCCTCAGCCCCTACTTCAATGATGCTTTGTGGATCTATGAGAAGTTGGGACTGTACAACTTGATGGAGCCGTGTGAAGACTATAATATCCAACTTGTACAGCAGTTTTATGCCACCGTTGTGTTTGGGTCTGATGTTGACAGGACCATGGTATGGATGTCTGGTACCACTCGCTGCACAACTACATTTCATGACTTTTCCAACGTCATCTTTTAGACCTTTCATGGAGTATCCACTCCTGTGGGACTGCGCATGCACTTTGCAGCTTTGGGTGAGAACAAGTTGAAGCTGGCACCTCTGTATGATGATGGTGTTGTGGAGGGGGGGGTCCAAGGGACTCAAGACCCTCTACAACCTTATGCTGAGGATTTTCCGCCATACCATTGCACCAAGTGCTGGGAATGATGATGCTATTAGGGGTGGGCTTGTCAACCTTCTGTACCACACTCACCAGACCTTCAATGCTGGACCTGAGGCAGATGCTGCACCTATTGATGTGATGGACTTTATTTTCAAGGAGATGTACCATGCCATTCTGTACAAGAAATCTCCTCCATATGCACCCTTGGTTATGAGGCTCATCAACTCCCAGGAGCATGATTCTCCACATGGCATACCACCACACCTCACTGAGCACACTCTGGTCACACTACAGCAGAAGGGGCATATGGGGCCTGCTCCGAGGCGTCGCTATGGGGATGATGATGAGGAGATTGAGACGGAGAGGGCTCCTTCCCCACCTAGAGTTTGGAGGAAGAATGCCTCCAATGCCCCTATGCCTACTATGACTCGAGACTATGTGCATGAGCAGGTCAAGAAGGCCAGCTTCTGGGAAAGGACCCTTTGTTGCATGAATGTCGACATCCGCAAGCAGCAGCATGCATCCTACCAAAGTAACCGCCGCATTGAGAAGCTCCTCAAAGAGATCAAGGAACAGGGTGCTGAGGATAATGAGGAAGGTGAGGATGAATGCAATGATGAGCATGGGGCTCAGCAGTCCACAGAGTCTGATCATACACTCTCATTTGGGGCATGGAATGCCCAACAAGATAGTCTGGTGGATTGGAAGACGTTTGCTGATGTCACCTCCGGGTTTGGGTACCAGGGTACTTCCTCTTCTCGCCCTCACGGCAAAGGGCATGCTGTCACTGAAGACGACGATGATGACTATGATCAGGATGATGGTGACCAGGACGAGGATGAGGATGCCGAGGATGACGAGGATGACGATGACTACTGAGCGGTTTGGGGCGCTAGTGTAGGTCTTTTCCCTTTTTCGGCGTTCCGATGCCAAAGGGGGAGAAGACATTCTCATCAGTTTGCATGGACTTGGGATTTGGTATTTGCGACTATCTGTCTTTATTTGCCTTTTATTTGCTATATTCGAACTTGAACTTTATGTGTGTCATCTGTTGTTCATGTGTGTGACTATGACTATGTGCTTGTGTGCACCGTCTATTGTAACTCATGTGAGATTTATGTGTGCTACCGTTGATACTATCTATCTTGCATGTTTTACTTAATTATCTTGTTGCACATAGTCAGGGGGAGACCCATATATATATATTATTCCATGCAAATCACTTGTCATCGAACACCAAAAAGGGGGAGATTGAAAGGGCATTTATTGTCATAATCACTTTTGGTGTTTGTTAACAACAAGTAGATCATTTTACAGTTTGTCATTGTCCACAGGTTGGTATTTTGATAAATGAACAGCACCCTCACACTTGGGAAAAGTCCTCATTCATTTGACACATTTCTGGAAACTCCAGACCGGAGTCTCCGGTCTACCAAGACCGGAGTCTCCGGTGAGGTCCGGAGTTTCCGGACTTGTCTCCGGTGGGGTCTTCAGAATCTGGGCTGGGACATTCTGACTAGGGGTCCGGAGCCTGCACAGGAGGTTACTCCGGAGTCTCCGGACTTTGTCAGTCCGGAGTCTCCGGTGTTGGAAGACCGGAGTCTCCGGTGTTGCTGGGGCAGGATTGGTCTGGGTCATTCAGATGGGCGGTCCGGAGGCTGGTCCAGAGATTGGGCGGAGTCTCCGGTGTAGACCGGAGTCTCTGGTCTGACTTTTCTACAACGGTCAGAAAACGGTTCGTGGAGGGGGCTGCCTATAAAAAGGGACCCTTATCTTCTTCCTCCAGTTGCTCGAGATGCTCAAGAACACCAACCCCATTAGAGCCACCAAATCTACAAGATCTCTTCATCCAACCATCCAAAGTCATTGATCTTTGGAGAATCGAAGGATGAGGCCTTGATTTACATCTTGACCAAGAGAGAACTTCATATCCCCCTCATTCACTTGAGGGCCCCCAAGCTCATGTTTCATTGGAAACCCTAACTTTGATTTGGTTCTTACAAGCTTGTCTTTGATTTGTCTTGACAACTTGCTTGTATTTGGGAGCCTCCAATTCAGTTGTGGATATGTGCCCCGAACTTGTTGTAAAGGTGCCAGCTTCCACCTCGAAGGTTGCCGATATAGTGGAAGGTGAATCGAGCCCGTTGGGGTGAGGTTCATCGGAGAACAATGGAGGCCTCTCGTGGTGTTGGTGGTTTGAAACCACCCCCTCCAAACGTAGACGTACTTCCCCTCAAAAGGAAGGAACTACGGGAAACAAATCCTTGTGTCTCCGCGTCCACTCCTTTGGTTACTTCTATCCTTTACCGCACTTTACTTACTTGTTCTTGCTTAGTGTTGTGTTAGCTTGTGCTTGGTTGACATATAGGTAAATTCACCATAGTTGCATATTCTAGAGAATTTACCTTTCTTGTCATACCTAATTTGAAAAAGAGTAAAATTTGAAGTAGCACCTATTCACCCCCCCTCTAGGTGCCCATACGATCCTTTCACCGTTTCTAGAGCGATTTTTTCGTCCGGACACCGAAAATTGGCTCAGTCGCGTTCAGGATTCCAGTTTCGTCCGGATTTGGGCCAACTTTCGTCAGAAATTCAAAGGCCGATACCATGGCGCCGGAAACGCCTTGGAAACGCTGGACAAAGCGAAAACAGGTGTGGGCCAACCCTGTCGGCGAGACAACCCCATTCCCCACTTCCACTCGCCTCCCCTGCGGCGAAGAGCTCCCCCAGCTGCCCCGTCTCCATGCCTTCACCGACAAAGCTTCACCATGCCGAGCGCCGGGTGAAGTGCACAATTGCGATGAGGTTGCTTGCATATGGAGCGTCGGGTGATAGTGTCGATGACTATCTCCGCATGACCGAGTCCATCGCCATTGATTGCTTGTATAAGTTTTGCAGGGCAGTGATTGCAGTGTGTGGGAAATAGTACTTGAGAACATCAACTGTTGAAGACACTGTTCGGATCCTCGCAGTTAATGAAAGTAGAGGATTTCCTAGGATGCTTGAAAGCATAGACTGCATGCATCGGCAGTGGAAGAACTATCCATTTGCATGGCAGGAAATGTACAAAGGCCACAAAGGAGGTTGCACTGTGATACTCGAGGCAGTTGATACACATGATATTTGGATCTGGCATTTCTTCTTGGGCATGGCAGGATCGAACAACGACATCAACGTCCTCAACTCTTCAAATGTCTTTGCCAAGCTTGTTGAGAGTCATGCTCCCCTTGTGAACTTTGAGATCAACGGGCACCACTACAACAAGGGATACTATCTTACAGATGGCATTTATCCAAGATGACCAACATTTGTAAAGACTATCTTAAACCCAATGCTCCCCAAACATGCTTAGTTTTCCAAGAAACAGAAAGCTTGCAAGAAGGACGTAGAGCGGGCATTTGGTGTGCTCCAACAGAGGTTTGTAGTTGTTCGGTTCCCTGCTCTGACCTGGTCAAAAGATCAGATGTGGAAAGTGATAAATTGTTCTATGACCTTGGACAATATGATCATTGAGAACGAGAGGAAGGACCCAGTAAGTTTGGTCGAGCAGAACGAGCCATACTACAGACACGGACCTCTTGCAGAGCCTGATCACCAGATGCCTCTAACCTGGGCTGCTTTCATCGCCATGCGGCAGGAGATCCAAGATCCGGTAGTGCATCAACAACTGCATGACAACACGTAAATGCCGATTATGAACTGGCCGAACTAGGCCAAACTATGTTGTATTGTTATTGTATGCAAAACTATGTTTAATTTTATGCCAAAATATGTTAAATTAATGCCGAACTATGTCGAACATTGCACTGTATTTATATTATGCCGAATTATGCTAAAAACTGGTCGAATTTGTACCGAATTTGGGCGTGAAAAGCCGACCTAAGAACTCGGACCGGAACCGTGAGGTGGGAAGTGGGCATTTTCACGCCGAAAACTAGCTCCGTCCTACGTAATTTTGGTCCGAATTTCGGCTTGGTAATGTCCAATAAGTGGAGCTGCTCTTAAATCTAATAGTTCACGCGGAACACGTTAGTGAGGCCAGCACCGTGCATGCATCCATCGTTTATTCCCTTGTAGATCCCGTTGGACAAAAGACGTGGAGTAGTAATTCCGTGGGCTGGGCGAGGCGACGAAAGTAAGTGGAAGCAACACGACGATGATTCAGATAGTAGACCTGACCATGCATTGTTCGTTTCTTTCTCAGCAAGGGGCCGGGAGGCATCCATCGACAAGACCATTGTTTCGATAGTAATTTGCGGTCCACCAACCTTGTCTAGGATCGTGGCATTGGTAACTAAGAAGAAGCCCTGCTTACTCGCCGAGGGGACGAACGACATTGCCGGTCAATAATCGAGGCCAATCACGGGGCAGCTGCGGGCAGGCTTGTGGGCTAAGCTATCTAGTCTCGCATATTCCGCTGAACCGCGCGGCGCATCGGAAGCACAGACGGATGATGAGCGGCGCCGCGCTCGTCCGCCCGACATCGCGCCTCCACGAGACCACGACGGTGGCCGGCCCGTGGGTGCTTCGATCTCATAAACAAGTCGCGGCCAGTTTTAGTCAATGTGTCGTACCAAGCTTTCCCATGTTTTCAGAACAGCTTTCCGAACTACAAAATTGTTTTGTGCCAGATAGCAGATAAAATATTTGGGGTGTTTTTCTAGTATTTTATTCGGTTGATAAGTTCACATTCGCATTCGCTACGTCTGCGCCTATCTCCCATTACTGTAATCGTATGCACACCTGCCACGACTGCATGCATGGCCAGGCCAGTGCACGCACATGTTGCGCAACGACCAGACATCCGACGCAAGCTGCCTCCAATTGGAGATTCCGGTGGTACGCAGATCGAGGAGAACTGTCATTGACCATGCATGTTCGATCTCCTATGACTAGATCCATCTCTGAGCACATCTCTGCACATGAGCAGATAGCTTGCTTGGCTGGAAAGGCAACTGCTAAACTGCCGTGTGTACGTACGTACGCTGCTCCTGACGTGGAGTCTGAACGAGCTCGTGTTTCTCTGACTCGATCGACGATCCACCCCACGCACTTGGTTTTTGACTTAACAATGCTACTACGTACTGGTGGAGCACGTAAACGCGGTTAATTAGTCGCTCATTGGACATAAAACTACTCTGCTCGGAACGTGCATCCAGCATCTTGCTCGGGGTCCGAGAAAAGCTAGTACTGGTTGTATATCTTGCCGTCGTCGCCGCAGAGGAAATCGCGGTGTGTACGCCGGACTATTCGGTGGTCGTTCCGGATCCAGCCGCGTACGGCTGTAGTACTAGTACGTAGGCAAATGCAAGTGGACAGCGACTCGACAGGGAATGTTTGGTCCTCTGGTCAAACGCGTGGCCGGCCGTGCTGGCCGGCACATTTCCCCAGGAGAAAACTGAACTAAAACTATACTACTAGTACAACTTTTTTATTTTCGGGTGAAAAACTTCTCCAGCACGACGTTTCCTGAAGGCGCAATGTCCTGAAGCCTGACGAACTCACGGTCTCGCACGTGACCTAGCATCACCTATTCCATGTGCCACCATCGGTGTGAAACTGCTGCTACTGAGCTGAGTTTTCTACCGCGGATCCGAGACCAATTATTCGAGGGAGAAGAAAAGGCGGCCGTACACGTCTAGCTCCGATTCTCCGAAGGTGTGCATGGCGTGCTTCTTTCAAAGACTGAGTACTAGTGCAATGTGAGTGGGCACTATATATGGAGTGTCACACAACTACACAAGTGCAGTGTTCAGTGGCGGGGGACTGGGGTGACGAACCAGGTAGCCAGCCAGCCAGCGCGAGCGATAAATGGACGCTGTGCCGTGCCATCTTAATTAGGCTTTTTGCGTAGGATGATTGCTCCAAAGTCCGAAACCCCGAATAGCGCCAGCCATGACGTGCATGGCCAAAATAATGTGGCCCTGCAACGCGAGGTTGCACGCACGCACCGATGGACGGCCAGCAATCGAAGCTTTTCGAAAGAATTTCGTAATAAAGCGTGTTTGCTGCACGTCCAAATCATCGATGGAGTGCAGTGCGTTATGGGCGGGTTTGACGACGTACGAACCTGTCATTCGCCGGCCGAAGAAACCAAAAAGAAGAAAAGGAGACGGGGATGGGTTGGAATGGGATGACCAACTTTTGTTCAGGGGGCGTCAGATCAAGCGATTTGGTTTACCCTATCGATCTACTCCAACTGGGAGTATTAAAATAACTGTATACTTGTTGACTCTTGACTAGAGCAAATGGCTATCGGGTCACCAATTGGTGGCAAGGCCATTACCTAGTCCTTGTTTATGTTGCAATTATTTACTACTACTCACATCCTACGTACGTAGTATATTTTGCCTACGTAGTATTTTATAACCACATCCTACTTATAAATATTTGAATTGGTGCTCGTCTGTTCACTCATTTCTTAGCTTTTCTCGTCTCCACTCTAACAAGTGCAACCATTTAAACATACACGTACATCATCAAGCTACCATATTTTTGGGCCACCAAGATAAAACATATCAAATTGTATCAATTTGACATATATATATATATAACCTCAGTAAGATATGTCGTTCTCGTGCTCTCTTAATATCTCCAATGATTGATGTCTCGATATGTATTCAGTCAAAATGTTAAAACTCTGACTACAAAGATCAATTGGATTTCACATTAGAAATTTCAAATCAAAAGCATACATTTATCTCAAAAGAATACCTTTGTATCTTGTCTAGAGTTCTATTTAATGTAGGTAGTCGTGATGATCGCATCTGTGAGCATCTTGCATTCAGAAGACAAATCCTACACAATAATCACATCCCATCTCCTGATGGGATGTGTTCTAGCTCAGGAAGTGTGGGCAACCTGCCTGAGTTGCTGGGGCAAGAGCCATTGGATGTCGAATTAGGATATAAGGCTTACTACCTAACTTCAGGGGGCATAGGGGCAAAGACCGTGTAACATCCCGGTCTCTCCGGACCAGTGGCTGTCGACAGCTCAATAGAATCTTTAGACTAATCCCACATACCAACACTAGTCATTTTTGTGCACCTGGTACCCACTTTCCGGTCGGTCACCCATCCTCAAATTGCTCTAGGCCAAGCACGCTTAACCTCAGAGTTCTTTTTAGATGAGCTTTCAGAAAAGAAGTTGCAACTTGTTGGTATGGGTATACTATCAATCCTATTAAGCCATGCGCCAGGGTCTCACATACATTCACCCTTAGAAAATCGACGCCCTCGTCGATCAACCACAAGCCATGAGCGTCCTCTCTTGGCATATGTTTGTGTGTCTAGTGCCGGCACATGTGTCATGTTGTGTCCACTCCGGGCCACACGCGCCATGCTCCACATGTCTGCCACTGACACGCACACATTCGTGTAACCGCGAGGGCCGGCTCTGATACCACTTGTAACACCCCGACCTCTCCGGACCAGAGGCTGTCAGCTCAATAGGATTTTTAGACTAACCCCACAGACCAACACTAGTCTTTTATGCGCATCCGGTACCCACTTTCTGGTCGGTCACCCATCCCCAAATAGCTATATGCCAAGCACGCTTAACCTCAGAGTTCTTTTTAGACGATATTTCAGAAAAAAGTTGCAACTTATTGGTATGGGTATACAATCCTATTAAACCATGCGTCTGGGTCTCGCATATACCCACTGTAACATCCCAAAAATATTAATCCAAGTTATCAATTCCAATCACCCAAATTTAGGGTTAACAAAAACTTTTGTGAATTAAAATCTTTATGAATGCATGTGTGTATGTGATGATTGCATGAATGCTTGAATGGACTTGTGTGATTGTTGTGAATATCAAGGAATGGTTTAAGGATGAGAACAACATCATCTAAATCATTTCTAAGCAGAATCAAATCAAGAGAAATTCAAAAACAAACAAAATAAGCAAATGGTCATTTTTGCCAATCTTGCTCACTAGACTACTTTGAGTGTTTCTAGTCCAAGATTTCAAACAGAAACAAATCCAATTCTTTTCACCCCTGGTTAGACCAAGTGAAAGTGAACCCAAGCCCACCTTGCAAACCCACAGAAACATTTGGCAACCCTATTCAATTGACATTTGAAAATTGAATCTAGTTCATATGGGAAGATCACCATTTCTCAAAACCCAACCAAACTAGTTCACCTTGACAAATCCAATCAACCATAGACTACCTAGTATGTGACCAGTACACTCACCAAGTTTCATCCAAAAATTCAAATATGAATTTCTTGCGGCCATTTCATCAAACACTTGGAGACAGAAAATCAAATTGTCCAAACTTCACTGTTTTGAGCAGTAATCTTTGCAAGCATTGTTCACCATTGATCACCCCTGTCTCCCCCAGTGCCAACCAATGCTTTGAACCATCCTAGACCCTACCCAATGCGCCATGCCGTGCTTGCCCGAGAGCACCCTTGCCAGCCGACCATGGCTAGCTAGCAGGAGCAATCGACGCGCCTAGACACCGTGTCCAGGAAGCACGCCACCGTCCATCGCCACCCCCTGTCCAGCCATCGAGCCCTGCCAAGCACTGGACCACCGAGAACGCACGTGCCCATTTCTCTGCGACCATGTCCAGAGTGCGCCAGAGAGCCGCGCTCGACACGCTCGCACAGACCGCGCCCCTCCTTCGCTGCCCATCTACGTGATCACCACCATCCCAGGAACCTCCTAGACATCCCCGTTCGCCGTCCCGCGACCCGTAGCCACTATGCGCCATCAAAACCGCCGTCGATACCGCTCAGAGCGTCGACGCGTTCTGACCGAACCGCACCGCCCTTTGCCGCGCCATTACTTCCTTGAGTACCGCCAGGGAACCGCACACCGTCCCCTACCATAAGCCATGCATGTATCTCATTGTAACGCCGATCCCAACGAGGTCTGCCCGCACCCTTCGGTTCCCTCGTGGCAGTATAAATAGAGGCCTCCCCCGCTCGAATTCTTCACACCATTCCACTCTCCACCTCTCACTGATCCTCGCCACTTCTCCCTGGAGCAAGGCGAGCGTAGCATCGCCGGAATTTCGCCGGAGCCTGTCGCAGCTGGAGGAGAAGGGCGCCGTTGATTGGAGCCACCCCTGGAGGAGCCGTCTGTACCAGGAGAACCGCCGTCGACGACTTCGTCGTTCGCCCCTATCGCCGATCATCGCCTAAGCCCCGGTGATCCACCCTAGACCCCCACTGGCCGCGCTAGGGTTCGAGCCCGTTGCGTTCTGTTCAGACGAGGATGATGGTCGTGAGCCGTTGATCCTTGATCTAATCCACAATCGTAGTTAGCTCGTACCCCTTCGCCCCCCCTTTCCCACTAACGTGTGGGGATAACCACTTAACCAGCCCGCGCGCGCGCTGTGCACAGTGGGCCGACCCAGTTAGATTTTCCGCGTGACCCAGTTAGTTTGAATTTAGTTTTATCTATTTAGTTTCAAACCCAGTTCTGGCAGTAGATTCAAAATTTATTTCAGAGAGTTTTACTGAACCAGATTGCATGAAACCAATTTTGCTAGAAAGGGATTGAAATTCTTAATCCAAGCCCGTTGGATTCGAATAATTTGGATTTATAGATCACCTATAGTAAAAATAATAAGGCAGAGACTTTTCTGTATTCAAACATTTTTCAAAATTCAACCATAAATGCTTTTGAGTTGATTCCAACTCTCAAAAATCACATTTGTTAAGACCTTTCTGAATATATAAAAAATATCTAGGTTTACTTGCAGTAATAATGGACAATCAATACAAGAATGCTCCATAGGCATTTCTAGTCCCTTTAATTAATTAAAATAATAAGGTTAAACACTATTAAATTGTGACACCACTTTAAATCACATTCCCAAGTATTGAAATATGTGGTGATGTCATGTGTCAACATGATCCCATGTTTTAATTGTAGAATATTAAATCTTAACTAGTTTTTCAATGAGTAGAAATTACTTTTCTAAAATAAAATAAATAGGACTTTTGCCTTAATCCTTGTGATGATAGTGATGATGCTAGATCATCTAGTGTGAGCCTTTGTGTGCTAAATAGAAGTAGTTAAGTATTATTTGGTGATTGTGTACTTCGTATTTATTTATAGACGCTAGTACCGAGCAAGGATACAAAGAGGAAGGATAATACTACGAGGAAGAAGCCGAGGAGAACTTCAACCACTGCACTGCCCAAGGCAAGCTACTACTTGCATGTTACCTTTGCAAGCTTCACAATACAAGTTAACTTTGCAAGTTAACACTTGCAAGATAACTATGCCAAATAGATGCCTTAGGCATATGTGATTATACCACCTTATTATACCAAATCCGAGTTTTACTTACAAACTTTACTCTTTTATTTCTTTAGCAAAGCTTTCTATTTGTGTTTACTTAGTGACTTGTAGATTTTGGAAAGATATTAAAGGGGTAGCATAAAGAGCATAAAAAACTTGACCTAAGTTAGGTATAACTTGATGTCATCCTGAGGCATGAGATTGAACTTAGATAAATCACACTTGATTACCATCCCTCATTAGTGTTTACCCCCAACTTTATTGGCTAGTGATAAGCTTAAAACTTGATCACTTTAGATGGGAATACTTGGTGAAAATTATTATGAAAACATTAGAATGATGAGTCATTTTAATGAGATGTTTTGACATGTGCTATGAGCACCAGGTGATTTTTGATGATGAAAATGTTAAGGCATGAGCCTTAGCCCTTTTACAAAACTGATGGTTGTGTCTGGATGCGATACCATTCCAATTTTACCGTACAACCACAATACCCAAAATTGGGTAGGGATTGACTGGAAGTTTATATACCTTAGTATGGGTTCCCTTGCGGCCGAGGTTTGAGCTGAGGCTACCTCGTGATGATTTTCCACCTATGCAGTTCCCAAGATGACAGATGGTCATGGTTGGGAGGCCAAACTCATAGGAGAGGTGCCTATAGTAGGGTGTGTAATTGAAAGGTTAGGATTGATTATCCGCATACTGAGTATGGTGAATTCAGGATTGTTCCTGATGGATGTATCGAATATTGTGGTGAAAGTGTACCACCTCTGTAGAGTGTCAAACTATTCGAATAGCCGCGTCCACGGTTATGGACATACTGTTCCGTCGTCAGATGTTTTCAAAATGACTTTGAATTGAATCATGATTTTGACTTGACCACGGCAGGGTTGTGAAAGTGAAACTCAAGTTCCCACTTAGGTGTTAGAAAATATTAAACTAGTTTTCTTTGCTTCTGAACTTAGTTAAGGTAAACCTGGCTTTTTTGCAAAACAACCTAGAGCTTAGGATTCCTACTTGAAACCAATTTATCTGTTAGTGATAGTTTGTGAGTACTTAAAGAGTACTCATGGCTTTGTCCCTGGCTATTCCCGTGGACAGACTATGAAGAGGACTATCAGGAGGATGGCCCGCAGGAAGGTTACGACAACTAGGATCATCTTCCATCGTCAGCATTGCTTGTGACCATGAAGATGGAGCTTCTTCCATGCTACCATTATTATATTATTCCGTTGCATTGATTGTATTAAGACTGGATCATGAGATGCTTTATTTGTAAGACCTTATGTATGGTTTGTAATGGATGATGAACTATGGTACCAATCTGTTATGTCTTGCAAAAATGGTAATCTTGGGATTGCGATGTATGGCATAACAGGCATCTAGGATTAAAAATCCGGGTGTTGACAAGTTGGTATCAGAGACGTCCTAACCATAGGAGACCCTAGATAGAATGGATGCTTGAATCAAAAACTTAGTTTCAAAACCAAAGATTGAAACCCCACCACAGAGGGAATCTAGTTCACCTTAAGAGAGAACAACTGGCTAGATGGACTTGCCAGGGCCATGCAGGAAGCGCTTGCCCGTCTGTGTGGGAAAAGCATCAAGCAAATCAAGGGACTTGCCAGGGCCATCCAGTTCACTTTGAGTGTTATCCAAGGCGTGATGCTATGGACAGCCACTGGAGGTACCACGTCACCCAGAGCTGAAGCACCAAGTAGACCATCTCAGCTTCATGATGTATGAACGGCAGAAGGAGTTGGACAATGCCCGCTCCTACTCCAACCACAACTATGCCATCGCAGTCAAGAAGGACCAGACCATTGCCATGCTTGTGAAGGATCGCTAGTCTCGTCAACGTCAGCTTGACAAATAGGATCATTTTATTGCTCGCCTTCGTCACAAGGTGACAGACTTGGAGGAGACCATCCACGAGAGGGACATGCAGCTTTAGGAGAGTTAGAATGCAGGGTAATATATCCGTGGAGACCCTTACTCCTACCTCAGTGATGATGATGACTTCCTGGAGGATCAAGCCATGGACTTCTTCACCGATGTGGATGACTTTGCCTTCATTGACGATGACGAGGATGATGAAGCCACCGATTCCGAGAAATAGTAGCACGTGAGCACTAGCATAGTGAAGATGTATCCGGTCCCACTATATCGTAGTTTCATCGAATGGTTCTTAAAACCATTTGTTTCCTTGGTGTGGTGTGTGTTTGTATGGTGTGTTATGAATGAATGAAAAGCAAGTTGCTAGAAAAATCTGAGTCAAACTGCAAAAAAAATTCAAAAATAAAACCCCGAACCTTAGAAATTTCCCTCTTGTCTCATGATCTATATCAATCTTCAGATGCCTCGCGGAGGAAGCAGTTCATCCCCGGACCCAATGTTACAAATCTTGCAAATGTTGGCTTCGGACCACGAAGCTGAAAGAGCCGAACGTCAAGCCAACTTATCCACCCTCCAACATATAGCTCAGATGGCCAACAACAATCAAGGCCATGGAAACCAGGACAACCATGGATCCAAGCTCAAGAAATTTCAGAACACCAATCCACCCATATTTACTAAGTCCGAAGATCCATTAGATGCGGATGATTGGCTCCAAACCTTGGAGAACAACTTAGAAGTTGCAGGAGTAGAGGCCAACGAGAAAGTACTGTTTGCCACCCACTATCTGGCAGGAGATGCAATAGCTTGGTGGAACAACGTTCGCGCCATGAATGAAGGACAGATGATGACTTGGGAGGAATTCAAACTCAAGTTTAGCAGAACCCATGTGCCACCAGGTTTGATCAAGAGCATGAGAGATGAATTCAGAGAACTGAAGCAAGGGAGGATGATAGTAGTTGAGTACCATGACAAATTTATGTCATTAGCTAGGTATGCACCCGATAAGATTGACACTGAAGCCAAGAAGAAGGAGAGGTTCTTGAATGGTCTGCATGATGAGATGCAGACGGTGTTAGTCAATATTCCATTTGCTAACATTAAAGCCTTAGTGGATTCTGCCATTCAGATGGAGGGCAAGATCAACCAAGCCAATGAGAACCGCAAGCGTCAAATGATGCATCAACCAGGAACCCACCATACCCCAAAGTATCACCCCAACCCATCCATAGTATTTGCCCCAAGAAACAATAGACCCCCGATGAACCGCCCAACCTATCCCAACCGTGGAGGAGGAAACCCAAGGCTCGAAGGAAACCACAATAACCCCGACAAGTCCAACAATTTCAATCATGCACCGCCCAAGTTCAACAACAACAATGTCGCCACCAACACCAATATTGCCCCAAGGACTGGAAGCAATGTTGTGCCTGTGGCAGGAAAGGACAAGTCTCAGGTGACTTGTTATGAATGTGGAACCAAGGGACACTACTCCAATGAGTGCCCCAAGAAGCTTGCAGCGGCCCCCAATGTGAATGCCCCAGCTCAGCAGCAGCGTCGTGTTCAGCCTGGAAGAAGATTTCCCCCAGGGAATTCGCTCAACCGCAACGGCCGTCTGTTTCTCATGAATGCGGAAGAAGCCCAAGAAGCGCCAGATGTCGTGCTGGGTATGTTTTCTGTTAACTCAGTACTTGCAAGAGAGTTGTTTGATTCTGGAGCATTGTACTCGTTTGTTACCGAAGAATTTGCATGCACTATTAAGATTCAACCAACAAAATTGAAGCATGTTATGATAGTTCAAATACCTGGTTCAACCACCAAAGCTAGACAAATTTGCAAGGCCGTACCTATCAGAATCCATGGCATAGATTTTTATGCTAATCTAATAGTACTCAAAACAAAAGGTTTGGAAGTAGTACTAGGAATGGATTGGATGTCGAAACATAAAGGATTAATCGACTGTGCCAAGAAAGCCATAACCATGACCAGTACAACCGGAATCTCAGTAGAGCATGTATCTGAAACCCTGCCCCGTCAATTAAAGTGCAACAATAGTCTAGCCCAACCGACCATTGACCAAGTCAGAGTAGTCTATGAATACTCCACTGTATTTCCAGATGTTTTGCCAGATCGGGATATCGAGTTTATCATTGAACTAATCCCTGGAACCGTACCCATAGCCCAGAGACCTTATAGTATGAACCCATCAGAATTAGTGGAGCTGAAGAAGCAACTGGATGCTATGCTGGAGATAGGACCGATTCAACCAAGTGCGTCGCCATGGAGATCACCTGTCTTGTTTGTGGATAAGAAAGATGGATGTAACCATTTGCGTACGGACTATCGGAAGCTGAATGATGTCACCATCAAGAACAAGTACCCACTGCCGAAGATAGAAGATCTGTTTGACCAGTTGACCGGTGCCAAAGTGTTTTCTAAGATTGATCTTAGAATTGGTTATCATCAACTCAAGATTCGCGCAGAGGATATTCCAAAGACTGCCTTTACCACCAGATATGGATTGTATGAGTATACTGTCATGTCTTTTGGATTAACCAATGCCCTCGCTTATTTCATGAACCTCATGAATAAGATTTTTATGGACTTCCTGGATAAGTTTGTCATTGTTTTCATCGATGACATTCTAATCTATTCCAAATTAGAAGAAGAACATGAGCTACACCTGAAGACCATCCTTGGAACCCTTAGGGAGCATCGGTTGTATGCCAAGTCTAGCAAATGTGAATTCTGGTTACAGGAAGTAGGATTCCTCGGACATATTGTGTCGACCGGAGGAATTGCCATTCACCCTGCAAAGGTTAAGGACGTTGAATAATGGCAAGCCCCAACCACTCAAACCCAAGTTCGTACATTTATCAAATTAGCGGAATATTACCGCAAGTTCGTAGAAGGATTCTCGAGCATCGCAAGACCCATGACCCAATTGTTGAAGAAGGATAAGAAGTTTGAATGGATAGACAAATGTGAAGCGAGTTTTCAAGAACTCAAGAAGAGATTGATCTCATCCCCAATCTTGATCATGCCATATATCACGAAGCCTTTTGATGTGTATTATGACGCATCCTGATACGCCCAATTTGCATCACCTTTCTATATCGTAATCTACCTCTATTCATTAATATTTGTCTTATTATGAGGTATTACTTATGTCTTTTCCACTGTTTTTGCATGTTGGATGATTCTTGGAGGATGGACTGTCGGGGTCTGGATTCTGATGGAAAAGAAGGCGTTTTGATGCAATTTCACGAAGATCAGAAAAATACCATAAAATATGGGAAATATTATTTTTCTAGAAGATTGAGGAAGCCAGAAGGAGGAGCGAAGAAGGGCCACAGGGGGGCACCCCCTAGGCGTGGGCCCACCCTAGGCCGCGCCTAGGGAAGGTGTGGCCCACCTGCCCGACTCCCGACTCCGCCCCTTTGCCTATATCTTCCCTACGGAACCCTGAGTCTAGGAGAGCGACCACAGATAGATTTTCGCCGCCTCTAGGGGGCAGAAAACACTGAGAGAGAAAGATCTCTCCGCAAGACAGGTTTCTGCAGAGGGAATTCCTTCCCGGAGAGGGGAGATCGTCGTCATCAACACCATCATAAAGCTAGGCTTCATCGGGATCATCCATACCATCATCACCACTAGCACCATCATCACCACTCAGTCCTGCTGTAACAATTGTGTTGGATATTGCTTTAGTTCTTAGGGGAAACTTTCTAGGTGTTAATTACTATTGTAGTTGATGCTTGTGAGTGGAACCATTGGATTATTGTTTATGTTCAGATTGTTATCCATTATCATATCATCTTTGATCTTGATCCATATGATGTCTTGTGAGTAGTTCGTCTAGTTCTTGAGGACATGGGAGAAGTCATGTTGTTATTAGTGGATTTGTGTTGAGTTATTATTCAATGGTTAGTATTTAAGTTGTCGTGCTATTCTTCTAGTGGTGTCATGTGAACGTCGACTACATAATACTTCACCATTTATGGGCCTAGAGGAATGCATTGTGCATTTGGCTACTAATTGTGGGGTTGCCGGAGTGACAGAAACCTGAACCCCCATTAGGACACCTTTGCACAAGGGAGCGTAGGATATCAGAGTTTAAGGCTGTGGTTAGATTTATATCTTAATTACTTTCTTGTAGTTACGGATGTTTGCAGGGGGTTAATCACAAGTATGTAGTAGTCTAAGTAAGGTCGGTACATTAGCATAGGTTCACCCACACAACAAGTACAACACCAAAGAAGAGTATTCCGCTATTTGAAGCGAAAGCACTTGACAAAATTCCCATTGGCCTCGAGAACGTTTGGTCTTTATAAGTATTTCGACCGGCTTGTCCTTTGCTAAGAAAGGATTGGGCCACTTGCTGCGTTTGTTCTTTGTTACTTGCACTTTGTTTTGTTGCTTTATCTGAAAACCACTAAAAATCCGTTTGCTAAGTATTTGCAGAGAGTTCCTGCTCCATACCACTGTTCAGCACCTTCTGCTCCTTATTGGGATCGACATTCCTATTTATCGAAAGTACTACGATACACCCCTATACTTGTGGGTCATCAAGACTATTTTCTAGCACCGTTGCCAGGGAGTGAAGCGCTATTCAAGAGTGGAACTGGTAAAGGAAACCTAACTATGAGTATTGCTTTTTGTTACTGTTTGTTACTTTGTTTCCAATATGGATAACCCACTTGATTTTCTATTTGGGAAAACTACTACCACTGCTAGGGTAGTAGATGAACCACCACCTATTTAGATAGATCCTTTTAAGATACCTACAAGTATTGTTGATCGTGTTATGGATAATTATTATTTTGGGGATGGAACTGTCCATCCTCGTGATCACTTGGCTTTTATCCATGAATTATGCGGATTGTTTAAGTGTGCAGGTATCACAACTGAGCAGGTGAAGAAGAAGTTACTCTCCATATCCTTGAAAGGGAGAGATGAAGAATGGCATAAGCTGCTGAAGAATGGACAATCCATGGAATGGGAGGAAATGACATCTCTCTTTTATTCTAAATTTTATCCTCCCAGTGAGATTCATAAGGATATAAATCTGATATATAACTTTTGGCCTCGTGATGGAGAGAGTACAACTCAAGCTTGGGGGAGATTGAAGTTACTAATGCTTAAATGTCCTATTCATGAACTCCCTAAGAATATTATTATCAATAACTTTTATGCTAGGCTTTCTCTTCATGATAAAGATTTACTGGATGCTTCTTGTCCTGGATGATTCACACGTAGGAAGGAAGAAGCTAAATGGGATCTAGTAGACCATATTCAAGAGAACACCGAAGCTTGGGAGAATGACAAAGGAAGAAAGTCGGGTATAAACTATGATTATGAATGCATTAAATATTTTATGGGAACTGATGACTTCCGTGATATTAGTAATGAGTTTGGTCTTGATTCCCAAAGTATTGCCAACTGTTTTAAGGCCTTTGCCTCTTACATAGAAATTCCCAAAAGGAAGTGGAATAAGTACCATGCTCCTTATAAAGATGTTGTTAATCATGTTCCTATTAGAAGTACTTGATGACCCGCAAGTATAGGGGGTGTATCGTAGTACTTTTGATAAATAGGAGTGTCGATCCCAACAAGGAGCAGAAGTTGTTGAACATTGGTATGGAGCAGGAAATCCCTGTGAATACTCAGCAAACGGATTTTTAGTGGTTTTTTGACAAGGCAACAAAACAAAGAGCAAGTAACAGAAGTAAGGAACAAACGAAGCAAGTGGCCCAATCCTTTCTTAGCAAAGGACAAGTCGGTGGAAATACTTATAAGGACCAAACGTTCTCGAGGACACATGGGAATTCTGTCAAGTGCTTTCGCTTCAAATAGCTAAGTACTCTTCTCTGGTGTTTGTAAGTGTTGTCTGGGTGAACCTGTGCTAACATACTGCCCTTCCTAGGACTAAACATACTTGTGATTAAACCCCCTGCAAACATCCGTAACTATAGGAAAGTAATTAAGATATAAATCTAACCACAGCATTAAACTCTGAGATCCTACGCTCCCTTGTGCAAAGGTGTCCTAACGGGGGTTCATGTTTCTGTCACTCCGGCAACCCCACGATTAGTAGCCAAATACACAATGCATTCCCCTAGGCCCATAAATGGTGAAGTATCATGTAGTCGACGTTCACATGACACCACTAGAAGAATAGCACCACAACTTAAATACTAAACCATTGAATAATAACTCATCACAGATTCACTACTAACAACATGACTTCTACCATGTCCTCAAGAACTAAACGAACTACTTGTAGGGGTTCGTATCATGGAAAACACAAAATTTCTACCGCATGCACACAAACAAGCCAAGATCTATCTACTAGATTGTAGCAACGAGTCGATAGAAGCACTCACCCTCAAAGATTCCAAAGCGGCTAATGAGAGCAGATTCTCATGGGTGATGTATTCGTACACTTGCCGATCTCAAGATCGCGTAAACGATCCTTCCGACGCTGCGTTCCGGCAGCGCTTCCGCAGTCGGTCACACGTTCAGTACTCGATGAAGACCTTCCTCTCCCTTGTTCCAGCAGGCAGCGGAGGTTGTAGTTCCCCCTCGCGATTCCGGCAACACGGCGGCGTGGTGTCGGAAGTAGAGGGAAGATCCCGCAGGGCTTCGCCTAAGCCGGATGCGAGTTATGGTGGATTAGGGTTTCCCGGAAATCTAGGGTTTAGAAATCCAGGAGGAGGAGGAGGAGGTGTCGGTGGCGGCGGGTCGGCGGCGGCGGGCTCGGGTGGAGAGGGCTTGGAACTTGTGTGTTGTGTTGGGGCAGCCCTCCCCCTCTATTTATGAGAGGGGAGGCAGCCTTGGGAGGGGTGGGTTTGAATCCAAACCCAAACCCAAGTTGGATTGAGAGAAGGACTTGTTTCTTCTCCCACTAGAAACCATTGTTCCAGTTTGACTTTTCAAATTTCCGTTTTGACTTTCAATTTAGAGTTTTATTTCTCTCTCGCATATGCCAACACCAAGTGACCTTGGATATGATCCAATCATTCCACATACCCATGACACATTCATGGACCATTCTCCTTCCGGACCGGTGAACCTTCTAGACCCTTCTAGAACCTCTCCGATGAAATCACCGGAAACTTTCCCGAACTCCGAAATAGGACTTTCCTTATATGAATATTATTCTCCAGACCATTCCGGATCTCCTAGTGATATCCCGGATCCCATCCGAGACTCCGAACAACATTTGGTATCCCTACTAACATTCCATATCTACTAAACAACATCGAATCCTTAAGTTTGTCTCCCTACTGTTCGTGAATTATGCGGACATGATGGAGACACTTCTCCGATCAATAACCAATAGAGGAATCTGGAAATTCATATGGCTCCCACATATTTCAACGATTACTTTGCGATCGAATGAACCACTTACATACGATACCAATTTCCCTTTGTCTCATGATAGTTTACTTATACGAGGTTTTGATCATCGGTATCTCTGCATACCTAGTTCAACCTCGTTACTGATAAGTACTCTTTTCTCGTTCCCGTGATATGTGATCCCTTGTGAGCCAGTCACATGCTTGCAAGCCAATTGGATGATATTCCACCGAGAGGGCCCAGAGTATATCTATCCGTCATATGGATGGACAAATCCCACTCTTGATCCATGTGCCTCAACCCATACTTTCCGAACACTCAATGCCACCTTTATAGCCACCTAGTTACGGTGTGGTGTTTGATGTCATCAAAGCATCCTTCCGGTGATGGTGATTAGCATGATCTCATGGTCGAAGGAATTAGATTACTATGTATCAGAAAGCTTATAGCAAACGAACTATTAAAATGACTTGATCTTTATGCTACGCTTATTTATAGGAGTATGTCCATCATACCATTCTCCTAATGATACGATCTTGTTATTAACAACATCTCAATGTTCATGATCGAGAAACCACGATCATCTATTAATCAACAAGCTAGTATTATAAAGAGGCTTTACCAGGGACTCTAATTTAGTTTACAAATCACACAAGTATTAATGTTTCCTGTTAATACTTATATAGCATGAATGTAAACATTTATCATAAACACAAAGATATAATAATAACTACTTTTATTATTGCCTCTAGGGAATATCTCCAACACTACACACAAGACATCATATGGATAAAGATCAAAGATGATATGATAATGGATAACAATCTGAACATAAACAATAATCCAATGGTTCCACTCAGAAGCATCAACTACAATAGTAATTAACACCGGGAAAGTTTCCCCTAAGAACTAAAGCAATATCCAACACAATTGTTACAGCGGGACGGAGTGGTGATGATGGTGCTGGTGGAGATGATGGTGTGGGTGATGATGATGATACCGATGAAGCCTAGATTGATGACGGTGTTGATGGCGATGGTCTCCCCTCTCTGGGAAGGAATTCCCCCGGCAGAAATCTGTCTGCCGGAGATATCTTTCTCTCTCAGTGTTTTCCGCCCCCAGAGGCAGCGGAAATCTATCTATGGTCGCTCCCTGAGGCTTAGGGTTCCGAAAGGAAGCTATCGGCAAAGGGGGAGAGTCGGAGGCCGGGCAGGTGGGCCACACCTGCCCTAGGCGCGACCTTAGGTGGGCCTAGGGGGGTGTGGGCCCCCTGCGGCCCCCCTTCGCTCCTCCTTCTGGCTTCCTTCATCCTCAGGTAAAATAATGTATTTCCATATTTTTCTGGTATTTTTCTGATCTTCGCGAAATTGCACCGAAACGCCTTCTTTTCCATCAGAATCCAGACTCCGGCAGTCCATCCTCCTGGAATCATCCAACATGCATAAACGGATGAAAAGCCATAAGTAATACCTCATAATAAGACAAATATCAATGAATAGAGGTAAATTATGATATAGAATGGTGATGCAAATTGGGCATATCAACTCCCCCAAGCTTAGACTTCGCTTGTCCCCAAGCGAATACTGAGCTCAGTAAACATGTCCACAGGTTTATGGAGTGAAGTGTCGATAAAAGAATACGAACTGGAGGCATCACACTTACCATTGCACAACTCATAGAATAAAGCAACTCACCATTATATAACTTAGCTTGCAACCAAGTACAGCAGTCACAATAGAGATGCATAAAGATAAATCATAATTGGAATTGGCAAACCTGTTCTTGGTCAGAGAACACCTGGTAAACAGTTTCACAAAAGCTTTTTGTAGAAGTTTCAAAACAGGAGAACTCTTTGCTCAAAAAGTTTTTTCACAAGTGAAGGCTTTCAAAGTAATACTCAATAGATAAGAGTTCTGTGCAAACAAGGAATATTAAGAACATGATTGAATAAATCACCATATGAATGCTTGAAACACAACAACTCAAATGCTTGCTGGAGGTAGAGAGGAAATAGGTTTACTGACTCAGCTGGTAACTAGGAGAAAGGTCCCTTCTTAGAGGGTAGCAGGGATTACAAGCCATAAAGAGCTTCCAAAAGATTACGGTACTTACTAGATTTGAGCCCTCAATTCCCCTATAATAAGCATCTTTAGATGATTAAGGTTAAAGTGAACAAAGATGGAGTATATGCTTGACGAAATATAAGTTCGCAATCTCATGTCCCTTGAATATGAGGGCCAATCCTCATGCATACTCAACTTTGGGTCCAGGTAAGTTCTTGTCATTGTAAGTATTTGCGTATCATTGAGAACCGCCAACGGGGTACCCCTTTGCACATGGTATAGAAGCTTTCCCATAACCAAAATGACAAGGCAGGCAGACAATGAGCATCTCAGCGATCTTTTTATTTACTATGTGTATAGCTTTTTATTGAGGATGCTTCATAGATGACTCACTATGGTGATGCTGCAAATTTCCACCATGATTAAGCATGGCTTAGGCTAGCGGCCCAGGCGTTTCTCTAACACAGAATACAAACTCCATAGACTTACAAGTTCCATCTTTATTTCACACCGTTGACATCCATAGACAAAAGAGCACGATATCAAATGTGTATAGTGTACAAGTGCAATGTTGAAAACGTTCCCCGTGACAACATGGTTCTGCTAATCCGAACGTATAGATGCAAGCATATACAACTTCGATGTTCACAATGGTTCAAGTTTATTAGGGGCAAGTAAATAAAGTGTGCCATCAAGTTCGTGATACCTTACTAACTAGTTTTCACATAACAAAATACTTTTTAATTTGAAAGGTAGATGAAGCTTGAGAATTTGCTAGGAATAGCAAAAGCTATTAGGTAGATATGGTGGACACAAGTGGCAAAAGTTTTGGGTTCAAAGGATTTTAGAAACATGAGAAGTATGCCTTCTCAAAACAGGTTTTTGGCTAGCAAGGCTGGGTAGCAAGCAATAGGGTTGAAAGAAACAAGCAAACATACAAGTAATAAAGCCAAACATGCAATCTTCCTTGAAGACACAAAAGAATCTTAAATAAATAATACTAAGCTTATGAGCCAACAAGAAACGAAAACAAATGATACCAAATACCTGTAAGCTTTTTCTTTCTTTCTTTTTCTTTCAAACTAAAGCCACTGACCAGAACTCTGTTTTCCAAAACCAATTTAGATCCACTTGATGATCCCAAAGTGGTGCCAATACTGAACAACAAGATCCATCATATAATAGAGCTTGCAAACTAAAAATAAGAAGTGCAAAAAGTAAAAGATGAGACTTCTCATTAATATTCCAATAAAGGCACTCACACCAAGGGATACATAGATAATCAACTAAAGTAGATATACTTCCACATGCAAACCAAACTATAAGATAACCTCTCTACCATAGATATGAATCCACTAAAAAGGTAAAAGTCAAAAGATAATGGTGGTGATACCGCGACACTCCCCCAATCTTGGAACAAGCCAAGGGGATGCCAAACCTGATGATGAATTACTCGCTTGGTGATGGTGGTGTTCTCTTGTTATCATCAAACTTCCAAGGCAATGGTTCCCCATCCAAAAAGGATGTCTTTGTTTCTGCAATCCTGAAACTAGCAGCAGAGCTAATGCGATCAAATCTAGCCTCATACTCACAGTTTTGATTTTGTATGTCATAGAGTTGTTCTTGCAATTGATTGGTGGTCTGATGGAGTGAGAAGATCTCTTCTTGGAGCTCAACAACTTCTCCCTCGTGCTTGGTGATGAGTTCTGAACTTATCTTGTGAATAACATCCACTTCGCGTTTTGCCATCTTCTTGTACCTGAAAACTTCTTGTTCCAACACTTCCATCCTGTCTTCCAAGCTGCCTTCTCCTTTAGGGCCCTGAACTTTTTTCATATGTACCTTCCCCTCTTTGAGGATCAACTCTTTGGGATGAATTCTCAACTCATACATGTACTGGTTGAGGACATCCGCAGAGGAATCCTCCGTGGGTGATCCAGAGGAAGACATTGAGGCTCCAAATCTGGAATTTTCCTGACAGAAACAGATCAAAATGAAAACATGACGATAACACGATGCAAGAACCTCGGGGGATCCGGGGGGTTATATATTACGAAGTTTCAATGCATAAGGAAGGTTTTGACACGGAAACAAAGCGGAGACGGAGTTCGAGGGTGGAACACCCCTCTCAGGCACGGCCAGGCCGGGCCCGCGCCTGGGGTGGGTTTGTCCACCCCGGGCTCCGTTTCCTCTTCAGTTTTGTCTCATAACTTCCCTTATGTATAAAAAACATCAAAAATATAAAAAGATTAGGGTTTCACGAACCTTCTGTTTTCACCACTTTTACCTATTCAAAGACGAACTCTGCAGATCCTTTCCTCTTTCTCCTGAGAATTTCCTTCATACAAAACTTTTGCACAAACTCAAACACAACATTAGTGTAAGAAAAAAAAACCTTTGGTACACACTTCAACTAAAAACCCATCAAAACAAAAGCTTCTGTAAGAGGCAAATGCAAATGATGGCAGAAATGTGTCAAAACAGACCAGCAGGTAAAGATTGATTTTTATGAAGACCTCCTGTTTCTCAAATCAAAAAGTGCAGAACTAGTGAAAGTTGGGTAACAACTTGGAGAACAAGCTCATAAAAATGCATCTCCATCCGAAGTACTGATCTTCCTCACAAAATTTTACAATATAGCACAAAAATCAGTCCCACGACAACCAATTTTCACAACTCCTCTACTTCACAAAAGTAGTTGAACTTGACACAAAAACCAAAACAAAAAGGATAATGAGCGGTTATTACAGAGGTAATAACTTCCAAGACTCGACAAAACTCTTGGGTTATCTCCCAACAAGTACTTTCCTTTAATGCCTTTAAGTTAGGCTTGAAACTTCCAAAGATGCTCACATAGGATATATATATCTGGAGTGAAAAAGAGCATCAAGAAGAAAATAGCCAAAATACTTGAGTCTAGCCCACTTCCTATGCACGGGGGTATCATGAGAAAACGAATTGTTGAAACAAAAAGACATAAGCATAGGAAGACAAAACAGATGCAACTTTAAAGCTCTCGACATAAAACGGGGAAACTTAACATCATTGAGATGCATAAAACCATGTTTCCCTCTCTCAAAATAACTTTCAGTAGCACTTTGAATAAAGTTGACAATATAACTGTCACTGGAAACAACTTTATTATCAGAATAAGCATACGTATAGTCATCAAAAAGAGGTCCAAGGTTATAAACTGGATCAATAGAAGCAAGTTGTTCCATCCTGAAATCTTTATTAGGCAAGCTATTTTCACAAAGAGCTTTAGCAAATTTGGAAAATTTAAACTCATAAGAATCTCCATCAAACTTAGTTAAAACCGTTTCCTTCTTATCAATAATAGCTCCACAAGTGTTCAAAAATGGTCTACCAAAAATGATAGGACAAGTTTTGCTAGCTGCTAAATTGAGCACTAGAAAATCAGCAGGATATTTAATCTTACCACAGAGAACCTCCACATCTCTTACAATGCCAATGGGGCAAATGGTTTCCTTGTTAGCAAGGTGAATAACCACATCAATGTCCTCAAGCTCACAAGAACCAATCTCGTGCATAATTTCCCTGTAAAGCTCATAAGGAATAGCAGTAGAACTAGCACCAATATCACATAAACCATAGTAGCAATGATTACCAATTTTAACAGAAAGCACGGGGACACTAGCTTTTCTAACTCTACGAGGATGAGAAATAATATTAGAAGCGTCTTCATAGAAGGCAATATGCTCATCCTTTATATTTCTAGTGAAGTGTCTTTCACAATAGCTACCACATGTTCATCACTCAAATGCTTACCAAGCTCCACAGTTTTCATTATACCTATGTTATTTGCACTAATAATCATAGAATACTCCTTTACCTTAGCTGGGAAAGGCATTTTCTCAACATGAGGTTCAGGCGCAATATGATTAGTAGTACAAATTTGAGTACTTCTAATAGGAACATGACTAACAACATCTTTATAAGGAGCATGGTACTTATTCCACTTCTTCTTGGGAATTTCAATGTAAGAGGCAAAGGCCTTAAAATAGTTGGCAATACTTTGGAAGTCAAGACAAAATTTATTGCGAATATCACGGAAGCTATCAGTATCCATAAAAGATTTAATGCATTCATAATCATAGTTTATACCTGAGTTTCTTCCTTTGTCATTCTCCCAAGCTTCAATGTTATCTTGAATACGGTATAACAGATCCCATTTAGATTCTTCCTTCATACTTGTGAATGATCCAGCACAAGAAGCATCTAGTAAATCTTTATCATGAAGAGACAGCCTAGCATAAAAGTTATTGAGAATAATATTATTAGGGAGTTCATGAATAGGACATTTAAGCATTAGTAACTTCAATCTCCCCCAAGCTTGAGTTGTACTCTCTCCATCAAGAGACCAAAAGTTATAAATAAGACTTCTATCCTTATGGATTTCACTGGGAGGATAAAATTTAGAGTAAAAGAGAGATGCCATTGTAGGGGTTCGTAGCATGGAAAACAAAAAAATTCTAACGCATGAACACACAATCAAGATCTAATATATGATCAAGCCAAGATCTATCTACTAGATCGGTGCAACAAGTTGATAGAGTACTAACCCTCGAAGATCCAAAGCGGATAACGAGAGCAGATTCTTGTGGGTGATGTAGTCGTTCACTTGCCGATCTCAAGATCGCGTAGATGATCCTTCCGGTGCCAC
Source organism: Avena sativa (assembly GCA_916181665.1). Taxonomy (NCBI): domain Eukaryota; kingdom Viridiplantae; phylum Streptophyta; class Magnoliopsida; order Poales; family Poaceae; genus Avena; species Avena sativa. Next base: position 358,355,053 of record OV702295.1, read on the forward strand.
GTTCCGGCAGAGCTCCCGCAGTCAGTCACACGTATGGTACTCGATGAAGACCTTCCTCTCCCTTGTTCCAGCAGGCAGGGAAGGTTGTAGCTCTCTCCTCGCGATTCCGGCAGCATGACGGCGTGGTGTCAGAAGTAGAGGGGAGATCCCGCAGGGCTTCGCCTAAGCTGGAGCGAGTATGGTGGAGTAGAGGGAGCCCCGACGATCTAGGGTTTAGAGGGCCAAGGTTTAGAGGTAGCTAGCAACTAGAGTTTAGCTAGTCGGTAGCAGTTTAGAGGAGATCTAGATTGGTCGCAACTAGAGAGGGGGGCGGCGGCCAACCTAGGGTTTCTTGGGCGCCTAGGGCAAGGGGGATACCTTGGGGTGCGCCCCTACCCATCCTTATATAGGTGGGGGGCGTCCAAGGGTGTTCCTAACCCAGGTGGAAACCCTCCCTAACTCAGAAACCCTCCCAAACTCGGAAACCATGTTGGGATTTGACTTTTTCAAACTGCCTTTTTGACTTTCAAATTAGAGTTTGATTTATCTCTTCCAAGTGTCCAGCCAAGGGACCTAGGACATGATGCAACCATTACACTTTGTCATGACACATCCATGTACCCTTCCCCTTCCGGATCGGTGAACCTTCTAGAACATTCCGGTGAAAACACCGGAATCATTCCCGAACTCCGAAATTGGACTTTACTTATATGAATCTTATTCTCCGGACCATTATGGATCTCCTCGTGATATCCCGGATCCCATCCGAGACTCCGAACAACATTCGGTCTCTTTACTCACATTCCATATCTACTAAACAACATCGAATCCTTAAGTGTGTCTCCCTACGGTTTGTGAATTATGCAGACATGACCGAGACTCTTCTCCGATCAATAACCAATAGAGTAATATGGAAATTCATATGGCTCCCACATATTTCTACGATTACTTCATGCTCGAATGAACCATTTACATACGATACCAATTCCCCTTTGTCTCATGATACTTTACTTATTCGAGGTTTGATCGTCGGTATCTCTGCATACCTAGTTCAACCTCGTTACCAATAAGTACTCTTTTCTCGTTCCCGTGATATGTGATCCCTTTTGATCCAGTCACATGCTTGCAAGCTAATTGGATGATATTCCACCGAGAGGGCCCAGAGTATATCTATCTGTCATATGGATGGACAAATCCCAATCTTGATCCATGTGCCTCAACACATACTTACCGAACACTCAAGGCCACCTTTATAGCCACCCAGTTATAGTGTGGTGTTTGATGTCATCAAATCATCCTTCTGATGATGGTGATTAGCATGATCTCATGGTCGAAGGAATTAGGTTACTATGTATCAGAAAGCTTATAGCAAGTGAACTATATTAAATGACTTGATCTTTATGCTACGCTTAACTATAGGAGTATGTCCATCACATCATTCTCCTAATGATATGACCCTGTTGTCAATAACATCTCTATGTTCATGATCAGGAAACTCTGATCATATATTAACCAACAAGCTAGTTTAACAAGAGGCTTTACTAGGGACTCTTTTATGTTTACAAATCACACAAGTATTAGTGTTTCCGGTTAATACAATTATAGCATGGTATGTAAACATTTATCATAAGCATGAAGATATGATAATAACCACTTTATTATTGCCTCTTGGGCATATCTCCAATAGTCTCCCACTTGCACTAGAGTCAATAATCTAGTTTCAAACCTTTGTGCATTCAACACCTATGGCTTTCCGGTGTTGTATTTACACGATTGCTAGTGGTCAACTGATCTCCAGATCCGACACTTTCAGGTCCGTGTGTAGTTGCATGTCTTTGCGTCTCTACGCATCACTCATTCTCTAATGAGATGGCTTTGTATAAATTCGGTCCTTTGGTGAGACCTTTAGTTCCTTAGGGTTAAAACATGTTGATAATATTGTCGTACAATATATCTTCATAGTATTATCCCGCTGTGAACCACACCTAGTTTGATAACAAACTACTTGACACAAATTCTCTCTTTTGCTGCTATTATAGCAGTCATATACTTAGCCTTTTGTTGTAGTATCTGTCACAATGTCTTAACTTTGGAACTCATCCAAATCCATTATGGAACTTACTTTCCATCATATTGTGCCACCCTTAACTTTAGATAGATATAAACTTAATTTGTACTTTGTGACAAAACTAGTATCAATGTAATACTTTTACAATGAACTAATCATCTATTTGTCACTTCTACAAAATAATATATTCTTAGTTCTTCTAAAAGATCATAAGAATATCTTTACTATCGTCCAATAATCATCTTATGAATCATTCTGGTATACGCTCATAACATTTAGAGCATAGGAAATATCTGGATTTGTACACATCACAGCATGATTGATAAAGTACTCTTTGTGATTTTATATATTAAGTATCAAAAATACTTCAATCTTTATACCATCTGTAAGGTTCCCAACCTTTAATAAGGTAGAGATCCCTGTGTTTACAATGCTAGTCCCTGGATCAATAGCTAGCATCCACAGTTAAGATGTAATATCAAGAAACAAAGGTCATAATACAACTTTATAACCAGGAATAAAATAATCTATTACATCTTACATAGCTCATTTGGCTATCTCATTACAATGCAGCAGAATATAACAATAGCATGGGGTCCTTCATCTTCAAAGTGCCACAGTCAGTCATGTTGGTTGTATACTTGTAATCCTAATCAATAAACTTCACTAACATCAAACAAACCTGCAACATAATAAGTTACAGCAAAAATTCCATGCAAGTCCTACTTTAGAAATATCACTAATGCATAGTGAAAATAATGGGACAAAAGTATGAAGAATCACTTGCCTTTTTGGTAGAGAGTATAAGTTCACTCCTTGATCTTGCAACAATCACACTCTTCAAATTCCACTACAATTCAATCAAGCAAGCAAGAATTCAATCTACCATTCAAGCAACATCACATAAAATAATAGAACCAAAGCAATGCATCCAAGCATGCCAAAGTTTGTTTTGTTTGTAAAAGTGGTTTCTAACATGTTATAAACATTCTAAAACACCTATTGGTCATTTTATATAAGTGGCAAAATCATTTGCAAAAGATTTTACTTATAAATCATTTTTAAACCAAATCAATATTTTATGTGGTTCAAAATGCCTTTAGCAAAGCAACAATCTTTATAGGGTTCACCAAATACATTTTTATTTCTAAAAACTTGGTGTTTGGGTCAGAGGGTTTAAATCAAAACATTTCCCAAAGGTTTTTCTCTAAAAGGTATTTTCAACATATAAACAACATTTTTGTTTGACTAGAAATGCTTTAATTCAAAGATTTATTCTATTGCTTCACAAAATATGTTTTTGAATCCACAAGTTGGTTTCTATGGTCAGTAGGTTCAAAACAATCCATCGGCCAAAGGTTTTATCACAAAAACATTTTTGGAATAAATTTTATGTTCTAAATAAGCCTACACAAGTTTCTGCAAAAACAACTATTTTATCAGAAGCAATTTACTAAACAAAGTGCATGGTTGGAAATTAATTGTCTTGCTGATTCCAGTGATATAAAATTTTCAAAATTTGGACGTGTGGTTTGAAAGTTGTGAATTTTGCAAGTTTGAGTAACTAATAGAACATTTTCTGGTTTTTGTAAAACAGTCTGGCCACGTGGAATGATTTGATTCGTCGGTACCGGTTCGCACGGATCAAGCAACGTGGCGCGTTGGATTAAAATGAGATCGTGCGTCTCAGGTAGCTCCATACCGCTTCGGTTAGTCATTCTATCTCATCCTTACGATCTAGATCTGACGGTCCTCAATGCATCGACCAAGAATCAGCGGCGCTGGCGATGGCGAGTGGCGGCACGCGCTCTGGCTACGGCGGAGCCGGCGATACAGGACGCAAAAGGGGTAGAGGAAAGGATCACCGAGGTCGTCGTGGCGTGCCGATGCTCAACGTGTTCGCGGGGAGGCAAGGGGCGCACGAGGACGAATGCAATTGCTCGTCGGAGTTCACGTATGCGTCGGGTGCGGTCAGTCGTCATCGAGGGCAATGCTACGGAGCACGAGAGAGCAAACGGAGGATGCGGTTAGCTTCGTACGCGAGTCACAGACATGTGTGCATCAAAAGGAGGGCAAGAGGGGGTCTGTGCTTACCAGGAGGACTCGCCGGAGTCGAGGCAGTTGGCGGCGATGTTCAGCTGTCGTCGTTGCCGACACTATGGGTCAAGCGCGAGCAAGATGAGACTACTGGGAGGTTCCGTGGTTGATGGGGAACAAGTGAGCGTGGTCGAGGGGGCAAGGCGCGGTGGAGGATGGCCGGAATTGCCGTCGGAGTTCGTTGGAGGCCGCGACAGTGCAAGGCAAATTAGAGGCAGCCTGGTGGCTCTCTGGCAGCGGGGTCTGAGGGAAAATGGAGAGGAGGGAGAGGCGGTTAAGAAGCCCAGGTCAGGGGAGGAGTTTACTCGCGCGTTTCTGCCAATTCATTCGCAATCAACGCCGACAGAAACAGTAGAGGGGAGGGCGAGGTCAGTGGTGGGTGAGAACGAAGGGGAGCTCGCGGTGGGGCTCAACAGTCAGCAAGAGAGAGAGGGGTAGGTGGGTCCAGGCAGTCATAGACTCAGCGGGTGCACCTCTGGGTAGAGAAGAAAATGATTCGAGGGGGGAGAGAGTGGGCTACTGGGCCAGATGGGCTTGGTTGGGCTGGGCTTTTTTTTTCTTCTGTTATTTTTCTTTTTCCATTTCTAATATTCTGTTTTGATTTTGTTTAAACTTTTCAAACAACAATTTGATTTTAAACTTCAACTAAACTTTGTGTGTATTCAAATTTTGTTTATTAACATATTCTGAAGTCAATTTAGAATAATAATTTTATTCTTTTTAGGATATAATAATTATTTAAAATAGGTCCTTGGGTTAAATAAAATAAGATATAATTTCAAACCTTATTTAAAATCCAATCTTTTTACAAAACCTTTTCAATAGGTTTATTTATTTAATGGAATGCTAAATAATTCACTTTGAATTATTTAAAGTATTTTAATGTGATTATCAATCATTTTAATTTGGGCAATTGTTTTTATTCAAACAGAATTAGAATTTGGCTAATGCCATTTTATTTTATTTGGAAAATTCTTTATCCTTTTATTTTATTTGGATTTGGATTATATTTATTCCATTTGCTTATTGATTAGGCCAAGATTTAATTTCGTCCTTAAATATTCCTCATTTAATATTTCTTTCTCCATCTTATAAAATCCATATCTTTTTATTTATAGATCCAAACTTGGTGATTCCAATTTGTAAAATCTTATTTAATATTTGTTTATCCTTTTAGATCTCTTTAGGATTATTTTCTCACCATTTGGTATGGATTTTTAGATAGGTGCTTTATTAGCTTTGGAAATTCAATTTCCTTATCTTATTAAATTCATAAGATTTTATTTATGACTCCAAATTAAGTGAAACCAATTTCTATGGTTTTATAATATTTCTATTTGTCATTCTTGATCATTTATAAATGTTTGTTGAATTTTTTTTATATGGATCAAAATCATAGGCTTAGAGATATCTTGGAAATGATTTTATTCCATTGGAGTTTTAGAGTTTTGGTTTATTTTCCAAGTGTTTAAATTTTCAAGATGCTTTTATGAAGGAAGCATTCCACTTGATTTGAATTTAGTTGGATTCAAACATTAATCAAAGTTTGTTCAAGATGGGATTTTAAGTTTCCATTTGGAATCAAAAAGTTTATTTTCACCCTAAATTTCAACAATTATTTATTTTGTTTATTTATTTTTCACATTACAAAATTTGGAAAAATTTGGGATGTGTCAGGCTACCACCCTTAAAATAAATCTCGTCCCGAGATTTGGGAAGGCTAGGGTTACAAGTTGGCTCAAAGCAACTAGGGTACTACCACCCTTAAAATTTTCCAACTAGATTACTTCTTGGCTTGCTTGGAATCTTGTTGAAACCTCTCTGGACAAACATCTGCATAGTGTCCTTTGTTTCCACACTTGAAACATGTGACAAGGCTGAGATCCTTCTTAGGCGTTATCTTGTGCTTCATCTTTTCTGGAAAATTGCTTGCATAATGTCCTTGGTTACCACAATTGTAACAGTGACAAGATTGAGTTCTTCTCGTATCTTCTGTGAACAAGTTGACACATAATGGCCTAGCTCTTTGCAGTTGTTGCACCACACTTGGTTAATCTCTTTATATTTTTGTTTCTTCTCAGGACATTCATTGGCATAGTGTCCCATCTCCTTGCAATGACAACATTGCACTTGGCTTTTGTCTTTCTTCTTCTTGGGTTTCTCCAAAGCTAGGAGTGCTTCTAGTTCATGTTCTTCATATCTTATCTCAAAGGTGGGAAAGTTTCCTGGTCTCCTTGATCTTTTCCTTGGATAATACATATGTCTCCTCTTTGGTCCATCAAATTGTGTCATATTGCATGGAGGTGCAAGCTGAGATTTTCCTTTGTCTTCACCCTTTTTGGTAGAAGTTGTTCCCTCATGGAAGTCTACAATCTGTTGTTGCACTCCACCTTGTTTCCTTTGTTGAACTATGGAATAGATGGGGCATTGGATAGGGACATGATTATTTCCTTCACATAGGAAACAAGTAGCTTGAGATGTGGGGCATTGTTTAGTTGGATGTTTCTCTTCACAATTGGGGCATTGACCTTCATGCTCTTGAGAAGTGTGATCCTTATCTCCAAAAACATTGCAAGCTTGGGTTCCTTCTAGAATATCATCCCTAACATCATTGTTATCACAAACTCCTTGGGAAGGGTTGTCTTTCATGTTGATCATTTGAGTGGTCATCCCTTGCAGCAATTGGGATTGAATTTCCAAAAACTTTTGCATGGTTGGGTCTAACTCATTGTTGTTGGCTAAAAACTGAGTTGTCATCTGATTCAACTGGGTTTGGTTTTTTAGTAGTTGTTCTCTCATGTGCATCTCTTGATTGTTGTTGTCACCATTCTTGATGTTGGAGTCTCTTGGAGTAGTCATCTGTTTGGGTTGGATTGGGATTAGAATAGGCAATAGATTTATAAGGAATTAATTCTAATCACACACATCACAATTCACACAAGCAATGTGCAAGAAATCACAAACAATCATTCCACTCAAACAACAAGTTTCAATCACATTTTTAGGCAACAAAATATTTTTGCTACACCACATAGGTTGGTGAGTTTAATTTAAACTAAACATGGTGGTCCAACTATATGGTTTACTTGAGAGCATTCCATCCTTCTTAGTTGATTCTTCTTGAACAATATCTTTGTATCCTTGGAGAGTTTCTTGCATCTTGGTCACAAAACTTCAAAGGTGATGATGGTTCCTTCTAAGTTGTATTTCTTTAGCCTTCAAGACTTGAGCAATATTTCTTGTCTCACTTGTAGTCCTTAGTGTTATCCAAGTTGAAGTCCTTGTTGAGAATAAGGTTGAAATCACTCGAGTTGGTGAAGTCCTTTGCTCATGTTGAAGTCTTTGCTCATGGTGGAGGCTTTATCCATCAAGTTGAAATAGACAAGATGTAGAATCAAAACCAAAAATGGTTGAGGAAAGAGTTTACCAGATTGTTTGTAAATAAGTTTTGGAACAAATACAACTCCTATTTTTCTAAGGGGTTTTGTCCAATCCTAGGGTTACAATCCTACAGGCAACACAGTGCTCTGATACCATCTATAAGGTTCCCAACCTTTAATAAGGTAGAGATCCCTGTGTTTACAATGCTAGTCCCTGGATCAATAGCTAGCATCCACAATTAAGATGTAATATCAAGAAACAAAGGTCATAATACAACTTTATAACCAGGAATAAAATAATCTATTACATCTTACATAGCTCATTTGGCTATCTCATTACAATGCAGCAGAATATAACAATAGCATGGGGTCCTTCATATTCAAAGTGCCACAAGCAGTCATGTTGGTTGTAGACTTGTAATCCTAATCAATAAACTTCACTAACATCAAACAAACCTGCAACATAATAAGTTATAGCCACAAGGGTCAATACATTTGAATTGTATTGGCAAGTGATACTATGGTAGTATGGTGGAGTCTATCATCTATATGCACTTGGCTAGGTGGAGCTTAGGCTTGCTTTGCTCAAAATAGATTTTTCCTTATCATTTGAAAACACTAAGTTTTTGTTTGACAAAATCACCCAAGGCATCTCCTAATAGAAATTGGTGATCCTTCAACCCTTGTTCAACCAGAAAGTTTTAACTTAGAAATTTGGATGAGGATATTCTTGATAGCTTCCATGCCTTGATGCTCAAATTGTCCTTTACCAGGGACATGGCTAAGTACTTATATTTTACACTCTGTAGAGGTGGTGCACTTTCCCCACAAGACTTGGTTTCACCAAGACAAGATCTTTCAGAAGCCTTCCCTTAGACCAGAATGGACGCGTTCCAACCTATCATACCCCTACCACCAACTGTCCATTTGGCTAAGTTATTGCAACCTATATGATCCAGGCAGAGCCCATAATGCCAAGTGGCTGCACTTGAAGCTTCTCAACATTTGACATCTCAAATCTCTTTGTTCCTGGGTGGCCATCCACAAGTGAGATACCAAGTTTTCCCCAGTATATTGGACTTGGTGAAGTCCAAGTTTTCCCTAGCATACTGGACTTGCATAACCACTCAACACAAACCATTCTTTCCATTCCACCCAGGTGATTCATTCACTTAGTTGTTTTATTAAACAAAACACAAGTCCTTGACTTAGAAATATTCCATAGCATGAATGTAATCCACCCTTGTTTTCTACTAGCTAAGCTAAGCATGATGGTAGTAGGAATCTTAACTTAGGAAATCTCTACTAAGGTTTCATCTACTAGGATTTCCCATGGTATAGTTTACACTTAGCAAAAATTCCATGCAAGTCCTACTTTAGAAATATCACTAATGCATAGTGAAAATAATGGGACAAAAGTATGAAGCATCACTTGACTTTTTTGTAGAGAGTATAAGTTCACTCCTTGATCTTGCAACAATCACACTCTTCAAATTCCACTACAATTCAATCAAGCAAGCAAGAATTCAATCTACCATTCAAGCAACATCACATAAAATAATAGAACCAAAGCAATGCATCCAAGCATGCCAAAGTTTGTTTTATTTGTAAAAGTGGTTTATAACATGGTATAAACATTCTAAAACACCTATTGGTCATTTTATATAAGTGGCAAAATCATTTGCAAAAGATTTTCCTTATAAATCATTTTAAACCAAATCAATATTTTATGTGGTTGAAAATTCCTTTAGCAAAGCAACAATCTTTATAGGGTTCACCAAATACATTTTTATGTCTAAAAACTTGGTGTTTGTGTCAGAGGGTTTAAATCAAAACATTTCCCAAAGGTTTTTCTCTAAAAAGTATTTTCAACATATAAACAACATTTTTGTTTGACTAGAAATGCTTTAATTCAAAGATTTATTCTCTTGCTTCACAAAATATGTTTTTGAATCCACAAGTTGGTTTATATGGTTAGTAGGTTCAAAACAATCCATTGGCCAAAGGTTTTATCACAAAAACAATTTTAGAATAAATTTTATGTTCTAAATAAGCCTACACAAGTTTCTGCAAAAACAACTATTTTATCTGAAGCAATTTACTAAACAAAGTGCATGGTTGGAAAGTACTTGTCTTGCTGATTCCATTGATATAAAATTTGCAAAATTTGGACGTGTGGTTTGAAAGTTATGAATTTTGCAAGTTTGAGTAACTAATAGAATATTTTCTGGTTTTTGTAAAACAGTCTAGCCACGTGGAATGATTTGATTCGTCGGTACCGGTTTCCACGGATCAAGCAACATGGCGCGTTGTATTAAAATGTGATCGTGCGGCTCAGGTATCTCCATACCGCTTTGGTTAGTCATTCTATCTCATCCTTACGATCTAGATCTGACGGTCCTCAATGCATCGACCAAGAATCAACGGCGCTGGCGGTGCACGCTCTGGCTACGGCGGAGCCGACGATACAGGACGCAAAAGGGGTAGATGAAAATCTCACCGAGGTCATCGTGGAGTGCTGATGCTCAACGTGTTCGCGAGGAGGCAAGGGGCGCATGAGGACGAACGCAATTGCTCGCCGGAGTTCACGTCTGCGTCGGGTGTGGTCAGTCGTCGTCGAGGGCAACGCTACGGAGCACGAGAGATGAAACAGAGGATGCGGTTAGCTTCGTACGCGAGTCACAGACATGTGTGCATCAAAAGGAGGGCAAGAGGGGGTCTGTGCTTACCAGGAGGACTCGCCGGAGTCGAGGCAGTCGGCGGCGATGTTCAGCTGTCGTCATTGCCAATGCTATGGGTCAAGCGCGAGCAAGCTGAGACTACTAGGAGGTTCTGTGGTTGATGGGGAACAAGTGAGCGTAGTCGAGGGGGCAAGGCGCGGTGGAGGATGGCCGGAATCGCCGTCAGAGTTCGTTGGAGGCCGCGACAGTGCAAGGCAAATTAGAGGCAGCCTGGTGGCTCTCTGGCAGCAGGGTCTGAGGGAAAATGGAGAGGAGGGAGAGGTGGTTAAGAAGGCCAGGTCAGGGGAGGAGTTTACTCGCGCGTTTATGCCAATTCATTCACAATCAACGCCGGCAGAAACAGTAGAGGGGAGGGCGAGGTCAGCGGTGGGTGAGAACAAAGGGGAGCTCGCGGTGGGGCTCAATAGTCAGCGCGAGAGAGGGGTAGGTGGGTCCAGGCAGTCATAGACTCAGCGGGTGCGATTCTGGGTATAGAAGAAAACAATTCGAGGGGGGGAGAGAGTGGGCTGCTAGGCCATATGGGCTTGGCTGGGCTGGGCTGCTTTGTTTTTTTCTTCTTCTGTTATTTTTCTTTTTCCATTTCTAATATTCTATTTTGATTTTGTTTAAACTTTTCAAACAACAATTTGATTTTAAACTTCAACCAAACTTTGTGTGTATTCAAATTCTATTTATTAACATATTCTGAAGTCAATTTAGAATAATAATTTTATTCTTTTTAGGATATAATAATTATTTAAAATAGGTCCTTGGGTTAAATCAAATAAGATATAATTTCAAACCTTATTTAAAATCCAATATTTTTACAAAACCCTTTCAGTAGGTTTATTTATTTAATGGAATGCTAAATAATTCACTTTGAATTATTTAAAGTATTTTAATGTGATTATCAATCATTTTAATTTGGGCAATTGTTTTTATTCAAATAGAAATAGAATTTCGCTAATGCCATTTTATTTTATTTGGAAAATTCTTTATCCTTTTATTTTATTTGGATATGGATTATATTTATTCCATTTGCTTATGGATTAGGCCAAGATTTAATTTGGTCCTTAAATATTCCTCATTTAATATTTCTTTCTCTATCTTATAAAATCCATATCTTTTTATTTATAGATCCAAACTTGGTGATTCCAATTTGTAAAATCTTATTTAATATTTGTTTATCCTTTTAGATCTCTTAAGGATTATTTGCTCACCATTTGGTATGGATTTTTAGATAGGTGCTTTATTAGCTTTAGAAATTCAATTTCCTTATCTTATTAAATTCATAAGATTTTATTTATGACTCCAAATTAAGTGAAACCAATTTCTATGGTTTTATAATATTTCTATTTGTTGTGGGAATGGTCACGGCAGATGCTGCAATCGGCAACGAGTAGTAGAACAAGGGGCAAGGGCGGCCGGCCATCTGCGGTGCGAGATGAGGGCGGAGACACAGGGTTTTACCCAGGTTCGGCCCCCCGGAGGGTAAAGACCTACTCCTGCTAGATTGTATTATGAAGGTGGTACAGAGGGCGAGCTCGACGACTAGACGGCGAGTCGCTTGGGGGTATGATGGAACGTATCTCTACACGCCCTGCAGGGAGGTTTATATAGGCTCACCTCCCCTAGGGTTTACATATCTCAACCGAATCAGTTAAGGCTTCGGTACTCGTTTAACCTAATCCGACTGGGCCTATCTACTCGCCTGGGCCCTCAACTCCCAGTCGCTTGGATCCTCGCTGGGCTTCGATCCAGTCGCCGTCTTGCAGGCCCACTCGCCAGTTCTTGGGCCAGTCGGAAACGTCCCGCTGGGTATACCCCGGTAGGCGCATCCCCATCAGTAGTCCCCGAGGCTGTCGTCGATTAGGCGTAGGTGACTGCTGGCAGTCGGAGTATACGGCCGCTGAGTAGACATCCAGTCGAATCGTCGGCGGGCTCCTGTATAAAGGAGAAAACTAGTCATTCTGATCGCAGCTTTGGCGAGTCGAGTCGGCGAAACACTGTCATAGTGATCGGGTCAGCGAGCCGAGTGGCTGAAGTTGGACCGTTAATCGTGGTCAAACTAGTCGTTGGGGTAATCCAACGGTAACTTTTGGCGTAATCACCGCGTAGTAACAGCTCCCTGATTTGGCGGGTAACAACCGCTATATAAGGGGAATGGCAGGCGATCAAAGAACCACCTTCTCGCCATTTCCTCCGATTGCACGCACTTTTTGCCTCCCTTCGCATCGCGATCCAGCTGACCCGAAATCCTCCGACCCCCCACAAATCCTTCTGCCATGGCCCTCTCCACCGAACCTTGGGGTAGATCCAAGTGTACGAGGGCGCAGCTAGCGTCTTTCGAGGAGGCGGGGATCCTGCACGCCGGCTATTGGCGCATCCCCGTGCCGGAGATGTGACCCCGAACCCGCGCAAGGGGGAATTCATCTGCTTCACCAGCCACCTGGAACGGGGGCTAGGATTCCCTACGTCCTTGTTCTTCCGGCGCTTCTGCACCTACTACGAGATCCAGCCGTCGGACCTGGGTCCTCACAGCATCGAGCAGCTCGCCATCTTCGTGGCGTTCTGCGAGTGCTATTTGGGCTGCCGGCCCTACTTCCCTCTGTGGCAAGATCTGTTCCATGGACGGATCATCCGCGAGGAAGCGGGCGGCCCAATGCTCGCCGTGAGCGGCCTAACCTTCCAGCTGAAGTCGAAGGCTTCATTCTTCGACTTGATGCTGCCTGCCAAAGCAGCGAGCGACTGGAAGAAGTCGTGGTTCTATGTTGCCAAGGCGACCCCGGAGGGCGAGACGGCGATCCCGCGGTACTCCGCCAACCGGTCCGAGCCACGCCGTCTTCAAGTCGGCAAGCTCCCCAGCGACCAGCGGATGGTCGTGGACGAAATGCTCCAAACCATCCGTGGTTTGAAGAAGAAGGGCCTCCAGACGATCAACCTATACAACTGCTGGCTCGGGCGGCGACTCGTCCCTCTGGCTTGGCGCGACCACTACATGTACCAGTACACGGTCCGGGAGGACTCGACGAAGGCCTGCCTCGCCGAGTGGAAGCTTGAGGACTACATCCCAGCACTGAAGAAGATCACCCAGGCAATGTACCTGGACGCAAAGGTTGGGGTTGCCCCCTACACCGCGAAGCATCCAGCCGCAACGGTAGGTCACCTCGCATCATTCGCAGTCGCAGTTTTTTGCAGTCGCGGTCGTTCTAACTTCATTTTGTGTTTAATGCAGCTATTCCAAGTGGTGGAAGGATGGCTCCCGCCCTCAAACGACGAGAATTCGAGCTCGTCCGTCCAGGACATGGGCGAATCGCCTCCTGCCAAGGGCGATTCCAGGAGCGACGAGAACAATGACGACGACGAGTCCGAGGAGGAGGTCGCCTCGCTGGTTCGCAAGACCCGCGGGCAGCGTCAGCGTGAGCTTGAGGCGAGTAAAAGCCTCGAGCGTCATGACGACGACGAAGAACTTCCGGAGACCACCTCGCGCCGCCAGGCTACTCCGTCGAAGAAGAAGAAGAAGAAGAAAGAGAAGGAGGCAAAGGCCCCTCCGAAGAAGAAGACGAAGCCGATGAGGCCGGCCTCGCCACCGCACTCGGCGAGCAGCTTTGATGCCCCCAGCCCGGCCAAGGACGAGGCGCCGCCGACGATAACCGCGCTGGACACGGCCACTGTCGAGGTGCCACTGGCTTCGATGCCTCCGCCATTCGCCCCAGTCTCTGGGCTTGGGGATGCTCCGGCTGCAGCAGACTCGCCTCACAGGGAAGCTCCTACCGAAGATGTCCCAGAGGCTCCCATTGCGGCCTCGACGACGAAGAAGCCGTCCGTGTCTTGGGCACGCGACGCCCTAGAGATGGGGATCAGCCGCCGACTGGGCCCTGAACTGGAGAAGCCGGCCGGCCTTCGCACGGGGCTGCGCTTCATTCCGGTCGCCAAGTGAGTTTGCTCACCTATCTTAGTCTTCCATAGCAGTTTGAATTATCTTGCTTACGTGATTGATTTACAGGACCGGAGTGAAGAACATGGGCCACCCGACCGTAGCTAAGGTGTCGTCCGTCGTCCGCGAGGAAGATCCTTCCCGTAAGAGGAAGGCGGACGAGGTCGTCGTCCCCGCGGATGGCAGCAAGAAGGCCAAGGGCGACGATGTCGTCATGATCTCTGACGACACGGCGGTCGCGCCGACCGAACCCGCACCAGAGGCGGCCGCATCCACGAAGGGGGGGCGTTCCCTTGCCTGGAGCAGCCGAGCCGACCTCCTTTGGTGCGGGTGCCTCCATCGCGACATTCCCGCGCTTCATGGCCAAAGCGGCCACAGCGAGTGGGACTTCGCCCTCGAGCAATGCACCTGGGGTCACCAATGCGGAGATCGAGTAGCGTCGTGGGCACACACCAGCTCTCCTCGCGTCCGTGGACGCGATACAACTTCATGGCATGCTTGGCGCAGCCATCCAGGTATGTCCAGTCCCCGAGGATCAGGTCGGTGTGTTGCAGCGGTTTGATTCTTTTAGTATATAGTCGCTATTTTTCTCGTCCAGTCCCCGAGTGCACACTCGCTGAATTTCAGCGGGTGGGCACTTAGGAAATTTTTTTGGCTGCCAGTCCCCGAGTGCGCACTCGCTGAATTTCAGAGGGTGGGCACTTAGGAATTTTTTGGTTGCCAGTCCCGGAGTGCGCACTCGCTGAATTTCAGTGGGTGGGCACTTAGGAATTTTTTGGTTGCCAGTTCCCGAGTGTGCACTCGCTGAATTTCAGCGGGTGGGCACTTAGGAATTTTGCTTTGATTAATTGTTTGGGTGATGTGCAGGGTCTGCAACGTGAATCGGCTGACCGATTGGCAGCGAAACACCGCGCGGAGAAGGAACTGGCCACCGTCCAGGAGGCGAATAAGGGGCTTCAGGCGGTTGCCGCGAAGGCGGAGGAAGCTCGCCAGGGACTTGTCCCCGCGGGTGAATTGGCGGCGGCACAATCGTCTTTGAGTTCGGCTGAAAAGCGGATCGCCGATCTCGAGCGCGAGCTGCGGGAGGCGAAAGAGGAAGCGAGCTCGGGTGATGGTCGAGCTAAGGCCGCCATTACAGCCGCCGAAGAGGATCGCAAAGTGTCGGACGCCCTTGTTGCTGGGCTTCAAGACGACCATACTTCGCTTCAATGCTTCATCACGGATCTCGCCCGCCCGTTGATTGGTAAGTGCATTTGCCTCTCCCAGTAGCGTGTTCCTTTTTGTGATGTCCGTCTTATTCATTGTTGTCTTCTACTCGCAGGTCGCATCATTGATAGCGCGGAAGAAGCGAGCTCGTTCGACGCGCGGCAGTGTGTAGCCACCCTCGTCGACTCGGCCACGTTGTCGGCGACGTGCATCCGAGCCTATCTCCAGGAGATATCGCCCACGGAAGTAATTCCCAGCGACCTCGTCGAGGTGTGGAAGTACTTGGAGAAGGCGCCCGCGGTCGTTGAGTTCATGACGCGATCGGCGTTTCGGCGCGGAGCAGCGACGACGCTTAGCCTTGGACTTGCTCACTTCCCGGAGGACTTCGACCTCGACGACGTGACGAGTGGCTACCCGTCGTCGACTGGCGCCGTGGAGATTTCCGAGGTGATCAAGTTAACGGATCGCGCCGTGAAGTATTCCGAGCGTGTCTGGGCTATGGGCGACCTCCTTCCGTATCAGGAGACGGTCGTCGCGCCCAACGACCCCGAGCCGCAGCATCAGGACTTCAAGGTCGAGCAACCCTTCCGCGCGGCGATGGCGGGTGAGTTGACGACCTACCCGTCGAACCCGTACACGCCGTTCATCCGCAATCTCAAGGGTGCTGGCGAGTCGTCGTCGAAGCCTGCAGAATAGGATAGTTTTCCCTGGGGCGTTAGTAGCAGGTCTGCCGTTTAGGCATATTTTGTAATTTGAGACGATGCTACATGCTATTGAATGAGACGTCGTGTCTGTTTTGGGATTTGTCATGTATTTTGTGATTGAGGTTTGAACGAGTCCCCGAGCGCGTCCGCCCTTTGTGGGGTTTACCTCGTGTGTGATTTGTTTGTGGTTTTTGAATGTTTTGTTATTGTGGTCTACTCGCCCGGACTCGAAGAGCCAGTCGCAGGGCGACTCCCTTGAACGCTCTGTACTTCACCGTTTTCCCTTGCGCGAACGGGGTCGGGTGGCCGAGTCCCTGAGCGTGGTACTTGGTTATTCTAGGCGCGACTCGAGGGTGGGTGAGGACTTGGCGCGTTATTTTGGGCGCATCACTCCTGCCTGGCCCGTTGGGTCAGTCGCGTGGTGAGTCCTGGGCATGCTCTCCTACTTGGCGTTTTCCCGAGCCGCTCGCGATTAACTGGTCGTCAGTCCCCGAGCGTGGTACTTGGCCGTTCGAGTCGCTATATCGAGGATGAAGAGGATCATGGTCGCTGTAAGAAGCGAAGGCAGTTGTCTTGGCTCGTAAAGCCAATCGGGCTAGGCGACTCCAATGGGGCTCCGGGTTGGCGTTTTTCGTGGACGGTGCAAGACCTGAGGTGACTCAGTGCTCTTGCCCCGCGCTACTTAGCCGCGCCGATCGCTATACCAAAGGTTGACTTCTGCATTAGCTTGACGTTGTTATTACGAGTGCGAGTGGCACAAGATACGGAGAGTAGGCGCAATTTGCGGTAACCAATTCTTTTTATTTCATAGCGACTGGAGAGTACATATGTGGGGTTCTAGGGGTAGAACTTCCGTAGGAGGTTTACATTCTATGGTCGCTTGACGTCGAGTTCGCCGTCCCCGCGGACGTCGATGAGGTAGTAGGCGTCGTTGCCGAGTACACGCCCGATGGCGAATGGTCCCTCCCACGGAGGGGAGAGCTTGTGCATACCCTTCTTGTCCTGGATGAGGCGCAGCAATAGGTCGCCTTCTTGGAAGGTGCGAGTTTTGACCCGCCGGCTGTGGTAGCGGCGGAGTCCCTGCTGGTAGATGGCGGTGCGTGACCGAGCGAGGTCACGTGCCTCGTCGAGTTGATCGACTCCGTCCTGGCGGGCGAGTTCGTTCGCAGCCTCCGTGTAGTGGACGACCCTTGGCGAGTCGTGCTCAAGGTCGGTGGGCATGACTGCCTCGGCGCCGTACACCATGAAGAAGGGGGTGAATCCTGTCGACCTGTTGACCGAGGTGCGGATGCCCCAGATAACGGAGGGTAGCTCCTCGACCCAGCACCCGGCAGTGCGCTCGAGTGGTACTTGGAGTCGCGGCTCCAGGCCGTGGAGGATGCTTTGATTGGCCCGTTCCGCCTGGCCGTTGGATTCCGGGTGGGCGACCGACGCGAGGTCGAGCCGGATGTGGTGCTCTTCGCAGAATTCGGCCATGGCTCCTTTGGCGAAGTTGGTGCCATTGTCCGTGATGATGCTGTTTGGGAACCCGTAACGATATATGAGCTCGCGTAGGAATTTGGTGGCGGTCTTCCCGTCGCACTTCCGGACTGGCTTGGCCTCCACCCACTTTGTGAATTTGTCAACCGCGACCAGGAGGTGGGTGTAGCCGGAGGGAGCCTTCTTGAAGGGGCCTACCATGTCCATGCCCCATACTGCGAATGGCCAGGTGATGGGGATTGTCTTGAGCGCTGAGCTTGGTACGTGCATCTGGTTGGCGTATTTCTGGCACCCGGCGCACCGCTGGACGATGTCGACGATGTCGGCGTGTGCGGTAGGCCAGTAGAAACCATGCCGCATAGCCTTGGCGACCAGAGAGCGGGCGCCGGCGTGGTGACCGCAGTCGCCGGAGTGGATGTTGTGGAGGATCTTGCGTCCTTCAGCGGGTTGTACGCAGCGTCGGAATACGCCGGTGACGCTGCGCTTGTGGAGCTCGCCGTCGATGATGGTGTAGGACTTGCATCGGTGTGCGATCATCCGAGCGTCCGTCTCATCTGCCGGCAAGGTGCCTGTCTCCAGGTAGGCGACGTAGGGCTTGGTCCAGTCGTCTGGCTTGTTGATGAGTGCGACCAAGGCTGCCTCCGGTTGTAACGGGACTCCGATGTCGATCTCCCTCGGGGGAGAGACTGATGGCTTGGTGATCGTGTCGAGGAAGACGCCAGCGGGTGGGGCGAGTCGAGCCGACCCAATGCGAGAGAGTGCGTCGGCCTCCTCGTTCTTCCGCCTGTCGATCCACTCGACGGAGTAGCCTGCGAAGTGTCCGCCCAACTTGTCCACTGCTTGGCGGTAGGCCGCCATGGTGGGGGAGACGGCGTCGCAGGTGCCAGCGACTTACCCAGCGACGAGGTCGGAGTCTCCGTAGCAGCGTAGACGGTTGACATTCATCTTCCTGGCGGCTCACATGCCGTGGAGTAGGGCCTCGTACTCGGCCATGTTGTTGGTGCAGGGTGTGAAGTCGAGGCAGAGGACGTAGCGGACCTTGTCGCCCTTCGGGGAAGTCAACACGATCCCAGCTCCTGCACCATCTGCGTTCTTGGAGCCGTCGAAGTGCAGGCTCCAGTAATGGAGGTATGGCAGCTTCTCTGGCTGCTGGGCCTCCTCCCAGTCGGCGATGAAGTCCGCTAGGGCTTGCGACTTGATTGCTTTTCGTGGCTCATACTTAATATTGTGGATGCCGATCTCGACGGCCCACTTAGCGACTCGCCCGGTCGCCTCGCGGTTGCGTATGATGTCCTGCAACGGTGCTGAGGAGACGACCGTGATCGGGTGCTCCTGGAAGTAGTGCGGCAGGCGCCGCTGCGCTCTGAAGACCGCATATACCAGTTTCTGGTACTGTTCGCTGGCGCGACTCGGTGAGGACCTCGCTGATGTAGTACACCGGTCGCTGTACTGGGCGCTCCTTTCCTTCTTCCGGCCGTTCGACGACCATGACGGCGCTGACGACGCGCTCGGAAGCCGCGACGTAGACCAGCATGGGTTCTTTGTCGGCAGGGGCGGCGAGTAGTGGTGCAGCGAGTAGCACCTTCTTGAGGTCGCGGAGTGCGTCGTCCGCCTCCTTGTCCCACTGGAAGGTGGGGTTCTTGCACATCAGACGGTATAGGGGCATCGCCTTTTCGCCCAGACAGGGGATGAAGCGACTGAGAGCCGCTACTCGCCCAGACAGCTTCTGGATGTCACGCAGGCACTCGGGTTTGCCGAGTCGGGCGATCGTGTCGATCTTGGTGGGGTTCGCCTCGATCCCGCGCTTGGAGACGACGTAGCCCAGTAGTTGCCCTGTTGGTACACAGAAGGTGCATTTGCCTGGGTTAAGCTTTATCTTGTATTTTCGCAGGTTGGCGAACGTTTCCGCCAGGTCGGCGAGGAGATCACCCTGGCGAGCCGATTTTACGACCACGTCGTTGATATAGACGTGGATGTTGCGACCAATTTGGCTCGCGAGGCATTCCTGCATGCACCGCTGGTAGGTCGCCCCGGCGTTCTTGAGGCCGAAGGTCATGGCGGTGTAGCAGAAGGCTCCGAATGGCGTGATGAACGCCGTCTTCTCCTCGTCCTCGACAGCCATTTTGATCTGGTTGTATCCAAAGTAGGCGTCGAGGAAGCATAGCGACTCCGAGCCCGCGGTGGAGTCGATTATTTGGTCGATCCGCGGGAGGACGAACTGCTCCTTCGGGCAGGCGCTGTTTAAGTTTGTGTAGTCGATACACATCCTCCAGGTCCCGTTCTTCTTCTCGACCAGGACTGGGTTTGCCAGCCACTTGGAGTACTTGATCGGCCGGATGAAGCCTGCAGCGAGTAGACGTTGCACCTCCTCAGCGATGGCTCGGCGGCGCTCTTCATTGAAGGGCCGCAGCGACTGCTTCACGGGTCGCACTTTGGGGTCGGCGTTTAGCTTGTGCTTAGCGAGCTTCCTAGGGACACCAGGCATGTCAGAGGGCTTCCATGCAAAGATGTCCCTGTTCTCATGGAGGAACTCGATGAGCGCGCCTTCCTAGGCTGGGCTCATGCCCGCCCCGATCGTCACCATCTAGCTAGAGTCGCCTGGGACCAGCTCGACGGTGCGGGTGTGCGTCGTTGCCTCGAAGGTTGAGGTGTTTGCGCCCTCCGAATTGGGCTTCTTGAGTATGGTGGGGTCGTCGTTGTTGACCCCGCTCGCGTACTTGGCGAGCTCATCGGCGTGATTGGTTTCTGCCGCGATAACGGCGTCGGCGAGTTCGGCTCCTTTGGCCTCGCACTCGGCGGCCATGTCGGGGTCGCCGTTGATGGTAATGACGCCGCACGGCCTGGGGAGCTTCATCGCGTTGTACGCGTAGTGGGGCGCTGCCATGAACTTGGCGAACGCCTGGCGCCCTAGGACGCAGTGGTAGGGGCTGTCGAAGGGCACCAGCTCGAAGACGATCCGCTCGGTGCGAAAGTTTGCTGGTGTGCCGAAGGTGACTGGCAGCATGACCTTGCCGATCGGGTATGCCTTCCGACCGGGGACGATGCCGTGGAACATGGTGTGGGTCGTCTCGATCATCAACTGCGGGAGCCGCAGCCGCCTGAAGGTGTCTAGGTACAGGATGTTGATGGAGCTGCCGCCGTCCATCAATGTCTTGGGGAGCCAGTAGTCGCCGACCTTAGGCTTGACCACCAGGGCGACTCGGCCTGGGTACTCGATGCATGGCGAGTGGTCTTGGCGGCTCCAGGTGATGGGCTGGTCCGACCAGTTGAGGAACTGGGGCACGTCCACCTGGGCCACCGCGTTGACGGCGACGGCGCGGGCGATGACCTTCTTCTCGCGCTTCGTGTTGAAGCCTGTGAAGGTATGGATCGAGCCGGCCACTTTGCCGAATTTTCCGCCGTTTGGCGGGTCGTTGTCGGGGTCCTCCCGTGCTCGCCGTGCCTTCTCGATCTCCCGGAGGGTATGGCAGTCGGCGGTTGTGTGCGTTGCAGGCTTCCCTTCCCTGCTGTGAAACGCACTAGGTTGGTTAAGGAGGGCCGCGGGGTCAAACCTTGGCTTGGCCTTGTAGTTGCCGCCGTCGCGGCGTTGTCCTCCGTCGTGGCGGAAGCTCTTGGGCTCGCGTTGTGCGTGACCGGCGTTGGCGACGAAGTCGACTCGCCCGTCACTGCGGCGCTTGCCAGTGAGGCGAGTGTTGTTGTAGCGTAGGTCGGCCCGTCGTCCGCTGTCGTTGCCGCTCGTGCGGCGTTGACCTCCCGACTCATCGTCGGTTTCCTGGTTTGGATCTTCCTCCGCGTACCGTTTGGCGATCTCGAGGAGGTACAGTATGTTGTCGAGTGTGCGGGAGTGTCGCTTGAGCTTGGCGACCGGAGGCTCGTAGCGGCACGAGATCTTGAAGCAATGGATCGCGGTGTCCGGGTGGATGCCGACCGCGTTGTACCAGAGTTCTTGCCACCGTTGGACCCAGTTGCGGGTCGACTCGCGGGGTCCCTGGACGCATCGGTCCAGGTCCTCGATGGTGGTGGCGCGGGTGTAGGAGCACTCGAAGTGCCTGACGAAGGCGTCGCGCATCTCCTCCTAGGAGTCGATACTGTCCTGAGGGAGGGTGTTGATCCACTGCCTGCACGTCCCCTCCATCATCAGGGGGAGGTAACGGGCGGCTAGCAGGTCGGTGTGGCCTGCGATCCCCATTGCCATGAGGTATGTATCGAGCCAGACGGCGGGGTCGTACGAGGGGTCGTACTTTTCTATCTCCTTCGGCGCCTTGAAGTTTGGCGGGTACTTCTCGCCCTGGATCATTGGTCCGAAGCACTTGGGGCCGAGTCGACTGAGCGACCCCATGGGCTCGCCGTCGCGGCGATTGGTTAGGGTGTGTCGCAGGTCGTCGGGCTGGCGTGCGCGCCAGCTTTGGTTGTTGATGATGTGGGTGCGGGCGTTGATGGGTTGACCGTTGGCGGCGATGAAGTTGGTCGCTGGTCTGGGGTCGTTGGTGGAGAGTGCCGCGTTCGCGGGTCGGTGTTGGAGCTGCAGCGGCTCCGGTGGCAGGCAGTTGAGGGTGTTTGCCGCCATTGGGCGGCCGCTTGAGGCCGCTCTGCTTCCCGAAGAACGCGAGTATACTCGACCCTACGAGTCGGTGCCCGCGTTTTGCTGCTCGACGGCCTTTGCGAGCAGGGCCCTGACGTACTGGATCTGTAGGGCGCCGTCGCCGGTGGCCGTGATGGTGTCGGCTGCTGCTCGTCCTGCCACGAGGTTGTCCATCGGTGTGGAGAACAGTGGGAGGCTGTTTGCGTCTCGCTCTCGTGAGGAGACTACTATCCGCGGCTGGTCCCTGGGGGGTGTGCGGTTGGGTGGAGGTGGGGCGCCCATCGCCGTCGACCCTGGCGGGGGTCGGGCGCTTCCTCCTGGTGGCGCGTTCTCGCAGGTCGCGCGCTCGGCCACGCGGGCCGGGTCGTTTTCGTCGTCGAAGTTCAGGGCGCACCCCTGAACGGTGGGGTTCAGGCGCGACCTGATCCGCTGTTGGTGGTAGCGCGATAGCTCCTGCGCCGTCACCTGCTTGAGGCGAAATTTTTCGCGCTCGGCTTGCTCCTTGCGCACTGCCTCCACCATTTTCAGGCGGAGTTCCTCGACCTCCGTTGCCGTGGCGTTGGGAGGGATTGGGGTGGAGAAGGGGTCCTCCGGCGGCTCGGTGCCGGTCGCCATGTAGGTCGCTGCGTGGCGATCGGTGCCGTCGCGGAGGTCGGTGGAGTTTTCCGACCCGGAGTCGAATTCGAAGATCCCGAGGATGGAGGGGTCCTCGAAGTCTCCCATGTTGGAGACCTGGGTGATGGAGCCCGCGGGCGAAGCCGCGGTGATGGACCCGGCGAGTGACGCCGGGGTCGCCGAGTCGGCGTCGTCGTTGAGGGCCGCATCCTCTGCGGCCGCTGAGTTTTCGGCCACGTCGCTGTGGGCCGAGTTGTACTTGGAGGCGAGGTGATGGATCATGCGGATCTGGCTCTCGGAGAGCCGATCGCGCGGTGGCGACTCGCGGATGCGATCCGAGTCCTCCGAGACGATGACATCGGTGAGGCTGACGAAGAGGCTGATCGTGCCGATCGGCAGGATCACGCTGTGCGTGACGGGTCGCGCCACCGGGACGTAGCTGCTCAGCAAGATTTGGAGCATCTCGCCGATCGCTATCATGCGGCCGGTGGCGACCGTCTCGTTGATGGGCATATTGGATCTCGCCGCAGAACACCGGCCAGACCGGCCAGGCCCCACGGTGGGCGCCACTGTCGTGGGAATGGTCACGGCAGATGCTGCAATCGGCAGCGAGTAGTAGAACGAGGGGCAAGGGTGGCCAGCCATCTGCGGTGCGAGATGAGGGCGGAGACACAGGGTTTTACCCAGGTTCGGCCCCCCGGAGGGTAAAGACCTACTCCTGCTAGATTGTATTATGAAGGTGGTACAAAGGGCGAGCTCGACGACTAGACGGCGAGTCGCTTGGGGGTATGATGGAACGTATCTCTACACGCCCTGCAGGGAGGTTTATATAGGCTAACCTCCCCTAGGGTTTACATATCTCAACCGAATCAGTTAAGGCTTCGGTACTCATTTAACCTAATCCGACTGGGCCTATCTACTCGCCTGGGCCCTCAACTCCCAGTCGCTTGGATCCTCGCTGGGCTTCGATCCAGTCGCCGTCTTGCAGGCCCACTCGCCAGTTCTTGGGCCAGTCGGAAACGTCCCGCTGGGTATACCCCGGTAGGCGCATCCCCATCACTATTTGTCATTCTTGATCATTTATAAATGTTTGTTGACAAAATTTTATACGGATAAAAATCATAGGCTTAGAGATATCTTGGAAATGATTTTATTCCATTAGGGTTTTAGAGTTTTGGTTTATTTTCCAAGTTTTTAAATTTTCAAGATGCTTTTATGAAGGAAGCATTCCACTTGATTTGAATTTAGTTGGATTCAAACATTAATCAAAGTTTGTTCAAGATGGGATTTTAAGTTTCCATTTGGAATCAAAAAGTTTCTTTTCACCCTAAATTTCAACAATTATTTATTTTGTTTATTTATTTTTCACATTACAAAATTTGGAAAATTTTGGGATGTGACACAATCCTTCCTGTGCAATAAGAGCCTTTCTTGCAGTTTCTATATTGAACTCATTCAATATCTCATCTATGTACTTCTGGCACAACCATATTAGCGTCTCAATTTATCCATATAGACATTGATGCCAAATATTCGGGTTCTGCCTAAGCCTTTCATCGAGATGAAATTCTTAGCCTGTGTCAATAAAAAGATACATCATTTTCAATCAATAATATGTATTCCACATAATTTATTAGAAACATGTCTTAGAGCTCCCACTTAATTTCTTGCAAATGCAAGCATCTTCATCGTCTCCGATGAAATTAAACTCTTTTAACAGTTTCATCATAGTGAAGATTCCAACTCCGCGATGCTTACTTCAACCATTGAAGTTTACATATGCTTTTAGCATCCTTTGAATTAACAAAACCCTTTGGACCGTGTCATGCACACGTCCTTGGTAACCATTCTATTAGAAGAACTTGTTTTGTTTATTCAACTACCACATAACAAAATTATATGTAGTGGTTGCTACATTAATCCGTCTAGACTAAATATCGCTTATTGAAAGATCAAATCTTGTCATAGTCAACTCTTTGCGACTTTATTGGCATTTTCATTCGATCATTATCGACTTTTTTTTGAGATATTTTTTTATTTGTTAATAATTTTAGAATATCATTCCCAACATGTCGATAATTTCATAGATGTGAAACATCCATGTCTATTTTTTTATAGATCCAAATATGACTGTAAGGTCTTGCACCTTTTCAGAGGGTCTTTCAAGTTCAAAGCTTGATCTCTCGTATATGGAACTATCACGAATTTTATGGCTTCAAACCATTTGACGGAGCCAAGGCCCATCATCACTTCTTTCCATGTAGTCGGATCATTATTGTCAAATAATGATTTAACTCTCAAATCTTGGTATTTGATTGGTTACCCGACCTACTTGTTTCAATAGGAACTTAGATGTAAGGTTCCCAACCTTTAATAAGGTAGAGATCCCTGTGTTTACAATGCTAGTCCCTGGATCAATAGCTAGCATCCACAGTTAAGATGTAATATCAACAAACAAAGGTCATAATACAACTTTATAACCAGGAATAAAATAATTCATTACATCTTACATAGCTCATTTGGCTATTTCATTACAATGCAGCAGAATATAACAATAGCATGGGGTCCTTCATCTTCAAAGTGCCACAGGCAAACATATTGGCTGTAGACATGTAATCCTAATCAACACACTTCACTAACATCAAACAAACCTCTAACATAATAAGTTACAGCCACAAGGGTCAATACATTTGAATTGTATTGGCAAGTGATACTATGGTAATATAGTGGAGTTTATCATCTATATGCATTTGGCTAAGTGGAGCTTAGGCTTGCTTTGCTCAAAATAGATTTTCCTTATCATTTGAAAACACTAAGTTTTTGCTTGACAAAATCACCCAAGGCATCTCCCAATAGAAATTGATGATCCTTCAACCCTTGTTCAACCACAAGTTTTTAACTTAGAAATTTGGATGAGGAGATTCTTGATAGCTTCCATGGCTTGATGCTCAAATTGTCCTTTACCAGGGACATGGCTAAGTACTTAGATTTTACACTCTATAGAGGTGGTGCACTTTCCCCACAAGACTTGGTTTCACCAAGACAAGATCTTTCAGAAGCCTTCCCTTAGACCAGAATGGACGCGTTCCAACCTATCATCCCCTACCACCAACTGTCCATTTTGGCTAAGTTATTGCAACCTATATGATCCAGGCAGAGCCCATAATGCCAAGTGGCTGCACTTGAAGCTTCTCAACATTTGACATCTCAAATCTCTTTGTTCCTAGGTGGCCATCCACAAGTGAGATACACAAGGTAAACCATAGAAATGGGCCTTGTGTAACCACTCAACACAACCCATTCCTTCCATTCCACCCAGGTGATTCATTCACTTAGTTGTTTTATTAAACAAAACACAAGTCCTTGACTTAGAAATATTCCATAGCATGAATATAATCCACCCTTGTTTTCTACTAGCTAAGCTAAGCATGATAGTAGTAGGAATCTTAACTTAGGAAATTTCTACTAAGGTTTCATCTACTAGGATTTCCCATGGCATAGTTTATACTTAGCAAAAATTCCATGCAAGACCTACTTAGAAATATCACTAATGCATAGTGAAAATAATGGGACAAAAGTATGAAGCATCACTTGACTTTTTGGTAGAGAATATAATTTCACTCCTTGATCTTGGAATACTCACACTCTTCAAATCACTATAATTCAATCAAGCAAGCAATATTTCAATCTACCATTCAAGCAACATCACATAAAATAATAAAAACAAAGCAATGCATGCAAGCATGGTAAAGATTGTTGTATTTGGAAAAGTGGTTTCTGATAGGTTAAACATTCTAAAACACTTATTGGTCTTTTTATAAAGTGGAAAAACTATTTGCAAAAGATTTTACTTATAAATCATTTTTTAAACCAAATCAATATTTTATGTGGTTGAAAATGCCTTTATCAAAGCAACAATCTTTATAGGGTTCACCAAATACATTTTTAATTCTAAAAACTTGGTGTTTGGGGTCAGAGAGTTTAAATCAAAACATTTCCCAAAGGGTTTTCCTCCAAAAGCATTTTTAATATATAAACATTATTTTTATTTGACTAGAAATGCTTTAAATCAAAGATTTATTCTTTTGCTTCACCAAATATGTTTATGAAATCACAAAAATAATTTTAGAATGAATTTTATATTCTAAATATGCCTACACAAGTTTCTTCAAAAACAATCATTTTAACAGAAGCAATACTAAACAAAGTGCATGGTTGGAAAGTACTTGTCTTGCTGATTCCATTGATATAAAATTTGCAAAATTTGGACATGTGGTTTGAAAGTTATGAATTTTACAAAATCTCATATCTAAAAGGAATGTTTCTGTTTTTAAAACAAAGTCTAAGCCACGTGGCTGTTTTTCATTGGGCCATACCGGTTCGTGCGGATCGCTCACTCTGGTGCGTTGGATCTAAGTGTAATCGCGTGGCTCAGGTTCAACCGTACCCTTGCGTTTAAGTTGTTCTGTCTACGCCACAGGATCAAGATCCAACGGATGCTACGCGTTTGACCTAGAACGAGCGGCGCTGGCGACGGCTGACGGTGGTGCGCGCTCTGACGGCGAGGTTGCCGACGATGCAGGATGCGAGAAAGAGAGAGAGTGAGAGAGAGGGAGCTCACCGTGTTCGCAGCACACTGCCGATGCTCAACGTGGTCTTTGTTGGCTAAGGGGCGCACGGGTTCGTCTTCAATCTCTTGCCGGAGTTGCTGCGGGCGGCGGTGCTCTCGGGTTGTCGTCGCTGGCGATGTTTCGGACCATGCTAAGACAAAGTAGAGGCGTTGTTAGGTGCGCACGAGGGTCGCGAGTCTGGGAGCATCAGTGAGAGGGAAAGGCTTGGTCGGAGTTTACCTGGAGAGCTCGACGGAGTAGAGGTAGTGGACGGTGGCGAGAGGTCGTCGTCGTTGCCGAGCGTTTGAGGCGCGTGTGGCTAAACAAGCGGTACTGGGAGGTTCGCAGGATAGTGAGGAGCGTGCTCATGTGGTCGAGGAGGCGAGGCGCGGTGGAGACTGGCCGGAATCGATGGAAGTGCTCGCCGGATACAGTGGCGGCGCATGGATAAATTCTTCCAGCCTAGGGGCGGAGAGTGTGTGACGTCTGAGGGGGAAAGAGAGTGGGGACATGGGCGGTTATGAGGGCGTCGTTGCAGCGAGGAATTAATCGTCCATTAACGCGTATTAACACTGCGAAATCAACGCAGAAACGACGAGAAGTTTGGGGTAGGAACAGGCTGCGCTGGGGAAGACGTTGAGGTGGCGATGGGGTCCACCTGTCGGTTAAAGAGAGAAGGGGAAAGTGGGTCTAGTTAGTCAGCGATTGGGTGGGTGTCCTTCTGAGTAAAAAAACGTTTCACTACGGGGAGTGAGGGATGCTAGGCC
Source organism: Avena sativa (assembly GCA_916181665.1). Lineage (NCBI taxonomy): Eukaryota > Viridiplantae > Streptophyta > Magnoliopsida > Poales > Poaceae > Avena > Avena sativa. Next base: position 358,383,197 of record OV702295.1, read on the forward strand.
AGATAGGTTAGCTGGGCTGGGCCAGATAGGTTAGCTGGGCTGGGCTGACCCCTTTCCATTTTTTTGTGTTGTTTCATTTTTCTTTTTCTATTTTCATTTTTTTCTATTTTGATTTTGTTTAATCTTTTCAAACAACAATTTGATTTCAAACTTCAACCAAACTTTGTGTGTATTTAAATACTGAATTATAATACATTCTGAAGTTAAATTTAGAATAATTCATTTATTCTTTTTAGGCATATTAATTAATTAAAATAGGCCCTTGTATTAATTCAAATAAGATTTAACAATGTTTTTCAAACTCCATTTGAAATCTAAATTCTTCCAAATCTTTTCAGTAGGTTTTATTTGTTTATTTGGGTGTCAAATAATTCACCTTGAATTATTAGGAATGTTTTTAATATGATTTATAAATCATTTGAATTGGGAATTTGTCTTTATTCCTATGAAATTAAATATAGTTTTAATTCCATTTTTATTTGGAAGATTTCTTTGATCTTATTTAAGTTGATTAAACAACTTTTATTCCACTTGCGTCAATTCCAAATATTATTTCCCATGATTTAATTAATCATTTCTAACAGGGATTTTGTCTCTATTCAAATGGAAATGGAATTTGGTTAATGCCATTTTATTTAATTTGAAAATTCTTTATCCATTATTTTATTTGGATTTGGATTATATTTATTCCATTTGCTTATGGTCTTGGCTAAGATTTAATTTGGTCTTTAAATATTCCTCATTTAATATTTCTTTCTTTATCTTATAAAATTCATATCTTTTTATTTATAGAACCAAACTTGGTGATTTCAATTTGCAAAATCTTATTTGATATTTATTTATCCTTTTAAATATCTTTAGGATTATTTGCTCACCATATGGTATAGTTTTTAGATAGGTACTTTATTAGCTTTGAAATTCAATTCCCTTATCTTATTAAATTCATAAGATTTTATTTATGGATCCAAATTAAATGAAATCAATTCCTATGGTTTTATAATATTTCTATTTGTAAATGTTTGTTGATAAATTTTATATGGATCAAATCCATAGGCTTAGAGATAACTTGGAAATGTTTTTATTCCATTGGGGTTCTAGGGTTTTGTTTTATTTTCCAAATGTTTAAATTTCCAGATGCATTTATGAAGAATGCATTTCACTTGATTTGAATTTAATTGGTTTCAAAGTTTGTTCAAGATGGGATTTTAAGTTTCCATTTAGAAACAAAAGTTTCTTTTCACCCTAAATTTCAACAATTATTTATTTTGTTTATTTATTTTTCACATTACAAAATTTGGAAAAATTTGGGTGTGACATTAGACCTCCGTGACCACAACCTTTGAGGCACGTGAGCCATGAGCATTGTTGCTGCCTCCGGAACACTTTTCAGCGCTACGCAACTTTGCACATATAACTAAGGTTCTTTTAACCTTATCAAAGTTCTATTCTCCTCCCACTTAACTTTTCACGTTAAATTCCTTTCTCAAAGAAACTTGATGTTCTAAGCGACAAACATTTTTGTCTTTGGTGTTATGGAGGAATACTCAATGATTATTCAAAATAACATACAAAGATATGTTCATCCAATTTTGGTTGCAAACATCTTTCTTATGCATAGCATACCAATGTTTAAGAAAGGACAACTTGGGTTTTATCCCAAACCATAACTTTATATGGTGTCATTTCAACGGATTATGATGGAGCTCTTTCTAGTGGAAAAACGGTAGTCTCTAAAGCTTTAATCTTTAAAATATAATGGAAGTTTTATCAATTATACCTTTGATCTTACCATGTCAAACAAGGTTTCATTGCATATCTCGATTATTCCATACTCATATGGTGTTTCGGGAAACACAAATCCATGGAACAATTCCTCAAATCTTAGGTGTTATGCTAAACTTTATAACTCAAATATCTTCATTTATGATCCTATCATAAATTCTTTATTTTCTTGTTACATTGATTTTATACTTCATCTTGAAAGTCTTTAAACTTTTCAAATGTTTCACACTTCATCCTTATTAAGTAAATATTCATATATTCACTCAAATTTTCGGAGAAAGCATATGAAGTTGAAATCTATCGCTCTTGACTACACATAATGGACTTCATACAACAATATGTACAAGTTCCAATAAGCTAGTCATCCGTTCCCTTTGGCCTATGAGCGGAGTTTTAATTATCTCTAGGAAAATTTCACAAGCGTCATTTGATGAAAAATCAAAAGGCTCCAAAATTCCATCCACATGGAGTTTATTTATGTTTTCTTTCCAATATAATTTAAACAGCGATGTCACTTCCTAAGTGATCTTTCTTATCAATTGTCTTTCGACAATTTTAGCAATATTTTTATGGATGTGATTTATCCAACGAGATTTGTAAATCATCCATCTTTTATGGATTACGGCAATTATTTGAACAACCCTTTTGTTCTCATGATACCTGATAAAACAAATCTTGAAGGCAAGCTTTGATGTTAATGAGCAACACAACAACCCTTTATTTGTTCTTGATGAACATCATCACATATTCTTTTGCTAGTTACTTAGGCCATTGTAGTTCATGAATTGTGTTGTTTCATATGACGATTCATACTAACAAATTCAGTATCCAATACTTAAGAACCACATAGTTTAATAAGCAAAGAATATATCCATAACATGTATATCCTCTATATACCTAAGCTGAACAATTCTAGTCTTTTCTTTTCTGCCATATATTTCTAAGATTCTCTTTCAGTATTTCCTTTTCTGTTCGAAAGAATCTATCAACATCAATAGTGGAGCCATACACATGACACATAGTCCAAAGCATGTATAGTTAAATACCAATGTCTTTGGACTTGCACTTTGAAGTAGATCCATCATCAAATACTTGGTGTTCTTTCAAATTCCATTCTTTAGTAATCTTTTAGTGTAGTAAACATTTTATCAAATATTCACCCTTATCATGGAAATATTCATGATCAAGCTACTTTTAGCTTATAACGGTGAATCGCGAGTATAATGTTGCTCTCCAAAACCTTTTGGAGGATTAGGACGACAAGCGTCTCCAACCTTTTTCAAATTCTCATCAAATATGAGAACATAAACTTTGCCATATTATACTCTCTCATGTTGCAACCAAAGCATCATTTCAAATATCGCAATATCTTTCACACATCATGGTTTCTGAAACAACTCTTTCAGATCCTAGATAACCTTGATATTAAAACAATATTTTGAATATCAAGAATCATGACAAACATGATACTTATATACTAACATTGGAATTGTCACTCTTGATTTAATACCAATTATTAAACTTTACGAAGTAATCGGAACTTAATGAAAGTTTGCAATAGGACTTTTAAACTTTAGATTAACACTTCAAAACAATACGATACCAGTTCGTAAAGTAACTAGCCAGAATTCTATAGTTCTATTATCTCAATTATAACTAAGCGCAAGGTCTTAAATGGATGCCAATGACTACAACAACTATGCAAATTTACTTTGATTTAATTTATGATAAATAGTGTTCAAGTTTTAATCATATTGCTATTGAACTCCCACTCAAAACAATATCCCTCACATTTTTTTAGTGATCACACGAACCAAATTCACTACACCAAGTCCGATCATCACGTGACATGATATAGTTTCAAAGGCGAACAATCATCATGTTCATCATATCATCTATATGACTCATGCTTTACCTTTCGGTATTCCGTGTTCCGAGACCATGTATGTACATGCTAGGCTCGTCAAGATCAAACCTTAGCTTCCGCATGAGCAAATCTGGCTTGCTCTCATTGTATACACTCGCAGAATCTAACACACCCGATCATCATGTGGTGCTTCGAAACAACGAGCTTTGGCAACGGTGCCTACTAAGGACGAACACTCTATAACTTGATATTTTTTTGAGAGGGATCATCTTATAATGCTATCGTCGTGAACTAAGCAATACAAGATGCATAAAAGGATTAACATCACATGCAATTCAAAATATGTGATATGATATGGCCTTTCTTCTTATGCTTCCGATCTCCATCTTCAAGCACGAACATGATCTCCATCATCATCGGCATGGCGTCAAGGTCAATGGCGCCGCTCCATGGTTGTCGTCCACCAGCATCAACTATTACAACTACTTTGAATAATAGACACGTAGGTCTAGACGAAATGAAAAGACAACCATATGGCTCCTGTCGGTTGCCGACTTACAATAAGGAACATTGCATACATCATATATAATCGCAATCATGGTCATATCACATCACAGCACACCCCTGCAAAACAAAGTTAGACGCCTCTAATTTTCTTTGCATGTTTTACGTGGTTTGGGGCTTTCAAAAGTGTCATTCTAACTTACGAACAAGAACCACAACGTTGATGCTTGAACTATCAAGTGCCCGATGTAAATTGAAGCTTTACTATGATGGGAGAGACAAACACCCGCAAACCCACTTATGAATACAAGTTGCATGTCGAGCGTGGAGCAAGTCTCATGAAGGATGTCATGTAAGGTTAGCCCGGGCCGCTTCATCCCACCATACCACAAGATGCAAAGTACATAAGAGGCAATTGATAATAAAAGCACCACCACCCATAATGACCATTGTGTTCTACTCGTGCAACAGATCTACATATAGACACGACTCTGATACCACTGTAGGGGTTCGTAGCATGGAAAACAAAAAAAATTCTAACGCATGAACACACAATCAAGATCTAATCTATGATCAAGTCAAGATCTATCTACTAGATCGGTGCAACAAGTTGATAGCGTACTAACCCTCGAAGATCCAAAGCGGTTAACGAGAGCAGATTCTCGTGGTTGATGTAGTCGTTCACTTGTCGATCTCAAGATCGCGTAGACGATCCTTTCGGCGCCATGTTCCGGCAGTGCTCCCGCAGTCTGTCACACATACGGTACTCAATGAAGACCTTCCTCTCCCTTGTTCCAGCAGGCAGCGGAGGTTGTAGCTCTCTCCTCGCGATTCCGGCAGCACGACAGCGTGATGTCAGAAGTAGAGGGGAGATCCCGCAGGGCTTCGCCTAAGCCGGAGCGAGTATGGTGGAGTAGAGGGAGCCCCGGCGATCTAGGGTTTAGAGGGCCGAGGTTTAGAGGTAGCTAGCAACTAGAGTTTAGCTAGTCGATAGCGGTTTAGAGGAGATCTAGATTGGTCGCAACTAGAGAGGGGGGCGGCGGCCAACCTAGGGTTTCTTGGGCACCTAGGGCAAGGGGTATAACTTGGGGTGCGCCCCTACCCCTCCTTATATAGGTGGGGGGTGTCCAAGGGTGTTCCCAACCTAGGTGGAAACCCTCCCTAACTCAGAAACCATCCCAAACTCGGAAACCATGTTGGGATTTGACTTTTCAAACTGCCTTTTTGACTTTCAATTTAGAGTTTGATTTCTCTCTTCCAAGTGTCCAGCCAAGTGACCTAGGACATGATGAAACCATTACACTTTTTCATGACACATCCATGTACCCTTCCCCTTCCGGATCGATGAACCTTCTAGACCCTTCTAGAACATTCCGGTGAAAACACCAGAATCATTCTCGAACTCCGAAATTGGACTTTCCTTATATAAATCTTATTTTCCGGACCATTCCGGATCTCCTCGTGATATCCCGGATCCCATCCGAGACTCCGAACAACATTCGGTCTCTTTACTCACATTCCATATCTACTAAACAACATCGAATCCTTAAGTGTGTCTCCCTATGGTTCATGAATTATGAAGACATGATCGAGACTCTTATCCGACCAATAACCAATAGAGGAATCTAGAAATTCATATGGCTCCCACATATTTCTACGATTACTTCGTGATCGAATGAACCATTTACATATGATACCAATTTCCCTTTGTCTCACGATACTTTACTTATCCGAGGTTTGATCGTCGGTATCTCTGCATACCTAGTTCAACCTCGTTACCAATAAGTACTCTTTTCTCGTTCCCGTGATATGTGATCCCTTGTGAGCCAGTCACATGCTTGCAAGCTAATTGGATGACATTCCACCGAAAGGGCCTAGAGTATATCTATCCGTCATATGGATGGACAAATCCCAATCTTGATCCATGTGCCTCAACACATACTTTCCGAACACTCAATGCCACCTTTATATCCACCTAGTTACAGTGTGGTGTTTGATGTCATCAAAGCATCCTTCCGGCGATGGTGATTAGCATGATCTCATGGTCGAAGGAATTAGGTTACTATGTATTAGAAAGCTTATAGCAAGTGAACTATATTAAATGACTTGATCTTTATGCTACGCTTAACTATAGGAGTATGTCCATCACATCATTCTCCTAATGATATGACCCTGTTGTTAATAACATCTCTATGTTCATGATCAGGAAACCCTGATCATATATTAACCAACAAGCTAGTTTAACAAGAGGCTTTACTAGGGACTCTTTTATGTTTACAAATCACACAAGTATTAATGTTTCCGGTTAATACAATTATAGCATGGTATATAAACATTTATCATAAGCATTAAGATATGATAATAACCACTTTATTATTTCCTCTTGGGCATATCTCCAACAGCCATCTCCTCCCAATCCATGGATTGTCCATTCTTTAGCAGCTTATACCATGCCTCGGCTCTCCCTTTCAAAGATATGGAGAGTAACTTATTTTTCACCTATTCAGTTGTGATACCCGCACACTTAAAAAACCTGCATAATTCATGGATAAAAAGCAAGTGATCACCAGGATGGACAGTTCCATCCCCAAAATAATAATTATCCATAACACGATTAACAATACTTGTAGGTATCTTAAAAGGATCTATCTCAACAAGTGGTGGTTCATCTACTACCCTTTTTTGGGTAGTAGTTCTCTCAAACAGAAAACTAAGTGGGTTATCCATATTGGAGAGAAAGCAACAAACAGTAACAAAAGAAATACTCACAAGTATAGGGGGTGTATCGTAGTACTTTTGATAAATATGAGTGTTGATCCCAATGAGGAGCAGAAGGTGCTGAACAGTGGTATGGAGCAGGAAATCCCTTGGAATACTCAGCAAATGGATTTTTAGTGGTTTCTGACAAGGCAACAAAACAAAGAGCAAGTAACAGAAGTAACAAACAAACGAAGCAAGTGGCCCAATCCTTTCTTAGCAAAGGACAAGCCGGTGGAAATACATATAAGGACCAAACGTTCTCGAGGACACATGGGAATTCTATCAAGTGCTTTCGCTTCAAATAGTTGAGTACTCTTCTCTAGTGTTTGTAAGTGTTGTGTGGGTGAACCTGTGCTAACATACTGCCCTTCCTAGGACTAATACATACTAGTGATTAAACCCCTGCAAACATCAGTAACTACTGGAAAGTAATTAAGATATAAATCTAACCACGGCCTTAAACTCTGAGATCCTACACTCCCTTGTGCAAAGGTGTCCTAACGGGGGTTCATGTTTATGTCACTCCGGCAACCCCACGATTAGTATCCAAATACACAATGCATTCCCCTAGGCCCATAAATGGTGAAGTGTCATGTAGTCGACGTTCACATGACACCACTAGAAGAATAGCACCACAACTTAAATACTAAACCATTGAATAATAACTCATCACAGATTCACTACTAACAACATGACTTCTCCCATGTACTCAAGAACTAAACGAACTACTCACAAGACATCATATGGATTAAGATCAAAGATGATATGATAATGGATAACAATCTGAACATAAACAATAATCCAATGGTTCCACTCATAAGCATCAACTACAATGGTAATTAACACCGGGAAAGTTCCCCTAAGAACTAAAGCAATATCCAACACAATTGTTACAACGGGACAGAGTGGTGATGATGGTGCTGGTGGAGATGATGGTGTGGGTGATGATGATGACGATGAACCTGATGAAGCCTAGCTTGATGACAATGTTGATGGTGATGGTCTCCCCTCTCTGGGAAGGAATTCCCCCAACAGAAATTTGTCTGCCGGAGAGATCTTTCTCTCTTGGTGTTTTCTGCCCCCAGAGGCGGAGGAAATATATATGTGGTCGCTCCTTGAGGCTTAGGGTTCCGAAGGGAAGTTATAGGCGAATGGGGAGAATCGGAGGCCAGGCAGGTGGGTCACACCTGCCCTAGGTGCGACATCAGGTGGGCCCGCGCCTAGGGGTGTGGGCCCCCTGCGGCCCCCCTTCGCTCCTCCTACTGGCTTCCTTCGTCCTCAGGTAAAATAATGTTTTTCCATATTTTTCTGGTATTTTTCTGATCTTCGCGAAATTGCACCGAAACGCCTTCTTTTCCATCAGAATCCAGACTCCGGCAGTCCATCCTCCAGGAATCATCCAACATGCATAAACAGATGAAAAGCCATAAGTAATACCTCATAATAAGACAAATATCAATGAATAAAGGTAAATTATGATATAGAATGGTGATGCAAATTGGGCGTGTCAGTACTGAAGTTTGTACTACTAAATGAGTATTCTATGATTATAAGTGCAAATAATAAAGGTACAAAGAAAATTGTGGAGCCTGATGAGCAATTGAATATTGAAGTTGTGGTAACTATTGTGAAAGATCTTGACGCTAAAAATATAGAGGATGAGCACATTGTCTTCTGTGAAGACGCTTCTAATATTATCTCTCATCCTAGTAAGGCTAGAAAAGCTAGTGTTCCTGTGCTTTCTGTTAAAATTGGTGATCATTGCTACTATGGTTTATGTGATATTGGTGCTAGTTCTAGTGCTATTCCTTATGAGCTTTTGATGATGCTGTAGGGTTCGCAACATAGAAAACAAAAAATTTCCTACGATGGGAACAACTATGTACCAAGATCTATCTACTAGATACAAACAACGGGCGGATGTATATCCATAGAGAACATACCCTTGAAGACCGACAAAGCTTAACGAGTCCAAACTCGTGGTTGATGTAGACGATCTCTTGCCGATCTCAAGATTGAGAGGAAGTCCTAGCGCCGCAAAACAGCAACGCATCCGTGCTCGCACACACGTTCGAGGCACCGAGCAACCTCCGCCTCCTCGCTCCAGCGATGCAGCGGAAGCACAACTCTTTCTTGCCGAATAGCCACCGGGAACATGTATCTCGCTAGTCCGAGACCATGGGGGATAAATTCTATAGGGGGAGAGAGATCCTTCACGAGGAGGTGTGCTTTGAGAGGAGGAGAGGGGGGCCTTTTATAGGGGAGAGGGGGGCACCCAAGGGGCATGGCGCCCAGCCATGGGTGCTGCCCCCACCTCTTCCACATTCATTTGGGTGGAGCTCCCACTCAAAATGAAAAGCCTCCACTCCCATTAAAAAGCCTCCACTCAAAAATCCACTCACATGCATTAAATTTCCACCAAATTTAATGCAAGCTCTCATTTAAATAAAACACTTTTATTTATTTATTCAGAATTTTGTTAATTACTTTAATTAACAAACATTCACATAAAACCCCTTGCTAGTATTCCATTTCACATGCAGAACCAGTTTCAGCAATTTCAAACGAAACAGTTTTGGTGTCTAGTGAAATAAATTCCTGCGCTTTCCTTTTCTTTTCGGCATGAAACTTTTGCTCCAAATGGATGTCGGTGTATCTTAAGTGTGTCACCCTACGGTTCGCGAATAATGCAGACATGATCGAGACCCCTCTCAGATCAATAATCAGAAGCGGGATCTGGAGACCCATACTGACTCCCACACATTCAACGATGACTTTCTTGTGATCGTCGGAACCTTTTACGCTAGTATCTTAATCCTTTTGTTGCGCGATATATTACATGTCCGAGATTTGATCATCGGTATCTCCATACCTAGTTTGATCTCGTTACTGACATGCACTCTTTTCTCGTTCCAGTGATATAACATTCTAGTGATCAAATCACTTGCTTGCAAGCTAATCAATGTGATATCACCGAGAGGGCCCAGAGCATATCTATCCATCATCGGGCTGAACAAATTCCACTCTCGATCCATGGGCTTCAACATAACACTTTAGTAGTTCTGAACCCATCTTTATAATCACCCTGTTACGGTGTGACGTTTGATGTTATCAAGAAACTCTTCCGGTGTTAGTGATTGACATGATCTCATGGTCTAAGGATTAGGATCACTTCGTAAGTTGTTATAGAAATATAAACTCAATGACTTTGATCGTAATGCTATACTTCGGATGAATGTTCATCACACCATTACACTAATGTTGTGATCCCGTTATTAACAACATCCAATGTCCATGATCAGGAAACCTTGATCATCTTGTTAATCAACGAGCTAGTTTATAAGAGAGGCATAACTAGGAACTTCCTTTTTTGTTTATTAAATACACATGTATTAACGTTTCCCTATTAATACAATTGTAGCATTGTCGTGGGAATGGTCACGGCAGATGCTGCAATCGGCAACGAGTAGTAGAACGAGGGGCAAGGGAGGCCAGCCATCTGCGGAGCGAGATGAGGGTGGAGACACATGGTTTTACCCAGGTTCGGCCCCCAGAGGGTAAAGACCTACTCCTGCTAGATTGTATTATGAAGGTGGTACAATGGGCGAGCTCGGCGGCTAGGCGGCGAGTCGCGTGGGGGTATGATGGAACGTATCTCTACACGCCCCGCAGGGAGGTTTATATAGGCTCACCTCCCCTAGGGTTTACATATCTCAACCGATTCAGTTAAAGCTTCGATACTCGTTTAACCTAATCCGACTGGGCCTATCTACTCGCCTGGGCCTTCAGCTTCCAGTCGCTTGGTTCCTCGCTGGGCTTCAATCCAGTCACCGTCTTGCAGGCCCACTCGCCAAGTCTTGGGCCAGTCGGAAACGTCCTGCTGGGTATACCCCGGTAGGCATATCCCCATCAGTAGTCCCCGAGGCCGTCGTCGATTTGGCGTAGGTGGCTGCTGGCAGTCAGAGCATACGGCTGCTGAGTAGACATCCATTCGAATCAACGGCGGGCTCCTGTATAAAGGAAAAACTAATCACACTACTCGCAGCTTTGGCGAGTCGAGTCGGCGAAACACTGTCATAGTGGTTGGGTCAGCGAGCCGAGTGGCTAAAGTTGGACCGTTAAACATGGTCAAAATAGCCGTTGGAGTTAATCCAACGGTAACTTTTGGCGTAATCATCGCGCGGTAACGGTTCCCTGATTTGGCGGGTAGCAACCGCTATATAAGAGGAATGGCTAGCGATCAGAGGACCACCGTCTCACCATTTCCTCCGACTGCGTGCACCTTTCGCCTCCCTCCGCACCGCGACCCAGCCAACCGGAAATCCTCCGAGCCCCCACAAATCTTTCCGCCATGGCCCTCTCCACCGAACCTTGGGGCAGATCGAAATGCACTAGGGCGCAACTGGCTTCCTTTGAGGAGGCCGGGATTTTGCAAGCCCGCTGCTGGCGCATCCCCGCGGCCGGAGAGGTGACTCCAAACCCACGAGAGAGGGAGTTCATCTGCTTCACCAGTCATCTCGAACGGGGGCTAGGGTTCCCCACGTCCCTATTCTTCCGGCGCTTCTGCTCCTACTACGCGATCCAGCCGTCGGATCCGGGCCCCCATAGCGTCGAGCAGCTCGCCATCTTTGTGGCGTTCTGCGAGTGCTATTTGGGCTGCCGGCCCTACTTCCCTCTTTGGCAAGATCTGTTCCATGGACGGATCAGCCGCGAGGAGGCGGGCGGCCCAATGCTCGCCGCGGGTGGCCTAACCTTCCAGCTGAAGTCGAAGGCCTCATTCTTCGACCTGATGCTGCCCACCAAGGCAGCGAGCGACTGGAAAAAGTCGTGGTTCTACGTTGCCGAGGCGACTCCGGAAGGCGAGACGGCAATTCCGCGGTACTCCGCCGATCGGTCCGAGCCGCGCCGCCTTCAAATCGGCAAGCTTCCCGGCGACCAGTGGATGGTCGTCGACGAGATGCTTCAGACCATCCGCGGTCTGAAGAAGAAGGGCCTCTAGACGATAAACCTGTACAACTACTGGCTCGGGCGGCGACTCGTCCCGCTGGCCCGGCGCGAGGACTACATGTACCAGTACACCGGCCGGGACGACCCGACAAAGGCTAGTCTGGCCGAGTGGAGGCTCGACGACTACACCGCGGCCCTGAAGAAAATCACCCAAGCGGTGTACTTGGACGCTCAAGCTGGGGTCGCCCCCTATACCGCGAAGCGCTCAGCCCCAACGGTAATCACTTCGTATCATTCGCAGTCGCAGTCCTTTTGTAGTCGCGGTCATACTAACTTCAACTTGCCTTTGTTGCAGCTGTTCCAAGTGGTGGAAGGGTGGCTCCCGCCCTCGGATGACGAGAATTCGAGCTCGTCCGTCCAAGACATGGGCGGGTCGCCCGCTAGGAGCGACGAAAGCGACAGCGACGACGAATCCGAGGAGGAAGCCGCCCCGCTGGCTCGCAAGACCCGCGGGCAACGTCAGCGCGAGCTCGAGGCGAGCAAGAGCCTTGAGCGCCATGATGATGAAGAAGAACTTCCGGAGACGACCTCGCGCCGCCAAGCTACTCCGTCAAAGAAGAAGAGGAAGGAGAAGGAGGCGAAGGCCCCTCCAAGAAGGAAGACGAAACCGACGAGGCCGGCCTCGCCACCACACTCGGCAAGCAGTTCCGACGCCCCCAGCCCGGCCAAGGATGAGGCGCCGCCGCCGACGGCCGCGCTGGACACGGCCACCATCGAGGTGCCCCTGGCATCGATGCCTGCGCCATTCGCCCCGGTCTCGGGGCTGGGGGAGGCTCCGGCCGAAGCGACTTCGCCTCACAGGGAAGCTCCTGTCGAAGAAGTTACAGAGGCTCCGGTCGCAGCTTCGACGACGAAGAAGCCGTCCATGTCTTGGGCACGTGACGTCCTGGACATGGGGCTCAGCCGCCGACTGGGCCCTGAGCTGGAGAAGCCAGCCGGCCTCCGTACGGGGCTGCGCTTCATTCCGGTCGCCAAGTGAGTGCACTCGCCTTCCTTTGACTCCCATAATCATTGAATTATCTTGCTTATATGATCGATGTACAGAACCGGAGTGAAGAAGATGGGCCACCCAACCGTGGGTAAGGTGCCGTCCGTCGTCAGCGAGGAGGATTCTTCCCGCAAGAGGAAAAGGGAGGAAGTCGTCATCCCTGCGGATGGCGGCAAGAAGGCCAAGGGTGACGCCGTCGTCACGATTTCTGACGACACGGCGGCCGCGCCGGCTGGTCCTGCAACGGAGGCGGCCGCGTCCACGAAGGAGGGCGCTCCGTTGCCTGGAACGGCCGAGCCGACCTCCTTTGGGGCGGGTGCCTCTATCGCCACCTTCCTGCGCTTCATGACCAAGGCGGCCACGGCGAGTGGAACTTCGCCTTCGAGCCACGCTCCAGGAGTCGCCGACGCTGAAGTCGACCAGCGCCGTGGGCATACGCCAGCTCTCCTCGCGTCCGTGGACGCGATACAACTCCACGGCATGCTTGGCGCAGCCATCCAGGTACATCCAGTCCCCGAGTGCGCACTCGCTGAATTTCAGCGGGTGGGCACTTAGGAATTTCTTTGAGTACCAGTCCCCGAGTGCGCACTCGCTGAATTTCAGCGGGTGGGCACTTTAGGAGTTTCTTTGATTGACCTTTTGGTGATGTGCAGGGTCTGCAACTTGAATCGGCCGACCGATTAGCGGCGAAGCAGCGCGCGGAAAAGGAACTGGCCATCGTCCAGGAGGCAAACGAAGGGCTTCGGGCTGTTGCCGCGAAGGAAGAGGAAGCTCGCCAGGGGCTTGTCCCCGCTAGTGAATTGGCGGCGGCGCAGTCGGCTTTGAGTTCGGCCGAACAACGGATCGCCGACCTCGAGCACCAGCTGTAGGAGGCGAAGGAAGAAGCGAGCTCAGCCGATGGGCAAGCCAAGGCCGCCGTTGCAGCCGCCGAAGAGGATCGCAGAGTGTCAGAAGTCCTTATTGCTGGGCTTCAGGACGACCATACGTCGCTTCAATGCTTCATCACGGATCTCGCCCGCCCGTTGATTGGTAAGTGCGTCTGCCTATTTCAGTAGTTGTGCCATTTGTGGTGTCCGTCGTATTCATTATTGTCTTCTACTCGCAGGTCGCATCATCGTCAGCGCGGAAGAAGCAAGCACGTTCAACGCGCGGCAGTGTGTGAGCACGCTTGTCGATTCGGCAACGTTGTCGGCGACGTGCATCCGCGCCTATCTCCAGGAGATATCGCCCACGGAAGTGATTCCCAGCGACCTCGTTGAGGTGTGGAGGTATTTGGAGAAGGCGCCCACGGTCGTTGAGTTCATGACGCGGTCGGTGTTTCGGCGCTGGGCGGCAACGGCGCTTAGTCTTGGACTTGCCCACTTCCCCGAGGACTTCGACATCGATGACGTGACGAGTGGCTACCCATCGTCGACCGGCGCGGTGGAGCTTTCCGAGGTCCTCAAGTTGCAAGACCGCGCCGCCAAGTACTCGGAGCGTGTCTTGGCGATGGGCGTCCTCCTTCCGTACCAGGAGACGGTCGTCGTTTCTGGCGACCCCGAGCCGCCGCATCGTGATTTCAAGGTTGAGCAACCCTTCCGCGCGGTGATGGCGGGTGAACTGACGACGTATCCATCGAACCCGTACATGCCGTTCATCCGCAATCGCCATGGAGTTGGCGAGTCGTCGTCTAAGCCTGCAGAATAGGATAGTTTGCCTTGTGGCGTTAGCAGCAGTTCTGCCATGCGGGCATATTTTGTAATGCGAGACAATGCAACATGCTATCAAATGAGATGTCGTGTCTATTTTGGTATTTGTCAAGTGTTTGTGATTGTTGTTTGAACGAGTCCCTGAGCGTGTCCGCCCTTTTATGGGGTTTACCTCGTATGTGATGTGTTTGTTGTCTTTGTGTGTTTTATTATTGTGGTCGACTCGCCCGGACTCGAAGAGCCAGTCGCTAGGCGACTCCCTTGAACACGCTGTACTTCGCCGTTTTCCCGTGCGCGAACGAGGTCGGGTGGCCGAGTCCCCGAGCGTGGTACTTGGCTGTTCCAGGCACGACTCGAGGGTGAGTGAGGACTTGGCGCGTTAGTTTGTGCGCGTCACTCCTGCCTGGCCCGTGGGGTCAGTCGCGTGGCGAGTCCTGGGCATGCTCTCCTACTTGGCGTTTTCCCGGACCGCTCGAGGTGAACTGGTCCGCAGTCTCCGAGCGTGGTACTTAGCCGTTCGAGTCGCTATGTCGAGGATGCGGAGGACCGTGGTCGCTGTAAGAAGTGTAGGCAGTAGTCTTGGTTCGTAGAACCAGTCGAGCTAGGCGACTCCAATGGGGCTCCGGGTAGGCGTTTTTCGTGGACGATGCAAGACCTGAGGTGACTCGGTGCTCTTGCACCGCACTACTTAGCCGTGCCGATCGCTGTACCAAAGGTTGACTTCTGCGGTTAGCGTGTTGCTGTTATTACGAGTGCGAGTGGCACAAGACACGGAGAGTAGGCGCAATTTGCGGTAACCGTTTCTTTTTATTTCGTAGCGACTGGAGAGTACATATGTGGGGTTCTAGGCGTAGAACTTCCGTAGGAGGTTTACATTCCATGGTCGCTTGACGTCGAGTTCGCCGTCCCCGCAGACGTCGGTGAGGTAGTAGGCGTCATTGCCAAGTACACGGCCGATGGCGAATGGTCCCTCCCATGGAGGGGAAAGCTTGTGCATGCCCTTCTTGTCCTGGATGAGACGCAGCACCAGGTCACCTTCTTGGAAGGTGCGAGTTCTCACCCGCCGGCTGTGATAGCGGCGGAGTCCTTGTTGGTAAATGGCGGTGCGCGAGCGAGCTAGGTCGCGTGCCTCGTCGAGTTGATCGACTCCATCCTGTCGTGCGAGTTTGTTCGCAGCTTCCGTGTAGTGGACGACCCTTGGCGAGTCGTGCTCAAGGTCGGTGGGCATGACTGCCTCGGCGCCGTACACCATGAAGAAGGGGGTGAATTCTGTCGACCTGTTGACTGAGGTGCGGATTCCCCAGATGACGGAGGGTAGCTCCTCGACCCAGCACCCGGCGGTGCGCTCGAGTGGTACTTGGAGTCGCGGCTTCAGGCCGTGGAGGATGCTTTGGTTGGCCCGTTCCGCCTGGCCATTGGATTCCGGGTGGGCGACTGACGCGAGGTCGAGCCGAATGTGGTGCTCTTCGCAGAATTCGGCCATGGCTCCTTTGGCGAAGTTGGTGCCGTTGTCTGTGATGATGCTGTTGGGGAACCCGTAGCGATATATGAGTTCGCGTAGGAATTTCGTGGCGGTCTTCCCGTCGCATTTTCGGACTGGCTTGGCCTCCACCCACTTTGTGAATTTGTCGACTGCGACTAGGAGGTGGGTGTAACCGGAGGGAGCCTTCTTGAAGGGGCCCACCATGTCCATGCCCCATACGGCGAATGGCCAGGTGATGGGGATTGTTTTGAGCGCTGAGCTCGGCACGTGTGTCTGGTTGGCGTACTTATGGCACCCGGCGCACCGCTGGACGATGTCGATAGCGTCGGCGTGTGCGGTGGGCCAGTAGAATCCATGTCGCATAGCCTTGGCGACGAGAGAGCGGGCGCCGGCGTGGTGGATCTTGCGTCCGTCGGCGGGTTGGACGCAGCGTTGGAACACGCCGGTGACACTGCGCTTGTGGAGCTCACCGTCGATGATGGCGTAGGACTTGCATCGACGGGCGATCATTCGAGCTTCCGTCTCGTCTGCCGGCAAGGTGCCGGCTTCCAGGGAGGCGATGTAGGGCTTGGTCCAGTCATCTGGCTCGTTGACGAGTGCGACCAGGGCTGCTTCTGGTTGGAGCGGGACTCCGATGTTGATCTCCCTTGGGGGAGAGACTGATGGCTTGGTGATCGTGTCGAGGAAGATGCCGGCGGGTGGTGCGAGTCAAGCCGACCCGATGCGAGAGAGGGTGTCGGCCTCCTCGTTCTTTCGCATGTCGATCCACTCGACGGAGTAGCCTGTGAAGTGTCCGCCCAGATTGTCCACTGCTTGGCGGTACGCCGCCATGGTGGGGGAGACGGTGTCGCAGGTGCCAGCGACTTGTCCTGCGACGAGGTCGGAGTCGCCGTAGCAGCGTAGGCAGTTGACATTCATCTCCCTGGCGGCCCTCATGTCGTGTAGTAAGGCCTCGTACTCGGCCATGTTGTTTGTGCAGGGTGTGAAGTCCAGGCAGAGGACATAGCGGAGCTTGTCGCCCTTCGGAGAAGTTAACACGATCCCTGCGCCTGCGCCGTCCGCGTTCTTGGAGCCGTCAAAGTGCAGGCTCCAGTAGTGGAGGTATGGCAGCTTCTCTGGCTGCTGGGCTTCTTCCCAGTCGGCGATGAAGTCCGCTAGGGCTTGCGACTTGATCGCTCTTCGTGGCTCGTATTTGATGTTGTGGACGCCGATCTCGACGGCCCACTTGGCGACTCGCCCGGTCGCCTCACGGTTGCGGATGATGTCCTGCAACGGTACGGAGGAGACGACCGTGATCGGGTGCTCCTGGAAGTAGTGCAGCAGGCGTCGCTGTGCCCTAAAGACCGCGTATACCAGCTTCTGGTACTGCGGGTACCACTGGCGCGACTCGGTGAGGACCTCGCTGATGTAGTAGACCGGTCGCTGTACTGGGCGCTCCTTTCCTTCCTCCGGTCGCTCGACGATCATGACCGCGCTGACGACGCGCTCGGAAGCCGCGACGTAGACTAGCATGGGTTCTTTGTCGACCGGTGCGGCGAGTAGCGGTGCGGCGAGTAGCACCTTCTTGAGGTCGCGGAGGGCGTCGTCCGCCTCCTTGTCCCACTGGAATGTGGGGTTCTTGCGCATCAGGCGATATAGAGGCATTGCCTTCTCGCCCAAGCGGGGGATGAAGCGACTGAGAGCCGCTACTCGCCCGGCCAGCTTCTGAACATCGCGCAAGCACTCGGGTTTGCCGAGTCAGGCGATCGTATCGATCTTGGTGGGGTTCGCCTCGATCCCGCGCTTGGAGACGACGTAGCCCAGTAGCTGCCCTGCGGGTACACCGAAGGTGCATTTGCCTAGGTTGAGCTTTATCTTGTATTTTCTCAAGTTGGCGAACGTTTCCGCCAGGTCGGCGAGTAGGTCGCCCTGGCGAGCGGACTTTACGACCACGTCGTCGATGTAGACGTGGATGTTGCGGCCAATTTGGCTCGCAAGGCATTCTTGCATGCACCGCTGGTAGGTTGCCCCGGCGTTCTTGAGGCCGAAGGTCATGGCGGTGTAGCAGAAGGCTCCGAATGGCGTGATGAACGCCGTCTTCTCCTCGTCCGCGACAACCATTTTGATCTGGTTGTAACCAGAGTAGGCATCGAGGAAACACAGCGACTCCAAGCCCGCGGTGGAATCGATTATCTGGTCGATCCGCGGGAGGACAAACTGCTCCTTTGGGCAGGCGCTGTTCAGGTTTGTGTAGTCGATACACATCCTCCAGGTCCCGTTTTTCTTCTCGACCAGGACTGGGTTTGCCAGCCACTTGGAGTATTTGATCGGCCGGATGAAGCCTGCAGCGAGTAGACGCTGCACCTCCTCGGCGATTGCTCGGCGGCGCTCTTCATTGAAGGGTCGCAGCGACTGCTTGACAGGTCGCACTTTGGGGTCGGCGTTTAGCTTGTGCTCAGCGAACTCCCTGGGGACAACGGGCATGTCAGAGGGCTTCCATGCGAAGATGTCCCTGTTCTCACGGAGGAACTCGATGAGCGCGCCTTCCTATGCCGGGCTCATGCCCATCCCGATCGTCACCGTCTGGCTGGAGTCGCCTGGGACCAGCTCGACGGTACGGGTGTGCGTGGTGGCCTCAAAGGTTGGGGTGTTTGCGCCCTCCGAGTTGGGCTTCTTGAGTATGGTGGGGTCGTCGTTGTTGACCCCGCTCGCGTATTTGGCGAGTTCATCCGCGTGGTTGGTCTCCGCCGCGATGACGGCGTCAGCGAGCTCGGCGCCTTTGGCCTCGCACTCGGCGGCCATGTCGGGGTCGCCATTGATGGTGATGACGCCGCACGGCCCGGGGAGCTTCATCGCGTTGTACGCGTAGTGGGGCGCTGCCATGAACTTGGCGAACGCCTGGCGCCCCAGGACGCAATGGTAGGGGCTGTCGAATGGCACGAGCTCGAAGACGATCCGCTCGGTGCGGAAGTTTGCTGGTGTGCCGAAGGTGACTGGCAGCGTGACCTTGCCGATCGGGTACGCCTTCCGACCGGGGACGATGCCGTGGAACGTGGTGTGGGTCGTCTCGATCATCGACTGAGGGAGCCGCAGCCGCCTGAAGGTGTCCAGGTACAGGATGTTGATGGAGCTTCCGCCGTCCATCAATGTCTTGGGGAGCCAGTAGTCGCTGACCTTGGGCTTGACCACCAGGGCGACTCGACCTGGGTACTCGATGCGTGGCGAGTGGTCTTGTCGACTCCAGGTGATGGGCTGCTCCGACCAGTTGAGGAACTGGGGGACGTCCACCTGGGCCACCGCATTGACGGCGACGGCACGGGCGATGACCTTCTTCTCGTGCTTCGTGTTGAAGCCCGTGAAGGTGTGGAGCGAGCCGGCCACTTTGCCGAATTTTCCGCTGTTTGGCGGGTCATTGTCGGGGTCCTCCTGTGCTCACCGTGCCTTCTCGATCTCCCTGAGGGTGTGGCAGTCGGCGGTGGTGTGCGTGGCGGGCTTTCCTTTCCTGCTATGAAACGCACATGGTTGGTTAAGGAGAGCCGCGGGGTCGAACCTTGGCTTGGCCTTGTAGTTGCCGCCGTCACGGCGTTGTCCTCCGTCGCGGCGGAAGCTCTTGGGCTCGCGTTGCGCATGCCCGGCGTTGGCGATGAATTCGACTCGCCCGTCACTGCGGCGCTTGCCGGTGAGGCGAGTGTTGCTATAGCGCAGGTCGGACCGCCGTCCGCTGTCGTTGCTGCTCGTGCGGCGTTGACCTCCTGACTCGTCGTCAGTTTCCTGGTTTGGATCTTCCTCCGCGTACCGTTTGGCGATCTCGAGGAGGTCGGGGATGTTGTCGAGTGTGCGAGAGTGTCGCTTGAGCTTGGCGACCAGGGGCTCGTATCGGCACGAGGTCTTGAAGCAATGGATCGCGGTGTCCGGGTGGATGCCGACCGCGTTGTACCAGAGTTCTTGCCACCGTTGGACCCAGTTGCGGGTCGACTCGTGGGGTCCATGGACGCATCGCTCCAGGTCCTCGATAGTGGTGGCGCGGGTGTAGGAGCACTCGAAGTGCCTGACGAAAGCGTCGCGCATCTCCTCCCAGGAGTCTATACTGTCCTGAGGGAGGGTGTTGATCCACTGCCTGCACGTCCCCTCCATCATCAGGGGAAGGTAACGGGCGGCCAGTAGGTCGGTGTGGCCTGCGATCCCCATTGCCATGAGGTATGTGTCGAGCCAGACGGCGGGGTCGTACGAGGGATCGTACTTTTCTATCTCCTTCGGCGCTTTAAAGTTTGGCGGGTACTTCTCGCCTCGGATCATCGGTCCGAAGCACTTGGGGCCGAGTCGACTGAGCGACCCCATGGGCTCGCCGTCGCGGCGATTGGTTAGGGTGTGCCGCAGGTCGTCGGGCTGGCGTGCGCGCCAGCTTTGGTTGTTGATGATGTGGGTGCGGGCGTTGATGGGCTGAACGTTGGCGGCGACGAGGTTGGTCGCCGGCCTGGGGTCGTTGGTGGAGAGTGCCGCGTTCGCGGGTCGGTGTTGGAGCTGCAGTGGCTCCGGTGGTGGGCAGTTGAGTGTGTTTGCCGCCATTGGGCGGCCGCTCGAGGCCGCCCTGCTTCCCGAAGAACGCGAGTATACTCGACCTTGCGAGTTGGCGCCCGCTCTTTGCTGCTCGACGGCCTTTGCGAGCAGGGCCCTGACGTATTGGATCTGTAGGGCGCCGTCGCCGGTGGCCGTGATGCTGTCGGCTGCTGCTCGGCCTGCCACGAGGTTGTCCATAGGGGTGGAGAACAGTGGGAGGCCGTTTGCGTCTCGCTCCCGTGAGGAGACTACTATCCGCGGCTGGTCCCTAGGGGGTGTGCGGTTGGGTGGAGGCGGGGCGCCCATCGCCGTCGACCCTGGCGGGGGTCGGGCGCTTCCTCCTGGTGGCGCGTTCTCGCAGATCGCGCGCTCGGCCACGCGGGCCGGGTCGTTTTCGTCGTCGAAGTTCAGGGCGCGCCCCTGAACGGTGGGGTTCAGGCGCGACCTGATCCGCTGTTGGTGGTAGCGCGATAGCTCCTGCGCCGTCACCTGCTCGAGGCAAAATTTCTCGCGCTCGGCTTGCTCCTTGCGCACTGCCTCCGCCAGTTTCAGGCCGAGTTCTTCGACCTCCATCGCCGTGGCGTTAGGAGGGATTGGGGTGGAGAATGGATCCTCTGGCGGATCGGTGCCGGTCGCCATGTAGGTCGCAGCGTGGTAGCTGGTTCCGTCACGGAGGTCGGCGGAGTTCTCCGACCCGGAGTCGAATTCGAAGATCCCGAGGATGGAGGGGTCCTCGAAGTCTCCCACGTTGGAGACCTGAGTAATGGAGCCCGCGGGTGAAGCCGCGGTGATGGACCCGGCGAGTGACGCCGGGGTCGCCGAGTTGGCGTCGTCGTTGAGGGCCGCGTCTTCCGCGGCTGCTGAGTTTTTGGCCACGCCGCTGTGGGCCGAATTGTACTTGGAGGCGAGGCGATGGATCGTGCGAATCTGGCTTTCGGAGAGCCGATCGCGTGGCGGCGACTCGCGGATGCGAGCCGAGTCCTCCGAGACGATGACGTCGGTGAGGCCGACGAAGAGGCTGATCGTGCCGATCGGCAGGATCACGCTGTGCGTGACGGGTCGCGCCGCCGGGACGTAGCTGCTCGGCAAGATTTGGAGCATCTCGCCGATCGCTATCATGCGGCCGGTGGCGACCGTCTTGTTGATGGGCAGATTGGATCTCGCCGCAGAACACCGGCCAGACCGGCCAGGCCCCACGGTGGGCGCCACTGTCGTGGGAATGGTCACGGCAGATGCTGCAATCGGCAGCGAGTAGTAGAACAAGGGGCAAGGGCGGCCAGCCATCTGCGGAGCGAGATGAGGGCGGAGACACAGGGTTTTACCCAGGTTCGGCCCCCCGGAGGGTAAAGACCTACTCCTGCTAGATTGTATTATGAAGGTGGTACAATGGGCGAGCTCGGCGGCTAGGCGGCGAGTCGCGTGAGGGTATGATGGAACGTATCTCTACACGCCCCGCAGGGAGGTTTATATAGGCTCACCTCCCCTAGGGTTTACATATCTCAACCGATTCAGTTAAAGCTTCGATACTCGTTTAACCTAATCCGACTGGGCCTATCTACTCGCCTGGGCCTTCAGCTTCCAGTCGCTTGGTTCCTCGCTGGGCTTCAATCCAGTCGCCGTCTTGCAGGCCCACTCGCCAAGTCTTGGGCCAGTCGGAAACGTCCTGCTGGGTATACCCCGGTAGGCATATCCCCATCAAGCATGTAAAATAAACATTTATCATAAATAAGGAATACGATAATAACCACTTTATCATAAAACATCACATACATAACCTTGGAAAGCAAAACATACAAGTCATGCATACATGAAACCATTACATCAACCAAGGTTCAATCTTATTTTAAAGCAACATTTTGGAAAATAGGGTGATAGGTGGTGGTCCAACTAACGAAGTACGTTTACAATCCTATCTCACTGGATCTGTTGGCTAACACAATGTTTCTAGAAGCAATCAGCCTATCTTGCTCACAGGATTCCATCACTAAGTCTATAATGTCTCCTCTTAAAGTTTGGTTGGTAGCTTCCAACTCTTGGGTATGTTCTTTCTCTTTCCTTAGATCATTTTGGAGGTTGAGCATTCTGCACTTGACTCTATCACCAAGTTCTTTGATGGTCTTCCAAGCTGCATCCCTTGCTGATTCAAAGAATGTAGGGTGCACCACTGAGTTGGTGAACATGCAGAATCCTTTTTCCTAATGGTTGTCTTCCTTGTTTTTATACAAGTGAAGTTGCACCCACCAGTATTCCACTCCTTCATCCATCACTGGAAAACCTTTGTACACAGCTGCACCTTGTATCTCTAATGCAACCATGAGGTCCTTGAGAGCCTTGGGGAATTCTGTCTCACACTCCAAAGTCATTATCATGAGTGGTCCTTTCCTCACGGCTTCGTTGATGGAGTTCATCTACAAATAGAGATGGGAGAGAAGATTAGAAAAGTTTACGAGAAGAATAGACAAGTGTAGAATTTGAAATTTTTTCCTTAGTGGTTTCCAATCCTAGGGTCATAATCCTACAGGCAACACAGTGCTCTGATACCATCTGTAAGATCCCTCCTTTATAAAGGAAAAGGATCCCTGTGATTGCAATGCTAGTCCCTGGATCATTGGTAGCATCCACAGTTTAAGATGAAGTACACATATACAAAGGTCATTTATTACATCCATTCTAGAGATAAACATAGTCTTTACAACTCAAGGCCACAGGCCTAGTACAAGAGTTTGAATAAGTAAATAAATATAAGTCTTCATCTTCATGTGCCACAGGCAAACATGTTGAGTGTAGACTCATGACACCTAATCCTCATCAGAGTAACCTGCAACATCACAAGTTACAGCCACAGTGGGTCAATACTTTGGAATAGTATTGGCAAGTGATACCTTAGTATATTTTAAGTGGACTAGATACTATATGAAAATTTGGCTAAGTGTAGCTTGTCTTGCTTTGCTCAAAATAGGTTTTGCCTATTAGTTGAAATCACTAAGTTTTTCTTTGTCAAAACTTTTCCGAAGGAACCACCAATAGACATTGAGGTCCTTCACCCTTGTTCACCCACAAGTTTTTACTTAGAAGTTGGAATGATGAGATTCTTGATAGCTTCCATGCCTTGATGCTCATGTTGTCCATTGCCATGGACTTGGGCTAAGTACTTAGATTTTTCCATCTGTAGAGGTTGTGCACTTTCCCCACCAGACTTGGTTTCACCAAGACAGGACCTTTCAGAAGCCTTCCCTTAGACCAAATGGACGCGTTCCAACCTATCATTCCCACTACCACCAACTGTCCAAATGGCTAAGTTCTAGCAACCTATGTGATCCAGGCAGAGCCCATATTGCCAAGTGGCTGCACTAGAAGCTTCTCAACACTTGGCCTCTAAAATCCCTTTGTTCCTGGGTGGCTTTCCACAAGTGAGATACACAAGGTAAACCATAGCCATGGGCCTTGTGTAACCACTCAACCAAAAACCACCAATCAAGTCCCTTTCCACCCAGGTGATTCATTGACTTAGTTGTTTTATTAAGGAAAACATAAGTCCAAAGACTTAGAAATATTTTCATCATAGCATGTATATTTCACCAACCCTTGTTTGCTACTAGCTAAGCTAAGCATGGCATAGATAGTAACTTAACTTAGAAATTTCCTAGCAATTCTACAACTACTTAGGATTTCCCAACATGGCATTTGGAAAAATAGTAACATGCAAGACTTAGCAAAATATTTCTAATGCTTGTATAAAAATATAGGGGCAGAAATATTCATGAAGTACCACTTGCCTTGGTAGTTGGGAGAGTAGCACTCTTCACAATCACAATCACTAGCACCAAAGTCTACACAAAGAATGGTAGCAACAAATTACACACAACATATACAAACAAACAAAAATACATATGCATGCATGCAAAAATGCTAAGTGATGATTTTTAAAACTCTATCAAGCAAGTGCATAGTACTGAATCATAACCAAGTCAAAAACTTGCTAAACCAAGTTTATTTGACACTAAAACAATTTCCTAAACAATTCATATGTTCAAAATAGTCCTAAACAAGTTTATGCAAATAAAATCATTTTAACAGAAGCTAAACATTAAACACATTGCATAAACAGAAAGGGCTTGTCTTCCTGGTTCCAACGGTATAAAATTTGCCAAAATCTAACGTGGGAATCAAAAGTTATAGCTAAATCAAATTTGGATATAAATCTGATTCAAATTCTGTTTTTAAAACGAACCCTAGCCACGCGTCACGCTCTGATTGGCGCGTACCGTTTCACATCGGATCACGCTTCTGAGCCGCTAGATCTAACTTAATCGCGCGGCTCAGATCTAACGTACCGCTTCGTTTAAGTGATTCTATTACACGCGTTGGATCTAGATCCAACGGCTCTTGATCAAACGACCAAGTTCTGGCGGCGCGCGGCGACGGCGAGCGGTGGAGCGCTCTGCCAGTGACGGTGCCGGCGTTCTAGGTCGCCCGGGGAGGGGAGAGTGTGCTCACCAGAATCGCAGTGACGAGGCGAAGCTCAACATGGCGGTGGCTTGGCAAGGGGCGCGCTGTAGTGGCCGTGGGATCTCGTCAGAGTGGATGACAGGGTCGGGCTCCGGTGGACGGCGATGTTGGCGACGTTCTGCTTCGCCCTAACGCAAACGGAGGGCATTAGTGTGTGCGCATAGGTCAGGCGAACAAGTCAGCATCAAAGGGGAGGCACGGGGCGGTCGGATTTTACCTTAATCACTCGCCAGAGTTGGAGACGGCGTCGGTTGCTCACGGTGCTCGTCGAAGACGAAGCTCTGGATCACAAACAGACGGGCAAAGAGGATCAGGAGGTGCGCAAGGAAGTTGCGAAGCTGCTCGTATGAACCAGAGAGGAAGGGTCGCACGAGGTTTACCAGAATTGATCGTCGGAGTAGGCTCTGTCTGCGGCGGCGCGAGAGCGAATACTGGCAGCCTGGTGGCGAGAAGGGTGTGCAGTGTGGGGGAAAATGACCGCAAGGGGGAGAGGTTCTTATAGCCAGAGCGGGGAGTGGAGTTACTCGCGGAATCAAGGGGAATCAACGCGGCAGTGACTGCGGCGAGTAACGGCGGTGTGAGCGGCGCAGGCGCGCGTGATTGACGAAGACGACGACGGGGTCACGGGTCCACTTGTCAGTGAAATAAACAGAAGGGAGGTGGGGTCCTGGCGTCAGTGACTCCGCGGGTGCGTCTGCGCGTGCGAGAGAGAGAGAGAGAGAGGTGGCCCGGGTGGGCTAGCTGGGCTGGTTTCGCTGTTGGGCCAGAATAGGAGCGCCGGCCTTTTTCTTTTTCTTTATTCCTTTTCTTTTTCTAATTTGATTTTCTGGAATGATTTTCAAATGAATTCAAACTCTATTTGAATTCAAATCTTTTCAGGATTTTTGCAGTGTGCAACAGTCACAATTCTAGGCATAAAACCATGTGGTCACTTTGAGTTGGCTTGGTCATTTTTGAAAAGACAAAAAATAACAGTGACTTAGCACTTGGTTTGCAAATGATTGAAAATGGTTTTGAAACCATTTTTATTTTGTATAATTTTTGTTCAAACTCTACACTCAAACCAATCAACAAGGAAGCAAACAAACTTGGTTTTTAAAACACTAAGCTCTCAAATGAGGATGGTCGTTTGATTTAATTTTGCTCACATAAAATGATAGCACCATGTGTTTCTGTTTTCTTGAAATTGATCTCAAATCTATATGCATGCATGAATGATATGCAATCTTTGAAATCATGAATTTAGGGATGTTACAGTATTTCCATGTTTTTGCATCTTCACGCATCACTCATTCTCCAGTGAGATGGCATTGTATAAATTTAGTCTTTCAGTGAGACCTTTAGTTCCTTGGGGTTAAATCATGTCGATACTATTGTCATACAATATATCTATAGTGTTATCCCGTTGCGAACCACACCTTAGTTTGATAACAAACTTCTTGACACAAATTCCCTCCTTTGCTGCTACTATAGCAGTCATATACTTAGCCTTTTTGTTGTAGTATTCGTCACAATGTCTTAACTATGGATTTCATCCAAATCCATCATGGAATCTTCTTTCCATTACATTGTGCCACCCATAGTTTAAATTGAGATAAACTTAATTTGTATCTTGTGACAAACCTAGTATCAATGTAACGCTTTACAATGAACTATTTGTAATTGTTTGTCACCTCTACACAAATATATTCTTAGTTCTTCCAAAAGATCATTAGAATATCCTCACTATCGTCCAATGATCATTTTATGATTCATTCTAGTATATGCTCATAACACTTAGAGCATAGGACATATCTGCATGTGTACATATCATGATATGATTGATCAAAACATTCTCGTAATTTCACTCATCAAGTGTCAAAGAAATTGAATCTTGTTTCACTTATCAAGTATCGATACACTTGAATCTTGATTCAATTCCTCTCCATGCAACAAGAACTGTTTCTTGTCGTTTCTATATTGAACTCCTTCAATATCTCATATATGTACGTTTGGCACAACCATATTGGC
Source organism: Avena sativa (assembly GCA_916181665.1). Classification (NCBI taxonomy): domain Eukaryota; kingdom Viridiplantae; phylum Streptophyta; class Magnoliopsida; order Poales; family Poaceae; genus Avena; species Avena sativa. The sequence continues at coordinate 358,410,331 of OV702295.1, forward strand.
GTCACAGTCTATCCACTATAGATATTCACGCTAAATATTCGGGTTTTGCCTAAGTATTTCATCAAAATGAAATTCTTAACCTTTATCAATAAAAGATACATCGTTTCTAATCAACAAGATGTCCTCCACATAATGTATTAGAAATATGTCTCAGCGCTCCCACTTAATTTCTTGCAAATGCAAGCATCTTCATCGTCTCCTGATGAAAACTCTTTTTCATCACGGTGAAGATTCCAACTCCGCGATGCTTACTTCAACAATTGAAGTTTGCATGCCCCTTTTAGCATCCTTTGAATTAACAAAACCCTTTGGATCGTGTCATATACACGTCCTAGGTAATCATTCTATTAAAAGAACTTTGTTTTGTTTATTCATTTACCATATAACAAATTATATGTAGTGGTTGCTACTTTAATCCGTCTAGACTAAATATCGCTATGAAAGATCAAATCTTGTCATAGTCAACTCCTTGAACATTGTCGTACAATACTTTATCGACATGTCGACTATTTCATAGATGTGAAACATCCATGTCTCTTTCTTTATAGATCCAAATACGACCGATAGGTTTTTACACCTTTCCGCAGGGTCTTCTAAGTTCAAAACTTGATTTCTCGTGTATGGAACTATCACGGATTTTATGGCTTCAAGCCATTTGACGGAGTTAGGGCCCATCATCGCTTCTTTGCATACAGTCGGTTCATCATTGTCAAACAATAATGATTTACTCTCAAATCTTAGTATTTGATTATTTAGTCGACCGACTTGGTTCAATAAGAACTTAGATCTCCGTGACCACAACCTTTGAGGCACATAAGCTATGAGCATTATGGCTGCCTCCGGAACATTTTCCGGCGCTGCACAACTCAGCACATATAGCTAAGGTTCGTTAACCTTATCAATGTTCTATTGTCCTCCCACTTAACATTTATGAAAAATTCCTTCTTCAAGAAACTTCACGTTTCAAGCGACAAACCCTTTTGTCCTTGGTGTTACGGAGGAATAACCAATTGTTATTCGAAATAACCTACAAAGACATGCTCATCCGACTTCGGTTGTAAACATCTTACTTATACCAAAATTTAAGAAATGACAACTTGGGTTTTACCCCAAACCATAAATTCGATGGTGTCATTTCAACGGATCAAGATGGAGCTCTTTTCAGTGTAAAAGCGGAAGTCTCTAAAGCTTTAATCTTTTTAAAACATAATGGCAGTTTTATAAATAGCACCTTTGATCCAACCATGTCAAACAAGGTTTCATTACAAATCTCAAACACTCCATATTCCTATGTTGTTTCGGGAGATGTAAATCTAGGTGTTTTGCTAAACTTGCAACTCAAATAAATCCCTTTATGATAAAATCATAATTCATTTATTTTCTTGTTACACTTGTAACTCAAATAAATCCCTTTATGATAAAATCATAAACCATTTATTTTCTTGTCACAATGATTTTCACTTCATCTTGAAAGTCTTTGAACGTTTTCAAATATTTCATACTTCTTTCTCATTAAGTGAACATTCACTCAAAATTCCGGATAAAGCATATGAAGTTGAAACCCATCGCTTACGACTACACATAATGGACTACATACATCAATATGTATAAATTCCAATAATTTAGTCGTTCGTTCTTCTTTGGCCTTTGAACGAAGTTTTAATTATCCTGAGGAAAGTCTCACAAGCGTCACTTGATCAAATCAAAGACTCCAAAAATCCATGAATATGGAGATTCTTCATGTTTTCTTTCCAATATAATTTAAACAGCGATGTCACTTCGTAAGTGATCTTTCAATCATTTGTCTTGCGACATTTTAGCATTAGGTTTTATGGATGTGATTTCTCCAACTAGATTTGCAAATCATCCATCTTATATGGAATACGGTAATTATTTAAACAACCTTTGTTCTCATAATACCTGATTCAAATAACAATTATTAAAACAAATCTTGAAGTCAAGCTTTGATGTCAACGAGAAATACAAACAACGGTTTGTTTGTTTTCGATGAACATCATCACATATTCTCTTGCTAGTTACTTAGGCCATTGTGGTTCATGAATTGCGTCGTTCCGTATGAAATTTCATACCAACCAATTTGGCATCCAATACCCAAGAACCACATTGTTTAACAAGCAAAGAATACAACCATAACATGTATATCATATATATACCTAAATTGGATATTTCCAATCTTTTCTTTTCTGCCAAGTATATTTTATAGATTCTCTTTCAGCATTTCCTTTTCCTTTTTAAAAGAATCTATCAACATCAAAAGTGGCGCCATATACATGACACATAGTCCAAAGCGTGTATATTCAAATAATAATGCCTTTGGACTTGCACTTTGAAGTAGATCACCATCATCAAAATGATCGGTATTCTTTCAAAATCCAATCTTTAGTAATCTTTTAGTGTAGTAAACACTTTACATACATATTCTATTCATCCTTATCATGACGACTTTCATGATCAAGCTAATGTAGCTTATAAAGACGAATCGTGAGTATAACATTACTTTCCAAAACCCTTTTGGATAATTAGGATGTCTAGCATCTCCAACCTTCGTAAATTCTCATCCAATATGAGAACATATATTATACTCTATCATATTGCAACCAAAACATTGTTTCAGATATCGTTATATCTGCCACACATGATGGTTTCTGAAACAATTCTTTCAGCTCCTAGATAAACTTGATATTAAAACAATCAAGAATCATGGAGGCAAACATGATACTTAAGATACTAACACTGGAATTGTTACTCTCGATTTAATACCAACTATTAAATTTCACGGAGTAAATAGAGTTTTCTGAAAGTTTGCAATAGGACTTTAAACTTTAGATTGACACTCAACACAATACGATACCAGTTCGTAAAGTATATATCCAGAATTCTATAGTTCTATTATCTCAATTACAACTATGCATAAGGTGGTGAACGAATGCCAATGACTACAACAAATTATGCAAATTCACTTTGATTTAATTTATGATAAATTGAGTTCTACTAATCCAAATTAGAAATGAACTCCCACTCAAAAACGACATCCCTCGTGTCTTTTTGGTGATTACATGAACCAAATCCACTATACCAAGTCCGATCATCACGTGAGTCGGTGTAGTTTCAAAGGCGAGCATCCATATGGTCATCATATCAAAACATATGACTCATGCTTAACCTTTCGGTCCGTGTTCCGAGGACATGTATGTACATGCTAGGCTTGCCAAGTAAGAACCTTAGTATTCGCGTGTGTAACTGTCTTACACCCGAGATATGCTCATGGATTCAAGTACACCCGATCATCACGTGATGTCTTGAAGCGACGAAATATTGTCGGTGCATACTTAAGGAAGAACACATTCTTATCTTGATATGTAAATGAGGGATCATCTTATTATGCTAATAAAACGCCAAACAAGCAATATAAGATGCAATCAAACATCACATGTTAATAAGTGAAATGATATGGTTCCCGCATATGATCTCCATCATGTGCACCGTGGTATGATCACTATCATACCTTTATGTGTAAGGCCAAGGTCTATGGAACTTACACGCTATGTGTGTTGTAAGAGTATCATCTCATACTTCTACTTACAACATCACCATATCATAACACTATCCCAGCAACAATCTAAACTAGACGTCTCTAATTTATCCATTGTAAGTTTTACGTGGCTTAGGGCTTTCGAAGATAGAACCGTTCTTACCTACGAACATGAACCACAACGAGGATAACCAAATTGTTGACAACTCATTGCAAATCAGATATTGACTATAGTAGGAGAGACAGACACCCGCTAGCCACTTATGCAAAACTAGTTGCATTTCAAGCGTGGAACAGGTCTCATGTGCGAGGACATGTAAAGTTTGTCCGGGCCGCTTCATCCCACTATGCCACCAATATCCAAAGTACAACTAAGAAGCAATAAAATGATCATCATCACCCACATACTCATATGTGTACTACCCGTGCAAAGTATCTACGCATAGATCCGGCTCTGATACCACTGTAGGGTTCGCAGCATAGAAAACAAAAAATTTCCTACGATGGGAACAACTATGTACCAAGATCTATCTACTAGATACAAACAACGGGCGGATGTATATCCATAGAGAACATACCCTTGAAGACCGACAAAGCTTAACGAGTCCAAACTCGTGGTTGATGTAGACGATCTCTTGTCGATCTCAAGATCGAGAGGAAGTCCTAGCGCCGCAAAATAGCAACGCATCCGTGCTCGCACACACGTTCGAGGCACCGAGCAACCTCCGCCTCCTCACTCCAGCGATGTAGCGGAAGCACAACTCTTTCTTGCCGAATAGCCACCGGGAACATGTATCTCGCTAGTCCGAGACCATGGGGTATAAATTCTAGAGGAGGAGAGAGATCCTTCACGAGGAGGTGTGCTTTGAGAGGAGGAGAGGGGGGCCTTTTATAGGGGAGAGGGGGGCACCCAAGGGGCATGGCGCCCACCCATGGGTGCTGCCCCCACCTCTTCCACATTCATGTGGGTGGAGCTCCCACTCAAAATGAAAAGCCTCCACTCCCATTAAAAAGCCTCCACTCAAAAATCCACTCACATGCATTAAATTTCCACCAAATTTAATGCAAGCTCTCATTTAAATAAAACTCTTTTATTTATTTATTCATAATTTTGTTAATTACTTTAATTAACAAACATTCACATAAAACCCCTTGCTAGTATTCCATTTCACATGCAGAACCAGTTTCAGCAATTTCAACCGAAACAGTTTTGGTGTCTAGTGAAATAAATTCATGCGCTTTCCTTTTCTTTTCGGCATGAAACTTTTGCTCCAAATGGATGTCGGTGTCTCTTAAGTGTGTCACCCTACGGTTCGCGAATAATGCAGACATGATTGAGACCCCTCTCAGATCAATAATCAGAAGCGGGATCTGGAGACCCATACTGACTCCCACACATTCAACGATGACTTTCTTGTGATCGTCGGAACCTTTTACGCTAGTATCTTAATCCTTTTATTGCGCGATATATTACATGTCCGAGATTTGATCATCGGTATCTCCATACCTAGTTTGATCTCATTACTGACATGCACTCTTTTCTTGTTCCAGTGATATAACATTCTAGTGATCAAATCACTTGCTTGCAAGCTAATCAATGTGATATCACCGAGAGGGCCCAGAGCATATCTATTCGTCATCGGGATGAACAAATTCCACTCTTGATCCATGGGCCTCAACATAACACTTTAGTAGTTCTGAACCCATCTTTATAATCACCCTGTTACGGTGTGACGTTTGATGTTATCAAGAAACTCTTCCGGTGTTAGTGATTGACATGATCTCATGGTCTAAGGATTAGGATCACTTCGTAAGTTATTATAGCAATATAAACTCAATGACTTTGATCGTAATGCTATACTTAGGATGAATGTTCATCACACCATTACACTAATGTTGTGATCCCGTTATTAACAACATCCAATGTCCATGATCAGGAAACCTTGATCATCTTGTTAATCAACGAGCTAGTTTATAAGAGAGGCATAACTAGGAACTTCCTTTTTTGTTTATTAAATACACATGTATTAACGTTTCCCTATTAATACAATTATAGCATGTAAAATAAACATTTATCATAAATAAGGAATACGATAATAACCACTTTATTATTGCCTCTCGGGCATATTCCCTTCAGATGATCGACGTGGCACTTCGTTGGTAACCCCAAGCGCAGGGTGTGAAGAGAAAGCAACAAGTTTTCCCTCAGTTGAGACCGAGGTTATCGAACCAGAAGGAGGAAGGAAACGTCACACAGGTGTTGCAAGCAACACGGAGACCTGCACAACACAAACTCAAGACTTTGTCCCAACGAATCATTGGTTTGCTGTAACAAAGGATTAAACGTATGGTGTGGAAGGTAATGGTTGGCAGCAAGTTAACATGTAACAGTGGAAGATGGATCAATGGTAAATATTGGACCGGGATCCATAGTTCACTAGAGGTGCTCTCCTTAGATAAACATCATGTCATGAAGGGTAAACAAATTACAGCAGGGCAATTGACAGGAACTGAGCAAGGCATAGCAATGCAATTACTAGTTAGAAAGATCGTATGAGATTCGATTGGGCAATACAACAAGATACATAGACCGCCATCCAACTACATCTATGACTATCCACCTTCAGGTTATCATCCGAACCCCCTCCAGTATTAAGTTGCAAGCAACAGACAACTGCTTTAAGAAAAGTGTGTAAGGTAAACAGTCCACATGTTCCATGAACAAGAGACCATTGTTTTATCCCTAGTAGCAACAACACATCTACAACCAAAGAGATTATTGTCACTTCCCTTGGAAACTAGAGGCATGAACCCACTATCAAGCATAAATACCCCCTCTTGGAGTCACTAGCAACTACTTGGCCAAGATAGCTACTAACAACAGAGAGCATGCAAGATCACAAACAACACAGACATGATAGAATCATAAAAATAAAACCATTAATCAAACCAACATAATAATCTCAATATCCATCGGATCCCCGCAAACACAACATGCATGATTACAAATATATTAGATCTTGATCATGAATGGAGCTCATAAGATCTATACATGAAAGCACAAAGGAGGAGATACAACCATCTAGCTACTACATGGACCCATAGTCCAAGGTGGAACTACTCACGCATCATATCGGAGAGAAGGCCTCCGGGATGATCTCCCCTCCGTCAGGGTGCCGGGAAGAACTTTAGATCCCCTCGATCTAGGGACAATGGTGGCGGCAGCTACAAACTGTTTCATGGAGATTGATCGGGTGCTTAGGTATCTGCATCGGGGGCTTCTTATAGGCGAACGGGGAGGGCGAGGCGGCGGCCAGACGGGCCACACCCCTCCCAGGCGTGGAGCAGGGCCCACCCACGCCTAGGGTGGGTCTGGCCGCCCTGGCTTGCCTCTCTGGCTCCCCTCTGGACTTCTTGTTCCCCACGGAAAGTAATTGACTTTGACGTTTGTCCCGTCCAATTCCGAGAATATTGCTTTACTAACTTTTCTGAAACAAAAAACAGCAGAAAACATGCATCTGGCACTGTTGCAACTTGTTAATAGGTTAGTACCAGAAAACATGTAAAAAGCACCTCAAAGTGTAGACAAGTAAAGCAAAGTATATACTAAACAAGCATGGAGCATCGAAAATTATAGATACGTTTCCGATGTATCAACATCCCCAAGCTTAACTCCTGCTCGTCCTTGAGTAGGTAAGTGATAAAAGAATAATTTTTGAGGTGACATGCACCCTCACAATAAAGATCCACCCATTTGCAAGCATTGAAAGCTGGGATCAAAGAACTCTAAACAAGTGCATGAAAGATGGAGTTCTAACAATAGGACATAGTAACTATGCATGCAACATGAAAGGCTACAAACAAAGATCATAAATAACATGCATTGAAAAACGTTTGTTTGTTTCACATACAGAAAACATAGCATAGTGGCAATATAGATGCATAGGACACCTTGAAAGTTCACAAGGGTGACTAGAAACAAATAGCAGAAGAACAAGTAATATCACAATATGCATCAATCAGTAAGCTTTGGAACACTGCACACAGAATGACAACTATGCTCTCTTAATGGTGCCTAAAGGTAGAAGGTGGAGACTCAATAATGGTGCAGAAGGCCTTTTTGTAAAGGAAGTAGGGATTACAGGTTTCAAAAAGAGCTTCCAAAAATTATGGTAATTGTTAGCTTTCAGCCCTCATTGCCCCTATCATAAGCATCTTGAAGTGATTAAGGTTAAAGTGGCAAAGATGGAGTATATGCTTGACGAAGTATAAGTTGGCAATCTCAAGTCTCTTGAATACGAGGGATGCACCTCATGCATACTCAACTTTGGGCCGAGGTAAGTTCTTGTCATTGTAAGTATTTGCATATCATTGAGAACCGCCAACTGGGTACCCCTTGCACATGGTACATGAGCTTTCCCATAACTAAAATGACAAGGCAAGCAGACAATGAGCATCTCAGCAATCTTCTTATGTACCATGGGAATATGGTGCTTTTTCTCTCTTTTTCTCAATGTGTCTTTTTATAAGAAGAATGCTTCATAGATGTCACTATGGTGATGCTGCAAGTTTCCACCATGATTAGGCATGGCTTAGGCTAGCGGCCCAGGGTTTCTCTAACACAGAATACAAACTCCATGGACTTACAAGTTCCCTCTTTATTTCACACCGGTGACATCCATAGACAAAAGAGCATGATATCAACTAAGTACAAAGTACAAGTGCAATGTTAAAAGTGTTCCCCGTGACAACACGGTTTTACTAATTCCAACATATAAGTGCAAGCATATACAACAAAGCTGTCACAATGGTTCAAGTTTATTAGGGGCAAAGAATATAAAGTGTGCCATCAAGTTCGTGAGGGCTTTAATCACTAAGTTTTCGCATAATAAAATAGTTTTTAATTGGAAGATAGTTGAAAACAAGAATATACTTGGAATGGTGTAACACACCATGTATAGGAGTTTATAGTGGACACTTTGGAATAAATTGGTTTCTTGGTAGTTGGAAGCATGAGTAGAACTTACTCATACAAGTGGAGGCTAGCAAAAGACTAGGAGCAACCAACTAAGAGAGCATAATGGCCATAATCATGCAGTGCAACAAAGCATACTAATCAAAGCAAAGAGTGGTACTACAAGTCAAGTACTAAATGATCATAGAGGCTAATGGTGAATTTTCATAGTCATAACATGGTGTGAGCATGTGCCAAGTCAACCCAAGCAAAGCATCAAAGGAGAATACCACAATGCTATGCTTTTGCATGCTAAAACAACGCATAATTTCTTCAAAGCACACTAAGCAATCCCAATTATTTGGAACAAGACATGCTACAATAATAATCACTAAGCATAAGGTCAAAACAACACCTAGCATGTCATGCTAAAGTCTAAGTCACAGTCAATGCAAGCTCCTCTTGCACCTCAAGCAAAAATTTACTACTACTTTCCAACACCAAGCAACTTATTTGCAAAACAACACAACGAGAACGGGGGTCCAACTACTTTATTCAAGCAAAGCAAAGCAAACAAAACCTAAGATGCTCCAAGAACAACACAACTGTGCATGAAACAATAAAAACGAAGTGTCTAGACATAGCTGAGCTTTTTATTGATGAAGAAGGGGATGCCTTGGGCATCCCCAAGCTTTGACGCTTGTACCTCTTGGATATTTCTTGGGGTGACACCATGGTGGCATCCCCAAGCTTGAGCTTTTGTCCGTTCTTCATCTCATTGCATCATTCTCTCTCTGTACCTGAAATTTTTCCTTCATACAAAACTTCACACAATCTTCATTAGCAACATTAGTGTATTCAAAAGATATTAGACCTCTGGCAAAGCTTTGGAACAGCAAGGATTTTCACTAAAAACACAAGATACTGTAGTAACTCCTTCAAAAATCTCAATTCACCTAAGAGAACTCAAAAAGGAATCAATAAGAAGCAAATGCAAATAATGGCAGAAATCTGTCAAAACAGACAAGCAGGTAGAAACGAATTTTTTCGAACATCTTATGTTGCTCAAATCAAAAAGTGTTGAACTAAATAAAGTTAGCCAACATACTAGGGGATTTATTCGTAAATTTTGAGCTCAATCAGAGTTACATATGCTCCTCACGAATTATTTTGATGGAGGATAGAAATCTGTTTCGGGACAGCAACTCACCAAATCTTACTTCCCTCTCATTAGAGGTCATTCTTGGCACAAAAAACAAACAAAAAGGATAAGGAGACTCAAGGAAACTCTTGAGTTATCTCCCAACAAGTACTTTTCTTTAACGCCTTTAAGTTAGGCACAAGAAGCAAGAAGAATCAAGTATTTTCAAATAAAGAAGCATTAACATCAAACCTTGCTTTCAAAATAGGAGCAAAAAGCAAATTCTCTCTCCTCGTAGGGAAGTGTTCAATACCTTTCTTGAATGGAAATTGATATTTAATGGTGCCTTCTTTCATATCAATGATGGCACCAACTATTCTAAGAAAAGGTCTTCCCAAAGTAATATGACAAGAAGCATTGTATTCAACATCCAAAACATAGAAATCAACAGGGACATAAGCATTGTTAACCATAATGAGAACATCATAAATACTCCCCATGAGTTTCTTCTTAGCATTATCATTGAGTGGGACATCCAAATAACAATCTTCCAATGGTGGCAAATCAAGCATTTCATAAATCTTCCTAGGCATAATAGAGACACTAGAACCAAGATCACATGAAGCTTTCAGATCAAAGTCATTCACTTGCATATTAATAATGGGTTCCCAACTATCTTCTACTTTCCTTGGAATAGAAGCTTTGTGTCTTAGCTTGTCTTCCTTAATCTTAACAAGAGCATTTGTAATGTGTTTAGTGAAAGCAACATGCATATCACTAGCATCAGGACTTCTAGCAAGCTTTTGTAGAAACATAATCACTTTAGAAATATTGCAACCATCAATATCGAAATCAATCTTAGTATCACTATTAGTAGGCTCAATAGGCTTAGGCATAGTAGGAGGAGGAATAGGAACTACTTGTGGTTTAGTGGTGATGGTGCACACACTGTTGTTTCTATCAATTTCAGCTTCTCTTTCCCACCTAGCATGGAGTTGAGCTAACAGCCTAACATTTTCATCAATAGTAACTTGTATGGCATGAGAAATAGCAAAGGTGTTTTCCATAGTTTCAGGTTTAGCAGCAATTTTATTAATCAAGGAGGACTGAGCTTCAGATAAAGAGGATATATTTTTCTCAATAGTTAAAAGTTTTTCCTCTATAGTCTTATTGAAAGTGGTTTGTTTACTAATAAAGTCCTTGAGCATGACTTCAAGTTCAGAGGGGGAACTTCTAGCATTATTGTAAGAGCTTTCATAGGAATTGCCATTATTAGGAGGATAAGGCCTATAATTGTTGTTGCTACCAAAATTATTCCTATAGGAATTGTTGTTTCTAATGAAATTCACATCAACTTGTTCTTCTTGAGCAACCAAAGAGGCCAAGGGGACACTGTTAGGATCTAGAGGAGCTTTCCCATTAACAAGCATAGCCATAATAATATCAATATTTTCACTCAAAGAGGAAGTTTCCTCAACAGAATTTACCTTCTTACCATGTGGAGCTCTCTCGACATGCCATTCAGAGTAGTTAACCATCATATTATCAAGGAGCCTTGTTGCAAGCCCATAAAAATACCTCCAGCAGCTGAATCCAACAGATTTCTTGAGGAGAAGTTCAAACCTGCATAAAAAGTCTAGATAATCATCCAAGCAGTGAGTCCATGAGTGGGACAGTTCTTAACCAAAGACTTCATTCTTTTCCAAGCTGGAGCAACATGTTCACTATCAAGTTGTTCAAATTTCATAATGTCACTAATTTCCAATAAAAGCATCTTTGCACTTAGTCCAAGAATCAATACTATTTTTAGGCAAATAAAGCAACCATTCTTTGGCTTTTCCTCTTAAGGAGAAAGGAAAAAGCTTGAGCTTAATAATATCTCCATCTACATCCTTATACTTTTGCATCTCACAAAGTTCAACAAAGCTATTGAGATGGGCAGCAGGATCATCAGAACCAGCACCAGAAAATTGCTCTCTCATCACAAGATTCAATAAAGCAGGCTTAATTTCATAAAAGGTAGCATCAGGAGCAGGTGGAGCAATAGGTGTGCTAAGGAAATCATTGTTGGTGCTAGTGAAGTCACACAACTTGGTGTTCTCAGCAGAGTTCATTTTGGCAAAGGTGGGCAAGCCAAAAACAGCAGTAGCAGCTAGAGCAGGAACTAATTTTTTGTGTGTTTTTGAATAAGGAAAGCAAACCAAACTAGACTAATTTTTTGGTTTTTTTTGGAAAGAGGCAAACAAAACCAAGCAAAAGAAACAAACCAAACTAAAAACAAAGTAAAGAGAAAGTAAGTGAAGGACTCCCCTTGTGAAGATGTCCTTAGCCTCCCCGGCAACGGCCAGAAAAGCCTTGATGATGCTCGACGTGGCACTTCGTTGGTAACCCCAAGCACAGGTTGTGAAGAGCAAGCAACAAGTTTTCCCTCAGTTGAGACTGAGGTTATCGAACCAGAAGGAGGAAGGAAACATCACACAGGTGTTGCAAGCAACACGGATACCTAAACAACACAAACTCAAGACTTTGCCCCAACGAATCAGTGTGGTTGTCAAGCTCACCGGTTTGCTGTAACAAAGGATTAAACATATGGTGTGGAAGGTAATGGTTTGCAGCAAGTAAACAGGTAACAGTGGAAGATGTATCAATGATAAAGATTGGACCAGGGTCCATAGTTCACTAGAGGTGCTCTCCTTAGATAAACAACATGGCATGAAGGGTAAACAAATTACAGCAGGGCAATTGATAGGAACTGAGCAAGGCATAACAATGCAATTACTAGTCAGAAAGATCCTATGAGATTCGATTGGGCAATACAACAAGATACTTAGACCGCCATCCAACTGCATCTATGACTAGAAGTCCACCTTCAGGTTATCATCCGAACCCCCTCTAGTATTAAGTTGCAAGCAACAGACAACTGCTTTAAGAAAAGTGTGTAAGGTAAACAGTCTGCATGTTCCATGAACAAGATACCGTTGTTTTCTCCCTAGTAGAAACAGCACATCTACAACCAAAGAGATTATTGTCACTTCCCTTGGAAACTAGAGGCATGAACCCACTATCGAGCATAAATACCCCCTCTTGGAGTCACTAGCAACTACTTGGCCGAGATAGCTACTAATAACGGAGAGCATGCAAGATCACAAACAACACAGACATGATAGAATCATCAAGACAAAACCATTAATAAAACCAACATAATAATCTCAATATCCATCGGATCCCCGCAAACACAACATGCATGATTACAAATAGATTAGATCTTGATCATGAACGAAGCTCACAGATCTATGCATGAAAGCACAAAGGAGGAGATACAACCATCTAGCTACTACATGGACCCATAGTCCAAGGTGGAACTACTCACGCATCATACCGGAGAGAAGGCCTCCGGGATGATCTCCCCTCCAGCAGGGTACCGAGAAGAACTTTAGATCCCCCGATCAAGGGACGATGGTGGCGGCGGCTACAGATGATTTCGTGGAGATGTGATCGGGTGCTTAGGGTTTCTGCATCGGGGGATTCTTATAGGCGAAGGGGGTGGACGAGGCGGCGGTCAGAGGGGCCACACCCCTCCCAGGCGCGAGGCAGGGCCCACCCGCGCCTAGGGTGGGTCTGGCCGCCCTGGCTTGCCTCTCCGGCTCACCTCTGGACTTCTTGTTCCCCACAGAAAGTAATTGACTTTGACGTTTGTCCCGTCCAATTCCGAGAATATTTCTTTACTAACTTTTCTAAAACCAAAAACAACAGAAAATAGGCATCTGAGACTGTTGTAACTTGTTAATAGGTTAGTACCAGAAAACATGGAAAAAGCATCTCAAAGTGTAGACAAGTAAATCAAAGTAGATACTAAACAAGCATGGAGCATCGGAAATTATAGATACGTTTCCAACGTATCAGCTTTATAGGGAAATTATGCATGAGATTGGTCCTTGTGAGCTTGAGGACATTGATGTGGTTATTCACATTGCAAATATGTAAACCATTTGCCCTATTAGTATTTTAAGATGTGTGGAGGTTCTCTGTGGTAAGATTAAATATCCTGCTGATTTCCTAGTGCTTAATTGAGCATCTAGCAAAACTTGTCCTATCATTTTTGCTAGACCTTTCTTGAGCACTTGTGGAGCTATTATAGATTGTAAGAAGGAAAAAGTTTTAACTAAGTTTGATGGAGATTCTTATGAGTTTAACTTTTCAAATTTTTATAAAGCTCCTTGTGAAAACAGCTTGCCTAATAAAGATTTCAGGATGGAACAACTTGCTTCTATTGATCCGGTTTATGACCTTGGACCTCTTTTTGGTGACTGTAAGTATGCTTACTCAGATGATAAAGTTGTTGCTAGTGACAGTTATAGTGTCAAATTTATTCAAAGTGCTACTGAAAGTTATTATGACAGAGGGAAACACGGTTATATGCATCTCAATAATGTTAAGTTTCCCCGTTTTATGTTGAAAGCTTTGAAGTTGCATCTGTTTTGTCTTCCCTTGCTAGTGGCTTTTTGTTTCAACAATTCGTTTTCTCATGATACCACCATGCATAGGAAGTGGGTTAGACTCAAGTGTGTTGGTTATTTGCTTCTTGATGCTCTTTTTCACTCTAGATATATATATCCTATGTGAGCATCTTTGAAAGTTTCTAGCCTAACTTAAAGGCATAAAAGAAAAGTACTTGTTGGGAGATAACCCAAGAGTTTGGTTGAGTCTTGGAAGTTATTACCTCCGTAATAACCGCTCCTTATCCTTTTTGTTTTGGTTTTTGTGTCAAGTTCAACTACTTTTTTGAAGTAGAGGAGTTGTGAAAAGTGGCTGTCCTGGGACAGATTTTTTTGCTACATTGTAAAAATTCGTGAGGGAGCTCAGTATGTTGGATGGAGCTGTATTGTTCTGAGCTTATTCTCCAAGTTGTTACCCAACTTTCATTAGTTTTGCACTTTTTGATTTGAGCAACAGAAGCTTTTCTAAAAAATCAATCTTTACCTGCTGGTCAGCTTTGACAGATTTCTGTTATCATTTGCATTTGCCTCTTTTAGAAGCCTTTGTTTTGATAAATTTCAGTTGAAATGTGAACCTAAAGGTTTGTTGTTTTGCTTACACTAATGTTGCCATTGAAGTTTGTGTATTGCCTTGTGAGGAAAGGAAAATTCTAGGAGAAGGAGAAAAGGAGTCTGCAGCGTTTATCTTTGAATAGGTAGAAGTGGTGAAAACAGAAGGTTCGTGAATCTCCAAACTTTTTATATTTTAGATGTTTTTAATACATAAGGGAAGTTACGAGACATAACTGAAGAGGAAACGTAGTCCGGGGTGGACAAACCCACCCCAGGCGCGGGTCCTTGCCTGGCCGCGCCTGGAGGGGGTGTGCCACCCTCAAACTCCGTCTCTGCCTCGTTTCCATGTCAAAACCTTCCTTATGCTTTGAAACTTCATAATATATAACCCCCGGATTCCCCGAGGTTCTTGCATCGAGTTCTTGTTGTGTTTTTGTTTCAATCTATTTCTGTCAGGCAATTTCTCAGTTGTGGAGCTACAGTGTCTTCCTCTGGATCGCCCATGGAGGATTCCTCTGCGGATGTCCTCAACCCATACATGTATGAGTTGAAGATCCATCCCAAGGAGCTGATTCTCAAAGATGGGAAGGTACAAATGAAAGAAGTTCAAGGCCCCAAGGGAGAAGGAAGTCTGGAAGACAGGATGGAAGCATAGGAGCAGGAGGTTTTCAGGTACAAGAAGATGGCGGAACGCGAAGTGGATGTTATTCACAAGATAAGTTCAGAACTCATTGCCAAGCACGCGGAGGAGGTGGTTGAGCTCCGAGAAGAAATCTTCTCGCTCCGTCAGACCACCAACCAATTACAAGCACAGCTCTACGACATACAAAATCAAAACTGTGAGTATGAGGCTAGATTTGACCGCATAAGCTCTGCTGCTAGTTTCAGGATTGCGGAGACAAGGACATCCTTTCTGGATGGGGAACCTTTGCCTTGGAAGTTTTATGATGACAAGAAAACACCACCACCACCGAAGGAGTAATTCGTCATCAGGTTTGGCATCCACTTGGCTTGTTCCAAGCTTGGGGGAGTGCCGCGGTATCGCCACCACTATCTTTTATCTTTTACCTTTTTAGTGAATTCATATATTTGGTAGAGAGGTTATCTTATAGTTTGGTTTGCATGTGGAAGTATCTCTCCTTTAGTTGATTATCTATGTATCCCTTGGTGTGAGTGCCTCTATTGGAATATTAATGAGAAGTCTCATCTTTTACTTTTTGCACTTCTTATTTTAGTTTACAATCTCTATTATATGATGGATCTTGTTGATCAGTATTGGCATCACTTTGGGATCATCAAGTGGATCTAAATTGGTTTTGGCAAACCGAGTTCTGGTCAACAGCAATACTTTTTGAAGTTGGAAAGAAAAAGAGAAAAAAAGGTTACAAGTATTTTGTATCATTTGTTTTCTTTATTGTTGGCTCATAAGCTTAGTATTCTTTATTTAAGATCTTTTGTGTCTTCAAGGAAGATTGCATGTTTGGCTTTATTACTTGTATGTTTTCTTGTTTCTTTCAACTCTCTTGCTTGCTACCCAGCCTTACTAGCCAAAAACCTGTTTCGAGAAGGTATACTTCTCATGTTTCCAAATCCCTTTGAACCAAAACCTTTGCCACTTGTGTCCACCATATCTACCTAGTAGCTTTTTATATTCAAAGCAAGTTCTCAAGCTTCATCTACCTTTCAAATTAAAAAGTATTTTGTTATGTGAAAACTAGTTAGTAAAGCTCTCACGAACTTGATGGCACACCTTATTTATTTGCCCCTAATAGACTTGAACCATTGTGTCATCGAAGTTGTATATACTTGCATCTATACGTTGGAATTAGCAGAACCATGGTGTCACGGGGAACATTTTCAACATTGCACCTGTACTTTGTACTCAGTTGATATCATGCTCTTTTGTCTATGGATGTAAACGGTGTGAAATAAAGAGGGAACTTGTAAGTCCATGGAGTATGTATTTTGTGTTAGATAAACGCCTGGGCCGCTAGCCTAAGCCATGCCTAATCATGGTGGAAACTTGCAGCATCACCATAGTGAGCTATCTATGAATCATCCTCAATAAAAAGTTATGTATATAGTAAATAAAAAGATTGCTGAGATGCTCATTGTATGCTTGCCTTGTCATTTTGTTTATGGGATAGCTCATGTACCATGTGCAAGGGGTACCCCGTTGGCGGTTCTCTATGATACGCATGTACTTACAATGACAAGAACTTACCGGTGACCAAAGTTGAGTAGCATGAGGAGTGGCCCTCATATTCAAGGGACATGAGATTGCCAACTTATATTTCATCAAGCATATACTCCATATTTGTGCACTTTAATCCTAATCATCTCAAGATGCTTATGATAGGGGCAATGAGGGCTCAAAGCTAGTAAGTACCATAATCTTTTGGAATCTATTTATGACTTGTAATCCCTGCTACCCTCTATGAAGGGACCTTTCTCCTATTTCCAAGTTGAGTCGGTAGACCTACTTCGTCTCTATCTCCAGCAAGAATTTGAGTTGTTGTGTTGCAAGCATTCATATGGTGATTTATTCAATCATGTTATTTATTTTCCTTGTTTGCACAAACTCTTATATATTGAGTATTACTTTGAAAGCCTTCACTTGTGAAAAACCTTTTTAAGAAAAGAGTGCTCCTGTTGTAAAACTTCTACAAAAAGCTTTTTGTAAAACTGTTTGCCAGCTGTTCTCTTACCAAGAACAAGATTTTTCCAATTCCAATTATGATTTATCTTTATGCATCTCTATTGTGACTGTTGTACTTGGTTGCAAGCTAAGTTATATAATGGTGAGTTGCTTTCTTCTATGAGTTGTGTAATGGTAAGTGTGATGCTTCTTGTTCGTATTCTTTTATCGACACTTCACTCCATAAACCTATGGACATGTTCAATGAGCTCAGTTTTTGGTTGGGGACAAGCGAAGGTCTAAGCTTGGGGGAGTTGATACGCCCAATTTGCATCACCTTTATATATCGTAATCTACCTCTATTCATTGATATTTGTCTTATTATGAGGTATTACTTATGTCTTTTCCACTGTTTTTGCATGTTGGATGATTCTTGGAGGATGGACTCCTGAAGTCTGGATTATGATGGAAAAGAAGGCGTTTTGATGCAATTTCGCGAAGATCAGAAAAATATGGGAAAATATTATTTTTCCAGAAGATTGAGGAAGCCTGAAGGAGGAGCGAAGAAGGGCCACAGGGGGCCCACACCCCTTAGGCGTGGGCCCACCCTGGGCCGCGCCTAGGGCAGGTGTGGCCCACCTGCCCGGCTCTCGACACCGCCCCTTCGCCTATATCTTCCCTATGGAACCCTAAGGCTAGGAGAGCGACCACAAATATATTTTCGCCACCTCTAGGGGCGGAAAACACGGAGAGAGAAAGATCTCTCCGGCAGATAGATTTCTGCCGGGGGAATTCCTTCCCGGAGAGGGGAGATCGTCGCCATCAACACCATCATCAAGCTAGGCTTCATTCAGATCATCCACACCATCATCACCACCAGCACCATCATCACCACTCCGTCCTGTTGTAACAATTGTGTTGGATATTGCTTTAGTTCTTAGGGGAAACTTTCCCGGTGTTAATTACTATTGTAGTTGATGCGTGTGAGTGGAACCATTGGATTATAGTTTATGTTCGGATTGTTATCATTATCATATCATCTTTGATCTTGATCCATATGATGTCTTGTGAGTAGTTCATCTAGTTCTTGAGGACATGGGAGAAGTCATGTTGTTATTAGTGGATTTGTGTTGAGTTATTATTCAATGGTTGGTATTTAAGTTGTGGTGCTATTCTTCTAGTGGTGTCATGTGAACGTCGACTACATGATACTTCACCATTTATGGGCCTAGGGGAATGCATTGTGTATTTGGCTACTAATTGTGGGGTTGGCGGAGTGACAGAAACCTGAACCCCCGTTAGGACACCTTTGCACAAGGGAGCGTAGGATCTCAGAGTTTAAGGTTGCAGTTAGATTTGTATCTTAATTACTTTCATGTAGTTACGAATGTTTGCATGGGGTTTAATCACAAGTATGTATTAGTCCAAGTAAGGTCGGTACATTAGCACAGGTTCACCCACACAACACTTACAGCACCAAAGAAGAGTACTCAACTATTTGAAGCGAAAGCACTTGATAGAATTCCCATGTGTCCTCGAGAACGTTTGGTCTTTATAAGTATTTCCATCGGCTTGTCCTTTGCTAATAAAGGATTGGGCCATTTGCTACGTTTGTTATTTGTTACTAGCACTTTGTTTTGTTGCTTTATCAGAAAACCACTAAAAATCTCTTTGCTAAGTATTTGCAGAGAGTTCCTGCTCCATACCACTGTTCAGCACCTTCTACTCCTCTTTGGGATCGACACTCCTATTTATCGAAAGTACTACGATACACCCCCTATACTTGTGGGTCATCACATCCAAGATCGGTCTCGGATGTGTGCTTATGCAAGAAGGAAAAGTCATATCATATCTATCCCGACAACTGAAGCAACATGAGCAGAATTATCCTACCCATGACCTTGAACTAGCAGCCGTAGTTTTAGCCTTGAAGACATGGAGGCATTACCTCATGGGAAACCGTTGTGAAATTTATTCGGATCACAAGAGCCTGAAGTACATTTTCACTCAGAAGGAGCTGAATATGAGGCAAAGGAGATGGATAGAGAAAATCAAGGACTATGATCTGGACATCCACTATCACCCCGGTAAAGCCAATGTGGTAGCAGATGCCCTTAGCAGATTGTCGTGTCACTTGAACTCCATGATTCTGAAGGAGCTACCAAGTTTGCACAAGGAGTTGGAAGATTTTAGAATGGAGCTAGTAAGTGAAGGATTTTTGGCTAGCATAGAACTTCAACCCACTTTGATCAGTCAGATTAAGGAGGCGCAGAAAGGAAATGCTAGTATCGACGGAATCAAACGTCGTATCTGTAAAGGAAAGGTACCCGGATTCACCGAGGATGAAGAAGGAGTTTTGTGGTACAAAGTACGTCTCTGTGTGCCAGGAGATTTAGAATTGAAGCAAGCTATTTTGAAAGAAGCCCATGATACTCTTTATTGTATCCACCCCGGAGGAACGAAGATGTATCAGGATTTGAAGGAGAAATTTTGGTGGCATAAGATGAAGAGAGAAATCGGAAGCTACATATCCAAGTGTGATATTTGTTAGAGAGTCAAGGTGGGACATCAGAGACCCGCAGGACTGTTGCAACCATTGCAGATTCTGGAATGAAAATGGGATTTAGTTGGAATGGATTTTATCACCAGACTGCCTACATCTAGTAGGGGAAATGACTCTATTGGGTCATAGTAGATAGACTGTCCAAAGTCGCCCATTTCTTAGTTGTCAATACCACTTATCAGAGTTCGAAACTATCAGAGTTGTACATTGCGAGAATTGTCAGTTTACATGGAGTCCCTAAGAACATTGTGTCGGATCGAGGAACCCAGTTTACCTCGAGGTTTTGGAAGAAAGTCCAAGAAGGATTAGGAACCCGACTGGATTTCAGCACATCTTATCACCCTCAGACAGATGGCCAAACGAAGCGAGTAAATCCAATACTCGAAGATATGTTGAGAGCTTGTGTGTTAGAATATGGATCTAAATGGGAAGACTGTCTGCCTTTTGCAGATTTTTCATACAACAATAGTTATCAAGCAAGTTTGCAAATGTCCCCATTTGAATTCATGTATGGAAGGAAGTGTCGTACCCCTTTGAATTGGTCAGAAGTAGGAGAGAGTCAGATCTTCGGACCCGACATCCTACGAGAAGCAGAAGAAAAAGTTCACAAGATCCGTGAGCACCTCAAGACCGCCCAATCCAGACAGAAGAGTTATGCCGACAAGAGACGTCAAGACCTAGCCTTCAATATCAAAGATTTTGTGTATCTCAAAGTGTCACCTTTGAAGGGAATGCAACCTTTCCAACTCAAAGGAAAGTTAGCCCCCAGATATATCGGACCCTTCAAGATTCTGAATCGTCGAGGAGAAGTATCGTATCAACTGGAACTGCCAGAAGAGATGTCAGCCGTGCATAATGTGTTCCATATCTCGTTACTTCGCAAATGCCTAGAAGTCCCGGAGAAGACTGAAGTTTTCAAGAATATTGATCACAGGACCATAGAGATCAATGATGACCTGACATATCCCAAAGTACCCATTCGTATTTTGGAGGAAGCTTTCAGAACCACCGGGACCTGGTGTATCAAGTTTCTCAAGATCCAGTGGAGCAACCACACTAAAGAAGAAGCTACCTGGGAGCGAGAAGACTACATTAGGACAGAGTTTCCAGATCTCTTTAAAGCCTATTTTTTTCTCGAATCTCGGGATGAGATTTCGTTTAGGAGGGAAGGTTTGTAACATCCCAAAAATATTAATCCTGGTTATCAATTCCAATCACCCAAATTTAGGGTTAACAAAAACTTTTGTGAATTAAAATCTTTATGAATGCATGTGTGTATGTGATGATTGCATGAATGCTTGAACGGACTTGTGTGATTGTTGTGAATAGCAAGGAATGGTTTAAGGATGAAAAAAACATCATCTAAATCATTTCCAAGCAGAATCAAATCAAGAGAAATTCAAAAACAAACAAAATAAGCAAATGGTCATTTTTTCCAATCTTGCTCACTAGACTACTTTGAGTGTTTCTAGTCCAAGATTTCAAACAGAAACAAATCCAATTCATTTCACCCCTGGTTATACCAAGTGAAAGTGAACCCAAGCCCACCTTGCAAACCCACAAAAATAGTTGGCAACCCTATTCAATTGACATTTGAAAATTGAATCTAGTTCATATGGGAAGATTACCATTTCTCAAAACCCAACCAAATCAGTTCACCTTGACAAATCCAATCAACCAGAGACTACCTAGTATGTGACCAGTCCACTCACCAAGTTTCATCCAAAAATTCAAATATGAATTTCTTGCGGCCATTTCATCAAACACTTGGAGACAAAAAATCAAATTGGCCAAACTTCACTGTTTTGAGCAGTAATATTTGCAAGCATTGTTCACCATTGATCACCCATGTCTCCCCTAGTGCCAACCAATGCTTTGAACCATCCTAGACCCTACCTAATGCGCCATGCCGTTCCTGCCCAAGAGCACCCTTGGCAGCCGACCTTGGCTAGCTAGCAGGAGCAATCGCCGCGCCTAGCCACCGTATCCGGGAAGCACGCCACCATCCACCGCCACCCCCTGTCCAGCCCTCGAGCACTGCCAAGCACTAGACCACAGAGAACGCACGCGCCCATTTCTCTACAACCATGTCTAGAGCGTGCTAGAGTGCCGCGCTCGAAACGCTCGCACAGATCGCGTCCCGCCTTCACCGCCCGTCTACGTGATCACCACCATCCCAGGAACCTCCCAGACATCCCCGTACGCCGCCGCGCGATCCGTCTCCACTGTGCGCCATCAAAACCGTTGTTGGTGCCGCTCAAAGCGTCGACGCGTTCTGACCGAACCGCAGCTCCCCTTGCCGCGCCATTACTTCCTTGAGCACCATCAGGGAACCGCGCACCGTCCCCTACCGTCAGCCATGCCCGTAGCTCGCTGTAACGCTGACCCCGACGAGCTCTGCCCGCACCCTTCGGTTTCCTCGTCGCAGTATAAATAGAGCCCCCCGCTCGAATTCTTCACACCATTCCACTCCCCAACTCTCACTGATCCTTCCCACTTCTCTCCGGAGCAAGGCGAGCGTAGCATCGCTGGAATTTCGTCGGAGCCTGCCGCTGCTGGAGGAGAAGGGCGTCGTTGATTGGAGCCACCCCAGGAGGAGTCGCCCGTACCAGGAGAACCGTCGTCGTCGACTTCGTCGTTCGCCCCCATCGCCTGAGCCCCGATGAGACGGCCCAGACCCCCACTGGCCGCTCTAGGGTTTGAGCCCGTCGCATTCTGTTCAGACGAGGACGATCGCCGTGAGCCGTTGATCCTTGATCTAATCCTACGATCGTAGTTAACCCGTACCCCTTCGCACCCCTTGTCCCACTGACGTGTGGAGACAACCACTTAAATAGCCCCCGCGTGCGCTGTGCGCTGTGGGCCGGCCCAGTTAGATTTCCCGCGTGACCCAGTTAGTTTGAATTTAGATTTATCTATTTAGTTTCAAACCCAGTTCTGGCAATAGATTAAAAATTCATTTCAGAGAGTTTTACTGAACTAGATTGCATGAAACCAATTTTGCTAGGAAGGGATTGAAATTATTAATCCATGCCCGTTGGATTCAAACCATTTGGATTTATAGATCACCTATAGTAAAAATAACAAGGAAGAGACTTTTCTGCATTCAAACATTTTTCAAAATTCAACCATAAATGCTTTTGAGTTGATTCCAACTCTCAAAAATCACATTTGTTAAGGCCTTTCTGAATATATAAAAATATCTAGGTTTACTTGCAGTAATAATGGACAAGCAATAAAAGAATGCCCCATAGGCATTTCTAGTCACTTTAATTAATTAAAATAATAAGGTTAAACATTATTAAATTGTGACACCACTTTAAATCACATTCCCAAGTATTGAAATATGTGGTGATGACATGTGTCAACATGATCCCATGTTTTAATTGGAGAATATTAAATCTTAAGTAGTTTTTCAATGAGTAGAAATTACTTTTCTAAAATAAAATAAATAGGACTTTTGCCTTAATCCTTGTGATGATAGTGATGATTCTAGATCATCTAGTGTGAGCCTTTGTGTGCTAAATAGAAGTAGTTAAGTATTGTTTGGTGATTGTGTACTTCGTATTTATTTATAGACGCTAGTATCGAGCAAGGATACGAAGAGGAAGGAGAATACTACGAGGAAGAAGCCAGGAGAACTTCAACCACTGCACTGCCCAAGGCAAGCTACTACTTGCATGTTACCTTTGCAAGCTTCACAATACAAGTTAACTTTGCAAGATAACACTTGCAAGATAACTATGCCAAATAGATGCCTTAGGCATATGTGATTATACCACCTTATTATACCAAATCCTAGTTTTACTTGCAAGCTTTACTCTTTTATTTTTTTAGCAAAGTTTTCTATTTGTGTTTACTTAGTGACTTGTAGATTTTCGAAAGATATCAAAGGTAGCATAAAGAGCATAAAACTTGACCTAAGTTAGGTATAACTTGATGTCATCCTGAGGCATGAGATTGAACTTAGAAAAATCACACTTGATTACCATCCCTCATTAGTGTTTACCCCCAACTTTAGTGGCTAGTGCTAAGCTTAAAACTTGATCACTTTAGATGGGAATACTTGGTGAAAATGATTATGAAAACCTTAGAATGATGAGTCATTCTAATGAGATGTTTTGGCATGTGCTATGAGCACCAGATGATTTTTGATGATGAAAATGTTAAGGCATGAGCCTTAGCCCTTTTACAAAACTAATGGTTGTGTCTGGATTGATACCATTCCAATTTTACCTTACAACCACAATACCCGAAATTGGGTAGGGCTTGACTGAAAGTTTATAAACCTTAGTATGGGTTCCCTTGCGGCCGAGGTTTGAGCTGAGGCTACCTCGTGATGATTGTCCACCTGTGCAGTTCCCAAGATGACAGATGGTCATGGTTGGGAGGCCCAACTCATAGGAGAGGTGCCTATACTAGGGTGTGTAATTGAAAGGTTAGGATTGATTATCCGCATACTGAGTATGGTGAATTTAGGATTGTTCCTGATGGATGTATAGAATATTGTGGTGAAAGTGTACCACCTCTGCAGAGTGTCAAACTATTTGAATAGCCGCGTCCATGGTTATGGACAGTTGGAGTGGCCATACTGTTCCGTCGTCAGATGTTTTCAAAATGACTTGTGAATTGAATCATGATTTTGACTTGACCACAGCAGGATTGTGAAAGTGAAACTCAAGTTCCCACTTAGGTGTTAGAAAATATTAAACTAGTTTTCTTTGCTTCTAAACTCAGTTAAGGTAAACCTGGCTTTTTGCAAAACAACCTAGAGCTTAGGATTCCTACTTGAAACCAATTTATCTGTTAGTGATAGTTTGCGAGTACTTAAAGAGTACTCATGGCTTTGTCCCAGGCTATTCCCGTGGCCATACTATGAAGAGGACTATCAGGAGGATGGCCCGCAGGAAGGTTACGATAACTAGGATCATCTCCCATCGTCATCATTGCCTGTGACCATGAAGATGGAGCTTCGCCCACGCTACCATTATTATATTATTCCGCTGCATTGATTGTATTAAGACTAGATCATGAGATCCTTTATTTGTAAGACCTTATGTATGATTTGTAATGGATGATGAACTATGGTACCAATCTGTTCTGTCTCGCAAAAATGGTAATCTTGGGATTACGATGTATGGTATAACAAGCATCTAGGATTAAAAATCCGGGTGTTGACACCCACCCTTAGAAGATCGACGCCCTCGTCGATCAACCACAAGCCAGGAATGTCCTCTCTTGGCATATGTCTGTGATTCCAGTGCCGACACATGTGCCATGCCATGAACACTCCAGGACACACGTGCCATGCTCCACATATTCGTCACTGACCCGCACACACCCGTGTAACCGCGAGGGTCGGCTCTGATACCACTTATAACACCATGTCCTCTCCGGACCAGCGGCTGTCACTCCCGGCAGCTCAATAGGATCTCTAGACTAACCCCACAAACCAACACTGGTCTTTTCTGCGCACTTTATCCTTACTCGTGCGCACCTGGTACCCACTTTTCGGTCGGCCACCCATCCTCAAATTGCTCTAGGTCAAGCACGCTTACCTCAGAGTTCTTTTCGGATGAGCTTCTGGAAAATAAGTTGCAACTTGTTGGTATGGGTATACTATCAATCCTATTAAGCCATGTGTCAGGGTCTCATAGGCCGAGAGCACGGCTGCTGGACCGGGATTTCCATAATCTGTTGGACATTCTAGCACTATCGAAACAACATTTTTTTGAGGGGGCGCCCCATCCACGATTGAGGTAAACTAGAAGCTCTAACTCTAAGGTGGAGTTGTGGAGGGTTGTGGGGCTCTTCCGCGACTTCCTAGGACAGGTGAACAAGTGGATATGTCGCGAGTAGTTGTTTAGAGTGTGAGTGTTGTCGCTGAGACATCGTGGATTTGTGCACAGGGCATTTGTTCCCTGACGCGCACGTTGTAATGTTTGGCCGCTTGGCCCTTCTTCTATGAAAATACGAAAACAAACAATGCACTAATCATGGGGGAGCTCTCCTATATATTATTTATAACACCTTTTTATGTTTCTTCATTACATGTTCTGACCCATATCTTGTTTTATATTCTTGGAAGTTAAATCTTTTTGTTTTGGTACTGTGTGCTGATGACCCACAAGTATAGGGGATCGCAACAGTCTTCGAGGGAAGTAAAGCCCAACTTTATTGATTCAACACAAGGGGTGCCAAATAATATTTATAAGCCTTAATATATGAGTTGTCAATTCAGCTGCACCTAGAAATAGTCTTCCTCGCAATAGTTTATCAGTAGCAACAATTTTGTAATAGCAGTAGCAAAATAACATCAGCACTAAAATAAGGACAGCGGTAGCAATTGTAATAAACAGCAGGATTAAAATGCGATAGGCATAGGGATGGATGGACGGGTGTTGCATGGACAAGATAATTCATGTAATAATCAAGACAAATACATTGCAGATAATAAAGATAAAGCATCCAAGTACTAAATAACCACATACATGTGTTCCGTATATAGTCGTGTGTGCTTGCAATGAGAAACTCGCACAACATCTTTTGTCCTACCAGCCTGTTTGCAGCGGGGTCTTAAGGGAATCTACTGGAAATTAAGGTGCTCCTTTTAATAGAGCACCGGAGCAAAGCATTAACACTCCATGAACACACGTGATCCTCACATCACAGCCATCCCCTCTGGTTATCCCAATTGCTGCCACTTTGGGGCCTCTGGTTATCAAAATTGTAATTGGCTTATCTAACATATTCACCCCTTCTAGACCCCTTCTAGACGACATCCATGTCCATTTCAATGGTGATTAGAAAGGATGCACTTTAAGGGGATTATTCTGTGTAGAGCACACTACATTTACTTTGCTAGGTATATTTAATTTCCATAGAGATTTCCATACTAGTTTAGTAACCAATGATCCTAGGAGGGTCAATTGGCTAGTCGAGGCACCGAATTGATGTAACTATTGTAGATGTTAACCAGACTGCACAGTGTATCTGTCATTATTGGTGCAACCCCAACCGATGAAATCCTCGAAACCTTGATCATTAAGGGGTATTTGTGAAATGCAATTGGCATTCAAGGTGACAAGCAACTCTCGAATAAGCACTTCATTCCACTACCCCGTGGCGTGGGTCAATTAGCTCACCAACTTTGGTATAGATAGATGTCCTTATAGAAGAAATAATCATTCTATTAGGACTACTAGGGATCCATGGGTATCTCCATATGTTAATTTTCTCTCAATTACCCACTCTCCATAAATAACTTCTTTTAAAGGTAGACTATCCAACTAAGATGCTTTGCCAAGTAAAGTAAGATCCCACCTTGGGCCAAGCCATAAGTAAATCACCATTTGAGTAATATTTAGCCCGTAGTACTCGTGCACATACGGAATCTGGCTCGATGAGAAGTCCCCATACCTGTTTCTCCAACATGGACAAATTGTAGGAGGGAAAATCTCTGAATCCCGTGCCTTTTCTTGGGGAAACATAGCTTCGACCAAACATAGTTGTGCATCTTGTTGCTATTATCATCATCTCCCCACCAAATTTAATATATCATCCATCATTATTTTACACACTTTCTTAGGAATTTGGAAAACCGATATCGCATAAACAGGTATAGCTTGTGCCACTATCTTTAGGAGAATTCCCCTTCCCTCAATAGAAAAATGTGTCTCCTTCCATCGATTAATGCGCTGAATGATTCTGCCTATAAAGTGCACAAAGGGATCACTTCCACCTGCTTCCACTATTGCATGGATGCTTAGATACTTATCTGAAAAAATGCTTGTGCATCAATACCGAGGGTCTCACATATTTTGGATTTCGTAATGACATGGATATTAGTAGAAAAAATGGTTGACTTAGCCAAACTCATGAATTGTCCGAAACTTGCAGAGTAGGAATCAAAACTCGTTGCAAGAAAGTTGCATTATACATATTCACTTTTATGTGAAACTGGTGGTGCATTGTTGCACACCCGTATCACATCAATGCCACTTCTTTTTCATGCAACAATAAACTTAGTAAACCTTCAACACACAAAATGAACCAACAAGCGGGGAGGACCTCCCAGTCGAAGACCTCTAATAGGAATAAACATATCTCAATCTCCTCCGAATTAACCCTCACTTGGTATGTCACCGAAGTAACACATGCCATCATAAAAGATATCCATCTTTCATCAAAACCCAACTTTCTCATCATGTTTTTTCAAAACACACACCCTACTCAATCATATGCCTTGTGCATATCCACGTCCATAGCACAAGATCCCACAACCCTTGTCCTTCTATTTTTAGTAGCATGAAGATTTTCATAAGCAACAAGGACATTATCAGTGGTAAGGCGTCCGAGGACAAATACACTTTCCGTAGGCGATATAACTTTAGGTAACACTTCTTCCAGATGAAGAGCAAGCATCTATGATATTATTTGATTACATTACCTAGGATTATTGGGTGAACTGACTAATCATCCTCGAATCATTAGATTTTTAGACTATTTTTTGAAATGGGGGGAGATTTCCCCGACCTCTGCATCTATGAGATGCACACGGCCTATTTTATTAGATTATTTCTTAAAATCTTACAAGAGCGATTACAAACATCAAAACGAAGTCCACCAAACAAGCGACAGCTCACTAATTTTACAACACTAATGCAGGGGGTGTCCATGAACAAGGCCAATATCCCTGACATCACAACACGCATCATCTAAAACCAAAGGCCTCGACAAGTCTCTCAATGGCTAGGAAGTTGCACAACTGGTCCGAGAGACCCTTGGCGCGTATCAACATACACGCTCCAGAAAGTCCTAGCCGCCGCCGCCTTCTTCCGCAGACCCATCTTCAAGAGAGATAAATGCAATGACCTTGCGAGGCATGCCATCGACGCTGCCATGACGCCAGATGGTGCCACCGCGCTGCGCGCGTCCATCAACAAGCACGCGTGATTGCCACCAAGGCCTCTCGGCGCCATGCCGCTGAGTCCCGCCAACCAACGCAGCTAGAGACCTCAAGAAGATCTGTCATGTGTAGCACCTACCGCACCAGGCATGACTGAGCGTAGCACCTGGTGGTTAGACATGACTTGACATCTCCACTAGAGTCTCAGTGCAAGATGAAACCGCTCCCCCACTGCCTCTGCCATCCAGCACTGCTCTACAAGCAATGCTCCCAAGAGAGAATACGACACCACAGCGCCGCCATCGCCCGATCCGGAGAACCAAATTGGGGTTTCCCCCGGAGCAGCAGGAGTGGCCTGACCTCTAGCCGACGTCTACTCCAAAAACGATGCCGTCAAAAGGGAAATAGACGCCAAGCGCCGCCATCATCCGATCCAGATATGGGGTTTCTCCTGGAGCAGCTCGAGTGAAGTGACGAGACCAGCAAAACTATCGTTGTATCATTCCACCCTTGAGGAATAAGTCATGTGTTCAGGGGTTGGCTTAGTGATATGTATCATTCCCCCTCGATATCCATGGAAGCTATCTCTTTTTTTTCGTAGTTTTTGACTTTGGACCTCTCCGGTGCTATATGGTCTTATATACCTGAGTAGTTTCTTTTCCCGGCGATATACTAAAAGAAAAGGACTACTTCCTCCGTCCGCAAATAAGTGTACATCTAGCTTTTGTCTAAGTCAAACATAACTTGATTTGACCAATTTTATAGAGAAAAATAGAAACATATATTATATCAAATTGACATATTATGAAACTAGATTTAAAAATAAATCTAACGGTAACAATTTAGTGTCATAAATGTTGGTACGTTGTCCTAAAAAGTTAGTCAAACATATTAAATTTTAACTTAAGACAAGGCTAAAAGTACACTTATTTGTGGACGGGGGGAGTACGAAGAAGTCACTCTTATACCTGAGTAGTTTCCTTGACCGTTCCGTTCTCAAGTGTTTTTCTCTATCTGCCTCCCCCTCTTTGTGGACTTTTTACGTGCAAGTACGCTCTGGCGCGCTGCATTGTCCCTTTCTCGGATAAACTACTCTCGTCCCCGCTTAGACTACAACGACCGTCCGTATATAGCTGCGCTGTAAATACGTGGAGCTTTAGCAAAAGTGATTGCGATTTTCCCCAAGTTGCGTTACGGCGACCGGCTCAAAGTAGGTAAATATCTCTGGCGCGGGTTGGTTCGAGCCTAGGAGCTGGATCCATATCCTAAAGTACGTTAGCAGATCTACCGCCTCTTGTTGGCAAAAGGAGATCAGAAAGCTAAATCCAGTTTGTTCAGACTTCAGAGCAAGTGGCAGTGTACATGGATCTCAGCAGGAAATATCTACGAAAGTGGGCATTGCGACGCAAGTGGCGATGTACAGTAGACGGGATCCATCGTCATGACTCGTGAGACGGCCGGTGACATTAACCTGAGAAATGTACGACGCCGATGATATGCTTCGACCTACTACATAGGACTACACATTCAGAACACCGGCGAGCGCGTTCAGAATATCGGCGAAATGCATGCAGGTGATGGGGATGGATGATCATCATCTATCGGGTTTAATCAACGGAGACGTCTCGCTCGATCGATCCTAGCCACCATTAACGAAGACCTACTACTACTAGTACATGGCAGCTAGCTAGCTAATCTGCAGGCGCCCATCAATCAGGTTGGTAAAGTCCGTGGGAGCTATCGCAAGTGGAGACTCTTTAC
Source organism: Avena sativa (assembly GCA_916181665.1). Taxonomy (NCBI): domain Eukaryota; kingdom Viridiplantae; phylum Streptophyta; class Magnoliopsida; order Poales; family Poaceae; genus Avena; species Avena sativa. The sequence goes on from OV702295.1 coordinate 358,440,897, forward strand.
AGACCTAGCTACAGTAATTGCTCCAGGAATTATTGCGTCGATGGATCCATCGATGGGCTCAACTTTCCGTCAAGTTCTAGCTAGCTCGCTAGCTAGCTAGAACGTGTGTGGTGTGTTCATGGAGCCATGCTTATCAAGTGGGAGATCAAGTTGATCGATTGAGCTAGCTAGGCGAATGAGACGTGATGCGCGTGAAGTGAGAAGTTCAGATCGTCGCGCGAGGTGCTCGATCGGCCGATAGGATGATGGTCCTAGCTAGCCAGCATCATCGATCCATCCATGGTACTAACGGAAGCAAGTTCCTATCTGCAACTAGATCGAGGTTTTGATTCCCGCCAACTTGAAACAGCGGGAGCGTGCTGTCTGAATCTGAACGACACGGCGAGAGGGACAACGAATCAGGTACTGGACGAGCTACCCAAGGAAAGGCACGTCACAAACAAAAAGCTGGCTTTATTAGCTATTCCATTTTCTCCTGATTTGGCAATCGGCATTGGTGGGGATGTCCCCGTTTGCAGCACGATCGGAATGAATAGGCCTAAGCACAGGTTTTGGGTTCTAGCCAATGACTTGATATATATACTCCCTCCGACCCATATGTTAAATAGTGTCTAGATTCATCCAAAAGTTAACTAATATGGGTCGAATGGGAGTATTTTTTTTTAAAGAAGCTAATGGCTTGATATTCTAGGAGCAAGGTTCGTATTTGGTCGGATATGGGGCACATTTCAAACCCTAGCTCTAGCTGGGCTAAAGCTAGTCTGATTGTACTACAAGAACAGTGACATTTGTTCGACCCTGACGTGCCATGTATCTGCTGCATGACTTGTGTGGTGCAGAGAAACACAGGTGGTTATTATATTGATCTCACAGAATTTTCCCAAACGAATATCTGACACGTAGTATCGTCGTCTTAGATATTAGAGTGACCTGTCCGTTATATCCGGTCTCTGCTACGGAATGCAGTACTATTACTACTATGTAACCCACCTGTCTATTCTGAAGCTTTAACTGAATTGCTTCATGTACGACTGAACTTGTACGACTTTCCTACGATGAGAAGATGGGCTGCGAGGATGCCTCAGTGGTGTGCAATCAACGGGCCTGATTGTGCATCGTACGTGGATCGGACATTTTCTGTCGTACGTGACTTCCGTTAATAGTGCTCCAGTTCAGTGGATTTGATTCCAGCCAGATTTGCTATTCCTCCTTTGATGGAGAGCGCGTGCGTTGATTGGTTCAGACGTACGGGCCACCGTGCAGCTTTCCCACGCTATCATTGTACCCCCCCTGTGGCTGTGTCTCGTCAAAAAGTGGCAGTCAAATTGTTGCCACTAGCTTCCTTTTATTTCACCGAAATCATTTCCCTCGTGCGACGCTTACGGCGATCGATTAACAACCTGTCCGGTGTCAAAACTAAGTTAGTTCCAACGATGATTCCAATCCAAAGTCACTCGGCCATCCCATCATGCATTATTATCGTCGGATGCAGCATGCATGCGCCCCTGCTAGCATGTAGTAGTAGCATCAATAATTCGTGACAAAACCGATGCTTTATCAGGAAACTGTTAGTCTCGCAGTAAGTAAGTGGCCAGGGTTGAAAGAAAGAGTCCAGGAGATCTTAGCGATATAATTAGATCCACTACCGAGATGGTAGTACCACATATAGCAACTGCTGGATCAATTACATGAACCTGATCTGAACAGTGTGCTTAGCCAAAGTTTTCGCTCCTGCTATGATGCGATCCCCTGATCCGTACCGCTACCAAACACTAGATCATCGGCGAAAACATAGTCAGACAACAAATTATCACCACTAGAAAAAAAAAAGCTATCCGTCCGTGCCTCCTAACAGCATTAGTGCCGGTTCCGTCATGAACCGGGACTAATGCTGGCACGCGTCCCGGTTTGAGCGGCTACGGAGCCGGGAGGCATGCGTCCCGGTTGGTAGGGGAACATACGTCGGGACTAAAGGTTGGGCGTCACCTTTAGTCCCGGTTTGTGTTACAAACCGGGACGTATGCTCCCGCTCTCTATAAATGCAACGTCCCAGCTCTCTGTCTTTACTCTGTTTTTTCTTGGTGGAAGGTGTGAGTGATGTGCTAGTTTTTTTCCCTATGCATGCATTCAAGGTGTTTGATGAAATGTTTGAGTGAATGATCCCGTTCAATTTCTCATAGAACAAAAATATAGAAGGTGTCCGAGACGCACTTGAGCTTTCTCCTCTTTATTTCCCTCGATCGAGGTTAGCAATCTTATCTTTTCTCTGTCATTGATACAATGCATGTGTCGATGTGAATTGGTCATTTCACTATTTATGATGTCCTGTTTTTGATAAACTTACTAATATGATACAGATAAACGGTCGGGAATGGATGTACGGTGACTGGCGTGTACCCGGGTATATGAAAGGCGTGGATAAATTTATCGATGTGGCTACGGCAAACAAAGAGAATGGTTTTATACGTTGTCCATGTGTTCAATGTCGGAACAACAAGGAGTACTCTTCCTCGAAAATCATTCGCGGCCACCTGATTATGAAAGGTTTCATGCCCAACTATAATTGCTGGACCAAGCACGGGGAAAGAGGGGTTATGATGGAAGATGATGATAACAACTATCATCATATGTTTCTTGAATACAGTGATACTGCAATGGAAGACAATGGAGAGGAAGGAGGTGAAGAACGGGCATCAGATGAGCCGGCTGATGAACTTGGTAGGGTCATTTCTGATGCAAAGCGAGACTGTGAAACAGAAAATGAGAAGTTGAAGTTAGAGGGCATGTTAGAAGATCACAAGAAATTGTTGTACCCAAATTGTGAAGATGGCAGCACAAAGCTCGGTACCACACTGAAATTGTTGTGATGGAAGGCAGTGTGTGATCTAACTGACTCCTCATTTGAAAAGATGCTGAAAATAATGAAGCCGAAGTTTCCAAAATATAACGAACTTCCCGAGAGTACCTACAAAGCAAAGAAGACTCTCTGTCCTCTAGGATTAGATGTGCAAAAGATACATGCATGCATTAATAACTGCATCCTCTACCGCGGTAAGGAGTATGAGAATTTATATAAATATCCGGTATGCAATGCATTGCGGTATAAGATCAGACGAGATGATCCTGGTGATGTTGAGAGAGAGCCCCTCCGGAAGAGGGTTCCTGCTAAGGTTATGTGGTATGCTCCTATAATACCAAGGTTGAAACATATTTTCAGAAACAAAGAGCATGCTAGGTTGTTGCGATGGCATAAAGAAGACCGTAAGAAAGACGGGAAGTTGAGACACCCTGCTGATGGGTCACAGTGGAGAAAAATCGAGAGAGACTTCCCAGACTTTGCAGGTGACGCAAGGAACTTATGGTTTGGTCTAAGTACGGATGGCATGAATCCTTTTGGGGAGCAGAGCTGCAGTCACAACACATGGCCCGTGACTCTATGTATCTACAACCTGCCTCCTTGGTTGTGCATGAAGGGTAAGTTCATTATGATGCCAGTGCTCATCCAAGGTCCGAAGCAACCGGGCAACAACATTGATGTGTACCTTAGGCCATTAGTTGAAGAATTCTTACAGCTGTGGGGTAAACCAGGTGTATGTGCGTGGGATGAGAACAAACAGGAGCCATTTGATCTACGAGGGTTGCTTTTCGTAACCATCAATGATTGGCCTGTTCTTACTAACCTTTCAGGACAGAAAAACAAGGGATATAAGGCATGCACACGCTGTTTAGATAAGACTGAAGGTACATATTTGCATAAATGCAAGAAGGTTGTGTACCTGGCGAATCGACGATTTCTTCTGACCAATCATCCTGTAAGAAATAAAGGCAAGCATTTCAAAGGTGAGGCAGATCACCGGAAGAAGCCTGAACTTCCTCCAGGTGATGATGTATTTGGTATGGTCAAGGACATAGAAGTAATCTTTGTAAAGGGTCCCGACGGTCAATAAGTTCCGAACGACGTCGCTATAGGACACGCACCCATGTGGAAGAAAAAATCTATATTTTGGAAGCTGCCATATTGGAAAGTCCTGTGTGTCCGCTATTCAATCGACGTGATGCACGTGACGAAGAATCTTTGCGTGAACCTGCTAGGATTCCTAGGCGTGTATGGGAAGACAAAAGATACACCAGAAGCATGGGAGGACCAACAAATTATGAAAGACCCAGAGAACATGCATACACAGAACAAGACGGATAAAGGGCATCACTTAAGTCGTGCCAGCTATGCTCTTACCAAAGCAAAGAAGGAAATCTTTTTTGAAGTCCTTTCTCAGTATCAAGGTGCCGTCTGGCTTTTCATCTAATATAAAGGGGATAATAAATATGGCAGAGAAAAAGTTCCAAAACCTGAAGTCTCATGACTGTCACGTGATTATGACACAGTTGCTTCCGATTGCATTGAGGGGGCTTCTACCGGAAAATGTTCGAGTACCCATTGTGAAGCTATGTGCATTCCTCAATACAATATCTCAGATGGTAATCAATCCAGATATTCTGCCAAGGTTACAGAAGGATGTGGTACAATGTCTTGTTAGTTTTGAGTTGGTGTTCCCACCATCCTTCTTCAATATTATGACGCATCTCCTGGTTCACCTAGTGGAAGAGATTGCCATTCTCGGTCCGGTATTTTTGCACAATATGTTCCTCTTTGAGAGGTTCATGGGAGTCTTAAAGAAATATGTTCATAACTGTGCTAGACCAGAAGGAAGCATCTCCAAGGGATATGGAACAGAGGAGGTCATTGAGTTTGTGTTGAATTTATTCCTGACCTTAAGCCGATTAGTGTCATATTATGTGACATAGTTGAAAGGAAAATACCAGACTTGGTATATTGATCATGTCTCGAAAAAACCTTCACAAAATGACCTATCATGTTCGAGGTTTCATGGCTTTCGGTCCAAATGACCGATGTTATGTGCTGAATCACGGCATAGTTTGTGATGTTGTGCCCATATTATGCATGCATGTGGACATTGGTATGGAGAACAATGTTGCAGGAGGAAGTTTTCCTTTTTGTCGCACGGAAAAGCCCTTTTCCATTTTCTGAGCGCAAAAAACGGGTTGTTTTGTGAAGTAACCACCAGAATGCTGTTTCAGAATGCTACCGTCCCATTTTCCTAAAATACTAGACCACCTTACATGGACTATCTCCCAACCGGGACATCTCAAACCTTTTCGTCCATCCCGGGTAAAAAGGACAAATGTCTGTCGAATCGGTAGGAAGTGGGTCCGGTTTGTACTACAGGTACATGATCTATCGCCCGTGATTTTTTGAAAAAATCATTTTTAGACTCGTAATATGTGGTTTATTCAGAGATCCAATGCAAGTTCTAACGATGCTCGTCCCCTATCTTCATGCACGCCGGTTCGACCGTAGTTAGAAATTCAAAAAATTCAAAACGGGCATAATAAATTCAAAAAAAAATCTGAACAATAAAAATACTTCGCGTGGTGTCATATTATGTGACATAGTTAAAAGTAAAAATACCAGACTTGGTATATTTATCATGTCTCGAAAAAACCTTCACAAAATGACCTATCATGTTCGAGGTTTCATGGCTTTCGGTCCAAATGACCGATATTATGTGTTGAATCACGGCATAGTTTATGATGATGTGCCCATATTATTCATGCATGTGGACTTTGGTATGGAGAACAATATTGCAGGAGAAAGTTTTCCTTTTTGCCGCACGGAAAAGCCCTTTTCCATTTTTCGAGCGCAAAAAATGGATCGTTTTGTGAAGTAACCACCAAAATGCTGTTTCAGAATGCTACCGTCCCATTTTCCTAAAATACTAGACCACCTTACATGGACTATCTCCCAACCGGTACATCTCAAACCTTTTTGTCCATCCTGGGTAAAAAGGACAAATGTCTGCCGAATCGGTAGGAAGTGGGTCTGGTTTGTACTACAGGTACATGATCTATTGCCCGTGATTTTTTGAAAAAATCATTTTTAGACTCGCAATATGTGGTTTCTTCAGAGATCCAATGCAAGTTCTAACGATGCTCGTCACCTATCTTCATGCACGCCGGTTCGACCATAGTTAGAAATTCAAAAAATTCAAAACAGGCATAATAAATTCAAAAAAAATCCGAACAGTAAAAGTACTTCGCGTGGTGTCATATTATGTGACATAGTTGAAATGAAAAATACCAGACTTGGTATATTGATCATGTCTCGAAAAAACCTTCACAAAATGACCTATCATGTTCGAGGTTTCATGGCTTTCGGTCCAAATGATCGATGTTATGTGCTGAATCACGGCATAGTTTGTGATGCTGTGCCCATATTATGCATGCATGTGGACATTGGTATGGAGAACAATGTTGCAGGAGGAAGTTTTCCTTTTTGTCGCACGGAAAAGCCCTTTTCCATTTTCTGAGCGCAAAAAACGAGTCGTTTTGTGAAGTAACCACCAAAATGCTGTTTCAGAATGCTACCGTCCCATTTTCCTAAAATACTAGACCACCTTACATAGACTATCTCCCAACCGGGACATCTCAAACCTTTTCGTCCATCCCGGGTAAAAAGGACAAATGTCTGCCGAATCGGTAGGAAGTGGGTCCGGTTTGTACTACAGGTACATGATCTATCGCCCGTGATTTTTTGAAAAAATCATTTTTAGACTCGCAATATGTGGTTTATTCAGAGATCCAATGCAAGTTCTAACGATGCTCGTCCCCTATCTTCATGCACGTCGGTTCGACCATAGTTACAAATTCAAAAAATTCAAAACGGGCATAATAAATTCAAAAAAAATCCGAACAATAAAAATACTTTGCGTGGTGTCATATTATGTGACATAGTTGAAAGGAAAAATACCAGACTTGGTATATTTATCATGTCTCGAAAAAACCTTCACAAAATGACCTATCATGTTCGAGGTTTCATGGCTTTCGGTCCAAATGACCGATATTATGTGTTGAATCACGGCATAGTTTGTGATGATGTGCCCATATTATTCATGCATGTGGACTTTGGTATGGAGAACAATGTTGCAGGAGGAAGTTTTCCTTTTTGCCGCACGGAAAAGCCCTTTTCCATTTTTCGAGCGCAAAAAACGGGTCGTTTTGTGAAGTAACCACCAAAATGCTGTTTCAGAATGCTACCGTTCCATTTTCCTAAAATACTATACCACCTTACATGGACTATCTTCCAACCGGGACATCGCAAACCTTTTCGTCCATCTCGGGTAAAAAGGACAAATGTCTGCCGAATCGGTAGGAAGCGGGTCCGGTTTGTACTACAGGTACATGATCTATCGCCCGTGATTTTTTGAAAAAATTCATTTTTAGACTCGCAATATGTGGTTTCTTCCGAGATCCAATGCAAGTTCTAACGATGCTCGTCCCCTATCTTCATGCACACCGGTTCAACCATAGTTAGAAATTCAAAAAATTCAAAACGGGCATAATAAATTCAAATAAAAGCCGAACAATGAAAATCCTTCGCGTGGTGTCATATTATGTAATATAGTTGAAAGGAAAAATACCAGACTTGGTATATTGATCATGTCTCGAAAAAACCTTCACAAAATGACCTACCATGTTCGAGGTTTCATGGCTTTCGGTCCAAATCACGGCATAGTTTGTGATGTTGTGCCCATATTATGCATGCATGTGGACATTGGTATGGAGAACAGTGTTGCAGGAGGAAGTTTTCCTTTTTTTTGCACGAAAAAGCCCTTTTCCATTTTCCGAGCGCAAAAAAGGGTCGTTTTGTGAAGTCACCACTAAAATGCTGTTTCAGAATGCTACCGTCCCATTTTCCTAAAATACTAGACCACCTTACATGGACTATCTTTCAACCGGGACATCTCAAACCTTTTCGTCCATCCCGGGTAAAAAGGACAAATGTCTGCCGAATCGGTAGGAAGTGGGTCCGATTTGTACTACAGGTACATGATCTATCGCCCGTGATTTTTTGAAAAAATCATTTTTATACTCACAATATGTGGTTTATTTAGAGATCCAATGCAAGTTCTAACGATGCTCGTCCCCTATCTTCATGCACGCCGGTTCGACCATAGTTAGAAATTCAAAAAATTCAAAACGAGCATAATAAATTCAAAAAAATCCGAACAATGAAAATCCTTCGTGTGGTGTCATATTATATGACATAGTTGAAAAGAAAAATACCAGACTTGGTATAATGATCATGTCTCAAAAAAACATTCACAAAATGACCTATCATGTTCGAGGTTTCATGGCTTTCGGTCCAAATGACTGATGTTATGTGCTGAATCACGGCATAGTTTGTGATGTTGTGCCCATATTATGCATGCATGTGTACATTGGTACGGAGAACAATGTTGCAGGAGGAAGTTTTCCTTTTTGTCGCACGGAAAAGCCCTTTTCCATTTTTCGAGCGCAAAAAACGGGTCGTTTTGTGAAGTAACCACCAAAATGCTGTTTCAGAATGCTACCGTCCCATTTTCCTAAAATACTAGAACACCTTACATGGACTATCTCCCAACCGGGACATCTCAAACCTTTTCGTCCATCCCGGGTAAAAAGGACAAATGTCTGCTGAATCGGCATGAAGTGGGTCCGGTTTATACTACAGGTACATGAACTATCGCCCGTGATTTTTTGAAAAAAATCATTTTTAGACTCGCAATATGTGGTTTATTTAGAGATCCAATGCAAGTTCTAAACGAGCCATTTTTCTTCCCGCCATTTCTTCCCGCCATTTTTCTTCCCGCCATTTTTTCCCGCCATTTCTCTCGCCAGTTCTTCCCTCCAGTTATTTTCCTGCCATTTCTCACTATATATATATATATGTAGGATTGGCCTCCATTGTCATTGCACATCTCTAGACTCATATCTGCAACCTCATCACTCTTTCCCATGACTTCCACCATAGCACTAACTCCCAGGGAGGCGGAGGCGCTTTGCGCCTCGAACTACCCCTGCCCGCCGGGCTACTGTGTCCCCGTCGGCTGGATGCTGAGCGTCGGAGGCGTGCCGGTTCCTCCTGTCCCTTTAGGTGTGGCGCGCCGGATGGCCATCATGAACCACTACTACTTCGAGCTCACGCCGGAGCAGCGGAGGAATCCCGGATGGCATCCCGACTATTTCCCGACTTGGGAAGCCTTCTTCGTGGATCGGCGTTTCTTCTGCAAAACATAATATGTGATATGATATGGCCTTTCTTCTTGTTCTTCTGATCTCCATCTTCAAGCACGAACATGATCTCCATCATCACCAGTATAGCGTCAAGGTCAATGGCGCCGTTTTATGGTCGTCGTCCACCAACTTCAACTATTACAACTACTTTGAATAGACACGCGGGTCCTAACGGAATTTAAAGACAACCATATGGCTCCTGCGGGTTGCCAACTTACAATAAGGAACATTGCATACATCCAATATAATCACAATCATGGCCATATCACATCACGGCACACTCCTGCAAAACAAAGTTAGAGGCCTCTAATTTTCTTTGCATATTTTACGTCGTTTGGGGCTTTCAATAAGTGTCGATCTAACTTACGAACAAGAACCACAACGTTGATGTTTGAACTATCAAGTGCCCGTTGTAAATTGGATCTATACTATAATGGGAGAGACAGACACCCGCAAAGCCACTTATGCAATACAAGTTGCATGTTGAGCATGGAGCAAGTCTCATGAACGATGTCATGTAAGGTTAGCCCGGGCCGCTTCATCCCATCATACCGCAAGATGCAAAGTACACAAAAAGAAATTGATAATAAAAGCACCACCGCCCACAATGACCATTGTGTTCTACTCGTGCAACAGATCTACATATAGACACGACTCTGATACCACTGTAGGGGTTCGTAGCATGGAAAACAAAAAAATTCTACCGCATGCAAACAAACAAGACAAGATCTATCTACTAGATTGTAGCAACGAGTCGATAGAGGAACTCACCCTCAAAGATTCCAAAGCGGTTAACGAGAGCAGATTCTCGTGGGTGATGTAGTCGTACTCTTGCCGATCTCAAGATCGCGTAGACGATCCTTCCGGCGCTGCCTTCCGGCAGCGCTTCCGCAGTCGGTCACACGTTCGGTACTCGATGAAGACCTTCCTCTCCCTTGTTCCAGTAGGCAGCGGAGGTTGTAGCACTCTCCTCGCGATTCCGGCAGCACGACGGCGTGGTACCGGAAGTAGAGGGGAGATCTCGCAGGGCTTCGCCTTAAGCCGGAGCGAGTATGGTGGACTATGAGAGAGGCCCTTGGTGATCTAGGGTTTAGAGGGACCAAGGGGGGGTGTGGCCGGAGGCTAGGGCTTGGGGAAGCCCCAAGTCGGCGGCTAGGAGAAACCCTAGGGGCGGCGACTTGGATGAGGCCGGCGGCTAGGGCTAGGGTTTTGGGGTGTGTTGGGTGTAGGTAAGAGGGGCAGCCCTGCCCCTCCTTATATAGGTGGGAAGGCGCGGCTTGGGCGGAGGGAGTCCTCCCCCAAGTCGGCCTCCTTGGCCGGCGGGTGGAGGGAGAGGAACTCCTCTCCAAGTAGGTTTCCTACTCTCCCTCCACCAAGCAAACTTGCCGTTTGACTTTTTCAAATTGGCATTTGACTTTCAAACTAGGATTTGATTTCTCCCTTTATTTTGCCCAGCCATGTGACCTAGTACATGATGCAACCATTCCACATTGTCATGACACATTCATGTACCCTTCCCCTCCAGAGTGCCGGACCTTCCGGACCCTTCTAGAACATTCCCGGTGAAAACACCGGAATCATTCCCCAACTCCGAAACATGACTTTCCTTATATGAATCTTATTATTCGGACCATTCCGGATCTCCTCGTGATATCCCGGATCCCATCCGATACTCTGAACAACATTCGGTCTCTTACTCATCATTCCATAACTACTCAACAACATCAAATCCTTAAGTGTGGCTCCCTACGGTTCGTGAATTATGCGGACATGATCGTGACACTTCTCCAATCAATAACCAATAGAGGAATCTAGAAATTCATATGGCTCCCACATATTTCTACGATTACTTTGCGATCGAATGAACCACTTACATACGATACCAATTTCCCTTTGTCTCATGATAGTTTACTTATCCGAGGTTTTGATCGTCGGTATCTCTGCATACCTAGTTCAACCTCGTTACTGATAAGTACTCTTTTCTCGTTCTCATGGTATGTGATCCCTGTGCCTCAACCCATACTTTCCGAACATTCAATGCCACCTTTATAGCCACCCAGTCACGGTGTGGTGTTTGATGTCATCAAAGCATCCTTCCGGTGATGGTGATTAGCATGATCTCATGGTCGAAGGAATTAGGTTACTATCTATCAGAAAGCTTATAGCAATTGAACTATTAAAATGACTTGATCTTTATGTTACGCTTATCTATAGGAGTATGTCCATCATACCATTCTCCTAATGATATGACGTTGTTATTGACAACATCTCAAATGTTCATGATCAACAAACCATGATCATCTATTAATCAACAAGCTAGCATTATGAAGAGGCTTTACTAGGGACTCTAATTTAGTTTACAAATCACACAAGTATTAATGTTTCTGGTTAATACTGTTATAGCATGAATGTAAACATTTATCATAAACACAAAGATATAATAATAACTACATTTATTATTGCCTCTAGGGCATATCTCCAACAGTCTCCCACTTACACTAGAGTCAACTAATCTAGATTACATGGTAATATACCAAACACCCATGGCAGTTTGGTGTTGGTCATGTTTTGCCCTCGAGAGAGGTTTAGTCAACGGATCCGCCACATTTAGATCTGTGTGTACTTTGCAAATCTTTATGTCACCATCTTGGACATGTTCTCGAATAGCGTGAAAACGTAGCTTGATGTGCTTCAACTTCTTGTGTGACCTTGGTTCTTGCGCATTAGCTATGGCGCCCATGTTATCACAGTAGATAGACATTGGGTCCAACGCACTTGGAACCACACCGAGCTCTGTAATGAACTCCTTCATCCATATCGCTTCTCGTGAAGCCTCCGAAGCATCTATGTATTCCGATTCAGTTGAAGATCTCGCCACAACGCTTTGCTTTGCACTCCTCCAGCTAACTGCTGCACCATTCAAAGTAAATACGTATCCAGATTGAGATTTAGAATCATCCGGATCGGTGCTCCAACTAGCATCGGTGTAACCATTAACAACGAGCTGTTCATCACCTCCATAAGAAATAACCATATCCTTAGTTCTTCTCAAGTACTTAAGGATGTTTTTGACCGCTGTCCAATGATCCACTCCTGGATCACTTTGATATCTGCTAGTCAAACTAACAGCATATGCAATGTCGGGTCTAGTACATAGCATGGCATACATTAGAGATCCTATGGCTGAGGCATAGGGAGTTTTACTCATCCTTTCTCTATCTTCTGTCGTTGCTGGACTTTGAGTTTTACTCAAGGTCGTATTGGGCAACATGGGCAAGAACCCTTTCTTGCTATCTTCCATTCCAAACCTCTTTAGAACTTTGTCCAAATATGTACTTTGTGACAATGATATTAGGCGTTTCGATCTATCTCTATAAATCTTTATGCCTAATATATAAGCTGCTTCGCCAAGATCTTTCATTGAAAAACTATTATTCAAATATTCGTTCACACTATTAAGAAGGTCTACATCATTCTCAATCAACAATATGTCATCTACATATAGTATTAAGAATGCTACAGAGCTCCCACTCACTTTCTTGTAAATACAAGCTTCTCCATAAGTTTGTATAAAACTAAAACTTTTGATTACCTTATCAAAACGTTGGTTCCAACTTCGGTATGCTTGCTTCAATCCATATATGGACCGTTGAAGTTTGCATACCTTGTTAGCATCTTTAGGATCGACAAAACCTTTGGGTTGCATCATATACAACTCTTCATCAATGTCTCCATTGAGGAACGCCGTTTTGACATCCATCTGCCATATCTCATAATCGTAATATGCAGCGATTGCTAACATAATCCTCACAGACTTTAGCTTCGCTACTATTGAGGAAGTCTCATCGTAGTCAACTCCTTGAATTTGTCGAAACCCTTTTGCGACAAGTCGAGATTTATAGGCAGTAACATTACCATCAGCATATGTTTTCTTCTTGAAGATCCATTTGTTCTCGACAGCTTTCCGGCCATCCGGTAAGTCCACCAAAGTCCATACTTGGTTTTCGTACACGGATCCAATCTCGGATTTCATGGCATCTTGCCATTTATTGGAATCTGGGTTCATCATCGCTTCCTCATATGTCGCAGGGTCATCGGTGCTATCCACCAGCATGACGCTCATAACGGGATCATACCAATCAGGAGTGGTACGAGTTCTCGTTGACATGCGAGGCTCTGTAGCAACTTCAACCGAAGTTTCATGATCATCATCATTAGCTTCCTCTCTTATTGGTGTAGGCGCCACATGAACTACTTCCGGCGTTGCACTACTCGAAAGTTCGTGAGAAGGTTCAAAAACCTTGTCGAGTTCTACTTTCCTTCCAGTCACTTCTTTCGAGAGAAATTCCTTCTCTAGAAAGGATCCATTCTTAGCAACGAAGATTTTGCCTTCGGATCTATGATAGAAGGTATACCCAATAGTCGGGTATCCTATGAAGACGCATTTTTCCACTTTGGGTTCAAGATTGTCCAGCCGTAACTTCTTTACATAGGCTTCGCAACCCCAAACTTTAAGGAACGACAATTTAGGTTTCTTCCCAAACCATAATTCATACGGTGTCGTTTCAACGGATTTAGATGGTGCCCTATTTAAAGTGAATGCGGTTGTTTCAAATGCATAACCCCAAAACGATAGCGGTAAATCTGTGAGTGACATCATAGAATGAACCATATCTAAGAGAGTTCGATTACGACGTTCGGACACACCATTACGCTATGGTGTTCCCGGCGGTGTCAATTGTGAAAGAATTCCGCATTTCTTTAAATGCTCGCCAAACTCGTAACTTAGATATTCACCTCCACGATCAGAACGTAGAAATTTAATCTTCTTGTTACGTTGATTCTCTACCTAACTTTGAAATTCCTTAAACTTCTCAAAAGTTTCGGACTTATGTTTCATGAAATAGATATACCCATATCTACTCAAGTCACCTGTGAAGGTAAGAACATAACGATAACCACCGCGTGATGCTACACTCATTGGGCCACACACATCGGTATGTATGATTTCCAATAAGTCCGTAGATCGCTCCATCATCCCAGAAAATGGAGTCTTAGTCATTTTACCCATCAGACATGCTTCGCATCTTTCAAGTGATTCAAGAAGTCCATCAGAATGGAGTTTCTTCATACGCTTCACTCCAATATGACAAAATGACAGTGCCACATATAAGTCGAGTTATCGCTCAATTTCAAACGTTTAGCTTCAATATTATTAATATGTGTATTTCCACTATCGAGATTCAATAAGAATAGACCATCTATCAAAGGTGCATGTGCATAAAACATATTACTCATATAAATCGAACAACCATTATTCTCGGACTTAAACAAGTAACCGTCTCGCAACAAACATGATCTAGATATAATGTTCATGCTCAACGCAGGCACCAAATAACAATTATTTAAGTATAAAACTAATCCCGATGGTAGATGAAGAGGTAGCGTGCCGAACGCGATCACATCAACCTTTGATCCATTTCCAACGCGCATCGTCACCTCGTTCTTCGCTAGCTTTCGTTTATTCTGCAGTACCTATTTCGAGTTACAAATATGAGCAACCGAACCAGTATCAAATACCCAGGCACTACTACGAGTACTAGTGAGATACATATCAATAACATGTATATCGGATATACCTTTCTTCTTGGCGTTGTCGTTCTTCAAATCTGCCAAGTACTTTGGGCAATTCCGCTTCCAGTGACCTTCTCCCTTGCAGTAAAAGCACTCAGTATCAGGCTTTGGCCCAGCCTTGGTCTTCTTCGTCGGTGCGGTAACTTTCTTACCACCCTTCTTGAAGTTTCCCTTTTGTTTAGACTTGCCTTTCTTGAATTTGGTGGTCTTATTGACCAACAACACTTGATGCTCTTTCTTGATGTCCACTTCTGCAGATTTCAACATGGAGAAGAGTTCTGGCAACGTCTTGTTCATGTTTTGCATATTGTAGTTCATCACAAAGTTCTTGTAACTTGGTGGTAGTGATTGGAGGACACGGTAAATCCCAAAAGCATTAGGAATCACTATACCCAAACTTTGGAGTTTGTTTGCGTGCCCGGACATCTTAAGCACATGCTCACTGACGGAGCTACCCTCTTCCATCTTGCAGTTAAAGAACTTTTCAGAAGCCTCATAACTCTCAACTGCCGCGTGAGTCTCAAAAATGATTTTGAGTTCACGGACAATATCATATGGGTCTTGGTTCTCAAACCTTTTCTAAAGCTCCGATTCCAAACCATACAAGATAGCACACTGAACTGTGGAGTACTGATTCTTCCGAGTGAGGTAAACATTCTTTACTTCATCGGTAGTAGTAGCTGCAGGTGGTTCACCCAGCGGTGCATCCAGCACATAGGTCAAATTACCAACATTGAGGACAATCCTCAAATTGCGGAACCAATCCACGAAGTTGCTTCCATTGTTTTTCAACTTTTATTTCTCTAGGAATGCATTAAAATTGATTGTAGGGGCCGCCATTGATCTACAACATATTTGCAATAGTTTAGACTAAGTTTATGACAAATTGAGTTCTAATTAATAATTAAATTAATCTAGGTGAACTCCCACTCAAAACAATATCCCTCACATTGTTTTAGTGATCACACAAACCAAATCCACCACATCAAAACCGATCATCACGAGAGTTGATGTAGCTTCAATGGCGAACAATCAACATGTTCATCATTTCTACTATATGACTCATGGTTTACCTTTCGGTGATCCGTGTTCCGAGACCATGTCTGTACATGCTAGGCTCGTCAAGATCAAACCTTAGCTTCCGCATGAGCAAATCTGGCTTGCTCACGTTGTATACACCCGCATAATCTAACACACCCGATCATCACGTGGTGCTTCGAAACAACGAGCTTTAGCAATGGTGCTTACTAAGGATGAACACTTTGGAACTTGAAATTTGTGTGCATGAGGGCTCATCTTATAATGCTACCATCGTTAACTAAGCAATACAAGATGCATAAAGGATTAACATCACATGCAATTTATAATATGTGATATGATATGACCTTTCTTCTTGTGCTTCTGATCTCCATCTTCAAGCACGAACATGATCTCCATCATCACCGGTATAGCGTCAAGGTCAATGGCGCCGTTTCATGGTCGTCGTCCACCAGCTTCAACTATTACAACTACTTTGAATAGACATGCGGGTCCTAACGGAATTTAAAGATAACCATATGGCTCCTGCCGGTTGCCCTGCATACAACTTACAATAAGGAACATTGCATACATCAAATATAATCACAATCATGGCCATATCACATCACGGCACACCCCTGCAAAACAAAGTTAGAGGCCTCTAATTTTCTTTGCATATTTTACGTCGTTTGGGGCTTTCAATAAGTGTCGATCTAACTTACGAACAAGAACCACAATGTTGATGTTTGAACTATCAAGTGCCCATTGTAAATTGGATCTATACTATAATGTGATAGACAGACACCCGCAAAGCCACTTATGCAATACAAGTTGCATGTTGAGCGTGGAGCAAGTCTCATGAACGATGTCATGTAAGGTTAGCCCGGGCCGCTTCATCCCATCATACCGCAAGATGCAAAGTACACAAAAAGAAATTGATAATAAAAGCACCACCGCCCACAATGACCATTGTGTTCTACTCGTGCAACAGATCTACATATAGACACGACTCTGATACCACTGTAGGGGTTCGTAGCATGGAAAACAAAAAAATTCTACCGCATGCAAACAAACAAGACAAGATCTATCTACTAGATTGTAGCAACGAGTCGATAGAGGAACTCACCCTCAAAGATTCCAAAGCGGTTAACGAGAGCAGATTCTCGTGGGTGATGTAGTCGTACTCTTGCCGATCTCAAGATCGCGTAGACGATCCTTCCGGCGCTGCCTTCCGGCAGCGCTTCCGCAGTCGGTCACACGTTCGGTACTCGATGAAGACCTTCCTCTCCCTTGTTCCAGCAGGCAGCGGAGGTTGTAGCACTCTCCTCGCGATTCCGGCAGCACGACGGCGTGGTACCGGAAGTAGAGGGGAGATCTCGCAGGGCTTCGCCTTAAGCCGGAGCGAGTATGGTGGACTATGAGAGAGGCCCTTGGTGATCTAGGGTTTAGAGGGACCAAGGGGGGGTGTGGCCGGAGGCTAGGGCTTGGGGAAGCCCCAAGTCGGCGGCTAGGAGAAACCCTAGGGGCGGCGACTTGGATGAGGCCGGCGGCTAGGGCTAGGGTTTTGGGGTGTGTTGGGTGTAGGTAAGAGGGGCAGCCCTGCCCCTCCTTATATAGGTGGGAAGGCGCGGCTTGGGCGGAGGGAGTCCTCCCCCAAGTCGGCCTCCTTGGCCGGCGGGTGGAGGGAGAGGAACTCCTCCCCAAGTAGGTTTCCTACTCTCCCTCCACCAAGCAAACTTGCCGTTTGACTTTTTCAAATTGGCATTTGACTTTCAAACTAGGATTTGATTTCTCCCTTTATTTTGCCCAGCCATGTGACCTAGTACATGATGCAACCATTCCACATTGTCATGACACATTCATGTACCCTTCCCCTCCAGAGTGCCGGACCTTCCGGACCCTTCTAGAACATTCCCGGTGAAAACACCGGAATCATTCCCCAACTCCGAAACATGACTTTCCTTATATGAATCTTATTATTCGGACCATTCCGGATCTCCTCGTGATATCCCGGATCCCATCCGATACTCTGAACAACATTCGGTCTCTTACTCATCATTCCATAACTACTCAACAACATCGAATCCTTAAGTGTGTCTCCCTACGGTTCGTGAATTATGCGGACATGATCGAGACACTTCTCCGATCAATAACCAATAGAGGAATCTGGAAATTCATATGGCTCCCACATATTTCTACGATTACTTTGCGATCGAATGAACCACTTACATACGATACCAATTTCCCTTTGTCTCACGATAGTTTACTTATCCGAGGTTTTGATCGTCGGTATCTCTGCATACCTAGTTCAACCTCGTTACTGATAAGTACTCTTTTCTCGTTCCCGTGGTATGTGATCCCTTGTGAGCCAGTCACATGCTTGCATGCCAATTGGATGAAATTCCACCGAGAGGGCCCAGAGTATATCTATCTGTCATATGGATGGACAAATCCCACTCTTGATCCATGTGCCTCAACCCATACTTTCCGAACACTCAATGCCACCTTTATAGCCACCCAGTCACGGTGTGGTGTTTGATGTCATCAAAGCATCCTTCCGGTGATGGTGATTAGCATGATCTCATGGTCGAAGGAATTAGGTTACTATGTATCAGAAAGCTTATAGCAATTGAACTATTAAAATGACTGATCTTTATGCTATGCTTATCTATAGGAGTATGTCCATCATACCATTCTCCTAATTATATGACCTTGTTGTTAACAACATCTCAAATGTTCATGATCAAGAAACCATGATCATCTATTAATCAACAAGCTAGCATTATGAAAAGGCTTTACTAGGGACTCTAATTTAGTTTACAAATCACACAAGTATTAATGTTTTTGGTTAATACTGTTGTAGCATGAATGTAAACATTTATTATAAACACAAAGATATAATAATAACTATATTTATTATTGCCTCTAGGGCATATCTCCAACATCCAGAGCGTCATGGCCTACGACACGGCCGCTGACTCTAGCCCCTCCTGCGCTACCCTTAAGTCCAGCCCACTCGTACTCAGCCTTCAAGGTTCAACTACGGCGACCCCGACAACGACAGCGACGACGGCCACGGCGAGTACAACGACTACAGTGGCGAGTATTATAGGTGTAGGCAGGAGCATGACTGAATCACTCCAATATTGCAAAATAAGTTCGGCCGATTGTGGCTTAATCTGGCCATGTATCTTAATTTTTAGTTCTTCTATGTAACTTTGTGTTAGTTGCGTTATGTACTTTAATTCCAGTTCTATCCTAATAAAATTTTCTTTCCGCCCATTATTTTCCGTCCTTTTTTTCCCGCCCATTAATATATAAAAATATAAGTTAATTCAAATCCAAATAAAAAACAGAAAATGGTTTTGAATTAGTTATTCAAATCCAAACACTTTTTATGTTAAAAGTTTTTCTAAATGCCAAATTAATATTCAAAAAATATAAGTTAATTCATTTTTAATTCTAAATGGTTCATATTTTAAATGGTTACATTAATTATTTTTTTAAACAGAAAATGGTTTTGAATTACTTATTCAAATCCAAACACTTTTATGTTTAAAGTTTTTCTAAATTCCAAATTAATATTAAAAAAATATAAGTTAATTCATTTTTAATTTTAAATGGTTCATATAGTTTAAATGGTTACATTAATTATTTTTTAAAAATAGAAAATGGTTTTGAATTAGTTATTCAAATTCAAACACTTTTTATGTTTAAAGTTTTTCTAAATTCCAAATTAATATTCAAAAATATAAGTTAATTCATTTTTAATTTTAAATGGTTCATAGTTTAAATGGTTACATTAATTATTTTTAAAAATAGAAAATGATTTTGAATTAGTTATTCAAATTCAAACACTTTTTATGTTTAAAGTTTTTCTAAATTTTAAAGTAATTATCATTTAAAAAACATTACAAATTTAAACGCCAAAATAAAAAATAAGGCGGGAACAGAGAGAAAATTCCTGATTTTTTTGAAAACAGGGTCATATGTCCCGGTTGGAGCCACCAACCGGGACTAAAGACCCTGCGCGCGCCAACCCTTGGTCTGCTGAAAAAAGTGGAGTATACGTCCCGGTTGGTGGCTCCAACCGGGACGTATGACCCTTTAGTCCCGGTTGGAGCCACCAACCGGGACGTATACTCTCCCCTTTATAACTTGCGCGCCTCTTCTTCTTCCCCATCTCACTTCTCTCCTTCTTCTCTGCTTTCATCGACGATGCCGCCCCCGATCCCCACGATGCCGACAGGCTGCCCGCGCCCACCGTCGTCTTCAGCGCCGATGCCTCTGCCTCCGCCTCCGCGCCGCCGCCTCCGTCCTCCATCTGTGGCGCGCGCCCTCCGTCTCCGTCTCCGGCCGCGCGCCCTCGGCCGTCTCTGTCATCCTCGCCACAAGCGCTCCGGCCGCCAACGTCGCGCGCTCCGGCCGCCACTGTCGCCCGTGTCCAGCGTTGGCCCTCCGCCTCTCCCTCTCGTCCTTCCCCGACCGCGCCGCCCGCGTCCAGCGCCGGTATACCACCCGAGAGAGGCTCTTTATTAGTACCGTGTATATACATTTTTTTGACATGTGTATATACTGTCTATTTTTTTTGACATGTGTAGATGTATTTAGATTTTAGGTGTGTGTATGCATATATTATTTTATTAGGTGTATGTATATATTATTTTAGGTGTATATTATTCTAGGTGTATGTATATATTATTTATATTTTAGGTGTATAGTTGTTAGATGATTTAGGTGTGTATTTAGATGATGTAGATCCCGACGCGCGCGCACTAGTGATGATATTTAGTTCATGATTATTTTAGTTGATATGATCCTGATGCGCGTGCACATGGAGACGTCGCTGGCCTCCCCGCAGTCACCTCTGTCCGCTGCCGTGCATCGTCGTGCATTCTCTCCCTCTTTCTCCTCCTCGTATGCGTTCTCTCCCTCTCTGGCCAAACCCTAGCCGGCCCTAGTAGTCGGCCGTCGTGGTGAGCTGCTGGTCCTCATGGACCCTCTCTCTCGCCCCCTCTCGCTCTGGTTCCTCCTCCCCATCGACCACCTGCCACCACTGCCGCTCACCGTCGTTGTGCTCCCCTCTCCGGTGACCTTTTTGAGGCGGCGCCGCTACTCTTTGGCTCGCCTCAACCTCCTCTCTCTAGCACGCACACGCACACGGCCTAGCTCACGCTCCACCGCCGTCCCCTTTTTCGTTCTGAGGCTCACCAGCGTCAATGACATCACGGTGACGTCACCCCGGCGTCGGCACGTGGTCAACCCCCAGTCAACCTGGCCTGGGTCCCAGATAACTTATTGTTTATAAGTCAATAACTTATTGTTTAAAAGTCAGAAAAATACAAATAATATATCAAATTGTTCAGAAAAATGAAACCTATCTATTTAACCTATAATAATGCATTGTTCAACAACTTAAATTACAAGGATAATTAGAAGAACAAATGCACCCCTCTCTTTCCGGTGTTAGGGTTTTCACCCCTCGGAACCCCGATTAAATCGTCGAGCATGTCTTAGGGTTACATTCCAATGCAAATTAACTTGTCATATCATCATACTTGCTTGAGCATTGCATCGGTGCCATGTGTTGATTGTTTCCCTTTCTTTCCGGTGTTTGGTTCTTCCCGGTAGAATACGATATCGAGATCGAGATCGAAGCCAGAGATCAACACCGTCGAAGCTCGAAGACAAATACTTGACCAACTGTAATCAAGTCAAGTACAAGGATCCTGAAGCTCTGCTTTCGGCTATCAACAGGCAAAGGCAAGCATATCCCCACCATGATATAATCCTATGATTTCTAAAGCATTTCAATTCTTTCCATGATGCATACGATTCTATTGTGGTCTTTTATCGATAGATAGAGTGTCCTATCTGTTGCATTACTCCCTTTGAGCTTATATTACCTGTTCCACTGCTCCTAGCATATTAGGTTTATTGGGTTTATTAATTTGGATTATTAGGTTTATTATTAGTTAGGTATTATTAGGTTTATTAATTAGTTAGGTATTATTAGTCTTCGGCCCCACTGGTCAGTCACTGTGGGTAGCCCCAGACCCGATGAAAAACTACCCCCTGTGCTGATGTACATATTGATTGCGCATTGTATTATGCCATGTATTGATTGCCGCCTTTCTTTCCGGTATTGGTTCTTCGCGATAGGATCCGAGCCCGAGGGTTTCTCCGAATTAGGGTTTCTGATATTGTAAATTCATTTTTATTATTGTGTATGTATATATTAGGGTTTCTCTGAATTAGGGTTTATATCTCTCAACACCGTACCTAACATTCTCCCTTAGCCGCTTTGACTTATCCGTTTTTCCACCTATGCAGAAAATATGGACCCACACGACAGAGACGAAGAAAAGGAAGAGTTGATCCAAGGTGTGATCCTCGGGGAAGAAAATTTAGATGTATCGACGTTTCTGAACAACTCCGGTGAGGGTGATCCTCTTTTTTTGCCGGAAGAGACGACTTGTTTGAGGTTGAAGGTGATGCCTTCCGCGAGGGAGAAGGCGATGCCTTGTGTAATCGAGAAGACGACCGCTCTGGCGAGGTGCATGTAATATAATTAATTCATTAATTAATCATCTGCTATCTATATAGAAATAGTAACGACGATCTTTCTTCTTTTAGCCCTCCGGATTGAAAAAATCTACCGAAAAGAGTGGACGAGACCCAACCAAAAAGTTGGAAGACCATGAGAGGTTCAAGATCGAAGATATCGCTGAAGACGGCAAACCGACGGCTCCCGAAGTTGTCGCAATCAAATTTGTGGCACAATGCGGAGTAATCGTTAGGGACTTATTCCCGATCACCATTCAAAATTGGAATAGGCCTGCTGATGCGGAAGAAGAGGGAACATGTTTGTTTGTCCCTAACAAGGCCAAAGATTTACTATGGAAGAGGCTCATGCTTAATTTCAAACTACCGAAGATAGAGCTGGATCCAAATGCGGAGGATCCAGTTGAGGACACCTTAGAACATGGGAGAGCCATGGAGGCTAAGGTCAGGGAGTGGGCTATGAAGAAGATGGCCCAGTGTTTCACCAACTGGAAGAAAAGATTGCACCTTGACTATGTCGTGAAAGAGAAGACTCCGGATTTCAAGAAGATTCAGTTTGAGAAGATAAAACCATTCTGGGCTGAGTTTGTGAATTACAAGACATCAAAAAAAGCTAAGAAAATGTCTGCAACGAATAAGCTGAATGCTGCTAATAAGAAGTATCACCATACAATGGGGCAAGGTGGCTACAGGGCTGACATTCCTAAGTGGGAGAAACTTGAGAATGAACTGCGTGCTAAAAAGATCACCGCAGAGACAGGCGATTGGGTAGAACGTGCAAGGAATTGGTTTTACGGGCATGGGGGCACGTTGGACTCGGAAGGGATGTGTATATATAACATACGACATAAAGAAGACCCCTTGCCAATCGAGAAGATAAGAAAAGCAGTAAAGATCGTTAAAGATGGGGACTTCATTCCCGATAGAGAGAATGATGAGCTCACACTCACCCTTGGAAATAAGGGAACATGATGGACGAACACGAGGCACAAGCGGCTCCAAACCATGGAGGACTGGGTTTCCCGAAGAGAGGAAGAAATATCCTGATAGAAGCCATCAGAGGAGAAAGGACAAGGCAGAAGTTGAAGTAGATATTCAGAAAGAGAGAATGCGTATAATTGAAGAACGAATAAAGCAACAACAAGATGAAATTAACGCACTTAAAGAGCAAAGTACTACC
Source organism: Avena sativa (assembly GCA_916181665.1). Lineage (NCBI taxonomy): Eukaryota > Viridiplantae > Streptophyta > Magnoliopsida > Poales > Poaceae > Avena > Avena sativa. The sequence goes on from OV702295.1 coordinate 358,464,424, forward strand.
GGCACATCTCAGCAGCACACTACATTCGATGCTACCGGCCTATCGAATAATCGAAAAAGCAGTGTGGCTTCCACCGAGGTCCCGGGTGATGACAATGACGATGACGATGGTGCACTGACGATGGCTCCTGTTGGCTACCCAGTGGATGATATCACAGAGATGACACACTACAAGCTACATGTCAAAGTTGTGAACATATCAATGAAGGTGGCTGTCGGCTATGCCTTACCAATTGGACCCACACCAACTTACCACTGTCGTCCGGTTCCAGAGGGCTATGTTGTTGTCGGGGTGGATGAAATCATGCCCACCTTTAAAGTTTTGGATCTTGACTACCCTGCAGGTGAAGGGGATGTGACTGTACTGGAAGACGCAACAAACGTCACCACTCTAGGGCCAAAGAAATGTATCGTGCTTCGAAATCACACGCCAAGGCCATCTTCACCGCCGCCTCACCCGTCTCCAGCGAGGTCGTAGCCACCGCGGCAGCCGTCTTCGTTGCCTCACCCGGCTTCGTCGCCTCACCAATCTCCGGCGCAGCCATCGCCGCGGGAGCCATCGCCAGCGCCTCAGGATAAAAAGCGTAAGCGTACCGCTACTCTGCGTCGTGGTAAGCGATCGCCGAAACGTAAACAAGAGCCTCTTCCAAAAGTACCAAAGGTTCCTCCCAAGAGAGCTTATGACTGTACTGAAGAGGAGACTACGGCGATCGTTGATGCAGAAACGACAGCGTTTTTCTCTAAGCTAAGGCGGCCGAAAGAGCCAGAGTTCCCCAGCACCAAAGAAGAAAAAGGCAGAGTGTTGAAAATGCTAAAGACTCTTCATCAACCCGAGCCAAAGCTGTCATCAGAATATGAGCGTTCTATTCTCAAGTCACATGCAGCACAACAAGCCTCGAAGAGCAGTACTGATGCAAGCGAGAAATCTATTGCCCAGCTCGGAGAACAAGCAAAACAGTCTTGCGCCCCTCTCAAGGTGATTTCCCATACCAATGTGGGGTCGAGCAAATATGGGGCCGAAGATCAGTATGATCCAGAGGTAGTTGCACAATACGGAAAAGCTACCGCTGCTCAAGGTATGAGTATTGCCCAGTACTTATCCCAGTTAGAGTACTTCCCCGTGAGTGAAGTAGCATACAAATACCAGTACGGCAAACCTCTCGTCAAACATGAGGAGGTAAATAATCTTCCAACAAAAATGCGAAGATTGCATAACTGATACATGCATGCCACAATGGCCGGGGCTAACTGGATAGTGCTGAAGGTTACAAAAAAGCATTATGGGAAAGAAATAGATGACATGATATCCATTGAATTTGATGAACTATTTCAATTATTCAATCAAGACGCTTTGGACGAATCGATCATCAGTGTCTATTGTCTGTAAGTACTAATTCTGTAATTAATTTAGTCTCTAGCTATCTCACCTCGTTTATTGCATGTATATAATCATACTGTAATATGCAGAATGAAGATTCTCGAATGCAGCAGAGGACAAATTTATGGCATTGGCTTCATTGACCCATATTGGGTTCATCAAGCTAATCTCAAAACAAGCCCCCGGGATACGGAGGATAATATAGTACACGCGTTAAGGTTTCAAGAAACCAGAAGGGAAATACTATTTCCTTACAACTTCGAGTGAGTGTTATTGTCTTGTATACACTTTCTATTTCGCTTACTCGATGTTAAGTTTATAATTGATTAGTTATGCATTCGCAGTTTCCACTATATTCTGTTAATCATTTAACTTGACAAAGGGCGTGTACTAGTCATGGACTCGAAACATAAACCCCTTGAGTAGTGGAAGGACATGCAGATGCTTCTTCAGCGGTAATTCTAATCATTACGACACTATATCGGCAACGTTCGTGAATTTTATGATATCAAGTAATTAATAACTTATTTTATTCGTTTTCTTTGCCGGGCAGCGCTTGAAAACGGTTCACCAACAAGGCTAGGGGTGTTTGGAAAGCGGAGCTTACATTTCAAGCACTAGATGTAAGCACCACTAGCTATATCCGCGCATCTCTTTGATTCTAGTTTTGATACCGTTATTATCATGCTTGATTATTATTTTGATTGAACTATGTTATTATCCGAGCAACTTTTGTATGTAGTGCATGAACTCGATCCGTGTATCGAATGTAATATTGTCATGATGATCTTGTGTAATATAATGGTTCCTTCATTGATGAGTGCAAAACACTAAATAAACAATAAAACAATATAAATGAATTCTCTGTCGCGGCATAAAAAGTGACCAAAAAGCTGTCGCGGCAACAAAAGTTGCAAACTGAATTCTCTGTCGCGGCAGAGAAATGTGTCATCTCTGCCGCGGCAGGGACGGTTGCCCCCCCCCCCCCCCCCCCCCCCTCGCCCTCTGCCGCGGCCACGTGTACCCCTCTTTTGTCCCGGTTGGTGGGGCAACCGGGACTAAAGGTTAGGACTTTAGTCCCGATTGCCCCGTCCCATTTGGATAACCGGAACTTATGCCCCTTACCAACCAGGACCAATGGGGCTGTTCCCACTAGTGTATCGCAACGCCACTGTAATGTACCACTAGTGTAAACATGGCCTCTAGTCTGGTCCGTAAAGGCCTTTAGTCTCGGTTTTAGAATCGGGACTAATCAAGCGGGAGTGGCCAGGGTTGAAAGAAAGAGTCCATGAGATCTTAGCGATATAATTAGATCCACTGCCACATATAGCAACTGCTGGATCAATTACATGAACCTGATCTGAACAGTGCACTTAGCCAAAGTTTTCGCCTCCTGCTATGATGATGTGATCCCCTGATCCGTACCGCTACCAAACACTAGATCGGCGTAAACATCGTCAGGCAACAAATTATCGCAGCGCCACTGTGGTGTACGGACATTGCTATCTGGTTTGACGTTCCCGACTTGGTACGGGAAATAATTAGTGCGCACACGCTTAACTGCTACATTCAAAATATAAGATATTTTAGTTTTGTAAAATAAATATATTTAGACTACTTTTAGTATATAGATTTACTCATGTTTAGAGTGAATCTACACTCTAAAACAAGTCTAGATACATTCTCTTTTTAAACCTAAAACATCTTATATTTTAAAACGGAGGGAGTACTATTGTCTTGGTTTGAAATTAGGAGGTGTTTTAGTCTCTTTCTAAAACACATGTATCAAAACGCGAGTGAACTTAAACGCTAAAAACCATCTAGATAGGTATAGTATTGAACTATTGAAGTAGTAGTAGTATGCTAACATGAATTATTAGACACACGTGCTGCTGCTGCTTCAGGAGTTCGGGGTATACATGTGCAGTTGTCTGTGTTTCTACGGTACGTACCTCTTTGCGGTGGTTAAAATGACGACACGTGACACTACGGAGCATGCATTGCATGGCATGGACTTCGGCCACGTGCAAGTATCTGGACGAGTGAGAGCGATGACCAACAAGTAGCCGGATCGCGCGTCCTGAAAGTGCTGGCCGTTAGCAGAGGCTGGGCCGTGCCACAAGTTGGCCTAGAGTAGAGCAACGACTCATCCGGCGACAGATATGCGAAACACACAGCTGGCGCAGATTATCTGATGATATGTTCTTGCTCGGGGCAATGTCCGATCGAATCGGGTTCCTGCAGCATATCATTGGCTGGATTTGGATCAAACCTCCGCATGAGGACATCGTGGTGAAACTGAGAAATGGGGGGGGGGGGGGGGGGGGGGTGGTTTGCCATGGCGCGCGCACTGGTTTGGTGTACACATGGTGTGTCCGTCAGTCTCATCGGCATCCTGGGGAGGGGTAGAAGGAGAAGATGCTGCCCATACACCAACTGGCAATCTCTTCGATCTGGGACACACATAGGGGTCACCCTCGCGCGCGGTCAAGCACGTGGGAGAAATGCGTATTAGCTAGTATGTTTGATTCCTGGTCCTGGTGGGCATTGTCATGTCAGTTCGACGGGACGGGACGGGACGGGACTCCACCGTTTATCTGAAAAGCGGAGTCTAATCGGAATAATTTTACTAGCGTCTGTCAGATCGCCGTAATGGATGCATGCCGAACTGCCGCGAAGCGCAACGGGCGCGGCAGGTGTGGTCTCACCTGGCGCGATCGCACCATGGATGACTGCAACTGCGAGCGACGCTTTTGCAAAGCTGATATGCACGCATTGGCCGTAGCTGCGGATCTTACTTACACTGAGAGGTGATGTGATATATGCGACTGACTGTCAAGTGTCTTTTTATTGGGTTTATGCGACTGTCAAGTGTCTGCTACTCTACTTCGCTGTGTCACATGTTAACGTGGGTGCTTGGGCCTTGGCTCCGATTAAGATGCTTTCCTGTGTAAGTAGAACCGAAATAAGGCCTTTCGGGCCTAACTTTTAGTGATTCTATTGGATAAGAACACCCTCTTGATGAACCGTTTTGAAGCCCGATGGGCCATAGAATCAGGATCGGGACCTTCGATGGGCCGACCTGATAGCACGCTGCATCATCACAGTGAAAACACTATCGCACCTATTGTCAAATAAATAATGTCCCTTAAGACCATCTCCACTCATCCCCATACGGCGTTCGACGCAACCTGATTTGGGGCCGTATGGGAGGGTCGGTGCACGGCTATAACGTATTCCAAAGGCACCCGTCACTCCCGCCTCGAAGGCAGGACGCCCGGAGGTGGTTGGTGATGTTGTCGCGGCTGCGGCCGCTACTGCCCTTGCTTGGGCTCCGTAGTGGCTGAAAGTGAGGGTATCGCAGGCGAGGGCGATCTCCTTCGTGGCGCATCACACCAGCGAGATTCCGGTTCGCCCACCACAGCCTCCGGCCGGCTTCGTTGTGGTTCAGCCGGAGGAGGGCCGTCGCCCTCGTACCTGTCGAGCTCTCTTTCCCGCCAGTTGGCGAAGAAGACGTTCTAGGTCGCGGTGTTGTCGGGGCACCAACTGAGATCCATTCGTTGTTCCGGCGTGAGATCGAGGTAGTAGTGGCTCGCGATGACCGCCCGGCGGGCGGAACCTCGAGGCACAGGATGGACATGCACCACTCCGACGCTCAACATCCAGTCGGGGCGCACCAGGTAGCCTCGCGAACATGGGTAGCTAGAGGCGCGCATCGTTTCCGCCTCCTCGAGGGTGAGATAGGGCTAGTATGGGGTGTCCATGGCGAGAGAGGGCAATGTGGTTCTGTGGATGGCAATGACGGTCGCCCTAGGTATAACGGGAAAACTAGGCGGGAAGAGTTGGAAAGGATGGGAATGAAAGGGGCGCGCCGGCATGACGGGGGCGCAACGGCTGTGCAAACGAAGCACATACCTCATTGCTAAGGCTGGCCCACGTCGTTTTCAGCTCCATCCGACGACGCCGCTTGTCCCTGGGGTTGGATTCGGCTTAGGGGCGTCGGATAACAAAACGGGCCTCGCCGGCGCGATTTTTTTTTGGGAAAGGGGGGAGATGCGGCTGGGCGTGATTTTAAACACCGGCACCACGGATAGCCTTTTAGGTGAGTTTTAGGCACGTGAGTGGAGATGCTCTAAGAACTAAGTTTGAGAAGGTAGTGTTTTTTTAAGGGAGGAAATCAAAACATGGATGCTCATAATCTAGCTCGGTATGCTCTGTCTTATGATTGCACCACTGCTTGAACCCAATGATATTTTGTCAATTACTGTAACTTTGCTTGTTAATCAATAAGCTGGAAACTACTCTAAAAATGACAAAGAAACACATAGTTTCTCTGTTGGTCCCCTTTTTTGTTGCGAAATGGGTCCGCTTTCGATCTTAAGTTCTTCACGTGGAACGTGGGCGGGCTGCCCTCTTCCATGATTATGGATAAGTTGGATAATGAAAAAGAAACGTGTCTCGATATTGGCTCGGCTCTCTCTCCCGCTATATTAGGAGAGGCGATTTTTTCCTAACCCGTTCGCTCCAGTTCGCCAGTGGCGATTCGCCGGCTCTCCTCCCCTCCGCCAGCCGCTCCGACGGCGGGAGGGTTGGGGAACCACGGATCTCGTCTGTTCATAGCTAGGTGTGAGTGGGTGTCCTATCAGTGTCGCTGGGGAGAGGATGGCGCGGTCGATCTGGTGGTTTGTGGTGTCGGAGATCTTCTCCGGTGGTGGTGTTCTACGGATCCCCACCACGTATCTGCCTCCTTCGGGTGTTCTGCGGAGATCTGGTGCTCGCATCTCGGTGGAGGTGCCATGCGCCGAGATCCCATGCCGGAGATCGAGTGCGGCGGTTCCGGTGTTTGAAGGTTTGGAAGCTACAGGTGACGCGATCCAGATTGAAGGCGATGGTGGCGATGCAAGGTGGAGGCCCTTCGGGTTCGAGGTTCGTTGACTTCCTGCACGCCATGCGACTCCGTCTGATCCAAGGTTTTAGAGGAGGAGCGGCGGCGGCGCGCCAACGGCACGGCTTCTTCGTCGGCGTCGTCTTCGATTTCCTTCAGTACTTGTTTGTAATTTTCTTATCTCTTGTGGACTGTTTTGTAAGGTTACTGGATTAATATCAATTGTTCTTCCCGCAAAAAAAAAGAAAAGAAGTGTCTCTTTAATCTGGATACACCTTGAAAATTAAGATGTTGTGTACTATTTCGAGAGAAAAAAATAAGATGCTGTAAATAGAACCAAGGAAAAGGCCTTTCGGGCATAATTTTGAGTGATTTTATAAGCTAATCTGAAAATAGATCGCTCTATTGATGGACCACTTTGAAGCCTGATGGGCCGTAGAATCCGGATTGAGACCTTCGATGGGCCGACCTGCATACTGATTGGTCTGAGATAGCACACTGCACAATCCAAAAAAAAAGATGGCACGATAAAAAACAATATGCATTCCTCTAAAGAAACGCGCAGTTTGTGTGTTGGGTCCGTTCTTCAATCTTCACATGGAACTCGGGGTCACTTTCGTGATTATGAATAAATAGAAACGTTTCTCTTCAATCTGAATACGCCTTGAAAATTCCAATGGTACCAAGACGGGAATCCAGTTTTGAATACAGATTTTCGAGAAAATTCCTTATATGATATTACTTAAAATTTTGATTCCCTATTTGATACCCAAAAAGTTTTTATTTCCCCTATAGTGACATATAGGGGAGAAAAACTTTTTCAGTGTCAAATAGGGTCAATGTCATATAGGGAATTCTCTCCAGATTTTCTGGTTTATGAAACGCTGGACTTCTCTTCAGCTGTAAATTGGTTTAATTTTTTAATTCGAAATCGCTAGCAAACACATACCTACCGAAGTTAAAAGTGTAGAATTTGTTAAGAATAAATGTCTCAGGAAAATAGGGGATAAAATCCCCGCTTAACTAGAGATGCGGTTCGCTCCTGGGAACCGTCATCCCGCTCCCGACGGTTTCTTCCCGAAGGCATCTGCGAGGCGATGATCCTAGAACTGCCCGATCGACGCCATCCTTTAGAGAACCGACATATTTCATGCCTGATTGTATAAAAGCATTGTCAATCATCAATAAAGAATACAGTTTTTCATTCTAGTCTCTCGTTGTCAATTATTCTAGTTCTAACACGTTATCAACACCTGCTCCGGCGAGAGCCTTTCGAGGATTCCGGCGATCACCGGAATTAGAGAAAAGAGCTCTCTACGGGGACAATCCGATGGAAGAGGAATTATGCCTTGTGAACAGTGCTACCACAAACTCCATACTGAGGAAGTTGAAATACTTTCAAACTCTGAAAAAGATGAATGGAGATATTTTGACTATCGCTGAACGCGATACAGTAATTGTTGGCACTCGATGTGCCATATTTACCCTCCCAAATGGTATACAAGTGACAATTGAGAATGCCTTGTTGTATCCCGATTCGTCGCGTACCTTAATCAGTTATCGAGATATCCGTAATAATGGATTTCACATTGAAACCCATGAAGACAATAAAGAAGAGTATCTTCTCTTCACAAAAGACAACGGATATGGCAAGCAAGTACTTGAAAAAATTCCTTCTCTGTCGTCCGGACTGTACTATACGTACATCAAGCCCGTAGAACATGTTGTTTATAAGGTAATCTTCCAGAATGTTGACGCATTTCAAACTTGGCATGATCGCCTAGGCCATCCCGGCATCGGGATGATGAAGAAGATTACTAGCAATTCCATTGGTTATAATTTGCATGAGTCTAAATTCCCTCAGTCATCAGACTTTGTGTGTACATCATGTGCCACAGGGAAGCTAATTTTGAGGCCTTCGCACCTTAAAATACAAGTTGAACCACTTCAGTTCCTTGAGCGAATTCAAGGTGATATTTGTGGTCCTATCTAACCATTATCTGGAACATTCAGGTATTTCATGGTTTTGATTAACGCATCTACACGATGGTCACATGTGTGTCTTCTTTCCACACGAAACCATGCATTTGCCAAGATAATGAGGAAAGTAATTAAGTTACAGGCCCATTGTCTAGAAAGTTGAATTAAATTAATTCGCATGGACAAGGCTGGAGAATTCTCTTCACGCGCCTTCAATGACTATTGCATGGCCTTGGGGATTGAAGTTCAGCACTCTGTTCCATATGTACACACTCAAAATGGTTTGGATGAGTCCCTAATAAAGAGGATCAAACTCATTGCAAGACATTTGTTAATGAATTGCAGCTTGCCAACTTCGTGTTGGGATCACGTGGTTTTACACGCCGCTGACCTAATCCAATTGCGACCTACTGCATATCACAGTACTTCCCCTCTGCAATTGGTGCGTGGAAATCCTCCCAGCATTTCCCATCTGCGTAAGTTCGGATGTGCTGCATGCATCCCGATCTCACCACCACAGCGGACATCCATGGGCCCACATAGAAAACTAGGGATCTATGTGGGGTACAAATCGTCGTCGATTATTAAGTACCTGGAACCCCTTACTGGGAATCTATTCACAACTCGTCATGCTGATTGCATATTTGATGAGGAACATTTTCCGGCATTAGGGAGAGATTTCAAGTACCAGAAAGAATGCCCGAAAATTGATTGAAATGCTATCGCCATTTCAACCTCTGATCCACGTACCCAAGAGACCGAACTCCAAGTTCGGAAAATTATCAATTTGCAACATCTTGCAAATAATCTGCCAGATTCATTTACTGATCTAAAAGTTGTTACTAAATCCTGGAAACCGGACAGAAATGCGCCCGAAAGAGTGGAGGTACCAACAAAAACCACTCAACTCCCTGATCCTAAAAAGAGGGGGAGTAGTACGGCCTCTGACCCGGAACCTGCTTCTCGCAAGCAACAAAGGAGAGAGAGGAGAAAATCCTCCAAATCAGTAAATGCAAGTCAGCTCAACATTGACGAACACCTTATGGGTAGTATACACCTAGTGGAAGGGCAACCTCCACAACCCAGCTGCAGCTTGCACACACTGGCTGGGACATCGAAACACCTACACTCACGCGTATTGGAAAATCACGAAAAGTCATCAAGGGTGCATGAGATATCCACCAACTATATCGATTCTGGAGAATCATTCAACCGTAAGTCTACGGTTGTCGACACTTATTTTTCTGCTACAATTGCTGATACCCTTCTCAATGATCATGATCCAAGGACTATCGTTGAGTGTGAGAAACGCTCCGACTGGCCTAAATGGAAGGAAGCAATACAAGCAGAACTTGCTTCGCTTAATAAAAGGAAGGTATTCATAAAAGCAATACCAACACCTCCCAATGTTTTACCTGTGGGATTCAAATGGGTTTTCCTCCAGAAACGGAATGACAACAATGAGGTGGCGAGATACAAAGCGAGGCTCGTAGCACAGGGTTTCACGCAGAGACCCGACATTGATTTCAATGAGACATATTCTTCAGTAATGAGTGGTATCACTTTCCGATATCTTATATCTTTGTCAGTGCAAAATCGTCTATCTATGCTGTTGATGGATGTCGTGACCGCATATTTTTACGGGTCACTAGATTCGGACATATATATGAAGGTTCCTGATGGAATCTCGGTCCCGAATGCAAGCGCTAAGCGCAACATGTACTGTGTAAAACTGAACAAGTCTTTATACGGCTTGAAACAGTCGGGAAGGATGTGGTACAACCGACTTAGTGAGTTCCTTCTTCAGAAGGGTTACTCTAACAATGATGACTGTCCATGTGTCTTCATCAAGAAGTCCTCTTCAGGATTTTGCATCATTTCAGTGTATGTCGATGATCTCAACATTATTGGCAACACACAAGATAATGATGAAGCACGCAATCATCTAAAGACAGAATTTGAAATGAATGATTTGGGTCAAACCAAATTTTGCTTGGGTCTTCAACTCGAGCACGTTCCCTCAGGAATAATGGTACACCAAGCTGCCTATATCCAGAAAATATTAGAGAAATTCAATATGGACAAATCCTATCCATCTAAAACTCCCATGGTGGTTCGTTCTCTAGACGTAGGGAAAGATCCGTTCAGGCCAAGGGATGATGGAGAAGAGATGTTGGAATCCGAGGTTCCATATCTCAGTGCCATTGGAGCGCTCATGTATCTTGCAAATTGTACGAGACCTGACCTCGCATTTGCAGTGAATCTACTTGCTAGACACAGCGCAGCTCCCACCAAACACCATTGGTCGGGAGTCAAGAATGTCTTTCGATATCTCCAAGGCACAAAGGATCTTGGCCTATACTTTCAATTTCAGAGAAATCTGGACTCCAGTATGATTGGATATACTGATGCTGGCTACTTATCTGATCCCCATAATGCCAGGTCGCAGACCGGCTTTGTGTTCCTATATGGTGGAACTGCTATATCATGGAAGTCTTTGAAACAGACTCTGGTTGCCACTTCTATCAATCATTCTGAAATAATTACATTATATGAGGCATCACGCGAATGTGTGTGGCTTCGCAAAATGATAAACCACATACAACAGTCATGTGGAATTGGATCTATCGAATCACCTACCATTATCTGAGGATAATGCGGTTTGTGTTGCACAGATGCAAACAGGATACATCAAGAGCAATATCACTAAGCATATTGCCCCTAAATTGTTTTATCCTCATGAGCTCCAAAAGAGCGGGGAAATAAACATCTTGCAAGTAAAGTCATGTGATAATCTCGCTGACCTATTCACGAAGTCTCTACCAACTTCAACATTCCAGAAATATATTCATGGAATCGGTATGCGACGGCTTCGAGATTTGCAAGAATCAGAGGGAGTATCTTCCTGAACTATTCCTGTTCGAAGCATCATATTACACATTTTTTCCCTTAAATGAGTTTACTTTACAGGTTCTCATTAAGGTTTTTAATGAGATAATATCAACATAAGATCATATGTCATACTATCCGTTTTCCCCATCGAGGTTTTTAAGATGGCATAAACAACATATTTTTTGACCTCTAGATTCTATGAATTTATTTCATATTGAGTTAACAGAGGCGGTAATCATTATATGTTGTGCCATTTTCTCCTTATTTTCCCACAGGGTTTTTGAAGAAGTTTTAACAGCATATCCTATCATACTTCTCACATTTTTCCCACAGGGTTTTTGAAGGAGATTTAATCATGATGATGAGCTGCTATACAGTCAAGCGATGATTAGGGAGAGTGTTAAGAATAAATGTCCCAAGAAAACAGGGGATAAAATCCCCGCTTAACTAGAGATGCGGTTCGCTCCTGGGAACCGTCATCCCGCTCCCGACGGTTTCTCCCCGAAGGCATCTGCGAGGCGACGATCCTGGAACTGCCCGATCGACGCCATCCTTTAGGGAACCGACATATTTCATGCCTGATTGTATAAAAGCTTTGTCAATCATCAATAAAGAATACAGTTTTTCATTCTAGTCTCTCGCTGTCAATTCTTCTAGTTCTAACAGAATTTATAGTCATCGGAAGAGGTTATTACTGCCAGGTCAAACAATTTAAGCGAGCAGCTGAATTAGAGGACAAATCACAGGCATATATAAAGAATACTAATAATCAATAAATGAATTATTGAAGACACGGTTCTCTCTTTTACAGGAAAAAGAGAGATAAGCAGTAGGCCACACACCACGACCTGAATCATACTGATCAGCTACTGCTACCAGAGAGCCTAACGGACGACTGAACTGAACCAAACAAACAGAGACACAACTCGCCGCAATCCAAATTGCAGGAATTCCATCTCTGAATCTAAAGCACCGGAATCAGGCCTCCTCAGTGAGCGAGGAAGGCGGCGAGGAGGGAGACGGCGGCGGCCACGGCCCACGCGCCAGGGGCGACGGCGCCCGCCGCGCCGACCTGCGCCGGGGCCGGCGCCGGAGCGAACGACGGCGCGAGGGTGCCCAGGGAGAACACCTCCTCCCTCTCCACCATCCTCCCTGTCGCCACCGCCGACGCGACGAGCACGAGGAGCACGGCCGCGAGGAGAGCAGCGGACTTGGTCGAGACGGCGGCCATTGGGACGGGGAGGTGAGGGTGGATTTGGCTGGTCGGTCGCGGAGAAGAGAAGCAAAGCAAGAAGCCGATCCGAGGATGTGCGGGGCTGCTTCTCGTTGGCTTCTCAAACTCTGCGCTGGGGAATGTTGTGTGAACGAAAGGAGGGGTGGTGCGGGGGATTTATAGCGGCCATGGGGGAAATTTAGCCGTTGGGGCCGCAGTAGGAAGAGGAAGGGAGACCTTCGAAAACGTTCGGATCCGGCTGGCGGGGGAGGTGGGGTCCAGAGGACGGGTGTGCCGCTCGTCGTCTTCCGGTGGACTAGCCGTTAAAAGTTAAAGCTGGTCGTCCGTCAGGGAGCTAGCCGTTGAGCTGGAATCCTCACGCGTGCCCACGGGAAGGAATCCTATGGACGACCCGGCATGGGCGAGGGGAACGGGCATCATGAGGAGCCGTGGCGGCGTGTGGTTTTTGCTCGAGTGTGTTCCACGGTTCATGCACAAGTGTGCGTCCGATTTTCAAACGCGGTTCCCTCCCCTTCGCCCCAGCCGCCGTGCAGTCATGATGTAAGTTCACTGTGGGTTTGGTTTTTGAACGCGGTTGCGTTGCCACGGCATCGACTTTTTTTAAATAAAGAAAAAAAACTTATCATTTTCATATTAGTTAAGCAGAAAAGGGTTGAGCGGTTAATTAGCGAGAAACCGATCGAAAACCGGTACACATGCCCTCGCGGGTAGTTACGAAACATGATCGTTGCAAGGGCACACACGTCAACCTGGCTAACAATGCAAGCAAAAACCACATCGCCATGTGGCAAACACATGACTCTCCGCGCAGTAGACTGCAACTCCAATTTTAAAGACAAGCTGTGAAGAGGAGATGTGTAGGACCTGAGATGACTAAGTCTGCACGACCGAAATCGATACTCGTGGGCCATTGTCGCCACTCGACACCCGTGGCAACAACTCTGACTTCACAACAGCGGAGTCCATCTAGAAGACGTGTCGGACACGATAGAAGGGAAGCCAACTGAAAAAGTATTACCGTGGCCAAACCATCACTCAGCATACTTGTCGTTGTCATGCAAGCCATCACACGGGATCGACGATGTTGATCGCCAATCGTGACCTCGTGCACATCCAGCCCAAGGAAAGTGTGAAATGGGGCCAATGATTTTCGAGACAACTGAAGACGCTAACGACGTGGAGATGTTGCCCTCGCCCAACCCCTCACCGGGGTCTAGGCTTTCGCCGAAAGAACATGACCTAGGGATTGTGGATGTTAGATAACTCCACAACGACACCTCCACATGTAACATCACAATTTTAGAATTGGAATTTACAATTGCATTCATAAGCATTGCATCATATGCATGATGCAAAAATATCCATTTCAAAATTCATCATGAAAATAAATTTAAACTTTCTCTAATTTACCTATTAAGGTTTATACATAAAAAGGATAGTTTTATATTCCGGTTGGACAAAATATGATTTCCTAGTGTCCTAAATATGTTCATATAAATTTTACAAATTTGTGAACATCGGTTTCAATTAATTTGGAGCTCTTAAACTAAAACTAATAATTGTTTCAGGAAATAGAAAATGGAAAAATAATAAACAGGCACAACAAGCCGGGCCAAGTCAACTAACCCAGGGCATGCTCGGCCTTTTGGCCCAAGGGCCACCTGGAGAGCGAAGGGGCACCCGCATATTTCGAGCTTCTCCCTCCACTTACCTCCAATGACCCTCAGCATTTTTCTTCCTTGTGCCGCTGACGCGTGGAACCCACCGTTCACTCATCTTCTCTAGCACACATGAGACGATGAACATGTTTGAACCTAATCCCACGAGAATATCTGAATTCGACTCGAATCCATCACCTCCTCGCCCAAGTTTTCTCCCCCATATATTATCCTTAACCCCCACACTCTTTCCCCTAGAAAAACCCTAGAAGACCGTCGTGAGGCTGTGAATTTCCACCTTATTATTTTGATCTACCGCTGCCATTAACATACTTCTGAGCTTTAGGTCATCATCGAATTTGTCGCCATCAACCCTTCTATCTCCCTTTGATCTTCTTCTCTTGATTCACTATGTTGCCTTGACCCGCTCCCCACTCTTGTAGATTACCAGAGCACCACCACTGAGCTACTAGAGCCTCACTGATGATAGCCATCTCCAGTCAAGCACCGCTGCCATTCGAGGAAGAAGAATGGTGAAAAGCATAAGTATGGAAATGCCCAAGTGTAGGGGTTCGTAGCATGGAAAACAAAAAAATTCTACCACATGAACACATACAAGCCAAGATCTATCTACTAGATTGTAGCAACGAGTCGATAGAGTACTCACCCTTGAAGATTCCAAAGCGGTTAACGAGATCGGATTCTCGTGGGTGATGTAGTCGTTCACTTGCCGATCTCAAGATCGCGTAGACGATCCTTTCGGCACCGCGTTCCTGCAGCGCTCCCGCAGTCGGTCACACATTCGGTACTCAATGAAGACCTTCCTCTCTCTTGTTCCAGCATGCAACGAAGGTTGTAGATCTCTCCTCGCGAATCCGACAGCACGACGGCATGGTGTCGGAGTTTAGAGGGGAAATCCCACAGGGCTTTGCCTAAGCCGGAGCGGGTATGGTGGAGTAGAAGAGGGACTCAACGATCTAGGGTTTAGAGGGCCGAGGTTTAGAGGTGGCCGACGACTAGTAGAGGTGCTAGATGGCGGCTACTTTTAGAGGCTCTAAATCGATTGCAACTTTAGAGGCTGTAACCAATCTAGGGTTTGAGGTGTGGGAGGGAAAGGGGCGCCCCTCCCCTCTATTTATGAGAGGGAGGGTGGCAAGGGGAGGGGAGTCCTCCCCAAACTCGCCTTGCTTGGCCAGCGGCAAGGAGAGGGAGGAGTCCTCCCTTAGGTAGGATTCCTTCCCTCCCTCCACTAGGCAACCAATATTGGGATTTGACTTTTTCAAATTGGCGTTTGACGTTTCAAACTAGAGTTTGATTTCTCTCTTCCCATTGCCCAGCCAAGTGACCTAGTACCAGGGACGGAGGAAGGGGGGACGAGCAGGGGCTTAGCCACCCCCAACAAACTGATTTTCTTCACTAATGGCATAACATGCATGCTTATACTTGGTGATTATAAGGCACTTTGCCCCCTTCAACATGGTATTGCCCCCTCCAAGCCTAGTGGCTGGCTCCGTCCCTGCCTAGTACATGATGCAACCATTCCACTTTGTCATGACACATTCATGTACCCTTCCCAATCCGGTTCGGTGGACCTTCTGGAACATTCCGGTGAAAACACTAAAACCATTCCCGAACTCCGGAATTAGACTTTACTTATATGGATCTTATTCTTCGGACCATTTCGGATCTCCTCGTGATATCCCGGATCCAATCCGAGACTCCGAACAACATTAGGTCTTCTTACTCACATTCCATATCTATTAAAAACATCGAATCCTTAAGTGTGTCTCCCTACGGTTCGTAAATTATGCAGATATGATCGAGACTATTCTCTGATCAATAACCAATAAAGGAATCTAGAAATTCATATGGCTCCCACATATTTCTACGATTACTTCGTGATCAAATGAACCATTTACATACGATACCAATTTCCTTTTGTCTCGTGATACTTTACTTATCCGAGGTTTGATCGTCAGTATCTCTGCATACCTAGTTCAACCTCGTTACCGATAAGTACTCTTTACTCGTTCCTGTGATATGTGATCCCTTGTTATCCAGTCACATGCTTGCAAACTAATTGGATGACATTCCACCGAGAGGGCCCAGAGTATGTCTATCCGTCATATGGATGGACAAATCCCACTCTTGATCCATGTGCCTCAACACATACTTTCCAAACACTCAATGCCACCTTTATAACCACCCTGTTATGAAGTGGTGTTTGATGTCATCAAAGCATCCATCCGGTGATGGTGATTAACATGATCTCATGGTCGAAGGATTTAGGTTACTATGTATCTGAAAGCTTATAGCATATGATCTTTATGCTACGCTTAACTATAGGAGTATTTCCATCACATCATTCTCCTAATGATATGATCTTGTTATTAACAACATCCAATGTTCATGATTAGGAAACCATAATCATCTATTAATCAACAAGATAGTATTACAAAGAGGATCTACTAGGGACTCTTATATGTTTACAAATCACACATGTATTAATGTTTCTGGTTAATACAATTATAGCATGAATGTAAACATTTATCATAAACATAAAGATATAATAATAACTACTTTTATTATTGCCTCTTGGGCATATCTCCAACAGTCTCCCACTTGCACTAGAGTCAATAATCTAGATTACATGGTAATATACCTAACACCCATGGCGGTTTGGTGTTGGTAACGTTTGGCCCTCGGGAGAGGTTTAGTCAACAGATCAGCCACATTTAGATCTGTGTGTACTTTGCAAATATTTATGTCACCATCTTGGACATGCTCTCGAATAGCATGAAAACGTAGCTTGATATGCTTCAACTTATTATGTGACCTTGGCTCCTGCGCATTGGCTATGGCACCCATGTTATCATAGTAGATAGACATTGGGGCGCACCGGGAACCAACCAAGCTCCCTAATGAACTCCTTCATCCATATCGCCTCTTGTGAAGCCTCCGAAGCAGCTATGTATTCCAATTCAGTTGAAGATCTTGCCACAACGCTTTGCTTTGCACTCCTCTAGCTCACTGCCGCACCATTCAAAGTAAATACGTATCTAGATTGAGATTTAGAATCATCCGGATCGGTGTTCCAACTAGCAACGTGAAGGGGTTTCGCAGCATAGTAAATCAAAATTTTCTACGGAAGCGAACAGAGGGAAAGCCAAGATCTAATCTAGGAGATGCAAACAACGAGAGAGATTGGATTAGATCTTCATACCCTTGAAGATTCGCACAGCGGAACGTTCGTCGGAACGTGGGTGATGTAGTCGAACTCGCTTCTCCTCCTCGCGATCCGATCCGATCTAGCACCACAAGTGGCGGTGCCTCCGTGAGATGCACACGTGCAGCACCTCGACGTCTCCTCCTTCCTCGGACCAGCAAGTATGGTGGAGAGATGGATTGGATCTACAACACGACGGCGTGGTGTATATGGTGGAGAATTTCTGCTGCAGGGCTTCGCCTACAAACAGTCGGGAGGGAGAGAGGAAGGCAGCAGGGCTACTAGGGTTTGGAGGAAGGTGTGTGGGAGGGGGGGCGCACCAGCCCTCTATATATAGAGGGGGAGGGGGCGGCCAGCCCTAGCCCCTCCTCCAAGCCTATCTCTAGTTTAAACGATTTAAACTCTCCCTTATCTAGAAATTCTATCCCGAGATTTAAACGAGTCAAATCTCTCTAGAATCGGCTGGGCCCTATGGGGCCTTGTGCCCCTGGCCCAATGCGGCCAGGACACTCCCTCATAGGCCCATGCCCCCTCCCGGAAGGTGGGACCACGTTGGCCCCCTTCCGGAAGGTTCTAGAAGCTTCCGGTACAATACCGATTAACCCGGAACAATTCCGAACTCCAAAAACTGCACTGCCTTATATGAATCTTATTCTCCGGACCATTCCGGAACCTCTCGTGATATCCCGGATCCCATCCGAGACTCCGAACAAAAATTCATAAACCAATTATCCAATCTATCCTAGCGTCGAGACACGTTAAGTGTGTGACCCCGCGGGTTCGAGAATATGCAGACATGATCTTCTATCAATAATCAACAACGGGGTCTGGGCACCCATATTGACTCCCACACATTCATCGATGATCATATCGGATGAACCACGATGCCAGGATTCAATCAATCCCATATATATATTCCCTTCGTCTCGCGATATTTTACTTGCCCGAGATTCGATCGTCGGTACCGTCATACCTAGTTCAATCTCGTTCACAGCAAGTACTTTACTCGTTCCGTAATCCGATATCACTTTGTGATTAACTCCTTAACCACATGCTTGCAAGCGGTGTTGATATCGATTACCGAGTGGGCCCGAAGTATATCTCTCCGACTTGGGAGGGACAAATCCCATCTCGATACATACAACCCAACAGATACTTTCCGATCACCTGAGAGACACCTTTATGATCACCCTCTCATAGGATGACGTTTGATGACCTCAAAGCTTTCTTCCGATACCAGGGAGTTGTATTATCTCATGGTCTAAGGAATACAATATTTGACATAAGAAAAGCTTCGCAAAGATGAACACAATGATACGATCTAATTGCTTCGCTTAGTTTGGGTCTGTCCACCACATCATTCTCCCAATGATATGATCTCATTATCAATTGACAACTCATGTCTATGGTTAGGAAACCTTAACCATCATTGATCAATGAGCTAGTCCATAGAGGCGTACTAGGGACACGGTGTTGTTCACAAACCACACAAGTATTAATGTTTCCGCTTAATACAATTCTAGCATGGAATATAAACATTATCATGAACAAGAATTATAATAATAACATCTTTATTATTGCCTCTAGGGCATAATTCCAATAGTCTCCCACTTGCACTAGAGTCAATAATCTAGTTTACATTTGGCAACAATCTCACACCCATGGCACTGAGGTGCTGATCATGTTTTACACGTGGAAGAGGTTTAGTCAATGGATCTGCGACATTCAGATCTGTATGTACCTTGCTGATCTTCAGATCTCCATCTGCTATATAATCTCGGATTATATGAAACTTGCGGTTGATATGCTTGGTCTTTGGATGATATCTTGGTTCCTTAGCGAGTGCTATGGCGCCAGTGTTGTCACACAATATCTCCAGTGGGTCCAATGCACTTGGAACCACGCCAAGCTCAGTGATGAAGTTTCTGATCCAAACTCCTTCACTTGACGCTTCTGTAGCAGCCATGTATTCCGCTTCTAATGTAGATCCCGCGATCACGCTTTGCTTGCAGCTTCTCCAGCTCACAGCACCTCCATTCAAAATATACACTTATCCTGTCTGAGATTTAGAATCATCCTTGTCGGTGTCAAAACTAGCGTCGACGTAACCTTTTACGACAAGCTGTTCATCACCCCCATAGACTAAGAACATTTCTTTAGTCCTATTTAGGTACTTTAGGATGTTCTTCACGGCTGTCCAGTGTTCCACTCCTGGATCACTTTGATATCTGCTCGTCAAACTAAGAGCATTGGACACATCCGGTCTAGTACACAGCATGGCATACATGATGGAACCTATGGCCGAGGCATATGGCACTTTGCTCATAGCTTCCCTATCATTTACCGTAGCTGGACACTGAGCCTTGCTCAATATCTTACCTGACAACATAGGCACTGGACCTTTCAATGCCTTATCCATTCTGAACCTTTTCAGAACTTTGTCTAGGTATGTACTCTGGCTTAAAGCTATCAGGCGTCTTTGTCTATCTCTATAGATTTTGATGCCCAATATATAAGCAGCTTCACCTAGGTCTTTCATTGAAAAACACTTGTTCAAATAACTCTTCACATCGTTAAGCATGTTGATGTCATTTCCAATAATCAATATGTCATCCACATACAGTACCAGAAACGTCACCGAGCTCCCACTCACTTTCTTGTAGATGCAAGCTTCGTAGCAGTTTGGAACAAATCCAAAGCTCTTGATCACTTGATCAAAACGAAGGTTCCAACTCCGAGATGCTTGCTTCAGTCCATAAATGGAACGCTGAAGTTTGCATACTTTATCAGCATCCTTAGGATCGACAAAACCTTCGGGTTGCATCATATACAACTCTTCATCAATGTTGCCATTGAGGAACGCAGTCTTGACATCCATCTACCATATTTCATAATCATGAAACGCAGCAATTGCTAATAAAATCCGAATGGACTTAAACATCGCTACGGGAGAGAAAGTCTCATCGTAGTCAACACCTTGAACTTGTCGAAAACCTTTCGCGACAAGCCGTGCTTTATAGATGGTAACATTACCATCTGCGTCCGTTTTCTTCTTGAAGATCCATTTGCACTCAACGGCCTTTCGGTCGCTAGGAGGGTCCACCAAAGTCCATACTTGGTTTTCGCTCATGGATCCCAATTCGGATTTCATGGCTTCTAGCCATTTCTCAGAGTCTGGGCTCATCATCGCTTCCTCATAGTTCGTAGGTTCACTGTCTTCTACTAACAAGACTGTCAAGACAGGGTTGCCGTACCACTCAGGAGGGGCACGCGACCTTGTCGACCTGCGACGTTCAGTAGCAGCATCGTCCGAAGCTTCATGATCCTTGTCATTAGCTTCCTCTATTATTGGTGCAGGCGGCACTGGAACAATTTCAGGTGCTGTGCTACTCTCCAATTCAAGAGAAGGTTCAATAACCTCGTCTAGCTCTACTTTCCTCCCACTCACTTCTTTCGAGAGAAACTCCTTCTCAAGAAAGGAACCGTTCTTTGCGACAAACACTTTGCCTTCGGTTCTGTGATAGAAGGTATACCCAATAGTTTCCTTAGGGTATCCTATGAAGACGCATTTCTCCGCTTTGGGTTCGAGCTTGTCCGGCATCAACTTCTTGACGTAAGCTTCGCATCCCCAAACTTTAAGAAACGACAACTTAGGTTTAGCACCAAACCACAGTTCATACGGTGTCGTCTCAACGGATTTAGATGGAGCCCTATTTAAAGTGAATGCAGCGGTTTCTAATGCATAACCCCAAAAATATAACGGCAAATCAGTAAGAGACATCATTGATCGGACCATATCTAATAGGGTTCGATTCCGGCGTTCAGACACACCATTGCGCTGTGGTGTTCCGGGTGGCGTGAGTTGTGAAACGATTCCACTTGCTTTGAGATGCGTGAGAAAATCATAACTCAAATATTCGCCCCCACGATCGGATCGTAGAAACTTAATCTTTCTGTTACGATGGTTCTCCACTTCATTCTGAAATTCTTTGAACTTTTCGAACGTTTCAGATTTATGTTTCATTAAATAGATATACCCATATCTACTTAAGTCATCGGTAAAAGTGAGAAAATAGCGATATCCACCGCGCGTCGAAACACTCATCGGTCCGCATACATCGGTATGTATGATTTCCAACAAGTCCGTTGCTCGCTCCATCATACCGGAGAACGGGGTTTTGATCATCTTGCCCATGAGGCATGGTTCGCATGTGTCAAATGATTCAAAATCAAGAGACTCCAAAAGTCCATCAGAATGGAGTTTCTTCATGCGCTTTACACCAATATGACCTAGACGACAGTGCCACAAATAAGTAGTATTATCACTATCTAGTTTGCATCTCTTAGCCTCAATGTTGTGGATGTGTGTTTCATCCCTTTAGAGATTTAGAAGAAATAAACCATTCACAATAGGTGCATGACCATAAAAGATGTTACTCATATAAATAGAACAACCATTATTCTCCGATTTAAATGAATAACCGTCTTGCAATAAACACGATCCAGAAATAATGTTCATGCTCAACGCAGGCACATAATAACATTTATTAAGGTTTAAAACTAATCCCGAAGGTAAAACTAATGAGAGCGTGCCGACGGCCATCACATCAACTCTTGATCCGTTGCCAACGCGCATCGTCACCTCATCCCTCGCAAGCCGCCGTCTATTCCGTAGCTCCTGTTTTGAGTTACAAATATTAGCAACTGAACCGGTATCAAATACCCAGGCACTACAACGAGGGCTAGTAAGGAAAACATCAATAACATGTATATCAAATATACCTTTGATGGTGCCAGCCTTCTTGTCCGCTAAGTACTTCGGACAGTTGCGCTTCCAGTGACCCTTGTCCTTGCAATAGAAGCACTCAGTGTCCGGCTTAGGACCAGACTTGAGCTTCTTCTCAGCAGGGCAACGCGCTTGCCGCCACCTTTCTTGAAGGGCTTCTTTGCACCTTTACCTTTCTTAAAGGAGGGCTTGTTGACCATCAACACATGATTATCTTTCTTGATGTCCACCTCCGCAGCCTTCAGCTTTGCGAAGAGCTCGGTGATCGTATCAGTGGAACCAATCTGATTATGAGTCACTACAAAACTTTTGTAGCTGGGAGGGAGTGATTGCAGAACCCTGTCAATCTTGAGCTCCTCTGGAATCTTGCAGTCCAGTTGCTCAAGGCGTTGAGTGTAGCCCGACATCTTAATGGCGTGCTCACTAACGGAACTCCCTTCCTCCATCTTGCAGTTAAAGAACTTCTCAGAGATCTCATATCTCTCAGAACGGGCCTGAGTCTGAAACATGGTTTTCAGCTCCTCGAGAATCTCAAAGGGCCCGGGATAGTTTTCAAAACGATTTTGAAGTTCCGGTTCCATAGCAAACAACATGGTGCTCTTAATCACACCATAATCATCTTTGCGCGACTGATAGACAGCTTTCTCATCAGCCGGCGCAGTTGCAGCAGGGGGGTTACCTAGCGCTTTCTCAAGGACATAGTCCTTTTGTCCACCAGACAGAATGATTCTTAGATTGCGGAACCAGTTGGTGAAGTTAGACCCATTGTTTCTAAGCTTTTCTTTCTCAGCAAAAACGTTGAAGTTGAAGTTGGACTTGGCCATGTGATCTACAGTATTTGCAAGTACAATTTAGACTATGTTCATGATAAATAGTTCAACTTAATCAAATTACTAGATGAACTCCCACTAAATTCAACATCCCTCAAGTTGTTTAGTGAACACGATCCAAATTCACCACACCTAATCCGATCATCACGAGAAGAGATGTGGTTTCAATGGTGGACAACAAAGTGTCGATCATATCATTCATATGACTCATGCTTAACCTTTCGGTTCTTGTGTTCCGAGGCCATGTCTGTACATGCTAGGCTCGTCAAGTTAGACCCAAGTATTTCCGCGTGTGCAAAACTGGCTTGCACCCGTTGTATGTGAGCGTAGAGTCTATAGCACCCGATCATCACGTGATGCTTGGACACGACGAACTTTCGCAACGGTGCATACTTGGGGAGAACACAGTTTTTATCTTGATCTTTAAGTGAGGAATCATCTTATAATGCTACCGTCGCGATCTAAGCATAATAAGATACATAAAAGGATAAACATCACATGCATATAACTTTATGTGACATGGTATAGCCAATCTTCGCGCAATGATCTCCATCTTGTGCGTTCCGACATGATCTCCATCACTCCACCATGATTGCCTCCACCACGAATAGCAACTACAACTATTGCTAACTACTTAGCGATAAAGTAAAGCTATTACATGGCGTATAAGAAGTTGACACACATGTCATACACAATTATAAAGACAACCATATGGCTCCTGCCGGTTGTGTACTCATCGACATGCAAGTCGTGAAACATTACAAAACATGATCATCGCATACAATATACACGTCACATCTTGGGCCATACCATATCACAGAAAACACTCCCTGCAAAAACAAGTTAGACGCCTCTACTTTGTTGTTGCATGTTTTACGTGGCTTATGGGAGTAGATGCTAAGAACGATTCTTACCTACGGAAAGCCAAAATGGTGATATTATGGTTGCCAAACTCCGGTGTTAATCCCATGACAACTATAGTGAGAGAAACTGACATCCACCAGCCGCATGTGTGGTACAAGCCACACGTCAAGTGCGGAGCCGGTCTCGCGAACGACGTCGCGTAAGGTTGGCCTGGACCGCTTCAATCTCACTATCCCGCGTCATAAGAAGAACACAAACAAGAGGCTTGCAACAGAAAACATCAACGCCCGCAACAACCATGTTGCGTTCTACTCGTGAAACACATCTACGCATAGATCTAGCTCTGATACCACTGAAGGGGTTTCGCAGCATAGTAAATCAAAATTTTCTACGGAAGCGAACAGAGGGAAAGCCAAGATCTAATCTAGGAGATGCAAACAACAAGAGAGATTGGATTAGATCTTCATACCCTTGAAGATTCGCACAGCGGAACGTTCGTCGGAACGTGGGTGATGTAGTCGAACTCGCTTCTCCTCCTCGCGATCCGATCCGATCTAGCACCACAAGTGGCGGTGCCTCCGTGAGATGCACACGTGCAGCACCTCGACGTCTCCTCCTTCCTCGGACCAGCAAGTATGGTGGAGAGATGGATTGGATCTACAACACGACGGCGTGGTGTATATGGTGGAGAATTTCTGCTGCAGGGCTTCGCCTACAAACAGTCGGGAGGGAGAGAGGAAGGCAGCAGGGCTACTAGGGTTTGGAGGAAGGTGTGTGGGAGGGGGGGCGCACCAGCCCTCTATATATAGAGGGGGAGGGGGCGGCCAGCCCTAGCCCCTCCTCCAAGCCTATCTCTAGTTTAAACGATTTAAACTCTCCCTTATCTAGAAATTCTATCCCGAGATTTAAACGAGTCAAATCTCTCTAGAATCGGCTGGGCCGTAGGGGGCCTTGTGCCCCTGGCCCAATGCGGCCAGGACACTCCCTCATAGGCCCATGCCCCCTCCCGGAAGGTGGGACCACGTTGGCCCCCTTCCGGAAGGTTCTAGAAGCTTCCGGTACAATACCGATTAACCCGGAACAATTCCGAACTCCAAAAATTGCACTGCCTTATATGAATCTTATTCTCCGGACCATTCCAGAACCTCTCGTGATATCCCGGATACCATCCGAGACTCCGAACAAAAATTCATAAACCAATTATCCAATCTATCCTAGTGTCGAGACACGTTAAGTGTGTGACCCTGCGGGTTCAAGAATATGCAGACATGATCTTCTATCAATAATCAACAGCGGGGTCTGGGCACCCATATTGACTCCCACACATTCATCGATGATCATATCGGATGAACCACGATGCCAGGATTCAATCAATCCCATATATATATTCCCTTCGTCTCGCGATATTTTACTTGCCCGAGATTCGATCGTCGGTACCGTCATACCTAGTTCAATCTCGTTCACAGCAAGTACTTTACTCGTTCCGTAATCCGATATCACTTTGTGATTAACTCCTTAACCACATGCTTGCAAGCGGTGTTGATATCGATTACCGAGTGGGCCCGAAGTATATCTCTCCGACTTGGGAGGGACAAATCCCATCTCGATACATACAACCCAACAGATACTTTCCGATCACCTGAGAGACACCTTTATGATCACCCTCTCATAGGATGACGTTTGATGACCTCAAAGCTTTCTTCCGATACCAGGGAGTTGTATTATCTCATGGTCTAAGGAATACAATATTTGACATAAGAAAAGCTTCGCAAAGATGAACACAATGATACGATCTAATTGCTTCGCTTAGTTTGGGTCTGTCCACCACATCATTCTCCCAATGATATGATCTCATTATCAATTGACAACTCATGTCTATGGTTAGGAAACCTTAACCATCATTGATCAATGAGCTAGTCCATAGAGGCGTACTAGGGACACGGTGTTGTTCACAAACCACACAAGTATTAATGTTTCCGCTTAATACAATTCTAGCATGGAATATAAACATTATCATGAACAAGAATTATAATAATAACATCTTTATTATTGCCTCTAGGGCATAATTCCAACACAACGGTGCAACCATTAACAACGAGTTGTTCATCACCTCCATAAGAAAAAACCATATCCTTAGTCCTTCTCAAGTACTTTAGGATGTTTTTGACCGTTCTCCAATGATCCACTCCTGGATTACTTTGATATCTGTTAGTCAAACTAACAACATATGCAATGTCCGGTCTACATAGCATGGCATACATGATAGATCCTATGGCTGAGGCATAGAGAGTCTTACTCATCCTCTCTCTATCTTCTGATTTAGCGAGACTTTTAGTTTTACTCAAGGTCGTATTGGGCAACATGGTCAAGAACCCTTTCTTGTTATCTTCCATTCCAAACCTCTTTAGAACTTTGTCTGAATATGTACTCTGTGAAAGCGCTATCAGGCATCTCGATCTATCACTATAAATCTTTATGCCTAATATGTAAGCAGCTTTGCCAAGATCCTTCATTGAAAAACTATTCTTCAAATAATCTTTGACACTTTGAAGAATGTCTATATCATTCCCAATCAACAATATGTCATCCACTAATAGTACTAGGAATGCTACAGAACTCTCACTCACTTTCTTGTAAATACTAGCTTCTCCATAAGTTTGTATAATACCAAAACTTTTGATCACCTTATCAAAACATTGATTCCAACTTCAGGACGCTTGCTTCAATCCATAAATGGATCATTGAAGTTTGCATACCTTGTTAGCATCTTTAGGATCGACAAAACCTTTGGTTTGTACCATATACAAATCTTCATAAATGTCTCCATTGAGGAACGCCGTTTTGACATCCATCTGCCATATATCATAATCATAATATGTAGCGATTGCTAACAAAATCCTCACAGACTTTAGCTTCACTACCGGTGAGAAAGTCTCATCGTAGTCAACTCCTTGAATATGTCGGAACCCTTTAGCGACAAGTCGAGCTTTATAGACGGTTACATTACCATCAGCATCCGTTTTCTTCTTGAAAATCCATTTGTTCTCGATAGACTTCCGGCCATCCGGTAAGTCCACCAAAGTCCATACTTGATTTTCGTACATGGAACCAATCTCGGATTTCATGGCTTCTTGCCATTTATTGGAATCTAGGGTCATCATTGCTTCCTCATATGTCGCAGGGTCGTTGGTATGGTCTACCAACATGACAGTCATAACAGGATCATACCAATCGGGAGTGGTACGAGTCCTCGTTGACCTTCGAGGTTCCGTAGTAACTTCGACTGAAGTTTAATGATCACTGTCATTAACTTCCTTTCTTATTGGTGTAGGCGGCACATGAACTTCTTCTGGTGTTGCGCTACTCTCAAATCCGAGAGAAGGTTCGACAACCTCGTCGAGTTCTACTTTCCTTCCAGTCACTTCTTTCGATAGAAACTCCTTCTCTAGAAAGGATCCATTGTTGGCAACGAAGATTTTGCCTTCGGATCTATGATAGAAGGTATACCCAATAGTTTCCTTCGGGTATCCTATGAAGACGCATTTTTTTGCTTTGGGTTCAAGCTTGTAGGTTGTAACTTATTTACGTAAGCTTCGCAACCCCAAACTTCAAGGAATGACAATTTAGGTTTCTTCCCAAACCATAATTCATACAGTGTCATTTCAACGGATTTAGATGGTGCCCTATTTAAAGTGAATGTGACTGTTTCTAATGCCTAACCCCAAAACAATAACAGTAAATATGTAAGTGACATCATAGAACGAACCATATCTAAGAGAGTTCGATTACGACGTCCGGACACACTATTACGTTGTGGTGTTCCCGGCGGTGTCAATTGTGAAAGTATTCCACATTTCTTCAAATGCTCGCCAAACTCGTAACTTAGATATTCACCTCCACGATCAGATCGTAGAAATTTCATCTTCTTGTTACGTTGATTCCCTACTTTACTTTGCAATTCCTTAAACTTCTCGAAAGTTTTGGACTTATGTTTCATGAAATAGATATACCCATATCTACTCAAGTCATCCGTGAAAGTAAGAACATACCGATAACCACCGCACGATGCCACACTCATTGGGCCACACACATCGATATGTATGATTTCCAATAAGTCCATAGCTCGCTCCATCATACCAGAAAATGGAGTCTTAGTCATTTTTCCCATCAGACATGCTTCGCATCTTTCAAGTGATTCGAAATCAAGTGATTAAAGAAGTCCATCGGAATGGAGTTTATTCATATGCTTCACTCTAATGTGACCAAGACGATAGTGCCACATGTATGTAGAATTATCATTCAATTATAAATGTTTAGCTCCTATATTATGAACATGTGTATCACTACTATCGAGATCCAACAAGAATAGACCATCTATTAAAGGTGCATGACCATAAAATATATTACTCATATAAATCGAACAACCATTATTCTCGGACTTAAACAAGTAACTGTCTCGCAATAAATAGGATCCTGATATAATGTTCATGCTCAACACAGGCATTAAATAACAATTATTTAAGTATAAAACTAATCCCGATGGTGGATGAAGAGGTAGCGTGTTGACCGCGATCACATCAACGTTTGATACATTTCCAACGCACATCGTCACTCGTCTTTCACTAGTCTCCGTTTATTATGCAGCACCTGTTTCAAGTTACAAATATGAGCAACCGAACCAGTATCAAATACCCAGGCACTACTACGATTACTAGTAAGATACACATCAATAACATGTATATCAGATATACCTTTCTTCTTGATGTTGCTGTTCTTTAGATCGGCCAAGTACTTGGGGCAATTCCGCTTCCAGTGACCTTCTCCCTTTTAGTAAAAGCACGCCGTATCAGGCTTAGGCCCAGCCTTGGTCTTCTTTGTAGGCGCGGTATCTTTCTTACCGCGCTTCTTGAAGTTACCCTTTTTCTTAGGCTTGCCTTGGTTCTTAAAGTTGGTGGTCTTATTGACCATCAACACTTGGTGCTCTTTCTTGATCTCCACTTCCGCAGACTTCAATATAGAGAAGAGTTCTGGTAACGACTTATCCATGCGCTGCATTTTGTAGTTCATCACAAAGTTCTTGTAACTTGGTGGTAGTGATTGGAGGACACGGTGAATACCCAAAGCATTAAGAATCACTATACCCAAGCTCTGGAGCTTATTTGCGTGCCAAGACATCTTAAGCACATGCTCACTGATGGAGCTGCCCTCTTCCATCTTGCAGTTAAAGAACTTTTTAGAAGCCTCATAACTCTCAACTGTCGCATGAGGCTCAAATATCATTTTGAGTTCACGGACAATATCATGTGGGTCAAAGTTCTCAAACCTTTTCTGAAGCTTCGATTCGAAACCATACAAGATAGCACACTGAACTATGGAGTACTAATTCTTCCGAGCAAGGTAAACATTTATTGCCTCATCGGTAGCATCAGCTGCAGGTGGGTCACCCAACGGTGCATCCAGCACATAGGTCAACTGACCAGCATTGAGGACAATCCTCAAATTGCGGAACCAATCTGCAAAGTTGCTTCCATTGTTTTTAAACTTTTCTTTCTCTAGGAATGCATTAAAATTGATGGTAGGGGCCTCCATGATCTATAACATATTTGCAATAGTTTAGACTAACTTTATGAAAAATTGAGTCCTAATTAATACTTAAATTAATCTAGGTGAACTCCCACTCAAAACAATTTCTCTCACATTGTTTTAGTGATTACACAAACCAAATCCACTACATCAAGTCCGGTCATCACGAGAAATGATGTAGTTTCAAAGGCGGACAATCAACATGTTCATCATATCTACTATATGACTCATGCTTTACCTTTCGGTATTCCGTGTTCTGATACGTCGTAAACGTATCTATAATTTTTGATGTTCCATGCTTGTTTAGTATCCACTTTGCTTTGTTTTGTCTACACTTTGAGGTATTTTTATACACTTTCTGGAACTAACCTATTAACAAGATGCCACAGTGCCAGTTGCCTATTTTATTTTGTTTTTGGTTCCAGAAAAGCCAGAAAATGAATATTCTCGGAATTGGACGGGACAAAATCCAAAGTCAATATTTCACCGAGGAGTACACAGATCCAGAAGACGAGACGGAGGAGGGCCTCGAGGGGATCACACCCCCTAGCCGTGCGGGCCAGGCCTGGCTGCGCTTGGGAGGGGGGTTGAGGCCACCTCGGGCACCCCTCGGTCTCCCCTTTCGCCTATATATACATCTCCTTGGGACGTAAACCCTAGCGCGAGAAAAAATCCATGAAAAGGTCCGCAACACCGCCGCCACCGAAGGGGAGATTCGGGGGGACAGAAGTCTCTGTTCCGGCACCCTGCCGGGACGAGAAAGTGCTCGCGAAGCCATCTCCATCGATCTCCACCACCATCTCCATCGCCGTTGCTGACTCCTATGATGAGGAGGGAGTAGTTCTTCCTCGAGGCTAAGGGCTCTACCGGTAGCTATGTGTTCATCTCTCTCTATGTGTGATCATATTGTGATCATGAACTTTGTAATCAAGTAGATCTATCCTACCACTCAAGTGCTTTAATAGATCTCTGGCTCTCACCACGTGTGTGAAAGTGACAACGTGCACACCGTGGTGGCACTTAGGCTAGAGTTTATAAATACGTATCATGAGTATATTTTGAGTTGGTTGTCTCTATGAAATTGTGGTGTTTGTTGGAACCATCTAGCGCTCAAGGTGACAGTGTGAGGTTATATAGATGGGGAAGACGGACTTTGAGGAGTGTTGTTATAGCCCTACCATGGATTAGAGTGTCCAACCGGAGAGTAGTTCAGGGCAGTATCATGAAGAGAATATATTTATCGAGAGTGTTCACTAGTGAAAGTATGATCCATAGGCCTTGTTCATAAGCATTGAAACACCGTTTACAACTAGATCTGTTGCATGTTTGCTTGCTTCCATATTTTTGCCTTTAGTCTTTTCCTCCCCGTCAGAAGCTCTTTTCTGGCACCGGTACCACTTATAATCATCCATACCACTTGTATTTCACTATATCTTCGCCGAACTATTGCACCTATACACCTGACAAGTGTATTGGGTGTGTTGGGGACACAAGAGACTTCTTGTATCTTAATTGCAGGGTTGCTTGAGAGGGATACCTTTGACCACTTCCCCCTGAGTTCGATAAACCTTGGGTAATCCATTTAAGGGAAACTTGCTGCTGTTATACAAACCTCTGCACTTGGAGGCCCAACAACTGCATACAAGAATAGAAGTGCGTAGACATCAAGGTGTTTTCTGGCGCCGTTGCCGGGGAGGTAAGGTAAAAGGTACTCACATCCTCTTGGTGTGTGAATGCTCGAAGTTATTTCCTTTAGATTCTGCAATTGTGTCTTTTTGTTTCTTGTTTTCACTAGTTAGGCTTAATGGAAAACAACAACAAAATTAGAGAGCTTTATAGTATTTATCTTGAGTTAGGACATGAAGTGTTTGAAGAGAAAATTAAAAAACCTATGGAGCTTTATTTGCATGCTAATAGCAATGTTATTAGTATGAATTATTTGAACACCATTATTGCTAATGCTGGAAACGTCTAAGCCTGGGGAAGCTAGTTTTTATGAAAATGACCTTTTTAGTTCCCTAGCTTTGAAAGATAACTATTCTATTGCTTATGATGATACCAAACCTCCAATATATGATGATTACAATGATAATTATGATATTTTCAGTCCACCTACTATTGAGGAGAAAATTAATTATGATTACAATATGCCTCCTATATTTGATGATTATGGTTATGAGAATAATAGTGATAGCTATTTTGTTGAATTTGCTCCCACTATAATTAATAAGAATGACTATGCTTATGTGGAGAGTAATAATTATTTTATGCATGTAGCTCATGATAAGAATGTTTTATGTGATAGTTATATTGTTAATTTTGTTTATGTTGCTACTGAAAGTAATTATGAGAGAGGGAAACATGGTCTTATGTATCTCAACAATATTAAGTTTCCCCTCTTTATGTTGAAAGTTTTGAAGTTGCACTTGTTTTGCTTTACTATGCTTGTTGCTTTGTGCTTTCATGACTTGACAAGATTCCTATGCATAGGAAGTGGGTTAGACTTAAATGGGTTTTGAATTTGCTTCTTGATGCTCTCTTTTACTTCAATTCATATTTCTTATGTGAGCATCTTATCAAACTATCAAGCCTAACTTAAAGGCGTTAAAGAAAAGTACTTATTGGGAGATAACCCAAAAGTTTTAGTTGAGTCTTGGAAGTTATTATATCTGTAATAACCTCTCCTTATCATTTTTATTTGATTTTTGTGCCAAGAATAACCTCTAATGAGAGGTAAGTAAGATTTGGGGAAGTTGCTGTCCCGGAACATATTTTTGTGCTTCACTATAAAAATTCGTGAAAAATCTCTGTATGTCTGATTGAGATGTAATTTTATGAATAAATCCCCCAGGTTATTTTCTAACTTTCATTAGTCCAACACTTTTTGAGTTGAGCAACAGAAGGTATTCGAAAAAATCGATTTTTACCTGCTGGTCTGTTTTGACAGATTTCTTTCATTATTTGCATTTGCTTATTATCGATTTCTTTTTGTGTCCTCTTTGGAAAATTGAACCTTTTTTAAGGAATTGCTACCGTAGCTTGTGTTTTTAATGAAAGTTTTGCTGTTTTCAAACTAAACCCAAAGGTCTATTATCGTTTGAATGCACTAATGTTGCTAATGAAGATTGTGTGAAGTTTTGTATGAAGGAAAATTTTCAAGTGTAGGGGAAGAATGATGTAATGAGATGAAGAATGGATAAAAGCTCAAGCTTGGGGATTCCATCCCGTGTCACCCCAAGAAATATTCAAAAGTACAAGCGTCAAAGCTTGGGGATGCCCAAGACATCCCCTTCTTCATCAATAAAAATCTCAGGTTTTCTTTCTAGACACTTCGTTTTTATTGTTTCATGCACAATTGTGTTG
This sequence comes from Avena sativa, assembly GCA_916181665.1. Taxonomy (NCBI): domain Eukaryota; kingdom Viridiplantae; phylum Streptophyta; class Magnoliopsida; order Poales; family Poaceae; genus Avena; species Avena sativa. The sequence goes on from OV702295.1 coordinate 358,497,102, forward strand.
TTCTTGGAGCGTCTTTGTTTTTGTTTTTAGTTTTTTCCTTGTTTGCTGCAATAAGTTGGTTGGATCACATCACACTTCTTTTGGAAATAGACACACTCTGTTTTCATTGCCTAGAACACTCTAGTTTTCATTCTTATTGTTTGTGAGTGTTTGATGGCGCCTAGTACTATCGTGGGACGCTTCGTTGGAAAACCCAAGAGCAAGGTGTGATGAGTACAGCAACAAGTTTTACCTTAGTAAGAAACCGAGGTTATCGAACCAGTAGGAGGAAGGAAACGTCTCAAAGGTGTTGCAAGCAACGTGGAAACCTGCACAACACAAACTCAAGACTTTGCCCCAACGAATCAGTGAGGTTGTCAAGCTCACCGGTTTGCTGTAACAAAGGATTAATCGTATGGTGTGGAAGGTAATGATGGTTTGCAGCAAGTAAACAGTAACAATGGAAGATGTATCAATGGTAAAGATTGGACCGGGGTCCATAGTTCACTAGAGGTAGTCTACTTAGATAAACAACATGGCATGAAGGGTAAACAAATTACAGCAGGGCAATTGACAGGAACTGAGCAAAGCATAACAATGCAATACTAGATATAAAGATCCTACGAGATTCGATTGGGAAATACAACAATATACATAGACCGCCATCCAACTAAATCTATGACTACAAGTCCACCTTCAGGTTATCATCCGAATACCCTCTAGTATTAAGTTACAAGCAATAGACAACTGCTTTAAGCAAAGTGTGTAAGGTAAATAATCCACTTGTTCCATGAACAAGAGACCGTTGTTTTCTCCCTAGTGGCAACAACACATCTACAACCGAAGAGATTTCTGTCACTTCCCTTGGAAACTAGAGGCATGAACCCACTATCGAGCATAAATACCTCCTCTTGGAGTCACTAGCAACTACTTGGCCAAGATAGCTACTAACAACGGAGAGCATGTAAGATCACAAAGAACACAAACATGACAGAATCAAATAGACAAAACCATGAATCATTTTGACATAGTAATCTCAATATCCATCAGGTCCCCGCAAACACAACATGCATGATTACAAATAGATTAGATCTTGATCATGAATGGAGCTCACAAGATCTATACATGAAAGCACAAGGAGGAGAAACAACCATCTAGCTACTACATGGACACGTAGTCCAAGGTGGAACTACTCACACTTCATACCGGAGAAGAAGGCCTCCAGGATGATCTCCCCTCCGGCAGGGTGCTGGGAGAACTTTAGATCCCCCCGATCTAGGGACGATGGTGATGGCAGCTACAAACGGTTTCGTGGAATATTGATCGGGTACTTAGGGTTTAGGCATCAGGGGGACTTTATAGGCGAAGAGGGAGGCCGAGGGGGTGCCCAAGGTGGCTGCACCCCAGGAGCGGGGTGGGCCCACCCGCGCGGCTAGGGGGTGTGGCCCCCTCGAGGCCCTCCTCCGTCTCGTACTCTGGCTTCGTGTTGCCTACGGTAAAATATTGACTTTGGCTTTTGTCCCGTCCAATTCCGAGAATATTGATTTTATGCCTTTCTGGAACCAAAAACAGAAGAAAACAGGTAACTGGCACTGTGGCAACTTGTTAATAGGTTAGTACCAGAAAACATATAAAAACACCTCAAAGTGTAGACAAAGCAAAGCAAAGTAGATACTAAACAAGCATGTAATATCAAAAATTGTAGATATGTTTCTGACGTATCAAGCATCCCCAAGCTTAACTCATGCTCGTCCTAGAGTAGGTAAGTGATAAAAGAATAATTTTTGAGGTGATATGCACCATCAAAACCAAGATCAAACCATTTGCAAGCATTGAAAGCTGGGATCAAAGAACTATAAACATGTGCATGAAAGATGGAGTTCTAACAATAAGACAAAGTAACTATGCATGCAACATGAAAGGCTACAAACAAAGATCATGAATAGCATGCATTGAAAAACATTTGTTTGTTTCACATACAGAAAACATGGCATAGTGGCAATCAGCTTGTCCCTCATAGAGTAGCAAATAGATGCATAGGACACCTTCAAAGTTCATAAGAGTGACTAGATACAAATAGCACAAGAACAAGTAATATCACAATATGCATCAATCAATAAGTTTTGGGACACTGCACATAGAACTAAGAATGGCAACTATGCTCTCTTAATGGTGCCTAAAGGTAGAAGGTGGAGACTCAACATAATAGTGGAAGAAAGGCTCTTCATAAAGGGAAGTAGGGATTTCAAGTTTCAAAAAGAGCTTCCAAAAATTATGGTACTTGTTAGCTTTCAGCCCTCATTGCCCATATCATAAGCATCTTGAAGTGGTTAAGGTTAAAGTGAACAAACTATGGAGTATATGCTTGACAAAGTATAAGTTGGCAATCTCATGTCCCTTTAATACGAGGGCACACCTCATGCTACTCAACTTCAGTCACCTGTAAGTTCTTGTCATAGTAAGTACATGCATATCATAGAGAACCGCCAACGGGGTACCCCTTGCACATGGTACAGGAGCTATCCCATAACCAAAATGACAAGGCAAGCAGACAATGAGCATCTCAGCAATCTTTTTATTTACTATTTGCATAGATTTTTATTGAGGATGCTTCACAGATAGCCCATTATGGTGATGCTGCAAGTTTCCACCATGATTAGGCATGGCTTAGTCTAGAGGCCCAGGCATTTCTCTAACACAAAATACATAACTCCATGGACTTACAAGCTCCCTATTTATTTCACAATGGTGACATCCATAGACAAAAGAGCATGATATCAACTGTGTACAAAGTACAAGTGCAATGTTGAAAACGTTCCCCATGATAGCATGGTTCTGCTAATTCCAACGTATAAGTGCAACCATATACAACATAGACGACACAATGGTTCAAGTTTATTAGGGGCAAGGAATATAAAGTGTGCCATCAAGTTCGTGAGAGATTTAATCACTAAGTTTTCACATAACAAAATACTTTTTAATTGGAAGATAGCTGAAAACAAGAATATACTTGGAATGGTGTAAGACACCATGCATAGGAATTTATCATGGACACTTTGGGATAACTTGGTTTCTTGAAAGTTGGAAGCATGAGTAGATCTTACTCATACAAGTGGAGGCTAGCAAAAGACTGCAGCAACCAACTAAGAGAGCAATAATGGCCATAATCATGCAGAGCGACAAAACATTACTAAACAAAGCATAGAGTGGTACTACAAGTCAAGGACTAAATGATCATAGAGTCTATTGTGACTTGTTCATAGTCATAACATGGTGTGAGCATGTGCCAAGTCCACCCAAACAAAACATCAAAGGAGAATACCAAAATACTATGCTTTTGTATGCTAAAACAACGCATGATTCCTTCAAGCCACACTAAGCAATCCCAATTGTTTGGAACAAGTCATGCTACAACAATAATCACTAAGCATAAGGTCAAAACAACACCTAGCATGACATGCTAAAGTCTAAGTCACAGTCAATGCAAGCTCCTCTTGCACTCCAAGCAAGAACTTTCTACTCCTTTCCAACACCAATCGACTTATTTGAAACAACATAGCGAGAACGGGGGTCCAAACTACTTTATTCAAGCAAACTAAACAAACTAAGCAAAGCAAACAAAAACTAAGACGCTCTAAGGACAACACAAGAGTTCTTGAAACAATAAAACGAAGTGTCTAGATAGACCTGAGCTTTTTATTGATGAAGAAGGGGATGCCTTGGGCATCCCCAAGATTTGACGCTTGTACCTCTTGGATATTTATTGGGGTGACACCGGGGTGGCATCCTAAAGCTTGAGCTTTTGTCCATTCTTCATCTTATTACATCATTCTCTCTCTACACCTAAAATTTTTCCTTCATACAAAACTTCACACAATCTTCATTAGCAACATTAGTGTATTCAAAAGATAATAGACCTTTAGGCTTAGCTTTGGAACAACCAAACTTTTCACTAAAAACACAAGCTACTGTAGCAACTCCTTCAAAAATCTCAATTCCCAAAACAGAACTCAAAAAGGAATCAATAGGAAGCAAATGCAAATAATGGCAGAAATCTGTTAAAACAGACTAGCAGGTAGAAACCGATTTTTTCGAAAATCTTTTGTTGCTCAAATCCAAAAGTGTTGAACTAACGAAAGTTAGCTAACATACTCGGGGATTTAAATGTTCATCTCAATCCGACTTACAGAGACTCCTCACGATTTTTTATGGTGGAGGACAGAAATCTGTTTCGGGACAACAACTCCCCAAATCTTACTTCCCTCTCATTACAGGTCATTCTTGGCACAAAAAGCAAACAAAAATGGATAAGTAGAGGTCATTACTAAAGTAATAACTTCCAAGACTCAAGGAAACTCTTGGGTTATCTCCCAACAAGTACTTTTCTTTAACGCCTTTAAGTTAGGCATGATAGTTTGAGAAGATGCTCACATAAGAAATATGAATCGAAGTAAAAGAGAGCATCAAGAAGCAAATTCAAAACAAATTTAATTCTAACCCACTTCCTATGCATAGGAATCTTGTAAGAAAATAAATCAAACAAGAACAAAGCAACATGCATAGGAAAGCAAAACAAGTTCAACTTCAAGATTTTCAACATAAAGAGGGGAAACTTAATATTGTTAAGATACATAAGACCATGTGTCCCTCTCTCATAATAACTTTTAGTAGCATCACAAATAAACTCAACAATATAACTATCACATAAATCATGCTTTTCATTATCTACAAACACATAATTTCTATCAAGCTCAAAAATAGTGGGATTAAAACCTTCAAACCCACTTTTAACAATTTTATAATAAGGTGACTGATCATTCAATATAGGACCATCATCTAGAGCTTTATCATAAACATTTTCTAAGAAAAATTCCTTTGTACCATGCATTTCGAAGTTAGGCACAAATATAGGATTATCATAGATAACAGGAGCATAACTATTATCACAAGTTTTACCTATAGCAGATATTTCAAAATAATCCGCAGGAACATAACATTCATACTCCTTTGGTAAGCATGGAGGAAAATCAAATAATGTAAGGGATGAAGAGTTACTCTCATTAGAAGGTAGGCATGGGTAGATCCATTCTTCCACCTTTTGTTCATCACTCTCCTCCTCTTTTCCATCTAATGAGCTTTCAGGTTCAACAATTTCTTCTTCCATAGGCTCCTGCAAGGCATTAGTCTCTTCCGTTTGTGGAAAGCACCTATTAAAATATTCAAGAATATAGCCATTTTATTCCTTGTAATTGTCAAAGCAAAATTTAATTATCTCATAAACCTCATATTCATAAGGTGCATCATCAGTATATTCAAGCAAACTGGCAAGTTCAAATGCACCCTTGAAAGCAATAAATGCTTCAATTTGTTCCACATCATAAAAGTCATAATTTCCTTTAACATAAGAAGATATGGTAACATTATCATTACACTCACATTGAAAAGGTAGGTGTTTATACCTCCTACAGTAACAAGATTTATCAAAGCAATAAGTAACATTATAAGTAGAGCACACCTTTATAGCAATAGCATTAAATTTATCAATTTGTTCCCATAAGTGTTTCCCTTTTTGTGACAAACGGTGCTCCTTATAATAATACTTTTCTTCTTCCGTGAACCCACCTTGCCAATAAGAACTAGTTTCAAAGAGTTTATAAATACTTATCATGAATATTCTCGGAACTAACCGATTAACAAGATGCCATAGTGCCAGTTGCCTATTTTCTTCTGTTTTTGGTTCCAAAAAAGCCAAAAAATGAATATTCTCGGAATTGGATGGGACAAAAGCCAAAGTCAATATTTCACCGAGGAGTACACGGAGCCGAAGATGAGACGGAGGAGGGCCTGGGAACCCCCTCGGTCTCCCCTTTCGCCTATATATACGTCTCCTCGGGACGTAAACCCTAACGCAGGAAAAAATCCACGAAAAGGTCCGCAATGCCACCGACACCGAAGGGGAGATTTGGGGGATAGAAGTATCTGTTTCGGCACCCTGCCAGGACGGGGAAGTGCCCCCGAAGCCATATCCATCGATCTCCACCACCATCTCCATCTCCATCGTCGTTACTGATTCCCATGATGAGGAGGGAGTAGTTCTTCCTCGAGGCTAAGGCCTCTACCAGTAGCTATGTGTTCATCTCTCTCTTTGCGTGATCATATTGTGATCATGAGCTTTGTAATCAAGTAGATCTATACTACTACTCAAGTGCTTTAATAGATCTCTGGTCTCCCCACGCGTGTGAAAGTGACAGCATGCACGCCATGGTGGCACTTAGGCTAGAGTTTATAAATACTTATCATGAGTATATTTTGAGTTGGCTGTCTCTATGAAATTGTGGTGTCTGTTGGAACCATCTAGTGCTCAAGGTGACAGTATGGGGTTATCTAGATGGGGAAGGCGGACTTTGAGGAGTGTTGTTATAGCCTTACCATGGATTAGAGTGTCCAACCGGAGAGTAGTTCAGGGTAGTATCATGAAGACAATATATTTATTGAGAGTGTTCACTAGTGAAAGTATGATCCCTAGGCCTTGTTCCTAAGCATTGAAACACAGTTTACAACTAGACCTGTTGCATGTTTGCTTGCTTCCATCTTTTTGCCTTTAGTCTTTTCCTCCCCGCCAGAAGCTCTTTTCTGGCACCGTTACCACTTATAATCATCCATACCACTTGTATTTCACTATCTGTTCGCCGAACTAGTGCACCTATACACCTGGCAAGTGTATTGGGGTGTGTTGGGGACACAAGAGACTTCTTATATCTTGATTGCAGGATTGCTTGAGAGGGATACCTTTGACCACTTCCTCCTTGAGTTCGATAAACCTTGGGTAATCCACTTAAGGGAAACTTGCTGCTGTTCTACAAACCTCTACACTTGGATCCCCAACAACTGTCTACAAGAATAGAAGTGCGTAGACATCATGTTCCGATACCATGTCTGTACATGCTAGGCTCATAAAAGATTAACCTTAGTTTTCGCATGAGCAAATCTGGCTTGCTCCCGTTGTATGCACACGCAGAATTGATCACGCCCGATCATCACGTGGTGCTTCAAAACGACGAGTCTTAGCAACAGTGCTTACTAAGGGCAAACACTTTATTACTTGATATTTTGTGAGAGGGATCATATTAATGCTACCGTCGTGATCTAAGCAATACAACATGCATAAAAGGATTAACATCACATGCAATTCATAATATATGATATGATATGGCCTTTCTTCTTGTGCTTCTGATCTCCATCTTCAAGCACGGACATGATCTCCATCATCACCGGTGTGGGTCAATGGCACCGCTCCGTGGTTGTCGTCCACCAGCATCAACTATTACAACTACTTTGAATAATAGACACAGAGGTCTTAACTAAATTAAAAGACAACCATAAGGCTCCTGCATGTTGCCTACTTACAATAAGGATCATTACATACATCATATATAATCACAATCATGGCCAGATCACATCATAGCACACCCCTGCAAAACAAAGTTAGACGCCTCTAATTTTCTTTGCATGTTTTACGTGGTTTGGAGCTTTCGAATAAGAACCGTTCTAACTTACGAACAAGAACCACAACGTTGATACTAGTATTGTCAAGTGCCTGTTGTAAATTGAATCTTCACTATGTTGGGAGAGACAGACACACGCAAAGCCACTTATGCAATACAAGTTGCATGTTGAGCGTGGAGCAAGTCTCATGAACGATGTCATGTAAGATTAGCCTAGGCGGCTTCATCCCACCATCCCGCAATATGCAAAGTACACAAGAAGCAATCGACAATAAAAGCATCAATGCCCACAATGATCATTGTGTTCTACTCGTGCAACAGATCTACTCATAGACACGGCTCTAATACCACTGTAGGGGTTCTTAGCATGGAAAACAAAAAAAATCTACCGCATAAACACATACAAGCCAATATCTATCTACTAGATTGTAGCAACGAGTCGATAGAGTACTCACCCTTGAAGATTCCAAAGCGGTTAACGAGATCAGATTCTCGTGGGTGATGTAGTCGTTCACTTGTCGATCTCAAGATCACGTAGACGATCTTTCCGGCGCCGCGTTCCGGCAGCGCTTTCGCAGTTGGTCACACGTTCGGTACTCGATGAATACCTTCCTCTCCCTTGTTCCAGTAGGCATCAGAGGTTGTAGATATCTCCTCGCAAATCCGGTAGCATGACGGCGTGGTGTCGAAGTTTAGAGGGGAAATCCCGCAGGGCTTCGCCTAAGCCGGAGCGGGTATGGTGGAGTAGAATAAGGCCTCAGCGATCTAGGGTTTAGATGGCCGAGGTTTAGAGGTGGTCGGCGACTAGTAGAGGTGCTATATGGCGGCTACTTTTAGAGGCCCTAAATCGATTACAACTTTAGAGTCTGCAACCAATCTAGGTTTTGAGGTGTGGGAGGGCAAGGGGGCGCTCCTCCCCTCTATTTATGAGAGGGAGGGGCAGAAAGGGGAGGGGAGTCCTCCCCAAACTCCCCTTGCTTGGCCGGCGGCAAGGAGAGGGAGGAGTCCTCCCTTAGGTAGGATTCCTTCCCTCCCTCCACTAGGCAACCAATGTTGGGATTTGACTTTTTCAAATTGGCGTTTGACTTTTCAAACTAGAGTTCGATTTCTCTCTTCCCATTGCCCAGCCAAGTGACCTAGTACATGATGCAACCATTCCACTTTGTCATGACACATTCATGTACTCTTCCCACTCTGGATTGGTGGACCTTCTAGACCCTTCTAGAACATTCCGGTGAAAACACCGAAACCATTCCTGAACTTCGGAACTAGACTTTCCTTATATGAATCTTATTCACCGGACCAATCCGGATCTCCTCATGATATCCTGGATCCAATCCAAGACTTCGAACAACATTCAGTCTTCTTACTCACATTCCATATCTACTAAACAATATCGAATCCTTAAGTGTGTCTCCCTATGGTTCATGAATTATGCAGACATGATCGAGACTCTTCTCCGATCAATAACCAATAGAGGAATATGGAAATTCATATGGCTCCCACATATTTCTATGATTACTTCGTGATCGAATAAACCATTTACATACAATACCAAATTCCTTTTGTCTCGCGATACTTTACTTATCCGAGGTTTGATCGTCGGTATCTCTGCATACCTAGTTCAACCTCGTTGCCGATAACTATCCTGTACGGAGATACTAATCAGAGGCTTCCTGATGGAGATACTAATCACAGACTGCTGGAGCTTGTGGGACCAGAGAAATGATTACAGCTTCAACCTGAATATCTCGATGACACAAAACTGTATTTCTAGATCAAAGTTTTTTCACTTTAACTATGTGTAGAGCAAAGCCTTGTCTTAATGAAGGTATGCAAGAATAGCTAGAAACTTTATAAGGGAATAAGTAGATCTAGCAGATATCCTTCTCTCCTACGTTGTAAATATCCCACCAATTTATATATGAGAAAATGATACAGTAGGGGTTTTCCATACTGTATTTGTGTGAAAACACATGGTAGTAGAAACCGGATAATGACAACAAATTCGGGACCTACTATGGTTTTTTACCTTCCCAATGTTACCTCACTAGGAATAAATGAATGCATGTGTTACAATTGCCTTGTTACAAATAGAGGTGACAACATATCTTTTGAGGTAGCATATTTTGATATTCAACATCATGTCATAGATGCAAATTTAATATCATGTTTATCTTAAATCTAGTTTGTGGAAATTTTCTCCTAGTAGAGGAGTATTAGTGGGATGTGCTACATCATATAAAACATATGATGTGATGCTCATGTGAATGCAAATCAAACCAATAATGAAGCTACAATAATATTAATGCCTTCATTGAAGTTGTTTTGAGCCCACTATGTTTATGAGAGAGTATGCACATAAGTGAAACTATGAATCTTGGCATGTTTATAATCATAAGAAATACTTCTTACTTGCATTTAAAAGTCCTTTTATTTTCAATACTCATTTGAACAGAAAATACAAAAACATCTATCATACTTGACTTTAGTTCTCTCAATATAGTTTACACCACTACCAACACCATTACACTTAACTTTTGCATTGCATTTAGTTTACCCTTCACATAAAGTTTAGTTTACTTGACTTGTTGCATATTTTAATTAGTTATTTTATTTACATATTTTTTTAATTTTAATACGAAACCTTGTGCTTGACAACCACTTGGTGGAGTTGGAGACACAAGGAAACACTTTCTTGTTTTATATGTTGCTTGAAGAGGAAAGAGGAGAGTATTCTAATGTTTTTCTAAGAGTTTGATATAAACCCCTAAGTCACCCTCGTGGGAAAAACATCCTTGCTATATCATTTTGCGCTTGGAGTTCCAACAAATTGGTATCCTGGTGAATCTGGTGCCATCAACATACTGCATATTACCTTGAAAATGAACTTGGGAGGTGGCGAACGTTGAGGTTGATGGTGGTAATAGGGTTGCTGGTATTTTGACCATCGCGCGCCAGTTTCCATAACTATCACCGCTTCCCCTTCTGACGTCGCCATCACCATAGCGGTCTCTTGTCTCCTCGACAATATCGTCATCGGTGCTTTCTATAGAGACACGGCGCTGCCATCCACAAATGCTTGAACAGAGACTCGAGGTGGTTGATATGGGATTCCCCTTTCAGGCTTGAAACCATAGCCATATTCCCTGTAGTCACTGTGGGTTATTGACTTGCGTCACCGGGTTTCTAAATTGGCCCATCGCGGCCCAATGTTCTAATTGAAACGGAAACACCCACCTTATTCTGATGTCATGATCCTATTCTCCTAGTGGACGCACCGGCGATTGAGGAGCGTTACAGTGGCATCTCGTCCCCTAGTTACCTGAACCGGACCAGGTAAAGGAAATCTCACTGCTTAGCCCTTTACAATTCGAAACCATTTGAATCTCCATTTGGCGAGACCGAACTCTGCGAAGTCACATCCTGATCCCTTGGTGGTGAAATCCGGTGATCCCGCATGGGCACTTGAGTGATCCTGATCCCTTGCAGCCAAGGATCTGCTCGCTCGAAGCCCTTGCTCCACTTGGTGGAGTAGCGTCTTCCTCCTGTATTTCTGCTTCCAGACTCCTCGAAGGTCACGAGCGTGGAGAAAAGCAACTCGGAGCGTCTACGTGGACATCACTACCCCAACAACGGGATCCGTCTCCTCCTCTGACAGGATCTCCTCGTCATACTCCAGGAGATTGAGAATCGCCCAAAACTTCCCTCGTGTCGCCCTGACTGACTATTTTGATCATGAAGTCCTACTATTTTTCTATGCATTGTAGTTGTTTTTGCCATCTGTATATATGGGAATGTTTTTTAAGTTTTTGACACTCAGACGTATGTATTTTTGCCAAAGCTATAAATATCATGCTCATATGATACCATGATGATCAAATCATTTTAATAAAGTTCATGTACTCAAGGTAATGAAACGAAATTATTACCAGTGACCACAATTTTTTTCCTTCAAATAGGAGTAATTCCCAATATCTACACGTATGGATTTTTTAAAGTGCAAAATGCGCTTCCAATCCGGGGCTCATGTTGGGATAAACTGAATCGCATGGTGCTACACTCGATCAGGTTAATTATGTGGTAATACAATCGAGAGCTATTTGGCGAGTTACACCCGTTAAAGCCACACTACTATACATATGGAGTCTTACACTAGTACGGCTAGTTCTAAATAGCTTGCTTGTTGCGTTCTTCAAGAGGTGATATTGTTAAGGATTCAGCCTCTCCTCCAGTGAGCAGTCACAATCTTGATGTAATCCAATTCCCATGTACCACTATACTGTTTGGACCAAAGTTCCATCTGTAGCTTCGGTATAGTCGAAGTACAGAGCCGGCACATTCATTCGGTGTACAATCGAAGTACAAAGCAGCGTGCTTGCTACTTAAATGTTCACTTGTTGAAGGTTGATTCTGATGATTTCGCCATCGTGTGCATTCTCCTGGATGATATCCATGAGCTTGGGCCTACTGATCCTCAGAACCTGAGACAGTTTGGTCGTCCGGAAAGTGAACGGCTGCGGCTTGTTACACAGTACTCCGGTCTCGCCTAACAGTCCTCCCTCAGTCGCCTTTCCATAGACCTGAAATATAAACGTCAGCGGTTGGTGCTTCAAAGACGGACAACTTTTGCACTTTGCAGTGCATGTATTTTTAGAAGGAAAATGAGAAAGTCAGAGGAATTCAGCAAATATTAGTACCTGCTCTGTTCCATCTAGGAACGCCACAATATCCTGTCAATGAACATGCACATTGATCAGCACTCAAGCCGTACGTACCAGCAGGTTAGTGCATTGATCATAATAACGTGGTAAATCGACGGTAGGATTCTATTACATACCACTTCTCCGGTGACAAGAAGGTGCAGGTCCGATGGGTACTCGTTCTGCAGTATGATGTCCTCCTTTGGGGCAAAGTACTCAGCTACCATCTCAGTTACCTGCATAACCAAATTTGATCCGTGAGTACACACACTTCCATTCCTACATCTCCAGCGTACGTAACGTACGTGAGGCTTTTACTAGTGCGTACTAGTTTCTTATTTACCAGTTGCTGGATGAAACTTGAGGAGACTCCCCTGAAGAGGTACGCCCCATGAACCACCGGGTAGAAGAGATAGAGGGAAATGCTGGATCGCATGGCCTTGGGGAGTATGTCTAGCGTGTCCTGTTGCTTGAGCCCCTCTGCCTTGAACCTGAGGCAGATGTGGTTCAGCATCTGCTCCTCTATCTGCCTCGGCAGCTGGTTCCTCGCCGAGAAGTCCGAAGCTGCCTGGATCATGTCCCTCTGCATTTTCATTTCAGGTCCCAAGCTAGTATTAGCTAGCCATTAAACAGCACAGTTAATCTGCAAGAGATCGAACAGCGTGTATGCTTGGCTGCAGATATAATGGAGGGAGATGAACATACAAAGTCTCTGGTTCGGCCGGTGCTGTGGACGACGAGGTTGGTCATGTTGCCGATGAGGTATGCGGTGAGCCAGAGGTTGAAGAGCATGTAGGAGATGCCGAAGAGCATCTCCCTGGCGTTCTGCGCGTGCAGGTCGCCGTAGCCGGTGGTGGTCATGGTGGTGATGGACCAGTAGAGGCAGGTGACGTAGCGCACCCACAGCCCGTCCTCCCTGAAGTCCGGCATGACGGCGCCGATCCAGGTCCGCTTCGGGTCCGGGTACCTGTCCGCGATCAGGTAGTTGATGCACCCGGCGCAGTGGATCGCGAACAGGGTCACCTGCATCCGTCCGTCCGTCCGTGCATGACATGAAGAACTACAGCGCACTGTGCAGTGCAGCAGAGGAGCGACAGAAATGGAAGGGGCAGAAGAATCTGGACTGGACGTACGTACCGAGATGAGCTTCGTGCAGCGTATCACGGCATAGTTGAAGCGGATGTCCTTTTCAAGCCTATACGGTAGGGAGTAAAGCGCCATGTCAATTGTGTTGCACGTACTTCGTCAGACAAGCGGGCACTGTAGCGACAGTGGTTAATCAGATACGTACCTTGCGAACAGGGAACTGACTCTGCGCAACCGCCATAGCCGAAGAACGTTGAGGAACCTGAAGCCGAGGCCGTACCTGTTGAACAGGTGGTCGATGGAGTGGAAGGGAACTGTGGAGCACACGTCGAAGATGAACCAAGTCGACAGGTACCTGCAAACCAACCAAAGAATTTCAGGACCGACGCACGGACACACCGCATTCACGTCCGAAGCCGCACGAGCGTACCTGAGCGCGATTTTCTTGGGATCGTCGACGACGACGTAAGACTTCTTGTCGACGAACGGCACGAAGAAGGTGAGGACGATGTCGACGGCGAAGAAGCCGTTGACGACGTCGTCCACCACGAAAGGCGCGCGGGGCAGGTACCTCATGAAGGCGAACTCCAGCGGGCATATCCACGCCGAGTACACCACCAGCAGGATCAGGAACGTTTCCCACACCCTGCAGCAAATCGATCAAGCACTTCTTGATCAAACAGTGCCTATCGAGCAAAGGAAAAGGCTAGTAGCAATCATGCGTACTTGTATCGCGGATCGTAAGGCCAGACGAGGTACTTCCTGAACCTGCCGGGAGTGCTACTCTCGTGCTGGGCGGCGGCGGCGGCGCCGAGCGACGGCAGGAGGTCGTTGGGGAAGTTGCAGCCATTGAACTGGGTACCCCTGCCCCCGTCGTAGCACGGGAAGAAGCACCGCGTCCCCCATGACCCCGAGCGAGAGGAGGAAGACGGCGACGAAGAACGTGCCATTTCCCTCGCTCACTGCGGTGGCGGTTGCTCGTCCTCGATCGAGTTCGTTGCAGTGGCGGTTGCTCGATGGAGTTCTGCCGCGGCCGCACCGGCGTATTTATACCGGCCGGAGCAGGCACGGCGCGCGCGGGCCACCCTCTGTTTCCCCCGCGCGCCGTTCCGTGTCCGTGCCCGTGTCCATGCCTCTGACCAGAAACGGTTCCATGGAACGGGATAGCCTGCCTTTGGTCTTGTCACGGTAGACATTTTGCGACGGGCTGATGGCGCGCGCGCTGGAATCGCCTGCCTCATGTCTCCTGTGTGGCTGTGTCCCTCGGTAGTCGGTACGGGTTGGTGGACTTGTCGATCGCAGATTGCGTCCTCGGCCAATGGGTGGCGCGGCCATTACCGATTACCCCTAGTGGTGGTGCACACGGGGCGGCAGGGCCTTTTTCGATTGCCCATAATTCTTTCAGTTGCACATGCAGTTATGAAGTTGAAAGTTTGCCGTGATAGCCAGATTAGAAAGGGATCTCCTGCAAATTGTTGTTTGTCTTTTTTGTTAAAGGCTGAGATGCCATTGCATGTCTTCTCCTAGGTGGGGTAAATCATGCCATGCTAGACATGAACATAAAGTTGGGCTAGCATATTTGTGAGAAACATTTCTATGTTCTATCTACTCCATGCTACACATGAATAAAAAGTTGGGTTGGCATATTTGAAAGAAGACACTTTTAGCATGTCTCATCAAATATTGGCCAAGTTTAGTTTCGCTTATAAACTTGGCCAATATTTTCTATTATTTGAAGAATATGGTTTCTTGGATAATGCCATTCTTAAGAAAAATCATGTTTAAGCAATAAGCTTGGTTTCTTTATTGTTGTAGTTATTTTGTTTCTCTTTTGACTTGATCATCTCTCTCGAAATAGGTTTTTTTTTGCACTGCTTTATAAATAAAGCAACCACGACCATACATGAGTTCAAATGCAAGAAAATGTTGGGGTAATAGAGCAAAGATGTCCAATAAGAAAGAAAAAGGAGATACAACTCTCAAGAGAGTGAGGATGTCAAACCCGAGATGATAGCTTGTCACCAATGCACACTCTATACTTTTTTCACCACCATGCTTTATGAAGCATGGATCACAGTACCGTGGCAACACCTTTGAGAAGGGATGTGACGGCAACACGACATTTCTGCCATGCCCAACAAGATGGTCCTAGGGTTTTCTCAGACACCCGGATGTGAGGGGAGAGGCAACAACCTCTGGCTTGATCATATTGCTTTGAATATATCTAGGCATCAAATCTTTCTAGTATGGAATTTTAGTGTCAAACTTGCCTAGTTTCATAATTTAGAGACCAAACCTAAACATGTTAAATAGTTAGAGAATAGAAGCATTTTTTTCCATTCAGATGTTCATACCTAGTGCTGCTTATTTTGTCGTATATGAGTTTTCTTTGAAACATGCTTACTCGTATGATACTGAAAGTTAAGTTTTGCAGGTTAAAGCTACACCTTTTTTTGTGAACAAGCTTTGAAGCATGTCATTATATTTTTTATAAAGCGGCGCCAAGATAACACAAACAACCAACTTTACAAAGATTTAGAACATGGGCAGATAATATGTATATGCGTCTAATTCTTTTGGATGCATCATGCACTACAACGTTAGTGTTGACGTCAAAGTTATTGGAGAACGAATGATTGCTTGTTTGATATACTTATGGATATGATCGGTGTCATGTTAGGATTTATGGATAAGGATAACCAGAGTATAACCTCAAGTGTCAAGGGTACATGAATCTGACAAGTTATCGTTTTTTTCCGAGAAACATATAACTTATCCCTTTTACCCTGACATCAGTGATATAAAAAATATCATCATGTGTTGGACCTGACGGAACTGATAAGTTCCTTTTTAGGGGAAATGGTCAATTTATTAACCAAAGTGCTCAGCGATCTCGCTGGCAACTAAACCAGATACAAAGTCAGGGGCAACATTAGCCCAACCAGAGCACCCTTTCTCGGTTTACGGATGAATTGGGCAAGTTCATGTGCAACTTTATTACAAGACCAAGGACAGAAACTGAACTCGAAAACATCAAAGGAGCCTATACATTCACTCATGATCCCACGAAGCAGGATCCCAATCTCCGACAGATCGTAGCTCTTTCCTTGCTGCGCATTCACCACCAAAGTCTGGGTGTCGGACGCAAAACACCATGCGGCGCAGCCCCAGAGCTGCTGAACTGATAAGTTGTTGAAAGGCAATGGAATTAAATTATGGAGCTATCGGCTGCTGGTCAGAAATACAGCAGCAAACACTGAAACACAGACCTAGGGCCTGAATATATGCTAAGCGCTGGCTGGCCAGTGCTTTCATTTTGGCGACCTCTTTAATTGGGCGGCCTTGTTCCCCCCTGCGTGTGGTTCCTCTCCAGCCATTTCCGCATAGCACATATGCACGAGCGCTTTGCCTGTCTATTTTTGCTCTTTCCACGGAACTCGACTTTGTGGTGAATAACTAAAGTGGTCATCTCGCTTTGATGGTGAACAGGAAAAGTGACATGAACAATACTGTATATTGATTCCGGTGAAGAAGATTTTGCATATTATTGTTGATCCTGTGAACTGAGCTTTGATAGCTTTCTACTGTGCTCATGTCCGTGCTACCTAAAGCCTTCTTATATGGCAGTAAAATATACTCCTACTCCCCTTGAGCACGGAAGACCATCCTTTAGATAACTCTGATCGCAAGGGCAAGGGTAGTTCCGATCTTGTTTCGGTGTGGCGATCTGAACCGTCGATGCAGGACAGGTCTAAATGTTCTTTAGCAGAGCGGAAAAGGAGCGAATTATATTTTATATACTATACTAGTAGAGTGCGGCATTTTGGGTCTCGAGCACCATGGAGCCATTTTTTTTGAAAAGTTCAAAAATGACAATTGGAAGTTCCAGAAAATTCTGACATCAAATCTGGACATCTGAAGTAACGAAGAGTGCAAATTTCCTAACCTCCAAAATAATTTAGAGCCTGGTCTTAGCCTCCAAAATCACCATGTAGCCTCTATCAGGGAGTCTGGTCTAAACTCTGAACTGTCTACCCTCTTCAGTGAAGCAAAGGGTCCGTGGACCATTTTTGCCGTGGATATTTTTCTGTCACCAAGTTAGATACTGAGGAAGATGTTAACAATATTAGTTATTCTGTTTAGATACTCTGTTTAGATAGATTGTTTATCTGGTATGGAGTAGTACTCCAACTGGTTTCCTTCTTCTATACAATGCTTGTACGTATCCTTGTAAAACTCCTCTCGGTGATTTTGCCCCGAGTATATTAACACGCAAACACACAGAGGCCAATGTGTGGTTCAACCAAAAATCTGACATGGTATCAGAGCCAATACCCTCTTCCTAGCTGTCTACAGAAACGAAAACCTGCCGCCGCCGTCGCTGCATCTTGCCGCCGCCGCTGCCGCTACATCTTGCTGCCGCCGCTGTAGTTCGCTACTGCTGTCGCCGCCAAGACATCGCTCCAAAACCATATATCCTGCCACAGCTACCCTCTCCTACTGCCGCAGTTCCAGATCCAAAACCATACACAAAGAAAACCTACGACAAATCACAAGCCTTAATCCGCAGCGATCTCACATCTCTGCGTTGAAAAACCCTACAACAGCCGCATCTTCCTTTGCGTCATCTGTTCCTGCTCTCATTGGAGATGTCTTCTTCCACCTCCCTGACCACCTTGGCTGCTGCCCTAGGTTCGCCGCCCTCCCAACTTCTCACCCGAGGAAACGCCTTGATCTGGAAGGCTCTTGTTATTCCAGCACTCCGTGGAGCTCGTGTGTTGAATCTGGTGAAGGGACTCGAGCCAGCCCCTGTCGAGGAACTTGAAGTTGAAGATTCCACTGGGAAGAAAATCAAAATTGAAAATCCCGAGTATACTGCATGGATCACTCGCGATCAGCAAGTCCTACGGTATATCCTAAACTCCGTTTCTCCAGACATCTTGTCTCATATCATTGGCCTTGATACATCTGCGGAGGTTTGGAAAGCACTTGAGTCTCTCACTACAACCCCGTCACGCTCCCGAACTCAATAGCTCCGATCTTCTTTGAATGATATGAAAAAGGGTGATCTCTCCGCTGAAAGTACTTTGCTAAAGTCAAAAATATTGCATCTGAGCTTGCTGCTGCTGGCAAACCCCTAGATGATGATGAGTTGATTTGGTCCATATTGCATGGTCTTGGTGATGCTTACAACACTCTGAAAACTGCTGTCAATGCCAACCCCAATACTACACTTGATGATTTGTTTAGCTAGGTGCAAGCGTTTGATCAACTCCACAAGATTGATGATGGTGAAGAAGCGTTTGTCTCATCTGCAAACATGGCACGGCGTGGTGGTGCTCCCCCAACCAAAGTGCGCCAGGATGACAGGCGCCAGGATGATAGGCGCCAGGATGATCGTGGCTATCAGGAGGATCGTCACCGCAGCTATGATGAGGATCGCCGCCGCAGCTATGATGAGGATCGCCGCCGTGGTTATGATGATCGACGTTATGATGATCGTGTTCGTCGTGGTGGCTATGATGATCGTCGAGGCTACGATGATCGCCCTCGGCGTGATGATGGTGGACGTCGAGATGATGGTGGGAGAGGTCGTGATGATGGGGGCGCCGTGATGATGGGCGCCGTCGTGGGCGTGCTCCCACTCCGTATGTCAATGTCACATGTCAGATATGCAAGATCCATGGTCATCCCGCTAGTGATTGTTGGTGGAGGTTCCAGGGTAACCGTGATCGTCGTGATGATGGTGATCGTGGTGAGAAAGGTGCCAACATGATTTCCTATGGAGTTGACACAAACTGGTACTCTGACACTGGTGCTACAAATCATGTTGTAAATGAGATGCGCAAGCTTTCTTTCCAGGAGAAGTACACATGGCATGATCAAGTTCACACAGCAAATGGTAAAGGTATGCAAATTACACATATTGGTCATTCAATGCTGCACACTCCCCATAATTCTTTACATCTTAAGAATAATCTTCATGTTTCAGATGCTTCCAAAAATCTTCTTTCAGTACACAAACTCACACTAGATAATGATGTCTTCCTTGAATTTCACCCATATTTTTTCTTGATTAAGGATCAGGTCACAAGGAGAATTCTCTTTAAGGGTCCGTGTCATGATGGTCTCTACCCGCTAGTGCCTCTGTCTACCGGGTCTTCCAAGCAAGTCTTCATCACCATAAAGCCATCATCCTCTACATGGCATCGCCGTTTAGGTCATCCATCCTCTTTTGTAGTGCAACAAATTCTTAGGAAGCATCATATTCCTCATTCTCCTGAAATAAATCCATACATCTGTGATTCTTGTCAGCTAGCTAAGAGTCATCAGTTACCCTACCCTGTGTCTACTAGTGTATCCACTGTTCCTTTGGAACAAGTCTTTTCTGATGTATGGGGACCAGCACCTGCCTCTGTTGGCAAGCATTCTTATTATGTAAGCTTTATTCATGACTATAGTAAATTCACATGGATATATTTGCTTAAGAATCGTTCTGAGGTTTATCAAGTTTTTCTTAACTTTCAGCAACTTGTTGAGAGGAAATTTGACAGAAAAATCATTACCATGCAAACTGATTGGGGTGGTGAATATGAAAAACTCCACAGTTTTTTTCAAAAAATAGGCATTACTCATCATGTTTCTTGCCCACATGCACATCAACAGAATGGTTCAGCAGAACGCAAACATCGTCACATTGTTGAAGTTGGTCTTGCACTTCTTGCAAATGCATCTATGCCACTAAAATTTTGGGATGAAGCCTTCCTTACTGCCACTTTCCTTATCAACCTACTTCCTAGTAAGGTGATAAATTCCGAGACACCTGTTGAGCGTCTTCTTCATACTAAGCCTAACTATGAGTCTCTTCGAGTTTTTGGCTGTGCTTGTTGGCCTAACATTCGCCCCTACAATAAAAGAAAACTTGCTTTTCGTTCCACCAAGTGTGTGTTTCTAGGCTATAGCCCTCGTCACAAAGGTGTTAAATGCCTTGACACAAAAACTGGTCGTGTCTATATCTCTAGAGATGTAGTTTTCGATGAAAATGTTTTCCCTTTTGCAAGCCTTCATCCAAATGCTGGGCATCGTCTTAAAAAAGACATTCTCTTATTACCTACAAACAATGGGGAGACACACATTGATGATCATATGAATTTGCATGCTATACCAAATGTCACTAATGAACAGGTCACTGCAGATAATTTTATGGTTGCAGATAATACAGAGGCACAAGGTGAAGCTAGAGGAAATTTGAGTTCAAATGGTGAAGAAATGAGTACAAACAGTGAAGAAACAGGACCAAATGGAGCTGGACCAGAAAACAATGCTGATTCTGTGTTGGATCATGTGCACGCTCATCCCGAGGGGGAATCTTTTGATTCAGGGACGCACTGTGCCTCGCCAGCCAATCGCAGGATCTCCCGCCCTGCATGCAGCCGCGACAGCCTCGCCAGGGACAGTCCTGCCAGCAGCGCCAGGGACAGTCCTGCCAGTGACAGCGACGACCTGCTCTCCTGCCCTACACGCAACAGTAGCAGTCCTGCTGACAGTCCTGCCAGCCTCACCAGCGACAGTCTTGCATGCAGCCCTGACATACAGCAGCGACCCATGCAGCAGAGTGTGTTGGCTGGTACAGATAATGACAGGGAACAAGAAAATGCTACAGAAACTAGTACCGAAACCAATACTACTGACAGTGATACATCTGATAGTCCAGGATCGTCTGTGCTGCCTCCTGTGCAAGCACCTGCGATGGAACCTCGAACGCGTCTTCAAAAGGGTATTAGAAATCCTAAACAGTACACTGATGGCACTATTCGCTATGGGTTATTTACTTCTACAGGAGAACCATGTACATTGTCAGAAGCACTTTCAGATGATCGTTGGCATAAAGCTATGACTGAAGAATATGAGGCTCTTATGGAGAATAAAACATGGAGGCTTGTTCCTCCAGACTCTACTAAGAATCTTATTGACTATAAATGGGTATATCGTGTTAAGAGGAATGCAGATGGTACAATTAATAGATACAAGGCCCGTTTGGTTGCAAAAGGTTTTAAACAAAGGTATATCATTGATTATGAAGATACATTCAGTCCTGTTGTTAAGGCAGCCACTATCAGGCTTGTTCTGTCAGTAGCTGTTTCCAGAGGCTGGAGTTTGAGACAACTAGATGTCAAGAACGCGTTTCTACATGGCGTTCTAGAAGAGGAGGTCTACATGAAACAACCACCAGGTTTTGAAGATTCCAAAACTCCACAGTTTATATACAAACTTGACAAAGCTCTCTATGGTTTGAAACAAGCCCCTCGAGCGTGGTATTCCAAGCTAAGTTCCAAATTACAAGCACTTGGTTTTGTTCCATCAATAGCTGACACTTCACTTTTTCTTTACAAAAAGCCAGGTGTTATGATGTTTGTTCTTATCTATGTTGATGATATTATAGTCACTAGTTCTTCTGATCAAGCCATCTCTATTCTACTGCGTGATCTCAAGGATGAGTTTGCTCTTAAGGATTTGGGAGACTTACATTTCTTTTTGGGCATTGAGGTAAAAAAGGTGAATGGTGGTTTGCTTCTTACACAGGAAAAATATGCTACTGATCTGCTCACAAAGGTTGGTATGAAACAATGTACATCATGTCCTACTCCTTTATCCTCCACTGAGAAGTTGTCCCTTTGTGAGGGGACACCCCTTGGTCCTGATGACATGACAGAATACAGAAGCATTGTTGGTGCTCTGCAGTATTTAACATTAACACGACCTGATATTTCTTTTTTTGTAAACAAAGTTTGTCAGTTTTTACATGCTCCAACGACTTCTCATTGGACAGCTGCAAAAAGAATCTTGAGATATATTCAGGGCACATTGAAGACTGGTCTTACTTTTCAGAGATCTTCATCTACCTTGCTTAGTGCCTACTCTGATGCAGATTGGGCAGGTTGTCTTGATGATAGGAGATCCACTGGAGGCTTTGCTGTTTTCTTTGGACCAAACTTAATATCTTGGAGTGCTAGAAAACAAGCTACATATCAAGATCAAGTACCGAGGCTGAGTATAAGTCTCTGGCAAATGCTACAGCTGAATTAATATGGGTTGAAGCGCTGCTTGGTGAACTTGGTGTTACACTAAAGAAAAAACCGTGTTTATGGTGTGACAATCTTAGAGCAACATACCTGTCTGCTAATCCTGTGTTTCATGCCAGGACAAAACACATTGAAATTGATTTTCATTTTGTCAGAGAAAGAGTTGCCAGCAAAATATTGGATATCCGGTTTATTTTCAGCAAAGATCAAATTGCAGATGGGTTCACAAAGGCATTGCCAGTCAAAGATCTTCATGAGTTCATACGTAATCTCAACCTATCAGAAGGTTGTGATTAAGGGAGGCTGTTAACAATATTAGTTATTCTGTTTAGATACTCTGTTTAGATAGATTGTTTATCTGGTATGGAGTAGTACTCCAACTGGTTTCCTTCTTCTATACAATGCTTGTACGTATCCTTGTAAAACTCCTCTCGGTGGTTTTGCCCCGAGTATATTAACACGCAAAC
This sequence comes from Avena sativa, assembly GCA_916181665.1. NCBI lineage: Eukaryota > Viridiplantae > Streptophyta > Magnoliopsida > Poales > Poaceae > Avena > Avena sativa. The sequence goes on from OV702295.1 coordinate 358,519,925, forward strand.
ACACAGAGGCCAATGTGTGGTTCAACAAAAAATCTGACAGAAGAGACGCCTCGCTCCGGCGATCGGCCCACCACCGCCGCAGAAACGGACATCAGGCGAAGGACGATAATCCCGAACCGGAAGCCAGCTATCGGTATCTCCTGCGGTACGACTGGCGGTCCCTTGTTCCTGCATGAATCGTGGGCGTGGAAGCAAATCACGATATCGTGTAGAGACCGATCTGTCGTCGGGAGGAAGAAACAGAGCCAGCCCCCAGTGTTGACACACAGATGACTACTATCACAGGTCTAGCTTAGAACCAAAACCAAGAGTGCGCGCAAGTTCCATCGCCGCGGATCCATCGATCCATCAATCGATGCGCGCGTGTCTGCTGGAAGCGTGCGCGACATGGAACCCATCGGCGCACCCAGCTGCTACTACTTGCCGAGGTGGGCTCGCTCGTGCAAGCCAGCTCGGACAATGTACGTCCTGGCAGTGGCAGCTGCGCGCACCCATCTGTCTCCCAGATCATGCGCCGCAGCTCCCCAGCTTTGTCCAGGCCTGCCCGCCCACCAACCAGCCACTGCGTCGACGGGATCGGTCTACTGCGGAGCCAGGCACGCCGATGTTGCGTCTGATGTTGCCGCCCCGGTAGTGCCCTGTAGTGGCAACACCAGTACCATGTTATCGCCGTCTCCACTCTCCACTCCCCTTCCTCGCGGCAGCGCATGTGCTGCGCGGACATCGATTTGCATACAGCCGAGGTGACCACACCGAGCTGCTGCTTGGCACCACCAGGCTTTCGCGCGCGTAGATAGCTCTGCTCGCCGGCCGGCCAGTGGATTGATTCAGCCGAGATCTCTCCTCGTTGCGCGCAGGCGCGCGCGGCACCAACGTCCTCCTGGCGAATCCAGTGGTGTCATCGGCCGGCACGAACGCGGTACTTGGCGTCGTGGAACAGTGATGAGTGACGCGGTGTCTAGTCCAACCTTACTGTCAGGCTGTCAGGTCTGCCATAGCACGGCGCAATGGCATCTACACTCTATGGGCAGGCATATCCTGCTCGCTCAAAAAAAATTAGAGCGGGTATGCTGCTCGGTCCAAATATCCTTCGGTGTTTTCAAATACCGCAATTTTTTTTCTAAAAAATGCAAAAACAAAATCTAGTGCAGCGCCAAGCGTCGCAAAAAAGTTAGATCTAATGAAATACTTTTGCCGTGCGTTTATTTTGTGAATTTCTTTTGACTTTGGGTCAATTTTGTCCAAATAGCCTCGATACTATATCCTTTGGAGTATTCAAACCTGTAATTTTTTTTATATTGTTGGGTTTAGTCTCATATCGGCTGGAGCGGTTCACTTTAAGATTCTGATTGACGAGTCCGCACTCTAAGAAGCTAGAGTTGCGTGTAATTGCAGGTATGGGCCAAAGAATTGTGAAACTCTTTAGAAGAGCCAAACCAGGTGAATACAAATTAAACACAAATACGATGTTTGGACTCGATGGAAAACGTTCGAATACGGTTGAACTTAAATACGACCATGAGCAGCCCCGTTATCTCTTCTTTGACCCAACCTATCCATATTTTCCGATATTTTTTATGGACATGGACTAGTTGACCGCTTCTGGACCAGGTCATCTACTCTCATAGTCCCTTCTCCCCAAAATACCAAGCTTAGGTCCGGCCGCATCTCTCTAGATCGGAGCTGCCGTGGCACTTCTTGCCTTTCCGCGATAGGAAATCGTTCTCCCACACAACTAACCGGAGCTAGTCGTTTCCTACGTTGTCCCACTCGTCGGATCGGATCTCGGCGTCACCGTCCTACCCTCTTACCCTGGTTGGTCCCTTTCCCGCAGAGGAGCACAGCCCACTGGGAGAACTGGAGCGGCGACCGGCATCGGGCAACTTATTTTGGTCTCACACCCCAAGGATGGTAGCCTTGGAACCAGAATTCGACGACCACACTCGCATGTCATCGGCGGAACTGATGTCGTCGTTTAGATCTTAGTTTTGGATTAGAGGCCAAGTTATGAAGATTGAGGTACGTGCGTGCCCTTCGATTTCTATGTCAAGTTAGAGTTCAGCTCAGACTGCAAGCATGTTCTCCATTCTTCTCGTTTATTCGAGTGCTATGGAGAGAAAATGAGCTTCCTCCGTTGGCATTACGCCTGTGGCCGGGATGATCGCTTGGGGAAGATTTGTTTCCTTTCAAAACTTGGATTCGACAGCCTCCCTTTGGATGCTTGGGAACCAGGAGCTCTCAAGCAGGTTGTCAACAGTCTTGGCAGCGAGCTTGTGGAGATTGTGCTATGAGTGACAGATGGATCATTACGATAAAGGCATGAATGAAAGATCCAGATTTCGTTCCGAAAATGTAGGAGGTAGATTACTAGCAAGGCAAGGCGACAGCTAGAGCGCAAGCACCTGGTCATCATCCACCTGGAGGAGGTTCTGGATCATGTCCCTAGAGTTAAAGAGCTCGACTTGGCGACCAAAAAGCAACCTCATCGTCTCGAGTGTTTGCCTGGAAGGGTCGATAGCACCAGATCGCCACCATTTCGCAATGGTGCACATAGTTTCAGAGGGGAAACGTGGCGAGAACTGCCTGCCGGGTTGTTCTAAATTCTCTTACGTGGAAGACTAAGTTTTAGTGCAAATGAGGAATGTTGACCGGGTGTGGAGCAAGTAGCCATCTTGACTGAATTTAACAGTTGACTGAATTTAGCTAATGAGTAATCATTGAATAAAGTAGAAACTTGATAATATTTGGTTGCATCAATACGTAATCAACAAAAGAATACAATGGTTGCACAAAAGCGGGTTAAAATCTCCAGCAGTTTTTAAACTACGCTTCAGCCTTGCATTTATAAAACATATTCTCTAGAGTTAGTCTGAACTACATCGCTCTAAACTGAAGAAACTCTAGCAGACATCCGCATGAAAGTTGACGGGCAATTCCATAGTAGGTGGAAAAGTTCACTAATCAAATCAACTGCAACTAAATGATTACATGCCTGCAAACTTCAACAGATCTGCATTATTCATGCATGTCAGAGGTGGGCCCCGTTGGAGGTGGAGCAAGCATTTTGGTTTAGTATGAACAGACACATTGTTGCAACAATTTCTTTGAATGAGAACTCTGACATCCACCGACAAGCATTGCAGGTATAGTAAATAAGAACATAAATACCGAATCTGAGTTCTTGTTCCCTGTTGTCACCGTCTATTAAACCTCCTGAAAGTGCAATGGACGTCGCCTAGAGGAGGGTGAATAGGCTTTTAAAAATATTACGGTTTAGGCTCAAATAAATGCGGAATAAAAACTAACGTTTAATTTATTGAGCACAAAACCTAACCACTAGGTTCACCTAAGTGCACCAACAACCTATGCTAAGCAATATAAGCAACAAGGTGATAGTAAGGTAAAATACTTCAAGCACGATGGCTATCACAATATAAAATGCATAAGTAAAGAGCTCAGTTGAGAGATAACCGATGGATGCGGAGGCGATGATTTTTATCCCGAAGTTCACTTCTGAAGAAGCTACGTCTCCGTTCAAGAGGTGCGATGGCGCAACGCTCTCCGAACGCTACAAATGACTCACATCGGGGTGTGGTAGATCCATGCTAACCCAACACCACACAAGGCCTCACCCGGGATGCGAAGGCACACAACTCACAGGCGCCACAAATGGCTCATCCTATTCTCCCGTGAGCTCTCCACAAAGGCCTACTCACGATCCACTAAGGGACACTTGAAGGCGGTTACCAAAACCCGTACAAGGTTGGGGCTATCTCCACAACTCAATTGAAGGCTCTCAATAACAAAGCCACAAAAAGCTACAAATCCACAAAAGGCAACAAAGCAACAACAGGAAACAAGACCACAAGCTTGAGGCCACTCCACAATGGAGGCCACAAGAAGTCAACACACCAACCACAAGCGTCTAGGGTTCCAAGAATCCAAGAGAAACAAACCCACAAGCTTGTACTCTCCGAATCTCCGTGGAGAACACAAACCTATGCAACAAATGCAAGAGCGAGCCCTTCACTCCCAAATTCCAACAAAGCTACAAAAGCTACTGGGTAATAAGGGAGGAAGAACACAAGAGGAGAACACAAAACTCTCCAAGATCTAGATCCCAATGATTCCTTCACAAAGGAGGGATTTGGTTTGGGAGGATTATAGATCTAGATCTCCTCTCTCAAATCCCTCAAAAATATGCAAGAATCATAGGAAGGGAAAGGGGAGAGGGAAAGCTCTTCAAGGTCAACAATGGAGGAGAGAGAGAGAAAGCCAAGAACCAAGAAAGAGCTTGTCCCCACGAAGGGGAAGAGGAGCCCCTTTTAAAGGGCTCCCAGATCTGACCGTTTGGGCATTTACGACCCCGTCCAGAACTTCTGATGGGAGGCCAGAACTTCTGGTGGCACCCAGCCAACGTTCAGAAAACAACGATGCGAAAGACGAAAAAATGAGCCTCGCCGAAACTTTCGCTAAGACCGGTACTACCGGCAGAAATTCTGACCGAAGATCCGACAAATAGAGCATATAATACAAAGAGGTTATAGTACGTGAGCGGAAGTGGAGCCAGAAATTTACCTGGTACTACCGGCGGCAATTAGGCCCAAGCGGTATTTCTGGTGCAACTTCCGGTCCAGATTCCGCTAAAATAGAGCAACCAGACGGAGAAGATACAGAAGTTGAGCGGAAGAAGTACCAGAACTTCCATCGGAACTACCGGCGGCAAAATTTCCTAGCGGTACTACCGGTGGCTAGCCGGAACTTCCGGTTAAGGAAACTCCAGAAACCAAAACTGCAATAACTTTCGCATCCAAACTCCAAACGAGATGAAACCAATTTTATTGGAAAGATAATGACATGTAGAATCCCAAGGTGTGGAGCCAGAAAACTCGCAAGATCAACAACTATAATAAGATATGCAAGAGAAATCCTTAACAGATGAACTAGAGCTTGTTATGATGATAACCACAAACTCTAGATCCTCTTATGGACAAGAACCAACTAACAACAAAGAAATATGACTATGTAAAGGTTTGATCTCTCTCCGAACAAAGTGATCGAGTCACCTACTTGAAAGCCCCTCTTGATAGTACGGCTATCTATCCTAAATCTGGTCTCCCAACTAACAACATGAGACCCGTAAAACAGAAACCCTATCAATATCATACCTTTTCCTTGAGCATTTCACTTGAGCTTGATGTAGACCGTCTTGACCTTCTCAAGATGGAACATCTTTCTTGATTTCTCTTGCTCGCTCTTGCTTGATGAAGACTTACACATTGCTCCCCCATACTCCATGGGGAAACCTCTTCTTTGAACTTGTCTTCATCACTCCATGATCACGAGGATGGCAAGCTTCAAGCATGATATCTTCAAGAGAGGGGGAATCTTGAGCTTGCCCTTCTTAAATCCTTCTTGAGGTTGATCTATGTTGATGCAACTCTTTGCACTTGTCTTGATCAACCTTTAAGCTCCTTCTTTCTTCAGGATTCCAATGAGCACAAAGCCCTTGGACATTTCTTCATATTTTAACCTTGAGACCAACACATGTCCTAAGCGATGCCAATGGATAAACCTACAAGTAAAACTCAATTTACACATTAGTCCATAGAGATTGTCATTAATTACCAAAACCACACATGGGGGCATACATGCCCTTTCACCCCCCAAATGAAGGATTCTAGAGAAATGCTCACCGCCGTGCTCAGGCCTCTATCGGTGGTTTGGATGGATGGTCACTAGTGTGGGGCGTGTTGCACCGCTGCTCCTCGCTTCGGCAGCAACACCCTCATCGTAGCTTGAACGCGTGAGTTCCTTGACCTTGGCGGGACCCGTCTAGAGGGGTTGTTCGGTCGATGATGTACCCCTAGCTTCTTTCCCATGCGGCGAGCACCTAAAATCGCTGCCACAGGCACGGTGACCAATGCGCGCTTAGCCTCGGTATTTACCTTGGCGCGCCATGGTGAAGTCATTGTCGTCGCCTTTCCTAGTGATGATGACTTGCAGGACGTTGCCGCCTAATGCCTACAGGACCACAGGTTCGTTTGAAGCACTTTTTTGGAAGTATTAGTTCCAATTTTTATATCGATCCCAATGAGGAGCCTAAGGAAGTGTTTATCTGTGGTGTCTCTGTTGCACCCAAGGTGTCACAAGTCTTGAGTGAATTGAGTGCAAGTGTCAAGGATGGAAAAATCATGAGTATGATGGAGTTTGTAGTGTGGTTTAAACCGAAAGTAAATAACATAAAATAAGAGTAAAGTACAAAAAAAATTCGGAGTTCCTGCAAATGAGAGATTAGGCATAGAGAGATCCAGTTCATGATGATAGTGAATATGCCAAATGGATAAATTGGGATAGGTAATAGTAATTCTTCGTATGAGTACGCAAGTAGGCGAGTAACCCATTTGAAAGTGTAAGATGGTTCACCTAGAGGGGGGGTGAATAGGTTTCTACAAAATTCTTTGTAATTTTTTGCAAGTTTTAGGCTTTGCGGAATATAAGTGAGCCTAAATGCAAACTAGGTGAGACAACCTAGATGATGATACAAGATACTTCAAGCTCGAAGGCTATCACAAGGTAAACAACACAAGTAAGAGATCGGTTAAGGAATAACCGAAGCACGCGGAGACGAAGATGTATTCCTGTGTTCACCACCTTTGGGAAGGGGGCTACGTCACGTTTGAGAGGTGTGAGGTTCCACGAAGGATTCCTCACGCGCCACAAAGGCTCACCTTCTTCTCCGATCCTATCCCATGAAAGAATAGCTCACTTACTCGTGGTAGACTTTAAGGTAGTCTCCAAACCCTCACAAACTTTCACGGAGCAAATCACAAGCCAAATGCCTTCGGGCGACCCTAGCCACCTAGGGTTTCCCACAAACCCAAGAGTAACAAGCTAACTCGATGAACTCAAGGGGGAATGAACTTTGGCTTGGTGGAAACATAGATCGGGACCTCCTCTTCCATTCTACCAAAGGGATTTGGATTTGATGGGAGATCCTCAAGATTTTGTGTTTCAACAATGGAGAGAGAGAGAGAGCTTCAAGAAGGATATGAACTGAATGCCTAACCTGATCAAGGTGGAAGAAAGGATATTTATACTCAAGAAGAAAACCTAGCCGTTACAAGCCATTTTCTCAAGATTCAGTTTTAAGTTCGATTGGACCGGCCCACACACCGGACGGTCTGGTTCTTAGCCCAGAAAACCGGACTCCAACCGAATCTGGTTACTAACTCCAGCCTCGGTTAGACTCGGAGTAAGTAAACCGGAAAACCCGGTTCAGATTCGGATTTCTGGTCCTAACACCGACCGGTCTGGTCTGTGAGTCGGTTCAACCGGCTTGTACACCGGATTTGCAGAAAAGGCTTGATAGACAGATTTTCTTCTCCTCTCTCTTTGGTGATGGATCAAGTAGGAGTATGGGATGTGTATATGGCTTAGGAATTCATCCCCAACAAGCTCATCGAGAGAACCCCTCTTAATAGTGTGGAGTTCCTAAACGGACTCAAGTTATATAAAAAGGAAAACTCTGGTGCAAAGCTTCGTTATCAAAATGGGGGGGGGGGGGTCTCTGTTGACCTTCCATCACACCATCAGACTAAAACCTATGTAAGACACTAGAAGTACCATTATTCCGCTCTAACTACGGTATCATTGTCAACCAAAAATAGTAGATGGTAAAATACCCTTTCACCATTATTAGTTATAAGTCCTATAGGTGGATTCGTCTGACTCACATGATTATTTTGCCTGCTACCACTAGCCATGGTCAACATAGCATTTATGGTCGTTAGACTGGATCAAGGCCTTAAGCTTTGCGGTTTCCGTACTCCTCGAGTTATACTAGTTCCTCTTTGATATCATCCATGTCACTCAGAGGTCACCAATTCACTAGTAAACAAGTTCTTGACTATGTGGTTCTTCGGACCATGTTAGCTGGGCCCTTAGATCAGATAACAAGCATTACACATAACATAGATAATCATTCTTGCGCAAAATAATAATAACCACAATCACCAATAGATGGAATATAAGATAAGAATATCACATCTCACAGATCACCTGCATCTCCCACACCTAGGGGAATTTACTCGCACATGAAAGAGAAATAACACAATGGTATAATTATAATGTAAATAGAGTTTATCTCGATATTACAGTATCAAGCCACAATAAAAAAGAAGATTGAATCAAATACAATCCAAAGTAGGAGTAGAGTTGCAAACTCTAATCCTACAAGTGTGATGATATCTCTCTCTCTCTCTCATACAAGGGGTATGGTGGATGAATGGATGAACTAGAGGTTGAAGATATTGGAGCATATTAAAGGGAGAAGCCTCTTCTCTCTTCGGATATCTTCTTCCTCTCCTCTAGATTGGATAGCGGCTATTGTGTTCTGTTTTTGTGTATGCCCTCTTCATGAAAGTTGATCTATTTGACCATATGAAGGTGTTGACACATCATACGGGCACGTCATACAAGCGGGTACTCCTCCGTACTGATGGTCATTAAAGGCTTTGTCGCCTTAGATGAAAATCCTCCCAATTGATGACTTGCTCGATTTGCTCCATTAAGTTCATAAATGGTTTTATATCATTCCAAAAGTGCCCAACAAATGGAAGTCATCATAAACAACAAAGTTCCTCTATTCTCATGATATTGCGTTAGTTGAAAGAAGAAAAACAATGAAAACATAGAGAAATGAATGTAAAGCCTTCGTAAAATGTGATCAAATTGGGAGCTATCACCGCCAAACTGCCCAAACCATCCGTATCAGAGGGCAATCGTAGTCTAGCCTTGGAGTAGAGCTTCATGGTCTGCCTCAACAAGGCCAGATACCCTAGAGGTGGCGACACCATTAGCTTAACCTAAGTGGATCGAAGGGGAGCAGAAACGGAGATAGAGTGGGAAGTGGGAGTGACAATGGGTCTGGGCACGTGCGATTATCTCCTCATATTTTCCTACAAATTAAAGTGTCAAACTCGTTGACATATCCACTCTCGCTTTATTTCCCTTATTTGCTTAATTCGTGGCTTGGCATGCAGACCCACTTTTCATGGCGATACCCACCGGATCCGGCAATGTACTAGGGTAGGGAGTGATTAAACCCTTTGTTCCATTTTCACTTCCATTCTCCTCCCACTCTTCGTCTCTCACATGACAAAAATCCCAACACAAGCACCAGAATGATCTTCAGATCTACTAATTAATTGAGAAATTTGGAGATCAATCCATCCCTTATTTTTCCCCTAACCCTACTATTATTAAGTAAGTGCATATCACAACACTATGTGAGCTATATGCCTATATGGTGACTAAGACATTATGTTCTTGATAAAATTTGGTCTGTACGCTACCGTATTTGAGGAATTACATGTATATCAGTAAGTTACTGCATCGACCGGGTCTTCGAGAGGGTCACCTGCGAGAATAAACCCACACCGAATCCCGCCAATCAAATTACATGAATAGTCTGTTCGCGGATCTCAATTAGAAAACATGATCTAATCCATCCACACGCAGCGATCCAATGGCTACAGTAGTCTTGTTTTTGCCAACTCTTTGTCCAAAAGATGGAGCCTACAACACCTACACATAAATAACGTATTTTTACATTATGTTATAGAAGAGAAAATTTATATGAAACAACATCCTGGTTTTAAAGATCCACGTTTCTGTCAATATATTTGCAAATTGAATAAGAATATTTGTGGATTAAAAAAACCTTGAGCATGATACTCTCGTCTAAGTTTGAAAATTAACTGAGCTTGGTTTTGAACCCTCAAAAGCAGACATGTCACTCTTTTATATGTTGAATCAGGTATCGCTCTTTTTATCTTATTTATGTGGATGATATCATTGTTACTAGCTCTTATGATCAAGCTATTGCAGTCTTACTCCGTCATTTGGCTAATCATTTTGCAATCAAGGACTTGGGTAATTTCATTTGCATTATTTTTTTAGCATTGACGACACACAAATTGTTGATGGTCTTGTTTTAACTCAAGCTAAGTATGTTGCAGATCTTTTAGCGCGAGTTCATGTAACTGGTTGCACATCTAATGCTATGCCCCTGTCCACCACAGATAAATTATCTTTGACTATTGGCACTTTTCTTGGTCGTAAACATAACACTAACTATAGGAGCACCGTTGGTGTTCTTTAGTATTTTACCTTAATCAGATCTGATTTGGCTTTCTCAGTTACTAAAGCCCGCCAGTGACTTCATGCTCCGACTACATCTGAACCGACTGCTGAAAAAGGTTCGTACAGAATGTACAAGGTACTCTACATACTAGTCTCATATTTCAAAAAAAATCATCTACTTAGCGTAGTGCTTTTTCAAATGCCGACTTAATAGACTTTTTTGATAGATGTTGTACTATGTTGGAATTTGGTAAGTATTGATTCATTAGACAAATTTTAAAATTCTCTTTGGTTCATATGTGCATAGCAGCATATGCCTGTGCTAGTGATGCTAAAGTTTAGTTTAACATTGCTAATAAAAGGGGAGTTGGACCACCTTATATAGTAGAGTGTTACACCACTCACTAAGGTGTGAGAAGGAGGGAAGTCCTCGCACACTCCTCCTCCGACGTCGTCCGCCTCGCCACGGCTCGCTTCGCCTCATCACGACATGCGCTGCGGTTTGCGAGAATCTCGCATTAAATTACGAGTCATTAACGGACGCGTGGATATGCCCCACGATCTCCCTGACTTGCACTATATGACCATCTGCGCTAAATATAATCGGTAATCGCCTACCTCCATAACCTTGCGCTGTCGCCTTCGTCTTCCTCATGGCAACCACGACGTCGATCGACGACAAGTTCCCGAACGATGACTTCTTTCCGGACGTCAGCGGCCTATTAGGCAACCTCAACATAGGCAATAGATCTGCTGCTGCTACCGCTGCGGCTACTACCACCGCTGCAACCTTTGCCTCGGCTATTGTTGTCACTGCACCGTATGTGATCTCAATCTATCTCTTTCAGATTTTGCTAGATTTTCTTGTTCTAGCATTTGGTGTAGATGTGATAGGTTTATCTTGTATAGATGTAATTTATTCATCTACTTTGTTGATCTGCATGATTGGTTTTAGTATTGTTTGCATGATTATGCTTTATTAGTTTATTATTCGGATTAAATCATATGGATTATTGCTTATATTTTCAAGAATCCAAAAACCTGATATAGGCAACTGAATTCCATTGGTGTAGCCGCGGCTACTAGGCCTCCTCCTTTTGATGGCATGCACTACAAGATATGGCACACGAGATCAGTTCTCTGGTTTGAAAACCTAAACTGCTATAGCTCCACTCTTGGCAAGCCTGAAGGAGAACTTTCTGCTAAGTAGAAAGCGGCCTTTAAGAAAGCCGATACCATGTTTATGGCGGCTATGTTCAGTGTTTTTAGGGACAACATTATTGATCCGTATATGTCATTTGATAATGGAAAGGACGCATGAGATACGCTCGTGGCCAAGTTTGGGGTCTCGGGCGCTGGCACTGAGTTGTACGTCATGGAGAAATTCTATGACTACAAGATGGTTGATGGGAGCTTTGTCATTGAGAAAGCTCATGAGATACAATCACTTGCCAAAGAACTTGAGCAGTTACAGTGTACCTTACCGGAAAAAATTGTGGTCGGCAGGATTATTTCCAAGCTTCCTTCCTTGTAGAGGAACTTTGCTACTTCTCTGAAATATAAGAGACAAGAGTTTTCCATTATAGATCTCATTGGGTTTCTTCATGCGAAAGAGAAAACGAGAGCAAAGAACAAAACTTCTCAAGGATATGAGGGAGGTTCTAGTACCAATTTGGTGCAGAGGAAAAATTTTCAATCCCACAAGTCCAAGAATAAGAATAAATCTAAAGGCAAAGAGAAGTTTGATGGCAAGAATAAGGCCACGCACTCAACCAACTTCAAGAAGAAAAATGATAAGAAGAAAGGCTCTTGCCATGTCTGTGGTGATCCTGATCATTGGGATCCTAGCTGTCCTAATCGCTTTGACAAGCGTCAACATGGGAACAGCGGAAAAATCGCTAATGTTGTTATTAGAGATACTGAGATAAAGAATGTTGGGTGCGATATTTTACCTACTATACTTTCAATATGTCATTCTCCTGAATGGTGGATACACACGGATGCTAATACACATGTATGTTCTGTTATTTTCATGTTTTCTTCTTATCAGGTCTCAAAGACTTCTTTTGTGCTGATGGGAAATGGCTCGCGTGCTTCTATTCATGTTATTGGTACGGTAAATCTGAAGTTTACTTCGGGGAAGACCGTATAGCTAAAGAATGTGTATCATGTTCCCTCCATCAATAAGAATCACGTCAGCGAATCGCTTTTATGTCGAGATGGTTTTAAGTTGGTTTTTGAGTCCAGTAAAGTTGTAATTTCTAAGTATGTTTGTTGGAAAGGGTTATGAGTGCGGAGGTCTATTTCGCTTGCCTTTTTCAGGCTCATGAATTAAAGTTATTAATCATGTTTGCAATGATAATGAGTCCAATATTTGGCATTCATGACTCTGTCATATTAACTTTGGTTGCATGACGTGGCTAGCCAATATGAGTTTAATTCCAAAATTTACCATTGTCAAAGGTTGTAAGTGCCAAGTTTTTGTGCAAGAAAAACAACCCCGCAAGTCTCATACAGCTGTGGAACCGAGAAACTTAGCACCACTAGAACTTACACATTCAAATCTTTGTGAGATGAATGTTGTGTTGACAAAAGGTTAAAAAGATACTTTATGATGTTGATTGATGAATCCACTAGATACTGGTACGTTTATCTTCTAAAATCTAAAGATGAAGAATTGAACTACTTCAAAATCTATAAAGCTGAAGCAGAAAACCAACTTGATCTTAAAATCAAGTGGCTAAGGTCGGATCATGGTGGAGAGTACTTTTCAAATGAATTTGATTTATTATGTACGAAACATGGTATTATACATGAGAGGACTTCTCCCTACTCATCTCAGTCAAATGGGGTGGCCGAAAGAAAGAACTACACTCTAACTGATTTTGTTAATGCCATGTTAGATACATCAGGTCTTTCCAATAAATGGTAGGGTGAGGCGCTAATGACTATGTGTCATGTCCTAAACCGTGTTCCTGTAAAGGATAAAACCATGACTCTATTTGAGAAATGGGAGAATAAATGGCTTAAACTCTCTTACTTACGAACTTGGGGTTGTTTGGTGAAAGTCAATATTCCAATACCCAAGAAGAGAAAGCTTGGACCAAAAACCATGGATTTTGTTTTTGTGAGATATGCTTTTCATAGCATTGGCTATAGATTTTTTATATTAAAATCTGAGGTATCTGACATGCATGTTGGTACAATTATGGATTCGAATGATGTGACTTTCTTTGAGGACATCTTTCCTATGAAAGGTATGTCTAGCTCATCAAATCAGGAGATGACTAGTTCATCTAGTCAGGAATTTGCTATAATTCCCAAACCCACTATCCTGATAGAACACCATGATGATTATGTGGAGGATGAAAATGAAGCTCCCAAAAGGAACAAGAGACAGAGGACTGCAAATTTATTAGGTGATGATTTCATTGTGTACCTTGTGGATGATACTCTCACTTCTATTTCAGAAGCCTATGCATCTCAAGATGCTGACTACTGGAAGGAAGCTGTACGAAACGAGATGGACTCCATCTTAGCTAATTGTACTTGGAAAGTCACTGATCATCCTTATGGGTGCAAACCTGTAGGATGTAAGTGGGTGTTCAAGAAAAATCTTAGACCTGATGCTACTATTGAAAAGTACAAGGCATGTCTTGTGGCCAAGGGTTATACCCAGAAAGAAGGTAAAGACTTTTTCGATACCTGCTCACCTGTAGCCAGATTGACCACTATTCGAGTACTACTATCCTTGGCTGCCTCACACAGTCTTCTTGTCCATCAAATGGATGTTAAGGCGGATTTTATAAATGGAGAGTTAGATGAGGAAATTTACATGGAGAAGCCTGACGGATTTGTAGTAGATGGTCAATAAGGAAAGGTGTGTAAGTTAGTGAAGTTTTTGTATGGTTTTAAGCAAGCTCCTAAGCAGTGACACGAGAAGTTTGAAAGAAGTTTAACTGCTTAAGGCTTTGTTGTAAACAAAACTGAAAAATATGTGTACTATCGCCATGGTGGGGGCGAGGGAGTTATTATGTGTCTCTATGTTGATGACATATTGATATTCGGGACCAGCCTTGTTGTTATCGAGGAGGTCAAAGAGTTCCTATCTCGCTGCTTTGAGATGAAGGACTTAGGAGTGGCTGATGTAATCTTAAACATCAAGCTACTAAAGGATGACAACGGTGGGATTACACTGCTTTGGTCTCACTATGTGGAAAAGATATTGAGTCGCTTTGGGTATAGCAACTGCAAATCTTCTCCAACGCCTTATGATGAGTGTGCTACTTCAAAAGAATCGAAGGATTGCTAAAGATCAATTGAGATATTCTCAAATTATTGGCTCACTCATGTATTTAGCCAACGCTACTAGACCTAACATCTTCTTTGCTATAAGCAAACTGAGTTTATCTGTGTCTGACATGGGTATGCCCTACGGGTACCCGACGTTAGCCTACCTGGTCCAGCTCGACGGAAGGCCCACTTAACGAACTGCCAGGATCCATGACGCCTATGATGTTTCGGTTGCTATGAAGCCATATGGACACGGACTCCCAAGCGCACAAGACAAGGAAAGCTTAAGACTAGAGTTTGAATACAACTTGTAACCAACTCGTATTGGCACCCGAGACCTAGTCTCTCCATATATAAAGGCTAGGACGGTCCAACAAGGAGGACACGACCTAGATCTCCCTCTCCACCACCACAACAGATCTACAGATCTACCTCAACTCACCTCATACGCCACCCATGTTAGATTGCATCTGCGCACCCTTGTAATCCACGGTTGCGCCGCAATCAAGAGCAGGCAAGCAGGAGTAGGGTTTTCCCTCCGGAGGCCTGAACCTGGGTAAATCTCATGTCCTCGCGTTGCTTGTCTATTAACCGTTCCGCGATCTCCAGCATCCCCATCTTCTCCAAAACCAAAGTCCATAACAATGGGTATTGGCGAGATCGAATCTCATCAATTGGCGCCGTCTGTGGGAACTGGAAACACTGATCGTGCGGTCGTGACGGTCTCATCCGAAGCAATTTATGATTCGTCGGTTTCTGTGAGTCGGATCCACCTCGATCTTCTTCATCGTGCAGCTTAGATACGTACAGCTGGTGAAATTGGCGGCTACACGTAAATCTCATCTGGCTGGTTCGTCTACGTTAGCACGCTCGGTTTTTTGCCATCACCGATTCTGTTGCAACGGACTCAGTCCCCATCAAAGCCGGTCTCACGATCCAAGCAGCCATCGGATGCTACGCATCTGTAAGCTGTAGCAAGGCATATGTTGATTCGATTCCAATCAATCGCTGGCGAGCGGACGGTGTATCACTTAGCCTGGCGCATACCACTTCCGCCAACCAGGTCAATCCCTCCCATACCGATCACGTGATCGTGAAGCCATGGAGTGATCCGAACAAGAGAACTACTACTAGTTGATCAAGATGCTAGCTTATGGTCAGCCAAAGCCACAAAGTGCTCCAAAGTATTCAGCAATGAAAGATATTAAGTAATCAAGACGCTAGCTATGTCCGTACAATCAAATGCCCTTTCGCCGGATTAATTCAAGTCACCTGGTCTTACGGAGAGCACATGAGAAAATCCCTTAAAGAAAAAACGAGTGAAGGCGCTGCTGTTTTTCACGTGAGCATCAAAATTCGAATATTAGTACGACTCGATCTGGAGTTAAGATAAAAGAAAAATCATACCAATCAAGTGGATGCAACGGAACGCGCCGCACACGACCAAGCTTGATTTTCCAGCAGCCTCGACGCCTGCGCCAGGACGCGGCACACTGGTATCGCCTAGTTCTGACTCGACCTCAATAATGTTGTATACATCGACAGCGTTGACTCTACACCCGAGGTTACGCCAACTCCGCGGTGTGACCCGCTGAGGTCTTCGACCCCGATGACCCGATACAGTCTTCGACTGCGGCAACCTTCTACGATCTGCGGTTGCGGCTACCCACTTCCACAATCGGCTTTGACGACCTGCTACAGTCTTCGACTACGACAATCTGCTACGATATTCGGTTGCGGCAAACGGCTGCCACCATCGGCCTCGGCGACCCGCTGCCACGTTGACTCCGGTCCGCCGCATCAGCTCTCGGACGCCGCCTCAACCACATCAAATCCACGCTCGGGGGCACTGTCATCTTCGGCGACCCGCTGTGGTCTTTGGATCCAGCATACTGTGTGGCTTTCGGCTGCGGTGACCGTTGCATTCTTCGAATGTGATGACCCGCTGCATTGTTCGGATGAGACAATCCAGTGTGGTCTTCGATTGCGACAATGTTTGGATGTGGAACTCGCTACCGCCAACGACCTCAGGAAACCGTTGCTGCTATGAGTGTCGACTACGTCCGCCGCATGACCCGCTACTACGTCGACTATGTTCGCAGTCGCATCAATATCGTCCACGGCAACTACCAATAAAGCTAAGTTTCCCTCTACTTAGAGCTGATTTCTTTTTTAACTCGCACTCGAAACACTTAGGGGCTGCACCCTCTTCGAGTAACCTAATGTGCCATCGGCTCCACGCACTCGAGCACCTCGAACGCGACAGCCCGAGTAGCTGATTCTGCCTGACCGTCGAATCCTTTAACTCCGAGTGCCTCGACAAGGTACTGAGACTAAGAGTAATCAGGCTAACGAAAAGGCCTAGCATACAGTACAAAAGTATTGACTCGATCGACACCAGAATCTTACTATACAAGCCGACATGCAAATATTTTTTTACAAGATACAAGTACTTCACAATTCTTTATGTTTTCTGCAACCTACAAGGACGTCGGACTACATCGCGCTAGTGTATCGGGTCCTCCAACGGAGTCGACCTACGCCAAGACCCGAGTCGATGCATTCCTCGGATGACCACATCAATTATTGACAAAAGCGGCGATGGGCGCGCACCTGACAGAAGAAATGATGTTGACTTCATCCGCAACGTCGAGTCCTTCCGGCTAAACGCCGCATGACTCCGCCATGTCAAATCGGACTGCATCATCGATTCTTGGCTCCTTATGCATGAGACGCTGACTCAATGCACTTCCGGGTCAGTGGTCTCTCCTCGCATGAGTCTCCACTCGAGTCTGTGACTCGACTAGACACTCGGGGGCTACTCCTATCATGAGCGTTGGTCATGCACCCCATGTACTTCCGGTTCAGCGGTACGCCCACGAGATTACCAACAATAACTGTGTGATACAAGACTCAAGTCTCTGCCCGAGTCTACGACTCCGCCAGACACTCAGGGGCTACTCCAAACTGGAGCGCTGGTTGCGCACATAGAAGATCTTCGAGTGTTACGCTTCGATTCCTCACTCGAATCAACGATTCAACTGAGGACTCGGGGGCTACTCCCATAGGGAGCGCTAGTCGCGCATTCGAAAAAATGAAGGTATTCAGGGCATCTGCAAGGTCATCCAAAGAACTTCCGGGTCGCCTAACCCGCAACCGACAACTATAAGTCTTTGCTCGAGTCTACAGCTCGAACAGACACTCGGGGGCTACTCCCATAGGGAGCGCTGGTCGCGCACCCTATAGTTCATTGTGTTGACTACGTCCATAATGATGACTCCTTTACAACAACCGAACAAATTCAGCTGACCCGACGAACTTTCGGGTGAAGTGCTTCGCACTCGACACAACTTTCTACCCCGACATCCAAATGCAACGCTCAAGACAACTGAGTCTCCACCTGAAACTTGTTTAGATGAAAGCACTCGAAAGACTTAAAGAGTCTCCACTTGAATCTATGATTCGACTATACACTCTGTAACATCCCAAAAATATTAAACTTGGATTATCAAACTCTAATCACCAAAATTAGGGTTAACAAAAACTTTTCCAATTAAAAGTATGAGAGCATTCATATGTGTGTGTATTAAAATTTGGATTCTTTTGAATTGCCATGGTTCTGTGTTTCTTTGCTTGTAAAATGATTCTTAGGTGAAATAAACATCATCTAAACAATCCCTAAACTTTTCCCAAAGACAAACAACTCAAAATGAATAAATTAAGTGAATGATCACTTTGGCCAAATTAACTCCCATGCCCACTTTGACTATCCCTAACTTTCAGAACTTAACAGAAACATGTATGGATCTTTGCACCCCTTGATAGTACTCATAATAAGGTACCAAGGCCTACTTTGTGATCATCCAAAAACATTTAAATGCTTAGTTTAAATGACAGTTTAAAATTGAATCTATCTCATATGGGAAGATCCCACTATTTCAAAAACCACTCAAACAAGCTCAATTTTCAAAACCCAAGCATCCACAGAACCCTCAACACATGCCTAGCACATCCACCAAAAATCTTTTCAAAATTCAAAACTCAAGTTCATGCGGCCATTTCATCGATCAGGTTACAGATTCAAATCAACAAAATCAAAAACACTATGTTGAGCAGTGTTTTGGCCAACCTTGTTCCCTCTCTAGATACAACTAGCCTTAGTAGATCATCTAGAACCCTTAACTAACCTCTAGCACCACTGTAAGCTGTCCATTGTCATCAATGGTGAGCAGGCCGAGCCTCACCATGTCACCCCAGTGTGGACATCAAGCTAGGAGAAGAACTAGTCGTGCCAACCTTGTCTAGCATGCAGCCCATGCCTCACCGCCCCCTCTCGACCAGCCCTAGCTCGAAGACAGAGACCAGAACCGCCAGGAACGTCGCGCCCGCGCTGCTGTCGACCATGCCGACGCTCACCCCAGTGCACGCGCCGTTCCCACTTAACCCGACCACCTCGAGCCCTTGCCGCCCGCCAGCATGCACCCCACCGTCCCAGGAGACCACCAGACATGTTCGTTTCACCGCCCGTACCCCGTAGCCACCGCTCGCCGTGGAGTTCGCCGCCTCTGCCTCGCAGAGCATCGCACGTTCCCGACCAATTGTCACCGCCCCTACACGCGCATTTAAGCTCTAGAGCATCGCCAGGAGACCGCCCGTCGATCGCCAACCTCGGCCATGCCGCTAGCCTCCCGTAGCCATGTCGCCATCGTCGCCTGCCCATCCCTCTCGGTCTCGCCGTCGAGCCTATAAAAGGAGACGGCCCCCGCTCGATTTCTTCACACCATATCACTCCCCTCACCTCACTGATCGTTCCATCCCTTAGCCGGAGCACGAGGAGAAGCAGCTCGCCGGAATTGCGCCGGAGCAGGCCGCCTCTGGAGAAGAAGGGAGCTGTTGATTTCGACCACCCCCGGAGCTGCCGCGACCATCCCTGAGTTCGCCGTCATCGACTTTGTCGTTTCCCGCCTCGCCGTCGCCACTGGAGCCCCGGTATTCCCCCTATGCACCCCCACCGAGCCACTAGGGTTCGAGCTCGCCGGTGACATGTTCATCGTCGACGACGACCCTCAACCGTTGATCTCACTTCTAATCCAACGAACCAAATCGCCCCATACCGCTTCGCGTGTTATGAGCCACTGACCAGTAGACCCCCCCTGTCAGTTGAGCTCGCGTTGTGGAGTGACACTGGGCCAGCCCATTAACCCTTCCCGCGCAGCCCAAGCGTTTGAATTTAGATTTTTCTATTTTAATTCAAACTTAGTTCTATACCTAGTTTCAAAAATCAACCCAGATCGATTCAGTGAACCAAATTGCATGAAACCAATTTTGTTAGAAAGGTACTGAAATGCTTAATCCAAGCCCGTTGGATTCAAATCATTTGGATTTGTAGATCATCCTTGGTAAAAATAACAAGTCAGAAGCTTTTCTATATTCAAACATTTTTCAAATTTCAACCATAATAGCTTTTGAGTTGATTCCAACTCTCAAAAATCACATTTAATCATACCTTTCAGAATATATAAAAACATATGGGTTTACTTACAGAAATAATGTTCAAGTAATAAAATAATGCCACATATGCCTTTCTAGTCACTTTAATTATTTAAAGTAAAAAAGGTTAAACCTTATTAAATTGTGACACCACTTTAAATCACATTTCCATGTACTAAAATATGTGGTGATGACATGTGTCAACATGATCCCATGTTTGGTGTAGAGAATATTAAATCTTAAGTAGTTTTTCAATGAATAGAAATTACTTTTCTAAAAATAAAATAAATAAGACCAAAGCTTTAATCTTGTAATGTTAGTGATGATACTAGATCATCTATAGTGCACCTTTGTGTGATGATTGAAAATATTTAAGTATTATTTGGTGATTGTGTACCTCGTACTTATTTATAGACGCTAGTACCGACTAAGGATACGAGGAGGAAGGAGGATACTATGAAGAAGAAGCCGAGGAGAACTTCAACCACTGCTCTGCACAAGGCAAGCTAACACTTGCAAGATACTCTACTTTTGCAAGCCTAATACTACTAGTTGATTGAGCAAGCTATTAACCTTGCAAGTTAACACTTGCAACTATGAAAGTTAGATATGTTGGAGATATGCCCTAGAGGCAATAATAAATGTAGTTATTATTATATCCTTGTGTTTATGATAAATGTTTACATTCATGCTATAATAGTATTAACAAGGAAACATTAATACTTGTGTGATTTGTGAACTTAATTTGAAGTCCCTAGTAAAGCCTCTATATAATACTAGCTTGTTGGTTAATAGATGATTGTGGTTTCCCTATCATGAACATTGAGATGTTATTAACAACAAGATCATATTGTTAGGAGAATGATATGATGGACATACTCCTATAGATAAGCGTAGCATAAAGATCAAGTCATTTTAATAGTTCAATTGCTATATGCTTTCTGATACATAGTAATCTAATTCCTTCGACCATGAGATCATGCATATCACCTTTACCGGATGGATGCTTTGATGACATCAAACACCACACCGTAACTGGGTGGCTATAAAGGTGGCATTGAGTGTTCGGAAAGTATTGGTTGAAACGCATGGATCAAGAGTGGGATTTGTCCATCCATATGACGGATAGATATACTCTGGGCCCTCTCGGTGAAATGTCATCCAATTAGCTTGCAAGCATGTGACTGGCTTGTTGGAGATATGCCCTAGAGGCAATAATAAATGTAGTTATTATTATATCTTTGTGTTTATGATAAATGTTTGCATTCATGCTATAATAGTATTAATAAGGAAACATTAATACTTGTGTGATTTGTAAACTTAATTTGAAGTCCCTAGTAAAGCCTCTATATAATACTAGCTTGTTGGTTAATAGATGATTGTGGTTTCCCTATCATGAACATTGAGATGTTATTAACAACAAGATCATATCGTTAGGAGAATGATATGGTGGACATACTCCTATAGATAAGCGTAGCATAAAGATCAAGTCATTTTAATAGTTCAATTGCTATATGCTTTCTGATACATAGTTATCTAATTCCTTCGACCATGAGATCATGCATATCACCTTTACCGGATGGATGCTTTGATGTCATCAAACACCACACCGTAACAGGGTGGCTATAAAGGTGGCATTGAGTGTTCGGAAAGTATTGGTTGAAACACATGGATCAAGAGTGGGATTTGTCCATCCATATGACGGATAGATATACTCTGGGCCCTCTCGGTGAAATGTCATCCAATTAGCTTGCAAGCATGTGACTGGCTCACAAGGGATCACATATCACGGGAACAAGAAAAGAGTACTTGTCAGTAACGAGGTTGAACTAGGTATGCAGAGATACCGACGATCATAACCTCGGATAAGTAAACTATCGTGAGACAAAGGGAAATTGATATCGTATGTAAGTGGTTCATTCGATCGCAAAGTAATCGTAGAAATATGTGGGAGCCATATGAATTTCCAGATTCCTCTATTGGTTATTGTTCGGAGAAGTGTCTCGATCATGTCTGCATAATTCACGAACCGTAGGGAGACACACTTAAGGATTCGACGTTGTTTGAGTAGTTATGTAATGATGAGAAAGAGACCGAATGTTGTTCGGAGTCTCGGATGGGATCCGGGATATCACGAGGAGATCCGGAATGGTCCGGAGAATAAGATTCATATAAGTAAAGTCCCGTTTCGGAGTTGGGGAATGGTTCCGGTGTTTTCATCGGGAACATTCTAGAAGGTCCCGGAATGTCCGGCACTCCGGGGGGGGGGAAGGGTACATGAATGTGTCATTGTAAGTTGGAATGATTGCATAATGTACTAGGTGTCTTCGCTGTCCAAAATAAAGGGTTTATTTAAATCCTAAATTGAAAAGTCAAACGGCTAGTTTGAAAGTCAAACGACAATTTTTGGAAGTGGGAGGAGAGGAGGAAACCGAGTTGGGGAGGGAGTCCTCCTCCCCAAGACGGCGCCCCACCCAAGCCGAGTTGGGGAGGGACTCCCCTCCCTCCCCTTGGCCGGCCAGCCCCTCCACCTATATAAGGAGGGGCAGGGCTCCCTCCTAGCACACACAAGTTCCTATCCTCTAAATCTAAACCCTAGCCACAGCCTCCGGTTTAGAGCCGTTTTGGTTTAGAGCTTCTAATTGCCCTAGCCTTCGGTTTAGAGCCTTCTAATTGGTGTGTCTAAACCCTAGACCACTAAAGCTCTCTCATACTCCACCATACTCGCTCCGGCTTAAGGCGAAGCCCTGCGAGATCTCCCCTCTACTTCCGGTACCACGCCGTTGTGCTGCCGGAATCACGAGGAGAGTGCTACAACCTCCGCTGCCTGCTGGAACAAGGGAGAGGAAGGTCTTCGTCGAGCACCGAACGTGTGACCGACTGCGGGAGCGCTGCTGGAACGCGGCGCCGGAAGGATCGTCTACGCGATCTTGAGATCGGAAAGAGTACGACTACATCACCCACGAGAATCTGCTCTCGTTAAACGCTTTGGAATCTTCGAGGGTGAGTTATTCCATCGACTCGTTGCTACAATCTAGTAGATAGATCTTGGCTTGTTTGTTTGTATGCGGTAGAAAATTTTTGTTTTCCATGCTACGAAACCCTACAGTGGTATCAGAGCCGTGTCTATATGTAGATCTGTTGCACGAGTAGAACACAATGGTCATTGTGGGCGTTGATGCTTTTATTGTCAATTGCTTCTTGTGTACTTTGTATCTTGCGGGATGTTGGGATGAAGCGGCCCGGGCTAACCTTACATGACATCGTTCATGAGACTTGCTCCACGCTTGACATGCAACTCGTATTGCATAAGTGGCTTTGCGGGTGCCTGTTTCTCCCAGCATAGTGGAGATCCAATTTACAACGGGTGACTAACAATACTAGTATCAATGTTGTGGTTCTTGTTCGTAAGTTAGAACGACACTTATTGAAAGCCCCAAACCACGTAAAATATGCAAAGAAAGTAGAGGCGTCTAACTTTGTTTTGCAGGGGTGTGCAGTGATGTGATATGGCCATGATTGTGATTATATTTGATGTATGCAATGTTCCTTATTGTAAGTTGGCAACCGGCAGGAGCCATATGGTTGTCTTTATTTTTTGTTAAGACCCGCGTGTCTATTCAAAGTAGTTGTAATAGTTGAAGCCGGTGGACGACAACCATGGTGAAGCGTCATTGACCTTGATGCAATGCTGGTGATGATGGAGATCATGTTCGTGCTTGAAGATGGAGATCGGAAGCACAAAGAAGAAAGGCCATATCATATCACATATTATGAATTGCATGTGATGTTAATCCTTTATGCATCTTGTATTGCTTAGTAGACGACGGTAGCATTATAAGATGATCCCTCATGCACATAAATTTCAAGTTCTAAAGTGTTCACCCTTAGTATGCACCGTTGCCAAAACTTGCTGTTTCGAAACACCACGTGATGATCGGGTGTGTTTGATTCCGCGGGTGAATACAACGTAAGCAAGCCAGATTTGCTTATGCGGTAGCTAAGGTTTGATCTTGACGAGCCTAGCATGTACAGACATGGTCTCAGGAACACGGATCACCAAAAGGTAAAGCATGAATCATATAGTAGATATGATGAACATGTCGATTGTTCGCCATTGAAACTATATCAACTCTCGTGATGATCGGTTTTGATATGGTGGATTTGGTTCATGTGATCACTAAAACAATGTGAGGGATATTGTTTTGAGTGGGAGTTCACCTAGATTAAATTTTATTATTAATTTGAACTCAATTTGTCATAAACTTAGTCTAAACTATTGCAAATATGTTGTAGATCAATGGCAGCCCCTACCATCAATTTTAATGCGTTCCTAGAGAAAGAAAAGTTGAAAAACAATGGAAGCAACTTCGCGGATTGGTTCCGCAATTTGAGGATTGTCCTCACAGCTGGTAATTTGACCTATGTGCTGGATGCACCGCTAGGTGACCCACCTGCAGCTGATGCTACCGATGAAGTAAAGAATGTTTACCTTGCTCGGAAGAATCAGTACTCCATAGTTCAGTGTGCTATCTTGTATGGTTTAGAATCGAAGCTTCAGAAAAGGTTTGAGAATTCAGACCCACATGATATTGTCTGTGATCTCAAATTAATCTTTGAGACTCACGCGGCGATTGAGAGTTATGAGGCTTCTGAAAAGTTCTTTAACTGCAAGATGGAAGAGGGCAGCTCCGTTAGTGAGCATGTGCTTAAGATGTCTGGGCACGCAAACAAACTTCAAAGCTTGGGTATAGTGATTCCTAATGCTTTGGGGATTTACCGTGTCCTCCAATCACTACCACCAAGTTACAAGAACTTTGTGATGAACTACAACATGCAGAACATGAACAAGCAGTTGCCAGAACTGTTTGCTATGTTAAAGTCTGCAGAAGTGGAGATCAAGAAAGAGCACCAAGTGTTGCTGGTCAATAAGACCACCAAATTCAAGAAAGGCAAGTCTAAGCAGAAGGGACACTTCAAGAAGGGTGGCAAGAAAGTTGCCACACCGACGAAGAGGACCAAGGCTGGACCCAAGCCTGATACTGAGTGTTTTTACTGCAAGGGAGAAGGTCACTGGAAGCGGAATTTCCCAAAGTACTTGGCGGATTTGGAGAACGGCAACATCAAGAAGAAAGGTATATCTGATATACATGTTATTGATGTGTATCTCACTAGTATTCGTAGTAGTGCCTGGGTATTTGATACTGGTTCGGTTGCTCATATTTGTAACTCGAAACAGGAGCTACCGAATAAACGGAAGCTAGTGAAGAACGAGGTGACGATGCGCGTGGGAAACGGATCAAAGGTTGATGTGATCGCGGTCGGCACGCTACCCCTTCATCTACCATCGGGATTAGTTTTATACTTAAATAATTGTTATTTGGTGCCTGCGTTAAGCATGAACATTATATCGGGATCTTGTTTATTGCGAGACGGTTACTTGTTTAAATCCGAGAATAATGGTTGTTCGATTTATATGAGTAATATGTTTTATGCACATGCACCTTTGATAGATGGTCTATTCTTGTTGAATCTCGATAGTAGAAATACACATATTAATAACATTGAAGCTAAACGTTTGAAATCAAGCGATAACTCGACCTATATGTGGCACTGTCGTCTTGGTCACATTGGAGTGAAGCGCATGAAGAAACTCCATTCCGATGGACTTCTTGAATCACTTGATTTTGAATCACTTGAAAGATGCGAAGCATGTCTGATGGGTAAAATGACTAAGACTCCATTTTCTGGTATGATGGAGCGAGCTACGGACTTATTGGAAATCATACATACCGATGTGTGTGGTCCAATGAGTGTAGCATCGCACGGTGGTTATCGTTATGTTCTTACCTTCACGGATGACTTGAGTAGATATGGGTATATCTATTTCATGAAACATAAGTCCGAAACTTTCAAGAAGTTTAAGGAATTTCAAAGTGAGGTAGAGAATCAACGTAACAAGAAGATTAAATTTCTACGTTCTGATCGTGGAGGTGAATATCTAAGTTACGAGTTTGGCGAGCATTTGAAGAAATGCGGAATACTTTCGCAGTTGACACCGCCGGGAACACCACAGCGTAATGGTGTGTCCGAACGTCGTAATCGAACTCTCTTAGATATGGTTCGTTCTATGATGTCACTTACAGATTTACCGCTATCATTTTGGGGTTATGCATTAGAAACAGCCGCATTCACTTTAAATAGGGCACCGTCTAAATCCGTTGAAACGACACCGTATGAATTATGGTTTGGGAAGAAACCTAAATTGTCGTTCCTTAAAGTTTGGGGATGCGAAGCCTATGTAAATAAGTTACAGCCGGACAAGCTTGAACCCAAAGCGGAAAAAATGCGTCTTCATAGGATACCCGAAGGAAACTATTGGGTATACCTTCTATCATAGATCCGAAGGCAAAATCTTTGTTGCCAAGAATGGATCCTTTCTAGAGAAGGAATTTCTCTCGAAAGAAGTGACTGGAAGGAAAGTAGAACTCGACGAGGTTGTCGAACCTTCTCTCGAAATTGCGAGTAGCGCAGCGCCGGAAGAAGTTCCAGTGG
Source organism: Avena sativa (assembly GCA_916181665.1). Classification (NCBI taxonomy): domain Eukaryota; kingdom Viridiplantae; phylum Streptophyta; class Magnoliopsida; order Poales; family Poaceae; genus Avena; species Avena sativa. Next base: position 358,546,409 of record OV702295.1, read on the forward strand.
TGCCTGCACCAATTAGAGAGGAAGCTAACGATGATGATCATGAAACTTCGGTCAAAGTTGCTACAGAGCCTCGCAGGTCAACGAGAACTCGTACCACTCCAGATTGGTATGATCCCGTTATGAGTGTCATGTTGGTGGACAACACCGATGACCCTGAGACATATGAGGAAGCGATGATGAGCCCAGATTCCAATAAATGGCAAGAAGCCATGAAATCCGAGATTGGATCCATGTACGAAAACCAAGTATGGACTTTGGTGGACTTACCGGATGGCCGGAAGGCTGTCGAGAACAAATGGATCTTCAAGAAGAAAACAAATGCTGATGGTAATGTTACTGTCTATAAAGCTCGACTTGTCGCAAAAGGGTTTCGACAAATTCAAGGAGTTGACTACGATGAGACTTTCTCACCAGTAGCGAAGCTAAAGTCTGTGAGGATTATGTTAGCAATCGCTGCATATTACGATTATGAGATATGGCAGATGGATGTCAAAACAGCATTCCTCAATGGAGACATTGATGAAGAGTTGTATATGATGCAACCCAAAGGTTTTGTCGATCCTAAAGATGCTAACAAGGTATGCAAACTTCAATGGTCCATCTATGGATTGAAGCAAGCATCCCGAAGTTGGAATCAACGTTTTGATAAGGTCATCAAAAGTTTTGGTTTTATACAAACTTATGGAGAAGCTTGTATTTACAAGAAAGTGAGTGGGAGCTCTGTAGCATTCTTAATACTATATGTGGATGACATATTGTTGATTGGGAATGATGTAGACCTTCTTAATAGTGTCAAGGAATATTTGAATAATAGTTTTTCAATGAAGGAGCTAGGCGAAGAAGCTTACATATTAGGCATAAAGATTTATAGAGATAGATCGAAACGCCAAATATCATTGTCACAGAGTACATATTTGGACAAAGTTCTAAAGAGGTTTGGAATGGAAGATAGCAAGAAAGGGTTCTTGCCCATGTTGCCCAATACGACCTTGAGTAAAACTCAGAGTCTGACATCGGCAGAAGATAGAGAAAGGATGAGTAAGACTCCCTATGCCTCAGCCATAGGATCTCTAATGTATGCCATGCTATGTACTAGACCCGACATTGCATATGCTGTTAGTTTGACTAGCAGATATCAAAGTGATCCAGGAGTGGATCATTGGACAGCGGTCAAAAACATCCTTAAGTACTTGAGAAGAACTAAGGATATGGTTCTTTCTTATGGAGGTGATGAACAGCTCGTTATTAATGGTTACACCGACGCTAGTTGGAACACCGATCCGGATGATTCTAAATCACAATCTGGATACGTATTTATTTTGAATGGTGCAGCAGTTAGCTGGAGGAGTGCAAAGCAAAGCGTTGTGGCGAGATCTTCAACTGAATCGGAATACATGGCTGCTTCGGAGGCTTCACAAGAAGCGGTATGGATGAAAGAGTTCATTACAGAGCTGGGTGTGGTTCCTAGTGCGCTGGACCCAATGTCTATCTACTGTGATAACATGGGTGCCATAGCCAATGCGCAAGAACCAAGGTCACACAAGAAGCTGAAGCACATCAAGCTACGTTTTCACGCTATTCGAGAACATATCCAAGATGGGGATATAAAGATTTGCAAAGTACACACAGATCTGAATGTGGCGGATCCGTTGACTAAACCTCTCCCGAGGGCAAAACATGACCAACACCAAACTGCCATGGGTGTTCGGTATATTACCATGTAATCTAGATTAGATGACTCTAGTGCAAGTGGGAGACTGTTGGAGATATGCCCTAGAGGCAATAATAAATGTAGTTATTATTATATCTTTGTGTTTATGATAAATGTTTGCATTCATGCTATAATAGTATTAACAAGGAAACATTAATACTTGTGTGATTTGTAAACTTAATTTGAAGTCCCTAGTAAAGCCTCTATATAATACTAGCTTGTTGGTTAATAGATGATTGTGGTTTCCCTATCATGAACATTGAGATGTTATTAACAACAAGATCATATCGTTAGGAGAATGATATGGTGGACATACTCCTATAGATAAGCGTAGCATAAAGATCAAGTCATTTTAATAGTTCAATTGCTATATGCTTTCTGATACATAGTTATCTAATTCCTTCGACCATGAGATCATGCATATCACCTTTACCGGATGGATGCTTTGATGTCATCAAACACCACACCGTAACAGGGTGGCTATAAAGGTGGCATTGAGTGTTCGGAAAGTATTGGTTGAAACACATGGATCAAGAGTGGCATTTGTCCATCCATATGACGGATAGATATACTCTGGGCCCTCTCGGTGAAATGTCATCCAATTAGCTTGCAAGCATGTGACTGGCTCACAAGGGATCACATATCACGGGAACGAGAAAAGAGTACTTGTCAGTAACGAGGTTGAACTAGGTATGCAGAGATACCGACGATCATAACCTCGGATAAGTAAACTATCGTGAGACAAAGGGAAATTGATATCGTATGTAAGTGGTTCATTCGATCGCAAAGTAATCGTAGAAATATGTGGGAGCCATATGAATTTCCAGATTCCTCTATTGGTTATTGTTCAGAGAAGTGTCTCGATCATGTCTGCATAATTCACGAACCGTAGGGAGACACACTTAAGGATTCGACGTTGTTTGAGTAGTTATGGAATGATGAGAAAGAGACCGAATGTTGTTAGGAGTCTCGGATGGGATCCGGGATATCACGAGGAGATCCGGAATGGTCCGGAGAATAAGATTCATATAAGGAAAGTCCCGTTTCGGAGTTGGGGAATGGTTCCGGTGTTTTCATCGGGAACATTCTAGAAGGTCCCGGAATGTCTGGCACTCCGGGGGGGGAAGGGTACATGAATGTGTCATTGTAAGTTGGAATGATTGCATCATGTACTAGGTGTCTTCGCTGTCCAAAATAAAGGGTTTATTTAAATCCTAAATTGAAAAGTCAAACGGCTAGTTTGAAAGTCAAACGGCAATTTTTGGAAGTGGGAGGAGAGGAGGAAACCGAGTTGGGGAGGGAGTCCTCCTCCCCAAGCCGGCGCCCCACCCAAGCCGAGTTGGGGAGGTACTCCCCTTCCTCCCCTTGGCCGGCCAGCCCCTCCACCTATATAAGGAGGGGCAGGGCTCCCTCCTAGCACACACAAGTTCCTATCCTCTAAATCTAAACCCTAGCCACAGCCTCCGGTTTAGAGCCGTTTTGGTTTAGAGCTTCTAATTGCCCTAGCCTTCGGTTTAGAGCCTTCTAATTGGTGTGTCTAAACCCTAGACCACTAAAGCTCTCTCATACTCCACCATACTCGCTCCGGCTTAAGGCGAAGCCCTGCGAGATCTCCCCTCTACTTCCGGTACCACGCCGTTGTGCTGCCGGAATCACGAGGAGAGTGCTACAACCTCCGCTGCCTACTGGAACAAGGGAGAGGAAGGTCTTCGTCGAGTACCGAACGTGTGACCGACTGCGGGAGCGCTGCTGGAACGCGGTGCCGGAAGGATCGTCTATGCGATCTTGAGATCGGAAAGAGTACGACTACAGCACCCACGAGAATCTGCTCTCGTTAAACGCTTTGGAATCTTCGAGGGTGAGTTATTCCATCGACTCGTTGCTACAATCTAGTAGATAGATCTTGGCTTGTTTGTTTGTATGCGGTAGAAAATTTTTGTTTTCCATGCTAAGAAACCCTACATGGCTCACAAGGGATCACATATCACGGGAACGAGAAAAGAGTACTTATCGGTAACGAGGTTGAACTAGGTATGCAGAGATACCGACGATCATAACCTCGGATAAGTAAACTATCGTGAGACAAAGGGAAATTGATATCGTATGTAAGTGGTTCATTCGATCGCAAAGTAATCGTAGAAATATGTGGGAGCCATATGAATTTCCAGATTCCTCTATTGGTTATTGTTCGGAGAAGTGTCTCGATCATGTCCGCATAATTCACGAACCGTAGGGAGACACACTTAAGGATTCGACGTTGTTTGAGTAGTTATGGAATGATGAGAAAGAGACCGAATGTTGTTCGGAGTCTCGAATGGGATTCGGGATATCACGAGGAGATCCGGAATGGTCCGGAGAATAAGATTCATATAAGGAAAGTCCCGTTTCGGAGTTTGGGAATGGTTCCGGTGTTTTCATCGGGAATGTTCTAGAATGTTCCGGAATGTCCGGCACTCCGGAGGGGAAGGGTACATGAATGTGTTGTATCAAGTTGGTATGATTGCATCATGTATTAAGTGTCATCGCTGAACCAAATAAAGGATTAATTCAAATCCTAGTTTGAAAAAGTCAAACAGCTAGTTTGAAAAGTCAAACGGCTAAATTTGGAAAGAGGAAAAGAGGAGGAGTGGGAAACCGAGTTGGGGAGGAGTTCCCTCCTCCAACCGGCGGCGCCCACCCAAGCCGAGTTGGGGAGGGACTCCCCTCCCTCCCCTTGGCCGGCCGTCCCCTCCACCTATATAAGTAGGGGCAGGGCTCCCTCCTAGCACACACAAGTCCCTTGCCCCGAAAACCCTAACCCTAGCCGCCGCCGCCCTCCAAGCCGCCGCCGCCTAGGGATCTCCTTGCCGCCGACTTGGGCACCACCAAACCCTAGCCGCCGGCCCTAGCACCTCTTCCTCGACGTGTCTAAACCCTAGATCGTCGAGGGATTTCTCATAGCCCACCATACTCGCTCCGGCTTAAGGCGAAGCCCTGCGAGATCTCCCCTCTACTTCCGGTACCACGCCGTTGTGCTGCCGGAATCGCGAGGAGAGTGCTACAACCTCCGCTGCCTGCTGGAACAAGGGAGAGGAAGGTCTTCGTCGAGTACCGAACGTGTGACCGACTACGGGAGGCTGCCGGAACGCAGCGCCGGAAGGATCGTCTACGCGATCTTGAGATCGGAAAGAGTACGACTACATCACCCACGAGAATCCGCTCTCGTTAAACACTTTGGAATCTTCGAGGGTGAGTTATTCTATCGACTCATTGCTACAATCTAGTAGATAGATCTTGGCTTGTTTGTTTGTATGCGGTAGAAAATTTTTGTTTTCCATGCTATGAAACCCTACAGTGGTATCAGAGCCGTATCTATATGTAGATCTGTTGCACGAGTAGAACACAATGGTCATTGTGGGCGTTGATGCTTTTATTGTCGATTGCTTCTTGTGTACTTTGCATCTTGCGGGATGTTGGGATGAAGCGGCCCGGGCTAACCTTACATGACATCGTTCATGAGACTTGCTCCACGCTTGACATGCAACTTGTATTGCATAAGTGGCTTTGCGGGTGCCTGTTTCTCCTAGCATAGTTAAGATCCAATTTACAACGGGTGATTAACAATACTAGTATCAATGTTGTGGTTCATGTTCGTAAGTTAGAACGACACTTATTGAAAGCCCCAAACCACGTAAAACATGCAAACAAAGTAGAGGCGTCTAACTTTGTTTTGCAGGGGTGTGTTGTGATGTGGTATGGCCATGATTGTGATTATATTTGATGTATGCAATGTTCCTTATTGTAAGTTGGCAACCGGCAGGAGCCATATGGTTGTCTTTAATTTATGTTAAGACCCGCGTGTCTATTCAAAGTAGTTGTAATAGTTGAAGCCGGTGGACGACAACCATGGAGAAGCGTCATTGACCTTGATGCAATGCCGGTAATGATGAAGATCATGTTCGTGCTAGAAGATGGAGATCGGAAGCACAAAGAAGAAAGGCCATATCATATCACATATTATGAATTGCATGTGATGTTAATCCTTTATGCATCTTGTATTGCTTAGTAGACAACGGTAGCATTATAAGATGATCCCTCATGCACATGAATTTCAAGTCATAAAGTGTTCACCCTTAGTTAGCACCGTTGCTAAAGCTTGTTGTTTCGAAGCACCACGTGATGATCGGGTGTGTTAGATTCCGCAAGTGTATACAACGTGAGCAAGCCAGATTTGCTCATGCGGAAACAAAGGTTTGATCTTGACGAGCCTAGCATGTACAGACATGGTCTCGGAACACGGATCACCGAAAGGTAAAGCATGAATCATATAGTAGATATGATGAACATGTCGACTGTTCGCCATTGAAACTATATCAACTCTCGTGATGATCGGTGTTGATGTGGTGGATTTGGTTCGTGTGATCACTAAAACAATGTGAGGGATATTGTTTTGAGTGGGAGTTCACCTAGATTAATTTTAATTTGAACTCAATTTGTCATAAACTTAGTCTAAACTATTGCAAATATGTTGTAGATCAATGGCAGTCCCTACCATCAATTTTAATGCGTTCCTAGAGAAAGAAAAGTTGAAAAACAATGGAAGCAACTTCGCGGATTGGTTCCGCAATTTGAGGATTGTCCTCACAGCTGGTAATTTGACCTATGTGCTGGATGCACCGCTGGGTGACCCACCTGCAGCTGATGCTGCCGATGAAGTAAAGAATGTTTACCTCACTCGGAAGACTCAGTACTCCACAATTCAGTGTACTATCTTGTATGGTTTAGAATCGGAGCTTCAGAAAAGGTTTGAGAATTCAGACCCATATGATATTGTCGAGGATCTCAAATTGATCTTTGAGACTCATGCGGCAATTGAAAGCTATGAGGCTTCTGAAAAGTTCTTTAACTGCAAGATGGAAGAGGGCAGCTTCGTCAGTGAGCATGTGCTTGAGATGTCTGGGCACGCAAACAAACTTCAAAGCTTGGGTATAGTGATTCCCAATGCTTTGGGGATTTACCGTGTCCTCCAATCACTACCACCAAGTTACAAGAACTTTGTGATGAACTACAACATGCAAAACATGAACAAGACGTTGCCAGAACTCTTTGCCATGTTGAAGTCTACAGAAGTGGAGATCAAGAAAGAGCACCAAGTGTTGTTGGTCAATAAGACCACCAAATTCAAGAAAGGCAAGTCTAAACAAAAGGGACACTTCAAGAAGGGTGGTAAGAAAGTTACCACGCCTACGAAGAAGACCAAGGCTGGACCTAAGCCTGATATTGAGTGCTTTTACTGCAAGGGAGAAGGTCACTGGAAGCGGAATTGCCCAAAGTACTTGGCGGATTTGAAGAACGGCAACATCAAGAAGAAAGGTATATCTGATATACATGTTATTGATGTGTATCTCACTAGTACTCGTAGTAGTGCCTGGGTATTTGATACTGGTTCGGTTGCTCATATTTGTAACTCGAAACAGGTGCTGCAGAATAAACGGAAGCTAGCGAAGAACGAGGTGACGATGCGCGTTGGAAACGGATCAAAGGTTGATGTGATCGCGGTCGGCACGCTACCCCTTCATCTACCATCGGGATTAGTTTTATACTTAAATAATTGTTATTTGGTGCCTGCGTTAAGCATGAACATTATATCGGGATCTTGTTTATTGCGAGACGGTTACTTGTTTAAGTCCGAGAATAATGGTTGTTCGATTTATATGAGTAATATGTTTTATGCACATGCACCTTTGATAGATGGTCTATTCTTATTGAATCTCGATAGTGGAAATACACATATTAATAACATTGAGGCTAAACGTTTGAAATCGAGCGATAACTCGACCTATATGTGGCACTGTCGTCTTGGTCACATTGGAGTGAAGCGTATGAAGAAACTCCATTCCGATGGACTTCTTGAATCACTTGATTTCGAATCACTCGATAGATGCGAAGCATGTCTGATGGGTAAAATGACTAAGACTCCATTTTCCGGTATGATGGAGCGAGCTACGGACTTGTTGGAAATCATACATACCGATGTGTGTGGTCCAATGAGTGTAGCATCGCGCGGTGGTTATCGTTATGTTCTTACCTTCACGGATGACTTGAGTAGATATGGGTATATCTATTTCATGAAACATAAGTCCGAAACTTTCAAGAAGTTTAAGGAATTTCAAAGTGAGGTAGAGAATCAACGTAACAAGAAGATTAAATTTCTACGTTCTGATCGTAGAGGTGAATATCTAAGTTACGAGTTTGGCGAGCATTTGGAGAAATGCGGAATACTTTCGCAGTTGACACCGCCGGGAACACCACAGCGTAATGGTGTGTCCGAACGTCGTAATCGAACTCTCTTAGATATGGTTCGTTCTATGATGTCACTTACAGATTTACCGCTATCATTTTGGGGTTATGCATTAGAAACAGCCGCATTCACTTTAAATAGGGCACCGTCTAAATCCGTTGAAACGAGACCATATGAATTATGGTTTGGGAAGAAACCTAGATTGTCGTTCCTTAAAGTTTGGGGGTGCGAAGCCTATGTAAATAAGTTACAGCCGGACAAGCTTGAACCCAAAGCGGAAAAATGCGTCTTCATAGGATACCCGAAGGAAACTATTGGGTATACCTTCTATCATAGATCCGAAGGCAAAATCTTCGTTGCCAAGAATGGATCCTTTCTAGAGAAGGAATTTCTCTCGAAAGAAGTGACTGGAAGGAAAGTAGAACTCGACGAGGTTGTCAAACCTTCTCTCGAAATTGCGAGTAGCGCAGCACCGGAAGAAGTTCCTGTGGTGCCTGCACCAATAAGAGAGGAAGCTAATGATGATGATCATGAAACTTCGGTTAAAGTTGCTACAGAGCCTCGCAGGTCAACGAGAACTCGTACCACTCCAGATTGGTATGATCCCGTTATGAGTGTCATGTTGGTGGACAACACCGATGACCCTGAGACATATGAGGAAGCGATGATGAGCCCAGATTCCAATAAATGGCAAGAAGCCATGAAATCCGAGATTGGATCCATGTACGAAAACCAAGTATGGACTTTGGTGGACTTACCGGATGGCCGAAAGGCTGTCGAGAACAAATGGATCTTCAAGAAGAAAACAGATGCTGATGGTAATGTTACTGTCTATAAAGCTCGACTTGTCGCAAAAGGGTTTCGACAAATTCAAGGAGTTGACTACGATGAGACTTTCTCACCAGTAGCGAAGCTAAAGTCTGTGAGGATTATGTTAGCAATCGCTGCATATTACGATTATGAGATATGGCAGATGGATGTCAAAACAGCATTCCTCAATGGAGACATTGATGAAGAGTTGTATATGATGCAACCCAAAGGTTTTGTCGATCCTAAAGATGCTAACAAGGTATGCAAACTTCAATGGTCCATCTATGGATTGAAGCAAGCATCCCGAAGTTGGAATCAACGTTTTGATAAGGTCATCAAAAGTTTTGGTTTTATACAAACTTATGGAGAAGCTTGTATTTACAAGAAAGTGAGTGGGAGCTCTATAGCATTCTTAATACTATATGTAGATGACATATTGTTGATTGGGAATGACGTAGACCTTCTTAATAGTGTCAAAGAATATTTGAATAATAGTTTTTCAATGAAGGATCTTGGCGAAGCAGCTTACATATTAGGCATTAAGATTTATAGAGATAGATCGAAACGCCAAATATCACTGTCACAAAGTACATATTTGGACAAAGTTCTAAAGAGGTTTGGAATGGAAGATAGCAAGAAAGGGTTCTTGCCCATGTTGCCCAATACGACCTTGAGAAAAACTCAAAGTCCGACGTCGGCAGAAGATAGAGAAAGGATGAGTAAGACTCCCTATGCCTCAGCCATAGGATCTCTAATGTATGCCATGCTATGTACTAGACCCGACATTGCATATGCTGTTAGTTTAACTAGCAGATATCAAAGTGATCCAGGAGTGGATCATTGGACAACGGTCAAAAACATCCTTAAGTACTTGAGAAGAACTAAGGATATGGTTCTTTCTTATGGAGGTGATGAACAACTCGTTGTTAATGGTTACACCGATGCTAGTTGGAACACTGATCCGGATGATTCTAAATCACAATCTGGATACGTATTTATTTTGAATGGTGCAGCAGTTAGCTGGAGGAGTGCAAAGCAAAGCGTTGTGACGAGATCTTCAACTGAATCGGAATACATGGCTGCTTCGGAGGCTTCACAAGAAGCGATATGGATGAAAGAGTTCATTACAGAGCTAGGTGTGGTTCCTAGTGCGCTGGACCCAATGTCTATCTACTGTGATAACATGGGCGCCATAGCCAATGCGCAAGAACCAAGGTCACACAAGAAGCTGAAGCACATCAAGCTACGTTTTCACGCTATTCGAGAACATATCCAAGATGGGGATATAAAGATTTGCAAAGTACACACAGATCTGAATGTGGCGGATCCGTTGACTAAACCTCTCCCGAGGGCAAAACATGACCAGCACCAAACTGCCATGGGTGTTCGGTATATTACCATGTAATCTAGATTAGATGACTCTAGTGCAAGTGGGAGACTGTTGGAGATATGCCCTAGAGGCAATAATAAATGTAGTTATTATTATATCTTTGTGTTTATGATAAATGTTTACATTCATGCTATAATAGTATTAACAAGGAAACATTAATACTTGTGTGATTTGTGAACTTAATTTGAAGTCCCTAGTAAAGCCTCTATATAATACTAGCTTGTTGGTTAATAGATGATTTTGGTTTCCCTATCATGAACATTGAGATGTTATTAACAACAAGATCATATTGTTAGGAGAATGATATGATGGACATACTCCTATAGATAAGCGTAGCATAAAGATCAAGTCATTTTAATAGTTCAATTGCTATATGCTTTCTGATACATAGTAATCTAATTCCTTCGACCATGAGATCATGCATATCACCTTTACCGGATGGATGCTTTGATGACATCAAACACCACACCGTAACTGGGTGGCTATAAAGGTGGCATTGAGTGTTCGGAAAGTATTGGTTGAAACGCATGGATCAAGAGTGGGATTTGTCCATCCATATGACGGATAGATATACTCTAGGCCCTCTCGGTGAAATGTCATCCAATTAGCTTGCAAGCATGTGACTGGCTCACAAGGGATCATATATCACGGGAACGAGAAAAGAGTACTTATCGGTAACGAGGTTGAACTAGGTATGCAGAGATACCGACGATCATAACCTCGGATAAGTAAACTATCGTGAGACAAAGGTAAATTGATATCGTATGTAAGTGGTTCATTCGATCGCAAAGTAATCGTAGAAATATGTGGGAGCCATATGAATTTCCAGATTCCTCTATTGGTTATTGTTCGGAGAAGTGTCTCGATCATGTCCGCATAATTCACGAACCGTAGGGAGACACACTTAAGGATTCGACGTTGTTTGAGTAGTTATGGAATGATGAGAAAGAGACCGAATGTTGTTCGGAGTCTCGAATGGGATTCGGGATATCACGAGGAGATCTGGAATGGTCCGGAGAATAAGATTCATATAAGGAAAGTCCCGTTTCGGAGTTTGGGAATGGTTCCGGTGTTTTCATCGGGAATGTTCTAGAATGTTCCGGAATGTCCGGCACTCCGGAGGGGAAGGGTACATGAATGTGTTGTATCAAGTTGGTATGATTGCATCATGTATTAAGTGTCATCGCTGAACCAAATAAAGGATTAATTCAAATCCTAGTTTGAAAAAGTCAAACAGCTAGTTTGAAAAGTCAAACGGCTAAATTTGGAAAGAGGAAAAGAGGAGGAGTGGGAAACCGAGTTGGGGAGGAGTTCCCTCCTCCAACCGGCGGCGCCCACCCAAGCCGAGTTGGGGAGGGACTCCCCTCCCTCCCCTTGGCCGACCGTCCCCTCCACCTATATAAGGAGGGGCAGGGCTCCCTCCTAGCACACACAAGTCCCTTGCCCCGAAAACCCTAACCCTAGCCGCCGCCGCCCTCCAAGCCGCCGCCGCCGCCTAGGGATCTCCTTGCCGCCGACTTGGGCACCACCAAACCCTAGCCGCCGGCCCTAGCACCTCTTCCTCGGTGTGTCTAAACCCTAGATCATCGAGGGATTTCTCATAGCCCACCATACTCGCTCCGGCTTAAGGCGAAGCCCTGCGAGATCTCCCCTCTACTTCCGGTACCACGCCGTTGTGCTGTCGGAATCGCGAGGAGAGTGCTACAACCTCCGCTGCCTGCTGGAACAAGGGAGAGGAAGGTCTTCGTCGAGTACCGAACGTGTGACCGACTACGGGGAGCGCTGCCGGAACGCAGCGCCGGAAGGATCGTCTACGCGATGTTGAGATCGGAAAGAGTACGACTACATCACCCACGAGAATCCGCTCTCGTTAAACACTTTGGAATCTTCGAGGGTGAGTTATTCTATCGACTCGTTGCTACAATCTAGTAGATAGATCTTGGCTTGTTTGTTTGTATGCGGTAGAAATTTTTTGTTTTCCATGCTACGAAACCCTACAAGATAACCTATGCAATGCACTAAGCATGCTTGGTTAGACATAGTTGATTATACCCAATCCTAGTTTTACTTGCAAGCTTTCTACTTTATTTCTTTATCAAAGATATTACTTAGAGTTTACTTAAGTAAATTGTAGATACTAGAAAGATAATTGAAGGTTGCATAAAGAGCATTAAATTTGGCCTAAGCTAGATAATCTTGATGTCATCCTAAGGCATGAGATTGAACTTAGTTAAACTCCACTTGTTTACCACCCTTCATTAGTACTTACACCCATTTGTAGATGCTAGTGCTAAGCATAAAACTTGATCAACTTTAGATGGGAATACTTGGTGGAAAATGGTTATGAAAACCTTAGAATGATGAGTCATTCTACTGAGATGTTTTGACATGTGTTCCCGAACATCAGATGATTTGATGATGAAAATGTTGAGGCATGAGCCTTATCCCTTTATAAAACTGATGGTTGTCTGGATGCGATACCATTCCAATTTTACCGTACAACCACAATACCCGAAAATTGGGTAGGGCTTGACTGGAAACTTATATACCTTAGTATGGGTTCCCTCACGGCAAAGGTCTAAGTGAGGATACCTTGGGAAGATTGTCCACCTGTGTAGTACCAAGATGACAGTTCGTCATGGTTGGGAGGGCAAACTCACAGTAGAGGTGCCTATACTAGGGCGTGTAATTGAAAGGTTAGGATTGATTATCCGCATACTGAGTATGGTGAATTCAGGATTTGTTCCTGACGGATGTATCGAATGTTGTGGTGAAAGTGTACAATCTCTGCAGAGTGTCAAACTATTCGAATAGCCGTGTCCGCGGTTATGGACAGTTGGAGTGGCCATACTGTTCCCCCGTCAGATGTTTTCAAAAGCACTTGTGAATTGAATTGAGAATTTGACTTGACCACAACAGAGTTGTGATCTAAAATTCAAGTTCCCACTTAGGTGTTATAAAACTTCAACTAGCATTCTTTGCTTCTGAACTTAGTAGAGGTAAATCTGGCTTTTTGCAAAACAACTCTAGAGCTTAGTGTCCTACTACAAAAACCGCCATAACTTGTTAGTATTAGTTTGCGAGTACTTAAAGAGTACTCATGGCTTTGTCCCTGGCTATTCCTGTGGCTAGACTATGAAGAGGAGTACCAGGACGAAGGACCCTAGGAAGGTTACGACAACTAGGATTATCTCCCATCGTCAGCATCGCCTGTGACCCCGAAGATGGAGCTTCGCCTACGCTACCTTTATTATTACGTATTTCCGCTGCTTGAGTTGTATTAAGAACTGGATCATGAGATCCTTATTTGTGTAAAATCTTATGTATGGTTTGTAATGGATGATGTACTGTGGTACCCAAATCTGTTATGTCTCGCAAAAATGGTAATCCTGGGATTGTGATGTATGGCATAACAGGCATCTGGGATTAAAAATCCGGGTGTTGACACACTCGGGGGCTACTGACATGGGTATGCCCTACGGGTACCCGATGTTAGCCTACCTGGTCTAGCTCGACGGAAGGCCCACTCGACGACCTGCCAGGGTCAATGACACATATGATGTTTCGGCTGCTATGAAGCTCATATGGACACAGACTCCCAAGCGCACAAGACAAGGAAAGCTCAAGACTAGAGTTTGAATACAACTTGTAACCAACTCGTATTGGCACCCCGAGACCTAGCCTCCCCATATATAAAGGCTAGGAGGGTCCAACGAGGAGGACACGGCCTAGATCTCTCTCTCCACCACCACAACAGATCTACAGATCTACCTCAACTCACCTCATACGCACCTCACGCTAGATTGCATTTGCGCACCCCTGTAATCCTCGGTTCCGCCGTAATCAAGAGCAGGCAAGCAGGAGTAGGGTTTTCCCTCCGGGGGCATGAACCCGGGTAAATCTCGTGTCCCCGTGTTGCTTGTCTGTTAACCGTTTCGTGATCTCCAGCATCCCCATCTTCTCCAAAACCCAAGTCCATAACAATGGGCATTGACAAGATCGAACCTCGTTAGTGTCAAATCCTGCAGATGATCATTGGCATGCTCTTAAGAGAGTTTTGCGCTATTTGAAAGGCACTGCAAGTTATGGTATTTACTATACTGGGTATCCACGGGTACTTGAGGGTTATAGTGATTCAAACTGGATATATGATGACGATGAGATTAAGGCCATGAGTGGTTATTTGTTTACACTTGGCGGTGCTGTTGTTTCCTGGAAGTCTTGCAAGCAGACCATCTTAACAAGGCAACAATGGAAGTAGAACTCACAACATTATACACAGCCACTATTAAAGCAGAGTGGCTTCATGAGCTCTTGATGGACTTACCTGTGGTTGAAAAACCAATACCCGCCATCCCAATGAACCATGATAAACAAATTGTGATCGTCAAAGTAAATAGTTTTAAGGATAATATGAAGTCATCAAGGCATGCGAAGAGGAGATTGAAATCTATCAAAAATTGAGAAACTCCGGAGTTATTGCATTGGATTATATACAAACATCTAAAAATCTGGCAGATCCCTTCACAAAGGAATTATCACGTAATGTGATAGATAATTCATCGAGGGAGATGGGTTTAAGACCCACACTATGAGTTGATCGCAGTGGTAACCCACTCTATATGATCAGAGATCTCGTGAATTAGAGTTGGGAGACAACCTGTTGGTCAGTTGAGAGGAGAGTATTTCCATTATATTTACATCTCCATAAAGATGCAATACTCTCTTAATCTGCATGGCAGGTTGATATTTATCTTAATGTGTTTCAAGTGGCTTTTATTAGCATAGATGTTGTCCTGCAGAACATCTCTTGAGGAACACACCTATATGAATCTGGCCGTTAAACGTTCTGTGAGAGTTGGGTGCTCTCTAATAAACTCATGAAAGGCCCTGGAGTATGACACATAAGCTCTAAACCGCAGGGAAGCCAACGATAGCCCTGTACCGGTCTAGATTTTGTGTGAAACTAGTGTACAAAAACTTGTAGTTCAAGGCATAGTCCACTATTCAAGTTGCTAGCTAGCGTAGCATGAAGTTTAATGTGGAAGTTCTACTTAACAGTCTCCACTATGCGTCGGTATATAAAACAATGTTCTAAAGTAAAAGATATGTGATGTGTCAATGAGACTTTGTGGGGGATTGTTAGAATTTGATAAGTATTGGGTTGTTAGCCCATTAAAAAAATCTGAAATTCTCTTTAATCCACATATGCATGGCAGCATATGGCTATGCTAGTGATGCTAAAGTTTAGTCACACATTGCTAGTGGAAGGGAAGTTTGACCACCTTATATAGTAGAGTGTTGCACCACTCACTAAGGTGTGAGAAGGAGAGAAGCCCACGCGCACTCCTCCTCTGATGCCGCCTGCCTCGCCTCGTCACGACGCATGCGCCACGGGTTGCGGGTTGCGGGAATCTCGCCGAGCCGAGATTTATTTTGCTGTTTAAAAAAATTAATCATAGATTAATTACGAGTCACTAATGGACGCATCAATCAGCCGTTTTCAGATTTTATGGATTATGGGCTGTTACCGACTCAGACGTGGGATGTGCCCTACAATCTCCCTGACTTTCACTATATAAGCGTTTGCGCTAAACCTTATTGGTAATCCACACACGCGCGTACTCCAGAACCTTGCGCCACCGCCTTCGTCTTCCTCATCCTGTCTTGTGGCGTGCATCATAGATCGGGAACAGTAGGCCTCCGGAACCCTGCCTCTCATGAACCTGTACGTGTGACAGGCGATCAGGTTTTTGGGGAGCGCTCAAGCGCGACTACTGGCAACCATGACGTCGATTGACGACGAGTTCCTAAACGACGACTTCTTCCCGAACGTGAGCGACCTCTTCGACAACCTCAACATGGGCGACAACTCTGCTGTTGCTACCGCTGCGGCTACTGCCGCCGCTGTCTGTTGTGGTTACTGCCGATACTGCACCGTATGTGATCTCAATCTATCTCTTTCAGATTTTGCTAGAGTTTCTAGTTCTAGCGTTTGGTGTAGATGTGATAGATTTATTTTGTATAGATGTAGTATGTTCATCTACTTTGTTGATTTGCATGATTGGTTTTAGTACCGTTTGTATGATCATGCTTTATCAGTTTATTATTCGAATTAAATCATATGGATTATTGCTTATATTTTTAACATACTAGTGGGCTCGCTATATTTTTTGGTCCTAATTTAATATCGTGAAGTTCCTGAAACAGGCTACCATCTCATGTTCTAGTATATAAGATGAATATAAAGCTATTGCTAATGTTACAGCCGAGCTTATTTTTGTTGAATCCTCACTTGGGGTTTCTCTTAAAGAATGCTCATGTTTATAAAGCGATAATCTTGGTGCTACTTACTTATCTGTCAATTTAGTCTTCCATGCGAGGACCAAGAATATTGATGTTAACGATCATTTTGTTCGTGAGTGGGTTGCTGGTAAATTGTTGGACATCAAGTTCATCTCCAATAAGGATCTAGTAGCTGATGGTTTTACCAAAACTTTACCTGCAAATTTTTTATCGGAGTTTAAATATAATCTTAACTTTACTAATGTTAAAATTAAGGAGGTTTGTTAGACATGTAGTATGAGTCCGTATATAGAGGTATAGTATACCAACCAAATAGGACTCCCACCTACAAGACCACTGCAGGGGCTATTCCTGCTGCCGATATACGCGTAACTGAACCACACTAATAAGGTTATCTGGTTGATTGATTTGATACTTGCTTTCTGCAAATGACCTGCTAGTCCTGATAATCATTGATCTACTTTCATGACTTGTTAGATTAACGTAAAGCATTCTTCTTTTGCCAAAAGGAAAATGGAGGGCATTATCAATCGTGTATTTCGAATGGCTAGTATATCACTTCTGTAAAGTTTGCTACTGCAGAAGTTTCTAGTGCTGACTGACAAGTAATGTTGTATAATTTGTGAGTGCGAGAGTTCAAATGTCAAAAGGCAGTGAGCAACTTGACCTGGTTTGTGTATGACATTGATGCCATGCAGGTCTAATCAGTATGATGACTAGCTGTGCATCAGTGACTGATTGCACAAAAAAATGGCTGGGAAAATATATGTCAGATCCGTCCATAACACATCATTGCAGAAAATTGTGTTGGCCACTATAAAATTGTTACTCGTCGCATATTTTGGAATGCTTGTAACCTTTTTGATGACTACAAAATCGTCACTGCCACATAAGATTCGGACGAGGAGCCAAAGGATAGCAGATGGACAAACGAAATTTCTAATACATTGAAGAGATGAACTTTGAGCAATTCTGACATCCCACATTACAAGCTCTTGGCACACTAACCACGCAATCCCATAATGGCTTGCTACTTTCTGAATAACAAAAGAAAGCAACAACACAACCACATTTAGCTACTGGTAGCTTTAGCCTAAGCTCACATTACTCACTCTCATAGAAATCTCAAGCTTACTACCAAAACTAGTGGCCTCCTCATCCTTACATCCTTACAGTGGAGGTTACGTACGTATATATCCTTAAACCTCACCACTACGGAACTCAGAACATCATCAGGGCAACGACACTGACCATACCAAGAAGCAGCCCAATACTTGCCTTCAACCCAGAAGCCCCATTCAAGCCCCAGACACGCACGTCGTCGACCACCGGCCCGCATAGTGAGCTGTGGTCGTCGCTTCTCGTGTTGTAGTACACGCTGTAGAGCGCGACGCGTGTCCTTTCAGCACGCGCCGTGAAAGTCACATTCGCAGCTTGGCTTGTGGCATTGCCCATAGGCGAGTAGTGGAAGTTCTGGGCCTGATCGCCTGCAAATGCCATGACAGCCATTGGTGGCTGGCATGAATCGCCTGCTGAGCCAAGTGTGAAAGTCATGCTGTACACTTTCTGAGGGGTTGTCTCCACCATCTGTGAGATAATGCCCTCCTTGCCGGAGAGGAGCTCAATTGCACGCTTCCCCTGGGGAACGGAGTACTGGTCGGAGTCGACGAAGCGGACTGCACGGTTCGACTCAATCATCCATCCTGGTATGGCTGATGTCTGCTCATCAAGGTTCGTCGGGAGCAGAACACCGAAGCTTGTGTTTGGAAACATCCATGGACCCTCCTCGAAGTCTCCATTGATCACCATATTATCTGCTCCACCACAGAATACAAGCATGAACAACAAGGTAGATCATTTCTAAGTTCCCCTAACAGAAGTAGAGTGTTGTCATTTTCTGAAAGATAAACATTGTATATACCAAAACAAAATTGCTACAGAAATTTTAGTGTGATGCTAATGCTAAATAGTAGTAAGTCTAGGGATAGGCAGTAGTGGAGATCATGCTAAATAGTAGTAAGTCTAGGGATAGGTAGTAGTGGATTATACCCTTTGGTTTGTCCGGAGAAAAGAGCTTCTTGATGGCCACATTGTCAAGGATAGGCCCACAGGTTGGATCGTCTTCCATGCCGGGGTTCCTGAATTCAAGGCTTGCCTGCTCATCCACTGCCTGAAATGCCAATGCATATGCATCCCAGCCTTCTATGTTGTACAGTGTCTGCAAATCTACTGTCTGCGATACACCACCCGCAGACACATTCAGTGCCTCCAGCTGCGCACACGTCCGAGCAGCACTGAATGTGATTGCATACTCTGAGCCCTTCTCAACCTGTACCACCTGCCCAATGGCTGCATCATTTCCTAGCCGTACAGCATGATCCCCTGAACAAAACCGAAATTGTTAAGACACAATCAGACATCAAACCACTCGTCTGTAGACTGAATGAATATTCTGAGAGAACAGCTCAATAGAATACCCTGAGGAACAATGAGGATCATGCCACCCTGGTGCTGGCCTGCTGAAACTAGCTCAACTGTGCCATTGATCGTCCAACCTGGGATTGTCGATGCGCCCTCAGAGAGAGAAGCAGACTTGGCAAAACCGCCAGCTGGAGCTTCTTCGAAGTCGCCATTGGTGAGCAGGCCTGTTGTGCAACAAGATTACACGCTCATGTAAGTGCCATCGTCAGGTTAATGCCAGATAAACTTAAGACAGAAAATTCTTACAAACAGGTACTTAATGTGTGTGCCGTTGATACTTGATAGGTAGGTGATCTACATCTACTGTTTTGCAATCAAACCACAGTGCCACTTATGACAATAGATACTAGAAGAATGTACAATGTGAGTAATGCCCTTGTCTGTGAGAGGACCGACAATAGTAAAAAATACTAGTAGTACACTGTGTGCTGGCCTTATTTACTGCTCCCTCATAATATAAAATGTTTTAGCTTTGTGAAAGGAGTGTATCTAGACCTCCTTTAGTGTGTAGGTTCAGAGTGATTAGGAGTGAACCACGGTAAGTTGGTAACACTGAAGTTCATCACATCACTTCCAAGTTCGGTTTAATCTTCCACATGTTTTCCCTCGAAACTGGTTAAATCCTCCTACATGCCACGGTAAGTTGGTAACACCATCATCTTCCTTTTTTAATGACAGTGCTAATGCTTCAACAGTACTAGCAATGAAGAAACATGTCCTTTAGTTTTTTCCTATTGCACACCCAACGGAGTTCATTGGGGGCACAACCACTGCTAGTAGTAGTACTAGACCACTTCACTACGCGTCATTGTTCTAACAAGGACAGCCAGCCGTGAGCCATGTGACTACGCCCATCGATCTTATGTGGAGAGAGAGTGAAACATCCACCCCCATCGACCATGGCAATTAGCATCGTACCATGGACATGGAGCCCCATGCACACGGCGATGGTCCAGACCTGCACGGGCAATCCAGAGCAAGGCGCCACGATCCGTGGCGTAAATTTGGGGAGAAGAAAGGTACGGCGATATAAAAACAAATATGGGCACGGTCCCTCACTGCCACGGACATCCTTTAAATACGCTGTTTGACCCTTGCAGGACGATTCATTACATTTCGCAGGACACGCTGCTGGGTTCTGCTGTGATGTTCCGGCTGGATCCTAGTCCATTACTGCTAGGGCATGGTTTCCTTTTGACTTGCGCCCTTGCAGAAATGTCGTAGGATCTTGATGCTTTAAGAAAGAATCAAATTTTGTTTTCATGGATGAGTATGTATAATATCTGAATCTTCCAGTGGTTTCTCGGTGGTGTTTTACATCAAACACTTTTTTTTTCCGACAAAGAGCATATATTAATATCGCAGTCTTCCCAGTATTATGCAGGAAACATTGGACAGGACATGTTTGTCACAAAGATAGGATAGCTCAGTTGGGGGTTATCGGTTATTTTCAAGCAAAGATACACACATGTCATGTTATAGTCCCATGTTTTCTCAGGAAGGTACATGCAGGGATGCAGTACACTAAACAGCAGGCAAACATAAAAGCAGGAAGCAGAATGTATGTCAAGCAAATCTTAAAGCTTCTGTGAACTTTGATGGATAGGTCTGTAAAATTTCTGAATCTTGCTAGTGGTTTTAGTAGTGCTTTGAATTGCAGCCAACACTTGGACAGAACGTCTTTGTCACAAAGATAGGATAGGGTTATCAGTCATTTTCAAACAAACAGAAAAGAATAATACGTACTACATAAAAAATATGGCATGCTAT
Source organism: Avena sativa (assembly GCA_916181665.1). Lineage (NCBI taxonomy): Eukaryota > Viridiplantae > Streptophyta > Magnoliopsida > Poales > Poaceae > Avena > Avena sativa. The sequence goes on from OV702295.1 coordinate 358,567,157, forward strand.
AGTCCCATGTTTCTTCAGAAGGTAGAGGCGGAGATGCAGTAAAATAAACAATATGCAAAACATAAGTAAATGGTGCAGGGTGTGTATCAAGAATCAGAGTTGACAGCATGTTTCCGCCATGAGAACCAACTGCAGTAAACGTAGCAACAGTAGACGCAAAGTTTTGGAACAAGATAGGGACAGTTCAGTGTTTGGCTGTTCAGTGGGTGGGAGGTCTCACGTTTCTGCTCTAAAACTCTGAAGAATGTTGATCTACCAGCAACCTCGCACAATGTATCTGAAACTATCGATGGAGGATGGGGAAGAAGAGAAAGGGGGTGGAAGAGGAGCATACCATCCTCCACCGCGGCGGCCGAGGCCAGAGGAGAAGCGTGTGCCAGCAGCAGCAGTGCCAGCCCTAGCCAGGCGAGCCCCCCTTGCTCCATCTCCTCCTCCTAGCTCCCGTCAGACCCCCAGCTCCCTCCGCCTTGCGTCCTCGATGTGGAGAAGAGTGTGAGGTGGCCGGTGGGGAGAGAGTGAGGTGAGTGGGGGGAGAAGAGAGCACGGTGCTGGGTGCAGCCAAGCTATGTGCTCGCTGGGTCTTGGAGGCAGGCAACTGTGCTGCATCTGCTCGCCCACGCCCTGCTTTTTATGCTACTCCCTCCCACCGATTCCCTTTTCTTTGGCACTTTGCTCGCCACCCCACCCCATTATTCTACTCCGTGGTAATATTTCTTCCACTCCACGGGTCTGAAGGGAGCGGATGAATTACAGTGACCCTACCAATGCAGTGGGTGAGGATCGTGGCAATAGTCAATGAGCAGGGCTCTAGAGCGTAGAGGCCACATGCCTTTCGCTTTCCCTTTTTGCAGCGTTTTGGTGCCACTTTGTCGAGCACCAAAAAGAGCTGTACTACTATGTCTACTTGCAAAAATAAAGAGGATCACTAGTGATCACCCCACTCTCAGTCTCACCATAGTCATACGGGTCAAAGGGTAAGGTGATGTCATGTTCGGGTACCTGTTGCCAACGATCATTAGATTATGAAGCTATATTTCGAAGAGAAAAAAAAGAGCTTCTTGGGCACTTTAGTTTTTCGAAAAGGATAGCACTCACTAGATGCACTCTTGTTAAATACAATATTATTTCTGCAATTCTATGTCGGCCTTAGTTCTCTTATCGATTTTATTCGACCAATTATCAAACACATTTGTCATATTAGTTGGTGGTGAAATATTAAGTCAAGTGTACAATTCGGCAAACAAGACCAGCAAATGGACTTGGAAGGAAGAGATGCTCAGCCATTTCCTTTGAGACACGGAAGTAACATTTTTTTACTCGCATGCCAATTTCTTTTAGTTAAATTGTCTTTTGTTAACAACACCTTAAATCACCTGAAAAAATTTATCTTTAGTGAGATTTTAAGCTTTCAAAGATGTTTTCGTGAAAACTTCGTGTGACCATTCATATGATCTGTATACATTGACTTCACAGTGAAATCACCGGTATTTGTGAGGTTCCAAAAAAATTCAGGCTCAAAAAAAATTCAGGCTCAGTAGATAAGTTTACCTTCATCATCGTTTGCATAAGTGCAACCATGCATTCCACTTATTACCATTTAACTACCCTCTAAAACCGATATTTAAAGGAGATGAAGATACAGATCTAGCAACGGATACATGTTTCCTTTGCACAATGTTATATAATGAAGGATATTATTAGACCAAAGGCTAGTCTCCTAACCAAATATCCTCTCAAAATATTACTTTGATGTCATCTTCGATTTTGAAGTGCCCTCTATTAGGGTATCTCCAACGAGCCAAGCCATTTCAGACACGGGATGTGTCTGTTTTGGTCTATTTGAGTCGGTATGTGGATAGGAAAGCGGCCATTGTCTGGCCTGGGCCAGGATTCGGTTAGGGTCCCCCGGCAGCAATGAACCATTTGGTTCGGGCATGCCCGTATGGCCAGTTTTTTTACACATTTCGACGAATTTAAACTATTTGTTCACATCCAAATTAATTTAAATAATACACAACCAAATAAAAACATAGTTCAGAAGCAAAACATAGTTCACAATCAAAGAGTGCTAACAAATAAATAAAAACGGAGGTGATGCCTAGTAGCTTCATATGTGAGTTCACATTGCTCAGTCAAATCTGCTTGAAGGTGATTATGAGTATTGTAATCACTGATCTCATGATGCACATGGAGGAACTCATTGAAGGATGTTGATCCTCGTGTTATCTCAATTAGTTGACCCTCAAATTTCTAGCCTTGGTCATACAGTATATTATCACGCTCATCCTCAATGATCATGTTGTGTATGATCACATAAGCGATCATCCCCTCCCACATAGTTCGATTGCTCCACGTTCTAGCGGGTTGCCAAATAATAGCCCGGAACATACCAAATGTCCACTCCACATCCTTCATACAAGACTACTGTTCCTTCGCAAACCTCACAAATTTCTCAATCACTAGGGTCGTGGATTCTCTTCACAAGTGTTGTCCAATCAAGTAGATGCCATAAGCTAGATAATACCTTTTTGTCATATGCATGGTCATTGATCACACACTGAGGTACTCGGGCATTGCCTTATGCAAGCCTCGATAATACCTAGGAGCGCTAGAGCACATTGATGTCGTTGTTAGAACCTGTCATGTCAAAGAAAGACTGTCAAATCCAAAGATCTTATGATGTCGCAGCCTCAAGTATCACCATGCACCCTTTCGCATTCCCATGATACTGCCCCTACCAAGCAAAATGATAGTTTTTCCACTCTCAATGCATGTAATATATGCTTCCCAACGTCCAAGAAAATCCCCTTTTCTCATTTTATGGACAAAAGCAGGTAGTGCCAGCAACATTTTGCTCTCTCGGGTAAACATAACCGAAAACCGCAATCACCGCTTTGCAGAACTTATACCTTGACTCAAGAACAGACAAGCAGGAGTAGGGTTTTCCATCTATATAAAGGCCAGGAGGGTACGGCGAGAAGGATCTCAACACCTCATACACACACCTCACACCAGATCGCATCCGCGCACCCCTATAATCTTCGGTTCCATTGTAATCAAGAACAGACAAGCAGGAGTAGGGTTTTCCATCCGGGGGCCTGAACCTAGGTAAACCTCGTGCCCCCGTGTTGCTTGCCTGTTAACCGTATCGCAACTTCCAGCATCCCCATCTTCTCCAAAACCCAAGTCCATAACAATGGGCATTGACGAGTCGAACCCTCGTCAATTGGCGCCGTCTGTGGGAAGCGGGGACGCTGATCGTGCGGTCGTGACGGTCCCATCCGGAGCAATCTAAGATTCCTCGGTGACGGAGAATCACCTCCTCTTCGGCGCTTTCGACTTCACCGCCCACTCACCGGCCACCTGCAAGGATTTCGAGTCCATAGGTGACGGAATCGAGATGTTGTTCGGGAGCTTATGTTTACAGGTGGGGCAGACCGGCACCATCCGCCTCCCAGAGCGGGTGCCACTTCCATCAATCAGGCCTGCTTCCTGGGTCCCACCCATCGACGCCCTACGCACGTCGACGCTGACGGGCGATTCGGATGACAGAAGTAGCTACAACTCCGATCTGTGTGATCCCCCTTCGGATGAAGGAACCTATGTTCCCGGATCTGAGAGTTGCAGCAGCAGCGACCCACTCCATGAGCGCTACCTATGCGCCGTCATCCATGGTAGCGACATCAACAACGGAGCCGATCCACCACTAGGTGAAAATCCCAATCCCCCTCCCAACCCTTAGGTTGAGAACACGGGAAACAGGGTGAACCCGCCTAACAGGGCGGCTCGAGGCACTGAGGGTGTCAATCATGCCCACAACCAGATACACCTCAACGAGGAGGGCTGGTAGATTGCACGCGAAGTCGTGAGGGGAAATCACATCCTACCAGTGGATGACTCCCGTGACTTACTGATGGCCTATCACTAGCTCCTGATCGATGAGCACAATCAACAGGTCAGGCTACAGGACGACCTCGAAAAGCGCAAGCGAGCAGCCACGAGTCAAGCATGCGGCGAGCTGCGCTCTCCGCTGGCGGCTCCTCTTCACACGGGAACAACACCAACAAATACCGCTCCAGCGGAGCACATGGACCCTGCCAAATGGCGCGAGGTCACCAAGGTGCTCGACACGTCCTTCATGATGATGGACTCGCAAGGCAACATCATGCCAAAAATGTCGCAGGCTGCGATCATGGCAGCCACCACCTATCTCGCGTCTAACCCGCCACCGGCGGGTGACCCGAATATTGCGATCCATAAGTCTGCGCTTGCAGGACTCAGACTCGTCGGAGCTTCGCTCCACGATGAAACTCCCGCGGAGCCGAAGAAAAAGGCCGCGGTGAAATTCACTCGAAGCCGCACACCCTCATCCGATGAGGAAGAGCATGACCTACTGATACGTCCAAAACGTATCTACTTTATCGAACACTTTGCTATTGTTTCTTCTCTAAACTTGTGTGATTTGGATACAACTAACACAGACTGACGTTGTTTTCAGCAGAATTACCTTGGTGTCTTGTTTTTGTGTAGAAAATCAACTATTAGGAAAAACCTCGGAAAATATGCCAAAAACTATTTTTCACCAGAAGATCCACGGAGCCAGAAGGGGAGACAGAGGGGAGGCCTGGGGGGCCCAGACCCACCCCAGGCGCGGGCCCACCTGACCCCGCGCCTGGAGGGGGTGCGGCCACCCCAGGAAGCTCTTCGGCCTCCCTCTGCCCCTATAAGTTGCCTTTCGACCTAAAAACCAAGGGGGGTTTGATAGTTTTCCAGAAAGAGTTCTCCTCCGTCGCCGCCACCAGAAACCAAGATTCTGATCCAGAAACTCTGTTCTGGCTCCCTGCCGGGACGGGGAATTTGGAGAGGATCATCGCCATCGTCATCACCAATGCATCTCCATCAAGCACCGATGTTTCCCTCATCCATGAGTGAGTAATCCCCCGTTGTAGGCTTGGGGATGGTAGGGATTGGATGAGTTCTATCATGTAATCGAATAAGATCTGTTAGGGCATAGTGCCTAGTATCTCTATTAGTGCTATTTGACTTTGTTGCAACTTGTTGTGCTTAATGCTTATCACTAGGGCCCGAGTGCCATGATCTCATATCAGAACTTATTATTGAATCATTATGATAGTATTGTTTGTGATCTTATCTGCAAGTTGTGTACCCATATCATTGTCCGGATCCAAAGGCCCCAAAGTGACAATAATTGGGACAACCGGAGGGGATGGTTGTGGTGTGAGGATCACATGTGTTCACGGAGTGATAATGCTTTGCTCCGGTGCTCTATTAAAAGGAGCACCTTAATTTCCAGTTGTTCCCTAGAGGCACCGCTGCCACGGGCTGGCTGGACAGAAGATGTTTTGCAAGTTCTCATTGCGAGCACGTATGACTATATTTGGAGCACATGCCTAGGATTGTTTAGTACTTGGATGCTTGTTATTATTTATCTGCAATGCCCTAGATCTCGAAGTTACATGTTTAGACTCGTCCATGCAGCACCCTTCCGTCTATCCCTATGCTTACCACACTCGAATCCTACTGTTACTGTTACTGTTACTATTGCTACTGTTTCACTGTTGATGTTATTGCTGTTATTGCTTTGCTGCTGCTACTATCAAACTGTAGCTACTGATAAACTTCTGTGAGCAAGAACTATTTCCAGGTGCAGCTGAACTGACAACTCAATTGTTAAGGCTTGCAAGTATTCTTTGGCTCCCCTTGTGTCGAATCAATAAATTGGGTAATACTACCCGTGAAGACTGTTGCGATCCCCTACACTTGTGGGTCATCACCTACCTCAACACCGTCGAAGCCCACGATGCCACAACAACAACTATAGTGGTTCCGTAGGATGGAAGCAGTATTTGTATAGTTGTTCATGGCCACTTTATCGATCGTACTTCAAGTTGGTCGTGCGTCCCTTCACTGATCCTTGGCAAATGGGTTGCATTCTCTCGGCATGTTCATGGATGAGGGTGACATCTACCATCTGGATCTCTATAACATAGTTGGATTCTTCATCTCACGATGTGTCCACAACATGCTTGAAGAATAATTTGATCGAGTTCGAGATAGCTACCATATGTTCGGCTGTCTAAATGGCCGAACAGGTTGTGTGCACCATGGCCCTATGATGACTCCTTGATGGCGCCAGAAAACTTGGTGGCTGGTGTGGATTCTTGTTGTGAACCCCAATAGCAAGGTGTGAAGAGCACAGCAGCAAGTCTTCCCTCAGTTGAGACCAAGGTTATCGAACCAGTAGGAGGAAGGAAACGTCACACAGGTGTTGCAAGCAACGCGGAGACCTGCACAACACAAACTCAAGACTTTGCCCCCAACGAATCAGTGAGGTTGTCAAGCTCACTGGTTTGCTGTAACAAAGGATTAAACGTATGGTGTGGAAGGTAATGGTTTGCAGCAAGTAAACAAGTAACAGTGGAAGATGTATCAATGGTAAAGATTGGACCGGGGTCCATAGTTCACTAGAGGTGCTCTCCTTACATAAACAACATGGCATGAAGGGTAAACAAATTACAGCGGGACAATTGACAGGAACTGAGCAAGGCATAACAATGTAATTACTAGACAGAAAGATCCTATGAGGTTGATTGGGCAATACAACAATATACATAGACCGTCATCCAACCACATCTATGACTAGAAGTCCACCTTCAGGTTATCATCAAGCAACAGACAACTGCTTTAAGCAAAGTGTGTAAGGTAAACAGTCCACATGTTCCATGAACAAGAGACCGTTGTTTTCTCCCTAGTAGCAACAACACATCTACAACCAAAGAGATTTATGTCACTTCCCTTGGAAACTAGAGGCATGAACCCACTATCGAGCATAAATACTCCCTCTTGGAGTCACTAGCAACTACTTGGCCAAGATAACCACTAGCAACAGAGAGCATGCAAGATCACAAACAACACAGACATGATAGAATCATAAAGATAGAACCATTAATCAAACCAACATAATAATCTCGATATCCATTGGATCCCCGCAAACACAACATGCATGGTTACAAATAGATTAGATCTTGATCATGAACGGAGCTCACAAGATCTATACATGAAAGCACAAAGGAGGAGATACAACCATCTAGCTACTACATGGACCCATAGTCCAAGGTGGAACTACTTACGAATCATACCGGAGAGAAGGCCTCCGGGATGATCTCCCCTCCGGCAGGGTGCCGGGAAGAGCTTCAGATCCCCCCGATCTAGGAACGATGGTGGCGACGGCTACAGACAGTTTCGTGGATTTCTGATCGGGTACTCGGGGTTTCTGTATCGGGGAGCTTCTTATAGGCGAAGGGGCGAGACCGGGAGGCGGACAGGGTGCCCAAACCCTAGCCAGGCGCGGGGCTGGGCCCACCCACACCTAGGGTGGGTCTTTCCCCCCTGGCCGGCCTTCCGGGCTCCCCTCTGGACTTCTTGTTCCCCACGGAAAGTTATTGACTTTGTCCTTCGTCCCGTCCAATTCCGAGAATATTTCTTTACTAACTTTTTTGAAACCAAAAACAACAGAAAACAGGCATCTGGCACTATTGCAACTTGTTAACAGGTTAGTACCAGAAAACATGTAAAAAGCACCTCAAAGTGTGGACAAGTAAAGCAAAGTAGATACTAAACAAGCATGGAGCATCAAAAATTATAGATACGTTTCCAACGTATCAGCATCCCCAAGCTTAATTCCTGCTCGTCCTCGAGTAGGTAAGTGATAAAAGAATAATTTTTGAGGTGACATGCACCCTCACAATAAAGATCCAACCATTTGCAAACATTGAAAGCTGGGATCAAAGAACTCTAAACATGTGCATGAAAGATGGAGTTCTAACAATAGGACATAGTAACTATGCATGCAACATGGCAAGCTACAAACAAAGATCATGAATAATATGTATTGAAAAACGTTTGTTTGTTTTACATGCAGAAAACATAGCATAGTGTTAATTAGCTTGTCCCTCATAGAGTAGCAAAATAATGCATATGACACCTCCAAAGTTCACAAGGGTGACTAGAAATAAATAGCACAAGAGCAAGTAATAACACGATATGCATTAATTAATAAGCTTTGGAACACTGCACACAGAATGACAACTATGCTCTCTTAATGGTGCCTAAAGGTAGAAGGTGGAGACTTAAATAATGGTGGAAGAAAGGCCTTTTTGTAAAGGAAGCAGAGATTACAAGTTTCAAAAAGAGATTCCAAAAATTATGGTACTTATTAGCTTACAGCCCTCATTGCCCCTATCATAAGCATCTTGAAGTGGTTAAGGTTAAAGTGGCAAAGCTGGAGTATATGCTTGACGAAGTATAAGTTGGCAATCTCAAGTCCCTTGACTATGAGGGATATACCTCATGGATACTCAACTTAGGGCCCATGCAAGTTCTTGTCACTGTAAGTATTTGCGTATCATTGAGAACCGCCAACGGGGTACCCCTTGCACATGGCACAGGAGCTTTCCCATAACCAAAATGACAAGGCAAGCAGACAATGAGCATCTCAGTAATTCTTCTTATGTACCATGGGAATATGGTGCTTTTTTCTCTCTTTCCTCTTTTCTCGATGTGTTTTTTTAATAAGAAGAATGCATCATAGATGTCACTATGGTGATGCTGCAAGTTTCCACCATGATTAGGCATGGCCTTGGCTAGCGGCTCAGGTGTTTCTCTAACACAAAATACAAACTCCCTGAACTTACAAGTTCCCACTTCATTTCACACCGGTAACATACATAGACAAAAGAGCATGATATCAACGGAGTACAAAAAGTACAAGTGCAATGTTGAAAACGTTCCCCGTGACAGCACGGTTCTGCTAATTCCAACTTATAAGTGCAAGCATATATAACAAAGTTGTCACAATGGTTCAAGTTTATTAGGGGCAAAGAATAAAATGTGCCATCAAGTTCATGAGGGCTTTAATCACTAAGTTTTCACATAACAAAATAGCTTTTAATTGGAAGATAGTTGAAAACAAGAATATACTTGGAATGGTGTAACACACCATGCATAGGAGTTTATAGTGGACACTTTGGAATAACTTGGTTTCTTGGGAGTTGGAAGCATGACTAGAACTTACTCATACAAGTGGAGGCTAGCAAAAGACTGGGAGCAACCAACTAAGAGAGCAATAATGGCCATAATTATGCAATGCAACAAAGCAAACTAATCAAAGCAAAGAGTGGTACTACAAGTCAAGGACTAAATGATCATAGAGGCTAATGGTGACTTGTCATAGTCATAACATGGTGTGAGCATGTGCCAAGTCAACCCAAGCAAAACATCAAAGGAGAATACCACAATACTATGATTTTGCATGCTAAAACAACGCATAATTTCTTCAAGGCACACTAAGCAATCCCAATTGTTTGGAGCAAGACATGCTACAGAAATAATCACTAAGCATAATGCAAAAACAACACCTAGCATGTCATGCTAAAGTCTTAGTCACAAACAATGCAAGCTCCTTTTGCACTTCAAGAAAAAACTTACTACTCCTTTCCAAACACCAAGCAAACTTATTTGCAAAACAACACAGCGAGAGCAGGGTCCAAACTAATAAAGCAAACTAAACAAACTAAGCAAAGCAAATGAAAACTAAGACGCTCCAAGAACAACACAACTATGCATGAAACAATAAAAGTGAAGTGTCTAGATAGACCTGAGCTTATTATTGATGAAGAAGGGGACGCCTTTGGAATCCCCAAGCTTTGACGCTTTTACCTCTTGGATATTTATTGGGGTGACACCATGGTGGCATCCCCAAGCTTGAGATTTTGTCCATTCTTCATCTCATTACATCATTCTTGTTGGAGATATGCCCTAGAGGCAATAATAAAAGTGGTTATTATTATATCTTTGTGTTTATGATAAATGTTTACATTCATGCTATAACAGTATTAACTAGAAACATTAATACTTGTGTTATTTGTAAACTAAATTAGAGTCCCTAGTAAAGCCTCTTGATAATACTAGCTTGTTGGTTAATAGATGATCGTGGTTTCTTGATCATGAACATTTAGATGTTATTAACAACAAGATCATATCATTAGGAGAATGGTATGATGGACATACTCCTATAGATAAGCATAGCATAAAGATCAAGTCATTTCAATAGTTCGTTTGCTATAAGATTTCTGATACATAGTAACCTAATTCCTTCGACCATGATATCATGCTAATCACCATCACTAGAAGGATGCTTTGATGACATCAAACAACACACCGTAATTCGGTGGCTATAAAGGTGGCATTGAGTGTTCAGAAAGTATGGGTTGAGGCACATGGATCAAGAGTGGGATTTGTCCATCCATATGACGGATAGATATACTCTGGGCCCTCTCGGTAGAATGCCATCCAATTAGCTTGCAAGCATGTGACTGGCTCACAAGGGATCACACATCACGGGAACGAGAAAAGAGTACTTATCAGTAACGAGGTTGAACTAGGTATGGAGAGATACCGACGATCAAAACCTCGGATAAGTAAACTATCATGAGACAAAGGGAAATTGGTATCGTATGTAAGTGGTTCATTCGATCGCAAAGTAATCGTAGAAATATGTGGGAGCCAAATGAATTTCCATATTCCTCTATTGGTTATTGATCGGAGAAGTGTCTCGGTCATGTCCGCATAATTCACGAACCGTAGGGAGACACACTTAAGGACTCGATGTTGTTTAGGAGATATGGAATGTTAGTAGGGATACCAAATGTTGTTCGGAGTCTCGGATGGGATCCGGGATATCACGAGGAGATCCGGAATGGTCCGAATAATAAGATTCATATAAGGAAAGTCCGATTCCGGAGTTCGGGAAAGATTCCGATGTTTTCATCGGAGAGGTTCTAGAAGGTTCACTGGTCCGGAAGGGGAATGGTACATGAAAGTGTCATGGGTAAGTGTAATGATTGGATCATATCTTAGGTCACTTGGTGTGGACATTTGTGAGAGAGAATTAAAGGTCTAAATTGAAAGTCAAACGGGAGGTTTGAAAAGTCAAACTGGAACAATGGTTTCCTAGTGGAAGAAGGAAAGAGTCCTTCCAACTTGGGTTTGGAAGTGGATTCAAACTCCCCTCTCTCTAGGCTGCCCCCCTCTCATAAATAGAGGGGGAGGGTTGCCCCAAACACACAAGCCCTAGCCCTCCCACACCCAAGCCGCCGCCGTCGTCGCGCCGTCGCCAGTCCGTCGCCGCCGCACTAGCCGCTGCTGACACCTCCTCCTCCTGGTCTTCTAAACCCTAGATCATCAGGAAACCCTAGACCCACCATAACTTGCACCGGCTTAGGCGAAGCCCTGCGGGATCTTCCCTCTACTTCCGACACCACGCTGTCGTGCTGCCGGAATCGTGAGGGGAGAACTACAACCTCTGCTGCCTGATGGAACAAGCGAGAGGAAGGTCTTCATCGAGTACCGAACGTGTGACCGACTGCGGAAGCGCTGCCGGAACACAACGCCGGAAGGAAAGTATACGCTATCTTGAGATCGGCAAGTGTACGACTACATCACCCACGAGAATCTGCTCTCGGTAACCGCTTTGGAATCTTCAAGGGTGAGTGCTTCTATCGACTCATTGCTACAATCTAGTAGATAGATCTTGGCTTGTTTGTGTGCATGCGGTAGAAATTTTTTGTTTTCCATGCTACGAACCCCTACAGTGGTATCAGAGTCGTGTCTATATGTAGATCTGTTGCACGAGTAGAACACAATGGTCATTGTGGGCGTTGATGCTTTTGTTGTCGATTGCTTCCTGTGTACTTTGCATCTTGCGGGATGGTGGGATGAAGCGGACCGGGCTAACCTTACATGACATCGTTCATGAGACTTGCTCCACGCTTGACATGCAACTTGTATTGCATAAGTGTCTTTGTGGGTGCCTGTCTCTCCCATCATAGTATAGATTCAATTTACAACGGGCACTTGATAGTTCAAACATCAACGTTGTGGTTCTTGTTCGTAAGTTAGAACGACACTTATTGGAAGCCCCAAACCACGTAAAACATGCAAAGAAAATTAGAGGCGTCTAACTTTGTTTTGCAGGGGTGTGTTGTGATGTGATATGGCCATGATTGTGATTATATATGATGTATGCAATGTTCCTTATTGTAAGTTGGCAACCGGCAGGAGCCATATGGTTGTCTTTTAAATTCCGTTAAGGCCTGCGTGTCTATTCAAAGTAGTTGTAATAGTTGATGCTAGTGGATGACAACTGTGAGCGGCGCCATTGACCTTGACGCCATACCGGTGATGATGGAGATCATGTTCGTGCTTGAAGATGGATATCGGAAGCACAAGAAGAAAGGCCATATCATATCACATATTATGAATTGCATGTGATGTTAATCCTTTTATGCATCTTGTATTGCTTAGTTCGTGACGGTAGCATTATAAGATGATCCCTCAAGCACAAAATTTCAAGTTTTAAAGTGTTCATCCTTAGTAAGCACCGTTGCTAAAGCTCGTTGTTTCTAAGTACCACGTGATGATCAGGTGTGTTAGATTCTGCGAGTGTATACAACGTGCGCAAGCCAAATTTGCTCATGCGGAAAGCTAAGGTTTGATCTTGACGAGCCTAGCATGTACAGATATGGTCTCGGAACACGGATCACCGAAAGGTAAAGCATGAGTCATATAGTAGATATGATGAACATGTTGATTGTTCGCCATTGAAGCTACATCAACTCTCGTGATGATCGGTTTTTATGTGGTGAATTTGTTTCGTGTGATCACTAAAACAATGTGAGGGATATTGTTTTGAGCGGGAGTTCACCTAGATTAATGTAACTATTAATTAGAACTCAATTTGTCATAAACTTAGTCTAAACTATTGCAAATATGTTGTAGATCAATGGTGGCCCCTACCATCAATTTTAATGCGTTCCTAGAGAAAGAAAAGTTGGAAAACAATGGAAGCAACTTCGCGGATTGGTTTCGCAATTTGAGGATTGTCCTCAATGCTGGTAATTTGACCTATGTGCTGGATGCACCGCTGGGTAACCCGCCTGCAGCTGATGCTACAGATGAGGTAAAGAATGTTTTCCTCGCTCGGAAGAATCAGTACTCCACAGTTCAGTGTGCTATCTTGTATGGTTTGGAATCGGAGCTTCAGAAAAGGTTTGAGAACCATGACCCACATGATATTGTCCGTGAACTCAAAATGATATTTGAGGCACACGCGGCAGTTGAGAGTTATGAGGCTTCTGAAAATTTCTTTAACTGCAAGATGGAAGAGGGCAGCTCCGTTAGTGAGCACGTGCTTAAGATGTCTGGGCATGCAAGCAAGCTTCAAAGCTTAGGTATAGTGATTCCTAATGCTTTGGGGAAACATGGACAAGTCGTTGCCCGAACTTTGTGATGAACTACAATATGCGAAACATGGACAAGTCGTTGCCCGAACTCTTCTCCATGTTGAAGTCTGCAGAAGTGGAGATCAAGAAAGAGCACCAAGTGTTGATGGTCAATAAGACCACCAAATTCAAGAAGCAAGGCAAGTCTAAGAAAAAGGGAAACTTCAAGAAGGGCGGTAAGAAAGTTACCGCACCGGCGAAGAAGACCAAGGCTGGGCCTAAGCCTGATACTGAGTGCTTTTACTGCAAGGGAGAGGGTCACTGGAAGCGGAATTTCCCTAAGTACTTGGCGTATTTGAAGAACGGCAACATCAAGAAGAAAGGTATATCCGATATACATGTTATTGATGTGTATCTCACTAGTACTCGTAGTAGTGCCTGGGTATTTGATACTGGTTCGGTTGCTCATATTTGTATCTCGAAATAGGTGCTGCAGAATAAACGGAAGCTAGCGAAGAACGAGGTGACGATGCGCGTTGGAAATGGATCAAAGGTTCATGTGACCGCGGTCGGCACGCTACCTCTTCATCTACCATCGGGATTAGTTTTATACTTAAATAATTGTTATTTGGTGCTTGCGTTAAGCATGAACATTATATCAGGATCATGTTTATTGCGAGACTATTACTTGTGTAAGCCCGAGAATAATGGTTGTTCGATTTATATGAGTAATATGTTTTATGCACATGCACCTTTGATAGATGGTCTATTCTTATTGAATCTCGATTGTAGTAATACACACATTAATAACATTGAAGCTAAACGTTTGAAATTGAGTGATAACTCGACCTATATGTGGCACTGTCGTCTTGGTCACATTGGAGTGAAGCGTATGAAGAAACTCCATTCTGATGGACTTCTTGAATCACTTGATTTCGAATCACTTGAAAGATGCGAAGCATGTCTGATGGGTAAATGACTAAGACTCCATTTTCTGGTATGATGGAGCGAGCTACAGACTTATTGGAAATCATACATACCGATGTGTGTGGTCCAATGAGTGTAGCATCGCGCGGTGGTATTCGCTATGTTCTTACCTTCACGGATGACTTGAGTAGATATGTGTATATCTATTTCATGAAACATAAGTCCGAAATTTTCGAGAAGTTTAAGGAATTTCAAAGTGAGGTAGAGAATCAACATAACAAGAAGATTAAATTTCTACGATCTGATCATGGAGGTGAATATCTAAGTTACGAGTTTGGCGAGCATTTGAAGAAATGCGGAATACTTTCACAATTGACACCGCCGGGAACACCACAACGTAATGGTGTGTCCAAACGTCATAATCGAACTCTCTTAGATATGGTTCGTTCTATGATGTCACTTACAGATTTACCGCTATCATTTTGGGGTTATGCATTAGAAACAACCGCATTCACTTTAAATAGGGCACCATCTAAATCCGTTGAAACGACACCGTATGAATTATTGTTTGGAAAGAAACCTAAAGTGTCGTTCCTTAAAGTTTGGGGTTACGAAGCTTATGTAAAGAAGTTACAGCCCGACAAGCTTGAACCCAAAGCGAAAAAATGCGTCTTCATAGGATACCCAAAGGAAACTATTGGGTATACCTTCTACCATAGATACGAGGACAAAATCTTCGTTGCCAAGAATGGATCCTTTCTAGAGAAGAAGTTTCTCTCAAAAGAAGTGACTGGAAGGAAAGTAGAACTCGACGAGGTTGTTGAACCTTCTCTCGAACTTGCGACTAGCGCAGCATCGAAAGTAGTTCCTATGGCGCCTACACCAATAAGAGAGGAAGATAATGATGTCAATCATGAAACTTCGGTTGAAGTTACTACAGAACCTCACAGGTCAACGAGAACTCGTACCACTCCTGATTGGTATGATCCCGTTATGAGTGTCATGTTGGTGGACAACACCGATGACCCTGCGACATATGAGGAAGCGATGATGAGCCCAGATTCCAATAAATGGCAAGAAGCCATGAAATCCGAGATTGGATCCATGTACGAAAACCAAGTATGGACTTTGGTGGACTTACCGGATGGCCGGAAGGCTGTCGAGAACAAATGGATTTTCAAGAAGAAAACAGATGTTGATGGTAATGTTACTATCTATAAATCTCGACTTGTCGCAAAAGGTTTTTGACAAATTCAAGGAGTTGACTATGACGAGACTTTCTCCCCGGTAGAGAAGCTAAACTCTGTCAGGATTATGTTAGCAATCGCTGCATATTATGATTATGAGATATGGCAGATGGATGTCAAAACGGCGTTCCTCAATGGAGACATTAATGAGTTTTATATGGTACAACCCAAAGGTTTTGTCGATTCGAAAGATTCTAACAAGGTATGCAAACTTCAACGGTCCATTTATGGATTGAAGCAAGCATCCCGGAGTTGGAATCAACGTTTTTATAAGGTAATCAAAAGCTTTGGTTTTATACAAACTTATGGAGAAGCTTGTATTTACAAGAAAGTGAGTGGGAGCTCTATAGCACTCTTAATACTATATGCAGATGATATATTGTTGATTGGGAATGATGTAGACCTTCTTAATAGTGTCAAGGATTATTTGAATAATAGTTTTTCAATGAAAGATCTTGGTGAAGCAGCTTACATATTAGGCATAAAGATTTATAGAGATAGATCGAGATGCCTAATATCATTGTCATAGAGTACATATTTGGACAAAGTTCTAAAGAGGTTTGGAATGGAAGATAGCAAGAAAGGGTTCTTATCCATGTTGCCCAATACGACCTTGAGTAAAACTCAAAGTCCTGCAACGGTAGAAGATAGAGGAAGGATGAGTAAGACTCCCTATGCCTCAGCCATAAGATCTCTTATGTATGCCATGCTATGTACTAGACCCGACATTGCATATGTTGTTAGTTTGACTAGCAGATATCAAAGCGATCCAGGAGTGGATCATTGGACAGCGGTCAAAAACATCCTTAAGTACTTGAGAAGGATTAAGGATATGGTTCTTTCTTATGGAGGTGTTGTGGTATTGCCGACGAGTACGCTATGGAGGGGTCCTCACAGTGCGTGTTTAGAGACGTGGGGGAAGGCGGACGGTTGATGGGTACGAGGTAACACATCTTACCCAGGTTCAGATCCCACGACGGTAGCGGAATCCTACTCCTGCTATAAATCACTATAAGGGCAATACGCCGAGTTACAGGGATTGGATCGCTGTGCGAGGTTGTATGAATCGATACTAAGTTGTGCCCCAAAGGCTCCCACATGCCCGACTTATATAGTCGTCAGGTCCTAGGGTTACAGGGAAAAGTCCTAGCCGGACAGGTTATAGTGTCCTACACTGTCTATTACTAGTCTTGTGTATCTTGCACTCCCTTCTGTCAACACCCAGATTTTTAATCCCAGATGCCTGTTATGCCATACATCGCATTCTCAGGATTACCATTTTTGCGAGACTTAACAGAATTGGATACCACAGTACATCATCCATTACAAACCATACATAAGGTCTTACACAAATAAGGATCTCATGATCCAGTTATTAATATAACACAAGCAGCGGAATACGTAATAATAACAGTAGCGTAGGCGAAGCTCCATCTTCGGGGTCACAGGCAATGCTGACGATGGGAGATGATCCTAGTTGTCGTAACCTTCATGGGGTCCATCATCCTGGTACTCCTCTTCATAGTCTGGCCACGGGAATAGCCAGGGGCAAAGCCATGAGTACTCTTTAAGTACTCGCAAACTAATACTAACAAGTGAAGGGGTTTTTTGTAATAGGACACTAAGCTCTAGGGTTGTTTTGCAAAAAGTCAGATTTACATCTACTAAGTTCAGAAGCAAAGAATGCTGGTTGAAATTTTATAACACCTAAGTGGGAACTTGTATCTCATATCACAACTCTGTTGTGGTCAAGTCAAAGTCTCAATTCATTTCACAAGTCATTTTGAAAACATCTGACGGGGGAACAGTATGGCCACTCCAACTGTCCATAACCGCGGACGCGGCTATTCGAATAGTTTGACACTCTGCAGAGATTGTACACTTTCACCACAACATTCGATACATCTGTCAGGAACAAATCCTGAATTCACCATACTCAGTATGCGGATAATCAATCCTAACCTTTCGATTACACGCCCTAGTATAAGCACCTCTCCTGTGAGTTTGGCCTCCCAACCATGACCAACTGTCATCTTGGGTACTACACAGGTGGACAATCTTCACAAGGTAGCCTCAACTCAGACCTTGGCCGTGAGGGAACCAATACTAAGGTATGTAAGTTTCCAGTCAAGCCCTACCCAATTCTCGGGTATTGTGGTTGTACGGTAAAATTAGAATGGTCTCGCATCCAGACAACCATCAGTTTTATAAAGGGCTAAGGCTCACGCCTCAACATTTTCATCACCATATATCATCTGGTGTTCGAAAACACATGTCCAAAACATCTCAATAGAATGATCCATCATTCCAAGGTTTTCATAACCATTTTTCCACCAAGTATTCCCATCTAATGTTGATCAGGTTTTATGCTTCGCACTAGCATCTACAAGTGGGGGTAAGTACTAATGAGGGGTGGTAAACTAGTGGAGTTTAACTAAGTTCAATCTCATGCCTTAGGATGACATAAATATTATCTAGCTTAGGACAAATTTTATGCTCTTTATGCAACCTTCAATTATCTTTCTAGTATCTACAATTCACTTAAGTAAACTCTAAGTAATAGCTTTGATAAAGAAATAAAGTGTAAAGCTTGTAAGTAAAACTAGGATTGGTTTATCAAGTGGTTATGATCATATATGCTTAAGGCATATAGTTGTCATGGTAACAAGCAAGTATTAGCTTGCATAGGTCAACTTGATTAGTAAGTCTTGCCTTGTGCAGAGCAGTGGTTGAAGTTCTCCTCGGCTTCTTCTTCGTAGTATCCTCCTTCCTCCTCGTATCCTTGGTTGGTACTAGCGTCTATAAATAAATACGAGGTACACAGTCACCAAACAATTCTTAACTAATGTCAATCATCACACAAAGGGTCCTATAGATGATCTAGCATCATCACTAACATTACAAGATGAAAGCTTGGTTTAATTACTTTTATTTTTAGAAAAGTAATTTCTACTCATTGAAAAACTACTTAAGATTTAATATTCTCCAAACCAAACATGGGATCATGTTGACACATGTCATCACCACATATTTTAGTCCATGGGAATGTGATTTAAAGTGGTGTCACAATTTAATAAGGTTTTACCCTTTTATTTTAATTAAATAAAGTGGCTAGAAATGCCTATGTGGCATCCTTTTATTACTTGAACATTATTTCTATAAGTAAACCTATATATTTTTATATATTCTGAAAGGTATGATCAATTGTGATTTTTGAGAGTTGGAATCCACTCAAAAGCTATTATGGCTTAAATTTGAAAAATGTTTGAATGCAGAAAAGGTTCTCCCTTGTTATTTTTACCAAGGGTGATCTACAGATCCAAATGAT
Organism: Avena sativa; assembly: GCA_916181665.1. NCBI lineage: Eukaryota > Viridiplantae > Streptophyta > Magnoliopsida > Poales > Poaceae > Avena > Avena sativa. The sequence continues at coordinate 358,585,960 of OV702295.1, forward strand.
TTGAATCCAACGGGCTTGGATTCAGCACTTCTAGACCTTTCTAGCAAAATTGGTTTTATTCAATTTGGTTCACTGAATCGAGTTGGGTTGATTTTTGAAACTAGGTACAGAACTGTGTTTGAAATAAAATGGAAAAGGTTAAATTCAAACGACTGGGATGCGCGGGAAACGATACTGGGCCGGCCTGCTAAGCACAGCGCTTACGCGGGCGGGTTAAGTTGTTGTCCCCATGCATCAGTGACACAGGGGGTGCGAAGCGGTACGGGGCAAAATGGTGCATTCTATCTAGTTCTAATCCAACGGCTCTGGTTCATCGTCCACGTCGGGCAGCGTCGGCGAGACAGAAACCTAACGCGGCAGGTGGGGGTCATCGGGGGCTCACCGGGGCTCAGGCGAGGGTCGGCGAGGCGGGCGAACGACGAAGTCGACAACATCGAACCTCCTGGTACCGGCAGCTTCTCTTGGGGCGGCTCCAATCGCTGGCTCCCTTCTCCAGCAGCGGCGGGCTCCGATGAAATTCCGACGATGCGCTGCTCGCCTTGCTCCGGGAACGGGGTGGAACGATCAGTGAGGAGAGGGGAGTGAGATGGTGTGCTCAATTCGGCTGGGGGTGGCCTCTATTTATAGTCTCGACGACGAGACCAAACAGGATGGGCAGGCGACGGTGGCGACATGGCTACGGGCTGCTAGAGGCATGGCCGGCGGTGGCGATCGCTTGGTGGTCTCCTGGCGATGCTCTACAGCTTTAATGCGCGCGTCGGGGCGGTGGAAAACGGTCTGGAACACGCGATGCTCTGCGCGGCAGAGGCGGCGTCTTCGACGGCAAGCGGTGGCTGTGAGGCATGGGGCAGCGAACGGGGCGCTCTCTCGGCATGGTTGCTATCGATCTGGGCACGGTCTGTGCATGTGGTCCAGGGGTTGGCAACGCTCGCGGCTGGGACAGGGAGTGGCGGTGGACGGTGGGCTGCCTCCTAGACAAGTTTGGCACGGCTAATTCTTCTCCTAGCTTGCTGTCCACACTGGGGTGACATGGTGAGCTTCGACTGTTCACCATTGATGGCATTGCCAAGCTTACAGTGGGGCTAGTGCTTGGTTTAGTTTGCTAGATGATCTACTGAGGTTGCTGTGAGCTAGAGAGGGAACAAGTTAGGCTCCAATCAATGCTCACAATAGTGTTTAGATTTTATTTGATTTGAATCAGCAAGGTGTTTGATGAAATGGCCGCAAGAACTCAAGTTTTGAATTTTGAAAAGATTTTGGTGGGTGTGCTAGGTTGGTGCTGGTGAGTCTGCAGATGCTTGGGTTTTGAAAGTTGAGCTTGTTTGAGTGGTTTTTGAAAAAGTGGGATCTTCCCATATGATAAAGATTCAATTTTGAACTGTCCTTTAAACTATGCATTTGAATGTTTTTGGATGATCACAAAGTGGGCCTTGATACTTTGTTATGAGTACTATCAAGGGGTGCAAAGATCCAAATAAGTTTCTGTTAAGTTCTGAAAGTTTGAGACAGCCAAAGTAGGCATGGGAGTTAAATTGGTCAAAATGACCATTCACTCATTTTGTTTGTTTTGAATTATTTGTCTTTGGGAAAAGTGTGGGGATTGTTTAGATGATGTTTATTTCACCTAAGAATCCTTTTACAAGCAAAGAAACACATAAACAAGGCAATTCAAAAGAATTTAAAATGGGATGCATACACACATGCATGCTTTCATATTTTTATTTAGAAAAGTTTTTGTTAACCCTAAATTTGATGATTAGAGTTTGATGATTCTAGTTTAATATTTTTGGGATGTTACACCTTCTGGATCCATCTAACTGGGCCGCCCAGCAGGCCATAGGCCATGCTACCAACTGTGGGCCATCCGGGTTATCCGGATAAGTGACATGCTATGAGGATACCCATATAGCATATCCCCAACAGTAGCCCCCGGAGAACTCCGAGATCTTGCGCCGTCTTGCCTCTTCATGTTGAATGCTCCGTCTAGATGGATGTCGGCAAATCGTTAAGCAACATCTTGTAGTCCTCCCAAAGAACCCTGCAAGGCTTTCTCCGTCTTCAACTTGTAAGTCGGAGAAATGCTAAATCTTCCATCGTACTCTTCCATAGCCGGACTGGATCCGTCCATGCCGGAATCTATTATGTGACAGCTCATCTGCCCATGTCAGCTAGGACGACATAGGCTTAGGTCAGCGACGCCTCGTAACTCACACATGCAGAGAACGCAATCATGTCCAATTTTCCCGCGTGAGCAATACGAACCGTTGGCGGCGACAGTTGGAGACGTGGCGAAATTTCCACGCACGTTCGCGAACACGTCGTCTACGCGGCAACCGTTCGATTAAGATGCACGAATCTTGACGCTTGGAGATGATAAATAGTAACCGCGGTGGAATTTCCCACTTTTTACCTCATTCCCCTCGCGTCATCTTCTTCCTCCAGCGCACGCCCCTTTGAGCTCTCCACGCCTGACTCGCGAAAAAACCCTAGCTTCCAATCTGCACCACTCGCGCCCAGCCTCACTCCATGGCCAGCAGCAGCAGCGCTTCTCCTTCCATGGCAGCGTCGAGCGAAGCCACGGCGAAGCCGGCGAGCTCCATCGTTGTGCCTCCAGAGGGCCTAGTCATCCCATCATCGGCGGTTATCGAGTCCACCGGCAGCGACCTTAATCTGGCGGCGCTGGAGCCGTTGGAGGAGGAACCAGACTCGCACAAGGGCGACTGGCGCGGCTCGGATATCACTGACCGTGATATCCAAGAGATGATCGCCGAAGGCTACCTTCCTGCGACGGAAGGGCTCGCCTGGCGGGCGGCGCCGGTCGGCGAGGTGACACCTTCTCCCCAAGCCGGAGAAAAGGTGTACCTCAAAGCTCAGCTGGTACGTGACGTCTCTCTGCCTATCTCCAACTTCTTCCTCTCCGTCTTGAATCACTATAAGGTCCAGCCCCAGAACCTTTCCCCCAACAGTATCTTAGTGCTTAGCAACTACGCGGCGCTCTGCGAGGGATACTTAGGGATAAGGCCTAGATTAGACCTCTTTGTGTACTTCTTCATCGTCAAACGTGAAGCCGAACATAGCAAGGAAGAGTTTAGGAACTGCGGCACCATAAGCTTCAAGATTCGACCTGGCCGGCGGTTCCCCGACATCATCGGTCACGAGTCCTGCAAAAATTGGCAGCGGACGTACTTTTACGGCCCAGACATTCCTCTGGTTAACCAACAAGTTACGTGCCCAGACTTCGTTGACGGAGCCGCCGCTGAAGCCTCGTCATGGAGATCCCAGGCCTCCCTTCCCTCCGACCTCGACGCTTCTCGCGCCATAAGGCGGATCGAATGGTTCGTAGATACGGGTTTGACCGGCTTGGACCTAGCCATGTGCTGGTTCATCAGGCGAATCCAACCTCTGCAGCACCGCACGAAGCTCATGCATGAGTATACCAGCGACAGAAGGGATAGTCTCTGCATCTCCGTGGACAACTTCTCGAGCGACTCTGTCAAGCTCCGCCTTAAGGACATCGTCAAGGTGAAGGATAAGAAGCGTGGCTTCACCATCACCTACGACATGTATGTAGACGGCAAGTGCCCAAAGGTAGGTATTTATTTTCCATGTATGACATATACTCCAGTTCTTCCCTCTTGTAAATGTCATCTTATCTAACACGGTGATTCCTCACTTAACAGCTTAGCGATCTAGAGGAGGGCAACCTGGCTGCCCAAATCTATGATCCAAAGATGAAGGAAGTCACGGTCGTGTCCGACGACGAAGTTCTGTTGGCGCGGAAGCGAAAGAGCTCCACCTCTGACGCTGCCAACGGAGGAAAAAATAAGAAGACGGAGGGTGGTGCCTCCAAAAAGACTACCGCCGCCCTGGAGGCGGAGAAAAGAAAAGCCATCGGGATCCCTTTTGCTAAGGCACCCCAACTTGTGTAAGCTTCTTTTCTTCCGACATTGTCTATTTATCTATCTTGATCCTGTACTTATGCATTTTGCACGTTTTATGAAGAAAGCCACGACCAGCCTCAAGAAGACCTCCAAAACATCGGGGGCTTCTCGAAATATTTAGGACATGCTGCATCGCGACGCCTCCCCCGCCATCGCCCCTACTACTCTTGTCGCCAAGCCCTCGTCTGCCCCGACAAGCTCACAGGCTAAGGAGGCATCATGTCCTTCCGCCATGGAAGTGGACTCTGGCGCCTCTACCGAGCTTGTTGTTGTTGTCGGCGAGCAGGCGACACAGGAGAGTACCGCCCATCAAATGGCTGAAGCTCCGGCTAACGATGCCATCGGTGGCGGCAAGGCGGTGGTGGAAGCTGGTACTTCTGCCGAAGGCGGCGCCCTTGCTCCCCAGAAACCTTTTGAGTTCCCGAAGATAGTCTACCCGACACTTACGCCGAGTAGCACAACTCTGGTTCCTGGAGGAGTACCGACATCTCCGACGTGCGGTCTTGAGGAGCTCCTCCAACAAGTAGACATCTTGCGGGGAAACAACATCTCCTTTGGCAAGCTGCTGGCCGAGAGCGCTACAAACCTCAAGATCATTGAACCTGTAAGTTTTATTTGTTTTTTGCATTTCATATGAGTATCCCACTGTAGCCCCCGAGGATGTAGACGTAAAACCATAGGCTTTTGCGTCTAGATGCTCTAAGAGTGACTAAGCTAGAAAACTTCTCACTGTATCCCCCAAGCATGTAGATGGAATGAAATTTTCTGACTAGATGCTTTAAGAGTAGCATACGCAGTGTTTATAAATTTCAGCACTGTCCCCAAGCTTCTAGTTGTAACTGAATTAATTCCGACTAGATGCTTAAAGAAATCTAAGCATATAGCTAAGTTAAAAACTTTATACTGTAGCCCCCAAGCCTCTAATCGAAAACTGAATTAGTTCCGACTAGATGCTCAAAGAAAAGCTAAGCATGTTTCTAGGTTAAAAACACTCGTTGTAGCCCCCGAGCGTCTAGGTGGAGGATTTCCGGCTAGATGCTCCAAGCAGACTAAGCAATGTTTTAACTTTGTCCTTCTTTCCACAGAACGAGAATGCTCGGAGGGGCATGGTCAATGACAAGTACCAAAAGATGCGTGCAGATCTTGAAGCCGAAAAGGGTAAAACTGCCATCTTGAAGGAACTGATCATCAAAAACAAGAGTCTATTTTCTTTTTGCGCATTTCTTCTTGACTTTGTGCCTACATTCTCCGAGTACTCACTGTGTACTTTGTTTTCTCCGACTTTGCAGAACATGTTGCCAAGGCCAAGGACATTGTCGAGCAGTCCAAGCACATCCAGCAGCTGCACAGCAAGAACAAGATCCTTAAGGAGGAGAGGAAAGACATGCTGAAAATGCATGAGGATTCAATGAAAGCCCTGCAGGACTCCACCACCGCGGAAATTAATCGCTTGAAGGAGGAGCTTGCGATCTTAAAAGATCAGAAGCAAGCTGCCGATGAGCAAAATCAACGCCATAACGAGGCGTATAAGCTCCTCCAACAAGAGAAAGAATCCTTGGTAGACATCCTCTGGCAAGTTGAAGCCAGCATCTTCAGTAAGTTTTCTCCGTCTTGGATTTCTGTAGTCCGGATACTTTGAATTGTTGAACTCATGCGCTCCTTGTCGGAATTTGCAGCTCCTATGGGTTTAACCCGATCGCCTCCTCTAGCCAAGGAATGCATGGTTCTTGCCGGTCCAGGTATGGTCCTTCCCGGGCCTCGTGGATCTTATTGATCCTTGAACGTGCGTCGTATGGCTCTGGGCTCTTCTTTTTCTTGTCAACAGGGGATGGGCTGCGTGAACGACGCGGCCTCTTCCGCCATGGTGACTGCTTGGTGGTGACGGATGCAGAGGTGGCGGTGGGTTAGCCTTCTTGTTGTTACCCTCCTGCGACTTCTCACGCCTGTCATGGTTACTTGTCGGACGCAGAGGGTCATGGTGCGACCTGCTCCTGTGCCCTTGGTTGCACTCTCCGTCATGGCGGGTCTGCTCCGTGTTGTCGCGGATGACGATGCTGCACTGCTTTGGTGGGGGCATATCCGTACGATGGTGAGCTTTGTGATCGTCGTGATGTCGGGGAGATCGGGGCGGTGGCGACGGGCGACGAGGTCAGGCCTTTTCTCCGCCGTGGTTGGAGGATATGGGGATGGCATCCTTCCTGTTGCACGCGTCCCTCCGTCTTTGTTCTGATGAACCCGTCTGGGACCCGACATCATGAGGAGATTTGTCCCTTGGCTGTTTGTACTGACTAGACCGGCAAAGCGCTGGGTCGGACTCGAGCCTCTGAGAGGTGGCCTTTTCCTGCTGCTTCACCGCCTTGGCCACTAGGTCGTAGACTTGTTCCACTGCCTCAGGCGATCTATCTTGCTCCAGAAGGGTCTTGGCGACGGCGAGGTTAAGGAGTGGGGTGGGCATCACCTGCTTGCCTTCACTGTCAATGTATGGCTTGGCTTGTGCCGGCTTTGAGGGAGCCCATCCTAGGTTGCGCCATACACCAGGATCGTTGATGACGCGAGCCGGAGCTTTCTTAGCCTGCAGCTTCTGCAGCAAAGTCTTGTACTCGGCCTCCATTTCTCTAGCCATCTCTATAGATTTCTGCGCGTTGACCAAATCTCGATCTAGCTTGGCGCCTTGCTCTGCGATGGCCTGCGCTTCCTCCAGCAGCTGCTGGCGCTTCTCGTCAAGCTGGGTCACGTTCCGGATATGAGCAATGATTAGTGGCTCGACGAGGAGATTGCCGTCCATCACTCTATCAGCTGGAGTAACTTGGGCTGCTGCAGACGTGGATGCTGGAGGCGGCAAGTTTGCGGTGTTGTTATTGCTCGGGCCGGTGTCGAGTTCCTGCGGCTGCTGCACTGGGTTAGGCGGAGGAGGCATGACTTTTGCGCGATCGTCGTCAGCAGCAATAAGTGGCCCCTTCCCCTTTTCCAGCACTGTAGGCGGATCTCGTCCGGGTTGATCTTCTTCCATCGCCATCCCGATGGTGACGAACACCCCTCAAGATGCGACGGTGTTGTTGGCTTGCTCGTCGCACGAGTACTCCTCCTCCATCTCCTGCATGGCGGAGTCTAGCTCTTCTGGACTAAAATCTATCTCCTCTGAATCTGCACTAAAATCAGCGTAAAGCGTGTCAATGACAGAGTCGGAGGGTGCTAGGACTTCCTCGATGACGGGCGGTGGAGGTGCAATGGCAGTGACGATGACTGGAGGTGGTGGTGCCGCTGCGGCGATGGTGGCCGGAGGCGGTGGTGGCAGTGGCTGAATCGGAGGTTCTCCGTCGACGAGTGCGAGTGCTTTCTGGGCCTCCGCGTCAGCCTCCATGTAGTTGTTGACGGAGCTCACCATCTGTTAGAGGGTAAGGCGTCTTGTTGCCTGTTGTCGTCTTAAAGAATGCTGGAGAGAAGCGTGCCACAGTCCAGTCCTTCCACGAAGTGATACAGAGCGTTATCATTGGGGTAGTGGGCCAGATCGGCTCGTATACGGAGCCACATGGCCAGGTAATCGCGGGGGTTTTCGCCTTCTCTCTGAATGCAGCGCGCCAGATCAAAGATGGTAACCACGGCGACGAACTTGGATCTCTGCTTTCCAGACGCACGGGCGAAGCCGGCGGATTTGTAGTGATCTTCCACCTTTATATCCTGCACAGGGGCGGTTTGGGTGGGCCTTGAATTTTTCCGATCTTTGCCGGCAAACTCCAAAGAGAGATCCGACATCGATCCTTCCGCGAACGTATCCTGCCCATAGGCGGTCCGTGCGGGCCTTGGGTTTTTCCGATCTTTGTCGGCAAACTCTAAAGAGAGATCCGACATCGATCCTTCCGCGAACGTGTCCTGCCCGTAGGCGGTCCTGCGGGCCTTGATTCTCCTCCGACTCCCAGGGGACTAGTGCCCGAGTTGGTTTCGCCGATGAAGAGGTGGATGTCTCTGATAGGAACGATCGAACACCGCGTAGGGTTCGTCTTCGCCGGGATCCAGAACTCGTCAGGAGGGATGATCGGAACGTTGCCGGAGAAGAGAACGCGACCGATGGCTACGGTTTCGCCGATTCCCGCGAAGGTCTTGGTCCTCGCCCGCTGAAGGGCCTGAAGCGCCTCTTGTCCCACGGTGGGCGCCAACTGTCTTGGTATTGCCGACGAGTACGCCATGGAGGGGTCCTCATAGTGCGTGTTTAGAGACATGGGGGAAGGCGGACGGTTGACGGGTACGAGGTAACACAGCTTACCCAGGTTCAGATCCCATGACGGTGGTGGAATCCTACTCCTGCTATAAATCACTATAAGGGCAATACGCCGAGTTACAGGGATTGGATTGTTGTGCGAGGTTGTATGAATCGATACTAAGTTGTGCCCCAAAGGCTCCCACAGGCCCGACATATATAGTCATCAGGTCCTAGGGTTACAGGGAAAAGTCCTAGCCGGACAGGTTACAGAGTCCTACACCGTCTATTACTAGTCTTGTGTATCTTGCACTCCAAGGCTCCGGGTACGTCGGTGACTCCAACCGTAGCCTTCCTTTATCTGGCATGGGCCTCCCTTCTGGATCCATATAACTGGGCCGCCCAGCAGGGCATAGGCTATGCTACCAACTCCACCCGGGTTATCCGGATAAGTGACATGCTATGAGGATACCCATATAGCATATCCCCAACAAGAGGTGATGAACAGCTCGTTGTTAATGGTTACACCGATGCTAGTTGGAACACCGATCCGGATGATTCTAAATCACAATCTGGATACGTATTTACTTTGAATGGTGCAGCAGTTAGCTGGAGGAGTGCAAAGACAAGCATTGTGGCGAGATCTTCAACTGAATCGGAATACATAGCTACTTCGGAGGCTTCACAAGAGGCGATATGGATGAAGGAGTTTATTACAGAGCTCGGTGTGGTTCCAAGTGCTCTGGATCCAATGTCTATCTATTGTGATAACATGGGCGCCATAGCCAATGCACAAGAACCAAGGTCACACAAGAAGATGAAGCATATCAAGCTACGTTTTCACGCTATTCGAGATCATGTCCAAGATGGTGACATAAAGATTTGCAAAGTACACACAGATCTGAATGTGGCGGATCCGTTGACTAAACCTCTCCCGAGGGCAAAACATGACCAGCACCAAACCTCCATGGGTGTTCGGTATATTACCATGTAATCTAGATTAGTTGACTCTAGTGCAAGTGGGAGACTATTGGAGATATGCCCTTGAGGCAATAATAAAAGTGGTTATTATTATATCTTTGTGTTTATGATAAATGTTTACATTCATGCTATAACAGTATTAACCAGAACATTAATACTTGTGTTATTTGTAAACTAAATTAGAGTCCCTAGTAAAGCCTCTTTATAATACTAGCTTGTTGGTTAATAGATGATCGTGGTTTCTTGATCATGAACATTGAGATGTTATTAACAACAAGATCATATCATTAGGAGAATGGTATGATGGACATACTCCTATAGATAAGCGTAGCATAAAGATCAAGTCATTTCAATAGTTCGTTTGCTATAAGATTTCTGATACATAGTAACCTAATTCCTTCGACCATGAGATCATGATAATCACCATCACTGGAAGGATGCTTTGATGACATCAAACACCACACCGTAACTGGGTGGCTATAAAGGTGGCATTGAGTGTTCAGAAAGTATGGGTTGAGGCACATGGATCAAGAGTGGGATTTGTCCATCCATATGACGGATAGATATACTCTGGACCCTCTCGGTGGAATGCCATCCAATTAGCTTGCAAGCATGTGACTGGCTCACAAGGGATCACATATCACGGGAACGAGAAAAGAGTACTTATCAGTAACGAGGTTGAACTAGGTATGGAGAGATACCGACGATCAAAACCTCGGATAAGTAAACTATCGTGAGACAAAGGGAAATTGGTATCGTATGTAAGTGGTTCATTCGATCGCAAAGTAATCATAGAAATATGTGGGATCCATATGAATTTCCAGATTCCTCTATTTGTTATTGATCGGAGAAGTGTCTCGGTCATGTCCGCATAATTCACGAACCGTAGGGAGACACACTTAAGGATTCGATGTTGTTTAGTAGATATGGAATGTTAGTAGGGATATCGAATGTTGTTCGGAGTCTCGGATGGGATCCGGGATATCATGAGGAGATCCGGAATGGTCCGAAGAATAAGATTCATATAAGGAAAGTCTGATTCCGGAGTTCGGGAAACATTCCGATGTTTTCATCGGAGAGGTTCTAGAAGGTTCTAGAAGGTTCACTGGTCCGGAAGGGGAATGGTCCATGAAAGTGTCATGGCTAAGTGGAATTATTGGATCATATCTTAGGTCACTTGGTGTGGACATTTGTGAGAGAGAATTAAAGCGCTAAATTGAAAGTCAAACGGGAGGTTTGAAAAGTCAAACTGGAATAATGGTTTCCTAGTGGAAGAAGGAAAGACTCCTTCCAACTTGGGTTTGGAAGTGGATTCAAACTCCCCTCTATCTAGGCTGCCCCCCTCTCATAAATAGAGGGGGAGGGCTGCCCCAAACATACAAGCCCTAGCCCTCCCACACCCAAGCCGCCGCCACGCCTCGTCGCCGCCGCCTCGCGCCGCCGCACTAGCCGCCACTGACACCTCCTCCTCCTCCCGGTATTCTAAACCCTAGATCACCGAGAAACCCTAGATCCACCATAACTCGCATCGGCTTAGGCGAAGCCCTGCGGGATCTTCCCTCTACTTTTGACACCACGCCGTCGTGCTGCTGGAATCGCGAGGGGAGAACTACAACCTCCACTGCCTACTGGAACAAGGGAGAGGAAGGTCTTCATCGAGTATCGAACGTGTGACCGACTGCGGAAGCGCTTCCGGAACACAGTGCCAGAAGGATCGTCTACGCGAGCTTGAGATCGGCAAGTGTACGACTACATCACCCACGAAATCTGCTCTCGTTAACTGCTTTGGAATCTTTGAGGGTGAGTGCTTCTATCGACTCGTTGCTACAATCTAGTAGATAGATCTTGGCTTGTTTGTGTGAATGTGGTAGAAATTTTTGATTTCCATGCTACGAACCCCTACAATTCTCTCTCTACACCTGAAATTTTTCCTTCATACAAAACTTCACACAATCTTCATTAGCAACATTAGCTTATTCAAAAGATATTAGACCACTGGCAAAGCTTTGGAACAGCAAGGCTTTTCACTAAAAACACAAGCTACTATAGTAACTCCTTCAAAGAAACTCAATTTATCTGAAGAGAGCTCAAAAAGGAATCAATAAGAAGCAAATGCAAATAATGGCAGAAATCTATCAAAACAGACCAGCAGGTAGAAATGATTTTTTTCGAACATCTTATGTTCCTGAAATCAAAAAGTGTTGAACTAACGAAAGTTAGCCAACATACTGGGGGATTTGTTCTTAAATTTTGAGCTCAATACGAGTTACAGATCCTTCTCACGAATTTTTTGGTGGAGGACAGAAATCTGTTTCGGGACAGCAACTCCCCAAATCTTAGTTCCCTCTCACTAGAGGTCATTATTGGTACAAAAAGCAAACAAAAAAGGATAAGGAGAGGTCATTACAGTAGTAATAACTTTCAAGACTCAAGGAAACTCTTGGGTTATCTCCCAAAAGTACTTTCTTTAATGCCTTTAAGTTAGGCACAAGAAGCAAGAAGAATCAAGTATTTTCAAATGAAGAAGCATTAACATTCAATCTTGCTTTCATAGGAGGAGCAAAAAGCAACTTATCTCTCTTCATAGGGAAGTGTTCAATACCTTTCTTTAATGGAAAATGATATTTAATGGTGCCTTCTTTCATATCAATGATGGCACCAACTGTTCTAAGAAAAGGTCTTCACAAAGTAATAGGACAAGAATCATTGTATTCAACATCCAAAACATAGAAATCAATAGGGACATATGCATTTTTAACCATAATGATAACATCATTAATACTCCCCATGAGTTTCTTCTTAGCATTATCATTGAGTGGGACATTCAAATAACAATCTTCTAATGGTGGCAAATCAAGCATTTCATAAATCTTCCTAGGCATAATAGAGACACTAGAACCAAGATCACATGAAGCTTTGAGATCAAAGTCATTCACTTGCATATTAATAATGGGTTCCCAACTATCTTCTACTTTCCTAGGAATAGAAGCTTTGTGTTTTAGCTTTTCTTTCTTAATCTTAACAAGAGCATCTGTAATGTGTTTGGTAAAGGCAACATGCATATCACTAGCATCAGGACTTCTAGCAAGCTTTTGTAGGAACATAATCACTTCAGAAATATTGCAACCATCAATATCAAAATCAAACTTAGCATCACTAGTAGTAGGATCAATAGGCTTAGGCATAGTAGGAGGAGGAATAGGGCTACTTGTGGTTTAGTAGTGATAGTGCACACACTATTGTTTCTATCAATTTCAGCTTCCCTTTCCCACATAGCATGAAGTTGAGCTAACAACCTAACATTTTCATCAATAGTAACTTGTATGGCATGAGAAGTAGCAAAGGTGTTTTCCATAGTTTCAGGTTTAGCATCCATTTTATTAACCAAGGAAGTTTGAGATTCAGACAAAGAGGATATATTTTTCTCAACAGTTAAAAGCTTTTCCTCTATAGTCTTATTGAAAGTGGTTTGTTTACTAACAAAGCCCTTGAGCATTACTTCAAGTTCATAGGGGGCACTTCTAGCATTATTGTAAGAGCTTCCATAGGAATTTCCATTATTAGGAGGATAAGGCCTATAATTGTTGTTGCTACCAAAATTATTCCTATAGGCATTGTTGTTGAAATTGTTGTTTCTAATGAAGTTCACATCAACTTGCTCTTCTTGAGCAACCAAAGAGGCTAAGGGAATACTGTTGGGTTTCGTAGCATGGAAAACAAAAAATTTCTACCGCATACAAACAAACAAGCCAAGATCTATCTACTAGATTGTAGCAACGAGTCGATGGAATAACTCACCCTCGAAGATTCCAAAGTGTTTAACGAGAGCGGATTCTCGTGGGTGATGTAGTCGTACTCTTGCCGATCTCAAGATCGCGTAGACGATCCTTCCGGTGCTGCGTTTCGGCAGCGCTTTTGCAGTCGGTCACACGTTCGGTACTCGACGAAGACCTTCCTCTCCCTTGTTCCAGCAGGCAGCGGAGGTTGTAGCACTCTCCTCGCGATTCTGTCAGCACAACGGCGTGGTACCGAAAGTAGAGGGGAGATCTCACAGGGCTTCGCCTTAAGCCGGAGCGAGTATGGTGGACTATGAGAGAGAGCCTCGGCGATCTAGGTTTTAGACGCACCAAGGAGGAGCAAGGCCGGCGGCTAGGGTTTGCCTAGACGGCGGCGGCTTGCCCTAGGCGGCGGCAGCAGGAGGTGGCGGCGCCGACGGCTAGGATTAGGGTTTGCGGGGCGTGGTGTTGTGTACTTGGAGGGGCAGCCCTGCCCCTCCTTATATAGGTGGAGGGGGCGCGCCAAGGGGAGGGGAGTCCCTCCCCAACTCGGTCTCCAAGTGGGCCGGCGGTGGAGGGAGGGAACTCCTCCCCAAGTAGGTTTCCTACTCTCCCTCCACCTCACAAAATAGCCGTTTGAATTTTCAAATTGGCGTTTGACTTTTCAAACTAGGATTTGATTAAACCCTTTATTTTGTTCAGCGATGACACCTAGTACATGATGCAATCATTCCAACTTGTTATGACACATTCATGTACCCTTCCCCTCCGGAGTGCCGGACATTCTGGAACCTTCTAGAACATTCCCGATGAAAACACCGGAACCATTCTCCAACCCCGAAACAGGACTTTCCTTATATGAATCTTATTCTCCGGACCATTCTGGATCTCCTCGTGATATCCCGGATTCCATCCGAGACTCCGAACAACATTCGGTCTCTCACTCATCATTCCATAACTACTCAAACAACGTCGAATCCTTAAGTGTGTCTCCCTACGGTTCGTGAATTATGCGGACATGATCGAGACACTTCTCCGAACAATAACCAATAGAGGAATCTAGAAATTCATATGGCTCCCACATATTTCTACGATTACTTTGCGATCGAATGAACCACTCACATACGATACCAATTTCCCTTTGTCTCACGATAGTTTACTTATCCGAGGTTATGATTGTCGGTATCTCTGCATACCTAGTTCAACCTTGTTACTGATAAGTACTCTTTTCTCGTTCCCGTGATATGTGATACCTTGTGAGCCAGTCACATGCTTGCAAGCTAATTGGATGACATTCCACCGAGAGGGCCCAGAGTATATCTATCTGTCATATGGATGGACAAATCCCACTCTTGATCCATGTGTCTCAACCAATACTTTCCGAACACTCAATGCCACCTTTATAGCCACCCAGTTATGGTGTGGTGTTTGATTTCATAAAAGCATCCTTCCGGTGAAGGTGATATGCATGATCTCATGGTCGAAGGAATTATGTTACTATGTATCAGAAAGCATATAGCAATTGAACTATTAAAATGACTTGATCTTTATGCTACGCTTATATATAGGAGTATGTCCACCATATCATTCTCCTAACGATATGATCTTCTTGTTAATAACATCTCAATGTTCATGATAGGGAAACCACAATCATTTATTAACCAACAAGCTAGTATTTATAAAGAGGCTTTACTAGGGACTCTATTTTAGTTTACAAATCACACAAGTATTAATGTTTCCTTGTTAATACTATTATAGCATGAATGTAAACATTTATCATAAACATAAAGATATAATAATAACTATATTTATTATTACCTCTAGGGCATATCTCCAACAAATACTATTAGGATCTAGAGGAGCTTTCCCATTAACAAGCATAGCCATAATAACATCAATCTTTTCACTCAAAGAGGAAGTTTCCTCAACAGAATTTACCTTCTTACCATGTGGAGCTCTCTCAACATGCCATTCAGAGTAGTTAACCATCATATTATCAAGGAGCCTTGTTGCAGCACCCAAGGTGAGTCCCATAAAAGTACCTCCAGCAGCAAAATCCAACAGGTTTCTTGAGGAGAAGTTCAAACCTGCATAAAAAGTTTGGATAATCATCCAAGCAGTGAGTCCATGAGTAGGGCAATTTTTAACCAAAGATTTCATTCTTTCCCAAGCAGGAGAAACATGTTCACTATCAAGTTGTTTAAATTTCATAATGTCACTTCTCATAGCAATAATCTTAGCATGAGGATAGTACTTTCCAATAAAAGCATCTTTGCACTTATTCCAAGAATCAATAATATTTTTAGGCAAAGATAGCAACCATTCTTAGATTTTACCCTCAAGGAGAAAGGAAAAATCCAGAGCTTAATAATATCTCCATCTACATCCTTATACTTTTGTATCTCACAAAGTTCAACAAAGCTATTAAGATGGGCAGCAGGATCATCAGAACCAGCACCAGAAAATTGCTCTCTCATCGCAAGATTCAACAAAGTAGGCTTAATTTCATAAAAGGTAGCATCAGGAGCTAGTGGAGCAATAGGAGTGCTTAGGAAATCATTGATGTTGGTGCTAGTGAAGTCACACAACTTGGTGTTCTTAGCAGAGTTCATTTTGGCAAAGGTGGGCAAGCCAAAAACAGCAGCAGCACCTACAGCAGGAACTAATTTTTTGGGTTTTGAATAGAGGCAAACAAAACGAAGCAAAATAAACAAAGCAAACTAAAAAAAAGTAAAGATAAAGGAAGTGAAGGAATCCCCTAGTGAAGACGTCCTTAGCCTCCCCGGCAACGGCGCCAGAAAACTTGTTGATGACTCCTTGATGGCGCCAAAAACTTGGTGGCTGGTGTGGAGTCTTGTTGGGAACCCCAAGAGCAAGGTGTAAAGAGCACAACAGCAAGTCTTCCCTCAGTTGAGACCGAGGTTATCGAAACAGTAGGAGGAAGGAAACGTCACACAGGTGTTGCAAGCAACACGGAGACCTGCACAACACAAACTCAAGACTTTGCCCCAACGAATCAGTGAGGTTGTCAAGCTCACCAGTTGTTGTAACAAAGGATTAAACGTATGGTGTGGAAGGTAATGGTTTGTAGTAAGTAAACAAGTAACAGTGGAAGATGTATCAATGGTAAAGATTGGACCGGGGTCCATAGTTCACTAGAGGTGCTCTCCTTAGATGAACAACATGGCATGAAGGGTAAACAAATTACAGTGGGGCAATTGACAGGAACTGATCAAGGCATAACAATGCAATTACTAGCCAGAAAGATCCTATGAGGTTGTTTGGGCAATACAACAATATACATAGACCTTCATCCAACTACATCTATGACTAGAAGTTCACCTTCAGGTTATCATCCGAACCCCCTCCAGTATTAAGTTGCAAGCAACAGACAACTGCTTTAAGCAAAGTGTGTAAGGTAACAGTCCACATGTTCCATGAACAAGAGACCGTTGTTTTCTCCCTAGTAGCAACAGCACATCTACAACCGAAGATATTTCTATCATTTCCCTTGGAAACTAGAGGCATGAACCCACTATCGAGCATAAATACTCCCTCTTGGAGTCACTAGCAACTACTTGGACAAGATAACCACTAGCAATGGAGAGCATGCAAGATCACAAACAACACAGACATGATAGAATCATAAAGATAGAACCATTAATCAAACCAACATAATAATCTCAATATCCATCGTATCCCTGCAAACACAACATGCATGATTACAGATAGATTAGATCTTGATCATGAACGGAGCTCACAAGATCTATACATGAAAGCACAAAGGAGGAGATACAACCATCTAGCTACTACGTGGACCCATAGTCCAAGGTGGAACTACTTACAAATCATACCGGAGAGAAGGCCTCCGGGATGATCTCCCCTCCGGCAGGGTGCCAGGAAGAGCTTCAGATCCCCCCGATCTAGGGACGATGGTGGCGGCGGCTACAGACGGTTTCGTGGATTTC
This sequence comes from Avena sativa, assembly GCA_916181665.1. Taxonomy (NCBI): domain Eukaryota; kingdom Viridiplantae; phylum Streptophyta; class Magnoliopsida; order Poales; family Poaceae; genus Avena; species Avena sativa. The sequence continues at coordinate 358,602,821 of OV702295.1, forward strand.
TGGTCAGGTACTCAAGGTTTTTGTATCAGGGGCTTCTTATAGGCGAAGGGGCGAGACCGGGAGGCGGCCAGGGTGCCCAAACCCTAGCCAAGCGCGGGGCTGGGCCCACCCGCGCCTAGGGTGGGTCTGCCCCCCTGGCTGGCCTTCCGGGCTCCCCTCTAGACTTCTTGTTCCCCACGGAAAGTTATTGACTTTTTCCTTCGTCCCGTCCAATTCCGAAAATATTTCTTTACTAACTTTTCTGAAACCAAAAACAACAGAAAATAGGCATCTGGCACTATTGCAACTTGTTAATGGGTTAGTACCAGAAAACATGTAAAAAGCACCTCAAAGTGTGGACATGTAAAGCAAAGTAGATACTAAACAAGCACGGAGCATCAAAAATTATAGATATGTTTCCAACATATCACCCTACTGCCTTCAAAATGTCCATGTCCTGCCAGACTCCTAGAAGAAAGCTGGAGTAGCAAGAGAACCCTAGCGATGATGTGGTTTGAGGGGGCGGTGGTGACTGGAGGAAGACACAGTTCGAAGGCGGGGACGATGGGTACAGATGTGCTTCCTGATCTCTTTCCGGCAAGAAGACTACCTGCGGGGATGGCGGACAACGACCATTGACAAAGCAGCTACGACGATGGCGATATAGCGTTACAGGCGTGCGACCGCGTCACTGACACATAGAGGGTTGAGGTCGATTTTGGGGTGGAATGACTTTCATCCACTGGCGAGAGGGCCAAAGGAGGACAGAGGGACACGTTCGAACACACACTGTTCAGGCCAACAAGTCAGCACAAATTTGGGCTCGAAATGGGTCGTCGCAGACAAGTCCGAGGCGCTCGGCCTGTTTGAATCACAACCTCTACTTGTTTAGGTCGGCCCGGTGAAGACGCCTTTAAACATAAACAAAGCTTCCTAGGCACCTAAGGGTGTGTTTGGTAGTCCGGTGGACTATCTCAGCACATACGAGTCGAGTGCAAGTGTGTTTTATTCGTTATGTTTTTTAGACTATATGAGCAGAGCTGAGCTCAATTGAGATCCTATTTGATACCATGTATGACTTGAGATATGCCATGCAAAACCAAAAAATAATCAGGTCCTTGACTACAAAACAAAAAAAACAATCGGGTCCTCGGGAGCATTGGGCTCGGGTTTCGGCACCGGCGCCAGTGAGAGGAGCCACCGGCGAGCGCCCACCGCCTCCGTGTGTCGCACCCACTGATGCTGGTCGTTGTGCGGGTGAGGCGGCGTGGCCTGCCGCTGCTCCGTGGTTGGTGACGAGCTCGGGTGAGAGAGAAGGTCATCACATGGGTGAGGAACGAAAGAAGAGAAGGAGGCGTGCGGGGAGGAGGGTGAGAGAGAAGAAGACATGCAGGCCGGAGACCCCTAGCAAGTTGGACTGATTATCGGAATCTCAGCACTAACGAGTTGTAAAGCTCGATTTGAGCTTCCCAACTAGGCATGGCTAAGGGTCTATTTTTGCACGAGGTGGCCACTTTTGGAGGTAGACGACCCGATCTACCAAACAACAAAACATAGAATGAGGTGAGATTTCTTAAGTTGCCCTGGTCTACCAAACACAAAGTTACAATTCTGATATTCTGATTTCTGCATCTACCGTGGCACCATAACCGACGCTAAACAAGACCAACATGTGCACAATGCTCCACAGTGAAATCATGAACATGAAGCTGGAGGTCACAGCTCAAGTCTCTCGCTTTTCTATGTGCAGTGGAACTAGACGAGCAAAAGGGAAATTCAGTGACATGTCGATAATACAGTAGAATATGTATGTGCTTTCGCTTTAGCTAGGTGGTTGCAGACAAAGCAGCTGAAAACCATCAACGTCTTGACAAGCACAAGTGAGACATGTTCGAGTACCAGAGCAAGTGTGCCGGGCCACTCGGGCTTTGTATAATCTACTTAAACCACCACGCTGGCCACTTCTAAACACTTGTTAATCATGCACATGATGACACGAAAGACACTACTAGTACTTCCTTCTGCCCATATTACTTGACTTGTATTTATCAAAATTTAGATGAATTTATATACTTCCTTCGGTCCATATTAATTGACTCAAATTTGTCTAAATTTGAATGAATCTCGACACTATGTACATAGGTTTCCAAATTTTGACAAATCAAAATCAATTAATATGGATCGGAGGGAGTACTAAATAGTGTCTAGGTTTATTCAAATTTAGACAAATTGTCAACTAATATGGATCAGGGGAGTACCAGAAATCCAGAATGGTTGACGGGTAGAACCGGAATGAGTCTTCGGGCAAGTTAAATTAGGGGTTGCATCCTCTCTCTAATGTTGGACTCAAGGACGCTATTGTCGGGTAAAATGGCACAGTGGCAACTGATAACTTGCCGGGGTGGGTTCGGATATCGAAGATGAGAACATGAGAAATTACCGGGTGGAGCTGCAGACCGACACATTTTCTTCGGCCTTCACATGGACATGGTGGCCTGGCCGGTTCACACAGCGGGAGGGATTCTAGACGTACTGGGCACTACTGGCCGGTGGGTAGCTGGTGTGCGTGAGTTTTGACTGTTTTCCCGTGACTTCCTTTTTTTTACTTCTATATACTACCTGTGTGATCAATGAATCCGCGTTGCAGCGCTCGCTCGCAGGGAGGTCAGCCCTGCTAGGTTGAATGCGCAGACCCGTGAGTCAGATTCGTGCAATGATGTCGTTTCTTGGAGTATACTGCAGGGCGGTACCCAGGATCGCGTTTCATTGGCCAGATTCCCAGGACAAGCACTAGTAGCAAACTCGACATGCAAATTTCACAAAATCTCAGGTGCCCAGCTGGATCGCAGTTCAGAGGCCAGTACGAAATTACCGTAACGAACCGATATTCACCGACGTCTGAGATCAAAGGGTGTAAAAAAATCACGTTCTTCCTGCTGTAGAGTAGCGTGGATGGGTAAATGTTTGCCAGAGAGTTGAGTTGACTTGACTGGCTAACGCTCACGGGAAGATGGTCAACCATACCCGACTCATCCAGTCCCAAGCTGGTCCGAAACGATTTGGCATTACACGAGCGCAAATCCGCGTGCATCGTCATGTCCGATCTCCTCGTCTCGTATACGGGTTGGCTGGCTGGCTGGGCATTCCGTCGAGAGCATATATATACGGGATACGGCCTCGCTCGTGATGCCAGCCGAGATTTCGGTGCTGGTCCGTCTCCATTGATTCTCTGCCCCGATTTGGTCTGAGGTTGGTGGCCGTACCTCCTGTACTGTACTACTGTACTGTACCCCGGCCGATCGAGCCCCTCTGCCACTGCTTTTATTAACTCGCCCTTTATGGGCTTCGTTACGAACGCTTTAATTTCATGGTTTGCTTCCGCATAAAGTTTAGACAAACCCACCAAGCATTTGGGCTGGGAAATAGTTTCATAATATATACTACCTACATTTACATGCAAGTAATTTTTCATATCGATAGACAATAAACATGTTAATAATCAGGTTGCTACAAAGTGCTACTAGGGCAAAAGCCGAACCTGTCGTGAAAAGAAGCTAAAGGTAGGCAAAGATGAACGACGTTTGCCGGTGGTCGCGGCCAAATAATTGTTCACGCCTTTCGACCGGCAGCCAAAGAGGAGGTTAAAGACATGCTAGCTAGGGCATGCACTAGTAATAACCTCCAAGGAGAGGAGTACTACCTACCGTACATGCGCTACAAGGCAGTAGCTAGAGCCAGGGTCCATATGCCTGCATCAAGGGCCAGGCGAGCGATCATCTCGTGCTGCAGCTTTCCGGCCTGCAATCAAATGATAAAATCTTTTGCACGGTCGCTCGCCTCGCCGTGAGTGTATATGTTGGTCTCCTCGATCGAGTTTCGTCGTTCTGGTTTGGAACTTGGAAGGGGCAATCCATGCCACGCGAATATAGGGATGTGTTCGGTTCTGGAACTAGAGGGGATGGAACGGAATGGTTCCGTTCCGAGGTCATGAGATGGTTCCGACCCCGTGTTCAGTTTGGAAAAAATCGAGAAACGGAATGGTTTTGTTTTCTGTTTGGTTTGGACCAAAACTGAGGAATGGAATGGCAGATTTTTTATTCAGCTCACCTCTTCCATTGATATGGTGAACATACCTCCCACTTGTAGCAACATACCAATTAAAATTTTAGCAGCACTTTGTTTGTATTTGCAGCAATAAGCAATAACAAATATATTCTCACAAGTATAACACATATATATGGCAGCAAACATAATAGACATTATATCCATACAACCATAATAGTCATAAAAATAGTCTGCATTCAACCATATCAAGTTTAATGGCATAGTAGTGATCTAAAAGCACTAAATAGAGTTCATACGGTCCATATTATAGTCCATTGAATAATAATAGTAAAGTTCATTACAGTCCATCAAGCCATTTGAAGTACATGCCATCACTTCAAATTATAGACCACTCCAAAGTTCTTCTCCACATACTACTCACCCAAACCAACTTATTGTCAAATTTAAGCTTCATGAACGCTTTTGCAGTCTTTGGATTGTCAACAAGATAAACATAGTAGTAAGCAATATACGCCTCATCGAATCCTTGTATTGCAACCAAAGCATCCCACAAGTCATCAGGTGCAACATCATCATCTCCACCAGATTTTGCAAGAGCATCGGCCATCATTTTGAACCCATCCTTGAGAGTGGAGACCAATGGATCATCTTCAATGTGAACAATCTTGGCCTTCTTTTTTGGTGGTGCTTTGGAAGAAGACTCACCTACATTTGGTGAAGTTTGCATCTCACTTTCATCTTCAACATCAATAGAGAGAGGATCATTCCCTGACTTGGCATATTTTCCCTAGCCGTGGTTGTCCCAAAAATCGTTTCCATTGCACGATAGTGCTCAATTGGGTTATTCAAGAAGGGGATATCAGATTTGTTGTTCTACATAAAAATGAATAAGTGAGTCACATATAAAGGATGCAAAGAATGCAAGTGAGTAGTAGAAAGTACACAAATGTTTAGGGAACAAACTTACAGTGCAATGCCCTGCATAGTGTTCATCGCTGAGCCTAATAGTGCAAGTATCCTCATCCCATAGAGCTCCACTCAGATTTTTCAATTGGACTAGCCTGCCCCAAATCTTCCACCACTTCTTAAGATGGTTGGTATATTGATCTCCAGTTAAAGATAGCTTGAAATGTTCATTCAAAATCTTGGCACATTGGTTGTAGTGACAAGTCTTGAAGCCATTTGAAGTTCTTGCACCACTAGCCACAAGATCAGCCAAAAATCCTAGATGCATGGTGGACATGGCATTGGTCCATGCTACCACCCCTCCCTTGTTGCTCTTGCTTGCACCGATGACGCTTGTATCAATGGTTTCAACGCTGTCCATTCCTGTCCAAACAACAAAATCATGACAAACAATTCTGTCCAGCCACCAAAATGTTGCCAAAACTTGATTTTGAGCATCACAAACAAATGGTTTCATTACAATAGAAGAGTACAAATGTAGCACAACTAAATACAAATGGTTTCATTACATCGATAGCACTACAAATACATGGAAATGCCACACTACAACGCTTGTATCGATGGTTTCAACGCTGCCCATTCCTTGTTGGCTTTGTGTCTGGATTGGTTGTGTGGTCCAAGTCACCTCCGGTATAATGAATTCATCAATTCCTTGAGATAGTGCATAATTATGAAGAACACAACAAGCTACAACAATGTCCACTTGTATCAAGAAAGTGAAGAATGGTGTGGCATCATCTAGAATTTTGAATCTCCTCTTGAGTGATCCAAAAGCTCGCTCTATCGTCACTTGTAGAGAGGAGTGCCTAAGGTTGAATAGATCCTCCGCATTTTGGATGGGATTGCTGCCCCACTCGTTCAAATGGTATCTCACATTGCAAAAAGGAGGCAATAAACCGGGCTTGGCTCCATATCCGACATCAACTAGATAGTACTTGCCTAAAAAAGAAACATATTATGGTGACAATGGTTTGGACAACATATGGACAATTATATCTAAGTCAATTTGTTACCTTGTGGTACTTGTAGGCCTCTCTCACGTGCTAATGCATCAGCTAAAACTAATGCATCATGTGCTGACCCCTCCCAACCAGCCAGGACATATGTGAAGCGAAGGTCTACAGCCGCCATGACATTTTGAGTGGCATATGTTTTCCTACCACAAAAAGCATCTTCCAAATCTTTTGTAACCGATGCTCTCACATGTGTACCATCAATAGCTCCAATACAATCCTATATAATAGAAAATATTAAATGATATGAAGTGTGTCTTAACTAGCTAAGAAATAGTTCCAGCAAGTACCTTAAAATATGGGTCAAACCGAGGGTTCCCTACTATTTTTTCTGGGGTCTCCGATGATGGTGGCCTGATATATTCATTAAGCAGCTCACCAATGGCATGGAGGACACACCTAAAATATATGCTGATTGTGGAGAATGATCTACCAAAATTGGTTGCTACAACCCTATTGCGAACATTATGTCCAACGGTATGCAAAAACATTGCCACTTGTTGCTCTACATTTAAATGAACACTATCTTCTAACAACTTGCGATCTCTCATTATGTTACAAAGTTTAAAGAAAGGAGTTGTATCAAATCTTAACATATTTCTACATGTGACATCGCTTTGCCAAATTTTACTATTGAGATATTCAAATTGTTGTCTGTCCCTTTCATGCATTGGCCCATAGCTTATACGCGGTCTTCTCTTCTTTCTTTTAGCCCGAATAGCTACAACAATTGCAGCGAAAACATCAAAAACTGCAGCTCTCCTAATCATCTTTTTCCTTTTATCCATCAACTTGCCCATCTACAATGCATTTATTCTATTATAAATTACCAAATGCACAAATGAACAAAACAATTGCATGAGAAAACATTAATAACATGTACAACCAATATCAATACCATGTACTGCTAACATTATTTCATCTATATACCATGTATTGCTAACATATTTCGTTGATCTCATCAAGCACTTAACAAAAACTAATAATTTTGAGTCCAATTTGACCAGTTTTTGGATGGGTACATGGTAAATAGATGGGCATATGAACCCGTTTTTTGCATGCCTTACCTGACTGCTGCCGCTGCTAGTTCCCGTCGCTGTTGCTTGCTTGCCTGACTGCTGTCGTTGCTAGTTGCCGTCGTTGCTGCTTGCTTGCCTACCGCTGCTGCTTGCCCCTGCAGTAGCCGTCGCCGCCTACACTGCCAGCTCCCTCCGCCTGCAGCCGATGCCTAGCCCGCCTGCCCGCCCAATCCTCCTCCTTGCTAGATCCCTTTGCCGCCAGCCAGTTCCCTCCGCCTGGTCTGCACGAGAGAGAGCGACGACGCACAAGAGAGAGAGAGTGGCGGTGCACGAGAGAGGGGAGAAGCGCGTGAGAGAGGGGGAGAGGCGCACGGGAGATAGGGCTGACGAGGGCTGGGGGTCGGGGTGAGGATAACGAGCGTGGTGTTTTCTTTTTTTTTCTGATTATTGCGGTGACAGTTACAACACGTTCCTCCCGATCCGGCCAAATCGGTCGGACGAGTACGTTCCGCATATTAGGCGAATATTCCGTCCCAGGGAACTACTCGATTCCGTTCCTTGGACCAAACCGAACACAGGAATGACCTCTGGGTGTGGAACGGACCCATTCCGTTCCACTATATTCTAGAACCGAACACACCCTAGAAGAATCGCGCTTGCTGGTGACCTAGTGTGGACATGGGTGACACGGAAGTTTTGCTACATACGGCATGTATAAATGACATGGGTGACATGGAAGTTTTGCTAAGGAAAATGCCCCCGCCCCCGCGCGGGGGATATCACGTTTGCATCCCCGGGTCGTTGACTCGCCAACAGCCCACGCACACACGCCTCATGAGAGTTCCTTTCCCGTTGTCGTGCGCCTGCTGCCGGACGGCTCCTGCTGTCGCCTCCCTGTGGCTACCGCCGGCGCCGTTGCGACCATAATTCACCGGCGTTAGGCCTCCTCCATAGGGTGGCGACCCACGTACCTGTTCTGGCTCCTCTTCCTTGAACCCCCGTGCCAGAATCCATCGTCGCCGCGCTGCCAAGGGATCCCTACACGCAGACATGCTGCCATGTGGATCCCGCCACCGTGCTGCCATGTGGATTGCCTCCCTCGTCTCCCTCCACGACGATATGCGCCACCTCCCTCAAGCTCATGGAGTCATGGAGTCCACGACGCCATGGAGTCCAAGGCAGACGTGCTTCTCTGCAAGGAGCAGCTATGGCTTCTGCAACCACGACATCGAGGTTTGCTATTTACAGTCGACGGCGGTGCTACCTATGGCCAGCGGCGGTGCTACAAGAAGCGTCTGATGTTGCTACATACGGCGTCTGATGTTGCTACTTAAGGCGACCCGACTTGCTACCTGGAGGTGCTACTTTGCTAGAACTGTTTTATGTGTTCGCTATAATATTGTAAAAAAATTGTTACAAGATGTCCGGCGAAGTAGTTTTTGCTATGGTAGCAAATTTCTTTGCTACAAAGTCCCGGTGATGTCTCCGGCGAAATGGATTTTTTGCTACATTTTGCAATTTTTTCTGCTATAATATTTTTGTGATTTTGCTACACTAGCGCAAAGTTTTTGCTACAAGGTCTTCGGCGAGTTCTCCAGCGAAAGCCTCCGGTGAGGTCAAGTTTGCTACATTAGCACGACTTTTTTGATACACGGTCGCCGGCGAAATCTCCAGCGAGGTCCGGTCTGTTTTTCTATTTTCTGGATCGAACCGTTTTGTGCACATGTAACAAAAGCGGGACTAATTTATATCAAAAGCGAATGTTTTTGCAGCAAAAGCGAGATAACAACACGGGAGAAATATCTGACTGTTGATGATGAGGACATCCCTATACTTACACCTATCCCAGTTACTACTGATAATGTTCCAGCTGCTACTAACAAGGATAAGTCCAGTGAGATTAGAATTGGACCAATTACAAGAGCTCGTGCTAAGCTATTAGAACAACATGTGAATTTGTTTCTTAATGAGCCTGATGTTTTACTTAATGAGAATTTTATACTGCCCAAGTCTCTCTATTATTATATGATCATGTACATTGGAAAAGAAGGCATAGCACAGAGCAAGGAGGTAAAGCACATGGAGCAAGGTGTGTTGATAAATGAAGCAAGCGCGAGGGAGGAAGCGCAAGGAGCTACAAAGGAAGGGATCAACACCTGGCAGAGTCTCTGCCGCGGCACCGAAGGTGGCTGAAATCCTGCCATGGCAGAGAGTCCTACCGCGGCACGTTTCAGGCCCAATATGCTGCCACGGTAGGGAACAGGCATGTGCGCCTAGAGAGCTGTCCCACTTGGGTCGGCATGTATCTTAGTTGTAGTCGTTTGCGTCTTGGACTCTTAGCCTAGCCGCCCCCTCTCTCTTATATAGATGGGGGTACCATTTCTTTCGGGTCAGACCACGTTAAAACTATTTTGGAGTTGATTCTTTTTAGCACCTCTGGAATTACTCTATGATCGAGTTATACTACTGCAATTGAGTGTGATCTGTTGTTCCATTGGGAATTAGTAGATTGCAAACTACCGTTCGTGGTCAACGGCTGCGTGCGCAAGAGCGTGGTGTTGTGAATATCCCACAGGGTTCGAGATCTGTTGCATTGGCATAAGGGTTCGAGCGGGAGAGTTCATAGCTACAGGCTAGTTATCTATCATCCATCATCATCGACAAGTGCTTGCTGAGAAGATCGGGCCACCCCATATCATCTTGGTATCAGATTTCCTCGTTTACTCGGTAAGCATCCACAAATCCATCCATAGATTAGTTTATTTTTTGTCCTATACAGAAAAAGCCTCACAAAAAGATTTTCCATATACTAGATTACTTTGCTTTTGAGTTTTAGTTGCTGGTCGTGTTCTCCCATTAGATCCAATCTAGATTTCTTCTAATAGTTAGTTTCTGTTTCTAGTCGTTTTTTCCCATCCTTTTCCGCCGCCATCACCTCAGATCCGATCCAAGCAAAGAGTCATCTTAGATTACTTTTGCCAATTCGGATTCTCAAAAAAATATATAAACTTTTGATCTTTTGTTTTCTTGAAACCTTTAGCCACAACCATTCATACATAGGTGTTAGGAACTTGCCCATTGAGACTAGTTTCCGCTCCTCCAGGCTGCTCATAGGTTGTGGTGCTGTGTTTGTGAATTAGCCGTGATCAAAGTTTGCTTCATAGTATATATAAAAAAAAGAGAATAGAGCAAAGAAAAAAGGATTATATCAAAAAAAGAGTAAAGGAGAAGTGAATTATGCAAGAGGCCTACTGTTTATTTGTGCACCGGTAGATTGAGCAATCTTGTGTCTGTGACATTGAGCCTTGCTAGTGTCTCTCCAGCGTAGTGCAACATCTTTCATAGTTGCATTGCCACATTTATCTCCACGTGTGTGTTTCTTGGGTGTTTGTACGATCAGCACTAGGACTTGTTTGCGGTGTAGTTAGGATTCCATACCTACAGCTCCACCATACATAACCCCTGTGCCCTGTGATCGTTCTCTATACCCTTGATATTCACTTCATCACGTCAGTGCATCAGTCTTGATCTCGTTTTGGTTACACATCTCTATTCACTTTGGAACGGTAAGATATACTTTCTTGTCAGTGTGAGTGAATTGAGTGTTCCACCAAATAGAGTTTATTTATTGCACTAATCTACTAATCATGTCCACTAGTGCTTCTGATATTGTAGCATAGAAAAAGAAGGATGATGAGTGTGTCAATTGGCGGGAATATGAAGCATTGAGATCCCATTTGACACTAGTGTTTAACAACACAACAGATGCCATTGACAAGAGTCTTCAGGACGTGCAAGTGACTTTGGAAGCAAACGTTCGGGACGTGGCTACTATCAAGACACAAGTGACAGACCTCAACATGAACATGACAGCTTTGCAGCGCTCCGTAGAGGCCTTGACACTTGCTATTGAGCAACGGCAACAGCAACCAATGCAGGAGGAGCTCGAAGATGAAGCTGATGGCAGTGTTGTTGGTGCTGCGCCACTTGGCAGGGGACGCCCTAATGATCCTGTACCTGCACCATTACATGGCCGTGGTTTTTCCCCTATAGGTCGTGCTCAGCGTGTACCTATACAGCCGGTTGATGATGGTTTGGGCAAACCTAAATTTTCAATTCCCAAGTTTGATGGTTCCATTGATCCTAAAGATTATTTGACATGGGAGTTGAAGATAGAAGAAGCTCTGGCGCTTGTATGAGTATACTGAAGAAAAAAAAATGTCAAGCTTGCAGCGTCAGAATTTGATGGTTATGCTTTGCGTTGGTGGGATGCTCTTGTTCAGCATAGAAGGGATGACAATGACCTTCCGGTGATGACTTGGCGAGAAATGAAGCGTATCATGAAGGAACGTTTTGTACCCACCAATTACTTGCGCTCTGTTTTTGACAAGTTGACACAATTGAAGCAAGGGAACTTGACAATTGATGAGTACTACATGGATATGGAGATGCTTATGCAACGTGCTAGAATCCGAGGATCACTTGAGATGACCATGCAGCGATTTCTCAACAATTTGAGGTTACCAATAAAGAGCATCGTACGTCATCACAAGTATGAGAACATGAACGAACTGTTGCATCATGCTAGAGAGGCTGAGTCACAACTCGCGAAGGAAGCTAAGGCACGTCGTTTTCCAGCTATTAGCCGGTTTCCCAGGACCACACCATCTCCTATGGCGCCTCCTGCAGCGACCAGCTACCCTACTACATCAGCGGTCAAGCCTGTTCCCTCGCCCTCTTTTGGTTCTAATACTAAGAAGCCAACTGCTCCTGCTGCTAGTCCGGGTTCGAATATGTCAACTGCACGTACTCGTGACGTGGAGTGTCACACTTGCGGAGGTCGAGGTCACTACCAGAGAGATTGTCCAAACCGCAAGGTGATGTTTGTCAATGATCAAGGAGAATATGAGAGTGGAGATGATGTTGATCCTAATGATCATGGTGCTGATTATGAAGAAGAAGGTCTGGATGCCTTTACTGAGCATGCGCCTACTATAGTGGTATCTCCACGCATTCTTAGCGTGCATCCCGTTGTTGACTCTCAGCGCTGCAATTTGTTTCAAATAAAAGCTCTCGTTGGCCTAACAAAGCTTGCAAAGTAATTATTGATGGAGGTAGCTGCAGAAATTTTGCAAGCAAAGAGTTATGTGCCAAGCTGAATCTATCGTATTTACCTCATCCTAGGCCATACTACATACAATGGTTAAGTGACAGTGGTGAGATGAAGGTAAACCATATGGTGAGAGTAAATTTTGAAATAGGGCCATACAAAGATTCTATTGATTTTGATGTGGTTCCTATGACTGTCTGCCATTTGTTATTGGGTCGGCCTTGGTTATATGATCGCCATGTGCAACACAATGGCCGTGCCAATACTTATCACTTAGAGTTTCAAGGCAAGAAGATTAACCTGCAACCAATATCACCACAACAGATTGCCAATGGGTCTAGACAGAAAATAGAGGTGAATTTGCAAGATGCATCTGTTGGAGGCCGTGAGAGTGTTGCAGTTGTACATGATGTCATAGAGCCTACACAGAGTGATATAAAGAAAAATGAGAGAGTGCCTAACCTATTAATGCTAGCCACCAAGGAAGATATGAGAGAGTTTCGAGAGGATCCTAGTGCCATGCCACTTGTACTCATGTACAAAGGCGAGGTTTTAGTTTCTAACGACATGAACCCTATTTATCTTGGTGTATCTACTGTTTTGCAGGACTTTGGTGATGTGTTTCCAGAGGAGGTGCCCGCTGTACTTCCTCCCATGCGCGGCATAGAGCATCAGATTGATCTTATCCCAGGCGCCACATTACCCAACCGTGCTCCTTACAGAACCAATCCCGAAGAAACTAAGGAGATACAGAAACAAGTATAAGCACTACTCGACAAAGGGTACATTCGTGTTTCTCTTAGTAGTCCTTGTGTTGTTACTGTTATTTTAGTTCCTAAGAAATATGGTACATGGCGCATGTGTGTAGATTGTAGAGCTATTAATAACATCACTATTCGATATCGTCATCCTATTCCACGCTTAGAAGATATGCTTGATGAATTGAGTGGTGCTGCTATTTTCTCTAAGATTGATTTGCGTAGTGGTTATCATCAAATTAGGATGAAAGAAGGGGATGAGTGGAAAACTGCTTTCAAAACTAAATTTGGCTTATATGAATGGCTAGTCATGCCTTTTGGGCTTACTAATGCACCTAGTACATTTATGAGATTAATGAATCATGTTTTGAGAGAATTCATTGGTCATTTTGTGGTTGTTTATTTTGATGATATTCTTATCTATATCCACAACGAAACTGAACATTGTAATCATATCCGACAAGTTTTGCAAGTGTTGCGTGATAATCAATTGTATGCTAATCTTGAGAAGTGCACATTTGCAAAAGATAAGGTCATATTTTTGGGGTATGTTGTATCTAAGCATGGGGTAGAAGTAGATCAATCTAAAATTGAATCAATTCAAAATTGGCCTATTCCCATGAATGTTAGTCAAGTGCGTAGTTTCCATGGATTAGCTGGATTCTATAGGCGCTTCGTGAAGGATTTTAGCACTATTGCTGCACCATTGAATGATTTGACTAAGAAAGGTGTGCCATTTGTGTGGGGCGCAGCTCAAGACATTGCATTTGATACATTGAAACGTCTGCTTACTTCTGCACCATTACTTGCATTGCCTGATTTTTCAAAGCAATTTGAAGTTGAATGTGATGCTAGTGGTATAGGTATTGGTGGCGTTTTGATGCAAGAGGGTCGTCCTATAGCATATTTTTCTGAGAAACTTACTGGTGCTAGATTAAACTATCCTATATATGATAAAGAATTGTATGCACTTGTTCGAGTACTCGAAGTTTGGCAACATTATTTGTGGCCAAAAGAGTTTATCATACATTCTGATCATGAAGCTTTAAAGTATCTAAAATCTCAATCAAACTTGCATAGAAGATTAGCTAAATGGGTTGAGTTTATTGAATCTTTTCCATACATAATTCAATATAAGAAGGGAAAAGAGAATGTAGTTGCTGATGCTTTGTCTAGGAAAAACATGCTATTAACCAATCTTGATGTTAAAATTCCTGGCTTAGAGAGTATTTGTGCACTTTATGCATCTGACAATGATTTTGCTGAAGCATATCGTTTGTGTGCTCTTAGAAACGCATGGGATAAGTATCATATACATAATGGATATTTGTTTCGAGCTAACAAACTATGTATTCCAGAATCGTCGTTGCGTTTGTTTTTAGTGCAGAAATCACATGCTGGTGGTTTGATGGGTCACTTTGGGCGTGAGAGGACATTACTCATGGTTGCTGATCATTTTTATTGGCCCAAGATGAGGCATGATGTGTACAGATTTGTGAGCCGATGCATTACATGCCACAAGTCGAAATCCAAATTGAAGCCTCATGGTTTGTATACCCCTCTCTCGGCACCAATTGTACCATGGGAAGACATTAGTATGGATTTTGTGCTAGGTTTACCTAAAACCTAGAGAGGACATGATTCTATATTTGTGGTAGTAGATAGATTCTCTAAGATGGCTCATTTTATTGCCTGCCACAAAAGCGACGATGCGTCGCATGTTGCTAACCTGTTTTTCAGGGACATTGTGAGATTACATGGCGCACCAAGAACAATTGTTTCTGATCGGGATGTGAAGTTTATGAGCTACTTTTGGAAGAACTTATGGGGGAAGCTGGGAACGAAGCTATTATTCAGTACTACTTGTCATCCCCAGACAGATGGTCAGACAGAGGTGGTGAATAGAACATTGTCACAACTATTAAGGACTATGATAAAGAAGAATCTGAGGGAGTGGGAAGAGTGTTTGCCACATGTCGAGTTTGCTTACAATAGGGCAGTACATTCAACCACTCAGCTTTGTCCTTTTGAGGTGGTGTATGGTTTCAAGCCATTGACGCCACTGGATTTGTTGCCTCTACCATTACATGAGAGAGTTGATATGGAGGCATCAAGACGTGCAGAATATGTGAAGAAGATTCATGAGAAGACTCGAGAAGCTATCGAGAAGAAAGGCAAGAACATTGCTGCTGCCAGAAATCAAGCAAGGAAGGAAGTGTTGTTCCAGCCTGGTGATATGGTTTGGGTACATATGCGCAAGGATAGGTTCCCATTGCTGCGCCAATCCAAGTTGAAGCCGCGTGGTGCTGGTCCTTACAAAGTGTTAGCCAAGATTAATGATAATACTTACTCGATTGATATACCTATTGCTGAATTTGGTGGCGCTAGCAACAGTTTCAATGTTGCCGATTTATCACCATATGATGGAGAAGACCTTGGAGCGTCGAGGTCGACGCCTTTTGAAGGGGGGAGGGAGATGATGAGGACATCCCTATACTTACACCTATCCCAGTTACTACTGATAATGTTTCAGCTGCTACTAACAAGGATAAGTCCAATGAGATTAGAATTGGACCAATTACAAGAGCCCGTGCTAAGCTATTAGAACAACAGGTAAATTTGTTTCTTAATGAGCTTGATGTTTTACTTAATGAGAATTTTATACTGCCTAAGTCTTTCTGTTATTGTATGATCAGGTACATTGGAAAAGAAGGCATATCACAGAGCAAGGAGGTAAAGCACATGGAGCAAGGTGTGTTGATCAATGAAGCAAGCGCGAGGGAGGAGAGAGAGGAAGCGCAAGGAGCTACAAAGGAAGGGATCAACACCTGGCAGAGTCTCTGCCGCGGCACCGAAGGTGGCTGAAATCCTGCCACGACAGAGAGTCCTACCGCAACACGTTTCAGGCCCAATATGCTGCCACGGTAGGGAACAGGCCTGTGCGCCTAGAGAGCTGTCCCACTTGGGTCGGCATGTATCTTAGTTGTAGTCGTTTGCGTCTTGGACTCTTATCCTAGCCGCCCCCTCTCTCTTATATAGATGGGGGTACCGTTTCTTTCGGGTCAGACCACGTTAAAACTATTTTGGAGTTGATTCTTTTTAGAACCTCTGGAATTACCCTGTGATCGAGTTATACTACTGCAATTGAGTGTGATCTATTGTTCCATTGGAAATTAGTAGATTACAAACTACCGTTCATGATCGACGGCTGCGTGTGCAAGAGCGTGGTGTTGTGAATATCCCACAGGGTTCGAGATCTGTTGCATTGGCATCAGGGTTCGAGCGGGAGAGTTCATAGCTACAAGCTAGTTATCTATCATCCACCATCATCATCGACAAGTGCTTGCTGAGAAGATCGGGCCACCCCATATCAGTTGATCTCGCTTGATCGGACGGCTGGGGACCCGGAGGATGGAAAGTTTCCATCCCCGGAACACCTAGCACTGTCCTTTTGCTAAGTACTTAGAACACTTTTTTTCTCAAATGGCACACGCCCTAAAAGCAAACAAATGCGCATTTCTGGGCCAGTCATAATTATCCAGTGGGCCGTATGAGAGGGCCATAAGCCTAGGCCGAGTCGTATAAAGCCCAACTCCCCACCCAAACCTCAATCTCGAGCCCGCAGTCGCACCCGCCCCGCAGCCGCCAGCAACCATGGGCGGCGGCGACCGGTCGGCGGGCGACTCGACTCCCCTGATCCCCTCCGTCATGGACGGCCAGGCTCCACCCTCCGTCGCCGTCGCACCCGAATCCCTGCTGCCCCCGGGGCAGGATCCATCCCCCGTCGCCGTCGTTCCCGAATCCCTGCTGCCTCCGTCTCCGCCTCTTGAGTCAGAGGACGACCCCGTCGTCGTCCCCGACACCGTCAAACTCGCTTCTCCTGAGTCCTCCAAGGCTGGCGCTAGTGTTGTCGTGCCCCCACGTCCGACGTCGCCGCTTATTGAGGAGGAGGAAGACCCTGTCGTCGTCCCCGACACCGTCGAAGACGCTTCTCAGGCCTCCCAATCCGAGGTTGGCGCCAGTTGTGTCGTGCCCCTCATGCCGACATCACCGCCTATTGAGCTGGATGACGATCCACTCATCGTCCCCGACACCGTCGAAGCCGCTTCCTCGGAGGTCACCAAGGTTGGCGCCGGGGGTGGTGTGCCCCTGCTGCCACCATCTCAGCCTCTTGAGGCGGACGACGACCATCTCGTCGTACCCGCCACTGTAGACGGTGCCTCTTTGGAGATCTCCGAGGTTGTCGCCCCTGGTGTGGTGCTTACCGACGAGCTCCGCGACAAGATTGTCAAGCAGGTACACCGGTCACCGTCTGATTTTTGTTTCTCGCAAGAATGCTGACTCTACTGTGTTCTCTTTAGCTAGCACCTTCATATAGAGATACAAAATGCATCCTCTTATAGTCAGTGTCCATAAGCATCTCGTAATCCTGCATTCGTGCAAAGCACAAACCATATTCTGAATGGTGTGCTTCTTTGAAAGTAAAAGTGGCTCGAATTTGCAGGTGGAGTACTACTTCAGCGATGAGAACCTTCCGACTGACGATTTTATGTTGAAATTTGTGAAGAAGAACAAGGATGGCTTTGGTAAGTACTGTGTCATTGCTTCAGGATATACATGTAGTGTAAACAACTATGTTGGACATACATGTGGTGAAAACACTCTAGTGTAAACAACTATTTTGGACATACATGTGGTGAAAACACTCTAGTGTAAACAACTATTTTGGACATACAAGTGACAATTTCTAGTTCCTAGTTGTGTCAAGTGTGTTTAGACAGTAGCTTTGTAAACTGCACGGATTGTTCTGCCTGTATTTCTTGCTTATGAGAGCACCGTTTATTTTAACGGCACAATTATGTGCCACAAGAGTTTTTAACTTTGTGTATTGGAAACAAGTTTTCTGTGTGCATAAAGTACATCCTAGAAGGCTAGAAGCCCAGAACTTGCAAGCATATTCAATTTAAAGACATTTTCTATATCGATTTGTTGGAACATTTCTGCATGCCTACCCATCAGGGAGCATGCTCCAGCTCTGCAATCTCAGTTCTCAGGATTACTGCATTTGAAAACCTGGTATTTGTTTCTTGACTACGAGTGGTGGAATGGAGATGAAAATGATGAAATGTGACAGGTACTTATGATGAGGCTTTTACATGGGTACTCATGGTGCAGCTTCCATTTAGTTGTGCCGAGAAGCTGGTCTAGGCCTTTGTGAATATACATACACTTTGGTCTGATTCACTCCATTCTATCAAGAAAATTAGAGATCATGTGTGGTGTCTTGTTATTTGTTTCTTGGATTCTTGAAGACCTATGCATAGCGTCTTGTTGTCGATTTCCTTTTGATGGTTTAGGTAATAAATTTTGTTGCCTTGCTTTTGGGTTGATTTGGGACCATGAAGATATATACATCTGATCCTTTGGTTGACAAATGTTGCCTGGTCTTCCACCATGGTAGCTCTGTCAAGGTTATATCAATGGGAAAATGATTTGCTCCTTACTCATCTGAGATGTCCCTTGACACCGTAACAGATTCTTGACATGTAGGTCTGTGCCATGTGTCGGCTATTGCACGCAGGAATGAGTATTTTGTACTAATCAAAATGTAGCTCCATAAGAAATTAATAATTACATTATAAGATGTATCGGTTTTTTTGATTGATATTGTTGTGTGTGTGGTGGTGGACGAGGATGTATGTATTATCAAGCAACATGATGTGAACAATAAATGAAGATCTTACGAATTACAAGTACACAAGAAAACATGATGTGCACAGGCATAATTTGTGCAGAACATCGTGACACGAGGACCGAAGCAAATAGTCCCTTTGAAATGATGTTAAAAATAGCACAAATTCTACTTGTTTAGCAAGATAGGGAGTTCATTTTGGTTTTATGACATTCAGTATGGTACATGCAATTTATTTCCTGGAATTTTGTATGTACACATTACTAAATAACACTTATGACGTAGCCTAAATGGTAATCCATTAATCATCCATTTGATGAGAACTATGTGTCTATTTTTATGTTCAGGTATTCTGTGTTGATTTTTTTGTTCTACATTCGTGGATTTCTATTGTTCTGCATTTCTTCATTATTACTGCAATTGTAAATTCGCAAAAATGTAAAACGAAATCACTAATAGTATAGTTGTTTGTATGCCGCAAACCTTCAGCTGTTTGGATTCAAGTTGGTAAAGTATATTAAAAACCCCATTTGAATGTTAGGATGCTCTTCTACCACTATTTTGGATAGTCTGATCCTAAGCCTACCACTGTTTGCAAGGCAAATCTGAAGCATAACCAAAAGAAAAAACCTGATCAGACTTTAGTGTTGCCCAGCAATGTATTTTACTTCAGCCTATGTCAGATAGATACACGTCATGGCTTGATACTTTGATTTGAATGAATATTTCTTGTAATGTGTTGTAGAAATGTAGAATATTTTTTCTGATTGTATGTTATTTATCTACAATAGTTCCAGTTGGAGTTATTGCATCATTCAGAAAAATGAAGAAACTTGTTCAGGACCACTCTATAATTGAAGCTGCTCTTAGGACATCATCGAAGCTGGTAATATTCTGCCCTTTTATTTTCTGTGCTGACGTTTTGTAGTTTCTACAGACGGGATATGTGAGTGCTACTTGATCTCCACTTACAATTGCTGTCTTATCTTTTAGGTTGTGAGCTCTAACGGGAAAAGGGTTAGAAGGCTACATCCCTTGCCATGCAGTGAGTTGCAAGACATGACGGTGAATTCCTGTCCTTGGCTCCTTGCTCACTGGAGTGTTTTAACTTCATCTATGTTTTAACTATAATTTATTTTCAGAAAAGGACTGTTCTGGTGGAAAATCTACCTCTAGGTTTCTCCATGGAGAGTATACAGGAGAAGTTTGGAACAGTAGGCAAGTATGTTATCTGCACACGTGCTGTAGTCTATGTTTTTATTGCACTTGGTATTTTATGTCTAGACATTTTGAAAGCAGTTAACAACTGATGCTATATCATTCTGAAACTGAACTTCTATCATTTCATTTACCAGAGTTATGAAGATAACCATTCATGATCCTCACGCAGTAGGAGAATGTGCAGGATCCAAGAAGCCTGAATTCATGCTGAGTAACAAGGTATGTGCTCTTAACATATTTGATATCTTAGTGTTATTTGATTCGGTGGCGTTTTTATTTTATCCCTGTCAATGCATAGCTCCTTACATGATTATTTTTATTAACCTGTCTTTTTCACAATTATCACACTGTTGTGACTAGTCATTCAATGGAAATATATATTCAGTGGAAATATATACTCATAAGAGATATGTTTAATAACATTATTCGTCTTTAAATCTAGAGAAAAATGTTTTGTGGTTCTTGATCAATTTGGTTACATCCATTTTACCCAAGACACGGGGTTTTGCAGGTGCATGCCATTGTGGAGTATGAAGCAGTGGAGGCAGCTGAGAAAGCTGTAAGTTATTCATCTCATATTTAATGACCCATTTGGTGCTAAGCAAAGAGTTATACATCTAGAAGAGTTGCTTTCTTTTCAATTTATCTTGACTTTTTTTTATTAGGTGACCACCTTAAATGATGAGAGGAATTGGAGAACTGGGATGAGAGTCATACTTCTGGCTAAACGAAGTGTAATGGGATCAGGAAAGCATGTCCAGTCTTCAAAGGAAAATCATGGAACAGTTTCCAAAAAGAAGAATGAGGGCCAGTCTTCAAAAGAAGTACAACAGTTGGTATCAGGAAAAAATGGTGGCGCTGATTCAGGAGAGGTTGCTTTGGGTAAGGAGAACATGAACTCTGACGTTAACCACGAGGTATGAAATTTTCAGTACACCTATGTTTATTACTGCTCAATTGTCTGTCTGAAGATTTGTTTCCTGTAATTTTGTGCATCACCGTCTCTGCACTTACCTTGCTGATAGTTTGGGCCTATGTTCTTGAAATGTGCACATGCTGCAAACTTAAGTACAGAGATGTACAATTTCAGACAAGAAAAAACTCATAGCCTGCTGTCCATATTTCCAGGAAGAGCACCAACACCAAAAGACAAATGCTAACAGTGGACGAAAAGGCCGATACAGAAGTCAAGGAAAAGGTCCAAGTGGACAAGGTATTCTATTCAACTATCACCTTCTAAAGTTGTGGCTCTGATTATTATTATTCTTTGTACTCTTGTGGTGATCGAACAGCATCTGTTTGTTTTTTGCGTTGAATGAAGTGTGTATACACATATGATGTCCATTTGAACACATAGCTTCAGCTTGAGTTTATTCCTAAATCAATGAACGAGAGAGGCTGGGTTATTATCCTTGCCAAGTGCACCATGCCACATTTCATCTACCTAGTTCATGTAACAATGACCTCATCTATTTCTCTAGCTAGGCCCCTTTCCAACTTGACAATTAACACAGGAATTTTTGGTGGGCTTACTTTATGCTACATTGTGTAGATAACACCATTTAATTTAGCAAGGTTACCATCTGTACAAGTCAAAGAAATCAACCCTGGTTATCCTTCCATTCACATTCTTGATTATCGAAACAAACATGTGAAAGGCAGCCATATAACCGCATGTGCTTTTACATCCTTGAGTACCGGAAACTTCGAATGGGGGCCTTAGCTACATGTAGCCCTTTATGATTACTATATGTTCTCATTTATGTTACATAGCCATGACTACAGTGTGCAAGATGTTTAACACTTGTAATATCTTCGATATCCATTCCAGGGCATGGCTCATCCTCTACAATTTCTGGCTCCGACTCTGTAAACAAGCCCATTTCTGGACCGAAAATGCCAGATGGGACGAGGGGCTTCATGATGGGGCGTGGTAGATCACTTCCACTTGCGAAAGCTGAGAAGGCTGAAGAATAGAATGTTGCCTGGTGAAGATCTGTGTATGAAATGACTTGTGTGTACTGAAAAGGCCCTCTATTTTTCTATGTAGTGTCTTTTCTGAATTCACTGTCATCTTGAGCTGGGGATTTCATGGCTTGTTGGTCTTTTTACCACCGTATGTGTATACTTGTGACGTACTGGCACCTTGTCTGATGACTGCCAAAGCATTGTGCTGATTGGGTAAGTGCTGCGTGAACAATGATCAACGGAGGTGGGGAATATGTTCTGGATGCTGGTCCTGCTTTGCTATCTCTAGAAGGGGCCGGCCAGGTTAGGAAGCTGTTGTGCTGCCAATCTCGTTCGTTCTGTAGCGGCCCTGAGAAGTCATAACTAGCGGTTGATGCTGCACTTGCGGTCGTGAACATAGCGAAAACAAAAATTTGCACCTTTGTCGTTTGATTTTTTTTAAAAGTTGTACTACTGTCTAGTGATGTCTGTTTGTTATCACATTGGAGTGAGGTAGTCCCGCCAAAGAGACGCTTCCAAGTACAGAAGGCAATTCTGCCATCCGTCGCTGAACTTCCTAAAACGATGTTGGGCGATTACGAAGCCACATGCACGCCCACTGGGCGACCACACCGAGCGACCAAGTCTGGGTAGATTAAAAAGATGAATTGAAGCGCAGAAAATTGAAGAGGATATTAAAGGTTCAATGGGGTGATGTCACGCTCTGTGCAAGATTTAAGTACACGTGTTAGACGATATATGTGTCCTATGTACCCCGGTAGGAAGGATCATGACTAAACTCTACAGTTCTCTAGATTGTCCTGCTCATACAAGTAGCTTGACAATTAATTCGTTTGTTCCAAGAGCAGATTTTGTACAGCTATTTCCCCACTCTTTTCCCCGCTTCGAGATAAGATCAGAACTCTACAAGTACTAAGGGAATCAAAAAGCAACAAATATCTGGATGCCTGCAGCTTGATAAAGAATCGAGATATTTGTTGTCATGGATTGAAAGGTGAAAGGGATGGGTGATAGCTACTCTCTACTTGCTTGTAGACTTTGAGAACCAGCTTATTTAACTTCCACTCCCCAGCCCAGTGAGACTCTGATCTGATCCCTACCACAAGAGGACGTTAAAGGCAGCACGAGCCACCAAGAAGATTCTGCCCCATCAAGGTAAGCATACTTGCCCTGTTCAATTTTTCATCTTCTACATCTGGGATTTTCTGGTTCTCTCTGCTGATTTGTTTGGAAACATGTGTGCAGAAGGAAGTTGCTTCCTGTTGTACCTGGATGCGATGGTGCCATGGAGGATGGAGGCACGCCTGGCCGAGACGGTGTTGGTGGTGCTCCTCGGCTGGCTCTCCTCATGCCTCACTGTCGCCGGCGACGTCGCCCGTGCCATAAGAAGCAACGACCTCTCGATCTAGGCCAATTTTGACATCACCAGAAGAAAGAAGCAACCCTACTTCAGCAAAGTGGGCACTCCATTTGGCACACAGGGCAAGGAGATAGGGCTGCTGCAGGCTAACCAGTTGCTCTGCATAGTGTTCATCCATAGAAAGACAAGTTCGATGTAGAAGGCACAGTGTTCATCTATAGAAAGACAAGTTGTATGTAAAGCTGAAACTTTCTAATAGCATATATGTGAAATATTGTGTCAAACAAGAAATAGCTATTGCTGAAAGTGTCCTCGATTTCTAACAAAGATAGCATGCATAGCTGGAACTACAGAGTTCGAAAGGAGGGGTGGTATATACGGATTCTAACTCGTTATAAGGCAAGAGGTTCCTACTATCTGAGCTTAAATGCATCACCGCCTAGTTGATTTCTTGAAAGACTTCGGTTTCCGATGACCTCTTGGAGCCCGCTCCTCCTCTTCTTCATCTTCATCCTGCACCTTCCTCCTCTTCTTGTGGCCACCATCCTCCTTCAGTTTCTAGCATATACAAACAATGGCAATTTTAGTTTCACTGCAACTGTCATAGCAAGTACGGAAGGCGACAACAGGATACTCTAAATTCATAGCACTGTCGAGTACATACCGTCAATGCGATCCTCCTCGAATCAGATATGTGCTCACGAAGTATCATGATTTCATCCGCATCTACATTACGATCATCAATTGGGTGTCCTGTAAAAATTGGTGATGACTTTAGATAGAAAATCTCCAATTATGTGTGCAAAAGGAGACAAGCAAGAAGAAAAACTATTACCAAGGAGCGCCTCAATCATCTTAAACCACTGACCCTCATACTGATTCACCAAAGATACAGCATATCCTGATTGCCCTGCACGTGCAGTCCTACCGACCCGGTGTACATAATCCTGCATTTGGAACAGTATATATTTGAAATCAATGGCAATAAAAATGCATGATCTTCTCAACAATTAAAGCAATATAAGTTGATCAGCAATAGGTATACATAAGGTACCAACCTTAGAATTCATTGGAATATCATAATTGATAACCACATCAACTCCTTGAATGTCAAGACCACGACTCGCAACGTCAGTGCAAATAAGGACGTTGAAATCTTTTGCTTTGAACTTGTTTAAAGCACCTAGTCTTTTGTCCTGATTAACAGACAAATTATAATTACTCAAGTGTGGAATGTTACATATGATTAAAAACATGTACAAAATGGCACTCAATTCGACCTCCTAAAAAGGCTGCCTAATTGAATGCGAAAATCACATATTTGTCTGTCTGACAGAAAAGTTAAGAAAGTAAACCTGACTCATCTGTCCACTGATAGAGAGAGCCTTAAAACCAAGATTCCTCAAAGTGAGAGCAAGTAGTCTTGTTGACTCACAGGTCCTCACAAAGATCATGATCATGCCCCCTGGCAACTCATTCAGAACATGAACAAGATAACAATCCTGAAATCGCATAGAAAAACAATGAAAATGGGTTCTCCAGCCACTGACTGCGTACAGCGAAATATAATCTCAAGATAGAGCACGTATGGAGTTTAAGCAATCTCCTAGTCCAAAATAAATCCTTAAGTCCAAGGGTATAACCATGTGCAGTGTTTATCAGGACTGTTTATTAAATGTACAGGAGAATCTAGATTCAAGTGTTGATCCAAGGGTTTCATCATGTGGGCTTAACCAGTACCCACTTATAGAATGTAAAAAGTCCAAATTCTCTCTAAAAAAGAAGTCCAAAGAGATAACAGATGCATGCAATTTATATCAAAGAAGCTACGTGGGCACAGAGCCGCATACTATGAATTTCTGGTATTGAAAAGCGGAAATGGAACTTGATTCTTCTTAATTACATGAAATGTGCAAGAATTAACCTTGTATTCTGCAGGAACCAAATACCACTCTTGTTTAAGTGTGTCCACTGTAGAATATTTGGAGGATACTTCCACCTGGTCCCAAAAACAAGTTAGTCTATTAGTAAAGGGTAAGAAGGCTCTTCAAAAGGTCCTCCTCTAATCATGTTTTGCTGCTTACTGAATGTCTTAAAGAGAAAGAAAAATGTCTTCACCTTAACAGGGTTTCTGAGACAAGCACGTTGCAGTTTGCTCACCTGCAGAGAAAACTCATAAGCTATTCTGCAGACAATCTAACAAAAAAACATAACTAGTAAAGCAGTAAAACGCCATTCAGAAAATAAGGCTACTCATGGCTAGAAAGATTATAGTTAGAACTTGGAAGGGCATGCTCATGTAATAGTCCTAGAGATATAAACGGCAGCTAAATGCAGAAGAATCAATTCAATTATATGACAAACTGTCAACCTTCATACTATATCTCAAGCATTTATAGTGTAATCACAAAACCAAGTGGCAAACATGGCCACATGAATCTGCGAATCAGACAGTGGCAGACTGATGATCTTCTACTTTTGTCTCACTGATTCAGTGAACCCATAAGGAAATCACTTGCCTAACAACAAACCTTTTTGGTCATCGTGGCTGAAAAAAGGTAAGTTCTCCGTTCTTTAGGAATGACCTTCAGAATATCATCAAGTGATTCCTTAAACTCCAAATTAAGTAATTTATCAGCTTCATCAAGTACCTAGAAAACCAGAACATAGAGCGTCAAAATAAAAGCATCTGAATTTAAACAAGTTGATATCATTGACCCAAATTGTGGAGGCTCTAACAATGTCAGGAAATAGTAGACAATGATTTTCAAGGTACAGAACTGCGTAATCACCAGATATTTATGATCAGTAGCATATATCACATTGCTTTAAGTTACAACTAGAAATTACAACAACCAATTAAGCATATGGAAAACAACTACTGATTCACTTAGTATTCATGGTTCACAAGTTACAACTAGAAATTACAACAACCAATTAAGCATATGGAAAACAACTACCGATTCACTTAGTATTCATGGTTCACAATGCACAAACTAGGGCTGTTCGGTTTAACAAAACATGCTTTAAGTAGTTATAATGACAATGTATCTTCTAATTTCTTATATTGGATGGTTCACATAATAAGTATATAACACTTCAGGGAAAACTGCCTGGAGTGTGTAAGTTTCAGCATTAATAGGTGAGGACGGTTTTGAGAAAAGATACTTCTCTGGATTATATACATTATCCGGTTCTGTAATACAGTTCTTCCTGTAACAACCAAATATGGGTTTTTTACAGTTAAAAAGTCAAAATCCAACTTCACAAAATCATGTACCAACAATCAGAGTGCTCCAAGTACAAATGCAGCAGCAGGATAATCTATGTATTAAAAGAGAGGTGGCAACATGAAGGCACCATGTGGCATGGACAATGTTACTGGGAAAGAAAAAGACTGCAAAGTGTTGGTGTTTAAATTAGGTTGTGAGGAAGGCAAATAATATGATAGTGCCCAACAGATCCAAATGAGTAATTAAACTAATAAGTACTGGAAATGCACAAATATACATACCAAGTACTTCACTTTAGTCAGGCTAAAACCTTTTGTATCTTTCAAATGGTCCAAAAGACGGCCAGGAGTTCCAACCTACATTTTGAAGGAGATGATACATAAAACAAGTTAAGTTGTTAAATGCAGTGTTTCTACTCACAGCTGGTATATACAATGACAGTTTTGGTCTTATCTCGCAAACTTAAGCCAATAAAAACAAGTTAAGTTGATAAATACGGTGTTTCTACTCGCAACTGGTATATACAATGACAGTCTTGGTCTTATCTCGCAAACTTAAGCCCCTTGTCTGCTAGACTCTATAAGCCTATGCTGAATTCAGTGAAAAATGCATGCTTGGCATCACAGTGGTTTTCCAAATTTAAAGCGCATATATCAGAGTAACTTTAGGTCTCGACCAAGAAAATCGCTTATTTAGAGCCTTAACACACAGAATTACTAGACTTGGGAACCTAAGTTAACACGCCAAATAGGCTGTCTAATTGGAGAAGCTTCAGCTTGACCAAAAGGGACTTTCTTTAGTCCCATGAATGATTAAACGTTAACTGATGCCAACAGAGCTTTTCCACCCTGGGATCAAAAAGAACTGTGTTGATGGTTGAGCGTGGATATTGCCCAAGCTAATGGACATATAACTCCTACATATTAAATGACACTTGCAATTCCATAGCACAAAGGATTCAGAAGATATATTGTCTTAGAATGGGATTGGTTCATTAAACCTGAATCATTCATACTCACCACAATATGTGGACGTTTTGCAATGGATAACACTTGCTGCATCCGATCAACTCCTCCAACAAGCTGAAAAATGGAAAAGAAAAATCCTCAATTGAAATTAATTGAAGTAACTCGATAGTCTCATGAATTTCAGTAGGCAGTGGAATGGTCACCAAGAAACAGTGCCATGCTTTGAAAAATAAGAAATCACATGTTCGAATTAATCAACACCAGAGAGAATAGCGAAGCAGACTTGTCAGATTGGAAGAGAAAACTCATCAACAAACTTTGATTCAGTGAATATGGGCTCATATAGAAACAAACTTCTGCAACTTAGTGATGACCTTTAGAATATCCATATTACACTATGTCCCAGCTCAATACATTGAATTAGACTACATATACTCAAAATTCAGACACCCCTCAATATCATATTCGACTAGGAGGGAAAAATTTCCAATATACCCAAGTTAGTTGAATCAGCACTATGATCCGCACAGGCAACAGCCAACAATTAACGGCCAATTGGTTGCTACAATACTTCATATCAGAACAAATAAATAGTCAATTGTAGCAACACCACTCACCACTGAGCAAACCAAGCCAATCGCGGACCCTAGCGCCTCAAACTGCTCCGCAATCTGAATCGCCAGCTCCCTGAAAAACCACAGCAGCAAGGTAAGTTTCCACAGAAGCTCCCGAACACAAAATGTGCCCCAGGAGGCCAGGAAGGAAAGAAAAAAAGGGTTTACCTTGTGGGCGACATCACGCAGGCGAAGAAGGGCTGGCGGTGCTCAAGCAGCGCCTGGATGATCGGCAGGGCGAACGCGCCCGTCTTACCGGACCCCGTCTGCCCAAGCCCAATGATGTCCCTCCCTGCACCCAAAACCGAACCCGGGTCAATGAGTCGCCATCATCGCAGGTGCAGTCGCCACCTACGGAGTGGCGGAGCATGGACAAAACACAAGAGGGGGCAAGTTCCATAGAAAACATAAAATATGCACTAAAAACGGCCAACTTATACAACAGATAAGAATGGATAATTAGTGACAATTTCATGATAAGATTATATTTTTGTTCATGCAAAAATCAGGAGATATATGGTTCTCCAAAGAAAAGAACATTGCTAATGTCCAAAAGACAACAGAACAGGACCAATAACTAGCTAGAGACATGCTCTTCGGCCCATTCAGAGTTTATACTAGGAGTGCATCTTCATACCTAATTTTGGAATCGATTAAATATGACAGGTTTGTTTGGCTGTTGGTCTTCTTCTTCAGTAGAATTTGCATCAATATATCGAAATTTCTGAATTACCTAATCTGGGCGGAGGCATCAAGTACACCCCAATCATTATGAAATAATTAGAACCTAGCCTCGATAGAGGCAAGCACTGCAGTCTGCAAGAGTAGGGCGCTGACCGGTAGCGTGCAGCCGTGCAGCAGGTAGCCAGCCAGGGATGGACAGCAGCAGCAGCAAGGCGAGTGGCGGAGCAGTCACGCAGGAGGCAGACTACATGAGAAGGCCTACCGGATCAGCTTCATTTGTTTAATCGCCTCTGTGTGCTTGAATTGGAGAAAGCGAGAGAAGCTGGTCAGGTATCTGCTGATGGTCCGGACCATGTGCGGTGAGTATACCTAGTAATGAGAAAATTTCACCTCCACTAAGCTCCGCCCAAGGAGCCAAAGAATGGCAGATAGACTGGCGAAATTTCTAACACATTGAAGAGATGAACTTTGAACAATTCTGACATCCCACATTACAAGCTCTTGGCACACACTAACCAGGCAATCCCATGATGGCTTGCTACTTTCTGAATAACAAAAGCAACAACACAACCACATGTAGCTACTGGTAGCTTTAGCCTAAGCTCACAATTACTCAGTCTCACAGAAACCTCGAGCTTACTACCAGAACTAGTGGCCTCCTCATTCTTACAGTGGAGGTTACGTACGTATATATCCTTAAACCTCACCACTACGGAACTCAGAACATCATCAGGGCAACGACACTGACCATACCAAGAAGCAGCCCAATACTTGCCTCCACTAAGCTCCGCCCATGCCCACATGGCCGGCGGGCGGCAGAGGATGATGCTAGTACCTTGGAGGGCGTGGGGGATGGCCCCGGCCTGGATCTTCGTGGGCTGCTTCCACCCCATGGCGTCGCACGCCTCCACCAGCTCCCGGCAAATGCCCAGCTCCGCGAACGTCGACACCTCGGCCTCCGGCTCCCACTGCTGCACATCGCCAACCCCCTTTACAACCTTCTCCACCGCCATCGCTACGGGAGGCGAGAAGGTGAAATCCCCTGTGCGCGCGTGAGCGGAAGCGGCGGCGTGGGTTTGCTTTGCTCTGCTTTGCGAGGCGGAAGGCAGAGATGCGGGAGGCCGAGGAGCTGGCGGCGGCGGTAGTCGGGGAGCTAGGCGCGTAGGTAGGCGGCGATGTAGGGTTTATGGCAGCGGAGGACAGGGTCGCGGTGTGCGGTAGGGTATTTTATTTTCCAAATCTGCCCAAATTTGAAAATATCAACCAAATTTGACCCTTTTTCCAACTAATTCAGAATCTTACCTCTGAAGTCGGCGAGGCTAATTTTGAATCTGACATCTGAAGTCAGCGTTATTTTAAATGGAGTTAAAATTGTACAGGTCGGCGCTAATACATCAGAAAACCGAACCGAAAGAGGTCAGCTCCATTTAAAATCGCGTTGACATCGGCTCCATGTTAAACGGCGTAGACATCCCTAGGTTGCCCCCTGTTGTCAGAGCAACTCCAACAGTCACTGTAAACCCATGCGCGCGCGAAAAACCGACATTTTCCTACGCGAGAGCCCACGCCGCGCGCTTCAGCAGCCGCTGTATCTTCCTGCGCGCGGGAAAAACTTTGCCGTGTGCTCGATTGCGCGTGCTTCTTTTGACGTACCGCTCAGCGCGCGCTTGTTAAATGCCGACGCCCGCACGTGAAACCAACCACCGAACCACTTCAGCACGCGCAGACTCTTCTTCCTCCTGCCGCCGCTATCCTTTTCCTCTTTCGCGGCCGTGCCCGCGCAACCGTCGCCATGCCGCCTCGTCGCGGAAGCTCCGGGTACCGCGGCGTACGCGCAGGCCCGAAGGGGAACTTCTCACGTGTTGGCGCCGACATGTATAACTTCGGATCCGTTTTAAATGACGCCGACCCTAGGGGTCAGATTTCGAATTAGTTTCGAGGAGGGATCAGATTCGGTTGAAGTTTCGCAAAAGGTTAGATTTGGCAAAAAAAAATACCGCGGTAGGCAGCGGCACTAGGGATTGGAGAGGAAGGGAAACAATGAGGGAAAGCGCTATGATCCAGCCGGGGGATCCCTCCTCTCGCATCGTCCGCCTCCTCTAAACGACACACGTCCCAGACGTGGCAATGAAAAATAAACTAGGGCCCACCGAGTCTATCCTTATTCCTTCTTCCACGCTTTCTCGTTCTCACTTTCCCCGTCTTTCCGTGGAGAAGAGAGAGACCGTCATGGGACTCCTCTGTGTCACCTCCTGCGCCCATAGCCTTGCCGTCTGCGCACCCTGGTTCCATGCGGCACCATCTCCTACCACCATCGTTACTAATTGTCGCCGCCACGAGCTGTTAGCAGCGACTCTGCTGCAAAAGGAATGGTGCGTGCTGCTGTAGGCCATCCCGGCGCCGCTGCTACAAACATTTAGCGCCATTTCGTTGTGCGCTATCGGAGAGAGAAGGTGTAGGTGCGGGAGCTGCACGAGGCGGGGCCAAGGAGACAAGGTCTGCAAGTCACCGACTATGCTATAATTGTCCGACGCTGTTGCTACATGCGACCGCCATTGCTACTGTCGGCCGCCGTGAATGATACGAGTGGCCGACGCTGTTATTACTATCGGGCCGCCGCCAATGCTACAAGCGTCCGACGCCGTTGCTACTGTTGGGTGATGATGTGTAGCTCAGATCACCGTAGAGTTTCGTTGGAAAACCCCAAGAGAAAAGTATAATAAATATAGCAGCAAGTTTTCCCTCGGTAGAAACCTCAGCTCACCAAGATTTTGCCAATTTCTCTTCCTACTATATCAGAAAGAAGTAGCAAAAGATTCTCTAGGAAATAGGCCACAAAGTCACACGCAAATTAGTGTTGTTCTCTGCAATTGCTTGATCATTTTGCATCGATGTCTACAAAATTATTACTTTTGATACACTATTTTCACTAGAGTATTTTGTGTTGGCAGTCCCTCCTTTTTATCTCTAGTCCTTGATTACAAGACACCGGTTAAGCACAAATTGAGGAAATGAACCAAGTAACTTGCAAGAAAGCTCATGTACTAGCTATTATCTTTATGTAGCACTGTGAAAAAAAATTATTGAATGTACTTGAATAATTGGATCTTCTTCACAATGATAGGACAAAGGTTCGATACTATTCCTATAATTTAGATACATTTACGTTGTTTTTCCAACTAACTAATAATGTCTTATTTCTTTTGTTTTCAGAGTACATTTCCTGCTGAGGAAAAGGTAACAGAGGCAATGATTCGGACATTGCTTTGATGTTGACAAAACAGCCACGCGGTGCTCGCCAGACCTGTCCTCGCTCTCCCGACAGCGAAGGAGGCTATCGTCATCCTCTCTTCTGGTGCAGGGTACAGACAAGCACCACAACCGCTTCAGCATCCTGTTACTTATGCATAAAGCACCATAGGTTAGAATCGCTAGATTATCTGTCCCCCCTTAGTACCTACAACCACTATGTAATCCAGTAGGAACCAGAATTGGCACAGTCTAGCTTAGCCCTCAGTTGTAAGATGTATCTTATGGGCTGCAGTTTTTCTGACTTGCTGTACTTTTATTCTGAGATGAAGTTTCTTTAACTGAATGCACCCCTTTCCTTTGTAAAGATTAATCCATTTTCCAACTCTTATATGGGATTATGGTTTTGCCATTTGATTTTTTGGGTTTCTGAACTTATTCAAGATAGCACATTCTAGAATGCACCAAGCTCGCAATTGGGTTTCATTCCCATAGTTTATGCAAATTATTTAATCAATAAAACTAATTGTACATTTGGTTGACATGTCATTTATTCTACAGCGTTTGGTGATCTTCTGATTGAGTTCTCTTATTGGTGAATGGTATGAAGGATTCACCTGGAGACCGGGAGAGATTGCTTAAGGTGGTTGATAGTTTTCAGTCTCTTTGCTTATGACTATTATGGGTCTACAACTGTTGTTCTTAGATTAGATGTATATATCCAGTACATGTCCCTTCATTTGGAAGGGTCAACCTGGGGATGCATTTGATTGGCCACAATTTTGATAACATGCTCCTCTCCTTGACCATGTAGCACCATATTTGTTGCTGCATTGAGTTTGGAAATTAAGCTATCCAATTATATTAAACATGCAAAGGGTATATAAATAGTTATAATTTTATGTTATTTCTCAAATGTGCTAGTTGCTACGAAAAGTTGTCTACCATGCATCATATGCCATATCAGTTTATTCTTTACTACTTTATTTAATGTTTGTATATGCCCAAATCAAGTGTTCTTTTACTACTTGGATGGTTATTCGCTCAAATTGTTCGAGTGTCTGAATTGACATGTTCTTTCCTCTATTCAGTTGTTACAGTTTAGTTATGTTTTCTTTAACTGATATTTATGTATAGGAAAGCATGAGCGATTCATGGAAACGCTATCCATGAATTAGGGAATTTCAGGATAGATGCTCAGCAAAATTGGCAACCTTGTGAGTGTCTTTGCTGTACATCTGTGGCTAAACCCCACTATTGGTTTCAGAGTTTGGCAGCTGCCAATAATTCATTCTATTGGAGACAACATGCATCGAGGTTATATCAAACACAATTGCTTCTGTTATATCAAACACAATTGTTAAAATCTACCAGTTATTCAATAACAATATACATAGATGAATTGATCGTCACAGGGCGCGGCGTGTCACCTTTCCTAGTAATTACTACATATATAAAAGTGAACCGTTTCAGCGATCCATTAGGGAGCCAAATCAGCGCTTGGTCCTGGAGATGCGATCTACAGTAACCGTCGTCTATGGTACAATTTTTTTTCTCTGCCCGTTTAGCTGTGTCCTCTCGACGGTTCGGTTTAAGCGGTGTACAAAAGAACTCCAGATTTTTCTCGATCCAATACCTAGTCCTTATCTCCGTTTCTCAATTGATGCATTCGCTCGCGATGGCCTCCCTCTGGTCTAGCTCCTCCTCCTGCCCAGCCGTCGTCTGCTCCGCCCTTTTCCCCGCCCAACCTATCCCTAGATGTGCTCTTCCGTCACTGGTGGCCGAGGCCTAAGCCAGGCCCTCCTCTGGCGTCATGGTCGGCGACGAAGCGAACATCGCGGAGGGCCTCCACTTTGTTACTTTCG
This sequence comes from Avena sativa, assembly GCA_916181665.1. NCBI lineage: Eukaryota > Viridiplantae > Streptophyta > Magnoliopsida > Poales > Poaceae > Avena > Avena sativa. The sequence goes on from OV702295.1 coordinate 358,636,585, forward strand.
CGGAAGGCTTCTCCAACTCTCCAAGGACGTGGTTTGTGGCACGGGCGGGGACCGTCCACGGTCAAGGCATCAAGATTGGGCTTGCCATGGTGGTGTGCACGTGCAGTCATGGCTAGGCAAGATCCGAGCAGAGTACAGTCAAAATTCTGGTTCTCCTGTCTTTCATGCGTCATCCCTTTGATTTAGTTAGATTTGTATTTTGCTCCCTCCTATTATTCTCTTCGTTTTACAGTGTGTGTGTGATGTGTTTTGTGCACGTATTAGTATGAGCAACGGCGGCCGGCCTCCCACTGTGTCACCTCCTTCGGCTCCGCGTCGTCGTCGTGGCCAAGAAAATATTAGTTCTCTGTTGGCTATTGGTCATTTAGCTGGTATTCGTGGAGGGCAGGACATGTCCCCATGTCGTGCTCACGGCAGCCATCGTGGCCACTCCGATCGGTTTGTGTCCTCTAAACTTTTCATCTCCTATCGGTGTATTTCTTGGTGCGCGTGGTCAGTCTGTGGCCTCTGAATTTTTATCTTCGCCCGGTATGGTTGCACCTGCATCTGCCGATACTTCGTCAGATAATTCTTTGGCTGCCCGTATATCTTTACGTGTTGTTGGCTTTGTTTCTGTTTGTTTTGTTTCCTCAAGTGGCATCATCTAGCTGCTGGAGCCTGGCACTCTCCCGCAACTAAACTCTTTGTTGTATTGGAATTCTGCGTGTCGGACAAACTCTTAAGATGATCAGTTTGATGATGCATATACTTGGCCAAACGATTAATCTCCTGGGAATATAGGTGATAATTATTAACATGTACGTTAGTTCTCTATCTTTTATGTTCGTGCTCGAGAGGTAAAAATCTATAAAAGGAGGAATGATATGCTTTTGCTCTTTGGAGTTGGTAATTGAGAAACTAATTGTTAATTAAACTAATAAGCATGGAACCACCCTCTTCTTCGAATGCTCAGATAAATCACCATTTATAATGGTGAAGATCTACTTCAAATGCGCGGTCTCCTGGAGCAAGGTAAGTGTGCTGGATGGTTTACCTTTGTCTGATAGAGATACATAAAGTAGTTTTAGCCCCAACCTATCCCTAGATGTGCTTTTCCGTCACTGGTGGCCGAGGCCTGAGCCAGGCCCTCCTCTGGCGTCATGGTCGGCGACGAAGCGAACATCGCGGAGGGCCTCCACTTTGTTACTTTCGCGGAAGGCTTCTCCAACTCTCCAAGGACGTGGTTTGTGGCACGGGCGGGGACCGTCCACGGTCAAGGCATCAAGATTGGGCTTGCCATGGTGGTGTGCATGTGCAATCATGGCTAGGCAAGATCCGAGCAGAGTACAGTCGAAATTCTGGTTCTCGTGTCTTTCATGCGTCATCCCTTTGATTTAGTTAGATTTGTATTTTGCTCCCTCCTATTATTCTCTTCGTTTTACAGTGTGTGTGTAATGTGTTTTGTGCAGGTATTAGTATGAGCAACGGCGGCCGGCCTCCCACTGTGTCACCTCCTTCGGCTCCGCGTCGTCGTCGTGGCCAAGAAAATATTAGTTCTCTGTTGGCTATTGGTCATTTAGCTGGTGTTCGTGGAGGGCAGGACATGTCCCCATGTCGTGCTCACGGCAGCCACCGTGGCCACTCCGATCGGTTTGTGTCCTCTAAACTTTTCATCTCCTATCGGTGTATTTCTTGGTGCGCGTGGCCAGTTTGTGGCCTCTGAATTTTTATCTTCGTCCAGTGTGGTTGCACCTGCATCTGCCGATACTTCGTCAGATAATTCTTTGGCTGCCCGTCTATCTTTACGTGTTGTTGGTTTTGTTTCTGTTTGTTTTGTTTCCTCAAGTGGCATCATCTAGCTGCTGGAGCGTGGCACTCTCCCGCAACTAAACTTTTTGTTGTATTGGAATTCTGCGTGTCGGACAAACTCTTAAGATGATCAGTTTGATGATGCATATACTTGGCCAAACGATTAATCTCCTGGGAATATAGGTGATAATTATTAACCTGTACGTTAGTTCTCTATCTTTTATGTTCGTGCTCGAGAGGTAAAAATCTATAAAAGGAGGAATGATATGCTTTTGCTCTTTGGAGTTGGTAATTGAGAAATTAATTGTTAATTAAACTAATAAGCATGGAACCACCCTCTTCTTCGAATGCTCAGATAAATCACCATTTATAATGGTGAAGATCTACTTCAAATGCGCGGTCTCCTGGAGCATGGTAAGTGTGCTGGATGGTTTACCTTTGTCTGATAGAGATACATAAAGTAGTTTTAGCTTCATGAATTGTAATTAGATGTTCATAGTACATATTCTTGTGGAGTTTTGATGTAACTGTATTCTCAAATTTTACCTATTTATTGCTGGGCATGGAGGATTTCCTCCTGGATTGCAATTGAATTGGCCTGTTTTGTATAGAAACCGTGTCAGCATCCAATATGAACATTATTTTCAGCGATGGATGCTGGTGACTTTCTTCAGAACTATTTGATTTCCATTGAGTAGTCAAAATCTTCTCTCTTTATTTTGTTAGAGAAAGCTGGATAGGAAGCTCCATCCATTATTTACCGAATGGTGATTTGTTCCCTGAGAACAGACAATCATACCTGATCATCCCCTTGTGCATCTTCATGACACTATCGCTTTTTTTATTGCTTTAAAAGGTCCCGGACTGGGTGGTATACCTTACACACCACTTGTTGTCTGATCAGTCTTGGGAAGCACCCAGTTGGAACTGATGATGAGGATTGTATGTCTCTTCTTTTCTATTTTGCTCTATCATTATGTTTTTATTCCTCTTAAGCTCCACTTGATGCAATTTGCTCTTTTCTGGCGGTAATTCTACTAGATCATCTTCAGTTGTGCTAGCCGGCTCTGCTTATTATACTTTTCTAGATTCTTCTTCTTTAGGTTCTGGTGCAATAGAAAGTAGTTTGTATATGTGCTTTATTTTCAACTTTCAGTAGGTTCTTACTACCTATGTTTCATAATGTACAATGGCAAACTAAATTAGTTTGCTAAAACGTTCTAGATTATGGAATCTATTTCGTATTTATGTTCCTCACATATGAGCTTCTTTGTTGTAGGTCTGTACATTGGGCCTACGCTTGATATCAATTCTTCAACTAAGCTTACATGGATGGGGCCTCTTGTTCATAGCAGACATGACAGGCCTCCGGGTGTTGCGCCCGGAAGACATGGTAGGTATGGTTCATGGCCGATGAAGTCACATAGGTCTATTTGAGGTGTTGTTTCTCTCTGTTGTCGACACGCGGTACCGCTTCACATTCGCGCACTTGTGCGATGAGTCCTAAGTTGTGCTTGTGCCTGATCATTGTTTGGTGATGACTGTTGTTTATGTTGTCGGTTCTTCTTTGTTTACCTCTTCACATTTTGTTCTAGGTGTTTCTGATTCTGATTCTGCTTTGTCTGATGCGGATACTCCGAAGTGAGAGATTCTTACACAAGCAACTAATAAAATTGTGTATGATATGAACGATCATCTAACGGGTGTTAATATAGGAAAGAAAACACTGATTTACAGCCACGTCATTGCCACAGTTGATTCAACAACACGGGCGCGGCATATCGCCGCGTCTAATTTCCTAGTTATATATTAAACCGCGTGGGATTCAAATCCTCTAGGCGCTCGCACACTATTCATATGAACAGTGACGTGCACATGAACAGTGCATGATGCTCATTTGGTCGTTCATCTTTGATCCAAATGTCCACGTCAAATATTATAGATTTCAACTTTTTTCCAGCTGTCTTGCGATACGCCACACTGCTTTAATTTTTTTATTATAAGTTTATATTGTAATTTTAACAGAATTTCTACTTTTGGCCAACAGCCTCACGACACGTCACACTGCTGTAATTTTTTGAACTATAACTTCCTCCAATGGACTTTATACTTTTGGCCAATGCTTCACGACAAGTCGAACAACTTACCAACAATAATTTTATGATGGTTAATTTGTCGTCGGTAACCCTTTAACGGTCTTTTGTTAGTGGTGCATAACCGGTAATTTTTGACAATAATTCGACATACATATTTATTTTTTGCTGCCAATAATTTCCACGGTCTTTCCTATGGTGTTTTTTTTGATTTTCCGTACTTCAACTGATAGTTTTTCATATGATTTTCTATTTGCAATTTCCCGACCACAGTTATCTATATCTATATCTGCTTGGCGGTGAGTACTTTCCCCACTATAATTTTCAACTTCTATTCTATTCTTTGGCAATAATTTCGAACACATTCTCCCAGTCATAATTCTTTGTCTATAGTTATTCGAACGTAGCTCCTTGGCGGTGAGTATGTCCCACTATAATTTTTCTGCGATAATTTTCTAACACACTCTTCTGGCCATAAATTCGTGGTAGCCACCCACGGATAAATTTTAGGCCGCAATTCATCATCGATAATTTAGATTCTTTTAAGCTTTTTAATTCTTCGACAATAATTTCACGGCCTTCCCCTCTTTCATTGGCCTTCCCCTCTTTCATTAGGAAAGATAGTGCAACTATCTTCTACAATAACTTGAGACAATAATTTAGATTAAATTATATAATGGGTGATCTCCAACGGTACATCAACTAATATTAGAGATAAAATTCAGTCTGCCGCCAAGTACAATTATGAAAGAGCAAAGTCCGAGATGAAGCTCAATCTAGAGCCAACTTTGGTGATAGCAATGAGAAGCTAGCGCAGCCTCTAAGGCGCCACATGCGCCATGAAGGCTCTAGGATAGAACTGCCGAGGCATGGGCAAGAGCCTAGGCATTGAGAAAATGACACATCTTGCCAGGATGATCTACTCCACGGCGCAGGAGTTGGGCCAAGGAAGAACCCGGCAACAGCAGACCCGACGACAACAAAGACGGTAGCAGCAAAGCAGACAGCGACAGATCCAACGGCAACAGAAGCACCTGAGGTTCGTGATGTAACCCCAAAGGCAGCCAAAGTTAAGTGGCCACCTTTAGAGAGGTCAGAGAATATCTTACAGACAGCTATAGATAACTTAACTACCCTTATAGCTCCCATTGTGAACACGGCTAATGCACAGGCTGAGTTAGAGTAAACTCGGATAAAAATATTAGAGGAGGCTAAAAAGGTATCTGCACTGCAGGAGTCATTTAACCAAACTTTGCGTGAATATGCAAGGGCAAACAAATTAGACACTAGCCCAACTCGGCTAGACGGTGTTAGGATAAAGGGAAAAAACCTCCTTAGTGATATCAACAGAGAACATGAGTCTCACCAAGGTGCTTCGGCTAACCTGGGGCTGCCGAGGTATAGTATCCCGGCGAAAAACCTCAGGGCGGCAATGCCGCAGCTTCTGAACTAGATGATTTGACCGGCGAAGCCCGACAAAAGCAGCAGGAAATAGTGATTGAGCTGGTACTCATAACAAACCAGAAAAATGAGTAAATACTCAGGAATAACCCGGCAAAGCCTGGAGGTTCACGTTTGGTTCATTCGTCTGGAGCTGCTCTGACACTATTGGCTGCCGCGGCATCTTCACCCGAAGGGGGATCTAGAAAAGATAAAGCAGTAACCTTGGGAAGAAGGGACAAACAGATGGTCCCATATGATCCGGCAGTGGCTGGTAAAGAAAATGAAAACCGAGGTAATGGTAGCCGAGGTAACGGTGGGGAAAGAAACCTCGATCGCGGCCACAGAGGTCAGGGAAATCACGGGCATGAAAACCCCGATGAAAATAACCCGGCAGGAGGGATGCATTACCCTTTGCAAGATCACTAGTCGAGGCATGAACCTCGGCAAGGAAGGGATGCAGGACCAGTTCCGCATAACCCGACACAAAACTGATATAATGATGGTTATTTGGAGATGGAGAATGCTAGACTTGCTAGGCACAATCACCATGGGGAGGAAGAAAGAGCGGCATACCGAGTCCTACAACCGGATGATGTGAGTTTGAAACTGGATAGGTTATATAGGTCCGAGTTGTTGGAGGAACAAGGTCCTCCGGGTCCGGCGTGTTTTGGACCCCAAATCGTGAGGGAACTGCCCGTTCCAAATTTTCAGTTGCCTAGGGGCACAAAGACATACAACAGTAGAACCAAGCCACAAGATTGGTTAATTGATTATGCTACGACAGTAAGGATTGCTGAGGAAAACCTGAGATGGGCAGTGAGATATGTACCCTAGATGTTGGAGGGGCCAGCAAGAGTATGGTTGAATAACCTACCAGCAGGCAGTATCAATTGCTGGCTGGACTTTGAAGAAATGTTTGTTAGTAACTTCACCAACAAGTATAAGAGCCGAATAGACCTCAACAACTTTCCATGTGCAAACAGAGATCGAATGAGACCAACAAATAATTTCTGACTCGATGGTGTAACCTCAGGAATTCCTGTGAAGGGGTGATCGAGTCACAGGCAATAGCTTGGTTTGCACAAGGTTGCAGATATGGGAGCGTGTTATGGCAGAGGTTGCAAAGAGACATGCCAACTACGTTGGCCAAGACAATCAGAAAAGCTGATTCATATGCTCTTGGTGATTCGACTCAACTGGAGCTTATGTCGGCAGAACAACATGAGCAGCATGAACATTATGCCCGAGATGGGGCCAGGTCATCTAGGAGAAATGAGTTTTGGGGTAGATGAAGGGAAGACAGGACGGATTACCGGTATAATTCAAGTCAAGTAGCGGCAGCGACTCAAGATCATCCAAATGCAGGGAGCAACCAACGTCATAAAATAGCTCCCAATAGTGGATACAGAGGAATTATGGCAAGAAGCAGTGGATGAAGGATTCGCAGCATAGAAAACAAAAAAATTCTACGATGGGAACCAAGTACCAAGATCTATCTACTAGATACAAGCAACGGGTGGATATACATCCATAGAATACATACCCTCGAAGACCGAATATCGTTAACGAGGTTGTACTCGTGGATGATGTAGTCGAACGCTTGCCGATCTCAAGGTCGTGATGAAGTCCATTTGTTTCAGCCGGTCCAGCACCATCAAGTCCAGCACCGCAAAGCAGTGGTGCATCCGTGATCGCACACACATCCGGGTACCCCGACAACCTCTGCGCCCTCGCTCCAGCGAAGCAGGGGAAGCAACAAATCCTTCCAAAAATCCACCAGAAACATGTATCTCGCTGATCCGAGACCATGGGGAAATTCTAAAGCAGGGAGAGAGATCCTTCGCGAGGGGGTGTGCTTTGAGAGGAGGAGAGGGAGGCCTTTTATAGTGAGAGGGGGGCACCCCAAGGGGCATGGCATCCAGCCCATGGTGGCTTCCCCCACCTCTTCCACATTCATGTGGGTGGAGCTCCCACTCAAAATGAAAAGCCTCCACTCACATAAACATGCATCCACTCAAAAATCCACTCACATGCATTAAATTTCCACCAAATTTAATGCAAGCTCTCATTTAAATAAAACTCTTTTATTTATTTATTCAGAATTTTGTTAATTACTCTAATTAACAAACATTCACATAAAACCCCTTATAACATTTCAATTTCACATGCAGAACCAGTTTCAGCAATTTCAACCGAAACAGTTTCGGTGTCTAGTGAAATAAATTCCCGCGCTTTCCTTTTTCTTTCTCTGGCATATAGTTTGCTCAAAATGGTGTCGGTATCCCTTAAGTGTGTCACCTTATGGTTCGCGAATAATGTAGACATGATCAAGACCCCTCTCCGATCAATAATCGACAGAGGGACCTGGAGATCCATACTGTCTCCTACATATTCAACGATGACTTCTGTGATCGTGTGAACCTTATACGCATGCAACTCAATCCCTTTGTCTCGCGATATATTACATGTCCGAGATTCGATCATCGGTATCCCCATACCTAGTTTGATCTCATTACTGACATGTACTCTTTTCTTGTTCCCATGATATAACATTCTAGTGATCAAATCACTTGCTTGCAAGCTAACTAATGTGATATCACCGAGAGGGTCCAAAGTATATCTATCCGTCATCGGGATGGACAAATTGCACTCTTGATCCATGAGCCTCAACATAACACCTTCGTAGCACCGAACCCATCTTTATAGTCACCCTGTTACGGTGTGACGTTTGATGTTATCAAGATACTCTTCTGATATTAGTGATTGGCATGATCTCATGGTCTAAGGACTAAGATTACTTCGTATGATATTATAGCAATATAAAAATAATGACCTTGATCGTAATGCTATACTTCGGATGAATGTTCATCACACCATTCCAATAATGTTGTGACCTCGTTATTAACAACATCCAATGTCCATGATCAGGAAACCTTTGATCATCTTGATAATCAACGAGCTAGTTTATAAGAGAGGCATAACTAGGAACTTTCTTTTTGTTTATTAAACACACATGTATTAACGTTTCCATATTAATATAATTATAGCATGCAAAATAATCATTTATCATAAATAAGGAATACGATAATAACCACTTTATTATTGCCTCTTGGGCATATTCCCTTCAGTGGACTCCAGACCAAAGAAGGACAGGAAAGGCAAAAGTATACATATGAGTCGATGCTGGATCAACCATGTAAATTTCACACACCAAACCCGGCAAAGCCGGCTAACCACACAACTCGCGAGTGTGCATGGATGAAACATGCAATGGGGAACACAGGACCACCCCAAGCACCACAACAGCCGCAACATCCACAGCTTATGGGGGGGGGGAATGCTCAGCAGCTGATGTTGCCTCCCCTCCTCCGAGATATGAGAACCATGAACGAAGGGATGAGGTGCACCATGTAGCGGATCAAGGTCAAGATAGTAGAGGAAACCCCGACAACAATGGGCGCAATGAGTATAGAGAGCACCATCAGTCATACTGCGTGTTCACCACGGAGCAGCAGGATAAACAGAGCGTCCAGCACCGACATATGGAAGTGAATGTAGTTAGGCCGGCAGTTCCGAGGTATATGGACTGGTCAGACCAGGAAATAACTTGGAGTATCAGGGATCATCCCAAGATCATGCCAAACCCCGGGTTATATGCTTTGGTGCTTGATCCGACGTTTGTCAAGCCAAGCATTAATGTAAAATTCTCAAAGGTGCTGATAGATAATGGCAGCAGCATCAACATCATGTACAAGGACACAATGCACAAACTCAGCATTTCTCAGAACATGCTTCAGTCGACTAGGACCACTTTCCATGGCATTGTGTCGGGATTGTCTTGCGAGCCAGTCGGGAAAGTACGAGTAGATGTGTTATTCGGCACGAGGGGGAATTTCAGGGCTGAAAACTTAGAGTTTGAAGTGGTGGATCTGGAAAGTTGTTACCATGCATTACTCGTAAGGCCCGCTCTGTCAAAATTCATGACGATTTGTCACATTAGCAACTTGAATCTGAAGATGCCCGGACCAAAGGTAATAATCACTGTTGCAGGAGACTATAGGAGATCGATGGAGTGTGCTTCGGCCGGATCAAATCTGCCCGAGTCTTTGGTCATTGCAAGGGAGAAAATAAGAAACCAAGAGGTTGCAACTTTGGCTCAGTCGGCACAGCTCAATATGTCGGTGCTTGCCAACCCACATGGAAGTGTGTCCTTCTAGCCGACTAAGGAGACAAAGAAAATCCAGATTGATGATCAGTTCCCAGAGCGCATCGTTACCATTAGTGCTGGCCTGAGTGATAAATAGGAAAGCGATCTCACTAGCTTCCTCCGTGAGAATCGGGATATCTTTGCATGGTCTACTCAAGATCTGCAAGGTGTACCGAGGGAGTTGTCTGAGCACTCTTTGCATGTGAGGCCAGGCGCAAGGCCGGTGAATCAACCTCTCTGCCGCTTCGTCGAAGACATGAGAAAAATAATTGGTGATGAGATAGCTCGGCTCCTTGCAGCCAGGTTTATTATAGAGGTGCTTCATCCGGATTGGCTATCTAATCCGGTGTTGGTTGAAAAGAAGAAGGACGGTCCGAATGTAGCTATAGTTTGGCGTATGTGCATCGATTACACGAACCTGAATAAGGCGTGTCCTAAAGATCCTTTTCCTTTGCAAAGGATAGACCAGGTTATTGATTCGACCGCGGGTTGTGAACAATTATCATTTGTAGACGTGTATTCTGGTTTCCACCAGATACCGTTAAACCCAGTTGATCAAATAAAGACTGCATTTATCACCCCGTATGGGGATTATTGCTATCGTACCATGTCGTTCGGCTTACACAATGCAGGGGCAACGTATTAAAGGTGTATGCACAAATGCTTGCATGATCAAATTGGCAAAAATGTCCAAGTATATGTTGATGATGTGGTGATAAAAACCAAAGAGCCATACGCTCCTAGATGATATCCGGCAAATATTCGCGAATCTGAGGAGATTCCAAATGAAGCTTAACCCGGAAAAATGTACCTTTGGTGTACTGGCCGGCAAATTACTCGGTTTCCTCGTGTCTAGCCGAGGTATAGAAGCAAATCCGACTAAGATTCAAGCCATAGAACGAATGGAGATGCCAAAGTGCCTCAACGATGTACACAAGTTTACAGGCTGTCTGGCATCATTGATCCAGTTTGTAAGTCGGCTGGGATAAAAGGCATTGCCCTTATACCAACTAATGGAAAAGTCGGATAAGTTTATCTGGACCCAACAGGCTGATAGTGCCTTTCATAAATTAAAGAAAATGTTAGCCTCACCACTATCAAAAGAGCCTCACCACTATCAAAAGAGCCAATGTTGCTCTACATAGCAGCGACTAACCGAGTCGTAAGTGTAGTAATAGTGGTTGAGCATGATGAGGAAGGTAAGTCGGTGCAGAGGCCGGTCTATTACCTAAGTGAGGTACTATGTGCCTCGAAGCAAAATTATCCGCACTACCAAAAAATGGCAGATGGTGTATATATGTCGGCTAAAAAGCTAAAATATTATTTTGAAGAACACCTTATCAAGGTGATTTGCGAGGCACCAATAGACAAGATAATAAGCAATAAAGATGCAAGCGACGGAATAGCAAAATGGGCAATTGAGTTATCCCCCTGTGCACCACAATTGGATAGATGAGATGTGATCAAATCTTAGGCAGTGGCCGACTTTTTTGTCGATTGAGCCAAAATGCAATATGAACCCCCATTGCCTAATCCGAATTATTAGACGATGCATTTTGATGGATCCAAACTGAGAAATGGGTTAGATGCCGGGATAATGCTAACCTCACCCGAGAAAGACCAACTGAGGTATTTTGTGTTGCAAATACACTTTGCTGCGTCAAAAAATCTAGCCGAATATGAAGCACTTGTTTACGGCCTAAAAATGGCAAAGGAAATTGGCATACGTTGGATTTTATGCTTTAGTGATTCGGACCTAGTAGTCCAACAAGTATCAGGTCACTAGGATGCACTAGATGCAAACATGGCCTTATATAGATTCCATGTGCAAAAGATTAGTGGTTATTTTGATGGATGTGAATTTCATCATATACCTCGGGCAGAAAATGATGTCATAGGTACCTTGTCAAAACTTGGTTCGACCAGGCAATCGATTCCACCTGGTATTGCTTTAGAGCACCTGATAAAACCATCAATCATACCTTCCCCAGAGTCCGAGTCAATCCATCTCTCGGCAAATCAAGGATCCGAGATAGTCCCGATGGAGATAGATAAGAGGAACAAACCGAGTAACCCACGAACTTACTCGGCAAATCCAGGGACTGGTTTGTAGGACACAGGGACTGGTCGGAGTAATTCGTCAGAAGTTATGTCGGGAGAAGCAATGGAAATTGATGAAACAGTTACCCCGGCACGCGAGGTACCAGAATGGGCATGGCCAATATTTATATTCCTCGGAGATGAAACCTTGCCGAGTGACGAGGTCCTTGCTAGGCAAATTGTGGGAACGGCAAAGGCAAACATGTTGGTTGTAGACTTGTAATCCCTACTCAACAAACTTCACTATCAACAAGAAATCCTAAAACATGATAAGTTACAACCACAAGGGTCAATATATTTGAATTGTATTGGCAAGTGATACCATATTGACATAGAGAATCTAACATCTAGAATATATGGCTAAGTGGAGTTTTGGTTGGCCTTTGCATAAAATAAGTTTTCTCTATCCTTTGAAAATAGTTTTTATCTTTTTCAACAACACTTCATCAATCATGGCACACTGGACACTCTCTAGGTGCTTCCCTTGTTCACCCATAAAGTTTTAACTTAGAGAAATAAGAATGATGAGATTCTTCAACTGCTTCACTATCTTGATGCTCAAAATTGTCCATAACCGGGGACACGACTAAGTACTTAGTTTTTACCCTCTCGAGAGGTGGTGCACTTTCCCCACAAGACTCGACATGCAACGAGACGAGACTTTTTAGAAGCAATCCCTCAGACCACCATGGACGCGTTCCATCCTAACCACACTACCACCATCTATCCATCTGGCTGAGATCTTGCAACTTAGTTGGTCAAGGCAGAGCCCATATGCCATGTGGCTGCACTAGAAGCTTTCGCGACAAGAATGTCTCCAATCTCTTTGTTCCTGCGTGGCCATCCACAAGTGAGATACACCAGGGTAAACCATAGAAATGAGCCCTGGGTAACCACTCAACAAAAATCCATACAAGTCCCATTTCCACCCAGGTGTTTCATTAACATCAATTGTTTTCATTAGTCCAAACAATGCTTGTATTTTCATAGGACATCATATCATGATTTCCACCCACAATTCTATATAGCTAGACTAAGCATTCTAAACTTACCATGTCTCCTATCTTTAGGAAATACTACCAAGGTAGATACTATAGGTTTAGCATAGCATAGAAATATACAGAATAGTCCTATCATGCATACTACAAAAATATCACTAATGCAATATTGAAAATATAGGACTTTTGATGACCAAAGTATCACTTGCCTTTATAGTAGAATATTTAGGTACTCTCCTTGATCTTGCAAATGTCACTCTCCTCAAATTTTACTACAATACAATCAAGCAAAAGCACACACTCAAAACTATAATACAAAATAACAAAATAAAACAAGAAAACAAAGAAATGCATGCAAGCATGCAAAAGGTTATTTTATTGAAAAAGTTGTTCCTAACAAGGTTCTAACATTACAAACACCTACTGGTCTTTTTATAAAAGTGGAATTTCAATTGGAACCAAGTTAGTGTAATTTGGTTATTTAAATCATTTTTGTTTTACTAGAAAAGCTTTTATTCAAAGGAATAATTTCTAGTATCAACAAAATATATTTTTAATTTCAAATGTTAGTGCTTATGGTCAAAGTGTTCAAAATAAAACCATTTGTAAAAGGATTACTCAAAAATAATTTTTACAACAATTTTTATAGCCAAAATGGCCCTAAACAAGTCTCTGCCTAAAACTAAGTTTTACAGAAACAAGTGCACAAAATAAGGACACAATAATAAATTACACATTTTTCTGAATCCATAGACACCAAATTTGTATTTTTCTGATTTTAGATTAAAAGTTATGAATTTTGCAAGTTTAAACATCTAAAAACCATTTTCTGGATTTTGTCTGAAAGGCCTGGCCACGTGGCCTACTCTTACTGGTTGATACCTCTTTGCGCGGATCACGCATTGCGCGCCATTGGATCTAAGTGGGATAGCACGGACCAGATCGAACCATACCCTTTCGCTCTCTCTTCTATTCCTAGATGCAGGATTTGCATCCGATGGACTACAACATTTTGGCCAAGATCTAGCAGCGTTGCTGGCGACGCGCGGTGGCAACGCCTCTGGTGGCGGTGAACCGGCAGGGCTAGGGGGTAAGGGGAGGGTGCGAGGGGGTTACCGAACTCGTGTGGTCGAGGTTGTCGCGATGATGGTCGTCGTTAACGAAGGGGCGCACAAGATTGTTGGGAATCCCTCAATGGAGTTGCGCGCACCGTCGAGAGCTTGCAGATGATGACGAAGGCGAGCCTACAGAGCGCCAGCAGACAAACGAATGGAATCAGTAGGTGCGCAAGACGATGACGAACAATCTAGTGTGAACCAGAGGGCAAGGGGTGGTCGGAGTTCACCGGATTTCTTGCCGGAGCTCGTCGGGGACAGCGACGGTGTGAGCTTGAATTGGAGCAGCCTGGGGGCTCTCAGGGGAAATGGCATGAGGGGAAACAGAGAGGAGGGAGAGGGAAATAAGGAGGCGTGGTCGGGGACGGGAATTACTCGCGCAGTTAAGTGAATTCATGCGGATTGAATCTGCATAGAAATGGCAGAGGAGGGGGCGTGTTCAACGCGCAAGATTGACGATATGGTGATGTGGCAGTAGGGCCCGATGGTCAGTGAGGGGTGCGGGGAGGGGTGGGTGATAAAAGGAATCCACGGGGAGAGAGGGAGTGGCCCGGGTGGGCTGTTTGGGCTATGTTGGGCTAGGGAGGTTTAGCTGGTTGGGTTTCCCCATTTTTATTCAAAACTTTTTTCTTTTCATTTTCTGTTTTCTGTTTTTATTCAAATCAAATGATTTAAACCTCAATTTGATTTCAAATCGTCTCTAAATCTTTTTAGTAGGTTGTATACAAAAACTTAGTTGGTTATTTAGTCTATTTTGTGGATTTCAAAAATATTTTTATCAATCATTTAAATTGATTGGGGCACATTGGCATTTATTTAAATAAAATTTCAATATGGTTCATAAGCCCAAATAATTTTATTTAAATATACTTTTATCATTTTATATTATTTAGATATATTTTTATTCCATTTACTTATGGATTTTAACCATGGTTTAAACTGTCTTTGCAATATTTTATTTGTTTTTCTTCTTTGTCTTATATAATTCATAAATTTTTATTTATAGTTCCAAAAATAGTTATTCCAATTTGTATAATTCTATTTAATAATTATTTATCTTTTTATATCCTTTAGAATTATTTTGTTCACAGTTATGTGTTGATTTGAGCCTTTTTAGCCTTGTAATACTTTATTTTATCTTATATAAATCATAAGTTTTTATCCATGGCTCCAAATTGAGTGAAATCAATTACCATGGTTTGTAATATTGTTGTTCATCAATATTGATTATTTAGGAATGTTGTTGCTAAATTTTTATATGGGACATAGCCATAGTCTTGTAGTGATCTTGATGACTATTTCTCTTATTAGGGTTTAGGTTTTTGGTTTAACTTTTCCAAGTGCTTAGAATCAAGATTCATTCCATGCATGAATGCATTTGATCTATTTGAAATTTTTGTTTGTTACTTTCTCATTCAAATTTTGTTCAAGTAGGGTTTTGATGTTTCCATTTAGAAACAAAAAGTTTCTTTTCCCCCTAAATTTCAGCATTTATTTCTTTTGTTTGTTATTTTTCACATTTAAAAATTTGTAAAATTTTGGGATGTGACAAAGAATGCGGGCATCATGATTAATCCAGAGACTTAGTGTCCAAAGCATTCCGACATGGGTATTATTGGCCTACTACACTAAAAGATGCACTAGAGTTGGTAAAAAATGCAATGGATGCCAGAGGTATGTGTAGCACCCCCCGGGGTTAGGGTTAAACTAACCTCAGATCACCATCTAAGATAAGTTGAACTCCCAAACACGGAAGATCACAGTATGATTCGGTAACTTTATATAACACAGAGATCCAACAGAATAAGTTTAAACTCTTATCAGAGTAAGATATTAGAGTTATTACAAACCAGAAGTCAAAGACCCAACATTACATCACATAGCGAAAGCAAATTATGTTGTTCTACACAACAACTTAGCAAAAGGCCTAAGAGGCCATAAACAAAAGCGACGTTCATCCCATAGTCCTCAGGCTGCTACCTAGGACCCCCAACTACTCGTCGATGTCAACGTAGAAGCCACCTTCAGTTGCAACCAGATCCTCTGTAGAAAAACAATAATGGCGCAAGGCTGAGTATGAGGATGTACTCCGCAAGACTTAGATAACCTAATATCTACATGCTCTGGTTAGAAAGGATTTCTATGGATTTACTTTTGCGGAAAGCAATCTTTATTTGTAAACAAGAGAGAGAAGAGGCTCCTCTACTCAGAATCTTTTTAAAGGGATAAGATAGCGACTTCTTCATCTTGTTCATCACATCCTGGTAACCACCATCTTCATCAGAACCTCCAATCTAGGATCACCCCCTCGACCTAGAGGAAGCATCCTTAAGCACACGTGGATCAACAAGTTTTATAGCGGTTAAAGTTATCTATGATCTTAAGTCCGGTCGCCAAGTCGTTCATAACCGTGAACACGGCTTTTCGAAAAGATTTAACCCTGCAGGGGTGTACAACTTTACCCACACGCACCAACCGACTCTTAATGCCAAATTATTAGCCCTCTTCCTTGGAAGGCCGACAGAGGGTGGTTGACCACGACCTTTACCTTGCTTTCGCCGAGACCATGAGTCACACAATAAGTATGATTTCTCCGTAACGGGTCAAATCCCGAAGCCGGTACTTAAAGATGTGAGGCGAGGTTGGTTTACCAGGGGCGCTATCTACCCCAAGCAACCCGGTCCACGCTTCCCTACCTGTTATGAATGCACCAACTTCCCCCGGCAAATCTTTCAAAAGAGTTTCTATGCATATGTCGAATGGAACGCCCGAACTATGTGACTCATGGAATCTACTAGGCAAGTTAGTCAATCATGAGGTTGTCCAGGCCCCGTGTGGTTGCACGCTCATCTTGGTTCCAAAGGTAAGAACCCAGTTCCTAGTGGTGGCGAGCATGGGACTACAAAAACCACACCCAACATGGCCTCCCATGCAAGCCTTAGCATATTTAGTTATCTCCTTCGAGAATGTCACCAATTCCTACCTTTCTAGATTCTCCGGCACCTCTGATTCATCGTTCGGATAGATCAGATGTTGATACTATGCATGGCTAAGCTGTCGATCTCAGAAGCTCTAGCAACGCTCAGATGCCAAACCTAGGTATGCTAGGAGCAGTGGATCAGGAGTATAAGGCTACAACAGGGAAACTTTGCAGCAGATAGGTAACCCTAACTACTGACAAAAGACCACATTGGAATCGTGTGCATCATAGTGAGAAAGTAATATACTTTGTAAAAGTGGGTTCAGAATGAGAGGCTACGCTTGCCTTGTCTGTCAGTAGACAGGTATGGATCTTCGGTGTTGTTGACCTCAACTTCGGGTTCGGATCCTATCGCGAAGAAGCAAATACCGGAAAGGAAGAAGCAACATTCAATACATGGAATGTGCAATGCTCAATCAATATGGATGATATGACAAGTTAACTTGCATTGAAATGAAACCCTAAGGCATGCTTGACAACTTGAACGGGGTTCCGAGGGTTGAAAACCCTAATTCGGGGAAACTCCGGAATCACCTATGAGGGGTTACTATATTCTTCTAATAAAACTTGTCATGTAAGTTTCTTAACAATGCATGATTATATCTCTATTATATTTCTCTCATTTTTCTGAACATTTTGATATATTATTTGTATTTTTCTGATTTAAAATGAATTAGTTATGAATTTCTCAAATTTTAATTCATTTAAATTATTTTTGGAATATTTAATTTATTTTCCAACTTGGGCCCACATGTCATAGTTTTATTCATTTCTGAAAATATTTATTGAAATTGTTAAAATGCTGACAAGGGTGGCCCACAGATATTATTTATTTTCCAGAATAATTACAAAACATTTATTAAAAAGGAAAAGAAGAATTACTGCGCCAGCATGACGTCATGCTAACGTCAGGGCTCTAACCCTAACTACTTCTCACCGAGGCTTCTACCAGCCCCAGTGGCTGACAGAGGGGCCCCAGGGCCACCTCATCTGGCCACGCGAGCAAGCCTGCTCAGCAGGCTACGCTGGCCACGTCGACGCCACCTACACGCCATGTTGGCTCGCCGGAGACGCGTCAGCAGCGGTGGTTGGCCGCGCTGGAGGGCAAGAGGTCCCGCACGGAGATGTGGGTTCGAACGAGCGCTGCAGAGTGAATCTAAAGAGGGCGGCGCCGCCGGTTATTGGTCACCGGAGAAGCCTCTACGATGACGGACGGTGGCGGCGGTTGCATATCGGTGGCACGGTGTCGGCACAGAGGGAGAGGAAGCAGGCGGAGGGTGCCTTGAGCACCGGAGGCTCACCACGAAGCTTATGGAAGGGTTGAGGAAGCCAGGCGAGGCCGGGGTCGACGGCGAGGCGGGCGGCGGAGCACGTCGGGGTCGAGGAAGACGGGTGCGATGCCGACGACTGGGGGCTCCTCGACTCGATTCCGTTGGTGGGGAGGTAGAGGGCAAAGAGACGGAGCTCGTGGCATGCTCGACGAGGCTCGGGGAGGCGTCAATCGATGGCGGCGAACGGCGTCTGGCCGGCTAGGGTTCGGGTCCGTGCGAGGGAGAAGAGAAAGAGGTCTCTGGGGAGGGGGAGGAGTGGATAGGGGAGCAAGGGCGACGCGGCGGTCTTATCCTCTCACCCAGGGGCGGCGGCGAGCACGAATCGCTGCGCTGTCATCCGACGGCGGCGCCGGCGACACGCAGGTGCGTGCCTGTTTGGGGAAGAAGACAGGAGAACCGGTATGCGGGCTGGGCCGGCTACTGCTGCTGCGAGCGGAAGGAAGAGAAGAGGGAAGGGAGAGGGCAAGCTGGGCTGCAGCCTGGCTTGCTCTCTGGCTCTATTTTTTTAATGGAAACTTTTTCCTTTTTCTGCTTTGATTTCTGTTTGTAATTTTCAAATTCACTTACTATTTTGAATCTTTTCAACTTGCCAGGAGATTTCATAAAACACATAAACTATTGTGGGGCCCTTATAACCAATTGGGCTTCACATTTTGATACTTTCCAAAATTCAAACACCATTTGGATATAGTTTCAAAGAGAGGGGAGGAAATTAGGGTTTTGAATTTGCATTCTTAAATCACACCCTTGAATTTATGCATACATTTTATTGATTTAAACAGATGCATGCAATGCTTAGGTACTATTTACATATATACAACTTGGGCTGTTATAGTATGCCAGCAATATTCACACGCCTTCGTCCGAATTAAAAACGATACCCATCACTTGGCCATTCGCTCTATGATGCCTGGACATGGTCGGACCATTTAAGCTGGTTCGAGGGGGCATGACTCATATCTTGGTCATGGTGGAAAAATTCACAAAATGGATCGAGGTGAAGCCTATAAGAAAATGTGATGGGCCCACAACTGTGAAATTCCTTAAGCATATCATCTTAAGATATGGATACCCACATAGTATCATTACAGATAACAACACGAATTTTGCCGAGGGAGCTTTTGCTCGTTTCTGCCGAGATAAACACATAAGACTTGATGTGGCATTGGTCGCACATCCAACATTGAACGGGCAGGTTGAAAGATCCAATGGGCTTGTATTGTCCGGGATAAAACCCTGGCTCTGAGAGCCATGATGGCGTCGCATCAACATGGAGCGCTTCGTCGGGAAACCCCAAGAGCAAGGTATGATGCAGCACAACAACAAGTTTCCCTCAGTAAGAAACCGAGGTTATTGAACCATTAGGAGGAAGAAAACGTCTCAAAGGTTTTGCAAGCAACGTGGAAACTTGCACAACAAAAACTCAAGACTTTGCCCCAACTAACAGTGAGGTTGTCAATCTCACTGGTTGCTGTAACAAAGGATTAACTGTATGGTGTGGAAGGTGAAAGTGGTTTGCAGCAAGTAAATAGAAACAATGGAAGATGTATCAATGGTAAAGATTGGACCGGGGTCCATAGTTCACTAGAGGTGTTCTCCTTAGATAAACAAACATGGCATGCTGGGTAAACAAATTACAGCAGGACAATTGACAGGACTGAGCAAGGCATAATAATGCAATACTAGACATAAAGATCCTATGAGATTCGATTGGGAAATACAACAATATACATAGACCACCATCCAACTGCATCTATGACTAGAAGTCCACCTTTGGGTTATCATCTGAACCCCCTCCAGTATTAAGTTGCAATCAATAGACAACTGCTTTAAGCAAAGTGTGTAAGGTAAACAATCCACTTGTTCCTTGAACAAGAGACCGTTGTTTTCTCCCTAGTGGAGACAGCACATCTACAACCGTAGAGATTTTTGTCACTTCCCTTGATTAAGTAGAGGCATGAACCACTATCGAGCACAAATATCCCCTCTTGGAGTCAGTAGCAACTACTTGGCTAAGATAGCTACTAACAACGGAGAGCATGCAAGATCACAAACAACACAAACATGATAGAATCAATAAGACAAAACCATTGATCAATCTGACATAGTAATCTCAATATCCGTCAGATCCCTGCAAACACAACATGCATGATTACAAATAGATGAGATCTTGATCTTGAACAGAGATCACAAGATCTAGACATGAAAGCACAAGGAGGAGATACAACCATCTAGCTACTACATGGACCCGTAGTCCAAGGTGGAACTACTCACGCTTCATACCGGAGGCTGGCATGATGAAGAAGAAGGCCTCCGGGATGATCTCCACTCTGGCGGGGTGCCGGGAAGAGCTTCAGATCCCCCGATCTAGGGATGATAGTGGCGATGGCTACAGACGGTTTCGTGGAATATTGATCGGATGCTTAGGGTTTAGGCATCGGGGGCTTCTTATAGGCAAAGAGGCGAGGCTGGGAGGCAGGCAGGGGGCCCACACCCTGCGCAGGAATGGCCCAGGGTGGGACCGCGCCTAGGTGGGGTGTGGCCACCCTGTGGCGCCCCTCCGTCTCTCCTCTGGACTCCGTGTTCTCCTCGGTAAAATATTGACTTTGGCTTTTGTCCCATCAAATTCCGAGAATATTTCCTTACTAGCTTTTCTGGAACCAAAAGCAGCAGAAAACATGCAACTGGCACTGTGGCAACTTGTTAATATGTTAGTACCAGAAAACATATAAAAACACCTCAAAGTGAGGACAAATCAAAGCTTAGTAGATACTAAACAAGCATGGAAAATAAAAAATTATAGATACGTTTTTGACGTATCAAACATCCCCAAGCTTAAATCTTGCTCGTCCTCGAGTAGGTAAGTGATAAAAAGAATAATTTTTGAGGTGACATTGTCACATCCCAAAATTTTCCAAATTTTGAAATGTGAAAAATAAATAAATAAAATAAATAATTGATGAAATTTAGGGTGAAAAGAAACCTTTTTATTCCAAATGGAAACATTAAAACCCATCTGGAACAAACTTTGAATGAAAAGGGAATCAAACAAAATTTCAATCAAATGAAATGCATTCATCAATAATGTATCTTGAAATTTAAACACTTGGAAAAGTTAAACCAAAATCCTAAAACCCTAATGGAATAATTCATTTCCAAGACCTCTCTAAGACTATGGATTTGATCCATATAAAAATTTAGCAACAAACATTTATAAATGATCAAGAATGATAAATAAGAATATTATAAACCCATAGAAATTGGTTTCACTCAATTTGGAGTCATAGATAAAAACTTATGAATTTATTAAGATAAAAGGAATTAATTTCCAAAGCTAATAAAGCCCTATCTAAAATGCATGCCAAATCTTGAGCAAATAAATCCTAAAGGGATTTAAAAAGATAAACAAATATTAAATAAAATTATATAAATTGGAATCATCAATTTTGGATATTTAAATAAAAAGATATGGATTTTATAAGGCAAAGGAAGAAATAAATAAATGAGGAATATTTAAAAGCCAAATTAAATCTTGGCCAAACAAATGAAATGAAAGATTATTGATTAATAAAAAGAGTAAAGAATTATTTAAATAAAATCATAAGGATTGATTATTATCCAATTTTATTTAAATAAAGACAATTCCCAATTTAAATATAAATCATATTAAAGTATTTTAAATAATAATTCAAAGTGAATTATTTTGCACTAAAGAATAAATAAAACCTACTGAAAAAGGTTTGGTAAAAATTAGAATTCAAATAGATTTTGAAAACCATATTTAATCTTATTTAAAAGAAATTCAAATGTCAATTTTAAATAAATAATAAACCATGAAGGAATAAAATTAATTATTCTAAAATGGACTCTAAAAACATATTTAAAACAGTATAGAAGCTTGCTGAAAGTTTGCTAAAGGTTTGAATTCAAATGGTGTTTGAATTATTTGAACAAAAATCAAAACAGAAAAATAGAAAAGGAAAAAGAAAAAGATTCAGAATTAAAAAAGGGAAACAAACCCAACCCACTAACAAGGCCCAGACCAGCCCAACAACGCAGCCCACTTTCCCCTCTCCCTCGAAACGTTTTTCACTCGCGTCTGCACCCGCACGGTCACTGAACAGAAGGCCCCACCGAACCCTCTCTCTTCGCTGACCGCTGGACCCCACTGCCAATCATCATCTCCCTCACCCGCCGCGGCTGTTCCCCTCATTACGCGGCTGTTTCTGGTTGTTACTCCACGCAGCAAATTCGTATCAACGCCGCAGTAACTCCTCGCCGTGACCATGCCATCCTAAGCGCCTCGCCCTCCTATCTCTTTTCCCCAGGCTCCATCGCCCTCCGCCACCAGGCTGCACAAATTCCTCACGTGAACACATTGTCCCCGACGAGCTACTCCGGCCGATTCCAGCGAAGCCAAATCCTCCCCAGCCCTCTGGTGCATACTGGGTTTCTCACCAGCATCTCCTGCATCTCCCAGTACCGCTAGCTTGGCCGCGCACTTCCCAGAAGCTCGGAAACGACGAACCCTTCTTGCCACTGCCGTCTGTCTCTCTCCGGCGACCATTCCCCATAAGTTCCGTCCACCCCCCCCCCTCTCTCTCTCTCTCTCTCTCTCTCTCTCTCTCTCTCTCGATGCACACGCGTTCGCCACACTCGCCCGCATCTAACGACTCCTCCCATTCGCCTTGGCATGATCTATAGCCTCGCCCCCGTCGACAAACAGAGACGCCTGATGCCGACGCCATCTCCGGTGAGCAATTGCCGCCGCTCCCGTGCGCCCCTCGAGTAGCTGAGACCACCTTGAGCTTCACTGCAACCACGCGAGCACGGTAAGCACCTCCGCTTCCTCTCTTGCTTCCTAGTTTGCCGGCAACATGTCTGACAAAGCCGCGCTGCCGCTCGTCGCCGTGTTGCGCCGCCAGTTCCTGGTAGTCGCGCCGTAGCCGTTAGATCTGTATCGTCACGTTAAGATTAGACTTTAGCTAAAAGGGTAAGTTTTGATCTGTGCCGCCCGATCTTATTTAGATCCAACGATCCATAGAGCGCGATCCATGCGAACCGGTAGCACCAGTTAAAACAAACACGTGGCCAGAGATTGTTTTAAAAACAGAAATTTGATCTATTAGATGATAGGATTTATAAAATTCATAACTTTAAATCTACATGTCCAAATTTTGCAAACTTTATATCATTGGAATCAGGAAAAATAATTCTATCCAACCATGCACTTTGTTTAATGATTTGCTTCTGTAATATTGGTTGTTTTTGCAGAAACTTGTTTAGGCCATTTTGAGTATAAAATTTATTCTAAAAATGTTTTTAGGGTACAATCTTTTGTAAATGGATTGTTTTGAACCTACTGACCATAGAAACCAACTTGTAGATTTAAAAGTATATTTGGTGACACTTAGGAATTAAATCTTTGAATAAAAGGATTTCTAGTTAAATAAAAATATTGATTTTGGTTTAAAAATGCATTTTAGACTAAAACCTTTGGAAATGGTTTGATTTAAACTCTCTGACCCTAAACACCAAGTTTTAGGATTTTAGAAAAATATATTTTATGAACCCTAGTAAATGATTACTTTGTTAAAGGCATTTCTAGCAAATAAAAATATTGTTTTGATTTAAAAATGGAATTTGGTGAAACCTTTTGCAAATGGATTAATATTAAACCCTTTAACCATAAACACTAACATTTGTGTTTAAAAATATATTTGACTAACACTACAAAATATTACTTTGATTTAAATCATTTTTAGCAAAACAAAAATGATTTAAATGGCCATTTTCACCAACTTGAATTTAAATGGTTTTATGACTTTTGTAAATGACCAATAGGAGCTTTAAAATGTTTAGAGCCTACTAGAAACCACTTTTCCAAATAAAACAATCTTTTTCATGCTTGCATGCATTGCTTGATTTTATTGTTTTATGTGGTGAATTGTTTGAATGCTAGTTTGAATATATGCTTGCTTGATTGAATTGTAGTGAAATTTGAAGAGTGTGATATTTGCAAGATCAAGGAGTGAACCAATATTCTCTACTAAAAAGGTAAGTGACACTATCATCCATGTCCTACTATTTTCATTACACTTAGTGGATTTTTGTAGTATGCATGATAGGACTACTATGTTACTATTCTAAGCTATGTCCTATTAGGATGTCCTTATATCCTCCTTAGTGAAAACATTGTAGTTGTAGTATGCTTAGCCTTGCTATATACTTGGGGTGGAATGCCATATTATGAATATATGAAGTGTTGGAAAAATATATGTTTTATATAATAAAACAAGTACTCAATGAATCACCTGGGTGGAAGATGGATACTCAATTTTGGATAAGGTGGCAACAAAGGGAACCATGTTTATATGGCTATCTTTTTGTATGTGCACTAGAAGGAAACCACCCAGGGACTTAGAGATTGAACATGTTTCTCGTACAGTGGCTTCCGTGTACAACCACATGCTAAATGGGCTCTGGCTTAGTCAATTACATAGTGGAAGACCCTTGCATTGGCACCTACTCAGGTTAACTGGATTCGTGTATTGGAAATATATCCTTACATTGGTGCCTGGTAGACAAGCTAGCATTGTGTATTGGGAGGACTTCTATGGAAAGACTTTGTCACATTCTCGATCTGTCGGTACTCCATTTGGTGAGTACTTATCCAGCGGCCACTGGTGGCGTCAAGATGAGATTGTGTCATGTGGGTAAAGTGTACAACTTTTTCAGAAGATCAAAATTCTAAGTACTTAGCCGTGTCCCCGGTTACGAACAACTCTGAGCAACTAAGGCCTGAAGCTATGGAAGATCTCGACATTCCAATTTCTCAAAGTAAAACTTGATGGTGTCAACAAGGGATTAGAAGCACTTGGAGTTTTCCAAGGAGTTCAGAAAGATTGTCAAAAGATCAAAACTATTTTGAAAAGATAGGATAAAACTATACTGCTTTCTGCAAATGAGCCTAAACCCTACTTAGCCAAATATGCATATATTGATAGGTTCCACCTATTTCTACATAGTAGTGAAACTTGCCAATACAATTCAAATGTATTGACCCTTGTGGATGCAACTTATTATGTTGTAGGTCTGTTTGATGTTAGTGAAGTGTGTTGAATAGGATTACAAGTCTACAACCAACATGAATGCCTGTGGCACTTTGAATACGAAGGACTCCATGCTATATAGTTATTTCTGCTGCATTGTAATGAGACAGCCAAATGAGCTATGTAAGATGTAATGAATTATTTTATTCCTGGTATAAAGTTGTATTATGACCTTTGTTTCTTGATATTACATCTTAAACTGTGGATGCTAGCTATTGATCCAGGGACTAGCATTGTAAACACAGGGATCTCTACCTTATTAAAGGTTGGGACCGTTACAGATGGTATCAGAGCACTGTGTTGCCTGTAGGATTGTAGCCCTAGGATTGGACAAAACCCTTAGAAAAATAGGAGTTGTATTTGTTCCAAACTTATTTACAAACAATCTTGTAAACCCTTTCCTCAACCTTTTTGGTTTTGATTCTACATCTCTTCCTTTTTCAACTTGATGGATAAAGCCTCCACCATGACCAATGACTTCAACTTTAGTTTCACCAAGGACTTCAACTTAGACATCACTAAGGACTACAAGTGAGAACCAAGAGACATTAGATTGCCTACCAGTTACCTAAGACATTGATATCATGTTAGTGTATGGATCATATTGACCTATGAGGTATGACTATACTAGGTTGATTGTTTCAAGAAAACTTGTTGTTTCCTTCAACTCATGAGTTAAGCTCATAAGTTGTTAAGTGAATAGTTGCTTGTTGATTGTTTGATTGAACTTGATTGTTTTGGTTGTGTGTTAGAACTTCTTTAGATCTATCTATCATTACTTATACCTATTAAACCAACAGATGCCTCCCCGTCGTGCCAACCCCAACCAAAACAACAACAATAACGTCACTCCCGAGATGCAACAGTTGATGACATCTCAAGCTCAACTAATGCAGATGATGACGCAGTTTGTGCAAAACCAGAATCAGAACAACAATAACAATAACAACAACCACCTTCAGAATTATCCTCCAGCACATGACATGCTCACCAGATTTCTGAAACTAAGGCCTGCAAGGTTCTTTGGAATAACTGATCCAATGGTAGCCAATGATTGGTTACATTCGGTGAACAAGGAATTAGTGACTATTAGCTGCACTGACGAAGAAAAAGTTAGGTTGCAGCATATCTGCTCGAAGGACCAGCAACAACATGGTGGGACAACTTTCAGATCACCACTCCCCTTGAGGATGTGACTTGGGATATTTTTGAGGATGGTTTTCATACAGCTCACATCTCATCCGAAGTGATGAACTTGAAGAAAATGGAGTTCCACAATCTGAAACAACGTCACCTCAGTGTGGCTGAGTACATTGAAGAGTTCAACAATCTGGCATGCTATGCACCGGATGAAGTTGATACAGATGCTAAGAGAAAGATAAATTCCTCGAAGGACTTAATGATGAGTTGAACCTGCAGCTATCTATTGCCTATGTCCCAACTTATCAATCACTTTGTGACAAAGCCATCATCTTAGAAAACAAGATGAATCAAGTTGAGAAAAGAAAGAGGAAGCATAGCCTCAAGTATCTCTCAAGATCATCACAAAAGAAGCGTTCATTCAAAAATAGCAATGGAGATTCTGGACCACATCAGCATCACCACAACAACAATGGAAGTGAGAATAATGGGAATGATACTGACAATGGAGATGACCTTGGTCAGAACCAACATGACAAATCCAGGAAGAAAGATATTAGCCAGTTGCAGTGCTATAATTGTAAGGAACTTGGACACTATGCATCAGACTGTCCTGAGAAGAAAAAGAAAAAGGATGCTAGAAACTCCAATGGAAATGATTCCAATGTGACCCAGAAAGGACATGTGAACCACATCGACATGTATGGAATCATTGAAGAATTGGATGATGAGGATGACAGGAATTAGTTAACTCAGTTGAGTCAAATAAGGATTCCTTGTTTGGATATCAATTGTTGAACCCATAGTCAAGTGAACCATCAATGTAACCCTATAAGACTTTCTTTTAAGGGTGGTAGTACCCTAGTTATCTTCAAGCCAACTGGTAACCTCTAGCCTTCCCAAATCTCGGGACGAGATTTCTTTTAAGGGTGTTAGCCTGTCACATCCCAAAATTTTCCAAATTTTGAAATGTGAAAAATAAATAAACAAAATAATTGATGAAATTTAGGGTGAAAAGAAATTTTTTGATTCCAAATGGAAACATTAAAACCCATCTGGAACAAAATTTGAATGAAAAGGGAATCAAACAAAATTTTAATCAAATGAAATGCATTCATCAATAATGTAACTTGAAATTTAAACACTTGGAAAAGTTAAACCAAAACCCTAAAACCCTAATGGAATAATTCATTTCCAAGATCTCTCTAAGACTATGGATTTGATCCATATAAAAATTTAGCAACAAACATTTATAAATGATCAAGAATGATAAATAAGAATATTATAAAACCATAGAAATTAGTTTCACTCAATTTGGAGTCACAGATAAAAACTTATGAATTTATTAAGATAAAAGGAATTAATCTCCAAAGCTAATAAATCCCTATCTAAAATCCATGCCAAATCTTGAGCAAATAAATCCTAAAGGGATTTAAAAATATAAAAAAAATATTAAATAAAATTATATAAATTGGAATCATCAATTTTGGATCTTTAAATAAAAAGATATGGATTTTATAAGGCAAAGGAAGAAATAAATAAATGAGGAATATTTAAAAGCCAAATTAAATCTTGGCCAAACAAATGAAATGAAATATTATTGATTAATAAAAAGAGTAAAGAATTATTTACATAAAATCATAAGGATTGATTATTATTCGATTTTATTTAAATAAAGACAATTCCCAATTTAAATATAAATCATATTAAAGTATTTTAAATAACAATTCAAAGTGAATTATTTTGCACTAAATAATAAATAAAACCTACTGAAAAAGGTTTGGTAAAAATTAGAATTCAAATAGAGTTTGAAAACCATATTTAAATCTTATTTAAAATAAAGACAAATGTCAATTTTAAATAAATAATAAACCATGAAGAAATAAAATTAATTATTCTAAAATGGACTTTAAAAACATATTTAAAACAATATAGAAGCTTGCTGAAAGTTTGCTAAAGGTTTGAATTCAAATGGTGTTTGAATTATTTGAACAAAAATCAAAACATAAAAATAGAAAAGGAAAAAGAAAAAGATTCAGAATAAAAAAAGGGAAACAAACCCAACCCACTAACAAGGCTCAGACCAGCCCAACAACGCATTCCACTTTCCCCTCTCCCCGAAACGTTTTTCACTCGCGTCCGCACCCGCACGGCCACTGAACAGAAGGCCCCACCGAACCCTCTCTCTTCGCTGACCGCTGGACCCCACCGCCAGTCATCGTCTCCCTCACCTGCCGCGTCCGTTCCCCTCATTACGCCGGCTGTTTCTGGTCGTTACTCCGCGCAGCAAATTCGCATCAACGCTGCAGTAACTCCTCGATGTGACCATGCCATCTTAAGCACCTCGCCCTCCTCTCTCTTTTCCCCCAGGCGCCATCTCCCCTCCGCCACCAGGATGCACAAATTCCTCTCATGAACACACTGTCCCCGACGAGCTACTCCGGCCGATTCTGGCGAAGACAAATCCTCTCCAGCCCTCTAGTGCATACTGGGTTGCTCGCCAGCATCTCCTGCATCTCCCAGTACCGCTAGATTGGCCGTGCACTTCCCAGAAGCTCGGCAACGACGAACCCTTCTCGCCGCGGCCGTCTGTCTCTCTCCGGCGACCATTCCCCATAAGTTCCGTCCACCCCTCTCTCTCTCGATGATGCACACGCGTTCGCCACACTCGCTCGCGTCTAACGCCTCCTCCCATTTGCCTTGGCATGATCTGTAGCCTCGCCCCCGTCAACGAACAGAGATGCCTGACGCCGACACCATCTCCGGTGAGCAATCGCCGCCGCTCCCGTGCGCCCCTCGAGTAGCTGAGACCACCTTGAGCTTCACTGCAACCACGCGAGCACGGTCAGCACCTCCGCTTCCTCTCTTGCTTCCTAGTTCGCCGGCAACGTCTCTGACAGAGCCGCGCCGCCGCTTGTCGCCGTGTTGCGCCGCCATTTCCTAGTAGTCGTACCGTAGCCATTAGATCTGAATCGTCAGGTTAAGACTAGACTTTAGCTGAAGGGGTAAGTTTTGATCTGTGCCACATGATCTTATTTAGATCCAACGACCCACAGAGCGTGATCCGCACGAACCGGTACGCACTAGTGAAAAACAGACACGTGGCCAGAGATTGTTTTAAAAACAGAAATTGGATCTATTAGATGATAGGATTTGTAAAATTCATAACTTTAAATCTACACGTACAAATTTTGCAAACTTTATATCATTGGAATCAGGAAAAAGAATTCTATCCAACCATGCACTTTGCAGAAACTTGTTTAGGCCTATTTTTAGTATAAAATTTATTCTAAAAATGTTTTTAGGGTAAAATCTTTTGTAAATGGATTGTTTTGAACCTACTGACCATAGAAACCAACTTGTAGATTTAAAAGTATATTTGGTGACACTGAGGAATTAAATCTTTGAATAAAAGCATTTCTAGTTAAATAAAAATATTGATTTTGGTTTAAAAATGCTTTTTAGACTAAAACCTTTGGAAATGGTTTGATTTAAACTCTCTGGCCCTAAACACCGAGTTTTAGGATTTTAGAAAAATATATTTGATGAACCCTAGTAAATGATTACTTTGTTAAAGGCATTTCTAGCAAACAAAAATATTGTTTTTATTTCAAAATGGAATTTGGTGAAAACTTTTGCAAATGGATTAATATTAAACCCTTTAACCATAAACACTAACATTTGTGTTTGAAAATATATTTGACTAACACTACAAAATATTACTTTGATTTAAATCATTTTTAGCAAAACAAAAATGATTTAAATGGCCATTTTCACCAACTTGAATTTAAATGGTTTTACCACTTTTGTAAATGACCAATAGGAGCTTTAAAATGTTTAGAGCCTACTAGTAACCACTTTTCCAAATAAAACAATCTTTTGCATGCTTGCATGCCTTGCTTGATTTTATTGTTTTATGTGGTGAATTGTTTGAATGCTAGTTTGAATATGTGCTTGCTTGATTGAATTGTAGTGAAATTTGAAGAGTGTGATATTTGCAAGATCAAGGAGTGAACCAATATTCTCTACTAAAAAGGCAAGTGACACTATCATCCATGTCCTACTATTTTCATTACACTTAGTGGATTTTTGTAGTATGCATGATAGGACTACTATGTTACTATGCTAAGATATGTCCTATTAGGATATCCTTATATCCTCCTTAGTGAAAACATTGTAGTTGTAGTATGCTTGCCCTGCTATAGACTTGGGGTGGAATACCATATTATGATTATATGAAGTGTTGGAAAAGTATATGTTTTATATAATAAAACAAGTACTCAATGAATCACCTGGGTGGAAGATGGATACTCAATTTTGGATAAGGTGGCAACAAAGGGAACCATGTTTATATGGCTATCTTTTTGTATGTGCACTAGAAGGAAACCACCTAGGGACTTAGAGATTGAACATGTTTCTCATACAGTGGCTTCCGTGTACAGCCACATGCTAAATGGGCTTTGGCTTAGTCAATTACATAGTGGAAGACCCTTGCATTGGCACCTACTCAGGTTAACTGGATTCGTGTATTGGAAATATATCCTTACATTGGTGCCTGGTAGACAAGCTAGCATTGTGTATTGGGAGGACTTCTATGGAAAGACTTTGTCACATTCTCGATCTGCCGGTACTCCATTTGGTGAGTACTTATCCAGCGGCCACTGGTGGCGTCAAGACGAGATTGTGTCATGTGGGTAAAGTGTACAACTTTTGCAGAAGATCAAAATTCTAAATACTTAGCCGTGTCCCTAGTTACAGACAACTCTGAGCAACTAAGGCCTGAAGCTATGGAAGATCTCGACATTCCAATTTCTCAAAGTAAAACTTGATGGTGTCAACAAGGGATTAGAAGCACTTGGAGTTTTCCAAGGAGTTCAGAAAGATTGTCAAAAGATCAAAACTATTTTGAAAAGATAGGATAAAACTATATTGCTTTCTGCAAATGAGCCTAAACCCTACTTAGCCAAATATGCATATATTGATAGGTTCCACCTATTTCTACATAGTAGTGAAACTTGCCAATACAATTCAAATGTATTGACCCTTGTGGCTGCAACTTCTTATGTTGTAGGTTTGTTTGATGTTAGTGAAGTGTGTTGAATAGGATTACAAGTCTACAACCAACATGAATGCCTGTGGCACTTTGAAGACGAAGGACTCCATTATTTCTGCTGCATTGTAATGAGATAGCCAAATGAGCTATGTAAGATGTAATGAATTATTTTATTCCTGGTTTTAAAGTTGTATTATGACCTTTGTTTCTTGATATTACATCTTAAACTATTGATGCTAGCTATTGATCTAGGGACTAGCACTTTAAACATAGGATCTCTACCTTATTAAAGGTTGGGACCGTTACAGACATGCACCATCAAAACCAAGATCAAACCATTTGCAAGCATTGAAAGCTGGGATCAAAGAACTCTAAACATTAGCATGAAAGATGGAGTTCAAACAATAAGACAAAGTAACTATGCATGAAACATGAAAGGCTACAAACAAAGATCATGAATAACATTTATTGAAAAACGTTTGTTTGTTTCACATATAGAAAACATGGCATAGTGGCATTCAACTTGTCCCTCATGGAGTAGCAATTAGATGCACAGGACACCTTCAAAGTTCATAAGAGTGACTAGATACGAATAACACAAGAACAAGTAATATGTAACATCCCAAAAATACTAAGCTTGGATCATCAAATTCTAATCATCAAAATTAGGGTTAACAAAAACTTTTCTAAATGAAATCATGAATGCATGCATATGTGTATGCATGGATTTTGAAATCCTTTAAAACCACCTGGTTTGTTTGTTCCATTGCTTGTAAAATGTTTCTTAGGTGAAATAAACATCATCTAAAACATTTCCCACACTTTTCCTAAAGACAAGTAAATCAAAACACATATATATGAAATGAATGGTCATTTTGGCCAATTTAACTCACATGCCTACTTTGGCTGTCTCAAACTTTCAGAACCTAACAGAAACTTTTCTGGATCTTTGCACCCCTTGAATGTACTCATAACAAGGTATCAAGGCCCACTTTGTGATCATCCAGAAACTTTCAAATGCATAGTTTAAATGACAATTCAAAATTGAATATTTATCATATGGGAAGATCCCACTTTTTCAAAAACTACTCAAACAAGCTCAATTTTCAAAACCCAAGCATCTGCAGACTCACCAGCACAAATCTAGAAAACCCACCAAAAATCATTTCAAAATTCAAAACTTGATTTCATGCGGCCATTTCATCAAACAGGTTGCAGACACAAATCAAACAAACATCAAACACTATTGTGAGCAGTGATTCTTGCCTAACTGGTTCCCCATTTAGCTCACACACAACTCAGTAGATCATCTAGGAAGATTAGCCAGGCACTAGCACCACTTTGAGCTTGCCATTGTCATCAATGGTGAATAGCCGAGCACCCTCTTGCCACCCCATAGTCGACAGCAAGCTAGGAGCAGCAGCAAGCCTAGCCAGCATGTCTGGGAGGCAGCCCACCATCCAACGCCACTCACTATCCCAGCCGCGAGCGTTGCCAAGCCCTGGACCATGCGCACAAGCCGCGCCCAGACCATGCCGAGCGTGCGCCAGAGCGCCACCCTTGACCATCACCCACAGACCGCGCGCCGCCCTCGCCGCGTGCATACACAATCCCCACCGACCCAGGAGACCGCCATACATCCCCGTTTGCCGCCCCGTGCCGCACAGCCACCGCCCGCCGTCGAAGATGCCGCCTCTGTCGCGCAGAGCACCGCTCGTTCCAGATCAAACCACACCGCCCCATGCCTCGAGACCATGTCGTTGAGCATCGCCAGGAGACACCACACCGTCCCCTACCCTTGCCCATGCCATTAGCCGCCTGTAACATCGCCCCCGACGAGCTCACCGTGCGCCCCGACGGTACCCTCGCTCGACTATAAATAGAGGCCACCCCCGCACGATTTCTTCACACCATCTCACTCCCCTCTCCTCACTGATCGTGCCACACCATTCTCAGAGCAAGGCGAGCACCACCTCGCCGGAATTTCACTGGAGCCTGCCGCTGCCGGAGAAGAAGGGAGCCAACGATTGGAGCCGCCCCAGGAGCTGCCGCGACCACCCCTGAGTTCGCCGTCGTCGACTTTGTCGTTCGCCCGCCTCGCCGACCCTCGCCAGTACCCCGGTGAGGCCCCAACGACCCTCACTGGCCGCGCTAGGTTTCGTTCTCGCCGGAGTTGTCTCGCGTCGACGATGACTCCCAGCCGTTAGATTAGAACTAGATCGAACGATCCACGTCACCCCATACCGCTTCGCCCAGCCCCGTGTCACTGACGAGTGGGGACACCCACTTAAGCAGCCCACGGGAGCACTGTGCTTAGCAGGCCGGCCCAGTAATTTTTCCCGCGCAGCCCAGTTATTCAAATTAAACTTTTTCTATTTCAATTCAAACACACTTCTGTACCCAACTTCAAAAATCAACCCAGATCGATTCAGTGCACCAAATTGAATGAAAACAATTTTGTTGGAAAGGTCTGTGAATGCTGAATCCAAGCCCGTTGGATTCAAGTCATTTGGATCTATAGATCACCCATGGTAAAAATAACAAGGCAGAAGCTTTTCTACATTCAAACATTTTTCAAATTTAACACCATAATAGCTTTTGAGTTGATTCCAACTCTCAAAAATCACATTTAACCATAGCTTTAAGAGTATATAAAAAATATATAGGTTTACTTGCAAAAATAATGTTCAAGTAATAAAAGAATGCTACATAAGCATTTCTAGCCACTTTAATTAATTAAAATAAAAGGGTAAAACCTTATTAAATTGTGACACCACTTTAAATCACATTCCCATGGACTACAATATGTGGTGATGACATGTGTCAACATGATCCCATGTTGGGATTGGAGAATATTAAATCTTAAGTAGTTTTTCAATGAGTAGAAATTACTTTTCTAAAAATAAAAAGATTTAAACCAAGCCTTAACCTTGTAATGTTAGGGATGATGCTAGATCATCCATAGGACCCTTGTGTGTGATGATTGCAAGTAGTTAAGTACTGTTTGGTGATTGTGTACCTCGTATTTATTCATAGACGCTAGTACCGACCAAGGATACGAGGAGGAAGGAGGATAATACGAAGAAGAAGCCGAGGAGAACTTCAACCACTACTCTGCACAAGGCAAGCTAGTAACCTTGCAAGCTAACACTTGCAATTTAGCAAGCTTATATTGACATTGATGCAAGCTAACACTTGCAGGATACCCTACTGATGCAACAAACCCCTACTTGTTACTATGCCTTAAGCATATGTGATCATACCCATTTGATAAACCAATCCTTGTTTTATGTGCAAGCTTCTTACTTTATTTCTTTATCAAAGCTTACTTAGAGTTTACTTAAGTGACTGGTAGATATTGGAAAGATGCTGAAGGTTGCATAAAGAGCATAAAATTTGGCCTAAGTTAGAAACCTTGACATCAGCCTGAGACATAAGGTTGTACTTAGTTGAAACTCCACTAGTTAGCAACCCTCATCATTACTACCCCCACCTGTAGATGCTAGTGCTAAGCATAAAACTTGATCAACTTTAGATGGGAATACTTGGTGGAAAAATGGTTATGAAAACCTTGTAATGACGGATAATTCTATTGAAATGTTTTGGACATGTGTTTCCAAACACTTGAGAATTTTGGTGATGAAAATGTTGAGGCATGAGCCTTAGCCCTTTATAAAACTGATGGTTGTCTGGATGCGATACCATTCCAATTTTATCGTACAACCACAATACCCAAATATTGGGTAGGGCTTGACTGGAAACTTATATTCCTTAGTATTAGTTCCCTCACGGCCAAGGTTTGAGTTGAGGCTACCTTGTGAAGATTGTCCACCTGTGCAGTACCCAAGATGACAGTTGGTCATGGTTGGGAGGCCAAACTCACAGGAGAGGTGCTTATACTAGGGCGTGTAATCGAAAGGTTAGGATTGATTATCCGCATACTGAGTATGATGGATTTGTTCCTGACGGATGTATCGAATGTTGTGGTGAAAGTGTACAATATCTGCAGAGTGTCAAACTATTCGAATAGCCGCGTCCGCGGTTATGGACAGTTGGAGTGGCCATAGTGTTCCCCCGTCAGACTTTTCAAAATGACCTGTGAGATGAATTGAGACTTTGACTTGACCACAACAGAGTTGTGATATGAAATACCAGTTCCCGCTTAGGATTTATAAAATTGTGACTAGCTTTGGAGCTTAGTAGAGATAAATCTAGCTTTTGCAAAACAACCCTAGAGCCTAGTGTCCTATTATCCAAAAAACCCCTTTACCTATTAGTATTCGTTTGCGAGTACTTAAAGAGTACTCATGGCTTTGTCCCTGGCTATTCCCATGGCCAGACTATGAAGAGGAGTACCTGGAAGATGGACCCCAGGAAGGTTACGACAACTAGGATCATCTCCCATCGTCAGCATTGCCTGTGACCCCGAAGATGGAGCTTCGCCTATGCTACCGTTATTGTTACGTATTCCGCTGCTTGATGTTGTATTAAGAACTGGATCATGAGATCCCTATTTGTGTAAGAACTTATGTATCGTTTGTAATGGATGATGTACTATGGTATCCAATTCTGTTATGTCTCGCAAAAATGGTAATCCTGGGATTGCGATGTATGGCATAACAGGCATCTAGGATTGAAAAAAATCCAGGTGTTGACAAGTTGGTATCAGAGCCATCCTGACCATAGGAGACCCTAGTTAGACTGGACGTTTGAATCAAAAACTTAGTTTCAAAAACCAAAGAAAACAAATATTTACAAAAACTTATTCTCATTCTTATCTCTTTGATTCTTTCATAAAAATTCATGTTCCTCAAAAACTCTTGCAAAATACATAAATTTTTTGACACACTTGATCACTCTGCTAATCTACTCATCCTCTATTTTTATAGATGGACGTGAAGTACAGCAAGTTTTACCAACTTGGGAATGGGGGAGACCTTATCTTTGAGAGGGATCTGGATCAGCTTTCAGAACTTCTGGAGCGTCCGCACCCCAAGTTCTTTGGAGCTCAGCTCAATGATCAAGGAGGAGAAGATCTGCAGTGGCTAATTGTTGCAAGTCTTCGAGGAAAGATTGAACCTCCCACTGCGGAGGGAATTCAGTTTACCTTGAGGGAAAACAACTTGCTCGATGGACTTGCTAGAGCAATGCAGGAAGCTCTTTCCCGTCTGTGTGGGCAGAGCATCAATCAGATCAAGGGTACTCGCTTTGAGTTTTGCCCAAGACGTGATGCAAATGGACAACCACTGGAAGCCCCATACCACCCCGAGCTGAAGACTCAATTGGACCACCTTAGCTTCATGATGTATGATCGTCAGCAGGAGGTGGACAACTGCCGTGACTATTGCAACCACAAGTCTGCCATCATCAAGACGAAGGATCAAACCATAGCCATGCTAGCAAAGGATCGCAAGTCTCGCCGCTGTCAGCTCGACAAAAAGGAGTGCATTATTTCCCGTCTTCGCCACCGCATCTCATCTCTGGAGGAGACCATCCACGAGAGAGACATGCAGTTGGAGGAAAAGGAGAATGCCGGAGAGGATCTTCGTGGAGACCCTTACTCTTATCTCAGCGATGACGATGATTTTCTGGAGGATCAGGCCATGGACTTCTTCACCGATGAGGATGATTTCGCATTCATCGATGATGCTGAAGATGATGAAGCCACAGACTCCGAGGAGTAGTAGCACTAAGCACTAGCGTAGTGAGTAGTAGTCGGTCCCACTGTATCGTAGATTCCAGAATGGTTCTTAAAACCATCTGTTTTTCTTTGTTGCGGTGTGTGTTGTACTGTGTGCTATGAGTGAATGAATGAAAAATCAAGTTGCCAGAAAAATATGAGTCAAACATTTAAAACTTTTCAAAGACCCAAGACCTTAGAAATTTCCCTCTTTTCTCATGATCTATATCAATCTTCAGATGCCACGTGGAGGAAGTGGTTCAGCCCCGGACCCGATGTTGCAGATCCTGCAAATGTTGACTTCTGACCGCGAAGCTGAAAGAGCGGAACGTCAAGCCAACCTAGCCACTTTGCAACAGATAGCCCAGCTAGCCCACAACAACTAAGGCCACGGAAATCAGGACAACCATGGATCTAAGCTCAAGAATTTCCAGAATACTAACCCACCCGTTTTCACCAAGTCAGAAGAACCCCTAGATGCCGATGATTGGCTGCAAACCATGGAAAACAACCTAGAAGTCGCCGGAGTGGAAGCCAACGAGAAAGTCCTGTTCGCCACCCATTATCTAGCCGGAGATGCCAGGGCATGGTGGAACAGTGTTCGTGCAATGACCGGAGGCCAGATGATGACCTGGGAGGAATTCAAGGTCAAGTTTAGCAGAACCCATGTGCCACCAGGTTTGATCAAGAGAATGAGATACGAGTTCAGAGAGCTAAAGCAAGGAAGGATGACTGTAGTGGAATACCGTGACAAATTTTTGTCATTAGCTAGGTATGCCCCGGACGAGATAAACACCGAAGCCAAGAAGAAAGAAAGATTCCTGAATGGTCTGCATGGCGAGATGCAGACGGTGTTAGTCAATATCCCCTTTGCTGATATTGAAGCCCTTGTCGACTCTGCTATCCAGATGGAAGGAAAGATCAACCAAGCCAATGAGAACCGCAAGCGTCGCATGATGCATCAACCCGGAACCCATCAGACCCCAAAGTATCGTCCCAACCCATCTCCAGGATTTTCCCCAAGAACCAACAGACCCCCTATGACCCGTCCGACCTACCCCAACCGTGGAAACCCTAGACCCGGAGGAAATCACAACAACCCCGGCAACTCTAGCAATTTCACCCGTGCCCAACCCAAGTTCAACACCAACAATGCTACCGCCAACACCAACACTGCCCCGAGGACTGGAAGCAATGCTGTGCCTGTCGCAGCCAAGGACAAGTCACAAGTGACCTGTTATGACTGTGGAAATAAAGGCCACTATTCCAATGAATGCCCCAACAAGAAGAACGCTACAGCCCCCAATGCCAACGCCCCAGCTCAGCAGCAGCGTCGTGTCCAGCCAGGGAGAAGATTTTCCCCAGGGAATTCACTCAACCGCAATGGCCGTCTTTTTCTCATGCATGCTGAAGAAGCTCAGGAAGCGCCAGACGTCGTGCTGGGTATGTTTTCTGTTAATTCAGTACTTGCAAGAGTGTTGTTTGACTCTGGTGCATCGCATTCATTTATCACCGAAGAATTTGCCTGCACTAGTAAAATTCAACCAACCAAACTGAAGCATGTTATGATTGTGCAAATTCCCGGATCAACCACCAAGGCTAGGCAAATTTGCAAAGACGTCCCTATCCGAATCCATGGCATAGATTTTTATGCTAATCTAATAGTACTCGGAACTAAAGGTTTGGAAGTAGTACTAGGAATGGATTGGATGTCCAAACATAAGGGATTGATTGACTGTGCTAAGAAAGCCATCACCATGACCAGTACCACCGGAATATCAGTCGAGCATATATCTGAAACCTTACCTCGCCAATTCAAGTGTAACAAGAGTCTAGCCCAACCTACCATTGACCAAGTCCGGATAGTCTGTGAATACCCCGATGTATTTCCCGATGTTTTGTCCGGTATGCCCCCAGATCGGGATATCGAGTTTATCATCGAACTAATCCTCGGAACAGGACCCATAGCCCAGAGACCCTATAGTATGAACCCGTCAGAACTAGCAGAACTGAAGAAGCAACTGGATTCCATGCTAGAAATTGGATTGATTCAACCAAGTGCGTCACCATGGAGATCACCTGTCTTATTTGTGGACAAGAAAGATGGAGGCAACCGTTTGTGTACAGATTATCGGAAGTTGAATGATGTCACCATCAAGAACAAGTACCCCTTGCCCAAGATAGAAGATTTGTTTGATCAGTTGACCGGTGCCCAGGTGTTTTCTAAGATTGATCTTAGAACTGGCTATCATCAACTCAAAATTTGTGCAGAGGATATTCCAAAGACTGCCTTTACCACCAGATATGGATTGTACGAGTATACAGTCATGTATTTTGGATTAACCAATGCCCCCGCTTATTTCATGAACCTCATGAATAAGATTTTTATGGACTTCCTGGATAAGTTTGTCGTTGTTTTCATCGATGACATTCTGATTTATTCCAAATCAGAAGAAGAACATGAGCTACACCTAAGGACCATTCTTGGAACCCTTAGAGAGCATCAGCTGTATGCAAAGTTTATCAAATGTGAATTCTGGTTACAGGAGGTAGGATTCCTCGGTCACATTGTATCAGCCGGAGGAATTGCCGTTGACCCCGCCAAAGTGAAAGATGTAGAAGATTGGCAAGCCCCAACCACTCAAACCCAAGTTCGTGCATTTCTCGGATTGGCGGGATATTACCGCAAATTTGTAGAAGGATTCTCGAGTATCGCCAGACCCATGACCCAATTGCTGAAGAAGTACAAGAAGTTTGAATGGACGGACAAGTGTGAAGCGAGTTTTCAAGAACTCAAGAGGAGGTTGATATCAGCCCCAATCTTGATCATGCCGTATATCACGAAGCCCTTCGATGTGTATTGTGACGCATCCAAGATTGGTCTCGGATGTGTGCTAATGCAAGAAGGCAAAGTTATATCTTATCTATCTCGACAATTGAAGCAACACGAGCAAAACTATCCAACCCATGACCTCGAACTCGCAGCAGTAGTCCTAGCCCTGAAGACATTACCTAATGGGAAACCGTTGTGAGATTTATTCGGATCACAAGAGCCTAAAGTATATATTCACTC
Organism: Avena sativa; assembly: GCA_916181665.1. Taxonomy (NCBI): domain Eukaryota; kingdom Viridiplantae; phylum Streptophyta; class Magnoliopsida; order Poales; family Poaceae; genus Avena; species Avena sativa. The sequence continues at coordinate 358,676,698 of OV702295.1, forward strand.
AGAAGGAGTTGAATATGAGGCAGAGAAGATGGATTGAGCTAATCAAGGATTACGACCTGGACATTCACTATCACCCTGGTAAAGCCAACGTGGTAGCCGATGCCCTTAGCAGATTGCCGTGCCGCTTGAACTCCATGATTTTGAAGGAGCAACCAAGTTTGCACAAGGAGATGGAAGATTTTCGAATGGAATTAGTAAGTGGAGGATTTTTGGCTAGCATAGAACTTCAGCCCACTTTGATCAGTCAGATTGAAGAGGCGCAGAAGGGAAATGCCAGTATCGACGGAATCAAGCGTCGTATCGGTACGGGCAAAGTACCCGGATTCACCGAGGACGAAGAAGGCGTTCTGTGGTACAAAGGACGCCTTTGTGTACCAGCAGATTCAGAGTTGAAAGAAGTTATCTTGAAGGAGGCTCATGATACTCTTTATTCTATCCATCCCGGAGGGACTAAGATGTATCAAGATTTGAAAGAGCAATTTTGGTGGCATAATATGAAGAGAGAAATCGGAAGCTATATCGCCAAGTGTGATATATGTCAGCGAGTCAAGGCAGGACATCAAAGACCTGCTGGATTGTTGCAACCTTTGCAAATTCCGGAATGGAAATGGGATTCTGTAGGAATGGACTTTATCACTGGACTACCTACTTCTAGTAGGGGAAATGACTCTATCTGGGTCATAGTGGACAGATTGTCCAAAGTCGCCCATTTCTTGCCCGTTAAAACCACCTACCAGAGTTCGAAGCTAGCAGAGTTATACATCGCTAGAATCGTCAGTTTGCACGGAGTCCCCAAGAACATAGTATAGGATCAAGGAACTCAGTTTACCTCGAGATTCTGGAAGAAAGTCCAAGAAGGTTTAGGAACCCGCCTAGATTTCAGTACCGCGTATCACCCTCAGACCGATGGACAAACGGAGTGAGTAAACCAAATACTCGAAGATATGCTTAGAGCATGTGTGCTAGAATATGGATCCAAGTGGGAAGACTGACTGCCATTTGCAGAATTTTCCTACAACAATAGTTACCAAGCCAGTTTGCAAATGACCCCATTTGAATTCATGTACGGAAGAAAGTGTCGCACCCCTTTGAACTGGTCGGAAGTAGGAGAGAGTCAGATTTTCGGACCCGACATCCTCCGAGAAGCAGAAGAGAAGGTTCACAAGATTCATGAGCACCTCAAGACCGCCCAATCCCGATAGAAGAGTTACGCCGACAAGAGACGTCGAGATCTCGCCTTCAACATAGGAGATTTTGTTTATCTGAAAGTGTCGCCATTGAAGGGAATGCAGCGTTTCTAACTCAAAGGAAAGTTAGCCCCCAGATATATCGGACCTTTCAAAATTCTGAACCGTCAAGGAGAAGTATCGTATCAATTGGAACTACCTGAAGAGATGTCAGCTGTGCACAATGTGTTCCATATCTCGTTACTTCGCAAATGTCTCGAAGTCCCCGAGAAGACCGAAGTGTTCAAGAATATCGATCACCGGACCATAGAGATCAACAATGACCTGACCTATCCTGAAGTACCCATCCGCATTTTGGAAGAAGCTTTTCGAACTACCCGAACCCGAAGCATCAAGTTTCTCAAGATTCAGTGGAGCAACCACACAGAAGAGGAAGCTACCTGGGAGCGCGAAGATCACATCAGGACGGAGTTTCCCGATCTCTTCAAATCCTAGGTAATCTTTTTGTCCTTTTTCAAATCTCTGGACGAGATTTTGTTTAAGGGGGGAAGGTTTGTAACATCCCAAAAATACTAAGCTTGGATCATCAAATTCTAATCATCAAAATTAGGGTTAACAAAAACTTTTCTAAATGAAATCATGAATGCATGCATATGTGTATGCATGGATTTTGAAATCCTTTAAAACCACCTGGTTTATTTGTTCCATTGCTTGTAAAATGTTTCTTAGGTGAAATAAACATCATCTAAAACATTTCCCACACTTTTCCTAAAGACAAGTAAATCAAAACACATATATGAAATGAATGGTCATTTTGGCCAATTTAACTCACATGCCTACTTTGGCTGTCTCAAACTTTCAGAACCTAACAGAAACTTTTCTGGATCTTTGCACCCCTTGAATGTACTCATAACAAGGTATCAAGGCCCACTTTGTGATCATCCAAAAACTTTCAAATGCATAGTTTAAATGACAATTCAAAATTGAATCTTTATCATATGGGAAGATCCCACTTTTTCAAAAACTACTCAAACAAGCTCAATTTTCAAAACCCAAGCATCTGCAGACTCACCAGCACCAATCTAGCAAACCCACCAAAAATCATTTCAAAATTCAAAACTTGATTTCATGCGGCCATTTCATCAAACAGGCTGCAGACACAAATCAAACAAACATCAAACACTATTGTGAGCAGTGATTCTTGCCTAACTGGTTCCCCATTTAGCTCACACACAACTCAGTAGATCATCTAGGAAGATTAGCCAGGCACTAGCACCACTTTGAGCTTGCCATTGTCATCAATGGTGAATAGCCGAGCACCCTCTTGCCACCCCATAGTCGACAACAAGCTAGGAGCAGCAGCAAGCCTAGCCAGCATGTCTGGGAGGCAGCCCACCATCCACCGCCACTCACTGTCCCAGCCGCGAGCGTTGCCAAGCCCTGGACCACGCGCACAAGCCACGCCCAGACCATGCCGAGCGTGCGCCAGAGCGCCACCCTCGACCATCACCCACAGACCGCGCGCCGCCCTCGCCGCGTGCATACACAATCCCCACCGACCCAGGAGACCGCCAGACATCCTCGTTTGCCGCCCCGTGCCGCACAGCCACCGCCCGCCGTCGAAGACGCCGCCTCTGTCGCGCAGAGCACCGCTCATTCCAGACCAAACCACACTGCCCCATGCCTCGAGACCATGTCGTTGAGCATCGCCAGGAGACACCGCACCGTCCCCTACCCTTGCCCATGCCATTAGCCGCCTGTAACATCGCCCCCGATGAGCTCACCGTGCGCCCCGACGGTCCCCTCGCTCGACTATAAATAGAGGCCACCCCCGCACGATTTCTTCACACCATCTCACTCCCCTCTCCTCACTGATCGTGCCACACCATTCTCAGAGCAAGGCGAGCACCACCTCTCCGGAATTTCACTGGAGCCTGCCGCTGCCGGAGAAGAAGGGAGCCAGCGATTGGAGCCGCCCCAGGAGCTGCCGTGACCACCCCTGAGTTCGCCGTCGTCGACTTCGTCGTTCGCCCGCCTCGCCGACCCTCGCCAGTACCCCGGTGAGCCCCCAGCGACCCTCACTGGCCGCGCTAGGTTTCGTTCTCGCCGGAGTTGTCTCGCGTCGACGATGACTCCCGGCCGTTAGATTAGAACTAGATCGAACGATCCACGTCGCCCCATACCGCTTCGCCCAGCCCCGTGTCACTGACGAGTGGGGACACCCACTTAAGCATCCCGCGGGAGCACTGCGCTTAGCAGGCCGGCCCAGTAATTTTTCCCGCGCAGCCCAGTTATTCAAATTAAACCTTTTCTATTTCAATTCAAACACACTTCTGTACCCAACTTCAAAAATCAACCCAGATCGATTCAGTGCACCAAATTGAATGAAACCAATTTTGTTGGAAAGGTTTGTGAATGCTGAATCCAAGCCCGTTGGATTCAAGTCATTTGGATCTATAGATCACCCATGGTAAAAATAACAAGGCAGAAGCTTTTCTGCATTCAAACATTTTTCAAATTTAAACCATAATAGCTTTTGAGTTGATTCCAACTCTCAAAAATCAAATTTAACCATAGATTTCAGAATATATAAAAAAATATATAGGTTTACTTGCAGAAATAATGTTCAAGTAATTAAAGAATGCTACATAAGCATTTCTAGCCACTTTAATTAATTAAAATAAAAGGGTAAAACCTTATTAAATTGTGACACCACTTTAAATCACATTCCCATGGACTACAATATGTGGTGATGACATGTGTCAAAATGATCCCATGTTTAGTTTGGAGAATATTAAATCTTGAGTAGTTTCTCAATGAGTAGAAATTACTTTTCTAAAAATAAGAAGTTTTAAACCAAGCCTTAACCTTGTAATATTAGAGATGATGCTAGATCATCTATAGGACCCTTGTGTGTGATGATTGCAAGTAGTTAAGTATTGTTTGGTGATTGTGTACCTCGTATTTATTCATAGACGCTAGTACCGACCAAGGATACTACGAGGAGGAAGGAGGATACTACGAAGAGGAAGCCGAGGAGAACTTCAACCACTGCTCTGCACAAGGCAAGCTAGTAACCTTGCAAGCTAACACTTGCAATTTAGCAAGATTATATTGACATTGATGCAAGCTAACACTTGCAGGATACCCTACTGATGCAACAAACCCCTACTTGTTACTATGCCTTAAGCATATGTGATCATACCCATTTGATAAACCAATCCTAGTTTTATGTGCAAGCTTCTTACAATATTTCTTTATCAAAGCTTACTTAGAGTTTACTTAAGTGACTGGTAGATATTGGAAAGATGCTGAAGGTTGCATAAAGAGCATAAAATTTGGCCTAAGTTAGAAACCTTGACATCAGCCTGAGACATAAGGTTGTACTTAGTTGAAACTCCACTAGTTACCAGCCCTCATCATTACTATCCCCACCTGTAGATGCTAGTGCTAAGCATAAAACTTGATCAACTTTAGATGGGAATACTTGGTGGAAAAATGGTTATGAAAACCTTGTAATGACGGATAATTCTATTGAAATGTTTTGGACATGTGTTTCCAAACACTTGAGAATTTTGGTGATGAAAATGTTGAGGCATGAGCCTTAGCCCTTTATAAAACTGATGGTTGTCTGGATGCGATACCATTCCAATTTTATCGTACAACCACAATACCCAAATATTGGGTAGGGCTTGACTGGAAACTTATATTCCTTAGTATTAGTTCCCTCACAGCCATGGTTTGAGATGAGGCTACCTTGTGAAGATTGTCCACCTGTGCAGTACCCAAGATGACAGTTGGTCATGGTTGGGAGGCCAAACTCATAGGAGAGGTGCTTATACTAGGGCGCGTAATCGAAAGGTTAGGATTGATTATCCGCATACTGAGTATGGTGAATTCAGGATTTGTTCCTGACGGATGTATCGAATGTTGTGGTGAAAGTGTACAATCTCTGCAGAGTGTCAAACTATTCGAATAGCCGCGTCCGCGGTTATGGACAGTTGGAGTGGCCATACTGTTCCCCCGTCAGACTTTTCAAAATGACCTGTGAGATGAATTGAGACTTTGACTTGACCACAACAGAGTTGTGATATGAAATACCAGTTCCCGCTTAGGATTTATAAAATTGTGACTAGCTTTGGAGCTTAGTAGAGATAAATCTGGCTTTTGCGAAACAACCCTAGAGCCTAGTGTCCTATTATCCAAAAAAACCCTTTACCTATTAGTATTAGTTTGCGAGTACTTAAAGAGTACTCATGGCTTTGTCCCGGGCTATTCCCATGGCCAGACTATGAAGAGGAGTACCTGGAAGATGGACCCTAGGAAGGTTACGACAACTAGGATCATCTCCCATCGTCAGCATTGCCTGTGACCCCGAAGATGGAGCTTCGCCTACGCTACCGTTATTGTTACGTATTCCGCTGCTTGATGTTGTATTAAGAACTGGATCATGAGATCCCTATTTGTGTAAGAACTTATGTATCGTTTGTAATGGATGATGTACTATGGTATCCAATTCTGTTATGTCTCGCAAAAATGGTAATACTGGGATTGCGATGTATGGCATAACAGGCATCTAGGATTGAAAAAAATCCGGGTGTTGACATAATACAACAATATGCATCAATCAATAAGTTTTGGGACACTACACATAGAACTAAGAATGGCAACTATTCTCTCTTAACTGGTGCCTAAAGGTAGAAGGTGGAGACTCGATATAATAATGGAAGAAAGGCCCTTCATAAAGGGAAGCATGGATTTCAATTTTCAAAAAGAGCTTCCAAAAATTATGGTACTAGTTAGCTTTTAGCCCTCATTGCCCCTATCATAAGCATCTTGAAGTGATTAAGGTTAAAGTGAATAAACTATGGAGTATATGCTTGACAAAGTATAAGTTGGCAATCTCATGTCCCTTAAATACGAGGGCCGCTCCTCATGATACTCAAGTTTAGTTACTTGCAAGTTCTTGTCATAGTAAGTACACGTGTATCATAGAGAACCGCCAAGGGGTACCCCTTGCACATGGTACAGGAGCTTTCCCATAACCAAAATGACAAGGCAAGCAGACAATGAGCATCTCAGCATTCTTCTTATTTACCATGGGAATATGGTGGTTTTTTCTCTCTTTCCTCTTTTCTCAATATGTCTCTTTTTCTCAATCTCTTTTTTATAAGAAGAATGCTTCATAGATGTCACTATGGTGATGCTGCAAGTTTCCACCATGATTAGGCATGGCTTAGGCTAGCGGCCCAGGCGTTTCCCTAACACATATACATAACTCCATGGACTTACAAGCTCCCCTTTCATTTCACACCTACGACATCCATAGACAAAAGAGCATGATATCAACTGTGTACAAAGTACAAGTGCCATGTTGAAAGCGTTCCCCATGACAACATGGTTCTGCTAATTCCAACGTATAAGTGCAAGCATATAAAACATAGATGACACAATGGTTCAATTTTATTAGGGGGAAGAAAAATAAAGTGTGCCATCAAGTTCGTGGGAGATTTAATCACAAAGTTTTCACATAACAAAATACTTTTTAATTGGAAGATAGATGAAAACAAGAATATACTTGGAATGATGTAACACACCATGCATAGGAATTTATAGTGGACACTTTGGAATAACTCGTTTTTTTGGGAGTTGGATGCATGAGTAGAGATTACTCATACAAGTGGAGGCTAGCAAAATACTGGGAGCGACCAACTAAGAGAGCAATAATGGCCATAATCATGCAGACCAACAAAACATTACTAATCAAAGCATAGAGTGGTACTACAAGTCAAGGACTAAATGATCATAAATGCTATGGTGACTTGTTCATAGTCATAACATGGTGTGAGCATGTGCCAAGTCAACTCAAACAAAACATCAAAGGAGAATACCACAATACTATGCTTTTGTATGCTAAAACAACGCATGATTCCTTCAAGGCACACTAAGCAATCCCAATTGTTTGGAACAAATCATGCAACAACTGTAACATCCCTAAAATCATGTTTTCAAAGCTTGCATATCATTCATGCATTCATAATCATTTTAGGATCATTTGCAAAGTCATTACAAAAACAGGAGCATTTGAATGTCTAATATTTTATGTAAGCAAGGCATTGGCCCAATATTACTCTATAGTAAGAGATTATTTATTTTTAAACCAAGAATGTTTGAACCCAAGTTTGATTGATGCTTTCCAAAGCTTGGACATGGATTTCAAAACAAATTATAAATTTAAAACCATTTTTATGCCTTTACTAAACAATTATTAAAGGCATTGTTTATTTTAAAATTTCAATGTGCCCAATTATTTTCAAGTGTACAACTTTGTTCTGTAGCCAATTGTGTGCAGGTTTCACTTTATAAAAAACCAGAAAGAGTTTGAATTCAAACATATTTGAAATCATTTGAAAAAGATTCCTCGAAATTCAAACATAAAAAGAAAAAGAATACAGAAAATAAGAAAAGGCCGGCGCTGCCAATTAAGCCCAACACAGAATCCAGCCCACTAAGCCCACCCGGGCCATTCCCTCCCCTTTCTCTCCCACCCACGCCGAATCAACCCACCAGAGACTGACCAGTGGCCCCATCGCCACGTCGTCATCGTCCTCCCCAAAATTTTGCGCGATGAACACGTCGTCGCCGCCGTTACCTCGCAGATTAAATCGAATCAATTCCCTTGATTCCGGCAGTAATTCGCCCAGCCTTCACCTGCTACTTAAACCCCACCCCGTCGCGGTCATCCCCCCCCACTTTCCTCGCTCACTCCGCCACCAGGCTGCGCGTAATCAAGCTCAAACCGCCGCTGTACCGACGACCTCTGGCGACTGATTTCGGTGAGCCTCGACCGCCCCTTTGCCTCTGCTTCAAACGAGCGTGACCAGCATGTTCTGGCGTATCCCTGATGCCTTTTGTTTGCTTTCTCGTGACCCAGGTCGCCGTCCCTGTTCGCGTCCACAAGCGACAGAACCACCGCTTGACTCCGACGTGCAATCGAGGTAAAACCCGACCGCCCCTTGCCTTCCCTTCGATGCTATTGTGTTCGCCTTGGCCTTGCACACCCCCTGATACAACTGGTTCATGCTAGGGTGATCCGGAGCGTCGCCAACATCTTCGTCACCGTGCACCCGACGCTGCGCCCAACTCCGACGAGTTCCTACGGCCACACCAACTCGCCCCTGTCCACGCCAGTACCATCTCTAGCTTCCTCGTGGTCTTGCGAGTCTGGTAAGCCACACCACACCCCCAGCCCCTCCTGTATTCGCCGGACCATCGCCGCCAGTAGCGCCGCCGCCAGCGACCATTTGCGCCGCTAGTTCGTGGTCAGATGGATCTGATCCATTGGATCTGAATCCTAAGGCCGCGATTAGATCTGTAGCGAAGTGGTATGATTTAATCTAGGCCATGCGCAGTTAGTTAGATCCAACGGCCCACGAGCGTGATCCAGTGCGAACTGGTATCGTCCAATCAGACGCTGCCGCGTGGCCTGTTATTTGTTTTAACAATCTGATTTAGATCAATTAGATATTCAAACTTGCAAAATTCATAACTTTTGATCCACACATTCAAATTTTGCAAATTTTATATCATTCGAATCAGGAGAAAGAATTCTATCCTTTTATGCAATGTGTTTAATGTTTTGCTTCTGTAAAATTGATTATTTTTGCAGAGACATTTATAGGATTATTTTGAGTATAGAAATTATTTGAAAAATGATTTAGAGAATAAATAAAGTTTGTTTAGTGTGTATTTGTCTTGTTTATGATTCAGTACTGTTTCACTTGTCTTGTTTGATTTAGAAAAAAAATCATCACATAGCATTTGCATGCATTCATATATTTTTGCTTGTATATTTTGATATGTGATTTTGGTGCCAATATTTTATGTGTAGATTTTGGTGCTAATAGTGATTGTGGTTGTGAAGATTGTTGCTACTCCCCAAACTACCAAGGCAAGTGGTGCTTCATATAATTTTGTCCCAATATTTTACCTATGCATTAGAAATATTTTGTATAGGTCTTGCATGAATATTTTGCTAAGTATCTATATGCTATGCTTGGGAAATCCTAGTAGTTGTAGAAATGATAGAATTTCCTTTAAGTTAAGATACTTGTTATTGCCATGCTTAGCCTAGCTAATAGCAACCAAGGGTGGAATATATTCATGCTATGATAAATATTTCTAAGTCTTTGACTTATGTTTTGCTTAATAAAACAACTAAGTGAATGAAACACCTGGGTGGAATGGAAAGAATGGTTTGTGTTGAGTGGTTACACAAGGCCCATTTCTATGGTTTACCTTGTGTATCTCACTTGTGGAAAGCCACCTAGGAACAAAGGGATTTGAGATGCCAAATGTTAAGAAGCTTCTAGTGCAGCCACATGGCATTATGGGCTCTACCTGGATCATATAGGTTGCAATAACTTAGCCATTTGGAAAGTTGGTGGTAGTGGGATGATAGGTTGGAACGCGTCCATTTGGTCTAAGGGAAGGCTTATGAAAGGTCCTGTCTTGGTGAAAATCAAGTCTTGTGGGGAAAGTGCACAACCTCTGCAGATGGAAGAATCTAAGTATTTAGCCATGTCCCTGGTATTGGACAATTTGAGCATCAAGACATGGAAGCTATCAAGAATCTCCTCATCCCAATTTTCTAAGTTAAAACATGTGGTTGAACAAGGGTGAAGGTTCACCAATTTATATTGGTGGTTCCTTGGGAAAGTTTTGTCAAAGAAAAACTTAGTGTTTACATCTAATAGGTAAAACCTATTTTGAGCAAAGCAAGCCTAAGCTACACTTAGCCAAATTCATGTAGTAACTAGATGTTAATATTCTACTAAGGTATCACTTGCCAATACTATTCCAATGTATTGACCCACTGTGGCTGTAACTTGTGATGTTGCAGGTTACTCTGATGATGATTAGGGGTTATGAGTCTACACTCAACATGCTTGCCTGTGGCACATGAAGATGAAGACTTTATTTACATTGTTATGATTAAACTCTTGTATTAGGACTATGGCCATGGAGTTGTAAAATACTATGTTGTCTCTAGAATGACGATGTAATAATGACCTTTGTTTCTATGTACTTCATCTTAAACTGTGGATGCTAGCAATTGATCCAGGGACTAGCATTGCAATCACAGGGATCCTTACCTTTATAAGAGTGGGATCTTATAGATGGTATCAGAGCACTGTGTTGCCTGTAGGATTATGACCCTAGGATTGTATTAGAAACCACTAAGGAAAAATTTCAACACTTTGAAAATTTTCTACACTTGTCTTTTCTTCTCGTAAACTTTTCTAATCTTCTTTCTCATCTCTATTTGTAGATGAACTCCATCAACGAAGCCGTAAGGAAGGGACCACTCATGACCATGACTTTGGAGTGTGAGACTGAATTTCCAAAAGCCCTCAAGAACCTTATGGTTACCATGGGGATACATTGTGCAGATGTGTACAAAGGTTTCCCTGTGATGGATGAAGGAGAGGAGTATTGGTGGGTGCAACTTCACTTGTACAAAAACAAGGAAGACAACCACAAGGAATCAGGATTTTGCATGGTCACCAACTCAGTAATGCACACCACATTCTTTGACTCTGCAAGAGATGCAACTTGGAAGGCCATCAAAGAGCTTGGTGATAGACTCAAGTGCAGAATGCTTAACACCCAAAATGACCTTAGGGAAGAAAAGAAACATACCCAAGAGTTGGAGACTACCAACCAACAACTAAGGGAAGACATCATAGACTTGATTTGGGAATCTTGTGAACAAGATAGACAGATGGCTACTAAGGATGCTTTGATAGCCATTTTGTCTAGTGAGTGAGGGTTGTAATGTACTTCGTTAGTTGGACCACCACACTTATCATTTTATTTCCAATTTTTTTGTCTAAGTTATGTTGAACCTTGGATGCTTGAAATGGATTTATGTATGCCATGACTTGTGTGTTTGATTGCCAAAGATATGCATGTGATGCTTTGTCTTGTGATTTATCTCTATTGATGTTGATTCTAACTTGTCTTTATCTTATAAAATAGATGCCTAATGTTACTATCAGCACGGCTGAAGAGTTCAAGGGAACTCGTTTTGGCACTCGTCTTATTGAGCTCACTAGTGTGCTCAATCTTCCGCTCCCTAGCATCATGATGCTTCCCGTCACCAAGTTTGAGAGGAAGGACCTTTGGGGGTTCAAAGTTACCCAGCCAGGACGCTAGACTGAGCCAGCCACGGAGGCTATCACTTTCAAGCTGATGCATGACGACAAGGAGAGAGGCTTAGAGGTAGTCATGCAAGATTTACTTGGGCGTCTGTTAGGGAGGCACTCCAGGGAGCTTAGAGGTACTAACTTTCACGCCTTCGGAAGACGCGACGAGGAGGGTGAGGCTATTGAGTTCGAGGATGTTGCTAGAGAGACGGCAGAGCCGATTCGTCTGTACCTTCAGGACCTAGAGGTTCTTCTTAGGCACCTAGATACGGATAGGACCAACGTCATGCTTAGCAATGAGAAGGACAAGCTCTTCGCAGAGCAAGACGAGATAGTCAAGGAAATGGAGGCCAAGTTTGAGAGCCAGGACATGAAGTTCAAGAGCCAAGAGAAAAGAGTCCAAGACAGCAACAAGAGGATTTGAGAGATGAATGTAGAACTAGAGGCCAAGGACTTCGAGCTCGAGCATCAGCAGGGTGTGATTGAGAGACTTCGATCACAGAAGAGGGCTCTCAAAGCCAAGATAGAGGCCTTGACTACCAATGTCGAGGAATACAAGACCGCTATGGAGAATGCAGGTCTTACACTTGTTGATGAGGAGGTTGATGCAGAGGAGTAGTGATGACTACTCATTTATCTTTCATTTACCATGCTTATGATTATTGAGTCGCAATGACCATCCAACATGTGGATGGCTTGCTTTGGTGTGTTTACCTTTTCAAACTTGTTGATTATGTCGTTGAACTTTATCTTATTTTGATGTTGATTTGGTGATTTTCTATGTGATGTTTTGTGCATAATAAGCATCTATGGGTATCTCATTCTTATCCTTATGAAAACCACATATGCCTCCTCGACGTGCCAACCCCAACCCGAACAACAACAATGTCACCCCGAGATGCAGCAATTGATGACAGCACAGGCACAACTGATGCAGATGATGACCACTTTCATGCAGAATCAGAAGAAGAACAACAACAACAATAATAACAACAACAATCAGAACAATCCACCAGGTTTTGACATGCTCACCAGATTCCTAAGACCGAGGCCTGCAAAGTTCTCAGGAACTACTGATCCCATGGTGGCCAATGATTGGCTGCGTTCGGTGAACAAGGATTTGGTAATTGTCGGCTGCACCGACAAAGAGAAAGTCAGGTTTGTAGCACACCTGTTGGAAGGACCAGCAACTACTTGGTGGGATAACTTCCAGATCACCACTCCCATTGAGGATGTGACCTGGGCTATCTTTGAAGATGGTTTTCGTACAACTCACATCTCATCCGGAGTGATGAGTTTGAAGAAGAAGGAGTTCCATAACCTGAAGCAGCGCCACCGTAGCGTGGCTTAATATATTGAGGAGTTCAACAATCTGGCGCGTTATGCACCGAATGAAGTTGATACCGATGCCAAGAGGAAAGAGAAGTTCCTCGAAGGACTGAACGATGAACTGAATCTACAGTTATCTGTGGCCTATGTCTACACCTACCAATCCCTTTGTGACAAGGCTACCATCTTGGAGAACAAGATGAAACAGGTTGAAAGCAGAAAGAGGAAGCACAACTCTGACAAGCACAGCTCGGGATCGTCTCACAAGCGTTCCCATTATGATGATAGTGGGAGTTCCGGATCCCACAAGCATGGGAAGTACAACAGCCACCATAACCACAACCGCCATCATGACAACAAGCATCACCGTAGTCATGACAATGAAAAGTAGAAGAACCACAAGGGTGGATACAAGAGCCACCACAATGGAAGTGGAAGTGGTAGTGGAAGCCAGCCTGTCAAGAAGGATCTCAGTCAAGTTGAATGCTTCAAGTGTAAGAAGATGGGGCATTATGCAAATGAGTGCCCAGAAAAGACGGTTGAAGGTGCCAACAAGCCCAACCCTTTCCAGAAGGTGAACCACATCAATGTGGAAGAGATCTATGAGGAACCTGATGCTGTGGCTGGTAAGTTCAAACTCAATTCTGTTCCAGCACTTGTTCTTTTTGATACTGGCGCATCGCATTCATTCATATCAAGAGCATTTGTTGAAACAAATGAACTTCCAGTTGAAACTATTGGGTGTCCTATAAAAGTAAGTTCTCCTGGTGGAGAAATGATAGTGAACTCAGGATGTCATGACCTAGTCATAGAGTTTGGGAAGTATAAGTTTCCCGTTAATCTAATAATCCTAAATTCCCAAGGATTGGATGTCATTTTGGGAATGGACTGGATGACTAAGTACAAGGGAGTACTAGATTGTGCCAATCATACTGTCACTCTCACAACCCCGGATAATAAAAGGATTAGATTCAATACTAACTTTGAATCAAAAGGGAGTAAGTTAAATTCTCTTAAGGGGGTTAGCATAGACAATGTGCCAATTGTGAGAGAATATCCGGATGTGTTTCTGGAAGAATTGCCGGGAATGCCACCAGATAGAGATGTGGAATTTCTGATTGACTTGCTGCCAGGATCAGGACCAATAGCAAAGAGACCTTACAAGATGTCAGTTGATGAGTTGAAAGAACTCAACAAACAACTTGGAGAACAGTTGCAGAAAGAATTTATTCAACCAAGTTCTTCATCTTGGGGAGCACCAGTCTTGTTTGTGGAAAAGAAAGATAGAAGTCAAAGGTTATGCATAGATTATCGTTCACTCAATGAGGTGACTATCAAGAACAAATATCCTTTGCCCAGAATTAATGACTTGTTTGATCATATATAAGGAGCCTGTGTGTTCTCAAAGATTGATCTCCGGTCAGGTTATTTTCAGCTTAAGATAAGGGAACAAGGCATACCTAAGACAACTTTCACCACTAGGTATGGATTGTATGAGTATACAGTGATGCCATTTGGTTTGACCAATGCACCAGCTTACTTCATGAATATGATGAACAAGGTGTTCATGGAGTTCCTTGACAAGTTTGTTGTTGTTTTCATCAATGACATTTTGATCTACTCCAAGAGCAAATAAGAGCATGATGGACATTTGCGTTTGATACTTGAGAAGCTTAGAGAGCATAAGTTGTATGCCAAATTCAGCAAGTGTGAATTCTGGTTGAATGAAGTTGGATTTCTTGGACACGTTGTGTCAGGAGATGGTGTAGCAGTTGATCCCGCAAAAGTGTCAGCTATAACTGAATGGGAATCTCCTAAGTCAGTGAAGGAAGTTCGTAGTTTCCTTGGCTTGGCATGATACTACAGAAGATTCATTGAGAATTTCTCCAAGGTAGCTAAGCCAATGACGGAGTTACTAAAGAAAGACAAGAAATTTGCTTGGTCTGAAGGATGTGAACTCAGTTTCCAAGAATTGAAGAAGAGACTAGTGACAACACCAGTCCTATGTCTGCCAGATTTGGAGAAAGATCTCCAAGTGTATTGTGATGCATCTCATCATGGATTAGGTGCAGTTCTAATGCAAGAAGGGAAAGTTGTGGCTTATGCCTCGAGACAACTCAAAACTCATGAGGTAAATTATCCTACTCATGATTTAGAGTTAGCATAGGTTGTCCATGCACTTAAAACATGGAGACATTATCTTTTGGGAAAGCGATGTGGAGTGTTCGCAGATCATAAAAGTTTGAAGTATATCTTCACTCAGAAAGAAATTAACATGAGACAAAGAAGATGGCTAGAACTCTGTAAGGTTCCCAACCTTTAATAAGGTAGAGATCCCTGTGTTTACAATTCTAGTCCCTGGATCAATAGCTAGCATCCACAGTTAAGATGTAATATCGAGAAACAAAGGTCATAATACAACTTTATAACCAGGAATAACATAATTTATTACATCTTACATAGCTCATTTGGCTATTACATTACATTGCAGCAGAATATCTATAAGCATGGGGTCCTTCATCTTCAAAGTGCCACAGGCAGACATGTTGGTTGTAGGCTTGTAATCCTAATCAATCAACTTCACTAAAATCAATCAAACCTGCAACATAACAAGTTACAGCCACAAGGGTCAATACATTTGAATTGTATTGGCAAGTGATTCTATGGTAGTATAGTGGAGTCTATCATCTATATGCATTTGGAAAGGTGGAGCTTAGGCTTGCATTGCTCAAAATAGATTTTTCTTATCCTTTGAAAACTCTAAGTTTTTGCTTTGACAAAATCTTTCCCAAGGCATCTCCCAATAGAAATTGGTGATCCTTTCAACCCTTGTTCACCCACAAGTTTTTAACTTAGAAATTTGGATGATGAGATTCTTGATAGCTTCCATGTCTTGATGCTCAAATTGTCCTTTGCCAGGGACATGGCTAAGTACTTAGATTTTACACTCTGTAGAGGTGGTGCACTTTCCCCACAAGACTTGGTTTCCCAAGACAAGATCTTTCAGAAGCCTCCCCTTAGACCAGAATGGACGCGTTCCAACCTATCATCCCCTACCACCAACTGTCCATTTGGCTAAGTTATTGCAACCTATATGATCCAGGCAGAGCCCATATTGCCAAGTGGCTGCACTTGAAGCTTCTCAACACTTGACATATCAAATCTCTTTGTTCTTGGGTGGCCATCCACAAGTGAGATACACAAGGTAAACCATAAACATGGGCCTTGTGTAACCACTCAACCAAAATCCACCAAGCAATTACCATTCCACCCAGGTGATTCATTAACTTAGTTGTTTTATTAAACAAAAACACAAGTCCTCAGACTTAGAAATTTTTCCATAGTATGAATGTATATTCCACCCTTGTTTTCTATTAGCTAAGCTAAGCTTGATAGTAGTAGGTAATCTTAACTTAGGAAACTTTCCACTAAGGTTTCATCTACTAGGATTTCCATAGCATGGTTTATACTTAGCAAAAATTCCATGCAAGTTTTACTTAGAAAAATCACTAATGCATAGTGAAAGTAATGGGACAAAAGTATGAAGCATCACTTGCCTTTTTGGTAGAGGGTATAAGTTCACTCCTTGTCCTTGCAACAATCACACTCTTCAAGTCACTACAATTCAATCAAGCAAGGCACAAACTCAATCTACCAATCAAGCAAAACATCACATAAAATCATAGAACCAAGATAATGCATGCAAGCATGCCAAGGATTGTTTTATTTGGAAAAGT
Organism: Avena sativa; assembly: GCA_916181665.1. Lineage (NCBI taxonomy): Eukaryota > Viridiplantae > Streptophyta > Magnoliopsida > Poales > Poaceae > Avena > Avena sativa. The sequence goes on from OV702295.1 coordinate 358,693,159, forward strand.
GGTTCCTAATGGTTCATGAACACTTGAAAACACCTAATGGTCATTTTATAAAGTGGCAAAGTCATTTGCAAAAAGGTTTCACTTTATAAACTATTTTTAAAACAAGGTATCATTTTATGTGGTGTAGAAATGTTTTTACTAAGGCATTAATCTATAGGATTCACATGTTTTCAAACCATAAAACTTTGTGTTTAGGGTCAGAGAGTTTAAAACAAAACATTTCCCAAAGGTTTTCCTTCAAAACCATTTTTAATAAATAAACTATATTTTTATTTGACTAGAATTGGTTTTAAATCAAAGAATCATTCTTCTCCTTCACCAAATATATTTTTGAAACCACAAAGTGTTTCCTAGGGTCAGTAGGTTCAATTCACACCATTTGCTAAAGATTTTATCCCCAAAAACATTTTTGATCAATTTTTATAATCTAAACAAGCATACAAATGTTTCTGCAAAAACAAACAGTTTTCCAGAAGCTTTTTACTAAACAAATGGCATGGTTGGCTAGGGTTTGTTCCACTGATTCCATTGGTATAAATTTTGCAAATTTTGGACGTGTGGATCAAAAGTTACAAGGGTTTCAAGTTTGCATCTAAATTTGATTTCAAAATTCTATTTTAAATCGTCTGGTGCCACGCGGCGTAATATGACTGGCCGGTACCGGTTCGCACGGATCGCGCAACTACAGCCGTTGGATTTAAGCAGATCACACGACGCTGAGAGGCTACTTAACTCTTCGCCTAGCTTCTATCGCGTTCGTCCGATCTAGATCCTACGAACACGATTGCTTGGTCAACAACGGGCGGCGCTGTGCGGCGGCTGGCGGCAGCGACGCTCAGACGGTGGCGGTTCTGGCGATGCAGGAAGCAAGGAGGAAGGGGAAGGTGCTCACCGTGCTCAGGGGATCGTGGCGATGCTCAACGTGGTTGCGAGGAGGCGAGGGGCGCACTGGGGCGGAACTAATCGCTCGCCGGAGACGTCGTCGGTGTCAGTTGGTTCTGTTCGTTGTCGGGGCGACGTTGCAGATCGTCCTAAGACAAGATAAGAGCATGGTCAGATGCAGGAGAGTGTGGCGAGTGTGGGAGCGTGAACGAGAGGGCATGGGGCGGTCTGTCTTACCAGGGGAAGGTCGCCGGAGAGAGACGCAGACGCGGCGGTGCTCGGAGTTTGTCGTAGTCGAGGTTCTGGGGCGCCCGCGGTTGAACGAAAGGCACAGGCAGATGCGCCTGGAAGTGGGGATCACGACGGTGTGCTTAGGAAGGCAAGGGGTGGCGAGGTTCTGCCGGAATTTACCGGAGATGCTCGTCGGAGCAGTGGCGGTGCGAGCTCGAATTGAGGCAGCCTAGGGGCAGAGAGGGGGAGCTATCTGGGGGAAAATGGAGAGAAGACGCAAGCGGTTAAATGGGTGCGGTTACTGGGAGGAATCAAGAGCGTATTCATCGCGTATTCAACACCGGCGTAAATGGCAGCAACGGCAGGCGGTGTCTGCGCGAGGAAGACGATGACAAGGCAGGTGGGACCTTGCTGTCAGCGAGGGAGTGAGAGGGAAAAAGGGTCCACTCATTAGTCGCTTTGCAGGTGTGTGTTTAGGTAGAAAATGCTTCGCGCGTGGGGAAAAGAAGCTGGGCTGGAGTTGGGCTTCCTGGGCCAGGTGGGTTGGGTCAGGTTTGTTTCCATTTTTTTTCTTCCTGAATGTTTTATCCTTTTCTATTTCTATTTTCTGTTTTGAATTTCAAACAACAAATCAAACACTCAAAAGAATTCAAACATTCATCACACTTTGCAATTGAATTTCGTTCTGTTTAACAACATAAACCAAAGTCTCAAAAATAAAATAATATTTTTATTTTAGGGTCCATTATAATTAAATAAAATGGACATTAGTTATTAAATCAAATGGGTTTTAATTTATTTAAATCTCCATTTGAAATCTAAATATTTTCAAAACCAAATCAGTAGGTTTTATTTGAGAATATAAAATACTTGGAAAACTTGTTTAAAATAAATAACAAGTTTTAGTGTTTAATTAAAATAGTAAAACCTTTTATTTTTAAATAAACTTGGATATTAAATCCTTATTATTTTATTTAAATAAACTTTTACTCTTTTAATCAAAACAAAACATTTTATATCAAAATATTGGCCAAGGTTTAATTTGGCTCTATAAAATAATCTTTATTTACAAATCCACCTTTTCTTTTGAAAACCAAATCCTTTTATTAAAAGATTCAAAAATAGTAATTTTAAATATTTTTAAGTCTATTGCTTATTTATCTTTTTAAATTCCTTTAGGATTTTATTTGATCAAAATAGGTTTGGAGGTTTCCAATTGGATTCATAAAGTTTCTTCTCACCCTGAAAATCAACAAAGTTTTATTTTATTCATTTATTTTTCGCATTACAAGATTTGGAAAATCTTGGGATGTGACAAACTCATCAAGGACTATGACTTAAGTTTGCAATACCACCCCGGTAAAGCAAATGTTGTAGCGGATGCACTAAGCCGTAAAGTATTTGTGAATGGCCTCACTAAGGGATAGTTGCCAGATGATCTGTGTGCCCAATTTAGAGACCTCAGATTGGAGATTGTGCCTGAAGGACATCTCATGTCATTGGATGTTCAACCCACTTTGTTGGACAAAGTCAAGGAAGCCCAAAAGACGGACAAGGAAATTGAAGAGATTAAGGAAAAGATTGGCAAGGGAAAAGCGAAAGGATTCCATGAAGACGAACAAGGTACTTTATGGTATGGAAAACGTATCTGCGTTCCGCAAGATCCGGAGCTTCGGAAACTGATTTTACAAGAAGCACACAACTCACCATATTCCATTCATCCGGGTAACACCAAAATGTACATGGATATGAAGGAAAGATTTTGGTGGAACAATCTCAAGAAAGACATCGCCGAACATATTGCCTTGTGTGATGTATGTAGTAGAGTGAAAGCGGAACATCAGAAACCAGCAGGATTGCTACAACCATTACCTATTCCTGATTGGAAGTGGGACAAGATTGGCATGGACTTCATCACCGGACTGCCAAGGACCAGGTCAGGATATGATTCTATTTGGGTAGTAGTGGACCGTCTAACTAAAGTGGCTCATTTCACACCCGTGAAGACAACCTACACAAGTGCTAAGTTGGCCAAGATCTATAGGAATAGGATTGTGTGTCTGCATGGAGTACCCAAGAGTATTGTGTCTGATAGGGGAACTCAGTTCACTTCTCATTTCTGGAGGCAACTACATGAATCATTGGGAACGAGATTGGAATTCAGTACTGCTTTTCACTCCCAGACTGATGGACAGACAGAAAGGACCAACCAGATTTTAGAAGACATGTTGAGGGCATGTGCCCTAGACTATGGAGCTAGTTGGGATGAAAGTCTGCCTTACGCAGAATTCTCTTACAATAACAGCTATCAAGCCAGTATTGAGATGGCACCGTTTGAGTTTCTCTATGGGAGAAAGTGTACTACCCCATTGCTATGGAATGGTGTTGGAGAAAGAAACTTGTTCGGGCCAGAACTAATCAAAGAGGCTGAAGAGAAAGTCAAGCTAGTAAAGGACAGATTGAAGATAGCACATTCCCGACAGAAGAGCTACGTAGATCCTAAGCATAGAGAAGTCACCTATGAAGTGGGTGATAGAGCTTATATTAGAGTGTCACCACTTCGTGGAGTGAAGAGATTCGGAGTCAAAGGAAAATTGTCCCCAAGATATGTCGGACCATTCAAGATCCTGAATCGTAAAGGAGAAGTAGCTTATGAGATTGAATTGCCGGAATCATTGTCTACCGTCCACAATGTGTTTCATGTGAGTCAGCTAAGAAATGTCATCCAGAGATGGAAGAGACTTCTTTGAAGGATACCATACCTTTGGAAGAGGTCCAGTTGGAAAGTGATCTCACCTATGAGGAAAAGCCTGTCAAAATTCTTGAGACTGCAGAAAGAGTTACTCGGACTAAGACTATCAAATTCTGCAAAGTTCAATGGAACCATCATTCCGAAGAAGAAGCAACATGGGAAAGAGAAGGTGATCTTCGGAAAGACCACCCTCACCTATTTGCTAGCCAAACTGAATCTCGAGGGCGAGATTCACCTTAAGGGGGTTAGATTTGTAACATCCCTAAAATCATGTTTTCAAAGCTTGCATATCATTCATGCATTCATAATCATTTTAGGATCATTTGCAAAGTCATTACAAAAATAGGAGCATTTGAATGTCTAATATTTTATGTAAGCAAGGCATTGGCCCAATATTACTCTATAGTAAGAGATTATTTATTTTTAAACCAAGAATGTTTGAACCTAAGTTTGATTGATGCTTTCCAAAGCTTGGACATGGATTTCAAAACAAATTATAAATTTAAAACCAATTTTTATGCCTTTACTAAATAATTATTAAAGGCATTGTTTATTTTAAAATTTCAATGTGCCAAATTATTTTCAAGTGTACAACTTTGTTCTATAGCCAATTTTGTGTAGGTTTCACTTTATAAAAAACCAGAAAGAGTCTGAATTCAAACATATTTGAAATCATTTGAAAAGGATTCTTGGAAATTCAAACAGAAAAAGAAAAAGAATAGATAAAACAAGAAAAGTCCGGCGCTGCCAATTAAGCCCAACACAGAATCCATCCCACTAAGCCCACCCGGGCCATTCCCTCCCCCTCTCTCTCTCACCCGCGCCGAATCAACCCACCAGAGACTGACCAGTGGCCCCATCGCCACGTCGTCATCGTCCTCCCCAAAATTTCGCGCGATGAACACGTCGTCGCCGCCGTTACCTTGCGGATTAAATCGAATCAATTCCCTTGATTCCGGCAGTAATTCGCCCAGCCTTCACCTGCTACTTAAACCCCACGCCGTCGCGGTCATTTCCCCCCCACTTTCCTCGCTCACTCCGCCACCAGGCTGCGCAATCAAGCTCAAACCGCCGCTAGCTATACCGACGACCTCTGGCGACTGATTCCGGTGAGCCTCGACCGCCCCTTTGCCTATGGTTCAAACGAGCGTGACCAACATGTTCTGGCGCATCCCCTGATGCCTTTTGTTTGCTTTCTCGGGACCCAGGTCGCCGTCCCCATTCCATCCGCAAGCGACAGAACCACCGCTCGACTCCGACGTGCAATCGAGGTAAAACCCGACCGCCCCTTGCCTTCCCTTCGATGCTATCATGTTCGCCTTGGCCTTGCACACCCCCTGATACAACTGGTTCATGCTAGGGTGATCCAGAGCGTCGCCAACGTCTTCGTCACCGTGCACCCGACGCTGCGCCCAACTCCGACGAGTTCCTACGGCCACACCAACTCGCCCCTGTCCACGCCAGTACCATCTCAAGCTTCCTCGTGGTCTTGCGAGTCTGGTAAGCCACACCACACCCCCAACCCCTTCTGTATTCACCGGACCATCGCCTCCAGTAGCGCCGCCGCCAGCGACCATTTGTGCCGCCAGTTCATGGTCAGATGGATCTGATCCATTGGATCTGAATCCTAAGGCCGCGATTAGATCTGTAGCGAAGCGGTATGATTTAATCTGGGCCGTGCGCAGTTAGTTAGATCCAACGGCCCGCGAGCGTGATCCAGTGCGAAGCGGTATCGTCCAATCAAACGCTACCGCGTGGCCTGTTATTTGTTTTAAAAATCTGATTTAGATCTATTAGATATTCAAACTTGCAAAATTCATAACTTTTGATGCACACGTTCAAATTTTGCAAATTTTATATCATTGGAATCAGGAGAAAGAATTCTATCCATTTATGCAATGTGTTTAATGTTTTGCTTCTGTAAAATTGATTATTTTTGCAGAGACATTTATAGGCTTATTTTGAGTATAGAAATTATTTGAAAAATGATTTAGAGAATAAATAAAGTTTGTTTAGTGTGTATTTGTCTTGTTTATGATTTAGTACTGTTTCACTTGTCTTGTTTGATTTAGAAAAAAAATCATCACATAGCATTTGCATGCATTCATATATTTTTGCTTGTATATTTTGATATGTGATTTTGGTGCCAATATTTTATGTGTAGATTTTGGTGCTAATAGTGATTGTGGTTGTGAAGATTGTTGCTACTCCCCAAACTACCAAGGCAAGTGGTGCTTCATATAATTTCGTCCCAATATTTTTCCTATGCATTAGAAATATTTTGTATAGGTCTTGCATGAATATTTTGCTAAGTATCTATATGCTATGCTTGGGAAATCCTAGTAGTTGTAGAAATGATAAAATTTCCTTTAAGTTAAGATACTTGTTATTGCCATGCTTAGCATAGCTAATAGAAACCAAGGGTGGAATATATTCATGCTATGAGAAATATTTCTAAGTCTTTGACTTATGTTTTGCTTAATAAAACAACTAAGTGAATGAAACACCTGGGTGGAATGGAAAGAATGGTTTGTGTTGAGTGGTTACACAAGGCCCATTTCTATGGTTTACCTTGTGTATCTCACTTGTGGAAAGCCACCCAGGAACAAAGGGATTTGAGATGCCAAATGTTAAGAAGCTTCTAGTGCAGCCACATGGCATTATGGGCTCTGCCTAGATCATATAGTTGCAATAACTTAGCCATTTGGACAGTTGGTGGTAGTGGGATGATAGGTTGGAACGCGTCCATTTGGTCTAAGGGAAGGCTTCTGAAAGGTCCTGTCTTGGTGAAAATCAAGTCTTGTGGGGAAAGTGCACAACCTTTGCAGATGGAAGAATCTAAGTACTTAGCCATGTCCCTGGTATTGGACAATTTGAGCTTCAAGACATGAAAGCTATCAAGAATCTCCTCATCCCAATTTTCTAAGTTAAAACATGTGGTTGAAAAAGGGTGAAGGTTCACCAATTTCTATTGGTGGTCCCTTGGGAAAGTTTTGTCAAAGAAAAACTTAGTGTTTTCATCTAATAGGTAAAACCTATTTTGAGCAAAGAAAGCCTAAGCTACACTTAGCCAAATTCATGTAGTAACTAGATGTTAATATTCTACTAAGGTATCACTTGCCAATACTATTCCAATGTATTGACCCACTGTGGCTGTAACTTGTGATGTTGCAGGTTACTCTGATGATGATTAGGGTTTATGAGTCTACACTCAACATGCTTGCCTGTCGCACATGAAGACTTTATTTACATTGTTATGATTAAACTCTTGTATTAGGCCTATGGCCATGGAGTTGTAAAATACTATGTTGTCTCTGGAATGATGATGTAATAATGACCTTTGTTTTTGTGTACTTTATCTTAAACTGTGGATGCTAGCAATTGATCCAGGGACTAGCATTGCAATCACAGGGATCCTTACCTTTATAAGGGTGGGATCTTACAACAGCAATAATCACTAAGCATAAGGTCAAAACAGCACTTAGCATGACATGCTGAAGTCTAAATCACAGTCAAAGCAAGCTCCTCTTGCACTTTCAAGCAAGAACTCTCTACTCCTTTCCAACACCAATCGACTTATTTGAAACAAAACAACAAGAACGGGGGTCCAAACTACTTTATTCAAGCAAACTAAACAAACTAAGCAAAGCAAACAAAAACTAAGACACCCCAATAACAACACAACAGTGCATGAAACAATAAAAACGAAGTGTCTAGAAAGACCTGAGCTTTTTATTGATGAAGAAGGGGATGCCTTGGGCATCCCCAAGCTTTGACGCTTGTAACTCTTGGATATTTATTGGGGTGAAATAGGGGTGGAATCCCCAAGCTTGAGCTTTTGTCCATTCTTCATCTCATTACATCATTCTCTCTCTACACCTGAAATTTTTCCTTCATACAAAACTTCAAACAATCTTCATTAGCAACATTAGTGTATTCAAAAGATAATAGACCCTTGGGTTTAGCTTTGGAACAGCAAAACTTTCACTGAAAACACAAGATACTGTAGCAACTCCTTCTAAAATCTCAATTTCCCAAAAAGAACCCAAAAAGGAATCAATAAGAAGCAAATGCAAATAATGGCAGAAATCTGTCAAAACTGATCATTAGGTAGAAATCGATTTTTTCGAAAATCTTCTGTTGATCAAATCAAAAAATGTTGAACTAATGAAAGTTAGATAACATATTGGGGGTTTTATTCGTAAACTTTCAGCTCAATCCGATTTACAGAGACTCCTCACAAATTTTTATGGTGGAGGACAGAAATCTGTTCCGGGACAGCAACTCCCCAAATCTTACTTCCCTCTTATTAGAGGTCATTCTTGGCACAAAAATCAAACAAAAAGGATAAGGAGAGGTAATTACTGAAGTAATAACTTCCAAGACTCAATAAAACTCTTGGGTTATCTCCCAACAAGTAATTTTCTTTAATGCCTTTAAGTTAGGCATGATAGTTTGAGAAGATGCTCAGATAAGAAATATGAATCGAAGTAAAAGAGAGCATTAAGAAGCAAATTCAAAACACATTTAAGTCTAACACACTTCCTATGCATAGGAATCTTGTAAGAAAATAAATCAAAGAAGCACAAAGCAACAAGCATAGGAAAGCAAAAACAAGTGCAACTTCAAGATTTTCAACATAAAGAGGGGAAACTTAATATTGTTAAGATACATAAGACCATGTTTCCCTCTCTCATAATAACTTTCAGTAGCATCATGAATAAACTCAACAATATAACTATCACATAAAGCATGCTTTTCATGATCAATAAACACATAATTTTTTATCAAGCTCAAAAATAGTGGGATTAAAACCTTCAAATCTAGTTTTAGCAATTTTATAATAAGGTAACTGTTCATTCAACATAAGACCATCATCTAGAGCTTTATCATAAACATTTTCTAAGCAAAACTCCTTAGTACCATGCATTTTGAAGTTAGGCACAAATATAGGATTATCATAGATAAAATGAGAATAACTATTATCTCAAGTTTTAACATAGCAAATATTTCAAAAGAATCCACAGGAACATAACATTCATCCTCCTTTGGTAAACAAGGGGGACAATCAAATAATGTAAGAGGTAAAGAGTTACTCTCATTAGAAGGTAGACATGGGTAGATCCATTCTTCCTCCTCTTGACCATCACTCTCCTCATCTTTTTCATCTAATGAGCTTTCGGTTTCAGCAATTTCTTCTTCCATAGGCTCCTGCTAGGCATTAGTGTCTTCCATTTGTGGAAAGCACCTATTAAAATATTCAAGAATATAGCCATTTTATTACTTGTAATTATCAAAGTAAAATTTAAGTATCTCATAAACCTCATATTCATAAGGAGCATCATTAGTATTTTCAAGCAAACTGGCAAGTTCAAATGCACCCTCGAAAGCAATAAATTCTTCAATTTGTTCCACATCATAAAAGTCATAATTTCCTTTAACATAAGAATATATGGTAACATTATCATTATGCTCACATTGAAAAGGAAGGTGTTTATACCACCTACAGCAACAAGATTTATCAAAGAAATAAGTAACATTATAAGTAGAGCACACCTCTCTAGCAAGAGTATTCAATTTATCAATTTGTTCCCATAAGTGTTTCCCTTTTTGTGACAAACGGTGCTCCTTGTAAAAATACTTTTGTTTTTCCATGAACCCACCTTGCCAATAAGAACTAGTTTCAAAGAAACCATCCATTGATAGAAAGCATGACAAAGCAAGGCAATAACAGACCATAAACTAGAGTAGGAACTAATTTTTGTGTGTTTTTGCTAAGAGAAAGCAAACCAAACTAAACTAATTTTTTTTGGAGTTTTTGATAAAAAAGAGGCAAACAAAACCAAGCAAAAGAAACTAAGCAAACTAAAAACAAAGTAAATAGAAAGGTTGAGAAGGACTCCCCTTGTGAAGACATCCTTAGCCTCACCGGCAACGGTGCCAGAAAAGTCTTGATGGCACTGCGTCAACGTGGAGCGCTTTGTCGGGAAACCCCAAGAGCAAGGTATGATGCAACACAGCAGCAAGTTTTCCCTCAGTAAGGAACCGAGGTTATCGAACCAGTAGGAGGAAGAAAACGTCTAAAAGGTGTTGCAAGCAACGTGGAAACCTGCACAACACAAACTCAAGACTTTGCCCCAACTAACAATGAGGTTGTCAATCTCACCGGTTGCTGTAATAAAGGATTAACTGTATGGTGTGGAAGGTGATGATGGTTTGCAGCAAGTAAACAGTAACAGTGGACGATGTATCAATGGTAAAGATTGGACCGGGGTCCATAGTTCACTAGAGGTGTTCTCCTTAGATAAACAAACATGGCATGCTGGGTAAAGAAATTACAGCAGGGAAATTGACAGGACTGAGCAAGGCATAACAATGCAATACTAGACATAAAGATCCTATGAGATTTGATTGGGCAATACAACAATATACATAGACCGCCATCCAATTGCATCTATGACTATAAGTACACCTTTGGGTTATCATTCGAACCCCCTCCAGTATTAAGTTGCAAGCAACAGACAACTTCTTTAAGAAAAGTGTGTAAGGTAAACAATCCACTTGTTCCATGAACAAGAGACCGTTGTTTTCTCCCTATTGGCAACATCACATCTACAACCATAGAGATTACTGTCACTTCCCTTGATTAAGTAGAGGCATGAACCCACTATCGAGCATAAATACCCCCTCTTGGAGTCACTAGCAACTACTTGGCCAAGATAGCTACTAACAATGGAGAGCATGCAAGATCACAAACAACACAGACATGATAGAATCAATAAGACAAAACCATTAATCAATATGACATAGTAATCTCAATATCCATTGGATCACCACAAACACAACATGCATGATTACAAATAGATGAGATCTTGATCATGAACAGAGCTCACAAGATCTAGACATGAAAGCACAAGGAGGAGATACAACCATCTAGCTACTACATGGACTCGTAGTCCAAGGTGGAACTACTCACGCTTCATACTGGAGGCTGGCATGGTGAAGAAGAAGGCCTCCGGGATGATCTCCCCCCGGCAGGGTGCCGGGAAGAGCTTCAGATCCCTCGATCTAGGGACGATAGTGGTGGCGACTACAGATGGTTTCGTGAAATATTGACCGGGTACTTAGGGTTTAGGAACCAGGGGCTTCTTATAGGCAAAGAGGCGAGGCTGGGAGGCGGCCAGGGGGCCCACACCCTGCCCAGGCGCGACCCAGGGTGGGCCCGCGCCTGGGTGGGGTGTGGCCACCCTGTGGCGCCCCTCCGTCTCTCCTCTAGACTCCGTGTTCTCCTCGGTGAAATATTGATTTTGGCTTTTGTCCCGTCCAATTCCGAGAATATTTCCTTACTACCTTTTCTGGAACCAAAAAACAGCAGAAGACAAGCAACTGGCACTGTGGCAGCCTATTAATAGGTTAGTACCAGAAAACATATAAAATCACCTCAAAGTGTCGACAAAGCAAAGCAAAGTAGATACTAAATAAGCATGGAACATAAAAAAATATAGATACGTTTCCGACGTATCAAGCCGCTGCAAAGGTCAGTCGGGTGTTCGATTGAGGGACTCCTAGCCATGTTATGGAGCCTGAGGACAACTCCAAATAGATCAACAGGCTATACGCCATTCTTTCTTGTATATGGGGCAGAAGCTGCGTTACCAGCCGACATAGTGCATGATTCGCCTAGAGTCATCCAATACACAGTCGCCAAAGTGAATGAAACATCTCGGCAAGACGATCTTGATCTATTAAAAGAGGCAAGAGAATTGACATTGTCCAGATCAGACATATATCAATAGGATCTCAGACGCTATCATGGAAATAAAGTGACTCCTCGCGTCTTTCGAGAGGGAGATCTAGTGCTTCGGCTTGTGCATCGCACAACTGGCATGCATAAACTGTCACCTCCATGGGAGGGCCCATTCATTGTGAGAAAAGCACTGCATAATGATGCAAACTATCTCATAGATGCTCAAGCACCTAAGAAGAATAAGGCAGACAAGTCAGGAGATGAGTCAAAATGGCCATGGAATGTAGCTTTACTTCATCCCTTTGACACTTGGAGGAAGTGTATTGTATCTCGTACTATAATATGTCGGATTGTATGTCGGAAGTGAACTAATCAATGAAATTTCGGCACCTCGAGCTGTAACTCGAGGACTGCTTTGTCTTACTTGTTCTTGTCAGGCATATTTTATATGTCGTTTGGCTTATATGTCCAATTCTAAAGACGAACTAGTAAGATGTTGGCAACAAAGGCCGACTCTTCGACTTACTGTTGTCCGAAAATGGGCTTCATGATAATCAAGATAAAAGTCGGCAAAAACCAAACACACAAAAAACGACTAAGGAATTGATTGTACGTGAGCCGACTCATGTTTTACCATTTCTAACCCCTATACTTTCCGTATTTTATTATTATTATATGCGCTCGTCTTAAACTATCTTTTATAATTCCTAATAATAGTTAATTCGGTCTATTCATCTCAGATCCGTAAGTTGAACGCTGCAAATGGTAGACACGGGCCGAAAATTGACTTAGAATAATAAAAAACATTGATATGTCGGAAACGTATCTATAATTTTTGATGTTCCATACTTATTTAGTATCTACTTTGATTTGCGTTGTCTACATTTTGAGGTGTTATTATATGTTTTCTGGAACTAACCTATTAACAAGTTGCCACAGTGCTAGTTGCATATATTCTTCTGTTTTTGGTTCTAGAAAGGCAGAAAATCAATATTCTCGAAATTGGACGGGACAAAAGCCAAAGCCAAAATCAATATTCACGAAGCCAGAATACGAGATTGAGGAGGCTCACCAGGGGGCCACACCCTTGGCCGCACGGGTGGGCCTACCCCGCACCTGGGGGAGGGGTGTAGCCGCCCTGGTGCCCCCTGCCTCGCCTCTTCGCCTATAAGAAGCCCCCGATGTAGAAACCCTAGGCACCCGATCAAAACTCCACGAAACCGTCTGTAGCCGCCACCACCATCATCCCTAGATCGGGGGGATCTGAAGCTCTTGCTGGCATCCTGCCGGAGGGGAGATCATCCCGGAGGCCTTCTTATTCATCATGCCAGCCTCCGGTATGAAGCGTGAGTAGTTCCACCTTGGACTACGAGTCCATGTAGTAGCTAGATGTTTGTATCTCCTCCTTTGTGCTTTCATGTATAGATCTTGTGAGCTCCGTTCATGATCAAGATCTAATCTATTTGTAATCATGCATGTTGTGTTTGCGGGGATCCGATGGATATTGATATTACTATGTCAGATTGATTAATGGTTTTATCTATTTGATTCTATCATGTCTGTGTTGTTTGTGATCTTGCATGCTCTCCGTTGTTAGTAGCTATCTTGGCCAAGTAGTTGCTAGTGACTCCAAGAGGGGGTATTTATGCTCGATAGTGGGTTGATGCCTCTAGTTTCCAAGGGAAGTGATAGAAATCTCTTCGGTTGTAGATGTATTGTTGCCACTAGGGAGAAAACAACGGTCTCTTGTTCATGGAACAAGTGGATTGTTTACCTTACACAAGTAGTTTGTTCACTTTAACCTTAATCACTTCAAGATGCTTATGATAGGGACAATGAGGGTTGAAAGCAAACAAGTACCATAATTTTTGGAAGCTCTTTTTGAAACTTGAAATCCCTGCTTCCCTTTATGAAGGGCCTTTCTTCCACTATTATATTGAGCCTCCACCTTCTACCTTTAGGCACCATTAAGAGAGCATAGTTGTCATTCTGTGTGCAGTGTCCCAAAACTTATTGATTAATGCATATTATTGATATTACTTGTTCTTGTGCTATTTGTATCTAGTCACTCTTATGAACTTTGAAGGTGTCCTATGCATCTATTTGCTACTCCATGAGGGACAAGCTGAATGCCACTATGCCATGTTTTCTGTATGTGAAACAAACAAACGTTTTTCAATGCATGTTATTCATGATCTTTGTTTGTAGCCTTTCATGTTGCATGCATAGTTACTTTGTCTTATTGTTAGAACTCCATCTTTCATGAACATGTTTAGAGTTCTTTGATCCCAGCTTTCAATGCTTGCAAATGGTTTGATCTTGGTTTTGATGGTGCATGTCACCTCAAAAATTATTCTTTTTATCACTTACCTACTCGAGGACGAGGAGTAGTTAAGCTTGGGGATGCTTGATATGTCTGAAACGTATCTATTGTTTTTTATGTTCGATGCTTGTCTAGTATCTACTTTGCTTTGCTTTGTCTACACTTTGAGGTGTTTTTATATGTTTTCTGAAACTAACCTATTAACAAGTTGCCATAGTGGCAGTTGCCTGTTTTCTTCTATTTTTGGTTCCAGAAAGGCAGAAAATCAATATTCTCGGAGTTGGACGGGACAAAAGCCAAAGTCAATATTTTACCGTGGGCAACACGAAGCCAAAATACGAGACGGAGGAGACTCACCAGGGGGACACACCCCCTGGCCATGCGGGTGGGCCCACCCCACGCCTGGGGGGTGCAGCCGCCCTGGTGGCCCCCTCCCTCGCCTATAAGAAGCCCTTGATGCAAAAACCCTAGGCACCTGATCAAAACTCCACGAAACTGTCTGTAGCCGCCACCACCATTGTCCCTAGATCGGGGGGATCTGAAGCTCTTCCCGGCACCCTGCCGGAGGGAGATCATCCCGAAGGCCTTCTTCTTCATCATGCCAGCCTTCGATATGACGCGTGAGTAGTTCCACCTTGGACTACGGGTCCATGTAGTAGCTAGATGGTTGTATCTCCTCCTTTTTGCTTTCATATATAAATCTTGTGAGCTTCATTCATGATCAAGATCTAATCTATTTGTAATCATGCATGTTGTGTTTGCAGGGATCCGATGGATATTGAGATTACTATGTCAGATTGATTAATGGTTTTGTCTATTTGATTCTATCATGTCTGTGTTGTTTGTGATCTTGCATTCTGTCCGTTGTTAGTAGCTATCTTGGCCAAGTAGTTGCTAGTGACTCCAAGAGGGGGTATTATGCTCGATAGTGGGTTCATGCCTCTAGTTTCCAAGGGAAGTGACATAAATCTCTTCGGTTGTAGATGTGATGTTGCCACTAGGGAGAAAATAACAATCTCTTGTTCATGGAAAAAGTGCATTGTTTACCTTACACGCTTTTCTTAAAGCAGTTGTCTGTTGCTTGCAATTTAATACTAGAGGGGGTTCAGATGATAACCTGAAGGTGGACTTCTAGTCATAGATGCGGTTGGATGGTGGTCTATGTATATTGTTGTATTGCCCAATCGAATCTCATAGGATCTTTTTGTCTAGTATTGCATTGTTATGCCTTGCTCAGTCCTGTCAATTGCCCTGCTGTAATTTGTCTACCCTTCATGCCATGTTGTTTATCTAAGGAGAGCACCTATAGTCAATCTTTAGCATTGATACATCTTCCGCAGTTACTGTTTACTTGCTGCACACCATCATCACCTTCCACACCATACAGTTAATCCTTTGTTACAGCAACCGGTGAGATTGACAACCTCACTGTTAGTTGGGGCAAAGTCTTGAGTTTGTGTTGTGCAGGTTTCCACGTTGCTTGCAACACCTTTGAGGTGTTTCCTTCCTCCTACTGGTTCGATAACCTTGGTTTCTTACTGAGGGAAAACTTGCTGCTGTGCTGCATCATACCTTGCTCTTGGGGTTTCCCAACAGGGCGTTCAACATGCATCAAGACTTTCTGGCGCCGTTGCCAGGGATGCTAAGGACGTCTTCACAAGGGGAGTCCTCCTCAACCTTTCTCTTTACTTTGTTTTTAGTTTGCTTAGTTTCTTTTGCTTGGTTTTGTTTGCCTCTTTTTATCAAAAACTCCAAAAAAATAGTTTAGTTTCGTTTGCTTTCTCTTATCAAAAACACACAAAAAAATTAGTTCCTGCTCTAGATGCTGCTGTTTTTGGCTTGCCCACCTTTGCCAAAATGAACTCTGTTGAGAACACCAAGTTGTGTGACTTCACTAGCACAAACAACAATGATTTACTTAGCACTCCTATTGCTCCACCTGCTCCTGATTCTACCTTTTATGAAATTAAGCCTGCTTTGTTAAATCTTGTGATGAGAGAGCAATTTTTTGGTGCTAGTTCTGATGATGCTGCTGCCCATCTCAATAGCTTTGTTGAACTTTGTGAAATGCAAAAGTATAAGGATGTAAATGGAGATATTATTAAGCTCAAGCTGTTTCCTTTCTCCTTGAGAGGAAAAGCCAAATAATGGTTGCTATCGTTGCCTAGAAATAGTATTGATTCTTGGATTAAGTGCAAAGATGCTTTTATTGGAAAGTACTACCCTCCTGCTAAGATTATATCTATGAGAAGTGATATTATGAAATTTAAACAACTTGATAATGAACATGTTGCTCAAGCTTGGGAAAGAATGAAATCTTTTGGTTAAGAACTGTCCCACTCATGGACTCACTGCTTGGATGACTATCCAGACTTTTTATGCACGTTTGAACTTCTCTTCAAGAAACCTGTTGGATTTAGCTGCTGGAGGTACCTTTATGGGCATCACTTTGGGTGCTACAACAAAACTCCTTGATAATATGATGGTTAACTACTCTGAATGGCACACTGAGAGAGCTCCACATGGTAATAAGGTAAATTCTGTTGAAGAAACCTCCTCCTTGAGTGATAAGATAGATGTTATTATGGCTATGCTTGTTAATGGGAAAGCTCCTTTAGATCCTAATAGTGTTCCCTTAGCCTCTTTGGTTGCTCAAGAAGATCAAGTTGATGTGAACTTTATTAGAAACAACAATTTCAACAACAATGTCTATAGGAATAATTTTGGTGGTAACAACAACTATAGGCCTTATCCTCCTAATAATGGCAATACCTATGGAAACTCCTACAACAATGCTAGAAGTGCCCCCTCTGAACTTGAAGTCATGCTCAAATACTTTATTAGTAAACAAAACACTTTCAACACGACTATAGAGGAAAAGCTTTTGAATGTTGAGAAAAATATATCCTCTTTGTCTGAAGCACAGTCCTCCTTGATTAATAAAATAGCTGCTAAACCTGAAACCATGGAAAGTACCTTTGCTGCTACTCATGCCATACAAGTTACTATTGATGAAAATGTTAGACTGTTAGCCCAACTTCATGCTAAGTGGGAAAGGGAAGCTGAAATTGATAGAAACAATAGTGTGTGCACCATTACCACTAAACCACAAGAAGTCCCTATTCCTCCTCCTACAATGCCTAAGCCTATTGAGTTTGCTACTAGTGATGCTAAGTTTGATTTTGATATAGATGGTTGCAATATTTCTGAAGTGATTATGTTCTTGCAAAAACTTGCTAGAAGTCCTGATGCTAGTGATATGCATGTTGCTTTCAGCAAACACATTATAGATGCTCTTGTTAATATTAAGGAAGAGAAGTTAAAACACAAAGCTTCTATTCCTAGGAAAGTAGAAGATAGTTGGGAACCCATTATTAATATGCAAGTGAATGACTTTGATCTCAAAGCTTCATGTGATCTTGGTTCTAGTGTCTCTATTATGCCTAAGAAGATTTATGAAATGCTTGATTTGCCACCTTTGGAAGATTGCTATTTCGATGGACTCTCCATCCTCATCACGTCTTCCGAAGACGTGGAAGTGGGTGCCTCTAACCTGTCGGGAGTGTCGTCCTAGCAGACGTCCTATCAGATCCTGCATCACCACCTCCATGCCTCTCTCCCTGTCATCGTGCATAAGTTTGAAGACGATGGCCTCCGTAGTAGGCTCTTTCTAGCGTCCGGGCTGGTTCACCTTGAAGCCCCAGAGGTCCTTCCTCTCGAACTTGGTGAGTGGATGCACCATGATGGTGGAAAGAGGGAGATTGAGCAAAGTGGTAAGCTCAACGATACGAGGACCAAAGCGGGTAACCTGGAACTCCTCAATAGTGCTGATGGTAATAGGCATCTATTTATAAGATAGAAAAGTTAGAACAACACAATTCAAGATAAAACAAAGACAGAACATCACATACATATCCTTGGTAAGCAAAACACATATGTCATGCATACATGAAACCATTACATCTACCAAGGTTCAATCTTATTTCAAAGCAACATTTTGGAAAATAGGGTGATAGGTGGTGGTCCAACTAACGAAGTACATTTACAATCCTATCTCACTGGATCTGTTGGCTAACACAATATTTCTAGAAGCAATCAGCCTATCCTGCTCACATGATTCCATCACTAAGTCTATAATGTCTCCTCTTAAGGTTTGGTTGGTAGCTTCCAACTCTTGGGTATGTTCCTTCTCTTTCATCAAGTCTTTTTGGAGGTTGAGCATTCTGCACTTGACTCTAGCACTAAGTTCTTTGATAGTCCTCCAAGCTGCTTCTCTTGCTGACTCAAAGAATGCGGTGTGCACCAAAGTGTTGGTGTACATGCAGAATCCAGTTTCTTTGTGGTTGTCTTCCTTGTTTTTGTACAAGTGAAGTTGCACCCACCAATACTCAACTCCTTCATCCATCACTGGAAAGCCTTTGTACACAGCTGCACCATATATTTCCATTGCCACCATGAGGTCCTTGAGAATTTTGGGAAACTCTGTCTCACACTCCAAGGTCATGGTCATGAGTGGTCCTTTCCTTACGGCTTCGTTGATGGAGTTCATCTACAAATAGAGATGAGAAAGAGAAGATTAGAAAAGTTTTACGAGAAGAATAGACAAGTGTAGAAGTAGTTGAATTTTTTTTCCTTAGTGGTTTCCAATCCTAGGGTCATAATCCTACAGGCAACACAGTGCTCTGATACCATCTGTAAGATCCCTCCTTTGTAAAGGAAAAGGATCCCTGTGATTGCAATGCTAGTCCCTGGATCATTGCTAGCATCCACAGTTTAAGATGAAGTACACAGATACAAAGGTCATTTATTACATCCATTCCAGAGATAAAACATAGTCTTTACATCTCAAGGCCACATGCCTAATACAAGAGTTTGGAATAAGTAAATAAACATAAGTCTTCATCTTCATGTGCCACAGGCAAACATGTTGAGTGTAGACTCATGACACCTAATCCTCATCAGAGTAACCTGCAACATCACAAGTTACGGCCACAGTGGGTCAATACTTTGGAATATTATTGGCAAGTGATACCTTAGTAAATTTTGAGTGGACTATATTACTATATGCATTTTGGCTAAGTGTAGCTTGGCTTGCTTTGCTCAAAATAGGTTTTTCCTATTAGTTGAAATCACTAAGTTTTTCTTTGTCAAAAACTCTTCCCAAGAAACCATCAATAGACATTGAGGTCCTTCACCCTTGTTCACCCACAAGTTTTACTTAGAAGTTGGAGTGATGAGATTCTTGATAGATTCCATGTCTTGATGCTCAAGTTGTCCATTGCCATGGACTTGGCTAAGTACTTAGATTTTTCCATCTGCAGAGGTTGTGCACTTTCCCCACCAGACTTGGTTTCCCAAGACAGGACCTTTCAGAAGCCTTCCCTTAGCCAAATGGACGCGTTCCAACCTATCATCCCACTACCACCAACTGTCCAAATGACTAAGTTCTAGCAACCTATGTGATCTAGGCAGAGCCCATATTGCCAAGTGGCTGCACTATAAGCTTCTCAACACTTGGCCTCTAAAATCCCTTTGTTCCTGGGTGGCATACCACAAGTGAGATACACAAGGTAAACCATATCCATGGGCCTTGTGTAACCACTCAACCAAAAACCACCAATCAATTCCCATTCCACCCAGGTGATTCATTGACTTAGTTGTTTTATTAAGAAAAACATAAGTCCAAAGACTTAGAAATATTTTTAACATAGCATGTATATACTTTACCAACCCTTGTTTGCTACTAGCTAGGCTAAGCATGGCATAGATAGTACTTAACTTAGAGAATTTCCTAGCATTTCTACAACTACTTGGGATTTCCCAACATGGCATTTGGCAAAATAGTAACATGGAAGACTTAGCAAAAATATTTCTAATGCTTGTATGAAATATAGGGATGGAAATATTCATGAAGTACCACTTGCCTTGGTAGTGGGGAGAGTAGCACTCTTCACAATCACAATCACTAGCACCAAAGTCTACACAAAGAATGGTAGCAACAATTACACACAATATATTCAAACACACAAAATATATATGCATGCATGCAATAATGCTAAGTGATGATTTTTTTAAAAACTCAACCAAGCAAGTGCATGATACTGAATCATAACCAAGTCAAAAACTTGCTAAATCAAGTTTATTTAGCACCAAAACAAATTCCTAAACAATTTCTATACTCAAAATAGTCCTAAACAATTTTCTGGAAATAAAATCATTTTAACAGAAACTAAACATTAAACACATTTCATAAATGGAAAGGGCTTGTTCTCCTGATTCCAACGGTATAAAATTTGTCAAATTCTAACGTGTGGATCAAAAGTTATAGCTATTTCAAAATTGGATCTAAATCTGATTCAAATCTGTTTTTAAACTCAAACCCTAGCCACGCGTTGCGCTCTGATTCGTCGGTACCGCTTCGCGTGGATCGACCAGCATGGACCGTCAGATCTAACTAAACGCGCACGGCTCAGATTGACACTTACCCCTTCGATGCAGATCTAATCTAGAGTGCTGGATCTAGATCCTACGGCTGCTAATCAACTGACCACAACTGAGCGGTGCTAGCGGCGGCGACTGGCGGCGGCGCGTCTGTCAGCGGTGGCGCTGGCGTTCTAGGTCACGCGGGAGTGGGGGAAGAGGCTTACCAGGGTCGCAGGGAGCTGCTGATGCTCAAGGTGGCGATGGTTCGTCAAGGGGCGCGCGAACACGGCGAGGATTCCTCGTCGGAGTAGAGGCAGACGTCGGGCAGGCCTTGGCGTCGACGGAGGAGAGGTTCTGGAGAGAGCTAAGACAAACCAACGGTGCCGTTAGATGCGCACAAACCTGGCGAACTCGTGAGTGTCAAAAAGGGGAGTAGGGGTGGTCGAAAACTACCAGGAGGGGTTACCGGAGTTGCGCCGAGCCTCGGTTGCTTCCAGTGGTGGACGGTGACGGTGTCCTAGGGCGGTACAGAGGAAATGGAAGATATGAGAAGATGCGCAGAGGCATGTAGATCATTCTCGCATGAAGCAGAGACCAAGGGGAGAACGATGCTCACCGGAATTGGTCGCCGGAGGTCGTTGGTGCTGCGGCGGTGTGGGCGCGATTACGGGCAGCCTGGTGGCGTACTGTCAGAGCTGAGGTGAGGGGAAAAGAGCGGAGTGGGGAGAGGATCTTATAGCCGGAGCAGGGGCGGAGATTACGCACGCATTCATCCCCTATTAATAGGATTAAAATCGCGGCAGAGGTGGGGAAGAAACGGGCGGCGACGTGTTCCTGCGCGGGATTTGGGGAAGATGACGGTGACGTGGACGGGGCCCACTTGTCAGCGAAATAAGCAGAGAGGGAGTGGGGTCCGAGCGTCAGTGACCGCGTGGGTGCGTTTGCGCGTGTGAGAGAGAGAGGAGCCGGGTGGGCTAGTTGGGCTGCGTCTGTTGCTGGGCCAAATTCCTGGCGCCGGCCCTTTTCCAATTCTTTTCTCTTTTCTTTTTCTAAATTGATTTTCAGGAATGGTTTTCAAATGAATTCAAACTCCATTTGAATTCAAATCTATTTGGGATTTTTGCAGTGTGTAACATACTCAAATCTAGGTATAAAACCATGTGGTTACTTTGAAAAGGCTTGGTCATTTTTGGAAAAACAAAATAACAGGGACATTGCACTTGGTTTGCAAATGTTTGAAAATGGTTTTTGAAACCATTTCTATTTTGTAAAATTTTGTTCCAACTCCACACTCAAACCCAACAACAAGGAAGACAAACAATCTAGGTTTAAAACATTCCAACTCTTAAATGGGGATAGCCATTTGATTTAATTTTGCTCACATAAAATGATAGCACTATGTGCTTCTGTTTTCTTGAAATGAGTTTGAAATTGATTCTCAAATCTATATGCATGCATGAATGATATGCAATCTTTGAAATCATGATTTTAGGGATGTTACAAATCTAACCTCCTTAAGGTGAATCTCGCCCTCGAGATTCGGATTGGCTAGCAAATAGGTGAGGGTGGTCTTTCCGAAGATCATCTTCTCTTTCCCATGTTGCTTCCTCTTCTTGAATGATGATTCCACTGCACTTTGCAAAACTTGATAGTCTTAGTCCTTGTGACTCTTTCTGCAGTTTCAAGAATCCTGATAGGCTTCTCTTCATAAGTGAGATCACTTTCTAGTAGAACTTCCTCCAAAGGTATAGTATCCTTCAAAGAAGTTTCTTCCATTTCTGGGTGACACTTCTTAAGCTGAATCACATGAAACACATTATGAACTGCTGACAAAGATTTTGGCAATTCCATTTCATAGGCAACTTCTCCTTTGCGACTCAAAATCTTGAATGGCCCAACATATGTTGGTGCCAATTTTCCTTTGACTCCGAATCTTTTCACTCCACGAAGTGGTGACACTCTAAGATAGGCTCTATCACCAACTTCGTAGGTGACTTCTCTACGCTTAGGATCTGCGTAGCTTTTCTGTCGGGACTGTGCTATCTTTAACCTGTCCTTAACCAATTTGACCTTCTCTTCGGCTTCTTTGATAAGATCTGGTCCGAATAAACTTCTTTCTCCCACACCATTCCATAACAATGGGGTGGTACACTTTCTTCCGTAGAGAAACTCAAACGGTGCCATCTCAATGCTGGTTTGATAGCTGTTGTTATAAGAAAATTCTGCGTAAGGCAGACTTTCATCCCAACTTGCTCCATAGTCTAGGGCACATGCCCTCAACATGTCTTCAAGAATTTGATTAGTTCTTTCTGTTTGTCCATCGGTTTGAGGATGAAAAGCAGTACTGAATTCCAATCTCGTTCCCAATGATTCATGTAACTGTCTCCAAAAATGGGAAGTGAATTGAGTTCCCCTATCAGACACAATACTCTTGGGCACTCCATGTAGACATACAATTCTACTCATGTAGATTTTGGCTAACTTAGCACTTGTATAGGTTGTCTTCACGGGTATAAAATGAGCCACTTTAGTTAGGCGATCCACTACTACCCATATGGAATCATATCCTGACCTAGTCCTTGGTAATCCGGTAATGAAATCCATACCAATCTTGTCCCACTTCCAATCAGGAATAGGTAGTGGTTGAAGCAAACCTGCTGGTTTCTGATGCTCCGCTTTTACTCTACTACACACATCACACAAAGCAATATGTTCGGCGATGTCCCTCTTGAGATTATTCCACCCAAATCTTTCTTTCATGTCCATGTACATTTTGGTGTTACCCGGGTGAATAGAATACGGAGAGTTGTGTGCTTCTTGCAAAATCAGTTTCCGCAGTTCCGGATCTTGTGGAACACAAATACATTTCCCGTGCCATAAAGTACCCTGTTTGTCTTCATGGAAATTTGTGGCTTTTCCTTGGCCAATCTTTTCCTTAATCTCTTCAATTTCTTTATCAGTCTTCTGGGCTTCTTTGATCTTGTCCAACAAAGTGGGTTGAACATCCAAAGACATGAGATGTCCTTCAGGCACAATCTCCAATCTGAGTTTTCTGAATTGGGTACACAAATCATCTGGCAATTCTCCTTTGGTAAGGCCATTCACAAATACCTTACGACTTAGAGCATCTGCTACAACATTTGCTTTACCGGGTGGTATTGCAAACTTAAGTTATAGTCCTTGATAAGCTCTAACCATCTTCTTTGTCTCATATTGATTTCCTTCTGGGTGAAGATATACTTCAAACTTTTGTGATCTGTGAACACTTCACAACGCTTCCCCAAAAGGTAGTGTCTCCATGTTTTGAGTGCATGGACAACAGAGGCTAACTCCAAATCATGAGTAGGATAGTTTACTTCATGAGTTTTGAGTTGTCTCGAGACATAAGCCACAACTTTATCGTCTTGCATAAGTACTGCACCCAAACCTTGATGAGATGCATCACAATATACTTGGAAATCTTTTTCCAAATCCGGCAGACACAAGACTGGTGCGGTCACAAGTCTCTTCTTCAACTCCTGAAAGCTGAGTTCACAACCTTTAGACCAAGCAAACTTCTTGTCTTTCTTTAACAATTCAGTCATGGGCTTAGCTACCTTAGAGAAATTTTCAATGAACCTTCTATAGTAACCTGCTAAACCAAGAAAACTACGAACTTCTTTCACGGACTTGGGAGATTCCCATTCAGTCACAGCTGAAACCTTAGCAGGATCAACTGCTACACCATCCTTTGTCATAACATGACCAAGAAAAGCAACTTTCTCCAACCAGAACTCACATTTGCTGAATTTGGCATAAAGTTTATGCTCTCTTAACTTCTCGAGTATCAAACGCAAATGTCCTTCATGCTCTTCTTTGCTCTTGGAGTAGACTAAGATGTCGTCGATGAAAACGACAACGAACTTGTCGAGGAATTCCATGAACACCTTGTTCATCATATTCATGAAGTATGCTGGAGCATTTGTCAAGCCAAAAGGCATTACGGTATACTCATACAATCCATACCTTGTGGTGAACGCTGTTTTAGGTATGTCTTGATCTCTTATCTTAAGTTGAAAATAGCCCGACCTTAGATCAATCTTTGAGAACACACATGCTCCTTCAAGCTGATCAAACAAGTCATTGATTCTAGGCAAAGGATATTTGTTCTTGATAGTTACCTCGTTGAGTGAACGGTAATCTATGCATAACCTTTGACTTCTATCTTTCTTCTCCACGAACAAAACTGGGGCTCCCCAAGATGAAGAACTTGGTTGAATGAATCCTTTTTGTAACTGTTCCCCAAGTTGCTTCTTGAGCTCTTTCAGTTCATCAACTGACATTTTATACGGTCTCTTTGCTATTGGTCCAGACCCTGGTACCAAATCTATCAAAAACTCCACATCTCTATCTGGTGGCATTCCCGGTAATTCTTCTGGAAACACATCCGGATATTCACTCACAATTGGCACACTGTCCATGCTAACCCCCTTAAGAGAATTAAGCATACTCCTTTTTGCTTCAAAGCTGGTCTTGAATCTGATCCTTTTATTTTCTGGAGTTGTGAGCGAGACAGTATGGTTGGCACAATCTATTACTCCTTTGTACTTAGTCATCCAGTCCATTCCCAATATGACATCCAATCCTTGGGAGTTTAGAATTATCAAGTTAACGGGAAACTTATACTTCCCAAATTCTATGACTAGGTCATGACATCCTGAATTCACTATCATTTCTCCACCAGGAGAACTTACTTTTATAGGACACCCAATAGTTTCTACCGGTAGTTCATTTCTTTCAACAAATGCTCTTGATATGAATGAATGAGATGCACCAGTATCAAAGAGTACAAATGCTGGAATAGAATTGAGTCTGAACTTACCAGCACCAGCATCAGGCTCCTCATAGACCTCCTCCACATTGATGTGGTTTACCTGTCCCTTCTGGAAAGGGTTGGGCTTGACAGGTCCTTCAACTTTCTTTTCAGGGCACTCATTTGCGTAATGCCCCATCTTCTTGCATTTGAAGCATTCAACCTGACTGATGTCTCTCTTAGCAGGCTGACTTCCACTTCCACTTCCATTACCACTGTGGTGGCTCTTATGTCCACTCTTGTGGTTCTTGTACTTGTCATTGTCATGACTGCGATGATGCTTGTTGTCATGACGGTTGTGGTTGTGGTGCTTGTTGAATTTCCCATGCTTGTGGGATCCTGAGCTTCCATTGTCATCATAATGAGATCGTTTGTGAGACGATCCCGAGCTGTGCTTGTCGGAGTGCTTTCTCTTTCTACTCTCCACTTGCTTTATTTTGTTCTCCAAAATAGCAGCCTTGTCACAGAGCGACTGATAAGTGGGAACATACGCCACAGCCAACTGCAGATTTAGCTCATCATTCAAGCCTTCAAGAAAATTTTCCTTTCTCTTGGCATCTGTGTCAACCTCATCCGGTGCATAACACGCCAGATTGTTGAACTCCTCAATGTACTCAGCCACGCTGCGGTGGCGCTGCTTCAGATTGTGGAACTCTTTCTTTTTCAGGCTCATTATTCCTGATGAGATATGAGCAGTGCGAAAGCCATCCTCAAAGATAGCCCATGTCACTTCATCTATAGGAGTGGTGATCTGGAAGTTGTCCCACCAAGTGGCGGCTGGCCCTTCCAGCAGATGTGCTGCAAATCTGACCTTTTCAGCATCCGTGCAGCCCATGGTTACTAAGTCCTTGTTTACAGAACGTAGCCAATCATTGGCCACCATGGGATCAGTCGTCCCCGAGAACTTAGCTGGCCTCAATCTCAAGAATCTGGTGAGCATATCAAAGCTCGGAGGGTTGTTGTTGTTATTGGGGTTGTTGTTGTTATTGTTTTGGTTCTGGATGAATGTTGTCATCATCTGCATTAGCTGTGTTTGAGCAGTCATCATTTGCTGCATTTCTGGAGTGATGTTGTTGTTGTTGTTGTTGGGGTTGGGGTTTGCATGACGGGGAGGCATCTGTGGTTTGTTCAAATAGAGGTAAGAATGAGATACCCATAGATGCTTTCATGCACATTACATCACATAAACAAACACAAAGCATGCAACAAAAGATAAAAGTTCAACAACAAAATAACAAGTTCACAAAGTAAACACACAAGTAGCAAGCCATCCACATGTCGGATGGTCCAATAACAAGTTCTCCAATAACAAGTACGATAATAAAAGATAAACGAGTAGTCAAGTCTACTCATCAGCATCAATCTCCTCCTCGACAAAGGTAAGACCTGCGTTCTCCATCGCGGTCTTGTTCTCCTCAATGGTAGTGGTCAAGGACTCTATCTTGGCCTTGAGATCCCTCTTCTGGGAACGAAGCCTCTCTATCACCGTCTGCTGCTGCTCTAGCTCGAAGTCCTTGGACTGTAGTTCTTCAGTCATGTCCCGGATCTTCTTGTTCCTATCCTGGACACGCTTATCCTGACTCTTGAACTTCCTGTCCTGGGTCTCGAACTTCGCCTCCATTTCCTTGACTATCTCGTCCTGCTGCGCGAAGAGCTTGTCCTTCTCGCGAAGCTGCACCTGGAGCTCATTGCTGCGGAGCATGACATTGGTCCTGTCCGTGTCCATGTGCCTAATGAGAGACTCTAAGTCCTGGAGGTACAGACGTATCGTCTCTGCTGCGTACTCCTCGAAGTTGATGGACTCTCCATCCTCATCACGTCTTCCGAAGACGTGGAAGTGGGTGCCTCTAACCTGTCGGGAGTGTCGTCCTAGTAGACGTCCTATCAGATCCTGCATCACTACCTCCATGCCTCTCTTCCTGTCATCGTGCATAAGTTAGAAGACGATGGCCTCTGTAGTAGGCTCTGTCTGGCGTCCGGGCTGGTTCACCTTGAAGCCCCAGAGGTCCTTCCTCTCGAACTTGGTGAGTGGATGCACCATGATGGTGGAAAGAGGGAGATTGAGCAAAGTGGTAAGCTCAACGATACGAGGACCAAAGCGGGTAACCTGGAACTCCTCAACAGTGCTGATGGTAATAGGCATCTATTTATAATATAGAAAAGTTAGAACAACACAATTCAAGATAAAACAAAGACAGAACATCACATACATATCCTTGGTAAGCAAAACACATATGTCATGCATACATGAAACCATTACATCTACCAAGGTTCAATCTTATTTCAAAGCAACATTTTGGAAAATAGGGTGATAGGTGGTGGTCCAACTAACGAAGTACGTTTACAATCCTATCTCACTAGATCTGTTGGCTAACACAATATTTCTAGAAGCAATCAGCCTATCCTGCTCACATGATTCCATCACTAAGTCTATAATGTCTCCTCTTAAGGTTTGGTTGGTAGCTTCCAACTCTTGGGTATGTTCCTTCTCTTTCATCAAGTCTTTTTGGAGGTTGAGCATTCTGCACTTGACTCTAGCACTAAGTTCTTTGATAGTCCTCCAAGCTGCTTCTCTTGCTGACTCAAAGAATGCGGTGTGCACCACAGTGTTGGTGTACATGCAGAATCCAGTTTCTTTGTGGTTGTCTTCCTTGTTTGTGTACAAGTGAAGTTGCACCCACCAATACTCAACTCCTTCATCCATCACTGGAAAGCCTTTGTACACAGCTGCACCATATATTTCCATTGCCACCATGAGGTCCTTGAGAATTTTGGGAAACTCTGTCTCACACTCCAAGGTCATGGTCATGAGTGGTCCTTTCCTTACGGCTTCGTTGATGGAGTTCATCTATAAATAGAGATGAGAAAGAGAAGATTAGAAAAGTTTTACGAGAAGAATAGACAAGTGTAGAAGTAGTTGAATTTTTTTCCTTAGTGGTTTCCTATCCTAGGGTCATAATCCTACAGGCAACACAGTGCTCTGATACCATCTGTAAGATCCCTCCTTTGTAAAGTAAAAGGATCCCTGTGATTGCAATGCTAGTCCCTGGATCATTGCTAGCATCCACAGTTTAAGATGAAGTACACAGATACAAAGGTCATTTATTACATCCATTCCAGAGATAAAACATAGTCTTTACATCTCAAGGCCACAGGCCTAATACAAGAGTTTGGAATAAGTAAATAAACATAAGTCTTCATCTTCATGTGCCACAGGCAAACATGTTGAGTGTAGACTCATGACACCTAATCCTCATCAGAGTAACCTGCAACATCACAAGTTACGGCCACAGTGGGTCAATACTTTGGAATATTATTGGCAAGTGATACCTTAGTAAATTTTGAGTGGACTATATTACTATATGCATTTTGGCTAAGTGTAGCTTGGCTTGCTTTGCTCAAAATAGGTTTTTCCTATTAGTTGAAATCACTAAGTTTTTCTTTGTCAAAAACTCTTCCCAAGAAACCATCAATAGACATTGAGGTCCTTCACCCTTGTTCACCCACAAGTTTTACTTAGAAGTTGGAGTGATGAGATTCTTGATAGCTTCCATGTCTTGATGCTCAAGTTGTCCATTGCCATGGACTTGGCTAAGTACTTAGATTTTTCCATCTGCAGAGGTTGTGCACTTTCCCCACCAGACTTGGTTTCCCAAGACAGGACCTTTCAGAAGCCTTCCCTTAGCCAAATGGACGCGTTCCAACCTATCATCCCACTACCACCAACTGTCCAAATGACTAAGTTCTAGCAACCTATGTGATCCAGGCAGAGCCCATATTGCCAAGTGGCTGCACTATAAGCTTCTCAACACTTGGCCTCTAAAATCCCTTTGTTCCTGGGTGGCATACCACAAGTGAGATACACAAGGTAAACCATATCCATGGGCCTTGTGTAACCACTCAACCAAAAACCACCAATCAATTCCCATTCCACCCAGGTGATTCATTGACTTAGTTGTTTTATTAAGAAAAACATAAGTCCAAAGACTTAGAAATATTTTTAACATAGCATGTATATACTTTACCAACCCTTGTTTGCTACTAGCTAGGCTAAGCATGGCATAGATAGTACTTAACTTAGAGAATTTCCTAGCATTTCTACAACTACTTGGGATTTCCCAACATGGCATTTGGCAAAATAGTAACATGGAAGACTTAGCAAAAATATTTCTAATGCTTGTATGAAATATAGGGATGGAAATATTCATGAAGTACCACTTGCCTTGGTAGTGGGGAGAGTAGCACTCTTCACAATCACAATCACTAGCACCAAAGTCTACACAAAGAATGGTAGCAACAATTACACACAATATATTCAAACACACAAAATATATATGCATGCATGCAATAATGCTAAGTGATGATTTTTTTTAAAACTCAACCAAGCAAGTGCATGATACTGAATCATAACCAAGTCAAAAACTTGCTAAATCAAGTTTATTTAGAACCAAAACAAATTCCTAAACAATTTCTATACTCAAAATAGTCCTAAACAATTTTCTGGAAATAAAATCATTTTAACAGAAACTAAACATTAAACACATTTCATAAATGGAAAGGGCTTGTTCTCCTGATTCCAACGGTATAAAATTTGTCAAATTCTAACGTGTGGATCAAAAGTTATAGCTATTTCAAAATTGGATCTAAATCTGATTCAAATCTGTTTTTAAACTCAAACCCTAGCCACGTGTTGCGCTCTGATTCGTCGGTACTGCTTCGCGTGGATCGACCAGCGTGGACCGTCAGATCTAACTAAACGCGCACGGGTCAGATTGACACTTACCCCTTCGATGCAGATCTAATCTAGAGTGCTGGATCTAGATCCTATGGCTGCTAATCAACTGACCACAACTGAGCGGTGCTAGCGGCGGCGACTGGCGGCGGCGCGTCTGTCAGCGGCGGCGCTGGCATTCTAGGTCACGCGGGAGTGGGGGAAGAGGCTTACCAGGGTCGCAGGGAGCTGCTGATGCTCAAGGTGGCGATGGTTCGTCAAGGGGCGCGCGAACACGGCGAGGATTCCTCGTCGGAGTAGAGGCAGACGTCGGGCAGGCCTTGGCGTCGACGGAGGAGAGGTTCTGGAGAGAGCTAAGACAAACCAACGGTGCCGTTAGATGCGCACAAACCTGGCGAACTCGTGAGTGTCAAAAAGGGGAGTAGGGGTGGTCGGAAACTACCAGGAGGGGTTGCCGGAGTTGCGCCGAGCCTCGGTTGCTTCCAGTGGTGGACGGTGACGGCGTCCTAGGGCGGTACAGAGGAAATGGAAGATATGAGAAGATGCGCAGAGGCATGTAGATCATTCTCGCATGAAGCAGAGACCAAGGGGAGAACGATGCTCACCGGAATTGGTCACCGGAGGTCGTTGGTGCTGCGGCGGTGTGGGCGCGATTACGGGCAGCCTGGTGGCGTACTGTCAGAGCTGAGTGAGGGGAAAAGAGCGGAATGGGGAGAGATCTTATAGCCGAAGCAGGGGCGGAGATTACCCATGCATTCATCGCCTATTAAGAGGATTAAAATCGCGGCAGAGGCGGGGAAGAAACGGGCGGCGACGTGTTCCTGCGCGGGATTTGGGGAAGACGACGGTGACGTGGACGGGGCCCGCTTGTCAGCGAAATAAGCAGAGAGGGAGTGGGGTCCGAGCGTCAGTGACCGCGTGGGTGCGTTTGCGCGTGTGTGTGTGAGAGAGAGGAGCCGGGTGGGCTAGTTGGGCTGCGCCTGTTGCTGGGCCAAATTCCTGGCGCCGGCCCTTTTCCAATTCTTTTCTCTTTTATTTTTCTAAATTGATTTTCAGGAATGGTTTTCAAATGAATTCAAACTCCATTTGAATTCAAATATATTTGGGATTTTTGCAGTGTGTAACATACTCAAATCTAGGTATAAAACCATGTGGTTACTTTGAAAAGGCTTAGACATTGCACTTGGTTTGCAAATGTTTGAAAATGGTTTTTGAAACCATTTCTATTTTGTAAAATTTTGTTCCAACTCCACACTCAAACCCAACAACAAGGAAGACAAACAATCTAGGTTTAAAACATTCCAACTCTCAAATGGGGATAGCCATTTGATTTAATTTTGCTCAGATAAAATGATAGCACTATGTGCTTCTGTTTTCTTGAAATGAGTTTGAAATTGATTCTAAAATCTATATGCATGCATGAATGATATGCAATCTTTTAAATCATGATTTTAGGGATGTTACATTCTTCATTTGAAAATACTTGATTTCTTGCTTCTTGAGCCTAACTTAAAGGCGTTAAAGTAAAGTACTTATTGGGAGATAACCCAAGAGTTTCCTTGAGTCTTGGAAGTTATTACTTCAGTAATGACCTCTCCTTGTCCTTTTTGTTTGCCTTTTGTGTCAATAATGACCTCTAATGAGAGGGAACTAAGATTTGGGGAGTTGTTGTCCTGAAACAGATTTCTGTCCTCCACAATAAAAATTCGTGAGGAGTCTCTGTCAGTCTGATTGAACTGAAAATTTACGAATAAATCCACCAGGATGTTAGATAACTTTCGTTAATTAAACACTCTTTGATTTGAGCAACAAAAGATTTTCGAAAACATCGGTTTCTACCTGCTTGCCTGTTTTGACAGATTTCTGCCATTATTTGCATTTGCTTCTTATTGATTCCTTTTTGAGTTCTCTTTTGGGGAATTGAGGTTTTTGAAGGAGTTTCTATAGTAGATTGTGTTTTTAGTGAAAAGTTTTGCTGTTCTAAAGCTAAGCCTAAAGGTCTATTATCTTTTGAATACACTAATGTTGCTAATGAAGATTGTCTGAAGTTTTGTATGAAGGAAAAACTCAGGTGTGGAGAGAGAATGATGTAATAAGATGAAGAATGGACAAAAGCTCAAGCTTGGGGATGCCACCCCGGTGTCACCCCAAGAAATATACAAGAGGGGGTTCAGATGATAACCTGAAGGTGGACTTCTAGTCATAGATGCGGTTGGATGTCGGTCTATGTATATTGTTGTATTGCCCAATCGAATCTCATAGGATATTTTTGTCTAGTATTGCATTGTTATGCCTTGATCAGTCCTGTCAATTGCCCTGCTGTAATTTGTTTACCCTTCATGTCATGTTGTTTATCTAAGGAGAGCACCTCTAGTGAACTATGGACCCCGGTCCAATCTTTACCATTGATACATCTTCCACTGTTACTGTTTACTTGCTGCAAACCATCACCACCTTCCACACTATACAGTTAGTCCTTTGTTACAGCAACCGATGAGATTGACAACCTCACTGTTAGTTGGGGCAAAGTCTTGAGTTTGTGTTGTGCAGGTTTCCACGTTGCTTGCAAAACCTTTGAGGCATTTCCTTCCTCCTACTAGTTCGATAACCTCGGTTTCTTACTGAGGGAAAACTTGCTGCTGTGCTGCATCATACCTTGCTCTTGGGTTTCCCAACAGGGCGTTCAACATGCATCAAACATGAAATTAAGCACAACATCTTAAAAGATCCGAGTTATACAAACCACATAGTACCAAAAGGACCGAATTATCTCATGCACGATACACCCGACATATTGGGGACTGAATGAATACGGAGTTTTTAAGTTTAGGCACTGGTTGCTGTCGGGTCATCGGTAGACGGAAGAACAGTAACTGTAGGAGCAGGGGTCTTCTAAGTGGGTGCCTCGGCCACCACCGGAGCAACCTCGGCCTCGGTTGGAGCAATAACTTTGGGAGCAGGGATCTCCTAGATTACCTGGGCCTCCGCAGAAGTTACCTCGGCCTGAACCAAAGAAGCTGCGGCATCTTGAACCTCAGATATTTTGCGCGAAACCTCGACCTGAGCTTGAGTCTTCCTCGGATTCATCATCTTGTGCTGCCTCAACATCTTCTTCGGCTTCATTTTGAAGGAAGCTCGGTCCTTCATTCCATTCATGCACGTTGGCGTACTCGATAAATTGGTAGGCTCGAGATTGGCAGCGAGCGATATGATCCGGGTCACTGATCCAAAGGGAGATGGTGCACAGATTCATCAAGATATTGAGAGAGATATTCTCATACCATGACAAAATGACTATGAGCGCCATATCAGCCCCGACTCGCCCTGCAGATTCCCTCCAAAGACTCAGCTGAGTATGGCAGTCCATTAATTCTCCGCAAGAACTTCGACCTTCGTAATATTTGGCTCATTTGGCCAGAGCACATGGAATACTCGAATAACCGCGTCCACCAGTTCTTTGCCAAAAGTCTTCATGGGCTTGATGGCAGCAGCGACAACGATTAAGAAATCATCCATAGAGTACTCTTGATCCGGGTCATTGGGGACACCTCGGCGAGCCCAGGCATCCACCACAGCTTGCTACTCACAGGTATAGACTTCAGGAAATAGTCTATCGGCAAAACAAAACATAAGTCAAATACGAGCAATCGTCAAGTATAATTCAGTCATAGGTTACCGGATAAAAAGAGAGAACTTATGATGGATATATCGCAGCATTTTGTGAAGATCGCCGGCCCAAAAACCGTTTTATTTTCAAACTAAGCGATGTCATCTGTGAGGGACTTGTTTGATGACTCGGCTGCGTCAAGGAGCTCCTTATTTTTATGGAGTTGAAGAGTTAACTGATTCTGCTTCTCAGAGAATTCCTGATCAATCTTATCCAACTCGGATTTCTGGGCCTGCTTCAAGGATTCAACCTCAGCACGAATCCGAGATATTTCGTCATCCTTGTCCTTCAGCTTTGCCGAGTTAGCTCCTGCTTGTTCTAGAAAATGCAGCATCATATCAGGCATGTAAATGCACTCTTGATGCGATGCTGCAAGGCTTTGTAATTCGACTGAGCCGAGTTAAAAAGATTATAAGATACTTCGCAAAAAGCACGGATGAAAGGAGAAAATGACTGGAAAGAACATGGCCGCCCCACCTTCGAGTTCGCTAACCTTCACCTTGAGTGTCGTATTCTGGTTTTCAATAGCGGCTGAACAAAGACGAATCCAAAATTAACTCGGAAGCAAAAATCAGGGGAAGATTTTCACAGCATACAACAATTGACTCACCAGTTTTCTTCAAGATGGGCACCATCTTCTCATAGTTCGGCAGCAGTTTCCTATGAGAGAAGAGCAGTTTATGGAACTCGATCGTGCGCTGATTATGGGCAACCTAAAAATAACAAAGCATTATATGGAGGAAAATATTCAAAGCTAAATATAAAGATCCAAGCCAAGTAGAACTTGATTGGGATCTAGATGGCTGGATATTTGAAGCTAAACCTAAAGATCGAAATTAAGTAAACTTAACTCGGATCTAGATGGCTGGATATTTGAAGCTAAATCTAAAGATCCAAGCCAAGTAGAACTTGACTCGGATATAGATGGCTGGATACTCAGAGCTAATCTAAAGATCCAAGCCAAGTAGAGCTTGACTCAGATCTAGATGGCTGGATATTCGAAGCAAAATATAAATATCCAAGCCAAGTAGAACTTGACTCGGATCTAGATGGCTAGATATTTGAAGCTAAATCTAAAAATCCAAATTAAGTAAACTCAACTCTGATCTAGATGGCTGGATATTCGAAGCTAATCTAAAGATCCAAGCCAAGTAGAGCTTGACTTGGATCTAGATGGCTGGATATTCAAAGCTAAATATAAAGATCCAAGTCAAGTAGAACTTGACTTGGATCTAGATGGTTGGATATTTGAAGCTAAATCTAAAGATCTGAATTAAGTAAAATCAACTAGGATCTAGATGGCTGGATATTCGAAGTTAAATCTAAAGATCCAAGCCAAGTGGAACTTGACTCGGATCTAGATGGCTGGATATTCAAAGCTAAATCTAAAGATCTGAATTAAGTAAACTTAACCCAGATCTAGATGGCTAAATATTCAAAGCAAAAGAAAAAATTATCTAAGCTACTATAATTTACTTTATACTTAACGGCTACAAGATACGAAGAGAGCTTCCGACCGAATGATAAATCACTCGGTCGAAAGCTCGGGGACTAATGGGCATTGGCTACATTATAAAAAAATGTACAAGTGTGGGCCGAAGTGTTTACCTCGTTCATATTATCAGTCTCCGGAATCTTTGGTGGCTAGGTGAAAGCGTTTGCTGATGTTAGGCATATTGAAAGGCGCACTCCCCGGATTGCCCGCCGAGTTAACCTCAAGCTGATCGCCTACATTCCAGTTGTTGGCATATTCCTCCAAGGAGCCGAGGCTTCCACCATTGAGAGTACGCGTCAGCACTTTGCCTTTGGATTCTCGTGCCTGCTGGGTAGCTGTCTCGGCTACAGGACTTTTGTGAAGCACCATTTACATGCCGGCGGGAGAGGCAGACTCGGATCTATAGATAGGGGCACCCTTGTGAAGCATATCAGCTACACTGGGCTTGGAGGAGCCCGACACAACTTTCCTTTGACCAGGTTTGGGCTTGGTGGCTCCATCTCCCTTGGTCTTGGCAGATGTCTCGGCAATTGACCGCGATTTAGATGGCTGAGCCGAACTTGGGGCAGCAGGCAGAGTCATTGAAGGAGAAGCAGAGCGAGTTTTTTGCTGAGCTGAGCTTGGAGAACCATTCATAGAAATTGATGGAGATGGATTCGGAGTAGAAGCCGAGGTAATATGAACCTCAGCAGGCGTTGGTTCGACGGGAGTATCTTTGGCGATGCTAGTGGAAACAACCAGATCGGTCAGTTGATCCGGCATAGCAGTATCGTCACCACCACCGGCTTCAACCTCAACCCCTTCCCACCAATATGGACTGCTAGTCGAAGGGGGGAGAGGGTCATGTCGAACAAGGCTGGGGACCTGGACATCGCCTTGAGATGGTGGCGATGGTGGCCGAGTAATCTGAGAGGTCATACTCGGACCACTCGGATTGGCAGAAAGCGGAGCACTACCGAGATAAAAAGAGAACAAAATCAGGAAAGGAAAGAGAGAAACAAGAAATAAAAATCTAGTTCGAGTAAGCTGACTTACGAAGAAACTTTAGGCATGACCTTGCGCTTCGGAGGCTTCTAAGCAGATCTCTTGACTCACTTCTTGGGATCCTCCACTGAAGGATCTCTCGAAGCGGCACCTTTCTTCGATGGAACGGGGGGCTTCTGTGGCAAGGGGGTCCACCTCGTGTACCTGACCAGCCGGGTTAGCTGAAGGAAAAGGAGACGGATATGCATAAGAGATAGGCACCACTGCAACTACCTCAAGAACTTGGACTTCGTCCGAGTCAGCCTCATCAGTGCGGGTGGAAGCCTTTCCACGAGGTCGGACGGGAGCAGACTCAGGCTTCAGGATGAATTCCTCCGAATCTAGATCCCCGTTGTTCAGAGTATCGTGCTCTTCGCTCCAGGGAAGAGAAAGCACCTCGGCATCCTCTGAAGTTTGCTCCGCAAATTTCTATAGAAAGAGCGAGAAAAGATTAGCCAAGTGCTTAACAAAATGTCAAAGAAAAATAATTCAAATAAAATGATTCGAGGTTATGATACATTGGGAGGGGAATTATCACGAGTAAAGGGCTTCATGCCCCACCGCCAATCCTCAGCCATGTCCGTTTTAAAATAGCTCGGACGCGCTTCCGAATCTAGTCGTCCTCAAGCTCGACCGTGGAGACTCGGTTTGGGTCAAGGACCGCTCATATAGTAGAGCTTATGGGATTGTTGTTGGAAGGGGAAGATTCGGCTGCTGACGAAAGAAGCCATCAAATCTTCACCATGAATCCCCTCCCGAGTCAACTCCTTGAGTCGGAGTTTGAATGCCTCGACGAGGGCGTCAGATTTATTCGGGTTGTAGTTGTAGTTCTTCCTAGAAGGGGGGCCGATTGAGAAGGCAGGCAGCTGAGTCTTATCTTTGTTGCCACTGTTCTTCACATAGAAGAACGACCTATGCCATTTCTTGCACAATTCGAGGCCTGTAACTCGGGGCAACACAGACCTTTTTCGGAGTGTGATGGAGGCAGCCCCGCATTGGGTCAGTGATTTCTTGAAGGGAGGAAAAGTTTTATCCGGCATGACATTAGCTCAGATCTGGAAGAATTTGGACCAAACGACTATGGAGGGCCAAAGGCTAAAGTATCCTTCGAAAGCCGAGATAAATGCCGACAAAGAAGCAATGTCGTTAGCCGGCAAGTGATGAGGCTGGAGGCCGAAGAATTCTAGGAAACCTTTGGCAAAATCACTAAGTGGGAGGCCGAATCCTCTAGCAAAGTGTGACATGACAACTACGTATACGTCAGCCTCTATGATGGGGGCGGCCTCTGGGCCAGGTAATCGACACCTTACCTCAGCGAGGATATGGCGTGTCTTGCGAAGCCACTCGATTTCTCTCTGAGTGACCATAGATCCTTGCCATGAGCCGTGCTCCGGACTCGTGACTGCATCCTCTTCCCCAACGATGGCGCCACTATGTGAGCTCGACATGGGCTCGTCGGAAGAATCGATGGAGGAAGAAATGCTCGCGGCGAGGAGAGTTCTCAATGTACACGGCCCTGTCGCGACAACGAGGAGCGCGACAACGGTTGAGAAGAAGGACCAGAGCAGAGGCTAAAGGCAGGCATGCAACATGGTGGTGTAGGACCTAAAAGCAACGACACTATCGCGTGGAGCAGGGCTCTGCGGTGGCAGAACGAGGAGGAAGACGAAGGAGAGGGGAGTGGGGAAAGTGACCAAGGGTTTCCCCACTCCCCCCTTTATAACCGCAAACTTCTAGTGGTAGTGGGATCGTGGGTGCGTGGCGGTTGCCGCGTACACGCGTGTATCGTGTGTTGGCGACCGCAGAATGGAGCCACATGAGGGGTTACACGGCACAGGAGGTGACCTGGCCGCCGTAACCATTGTGAAAACCGAAGAGGCACTACGCGGATATGACCGCCTGCAGTGGTTACTGATCATGTGCCAGCGATCACTGTAGCGTCCCAAAAAATGAGGCAAAGTGCAATGATTGTGACAAGTAGGATGAAACTTACAAGAGAAGCTATGGAAGTGACCCTGATGAGGAAAATTGACTCGGAAGAACGAGTCATACCTCGGAATGAATCAAAATAAGTCAAAAAAATGACAAGATACAAATTAAGGTGCGCCTAAAATAAAGAGCCGACTGAAGTATAAGTCGGCAAATATATGCACATGAACCGAATGTCTAGAACCTGCTGTTGCCTTGCCGACTAAGGCTGCCAAGACCGCACCAGCTCCGGGGACTAATGTTGGGGGGATGACCCCAGGTAGGGTCAAGCTAAGGTAAAAGGTAAAATCCCTCAAGGATCTAGACCGGGTCAAAGAATGACCCGGCCGAGTTATATAAAGGCCGGTCGAATAAGGCCCGGCTTAACCCGAGTCAAGCAACTAAGACCTGACTCGGCCGACATATGGGTTATACCGGCGTACAGTTATTACACTTTGTATATGCAGGTTAGGGCTTGGCCGAGTCATACAAGGCGAGGCTGAATCATGGGGAAGCTTGCTCGAGAAGGAGAGGGCGAACCCCGAAATCATGGGGAAGCTTGCTCGAGAAGGAGAGGCCAAATCTGTACAGTGCCAAGCGCTACGGACAAGAGCCAGAGGGACGAAGAAGCAGAAGGGGGTCACAGAGTCCCCGAGCCCGAGGCTCACATGTCGTGGGCTTTTGGCAATTTCCGCCGACATAAGGGAGAAACGGAAAGGCTCCCACCGAGTTACTATTTTGGGACAAGCATATTCCACGAATATGCTGTCCACGTAAGCCCTAAATGTAACCTGGACACCCCTTTATAAGTTGAGCCAGGGCCTCTTGAGAGAGGGATCTATTCATTTTGACTTAGAACTATAAGTGCTCTTCTTCTTCCTCTCGCTCATACAGCTCGAGGAGCCATTGTAGCATCTGTTAAGCCGAGTAAAGATCTAGCTCTTGTTTTCTATGTATAGAAATCACTACATCTTCCCTCCCTGGATTCCACTAGCGCATATTGTCCCCCAACTTAAGCCTACCCATGGCATCTGCCGTGCCACCAGCATGATAGCAAAACCTTAGTTTCTGAAATAAAATCTTCAAAGGTAAGTTTAGATGATCTTATTGCTAGGTTCAATATGTCTGATAGCTTTGTAGTGCCCTCTAGAAGAAGATTGGGAGGGGTATGGTTGATGTGGAACGATGATCTTAAAGTTACTATCCATAGTTCTTTTCATGTGATTTTAGCTATTGTTGTATATACTACTAGTAACCAGAAATATGGTTTAGTCTGCATATATGGTGATCTGTATCATCGAAAATAGTTCCCCTAATATCAGTCGTGCTCGTATGTATGCCTTTCGTTCTTTTGTTAAACAATGTGGTTTGTTTGATCTAGGATTCAGTGGTCCCGCTTATACTTGCACTAATAAAATATTTGTTTCAAAACCTACCTGGGAAAGTCTGGATAGATGTTTGATAAATGCTGAATGGTGCTCTACTTTTCCTATCTCAAACGTTTACAACATGCCTATTATTCATAGTTTAAGTGACCATGCAACCATTCTTCTTTCAACTGAAGGTCCTTTTCACAGATTTAAACGTTCTTTCAAGTTTAAAAATTGATGGCTAAAAGAGAAAGACTTCCAAACTTATGCTAAGGCAAAATGGAAGTCTACCATAAATAAATCTTTCTCGACCAGAACTAATCATCTTACAGGTTCACTAAATATTTGGTGCAAAAATAAAAGGCCTCTCAATATGCATCTAAGCGACAAAGAGGAGCAAATCAAGCAAATCCAAATGAAGCCCTTAGCATAACAGGATCATGGTCTTGAATCATCCTTAGTGACCAGGTATGAGCAAATAATGAAAAAAATCACTGATTCTTATGTGTAGAGAGCGAAGAAGCAATGGATCAAAGATGGAGACAAGAACACCTTCTTTTTGCACCATGCTATTTTTAAAAGGAGAAGAAGAAACACAATCATTTCTATGAAGGATCAAAATAATGTTTTACAATTCATGCCTGCTAAAATAAGCAACACATTTGTAAATTACTTCAGATCTATATTTGCTTCTATAAATGTGAACAATGGCAGGCCATTTATTCAAACTAGTCCTTAACTGCAACCACATGACTATAGTTATTCCACACCAGATGAACAGGAAATATTGGACACACTAAAGGAAATGAAGAGGAATGCTTCACCTGGTCTAGATGGTTTCAATGTCGAATTCTACATTGCAACATGGGAATTTATTGGAGCAGGTGTTGTGCATCCTGTAACAATTTTCTTCCAGACAGGTATCATGCCGGCCCACATGAACGATACGCATATTGCTCTTATTTCTAAAAATCTTGTTCCTTTAGTTCCGGCTGATTACAGACCTATCAGCCTTTGCAATGTTATTTACATAATTATTCCTAAATTTATCACTAATAGGCTTAGGCGCATAAGTGATGCGGCTCGGTTACTGTAGAGCATGTTGGGAGACCGCAAGAGCAAGGTGTGATGAGCACGTCAACAATTTTTTCCTCAGTTGTGAAACCAAGGTTATCGAACCAGTAGGAAAAATGAAACAACTCCCAAGGTGTTGCTAGCAACGTGGAACCTGCATAACACAACCACAATACTTTGCCCCAACTCACAGTGAGGTTGTCAAGCTCACCGGTTTTCTGAATCAAAGGATTAAACGTATAGTGTGGAAGAAAGTAATTGTGTGAAGTAATTGCAGAAAGTAAATAGTAGACAGTAGATTGAATATCAGTGAGAAGGAATGGACCGAGGTCCACAGTTCACTAGAGGTGTTTCTCCATAAGATAAATAACATGCTGGGTGAACAAATTACAGTTGGGCAATTGACAAATTGAGAATGCATAACAATTCATGCACATGTTATGATGATTTCTATGAGATTCGTTTGGGCATTACAACATAATACATAGACCATAATCCAACTACATCTATGACTAATAATCCACCTCCGGGATATGATCCGAACAACCCTCAGGTATTAAGTTGCAAGCAACAGATAATTGCATTAAGCAAAGTGTGTAAAGTAAACAATACAATTGCCCTTGGGCAAAGGATTGTTGTTTTCTCCCTAGTAGCAACAACACATCTACAACCTTAGAGGTCCCTGTCACTCCCCCAGATTACTAGAGGCATGAACCTACTATCGAGCATAAATACTCCCTCTTGGAGTCACACGCAAATACTTGGCCAGAGTAGCTACTAGCAACAGATAGCATGCAAGATCACAAATAACATAGACATGATAGAATCAATAATCAATCTTGATGTAGTACTTAATATCCATCAGATCCCAACAAAAACAACATGTAGGATTACAAATAGATGATCTTGATCATGATAGGCACCTCACAAGATCTAAACATGGTAGCACAAAAGAGGAGAAACAACCATCTAGCTATTGCTATGGACCCATAGTCCAAGGATGAACTAATCATGCATCACTCCCGAGGCTGGCATGGTGATGAAGAAGGCCTCTAGGGTGATCCCCCCTCTCCGGCAGGGTGCCGGGAAGAGTTTCAGATCCCTCCCGATCTAGGGACGATGGTGGCGGTGGCTACGGATTTTTTCGTGGATTTCTGATCGGGTACTTAGGGTTTTATCCTCAGGGGGTTTATATAGGCGAAGGGGCAAGGTCAATGGACGCCCGAGGGGCCCACACCATAGGGCGGCGCGACCTAGGGTGGAGCCGCACGACCCCCTGGTGCGGCTGCCTTGTGGCGCTTCTTCGTCTCCCCTTCGGACTCCGTGTAGTGTCTGGAAAAATAGGAACTTTGGCTTTGGTTTCGTCCAATTCCAAGAATATTTCCTTACTAGCTTTTTTGAAACCAAAAACAGCAAAAAACAGGAACTAGCACTGTGGCATATTATTAGTAGGTTAGTTCCAAAAAATGTATAAAAATGCCTCAAAGTGTAGACAAAACATAAGATAGTTGGTACAAAACAAGCATGGAGCATCAAAAATTATAGATACGTTTACGACGTATCAAGCATCCCAAACTTAACTCCTGCTCGTCCTCGAGTAGGGAAGTGATAAAAAGAATAATTTTTTAGGTGACATG
This sequence comes from Avena sativa, assembly GCA_916181665.1. Taxonomy (NCBI): domain Eukaryota; kingdom Viridiplantae; phylum Streptophyta; class Magnoliopsida; order Poales; family Poaceae; genus Avena; species Avena sativa. The sequence continues at coordinate 358,735,335 of OV702295.1, forward strand.
CAACATCACAATCTTGATCAAGATGTTGTAAAGTATTGATATCTGGGATCGAAGTACTCTAACATAATCATTAAAGATATAGTTCTAGCAATAATACAAAGCAACTATGTTGCAACATGAAAGGTTACACAAACAAAAGATCATGAATAACAATGCATTGAAAGACATTTGTTTGTTTCACATATAGAAAACATAGCAAGAGTGGTAATCAGCTTGTCCTTCATGGAGTAGCAAAACATAAATGCATAGGACACCTTCAAAGTTCATAAGGGTGACTAGATACAAATAATTTAAGAACAAGCAATACTATAATTATGAATTAATCAACAAGTTTTGGGATAATGCATATTGAACTAAGAATGAAAACTATGCTCTCTTAGTTATTGCATAAAGATAGAAGATGGAGACTCAACAAAAATTAAAATGAAAGGCCCTTCATGGAGGGAAACATGGATTTCAACTTTCATAAAGAGCTCCCAAAAATTATGGTACTTACTACCTTTGAGTTCTCATTGCCCCTATCATAAGCATCTTGAGGTGATTAAGGTTAAAGTGAGACAAATATGAGTTATATGCTTGACAAATCACAAGTTCAAAATCTCATGCCTCTTGAGTACAAGGGTCGTTCCTCACGCTACTCAACTTTAGTCACAAGCAAGTCCTTGTCATTTTAAGTATATGTGTATCATAGAGAACCGCCAACGGGGTACCCCTTGCCCCATGACACAGGAGCTATCCCATATCAAAATGACAAGGCAACAGACAATGAGCATCTCAGCGATCTCTTTATTTACCATGAGCATGGTTTTTTTTCTGAAGATGCTTCATAGATTGCTCACTATGGTTCTGCTGCAAGTTTCCACCATGATTAGGCATGGCTTAGGCTAGCCGCATATACAATACATACAAAACTCCATGGACTTACAAGCTCCCCTTTTATTTCACGTCGCTGACATCCATAAACAAAAGAACATGATATCAACTGAATAGATATGTACAAGTGTTGAAAGCGTTCCCCATGACAACATGGTTCTGCTAACTCCCAACTTATAATTTGCAAGCATATAAGCAACATAGATGAGCACAATGGTTCAAGTTTATTGCAATAAAATAAAGTGTGCCATCAAGTTCGTGAGAGCTTTACTCACTAGTTTTCACATAACAAAAGTTTAATTTGGAAGATAGATAAAAACATGAATATACTTGGAATGGTGTAACACACCATGCATAGGAATTTATAGCGGACTCTTTGGAATAACTTGGTTTCTTTGGAGTTGGATGCACGAGTAGATCTCATACTCAGTACAGGTGGAGGCTAGCAAAATACTGGGAGCGACCAACTAAGAGAGCAATAATGGCCATAATCATGCAGAGCGACAAAACATTATTACTCAAAGCATAAAGTGATATCACAAGTCAAAAACAAAATGGATCATAGAGGCTAAGGTGATTGGTTCATAGTCTTAACATGGTGTAAGCATGTTCCAAGTCAACTCAAATAAAGCATCAAAGGAGAATACCACAATATTATGCTTTTGTATGCTAAAACAACGTATGATTCTTTCAAGGCACATTAAGCAATCTCAATTGTTTGAAACAAGTCATGCTACAACAATAATTATGAAGCATATGGTCAAAGCAACATCTAACATGACATGATAAAGTCTAAGTCACAGTCAAAACAAGCTTCCTTTTGTACCACTATAAGCATGAAACTTTGTACTCTTTTCCAACACCAATCGAATTATTTGGAACAACTCACAAAGATAATTATCAATAAAGATCAGAGAGCTTGTCTTACCTAACTACAAAGAAGAACTAAAAAGTTCTAAGCAAAAATCATAAGAAAACTAAAGCTAAACGCAGTGCTAGCAAAAGAGAACACTCATAGAACAATAAGAGTTAGGTGTGCTAAGACAAGCACAAACGAAAGTTGGGTGAATAACAGGGACATGCACACAAAAAAATATTTTTTACAAAACAAACGAAAGTTTTAGCTTAATCCGACGTACTAAGTTTTTCATGATTTTTTACAATGAAGCACAAAAATCTGTTTCGGGTCAGCAGCTTCCCCAAATCTTACTCCCCTGTTATTAGAGGCTATTCTTGGCACAAAAACCAAACAAAAAGGATAAGGAGAGGTTATTACAAAAGCAATAACTTCCAAGACTCAACAAAAGAAAACCTACTGAAATAAAAATTTGGGTTATCTCCCAAGAGTGTTCTTTAACGCCTTTCAGCTAGGCACAGAAAGCAGGAATCAAGTATTTCCAAATGAAGAAGCATCAACATCAAATTTCGTTCTAATAAGAGAATCAAAAGATAGCTTCTTTGTTTTTCTAGGGAAGTGTTTGTTGGAGATATGCCCAAGAGGCAATAATAAAGTGGTTATCATCATATCTTCATACTTATGATAAATGTTTACATACCATGCTATAATTGTATTAACCGGAAACATTAATACTTGTGTGATTTGTAAACATAAAAGAGTCCCTAGTAAAGCCTCTTGTTAAACTAGCTTGTTGGTTAATATATGATCATGGTTTCCTGATCATGAACATAGAGATGTTATTAACAACAGGGTCATATCATTAGGAGAATGATGTGATGGACATACTCCTATAGTTAAGTGTAGCATAAAGATCAAGTCATTTAATATAGTTCATTTGCTATAAGCTTTCTGATACATAGTAACCTAATTCCTTTGACCATGAGATCATGCATATCACCTTTACTGGAAGGATGCTTTGATAACATCAAACACCACACCGTAACAGGGTGGCTATAAAGGTGGCATTGAGTGTTCGGAAAGTATTGGTTGAGACACATGGATCAAGAGTGGGATTTGTCCATCCATATGACGGATAGATATACTCTGGGCCCTCTCGGTGGAATGTCATCCAATTAGCTTGCAAGCATGTGACTGGCTCACAAGGGATCACATATCACGGGAACGAGAAAAGAGTACTTATCAGTAACGAGGTTGAACTAGGTATGCAGAGATACCGACGATCATAACCTCGGATAAGTAAAATATCGTGAGACAAAGGGAAATTCGTATCGTATGTAAGTGGTTCATTCGATCACAAAGTAATCGTAGAAATATGTGGGAGCCATATGAATTTCCAGATTCCTCTATTGGTTATTGATCGGAGAAGTGTCTCGATCATGTCCGCATAATTCACGAACCGTAGGGAGACACACTTAAGGATTCGATGTTGTTGAGTAGTTATGGAATGATGAGTAAGAGACCGAATGTTGTTCGGAGTCTCGGATGGGATCCGGGATATCACGAGGAGATCCGGAATGGTCCGGAGAATAAGATTCATATAAGGAAAGTCCCGTTTCGGAGTTGGGGAATGGTTCCGGTGTTTTTCATCGGGAACATTCTAGAAGGTTCCGGAATGTCCGGCACTCCGGGGGGGGGGGGAGGGTACATGAATGTGTCATTGTAAGTTGGAATGATTGCATCATGTACTAGGTGTCTTTGCTGTCCAAAATAAAGGGTTTATTCAAATCCTAATTTGAAAAGTCAAACGGCTAGTTTGAAAGTCAAACGGCAAGTTTTGGAAAGAGGAGAAGAGGTGGAAACCGAGTTGGGGAAGGAGTCCCTCCTCCCCAAGCCGGCGCACCTCCAAGCCGAGTTGGGGAGGGACTCCCCTCCCCTTGGCCGCACCTCCCACCTATAAAGGGAGGGGCAGGGCTGCCCCTCCTAGCACAGAAGTCCCTCTCCTCTAAAACCTAAACCCTAGCCACAGCCTAGGGATTTCTCCCAAGCCGTCAAGTTAGAGCTTCTAATTGCCCTAGCCTCCGGTTTAGAGCCTTCTAATTGGTGTGTCTAAACCCTAGATCACCAAAGCTCTCTCATACTCCACCATACTCGCTCCGGCTTAAGGCGAAGCCCTGCGAGATCTCCCCTCTACTTCCGGTACCACGCCGTTGTGCTACCGGAATCGCGAGGAGAGTGCTACAACCTCCGCTGCCTGCTGGAACAAGGGAGAGGAAGGTCTTCATCGAGTACCGAACGTGTGACCGACTGCGGGAGCGCTGCCGGAATGCGGCGCCGGAAGGATCGTCTACGCGATCTTGAGATCGGAAAGAGTACGACTACATCACCCACGAGAATCTGCTCTCGTTAACCACTTTGGAGTCTTCGAGGGTAAGTTCCTCTATCGACTCGTTGCTACAATCTAGTAGATAGATCTTGGCTTGATCATAGATTAGATCTTGATTGTGTGTTCATGCGGTAGAATTTTTTTGTTTTCCATGCTACGAACCCCTACAGTGGTATCAGAGCCGTGTCTATATGTAGGTCTGTTGCACGAGTAGAACACAATTGTCATTGTGGGCATTGATGCTTTTATTGTCGATTGCTTCTTGTGTACTTTGCATATTGCGGTATGTTGGGATGAAGCGGCCCGGGCTAACCTTACATGACATCGTTCATGAGACTTGCTCCACGCTTGACATGCAACTTGTATTGCATAAGTGGCTTTGCGGGTGCCTGTTTCTCCTAGCATAGTTAAGATCCAATTTACAACGGGTGATTAACAATACTAGTATCAATGTTGTGGTTCTTGTTCGTAAGTTAGAACGACACTTATTGAAAGCCCCAAACCACGTAAAATATGCAAAGAAAGTAGAGGCGTCTAACTTTGTTTTGCAGGGGTGTGCAGTATTGTGATATGGCCATGATTGTGATTATATTTGATGTATGCAATGTTCCTTATTGTAAGTTGGCAACTGGCAGGAGCCATATGGTTGTCTTTAAATTATGTTAAGACCCGCATGTCTATTCAAAGTAGTTGTAATAGTTGAAGCCGGTGGACGACAACCATGGAGAAGCGTCATTGACCTTGATGCAATGCCGGTGATGATGGAGATCATGTTCGTGCTTGAAGATGGAGATCGGAAGCACAAAGAAGAAAGGCTATATCATATCACATATTATGAATTGCATGTGATGTTAATCCTTTATGCATCTTGTATTGCTTAGTAGACGATGGTAGCATTATAAGATGATCCCTCATGCACATAAATTTCAAGTTCTAAAGTGTTCACCCTTAGTATGCACTGTTGCTAAAGCTTGTTGTTTCGAAGCACCACATGATGATCGGGTGTGTTAGATTCCGCAAGTGTATACAACGTAAGCAAGCCAGATTTGCTTATGCGGAAGCTAAGGTTTGATCTTGACGAGCCTAGCATGTACAGAAATGGTCTCAGGAACACGAATCACCGAAAGGTAAAGCATGAATCATATAGTAGATATGATGAACATGTCGATTGTTCGCCATTGAAACTATATCAACTCTCGTGATGATCGGTTTTGATATGATGGATTTGGTTCGTGTGATCACTAAAACAATGTGAGGGATGTTGTTTTGAGTGGGAGTTCAACGGCAATATGATTAAAAGTTGAACACTATTTATCATAAATTAAATCAAAGTGAATTTGCATAGTTGTTGTAGTCATTGGCATCCGTTTACCACCTTGCGCTTAGTTTTAATTGAGATGATAGAACTATAGAATTCTGGTTAGTTACTTTACGAACTGGTATCGTATTGTTTTTGAAGTGTTAATCTAAAGTTTAAAAGTCCTATTGCAAACTTTCAGTAAGTTCCGGTTACTCCATGAAGTTTAATAATTGGTATTAAAACAAGAGTGACAATTCCAAAAGTTAGTGTATGAGTATCATGTTTGTCTCCATGATTCTTGATATTCAAAGGATTGTCTTAATATCAAGGTTATCTAGGATCTGAAAGAGTTGTTTCAGAAACCATGATGTGTGGAAGATATTGTGATATCTGAAACGAAGTTTTGGTTGCAACATGATAGAGTATAATATGGCAAAAGTCATGTTCTTGTATTTAATGAGAATTTGCAAAAGGTTGAAGACACTAGTTGTCCTAATCCTCCAAAATGTTTTGGAGAGCAACATTATACTCACAGTTCACCGTTATAAGCTAAAAGTAGCTTGATCATGGATAATTCCATGATAAGGGTGAATATTTGATGTAGGTAAAGTGTTTACTACACCAATAGATTACTAAAGAAAGGAATTTGAAAGAACACCAAACATTTGATGATGGTGATCTACTTCAAAGTGCAAGTCCAAAGACATTGGTATTTAATTATACATGCTTTGGACTATGTGTCATATGTATGACTCCACTGTTGATGTTGATAGATTCTTTCAAACAGAAAATAAATACTGAAAGAGAATCTCATAAATATATGGCAGAAAAGAAAAGACTAGAATTGTTCAGTTTAAGTATATAGATGATATACATGTTATGGCTATATTCTTTGCTTATTAAACAATGTGGTTCTTAAGTATTTGATACTGAATTTGTTGGTGTGAATCGTCATACGAAACAACACAATTCATGAACTACAATGGCCTAAGTAACTAGCAAAAGAATATGTGATGATGTTCATCGAGAACAAATAAAGGGTTATTGTGTTGCTCGTTAAACATCAAAGCTTGCCTTCAAGATTTGTTTTATCAGGTGTTATGAGAATAAAAGGGTTGTTCAAATAATTGCCGTAATCCATAAAAGATGGATGATTTACAAATCTCGTTGGATAAATCACATCCATAAAACTAGTGCTAAAAATGTCGAAAGACAAATTGATTGAAAGATCACTTAGGAAGTGACATCGTCGTTTAAATTATATTGGAAAGAAAACATGAAGAAACTCCATGTGGATGGAATTTTGGAGTCTTTTGATTTTTGATCACATGACGCTTGTGAAACTTTCCTAGAGATAATTAAAACTTCGTTCATAGGCCAAAAGGGAACGAATGGCTAGCTTATTGGAACTTGTACATATTGTTGTATGAAATCCATTATATGTAGTCAAGAGCGATGGATTTCAACTTCATATGCTTTCTCTGAAAATTTGAGTGAATATATGAATATTTACTTAATAAGGATGAAGTATGAAACATTTGAAAAGTTCAAAGTCTTTCAAAATGAAGTGCAAAATTATTGTAATAAGAATATAAATAGTTTATGATAAAGATCATAAAGGAAGATATTTGAGTTATAAGTTTAGCATAATACCTAAGATTTAAGCAATCGTTCTGTGGATTTGCATTTCCCGAAACACCATAAGAGTATGGAGAGTTCGAGATATGTAATTAAAACCTTGTTTGACATGGTAAGATCAAAGGTGTAATTCATAGAACTGCCATTATATTTTAAAGATTAAAAGCTTTAGAGACTACCGTTTTCCACTGAAAAGAGCTCCATCATAATCCGCTGAAATGACACCATATAAAGTTATGGTTTGGGATAAAACCCAAATAGTCCTTTCTTAAACATTGGTATGCTATGCATAAGAAAGATGTTTGCAACCAAAGTCGGATGAAACTGTCTTTGTATTACTGTTAAGTTTTCCTCCATAAACACCGGAGACAAAAGTATTTGTCGCTTAGAACGTCAAGTTTCTTTAAGAAGGAATTTTTCGTGAAAAGATAAGTGGGAGGACAATAGAACTTTGATAAGGTTAAAGGAACCTTAGCTATATGTGCAAAGTTGCGCAGCGCCGAAAAGTGTTCTGGAGGCAGCAACAATGCTCATGGCTCACGTGCCTCAAAGGTTGCGGTCACGGAGGTCTAAGTTTCTATTGAACCAAGTAGGTCGAGTAAATAATCAAATACCAAGATTTGAGGGTTGAATCATTATTTGAGAATAATGAACGGATTACATGCAAAGAAGCGATGATGGGCCCTGACTCCGTCAAATGGCTTGAAGCCATAAAATCCGTGATAGTTCCATACACGAGAAATCTAGTTTTGAACTTGAAGGACCCTCAAGAAAGGTGTAAGACCTTACAGTTGTGTTTGGATCTATAAAGAAGTAGACATGGATGTTTCACATCTATGAAATAGTCGACATGTTGGGAAAGAGTTCACAACAATGTTCAAAGATTGACTATGACAAGATTTGATCTTTCATAGCGATATTTAGTCTAGACGGATTAATGTAGCAACCACTACATATAATTTTGTTATGTGTTAGTAGAATATACAAAACAAGTTCTTCTAATAGAATGGTTACCTAGGACGTGTGCATGACACGGTCCAAAGGGTTTTGTTAATTCAAAGGATGCTAAAAGCATATGCAAACTTCAATGGTTGAAGTAAGCATCGCGGAGTTGGATTCTTCACAATGATGAAACTGTTAAAAGAGTTTAATTTCATCGGAGACAATGAAGATGCTTGCATTTGCAAGAAATTAAGTGGGAGCGCTAAGACATATTTCTAATACATTATGTGGAGGACATATTGTTGATTAGAAATGATGTATCTTTTATTAACACATATTAAGAATTTCATCCTGATGAAAGACTTAGGCAAAACCCAAATATTTGGCATCAATAGACGCTAATATGGTTGTGCCGAAAGTACATAGATGATGTATTGAATGAGTTCAATATAGAAACTACAAGAAAGGTTCTTGTCACACAGAAAGGATTGAATGAGTTCAATATTGATGATATATTCAAGTGTATTAACACTTGGAAAGTGAAACGAAGATTCAAGTATAGATTGGTACTTGATGTATGAAATCACAAAGAGTATTTATATCAATCATACTGTGATATGTACAAATCCAGATATGTCCTATGCTCTAAATGTTATGAGCATATACCAGAATGATTCATAAGATGATCATTGGACGATAGTAAGGATATTCTTATGATCTTTTGGAAGAACTAAGAGTATATTATTTGTAGAAGTGACAAATAGATGGTTAGTTCATTGTAAAAGTACTACATTGATACTAGTTTTGTCACAGAGTACAAATTAAGTTTATCTCAAACTAAACTAAGGGTGGCACAATATAATGGAAAGTAAGCTCCATAATGGATTTGGATGAGTTCCAAAGTTAAAGACATTGTGACAGATACTACAACAAAAGGCTAAGTATATGACTGCTATAATAGCAGCAAAAGAGGGCATTTGTGTCAAATAGTTTGTTGCCAAACTAGGTGTAGTTCACAGCGGGATAATACTATGAAGATATATTGTACAATATTATCAACATGTTTTAACCCCAAAGAACTAAAGGTCTCACCGAAGGACCAAAATTATACAAAGCCATCTCATTAGAGAATGAGTGATGCGTAGAGACGCAAAGACATGCAATTACACACGGACCTGGAAGTGTCAGATCCGGAGATCAGTTGACCACTAGCAATCGTGTACATACAACACCAGAAAGCCATAGGTGTTGAATACACAAAGGTTTGAAACTAGATTATTGTCTCTAGTGCAAGTGGGAGACTGTTGGAGATATGCCCAAGAGGCAATAATAAAGTGGTTATTATCATACCTTCATACTTATGATAAATGTTTACATACCATGCTATAATTGTATTAACCGGAAACATTAATACTTGTGTGATTTGTAAACATAAAAGAGTCCCTAGTAAAGCCTCTTGTTAAACTAGCTTGTTGGTTAATATATGATCATGGTTTCCTGATCATGAACATAGAGATGTTATTAACAACAGGGTCATATCATTAGGAGAATGATGTGATGGACATACTCCTAACGTTAAGCGTAGCATAAAGATCAAGTCATTTAATATAGTTCATTTGCTATAAGCTTTCTGATACATAGTAACCTAATTCCTTCGACCATGAGATCATGCATATCACCTTTACTGGAAGGATGCTTTGATAACATCAAACACCACACCGTAATAGGGTGGCTATAAAGGTGGCATTGAGTGTTCGGAAAGTATTGGTTGAGACACATGGATCAAGAGTGGGATTTGTCCATCCATATGACAGATAGATATACTCTGGGCCCTCTCGGTGGAATGTCATCCAATTAGCTTGCAAGCATGTGACTGGCTCACAAGGTATCACATATCATGGGAACGAGAAAAGAGTACTTATCAGTAACGAGGTTGAACTAGGTATGCAGAGATACCGACGATCATAACCTCGGATAAGTAAAATATCGTGAGACAAAGGGAAATTGGTATCGTATGTAAGTGGTTCATTCGATCGCAAAGTAATCATAGAAATATGTGGGAGCCATATGAATTTCCAGATTCCTCTATTGGTTATTGATCGGAGAAGTGTCTCGATCATGTCCGCATAATTCACGAACCGTAGGGAGACACACTTAAGGATTCGATGTTGTTGAGTAGTTATGGAATGATGAGTAAGAGACCGAATGTTGTTCGGAGTCTCGGATGGGATCCGAGATATCACGAGGAGATCCGGAATGGTCTGGAGAATAAGATTCATATAAGGAAAGTCCCGTTTCGGAGTTGGGGAATGGTTCCGGTGTTTTTCATCGGGAACATTCTAGAAGGTTCCGGAATGTCCGGCACTCCGGGGGGGAAGGGTACATGAATGTGTCATTGTAAGTTGGAATGATTGCATCATGTACTAGGTGTCTTTGCTGTCCAAAATAAAGGGTTTATTCAAATCCTAATTTGAAAAGTCAAACGGCTAGTTTGAAAGTCAAACGGCAAGTTTTGGAAAGAGGAGAAGAGGTGGAAACCGAGTTGGGGAAGGAGTCCCTCCTCCCCATGCCGGCGCACCTCCAAGCCGAGTTGGGGAGGGACTCCCCTCCCCTTGGCCGCACCTCCCACCTATAAAGGGAGGGGCAGGGCTGCCCCTCCTAGCACAGAAGTCCCTCTCCTCTAAAACCTAAACCCTAGCCACAGCCTAGGGATTTCTCCCAAGCCATCAAGTTAGAGATTCTAATTGCCCTAGCCTCCGGTTTAGAGCCTTCTAATTGGTGTGTCTAAACCCTAGATCACCAAAGCTCTCTCATACTCCACCATACTCGCTCCGGCTTAAGGCGAAGCCCTGCGAGATCTCCCCTCTACTTCCGGTACCACGCCGTTGTGCTGCCGGAATCGCGAGGAGAGTGCTACAACCTCCGCTGCCTTCTGGAACAAGGGAGAGGAAGGTCTTCATCGAGTACCGAACGTGTGACCGACTGCGGGAGCGCTGCCAGAACGCGGCGCCGGAAGGATCGTCTACGCGATCTTGAGATCGGAAAGAGTACGACTACATCACCCACGAGAATCTGCTCTCGTTAACCACTTTGGAGTCTTCGAGGGTAAGTTCCTCTATCGACTCGTTGCTACAATCTAGTAGATAGATCTTGGCTTGATCATAGATTAGATCTTGATTGTGTGTTCATGCGGTAGAATTTTTTTGTTTTCCATGCTACGAACCCCTACAGTGTTCTATACCTTTCTTGAGTGGGAATTGATATTTAATAGTGTCTTCTTTCATATCAATAATGGCACCAACAGTTCTAAGAAAGGTCCTCCCAAAATAATAGGACAAGAAGCATTGCATTCAACATCCAAAACATAGAAATCATCAGGGACAAAGGTATGGTTAACCATAATAAGAACATCATTAATTCTTCCCATGAGTTTGTTTTTAGCATTATCATCAAGATGGACATCCAAATAACAATCTTCCAATGGTGGTAAATCAAGCATTTCATAAATTTTTCTAGGCATAATAGAGACACTAGCACCAGGATCACATAAAGATTTGAAGTAAAAATCATTCACTTTCATATTAATGATGGGCTCCCAACCATCTTCTAATTTCCTAGGAATAGAAGCTTCATGTTTCAATTTTTCTTCTTTAATTTGCATGAGAGCATCTATAATATGTTTTGTAAAAGCCATATTCATAGCACTAGCATTAGGACTTCTAGCAAGCCTTTGCAAGAACATAATTACTTCAGAAATATTGCAACCATCAAGATCAAAATCAAAATTATCATTCAAAGTAGTAGAACTACAAAGATCTTGCGCGGCAGGTCCGCCAGAAAAATTGTTTCCCATATTTCAAAAAAAATTCAGCATTTTTATTGGAAAAGGTTCCACTGGGTTTAGGCAATGTTGCATAAGGAATGGGGACTTTAGGTGGTTTGCTAGCATCAACATTACTAGTGGTGGTAATAGTACAAACTTTAGTACTACTATTATTCTTAGCAATTTCATCTTCTCTCTCCCACCTAGCATGCAATTCAGTTAACATCCTAACATTTTATCAATTCTAACTTGTATGGCATTCAAATTCTTGCTTTCTTTAACATCATGAGGCATTACCTTTAATTTAAGAAGTTCAACATCATGGGCAAGGCTATCAACTTTAGAAAAAAGATCATCAATTTTTCCAAGCTTTTCCTCAACAGTTTTATTGAAAGCAGTTTGTTTACTAATAAAATCCTTAAGCATGCCTTGAAGTTTAGAGGGTGCACTTCTATTGCTGTTGGAATTTCCATAAGATTTTCCATAAGCATTATCATTATTAGAAGGATATGGTCTATAATTATTATTACCATAAGCATTGTTGCTAAAATTATTACTTCTAATGTAGTTCATATCAACTTGCTCTTCTTGAGCAACCAAAGAGGCTAAAGGAACATTATTTGGATCAATATGAGCTTTTCCACTAACAAGCATATACATAATAGTATCAATTTTATCACTCAAGGAGGAGGTTTTTTCAACAAAATTTACCTTCTTACCTTGTGGAGCTCTCTCAATGTGCCATTCAGAATAATTTATCATCATATTATCAGGGAGATTTATTGCAGCACCCAAAGTGATGGTCATAAAGGTACCTCCAGCAACCGAATCCAATAGATTTCTTGAAGAAAAATTCAGTCCTGCATAAAAGGTTTGGATAATCATACAAGTAGTCAGTCCATGAGTGGGGCAATTCTTCACTAATGATTTCATTCTTTCCCAAGCTTGAGCAATATGTTCATTATCAAATTGTTTAAATTTCATTATGTCACTTCTCATGGATATAATCTTAGCAGGAGGATAATAGTTTCCAATGAAAGCATCTTTGCATTTAATCCAAGAATCAATACTATTTTTAGGAAAAGATAGCAACCAATCTTTAGCTCTTCCTCTTAAAGAGAAAAGAAACATTTTAAGCTTAATAATATCTCCATCTACATCCTTATAATTTTACATCTCACAAATTCAACAAAATTATTAAGGTGAGCAACAACATCATCAGTACTAGCACGAGAGAATTGCTCTTTCATAATAAGATTCAGCAAAGCAGGTTTAATTTCATAGAAAGTAGCTTCAGGAACAGGTGGAGCAATATGTGTGCTAATGAAATCTTTGTTGTTTGTGCTAGTGAAGTTACACAACTTAGTGTTTTCAAGAGTATTCATTTGCAAGATTAAAGCAAGCCAACAGAAACAAAAACTAAAGTAGAAACTATTTTTTGTGTTTTTGATAAAAAGAAGCAAACCAACATAAATGGCACCTAAGGTAGGAACTATTTTTTTGTGTTTTTGTTAAAAAGGAAGTAAAACAAAAAAGAAAAATAAACTAAACAAAACAAAAACAAAGTAACGAGATTGGTTGTGAGAGACTCCCCTTGCAGAAATATTCTTACTCCCAGAAAAGCTTTTTGACGAGGAGGAAGAAATTGAAGCTATCCTGTGTCTCCCCGGCAACGGCGCCAGAAATTCTTGATGCGGCTCGGTTACTTTAGAGCCTATTGGGAGACCCCAAGAGCAAGGTGTTATGAGCACAACAACAAGTTCTCCCTCAGTTGTGAAACCAAGGTTATCGAACCAGTAGGAGAAAGGAAACATCTCCCAAGGTGTTGCTAACAACGTGGAACCTGCACAACACAACCACAATACTTTGCCCCAACTCACAGTGAGGTTGTCAAGCTCACCGGTTTGGTGAAAACAAAGGATTAAACGTACGGTATGGAAGAAAGTAATTGCTTGAAGTAATTACAGAAAGTAAACAGTAGAGAGTAGATTGAATATCAGTGGGAAGGAATGGACCGGGGTCCACAGTTCACTAGAGGTGTTTCTCCATAAGATAAATAACATGCTGGGTGAACAAATTACAGTTGGGAAATTGACAGATTGAGAATGCATAACAATGCATGTACATGTCATGATGGTTTCTGTGAGATTCGTTTGGGCATTACAACATAATACATAGACCGTAATCTAACTGCATCTATGACTAATAATCCACCTTCGGGATATCATCTGAACAACCCTCGGGTATTAAGTTGCAAGCAACATATAATTGCATTAAGCAAAGTGTGCAAAGTAAACAATACAATTGCCCTTGGACAAAGGATTGTTGTTTTCTCCCTAGTAGCAACAACACATCTACAACCTTAGAGGTTCCTGTCACTCCCCAAGATTACTAGAGGCATGAACCTACTATCGAGCATAAATACTCCCTATTGGAGTCACAAGCAAATACTTGGCCAGAGTAGCTACTAGCAACGAAGAGCATGCAAGATCACAAATAACATAGACATGATAGAATCAATAATCAATCTTGACATAGTACTTAATATCCATCGGATCCCAACAAACACAACATGTAGGATTACAAATAGATGATCTTGATCATGATAGGCAGCTCACAAGATCTAAACATGGTAGCACAAAAGAGGAGAAACAACCATCTATCTACTTCTATGGACCCATAGTCCAAGGATGAACTACTCACGCATCACTCCGGAGGCTGGCATGGTGATGAAGAAGGCCTCCAGGGTGATATCCCCTCTCCGACGGGGTGCTAGGAAGAGATTTAGATCCCTCTCGGTCGAGGGATGATGATGGCGACGGCTACGAACTTTTTTTTGGATTTCTGATCAGGTACTTAGGGTTTTCTCCTCGGGGGTTTATATAGGCTAAGGGCAAGGTTGTTGGACGCCCGAGGGGCCCACACCATAGGGCGACGCGGCCTAGGGTGGACCCGCGTGGCCCCCTGGTGCGACTGCCTTGTGGCGCTTCTTCGTCTCCCCTTCGGACTCCATGTAGTGTCTGAAAAAATAGGAACTCTGGCTTTGGTTTCATCCAATTCCGAGAATATTTCTTTACTAGCTTTTCTGAAACCAAAGACAACAGAAAATAGGAACTGGCACCGTGGCATCTTGTTAATAGGTTAGTTTCAGAAAATGTATAAAAATGCCCCAAAGTGTAGACAAAACATAAGATAGTTGGTACAAAACAAGCATTCAGCATCAAAAATTATAGATACGTTTACGACGTATCAATAAGCAACAACATCATTATTGCTTATGAAATAACTCACCCTTTTTCTATAAGATCGTGGAAAAATGAATCCTTTATGCTTAAAATTGATCTTGCAAAGGATTTTGATAGAGTAGAGTGGAACTTCATTGTGGCAGCTCTAGCTCGTAAAGGGTTTCATGGTCATTTTATAAACTTGATACATCCTTGCCGACCTTTTCTATCGTCATTAATGGCCAACCATTTGCAAGGTTCCGCGGAGATAGAGGTATAAGACAGGGATGTCCCCTGTCCCCCTATTTGTTTGTTCTCGCTATAAATGAATTATCAATTACTCTCCAACATGCCAGATTAGAAAGTTGTCTTATCGGTATAACTCTAGGGCCAATTGCCCTCCAATCCACTCTCTTCTCTTTGCAGATGATCTTACTAGTTTGTGGGCAAGCTACACTGCAGGAGGCTACTAGAATGAAATACATTTTGCAGGATTTCTATCGACGTTCAGGACAAACTCCGAATTGGAGAAAATCTGGTATAATCTTCAGCAAACATGTCACTCCTTCCAACATCCAAGACATCACTCAAATCTTCCATGTTTCCTTGCATTGAAAACAACTTCACACATCCTGGGCATCCTCACAACTTCACACATCCTGGGCATCCTCTCATCCTTCTAGGTAAAGACATAACTTCAGCATATAATTTTTGTTTTTGACAAATTCAAATCTAAACTAAGAACTTACAAAGCCTACAAACTCTCTCATGCTGCTAGGCTTGAACTTATCGAGTCTGTTTTTCTTCCATCCCAGTCTATTACATGTCAAACATTCTATTTTCCAAAAAATTCATTACAAGCTTACAAGAATCATAAGAAACTTTTTGTGGACTAGAGTTAGAGAGGAAGCTAATTCAAAAGCCTATGCCTTAGAGCTTGGAAAGACATCTGCACACCAAAAAATGAAGGAGGTCTTGGCATAAGAAATCTCCAAGCTATGAATCAAGCTCTCATCCTCATGGCAGCCTAGAGAATTGCAGACCGGACCGATGATTTTCTTCATGCTGTTCTCAAATCCAAATATTTTCCGAACTCCTCCATTTGGCGGCCCAATTCAAATGCTCCTAAATCAGCTTTTTGGACCTCAATCATTAAAGTCCTTCCCCTTCTTAAGGCCCACTCTTTTTATAATAACCCAATAAAACATTTCTATCTGGAGCACGCCTTGGTGCACTAATTGGTCTCACATCTATGATTCTTTAATCATTCAGCCTGACCACTTCTCCTACCCAACCAAAGTTAATGTTATATGTTGATCCAAATTCTACAAAGTATAGGCCAACTTCTGACGAGTGGAGCGAGGCCCGTCGCTGGAGGCTTGGACCGAGTGTAAACCCCTTGTACGGATCGTCGAAGACCTAGGTTTCCACCGATATATAAACCCCTTGTAAGCCGTCGGTTGAAAGGAGTTGCATCTGTGAAATCTCCGACGTTAGTAAACATTTTCCGATATAGTGAAGTTTTGCTGGCTGGCGCCCGTGATTTTTCTCTCTCTTTGTTGGAGATGTTTTTTCACGTTAATCCGTGTCCCCTTGCTGTAATTTTTTTCGTTCTTTGTTATCTTCTTGTCGCAATTATAACAGTTAAGGACTTACGGCTACCACAGCAGCAAGCCTGGGACACTCACCTCATCGACTCTCTTTTTCAACATCCTATGGGAGCCACAATTAAAAGTACTCCAATTATTGTTTCCCAAGATGAAGACACCCTCTGCTGGAAGCTAACACCTACAGGTAAGTGTAATACTAAAAGTGCATATCGTGTTTGCCTTCAAAATCTGCAGGAAATGGAGAGCCGAAGCCAAGAGAGGTACATCCACAAACTATACAACTGCTGAAAAAAATCTGGGACAACAAACAGTTAACTCCAAGAGTGCAATCATTTGGATGGAGATTAATTAGAAAGGCAATGCCAACTTGTGCCAGAGCAGGTAAGTATTCTAAACACATTACAAATTTATGCTCCAGGTGCGGCTTGGAAGAGGATGATATCCATCTTTTCTTCACTTGTAATTTTGCAAGAGCATCTTGGTTCAGTGCACCTTGGTATATCAGAACTGATATTCTTATCTTAAACACCAATTCCATAACACAAGTTTTATTAAAACTTCTAAATATAAATCACCCACATGCCACTCTGCCTAATATTTTAACCTTCTTGTGGTGCCTCTGGAAATCTCGAAACGATAACTTGTTTAACAGGAAGGAAGGACGTCCGAAGCAGATTCAACTCATGGCAGATGCAATTACACAAAATATGGAGATGGTGGATACTCTACATATCAAAAAAATAGAAACAATAGGTGCGAAATTCGAAGTCTTACAAACAGGAGCCAAGGAGAATGCAACAACAACAGATTAGCCTCCCACAACAAAGACACACTCTCAAATCAGACTTGCAGGTTACAAGAACCAAGATCTTCACGGATGCCGCATGGAAAACAAAGAAGACACCTGAGTTGCCGTCTGCAACATCCATAGGAATAGAAATCTATTGCCAAATTTAGGATAATGACAAGGAAATTACAGTTATGGTTCAGGCAACTACGAAAATAATGCCATCGGTCCTACAAGCAGAGGCAGAAGCTTTTCTCCTTGCAGTTAGGATTGCAGCAGCTCTCCATCTTCAACACCAAACATTCCTAATGGACAATAGCATACTAACCAAAGCTGCAACTTCTACTTCTGCTATGCACATACAGGTTCCGTAGGAGATAAGAAGGCAAATAGCAGAATACATCCAGTTTACCCAATCTTCTTCAGCAGCAGTTTACCATATTAGGAGGGAAAACAATGGAGTTGCTCACAACCGTGCACATCAGGCTTTAAGACAGAATCTGTGTCAGCCTATCTATAGTTGTTCTTGTTCAGCTCATAGAAATATCATATATCCTATTCTCTCTGCAGCTTGAACTCTCAGGATTTTGTAATACATGTTGTAAACTGCCTGTGAGTTGAATAAATTTTGGCGCCTCCGGCGCCTCACCTTGTTAATTTTTTTTGCAACATAGAAAGGGCCCGATCGGCAAGTGAGTCAGTCAGTCTAGAAAATGGCCAGGCGAATGAGTCAGTCCCGCTCCGCGAAGCTCTCGGCGCCGTGCTCCCGGTGCGGCGGCGCGCCGACCAGAGCATCGGACCACCCAGCCCGTGAGCAGCTCCAGCAGGAGCACGCCGAAGCTGTACACGTACGAAGCCGGCGTGAAGGAGGCACTGGCCATCGCCGAGGCCGAGGCCGAGCGTGTCTCGGGGGCGCGGTAGAGGAGGGACGTCGCCGAGGATGCGGCGAACGCGGGTACGAGGCCGTAGTCAGTGAGGCAGGACTCGAAGTCTGGGCCGAGGAGCACGTTGGGGGGCTTGAGGTTGCCGTGCACGACACTATGGCACGTACAACATTCGGAGGCACTCTAAAAAAAACACCGGGATGGTCTTTGACTAAAGTGTCTTCAATAGTCAAATTAATGCCATAAATAATTTTTTGAGACACTAAAAAAACGCCGGGATGGTCTTTGACGTGCCATAGTGGGCGCCGCGGGCGTCTGGTGGAGGTGGAGCAGCCCCGCGGCGATCTTCATGCACGACGTCTAGTGCGGCGGCTTCCCGGCCTTGCTCGACGTACGGCCTCGACCCTGCGTTCCAAGTTAATTTAGCATAAGAAAACACCGCTCGATGACCATGACTCCATGAATGGTACCGCGTCAAAACATTTAATCTCCATGTTTCGTACAGCTAGGACCCCACGGACCACGGTGGCACGGTCTCTAGTGTGAGGCCAGGCCAGCCATGAATTGTCTGAACCTTGCCTGTGACTCTGTTGGTCACATATACTGCTGTCCCTTGTGAAATACTAGTGCAATGCTAGATGCAGAAGGACCTATCTACTGTCTCGGATTCAGGACATGTGCAGCAATGGCAAGAACAGGGCAGGGATGGATAGATAGATAGCTCGGGTCCTGACATGTTGTCGTGCGAGCGAGTGGCGTTTGACTTATTGTCTTAGCTAATTTTGGAGATCTGGACGGTTTGCATGGACTCTCAGCACAACTCAGTGGGGGTGGAAAAGGACAATGTATTGGTTGAATTTTATCATCATTACCAAAAGAACCTCCCATGTTGATGTAAGGACAGAGGCCTTGTGTTTTTTTAAGTGAACGAAGGTTCAGTCACCTCACCGCTAGTAGTAGTACTCTTTTAGCTCATCATCTTCAGTTTTCATCGATTTTGTGCCTAGATTTCTGCCGTGTCTGAGTAAATTACATATTCATACCACATTTGGGGCAGCGGTGACGAGTTGGTACAAACTTTGGTAATTTTAACAAGCAAGTGTAATGTTTGGGACAGCCAACGACAGATCGCTCAAAAACTGGTTTGATAGCGTGTTAACGCCGCGGGCCCGCTGTCAGATGCTGACTAGGCCTAAACGGCCGTTGGCCACCGTTAGAGAGCGACCGCTTCAGCACCTGGTCCGGCCCGACCCCGACCTGGAAACCTAGCCACTCCCAGCACCTGTCGCTCCCCAAGCTTGTCCGTCGCCGTCGCATCGCCGCGCCGCGCCGCCGCACCCCGCCGTCACCATGCCCTCCAGCAATCATTCCGAGAGCAGCCAGGACAGCCTGCTCTCTGACTTCGCCGAGCCTATGATCTTTCCAGTGCCTGGGCAACATGATTGGACAAAGACCAACACTCCTGACATTGTACCTCCTGACTTCAAGATTAGTAAAGGAAGAAACCAAGAGAAGAGAAGGAAGAGGAAATTTGAGAAGCCCACAGCTAAAGATACCTCAAGGATGGGAACAATTACCTGCTCAAACTGCAATTTGCAAGGCCATAGGTACACAAGTTGCACTAAAGATCTGAGGGCAGATCTACTTGCTAGAAAGAACAAACATGTGGTTAGTAACCTGCATTGCTGTCATTTGTTTTAACTTGTGGTAATTGTTTTAACTTGCATTGCTGCTTACTGACTGGTTTATCTTACAAGTAGAATATAGATGAAGATGATCCTCCAAGAGCTCCTCCAAGAGCTCCTCCAAGAGCTCCTGGTCCAAGTTCTTCAACAAGCTGGAGCACTGCTGCAACAAGAGGTCAAGGACTAGCTCCACCAAGATCTACTGTAAGAGCCACAGAGTCAGAGTATGAAGCAGGATATCCAGCATACAAGAGGTCAAGGACATGGGCTTACATGAATTGTGGTTATGTTCCACCAGATCAGGAAGATGACCCTTCAAACTGAATCATGTTGGTTCATTTTATCAGTTAACTATGTTGTCAATGACATGCAATACTTTATGCCTTACCATAGTTAATCTTTTGGTTGTGAGATGGACATGATGTAATGCATGCTCATTGGAACTTTAAATTAGCTAAATCTGGACATGATGTGAGATTTATCTATGTTGTAATGGACATGACATGGTTCATGTTATGTAGTGCTACATTTGGTCCATTTAGCTATGAGAATCAAGTGGAGTTATCAATCAAGTGAGATTTATCTGTGTCCAATTTGTGAGAATCAAGTTATGCAAATATCATAAATGGGAGGCGCCGCCGTAGAGGTGACTACTTCGGCGACCACAAATGGGAGGCGCCGCCGTAGAGCTGACTACTCCGGCGACCATAGATGCATCGGATACAAACTAAAAATCCATTACATAACATGATTTAGAATCCACTTCAACATAGATAGAAACTACTAGAGGAATAATCCATTACATAACATGATGTTCAACATTCAATACAAACTACTAATTCATTACAAGAACATGCAAACAACTCATTCACCACAGATCTGGATTATCTTCTTCATCTTGTCCTTCTGATCATGGGAGAGCTTGAGAAGATCTGCAACATAGTGCTCCAGCTTCTTCATTTTCCTTGGGCCTCTTTGCCAGCTGAGTATGCAGCTTCTTGTTTTCTTCCTCGAGTGAGGCAACCAGTTGCTCTGCCTTCTCCCTCTTGGACACTTCAAGCTCATAGTCATGGTTAGACAAGTCTGCAACATACTCCAAAGCCTTCCCCAGTTGCTTGTGCAGCTCCATGTTCTTCCTCTCTAACTCCCTTTTCTCCGAGACCAGCTGAAAATTCTTAGTGGCATACTCCACGTTACCATGCATTCTACTTTCACTCTCAAAATCATACATACCTCATAGCTTGAGCAGACTATTTTTGAGTGTAGCTGGCCAGGCCGATCTACCCAATCCACTTTGTCACACATAGCCTCATCCTACACAAAGAATCAACAAGAGCCAAAAATAACTTAAAACAATTTTGGGGTCACAACAACTAAATTATCTATAGCTAAATTATATATGTAGCTAAAAACAAGAGCTAAATTATCTATGTAGCTAAAAACAAGAGCTAAATTATCTATGTAGCTAAAAACAAGAGCTAAATTATCTATGTAGCTAAAACAAGAGCTAAATTACACAAAGAACCAACAAGCCATGCTATTTAATTAACTATGTAGCTTAATTATAAAGGCAGAGGCAAGGAAAACTTAAAACAATTTACTGGCCATATACTAGTATCTAATTTACTGGTCATATACTATAATCTACTTTGCACCTAATTTACAGGTCTTATTCAAATGGTGGCCAAGTCATATTAAAATGTTTATGTACATAAATATTGGTCAGGTCAAAATGGTGGTCATTGCACATACCTTGTTTCCACAGGCCAGAAACCTCCTCCCTGTGTTCTCACTGTCATTGTACTGATCAAAGCAAACATAGCGGTACATGGGCATGTCATGCTTGCACCTCAAATCGCAATCATCATAGACGGTGTACTCTTGGTCGAAAATGGCTTTTGGGATCTAAACAAAGGCAGAGGGAGGAAAGATTAAACCCTAACCCTAACATTTGAGGCCAAATTGAGGAAAAATTCCCAAATTTGACAAACCCTAACCCTAACTGTATGGACTTACCGGCTTGCGGGGACTGAGGCCGTGCTGCTCGGCGAAGTCAGAGAGCAGGCTGTCCTGGCTGCTCTCGGAATGATTGCTGGAGGGCATGGTGACGGCGGGGTGCGGCGACGCGGCGCGGCGATGCGACGGCGACGGACGAGCTTGGGGAGCGACAGGTGCTGGGAGTGGCTAGGTTTCCAGGTCAGGGTCGGGCCGGACCAGGTGCTGAAGCGGTCGCTCTCTAACGGTGGCCAACGGCCGTTTAGGCCTAGTCAGCATCTGACAGCGGGCCCGCGGCGTTAACACGCTATCAAACCAGTTTTTGAGCGATCTGTCGTTGGCTGCCCCAAACATTGCACTTACTTGTTAAAATTACCAAAGTTTGTACCAACTCGTCACCGCTGCCCCAAATATGGTATGAATATGTAATTTACTCGCTGTGTCTCCATGGGGACGTGCTCCCGGGGATCCACTGTCGGTAGCTAATGAATGGTGCAAGGTTTAACTCTGTCATCTTGTGTGTCATCGGATGGAAAGAGAAAGCTAAGCGACACTTATGTCTTCGGTTTTGTAAAAGTTTGGAGAGAGGAGGACACCGAAGAAGAAAAAAACTTACAACAATACTTTCTTTCTGGTAGAGCTTCTCCGCTCTGTTGGAATTAGAACCAAAATCTACGCCCACTGCCAGCCAATTATTTGCTCTTCTCGAAAGCGAGCTTGACTGTTGATAGCATACGAGTGTGGTACCAGCGGAAACAGTACAGCCAGCGACCTTCACTATTCTCGGATCTACCGTGGTTTTCACCATCCTTTCCTCTTTGCTTCACGCCGTTTGCCGTTTAATTTCTATCTACTCCCTCGGTCTCAAAATACTATAGTAAGTGATTTTGATTTGCATGCATGATGCATTTACATATTAAAACACTCTAATTACATATGAAAATCTAGAAAGTCACTCATGGAAGAAGACGGAGAGAGTATGCAAAATGATACCGCATGTCTTTTGACTCTTTTCATGGCGTATATATTCTTGAAAAAATAACGGTGCGATCGTCTTACGGCGTCTCGGACAGCTGAACCTGGCCGCGAGCTCAGTGGCACACATCAATGGTGAGCAAGCAGATTCTTGGAGACAGCCGGTCAGCCCCATGTCTGTACGATGGAGACAGGCCGTAGACAACCTGTTTCTAGTTCATCACTTTTATACGTAGATATAATTTCCTTTTTTCCTACAGACAACCGGGGTCCAAGGCCAAAGAGTACATATTCCGTAATAATGTTTTACAAGCATATCCTTCGGTTTATTCTTGCTTTTCAAATTCCTGCAAATGTTCATCTAAAATAAATGCTACAAAAATATATATCATTACTAGCTTCTTCAAAACTAACAAGTGTATATGCCCTCCTTTGTCCACCCGCAAGAACTTTGTGCTTGTTGCAAGAACTACACCGGTCCGGTTGTTCGATTGTGAATTAAGTATTAGAACCGGAGCATTTATTCATTGATTGATTTGGTTGGTCCATGCATAAATAACCAATTTCTCCATATAAAAACCAACAGTCTGCAGGCTAGAATGGTGGAAGCCAAGCACACTCACATTTGTTAGTAGGGGCGGATATGAGGATGAGGTGGTGATCGATATTCGATAACGTTGTTGGCAACCGTCACTGGCCTGGGAATGGGATGCATTGGGAATTTGAACGGAACAAGAGCGAGGGAATAAAATCCAAACAGACTGGCTTGTGGGGTAGTTGTCACTAGAATAACTAATTACTTCTTTTTAAAAGGGGTATTTTAGCATTTTACTAGTTCATGTTTATCTAGGTCCAGTCCAGTTGATCCTGTTTGTATCATTGAGACCATAGTAGTGTGCACACCTTCAAATATCAGGTTTATTGATGTAGTGTCATCCTCTGACAGGGTAATGTGGGTAATGTGAACATATTCCACACTTGGAGAAGAATGTGTATCTTTGGGGGCGTGTTTGATTGCTCATTTCTCCGTTTCTCACATGGGACGGGGAGAAATAAGGGCGTTTGGTTTAGCGCGGCGGAAGGAATCTTTGTATCGCATGCGTTTTAAAGCGCCCTTTAGCCTTGCCCTAGAGGAACACCGAAATCGGGCGTTTCCACGGAGCAAAGTTTTTCTCGTGCTCGCGGGGGAAGAAGCTGCACGCGCTCGTGCAAGGGAGGGATGGCGTAAGCTCGCAAAATCCGGCGGGAGAAATTGGGG
This sequence comes from Avena sativa, assembly GCA_916181665.1. Lineage (NCBI taxonomy): Eukaryota > Viridiplantae > Streptophyta > Magnoliopsida > Poales > Poaceae > Avena > Avena sativa. Next base: position 358,759,571 of record OV702295.1, read on the forward strand.
TTACCACCCGCCGATTCGCCATGGATATTTACACCGTCCCTTCGCCAGCTCCAAAATCCCTGCCACCATTTCCCCCAGTTTCGAGCTCTCCCTCCAAATCCTCTTCCTCACATACGAGCAGGTAAGCGGCGCCTCCTACTCCAGTGGGTCTAGCTCATCTCCGGCAAGTCTTCCTCCTTGGCTATGCCGGACATCTCATCCTCGTCAGGCGAGATTGATATCGTGGTAAGAAACACCTAACCCTAGCTCTCGCGGCTTAGATCTGTTGCCATGTTCTAGCTCACAGTTCTAAGTTGTGAGCTGGTGTTCTAGATCTGGACCTGAGCATTTTGGCAGTCAGTATTCATGTTGTCCTGTGAGGATCGCCATGTGCTATAGGTAGGATTAGTGTTATAAGTATAGTTTTTCCCTAGAACTGAACACCTTATTATTCCTATTGCCGTAGGAGAAGGTTGTGTCCCTCTGATCTACCTGCAACCTCTATGTTGCCTCTGCGTTATGTGCTGATGCCTGATGCGGTGGCCAGGAGGAAGTTGGCCATGTCATGGCCAGCATCTTTGTCCACCTACATCCTGAATCGGGTCGTTCAGTTGATCGAGAAAGGGGGTTCAGTAGTGCGGGAATTCAGACAGGGGGACATGAACCTGATTGTAGAGGATTTCTTCAACTTCTGTGGCCAGACAGTCACTCCGAACCGGGTATACAACCCCATGAGGCACTGGAGAGTGCGTTGGATTCGGGTGTTGGGGATCAAGAGGCTTGAGAATGTGCGCTGGATTGAGGAGACCTCTGCTATCATGATGGACGATGATGATTACTATGTGCACATCAATATATGATATATTTCCACTTGCATCAGTATTTGTAATGCTCACATATGAACTACATGTCATGAACTAACTGTGATTATCTTGTAGGCTCAACTATCGGACACCGAGTTGATCAACAAGCCCATTGACAACTATGTTCAGATGAAGATCATCTACCGTCCTCGCATTCCTGTTGCGTCTGTCTCTGTAACTGCGATACACCATGCTCTTACCCACCTGATGGAGCACAGCGGACATGCGACCAGGTATCTTGTCGTGACCCCTGAGCGTAGGTTGAACTGGCTCACGACCTTCCTGAACAAGCACTACCTCTAAGCAACAGACTGAGCTGTTTGAGAAGGTTCTAGTAGTGGTGTTGATGATGATGGATGTGATGTGTATTTTGGAGTAGCTAGGCTGATGAACTATGGTTGCGGTGATCCCTGAACTTTGGTCTGTATATTTTGGAAGGTGGTATTCATTTATAACCCCTCCATATGTGATGAACTAGTGCTGCATGACGGGCAGTTGCTCAAGAACTCGTCCTGCGGCACACACGCCATGACTTATTATGTCGAATTTGTGTTAATATAAGCTAGTAGTTATCTGAATTTCACTTTTCTGAACTTTGTTTTATGCCTTAATGATGTTGGGTAAGCTCACCTCACTAGCCAGTAGGTAAGGCTAGCAGGGACAATGCAGCTAGCCAAACAAGTACCAATTTGTTGAAATCCTAGAATGCATGGAACGAAATCTGGGGCTTGGCTTCTCAACCCCTATAGAAATAAGAATACATGAAACCAAACGAATGACCCTTTTGGCACAAGAGGTTGCATTGCCCCCGCGCAACTTTCATGGAGCCATGATCTTCAGGTGCGAGTAAAAGCCACGAGCAACCAAACACGCCCTTGCGAGTTGTTTCTACTATTTTCTCAACCACCAGGAAATGTCATTTTAGCAATTTCAACCAGATGCCTCATACACATGTTCTATGCTCCAGCATTTGATACCTTTTCTGGCTTGGCGTCCATGATAACTAAGGATGCCTCTCTTCCCGTCTCGAGGAAATATCTATGTCCAATTTTAAATATTAACCTTTGTATTTATTGCCTCCATAAGAGAATCCCAATGGATGACCAAAATGCGGCACCCGAAAAAACTTTTTAGCGCACCACATTTTGGGGTTTTAGGCACTAAATTTAGGCACCCATTCTATATTATGTAAAATAAGCTTTAACTAGTTTTCAGATGATGTAAAATAGGCTTCAGCACATTCAAACTTCGATTCTGACACACACTACTACATATCAATACTTAAAGCTAGATTCGGACACACACTACTACATAGTTCGAAAACTAGATTTCCACACACACTATACACTACACTACTAGTAAACATAGACAAACGGGAGGAATCGTCATCCGGCTCCACCTTGATCACCATCGAGGGGCCAGCCTCATCCATCTTCTTCACCCGTGCATCCCTTGCAACATAGAACTCATACTATGCATGCAGTAGCTTCGGATGCACATGTCAAAGCCTAGCCATGGCTGCCTCATCAGACTCATGGGAGACGAGCTGCCAGAGGGTAGGGAGGTGTTCCTTATCCTCATTGTGGGTTGTGACCACACATCCGGGACGAACAACGTCTCATGTGCGTTTACAACGTCGTGTAAGTTGTGCTTGGAGCATAGCCGACAATACATCCATGTGGTGGTTTCATGAGAGTGTACGGCCTCCTCCACCCTGTCAAACATGTTGAGCCACAGCCACTGGCCCGATCATATCCCGGCGGCGTAGCATACGGATGATCTTGGAAGCCGGTGGAGCTCTATATGTGGCAGCGGTGATCGAGTCAGCACGGCGACAAGGCAAGGCTCACGACGACCGGATCCAACGAGGACTCGACGAGGCGGCAGTAGAATCAGCTACAACATAGCTAGTGGAGGCTAGGGGCTGCTGTGAGAGGGAGGCGGGAGGGTGATCACTACTACGGGAGAGAGGTGGGCTGAATTTCAGCAGGACCATTGGCCATGCGTGGGTAGTTTTTTCAGGGTGGTCCTTTGGTGCCCTAAATATGCAGTGAGACACAAAAAATTGAGGCATGCCAATTTTTTTGCACCACGAAGTAGAGACATGGCATCCACTGCTTGTTGGGGCACGTTTTTTTAGCTCTCTTGTGCCCAAAAAACACTTCTTGGCACAAGATTTGTTTTGTATCAAATATGATCTAAGGCCATCTCCAATGGTCCGATGCATTACATACACCAAATCTATTTGGATGGGCTCCCAGCGGGGGACGCAGTTGTCCTGTCATTTCAGCATTCCTTGTCAGTTCGGCAACCTGCCGATTTTTTCTCCATTTTAACACACGAAAACCACTACAGATAAATCAAAAGAGGACACACATGCCATACAAAATAGTGAATATAAGAGGCCACATAGACCACATAAATAGTTCAAATACTAGGCCACACCAGCCACTTAAATAGTTCAAATACTAGGCCATATCGGCCACTGATGTCTACGCACTTCTATTCTTGTAGACAGTTGTTGGGCCTCCAAGTGCAGAGGTTTTTAGAACAACAGCAAGTTTCCCTTAAGTGGATTACCCAAGATTTATCGAACTCAGGGAGGAAGTGGTCAAAGGTATCCCTCTCAAGCAACCCTGCAATCAAGATACAAGAAGTCTCTTGTGTCCCCAACACACCCAATACACTAGTCAGGTGTATAGGTGCACTAGTTCGGCGAAGAGATAGAGAAATACAAGTGGTATGGATGATTATAATACAATGATGCCAGAAAAGAGCTTGACGGGAGGAAAAGGTTGAAGCTGCCCTGTAGTTCCCCGTGACGGTACTAGAAAAGACTTTGATGGCATGGAAGATACTAAAGGCAAGCAAACAAAGATGGCAACAAGCAAACATGCAACAGATCTAGTTGGAAACAGTGTTTAAATGTTTAGAAACAAGGCCTAGGGATCATAATTTCACTAGTGAACACTCTAATATAAATATATTCTCTTCATGATACTACCCTGAACTACTCTCTGGTTGTTAAACTCTAATTCATGATAGGGCTATAACAGCACACCTCAAAGTCCGCCTTCCCCATCTAGATAACCCCACACTGTCACCTTGAGCGCTAGATGATTCCAACAAACACCACAATTTCATAGAGACAACCAACTCAAAATATACTTATGATAAGGATTTATGAACTCTAGCCTAAGTGCCACCACGGTGTGCACGCTGTCACTTTCACACACGTGGAGAGAGCAGAGATCTATTGAAGCACTTGAGTATTCATGTAAACTCTAGCCTAAGTGCCACCACGGAGTGCACGCTGTCACTTTCACACACGTGGGGAGAGCCAGAGATCTATTAAAGCACTTGAGTAGCAAAGTAGATCTACTTGATTAAAAAGCTCATGATCACAATATGATCACGCATAGAGAGAGATATGAACACATAGCTACCGGTAGATCCCTTAGCCTCGAGGAAGAACTACTCCCTCATCATGGGAATTAGCAACGGTGGTGGAGATGGTGGTGGAGATCGATGGAGATGGCTCTGGGGGAACTTCCCCGTCCCGACAGGGTCCCGGAACAGAGACTTTTGTCCCCCGAATCTCCTCTTCGGTGGCGGCGGTGCTGCATAGGTTTTCGTGGCTTTCTCCCAGATGATTTAGGGTTTCTGAGTCAGGAGGCTTCTTATAGGCGAAGAGGCAAGGTCGGTGGAGCCTCGAGGGGCCCACACCTAGGGCTGGCGCTGCCAGAGGGGACCCGCGCCACCCTAGGGTGTGGTCACCTCCTGGCCCCCCTTTGTCTGTCCTTCTGGCTCTGTGTTCGCTCCGGAAAAATATGGACTTTGTCTTTTGTCCCGTTCAACTCCGAGAATATTCATTTTTTAGCTTTTCTAAAACCAAAAACATCAGAAAACAGGCAACTGACACTGTGGCATCTTGCCAATAGGTTAGTTCCATAAAGTGTATAAAAATACCTCGAAGTGTAGACAAAACATAAGACAAATAATATAAAACAAGCATGGAGCATCAAAAATTATAAATACGTTTACGACATATCAAGCATCCCCATGCTTAACTCATGCTCGTCCTCGAGTAGGTAAGTGATAAAAATAATAATTTTTGAGGTGACATGCACCATCACAATCTTTGATCAAACATTTGCAAAGCATTGAAAGCTCGGATCAAAGTACTCTAAACAAGAGCATGAAAGATGAAGTTCTAACAATAAGACATAGTAACTATGTTGCAACATGAAAAGAAACAAACAAAGATCATGAATAACTATGCATTGAGGACGTTTGTTTGTTTCACATATAGAAAACATAGCATAGTTGCATTCAACTTGTCCCTCATGGAGTAGCAAAACATAAATGCATAGGACACCTTCAAAGTTCATAAGAGTGACAAGATACAAATAGTTCAAGAACAAGCAATATCAATATTATGAATCAATCAATAAGTTTTGGGACAATGCACATAGAACTAAGAATGAAAACTATGCTCTCCTAGTTGGTGCATAAATATAGAAGGTGGAGACTCAATATAAAAGTGGAAGAAAGTCCCTTCAAAGGGAAGCAGGGATTTCAAGTTTCATAAAGAGCTTCCAAAAATTATGGTACTTGTTAACTTTCAGCTCTTATTGCCCCTATCATAAGAATCTTGAAGTGGTTAAGGTTAAAGTGAACAAAATATGAAGTATATGCTTGACAAAGTATAAGTTGGCAATCTCATGTCCCTTGAGTACGAGGGTCGTTCCACATGCTACTCAACTTTAGTTACCGGTAAGTTCTTGTCATAGTAAGTACATGTGTATCATAGAGAACTGCCAATGGGGTACCCCTTGCTCCATGACACATGAGCTATCCCATATCAAAATGACAAGGCAAGCAGACAATGAGCATCTCAGCAATCTTCTTATTTACCATGGGAAAATGGTAATTTTTTCTCTCTTTCCTCTTTTCTCATCTCTTTTTTTCTTTTTCTCAATATCTTTTTTCTGTCTCTCTTTTTTATAAGAAGAATGCTTCATAGATTGCTCACTATGGTGATGCTGAAAGTTTCCACCATGATTAGGCATGGCTTAGGCTAGCGGCCCAGGCGTTTCTCTAACATACATACATAACTCTATGGACTTACAAGCTCCCATTTTATTTCACACTAACAACATCCGTAAACAAAAGATCATGATATCAACTGGGTACAATGTACAGGTGCAATGTTGAAAGCGTTCCCCATGATAGTATGGTTCTGCTAATTCCCAACGTATAAGTGCAAGCATATACAACATAGATGACACAATGGTTCAAGTTTATTAGGGGCAAGAAAAATAAAGTGTGTCATCAAGTTTGTGAGAGCTTTAATCACTAACGTTTACATAACAAGTTTAGTTTGGAAGATAGATAAAACAAGAATATACTTGGAATGGAGTAACACACCATGCATAGGAATTTATAGTGGACACTTTGGAATAACTTGGTTTCTTGGGAGTTGGATGCATGAGTAGAGCTTACTCAGTACAAGTAGAGGCTAGCAAAAGACTGGGAGCGACCAACTAAGAGAGCAATAATGGCCATAATCATGCAGAGCGACAAAACATTATCAGTCAAAGCATAAAGTGGTATCACAAGTCAAAAGTAAATGATCACAGAGGCTAAGGTGACTGGTTGATAGTCATAACATGGTGTGTGCATGTGCCAAGTCAACCTAAACAAAGCATCAAAGTAGAATACCACAATACTATGCTTTGTAGGCACATTAAGCAACCCCAATTGTTTGGAACAAGTCATGCTACAGCAATAATCACTAAGCATAAGGTCAAAACAAATCTAGCATGACATGATAAAGTCTAAACCACAGTCAAAACAAGCTCCCTTTTGTACTACTTAAGCATGAAATTTTCTACTCTTTTCCAACACCAATCAACTTATTTGAAAGAACTCACAAATATAATAATCAATAAAGATCAGTGAGCTTGTCTCACAAATCGATAAAGAAGAACTAAAAATTTCTAAGATGAAAGCACAAGAAAACTAAGGCTAAACACAATGCTAGCAAAAGAACACTCACAAAACAACAAGAATGAAAACTAGAGTGTTCAAGGCAATGAAAAGAGAGTGTGTCTCTCTCCAAAATAAGTGTGCTGAGATCCAACCAAGTTATTACAGCAAACCAAGCAAAATAAAACTAAAAACAAAAACAAAGACTCTCCAAGAACAACACAACTGTGCATGAAACAATAAAAACGAAGTGTCTAGAAAGACCTGGGATTTTTATTGATGAAGAAGGGGATGCGTTGGGCATCCCCAAGCTTTGACGCTTGTACCTCTTAAATATTTCTTGGGGTGACATGGGGTGGCATCCCCGAGCTTGAGCTTTTGTCCATTCTTCATCTCATTATATCATTCTTCCCTTACACCTAAATTTTTTCCTTCACACAATCTTCATTAGCAACATTAGTGCATTCAAAAGATAATAAACCTTTGGATTTAGTTTTAAAACAGCAAAACTTTCATTAGTGACACAATCTACTGTAGCAATTCCTTTAAAAAGCTCAATTTACCAAAGAGAACCCAAAAAGAAATCGATAAAGAGGCAAATGCAAATAATGGCAAAAATCTGTCAAAACAGACCAGCAGGTAAAAACCGATTTTTTCGAAGACCTTCTGTTGCTCAAATCAAAAAGTGTTGAACTAAAGGAAGTTAGATAACAACCTGGGGGATTTATTCAGAAAATTACAGCTCAATCCGACCTACATAGATTTTCACGATTTTTTACAGTGAAGCACAAAAATCTGTTTCGGGATATCACTTACCCAAATCTTACTTCCTTCTCATTAGAGGTTATTCTTGGCACAAAAATCACACAAAAAGGATAAGAAGAGGTTATTATAGAAGTAATAACTTCCAAAACTCAATAAAACTATTGGTTATCTCCCAAAAAGTACTTTTCTTTAATGCCTCTAAGTTAGGCTTGATAGTTTGAGAAGATGCTCTCATAAGAAATATGAATTGAAGTAAAAGAGAGCATCAAGAAGCAAATTCAAAACACATTTAATTCTAACCCACTTCCTATGCATAGGAATCTTGTAAAGAAACAAGTCATGAAAGCACAAAGCAACAAGCATAGGAACGCAAAACAAGTGCAACTTCAAAATTTTCAACATAAAGAGGGGAATCTTAATATTATTGAGATGCATAAAACCATGTTTCCCTATCTCATAATAACTTTCAGTAGCAACATGAATAAAATTAACAATATAACTATCACATAAAACATTGTTATCATGAGCCACATGCATAAAATGATTATTACTCTCCACATAAGCATAGCCATTCTTATTCATTGTAGTGGGAGCACATTCAACAAAATTGCCATCATTATTATTCTCATCACCATAATCATTAAATATAGGAGTCATATTATAATCATAATTAATTTTCCCCTCAATAGTAGGTGGACTGAAAATATCATATTCATCATTGTAATCATCGTATATTGGAGGTTTGGTATCATCATAAGCAATTGAATAGCTATCTTCCAAAGTTGGGGAACTAAAAAGATCATTTTCATAAAAAATAGCTTCCTCAAGCTTAGAAGTTTCCATAGCATTAGCAATAATGGTGTTCAAAGAATTCATACTAATAACATTGTTATTAGCATGCAAAAGTTTCATAGGTTTTTTAATTTTCTCTTCAAACACTTCAAATCCTAAATGAAGATAAATACTATAAAGCTCTCTAATTTTGTTGTTGTTTTCCATTAAGCCTAACTAGCACAAGTGCCCGTGCGTTGCACCGGAAAAACTGATCCGATTCGTATGAAGATTATTTTTATCTTGTCTCATGACACCGGTCTCGAGTTTAACCTTTTTCTTATCTTGGACGAACTATTCACACCGATTACAAAGCTATGTCGCAACTTAGAAATTAGTTTCACTAACTATATTGACATGACTTGTAGGTTTTTAGATAAATCATATTCCAACATATAGTATCCTAACTCATACCGATTTTACATACATATTCACTTGCTAGACACTTGGATGGATGTGCACATCTACTAGTGCGCGAAGAAGGGTAGGAAGGCCGTCCAGAACCTGCATGGTATGTACACTTTGTATATCTTAGTCAAGTTGACATAAGAGCCGATCAATCTAAACACATGAGCTGCAGGCGTGAGGAGGGTGTCGGCGTTGCTAGAGCTAGCTCATTCTTTCCTTGTTTCAACGCAGCCACCCCTGCCACTACTCTCTTCTTTATCTATCTCTCTCCCTCATCCCACCGTGTATAAAATACCAATATACCAACTACTGTTAAGATTAAATCACGAACCTTTTTGAGAGGGGGGATTAAATCACGGACCTAGCCACACTCGCCTCTTCATTTATCTCCTCTGATCTGAAAATCTGCGAAGAAAAATCCTCTTTCTTTTTATTTGCTTTCCCGCGCATCTCCAAATATTTCAAGGCCATGTTCTTGCGGAGAGGCTTAACCCAAGGCTAGTACTCGCGCTTGAAACTGCACTGCATAAAAGTTTTGACCAATGTGAGGTAGCATCTCCCAATCGTTGATTTGGGGAGGTAGAGTTTGGTTCCGGTCGCCCGGTCTCCCCTCATGCCAGGGGACCTCGCCCGCTTTTGCTCCACAACAACCGCTACGGCCGGCTCCCTCCTCCCGTCGAGATCCTCTTGCACCGGCCGTGACCCCGAGCCGGCCGATCAACCCCGAGGCCTCGCTCCTTTCGGTCGCCGCCCTGATTCCCTGTTCTCTCCGCTAACCTGTCGCCAACCGCCCGACGCCGTCCTCCTCGCCCTGAAGCCCACCGCCACCGGAGCCCTACCCTGCCTCCGACCACGTCCACCCCGAGCTCGCTCCGGCGCCACCACAGATCGCCTCCATCCTTTCGGGGCCTCCCTGTCGTCCGACCTCCTGCCCCGTGCCACCTCTCTGTCTGCTGCCTTCTCGCCGGTGCGTCATCTATTAAATTCAGTCATCGATTTTGGGACGGTTACTGGCCGGTACTTACTGGTGTCAATGGTGGGTTATTTTTACCTAACGAAGGGGCAAATCGGTCCAAAAAAGTATTGGACCGGAAGAAACACTTCGTCCTTTATTATTAGGTATAGACTAGTGAAAACAAGAAACAAAAAGACAAAATTGCAGAATCTAAAGGAAATAACTTCGAGCACTCACACACCAAGATGTGAGTACCTTTTACCTTACCTCCCCAGCAACGGCGCCAGAAAAGAGCTCGATGTCTATGCACTTCTATTCTTGTAGACAGTTGTTGGGCCTCCAAGTGCAGAGGTTTGTAGAACAACAGCAAGTTTCCCTTAAATTGATTACCCAAGGTTTATCAAACTCGGGGAGGAAGTGGTCAAAGGTATCCCTCTCAAGCAACCCTGCAATCAAGATACAAGAAGTCTCTTGTGTCCCCAACACACCCAATACACTTGTAAGGTGTATATGTGCACTAGTTCGATGAACAGATAGTGAAATACAAGTGGTATGGATGATTATAATACAACGATGCTAGAACAGAGCTTGACGAGAGGAAAAGGTTGAAGCTGCCCTGTAGTTCCCCGTGACGGCACCAGAAAAGACTCTGATGACGTGGAAGAGACTAAAGGCAAGCAAACAAAGATGGCAACAAGCAAACATGCAACAGATCTAGTTGGAAACGGTGTTTTAATGTTTAGAAACAAGGCCTAGGGATCATACTTTCACTAGTGAACACTCTCATATAAATATATTCTCTTCATGATACTGATGACCCACAAGTATAGGGGGTGTATCATAGTACTTTCGATAAATAGGAGTGTCGATCCCAACGAGGAGCAGAAGGTGTTGACTAGTGGTATGGAGCAGGAAATCTATGTAAATACTTAGCAAACGGATTTTATGGGTTTTCTGAATAAGCAAGGAAATAAAGTGCAAGTAATAAAGACAGCAAACAATTGCAGCGAGTGGCCCAATCCTTTCTTAGCAAAGGACAACTGGTGTAAATACTTATAAGGACCAAACATTCTCGAGGACGCATGGGAATTATGTCAAGTGCTTTCGCTTCAAATAGCTGAGTAGTCTTCTTTGGTTTTGAAGTGTTGTGTGGGTGAACCTATGCTAATGTACCGACCTTACTTGGACTAATACATACTTGTGATTAAACCCCTTGCAAGCATCCGCAACTACAAGAAAGCAATTAAGGTATAAACCTAACCACAGCCTTAAACTCTGAGATCCTACACTCCCTTGTGCAATGGTGTCCTAACGGGGGTTTAGGTTTCTGTCACTCCGGCAACCCCACAATTAGTAGCCAAATACACAATGCATTCCCCTAGGCCCATAAATGGTGAAGTATCATGTAGTCGACGTTCACATGACACCAGTAGAAGAATAGCACCACAACTTAAATACTAAACCATTGAATAATATCTCAACACAAATTCACTACTAACAACATGACTTCTCCCATGTCCTCAAGAACTAAATGAACTACTCACGAGACATCATATGGATCAAGATCAAATATGATATGGTGATGGATAACAATCTGAACATAAACAATAATCCAACGGTTCCACTCACAAGCATCAACTACAATAGTAAACAACACCGGGAAAGTTTCCCCTAAGATCTATGCAAGTATTCAACACAATTGTTAAAGCGAGATGGAGTGGTGATGATGGTGCTGGTGGATATGATGGTGTGGATGATGATGATGATGATCCCGATGAAGTCTAGCTTGATGATGGTGTTGATGGCGATGATCTCCCCTCTTTGGGAAGGAATTTCCACGGTAGAAATCTGTCTGCCGGAGAGCTCTATCTCTCTCAGTGTTTTCCGCCCCGCAGAGGCGGTGGAATCTTTATGTGGTCGCTCCCTGTGTTTTAGGGTTTCTAGGAGAAGATATAGGTGAGAGGGCGGAGATAGAGGTGGGGCCAGGTGGGCCACACCCCCTGTAGGCGCGACCTAGGGGTGGCCCGTGCCTGGGGGGGGCTATGGCCCATCTCCGCCTCCCCTTCTAGTATTCTTCGTCTTCTCGGAAAATCGGATTTTCCGTAGTTTTTTTGGTATTTTTTTGATCCTCGCGAAATTGCATCAAAACACCTCTTTTTCCATCAGAATCCTGACTCCAGTAGTTCGTCCTCCGAGAATCATCCAACATGCAAAAACAGATGAAAAGACATAAGTAACACCTCTTAATATGAAATATATCAATGAATAGAGGCAAATTATGATATAGAATGGTGATTCAAATTGGACGTATCAACTCCCCCCAAGCTTAGACCTTCGCTTGTCCCCAAGTGAATACTGAGCTCAGTAAAAATGTCCACAAATTTATGGAGTGAAGTGTCGATAAAAGAATACGGAGAAGAATCATCACAATTACCATTACACAACTCATAGAAGAAAGCAACTCACCATGATATAACTTAGCTTGCAACAAGTAGAAGAGTCAAAATAGAGATGCATAAAGATTAATCGCAGCTGGAATTGGCAAACTTTGTTCCTGGTCAAAGAACTGCTGGCAAACAGTTTCACAAATAAAGCTTTTGTAGAAGTTTCACAACAAGAATACTCTTTGCTCAAACATAAAAGGGTTTTCACAATGAAGGCTTCCAAAGTAATAATCAATAGATAAGAGTCTTGTGCAAACAAGGAAGATAAATGACATGATTGAATAAATCATCATATGAATGCTTGAAACACAACAACTCAAATGCTTGCTGGAGATGGAGAGGAAGTAGGTTAACTGACTCAACTTAGAAGTGGGAGAAAGGCCCTTCATAGAGGGAATCAAGGAATTCAAGTTCATAAAGAGCTTCCAAAAGATTATGGTACTTACTAGCTTTGAGCTCTCATTGCCTCTATCATAAGCATCTTGAGGTGATTAAGGTTAAAGTGAACAAATATGAAGTATATGCTTGACGAAATATAAGTTGGCAATCTCATGTCCCTTGAGTACGAGGGCCGCTCATCATGCTACTCAACTTTAGTTACCTGTAAGTTCTTGTCATTGTAAGTACATGTGTATAATAAAGAACCGCCAACGAGGTACCCCTTGCACATGATACAGGAGCTATCCCATAATCAAAATGACAAGGCAAGCAGACAGTGAGCATCTCAGCGATCTTTTTATTTGCTATTTGCATAGGTTTTTATCGAGGATGCTTCATAGAATGCTAACTATGGTTATGCTGCAAGTTTCCACCATGATTAAGCATGGTTTAGGCTAGCGGCACACGCGTTTCTCTAACACACATACATAACTCCACGGACTTACAAGCTCCCTTTTTATTTCACACCAACGACATCCGCAAACAAAAGAGCATGATATCAACTGGTTAAGCATCCATAAGTGTTGAAAACGTTCCCCATGATACCACGGTTCTGCTAATCCCAACGTATAGATGCAAGCATATACAATTTCGATGACACAATGGTTCAAGTCTATTAGGGGCAGGAAAATAAGGTGTGCCATCAAGTTCGTGAGAGCTTTACTAACTAGTTTTAACATAACAAAATAATTTTTAATTTGAAAGATAGATGAAGCTTGATAATTTGCTTGGAATAGCAATAATGCTAATAGGTAGGTATGGTGGACACAAATGGCATATGTTTTGGTTTAAAGGGGTTGGAAGCATGAGAAGTATGCCTTCTCAAAACAGGTTTTTGGCTAGCAAGGCTGGGTAGCAAGCAAAAGAGTTGAAAGAAACAAGCAAACCTACAAGTGATAAAGCCAAACATGCAATCTTCCTTGAAGACACAAAAAGATCTTAAATAAAGAATACTAAGCTTATGATCCAATCAAGAAATAAAATTAATGACATAAAATACCTGTAATCTTTTTCTCTTTTCCTTTCAAACCTCAAAAAGTGTTGCTACTGACCAGAGCTCAGTTTGCCAAAACCAATTTAGATCTACTTGATGCTCCCAAAGTGATACCAATACTGATCAACAAGATCAATCATATAATAGAGATTGCAAACTAAAATAAGAAGTGTAAAAAGTAAAAGGTGAAGCTTCTCATTAATATTCCATAAAGGCACTCACGCCAAGGGATACATAGATAACCAACTAAAGGAGAGATACTTCCACAATGTAAACCAACCTATAATATAACTTCTCTACCAAAGACATAGCTCTACTAAAAAGGTAAAAGATAAAAGATAATGGTGTGATACCGCGGCACTCCACCAAGCTTGGAACAAGCCAAGGGGATGTCAAACCTGATGACGAATTACTCCTTCGGTGGTGGTGGTGTTCTCTTGATAAGATCTTCAATCATTTCCCTCAATTCCTCAATCTTGAAGGTTAGAGTATGAATCAACTCCGAATTTTGCTCAATGCGGTTCATGATCATGTCGGACCGAGAATCCCAGTCCTTGCTATTCTTTCCCCACTCTTCCTTCTTAGAGTGTTCCTTTCCTGCATGGTTAGAACGAGGCAGATCCTATACAGAGGGCAAGTCCCCTTTGGGCACTTGTTGATATTGTCGCTCAATTAAGAGAGTATGGAAAGGGTTCTTGGTGTGTGAACGAGGTGACCGTGGAGCGAGGACATGACGTGGGGTTTTACCTCCTATAGACATCCATGATGTCCTCCTAAGCTTGGTAGGGTTTGCCACCACTCCAATGCTTACAACGGTAGCGCAGGTGTCCGGATGCTCGTCCTCCTCCATGTCGTCCTCATCCCCAACCAAGATATCCTCCTCCTTGGGGTTTTGAGGATCATCTTCCTCGGGCTTCTTGCCTTTTTCGTTGGCGGAGACCATGGTGCTCTAAACTTGAGAAGATTTCCTGACAGAAACAGATCGAAACAAAAACACGATAAGAACACGATATACGAACCTCGGGGGATCCGGGGGTTATATATTACGAAGTTTCAGTGCATAAGGAAGGTATTGTGCGAAAACGAGGCAGAGACGGAGTTCAGGGGGCTCACACCCCCTCTAGGCGCGACCAGCTGGGGGTCCGTGCCTAGGGTGGGTGTGGCCACCCTGGCCTTCATTTCCTCCTCTGTTTTGTCTCGTAACCTTCCGTATGTAATAAAAACATAAGAAATATAAAAATATTAGGCTTTCACGAACCTTCAGTTTTCACCACTTTTACCTACTCAAAGACTGCCATCATATTCCTTTTCTCTATCTCCTGAAAATTCCTTTCATACAAGGCCTTACAGAAACCTCAATGGAAACATTAGTGTATGCAAATCAATAAACCCTTAGGTTCAAATTTCAACTAAAATTCAGCAAAACAAAAGCTACGGTAGCAACTCCTTTCCAAAAGCCCAAAAAGAATCTGAAAGGGAATCAATATAAGAAGCAAATGCAAATGATGGCAGAAATCTGTCAAAATAGACCAGCAGATAAAGATTGATTTTTTTCGAAAAAAATCTGTTGCTCAAATAAAAAAGTGCAAAACTAATGAAAGTTGAATAACAACTTGGATAACAAGCACAAAAAAATACAGCTCCATTAATTGTACTGAGCTCCTTCACAAATTTTTACAGTGCAGCACAAAAATCTGTCCTAGTATAGCCAATTTTCACAACTCCTCTACTCCTCAAAAGTAGTTGATCTTGACAAAAAACCAAAACAAAAAGGGTAAGGAGCGGTTATTACTAAGGTAATAACTTCCAAGACTCAATAAAACTATTGGGTTATCTCCCAAGAAGTACTTTTCTTTATTGCCTTTAAGTTAGGCTTGATAATTTCAAAGATGCTCACATAGGAGATATATATTTGAAGTGAAAGAGAGCATCAAGAAGCAAATATCCAACACATTTGAGTCTAACCCACTTCCTATGCAAGGGGGTCTCATGAGAGAACAAATTATTGGAACAAAAAGCCACTAGCATAGGAAGATAAAACAAATGCAACTTCAAAGCTTTCAACATAAGATGGGGAAACTTAATATTATTGAGGTGCATAAAACCGTGTTTCCCTCTCTCATAATAACTTTCATTAGCACTTTGAATAAAGTTGATAGTATAACTGTCACAGGAAACAACTTTATCATCAGAATGAGCATACTTACAATCATCAAAAAGAGGTCCAAGGTCATAAACTGGATCAATAGAAGCAAGTTGTTCCATCCTGAAATATTCATTAGGCAAGGTGTTTTCACAAGGAGCTTTAGCAAATTTGGAAAAGTTAAACTCATAAGAATCTCCATCAAACTTAGTTAAAACTTTCTCCTTCTTACAATCTATAATAGCTCCACAAGTGTTCAAGAAAGGTCTACCAAAAATGAGAGGACAAGTTTTGCTAGCTGCTGAATTAAGCACTAGAAAATCAGCAGGATACTTAATCTTACCGCAAAGAACCTCCACATCTCTTACAATACCAATAGGGCAAATGGTTTCCTTATTAGAAAGGTGAATAACCACATCAATATCCTCAAGCTCACAAGGACCAATTTCATGCATAATTTCCTTGTAAAGCTCATAAGGAATAGCACTAGAACTAGCACCTATATCGCATAAACCATAATAGCAATGATCACCAATTCTAACAGAAAGCACAGGGACACTAGATTTTCTAACTTTCCTAGGATGGGAGATAATATTAGAAGCGTCTTCACAGAAGACAATGTGCTCATCCTCCATATTTTTAGTGACAAGATCTTTTACAATAGCTACCATAGGTTCAATGTTTATTTGCTCATCAGGTTCCAGAGTTTTCTTTGTACCTTTGTTATTCGCACTAATTATCATAGAGTACTCCTTTAACTTAGCTGGGAAGGGTGTTTTCTAAACATAAGGTTCAGGCACAATATGATCAATAGTACAAACTTTAGTATTTCTAATAGGAACATGACTAACAACATCTTTATAAGGTGCATGGTACTTATTCTACTTATTTTTAGGATTTTCTATATAAAAGGCAAAGGCCTTAAAACAATTGGCAATACTTTGAGAATCAAGACCATACTCAGTACTAATATCACGGAAGTCATCAGTTCCCATAAAACATTTAATGCATTCATAATCATAGTTTATATCTGACTTTCTTCCTTTGTCATTCTCCCATGCTTCAGTGTTCTCTTGAATACGGTCTAGGAGATCCCATTTAGCTTCTTCTTTCATACGTGTGAATGATCCAGCACAAGAAGCATCTATTAAATCTTATTAGGAAGAGAAAGCCTAGCATAAAAGTTATTGATAATAATATTTTTAGGGAGTTCATGAATAGGACATTTAAGCATTAGTAACTTCAATCTCCCCCAAGCTTGAGCTGTACTCTCTCCATCACGAGGCCAAAAGTTATATATCAGATTCCTATCCTTATGAATCTCACTGGGAGGATAGAATTTAGAATAAAAGAGAGGTATTATTTCCTCGCATTCCATAGATTGTCTATTCTTCAGAAGTTTATACCATTCTTCAGCTCTTCCTTTCAATGATATAGAGAGTAACTTCTTCTTCACATGTTCAGTTGTGATACCTGCACACTTAAACAATTCGCATAATTCATGGATAAAAATCAAATGATCACCAGGGTGGACAATTCCATCCCCTAAATAATAATTATCCATAACACGATCAACAATACTTGTAGGTATCTTAAAAGGATCTATCTCAACATGTGGTGGTTCATCTACTACCCTAATAGTGGTAGTAGTTTTCCCAAACAGAAAACCAAGTGGGTTATCCATATTGGAAACAAAATAACAAACAAAAATAAAAAGAAATACTCACAGTAGAAGTTTCCTTTACCAGTTCCACTCTTCAATAGCGCTTCACTCCCCCGCAACGGTGCCAAAAAGTAGTCTTGATGACCCACAAGTATAGGGGGTGTATCGTAGTACTTTCGATAAATAGGAGTGTTGAAGGGAATATGCCCTGAGAGGCAATAATAAAGTGTTTATTATGTGTATTCCAAGTATATGATAGATGCTTATTTTGCATGCTATAATTGTATTAATACGGAAACGTTAATACATGTGTGTTTAATAAACAAACAGAAAGTTCCTAGTTAAGCCTCTCTCATAAACTAGCTCGTTGATTAACAAGATGATCACAGTTTCCTGATTATAGACATTGGATGTTGTTAATAACGAGATCACAACATTAGTGTAATGATGTGATGAACATTCATCCGAAGTATTGCATTACGATCAAAGTCATTGATTTTATATTGCTATAACAACTTACTAAGTGGTCCTAATCCTTAGACCATGAGATCATGTCAATCACTAACACCGGAAGAGTTTCTTGATGACATCAAACATCACACCGTAACTGGGTGATTATAAAGATGACTTCAGAACTACTAGAGTGTTATGTTGAGGCTCATGGATCAAGAGTAGAATTTGTTCATCCCAATGACGGATAGATATACTCTGGGCCCTCTCGGTGATATCACATTGGTTAGCTTGCAAGCAAGTGATTTGATCACTAGAATGTTATATCACGGGAACAAGAAAAGAGTGCATGTCTATAACGAGATCAAACTAGGTATGGAGATACTGATGATCGAATCTCAGACATGTAAAACTTCAAAAAAAAATCTCAGACATGTAATATATCGTGAAACAAAGGGATTAATATACTAGCGTAAAAGGTTCCGACGATCACAGGAAAGTCATCGTTGAATGTGTGGGAGTCAGTATGGATCTCCAGGTCCCGCTTCTGATTATTGATTGGAGAAGGATCATGTCCGCATTATTCGCGAACCATAGGGTGACACACTTAAGGGACACTGACATCCAATTGGAGCAAAAGTTTCATGTCGGAAAGAATAACAAGCGCAAGAATTTATTTCACTAGATACCGAAACAGGTTTTCGGGTGAAATTGCAGAAAGTGTTTTTGCATGTGAAATGGAATACTAGCAAGGGGTTATATGTGAATGTTTGTCATTAAAGTAATCGACAAAATTCTGAATAAATAAAAGGAGTTTTATTTAATGAGAGTTTGCATTAAATTTGGTGGAAATTTAATAGCAATTTTGAGTGGGATATTGAGTGGAGGGAATTGAAGAGATTTTTGTGAGTGGAGTGTGGCATCCCGCAAAAACCACTACTAGAAAATCACGGTGTTTTTGTGCATTGCATCATCATGACCGCATGCTCATGTCATCATGCCACATTGCATTTGAGCATCGTCATCATCTTGCATTTGCTTGCATAAAATTATTTTCGGAAAAACCTAATTTGTTTTCTAAACGCCCCGTCTTTGTTCAAACGCAAAACCCGGGTCTCCGGATTATTTTGTTTTGTCTGCTATCGGTTTGCAAAAGCCCTGTTTGAAATATATAAAATATTTAATTATTTTTAGAGGGGCAGTCGAACGGGCCGATTCGACCCGAACGACCACCCCCAAAAATAAAACGGCCCACCCCAAAATCCCTAGTCTACCCAGTCCTATCCTACCCAACCCCTCTCCACCTCACCCCACCCTATAGCAACTTGCCACCTCACCCTTTTCCCTTCCCCCAGCCAACCATGCGTTGCCACGTCACCAGCCACCCCTCTCTCTCTCAGCCCTTTTCCCCTCACCCACACTCAGCACTCCCCACCCACCAGCCGACAGCCCCTGGCCCACCCGCTGCCAGCCAACCCCACCCGCGCCTGGCCCCACGCGTCCCAGGCTCCCCACGCGCTCGCCCCCTCCCCTGTTTCTCTTCCTCCTCCTTTCTCTCTGCGCTCTCTGACCGCCCCCAGCCCGTCCGCCTCTCTCCGCCCGACCTCGCCGCCGACCGCTTCTCCCTCTCGCTGGCCGTCGCCCCGCCGCCGGGCCGAGCCCCGCCGCCACCGACGTCCCTCCTCCGCGCGGCGACCCCTCTGCCGGCTCGCCCCGCCCCATCTCCGCTCCGGCCTCCCCGTGCTCCGGCCGCGCCTCCCGCCTCCGCCCTCTGCCCCTCCTCCGTCGAGCTCTTCCGCCGCCGGTCGCGGGCCTCTACCGGCCTAGGTCGCCCGAGCTCCGCCCCGTCCACCGCCTTCCTCTCCCCGAGCCCCACGCTCGCTGCCAGGCCCTCCCCGGTGTCGCTGCCTCCCGGCCCCGACGCCTCCTCCGCCCTGTCCTCACCTCCCTCGTCGTCCGCGCGCTTCCGCGAGTGGGCCCTTGCAGCGTCGCCTCTCCCCGGCTCCCTGCCGCTAGGCTCTGCCCCAAGTTGCCGATCGAGTTGGAGATGGAGGCAGCGTGTCCAGGTGTTGGGCTTGTTAGTCCACCATATCTCAAAGATACACGGATGTGGCAAGACGCCTAACGTTTTCTTCACAAACACTCGGCTAATGCCTCCCGACAAGATCTTCTACTCGGAGCACCAAGTACTTCTACATGGACATCAAGACCCGGCCCCAAAGACCGATCGAACCCTGGCGCGCCAAGTACTTCACCCCGGACATCGAGACCCTGAACGACAAGTTCTCCTTCCCGGAAGCATCGACGCCCGTGCGCCAAGATCTTCATCCCGAACGCCAAGACCGACGACATGGCCCGACGACCGCGGATGCGACAAGACCGTCTCTCGAACGCCAAGTTCTTCGACCCCGGAGACCGATCTTGGGACGCCATGAACTCCTTCACGGACGTCAAGGCCTCCGTCCCGGAACCGACGACCGAGAACCCGATGACCGCCAAGATCGCCACCGGTTCGACAAGCACTTCGCCGCCGAACCAGTCCTTCTTCACGGAACGCCAAGATCTACTCCGTTATCCGAGAACGCTCCCGCCGGGATCGAACCCCAGATCCGAACCCTGATCCCCGTCGAACCCTGAGACCCGACCCCGAACCCCTCCGAATCCCCAAGATCGCCGAACCCAGATGTGTGACCCCTTTCTGATCCCCTATTTTATAAATGCTATATATAAAACTTGTTGCTTATTAATTGTCATCTCGCATGCATATCTGTGGGTGTCTGGGGGCATTTAGGCGATTCACCTAAATTAAATATGGGATCCATATCTAGTCGTATATTGGTTCCATTTAAATTTGTGCATTGAACCGGTGATATTTTGCCATGTTAAGACAACATTTAAATTGCGGGGTAGATAAATAACTTGAACCGTTTGATTAAATGTCGGGACCCCCGGTTCCGCTTAATATGATCTAATTGCATCGCACCTTTGCCTTGTCATACATCATACATGCATCATGCCCGATCTTTTGCCGTAGTATTAAATAGTGCATCCGGTGTTTATTCTAGTGTTTTGCTTCTTCGCGGATAAGGCCGTTGAGTTGATGCGAGTGTCGACCCGATCTTCGGTTGAATCTTCGACAATGTTCTCAGGCGAGCATCTCCCTCTTTCTACCTATCTTACTTTTATAGTATTTATTTCCCTCCTGTTGATCTATTGCTATCTGTGTTGCGATGCTCTAGTTTTCGTACCCGTGATATCCCTCGCAGCCTTATATTGCCTTGGACACATCCTATTACCTGTTGTTTGGTAGATAGTTGGACTTGCGCGTCGTAGTCGCTTGCTCAAGTGCTGTTGCGTGTCGACAAGTGCCACAGTTGTTGGTGTATTGCCGCATGTTGATGTTGGAGATGATCATGGCTTTACTTATCGTTCACTTTAATTCCTGTTTAACAACTAAAATTGAAGTAAGTAAGCAGAGGAATCGGTGGGTGATAGATAATATTTGGTTTCCGACCGCCCACTTGTGTCCCGTAGGACCCCGAGTACTTGATACCTGTTCCTTGAATATTCGCGCTATCCACATCCGGGAGGCTTTATGGACCCCCCTGAGCCAGAGCTTGATTCATTCTTATTTCTTGGGGCCACAAACTAGTTTGAGGTTTTATTTACTATCCTGTACTTATGCCATGCTTTACTGCTTTATTTAAATTGTGCGATGGATAGCACACTGTACTGTTTAGGAATTGTGACCCGTTTTCGCGGTATCGACAAGCCCAGTTTTGGGTTCCCAGTCGTTTACAGCCGGCCCCACAAACCTTTAGTCCGTCTCGGAGTCAGCTAACTTCGTTGCGGGTAAACTTAAAGGGGTGGCCCCCTGAAATATTTCTGAATCCTGTAATTGCTTTGTCGTGACTGTCTCGTTGGGTTTTGATTTGGTTTTTCCGAGGCATATCGAGTGTGTGTTGCTATTTGTGCACCCCGGCCGGGTTAAAACTTTCTGAAAGCCGTGTCCGCGGTTATGGACGACTTGGAGCACAGTATCTCGATCATAGACAACTATAACTAAAGTAGTGCTATAAATTTGACTTTATAATGACTAGTAATCAGCTTCACTATAATGGAATGGCTAAATAAAAGTACCAACAACTGCTGGGTTTTGGGATTATCTCATGCTATCTGTATCTGATTAGTAAGTGTTGTAACTATAACGGAATGGTTAACTAAAAGTGCCCACTGCTTATTTTATCAGGATGCTTATCTATAACTGACTAGTAATTGCTGCAACGATAACGGAATAAATAAAACTGCCAACTGTGTGAGTTCCTCGGTTGACTTCCTCGTTTGGTTCTCGAGGGGGGATACCAGGATGGGATTGTTTGGTGTTAGTATCAGGTTGGTTCCGAATAGGTCTTTCTTTCCCTTCTCTGATAGCCGCTAGCTGTATCGAGTCTCTATAGGTTGTTTAGTGCATGCTGCCGCTGCCGCTTCAGTCCACCATACCTATGTAGGCGAGGACCGCCGAATTCTAGCCTCGCCGTGTACTGGCCTCAGTACTGACGCTCCTCTTTTTCCTTTGCCCTTTGTCGGCACCCCTTTGTTTAAGCAGGTTTTGAGATCGACGTCGTTAGCAGGGTTACCCTTCCGGCTTGGCCTGGGCAGGGTTATGGACGCCATTGGTTATTCTTCAGGGCTCTTAGCCCCATTTGCATCTTGTCCGTAGCTGGACGCTATATCGTTTTCAAGGTGATTTGGATCTTTGTTCTGTATATCTGTATTCTTGACTCATTGAGTCGATGTTGTATATATACCTGTTCTGTGGGTCCCATCGAGGACTGTTGTGTAATGTTATTACTTCGTTTTCCACCCGCACGAAAGTGCCTGGTGGGCACCTTTGAATCGTTTCTATGCGGGTTTGGCGGGAATCGCTAAAACTTGCATAGGGCCGATTCTGAGGGTGTTACAGAGTGGTATCAGAGCTCAGCAGTTGCGATACCCCACAAGTCCAGCCTGTAGGATAACCTTGCTAACAGCCGAAGTAGAGGGTCAAAACTATTTTACAAAAATCGGTTGGATAGATCTGATTAGGTCTGATTTTACTCCTTACCCCTCTGCTAGTCTCCTCTTACCTCTACGTGTTTTGAATCTGCTCTCTTATCTTTTCTTCGAGTCCAGGATTTCTCGTGGTTGGGTTCCGTCGTACCTTCAGGGTTTCGCTTCCTCCTTTGGTAACGGTGTTGCTACATCTGGTCTTCATGCTATCCGAGGAATCCTTTGTCTGGTGGCCTTCTCTTTGTTCCTTCTCGTGCCTTCCGGTGTTTTCCGCCACGACGACATCATCTGCGCCAGATCCGATGCAGCGTCTGCATCACTCCTTTGTTTCCGAACCTCGATTGTCGAGATCTTCAGTCTGATTCCGAGAGTTGGTTGCATGCTTTTCCTACTGATTGTGCAGAGTAATAGTTTGGGTGCGTGATGGATTGGCCCCCATGCCGACTACCCTTTCTATTCGCTTTTTGTACATTGGAGTGGATGAGAATGCATCGGTCCTCTCTTTCTATCGAAGTTAGATGTGGCTTTATTTGTTGATACCTCTGCCTTCGTCCTTTGTTTCCGGAGTGTGCTCTCGACGATCACGGACAACGACCTCTTGTTAGTGGTGTCGCGAGGAATGACCCGAAGCGAGAAGATGCAGATCGCCGACCTTCCTTCCGGTACCATGAGGCGGATCTCGAGGGCGAGATCCATTGTTAGTGGTGTCGAATTGTGGCATCCCGCAAAAACCACTACTAGAAAATCACGGTGTTTTTGTGCATTGCATCATCATGACCGCATGCTCATGTCATCATGCCACATTGCATTTGAGCATCGTCATCATCTTGCATTTGCTTGCATAAAATTATTTTCGGAAAAACCTAATTTGTTTTCTAAACGCCCCGTCTTTGTTCAAACGCAAAACCCGGGTCTCCGGATTATTTTGTTTTGTCTGCTATCGGTTTGCAAAAGCCCTGTTTGAAATATATAAAATATTTAATTATTTTTAGAGGGGCAGTCGAACGGGCCGATTCGACCCGAACGACCACCCCCAAAAATAAAACGGCCCACCCCAAAATCCCTAGTCTACCCAGTCCTATCCTACCCAACCCCTCTCCACCTCACCCCACCCTATAGCAACTTGCCACCTCACCCTTTTCCCTTCCCCCAGCCAACCATGCGTTGCCACGTCACCAGCCACCCCTCTCTCTCTCAGCCCTTTTCCCCTCACCCACACTCAGCACTCCCCACCCACCAGCCGACAGCCCCTGGCCCACCCGCTGCCAGCCAACCCCACCCGCGCCTGGCCCCACGCGTCCCAGGCTCCCCACGCGCTCGCCCCCTCCCCTGTTTCTCTTCCTCCTCCTTTCTCTCTGCGCTCTCTGACCGCCCCCAGCCCGTCCGCCTCTCTCCGCCCGACCTCGCCGCCGACCGCTTCTCCCTCTCGCTGGCCGTCGCCCCGCCGCCGGGCCGAGCCCCGCCGCCACCGACGTCCCTCCTCCGCGCGGCGACCCCTCTGCCGGCTCGCCCCGCCCCATCTCCGTTCCGGCCTCCCCGTGCTCCGGCCGCGCCTCCCGCCTCCGCCCTCTGCCCCTCCTCCGTCGAGCTCTTCCGCCGCCGGTCGCGGGCCTCTACCGGCCTAGGTCGCCCGAGCTCCGCCCCGTCCACCGCCTTCCTCTCCCCGAGCCCCGCGCTCGCTGCCAGGCCCTCCCCGGTGTCGCTGCCTCCCGGCCCCGACGCCTCCTCCGCCCTGTCCTCACCTCCCTCGTCGTCCGCGTGCTTCCGCGAGTGGGCCCTTGCAGCGTCGCCTCTCCCCGGCTCCCTGCCGCTAGGCTCTGCCCCAAGTTGCCGATCGAGTTGGAGATGGAGGCAGCGTGTCCAGGTGTTGGGCTTGTTAGTCCACCATATCTCAAAGATACACGGATGTGGCAAGACGCCTAACGTTTTCTTCACAAACACTCGGCTAATGCCTCCCGACAAGATCTTCTACTCGGAGCACCAAGTACTTCTACATGGACATCAAGACCCGGCCCCAAAGACCGATCGAACCCTGGCGCGCCAAGTACTTCACCCCGGACATCGAGACCCTGAACGACAAGTTCTCCTTCCCGGAAGCATCGACGCCCGTGCGCCAAGATCTTCATCCCGAACGCCAAGACCGACGACATGGCCCGACGACCGCGGATGCGACAAGACCGTCTCTCGAACGCCAAGTTCTTCGACCCCGGAGACCGATCTTGGGACGCCATGAACTCCTTCACGGACGTCAAGGCCTCCGTCCCGGAACCGACGACCGAGAACCCGATGACCGCCAAGATCGCCACCGGTTCGACAAGCACTTCGCCGCCGAACCAGTCCTTCTTCACGGAACGCCAAGATCTACTCCGTTATCCGAGAACGCTCCCGCCGGGACCGAACCCCAGATCCGAACCCTGATCCCCGTCGAACCCTGAGACCCGACCCCGAACCCCTCCGAATCCCCAAGATCGCCGAACCCAGATGTGTGACCCCTTTCTGAGCCCCTATTTTATAAATGCTATATATAAAACTTGTTGCTTATTAATTGTCATCTCGCATGCATATCTGTGGGTGTCTGGGGGCATTTAGGCGATTCACCTAAATTAAATATGGGATCCATATCTAGTCGTATATTGGTTCCATTTAAATTTGTGCATTGAACCGGTGATATTTTGCCATGTTAAGACAACATTTAAATTGCGGGGTAGATAAATAACTTGAACCGTTTGATTAAATGTCGGGACCCCCGGTTCCGCTTAATATGATCTAATTGCATCGCACCTTTGCCTTGTCATACATCATACATGCATCATGCCCGATCTTTTGCCGTAGTATTAAATAGTGCATCCGGTGTTTATTCTAGTGTTTTGCTTCTTCGCGGATAAGGCCGTTGAGTTGATGCGAGTGTCGACCCGATCTTCGGTTGAATCTTCGACAATGTTCTCAGGCGAGCATCTCCCTCTTTCTACCTATCTTACTTTTATAGTATTTATTTCCCTCCTGTTGATCTATTGCTATCTGTGTTGCGATGCTCTAGTTTTCGTACCCGTGATATCCCTCGCAGCCTTATATTGCCTTGGACACATCCTATTACCTGTTGTTTGGTAGATAGTTGGACTTGCGCGTCGTAGTCGCTTGCTCAAGTGCTGTTGCGTGTCGACAAGTGCCACAGTTGTTGGTGTATTGCCGCATGTTGATGTTGGAGATGATCATGGCTTTACTTATCGTTCACTTTAATTCCTGTTTAACAACTAAAATTGAAGTAAGTAAGCAGAGGAATCGGTGGGTGATAGATAATATTTGGTTTCCGACCGCCCACTTGTGTCCCGTAGGACCCCGAGTACTTGATACCTGTTCCTTGAATATTCGCGCTATCCACATCCGGGAGGCTTTATGGACCCCCCTGAGCCAGAGCTTGATTCATTCTTATTTCTTGGGGCCACAAACTAGTTTGAGGTTTTATTTACTATCCTGTACTTATGCCATGCTTTACTGCTTTATTTAAATTGTGCGATGGATAGCACACTGTACTGTTTAGGAATTGTGACCCGTTTTCGCGGTATCGACAAGCCCAGTTTTGGGTTCCCAGTCGTTTACAGCCGGCCCCACAAACCTTTAGTCCGTCTCGGAGTCAGCTAACTTCGTTGCGGGTAAACTTAAAGGGGTGGCCCCCTGAAATATTTCTGAATCCTGTAATTGCTTTGTCGTGACTGTCTCGTTGGGTTTTGATTTGGTTTTTCCGAGGCATATCGAGTGTGTGTTGCTATTTGTGCACCCCGGCCGGGTTAAAACTTTCTGAAAGCCGTGTCTGCGGTTATGGACGACTTGGAGCACAGTATCTCGATCATAGACAACTATAACTAAAGTAGTGCTATAAATTTGACTTTATAATGACTAGTAATCAGCTTCACTATAATGGAATGGCTAAATAAAAGTACCAACAACTGCTGGGTTTTGGGATTATCTCATGCTATCTGTATCTGATTAGTAAGTGTTGTAACTATAACGGAATGGTTAACTAAAAGTGCCCACTGCTTATTTTATCAGGATGCTTATCTATAACTGACTAGTAATTGCTGCAACGATAACGGAATAAATAAAACTGCCAACTGTGTGAGTTCCTCGGTTGACTTCCTCGTTTGGTTCTCGAGGGGGGATACCAGGATGGGATTGTTTGGTGTTAGTATCAGGTTGGTTCCGAATAGGTCTTTCTTTCCCTTCTCTGATAGCCGCTAGCTGTATCGAGTCTCTATAGGTTGTTTAGTGCATGCTGCCGCTGCCGCTTCAGTCCACCATACCTATGTAGGCGAGGACCGCCGAATTCTAGCCTCGCCGTGTACTGGCCTCAGTACTGACGCTCCTCTTTTTCCTTTGCCCTTTGTCGGCACCCCTTTGTTTAAGCAGGTTTTGAGATCGACGTCGTTAGCAGGGTTACCCTTCCGACTTGGCCTGGGCAGGGTTATGGACGCCATTGGTTATTCTTCAGGGCTCTTAGCCCCATTTGCATCTTGTCCGTAGCTGGACGCTATATCGTTTTCAAGGTGATTTGGATCTTTGTTCTGTATATCTGTATTCTTGACTCATTGAGTCGATGTTGTATATATACCTGTTCTGTGGGTCCCATCGAGGACTGTTGTGTAATGTTATTACTTCGTTTTCCACCCGCACGAAAGTGCCTGGTGGGCACCTTTGAATCGTTTCTATGCGGGTTTGGCGGGAATCGCTAAAACTTGCATAGGGCCGATTCTGAGGGTGTTACATGGAGTGTCCACCCACATGAATGAAGGAGGGGAGGGGGAATCCCCCATGGCCGGCGGCAACCCCCTTGGGTGCCCCCTCCTCCTATAAAAGGCACCCCCTCTCCTCTCTCTCTCACTCACACCTCCTCGTGAAGGATCTCTCTCCCCCTCTAGAATTTATCCCCCATGGTCTTGGACTAGCGAGATACATGTTCCCGGTGGCTATTCGGCAAGAAAGGGTTGTGCTTCCGCTGCATCGCTGGAATGAGGAGGTGGAGGTTGCTCGGTGTCTTATACGTGTGTGCGAGCACGGATGCGCTGCTACTTTGCGACGCTAGGACTTCCTCTCGATCTTAAGATCAGCAAGAGATCGTCTACATCAACCACGAGTTCAACTTGTTAAGCTTTGTCGGTCTTCAAGGGTATGTTCCCTACGAATATACATCCGACCGTTGTTTGTATCTAGTATATAGATCTTGGTACTTAGTTCCCATCGTAGGAAATTTTTTGTTTTCTATGCTGTGAACCCTATAGTGGTATCAGAGCCGGATATGTGCGTAGATGCTTTACCCTGCCGTCTAGGTCATATTGGCGTTAAACGCATGAAGAAGCTCCATTCGGATGGACTTTTGGAATCACTTGATTTTGAATCATTTGATACATGTGAGCCATGCCTTATGGGAAAGATGACTAGAACGCCGTTTTCTGGTTCAATGGAACGGGCGATAGATTTATTGGAAATCATACATTCTGATGTATGTCGTCCAATGAGTGTGTCAGTGCGAGGTGGATATCGTTATTTTGTTACTTTCACGGATGATTTGAGTAGATACGGTTATATCTACTTGATGAAACACAAGACTAAAACCTTTGAAAAGTTCAAGGAATGTCAGAATGAAGTGGAAAATCATCGTAATAGAAAGATCAAATTTCTATGGTCCGACCGTGGAGGTGAGTATCTAAGTTACGAGTTTAGCACTCACATGAAAGAGTGTGGAATTATTTCACAACTCACACCTGCCGGAACACCACAACGAAATGGTGTGTCGGAACATCGTAATCGTACTTTATTGGATATGGTTCGATCTATGATGTCTCTGATGGACTTGCCGTTGTCATTTTGGGGTTATGCACTAGAAACTGCTGCATTCAATTTAAATCGGGCACCATCTAAATCCGTTAAAAATACACCTTATGAATTATGGTTTGGAAACAAACCTAAGCTGTCATTTCTTAAAGTTTGGGGATGCGATGTTTATGTGAAGAAACTTCAACCGGATAAACTCGAACCCAAAGCGGAAAAATGCGTCTTTATAGGATACCCTAAGGAAACTATTGGGTATTCCTTCTATCACAGATCTGAGGGCAAGGTTTTCGTTGCCAAGAATGGATCCTTTCTAGAGAAAGAGTTTCTCGCAAAAGGTGTGAGTAGTCGGAAGGTAGAACTCGAAGAGGTTATTGAACCTTCTCTTCAAAGTATGGCGAGTAGCACAGTGCCAGAAGTCGTTCCGGAGTTGGCTTCACCAGTTGAAGAAGCGATGATGAGCCCGGATTCCAACAAATGGTTAGAAGCCATGAAATCCGAGATGGAAAACATGTATGAAAATCAAGTTTGGAACTTGGTGGACTTACCTCACGACCGAAAGGCCGTGGAGAATAAATGGATTTTCAAAAGGAAAATTGATGCTGATGGAAATTTGACCGTCTATAAAGCTCGACTTGTTGCAAAGGGGTTTCGACAAATTCAAGGAGTTGACTACGATGAGAGATTCTCTCCCATAGCGATACAAAAATCAGTTAGGATTATGTTTGAAATTGCTGCATATTTCGATTATGAGATATGGCAGATGGATGTCAAAATCGCGTTTCTCAATGGTAATATTGAAGAAGAGTTGTATATGATACAACCAAAGGGTTTTGTCGATCTAAGGATGCTAAAAAGGTGTGCAACCTTCACCGATCCATCTATTGAGTGAAGCAAGCATCACGAAGTTGGAATCTCCGCTTTGATGAGGTGATCGAAGAGTTTGGATTTGTCCAAACTTAGGGAGAATCTTGTATTTACAAGAAAGTGAGTGGGATCAATGTGTCATTTCTGATACTATATGTGGATGACATATTATTGATCAGAAATGATATAGATCTTTTAAACAGTGTTAAAAGTTATCTAAACAGCAAATTTTCAATGAAGGACCTAGGTGAAGCGTCATACTTATTAGGCATAAATATCTATAGAGATAGATCTAGGCGCCTAATAGGGCTATCAAAAAGTACATACCTTGATAAGATTTTAAAGAAGTTTAAAATGGACGAAAGTAAGAAGGGGTTCTTACCTATGCTACAAGGCACGAAATTGAGCAAGACTCAAAGTCCGGCTATGGCGGAAGAAAGAGAGATAATGGACAACTCCCCTATGCTTCAGCCATAGGCTCTATAATGTACGCCATGCTATGTACAAGACCGGATGTGGCACATGCTATTAGTTTGACTAGTAGGTACTAATCGGATCCAGGTTCGGAACACTAGAAAGCGGTCAAGAATATCCTTAAGTACTTGCGAAGAACTAAGGATATGTTTCTTGTATACGGAGGTGAAGAAGAGCTTGTCACTAAGTGTTATGTCGACGCTAGCTTTGACACCGATCCGGATGATTCTAAGTCTCAATCCGGATACGTATTTCCCATGAATGGCGGAGCCGTTAGTTGGAGGAGCTCCAAACAACCTGTGGTGGCGGGATCAACAATGGGGGCCGAATATGTTGCTGCTTCAGAAGCGGCTCAGGAAGCAGTTTGGATGAAGGAGTTCATATCCGAAACTAGGTGTGGTTGCAAACGCGTTGGATCCAATGGTAATCTATTGTGACAACAATGGTGCCATTTCCAATGCCAAAGAATCAAGGTCTCACAAGCATTCCAAGCATATTAAGCGCCGGTTTCACTCCATCCGCGAGCATGTCAAGGATGGAGATATAAAGATTTGTAAAGTACATACGGATCTCAATGTAGCAGATCCGTTGACTAAAAATTTCCCTAGAGCAAAACATGATCTACACCAGAACTCCATGGGTGTTAGATACATCACTATGTAACTAGATTATTGTTTCTAGTGCAAGTGGGAGACTGAAGGGAATATGCCCTAAGAGGCAATAATAAAGTGTTTATTATGTGTATTCCAAGTATATGATAGATGTTTATTTTGCATGCTATAGTTGTATTAATACAGAAACGTTAATACATGTGTGTTTAATAAACAAATAGAAAGTTCCTAGTTAAGCCTCTCTCATAAACTAGCTCGTTGATTAACAAGATGATCATAGTTTCCTGATCATAGACATTGGATGTTGTTAATAACGATATCACAACATTAGTGTAATGATGTGATGAACATTCATCTGAAGTATAGCATTACGATCAAAGTCATTGAGTTTATATTGCTATAACAACTTACGAAGTGGTCCTAATCCTTAGACCATGAGATCATGTCAATCACTAACACCGGAAGAGTTTCTTGATGACATCAAACGTCACACCATAACTGGGTGATTATAAAAATGGCTTCAGAACTACTAAAGTGTTATGTTGAGGCTCATGGATCAAGAGTGGAATTTGTTCATCCCGATGACGGATAGATATACTCTGGGCCCTTTCGGTGATATCATATTGGTTAGCTTGCAAGCAAGTGATTTGATCACTAGAATGTTATATCACGGGAACGAGAAAAGAGTGCATGTCGGTAACGAGATAAAACTAGGTATGGAGATACCGATAATCGAATCTCGGACATGTAATATATCGTGAAACAAAGGGATTAAGATACTAGCATAAAAAGTTCCGACGATCACAGGAAAGTCATCGTTGAATGTGTGGGAGTCAGTATGGATCTCCAGGTCCCGCTTCTGATTATTGATCGAAGAAGGGTCTCGATTATGTAAGCATTATTTGCGAACCGTAGGGTGACACACTTAAGGGACACTGACATCCAATTGGAGCAAAAGTTTCATGCCGGAAAGAATAACAAGCGCGGGAATTTATTTCACTAGATACCGAAACAGGTTTTCAGGTGAAATTGCAGAAAGTGTTTTTGCATGTGAAATGGAATACTAGCAAGGGGTTATATGTGAATGTTTGTCATTAAAGTAATCGACAAAATTCTGAATAAATAAAAGGAGTTTTATTTAATGAGAGTTTGCATTAAATTTGGTGGAAATTTAATAGCATTTTGAGTGGAGGGAATTGAAGAGATTTTTGTGAGTGGAGTGTCCACACACATGAATGAAGGAGGGGAGGGGGCAGCCCCCATGTCCGGCGGACACCCCCTTGGGTGCCCCCCTCCTCCTATAAAAGGCACCCCCTCTCTTCTCTCTCACTCATACCTCCTCGTGAAGGATCTCTCTCCCCCTCTAGAATTTATCCCCCATGGTCTCGGACTAGAGAGATACATGTTCCCGGTGGCTATTTAGCAAGAAAGGGTTGTGCTTCCGCTGCATCACTGGAGCGAGGAGGCGGAGGTTGCTCGGTGTCTTGTACGTGTGTGCGAGCACGGATGCGCTGCTGCTTTGCGGCGCTAGGACTTCCTCTCGATCTTGAGATCGGCAAGAGATCGTCTACATCAACCACGAGTTCAACTCGTTAAGCTTTGTCGGTGTTCAAGGGTATGTTCTCTACGGATATACATCCGCCCGTTGTTTGTATCTAGTAGATAGATCTTGGTACTTAGTTCCCATTGTAGGAATTTTTTTGTTTTCTATGCTGCGAACCCTACAAGTGTCGATCCCAACGAGGAGCAGAAGGTGTTGACTAGTGGTATGGAGCAGGAAATCTCTGTAAATACTTAGCAAAGTGATTTTTAGGAGTTTTCTGAATAAGCAAGGAAATAAAGTGCAAGTAATAAAGACAGCAAACAATTGCAGCGAGTGGCCCAATCCTTTCTTAGCAAAGGACAAGCCGGTGGAAATACTTATAAGGACCAAACGTTCTCGATGACACATGGGAATTCTATCAAGTGCTTTCTCTTCAAATAGCTGAGTAGTCTTCTTTGGTTTTGTAAGTGTTGTGTGGGTGAACCTGTGCTAATGTACCGACCTTACTTAGAATAATACATACTTGTGATTAAACCCCTTGCAAGCATCCGCAACTACAAGAAAGCAATTAAGGTATAAACCTAACCACGGCCTTAAACTCTGAGATCCTACCCTCCCTTGGGCAATGGTGTCCTAACGGGGGTTCAGGTTTCTGTCACTCTGGCAACCCCACAATTAGTAGCCAAATACACAGTGCATTCCCCTAGGCCCATAAATGGTCAAGTATCATGTAGTCGACGTTTACATGACACCACTAGAAGAATAGCACCATAACTTAAATACTAAACCATTGAATAATATCTCAACACAAATTCACTACTAACAACATGACTTATCCCATGTCGTCAAGAACTAAACGAACTACTCACGAGACATCATATGGATCAAGATCA
Organism: Avena sativa; assembly: GCA_916181665.1. Lineage (NCBI taxonomy): Eukaryota > Viridiplantae > Streptophyta > Magnoliopsida > Poales > Poaceae > Avena > Avena sativa. Next base: position 358,792,755 of record OV702295.1, read on the forward strand.
AATATGATATGGTGATGGATAACAATCTGAACATAAACAATAATCCAATGGTTCCACTCACAAGCATCAACTACAATAGTAATCAACACCGGGAAAGTTTCCCCTAAGATCTATGCAAGTATTCAATATAATTGTTACAGCGGGATGGAGTGGTGATGCTGGTGCTGGTAGAGATGATGGTGTGGATGATGATGATCCTGATGAAGTCTAGCTTGATGATGGTGTTGATGGCGACGATCTCCCCTCTCTGGGAAGGAATTTCCCCGGTAGAAATATGTCTGCCGGAGAGCTCTTTCTCTCTCGGTGTTTTCCACCCCGTAGACGCGGCGGAATATTTCTGTGGTCGCTCCCCGTGTTTTAGGGTTTCGAGGAGAATATATAGGCGAGAGGGCGGAGCCAGAGGTGGGCCAGGTGGGCCACCCCCCTATAGGCGCGACCTAGGGGTGGCCCGCGCCTGGGGGGTGTGGGCCCCCTGTGGCCCATCTCCGCCTCCCCTTATAGCATTCTTTGTCTTCTAGGAAAATAGGGTTTTTGTAGTTTTTCTTGTATTTTTCTGATCTTCGTGAAATTGCATCAAAACACCTCTTTTTCCATCAGAATCCTGACTCCGGCAGTTCATCCTCCAAGAATCATCCAACATGCAAAACAGATGAAAAGACATAAGTAACACCTCTTAATATGAAATATATCAATGAATAGAGGCAAATTATGATATAAAATGGTGATGCAAATTGGACGTATCAGATACTACCCTGAACTACTCTCCGGTTGGTGAACTCTAATCCACAGTAGGGCTATAAAGGCACACCTCAAAGTCTGCCTTCCCCATCTAGATAACCCCACACCATCACCTTGAGCGCTAGATGGTTCCAACAAACACCACAATTTCATTGAGACAACCAACTCAAAATATACTCATGATAAGGATTTATGAACTCTAGCCTAAGTGCCACCACGGAGTGCACGCTGTCACTTTCACACACGTGGGGAGAGCAGAGATCTATTGAAGCACTTGAGTATTTATGTAAACTCTAGCCTAAGTGCCACCACGGCGTGCACACTGTCAATTCACACACGTGGGGAGAGCCAGAGATCTATTAAAGCACTTGAATAGCAAAGTAGATCTACTTGATTACAAAGCCCATGATCACAGTATGATCACGCATATAGAGAGATGAACACATAGCTACCAGTAGATCCCTTAGCCTCGAGGAAGAACTACTCCCTCCTCATCATGGGAATCAGCAACAGTGATGGAGATGGTGGTGGAGATCGATGGAGATGGCTCCAGGGGCACTTCCCTGTCCTGGCAGGGTGCCGGAACAGAGACTTTTGTCCCCTAAATCTCCCCTTCGGTGGCGGTGGCGCTGCGGAGGTTTTCGTGGCTTTCTCCTAGATGATTTAGGTTTTCTGAGTCGGGAGGCTTCTTATAGGCGAAGAGGCAAGGTCGGTGGATCCTCGAGGTGCCCACACCTAGGGTTGGCGCGGCCAGGGGGACCCGCGCCACCCTAGGGTGTGGTCACCTCCTGGCCCCCTTCGTCTGTCCTTTTGGCTCCGTGTTCGTTCTAGAAAAATAGTGACTTTGGATTTTGTCTCGTCCAGTTCTGAGAATATTCATTTTTAGCTTTTCTGAAACCAAAAACAGCAGAAAACAGGCAACTGGCACTGTGACATCTTGTCAATAGGTTAGTTCCAGAAAGTGTATAAAAATACCTCAAATTATAGACAAAACATAAGACAAATAATATAAAATAAGCATGGAGCATCAAAAATTATAGATACGTTTACGACATATCAGTCACACGATAGCACGTAGTTTGACACATAAATAAACATAAGTATGGAGTGACCACTCATCTTGTTGGTGCATCATATTCCTCCTCTTCTCGAACCAATCTATTTGATCCTCATCCATCTTTCTCAGCCATCATGACATTGTTCTCGTTGATGAGTAGTTTGAGCTTAACTTTCCTTTTCTTGAGCTCATATTCTTTGGCAAGTTTTTAGGCATGGAGCTCAACTTCCCTTTGCATTAGCTCAAATTCTTTGTCCCCTTCTTGGGCATTGAGCTCACTTCTTTTTGTTTGATCTCAACTTCCTTTCGCCTAGATTGGTAGTCGTGATCACCTTCAATGGCCTTTGGCTTGAGTATGGACTCGTGAAGGTTGAGTTTCCTATTTTGGAACTCAAGGAAGCTCTTCATTTGATCCTCTTTCTTTCGCTTCCTATCCCTTGACACCTCCTTGTCGGCGATCAAATCCTTCAAGGTCGCTTCCACCAAGACGACATTGGCACCGCGAGCCATATCTTGCTTGGTAGCCTTGCGGCCTTTCCACCGGCCTGCATGGTTTCCCTTTCATGGTTCGGCCTCTTGAAGGTCGATGACCGTTGAAATGGGCGACACATATCACCGACCAGGTGGCGGGGCGTGTAGAAGCACGCGGTGGAGCAGTCCCGCGGGGCCTTGCTGTGCACCACTAGCGATTCGTCAGCCATATGAGTCCTGTTGAGGTCAAGTAATGTGGGCCCCGTTGGTATGAGTGACACTATCTCACCGATTTATGGCGACATGGCCCGCGAGGCCAAGTAGCGTGACTGTTGTAAGTACCCTGGCAGGAGTCGTTGAGAGGCTAGAACTCGCCGACAGAGGTGGCGGCTGGTTACCGGACGTCGCTGAGCTTGACGTGGTGGTCGTACTACCGAGATCGACGTCGGAGATGGCCACGTTCAGCGCCCCTTTCTTGATCGTTTTCTTTGCGAGGGACTCTTCTTGGGAAGTGATGACCTTGTGGTGGCGTGGGCCTGGATCACAGCGAGTTGTCCATCGTGATGATGATACGGTGTCAGCGACCCGCTGCTTGGCGGTGTCCCTTCTATTGGCTCGTTTCTGTCTCGTCTTGGCCTTCTGGGCCGATGTCTACTCTTTCTTCGCCTTGACCAGGGCCACAACGGGTAGGGGAAGTGGTGGTGGTTGGCGGCGCGTTTACCATGGGGTTGCTAGGGCTTGCAGGGATGGCCGTGACAAGAGGGAAGTGTGAAAATGGCATGGGGTGCCACTGACCGGCCGTCCTAGCCCGGACAAGAGGAGGACAAGCGCGGAGTGAGGACATAGTGCAAACCCAGCCCAAATTAGGGTCTTGTTTGCGTTAGTCCAGGTTGGTCCATTTGAGTCATGTCATTGGGTCGTGATTTTCATAAAAATCTATCCACGAGGACCTAACAGACACCAAATGTGTAAATGCGTTGGGCCATTAGAGATGTCCTAACGACTTCCCACTAGAAGCAACTAAGTTTTTCTAAAACTAAGTACCAACGCATTCACTCACAAATACGTACTTAATACATACATACACTAATTCCTATAAACGCACACACACCCTAGCCCCGTGAAAAACTTCGAAAGACTGATTTCAAGAGACTAATCCGATGGGTCTTGAGATCGACAAAATAAAAATATTTCGACTTGTTATGAAAAACACCAAAGTATTAAACCTAGAGATATCCGTGGTGGGCTTAGTATATCACTATACTTTTAACTATCGAAGCGTAAGTTGGTTCTCGCAGATCAATTCTTGATCAGGCCGAGGAGCAGTAACCGGCGGTCCACACATATCACATATGCACGCGGGCCCGCTAGGCGCGAGACCGACCGGGTCGGTTGGTCGCTCTGCTGAACTTTGGGCACCCCACACAGCTGGCACGTCCCACCGCGCGCTATAAAAACGCTCCACACTACCACCCTGCAATGATCACGTTGAACGTTCTGACATTTCCTCCTCTTCCATTTTTTCCATCTCTTATTTTTTTGTTCCATCTCTTATTAGCCTTCTCAACGCATCCAGCAGCCATGGAGTGCGTCGCGAAGCTGCAGCAGCACGAGCGTGACGTCGCCCCGGAGATCGACGGCGCTGAGGAGCTGCTCATGGAGCTCCTGGACGCGTCGCTGGCCGCCGAGGAGGTGCCCGATGCGTGGCGCGGCAAGCATCGTCAGCTCGGCTTCCCCGTCGACGACGTCGGCGACAGCTGGGACGACCTGGAGGACTCGATCCACCCGCACCAGGAGGAGGCGGGCTGCGAGGACTGCGTGCTCGACGGCATCATCCTTCCCGGCTTGGACGGATGCGGGTGCTCGCCGGCGCCGTACGTCGTGGAGGACGGCGGCGGCAACCCCGTGGAGTACTGGACGGATCAGGAGATGGAGGCCGCGGCCTTTGGCCCATTCACCGACGACTGCGTGGGGGAGTGGCACCGGCGGAGCGCCTTGGAGGTGAAACTGGGCTATAGCCCCCCCTTCCAAAAGCTCAAACGTTTATCTAGGCATACTCCGTTGAGCATCAGTCGTCTTTTGTTTCCTACTAGTATCTGCCAATCAAGCACAGCGTAGCGAGAAGAACACATGCATCACCGCCTCGGTTCTCCCTTCGATGCGTTGGGTGGCCGGTGGCTAGATTGTTTATTGGCTTTGTGACAGGATGGGCCTGCTGGTCAGCGTCCAAATCTAAACCTACGTGTATGCTAGTTTTTTGTTTACCTCGGAGCTTGGGCCATTGATGCTTCTTGATGCTTTTTCTTGCTGGCATGGTGGATCTTTGGTTTGCTCCTTGTTTTTATGGCAAATAGAACTACAACCTTTCACTGGTATGTGCTAATTCCAAAATCAAGAAGTCGCTCTTTGCCATCGGTAGATTGGTCAATTTTTTTCCTAACTTACATGATGCCCCTGTTTAAATCAAGAAATTAAGTGCATTTTTCAGCTTGAAATTTATCTCTTGATATTTCCAGGAATGAAATTTTGCGGCAAAATTAGTGTGGAGAGTTGATTTGGCATCCCAAATTTTTTTCGCCCCCTCTCTACTTTTGATCACCCTCCGCCACTGGGGAGTGGTACATGGACGGCATGGCCGTGGAGTGGGACGATGGGAGGAGCTACTACTCGTTTCACCCATCCTACAGCGGCGGCGAGGCCTGCACGGAGCAACTGTACAGCAGCCCATTGTGGGAGTGAAGTGAACTAGTGCTAGGCTAGCTTGTAGTACTAGTGTGTGTGTGAGCTGTGCACCGAAAAGCGTCAATATCTAGCAGATTTATGTCTGCATTTTGCAAATTTAGCACAACCTGGATTTGCTGAGGAGGGCATGAGGTCCTGGAGGTCGGACTGTGATTACTAGTCAAGATACTTGTAGTTTACTGGGAAGTAAAAGCCCCTTTGTTTCTGTTCGCACTTTCGGAAAAAGTCTCTATGTGAACAAAGCTGGCGGTTACGGCCTGTCAAGGCCCGCGACTATGCTAGCATCAGTCCCGGGCCATGAGGCGTCTAACGGCTAGAAATGGTGGTAAGACACTAGTCTTAGACCGGACCAGATCTCTAGTCGCGGTCCGTAATACGGTGCAGGACTAATAACTTGGCGCAGGCCAGTTGATCTTTTCGTGGACTATTAGTTCTGGGTCGTATCAAGGCTCGGGACTAGTTGTCCACCAGTATATATTCTGTTTCCTGTCCACCTGCCCTAAACCATATGGTGTCCATTTTACTCAAAGAAGCAAGCGAGTTCATGCCATTTTTTTTCTCAAGATTTGTCAAGATTTAGTTTGTAACCCCTAAATCCAAAGTTTTAAAATGTTACAACTTCATTCTTTCATCTCTTATTGCTACTTTAGCTCTATAATGCTCTAGAAGTATAGAGATATGGATCAATGCATGCATGCTCTAAAAGTAGAAGGATTTTGATATGTGTAACAAATTTTGATTACGCACATAGTTACTGAAAATTGAAATGTGTAGTTTTAGAGTTTCAAAGCTTAGAATTGAATGAGGTTTTCACTGATAGAACAATAATCAAAAACTCCATATTTATCATGTTAATTGTTTTCTCCAATTCAGAAATTGGTGTATGTAAATTTTTCAAAATTCAAAGTTAATGCTCTAGAAGCTCTCAATATAACTTGTAGTAATTTTATCATGTTGTGTAATGGTTTTTGATATAATTTTACTATAATGCAGATGGTCCGGGAATGGATGTACGGTACTGACCGACGCTTTGGCGAGTTCATTAATGATGTGCATGAATTCATCCGTGTTGCTGATGCAAACAAGCGCAATGGTTTTGTATTCTGTCCATGTAGTGGATATAGGAATCAGAAGGATTACTCTGACTCAAAAACCCTTCACATCCACCTGTTGAAGTCCGGCTTCATACCCAGTTATAATTGTTGGACCAAGTACGAAGAGAGAGGGGTTATAATTAAAGACAATGAAGAAGAGGAGGAGGATGACAACTATCATGGTTTCCCTGAGTACGGAGATACTTCCATGAGGGGATGCTGAACGGGAGGATGAAGAAGAGACACATGATGAACTCGCTGATGATCTTGGTCGGACCATTGCCGATGCACGAAGAGACTGTGAAACTGAAAAGGAGAGGGAGAAGTTTAATCACATGTTAGAGGATCACAAAAGGTTGTTGTACCTAAATTGCGAAAATGGTCTGAAAAAGCTGTGCAGCATACTGGAATTGCTGCGATGGAAGGCTGAGTGTGCTATAGTCATAGACGATCACGTACCATGTCCTCCTTATACTTTTTAAACACGCACGAGTCGATGCACTTCTAATATATACATGGACCGAGGGACACGGGAGATATACGAGTAGACTTAAATATTCTACATGGTCGACTTTTACACATTGCATGATACCCACTCCGCTAGTCCGAAGACAGCCATCACAAATACAACAACAACAACAAAGAGTATGTCCTAAGCTAAGCAATAAAGTGTAGATCGACGTCGGACTCCTCCGAAGAAAAACCACTCCAAAAGGACTCTGCTTGTCGACGCACCATTCATAGTGATATATCACTAGGATATCGGTCGGATTTTACTTTCTTGCAAATGTTTATTACAATAAATGCTACCAAAATACCATTATTATTAGAACTGTATATGCACGTGACTATAGGAATATGCACCGCGCGGCCTTCATTGCCCACCTGCAAGTCTAAACTTTGTTCGCAAGAACTACACCTGGCCGGTTGTTCGATTGTGAATTAAGTGTGAGACACGACACATTTGTTCCATGGATTGATTTGGTTGGTCCATCCATAAATAACTAATTTCTCCATATAAAAATCAAGACCATGTTAGAACGTTGAAAGCTAGCACACTCACATTTGTTGGTATGAGAGAGTGGATGTGAGGATGGGGGATATCGATAGCTTTTTCACGTATATCACATGGATGGGAAAATGATGCATTGGGAATTTGATCTGAATAGGATCAGATGAATGGCCGAGCTCGTTTGTAATTGCTCTAACACATTCTTCATGATATCTGCGGATCTTGTGGTTTAGTGTATGCAGATAGATCTCCTCTGCGGATAGTGTACACATTGAGATGTGAGCCTCTACACCAAGGTGGGGACCAGCTAGCGTTTCACTTCCATGGAGTCATAGCTCCATCTGTACGTAGTCCACTTCAAAAGTACTCCCTCCGTTTTAAAATATAAGAAGTTTTAGCTTTATGAAACAAATATATCTAAACTATTTTTAGTATGTAGGTTCACTCAGGTTTGGTATGAATCTACACACTAAAACAAGTCTAGATATTTTTTTTTCACAAACCTAAAACATCTTATATTTTAAAACAGAGGGAGTAGCTTATTGCATTTCTGTTGAGAATTATGCCTTATGATGTCATAGTACATAGATTTGTTTTTTAGAGGATACATACGTTTGAGTGTGAACAAACACATGTAATTTTCACTAGAACACATCTGGCTTGTTAGTCAAAGTAATTAGCCGTTGCACACAATCAAACATTAGAAAAAATTTCAAGAGTAGCTTCATCTCATTGTTTTTCACAACTCTCGTGTTGTAAAAAATTTATATAGGTCTCGTGCAGGTGGAAGAGTTGCTTCCTCCTCGCAGCAGGTGCTGCGGCGACAAATGCAGCAGTCTGAATAACTTTACTAGTCCGTGTTTACTTGTGCATGTTAATTGTTGTTAGGTGTGCTTGTTAATTCATGTTCACGTGACAACCAGATCGATTAAAGGCAACCTAATACTATGCTCTTGGTATTTTCCTCATGCAAGAGACCTAAATGCAGGCTACCAATTAATATTTACAACGTGGATATTTTGGCTGTTTTTCTGAGGCCATTCCCCTAGACTTACTCTGGGAGACGAAAAAGGGTGCATATAACCAAACACACACTATATGCTCATCTTGTATGTATATGCGATGGATCTTAAAACAATGGACCGTCTAAATTTCAATATATACTCATACCGTGATCTAGGGAGCATTTTTGAAACATGCACATGCAAACTTAAATGGACATTGGAATATTTAGTGTGATGTATTTTTGAACTCCTACTCACTACGAACAACGAGTGTTGAACCGGCTAGTCCAAAGACAACCACAACAAGAACAAGAACCACATCAACAACAACAGCAGCAGAAGCAGCAGCAGCAACAACAACATCAACAACAATAACAACAGCAACAGCAACAGCAACAGCAACAGCAACAACAACAGCAACAGCAACAGCACCAGCACCAGCACCAGCACCAACAACAACAACAACAACAACAACAACAACAACAAAGAATATGTGCTAAGCTAAGCAACAAAGCCGCGTCTTGATTGATGCTGGACCCCTCCGATGAACCATCACTCCAAAATAACTCTCCTTGTCGACACATCATATGTAGTGACTAGACAATTTGGCGTGGCGACACACCGCACCCGTGATGGAACATTATCATCGAATAATGCTAGAAATTACATCGTGAATGGAATAACATTGTTATCTGATATGTCGAAAACGTATCTATAATTTTTTATGCTCCATGCTTGTTTAGCATCTACTTTGCTTTGCTTTGTCTATACTTTGAGGTGTTTTTATATATTTTCTGGAACTAACCTATTAACAAGTTGCCACAGTGACAGTTGCATGTTTTATTCTATTTTTGGTTCCAGAAAGGCAGAAAATCAATATTCTCGGAATTGGACGGGACAAAAGCCAAAATCAATATTTTACCGTGGGCGACACGAAGTCCAGAGGAGATATGGAGAGGCGAGCTAGGGACGCCACACCCTCTCTAGAAATGAGTGGGCCCACCCCGCGCCTGGGTAGGGTGTGGGCCCTCTGGCCGCCTCCTAGCCTCGCCTCTTTGCCTATAAGAAGCCCCCGATGCAGAAACCCTAGGCACCCGATCAAACCTCCATGAAACCTTTTGTAGCCGCCGCCACCATCGTCCCTAGATCGGGGGATCTTAAGTTCTTCCCGACACCCTGCCAGAGGGGAGATCATCCCGGAGGCCTTCTTCTCTGGTATGAAGCGTGAGTAGTTCCACCTTGGACTACGGGTCCATGTAGTAGCTAGATGGTTGTATCTCCTCCTTGTGCTTTCATGTATAGATCTTGTGAGCTTCGTTCATGATCAATATCTAAACTATTTGTAATCATGCATGTTGTGTTTGCAGGGATCCGATGGATATTGAGATTACTATGTCAGATTGATTAATGGTTTTGTCTATTTGATTCTATCATGTCTGTGTTGTTTGTGATCTTGAATGCTCTCTGTTGTTAGTGTTGGAGATATGCCCAAGAGGCAATAATAAAGTGGTTGTTATCATATCTTCATGATTATGATAAATGTTTACATACCATGCTATAATTGTATTAATCGGAAACATTAATACTTGTGTGATTTGTAAACATAAAAGAGTCCCTAGTAAAGCCTCTTGTTAAACTAGCTTGTTGGTTAATAAATGATCATGGTTTCCTGATCATGAACATAGAGATGTTATTAACAACAGGGTCATATCATTAGGATAATGATGTGATGGACATACTCCTATAGATAAGCGTAGCATAAAGATCAAGTCATTTTAATAGTTCAATTGCTATAAGCTTTCTGATACATAGTAACCTAATTCCTTCGACCATGAGATCATGTTAATCACCATCACCGGAAGGATGCTTTGATGACATCAAACACCACACCGTAACTGGGTGGCTATAAAGGTGGCATTGAGTGTTCAGAAAGTATGGGTTGAGGCACATGGATCAAGAGTGGGATTTGTCCATCCATATGACGGATAGATATACTCTGGGCCCTCTCGGTGGAATGTCATCCAATTAGCTTGCAAGCATGTGACTGGCTCACAAGGGATCACATACCACGGGAACGAGAAAAGAGTACTTATCGGTAACGAGGTTGAACTAGGTATGCAGAGATACCAACGATCAAAACCTCGAAAAAGTAAACTATCGTGAGACAAAGGGAAATTGGTATCGTATGTAAGTGGTTCATTCGATCGCAAAGTAATCATAGAAATATGTGGGAGCCATATGAATTTCCAGATTCCTCTATTGGTTATTGATCAGAGAAGTGTCTCGGTCATGTCCGCATAATTCACGAACCGTAGGGAGACACACTTAAGGATTCGATGTTGTTGAGTAGTTATGGAATGATGAGTAAGAGACCGAATGTTGTTCGGAGTCTCGGATGGGATCCGGGATATCACGAGGAGATCCGGAATGGTCCGGAGAATAAGATTCATATAAGGAAAGTCATGTTTCGGAGTTGGGGAATGATTCCGATGTTTTCACTAGGAATGTTCTAGAAGGGTCCGGAAGGTCCGGAACTCCGGAGGGGAAGGGTACATGAATGTGTCATGACAATATGGAATGGTTGCATCATGTACTAGGTCACTTGGCTGGGCAAAATAAAGGGAGAAATCAAATCCTAGTTTGAAAGTCAAACGCCAATTTGAGAAAGTCAAACGGCAAGTTTGCTTGGTGGAGGGAGAGTAGGAAACCTACTTGGGGAGGAGTTCCTCTCCCTCCACCCGCCGGCCAAGGAGGCCGACTTGGGGGAGGACTCTCTCCCCCTTGGCCGCGCCCTCCCACCTATAAAAGGAGGGGCGGGGCTGCCCCTCTTCCCTACACCCAACACCACCTCAAACCCTAGCCCCAAGTCGCCGGCCACCTCCAGTGCTGCCGCCGCCTAGGGCCTCCTCTAATTCGCCGAGTTAGGGTTTCCCCAAACCCTAGCCTCCGGCTACACCTCTCCCCTTGGTGCCTCTAAACCCTAGATCGCCAAGGCCTCTCTCATAGTCCACCATACTCGCTCCGGCTTAAGGCGAAGCCCTGCGAGATCTCCCCTCTACTTCCGGTACCACGCCGTCGTGCTGCCGGAATCGCGAGGAGAGTGCTACGACCTCCGCTGCCTGCTGGAACAAGGGAGAGGAAGGTCTTCATCGAGTACCGAACGTGTGACCGACTGCGGAAGCGCTGCCGGAACACAGCGCCGGAAGGATCGTCTACGCGATCTTGAGATCGGCAAGAGTACGACTACATCACCCATGAGAATCTACTCTCGTTAACCGCTTTGGAATCTTCGAGGGTGAGTTCCTCTATCGACTCGTTGCTACAATCTAGTAGATATATCTTGGCTTGTTTGTTTGCATGCGGTAGAATTTTTTTGTTTTCCATGCTACGAACCCCTATAGTGGTATCAAAGCCGTGTCTATATGTAGATCTGTTGCACGATTAGAACACAATGGTCATTGTGGGCGTTGGTGTTTTAGTTGTCGATTGCTTCTTGTGTACTTTGCATCTTGCGGGATGGTGGGATGAAGCGTCCTGGGCTAACCTTACATGACATCGTTCATGAGACTTGCTCCACGCTTGACATGCAACTTGTATTGCATAAGTGGCTTTGCGGGTGCCTGTTTCTCCCAACATAGTTAAGATTCAATTTACAACGGGTGATTGACAATACTAGTATCAATATTGTGGTTCTTGTACGTAAGTTAGAACGACACTTATTGAAAGCCCCAAACCACGTAAAACATGCAAAGAAAATTAGAGGCGTCTAACTTTGTTTTGCAGGGGTGTGATGTGATGTGATATGGCCATGATTGTGATTATATATGATGTATGCAATGTCCCTTATTGTAAGTTGGCAACCAACAGGAGCCATATGGTTGTCTTTTAAATTCCGTTAAGACCTGCATGTCTATTCAAAGAAGTTGTAATAGTTGATGCTAGTGGACGACAATCATGAAGCGGCGCCATTGACCTTGACGCCACACCGGTGATGATGGAGGTCATGTTCGTGCTTGAAGATGGAGATCGGAAGCACAAGAAGAAAGGCCATATCATATTACATATTATGAATTGCATGTGATGTTAATCCTTTTATGCATCTTGTATTGCTTAGTTAACAATTGTAGCATTATAAGATGATCCCTCAAGCACACAATTTCAAGTATTAAAGTGTTCATCCTTAGTAAGCACCGTTGCTAAAGCTCGTTGTTTCGAAGCACCACGTGATGATCGGGTGTGTTAAATTCTGTGAGTGTATACAACGTGAGCAAGCCAGATTTGCTCATGCGGAAGCTAAGGTTTGATCTTGATGAGCCTAGCATGTATAGACATGGTCTCGGAACACGGATCACCGAAAGGTAAAGCATAAGTCATATAGTAGATATGATGAACATGTTGATTGTTTGCCATTGAAGCTACATCAACTCTCGTGATGATCGGTTTTGATGTGGTGGATTTGGTTCGTGTGATCACTAAAACAATGTGAGGGATATTGTTTTGAGTGGGAGTTCAACAGCAATATGATTAAAAGTTGAACACTATTTATCATAAATTAAATCAAAGTGAATTTGCATAGTTGTTGTAGTCATTGGCATCCGTTTACCATCTTGCGCTTAGTTATAATTGAGATGATAGAACTATAGAATTCTGGTTAGTTACTTTACGAACTGGTATCGTATTGTTTTGAAGCGTTAATCTAAAGTTTAAAAGTCCTATTGCAAACTTTCAGTAAGTTTCGGTTACTCCATGAAGTTTAATAATTGGTATTAAATCAAGAGTGACTATTCCAAGTGTTAGTGTATGAGTATCATGTTTGTCTCCATGATTCTTGATATTCAAAGGATTTTCTTAATATCAAGGTTATCTAGGATCTGAAAGAGTTGTTTCAGAAACCATGATGTGTGGAAGATATTGTGATATCTGAAACAAAGTTTTGGTTGCAACATGATAGAGTATAATATGGCAAAAGTCATGTTCTCATATTTGATGAGAATTTGCAAAAGGTTGGAGACACTAGTTGTCCTAATTCCCAAAAAGGTTTTGGAGAGCAACATTATACTCGCGATTCACCGTTATAAGCTAAAAGTAGCTTGATCATGGATAATTCCATGATAAGCGTGAATATTTGATGTAGGTAAAAAGTTTACTACACCAAGAGATTACTAAAGAAAGGAATTTGAAAGAATACCAAACATTTGATGATGGTGATCTACTTCAAAGTGCAAGTCCAAAGACATTGGTATTTTACTATACATGCTTTGGACTATGTGTCATGTATATGGCTCCACTATTGATGTTGATAGATTCTTTCAAACAGAAAAGTAAATACTGAAAGAGAATCTCATAAATATATGGCAGAAAAGAAAAGACTAGAATTGTTCAGCTTAAGTATATAGATGATATACATGTTATGGATATATTCTTTGCTTATTAAACAATGCGGTTCTTAAGTATTTGATACTGAATTTGTTGGTGTGAATCGTCATACGAAACAACACAATTCATGAACTACAATGGCCTAAGTAACTAGCAAAAGAATATGTGATGATGTTCATCGAGAAAAAATAAAAGGTTATTGTGTTGCTTGTTAAACATCAAAGCTTGCCTTCAAGATTTGTTTTATCAGGTATTATGAGAACAAAAGGGCTGTTCAAATAATTGCCGTAATCCATAAAAGATGGATGATTCACAAATCTCGTTGGAGAAATCACATCCATAAAACTAGTGCTAAAAATGTCGAAAGACAAATTGATTGAAAGATCACTTAGGAAGTGACATTGCCGTTTAAATTATATTGGAAAGAAAACATGAATAAACTCCATGTGGATGGAATTTTGGAGTCTTTTTGATTTTTGATCAAATGACGCTTGTGAAACTTTCCTAGAGATAATTAAAACTTCGTTCATAGGCCAAAAGGGAACGGATGGCTAGCTTATTGGAACTTGTACATATTGTTATATGAAGTCCATTATGTGTAGTCAAGAGCGACGGATTTCAACTTCATATGCTTTCTCCGAATTTGAGTGAATATATGAATATTTACTTAATAAGGATGAAGTATGAAACATTTGAAAAGTTCAAAGATTTTCAAGATGAAGTGCAAAATCATTGTAACAACAATATAAATAGTTTATGATAAGATCATAAAGGAATATATTTGAGTTACAAGTTTAGCATAATACCTAAGATTTAAGGAATCGTTCCGTGGATTTGCATTTCCCGAAACACCATAAGAGTATGGAGCGTTCGAGATATGTAATTAAACCTCGTTTGACATGGTAAGATCAAAGGTGTAATTTATAAAACTGTCATTATATTTTAAAGATTAAAAACTTTAGAGACTACCGTTTTTCCACTCAAAAAAGCTCCATCATAATCCGTTGAATTGACACCATATAAAGTTATGGTTTGGGATAAAACCCAAGTTGTCCTTTCTTAGAAATTGGTATGCTATGCATAAGAAAGATGTTTGCAACCAAAATCGGATGAACATATCTTTGTATGTTATTTTGAATAATAGTTAAGTACTCCTCCATAACACCAAAGACAAAAGTGTTTGTCCCTTAGAACGTCAAGTTTCTTTGAGAAGGAATTTTTCGTGAAAAGTTAAGTGGGAGGGCAATAGAACTTTGATAAGGTTAAAAGAACCTTAGCTATATGTGTAAACTTGCACAGCGCCGAAAAGTGTTCCGGAGGCAGCAACAATGCTCATGGATCACGTGCCTCAAAGGTTGTGGTCACGGAGGTCTAAGTTCCTATTGAAACAAGAAGGTCGGGTAAACAATCAAATACCAAGATTGAGAGTTAAATCATTATTTGACGATAATGATCCGACTACATGCAAAAAAGCAATGATGGGCCCTGACTCCGTCAAAATGGCTTGAAGCCATAAAATCCGTGATAGTTCCATATACAAGAAATCAAGCTTTGAACTTGAAAGACCCTCTGGAAAGGTACAAGACCTTACAGTCATATTTGGATCTATAAAGAAATAGACAAGGATGTTTCACATCTATGAAATTATCGACATGTCAGGAAAGAGTTCACGACAATGTTCAAAGAGTTGACTATGACAAGATCTGATCTTTCATTAAGCGATATTTAGTCTAGATGGTTTAATGTAGCAACCACGACATATAATTTTGTTATGTGTTGAATAAACAAAACAAGTTCTTTTAATAGAATGGTTACCTAGGACGTGTGCATGACACGGTCCAAAGGGTTTTGTTAATTCAAAGGATGCTAAAAGCATATGCAAACTTCAATGGTTGAAGTAAGCATCACGGAGTTGGAATCTTCACTATGATGAAACTGTTAAAAGAGTTTAATTTCATCGGAGACGATGAAGATGCTTGCATTTGCAAGAAATTAAGTGGGAGCGCTAAGACATATTTCTAATACATTATGTGGAAGACATATTGTTGATTGGAAATGATGTATTTTTTTATTAACACATGATAAGAATTTCATCTCGATGAAAGGCTTAGGCAGAACCCGAATATTTGGCATTAATGTCTATATGGATAAATTGTGACGCCAATATGGTTGTGCCAGAAGTACATAGATGAGATATTGAATGAGTTCAATATAGAAACTACAAGAAATGTTCTTGTTGCACAGGAAGGATTGAATAAAGATTTAAGTATTTTTGATACTTGATAGATACAATCACAAAGAGTATTTTATCAATCATGTTGTGATGTGTACAAATCCAGATATGTCCTATGCTCTAAATGTTATGAGCGTATACCAGAATTATTCATAAGATGATTATTGGACGATAGTAAAGATATTCTTATAATCTTTTAGAAGAACTAAGAATATATTATTTTCTAGAAGTGACAAATAGATGGTTAGTTCATTGTAAATGAATTACATTGATACTAGTTTTGTCACAAAGTACAAATTAAGTTTATCTCAATCTAAACTAAGGGTGGCAAAATATGATGGAATATGAATTCCATAATGAATTTGGATGAGTTCCAAAGTTAAGACATTGTGACAGATAGTACAACAAAAGGCTAAGTATATGAGTGCTATTATAGCAGCAAAAGAGGGCATTTGTGTCAAGTAGTCTGTTATCAAACTAGGTGTAGTTCACAGTGGGATAGTACTATGAAGATATATTGTATGACAATATTATCAACATGTTTTAAACCCCAAAGAACTAAAGGTCTCACCAAAGGACCAAATTTATACAAAGCCATCTCATTAGAGAATGAGTGATGCGTAGAGACGCAAAGACATGCAATTGCACACGGACCTGGAAGTGTCAGATCCGGAGATCAGTTGACCACTAGCAATCGTGTACATACAACACCGGAAATCCATAGGTGTTGAATACACAAAGGTTTGAAACTAGATTATTGACTCTAGTGCAAGTGGGAGACTGTTGGAGATATGCCCAAGAGGCAATAATAAAGTGGTTGTTATCATATCTTCATGCTTATGATAAATGTTTGCATACCATGCTATAATTGTATTAATCGGAAACATTAATACTTGTGTGATTTGTAAACATAAAAGAGTCCCTAGTAAAGCCTCTTGTTAAACTAGCTTGTTGGTTAATAAATGATCATGGTTTCCTGATCATGAACATAGAGATGTTATTAACAACAGGGTCATATCATTAGGAGAATGATGTGATGAACATACTCCTATAGATAAGCGTAGCATAAAGATCAAGTCATTTTAATAGTTCAATTGCTACAAGCTTTCTGATACATAGTAACCTAATTCCTTCGACCATGAGATCATGTTAATCACCATCACCGGAAGGATGCTTTGATGACATCAAACACCACACCGTAACTGGGTGGCTATAAAGGTGGCATTGAGTGTTCGGAAAGTATGGGTTGAGGCACATGGATCAAGAGTGGGATTTGTCCATCCATATGACGGATAGATATACTCTGGGCCCTCTCGGTGGAATGTCATCCAATTAGCTTGCAAGCATGTGACTGGCTCACAAGGGATCACATACCACGGGAACAAGAAAAGAGTACTTATCGGTAACGAGGTTGAACTCGGTATGCAGAGATACCGACGATCAAAACCTCGGAAAAGTAAACTATCGTGAGACAAAGGGAAATTGGTATCGTATGTAAGTGGTTCATTCGATCGCAAAGTAATCATAGAAATATGTGGGAGCCATATGAATTTCCAGATTCCTCTATTGGTTATTGATCGGAGAAGTGTCTCGGTCATGTCCGCATAATTCACGAACCGTAGGGAGACACACTTAAGGATTCGATATTGTTGAGTAGTTATGGAATGATGAGTAAGAGACCAAATGTTGTTCGGAGTCTCAGATGTGATCCGGGATATCACGAGGAGATCCAGAATGGTCCGGAGAATAAGATTCATATAAGGAAAGTCTTGTTTCAGAGTTGGGGAATGATTCCGGTGTTTTCATCGGGAATGTTCTAGAACGGTCCGGAAGGTCCGGCACTCCGGAGGGGAAGGGTACATGAATGTTTCATGACAATGTGGAATGGTTGCATCATGTACTAGGTATCATGGCTGGGCAAAAGAAAGGGAGAAATCAAATCCTAGTTTGAAAAGTCAAACGCCAATTTGGAAAGTCAAACGACAGTTTTGCTTGGTGGAGGGAGAGTAGGAAACCTACTTGGGGTGGAGTTCCTCTCCCTCCACCCGCCGGCCAAGGAGGCCGACTTGGGAGAGGACTCCCTCCCCCTTGGCCACGCCCTCCCACCTATAAAAGGAGGGGCAAGGCTGCCCCTCTTCCCTACACCCAACACCACCTCAAACCCTAGCCCCAAGTCGCCGGCCACCTCCAGTGCTGCCGCCGCCTAGGGCCTCCTCTAAGTCGCCGAGTTAGGGTTTCCCCAAACCCTAGCCTCCGGCTACACCTCTCCCCTTGGTTCCTCTAAACCCTAGATCGACAAGGCCTCTCTCATAGTCCACCATACTCGCTCCGGCTTTAGGTGAAGCCCTGCGAGATCTCCCCTCTACTTCCGGTACCATGCCATCGTGCTGCCGGAATCGTGAGGAGAGTGCTACGACCTCCACTGCCTGCTGGAACAAGGGAGTGGAAGGTCTTCATCGAGTACCGAACGTGTGACCGACTGCGGAAGCGCTGCCGGAACGCAGCGCTGGAAGGATCGTCTATGCGATCTTGAGATCGACAAGAGTACGACTACATCACCCACGAGAATCTGCTCTCGTTAACCGCTTTGGAATCTTGGAGGGTGAGTTCCTCTATCGACTCGTTGCTACAATCTAGTAGATAGATCTTGGCTTGTTTGTTTGCATGCGGTAGAATTTTTTTGTTTTCCATGCTACGAACCCCTACAGTTAGTAGCTATCTTGGCCAAGTAGTATCTAGTGACTCCAAGAGGGGGTATTTATGCTCAATAGTGGGTTTATGCCTCTAGTTTCCAAGGGATGTGATAGAAATCTCTTCGGTTGTAGATGTGTTGTTGCCACTAGGGAGAAAACAACGGTCTCTTGTTCATGGAACAAGTGGATTGTTTACCTTACACACTTTGCTTAAAGCAGTTGTTTGTTGCTTACAACTTAATACTGGAGGGGGTTCGGATGATAACCTGAAGGTGGACTTCTAGTCATAGATGCAGTTGGATGGCGGTCTATGTATATTGTTATATTGCCCAATCGAATCTCATAGGATCTTTTTGTCTAGTATTGCATTGTTATGCCTTGCTCAGTTCCTGTCAATTGCCCTGCTGTAATTTGTTTACCCTTCATGCCATGTTGTTTATATAAGGAGAGCACCTCTAGTGAACTATGGACCCCGGTCCAATCTTTACCATTGATACATCTTCCACTGTTACTTGTTGCAAACCATCACCTTCCACACCATACGTTTAATCCTTTGTTGCAGCAAATCGGTGAGCTTGACAACCTCACTGATTCGTTGGGGAAAGTCTTGAGTTTGTGTTGTGCAGGTTTCCACGTTGCTTGCAACACCTTTGAGATGTTTCCTTCCTCCTACTAGTTCGATAACCTCGGTTTCTTATTGAGGGAAAACTTGTTGTTGTGCTCATCACACCTTGCTCTTGGGGTTTCCAACGAAGCGTCCCACGACAGTACTGGGCGCCATCATCAAGCTTTTTTGGCGCCGTTGCCGGGGAGGCTAAGGACGTCTTCACAAGGGGAGTCCTCCTCAAACTTTCTCTTTACTTTATTTTTAGTTTGCTTAGTTTCTTTTGCTTGGTTTTGTTTGCCTCTTTTTATCAAAAACTCCAAAAAAATAGTTTAGTTTGGTTTGCTTTCTCTTATCAAAAACACAAAAAAATTAGTTCCTACTCTAGTTGCCACCTTGTTCTAGCTCACCATGTTGCTCCCCAAGTTCACCCTGAAGGACCTTTCTATAGGTAGTGGCTCCATAATTGGGAAAGACAATATTGAAGAATTCTTTAATCATGTTAGTAAGCATGAGGATATTGAGAATAAATCTATAGCAGAACTTGCTCCTAATTATGAAATTGCTGCAGCTTCTTTAGTTCATATGTTTGAGGCTAGGTTTGTTAGCCTTAACCCCATGATGCAAATTTTGATCCTAAAACTAAAGGAAGAAAAGAATGTTGAAAAGAGAGAGTTCATTCTTGAAACTTTACTCAAGAGTTCCATGATGTTGCTAAGGAAGCCAAAAAGGTCTTTGAGCATTTTAATATGCTAGGCTCATGTGTAGATGTTGTGGGTACTTCAGATAAAACTAAGACTAGAGATGAATTTAAGATACCCATACCCTTTAAGCTTGTTGGGATGCATGAGGCCTTTGAAAGAATTTTGATTGGATTGTTCCTGAAAATCCTTTTGATGAAAGTACGAAACCAAAGAGAAATGAGAAGGGATCCTCCAAGATTCATTTGGATGAGATACCTCTCATAGTTGAAGACTTTGCAAGTATTGATCTCAATTCTTCATTTGAAAATACTTGATTTCTTGCTTCTTGTGCCTAACTTAAAGGCGTTAAAGAAAAGTACTTGTTGGGAGATAACCCAAGAGTTTTCTTGAGTCTTGGAAGTTATTACTTCAGTAATGACCTCTCCTTATCATTTTTGTTTTGTTTTTGTGCCAAGAATGACCTCTAATGAGAGGGAAGTAATATTTGGGGAGTTGTTGTCCCGAAACAGATTTCTGTCCTCCACCATAAAAATTCGTGAGGAGTCTCTGTAAGTCGGATTGAGCTAAAAGTTTACGAATAAATCCCCCAGTATGTTAGCTAACTTTAGTTAGCTCAACACTTTTTGATTTGAGCAACATAAGATTTTCTAAAAAATGGTTTCTACCTGCTGGTCTGTTTTGACAGATTTCTGCCATTATTTGCATTTGCTTCTTATTGATTCCTTTTTGAGTTCTCTTTTGGGGAATTGAGCTTTTTGAAGGAGTTGATACAATAGATTGTGTTTTTAGTGGAAATTTTTGCTGTTCCAAAGCTAAACCCAAAGGTCTACTATCTTTTAAATACACTAATGTTGCTAATGAAGATTGTGTGAAGTTTTGTATGAAGGAAAAAAATTAGGTGTAGAGAGAGAATAATGTAATGAGATGAAGAATGGACAAAAGCTCAAGCTTGGGGATGCCACCCTGTGTCACCCCAAGAAATATCCAAGAGATACAAGCGTCAAAGCTTGGGGATGCCCAAGGCATCCCCTTCTTCATCAAGAAAAAGCTCACGTCTTTCTAGGCACTTCATTTTTATTGCTTCATGCACTGTTGTGTTGTTATTGGAGCGTCTTAGTTTTTGTTTGGTTTTCTTAGTTTGTTTAGTTTGCTTGAATAAAGTAGTTTGGACCCCTGTTCTCGCTGTGTTGTTTCAAATAAGTTGCTTGGTGTTGGAGAGGAGTATAAAGTTCTTGCTTGATAAGTGCAAGAGGAGCTTGCATTGACTGTGACTTAGACTTTAGCATGACATGCGAGGTGTTTTTTGACCTTATGCTTAGTGATTATTGTTGTAGCATGTCTTGTTCGAAACAATTGGGATTGCTTAGTGTGCCTTGAAAGAATTATGCGTTGTTTTATCATGCAAAAGCATAGTATTGTGGTATTCTCCTTTGATGCTTTGTTTAGGTTAACTTGGCACATGCTCACACCATGTTATTACTATGAACAAGTCACCATAGCCTTTATGATCATTTAGTCCTTGACTTGTAGTACCACTCTATGCTTTGATTAGTAATGTTTTGTTGCTCTGCATGATTATGGCCATTATTGCTCTCTTAGTTGGTTGCTCCCAGTCTTTTGCTAGCCTCCACTTGTATGAGTAAGCTCTACTCATGCTTCCAACTCCCAAGAAACCAAGGTATTCCAAAGTGTCCACTATAAACTCCTATGCATGGTGTGTTACACCATTCCAAGTATATTCTTGTTTTCAGCTATCTTCCATTTAAAAAGTATCTTGTTATGTGAAAACTTAGTGATTAAAGCCCTCACAAACTTGATGGCACACTTTATATTCTTTGCCCCTAATAAACTTGAACCATTGTGTCATCTTTGTTGTATATGCTTGAACTTATACGTTGGAATTAGCAGAACCGTGTTGTCACGGGGAACATTTTCAACATTGCACTTGTACTTTGTACTTAGTTGATATCATGCTCTTTTATCTATGGATGTCACCGGTGTGAAATAAAGAGGGAACTTGTAAGTCCATGGAGTTATGTATTTTGTGTTAGAGAAACGCCTGGGCCGCTAGCCTAAGCCATGCTTAATCATGGTGAAAACTTGCATCATCACCATAATGAGCTATTTGTGAAGCATCCTCAATAAAAAGCTATGCACATAGTAAATAAAAAGATCGCTGAGATGCTCATTGTCTGCTTGCCTTGTCATTTTGGTTATGGGATAGCTCCTGTACCATGTGCAAGGGGTACCCCGTTGGCGGTTCTCTATGATACGCATGTACTTACTATGACAAGAACTTACAGGTGACTGAAGTTGAGTAGCATGAGATGTGGCCCTCGTATTCAAGGGACTTGAGATTGCCAACTTATACTTTGTCAAACATATACTCCATAGTTTGTTCACTTTTATCCTTAATCACTTCAAGATGCTTATGATAGGGGCAATGAGGACTGAAAGCTAACAAGTACCAAAATTTTTGGAAGCTCTTTTTGAAACTTGAAATCCTTGCTTCCCTTTATGAAGAGCCTTTCTTCCACTATTATTTGAGTCTCCACCTTCTACCTTTAGGCACCATTAAGAGAGCATAGTTGTCATTCTGTGTGCAGTGTCCCAAAACTTATTGATTGATGTATATTGTGATATTGCTTGTTCTTGTGCTATTTGTATCTAGTCACCCTTATGAACTTTGAAGGTGTCCTATGCATCTATTTGCTACTATATGAGGGACAAGCTGAATGCCACTATGCCATGTTTTACGTATGTGAAACAAACAAACGTTTTTCAATGCATGTTATTCATGATCTTTGTTTGTAGCCTTTCATGTTGCATGCACAGTTATTATGCCCTATTGTTAGAACTCCATATTTTATGTACATGTTTAGAGTTCTTTGATCCCAGCTTTCAATGCTTGAAAATGGTTTGATCTTGGTTTTGACGTTGCATGTCACCTGAAAAATTATTCTTTTATCACTTACCTAC
The DNA here is from genome assembly GCA_916181665.1 of Avena sativa. NCBI lineage: Eukaryota > Viridiplantae > Streptophyta > Magnoliopsida > Poales > Poaceae > Avena > Avena sativa. Next base: position 358,815,462 of record OV702295.1, read on the forward strand.
TCGAGGACGAGCAGGAGTTAAGCTTGGGGATGCTTGATACATCGGAAACGTATCTATAATTTTTTATGCTACATGCTTGTTTAGCATATACTTTGATTTGCTTTGTCTATACTTTGAGGTGTTTTTATATATTTTCTAGAACTAATCTATTAACAAGTTGCCATAGTGCCAGTTGTCTGTTTTCTTCTGTTTTTGGTTCCAGAAAGGCAGAAAATCAATATTCTCGGAATTGGACGGGACAAAAGCCAAAGGCAATATTTTACCGTGGGCGACATAAAGTCCAGAGGAGAGAAGGAGAGGCGAGCCAGGGCCGCCACACCCCCCTAGGCGTTGGTGGGCCCACCCCGCGCCTGGGTAGGGTGTGGGCCCTCTGGCCGCCTCCCAACCTCGCCTCTTCACCTATAAGAAGCCCCCAATGCAGAAACCCTAGGCACCCGATCAAAACTCCACGAAACCTTCTGTAGCTGCCGCCACCATCGTCCCTATATCGGGGGGATCTGAAGTTCTTCCCGGCACCCTGTCAGAGGGGAGATCATCCCGGAGACCTTCTTTTACGGTATGAAGCGTGAGTAGTTCCACCTTGGACTACGGGTCCATGTAGTAGCTAGATGGTTGTATCTCCTCCTTATGCTTTCATGTATAGATCTTGTGAGCTCCATTCATGATCAAGATCTAATCTATTTGTAATCATGAATGTTGTGTTTGCAGGGATCCGATGGATATTGAGATTACTATGTCAGATTGATTAATAGTTTTATCTATTTGATTCTATCATATCTGTGTTCTTTGTGATCTTGCATGCTCTCCGTTGTTAGTAGCTATCTTGGCCAAGTAGTTGGTACTGACTCCAAGAGGGGGTATTTATGCTCGATAGTGGGTTCATGCCTCTAGTTTTCAAGGGAAGTGACAGAAATCTCTTCGGTTGCAGATGTGATGTTGCCACTAGGGAGAAAACAACGGTCTCTTGTTTATGGAACAAGTGGATTGTTTACCTTACACACTTTGTTTAAAGTAGTTGTTTGTTGCTTGCAACTTAATACTGGAGGGGTCCGGATGATAATCTAAAGATGGACTTCTAGTCATAGATGCAGTTGGATGTTGGTCTATGTATATTATTGTATTGTCCAATCGAATCTCATATAATCTTTTTGTCTAGTATTGCATTGTTATGCTTTGTCCAGTTCCTGTCAATTGCCCTGCTGTAATTTGTTTACCCTTCATACCATGTTGTTTATCTAAGGAGAGCATCTCTAGTGAACTATGGATCCTGTTCCAATCTTTACCATTGGTACATCTTCCACTGTTACTTGTTTACTTGCTGCAAACCATCACCTTTCACACCATACGTTAATCCTTTGTTACAGCAAACCGGTGAGATTGACAACCTTACTGATTCGTTGGAGCAAAGTCTTGAGTTTGTCTTGTGCAGGTTTTCACGTTGCTTGCAACACCTTTGAGACGTTTTCTTCCTCCTACTAGTTCGATAACCTCGGTTTCTTACTAATGGAAAACTTGTTGTTATGCTCATCACACCCTGCTCTTGGGTTTCCAACGAAGCATCCCACGACAGTACTGGGTGCCATCATCATTATCTGAAGTTACTACAGAAGACAACGATACCATTTTCCTCAGACAAAAGAGGCGGCGGATGGTGGAATTAGTGTCGAAGAATGAAAAAAGAAAAGCAAAATTGAATTACTGCCGACAAATTGCAGCCTGGAAATTACTCACGCTCAAAAATTACCGAAAGGTAGTTACCATATGGAAGTAGCGGCCGATAAAGTGTGACAAAAATTACTACAGTTAGAGAATATTCACCAGCAAGAAGTTGCAATGGGATAACTACCGATGGGAAATTACAGCCAAAAAGTTGTGTCGAGAAATTATTATTCAAGTAGTAAAAGCATGTAGATAAAGTGTAACGGAAAATTACTACTACGGTTAGAAAATATTTTCTCCCTCCATCCAGAAATACCCTGCATTCTGGGTTAAGTCAAGGTCAAACTTTATGAAGTTTGACCAAATATATATATAAATTTATATATATCTATAATACAACATAAGTACCATTAGAATCATCATAAGATATATTTTCATATTATATACATTCGGTGTTATAGATGTTTATAGTTTTTTCTATATGTTTCACCAAACTTTACAAAGTTTGACTTTGACTAAAGCTAGAATGCAGGGTAATTATTGTGAGGGAGAGTACCGGTGAAAAGGTATCGTGGGGTAATTATCGGCAGAAAATTACACCTAGAAATTTGTGTTGAGAAATTACCCTCAAGTAGTAAAAGGAGCTAAAATAATATTACCGCTGGTTTAGGCTAACTGCCATAACAGAGAATTATCATCGAGTAGTTATTAAAAAAGAGGTGTAAAAGATATACTACCGTATACATAGGGTGATTACCGTTAGAAAGTTACTATCGGAAAGTTGCACAAAACAACTATTGTTAAGTGGAGTAGTTGGAAAATGAGCAAAAAAAATGTCGTAGATGTAGGCTAGGTACGTCAAAAAATTATCATAGAATAACTATCATCCGAGAGTTGCGACCGGAAAGTTGGGTCAAAACTATGTCAAAAAATTACAGCAGGCAATGCGCACTAGAAATTATAAACAGAGAAATATATTAAAAAAATATGTCGAAAAGTTGCCGAAACGAATCACCATCGAAGAAAAAAAATTCAAAATGGTAAGAAATTTGTCCCATAAAAAATCAAAAGAAAAGCCGAAGGCGCTCCGTGATTGGCTAAAATTAGTCTCATCTTCAGTAACTAAACCTACGTGGAACTCTGGGAGGCTGTTGAAACCATCTGTCCTTAATAGTAAGTATAGTATATATGTTTTATTAGGATATTAATCGGGTTTTACTTTCCAAGTTATAATGTTCATTACAGTAAATGCTATAAACATATTATTACTATTCAAATAACGTAGAACTGCATATGGACGTGACTACCGGAACGTGCCTCCATTGGTCACCTGCAAGCCTAACCTTTGTTCGCAAGATTGTGAATTAAGTGTGAGATCCAGCACATTTGTTTCATGAATTGATTTGGTTGCACCGGTGGAAAAATGGTCTATAGTCTCAAACCGCAACTGGTTTTAGTCTTGGTTTTGGGTCCCAGACTGCGAAAACGGGATTAGAGGCCCCCCCTCTAGTCCCGGATCCCTACGGCCCGCGACTGATAACAGCCACGTGGCTGTTTCAGCGCCGCGGGGAACAGAAACCCTCTAGTCCCAGACCGTAACATCATCCGGGAGTAAAAGATTTCCTGTCGCGGCAGAGAATTGTGTGTTTCTCTGCCGCGATAGAGATTGTGTATTTCCTTTTTTTTTTGCCATTTCGTTCCTTTTTCGTTTTATATTTCACTATAATTCAAACATATATTTCAGTATACATATTATACGCTACTACATACATACTACATGTAGATGCATTTATATAATTAATCGATCCCTTGTAAGCATATATATAATCAATCATATCAAAAGGAAGAAATGTTTTGAAATTACATGGTCACTAATGAATATATATATCATATCAGCTACATGGAGATGACTAAGGCAAATCGAGTTCCACGTCATCTGCATAATGCTCTCCATGTACATCAAGGACTTCCTTCATCATAAATCCCGCCAGCTCCTCTTGAATTGCTCTTATGCGCTGGTCTGGCTCTTGTTTCTCCCGCAAATTATAAATATAATATGAATCAACTTTTCGCTCACTGGTCAACTCGCGGATGTACTCGCAGACGTAGTATCCACATAAATGAGTTTCCGGTGGCTGTTGTAAACTCTTCACCATTTTATAAGTTAACTCCTTTTTGAATGTACCTGGTATTTTCTGTCTGAACCGTGTCCAACACCTGCTCGGCAAAGAAAATGAACAAAGGAGTTATTAGTTACTTGATATCAGGAAATGAATGAAAGAGGACGATATAATGCGATAATGATTTAAATTACTTATGGAACATTGCTTTCATGTCGCTCCACTGCTCTTGGTCCCAACTTAATGAGTCGTGGACTTTAACTAGGGAGTTGTCAACTTGAATGTTTAGCAAGATCCAGTGGAGTCTTCGGACGTTTACATAAGCATACATGCATAGCTCATCCGGTAAGCAAAAATAAAATGTGTACAAGATATACACTCACTTAAAGTTGTAAGGAAATAGTATTTCCTTAACAAAATTATTCTCGGTTAAGAACCTGCACAGGTCTTCCTCCACGTCCTTGGGGTGATTCATTAACGATATATGGGTCAATGAACCCAACGTCGTATCTTCTAGCTCTTTTGCATTCAAGCATCTTCATTCTGCAGAATATAATATCATCATACAAAAGGATATATAGTTAGGATAATATATTAAATGCAATGAACGAGCTGAGCTATAAAATTAATTATAGAAATAAATCACTTACAGACAGTAGGAACCAATGATAGATTTGTCGAGGGCGCGCTGGTTGTATAACTGAAACAGTTTAGTCATTTTAACCTGTATCGAGTATGGTTTGAAGTGATGCTCCTTTCTAACGTCCACCGGAAACCAATCTTTCTGATACTTTTTTTCTGCTTGCGACATGTACCATTCGTGCAGATTTCGCATGTGTGGATAGACGCGCGAGCTCCTCATTACTGACTAGAGGCTCCCCTAAGACATACTGTCGTACTATCTGACCCACTGGCGTATCTTCATAGTCTAAATATTGACCAAGAGACATATTTGCTTCGTTAGCAAGTGCTTTGGCCTGCGATACAGTGATTCCCATAAGTGCAGCATTATTACAGGCTCTGGGGTCCATTATTTGCATGTCCATATCGATTTCAGCTCTGAAGGCCTTGTCGAGGTCTGAAATGACTTTGAGCGGGGCGACCGATTGATTCTTCTGTGCTCCGAGCTGGGAAACTTTCTTCCCGCTTTTTGCACTTGTGATTTTTTTCTTCTGTGCTTGCTTAATAATCTCCCGGTCATAGTCTGATTCCAGATTCATCGATATCTGGGATGATTTCTCAAGAAAGGACTTATCCCACTTTTTGGTTTTTTCATTATATACCGGCTTTCGCCCAAGCTTTTTGGGTGCAAAATGCGCCTTAACTTGGGCAGCCACATCCGCGTTAGTTTCCTCATCGGTCTTGTCATAAGGTCTCTTTGGAACAGCCGGAGGGATGTCGACTATCTTCGCCGTTTGACCTTTCTTCGATGTGGGGCGCGGGGGATCGTCGAACTTCCGTTTCTTCGACGAGGTAGTAGTATTGCACGGAGGCAGAGGCGGAGATCGATTATTGCGCGGAGGAGGAGATCGAGTTGATGTAGTCCTGCTGCGGTGATCGTCAGCGGGGCGGGGTGGACTTGTAGGTTGGTGATAATCGGGTTGGGGTGGACTTGGAGGTTGATGATATTCGATGCGGGGTGGACTTGGATTCCTCGGAGTCGGTGGCCTTGGCGCCGAGCCTGGAAACTTGATGTACTTCTTATTCCACAAAATGATGTTGAGCTTGACATCTCCTAGTTTCGTAAGGCCTTCAGGCGTAGCGATTTCAATCTCTAGGTCCGCAAAATCCTCCACTATGTCATCCACCGTGACACGAGCATAGCATGGTGGAATCGGAAGTGAATGGTGGAGTGATCCAGATAGATAAGGTAAAGCAGTGCCGATCGCCACCTTGAAGGACAGGTTGTTCATTGGATGATGTAGCTCACATTGTGCCATCTCTCTGACATCATCCACGGGGTAGTGAGGAGCCGGTGCATCATCCAGTAGTGCTTGATCATCAGCCCGGACCTCCATGGAAGCCACGCTGCTTCTCCGCTGGCTAAGATCCAATGCAGGATCATCAGCCCGCGGGTGAGTTGACGACGGGGGCCTTTGGCTAATTTCATGCATGAGGTTCTTCAGATCAGCTAGGTCCTACTCTACCCTGGAGATCCGGTCTGCCTCCCGGTCAGCTCGTCGTTCTCTCTCGGGAAGGAACAATCCCAATTGAGCATCGTTCATTGCTTGAATAAGGTCTTGGGAGGGTTTTAGAATTTTATCATGAAATAATGTCTTCCCTATTTCTGGGTCCAAGGATCCCCTGTGCCCGTACCACCAGTGCTTTGACCTCTCAGGCCATCCATCTGTACCAGGAGTGACGCCTCTAGCCCTCATGTTCTTCTCCATAGTTTCCTACTTAGGGACGGCACTCTTGTAGCCACCTGTCCCTATTTTATGATGGTATTTCTTGTTGGCAACATTTAACGCGTTCTTTGCCGACTTTGCCTTTGCTTTATCGGATTGCTTGTACTGTACAAAATCGGGCCACTGTTCTCTCAACTTCTCGTTTACTCCTTTGAAGTCTGGAGTTTTCTTTTTCGCGACATATTTCACGTATAAACTTTTCTTGTGGTTCCGGTATAGTTCAACCATCTTGCTCAGAGCCCACTCCTTCACTTTCGCTCTATTTTCAAGCCCACCCGGCCTTGGGGTAATACCATCTACCTCAAATTCTTCATACTCTGGAGGTAGTATGAAATGCGCTATGAGCTTCTGCCAAAGGTCATCTTTGGCATCATCGGTGACATAGCTAGATTCTTCACTGGATTTCTTTGACTGATTCCATTCTTGGATGGTGATCGGCAGGTTGTCCCTAACAAGCACCCCACATTGATTTATAAACATCCTCCGGTGCTTCTCTGGAGAAATCGGTTCACCATCATCATCTATTTCTTCGATCGTGAACCTCTGATTACCATCCAACTTTTTGTTCGACCCGCGTTTCATTCGAGCTGTCGATTGCTTCGATCCGGTGGGCTAAAAGAATAATAGAGAGTGATTAATATATATCTAGATCAGTTAATGAATAGAGGTAACACGAGACTTTATATATATATGTACCTCGCCGGATCCTATCGAGGGGCCATCATTATTGTTGTTATTTGTTTACCCTTCGTCCATCTGGTCTTTCCCTTGGTACATTAGGTTTTCCTCTAGTCCATCACCGGATGGATTCAGATATGAGGATATCTCTTCCTCGAGCAAAATATCTTCGTCAGTAGTAATATTAAGAGGAATTTCACCTTTTATCATGCCCTGAAGAAAACCTTCACCGATGCGACCAGGATCTTTGGATGGATCCATGACTTAATTATCTATAACAAAAAGAGAGTTAAACAGGTTAGAAAAACAATAACCCTAATAACTAAAACAAAAAAACAATAACCCTAATATTATTTGCGGTAAAACAATAATCTTAATAACTAAAACAAAAAAAACTAATATAAAAAACTATAACAAAAAATCCTAATAATCCTAATTATAATCCTAACTATAAAAACTATAGAAAAAACTATAACAAAAAACCCTAATAATCCTAATTATAATCCTATTTATAATAATCCTAACTATAAAAAACTATAAGAAAATAATTATAATTAATCCTAACACTCTAGCTAATTATAATTAAAATTAATCCTAACTCTAGCTAGAAAAAACTATAACAAAATAATTATAATTAATCCTAACCCTAGCTAACAATATAATCCTAATCCTAATAACAAAAACTATAATTCTAAATAACAAAAACTATAATCCTAACCCTAGCTAACTAATAATTACAAAAAAAACACCCGCCGCCCGTACCCCTCCCTCGAGCACCGATCGACGCCGGCGGCAGCACATTACGGCGCGCGGCAGCACGGCGAGGCGGCGAGGCGGCACGAGAGAAGGCACGGCGAGGGCGCGCGGCGCACGGCGGCACGAGAGAAGGCTAGCGGCGAGGCGGCGCGCGGTAGAGCGGCGGCACGCCGGAGCACGACGGCGGAGCAGCACGGCGGCGATGGACAGCACCTCCCTTGCGTAATGTTCGTCTTCGTATGTGCGCGCGTGCTTCATCTTCTTCGAGGAATGCCAAGTGCTGGACAGCACCTCCTGGCGCGTAGAATATATAGGGACACACCCTTTAGTCGCGGGTTAAGCCACGGTCCGGGACTAAAGGGTTTTTTCGGCCGCTTTGTTTTCGTGCGCGCAGGCACTCTTTAGTCCCGGGTCCAGCCACGACCCGCGACTAATTATTTTTTTGTAAATTTTCTTTTTTTTTAATTCAAATCAAATATAAAACTTTGGAAAATCATATCTTTTATTGTAATAATCCAAATAAAATAAATAATATGTCTATTATTATTAGAAAAATATAAAGAATCTTAATATAATATCCATTTATCTGTTTGCATTATTTATAAATTATTTCATTTGTAAATTTCTTTTTTAAATCAAATCAAATATAAAACTTTGGAAAATCATATATTTTATTGTATAAATCCAAATAAAACAAATAATATGTCTATTATTATTATAAAAATATAAAGAATCTTAATATAATATCCATTTATCTGTTTGCATCATTTCTAAATTATTTCATTTGTAAATTTCTTTTTTTAATTCAAATCAAATATAAAACTTTGGAAAATTATATCTTTTATTGTAAAAATCCAAATAAAATAAATAATATGTCTATTATTATCAGAAAAATAAAAAGAATCTTAATATAATATCCATTTATCTATTTGCATCATTTATAAATTATTTCATTTGTAAATTTCTTTTTCTAAATCAAATCAAATATAAAACTTTGGAAAATCATATCTTTTATTGTAAAAATCCAAATAAAACAAATAATATGTCTATTATTATCAGAAAAATATAAAGAATCTTAATATAATATCCATTTAGTCCCGGTTGTAGTCACAAACCGGGACTAAAGATATTTCCTGCCATTTCCCACTGCTTCTCGCCAAGTTTTCCCGCCCTTTCCTTTCTACGAGAGCTTTTAGTCCCGGTTATAGTCAGTAACAAGGACTAAAGATATTTCCCGCCATTTCCCAAAGCTTCACGCTAAGTTTTCCCGCCCTTTCCCTCTATATCTAGGGCGATCACGCCATGGCTATCCACACATCCACACCTTCCTCTCTTAGAATAATGGACAACGCCTACTGGGCCATTCTGACTCTCGAGGAGACCGAGGCGCTATGCGCCTCCAACTACCCTTGTTCGTCGGGCTACCGGCCACCCACCGGCTGGATGCTGAGCGCTGGAGGGGTTCCTGTCCCTCCTGTCCCTCAAGGTTCCGCACGCTAGGCGGCCATCACGAACCACTTCTACCACGAGCTCACGCCTGAGCAGCGGATGGATCCCCAATGGGATCCCGACAACTATGACACCTAGAATGCCTTCTTCGCTAATAGGCGGGAAAGGGAGCTTTCCAGGTACGAGGGTGATGGCCCACCCCCGGTGAACCACAACGAAGCCGGCCATCGTCTGTGGTGGGCGAACCGTACTATCATCAGAGTGATACGCTACATCGCCGGGGGAGACCATCCTCGCCTGCAGTGCCCACGAGTCCACCCGCCACAGAGCCACAAAAAGGCCCCACACCGGCCCAGCGGTAGAGGCATCATCTTCCAGGAGACCCCTCCCCCGTCCGCCGTGAATCTGAGGCCGGAATGGCCCCTGGTATATGCCATGGCTGGGCTGAGGATCCCCGGAGTGGCAGGTGACGATGACGATGACGAAGAAGACCCTGAAGCTGCGTACTATAGGACCAGGCATGATTATGACTAAAGGGGGCGGCTTTAGTCCTGAGTGTTAGCTAGTCCCGGTTTGTCCCTATTTTTAATATTAATAAATGTCTTGAGTGTTACCTAAATATGAAGATGTTGTATTTAGAGGAAAGGCCTATAAATAGAGCAGGCTGGATCAAGAAGCCTATAAATAGAGGGAAATGCCTATAAAGAGAGGGTTCATCTTTAGTCCCGGTTGGAGAAACCAACCGCGACTGAAGGGATTGCGGCAGACTGGGCCAGGCAACACTAATAATAGGGGTGAGTGTCGACATTATGTCGTGTGGCTTTTACCTTGTCCCGGATGGTGTCACCAACCGGGACTAAAGATGAACCTTTAGTCCCGGTTGGAGACACCAACCGGGACAAAACATGAGTCAGCACTAATAATAGGGGTGAGTGTCGACATTATGTCGTGAGTGTCGACATTATGCCGAGTTGCTTGTACTATAAATAGGCATCCTTGTGAGTCCAGTCCTCCAGCCAGTTTGAGGCATCTCCAAGATGGTTTTCAAGAGCAGGGACACCACTACGGCCAGTTTCAGGGAGATGCCGCCAGAGACCAGTCCTCCGGCATCTCCAAGAAACTGGTCATAGATGCACTCCCTAATATGTGAAATTAGTTAGCTCCCAGGCGTATTGATCTAGTTAGAGAAGTTACAAGCCGTAAGATGGTTTTCGAGAGCAGGGACACCACTACGACCAGTTTCAGGGAGATGCCGTCGGAGCCCAGTCCTCCGGCATCTCCAAGAAACTGGTCATAGAGGCACTCCCTAATATGTGACCTCACGTGTTTGGAGATCAGATCTTAATGGTAAGTATGAATCGGGACTAAACGAGGGCCTTTAGTCCCGGTCCAGCCACAAAACGGGACTAACACACTCAAGATTGTTTGCAGACAACACTATAAAAATGGACACATGGAGCATCTTCACTCATAAAATGTTACAATTATTACATATCATTTCTTCGCGTGTGTTCCTTTCTGATCCCGTCGTATCCATGGAGCATCTTCATTCATTAACATGATGCTTGGGTCATCCTTCACCGTGAAGGGCGGAATTTCATGAAACTTATCACAATCTTCTGACATGTCTGTCTTGTCCTCCACTCCCACGATATTTCTTTTTCCTGAAAGAACTATGTGGCGATTTGGCTCATCGTCTGATGTATTCTTTTTCTTATTTTTTATTTTTCTAGGTTTGGTAGACATGTCCTTCACATAGAAAACCTGAGCCACATCATTGGCTAGGACGAATGGTTCGTCTAAGTACCCAAGATTGTTGAGATCCAACGATGTCATTCCGTATTTCTTGTCTACCTCAACCCCTCCTCCTGTCAGCTTGACCCATTTGCACCGAAACAAGGGGACCTTAAAAGTAGGTCCATAGTCAAGTTCCCATATCTCCTCTATGTAACCATAATATGTGGTCTTTGACCCATTGTTGTCTGTTGCATCAAAGCGGACACCAATGTTTTGGTTGATGCTCTTTTTATCTTGGGCTATCGTGTAGAATGTATACCCATTTATCTTGTACCCTTAGAAAGTCGATAGAGTCGAAGATGGTGACCTAGACAACAAGTATAGCTGATCTCCAAGAGTGTTGTTTTTGACGAGATGTTGCAACCAACCGCCGAAACTCTTCATGTGTTCATCTCTAATCCAAGAGTCATGCTTTCCAGGGTTGTTGGAGCGTAAGATTTTCTTGTGTTCCTCGATATATGAGGCTGCCAAGATAGAATTCTGTAGAACAGTGTAATGTGCTTCGGTGTAAGAATGTTCGTCCCTACATATTATTGATTTCCTTCCTAGAGTGCCCTTTCCACTCAGTCTCCCTCATACCGCGATTGAGGAAGACCAATCGTCCTAAGGTGAGGAACGAAGTCAACACAATATTCAATGACCTCCTATGTTCCATAGCCATTGGAGATGCTTCCTTCTGGCCTAGCACGGTTGAAAGGATACAGATGTCGCCTAGAGGGGGGTGAATAGGCGATTAAAACTTTTCCTAGAGTGGCTCAACAAAGGCGGAATAAAACTAGTGTTTACTTTGTAAAGCACAACCTAGAACAACTAAGGTTCACCTATGTGCACCAACAACTTATGCTAAGCAATACAAGCAACAAAGTGATAGCAAGATATATATTACTTCAAGCACGAAGGCTATCACAATGTAAAGTGCATAAGTAAAGAGCTCGGGTATAGAGATAACCGAGGCACGCGGGGACAACGATATTTTACCGAGTTCCTCCCAACATGGAGTACGTCTCGTTTGGAGAGGGGGTGGTATCAAACCAATGGGATCGATCCACGCTTCCACTATCGGTGCACTTGTCGGTGGCAACCGAAACCTCTCACAAGGTTGGGGCACTTCTCCACAACTTAATTGGAGGCTCCCAACAAACGCCACCAAGGCCACAATGCCACCAAGGCCACAACCTGCAACACCAACAAACCGTCTAGGGTTCCAAGAACCCAAGAGTAAAAAGCTTCTCAACTCTCACTCACCAAATCCTCCGGGGAGAACTCAAACCGATGCACCAAATACAATGGAATGAACACAAGTAGTGCTCAAATCCTTCTCTCCCAAATTCCACCAAAGCTACAAAAGCTTGTGGGGGAATAAGAGAGGAAGAAAAAAAGGATGAAATCCACAAAATACTCCAAGATCTAGATCCCAAGATGTTCCCCTCACTTAGAGGAGAGATGGATTGGTGGGATTGTAGATCTAGATCTCCTCTTTCAAATCCCTAAAGTATATGCAAGAATCAAGGGAGGGATTGAAGGGGGAGCAAGCTCAAGAGGGTCAAGAATGGAGGAGAAAGCCTGTAAAACTCGAGCCAGAACATTGGGGAAGAAGGGCCCCTTTTTATAGGCCCACATATTTCTGATCGTTTTCTGCCCGTCGGGGAAAAGTCAGACCGGAGACTCCGGTCTATACCGAAGATTCCGGCCAATCTCCGGACCAGCCTCCGGACCGCCTATCTGAATGACCTAGGCCATCCATGACCCAACAAGCCCGGAGACTCCGGTCTTCCAACACCGGAGACTCCGAACTGAGCCAACACCGGAGACTCCGGGGTAGCCTCCGGACCTGGCTCCGGACCCCCATATAGTATGTCCCAGCCTGATTCTGAAGTCACCACAGGAGACAGTTCCGGAAACTCTGGACCATACCGGAGACTCCGGTCCACGCAGACCGGAGACTCCGGTCTGGACCAAATAAGAGGCAAACTTCAAATGGCGATATCTAGAGTTTGGAAACTCCGATTGACCCGAAACCAATTTTGTTGGAAAGAGGACAACAAGAGGTACCCAACAAAACGTGAAAATATTGGATACCACCAAGAGAGAACATTTCACGTATTATAATGTGAGATACCTCTCTTGGTGAGAAACCGGAAAAACCTCAAGGATCAAAAACACAATATGATATAAAAGGGAAATCCGTTTTTTGATGAACTAGAGCTTGTTATGGATATTACCACAAGCTCTAGAACCTCACATGGATAAGATCCAAATAACAACCAAGAAAGGATGATGCAAAGTATGCAAAGGTTTGAGCTCTCTCTGAACGATATGATCGAGTTACTCACTTGAGAGCCCCTCTTGATAGTACGGTTATCTATCCTATAAACCGGTCTCCCCAACTAACATCCCGAGACCGGTAAGAAAGAAACCCTATCAAGATCATACCTTTGCCTTGCGCATATTCCACTTGATTATGATGTAGACGGTCTTGTCCTTCTCAAGATAGAACACCTTTCTTGATTGCTCTTGTACGCACTTGCTTGATGAAGACTTGCAAGTTACTCCCCCATACAACATGGGGAAACCTTTACTTTGACCTTGTCTTCATTGATCCATGATCATCGAGGTTGGCAAGCTTTAAGCATGAGATCTTCATAGTTTTAACTCTCACATGACCAATCTGTGGATCACTCTTTGAACACTTTGGTCACCACTTGATCCTCTTCACTTTATTCTTCTCCAAACCTTGAAGCAAACATATGGTTCAAGCATTGCCTATGGATAATTCCTACACGTACAACTTGATACAAGCATTAGTCCATAGAGATTGTCATTAATTTCCAAAACCACACATGGGGGCCCACATGTTCTTTCAACGGTTACAAACATATTTCTTTAAGATTCCCATGAACCTCTCAAAGGGAAACATATTGTGTAGAAATACAGGACCGAGAATGGAAATCTCTTCGACTAGGTGAACCAGCAGGTGCGTCATAATATTGAAGAAGGATGGTGGGAACACCAACTCAAAACTGACAAGACATTGGACCACATCATTCTGTAACCGTGGTAGATCTTTAGGATTGATTATCTTCTGAGAGATTGCATTGAGAAATGCACATAGCTTCACAATGGGTACTCGGACATTATCTGGTAGAAGCCCCCTCAATGCAATCGGAAGCATTTGTGTCATAATCACATGGCAGTCATGAGACTTTAGGTTTTGGAACTTTTTTCTACCATATTTATTATTCCCTTTATATTCGACGAGAAGCCAGACGGGACCTTAATACTGCTTAGGCATTCAAAAAATATTTCCTTCTCTTGTTTGGTAAGAGCATAGCTGGCATGACCTTGAAACCATTCTAGATGCAGGCGATCTGGGTCTTTCATACGTTGATGGTCCTTTCGTGCTTCCGGTGTATCTTTTGTCTTCCCATACACGCCCAAGAAGCCTAGCAGGTTCACGCAAAGATTCTTCGTCACATGCATCACATCGATTGCAGAGCGGACCTCTAAAAATTTCCAATATGGTAGCTCCCAAAATATAGATTTCTTCTTCCACATGGGTGTGTGTCCTTCAGCGTCCTTCAGAACAGATTTTCCTCCAGGACCCTTTCCAAAGGTTACCATTTGATCCAAATCTTTGACCATATCAAATATATTAGCACTAGTACGCTCCTTAGGCTTCGTCTGGTGACATGCCAGACCGTTGAAATGCTTGCCTTTCTTTCTTAAGGGATGCTTGGCCAAAAGAAATCGACGATGCTCATTGTATACATTCTTCTTACAATATTCCAAATATATACTTTCAGTCTCATCTAAACAGTGTGTGCATGCATTGTATCCCTTGTTTGACCGTCCTCAAAGGTTACTAAAAGCAGGCCAGTCATTGATTGTTACGAAAAGCAATGCTTGGAGGTTAAATTCCTCCTGCTTGTGCTCATCCCACACGCGTATCCCGGGTTCGTGCCACAACTGTAAAAGTTCTTCCACTAATGGCCTTAGGTACACATCAATGTTGTTGTCGGGTTGCTTCGGACCTTGGATCAACACTGGCATCATAATGAACTTCCGCTTCATGCACAACCAAGGAGGAAGGTTATAGATGCATAGAGTCACGGGCCAGGTGCTATGACTGGAGCTCTGCTCCCCAAAGGGATTCATGCCATCTGTACTTAGACCAAACCTTAAACTCCTTGCATCATCTGCAAAGTCCGGGTACTTTCTATCGATTTTTCTCCATTGCGACCCATCAGCGGGGTGTCTTAACATCCCGTCTGACTTATGTTTCTCTTTATGCCATCGCAACAAATTGGCGTGCTCTTTGTTTCTGAATAAGCATTTCAACTGTGGTATTATAGGAGCATACCACATCACCTTAGCAGGAACCCTCTTCCGGGGGGCTCGCCCTCAACGTCACCAGGGTCATCTCGTCTAATCTTATACCGAAGTGAAGTGCATACCGGGCATGCATCCAAATTCTCATACTCCTCACCGCGGTAGAGGATAAAGTCATTAGGGCATGCATGTATCTTCTGAACCTCTAAACCTAGAGGGCAGACAACCTTCTTTGCTTCGTACGTACTGGCGGGCAATACATTATGTTTTGGAAGCATATTTTTCATCATTTTCAGCAACTTTTCAAAGGAGTCAGGTATAGCACACTCAGCCTTCCATCGCAGCAATTCCAGTGTGCTCCTAGCTTTTTCAGACCATTTTCACAATTTGGGTACAACAACTTTTTGTGATCCTCTAACATGTGATTGAACTTCTCCCTATCCTTTTCAGTTTCACAATCTCTTCGTGCATCGTCAATGGTCCGACCAAGATCATCAGCAGGTTCATCATGTGTCTCTTCTTCATCCTCCCCTTCAGCATCCCCCATGGAAGTATCTCCGTACTCAGGGAAACCATGATAGTTGTCATCCTCCTCCTCTTCTTCATTGTCTTCCATTATAATCCCTCTCTCTCCGTGCTTGGTCCAACAATTATAACTGGGCATGAAGCCGGACTTCAACATGTGGCTGTGAAGGGTTTTTGAGACAGAGTAATCCTTCTGATTCCTACATCCATTACATGGACAGAATACAAAACCATTGCGCTTGTTTGCATCAGCAACACTGATGAATTCATGCACGCCATTAATGAACTCGCCAGAGCGTCGGTCAGTACCGTACATCCATTCCCGGACCATCTGCATTATAGTAAAAGTATATCAAAAACCATTACACAACATGATAAAATTATTACAATTTATATTGAGAGCTTCTAGAGCATTAATTTTGAATTTTGAAAAATTTACATGCACCAATTTGTGAATTGGAGAAAACAACCAACATGATAAATGTGGAGTTTTTATTATTGTTCTATCAGTGAAAACCTCATTCCATTCTAAGCTCTGAAACTCTAAAATTACACATTTCAATTTTCAGTAACTATGTGCCTAATCAAAATTTGTTACACATATATATCAAAATCCTTCTAGCTACTTCTAGAGCATGTATGCATTGATCCATATATCTATACTTCTAGAGCATTATAGAGCTAAAGTAGCAATAAGAGATGAAAGAATGAAGTTCTAACCTTTTAAAGCTTTGGATTTAGGTGTTGCAAACTAAATCTTGAGAAAAAAATGGCGTGAACTCTCTTGCTTCTTTGAGAAAAATGGCCACCATATGCTTTAGGACAGCAGGACAGGAAGCAGAATATATAGTGGTCGACAACTAGTCTCGGGTTGGGACTAATAGTCCACGAAAGGACCAGCTGGCCTGCTCTAATGACCTGGTCCGGCCCAGAACTAGTGACTACGGCCGTTTCTATCCGTTAGAGGCCTCACGGCCCGAGACTAGTGCTCCCACTAGTCGCGGGCTGTGCCAGGCCGGGACTGCTGGCCTTGTTCACGTCAAACCGAAGATGGTTTTTCCAGTAGTGTTTGTCCATCCATAATAACTAATTTGTCCATATAAAATCCAACCAAGACCGGGTTGGAACGATGAAAGCTAGCACACTCACATTTGTTGGTAGCAGGAGAGAGTGGATATGAGGATGAGGGAGGAGATCCATAGCTTTTTCGCGTATGTCACCAGAATGGGGAAAGGGATACATTGGAAATTTGATCCGAACAAGATCAGATGAACGGACAAGCTCGTTTGCAATTGCTTTAACACATTCTTCATGAGGTCTGCCGATCGTACGGTTTAGCAGTTAATAGCATAAAACTACCACATTTCGGCCGAATGTTCGAATAACCACCACTTTAAAAAAATCGCAAAAAAACATCACTTTTCGGCAGATTTTTTGCAATTCACGCTAAAACCCGATTTGCGGTCGATTGATAGCGTTTCTGACAGGGGGCCCCACCAGGAAGATGACGTGGCAAGTGGTAGACGGCTCCTAGCAACGGCCGTTGCACGCCATTAACGACTATGTGGGGCCCACACCGGTGCCGTGTCTGAAAGAGGGGGAAACGATCAGTTAGGTTACAGTTTCTCCCCTTCCGCACGCGCTCCTGCTCCTGGTGGAAGATGGTGGTGGCTACTTCTGGCGGCGACCTGGACGGTGGCGCCGGTTTCAGCACAGGCGGCGGTGGATCAAGCGGCAGTGACATCGATTCGCCCGCAGGCGGGGACGGTGCCCTTCTATCCTCGCCATCGTCGTTCACCCGAGGTGCAACACAGTCGCCGAAGCGTTCCACTGGACCCGCCGCCGATCTTGCTCGGGCGGTTCTGGCTTCACCTGCGAAGAGTAGCTACCGTTGGGGATCCTGCTTGGGCGGCATCGAGTAAGCTCTCACCTCACAATCTTGCTCTGTCTAGTTTGAATCTTGGATTAGTTAAGGATTGCATTGGATAGTTAGGGTTTGAATCTTGGATTAGTTAACTGAATCTTATGTTGTTGAATCTTGGATAGTGGATAGTATGTTGCCGAATCTTGTGTTAACTGAAGCTTAACTGAATCACATTGCTTAGCTTGTGTTAACTGAATCTTAACTGAATCACATTGCTCAGCTTGTGTTAACTGAATATTAACTGAAGCTTAACTGTATAATTTGTATATATCATCTTGGACAGTATGAACTGATGCAGTGACAGTAGATATAATTAGTTGGTATTGTTCCCTATCAATTAAATAGGAGTAGGAACTGGTGGATTGACAATACATATAATCATTACTTGTTGTACTATGCAGTTTGGATGATGACATTTGGGATATTAGATTTAATTTCCCTGGTGAAGACAATCTAGAGAGAACCTTGTGTAGTGCAGACATCACATATACAAATTTGTTGGCCCTTATTGAAGAGTTTGGTTATAATGT
This sequence comes from Avena sativa, assembly GCA_916181665.1. Classification (NCBI taxonomy): domain Eukaryota; kingdom Viridiplantae; phylum Streptophyta; class Magnoliopsida; order Poales; family Poaceae; genus Avena; species Avena sativa. The sequence goes on from OV702295.1 coordinate 358,833,637, forward strand.
TAATGACACCATGTACTACATCAAAGAAAGGGGGAAAGGGTTGGAGGGATTGGAGGCTATTACCAGCATGGCAAAGGTTATCAAGATGAAAGAACTTTTTGAGAATGAGAAGGTTCTTAACTTGATAGTGATCAGACACAATTCAGATGTGCCACCTGGACTGAATAAAGAAGAAACTGAGGCTGACATCCCATCACAAGACCCATTGATACTAAGGGTGGACAGAGATGGAGTGTCATATATTAGTGAGGAGGAGAATGTATATCCAGATTGCCTTTATATAGGAACACAACAGAGCTGCAATTTTGGGCTGGGCAAACCAGCTGGTCATGACAAGGCTGTTGATGAAGTGGATTCTGATGATGAATGGATGCATAAGCTGCAGCATGATTACAAAGCTGATCATGACAAGGCTGTTGCATCAGAGCTAGAGTACATAAAGGAATTGAAGAGGAAGATACAAGGTGGACAGGATGGGCACAATAACAAGAGAGGAGAATCTCCTGTACACTTTGAAGGGGAAACTGATGTGGAAGAGTTGTATGAGGAAGAAGAAGAGGAGGAGGAAGAGAGTGAACCAGAGGCTGTGGATGAAGAGGAGTTTATTTCTGAGAAGGATACAAAGGGTAAAGGCCCCACATCAAGCAGACCACATTATCAAGAAGAGGTAGCTGATGACTACTATTTCATACCTTCAGGTGATGATGATAGTAGCCTAGATGATTTGCCTCACAGTGATGATGATGGTTTTGTGCCAAAGTGGGTGTTGCCTAGTGGGCAGAAGAGGAGGGTGAAGAAACTAAAGAAGAGGGTCTGGTATGATGAGTCTAGGGCTGATGCACACCAGCAGTTTGCCCTGAAATTGTGCTTCATAGATGTCTACCAATTTAGGATAGCTCTTAGGAACTATCACATTGCTTAGCTTAGAAACTATGGTTACCACAGAAACCACCCTGACAGAATCATTGTCAACTGTACTAAAGATGGACTGAAATTAGGATGCCCATTCTTTTTGTCTGCCTCCATCATTAAGAATGAGAAGACATTCTGCATAAGAAAGTCTAACCCTTTGCACACTTGCATCCCTCATGGAGAGAACAACAAGGTCACTATAGATTGGCTGGCAGCTCAGTCTGAGCAAGCAATTAGAACAAATCCAAGTACAACTGTTGACACACTCATTGATAATGCAAAGATAAATTTTGGAGTGAATGTGCCAAGGAGCATGGCTTACAGGGCAAGGCAAAAGGCCTTTAGTGTTGTCATAGGTGATCATAAGAAGCAGTACACAAGGTTGAGAGATTACCTGCAAGCTATCTTGGACACAAATCCTAGCAACAAATGTATTGTTACAACCAAAGAGTTGTTGGAGCATCCTAGTGCAAATCCCAGGTTCCATGGACTGTTTATCTGTCTAGATGCTTCTAGACAAGGTTTTCTTGATGGATGCAGGCCTTTCATAGGTTATTTCATGTGTTCCTTTGTAGTCAAGATGTGCATTATGTTGCTAGTCTTTGGTCATGTTTCATCTTACACGTGCTTTTATGTAATTAATTTAGGTCTGGATGGATGCTTCATTAAACTAACAACTGGGCAACAAATTTTGGCTGCCACTGGGAGAGATGGGAACAACAATATATTTCCCTTAGCATTTGGTGTAGTGGACAAAGAGGATACTGCTAGCTGGTTGTGGTTTCTTACCCAACTCAAATATTGCATAGGAACATCAGGGAAATTTGGGAATTACACCATCATATCTGACAGGCAAAAGGTGAGTTTGTTTTTCCATGTATTTATGTGTTTTTCCCCATTCAGCTTTGTGTTTGTTTTCTAACAACAAGGCTAGATTTCAGGGTTTGCTCAAGGCTGTTTCCCATGTTTTCCCCAATTCTCCTCAAAGGTTTTGTCTCATGCATATTTATGCCAACTTCAAATCAGCTGGATTTAATGGGGAAGATCTTAGGAAGTTGATTTTCCAAGCTAGCTACTCATGGACCAAGACTAGATTTGATGCAACAATGGAGGAGATTCAGAGGGGTTATGAGCCTGCCTATAATTGGCTTATGCAAATACCTGTGGAAGCTTGGGCCAGACATGTATTTGACACCAACTACAAGACAAACTTCACTATCAATAATCTAAGTGAGGTTTTCAACAAGATGATACTTGATGTTAGGGGCAAGCCTATTCAGTCCATGATCAAGGGCATCATTGACAAGTTGATGGTCAAGTATAGTGCAAAAAGGGAGAAGGCAGAGCTTATAAGATGGGAAATCACACCTTTCTACTCAGAGATTAGAAACAGCTAAAAAGTTCTCAAGAACATGCAGTCCTAAAAATGCTGCTATTGGTCTGTGGCAGGTTGGCACAAGTGGCCTGGAGTGCATGCTATTGATCTTAGAGCAAAGTCCTATGGTTGCAGATATTGGGATGTGACAGGAATTCCCTGCAATCATGCAATTTCTGTCATTCAGAAGCTCAAACAGTTTCTAGAGGATTATGTGCATGACTTTTTCAAGAAACCCATGTATAAGGAAGCTTATAAACATATTATCTATCCAATCCCTGGGTCTGATGCTTGGCCAAAGACACCTTACGCAGACATAGACCCTCCAGTTTTCAGAGAAAAGCCTGGCAGAAAGCAAACTAAGAGGAGGAAGGGTGCATTTGAGGTACCTGCACCTAGATATACTTCTAGGATGACCACCATCACCTGTAGTAACTGTAATCAGCTGGGTCATAGGTACACATCTTGTCCTGTTCAGCTCAGGCCTGATCTAGCTATAAGGAAAGCACAGCAGGAGGTTGTCTCATATTGCAATACTCTTTCATGTACTGATGTGCCTTCTCATATTGCAATACTCATATTTATTTGTGTTTGTAGGCCAATAGGACAAACACAGATGACTGCCTACATCACAGAGCACTGTTGTGCCTTCTCCAAGGGCAGCACCAACACCTCCAGCTCCAAGGGCAGCACCAACAGCTCCATCTCCAAGGGCAAGACATGCCTTCTCAGCTCCAAGGGCCACTCATTCATCAGCTGTAATCCCTAGGACCAGTGGCAGAGAACCAAAGCTCACAAACAAGATGAAGGGCTACCTCAATGCTGGGAAGCACACCAGCTACAAGGGGTACAACAAAAAGACTAAGGCCAACAACTCCAGCTCCAAGGAGTGAATATGTTTCTATGTCTGAAACTATCTATGCTATGTTCTTGTGTGTTTGAAACTATCTCTACTGTGCAAAACTATGTTCCTGTCCAAGACTATGTTGATGATTGGAACCAACTTAGAGTTTGAGACTATGATCTTGTGCAAAACTATGTTTCTGTGCAAAACTATGTTCCTGTGGAATCTATGTTGTACCTTTTTTCTATGATGCATTGTAAGACTGTTCTTTTAAATGATTACAAAGGTTGTCGAGAACCCTCGACAACCCTAACCAACTACTATAAAAATGGTTACAAAGGTTGTCGAGGGTTCTCGACAAACCTAAACCACTACTCTAATAATGATCACAAAGGTTGTCGACAACCCTCGACAACCCTAACCAACTACTATAAAAATGGTTACAAAGGTTGTCGAGGGTTCTCGACAAACCTAAACCACTACTCTAATAATGATCACAAAGGTTGTCGAGAACCCTCGACAACCCTAACCAACTACTATAAAAATGGTTACAAAGGAACACATTTGAAATAACAAAGGGATTTAATTTCAAATGACAATATATAAAGGGAGAGCATTTCTAATAACAATAACATAGAAGGTTTTAACATAGATATATCCATTAAACTAACAAGGTTCCATCACAATTAGTTCAACACTAAATTCAACAACACATACATCACTAGTAGTTCAGCACTGCTTCCAACAACAAATCTACCACAGTAGTTCAGCATTACATGGATAGTAGTTCAGCATTACATCACCACATTTACTCAACTCACTCATCATCACAAATTGCCTTAATCTTCTTCACCTTCTGCTGGAGACTGTCCTTGGCATTGAAGAGGTCAAAAATCATATACTCTAGCTTCTTTTTCTCATCCTTGAGGGCCAGCTTCTCATCTTCACATTTTTGCATCTTGGCCTTCATTACATCGGCTTGAGTTTTCAGTATCTCTTTGAGCTCAGCCACTGCATTCTTCAAGACCTGAACTTCATTCTTGAGAGCAGTTGTGTGCTCCTCCTTCTTCTGCTCAGCCACACTCTCTTTCCATTCTTCCTTGAACTTCTGATAATTTTCCAGAAGCACCTTCCTCTCAGTTTCATCCATGAACTTCTTCACATCGTCTAACAGAGAATCATGTTTCTTCTGTAACTTCTGCTTATCCTCCGACAGTTGCTTCAGCAAAATGGCTTGCTCACACCTGTCATTGATTCTACCATCATGGGCTTCATTGTACATGCCCCAAAGCCTTGTTAAAGCCCTCCGCATAGTTTCTGGCCACTCTTCATTATCAATCCAGGAGTGGAATCCACAGTTCATGACTTGCTACAATGCACAATCCAATAAAAATATAAGCTACTGCTAAAGCACTGTCAAAACAAGACACATCAAAGAGTAGAAAACCATTGCTAAAGTATAACTTAAGTATAACTTTTGTTGTTGAAAACCATTGCTAAAAGCAATTATGCTAAACCATTAGAGTAATGTGCTTCTAATACATCACTGCAGCTTTTCAATAAGATAAACAATAAAGGAAATAATCACAGTCGATAAGTATAACTTAAAACAATGCACAAAATAAGGTAGGCAATACTAAAAACCTTACATTTCCAACTTGGCACATGTAAAATCTACGGCCGGTGTTAGTGCCCTCAAAGGCGACGCATTTCTGCGGCGCTAGCCCATGCAAACGGCATACTTCTGGAGAATCCAATGCCACACCATGGAATTTGGGATCTTCACAGGTATCTAGGGAGTAGTCCATGTCCACAAATTCCTAAATTATAGATATAACTGGTTTAATCGATCTAAATCAACGAGAAACCCTAAAATCCCAAATCACTGGATCTAGCCTGAACCCTAGAAATTTGGGAACTTACCCCAAGGAGGGAGTGGCTCGACGAGTCACTGTCGTCCCAGCTGGGCATGGCGACGACGAACGGTGGGCTGCTTCCGTGGACGCCCCGACGATGGTGGCGGCGGCGGAGGGCGGGGGCAGGGGCGCAAGAGCGAGCTAGGGCGGGCGGGGCGAACTAGTCCACCCGAACCCTCTTTCAGACACGGCGCCGGTGTAGGCCCCACACAACCGTTAACGGCGTGCAACGGCCGTCGCCAGGAGCCGTCTACCACTTGCCACGTCATCATCCTGGTGGGCCCCCCTGACAGAAATGTTGTTAATCGACCGCAAATCGGGTTTTAGCGTGAATTGCAAAAAATCTGCCGAAAAGTGGTGGTTTTTTGCGATTTTTTTGTAAAGTGGTGGTTATTCGAACATTCGGCCGAAATGTGGTTGTTTTATGCTATTAAATCTACGGTTTAGTGTACACAGTTAGATGTGAGTCTCTACAGCACAGCTGGGACTAGCTAGCATTTCACTTCCATGGAGTTGTAGCTCCACGTGTAGGCTGTACACTTCAAAAGTAGCTCGTTGCATCTCTTGTGATAAGTGTGCTTTATGATGTCATAATGCATAAATTTGTTTTTTCGGGGATACATAGATTTGACTGTGAACAAACACAGGTAGTTTTCACCGGAAACATCCGTCTTATGCGTCATAGTAACCGGCGTTAGCCGTTGCACAAATAGGAGCATAAGCCCTTTTTAGACAGATCCATCTACCGCTAAAAGCAGGATTTAGTAGAACGCAAGCACCAAGTTTGCTAGATCAGTGTGACGGTACAAAGCAAGAGTGGTGCTTACATGGTATCCGAAAACGAAAATGGATCTCCTGAAAACTAAATTGAAACAATCTACATACACAAGAGGCCGTGCTACAACTGAATTTACAACCGACGTAGACTGAGTTTTTCTTCACAATTTTTCCAACGGCATGAAACCAAAACTGAAACCAGACATGCATGCAAAGAATGATACACAGGTCAATGAATGAACAAAGAAGAAGAAGAAATCAAAGAAAGCATCCACAGTTTCGTGATGCCATGTTTCCCTCCCAGGTCAATGATAAGGCGGAGGGATCGGCAAAGGACAGAAGGGACATGCAGCAATGATTGGATCAGCTAGCTCATGAGCTCCTTCTCGGCGCGCACAGGGGGCGGCCCGCCATGGGCGTGCTGGTCGGAGCCCGCGCTGCCGGACGACATCCTGAGGTTCTGCTGCTGGTACACCTGCCGGAGCCTCTCGATCTCCTCCTTCAACGCCTCTTGATGAGCTGCAGAGATCAAAACCTCATGAGTTGTGTTTCCTGAATCCTTGGAACGCGGCATGGGAGTATGGGACGGCAAGAAGAATGGGGCTAGCTAGTAATTCTGAATTTGTGATGGGAGTACTGACCGTCCTTGAAGATCTTGTCCTGCGCTAGGGCGGCGATCCGCTGCTTGAGGTGGCTGTTGCCGACGGTGAGGATGGTCCGCTGCTGATCCAGGAAGGCCACCCGAGGAGACAGCACGGACACCTCGTTCTGACCATTGAAACATGACCCAAGTAAGATACGACGAACTAGGAATTTTACACGACAGTCAAATCGGAACAGGTTAAACTGACGCCAAATCACATGCTCGTCGGCAGTTAATTAAGTTTTCGACCGATGACTTGTCAGATTAGTTCCTTGGCTCCCTGCAATAATTCTCGAACATCCTGTCGATCCGAAGCAACATTTAACTAGACATCTCGATCTCCATGTGCACCCACGAGGCCACCACGAGTAGTTAAAATCCTCATCACTTTCTACTAAATACCCCCCTTGACAGCACAAGTAGTGGACCATTGTTAAATGCTACGGGTACTAACACTGCATCGTCATTGCTTAAGACAGCAACCAGATGTGTCGTCGCTAGCTTAGCTAGGATCGGGCAGGACGACGAAGGCGCCGCCTGCATCTGCATGTGCCGTACCACTATTACCCATGGGAGGAAGCTGCTCTGATCCATGGGCGCGGGCCGGGTCGAGGGACCACCACGTACTCCGTCGCGTGCAGTGCCATGTGCATCTGGATCGCGCCAGGGCGGGCGGGGGGTAGGGCGGCGTTGGTAGGTACCGTACGCGTGGGTAAAAGACATCGCCGTGCATGTGCACGCGACGGCCGGGGAGCCTACTCATTCCATCATTTCTCGTCTCGTCGTCCCGGCCGGCCTCATCCCACATGGCCGGGTTCACCACCATAGATTGATCCTTAGCTATTACCTTGCGTGCTGTGCTTGCTAGCTAGGTGCTGCTAGCATAGCAAGCCAGCCAGCCTGTGCCGATCCGTGGATCTACCCTAACCACACTCTAGCTAGTGCGGCGATTAATGTGATTGTCTGTGCGCAGCAGTCCTAATCAAACAATGGTACGGAGCGACATGTTGTGTGTGCATGTGGATGAGAAATATGGGCCGTACTGTACGGTTGCGTTGCGTTAACCATCTTGAGAGCGACACATTTTTGTGATACAACGATCGAAACATCGATACAATTAATCCTAGTGCATGCATGCTTCCCATAGAACTGCTGGATTGTGCTTGCATTGTAAGCGTGTGCAGTGTGTTTATGGAATTTCCTCGAGGATATATACACATATATCCACCACGTACGTACGTAGTAGTTTTCTACTCTGTTTTCTTGCAAGGTTTGGAGGCATTGCATGCACGATGGAAGTGGAGGAAGCCTTGCATTATGTAATAAGCTCTTTTAAGCACCGTTTCCTACTAGCTAGCTAGCTAGCTAGAATTTAGATCCATTTCGAGCAACTAACTAACTACGTACAACTGAGTAGCTACCTTGCATATGGCTCGTTGATGCTTTTTTAGATAGCAGGATGCTGGTCTATGTGTAATTGTGTGCCTGCACGATCGAAAGTGGAGGAAGCCTTTATTAATTTCTCTTTTGAGCGCCATTTCCGACTAGCTAGCTAGCTAGAATTGACATCCGGCCATTTCGAGCAACTAACTATAGTACGTAATTGAGCAGATAGCTAGCTAGCTCGGTTCCTTTATTTAAGCCAAGAAATTTAGAGCCTACTAAACCCTGGCTCGTTGATGCTTAATTAGATAGCAAGGATGCGTCTATGTGTGTGTACCTGCAGCGTGGTGACGCACCGCTCTAGCTCGGAGATGTACTGCAGCTTCCTCACCCGCGACCTCTGAGCCGACTGACGATTTGCTAGTATCCTGAAAACGCATAATTGAGTACACCACAAAAGAGTTGCAGGAGTTGCATCCATGCATTTGGAGGGAGGAAGAATCTAGCTAGCTCACCTCTTGACCCTCTTGGGGTCCCGGATCGTCTCCGTGGACGAGGTCGGCGTGGCTTGCCCCAGCACCAGCTCCTCCTCCGGGCCGTCGTTCTGCGCTTCACCGTACCGATCCTTGCCGCCGCAACGCTTGTCACCGTCGCTGTCGCTGCTGCCGTTCTCGGACCCCGGCGCCGTGGACCCGCCCTCGTCGGGGAACATGGACATGAGCTGGTCGTCGTCCAGCCTGTCGAAGTCGCCGGCCCCCGGCGCCACCTCCACGAACGCCACCGAGTCGCTCAACGACCGGCGGTGCGCGCCCCGCCGCGCCGCCGCGAACTCGACGAAATCGTCCGCCCACGCCGCGCCGGTCCCGGACGCCCAGTGGTGCGCGCCGGTCCCGGGCGCCATCGGGATCTTGGGCGGGAGCTGATGCGCCATGCTCGCTCGTCGGCAATGCGCGACAGCTGCTAGCTCTCCGCGCGCGCGCCCGCCCGCCCGGTGCTACTGCTAGCTAGTAGCTTAACTGCTAGTTGCGTAATGTGCCGGCGCGCATAGAGCTTTGTTTTATACTAGCGCGCGCTTAGCTAGCTACTGCAGTAGTACTAGATAGCTAGCTAGCTAGGTGCTACAATCAACACTTGCACCTTCCCGTCTCATGGTTTTGGTTGAGATGGGGATAGATGATGGAGATTATATTGATGGGAATTGGAATCGGAGGCTCACATGGGACGAGACTTTTGGAACATGAGGACAGCCTGAGCCAGCTAGCTTTGGCCGGAGGAGAGGAGAGGAGTGGAGTGCGCGGGGGCGGGGGCGGGGGCCGGGGCCGGAAGGATGGTGGGCATCGACGGTTTTAAGCGAGCCGGTTTTAAGTAGGTGGGCATCCACGTGCCGCTGTCCATGGATCTCATTCTCCCCCATCATTGCCTCCTCGCCCGCTGCCGGCCTGTGTATATATGGCGAGAACTGGAATTGCCCGTCGCTGTCGTCCAAAACGGGCGATCTTGCTTGCATTATCTACTACTTCCTCCGTTTAAAAATATAAAATGTTTTAGGTTTGTAAAGAAGATGTATCTAGACATCTTTTAGTGTATAGATTCAAATAAATCTAGACACTAAAAGATATCTAAATACATCACGTTCACAAACCTAAAACATCATATATTTTCAAACGGAGGGAGTACTACTACTATGTCAGCGGCAGCTAGATCTGCGCGCGCTTTGAATGGGCACGCCAAGTGTGCATTCGTGTTGCCATCAGATCAGACTGATCACGCACCATGAAAATTCATCTCGATCGTCTGAGATCACGCACCATTAGAGCGTGGCGGCTAACTCGATCGTGGACGTTGCATGCATGGAAAAGGAACAAACAAGACACCGTGTGTGTCAGGTTTGTTAGGGCATGTACAATGCGGTGACATCAGCCTTCCCTTATGCTTGCCACGTCGGATTTTTGCCTAGTTGGAGGAAAGAGAAACCAGAAAGAGAAGGTTGTCTTCCCTTAGCTAAGGGATGATCTCTTAGAAATAAGAGAAGACTATTTTCTCCATTGTACCATATGGCTTCCCTTAGCCAACCAATTTCTTACTAAAAATAGTTAATTCTCATTAATTGCTAGAGACATCAATAAGAGATAATGCATTGTACAAGTTATATCTTGTGTCTTCTCTAAATGATGTGGAGAGCTAAGAGAAGGCATGCCTTCCCTAGCATTGTACATGCCCTTATTCTCCGCCGGAAAGCTAGCTAGTAACTGCGTGCGCGCGTATCATGTCGTCAGACACGGGCATGTTCGCAAATCCCTCGGGATCAGAGATCTCGCTCACCGCGTCCAGTTCCACGCTACGCCGGAATCTGCCTGTGTCCTCTCTCCTTATCATGACACTCTTTACCATTCCTCTTTGTTAATACTCTATCTATCTCTTTCAAAGTGATCCGGTGACTTCTTTACTCAAGAAACCTGCTTTTCGGGCGGTGTGTCTCTAGTACTCTATATCGATCGTCGATCTTGTGCTGCGTATGTCTAATCTTCCAGATGAGTGACCAGGCTTCTTGCTGATAAAATGTTTGAACAGCAAGAAGAACAAAGTAAACACATACCGGAGCTGTGCCAAGTATTTCATAGCCCAAAGTTTTAAATTATTGTTGAACTAATTATGTGTTAAAAACTATGCAATACGGTTGTATAATTTAGATGAAAGTATGGCTGTATTGATGTGAAAATAGTCACCCAAAAATAGACATATGTTCGGACGACCCGTGTTAACCTTCATGCCCTAACCAACTATTTCGAAAAATCGATCTGATGAAAAAAAGGCTAAGCAATGCACTTCAAAAAATTAGCTTCAGGTTGACCGGTCAGTCGGCTTTATCCAAACCGATTGGTTCCAGTCAATCCGGCGACGCCGATAGCCTCCGGTCGATTTTGCCGACGCTATTTTCGTAGTTTCTCAAAAATGAGTATTATTTTGAATCTAAAAAACTATTATTTATAAAAAAAAATAGCTACACTTCAACACCCCATACTGTGTCTGCTATGGGGGTTGCCAGGCACTCCATTGGAGACGTCGGTGGAGATGCTCTAATAAGAACTCTGTTGTATGGTACTAGAATCTTTTTTGAGTGTTTGGTTTGTGCACAACATCGGTTCTACCTAACAAGCTTGTTGGTCATGCATGCGCGGTTTGACATTTATTTTTTTGTTTTTAGAAAATAAAGTGTGCCATTTTTTACGATTTGTTCAATGTGTGGACACTGCGGCAGCCCGCATTTTAGTCTTCTAGTGCAATGCATGCAACCCATAGTTTGGCATGTGAGGGTGACCCCAAGGCTCCTGCTGCTGGTGCTGCCACGACGAACCTCCATCGTGCAAAGGTGGCTGCTGCTGCTGCCAGCCGTCGAAAGAAGACTACTGATGCCACGTCGAACCTCCAGCCTGGTCTGGGGGAGGAGGTCTCGGAGTCATCTGTGGTGTAAGCCGTGGACGGGGAGACTGTCGTAGGGGCGAGGGTGGTTGCTGCTGGTGGTGGTGTGTCGAGCGCCACGGAGGACGCTGTGGTGCCGGGTGGTGAGCAATGTCTGAAGGGCGGGTGCACATGATAACCCCGTAGATACGCCGTATCTTCTCCTCCAGGCGACTCAGCCAGGTCTCCTGGACCTGCCGGTGAATAAGTAGGGGTCCGGACGAAAGAGAGCGTCTGTATTCAGCACTCTCCGTCTCAAAATCGACTAACATCTGTGCATGCAAGTGATACCACAAGGTTCGCGATATATAGATGGAAAATTATGTAATAAATATGTGCATTAGATGAAGAACATACCGCGTGCTGTCTGCTGCCCACAGTAGACTGGCTCGGATAACTATCCCAAGTAGCCACGCCCGGCATCTCCTCTGGGTGAGATTGCTGTGCGATGCATAGTCGTGTGGCGCTCATGTAGCTATCCAAATACCTGTTGAACTCTTCCATGTCAAACTCGGTGTTCGAGTCCCAGACTCGGGCTGTAGCGGTGTCCCACTCTTGAACATACACCCCAACCCTGTGTAGCCAACCTGTGGCGGTCTTACTACTTCCCTTCCTCGACAACCTAACATTTAACATGGTTAGTGTCATGTCAATAAATCATGTTAAGATGGAAGTAATGTGTAAAGGAAACATATGTGTGTACGACTGAAGGTATGGCGCTCTCCGTAGGACGAGGATCAGCCAACTGGCGAAGACCAAACTGCCTCATTACTCTATGTAGGCTCATCTCCTCTGCCTGCATGTCGAAGATGATCTTCGATCTTGTGAGCCAATACGACTCGTCCCTGGCGCATAGAATAGAAATCTGTATGTTCTCCCCATCCCTCTGGAATCTAGCAGCGACAACTTCATTCGTGTAGGGCTCCCACATCACCAAACTCGCGAGCAGTACATTAAACTGCTCGGACAGTGCGGGGTAGCAACCCCTCACCTGGCTGTGAGAAAAGCGTATCTGTGAATAATAATTTGTTAGCTACATGCATAGTTTATGTCAAATAAATAATGAATGTAACAAGTAACTTTGCACATACATGGCGGTGTGTCCAAACTGAACCGAAAGTAGGCAAGTCGATGAGGTCTGGATCGAACAGTCCAGTCAAAGGGTCGCCCAAAGTAGCTGTAGGGTAAGGCATCTCAACCATAACGTCCAGTCGGCCGATAGGAAACCGCTCCCAGGACCAAAGCTGCAACAGTAGTGGGCATCCAAGCAGGCCTGACTTCGGCGCCCTCCGTTGGCAACCGCTGCACATACCTCGGTACGTGGCCGCTAAGACCGTAGAACCCCAACTCCTCTGTATAATCATGTCAGCGCTAGTTGCATTGGCGATCTCCAATGCGATAGGGATGTAGCGAGCAGTGATAGTGGTGACATGGTTCTCGGTGAACATCACCTTCCCGAGAAGCCAAAGTATGTATGCCTCCAAGGACCAAGTGATTTGTGCCTCTGTCAACTGAGTCTCTGGATAGCCTATCTGTTGGATCTGCATTAATAAAATATGGTTCGATAAGTAAAACATATGACGGTAATGTGTAATGTCTTATAGATTAAAGAGAAGTTAGCAAACACACCTGACATCCTAGTAACCAGTCGAATTTGGGCCCGTGTTCTTCATACTCCAATGGACTAGTAATACCCTGGAATCGTTGTGCCATATCCTGTTGCCAACCCGCCGGTGCCTGCAACGGTTCAATGGGTTGTCCAGCCAAAGGAAGTCCCAACAGGCATGACACGTCCTGGAGAGTAGGAGCCATCTCTCCCCAGCGAAAGTGAAAAGTGTGGGTCTCGGGCCTCCAGCGGTCGACCAAGCATGTGAGCAACGAGTGGTCATATAGTAGGCGTGTAGAGTCTGTAGTGGCCTCAACCAAGCGAACAAAAGGTAGAAGCCCAGCCCACTTCAACCTGCATAACCAAAAAACGTGATCAATCATTTACCGCGAACCAAAAATACTCATATAATTCATGATTAAATCGTACCTAGGAACCCAAGCGGGGTGTATCCTCTAGTTAACATTCGGTGTGCGAGTGACCAAAGGCTCAAGGGAGTTGGGCTCATCCTCCAAAATTCTAGCCCGATGCTTCTTTTCAATGTCTGGATCGAGCAACCTGTATCTTCTCGCCATTTCTGAACAATTTAAAAATTAACATAAGCATTTGCATATTACAACTTAAAACATAGTTCGCCACATATTACAACTTAAAACATAGTTCACCACATATTACAACTAAAAACATAGTTCGCCACATATTACAACTAAAAACATAGTTCGCCACATATTACAACTTAAAACATAGTTCGCCACATATTACAACTTAAAACATAGTTCGCCACATATTACAACTTAAAACATAGTTCTAGTTTCACCCGTGTCCTCTACCTCTTTGACCTCACGCACCCCGTCCTCGCGTAGGTGCGACGTCTGTACCAAAAGTGGGACAATGAGTATCCCTGTGACCAAATACATTGCATAGAAAACACTGCCGAGTTGAGCCGCCAGTTTCTGATTCGTCCATATCATTTCGGATGCGCCTACACTGGCGTCTGCCTCTCCTTGTTCGCATTAGAGCAGGGTGTGGGATGTACTGCCTTTCACCAGGGTTCACGGTGTTGAAATTACCCATTACTCGAAATCCTGACATCTCACCTGTCCAGGTATTGACCACAGATTCTTTCAGGTAGTAGGGAGACACGAACGATATGATGTCCAACCCTAGCTGCCGACAAGCAGCAAGCACATGAGAGCAAGGCAGGTGAAGCAACTTTGGTTTGTTGTAGGTGCACTCACAGGTTGGCCATTTCTCATTACCAATCTTCACCTCATGCGTTCTTAGTTATTACCACACCCAAACTTATTGGTGGGTAGCCACACCTCAAACCTTCTTTCCTCATTACCTATGCACACGACAGTGTGTGACATAGCCTTCGCCATCTTCTTATCCATGTACCTCATAATCTTTTCACAGAAGCGTGTGTTTGGATTGTTCATGATATGCATCTGAGCACCCTGCCGTCTGGCTCTAAAATATGAAATCGTGCCATACATAATACCTTTGACTATGGATGTAAGTGGAAGTGCCATGTTACCTCTGAGGACAAAGTTATATGACTCAGCTAGGTTTGTAGTCATGACACCATACCTAGCTCCATGTGTGTCGTGTAGCAAAGACCACCTCTCCAAAGGCTCGTGCTCTATCCACTGTTGGAAGTTCTTGATCGATCTGCCGAGCCTTCTCCTTGTACCAGGTGGATCAAATCCAGGCAAGTCACAAAGCCCTACAGGATCTTCCTCCATAGGCGCAGCTCCAGTAGCTACCTGTGCAGCTACTGCTGCTTGATGTGCAGCTACGGCTGCGTTTTGCGCAGCTTTCCTTGCCCTCACATGTTTCTGAGTGAATTCATCGAGCTTTGCGCGTATGAAATCGTACTTCCATTCTTGGTTCTGCTTGCACAGTTTTTTGAATAGATCCATGAGGTTCTTGTTTCTGAACTGTGAGAAGAAATTAGCACCCAAATGGTGCATGCACCACCGGCTTTGCATGTCAAGCCAAGGTGTTTGCTCTTCCGGCCCTGGCTGTGTCAGTCGTTTTACGACATTGAGTATACCTGCATGCCTATCATGAATGATGCACACATTGGGATTGTCTTTCACAACTGCTACTTTGAGCTGCCTGAAGAACCATGTCCAACTTTCAGTGTTTTCGCCCTCCACGAAAGCAAATGCGAGTGGGACAATCTGATTGTTCCGTCTTGACCAATGGTGGTAAGGATCCGACCCTTGTACTTGCCAGTGAGAAAAGTACCGTCTACACATATCACTGGACGACAATAAGTGAAAGCTTGGATGCATACAACAAAAGAGAAGAACGCTCGATGAAGCACCTTCACGGATGGATCCTCTTGTATCACATAATATTGTATGTCGACATAGGTGCCTGGGTTTCTATCCTGCAGTGTGTGAAGTTGTTGGACCACGGAGTCATACGAGTATCTAAACGAACCAAACCTCTCCTCAAGAGCCCTTTGCTTTGCCCTCCAAGCCTTGCCATATGAAATGGAGTACTTAAACCGGGTATTTACTTTCTTCTGTATACTGGGTACTGTCATCCCTTTGCACTCTACTAAGTCCGTGTAAAGCAGCCGAGCTAGAAGTGTGGAGGAGAGGTTAAGATGATCTTCAGGAACACTTTGTAGCTCACATTTTTTTGGAAATGGGCGCTTTATTACTTAACAGTAAGTTTACACCCGGCCTCTGCATAGCTAGGATGCACACAGCCGATCAACCACACAGTCTCGGACGAAAGCAATAAAAACGGCACTACAAAATAATATAAATCAAAAACACGGTTCTCCAAACTAGCTAAGGAAGATCTATCTGCAGCACTTGCTGCCATCCATGCCGGGAGAAGAAATCATGCGCCGTATCCTCCAACCGTCTACAGCCCTCCGCAAACAAGTCGCGGAACTCTATACGTTATAGAGAAGTCCATGATCGGAGGATCTCCGTGGCTCGATAGATAACCTGCAAGGGAGAAGATACAACGTTATTAAAAATCTTGTCATTTCTACATAGCCAAAGCGACCAAATAATGGCAAGCGCTCCCACCCTAAATAAAGTCTCATATTTATTCTCAATTCCATTCATCCAGTTTCCAAACACATTGACTACCGAACTAGGAGGAGATAAAGCAGAAGCTATTTGGATGATTGACCATATAGCACGAGCAAATTTACAATGGAAGAATAAATGTCGTATTGTCTCATTTTGGTGACAAAATACGCATTCAGTGCTACCATGCCAATTTCTCCTAACAAGATTATCTTTTGTGAGAATCACCCCTTTATGGAGATACCAAGCGAATATCTTCGTTTTAAGGGGTATCCTCATCTTCCAAATTTTATTATTATCATCGACTGGAATATTAGGTTGGATCAAAGCTCTATAAAATGAATCAACGGAAAATTTACCACTATGTAGTAATTTCCATTTGAATTCGTCCATGCCCTTAGAAAGCTATATCCTAGATAATCTTACTAAAAGATTATTCCAAGACACTAGTCTAGGACCTAAGAGGCTTCTTCTGAAAGACACATTAGGAGGATTGGTTTCCATTACCTCAGCGAGAGTATCCCCTTTGTGCCTAACTATCGAATATAGAGCTGGATATTGTTCACGAAGAGAATTTTGGCCAAGCCATTTATCTTCCCAGAACCTAATCTGTGAACCATCCTTAATATTAAAATTGCCAAACCGGAAGAAATGCTTTTTGGAAGCCATTAGCCCAGCCCAAAAGTGTGAATCACCTGGTTTCTAAACCAGTTTAGACACCGCTTTTGAGCCAACATATTTCCTCCATAGAATGGTTTGCCAGACCTCTTCTTCTATAAGAAGTTTGAATAACCATTTACCCAATAATGCGGTGTTTTTGACTTTTAAATCATGTATGCCCAATCCACCATAATCTTTGGGTCGACAAACGATATTCCATTTGGCCAATCGATATTTCTTTTTCTCACTATCCCCCTGCCAAAAGAATCTAGAGTGGAAATAGTCCACTTTTGACAAGACACCTTTTGGTAACTGGAAGAATGAGATCATATACAGTACCATGTTGGTGAGTACTGAATTAATGAGTACCAGTCTTCCACTGAGGGCTAGAAATTTACCTTTCCAACTATTAAGACGTTTTTGAAGTCTTTCCTCAACGAGTTTCCATTCAGCAATAGTGAGATACCGATAATGTATCGGTATTCCCAAATAATTGATTGGAAATTGCACCTGACCACAGCCAAAGAGATCGGCATACAGGTGGGCCTCGTATTTAGCCTCGCCAAAACAATACAAGTCACTCTTATGGAAGTTTATTTTCAAACCAGAGAGCTGCTCAAATGCTGAAAGTATCAATTTCAGATTCTTGGCTTTCTCCGGATCATGTTCCATAAATAGTATTATATCATCGGCATATTGAAGAATAGATAGTCCACCATCAACAAGATGTGGAACCAAACCTTCAATTTGGCCATCAGCCTTTGCTCTCTCAATAAGGATAGCCAGCATATCTGCCACTATATTAAATAGTATAGGCGATAGAGGATCCCCTTGTCGCAACCCTTTTTTGGTATGGAAGTAATTACATGTGTCATCGTTGACATTTATGGCAACACTTCCACCAGACACAAAAGACTGTATGAGAGCACACCACTCTTATGAAAAACCTTTCATACGGAGTGTTTGCTGTAGGAAAGACCAATTAACTTTATCATATGCCTTCTCAAAATCAATCTTGAATAATACACCATTTAGTTTTTTTGAGTGAAGTTCATGTATCGTTTCATGCAGGGTTACAACTCCATCTAAGGTGTTTCTCCCTTGCATGAAAGCAGTTTGAGAAGGGCGAACAACATGATCAACCACTGAATTCAGTCTAATCGTAGCAACTTTTGTAAAAAATTTAAAACTAACATTAAGTAGGCAGATTAGACGATACTGTTGTATACGTTCTGTGTTATTAACCTTAGGTAGTAAAATTATGTTGCCAAAATTTAACCTAAAGAGGTCCAGCTGACCAACTTGCAAAAACTCAAACAAGCGCATCAAATCCACGTTGATAACTTCCCAAAACTTTTGATAAAACTCTGCTGGAAAGCCATCAGGCCCTGGCGCTTTGTTATGTTCCATTTGGAAGACAGCCTTCTTAAACTCCTCCTCAGAATAAGGAGCAGTCAGAAAATTGTTTTCCTCAATAGAAACCTGAGGAATATCCTCCGTCCGGGACTCATCCAACGAAAAGGAATTTTCTGGTGATGCCCCAAACAAGGATTTATAGTAGTTGGTAATATAAGATTTAAGACGATGTTGTCCTTCAATCATCCCTTCATCCTGAATTAGAGAGTGAATAAGTTTCTTCTTATGCTTGCCATTTGCAACAACATGGAAGTATCTTGTATTCACGTCTCCTTCAAGGATGAATTTAGCTTTAGAACGCTGGTACCATTTGAGTTCTTCCTCACGCAGAAGTCCGGAAATTTCTGAATTCGATTGATTTTTAAGCTCAATCTCCTATGCAGTTAATAACCTAACCTCCACTGAAGCCTCCAAGTCATTAATAATAGCAGAAAGGCATATTTTTTCGTTTTTAAGAATACCAGTAGTATGTCTCGCCCAACCACGTAGGAATTTGCGCAAGGCACGCATTTTATTGTTCCAACGTTGAATAGGTGTGTGACCACTAACTGGTTTTTCCCAAATAGCCTTCACCAGATCATAAAAACCATCACGATCAATCCATCCAAGTTCAAATTTGAAACTGTTTTTGGATTTTCGTGGTGGTGTTCCGACAGATAATAGTAATGGAGCATATGATCCGACAAGGCCTCAATACGTTCTAGGGCTCGAACAGTTACCATAGGAAATTTATCTTCCCATTCGGTATCCATAAGCACCCTATCTAATTTTTCGTATGTAGGCTCCGGAAGACTATTAGCCCAAGTAAATTGTCTTCCTAACATTGTAACCTCTCTTAAGTCCAAGCTGTCAATGACAGCATTAAACATGAAAGGCCAATGTTCATCAAACCTGGCCCGAATTTTCTCATGAGGGAATCTTAGCAAATTTAAATCCCCACCTATAAGGATAGGATAGGGATTATCCTTCGCTAGATTTACCAACTCACGTAAAAAGTCAGCTTTATAAACATCCTGGGCAGCCCCGTATACGGCGACTAGAGATGAAACAAAATCATCAGCCTTGTTCCGAATATGGAGTTTGATAAAAAAATCCCCAACCGAACTGGCTAAGATTTCCATTGTCTCATCTTTGACGCCTAACAGGATTCCTCTGGATCGCCCCCGCGGCGGACGTAATACCCAGGTAAAATCCACTCCACCAGAAAGGCGATTGAGTTGACTTTATGAGAAATCACGTCTACCAGTCTCAGAAATACCAGAAAAATCTAACTTATAGTCTCTCACACAATCAGCAAAGAACGAATGTTTAGCCAAGTCTCGAAGACCTCTGCTATTTGAGAACATGCCATTCATTGAGAAATAATTGGAGATTTAAATACACGTGACCTCTTACGGGACCTTTGGCTCTTTGATTTCCGACTAGAAGCTGTAAGATCATATAATGAATCCAGCCTAGTCTCATCAAAGCCCACTTCTGACACTTCACCAACTAAGTAAGATAAGAGTTGACCATCTACTGTGGCATGTAACTCCTCCTCCTCCATTGGTGAAGAGTCAGGAACAACAGAGATTTTAGGAGTAACCGTTAGACGGTCAACCTCCATATGTCTCAAAACAGAACTAGAAAGATTAACTTCACTTACAGATCTCCCTAAACTAACACCAACGTTAGCCAGCTTATCCATGATAGAGTTGTTGGAGAAATAAAGAAAGGATTTGGAAGATATACCCAGGGTGTACAAATTCTTTTCCGCCTTCCTCTGCATGGCCTTGCCCAAGGAGTCCTGGTCCGTGGCTGAGGCCCCCAGAGCGTCGACACCATGACGAGAGCTCCTGCAAGCCGGGGTCCCGGCCACGAAGTTAGGACCATCTGCTACAGGGGACAAACCCAACCCCTCCTGGGTCAAGTCAATCCCCCCGGTCACAGGTCCACCATCCGAGCTAGAGCGCCCCTCCTTGTCCGCCATACAAGCACCATGGGAGGGGACTCCAGCATCCCGCGTTGAAGTTGAAGGGGGTTGCACCGCCAGAGGCAAAGGGCACCCTGCACCCCGTCAGCCAACCCAACAGCCCCGCGGTCGGCGAGCCCCACCTGGGCCCTCCCCCGCGCCGAAGACCCAAAGTCGACCTCCTGCACGACCGGTACCACCTCCTGTAGCATCGGATTCGCGCGCGAGGGAATAGAACGACCCATCATGTTAGGCCTCCCACGCATGGGAGAAGCCAAAAGCGAAGAAACACAAGTCGTCCCAAAAGAACCACAAGCCACATGCAAAGCCTCCTGAAGCTGTGAAGGAGAGACACGAGGAGAGCACAACACCGGTCCAGAACCGCGCAGGGGAGAGTCCAACGGAAGCGCCTCCAAAAGTTCCTTACCACGGGGAGTGGCAGGGTTAGCATTAAAAGGAGTAACAACAAACAGTAGCACAGGATCTGAAGGCACTGAACAGTCCAGTTGAGCACCCTGCTTGGTAGGCGGCTGCGCCGAGCCACACTGCCTAGTAGTGGTCGAGGAAGAGCCAGCCCCAACCACATGTGAGCCACCCCCCGTGTCAGATGTATCCATAGCATCATCAGAAGGCTTCTCATTCGCATCATCATCCAGATCATCATCCCTCTTCCTCCATAAGTAAGGTGCAAACTCAGGCTCAGATACATAACCCTCCGGCTCCAAACGAAAACGAAGCTCATAAGCCTTGAGACCCACCACAGCATCAGTCACAATGTAATGTCCTAGCGAATCCTGCAGCCTCAAGAAAACAATTGTATCCGTCATAGCAACAAGAATCCGAACGACACCACGTCTCCTCAAACTGAAAAGGTCCATATCCAAATTAGTGCCCATGAGACCACCGACCGCCCATAAACCCAAGAAAGACCGCAAACAGTGTGGCACCCCCTCGACATGCAGCCAAACCTGCTGCAGCTCAAGCTTGTGGGGCACCTCCTGTGTCCAGTAAACAGAAAACGAGAGCTGAGAGGTACTCAGCAGCACCAGCACCTGGATCTCATCCACCCTGTCCAAATCCTCCATTGACGGAAAACTCACAAGAAATGCAGATTCTCCATAGGGCATCGCTTCCCACTTCCACTGAGTACGAACCTGGCATCTCCTGGCAATCTTTCGCTGAACCACATCTACAGTGACCATCGGCCCAGTGACCTGAACAAGAGCTATGGAGGTCAAGTTGTCCCCAAGATGGTCCCGCACCACAGAATCAGGAATCTAAGAAAACAAAGTCAACTCATTGCCAATACCAGACATCACCGGGGTAGGCCTTGGCTGCTTAAGAACGGGACATCTCAAAGTGGGATGAGCAGAATTGTCACAAATATAGCAATTATGAACCACCTTACAATCTTTAGTTGCATGTGTATTGACCGCACACTTCCAGCAACGAACGGATTTCTGGTTCTTCTTACCCGCGGCAGTAGGCACCGATGCAGCAACAACAGTCTCCAAAGCTGCCTCAGCCTGAGGAACATTGGCAACGGTCCCCTGTGGCCCATACTGATACTGCGGCTGGTGTCCCAAAACCTGAGAAGACGTCCCCGCCTGACCAGCAAGATACCCATATTGCTGAAACTGTGACGGCTGCTGGAGCGGCTGTAAACCCGGCTCAAGACCCACCTGCAACTGATCCTGCTTCTTCTTCTTCCGCTTCGGCACCCGCGCACTTACATTGCCGACCCCGACCGCAAACTGATGAGGCGACACCCCCTGTTGGATCATTGGTGCCCCACCCGAAGGATGGCCGCGATACGGCGGCTGGAGTGGCTGCAAGGTGAACTGAGGCTGCGGCGCTGGGAAGTAAGCACCCTGGGGTGACAGAAACGACAGTGCCATCCCCTGACTGAAGCGATCCGGAGACGGCACCGCGGGCGGTCCGGGGAACGGCAGTGGCCCATGGCCAAAGGTAGGCGCAGCCATAGGCGGCACAACATACGAGGGTCTTGACCCAGACCCGTGTCCCGGTAGAGCGCTGACCACGGGGGGCGCCGGAGCCGTGGTAGCCTGCTGCTGCTGATGGAGGGTAGCCGCGTCTGCGGACTGGCGATTGGCACGGGGAGTCGGAACACGAGGGGGCGCAGCCCCCGGTGGCGGAGCAGCATCACGATGCGGTGGCACGGCCATGGAGTTGACGCCGAGCAGAGCTTGGACGAAAGATCTCGATGAAGTAGACGGCTGCGTTGACGAACGGAAGCCAGAAGCCTGAGAGACGGAGTCTCTGTTGACAAGATCAGCGAGGCGGCGCCTGATGCCAATTTTTCTCGCGATAAGAGTCTAGCAGCGCGTGACCTTCTCGTTATTTTCCCCGCATAAAATCCCACCCGTAGGGGCCACGGAAGGCAGACCCGTGTTGAGCAACATCTCGCGTCGCCCCAGTCCTCCCGCGATCCCAACTCGTGTAACCGCAGGCGCAGAAGCCACACGACGCCCCGCGTCGTCCGCCCGCTGAACCACCTGCGATGTATCTGGATCCTGCGGTGAAACCGAAGCAGCGGCGGCCTCCTCGACGAACGACGCAAACAGTGGCGGTGCTGACGCCCTCCTCGCAGGCAGGGGCCCCCTCCACGGCCGGACCAGCGGACCCTGGCGTACCAGCAGCCCCGCCGGCGACGAGCCAGCCCCCCTACGGTTCTTCGGCGGCGAGGAAGAATGGCAAGGCTGCAGTTTGCTCCTCGGCGGCGATGAAGACGATCCACGTACCTAGAACCGAGATGCCGGCGTAGGAAACCCCATCTCCTCCCAAAACTCTTGCTTCAACTCTGCATCCGTCCTCCTTCTTCGGCGACAAACCGAAGTCCAACCCAGCTCGCCGGTAGTATCCTCTAGGGCGTGAAGCTTCTCCCGTGCAGTGAGGGCCTCGCCGTCACCGGAGTCGGAATCAGAGCCTAGACAGTGGAATCTCGAACCTGAGCTCGACGGGGATGGCGCAGCCGCCTCCGGCGACCCGAGCGGCCCGGGCACCAGCGTGTACCGCCTCCCACCTTTCATCGTTGGACTTAGAGATGGACAGGCATGCACCCTGCCTGGACAATTTATATCCACGCATTCCATTGTCAAGTATTTCTTAGAGGACACCGTTGTTTTCAAAACCCTGTGTGTTGACATTGCCCAAGCAATGACTGCATCTTGCAAATGTTGCTTGTCTTGATATCTGGCACCCTGGGCAATTTTGTTGCTGTGATATTCCCACGCAGAATCATGACCATCATCAACGGTCATTCCGGTTGACATGTTTTGATTCCATGAAGCAGGAATCAGCATGTCCTCTCCACCATTGCCTTCTCCATCAGAATCCTCAGGGTCATCAGAATCACCACTCTCGCCATCCATGTAATCCTCCTCTTCCATCATGTTCTGCATGCCTCCATCTTCCTCGTTCGCATCTGTCTCTCCACTATAGTCTTCTCCACCTCCGGCCTGACTGCTCTTCCCCGATTCATAACCACCGCCTCCTCCTCCTATCTGACTGCTTTGCCTCGATTCAGAACCACTGCCTCCAGCACTGGACATAGAGTACATCCCGTAATTTGAATCAGCACTATGGCGAGAAACATGTCCACCATCGCCTCCAGGCAGATCGATCTCCTTCAAGACAGGAAGCACTAATGCGACAGGGTTTACATGCCTATCTTCGCAGCCTTTTAACCACTTAAACCAGTCTCTATCAGTATTTACATGCCTTAAAGTTCAGAAAATATTTTTTCTTGACTTTGTCCACAATGCTTGCACGCTGACGGTGTACATCTCGATGTTATAGCATAAACATCCTGTCAACCATTCCTTCAACTGACTAACACTCCAGGTTTGAGGGGCAGTCAAATCTAACTGTGTACACATGAACTCTCCCAGATCTGCTCCAAAGTCATTTGTTCGAACATTCCCAGGACCTAATAAAATACGAACTTCACTAAATTGGTCATCTCTGCTGACATAAAATAAACAATCTAATCAATTAATTATCGACAACGCGTATAACTTTGGGCAATGCTTGCAAATATTCTAAAAAATATGATATTATTGCTACCGGTCAAATATTGCTACTAATCCACCGGCCAAATTTTTGTGCCTAACCCCATCGGTCAAATATTGTTACTAATCCACTAGCCAAATATTATAATAGACTAACCATACCCACGTACGTAACCATATACAATAACCGTGATTATCGAGGGATTAGAGTTTACCCTTGAAGTGAGAGAAGCCACTCGGTCCACCACCACAGCTCCACCACAGACAACCTCAGCTCCTCCACCACAGCTCCACCACCATTGCCATTGCTCCACCATAGCTCCACCACTGTTCCTCCAACAAACCAACATCAAATCGAGCCATGAGCTAACCCATCCGTAGATCGAGCTTCCACTATCTCTCTACTGGTTTTGGATTGAAGTTTCTGTGGTCAAATCGAGCCAAATCGGGCAAAAATGGTGGTTTTAGAAACAGGAAAGACGAACAGGAGAGAGAGGAGCGCTGCACGGTCCCGTGGAGAAGAAAGGAGCGTCTGGCGGCGCGGCGGCGCGTGGCCCTTATATCCTGGCCCCAGTCGGCGTGGGCCTGGCCGACTGAACCTGTCGGCCTGGATGGGTCCCGCGGTCCCACTGGCCGACCTGCTGTCGTCCAGCTGCTAGACGAGTGCTAGGCTGTCGGCCAGGACTGGCCGATTGCTCCAGTCAGCTTCCCCCAGGACAACAAAGTGCTAGATCTGTAATTTTCAAAAAACGTATAATAGAACTCAATTAAATAATGCGTATTATTTAAAAAAATCGCACCAATGCATGCAACTATGACATTATCAATATTTTTATGGAGTATCATTAATGATTAGGCTTTCACTTTTGATGTTGATTTGTTATGATGGATAATGCTGAAAATAATGTCAGTTCCAATAGTTTTCACTCACGAAAACAGGATTTAGAGGGAAAATTCCAAGCAGAATAATGGGAAAACATGTTTTGGATATATCACCTCTGCCACAGTCTCACAGAGGATCCGTTCATCGGTATCATCGTGAGCTGGTTCTTGGGCAAGGCCGTCGAAGTCCAGATTGTAGAGAAGCCTAGGCTCCAATCTCCTGGGGTGAATCCTGAACCTGAAGCATATGCCCAGCAAAAGCCTCTGCTAGCCCACTTGGAGATCTTTGCAAAGCTGGCCGCCGCTCCCCGCGACTTGGCCGTGCTAACTGCTCCGCAATGCTCCCGAAGTGAGCCCATCTAGCGCACCCGCAGCGGTCCAAACTTCCCCGTCGCCGCTCCAATCAGTTCCCGAATGCGGCCGCTCCGCGCGATGTGGCCTGGAGAGGCTAACTGACAGCGCCGGCACGACGGCCTGGATTTCTGCGTCTGAGGTAAGCAATGAATTGACATTTATCCAGTGATGCACATCTATTCGTTTTCCTTACAAGATTTTTTTAGTTATTAGTGATCTGATGTTCTGATTGTCACTTGCTTCTAGAAAAAATAGTGCTGCATTTACATTTTTAGTTGTTGAATGGCTTGATGCGTAGAGCTACTCCCTCCGATCTATAAAGCGGCGACATTTTTATGGATCGGAGGGAGTACCATCTCTTTCATTGTGGATACAATTCAGGCTATAACTTCTTAGTCAAATAATATGCATTCTGCTGTTTTCAACGTAGTGGATGTTAGCATTGAGGTCAGGAGAATGATCATAGTTCAGAGCCTTTTTACCTGTGCTGAATGCTGACCTTGTCGTTAGAGCCGTGAATCCTCCTGTTATGGTGAGGCTCAGAGGTCACAGTTGGTCTAACTTTTTTTGGGTTGCTCGGTATGCTTTCGTTGTTCCTTATAGTTGCAACATGAGGTACAAACCCAGTGATAGAAGGGCTCTCTATGTCATGGGACTTAATTCATTTTAAAGCAGTACTAAGTGCCCAGTCCACCTATTCGCTACTCACTTGCCAATTTCTCTTTCAAGCAAACGCTGAGATAATATTGCTGGTGCACGTTTTTTAGGGCTTTGCACTGTTGTACATGATAATGGAAAGGACCAGGTTATGAATAATCCTTGTAAATTTTGACATGGTTGAATAAATTGAGGGAATTTAGTGTCCCCGAACAATATTTATGGCCTGGCTGTATTTGGAAATGTGCAATAACTAGACGTGAAGTTTCAATTGGTTAGCTGCCTGTGTTATCTAAAAGAGTGAATTCCAATTTTTACCCTGTAGTTATGCATTTGTGACACATATTACCACATTTAGTGAAACTTTTACCTAAATGTCTCAATTAGGAGACTTTAAACACGGTTTTACCCTAGTTTAGTATTTTTCTTGTTTTTGTTAGATAGGATCGACATGTTACGTCAATGTGGCGTGAAAAAATATATAACAGTCGAAGCTTGCCATCAATAATCATGTCTAGACTTCTCATATCCAGTTGTTTAATTTCTTTTCATAATTTTGATATTTTCAAAC
Source organism: Avena sativa (assembly GCA_916181665.1). Taxonomy (NCBI): domain Eukaryota; kingdom Viridiplantae; phylum Streptophyta; class Magnoliopsida; order Poales; family Poaceae; genus Avena; species Avena sativa. The sequence goes on from OV702295.1 coordinate 358,860,133, forward strand.
CCCAGTCATCACTTCACGCCTTACACAACCGACACACATAAAAAAGAGAAGGTCCAAAGCTTCTAAAAGGGGTATTCTAAACGAATTTTGACTCGACGGGGTAATTAATGTCACAAATGTATAATTAGAGGGTAAAAAGTGGAATTCACTCTATCTAAAACCATCTTCAAAAGAAGCATTTTTATTTTACTTGCAACAGTGAAACCCCCTTGATCTTTGCCAGATGTGCTTAACGGTCCCCCTCTCGTTCAACTAATTCTTGGAATACATACAAGTTGTTTTAAAAAGTGGATCAAGAGAAAGCTCACTAACGATTCTCGCTTCAATGTGCCTAGAGAGTACGGTCACAAGACCGAAACTCAAAGGAATTTACGGAGGCCTGCACAAGCGGTGGATCATGTGGTTTAATTCAATACAACTCGCAAAATCTATCCAGCTCTTACATTTTCACCTTTTTTGCGAATTGTTATACATTTTTCAGAATTCGCTGTTTCTTTTAGGTGAATTTTCATTGGTTGGTTGGGAAGCATATAAAGGAAATGGATGAACAGTGTACTTCAAAGGTACAAATAGAAAGCAAATTATTTAATAGCTCCAAGTCAACACATACCTAGGTAGCATTCTTGCATTTTGCACAAATTTGGTAGCTTGAAACAAGACCAATCAGCGTCATTTTTCTAGGTTAAGATACATCTACAGTTTTGATCCCCATGGATGAACCCTATTTGTCTTTCTCCTACTACTATTAGCACGATTGCATCAACATCCCCATCGGGTTAGCGTACTGATGGCTCGGATATGTAAAGCTCGTTGGGAACTCAAAGAGGAAGGTATAATGAGCACAGCAGCAAGTTTCCCTCAGTTATGAAACCAAGGTTATCGAACCAGTAGGAGTAAGGAAACAACTCCAAGGTGTTGCTAGCAACTTGGAACCTGCATAACACAATCCACAATACTTTGCCCCAACTTACAGTGGGGTTGTCAATCTCACCGGTTTGCTGAAAACAAAGGATTAAACATATAGTGTGTAAGATAGTAATTGCCTGTAGAAAGTAAACGGTAACAATAAAAAGTGGATGGTATATCAATGTTAAAGAATGGACCAGGGTCCACAGTTTACTAGAGGTGTTCTCCATAAGATAGATAGCATGTTGGGTGAACAAATTACAGCAGGACAATTGACAGATTAAGAAACATAACAATGCATATACTAGACATCTTGACTCCTACGAGATTTGATTGGGCATTACAACATAATATATAGACTGTAATCCAACTTTGATGACCCACAAGTATAGGGGGTGTATCGTAGTACTTTCGATAAATAGGAGTGTCGATCCCAACAAGGAGCAGAAGGTGTTGACTAGTGGTATGGAGCAGGAAATCTCTGTAAACACCAAGTAAATAAAGACAGCAAATAATTGCAGCAAGTGTCCCAATCCTTTCTTAGAAAAGGACAAGACGGTGGAAATACTTATGAGGACCAAACATTCTCGAGGACACATGGGAATACTATCAAGTGCTTTCGTTTCATATAGCTGATTAATCTTCTTTAGTTTTATAAGTGTTGTGTGGGTGTGAACCTATGCTAATGTACCGACCTTACTTGGACTAATACATACTTGTGATTAAACCCCTTGCAAGCATTCACAACTACAAGAAAGCAATTAAGAATAAAACCTAACCACAGCCTTAAACTCTGAGATCCTACACTCCTTTGTGCAATTGTTTCCTAACGGGGGTTCAGGTTTCTGTCACTCCGGCAACCCCACAATTAGTAGCCAAATACACAATACATTTCCCTAGTCCCATAAATGGTGAAGTATCATGTAGTCGACGTTCACATGACACCACTAGAAGAATAACATCACGACTTAAATATTAAATAATACCTCAACACAATTCCACTACTGACAACATGACTTCTCCCATGTCCTTAAGAACTAAATGAACTACTCACAAGACATCATATGGATCAAGATCAGAGATGATATGGTGATGAATAACAATCTGAACATAAACAATAATTCAATGGTTCCACTCACAAGCATCAACTACATTAGTAATCAACACCGGGAAAGTTTCCCCTAAGAACTATGCAAGATTCAACACAATAGTTACAGCAGGATGGAGTGGTGATGATGGTGCTGGTGGAGATGATGGTGTGGATGATGATGATCCCGATGAAGTCTAGCTTGATGATGGTGTTGATGGCGACGATCTCCGGTCTCCGAGAGGGAATTTCCCCGGTAGAAATCTGTCTGCCGGAGAGCTCTTTCTCTCTCGGTGTTTTCCGCCCTGCAGAGGTGGTGGAATCTTTCTATGGTCGCTCCCCCCAACTTTAGGATTTCGGGGAGAAGATATAGGCGAGAGGGAAGAGCCAGAGGTGGGCCAGGGTGGCCACACCCCTTGTAGGCGCGACCTAGGGTGGCCCGCACCTGGGGGGTGTGGGGCCCATGTCGCCCAACTCCGCCTCCCCTTCTAGCATCCTTCGTCTTCTGGGAAATTAGAATTTTCTGTAGTTTTTCTGGTATGTTTCCGATCTTCGCGAAATTGCATCAAAATACCAATTTTTCCATCAGAATCCTGACTCCGGCGGTTCATCCTCCAAGAATCATCCAACATGCAAAAACAGATGATAAGACATAAGTAACACCCCTTAATATGAAATATATCAATGAATAGAGGCAAATTATGATATAGAATGGTGATGGAAATTGGACGTATCAACTCCCCCAAGCTTAGACCTCGCTTGTCCCCAAGCAAAACTGAGCTCAGTAAACATGTCCACAGTTTTATGGAGCGAAGTGTCGATAAAAATAATACGGACAAGAAGCATCACACTTACCAATACACAACTCAAAGTAGAAAGCAACTCACCATTATATAACTTATGTTGCAACAAGTATGGGAGTCACAATAAAGATGCATAAAGATAAATCATAATTGGGATTGGCAAACTTTGTTCTTGGTCAGAGAACAGTTGGAAAACAGTTTTCAAGCAAAGCTTTTGTTAAGAAGTTTAAAACAGGAGTACTCTTTGCTCAAACATAAAAGGCTTTTTTCACAATGATGGCTTTCAAAGTAATACTCATTTAGATAAGAGTCTTGTGCAAATAAGGAAGATAAAGAACATGATTGAATAAATCATCATATGAATGCTTGAAACACAACAACTCAAATGCTTGCTAGAGAAAGAGATGAATAGGTTTACTGACTCAATTTAGAAGTAGAAGAAAGCCCCTTCTCAGAGGGAAGCAGGGATTTCAAGTTCATAAAGAGCTTTCAAAAGATTATGGTACTTACTAGCTTTGAGCTCTCATTGCCCTATCATAAGCATCTTGAGGTGATTAAGGTTAAAGTGAACAAAGATGGAGTATATGCTTGACGAAATATAATTTGGCAATCTCATGTCCCTTGAGTACGAGGGTCGCTCCTCATGTTACTCAACTTTAGTTACCGGTAAGTTCTTGTCATTGTAAGTACATGCGTATCATAGAGAACCGCCAATGGGGTACCCCTTGCACATGATACATGAGCTATCCCATAATCAAAATAACAAGGCAAGCAGACAATGAGCATCTCAGCAATCTCTTATTTACCATGTGAAAATGGTGCTTTTTTCTCTCTTTCCTCTCTTCAATATGTCTCTTTTTTATAAGAAGAAAGCTTCATAGATTGCTCATTATGGTGATGCTGCAAGTTTCCACCATGATTAGGCATGGCTTAGGCTAGCGGCCCAAGCGTTTATCTAACACACATACATAACTCCATGGACTTACAACCTCCCCTTTTATTTCACATCGGCGACATCCGCAAACAAAAGAGCATGGTATCAACTGGGTATGTATTTACATGTGTTGAAAGTGTTCCCCGTGACAACACGGTTCTGCTAATCCCAACGTATAGATGCAAGCATATACAACTTTGATGACACAGTGGTTCAAGTTTATTAGGGGCAAGAAAATAAAGTGCGCCATCAAGTTTGTGAGAGCTTTACTAACTAGTTTTAACATAACAAAATAATTTTTAATTTGAAAGATAGATGAAGATTAAGAATTTACTTGGAATATCAATAATGCTAATAGGTAGATATGGTGGACACAAATGGCACAGGTTTTGGTTTAAAGGATTGGATGCATGAGAAGTATTCCCTCTCAGCACAGTTTTTTGGCTAGCCAGGCTGGGTAGCAAGCAAAAGAGTTGAAGTTAACAAGCAGATATACAAGTGGTAAAGCCAAACATGCAACCTTTCTTGAAGACACAAAAGATCTTAAATAAAGAATACTAAGCTTATGAGCCAAACAAGAAAGAAAATAGATGATATAAAATACCTATAAGCTTTTCTCTTTTCCTTTCAAACCTCAAAAAGTGTTGCTACTGACCAGAGCTCGGTTTGACAAAACCAATTTAGATCTACTTGATGCTCCCAAAGCGACACCAATACTAATCAACAAGATCAATCATATAATAGAGATTGCAAACTAAAATAAGAAGTGCAAAACGTAAAAGATGAAGCTTATCATTAATATTCCATAAAGGCACTCACACCAAGGGATACATAGATAACCAACTAAAGGAGAGATACTTACACAATCCAAACCAACCTATAAGATAACTTCTCTACCCAAGATATGAAACTACTAAAAAGGTAAAAAGATAAAAGATAATGATATAATACCGCGGCACTCCCCCAAGCTTGGAACAAGCCAAGGGGATGCCAAACCTGATGACGAATTACTCCTTCGGTGGTGGTGGTGTTCTCTTGATAAGCTATCCAATCAGTTCCCTCAAATCCTCAATCCCAAAGGCTAGAGTACGAATCATCTCCGAGTTATGCTCAATACGGTTCATGATAATGTTGGACTGAGAATCCCAGTCCTTGTTATTATTTCCCCACTCTTCCTTCTTAGAGTGTTCCTTCCCTGCATGGTTAGAACGAGGCAGATCCCAAACAGAGGGCAACCTCCCTTTGGGAACCTTTTCGTATTGTTGCTCATGTATGAGAGTATGGAAGGGGTTCTTGGTGCGTGAAGGAAGTAACCATGGAGCGAGGATATGACGTGGAGTTTTCCCTCCTGTAGACATCTGTGTTATCCTCCTGAGCTTGGTAGGGTTGGCCACCATTCCAATGCTTGCAACGGTAGCGCAGGTGTCCGGATGCTTGTCCTCCTTCACATCTTCTTCATCGCCAACCAAGATCTCCTCCTCCTTGGGGTTTTGAGGATCATCTTCCACGGGCTTCTTGCCCTTGTCGTTGACGGTGACCATCGTGCCTCTAAACTTGAGAGTAATTCCTGACAGAAACATATCAAAACGAAAACACGACAAGAACATGATATACGAACCTCGGGGGATCCGGGGGGTTATATATTACGAAGTTTCATGACATAAGGAAGGTACTGTGCGAAAACAGGGCGGAGACTGACTCCAGGGGGCTCACACCCCCTGGTGGCGTGGCCAGCTAGGGCCCGCGCCACTGGTGGGTGTGGACCACCTGGGCTCCGTTTCCTCCTCTATTTCGTCTCGTAACCTTCCATATGTAATAAAAAGATAAAAAATATAAAGAAAAAGGTTTTTTGTGAACCTTCTGTTTGCATCGCTTTTTACCTACTCAAAGACGAACTCTGTAGATTCCTTCTCTCCAACACCTGAAAATTCCTTTCATGCAAAGCCTCACACAATCTTTATTAGCAACATTAGTGTATGCAAAAACAATAAACCATTAGGTTCAAACTTCAACCGAAAACCATCAAAACAAAAGCTATTGTAGCAACTCCTTTCCAAAAGCCCAAAAAGAATCTGAAAGGGAATTAATATAAGAGGCAAATGAAATTGATGGCAGAAATCTGTCAAAATAGACCAGAAGGTAAAGATTGATTTTTCAAAAAACTTCTGTTGCTCAAATCAAAAAGTGCAAAACTAATGAAAGTTGTATAACAATTTGGATAACAAGCACAGAAAATTACAGTTCCATCCGATGTATTGAGCTCCTTCACGAATTTTTACAATGCGGCACAAAAATCTGTCCCAGGACAGCCACTTTCCACAACTCCTCTACTTCTCAAAATAGGTTGATCTTGACTCAAAAACCAAAACAAAAAGGATAAGGAGCGGTTAAATTCTGAAACTCAACAAAACTATTAGGTTATCTCCCAAGAAGTACTTTTCTTTAATGCCTTTAAGTTAGGCTTGATAATTTTGAAGATGCTCACATGGGAGATATAGATTTGAAGTGAAAGAGAGCATCAAGAAGCAAATATCCAACACATTTGAGTCTAACCCACTTCCTATGCAAGGGGGTCTCATGAGAAAACAAATTATTGAAACAAAAAGGCACTAGCATAGGAAGACAAAACAAATGCAACTTCAAAGCTTTCAACATAAAACGGGAAAACTTAATATTATTGAGATGCATAAAACCATGTTTCCCTCTCTCATAATAACTTTTAGTAGCACTTTGAATAAAGTTGATAATATAATTTTCACATGAAACAACTTTATCAGGAGAATGAGCGTACTTACAATCATCAAAAAGAGGTCTAAGGTCATAAACTGGATCAATAGAAGCAGGTTGTTCAACCCTGAAATCCTCATTAGGCAATTCATTTTCATAAGGAGCTTTAGCAAATTTGGAAAAATTAAACTCATAAGAATATCCATCAAACTTAGTTAAAACTTTCTCCTTCTTACAATTTATAATAGCTCCATAAGTATTCAAGAAAGGTCTACCAAAAATGATACGACAAGTTTTACTAGCTGTTGAACCAAGCACTAGAAAATTTACAGGATATTTAATCTTACCACAAAGGACCTCCACATCTCTTATAATACCAATAGGGCAAATGGTTTCCTTATTAGCGAGGTGAATAACCACATCAATGTCCTCAAGCTCAGAAGGACCAATTTCATGCATAATTTCTCTATAAATCTTATAAGGAATAGCACAAGAACTAGCACCAATATCACATAAACCATAATAGCAATGATCATCAATTCTAACAGACAGCACAGGGACACTATCCTTCCTAGCTTTACTAGGATGAGAGACAATATTAGAAGCATCCTCACAGAAGAAAATGTGTCCATCTTCTACATTTTTAGTGACAAGATCTTTCTCAATAGCTACCACAGGTTCAACATTTATTTGTTCATCAGGTTCTATAGCTTTCTTTGTACCTTTTTAACCGCACTAATTATCATAGAATACTCTTTTACCTTGGCTGGGAAAGGTGTTTTTCAACATAAGGTTCAGGCAAAATATGATCAATAGTACAAACTTTAGTATTTCTAGCAGGAACGTGATTAACAACATCTTTATAAGGTGCATGGTACTTATTCCACTTTTTTTTAGGAATTTCTATATAAGAGGCAAAGTCCTTAATACAATTGGAAATACTTTGAGAATCAAGACCATACTCAGTACTAATATCACGGAAGTCATCAGTTCCCATAAAGGATTTAATGCATTCATAATCATAATTTATACCTCACTTTGTTCCTTTGTCATTCTCCCATGCTTCAGTGTTCTCTTGAATATGGTCTAGAAGATCCCATTTAGCTTCTTCCTTCATACGTGTGAATGATCTTGCACAAGAAGCATCTAATAAATCTTTATCATGAAGAGAAAGACTTGCATAAAATTTATTAACACTAATATTGTTAGGGAGTTCATGAATAGGACATTTAAGAATTAGTAACTTCAATCTCCCCAAGCTTGGGCTGTACTCTCTCCATCATGAGGCCAAAAGTTATATATTTGATTCCTATTCTTATGGATCTCACTGGGAGGATAGAATTTAGAGTAAAAGAGAGGTACTATTTCCTCCCATTCCATAGATTGTGCATTCTTCAGCAGCTTATACCATTCTTCAGCTCTTCCTTTCAATGATATAGAGAGTAACTTCTTCTTTACCTGTTCAGTTGTGATACCTGCACACTTAAACAATCCACATAATTCATGGATAAAAAGCAAGTGATCACCAGGATGGACAGTTCCATCCCCAAAATAATAATTATCCATAACACGATCAACAATACTTGTAGGTATCTTAAAAGGATCTATCTCTACATGTGGTGGTTCATCTACTACCCTAACAGTGGTAGTAGTTTTCCCAAACAGAAAACCAAGTGGGTTATCCATATTGGAAACAAAGTAACAAACAGAAATAAAAAGAAATATTCATAGGAAAGTTTCCTTTACCATTTACACTCTTCAATAGCGCTTCACTCCCCGGCAGCGGCACCAGAAAATAGTCTTGATGACTCACAAGCATAGGGGGTGTATCGTAGTACTTTCGATAAATAGGAGTGTTGATCCCAACGAGGAGCATAAGGTGTTGACTAGTGGTATGGAGCAGGAAATCTCTATAAATACTTAGCAAACGGATTTTTAGGGGTTTTCTGATAAAGCAAGGAAATAAAGTGCAAGTAAATAAAGACATCAAATAATTGCAGCAAGTGGCCCAATCCTTTCTTAGCAAAGGACAAGACGGTGGAAATACTTATGAGGGCCAAAAGTTTTCGAGGACACATGGGAATACTGTCCTAACGGGGAATACTGTCGTTTCATATAGCTGATTAATCTTCTTTGGTATTATAAGTGTTGTGTGGGTGAACCTATCCTAATGTACCGACCTTACTTGGACTAATACATACTTGTGATTAAACCCCTTGCAAGCATCCGCAACTACAAGAAAGCAATTAAGAATAAAGCCTAACCACGGCCTTAAACTCTGAGATCCTACACTCCCTTGTGCAATGGTTTCCTAACGGGGTTCAGGTTTCTGTCACTCCGGCAACCTCATAATTAGTAGCCAAATACACAATGCATTCCCCTAGGCCCATAAATGATGAAGTATCATGTAGTCGATGTTCACATGATACCACTAGAAGAATAGCACCACGCTTAAATATTAAACCATTGAATAATACCTCAACATAATTCCACTACTAAAAACATGACTTCTCCCATGTCCTCAAGAACTAAACGAACTACTCACAAGACATCATATGGATCAAGATCAGAGATGATATGGTGATGGATAACAATCTGAACATAAACAATAATTCAATGGTTCCACTCACAAGCATCAAATACAATAGTAATCAACACCAGGAAAGTTTCCCATAAGAACTATGCAAGATTCAACACAATTGTTACAGCGGGATGGAGTGGTGATGATGGTGCTGGTGGAGATGATGGTATGGATGATGATGATCCCGATGAAGTCTAGCTTGATGATGATGTTGATGGCGACGATCTCCCCTCTCCAGGAAGGAATTTCCTCGGTAGAAATCTGTCTGCCGGAGAGCTCTTTCTCTCTCGGTGTTTTCTGCCCCGCGGAGGCGGCGGAATCTTTTTATGGTCACTCCCCTGACTTTAGGGTTTCGACGAGAATATATAGGCGAGAGTGCGGAGCCAGAGGTGGGCCAGGGTGGCCACACCCCCTGTAGGCGCGGCCTAGGGTGGCCCGCGCCTAGGGGTTGTGGGCCCCCTGTGGCCCAACTCCGCCTCCCCTTCTAGCATCCTTCGTCTTCTGGGAAAATAGAATTTTCTGTAGTTTTTCTGGTATTTTTCTAATCTTCACGAAATTGCATCAAAACACCGCTTTTTTCCATCAGAATCCTGACTCCGGCAGTTCATCCTCCAAGAATCATCTAACATGCAAAAACAGATGAAAAGATATAAGTAACACCTCTTAATATGAAATATATCAGTGAATAGAGACAAATTATGATATAGAATGGTGATGCAAATTGGACGTATCAAACTGCATCTATGACTAATAATCCACCTTCAGGTTATGATCCGAACACCCTCTAGTATTAAGTTGCAAGCAACGGATAATTGCATTAAGCACAGTGTGTAAAGTAAACAATACAATTGCCCCATGGACAAAGGATTGTTTTTCTCCCTAGTAGCAACAACACATCTACAACCTTAAAATTTTCTGTCACTCTCCCAGATTACTAGAGACATGAACCCACTATCGAGCATAAATACTCCCTATTGGAGTTACAAGCATCTACTTGGACAAAGTATCTACTAGCAACGGAGAGCATGGAAGATCACAAAAAACATAGACATGATAGAACCAATAATCAATCTGACATAGTATCTCAATATCCATCGGATCCCCGCAAACACAACATGTATGATTACAAATAGATGATCTTGATCATGAACGGAGCTCAGAAGATCTGAACATGATAGCACAAAGGAGGAGAAACAACCATCTAGCTACTGTATGGACCCACAGTCCAAGGGTGAACTAATCACGCATCACTCCGGAGGCTAGCATGGTCATGAAGAAGGCCTCCGGGGTGATCTCTCCCCTCCGACAGGGTGCCGGGAAGAGCTTCAGATTGATGACCCACAAGTATAGGGGATCGCAACAGTCTTCGAGGGTAGTATTACCCAATTTATTGATTCAGCACAAGGGGAGACAAAGAATACTTGCAAGCCTTAACAACTGAGTTGTCAATTCAGCTGCAACTGGAAATAGTTCTTGCTCACAGAAGTTTATCAGTAGCAACATTTTTGTAGTAGCAATAACAAAGTAACAGCAGCAGTAAAACAGGAGCAATAGTAACAGTAGTAGCAAACAGTAGGATATGAGCACGGTAGGTATAGAGATGGATGGACGGGCGTTGCATGGACAAGTCTAAACATGTAACTTTAGGATCTAGGGCAATTGTAGATAAATGAGATAAAGCATCCAAGTACTAAACAATCATAGGCATGTGCTCCATATATAGTCATGCGTGCTCATAATGATAACTTGCACAACATCTTTTGTCCTGCCATCCCGTTGCAGCGGGGCCTCAAGGGAACTACTGACAATTAAGGTGATCCTTTTAATAAAGCACCAGCACAAATAATTAACACTCTGTGAACACATGTGATCCTCACATCACAGCCATCCCCTCAGGTTGTCCCAATTTCTGTCACTTAGGGGCCTTTGGATCTGGAAAATGATATGTGTACACAACTTGCAGATAAGATCACAAACAATACTATCATAATGATTCAATAATAAGTTCAGATTTGAGAAAATGGCACTCGGGCCCTAGTGACAAGCATTACGCACAACAAGTTGCAACAAAGTCAAATAGCACTAATAGATATACTAGGAACCATGCCCTAACAATCTTATTCGATTACATGATAGAACTCACCCAATCCCTACCATCCACATAGTCTACAGCGGAGGATTACTCACTCATGGATGAGGGAAACATGGATGGTTGATGGAGAAGCATTGGTGATGACGATGGCGATGATCCTCTCCAAATTCCCCGTCCCGACAAGGTGCCAGGACAGAGTTTCTGGTTCCGAATCGTGGTTTCTGGTGGTGGCGGCGCATCAGAACTCTTTTTGGAAAAACATCGAACCCCCCTCGGATATTAAGTCAAGAGGCATATTATAGGCGAAGAGGGAGGCCGGGGGGTGCCTGGGGCAGCCACACCCCCTCTAGGCGCGGCCTGGGCCCACTCGCGTGGCAGGGGGTGTGGGCCCCTCAGGCCTCCCCTATGTCTCGTACTCTGGCTTCGTGCGTCTTCTGGTGAAATAGGATATTTGGCATACTTTCTAGGATTTTTCCTGATAGTTGATTTTCTGCACAAAAACTAGACACCAAGGTAATTCTGCTGAAAACAGCGTCGGTCTGTGTTAGTTGTATCCAAATCACGCAAGTTTAGAGGAGAAAATAGCAAAAGTGTCCGGGAAAGTATATATGTTTTGGACATATCAACTCCCCCCAGCTTAGCTTATTGCTTGTACTCAAGCAATTCAGTTGAAAACTGAGTGCGGTAAAAGAACTTTCACGAACACATTTGCTTCATATGATGTATATATTCTCAGCACAGGAGTAGATACTTAGACAATTCATAATAAAGAGTATGCAACTAAGTCTACTTAATAGTCATTGCAAGCTATGAAGAGAAACCAACTCAATAATAATAAGTAGCAAGAAACATAAACATAAGCAACATTGCAATAAGGTATGATAGAGTGGTTGTAAAGTTCCCAACCTTTAATAAGGTAGAGATCCCTGTGTTTACAATGCTAGTCCCTGGATCAATAGCTAGCATCCACAGTTAAGATGTAATATCAAGAAACAAAGGTCATAATACAACTTTATAACCAGGAATAAAATAATTTATTACGTCTTACATAGCTCATTTGGCTATCTCATTACAATGCAGCAGAATATAACAATAGCATGGGGTCCTTCATCTTCAAAGTGCCACAGGCAGACATGTTGGTTGTAGACTTGTAATCCTAATCATTAAACTTCACTAATATCAAACAAAACCTGCAACATAACAAGTTACAGCCACAAGGGTCAATACATTTGAATTGTATTGGCAAGTGATACTATGGTAGTATAGTGGAGTCTATCATCTATATGCATTTGGCTAAGTGGAGCTTTAGGCTTGCATTGCTCAAAATAGATTTTCCTTATCATTTGAAAACACTAAGTTTTTACTTGACAAAATCACCCAAGGCATCTACCAATAGAAATTGGTGATCCTTCAATCCCTTGTTCACCCACAAGTTTTTAACTAAGAAATTGGGATGAGGAGATTCTTGATAGCTTCCATGTCTTGATGCTCAAGTTGTCCTTTTCCAGGGACATGGCTAAGTACTTAGATTCTTCCATCTGCAGAGGTTGTGCACTTTCTCCACAAGCCTTGATTTTCACCAAGACAGGACCTTTCAGAAGCCTTCCCTTAGACCAAATGGATGTGTTCCAACCTATCATCCCACTACCACCAACTGTCCAAATGGCTAAGTTCTAGCAACCTATGTGATCCTGGCAGAGCCCATATTGCCAAGTGGCTGCACTAGAAGCTTCTTAACATTTGGCCTCTAAAATCTCTTTGTTCCTGGGTGGCTTTCCACAAGTGAGATACACAAGGTAAACCATAGAAATGGGCCTTGTTAACCACTCAACACAAACCATTCCTTCCATTCCACCCAGGTGATTCATTCACTTAGTTGTTTTATTAAACAAAACACAAGTCCTCAGACTTAGAAATTTTCCATAGCATGAATATATATTCCACCCTTGTTTTCTACTAGCTAAGCTAAGCATGATAGTAGTAGGAATCTTAACTTAGGAAATTCTACTAAGGTTTCATCTACTAGGATTTCCCATAGCATAGTTTATACTTAGCAAAATTCCATGCAAGTCCTACTTAGAAATATCACTAATGCATAGTGAAAATAATGGGACAAAAGTATGAAGCATCACTTGCCTTTTTGGTAGATAGTATAAGTTCACTCCTTGTCCTTGCAATGTTCACTCACTTCAAATCACTACAATTCAATCAAGCAAACAATATTTCAATCTACCATTCAAGCAATTCATCACATAAAATAATAGAAACAAAACAATGCATGCAAGCATGCTAAAGATTGTTTTATTTACAAAAAGTGATTTATAATAGGTTATAAACATTCTAAAACACTTATTAGTCATTTTATAAAGTGTCAAAGTCATTTGCAAAAGATTTCACTTCATAAACCATTTTTAAACCAAGTCATTATTTTATGTGGTGAAGAAATGCTTTTAATAAGGCAACATTCTATAGGTTTAACAAAATATGTTTTCAAAACATACAATCTTGTGTTTAGGGTCAGAGAGTTTATTTCCAAAACATTTCCCAAAGGTTTTCCTCCAAAATCATTTTTAACAATTAAACCATATTTTTATTTGACTAGAAATGGTTTAAATCAAAGATTTATTCTTTTGCTTCACCAAATACATTTTTGAAACCACAAATTGATTCCTAGGGTCAGTAGGTTCAAAACAAACCATTTGCCAAAGGTTTTATCCCCAAAATCATTTTAGAACAATTTTATATCCTAAACATGCATACACAAGTTTCTGTAAAAACAAACAATTTAACAGAAGCTTTTTACTAAACAAAGTGCATGGTTGGCTAGGGCTTGTCTTTCTGAATCCATTGATATAAAATTTGTAAAATTTGGACGTGTGGTTTGAAAGTTATGGCTTTTTCAAAATTGATCATCTAATAGACATGTTTCTGTTTTTAAAACAGATCTCAAGCCACGTGTCTTATTCCTATTCGCCCATACCGGTTCGTCTGGATCACGCTCTCTAGTGCGTTGGATCTAGGTCAGATCGAGCGGTTCAGATCAAGCGTAACGGTTTAGTTTAAGTGATCTATCGCATCCCTACGATCTACATCTAACGGCTATCAACACAACGACCAGGAACTGGCGGTGCTGAGCGACGGTGAGAGGCGGCGATGCTCGGCTAGCGGCAGAGCCGGCGAAATAGGAAGCAAGAGGACAAGGGGGATGGCTTACCAGAATCGCCTTGACGCACTGATGCTCAACGTGGCCTTCGACAGTCAAGGGGCGCACGAGGTGGTCGACAATTGCTCGTCGGAGATGCTCTTGGCGTCGGGTGCGGTCAGACGTTGACAGGGGCGAGGCTACAGAGCGTGCTAGGACGAGTGGAGAACACAGTCAGATGCGCAAGGACGTGGCGATGATGCGTGCGTGAAGGAGAAAGAGAGGGGCAGTCAGGTTCTTACCAGAGGAGTCGCCGGAGAAGAAAGCAGATGGTGGCGGCGGTGGTCTTGGTCGTTGTCGAGGCTGTGGGGCACGCGGGGACGAACTGGAGGTACAGTGGGGTGCGCCAGAGGCTGGGGAACATGTGAGCGTGGTCGAGGAGGCAAGGGGCGACGAGGGACTGCCGGAATCGCTGCCGGAGAGCGTCGGAACAGAGGACGGTGCAGGGGCAAATTGGGCAGCCTGGGGGCGTGCTAGGGTGAGGCGACGGAGGGGAAAGAGAGAAGGGAGGCTGGCGATTAAGAAGGCGTGGTCAGGGGGAGGATTAACTGTGCCATTACTTGTTAATTTATCCCGCGAAATCAACGCAGTGAACGCTCGGACGAACAGGTCGTGGGGAGGAAGATGATGACGTGGTCGCAGGGCCCGTTTGACAGTGAGTGAGAGAGAGGGGGAAGGTGGGTCCTGGCAGTCAGTGGCGGAGTAGGTAAGTTCTCTGGTTCGAAACGTTTTCTGTGGGAGAAGAGAGGGAGTGGGCTGTTGGGCTTAGTGGGCTGCCATATGGGTTGGGTCTTTTACTTTTTTTTTGTTCTGATTGTTTTTCCTTTTTTCCTTTTCTTTTATTCTGTTTTGATTTTGATTAAACAATTCAAACATCAATTTGAATTCAAACCTTTGCCAAAATTTGTGTAGGTTTAAATATTGATTAGTGATATAATCTGAAGTCAATTTTTGAATAAAACTTTATTCTTTTGGGGGTCTTTTAATTATTCAAATAAGCCCTTGTTTTAAATCAAATAAGATTTAATAATATTTCAAACACCATTTGAATTCTTTAAACTTTCCAAATCCTTTCAGTAGGTTTGTATTTGTTTATTTGGGTTCAAATAATTTATCTTGAATTATTTGGAAAGTATTTAATATGATTCATAAATCATTTGAATTGGGTTTTCATTTTAATTCCAATGGAATTAAATATAGTTTTAATTCCCTAAAGTTTATTTGGAAGATTTCTTTAATCTTAATTAAGTTGAATTAAACAATCTTTTATTTCACTTGGGTAAATTCCAAAATACTATTTTCTCATGAATTATATATTTATTCTTATTAGAGATTTGTCTTTATAAAAATAGGGATAGAATGGTTAATGCCATTTTATTTTATTTGGAAAATTCTTTATCCATTATTTTATTAGAATTTGGATTATAATCATTCCACTTGTTTATGGGTTAGGCCAAGATTTAATTTGGTCTATAAATATTCCTTATTTAATATTTCTTCCTTTATCTTATAAAATCCATATCTTTTTATTTATAGATCCAAACTTGGTGATTCCGATTTGTAAAATCTTATTTTATATTTGTTTATCTTTTTAAATCCTTTTAGGATTATTTATTCACCATTTGGTATGGATTTTAGGTAAGGGCTTTATTAACTTTGGAAATTTAATTTTCTTTATCTTATTAAATTTATAAGATTTTATTCATGGCTCCAATTTAAGTGAAACCAATTTCTATGGTTTTATAATATTTCTATTTGTCATTCTTGATCATTTTCAAATGTTTGTTGACAAGTTTTTATATGGATCAAATCCATGGGATTGGAGATAACTTGGAAATGATTTTACTCCATTAGGGTTTTAGGGTTTGGATTTATTTTCCAAGTGTTTAAATTTCCAGATGCATTTTATGAGGAATGCATTTCTTTTGATTTTGTTGAATTCAAACTTTAATTAAAGTTTATTCCAGATGGGATTTTAAGTTTCCATTTAGAAACAAAAGTTTCTTTTCACCCTGATTTTCAACAATAATTTATTTTGTTTATTTTATTTTTCACATTACAAGATTTGGAAAATGTTGGGATGTGACAGGCTACCACCCTTAAAATAAATCTCGTCCCGAGATTTGGGGAGGCTAGGGGTTACAAGTTGACTCAAAACAACTAGGGTACTACCACCCTTAAAATTTTTCCAACTAGATTACATCTTGGCTTTCTTGGGATCTTGTTGAAATGTCTCTGGGCAAATATCTGCATAGTGTCCTTTGTTTCCACACTTGAAACATGTGACTAGGCTGAGATCCTTCATAGGCTTTATCTTGTGCTTAATCTTTTCTAGACAATTGCTTGCATAATGTCCTAGTTCTTTGTATTTGAAACACATCACTGGGCTGATATCTTTCTTTTCCTTTGGTATCATTGCCTTTTGTTTGTTTCCTTGATCCTTCTTCTTTTCTGGGCATTCATTGGCATAGTGTCCCATCTCTTTGCAAGTGTAACATTGCACTTGGCTTTTATCCTTCTTCTTCTTGGGTTTCTCCAAAGCTAAGAGTGCTTCTAATTCATGTTCTTCATATGTTATCTCAAAGGTAGGAACAGTTCTTGGTCTCCTTGACCTTCTATTATTCCTTGGATAATACATATCTCTTTGCACTCCACCTTGTTTCCTTTGTTGAACTATGGAATTGATGGGGCATTGGATAGGGACATGATTATTTCCTTCACATAAGTAACAAGTAGCTTGGGTTGTGGGGCATTGGTCAATTGGATGTTTCTTTTCACAATTGGGGCATTGATCTTCATGCTCCTTGGAAGTGTGATCCTTGTCTCCACAAATATTGCAAGCTTGGGTTCCTTCTAGAATATCATCTTTGTCATCCTTGTTGTCACAAACTTCTTTGGAAAAGTTGTTTCCCATGTTGATCATTTGATCTGTCACCTTATGCAACAATTGGGTTTGGGTTTCCAAAAACCTTTGCATGGTTGGATCTACTTCACTGGTGTTGGCTATAAATTGAGCTGTCACTTGGTTCAACTGGGTTTGGGTTACTATGAGTTCTCTCATGTTGTCCTCTTGGTTGTTGTTGTTGTTATTGTTGTTGTTGTTGTTGTCACCATCCTTGATGTTGGAGTCTCTTGGAGAAGTCATCTGTTTGGGTTGGGTTGGGATTAGAATAGGCAAAATATTTCTAAGGGAATAATTCTAATCACATACATCACAATTCACACAAGCAATGTGCAAGCAATCTCAAACAAACATTCCACTCAAACAACAAGTTTCAAGCATATTTTTAGGCAACCAAAATTATTTTTGTTACACCACATAAGTTGGTGGGTTTGACTTAAACTAAATATGGTGGTCCATCTATATGGTTCACTTGAAATCTTTCCATCCTTCTTAGTTGATTCTTCTTGAACAAGATCTTTGTATCCTTGGGAAAATTCTTAGTCACAAAACTTCAAAGGTGATGATGATTCCTAAGTTATGTTCCTTAGTCTTCAAGTCTTGAGTAACTTTTCTTGTCTCACTTATAGTCCTTAGTGCAGATCTAAGGTTGAGGTCCTTGGTGAAAATGTTGAAGATGTTGAAGTCATTAGAGTTGAAGATGTTGAAGTCATTAGAGTTGATGAAGTCCTTTGCTCATGGTGAAGTCTTTGGCCATGGGGTAGGTTTTGTCCATCAAGTTTGAAATAGAAGAGATGTAGAGTCAAAACCAAAATGGTTGAGGAAAGATTTTACAAGATTGTTTGTAAATAAGTTTTGGAACAAATACAACTCCTATTTTTCTAAGGGGTTTTGTCCAATCCTAGGTTTACAAATCCTACAGGCAACACAATGCTCTGATACCATCTGTAAGGTTCCCAACCTTTAATAAGGTAGAGATCCCTGTGTTTACAATGCTAGTCCATGGATCAATAGCTAGCATCCACATTTAAGATGTAATATCAAGAAACAAAGGTCATAATACAACTTTATAACCAGGAATAAAATAATTTATTACATCTTACATAGCTCATTTGGCTATCTCATTACAATGCAGCAGAATATAACAATAGCATGGGGTCCTTCATCTTCAAAGTGCCACAGGCAGACATGTTGGTTGTAGACTTGTAATCCTAATCATTAAACTTCACTAATATCAAACAAAACCTGCAACATAACAAGTTACAGCCACAAGGGTCAATACATTTGAATTGTATTGGCAAGTGATACTATGGTAGTATAGTGGAGTCTATCATCTATATGCATTTGGCTAAGTGGAGCTTTAGGCTTGCATTGCTCAAAATAGATTTTCCTTATCATTTGAAAACACTAAGTTTTTGCTTGACAAAATCACCCGAGGCATCTACCAATAGAAATTGGTGATCCTTCAATCCCTTGTTCACCCACAAGTTTTTAACTAAGAAATTGGGATGAGGAGATTCTTGATAGCTTCCATATCTTGATGCTCAAGTTGTCCTTTTCCAGGGACATGGCTAAGTACTTAGATTCTTCCATCTGCAGACGTTGTGCACTTTCCCCACAAGCCTTGATTTTCACCAAGACAGGACCTTTCAGAAGCCTTCCCTTAGACCAAATGGACGCGTTCCAACATATCAACCCACTACCACCAACTGTCCAAATGGCTAAGTTCTAGCAACCTATGTGATCCTGGCAGAGCCCATATTGCCAAGTGGCTGCACTAGAAGCTTCTTAACATTTGGCCTCTAAAATCTCTTTGTTCCTGGGTGGCTTTCCACAAGTGAGATACACAAGGTAAACCATAGAAATGGGCCTTGTGAACCACTCAACACAAACCATTCCTTCCATTCCACCCAGGTGATTCATTCACTTAGTTGTTTTATTAAACAAAACACAAGTCCTCAGACTTAGAAATTTTCCATAGCATGAATATATATTCCACCCTTGTTTTCTACTAGCTAAGCTAAGCATGATAGTAGTAGGAATCTTAACTTAGGAAATTCTACTAAGGTTTCATCTACTAGGATTTCCCATAGCATAGTTTATACTTAGCAAAATTCCATGCAAGTCCTACTTAGAAATATCACTAATGCATAGTGAAAATAATGGGACAAAAGTATGAAGCATCACTTGCCTTTTTGGTAGATAGTATAAGTTCACTCCTTGTCCTTGAAATGTTCACTCACTTCAAATCACTACAATTCAATCAAGCAAACAATATTTCAATCTACCATTCAAGCAATTCATCACATAAAATAATAGAAACAAAACAATGCATGCAAGCATGCTAAAGATTGTTTTATTTACAAAAAGTGATTTATAATAGGTTATAAACATTCTAAAACACTTATTAGTCATTTTATAAAGTGGCAAAGTCATTTGCAAAAGATTTCACTTCATAAACCATTTTTAAACCAAGTCATTATTTTATGTGGTGAAGAAATGCTTTTAATAAGGCAACATTCTATAGGTTTAACAAAATATGTTTTCAAAACATACAATCTTGTGTTTAGGGTCAGAGAGTTTATTTCCAAAACATTTCCCAAAGGTTTTCCTCCAAAATCACTTTTAACAATTAAACCATATTTTTATTTGACTAGAAATGGTTTAAATCAAAGATTTATTCTTTTGCTTCACCAAATACATTTTTGAAACCACAAATTGATTCCTAGGGTCAGTAGGTTCAAAACAAACCATTTGCCAAAGGTTTTATCCCCAAAATCATTTTAGAACAATTTTATATCCTAAACATGCATACACAAGTTTCTGTAAAAACAAACAATTTAACAGAAGCTTTTTACTAAACAAAGTGCATGGTTGGCTAGGGCTTGTCTTTCTGAATCCATTGATATAAAATTTGTAAAATTTGGACGTGTGGTTTGAAAGTTATGGCTTTTTCAAAATTGATCATCTAATAGACATGTTTCTGTTTTTAAAACAGATCTCAAGCCACGTGTCTTATTCCTATTCGCCCATACCGGTTCGTCTGGATCACGCTCTCTGGTGCGTTGGATCTAGGTCAGATCGAGCGGTTCAGATCAAGCGTAACGGTTCAGTTTAAGTGATCTATCGCATCCCTACGATCTACATCTAACGGCTATCAACACAACGACTAGGAACTGGCGGTGCTGAGCGACGGTGAGAGGCGGCGATGCTCGGCTAGCGGCAGAGCCGGCGAAATAGGAAGCAAGAGGACAAGGGGGATGGCTTACCAGAATCGCCTTGACGCACTGATGCTCAACGTGGCCTTCGACAGTCAAGGGGCGCACGAGGTGGTCGACAATTGCTCGTCGGAGATGCTCCTGGCGTCGGGTGCGGTCAGACGTCGACGGGGGCGAGGCTACAAAGCGTGCTAGGACGAGTGGAGAACACAGTCAGATGCGCAAGGACGTGGCGATGATGCGTGCGTGAAGGAGAAAGAGAGGGGCAGTCAGGTTCTTACCAGAGGAGTCGCCGGAGAAGAAAGCAGACGGTGGCGGCGGTGGTCTTGGTCGTTGTCGAGGCTGTGGGGCGCGCGGGGACGAACTGGAGGTACAGTGGGGTGCACCAGAGGCTGGGGAACATGTGAGCGTGGTCGAGGGGGCAAGGGGCGACGAGGGGTTGCCAGAATCGCTGCCGGAGAGCATCGGAACAGAGGGCGGTGCAGGGGCAAATTGGGCAGCCTGGGGGCGTGCTAGGGTGAGGCGACAGAGGGGAAAGAGAGAAGGGAGGCTGACGATTAAGAAGGCGTGGTCAGGGGGAGGATTAACTGCGCCATTACTCGTGAATTTATCCCGCGAAATCAACGCAGTGAATGCTCGGACAAACAGGTCGTGGGAAGGAAGATGATGACGTGGTCGCAGGGCCCGTTTGACAGTGAGTGAGAGAGAGGGGAAGGTGGGTCCTGGCAGTCAGTGGCGGAGTGGGTAAGTTCTCTGGTTCAAAATGTTTTCTGCGGGAGAAGAGAGGGAGTGGGCTGTTGGGCTTAGTGGGCTGCCAGATGGGTTGGGTCTTTTACTTTTTTTTGTTCTGATTGTTTTTCCTTTTTCCTTTTCTTTTATTCTGTTTTGATTTTGATTAAACAATTCAAACATCAATTTGAATTCAAACCTTTGCCAAAATTTGTGTAGGTTTAAATATTGATTAGTGATATAATCTGAAGTCAATTTTTGAATAAAACTTTATTCTTTTTGGGGTCTTTTAATTATTCAAATAAGCCCTTGTTTTAAATCAAATAAGATTTAATAATATTTTCAAACACCATTTGAATTCTTTAAACTTTCCAAATCCTTTCAGTAGGTTTTTATTTGTTTATTTGGGTTCAAATAATTCATCTTGAATTATTTGGAAAGTATTTAATATGATTCATAAATCATTTGAATTGGGTTTTCATTTTAATTCCAATGGAATTAAATATAGTTTTAATTCCCTAAAGTTTATTTGGAAGATTTCTTTAATCTTAATTAAGTTGAATTAAACAATCTTTTATTTCACTTGGGTAAATTCCAAAATACTATTTTCTCATGAATTATATATTTATTCTTATTAGAGATTTGTCTTTATAAAAATAGGGATAGAATGGTTAATGCCATTTTATTTTATTTGGAAAATTCTTTATCCATTATTTTATTAGAATTTGGATTATAATCATTCCACTTGTTTATGGGTTAGGCCAAGATTTAATTTGGTCTATAAATATTCCTTATTTAATATTTCTTCCTTTATCTTATAAAATCCATATCTTTTTATTTATAGATCCAAACTTGATGATTCCAATTTGTAAAATCTTATTTGATATTTGTTTATCTTTTTAAATCCTTTTAGGATTATTTATTCACCATTTGGTATGGATTTTAGGTAAGGGCTTTATTAACTTTGGAAATTTAATTTTCTTTATCTTATTAAATTTATAAGATTTTATTCATGGCTCCAATTTAAGTGAAACCAATTTCTATGGTTTTATAATATTTATATTTGTCATTCTTGATCATTTGCAAATGTTTGTTGACAAGTTTTTATATGGATCAAATCCATGGGATTGGAGATAACTTGGAAATGATTTTAGTCCATTAGGGTTTTAAGGTTTGGATTTATTTTCCAAGTGTTTAAATTTCCAGATGCATTTTATGAGGAATGCATTTCTTTTGATTTTGTTGAATTCAAACTTTAATTAAAGTTTATTCCAGATGGGATTTTAAGTTTCCATTTAGAAACAAAAGTTTCTTTTCACCCTGATTTTCAACAATAATTTATTTTGTTTATTTTATTTTTCACATTACAAGATTTGGCAAATGTTGGGATGTGACAGTTGTATCTCTCTTGCCTTTGTTTGTAGAGCACAATATAAATTCCAAGGCACCTCTGAAGTTCGAGTGAAGACTAGAAGTAAAGATACCAGAGATACAAGCATCAAAGTCATGACATAATTAACCAAGTTTTGGGACAAGCACATTACAGTAAGAATGACAACTATGCTCTCAAGAAGGTGCTCATAGAATAAGTGGTGACTCAACAAGGAGGTGAAAAGGTTTTGAAAAGTTTGAAAGGCTTCCAAATGCTGAAAGTAGGGTACTCATTAGCTTTGAGCTCTCATTGCCCCTATCATAGACATCTTTATATGGTTAAGGTGAAAGTAAGGTCTAATATGAGTTATATGCTTGACATGACATAAACTGGAAATCTCGTGTCCCTTGAGTACGAGGGACGCTCCTCATGCTACTCAACTTAAGTTACCTGTAAGTTCTTGTCATTGTAGATACATGCATATCATAGATAACCGCCAAGGGGGTACCCCTTGCATATGATACAAGAGCTATCCCATAATCAAAATGACAAGGCAAGCATACAGTGAGCATCTCAGCGATCTTTTTATTTGCTATTTGCATAGGTTTTTATTTAGGATGCTTCACAGATTGCTCATTATGGTTATGCTGCAAGTTTCCACCATGATTAGGCATGGCTTAGGCTAGCGGCCCAGGCGTTTATCTAACACATATATATATATATATAACTCCATGAACTCACAAGCTCCCCTTCTATTTCAGATCGATGACATCCGCAAACAAAAGAGCATGATATCAACTGGATATGTATCCATAAGTGTTGAAAGCCTTCCCCATGACATCACGGTTCTGCTAACTCCCAGCCTATAATTTGCAAGCATATAACTTTCATGGACAGTCACAATGGTTCAGGTTTATTAAGTGCAAGGAATAAAGTGTGCCATCAAGTTCGTGGGAGCTTTCCTAACTAACTTTATCAAAACAATCAAACATTTTATTTGGAAGAAAACAAGGCATAATGAATATGCACTGAATAGAAAATGATGCTAATAGGTAGGTATGGTGGACACTGTTGGCAATATTGGTTTTGGGGAGTTGGATGCACAAGTAGAACTTACTTAGTGCAGGTGAAGGCTAGCAATAGAGAGGGAGCGACAAACGAGAGAGCAATAACTGTCATAATCATGCTTGCAACAAAACAGGACTAATTATGGCATGAAAATGATACAAGAACTTTGAGGCAAAATAAATCATCGAGGCTTACTGACTATTGTTTAGTCATATGCATGCGTGAGCATGTGCCAAGTCGATTCACATGAAACATTCAGAGGAGGATACCATAATATCATACCAAGTAATGAATAAAACAATGCAAGCAAACATTCACATGACATGCTACAAACTATTAACAAGCTGGAGCTAATCACAAGAAAGCAAGAACTATTAAGCATCCATAAATAACATACACCTTACATGAACATACTAAGAATTCTCACCATGATGAGTATCTGTACAAAAATGAAAACAAATAGAGTTCGTTACCAGCCTCTTACCACATCTCAAGTTGTCTTAATATTCATTATTGCCCTTCACTTGTGTGATTTGAATAATAACATGAAACCAAACTCCACTGAGGACGGCTGAACCCTGCAAAGAACTCACAAAACCAAAGAAGAAGAATTAATATTTTGGTATTTTCGATTTTTTTAAAGCAAGCAAACAAAGCAAAAACAAAAAACAAAAACCTAAGTGGGGCTCAACTCCATGGTGACCAAGAAGGTGCACCTCAGTAATACGATGAGGAGGCCTCTTCGTCCTGGTACGAGCTCGAGGACTCCCCTGTGTAGTGCATAGAGGAGTCGTATGAGGGCGTGTCCCCCTTGTAGTGTCCATGGAAGCCAAGAATGTGCAGCTTCTCGTCCATCTCCTCCTTGGAGCGTGACAAAGGTCCCTAGGAAATAATGAACAAAGTGTTTTAGGGCAGATGGATCTCTCTCTTCCCCGTTAGTAAACAACATTCTATAAACTAGGCTCTCAAGGGTAGAGCCAGCAGTGACAAAGTGATGCGCTTTCATGGAAGCAAGATCAAAGGAGACAAAACTATATCATTTGGATCAACATCAAGGTCTAAGGTAGCAACAATACGTGCAGCAATAATTCCCCCATAAATGGGTCCCTTAGCAGCTAAGCGACGAGCAATGAGAGAACCAAGATTGTACATGGTTTCATTGTTGAGTGCAACAGCTAGGAAGGCCAAATGATAGTTGGAAATATTGCTAGTGTTCTCCCTACCAAGAACACTAGTGGCAAGATAATAAGCAAAATACCTGATAGCTGGGAGTTGAATATTTCTTATCTTTCCCCGCTGGGCTCTGCGGTCATCATCATTAGTTATTCCGCGGTAGAGCTCCAACAAATCAGTGGGTTGAGCTAGAATCTTCTTCACCGTCCCAGCTGTGCCAATACCCAAGATTTCACAAAACTTCTTCAATGTCATGGAGAAATGCCTGTTATATATTTTGAAAGACACATCTGGCTTGAAACGGCTGTTAGAAAAAGAGAAACTCTCCACAAAGGTTTTAGTGAGCGTAGCATACTAAAGGGTTCGTAGCATAGAAAACAAAATTTTCCTACGATGGGAACAACTATGTACCAAGATCTATCTACTAGATACAAGCAACGGGTGGATATACATCCATAGAATACATAACCTCGAAGACCGAATAGCATTAACGAGGTTGTACTCATGGATGATGTAGTCGAACGCTTGCCGATCTCAAGATCGAGAAGAAGTCCATCCGGTCCAGCAGGTCTAGCACCATCCAGTCCAGCATCGCAAAGCAGTGGTGCATCCGTGATCGCACACACATCTGGGTACCCCGACATCCTCTACGCTCTCTCTCCAGCGAACCAGCGGAAGCAACAAATCCTTCCAGAAAAAGCCACCTGGAACATGTATCTCGCTGATCCGAGACCATGGGGAAATTCTAAAGGGGGACAGAGATCCTTCACGAGGAGGTGTGATGTGAGAGGAGGAGAGGGTGCCTTTTATAGGGAGAGGGGGCACCCCAAGGGGCATGGCGCCCAGCCATGGTGGCTGCCCCCACCTCTTCCACATTCATGTGGGTGGAGCTCCCACTCAAAAAGAAAAGCCTCCACTCCCATAAAAATGCCTCCACTCAAAAATCCACTCACATGCATTAAATTTTCACCAAATTTAATGCAAGCTCTCATTTAAATAAAACTCTTTTATTTATTTATTCATAATTTTGTTAATTACTCTAATTAACAAACATTCACATAAAACCCCTTACAACATTTCAATTTCACATGCAGAACCAGTTTCAGCAATTTCAACCGAAATGATTTCGGTGTCTAGTGAAATAAATTCCTGCGCTTTCTTTTTCTTTCTCTGGCATATTATTTGCTCCAAATGGTGTCGGTATCCATTAAGTGTGTCACCCTACGGTTCGCGAATAATGTAGACATGATTGAGACCCCTCTCCGATCAATAGTTAGCAGCGAGACCTGGAGATCCGTACTGACTCCCACATATTCAACGATGACTTCTGTGATCGTGTGAACCTTATACTCATGTAACTCAATCCCTTTGTCTCATGATATATTACATGTCCGAGATTCGATCATCGGTATCTCCATACCTAGTTTGATCTCGTTACTGACATGTACTCTTTTCTTGTTCCCGTGATATAACATTCTAGTGATCAAATAACTTGCTTGCAAGCTAACTAATGTGATATCACCGAGAGGGCCCAGAGTATATCTATCCGTCATCAGGATGGACAAATTCCACTCTTGATCCATGAGCCTAATACCTTCATAGCACTGAACCATCTTTATAATCACCCTGTTATGGTGTGACGTTTGATGTTATCAAGATACTCTTCCGGTGTTAGTGATTGACATGATCTCATGGTCTAAGGACTAAGATTACTTCGCATGATGTTATAGAAATATAAACACAATGACCTTGATCGTAATGCTATACTTCATATGAATGTTCATCACATCATTCCAACAATGTTGTGACCTCGTTATTAACAACATCCAATGTCCATGATCAGGAAACCTTTGATCATCTTGTTAATCAACGAGCTAGTTTATAAGAGAGGCATAACTATGAACATTATTTTTGTTTATTAAACACACATGTATTAACGTTTCCGTATTAATACAATTATAGCATGCAAAATAAACATTTATCATAAACTTGGAATATACATAATAACAACTTTATTATTGCCTCTCAGGGCATATTCCCTTTAGTCTCCCACTTGCACTAGATACAATAATCTAGTTTGAAAACTTTGCGTATTGAACACCTATGGCTTTCTGGTGTTCCATATACGCGATTGCAAGTGGTTAACATAATATATGGATCTGACACTTTCAGGTCCGTGCGTATTTGCATGTCTTTGCGTCTTCACGCATCACTCATTCTCTAATGAGATGGCATTGTATAAATTTGGTCTTTTGGTGAGATCTTTAGTTCCTTGGGGTTAAATCATGTCCATACTATTGTCGTACAATATATCTTTAGTGTTAGCCCATTGCGAACCACACCTTAGTTTGATAACAAACTATCTTGACACAAATGTCCTCCTTTGCTGCTACTGTAGCAGTCATATACTTAGACTTTTGTTGTAGTATCTGTCACAATGTCTTAACTTTGGAATTCATCCAAATCCATCATGGAAACTCCTTTCCATTTCATTGTGCCACCCATAGTTTAAATTGGGATAGACTTAATTTGTATCTTGTGACAAAACTAGTATCAATGTAACACTTTACAATGAACTATTTGTAACTATTTGTCACCTCTACACAAATATATTCTTAGTTCTTTCAAAAGAGCATAAGAATTTCCTTACTATCGCCAATGATCATTTTATGATTCATTCTGGTATATGCTCATAACACTTAGAGCATAGGACATATCTGGATGTGTACATATCATGGTATGATTGATCAAAACATTCTTGTGATTTCACTCATCAAGTGTCAAAGCACTTGAATCTTGTTTCACTTATCAAGTGTCGACACACTTGAATCTTGATTCAATTCTTTTCCATGCGACAAGAACCTTTTTCTCATCGTTTTAATATTGAACTCCTTCAATATCTCATATATGTACGTTTGGCACAACCATATTAGCGTCACAGTCTATCCATATAGACATTCATGCTTAATATTCGGGTTTTGCCTAAGTCTTTCATCAAAATGAAATTCTTAACCTTTGTCAATAAAAGCTAAATTATTTCCAATCAACAAGATGTCCTCCACATAATGTATTTGAAATATGTCTTAGCGCTCCCACTTAATTTCTTGCAAATGCAAGCATCTTCATCGTCTCCTGATGAAATTAAACTTCTTTACCAGTTTCATCATGGTGAAGATTCGAACTCCGCGATGCTTACTTTAACCATTGAATTTGCATGCCCTTTTTCGCATACTTTGAATTAACAAAACCCCTTGGATCATGTCGTGTACACGTCCTATGTAACCATTCTATTAGAAGAATTTTGTTTTGTTTATTCATCTACCATATAACAAATTATATGTAGTGGTTGCAACTTTAATCCGTCCATAGTAAATACCTATGAAAGATCCAATCTTGTCATAGTCAACTCCTTGAACATCGTCGTAAAATAATTTATGATATGTCGACTATTTCTTAGATGTGAAAACATCCATGTCTGTTTATTTATAGATCCAAATACGACGGATAGGTTTTTACACCTTTCTGGAGGGTCTTCCAGATTAAAAAAACTTGATTTCTCGTGTATGAAACTATCACGGATTTTATGGCTTCAAGCCATTTGACGGAGGCAGGGCCCATCATCGCTTCTTTGCATGTATTCGGTTCATCATTGTAAAACAACAATGATTTACTCTTAAATCTCAGTATTTGATTGTTTATCTGACCTACTTGGTTTAATAGGAACTTAGACCTCTATGACCGCAACCTTTGAGGCACGTGAGCCATGAGCATTGTGGCTGCCTCCGGAACGTTTTCTAGCACTGCGCAACTCAACACATATAGCTAAGGTTCGTTAACCTTATTAAAGTTCTATTGTCCTCCCACTTAACTTCTGCGAAAAATTCCTTTTTCAAGAAACTTCACGTTTCAAGCGACAAACCCTTTTGTCATCGGTGTTATGGAGGAATACGCAATTGTTATTCGAAATAACCTACAAAGACATGCTCATCTGACTTTGGTTGTAAACATCTTACTTATGCTTAGCATACCAAAATTTAAGAAAGGACAACTTGGGTTTTATCCCAAACCAAAACTTACATGGTGTCATTTCAACGGATCAAGATGGAGCTCTTTTCAGTGTAAAAGTGGTAGTCTCTAAAGCTTTAATCTTTTAAAACATAATGGCAGTTTTATAAATAACACCTTTGATCCAACCATGTCAAACAAGGTTTCATTACAAATCTCAAACACTCCATATTCCTATGGTGTTTCAGGAGATGCAAATCTAGGTGTTTTGCTAAACTTGCAACTCAAATAAATGCTTTTATGATAAAATCATAAATCACTTATTTTCTTGTTACACTTGCAACTCAAATAAATCCCTTTATGATAAAATTATAAATCATTTATTTTCTTGTTACAATGATTTTCCACTTCATCTTGAAAGTCTTTGAACATTTTCAAATATTTCATACTTCTTTCTCATTAAATGAACATTCACTCAAATTTTCGGGGAAAGCATATGAAGTTGAAGTCCATCGCTTACGACTATACATAATGGACTACATACATCGATATGTATAAATTCCAATATTTTTGTCGTTCGTTCTTCTTTGACCTTTGAACAAAGTTTTAATTATCCTGAGGAAAGTCTCACAAGCGTCATTTGATCAAATCAAAGACTCCAAAAATCCGTGAAAATGGAGTTTCTTCATGTTTTCTTTCCAATAGAATTTAAACGGCGATGTCACTCCATAAGTGATCTTCCAATCATTTGTCTTGCGACATTTTAGCATTAGTTTTATGGATGTGATTTCTCCAACTAGATTTGTAAATCATCCATCTTATATGGAATACGGTAATTATTTGAACAATCTTTGTTCTCATAATACCTGATTTAAATAACAATTATTAAAACAAATCTTGAAGGCAAACTTTGATGTCAACGAGAAATACAAACAACGGTTTGTTTGTCTTCGATGAACATCACCACATATTCTCTTGCTAGTTACTTAGGCCATTGTGGTTCATGAATTGAGTCATTCTGTATGAAATTTTATACCAACCAATTCGGTATTCAATACCCAAGAACCACATTGTTTAACAAGCAAAAAATACAACCATAACATCTATATCATATATATACCTAAACTGGATATTTCCAGTCTTTTTTTCTACCAAATATATTTTATAGATTCTCTTTCAGCATTTCCTTTCCTTTAAAAAGAATCTATCAACATCAAAAGTGGCTCCATATACATGACACATAGTCCAAAGCGTGTATATCCAAATACTAATACCTTTGGACTTGCACTTTGAAATAGATCACCATCATCAAATGAATGGCGTTCTTTCAAAATCCATTCTTTAGTAATCTTTTAGTGTAGTAAACACTTTACTTACATCTTCTATTCATCCTTATCATGACGACTTTCATGATCAAGCTAATGTAGCTTATAAAGGCGAATCGTGAGTATAATGTTACTTTCCAAAACCCTTTTGTATGATTAGGATGTCTAGCATCTCCAACCTTCACAAATTCTCATCCAATATGAGAACATATATTATACTCTATCAAATTGCAACCAAAACATTGTTTCAGATATCGTTATATCTGTCACACATTATGGTTTCTGAAACAATTCTTTCAGCTCCTAGATAAACTTGATATTTAAAAACAATCAAGAATCATGGAGGCAAACATGATACTTAAGATACTAACACTGGAATTGTTACTCTCGATTTAATACCAATTATTAAATTTCACGGAGTAAACAGAGTTTGCTAAAAGTTTGCAATAGGATTTAAACTTTAGAATGATACTCAACACAATACGATACCAGTTCGTAAAGTAAATATCTAGAATTCTATAGTTCTATTATCTCAACTACAACTAAGCATAAGGTGGTGAACGAATGCCAATGACTACAACAAATTATGCAAATTCACCTTGATTTAATTTATGATAAATTGAGTTCTACTAATCCAAATTAGAAATGAACTCTATAACATCCCAAAAATCATGATTTATAAAGTTTGCATATCATTCATGCATTCATAAGCATTTGGATCATTTTTTTCAAATAAGAATTCAAAACATAAGTAAATTGTTGCCTAATATTTTATGTAGATAAGGCAATGGATTTATTTCTACTCTCCAAAATGTGAATGCCTTGTTTCAACCAGATAAGGTTTGATTATAGGTTTGAATGATGATTCCAAAGCTTGTTCAAAATTTCAAAACAAAAACCTAAATTCAAAAACCATTCATATGCCTATTTAGAAATAAATAATTAAGGCATGGTTTTATTTTAATTTGAAAGGGCCAAAGTAATTTTGAGCGAACAACAATGTTTTATACTCAAATATGTGCATGTTTCACTTTACAAAAATCCAGAGAGAGTTTGAATTCAAACTCATTTGAAAAGGATTCCTGGAAAATCAATTAGAAAAAGAAAAAGAGAAAGGAATAAAGAAAAGTCCGACGCCACTAATCAGGCCCAGCAGCAGAACTAGCCCATTAGCCAGCCCACCCGGGACCCTCCTCTCCTCTCTGTTTCTCACCCCGCCCGCGTACACCCCCTCGCTGACAACTGGGTCTCGCAGCCACGTCACCCTTCATCCCCAAATCCCGCGACGACCAGCTCGCCGCTGCAGTTTCTTCCCCATTCAAACCCGATGAAATCACGCTTGATTGCCATTGATTCGCCGAGTAATTCCCTCCCCCGCTTTGGCTATTTAAACCTCTCCCACTCCATGTCATTTTCCCCCACCCAGCACCACCAGAGTGCCACCAGGCTACTCGTATTTAGCTTCACACCGCCGCTGTTCCGACGAGCTCCGGCGAGCTATTGTGGTGAGCTCCGAGCACCCCCTATCTCTAGTTCACACGACTGTGTTCGCCAGATTCTTGCGCACATGTTAATTCTTTCCTCTTGTTCCCTTGTGGCCTAGGTCATCGCCTTCGTCTTCAACCGAGAGCACCCGACGACAAGACGAACTCCGACGAGCGATTCTGTTCGTGTCTGTGCGGCCCCGCCCCAACCGTGACCACGTTGAGCATCTCCACCTCTTCGTGACCTCGGTAAGCACCAGCGCACATCCCCTGCACCTATGACCTCGCCGTCGTGTCACCGCCAGAGGCGTCGCCGCTGCCAGCACCATTCGCGCCGCTGGATCTTGGTCAATTAGATCTGATCCATTGGATCTAGATCCAAAGGCCTCGATTAGATCTTAGGGTGAAGCGTTACTATTAGATCTGGGCCGTGCACAGTCACTTAAATCCAACGGCCCTCGTCGATCGATCCGTGCGAAACGGTATCAGACAATAGAAACAGTCCACGTGGCCTAGCCTGTCTGTTTAAAATTCCAGAAATGATTTTTGAATGTTTAAACTTGTAAAATTCATAACTTTTGTTCTCCTTATCCAAAAAATGCAAATAAGATACCATTGGAATCACAAAAATAAGTCCTACACATCTATGGGCTTAGTTTTGTATTTTGTTTCTGTTAAAATATAATTTTATGCAGAGACATTTGTAGGCTTATTTTGTGTGTAAAAATTAGTTGGAAAATATTTAAAGGCCAAATAAAGTTTATTTGGTGGATAAATGTTTAGGTTATTGTTCAGTACTGTTTTACTTGTCTTGTTTGATTTAGAAAAGTCATCACATGGCATTTTCATGCATTCATATATTTTTGTTTGATTATTTGAAATGTGAATTTGGTGCTATCATTTTATGTGTAGATTTTGGTGCTAGTGGTGATTGTTACTGTGAGGATTGTTGTTACTCCCCCAACTACCAAGGCAAGTGGTGCTTCATACTTTTGTCCCAATATTTTGACTATGCATTAGAAATATTTTTATAGGGCTTGCATGATAATTTTGCTAAGTATCTATATGCTATGCTTGGGAAATCCTAGTAGTTGTAGAATTGTTAGAATTTTCTCTAAGTTAAGATACTTGCTATTGCCATGCTTAGCCTAGATAGTAGCAACTAAGGGTGGTTTATATACACATGCTATGGAAAATATTGCTAAGTCTTTGACTTGTGTTTTTTCTTAATAAAACAACTAAGTGAATGAAACACCTGGGTGGAATGGTAATTGCATGGATGGATTTTGGTTGAGTGGTTACCAGGGCCCATTGTCCAATGGTCTACCCTGTGTATCTCACTTGTGGAATGCCACCCAGGAACAAAGGGATTTGAGATGCCACATGTTAAGAAGCTTCTAGTGTAGCCACATGGCATTATGGGCTCTGCCTGGATCATATAGGTTGCAATAACTTAGCCAAATGGACAGTTGGTGGTAGGGTATGATAGGTTTGGAGTGCATCCATTTTGGTCTAAGGTAAGGCTTCTGAAAGGTCCTATCTTGGTGAAAATCAAGTCTTGTGGGGAAAGTGCACCACGTCTGCAGAAGGAAGAATCTAAGTACTTAGCCGTGTCCCCGGAAATGGACAATTTGAGCATCAAGACATGGAAGCTATCAAGAATATCCTCATCCCAATTTCTAAGTTAAAAACTTGTGGTTGAACAAGGGTGAAGGTTCACTAATGTCTATTGGTAGTTCCTTGGGAGTTTTTGCCAAACAAAACTTAGTGTTTTCAACTGATAGGTAAAACCTATTTTGAGCAAAGCAAGCCTAAGCTACACTTAGCTAAATTCATGTAGAAGCTAGATACTATTATTCTACTAAGGTATCACTTGCCAATACTATTCCAATGTATTGACACACTATGGCTATAACTTGTGATGTTGCAGGTTACTCTGATGAAGATTAGGGTTATGAGTCTACACTCAACATGCTTGCCTCTGGCACATGAAAATGAAGACTTTTATTTATATTGTTAAGTTAAACTCTTGTACTAGCCTATGGCTATGGAGTTGTAAAAGACTATGTTATCTCTGGAATGACGATGTAATAATGACCTTTGTTTCTGTGTACTTCATCTTAAACTATGGATGCTAGCAATTGATCCAGGGACGAGCATTGCAATCACATGGACCTTTACCTTTATAAAGGTGGGGTCTTACAGATGGTATCAGAGCACTGTGTTGCCTTGTAACATCCCTAAAATCATGTTTTCAAAGTTTTGCATATCATCCGTGCATGCATGATCATTTTAGGTTCATTTTCAAAGTTATTACAAAAATAGAAGCATTTGGGTGCTAATTATTTTATGTAAACAGGCATTGATACAATGCTACTCTCTAATGAGAGATTATTTGTTTTAAACCAAGATTGTTTGTTCATGAGTTGGTTTGGTTGAGTTCCAAAGTTTGGACAATTATTTCAAAACAAAAATATGGTTTTAAAACCATTTTCATATCTTTATTACATATTATGTAAAGGCACTGTTTTATTTTTAAAAACTCCAAAGGAACCAAGCAAGTCTGGTGAGACAGCATAGTTTTATACTCAAAAATGTGCAGGTTTCATTTTATAAAAGTCCAGAACAAGTTTGAAATCAAAGACATTTTAAATCATTTGAATTTGATTCCTGGAAATTCAAATAGAAAAAGAAAAAGGTTAAAGAAAAGATAAAGGGCCGGCGCCACTTATTCGGCCCAGCAACGAAAGCAGCCCACCCGGGATTTCCCTACTCCCTCTGTTTCTCACCCAACCCGCGCACACCCCCTCACTGATGTTCCGACCCCACCCTCCACCTCAGCATCGTCCTCAATCACGCGCTGGAGGAATTGCTCGACGCTGCCGTTTCCTCCCGAATTCAAATCCTTTGATTGCGCTTGATTCGCGGAGTAATTCCCCCTCCTCGCTCGGCTACTTAATCCCCACCCCTCGACGACCATTTCCCCTCGCTCAACTCACTCGCTTCGCCACCAGGCTGCCCCCAATTGCTTTCACACCGCCGCTATACCAACGAGCTTCGGCGACGAAATTCCGGTGAGCCAGACCACCCATGCCCTTCTAATTCACACGAGCATGTTCCTTACAACCTTTTGCATCTCCTGACCCTTTTCGTTTGGCCGCGCATGACCTAGGTCGCCGTTCCCGTCCACCTCCGCAAGTGACAGAGCCGCCACTCAACTCCGACGAGGAATACCGGTAACCTCCGAACGCCCCTTGCTCCCTCTTTGACCCTGTCGTGTCCACCAGAACCTTGTGCATCCTCTAACACCACTGGTTCGTGCTTGGGCGGTCTACATCATCAGCAACAACTCCATCCGCAAACACCCGACGCCGCCAGCAACTCCGACGAGGTCCTGCCGCTACGTCCGTGCGCCCCTGTCTCTCCCTCGACCACGTCGAGCACCACAGCGACCACGCGAACACAGTAAGCATCCCCACTCCTCCCCGCGCGACCTAAATCGCCGGCAACCTCTCTGACAGAGCGCGGCGCCGCCACTTGCCGCCGCTGGCGCCGCCCCACTATGGTCGCTTGATCAGCAGTCGTCAGATCTAGATCTAACGCACGCGATAGAATCACTTAGCGAAGGGGTATGTGTTAGATCTGGCCATGCGATTTCATTTAGATCGTGCGGTCCACACTGGTCGATCCGGCCGAACCGGTACGGGCCAATCAGAACACGCCGCGTGGCCTGTGTTTAGATTTAAAACAGAATTTAGATCTATTAGTGATTCAAAGTTGTAAAATTCATAACTTTTTATCCACACGTTCAAATTTTACAAATTTTATATCATTGGAATCAGGAGAAAGAATGCTATCTGTTTCTGCAATGTGTTTAATGTTTTGCTTCTGTAAAATTGGTTATTTTTGCAGAGACATTTGTAGGCTTATTTTGGGTATAGAAATGATTTGAAAAATGATTTAAAGATCAAATAAAGTTTGTTTAGTGTGCTTTGGTTTTGTTTATGTTTCAGTACTGTAAACTTGTCTTGTTTGGCGTAGAAAATCATCACATGGCATTTGCATGCATTCATATATTTATCTTTGTATATTTTTAATATGTGAATTTGGTGCCATTATTTTATGTGTAGATTTTGGTGCTAATAGTGATTGTGGTTGTGAAGATTGTTGCTATTCCCCAAACTACCAAGGCAAGTGGTGCTTCATGTTTCCATCCCAAATGTTTTACCTATGCATTAGAAATATTTTGTATAGGACTTGCATGATTATTTTGCTAAGTATCTATATGCTATGCTTGGGAAATCCTAGTAGTTGTAGCAATGTTAGAATTTCATTCAAGTTAAGATACTTGCTATTGCCATGCTTAGCCTAGCTAGTAGAAACCAAGGGTGGATTATATAATAATGCTATGAGAAATATCTCTAAGTCTTTGGACTTATGTTTTGCTTAATAAAACAACTAAGTGAATGAAACACCTGGGTGGAATGGAAAGATTGGTTTGTGTTGAGTGGTTACACAAGGCCCATTTATATGGTTTACCTTGTGTATCACACTTGTGGAAAGCCACCCATGAACAAAGGGATTTGAGATGCCAAATGTTAAGAAGCTTCTAGTGCAGCCACATGGCAATATGGGCTCTGCCTGGATCATATAGGTTGCAATAACTTAGCCATTTGGACAGTTGGTGGTAGTGGGATGATAGGTTTAAACGCATCCATTTGGTCTAAGGGAAGGCTTCTGAAAGGTCATGTCTTGGTGAAAATCAAGTCTTTTGGGGAAAGTGCATAACCTCTGTAGATGGAAGAATCTAAGTACTTAGCCATGTCCCTGGTATTGGACAACTTGAGCATCAAGACATGGAAGCTATCAAGAATCCCTCATCCCAATTTTTCTAAGTTAAAACTTGTGGTTAAACAAGGGTGAAGATTCACCAATTTCTATTGGTGGTTCCTTGGGAAGGTTTTGTCAAAGAAAAACTTAGTGTTTTCAACTAATAGGAAAAACCTATTTTGAGCAAAGCAAGCCTAAGCTACACTTAGCCAAATTCATATAGTATCTAGATGTTAGTATTCTACTAAGGTATCACTTGCCAATACTATTCCAATGTATTGACCCACTGTGGCTCTAACTTGTGATGTTGCAAGTTATTCGGATGATGATTATGGGTTATGAGTCTACACTCAACATGCTTGCCTGTGGCACATGAAGATGAAGACTTATTTATATTGTTATGGTTAAACTCTTGTATTAGGCCTATGGCCATGGAGTTATAAAAGACTATGTTTGTCTCTCGAATGATATGTAATAATGACCTTTGTTTCTGTGTACTTCATCTTAAACTGTGGATGCTAGATTTGATCCAGGGACTAGCATTGCAATCACAGGGATCCTTACATTTAAAAGGGAGGGATCTTACAGATGGTATCAGAGCATTGTGTTGCCTGTAGGATTATAACCCTAGGATTAGATTAGAAACCACTAAGGAAAAATTTCAACACTTTGAAATTTTTTCTACACTTGTATTTTCTTCTCGTGAACTTTTCTAATCTTCTTTCTCATCTCTATTGGTAGAAGGATGCTTTGATAGCCTTTAGACTAGAGACTGAGAGATGTAATGTGCTTTGTTAGTTGGACCACCACACTTATCATTATATTTCCAAAATTTTGACTAAGTTATATTGAACCTTGGATGCTTGTAATGGATTTATGCATACCATGACTTGTGTGTTTGTTTGTCAATGATATGCTTGTGATACTTTGTCTTGTGTATTTTCTATTGATGTTGATTCTAACTTCTCTCTATCTTATAAAATAGATGCCTAATGTTACTATCAGCACGGTTGAAGAGTTCAAGGGGACTCGTTTTGGCACTCGTCTTATTGAGCTCACTAGTGTGCTCAATCTTCCGCTTCCTAGCATCATGATGCTTCCCCTCACCAAGTTTGAGAGGAAGGACGTTTGGGGCTTCAAGGTTACTCATCCAGGACGCCAGACTGAGCCAGCCACGGAGGCTATCACCTTCAAGCTTATGCATGATGACAAGGAGAGAGGCCTAGAGGTAGTCATGCAGGATTTACTTGGACGTTTGTTAGGGAGACACTCTCAGGAGATTAGAGGTACTCACTTCCACGCTTTCGGAAGATGCGACGAGGATGGTGAGGCTATTGAGTTCGAGGATACTGCTAGAGAGACGGCAGATCCGATTCGTCTGTACCTTCAGGATCTAGAGGTTCTACTTAGGCACCTAGATACCGATAGGACCAACGTCATGCTTAGCAATGACGAGCTCCAGGTGCAGCTTCGTGATAAGGACAAGCTCTTTGCGGAGCAAGACGAGATAGTCAAGGAAATGGAGGCCAAGTTTGAGAGTCAGGATAGGAAGTTCAAAAGCCAAGAGAATAGAGTCCAAGACAGGAACAAGAGGATTCGAGAGATGACTGCAGAACTATAGGCCAATGACTTCGAGCTCGAGATCAACAGGGTGTGATTGAGAGACTTCATTCATAGAAGAGGGCTCTCAAATCCAAGGTAGAGGCCTTGACTACCAATGTCGAGGAGTACAAGACCGCTATGGAGAATGCAGGTCTTACACTTGTCGATGAGGAGGTTGATGCACAGGAGTAGTGATGACTACTCGTTTATTTATCATTACCATACTTATGATTATTGAGTCGCAATGACCATCCAACATGTGGATGGCTTGCTATTGGTGTGTTTGCTTTTCAACTTGTTGTTTATGTCGTTGAACTTTATGTTATTTTGATGGTTGTTTGGTGATTATCTATGTGTTGTATTGTGCATAATAAGCATCTGTGGGTATCTCATTCTTATCCTTATTTGAAAACCATAGATGCCTCCTCGACGTGCCAACCCCAACCCGAACAACAACAATGTCACCCCCGAGATGCAGCAGCTGATGACAACACAAGCACAGCTGATGTAGATGATGACTACTTTCATGCAGAATCAGAATAACAACAATAACAACAACAACAATCAGAACAACCCACCAGGATTTGACATGCTCACCAGATTCTTAAGACTGAGTCCTGCAAAGTTCTCAGGAACTACTGATCCTATGGTGGCCAATGATTGGCTACATGCAGTGAACACGGATCTGGTGACTGTCGGCTGTACTGACGAGGAGAAAGTCAGGTTCAGCACACTTGTTGGAAGGAGCAGCAGCTACTTGGTGGGATAACTTCCAGATCACCACTCCCATTGAGGATGTGACATGGGCTATCTTTGAAGATGGTTTCCGTACAGCTCACATCTCATCCGAAATGATGAGCTTAAAGAAGAAGGAATTTCATAATCTGAAGCAGCGCCACCGCAGCGTGGCTGAATATATTGAAGAGTTCAACAATCTGGCGCGTTATGCACCGGATGAAGTTGATACTGATGCCAAGAGGAAAGAGAAGTTCCTCGAAGGACTGAATGATGAACTGAATCTGCAGTTATCTGTGGCCTATGTCCCCACCTACCAGTCCCTTTGTGACAAGGCTGCCATCTTGGAGAGCAAGATGAAATAGGTTGAAAGAAGAAAGAGGAAACACATCTCTGACAAGCATAGCTCGGGATCGTCTCACAAGCGTTCCCATTATGATGATAGTGGGAGTTCTGGATCCCAGAAGCATGGAAAGTACAACAGCCACCATAACCACAACCGTCATCATGACAACAAGCATCACCGTAGTCATGACAATGACAAGTACAAGAATCACAAGGGTGGATACAAGAGCCACCACAATGGAAGTGGAAGTGGTAGTGGAAGCCAACCTGTCAAGAAGGATCTCAGTCAGGTTGAATGCTTCAAATGCAAGAAGATGGGGCATTATGCAAATGAATTCCTAGAAAAGAAAGTTGAAGGACCCAACAAACCCAACCCTTTCCAGAAGGGACAGGTGAACCACATCAATGTGGAAGAAATCTATGAAGAACCTGATGCTGTCGCTGGTAAGTTCAAACTCAATTCTGTTCCAGCACTTGTTCTTTTTGATACTAGCGCATCGCATTCATTCATATCAAGAGAATTTGTTGAAAGAAATGAACTTCCAGTTGAAACTATTGGGTGTCCTATAAAAGTAAGTTCTCCTGGTGGAGAAATGATAGTGAACTCAGGATGCCATGACCTAGTCATAGAGTTTGGGAAGTATAAGTTTCCCGTTAATCTGATAATCCTAAATTCCCAAGGATTGGATGTCATTTTGGGAATGGACTGGATGACTAAGCACAAGGGAGTGCTAGATTGTGCCAATCATACTGTCACACTCACAACCCCGGATAATAAAAGGATTAGATTCAAGACTAACTTTGAATCAAAAGGGAGTAAGCTAAATTCTCTTAAGGGGGTTAGCATGGACAGTGTGCCAATTGTGAGAGAGTATCCGGATGTGTTTCCAGAAGAATTGTCGGGAATGCCACCAGATAGAGATGTGGAATTTCTGATTGACTTGCTGCCAGGATCAGGACCAATAGCAAAGAGACCTTACAAGATGTCAGTTGATGAGTTGAAAGAACTCAAGAAACAACTTGGAGAACAATTGCAGAAAGGATTTATTCAACCAAGTTCTTCATCCTGGGAAGCACCAGTCTTGTTTGTGGAAAAGAAAGATAGGAGTCAAAGGTTATGCATAGATTACCGTTCACTCAATGAGGTGACTATCAAGAACAAATACCCTTTGCCTAGAATCAATGACTTGTTTGATCAGTTAGAAGGAGCCCGTGTGTTCTCAAAGATTGATCTCCGGTCAGGTTATTTCCAGCTCAAGATAAGAGAACAAGACATACCTAAGACAACTTTCACCACTAGGTATGGATTGTATGAGTACACCGTAATGCCATTTGGTTTGACCAATGCACCAGCTTATTTCATGAATATGATGAACAAGGTGTTCATGGAGTTCCTTGACAAGTTTGTTGTCGTTTTCATCGATGACATTTTGATCTACTCCAAAAGCAAAGAAAAGCATGAAGGACATTTGCGTTTGATACTTGAGAAGCTTAGAGAGCATAAGTTGTATGCAAAATTCAACAAGTGTGAGTTCAGGTTGAATGAAGTGGGATTTATTGGACACGTTGTGTCGGGAGATGGTGTGGCGGTTGATCCCGCAAAAGTGTCAACTGTAACTGAATGGGAATCTCCTAAGTCAGTGAAGGAAGTCCGTAGTTTCCTTGGCTTGGTAGGATACTACAGAAGATTCATTGAGAATTTCTCCAAGGTAGCTAAGCCAATGACGGAGTTACTAAAGAAAGACAAGAAATTTGCTTGGTTTGAAGGGTGTGAACTCAGTTTCCAAGAATTGAAGAAGAGACTAGTGACAACACCATTCTTGTGTATAACAGATTTGGAGAAAGATTTCCAAGTGTATTGTGATGCATCTCATCATGGATTAGGTGCAGTTCTAATGCAAGAAGGGAAAGTTGTGGCTTATGCCTTGAGACAACTCAAAACTCATGAGGCAAATTACCCTACTCATGATTTGGAGTTAGCATCTGTTGTCCATGTACTCAAAACATGGAGACACTATCTTTTGGGAAAACGATGTGAAGTGTTCACAGATCACAAGAGTTTGAAGTATATCTTCACCCAGAAGGAAATCAATATGAGACAAAAAGATGGCTAGAACTCATCAAGGACTATGACTTTAGTTTGCAATACCACCCCGGTAAATCAAATGTTGTAGCGGATGCTCTAAGACGTAAGGTATTTGTGAATGGCCTTACTAAGGGAGAATTGCCAGATGATCTGTGTGCCCAATTTAGAGACCTTAGATTGGAGATTGTGCTTGAGGGATATATCATGACATTGGATGTTCAACCCACATTGTTGGACAAGATCAAGGAAGCCCAAAAGACAGACAAGGAAATTGAAGAGATTAAGGAAAAGATTGGCAAGGGAAAAGCCAAAGGATTCCATGAAGACGAACAAGGTACTTTATGGTATGGAAAATGTATCTGCATTCCGCAAGATCCGGAGCTTCGGAAACTGATTTTACAGGAAGCACACAACTCACCATATTTCATTCATCCGGGTAACACCAAAATGTACATGGATATGAAGGAAAGATTTTGGTGGAATAATCTCAAGAAGGACATCGCCGAACATATTGATTTGTGTGATGTATGTAGTAGAGTGAAAGCGGAACATCAGAAACCAGCAGGATTGCTACAACCACTACCTATTCCTAATTGGAAGTGGGACAAGATTGGCATGGATTTCATCACCGGATTGCCAAGGACCAGTTTAGGATATGATTCTATTTGGGTAGTAGTGGATCGCCTCACTAAAGTGGCTCATTTCATACCCGTGAAGACAACCTACACAAGTGCTAAGTTGGCCACGATCTACATGAATAGGATTGTGTGTTTTCATGGAGTACCCAAGAGTATTGTGTCTGATAGGGGAACCCAATTCACTTCTCATTTTTGGAAGCAACTACATGAGTCATTGGGAACGAGATTGGAATTCAGCACTGCTTTTCATCCTCAGACTAATGGACAGACAGAAAGGACCAACCAGATTCTAGAAGATAT
This sequence comes from Avena sativa, assembly GCA_916181665.1. Lineage (NCBI taxonomy): Eukaryota > Viridiplantae > Streptophyta > Magnoliopsida > Poales > Poaceae > Avena > Avena sativa. The sequence goes on from OV702295.1 coordinate 358,902,277, forward strand.
GTTAAGGGCATGTGCCCTAGACTATGGAGCCAGTTGGGATGAAAGTCTGCCTTACGCAGAGTTCTCTTACAATAACAGCTATCAAGCCAGTATTGAGATGGCACCGTTTGAGTTTCTCTATGGGAGAAAATGTACCACCCCATTGCTATGGAATAGTGTGGGAGAAAGAAATTTATTCGGGCCAGAACTAATCAAAGTGGCTGAAGAGAAAGTCAAGTTGGTAAAAGACATATTGAAGATAGCACAGTCCCGACAGAAAAGCTACGCAGATCCTAAGCATAGAGAATTCACCTATGAAGTGGGTGATAGAGATTATCTTAGAGTGTCACCACTTCATGGAGTGAAGAGATTTGGAGTCAAAGGAAAATTGGCCCCAATATATGTTGGACCATTCAGGATTCTGAGTCGTAAAGGAGAAGTAGCTTATGAGATTGAATTTCCAGAATCATTGTCTGCCGTTCACAATGTGTTTCATGTGAGTCAGCTAAAGAAATGTCATCCAGAGATGGAAGAGACTTCTTTGAAGGATACTATACCTTTGGAGGAGGTTCATTTGGATAGTGATCTCACTTATGAGGAAAAACCTATCAAGATTCTTGAGACTGCATAAAGAGTTACTCGGACTAAGACTATCAAATTCTGCAAAGTTCAATGGAACCATCATTCCGAAGAAGAAGCAACATGGGAAAGAGAAGATGCTCTTCGGAAAGACCACCCTCACCTATTTGCTAGCCAATCCGAATCTCGAGGGCGAGATTCACCTTAAGGGGGTTATATTTGTAACATCCCTAAAATCATGTTTTCAAAGTTTTGCATATCATCGATGCATGCATGATCATTTTAGGTTCATTTTCAAAGTTATTACAAAAACAGAAGCATTTGGGTGCTTATTATTTTATGTAAACATGCATTGATCCAATGCTACTCTCTAATGAGAGATTATTTTTTTTAAACCAAGATTGTTTGTTCATGAATTGGTTTGGTTGAGTTCCAAAGCTTGGACAATTATTTCAAAACAAAAATATGGTTTTAAAACCATTTTCATATCTTTATTACATATTATGTAAAGGCACTGTTTTATTTTTAAAAACTCCAAAGGAACCAAGCAAGTCTGGTGAGACAGCATGGTTTTATACTAAAAAATGTGCAGGTTTCATTTTATAAAAATCCAGAACAAGTTTGAAATCAAACAGATTTGAAATCATTTGAATTTGATTCCTAGAAATTCAAACAGAAAAAGAAAAAGGTTAAAGAAAAGATAAAGGGCCGACGCCACTTATTCGGCCCAACAACGAAAGCAGCCCACCCAGGATTTCCCTACTCCCTCTGTTTCTCACCCAACCCGCGCACACCCCCTCATTGACGTTCCGACCCCACCCTCCACCTCAGCATCGTCGTCAATCACGCGCCGGAGGAACTGCTCGACGCTGCCATTTCCTCCCGAATTCAAATCCTTTGATTGCGCTTGATTCACGGAATAATTCCCTCTCCTCGCTCGGATACTTAATCCCCACCCCTCGACGACCATTTCCCCTCACTCAAATCACTCTCGCTTCGCCACCAGGCTGCCCCCAATTGCTCTCACACCGCCGCTGTACCGACGTGCTTCGGCGACGAATTTCTGGTGAGCCAGACCGCCCCTGCCATTCTAATTCACACGAGCATGTTCCTTACAACCTTGTGCATCTCCTGACCCTTTTCGTTTGGCCGCGCATGACCCAGGCCTCCATTCCCGTCCACCTCCGCAAGTGACAGAGCCGCCGCTCAACTCCGACGAGGAATACCGGTAACCTCTGAACGCTCCTTGCTCCCTCTTTGACCCTGTCGTGTCCGCCACAACCTTGTGCATCCTCTGACACCACTGGTTCGTGCAAGGGTGGTCTACATCGTCGGCAACAACTCCATCCGCAAACACCCGACGCCGCCAGCAACTCCGACGAGGTCCTACCGCTATGTCCGTGCGCCCCTGTCTCTCCCTCGACCACCTCGAGCACCGCAGCGACCACGCGAACACAGTAAGCATCCCCACTCCTCCCCGCACGACCTAAATTGCCGGCAACTTCTCTGACAGAGCGTGCCGTCGCCACTTGCCGCCGCTGGCGCCGCCCCACTATGGTCGCTTGATCAGCAGCCGTCAGATCTAGATCTAACGCACACGATAGAATCACTTAGCGAAGGGGTATGTGTTAGATCTGGCCGTGCGATTTCATTTAGATCGTGCGGTCCACACTGGTCGATCCGGCCGAACCTCTACGGGCCAATCAGAACACGCCGCGTGGCCTGCGTTTAGATTTAAAAACAGAATTTAGATCTATTAGTGATTCAAACTTGTAAAATTCATAACTTTTGATCCACATGTTCAAATTTTACAAATTTTATATCATTGGAATCAGGAGAAAGAATGCTATCTGTTTATGCAATGTGTTTAATGTTTTGCTTCTACAAAATTGGTTATTTTTGCAGAGACATTTGTAGGCTTATTTTGGGTATAGAAATGATTTGAAAATGATTGAAAGATCAAATAAAGTTTGTTTAGTGTGCTTTGGTTTTGTTTATGTTTCAGTACTATAAACTTGTCTTGTTTGGTGTAGAAAATCATCACATGGCATTTGCATGCATTCATATATTTATGTTTGTATAATTTTGATATGTGAATTTGGTGCCATTATTTTATGTGTAGATTTTGGTGCTAATAGTGATTGTGGTTGTGAAGATTGTTGCTACTCCCCAAACTACCAAGGCAAGTGGTGCTTCATGTTTCCATCCCAAATATTTTACCTATGCATTAGAAATATTTTATATAGGACTTGCATGATTATTTTGCTAAGTATCTATATGCTATGCTTGGGAAATCCTAGTAGTTGTAGCAATGTTAGAATTTCCTTTAAGTTAAGATACTTGCTATTGCCATGCTTAGCCTATCTAGTAGCAACCAAGGGTGGATTATATAATCATGCTATGAGAAATATCTCTAAGTCTTTGGACTTATGTTTTGCTTAATAAAACAACTAAGTGAATGAAACACCTGGGTGGAATGGAAAGATTGGTTTGTGTTGAGCGGTTACACAAGGCCCATTTATATGGTTTACCTTGTGTATCACACTTGTGGAAATCCACCCATGAACAAAGGGATTTGAGATGCCAAATGTTAAGAAGCTTCTAGTGCAGCCACATGGCAATATGGGCTCTGCTTAGATCATATAGGTTGCAATAACTTAGCCATTTGGACAGTTGATGGTAGTGGGATGATAGGTTGGAACACGTCCATTTGGTCTAAGGGTAGGCTTCTGAAAGGTCATGTCTTGGTGAAAATCTAGTCTTGTGGGGAAAGTGCACAACCTCTACAGATGGAAGAATCTAAGTACTTAGCCATGTCCCTGGTATTGGACAACTTGAGCATCAAGACATGGAAGCTATCAAGAATCCCTCATCCCAATTATTCTAAGTTAAAACTTGTGGTTAAACAAGGGTGAAGATTCACCAATTTCTATTGGTGGTTCCTTGGGAAGGTTTTGTCAAAGAAAAACTTAGTGTTTTAAACTAATAGGAAAAACCTATTTTGAGCAAAGCAAGCCTAAGCTACACTTAGCCAAATTCATATAGTATCTAGATGTTAGTATTCTACTAAGGTATCACTTGCCAATACTATTCCAATGTATTGACCCACTGTGGCTCTAACTTGTGATGTTGCAAGTTATTCGGATGATGATTAGGGGTTATGAGTCTACACTCAACATGCTTGCCTGTGGCACATGAAGATGAAGACTTATTTATATTGTTATGGTTAAACTCTTGTATTAGGCCTATGGCCATGGAGTTGTAAAAGACTATGTTTGTCTCTAGAATGATATGTAATAATGACCTTTGTTTCTGTGTACTTCATCTTAAACTGTGGATGCTAGATTTGATCCAGGGACTAGCATTGCAATCACAGGGATCCTTACCTTTAAAAGGGAGGGATCTTACATGCCTGTAGGATTATGACCCTAGGATTGGATTAGAAATCACTAAGGAAAAAATTTCAACACTTTGAAAAATTTTGACACTTGTATTTTTCTTCTCGTAAACTTTTCTAATCTTCTTTCTCATCTCTATTTGTAGATGAACTCCATCAATGAAGCCGTGATGAAGGGACCACTCATGACCATGACCTTGGAGTGTGAGACTAAATTTCCCAAGGCACTCAAGAACCTTATGGTTACCATGGGGATACATGGTGCAGCTGTGTACAAGGGATTCCCTGTGATGGATGAAGGAGAAGAGTATTGGTGGGTGCAACTTCACTGTACAAAAACAAGGAAGACAACCACAAGGAGTCAGGATTCTGCATGGTCACCAACTCTGAAATGCACACGACATTCTTTGAATCTGCAAGAAATGCAGCTTGGAATGCCATCAAGGAGCTTGGTGATAGACTCAAGTGCAGAATGCTCAACACACAAAATGACCTTAGAGAAGAAAAGAAGCATACCCAAGAGTTGGAGACTACCAACCAAAAACTAAGGGGAGACATCATAGACTTAATATGGGAGTCTTGTGAACAAGATAAACAGATGGCTACTAAGGATGCCCTGATAGCTATTTTGTCTAGTGAGTGAGAGTTGTAACGTACTTCGTTAGTTGGACCACCACACTTATCGTTTCTACTTCCAAATTTTTTGTCTAAGTTATGTTGAACCTTTGATGTTTGTAATGGATTTGTGTATGCCATGACTTATGTGTTTGTTGCAAAAAGATGTGCTTGTGATATTTTGTCTTATGATTTTTCTCCATTGATGTTGATTCTAACGTTTCTCTATCTTATAAAAATAGATGCCTAATGTTGTTATCAACACGGCCGAGGAGTTCAAGGGAACTCATTTTGGTACTCGTCTCATTGAGCTCACTAGTGTGCTCAACCTTCCACTTCCTAGCATCATGACACTCCCACTCACCAAGTTTGAGAGGAAGGACCTATGGGGCTTCAGAGTCACATAGCCGGGATGCCAGGCAGAGCCAGCCACGGAGGCCATCACTTTCAAGCTGATGCATGACGACAAAGAGAAAGGCTTAGATGTAGTAAAGAAGGAGTTACTTGGGCGCCTTGTAGGGAGACACTCCACCGAGCTTAGAGGTCTTTACTTTCACCCCTTCGGGAGACGCAACGAGGAGGGTGAGGCTATAGAGTACGAGGATGTTGTTAGAGAGACGATGGAGCCGATTCGTCTGTACCTTCAGGGCCTAGAGGGTCTTATTAGACACCTAGATACTAACAGGACCAACGTCATGCTTAGCAATGACGAGCTCCAGGTTCAACTTCGAGAGAAGGACAAGATCTTCGCGGAGCAAGACGAGATAGTCAAGGAAATGGAGGCCAAGTTTGAAAGCCAGTACAAGAAGTTCAAGAGAAAGGAGAAAAGAGTCCAAGACAGGAACAAGAAGATCCGGGAGATGAAGGAAGAGCTAGAGGCCAAGGACTTCGAGCTTGAGCATCAGCAGGGAGTGATCGAGAGGCTTCGCTCACAGAAGAGGGCTCTTAGGGCCAAGATTGAGGCCTTGACTGCTAGTGTTGATGAGTACAAGACCGCTATGGAGAATGCAGGTCTTTCCCTTGTTGATGTGGAGATTGATGCGGAGGAGTAGTGTAGACTACTCGTTTATCTTTTGTCACATCCCAAATTTTGTAATGTGAAAAATAAATAAACAAAATAAATAATTGTTGAAATTTAGGGTGAAAAGAAACTTTTTATTTCTAAATGGAAACTTAAAAATCCCATCTTGAACAAACTTTGAATAATGTTTGAATCCAACTAAATTCAAATCAAGTGGAATGCTTCCTTCATAAATGCATCTTGGAATTTAAACACTTGGAAAATAAACCAAAACTCTAAAACCCTAATGGAAGGGAAACATTTCCAAGTTATATCAAATCCTATGGATTTGATCCATATAAAAGTTCGTCAAACAAGCATTTCAAAATGATCAAGAATGATAAATAGAAATATTATAAAATCATATGAATTGGTTTCACTTAATTTGGAGCCATAGATAAAATATTATGAATTTAATAAGATAAGGAAATTGAATTTCCAAAGCTAATAAAGCACCTATCTAAAAACCCATACCAAATGGTGAGAAAATAATCCTAAAGAGATTAAAAAGGATAAAAAATATTAAATAAGAATTTACCAATTGGAATCACCAAGTTTGGATCTTTAAATAAAGAGATATGGATTTTATAAGATAAAGAAAGAAATATTTAATGAGGAATATTTAAAGGCCAAATCAAATCTTGACCTAATCCATAAGCAAATGGAATAAATATAATCCTAATCCAAATAAAATAAAAGGATAAGGAATTTTCCAAATAAAATAAAATGGCATTAACCAAATTATATTTCTATTTGAATAAAGACAAAATCCCTAATGGAAGAGATAAATCAAATCAGGGAAAATAATTTGAATTTACCCAAGTGGAATAAAAGTTATTTAATTGACTTAAATGAAATAAAAGAACCATTTAAATAAAGTTATATGGAATTAAAACCATATTTGGATTTATTTGGAATAAAAACAATTACCCAAATTAAAATGATTGATAATCACATTAAAATACTATAAATAATTCAAAGTGAATTATTTAGCATTCCATTAAATAAATAAACCTACTGAAAAGGTTTTGTAAAAATATTGGATTTTAAATAAGGTTTGAAAATATATCATATTTGATTTAACACAAGCACCTATTTTAAATAATTATTATACCCTAAAAAGAATAAAATTATTATTCTAAATTGACTTCAGAATATATTAATAAACAGTATTTGAATACACACAAAGTTTGGTTGAAGTTTGAAATCAAATTGTTGTTTGAAAAGTTTAAACAAAATCAAAACAGAATATTAGAAATGGAAAAAGAAAAATAAACAGGAGAAGAAAAAAAAAAGCAGCCCAACCAGACGAGGCCCAGCCAGCCCAGTCCAGCCCACTCCCTCACTCCCCGCACTGAATCGTTTCACTCAGAAAGACACCCACCCATTAGCTGACTAGCAGACCCCACCTCCCCTTTTCCTCTCTCGCTGACGCCAGGCCCCACTGCCACGCGAGCGTCTTCTTCCTCACCACCGCTGACCGCGCCCCCTCTCTGGCCATTACAGCCGTTTGAATGCCGGCGTAAATTCGCGTTAACTACGCCATGAAACCGCCCCTGACCATGCACGATAACTCGCCCGCGCATCCTCTACCTTTCCCCCCCAGACGCCGCACACCTCTGCCTCCAAGCCGCACTAATTTTGACCTCGAACACCCTCTGCTCCGACGAGCCTCCCCGACAAATTCCGGCCACTCCTCACCGAGCCTTTCCCCCTCTACCACTCGATCCTGCTCCCCTCTCCCGTGCGCACCTGCCAGCACTCTCAGCTCACTCGCACGCGCCCCAGAACTTCGGCAACGACGACAACTGAGCATCACCGCCATCTGCCTCCACTCTGGCGAGTCCTCCTGGTAAGCACAGACCCCCTCTTGCCCTCCTTTTGATGCACACATGTCTGTGACTCGCGTACGAAGCTAACCGCATCCTCTGTTCGCTCTCCCGTGCCCTGTAGCAACGTCCCCGACGACGACCAGAGCGTGCCCGACGCCATGCGGACTCCGGTGAGCAATCCACGTCGCCCCCGTGCGCCCCTTCGCCAACCCCGACCACGTTGAGCACCAGCATGTTCCGGTGAACCTGGTGAGCCTCCCCATTCCCTTCCTCGCTTCCCGTAACCACCGCAACGCCGAAGCCGAGCACGCCGCCGCCAATTGATGGTCTACCACCTGTGAGCCGTTAGATCGTCATCCAGTGGCTTAGATAGAACAACTTATCAAAGAGGTACGAGCTTATCTGAATCGTGCGTTGTAGCTTAGATCCAACGCACCAGAGATCCGTGTGAACCGGTATGGCCCAATGAAAAACAGACACGTGGCCAGCCTTTTGTTTTAAAAACAGAAACTAATCTATTAGATGTTTGATTTTGTAATTTGCATAACTTTTGATCCACACGTCCAAATTTTGCAAATTTTATATCAATGGAATCAGCAAGACAAACCCTACCCAACCATGTACTTTGGTTAATGAATTGATTCTGGTAAAATGGTTGTTTTTGCAGAAACTTGTGTAGGCATGTTTTGAATATAAAATTCTTTCTAAAATTAATTTTGTGTTAAAATCTTTGGCAAATGGTTTGTTTTGAACCTACTGACCATAGAAACCAACTTGTAGATTCAAAAACATATTTTGTGAATCAAGAGAATAAAACTTTGAATTAAAGCATTTCTAGTCAAATAAAAATATTGTTTATTTGTTGAAAACACTTTTGGAGGAAAACAAATGTTTTGATTTAAACCCTCTGACCCCAAACACCAAGTTTTAGAATTAAAAAAATGTATTTGGTGAACCCTATCAAGATTGTTGCTTTGCTAAAGGTATTTTCAACCACATAAAATATTGATTTGGTTTAAAAATGATTTATAAGTAAAATATTTTGCAAATGATTTTTCCACTTATATAAAATGTCCAATAAGTGTTTTATAATGTTTATAACCTATTAGAAACCACTTTTCCAAATAAAACAATCTTTAGCATGCTTGCATGCATTGCTTTGTTTCTATTATTTTATGTGATGTTTTGCTTGAATGGTAGATTGAATTTTTGCTTGCTTGATTGAATTGTACTGGAATTTGAAGAGTGTGAATATTGAAAGATCAAGGAGTGAACTTATATGCTCTACTAAAAAGTCAAGTGATGCTTCATACTTTTGTCCCATTATTTTCACTATGCATTAGTGATATTTCTAAAGTAGGACTTGCATGGAATTTTTGCTAAGTATAACTATGCCATGGGAAATCCTAGTAGATGAAACATTAGTAGAAATTTCCTATGTTAAGATTCCTACTACTATCATGCTTAGCTTTGCTAGTATAAAACAAGGGTGGATTATATTCATGCTATAGAATATTTCTAAGTCATGGACTTGTGTTTTGTTTAATAAAACAACTAAGTGAATGAATCACCTGGGTGGAATGGAAGGAATGGTTTGTGTTGAGTGGTTACACAAGGCCCATTTCTATGGTTTACCTTGTGTATCTCACTTGTGGATGGCCACCCAGGAACAAAGAGATTTCAGATGTCAAATGTTGAGAAGCTTCAAGTGCAGCCACTTGGCATTATGGGCTCTGCCTGGATCATATAGGTTGCAATAACTTAGCCAAATGGACAGTTGGTGGTAGGGGATTGATAGGTTGGAGCGCGTCCATTCTGGTCTAAGGGAAGGCTTCTGAAAGATCTTGTCTTGGTGAAACCAAGTCTTGTGGGGAAAGTGCACAACCTCGGCAGAGTGTAAAATCTAAGTACTTAGCCATGTCCCTGGTAAAGGACAATTTGAGCATCAATACATGGAAGTATCAAGAATCTCCTCATCCCAATTTCTAAGTTAAAAACTTGTGGATGAACAAGGGTTGAAGGATCACCAATTTCTATTGGGAGATGCCTTGGGTGATTTTGTCAAGCAAATACTTAGTGTTTTCAAATGATAAGGAAAAATCTATTTTGAGCAAAGCAAGCCTAAGCTCCACTTAGCCAAATGCATATAGATGATAGACTCCACTATACTACCACGGTATCACTTGCCAATACAATTCAAATGTATTGACCCTTATGGCTGTAACTTGTTATGTTGTAGGTTTGTTTGATGTTAGTGAAGTTTATTGATTAGGATTACAAGTCTACAACCAACATGACTGACTGTGGCACTTTGAAGATGAAGGACCCCATGCTATTGTTATATTCTGCTGCATTGTAATGAGATAGCCAAATGAGCTATGTAAGATGTAATAAATTATTTTATTCCTGGTTATAAAGTTGTATAATGACCTTTGTTTCTTGATATTACATCTTAACTGTGGATGCTAGCTATTGATCCAGGGACTAGCATTGTAAACACAGGGATCTCTACCTTATTAAAGGTTGGGACCTCTACAGATGGTATCAGAGCACTGTGTTGCCTATTGGATTGTAACCCTAGGATTGGACAAAACCCCTTGGAAAAATAGGAGTTGTATTTGTTCCAAAACTTACTTACAAACAATCTTGTAAACTCTTTCCTCAACCTTTTGGTTTTAACTCCACATCTCATCTATTTCAAACTTGATGGACAAAGCCTTCTCCATGACCAAAGACTTCAACTTTATTTTCACCAAGGACTTCAACTTTGGATATCACTAAGGACTACAAGTGAGACAAGAAATGTCACTCAAGACTTGAAGACTAAGGAAGCACAACTTAGAAATAACCATCATCACCTTTGAAGTTTTGTGACCAAGATACAAGGAATTCTTCAAGGATACAAAGATCTTGTTCAAGAAGAATCAACCAAGAAGTATGGAATGATCTCAAGTGAACCATATAGTTGGACCACCATATTTAGTTTAAATCAAACCCACCAACTTATGTGGTGTAGCAAAAATATTTTGTTGCCTAAAGATGTACTTGAACTTGTTGTTTGAGTGGAATGTTTGTTTGTGATTGCTTACACATTGTTTGTGTGACTTGTGTTGTGTGTGATTAGAATTATTTCCTTAGAAAATATCTTGCCCATTCTAATCCCAATCCAACCCAAACAGATGACTACTCCAAGAAACTCCAACATCAAGAATGGTGACAACAACAACCAAGAGGTCAACATGAGAGAAGTCATAGTAACCCAAACCCAGTTGAACCAAGTGACAACTCAATTTTGGGCCAACAACAATGAGTTAGACCCAACCATGCAAAATTTCTTGGAAACCCAAACCCAATTGTTGCATAGGATGACAAGTCAATTGATCAACATGGGAGACAACCCTTCCCAAGGAGTTTGTGATAACAAGGATGTCAAGGATGATATTCTAGAGGGAACCCAAGCTTGCAATGTTTGTGGAGAAAAGGATCACACTTCCAAAGAGCATGAAGATCAGTGCCCTAATTGGGAAGAGAAACATCCAACTAATCAATGCCCCACATCTCAAGCCACTTGTTTTCTATGTGAAGGAAATAATCATGTCCCTATCCAATGCCCCATCTATTCCATAGTTCAACAAAGGAAACAAGGTGGAGTGCATCAACAGATTGTAAACCCCCATGAAGACAAAGGAAAATCTCAGCTTGCACCTCCATGCAATGTGACTCAATTTGATGGACCAAAGAGGAGACATATGTATTACCCAAGGAAAAGATCAAGGAGACCAGGAAACTTTCCCACCTTTGAGATAAGATATGAAGAACATGAACTAGAAGCACTCTTAGCTTTGGAAAAACCCAAGAAGAAGAAGGACAAAAGCCAAGTGCAATGTTGCCATTGCAAAGAGATGGGACACTATGCCAATGAATGTCCAGAGAAGAAGAAGAAGTATAAGGAAATCAACCAAGTGTGGTGCAACAACTACAAAGAGCTAGGCCATTATGTGTCAACTTGTCCACAGAAGATACGTGAAGAACTCAATCATGTCACATGTTACAATTGTGGTGATCAAGGACATTATGCAAGCAATCATCCAGAAAAGATGAAGCATAAGATAAACAAGCCTATGAAGGATCTCAGCCTTGTCACATGTTTCAAGTGTGGAAACAAAGGACACTATGCAGATGTATGCCCAGAGAGATTTCAACAAGATCCCAAACAAGCCAAGAAGTAATCTAGTTGGAAAAATTTTAAGGGTGGTAGAACCCTAGTTGCTTTGAGCCAGCTTGTAATCCCTATCTTTCCCAAATTTTGGGACGAGATTTATTTTAAGGGTGGTAGCCTGTCACATCCCAAAATTTTCCAAATTTTGTAATGTGAAAAATAAATAAACAAAATAAATAATTGTTGAAATTTAGGGTGAAGAGAAACTTTTTATTTATAAATTGATGGGGATGTGCCTACCGGGGTATACCCAGCAGGACGTTTCCGACTGGCCCAGAAACCGGCGAGTGGGCCTGCAAGACGGCGACTGGATCAAGGCCCGGTGTGGATCCAAGCGACTAGAAGCTGAAGGCCCAGGCGAGTAGATAGGCCCAGTCGGATTAGGTTAAACGAGTACCGAAGCCTTAACTAATTCGGTTGAGATATGTAAACCCTAGGGGAGGTGAGCCTATATAAACCTCCTTGAAGGGCGTGTAGAGAGACGTTCCATCATACACCCAAGCGACTCGCCGCCTAGCCGCCGAGCTCGCCCATTGTACCACCTTCATAATACAATCTAGCAGGAGTAGGTCTTTACCCTCCGGGGGGCCGAACCTGGGTAAATCCTTGTGTCTCCGCCCTCATCTCGCACCGCAGATGGCTGGCCGCCCTTGCCCCTCGTTCTACTACTCGCTGCCGATTGCAGCATCTGCCGTGACCATTCCCACGACAGTGGCGCCCACCGTGGGGCCTGGCCGGTCTGGCCGGTGTTCTGCGGCAAGATCCAATCTGCCCATCAATGAGACGGTCGCCACCGGCCGCATGATAGCGATCGGCGAGATGCTCCAAATCTTGCCGAGAAGCTATGTCCCGGCGGCGCGACCCGTCACGCACAGCGTGATCCTGCCGGTCGGCACGATCAGCCTCTTCGTCGGCCTCACCGACGTCATCGTCTCAGAGGACTTGGCTCGCATTCGCAAGTCGCCGCCACGCGATCGGCTCTCCGAGAGCCAGATCCGCACGATCCATCGCCTCGCCTCCGAGTACAACTCGGCCCACAGCAACATGGCCGAAAACTCAGCGGCCGCGGAAGACGCGGCCCTCAACGACGACGCCGACTCGGCGACCCCGGCGTCACTCGCCGGATCCATCACCGCGGCTTCACCCGCGGGCTCCATCACCCAGGTCTCCAAGATGGGAGACTTCGAGGCCCCCTCCATCCTTGGGATCTTCGACTTTGACTCCGGGTCGGAAAATTCCGCCGACCTCCATGACGGGACCGGTCGTCACGCCGTGACCTACATGGCGACCGGCACCGATCCGCCAGAGGATCCTTTCTCCACCCCGATCCCTCCTAATGCCACAGCAACGGAGGTCGAAGAACTCCGCCTGAAGCTGGCGGAGGCAGTGCGCAAGGAGCAAGCCGAGCGCGAAAAATTTCGCCTCGAGCAGGTGACCACGCAGGAGCTATCGCGCTACCACCAGCAGCGAATCAGGTCGCGCCTGAACCCCACCGTCCAGGGGCGCGCCCTGAACTTCGACGACGAAAACGACCCGGCCCGCGTGGCCGAGCGCGCGATCTGCGAGAACGCGCCACCAGGAGGAAGCGCCCGGCCCCCGTCAGGGTCGACGGCGATGGGCGCCCCACCTCCACACAACCGCACACCCCCCAGGGACCAGCCACGGATAGTAGTCTCCTCACAGGAGCGAGACGCAAACGGCCTCCCACTGTTCTCCACCCCGATGGACAACCTCGTGGCGGGCCGAGCACCAGCCGACAACATCACGGCCACCGGCAACGGCGCCCTACAGATCCAGTACGTCAGGGCCCTGCTCGCAAAGGCCGTCGAGCAGCAAAACGCAGGCGCCGACTCGCAGGGTCGAGTGTACTCGCGTTCTTCGGGAAGCAGAGCGGCCTCGAGCGGCCGCCCAATGGCGGCAAACACCCTCAACTGCCCGCCACTAGAGCCACTGCAGCTCCAACATCGACCCGCGAACGCGGCACTCTCTACCAACGACCCCAGGCCAGCGACCAACTTCGTCGCCGCCAACGGTCAACCCATCGACGCCCGCACCCACATCATCAACAACCAAAGCTGGCGCGCACGCCAGCCCGACGACCTGCGACACACCCTAACCAATCGCCACGACGACAAGCCAATGGGGTCGCTCAGTCGACTCGGCCCCAAGTGCTTCAGACCGATGATCCGAGGCGAGAAGTACCCACCGAACATCAAGGCGCCAAAAGAGATAGAAAAATACAACCCCTCGTACGACCCAGCCGCCTGGCTCGATACATACCTCATGGCAATGGGGATCGCATGCCACACCGACCTGCTAGCTGCCCGTTACCTCCCCCTGATGATGGAGGGGACGTGCAGGCAGTGGATCAACACCCTCCCCTAGGATAGTATCAACTCCTGGGAGGAGACGCGCGACGCCTTCGTCAGGCACTTCAAGTGCTCCTACACCCGCGCCACCACCATCGAGGACCTGGAGCGATGCGTCCAGGGACCCCGCGAGTCGACCCGCAACTGGGTCCAGCGGTGGCAAGAACTCTGGTACAACGCGGTCGGCATCCACCCGAACACCGCGATCCATCGCTTCAAGACCTCGTTCCGCTACGAGCCTTTGGTCGCCAAGCTCAAGCGACACTCTCGCACACTCGACAACATACCGGACCTCCTCGAGATCGCCAAACGGTACGCGGAGGAAGATCCAAACCAGGAAACCGACGACGAGTCGGGAGGACAACGCCGCACGAGCGGCAACGACAGCGGACGACGGTCCGACCTACGCTACAGCAACACCCGCCTCAATGGCAAGCACCGCAGTGACGGGCGAGTCGACTTCGTCGCCAACGCCGGGCACGCACAACGCGAGCCCAAAAGCTTCCGCCGCGACGGAGGACAACGCCGCGATGGCGGCAACTGCAAGGCCAAGCCAAGGTTCGACCCTGTGGCCCTCCTTAACCAACCTTGTGCGTTTCATAGCAGGGAAGGCAAACCAGCAACACACATGACTGCCGACTGCCACACCCTCAGGGAGATTGTGAAGGCACGATGAGCAAGGGAGGACCCCGACAACAACCCGCCAAACGGCGAAAAGTTCGGCAACGTGGCCGGCTCGCTCCATACCTTCACCGGCTTCAACACGAAGCGCGAGAAGAAGGTCATCACCCGCGCCGTCACCGTCAACGCGGTGGCCCAGGTGGACGTCCCCCAGTTCCTCAACTGGTCGGAGCAGCCCATCACCTGGAGCCGCCAGGACCACTCGCCGCGCATCGAGTACCCAGGCCGAGTCGTCCTGGTGGTCAAGCCAAAGGTGGGCGACTACTGGCTCCCCAAGACATTGATGGACGGAGGCAGCTCCATCAACATCCTGTACCTGGACACCTTCAGGCGGCTGCGGCTCCCGCAGTCGATGATCGAGACAACCCACACCACGTTCCACGACATCGTCCCCGGTCGGGAGGCGTACCCGATCAGCAAGGTCACGCTGCCAGTCACCTTCGGCACACCAGCAAACTTCCGCACCGAGCGGATCATCTTCGAGCTGGTGCCCTTCGACAGCCCCTACCACTGCGTCCTGGGGCGCCAGGCGTTCGCCAAGTTCATGGCAGCGCCACACTACGCGTACAACGCGATGAAGCTCCCTGGGCCGTGCGGCGTCATCACCATCAACGACGACCCGGACATGGCCGCTGAGTGCGAGGCCAAAGGAGCAGAACTCGCCGATGCCGTCATCGCGGCAGAAACAAACCACGCCGATGAGCTCGCCAAGTACGCGAGCGGGATGAACAATGACGACCCCACCATACTCAAGAATCCCAATTCGGAGGGTGCAAACACCTCAGCCTTCGAGGCAATGACGCACACTCGCACCGTCGAGCTGGTCCCAGGCGACTCCAGCCAGACGGTGACGATCGGGACGGGCATGAGCCCAGCCTAGGAAGGCGCGCTCATCGAGTTCCTCCGTGAGAACAGGGACATCTTCTCATGGAAGACCTCTGACATGCCTGGTGTCCCTAGGGAGCTCGCTGAGCACAAGCTAAACGCCGACCCCAAAGTGCGACCCGTCAAACAGTCGCTGCGGCCCTTCAATGAAGAGCGCCGCCGAGCCATCGCCGAGGAGGTGCGGTGTCTACTCGCTGCAGGCTTCATCCGGCCAATCAAGTACTCCAAGTGGCTGGCAAACCTAGTCCTGGTCGAGAAGAAGAACGGGACCTGGAGGATGTGTATCGACTACACAAACTTGAACAGCGCCTGCCCAAAGGAGCAGTTCGTCCTCCCGCGGATCGACCAAATAATCGACTCCACCACGGGCTCGGAGTCGCTATGTTTCCTCGACGCCTACTCTGGGTACAACCAGATCAAAATGGCTGTCGAGGACGAGGAGAAGACGGCGTTCATCACGCCATTTGGAGCCTTCTGCCACACCGCCATGACCTTCGGCCTCAAGAACGCCGGGGCGACCTACCAGCGGTGCATGCAAGAGTGCCTCGCGAGCCAAATTGGCCGCAACATCCACGTCTATATCGACGACGTGGTCGTAAAGTCCGCTCGCCAGGGCGATCTACTCGCCGACCTGGCAGAAACGTTCGCCAACTTGCGAAAATACAAGATAAAGCTTAACCCAGGCAAATGCACCTTCGGTGTACCAGCAGGACAGTTGCTGGGGTACGTCGTCTCCAAGCGAGGGATCGAGGCGAACCCCACTAAGATCGACACGATCGCCCGACTCGGCAAACCCGAGTGCCTGCGCGACGTCCAGAAGCTGGCCGGGCGAGTAGCGGCTCTCAGTCGCTTCATCCCCCGCCTGGGCGAAAGGCGATGCCCCTATACCGCCTGATGCGCAAGAACCCCACCTTCTAGTGGGACAAGGAGGCGGACGACGCGCTCCGCGACCTCAAGAAGGTGCTACTCGCCGCACCGCTACTCGCCGCCCCCGCCGACAAAGAACCCATGCTGGTCTACGTTGCGGCCTCCGAGCGCGTCGTCAGCGCCGTCATGGTCGTCGAACGGCCGGAGGAAGGAAAGGAGCGCCCAGTACAGCGACCGGTGTACTACATCAGCGAGGTCCTCACCAAGTCGCGCTAGCGATACCCGCAGTACCAGAAACTGGTATACGCGGTCTTTAGAGCACAGCGGCACCTGCCGCATTACTTCCAGGAGCACCCGATCACGGTCGTCTCCTCAGCACCGTTGCAGGACATCATCCACAGCCGCGAGGTGACCGGGCGGGTCGCCAAGTGGGCCGTCGAGATCGGCGTCCACAACATCAAATACGAGCCATGGAAGGCAATCAAGTCACAGGCCCTAGCGAACTTCATCGCCGACTGGGAAGAGGCCCAGCAGCCAGAGAAGCTGCCATACCTCCATTACTGGAGCCTGCACTTTGATGGCTCCAAGAACGCGGACGGCGCAGGAGCAGGGATCGTACTAACTTCACCGAAGGGCGACAAGCTCCGCTACGTCCTCTGCCTCGACTTCACCCCCTGCACCAACAACATGGCCGAATACGAGGCCTTACTCCATGGCATGCGAGCTGCCAGGGAGATGAACGTCAACCGCCCACGCTGCTACGACGACTCCGACCTTGTTGCTGGGCAAGTCGCTGGCACCTGCGACGCCGTCTCCCCCACCATGGCGGCGTACCGCCAAGCAGTGGACAAGCTGGGCGGACACTTCGCAGGCTACTCCGTCGAATGGATTGACATGCGGAAGAACGAGGAGGCCGACGCACTCTCCCGCATCGGGTCGGCCCGACTCGCACCACCCGCCGGTGTCTTCCTCGACACGATCACCAAGCCATCAGTCTCTCCCCCGAGGGAGATCGACATCGGAGTCCCGTTACAACCGGAGGCAGCCCTGGTCGCACTCGTCACCGAGCCAGACGACTGGACCAAGCCCTACGTCGCCTAGCTGGAGGCCGGCACCTTGCCGGCAGACGAGACGGACGCTCGGATGATCGCACGCCGATGCAAGTCCTACACCATCATCGACGGCGAGCTCCACAAGCGCAGCGTCACCGGCGTATTCCAACGTTGCGTCCAACCCGCCGAAGGACGCAAGATCCTCCACGACATCCACTCCGGCGACTAAGGCCACCATGCCGGCGCCCGCTCTCTGGTCGCCAAGGCTATGCGGCATGGCTTCTACTGGCCCACCGCAAACGCCGATGCCGTCGACATTGTCCAGCGGTGCGCCGGGTGCCAGAAGTACGCCAACCAGACGCATGTGACGAGCTCAGTGCTCAAAACAATCCCCATCACCTGGCCATTTGCCGTGTGGGGCATGGACATGGTAGGCCACTTCAAAAAGGCTCCCTCCGGCTACACCCACCTCCTGGTCGCGGTCGACAAATTCACAAAGTGGGTGGAGGCCAAGACAGTCCGGAAATGCGACGGGAAGACCGCCACTAAATTCCTACGCGAGCTCATATATCGCTACGGGTTCCCAAACAGCATCATCACGGACAACGGCACCAACTTCGCCAAAGGAGCCATGGCCGAATTCTGTGAAGAGCACCACATCCGGCTCGACCTCGCGTCGGTCGCCCACCCGGAATCCAACGGCCAGGCGGAACGGGCCAATCAAAGCATCCTCCACGGCCTGAAGCCGCGACTCCAAGTACCACTCGAGCGCACCGCCAGGTGTTGGGTCGAGGAGCTGCCCTCCGTCATCTGGGGGATCCGCACCTCGGTCAACAGGTCGACAGGATTCACCCCCTTCTTCATGGTGTACGGCACCGAGGCAGTCATGCCCACCGACCTCGAGCACGACTCGCCGCGGGTCGTCCACTACACGGAGGCTGCAAACGAACTCGCCCGCCAGGATGAAGTCGATCAACTCGACGAGGCACGTGACCTCGCTCGGTCACGCACCGCCATCAACCAGTAGGGACTCCGCCGCTACCACAGCCGGCGGGTGAAAACTCGCACCTTCCAAGAAGGCGACCTGGTGTTGCGCCTCATCCAGGACAAGAAGGGTATGCACAAGCTCTCCCCTCCGTGGGAGGGACCATTCGCCATGGGGCGAGTACTCGGCAACGACGCCTACTACCTCATCGACGTCCGCGGGGACGGCGAACTCGACGTCAAGCGACCATGGAATGTAAACCTCCTACGGAAGTTCTACTCCTAGAACCCCACATATGTACTCTCCAGTCGCTATGAAATAAAAAGAATTGGTTACCGCAAATTGCGCCTACTCTCCGTGTCTTGTGCCACTCGCACTCGTAATAACAGTGTCAAGCTAACCGCAGAAGTCAACCTTTGGTACAGCGATTGGCACGGCTAAGTAGTGCGGTGCAAGAGCACTGAGTCACCTCAGGTCTTGCATCGTCCACGAAAAACGCCTACCCGGAGCCCCATTGGAGTCGCCCAGCCCGACTGGCTATACGAGCCAAGACAACTGCCTTCGCTTCTTACAGCGACCATGATCCTCCGCATCCTCGACATAGCGACTCGAACGGCCAAGTACCACGCTCGGGGACTGACGACCAGTTCATCGCGAGTGGCTCGGGAAAACGCCAAGTATGAGAGCATGCCCAGGACTCGCCACGCGACTGACCCAACGGGCCAGGCAAGAGTGATGCTCCCAAACTAACGCGCCAAGTCCTCACCCACCCTCGAGTCGCACCTAGAACAACCAAGTACCACGCTCGGGGACTCGGCCACCCGACCTCGTTCGCGCAAGGGAAAACGGTGAAGTACAGAGCGCTCAAGGGAGTCGCCTGGCGACAGGCTCTTCGAGTCCGGGCTAGTCGACCACAAAAATAAAACATTCAAAAACCACAAACACATCACACACGAGGTAAACCCCACAAAAGGGTGGACGCGCTCGGGGACTTGTTCAAACCTCAATCGGAATACACATGACAAGTCATAAAACAAACACGATATCACATTCATAGCATGTTGCAATCATCTCAGAGTACAAAATATGCCCAAACGGCAGATCTGCTACTAACGCCCTCGGGCAGACTATCCTATTCCGCAGGCTTCGACGATGACTCGTCAGCACCCTTGCGATTGCGGATGAACGGGTACGTCGGGTACGTCGTCAGCTCACCCGCCATCGCCGCGCGGAAGGGCTGCTCGACCTTGAAGTCCCGATGCTGCGGCTCGGGGTCGTTGGGTGCGACGACCGTCTCCTGGTACGGAAGGAGGTCGCCCATTGCCCAGACACGCTCGGAGTACATCGCGGTGCGGTCCGTCAACTTGAGCACCTCGGAGAGTTCCACCGCGCCAGTCGACGATGGGTAGCCACTCGTCACGTCGTCCAGATCAAAATCTTCTGGAAAATGAGCAAGTCCAAGGCTAAGCGCCGTCGCCGCTCCGCGCCGGAACGCCGATCGCGTCATGAACTCAACGACCGACGGTGCCTTCTCCAAGTACTTCCACACCTCGACGAGGTCGCTGGGAATTACTTCCATGGGCGATATCTCCTGGAGGTAGGCTCGGATGCATGTCGCCGACAACGTCGCCGAGTCAACAAGCGTGGCCACACATTGCCGCGCGTCGAACGAACTCGCCTCTTCCGTGCTATCAAGGATGCGACCTGCGAATAGAAGATAACAATGAGTACACCGGGCATCACAACAGAACACATGTTATTGGCAGGGGCAGATACACTTACCAATCAAGGGGCAGGAGAGATCCGTGATGAAGCATTGAAGCGAAGCATAGTCGTCCTGAAACCCAGCAACAAGGGCGTCGGACACTTTACGATCCTCTGCGGTGGCGGTAATAGCGGCCTTGGCTCGCCCATCCGCCGAGCTCGCTTCCTCCTTCGCCTCCCTCAGCTCGCGCTCGAGATAGGCGATCCGCTTCTCAGCCGAGCTCAGTGCCGATTGAGCCACCGCCAACTCACCCGCTGAGACAAGTCCCTGGCGAGCCTCCTCCACCTTCGCGGCAACTGCCTGAAGCCCCTTATTCGCCTCTTGGACGGCGGCCAGTTCCTTCTCCGCGCGGTGTTTAGCTGCCAATCGGTCAGCTGACTCACGTTGCAGACCCTACACACAATTCAAACAGTTAATCAAAGCAACATCCTAAGTGCCCATCCGCTGAAATTCAGCGAGTGCGCACTCGGGGACTGGCAATCAAAAACTCCTAAGTGCCCACCCGCTGAAATTCAGCGAGTGCGCACTCGGGGACTGGCAATCAAAAACTCCTAAGTGCCCACCCGCTGAAATTCAGCGAGTACACACTCGGGGACTGGCGATCAAAAAATCCTAAGTGCCCACCCGCTGAAATTCAGCAAGTGCGCACTCGGGGACTGGCAATCAAAAAATCTAAAGTGCCCACCCGCTGAAATTCAGCGCGTGCGCACTTGGGGACTGGACGCGAAAAATAACAACTAGACACTAAAAGAATCAGACCGCCGCAACACACCGACCTGATCCTCGGGGACTGGACATACCTGGATGGCTGCGCCAAGCATGCCATGAAGTTG
Organism: Avena sativa; assembly: GCA_916181665.1. NCBI lineage: Eukaryota > Viridiplantae > Streptophyta > Magnoliopsida > Poales > Poaceae > Avena > Avena sativa. The sequence goes on from OV702295.1 coordinate 358,923,395, forward strand.
TATCGCATCCACGGACGCGAGGAGAGCTGGCGTGTGCCTGTGACGCTGCTCGACCTCCGCATCGGCGACCCCAGGTGCACGGCTCGAGGGCGAAGTTCCACTCGCTGTGGCCGCTTTGGCCATGAAGCGCGGGAACGTCGCGATAGAGGCACCGGCACCAAAGGAGGTCGGCTCGGCCGCCCCAGGCGGGGGAGCGCCCTCCTTCATGGATGCGGCCGCCTCTGTCGCGGGTTCAGTCGGCGCGACCGCCGTGTCGTCGGAGATCGTGACGACATCGTCGCCCTTGGCCTTCTTGCCGCCATCCGCAGAGACGACGACTTCGTCCGCCTTCCTCTTACGGGAAGGATCCTCCTCGCTGACGACGGGTGGCACCTTAGCCACAGTCGGGTGGCCTATCTTCTTTGCTCCGGTCTTGTAAATCGATCGTGTGAGCAAGATAATTCAAGATGCTATGAAAGACTAGGGTAGGTGAGCGAACTCACTTGGCGACTGGAATGAAGCGTAGCCCCGTGCGGATGCCGGCCGGCTTCTCCAGTTCAGGGCCCAGTCGGCGGCTGAGGCCCATCTCCAGGACGTCGCGTGCCCAAGACACGGACGGCTTCTTCGTCGTCGAGGCTGAAATGGGAGCCTCTGGGACGTCTTCAGCAGGAGCTTCCTCGCGAGGTGAAGCCGCCGCGGCCGGAGCGGCCCCTAGCCCAGAGACTAGGGCGAATGGTGGAGGCATCGAGGCCAGTGGCACCTCGACAGTGGCCGTGTCCAGCACGGTTGCTGTCGGCGGTGCCTCGTCCTTGGCCGGGCTGGGGACGTCGGAGCTGCTCGCCGAGTGCGGTGGTGAGGCCGGTCTCACCGGTTTCGTCTTCTTATTCGGAGGAGCTTTCGCCTCCTTCTCCTCCTTCTTATTCTTCTTCGACAGAGTAGCTTGGCGACGCGAGGTGGTCTCTGGAAGTTCTTCCTCATCATCATGGCGCTCGAGGCTTTTGCTCGCCTCAAGCTCACGCTGACGCTGCCCGCGGGTCTTGCGGACCAGCGGGGCGACCTCCTCCTCGGACTTGTCATCGCCGTTGCTCTCGTCGCTCTCGGTGTCGCCCTTGGCGGGAGGCGATTCGCCCATGTCTTGGACGGACGAGCTCGAGTTCTCGTCATCCGAAGGCGGGAGCCATCCTTCCACCACTTGGAATAGCTGCAATGAACACAAGATGAGATTAGAATAACCGCGACTGCACGAACTGCGACTGCGAATGATGCAAAGAGACTTACCGTTGGGGATGGATGCTTCGCGGTGTAGGGGGCGACTCCGGCCTTTGCATCCAGGTACACCGCCTGGGTGATTTTCTTCAGCGCTGAGGTGTAGTCCTCAAGCTTCCACTCGGCGGAGCAGGACTTCGTCGAGTCTTCTCGGCCCGTATATTGATACATATAATGGTCCCGCCGCGCCAGAGGGACGAGCCGCCGCCCGAGCCAGCAGTTGTATAAGTTGATCGTCTGGAGGCCCTTCTTCTTCAGACCGCGGATGGTTTGAAGCATTTCGTCCACGACCATCCGCTGGTCGGTGGGAAGCTTGCTGACTTGAAGTCGGCGCGTGTAACACCCTCGGAATCGACCCTATGCAAGTTTCAGCGATTCCCGCCAAACCCGCATAGAAACGATTCAAAGGTGCCCACCAGGCACTTTCATGCGGGTGGAAAACGAAGTAATATCATTACACAATAGTCCATGATGGAACCCACAGAAAAAATATATACAACAGCGACTCAAAGAGTCAAGAATACAAATATACGGTACAAAGATCCAATCACCTTGAAACGATAGAGCGTCCGACTACGGACAAGATGCAAATGGGGCTAAGAGCCCTGGAGAATAACCAATGGCGTCCATAACCCTGCCCAGACCAAGCCGGAAGGGTAACCCTGCTAACGACGTCGATCTCAAAACCTGCTTAAACAAAAGGGGTGCCGACAAAGGGCAAAGGAAAAAGGAGAGAGCGGTCAGTACTGAGGCCAGTACACGGCGATACTAGAATTCGGCGGTCCTCGCCTACATAGGTATGGTGGACTGAGCGGCAGCGCGGCATGCACTAAACAACCTATAGGGACTCGAGATAACTGTCGGCTATCAGAGAGGGATAAGAAAGACCTATTCGGAACCAACCTGATTCTACCACCAAACATACCCATCCTGGTATTTCCCCCTCGAGACCAAACGAGGAAGTCAACCGAGGAACTCACACAGTTGGCAGTTTTATTCATTCCGTTATAGTTGCGGCAATTACTAGTCAAATATAGATAGTCATCCTGATATAATAAGCAGTGGGCAGTTTTAGTTGACCATTCCGTTGTAGTTGCAACACTTACTAGTCAGATACAATAAGCATGAGATATCCCAAACCCAGCAGTTGTTGGTACTTTTATTTAGCCATTCCGTTGTAGTGGAGCTGATTACTAGTCACATCGGATACAAGTCAAATTATAACAGTAAACTTTAGTTATAGTTGTCTATGATCGAGAACTGTGCTCCAAGTCGTCCATAACCGCGGACACGGCTTCTCGAAAAGACTTAACCCTGCAGGGGTGCACCAAAGTTTCCACACGCACCTACACCCTTGTTGTCGGATCAGGTAGGTACAAGATCACAAAACATACACCCAACGGTATGTCGACGGGGTTTCGGACACGACATTTCCCAGACCCAAAGCAAGCACGGGGGGCCACCCCACTAAGCTACCCGTAACGAAGTCGGCCGGTCTCCGAGACGGACTCAGGGTTTGTGTCGACGGCTGTAAACGACTGGGAACCCGAAAGTGTGACTGGGCTTGTCGATACAGCGAAAACGTGTCACGGTCCTAAACAGTACAGGTGCTCCACGCACAATCTTAAATAAAGCAGTAAAGCATGGCATAAGTACAGGATAGTAATAAAGCCCCAAACTACTTTGTGGCCCCCAGTGCAATACTTGGAATCAGGTACTAAATCGATCGGGGTGCCCACACACCCCACCTGTGGTTAGCGCGCTCGATCTCGGAACAGGTGTCAAGAACTCGGGGTCCTACGGGACCCCAGTGAGCGGTTAAAAATCAAATATTGTCTATTACCCACCGGTGCCTCTGCATTTACCTACTTTCAATTTTAGTTATTAAATAGTAATTAAAGCCATGATCATCTCCAACATTAAACATGCGGCAATACTCCAACAACTGTGGTACTTGACGACACGCAACAGCACTTGAGCAAGCGACTACGGCGCGCAAATCCAACTATCTACCAATCAACAGGTAATAGGATGTGTCCAAGGCAATATAAGGCTGCAAGGGATATCACGGGCACGAAAACTAGAGCATCGCAACACAGATAGCAATAGATCAACAGGAGGGAATAAATACTATAAAAGTAAGATAGGTAGAAAGGGGGAGGTGCTCGCCTGAAAACATTGCCGAAGGTTCATCCGAAGATCGGGTTGACACTCGCATCAACTCATCGGCCTAATCCGTGAAGAAGCAAAGCACTAGAAGAAACACCGGATGCTCTATTTAATACTACGGCAAAAGATCGGGCATGATGCATGTATGATGTATGACATGGCAAAGATGCGATGCAATTAGGCATTATTAAGCGGAACCGGGGTCCCGACAATTAATAAGTTCATGTTGTTTAGATACCCCGCAATTTAAATGTTGTCTTAACATGGCAAAAGATAGCACTAGTTCGCTACACAAATTTAAATGGAGACAAACTAAGACTAGAATAGCCCGCATAGGGTCTCCATATTTAATTATGAGGTGAATCGGCATAATGCCCCCAACCCACACGAGTATGTATGCACCCATGACAATTTAATATGCAACAAGATAGATGTTATATTACAAAATAGGGGCGGATAAGATAGGGGTCACACATTAGAGGGGCTCGACGATCTTGGGGTCTCGAGGGATCGGGTTTGGGCTCTCCGGGATCGGTCTTCGGATCTAGGGTTGGATAACTTGATGTCCGTGTAGGCGGTCTTGTTGGAACCATATCAGGGACGTCGGGAAGATCTTGGCGTTCCATGACGACGATCTTTGTTATCCGGTTTCTTTAATCCGAGTCGGACTGGGCAGCGATCAAAGACGAGTCGATCTTGACGAGATTCCAGGGACAGCAGGAAGTGACGAACACACCAAAATCGGTCACTTGAAAGCCAAGTAGCCGAAGCACCACACCAGAACATCTCAACCATCCTCACATCACCACAACAAGCATCAGGTCGTTTCCCATCGGAAACACATATATGTCGGCCACATGTAGAGGCAGAAGAAACACCGACAGAAGATGTACTACAGCGACACGGAGACAAGGCGCAGGACCGGGCTCGCGTAGGCGAACGTGGCCAACAGAAGATGAGGCCGACAGCGGCAGAGGGCGATGGCACCGGGAGGAGCTCGGGCGGCCTCACGCGCTGCAGGGGGAACAGGGACAGGGGAGGCGACGAGGAGGTCCGGGGAAGCGCCGAGGAGGAGAGCCGCGGGGCCTACCCGAGGAGGAGGCTTGGCCGTGGACGAGGAGGAGCTGTGCGCCGTCGGGCCGGTGAGGGAGGAGCCATGGCGGCTCTGCTCGACCGACAGAGGGGGCGGAAGCGGGAAGATGACGCGGCGATGGTGAGGTGGCGCCTGGCGAGCTGGCAGCGGGCGTCGCCGGAGGGTGGGATTCGTGTGGGGGGGGGGGGGGGGAAGAGCGAGGTGGGAGTTGATGTGGGACCCGGTCAACGCGGCATTGGCGGCTCGCTACAGATGGACGTAGACGAGGTGGCGGGGATAAAGGCGACGCGGACGGTGAGTCCGGGCTCGCAGACGGGAAGCTGCGGGGGTGAGGCCGATGGGGCCAGGCGACCATGGAGAGGTGAAGTGGGCGGAGGCCTCGCTCGTAGCGGCGGCGGGGTTCTTCACGAGGAGGCCGGGCTCTGCGGAGGTCGTGGCCGGCAGAGGAGCCCTGGGGTTCCAGCGGCGGCGATGGTGGGGAATCGGGGCGCAGCCACGGCTTGGGGAGAGGCGGACTGGCGGTGGAGGCACGACGCGCTCGGGCCGGTGAGGGGGACGGCGAGGAGGAGGCGCGGGGACGGGGCGCCGGCGGACTCAACGGGGTGGAGAGGGCGGCGCTGCCGGGACCGAGGCGGAGCAGGCGGGTCGGGTGCCTAGCGGCTGGCTTGGCCACCGACGGAAGAGGGCGACCGGCGTGGAGCGGCGGAGCTCTGCAGAGAGGAGCGGGAGGCGGCGAGGTGCCGAGGAGAGAGCGGGGGTGGAGAGAGAGAGGAGCGTGGTGGGGAGATGGCGTGCGGGAGAGGCAGGCTAAAGAGAGAGCAGCGTCTGGCGGCGCCCACGGAGTTCCTGGCGGCGGGGTGGGGCTAGGACTGACGACGGAGGGGCCTCGCCGGCCGGGGCGACGCAGGCTCGGGTCGCGGGGCTCAGAGCAGACCCACAAGGTGGGGTCCGCGGCGGTGCCAGGTTGCAGAGGGACGGAACTCGCGGAAGGGGAGGCCGGCGGCGGAGTCGGCAGCCAGAGCAGGGGCGATGGAGGAGGGGATCGAGCAGAGAGGAAGGTCGGGGATGGGTTGGACACGGTGGGTGAGGCGGCAAGTGGGAGTTGCGAGTGGGGTCCACACGGGCCACACGGGGGGTTGGGGGCAGGTGTCATTGGGGGTGGCAGGTGGGGCTGGGGTCGGGTGCGTGTGTGGGTTTGGGTGCAGGCGGTATGTGTGTTGTGTGGAGAGGAGGAGGGGCCAGGTGGCTGTGTGGGAGAGTAGAGGGAGTTGGGGTGAGGTGGCAGCGGGTGAGTGGTGGGGATTGGGGCCAGGGTGATGTGGCGCGATGTGATAGGATGGAGTGAGGTGGAGGGGGCTGGGTAGACTAGGTTTAGGTAGAAAAGGGTTTGGGGGGATCTGGGGTAGGTAGGATTTTATCTGGAGGTGGCCGGCTAGGCTTTCGCGCCTGGCTGACTGCCTCCCAAATATAATTAAATATTTTATTTATTAAAAACGAGGCTTTTGCAAACCGTCGGTAGAGGAAACAAAATAATCCGGAGCCCCGGGTTTTTGATTTGAATAAAGACGGGAATATTTAGAAAACAAAACTAGGCATTTCGAAAATAGTTTAGACTAAAACCATGCATGATGATGATGCTCAAATGCAATGTGGCATGATGACATGAGCATGCGGTCATGACGATGCAATGCACGAAAACAACGCGATTTTCTAGTAGTGGTTTTTGCGGGGCGCCACAGCGCGGCTCGGGTCGGTCGGCAGAGTACCGTGGGATCGCCACCTCGCCCTCTAGAGTCGCCTCGGTAACGTAGAACCATGAATTCTTCCATTGGCTCGCCGCCTTGGCGGGTAGCATCAAATCGAAGAAAGAGGCCTTCGATTTAAGTTGGAACGTCAGGCCGCCCGCAGCGAACATTGGGCCGCCCGCTTCCTCGCGACTGATCCGTCCGTGGAACAAATCTTGCCATAGAGGGAAGTACGGCCGGCAGCCCAGGTAGCACTCGCAGAACGCCACAAAGATGGCGAGCTGCTCGATGCTGTGCGGACCCAGATCCGACGGCTGGATCCCGTAATAGGCACAAAAACGCCGGAAGAACAGGGACGTAGGGAATCCCAGCCCCCGTTCCAGGTGGCTGGTGAAGTAGATGAATTCTCCCGCGTGCGGGTTCGGAGTCACCTCCCCGGCCGCGGGGATGCGCCACCTGCCGGTGTGCAGGATCCCGGCCTCCTCGAAGGACGCCAGTTTTGCTCTCGTGCACTTAGATCTGCCCCAAGGCTCGGTGGAGGGGGCCATTGGCGGAAGGGTTCGTGGAGGTCGGATGGTTTCGGGTCGGTTGGATCGCGATGCGAAGGAAGGCGAAAGTGCGTGCACTCGGAGGAAATGGCGAGAAGATGGTTCTCTGATCGCCTGCCATTCCCCTTATATAGCGGTTGTTACCCGCCAAATCAGGGAGCCGTTACTACGCGGTGATTACGCCAAAAGTTACCGTTGGATTACCCCAACGGCTAGTTTGACCACGTTTAACGGTCCAACTTTAGCCACTTGGCTCGCCGACCTGATCACTACGACAGTGACTGGGTATTTCGCCGACTCGACTTGCCAAGAGCTGCGATTAGAATGACTAGTTTCCTCCTTTATACAGGAGCCCGTCGACGATTCGACTGGATGTCTACTCTGCAGCTGTATACTCCGACTGCCAGCAGCCACCTACGCACAATCGACGACGGCCTCGGGGACTACTGATGGGGATGTGCCTACCGGGGTATACCCAGCAGGACATTTCCGACTGGCCCAGAAACCGGCGAGTGGGCCTGCAAGACGGCGACTGGATCAAGGCCCGGTGTGGATCCAAGCGACTGGAAGCTGAAGGCCCAGGTGAGTAGATAGGCCCAGTCGGATTAGGTTAAATGAGTACCGAAGCCTTAACTAATTCGGTTGAGATATGTAAACCCTAGGGGAGGTGAGCCTATATGAACCTCCCTGCAGGGCGTGTAGAGAGACGTTCCATCATACACCCAAGCGACTCGCCGCCTAGCCGCCGAGCTCGCCCATTGTACCACCTTCATAATACAATCTAGCAGGAGTAGGTCTTTACCCTCCCAGGGGCCGAACCTGGGTAAATCCTTGTGTCTCCGCCCTCATCTCGCACCGCCGATGGCTGGCCGCCCTTGCCCCTCGTTCTACTACTCGCTGCCGATTGTAGCATCTGCCGTGACCATTCCCACGACATAAATGGAAACTTAAAAATCCCATCTTGAACAAACTTTGAATAATGTTTGAATCCAACTAAATTCAAATCAAGTGGAATGCTTCCTTCATAAATGCATCTTGGAATTTAAACACTTGGAAAATAAACCAAAACTCTAAAACCCTAATGGATGGGAAACATTTCCAAGTTATATCAAAGCCTATGGATTTGATCCATATAAAAGTTGGTCAAACAAGCATTTCAAAATGATCAAGAATGATAAATAGAAATATTATAAAATCATATGAATTGGTTTCACTCAATTTGGAGCCATAGATAAAATCTTATGAATTTAATAAGATAAGGAAATTGAATTTCCAAAGCTAATAAAGCACCTATCTAAAAACCCATACCAAATGGTGAGCAAATAATCCTAAAGAGATTTAAAAGGATAAAAAAATATTAAATAAGATTTTACCAATTGGAATCACAAAGTTTGGATCTTTAAATAAAGAGATATGGATTTTATAAGATAAAGAAAGAAATATTTAATGAGGAATATTTAAAGGCCAAATCAAATCTTGACCTAATCCATAAGCAAATGGAATAAATATAATCCAAATCCAAATAAAATAAAAGGATAAGGAATTTTCCAAATAAAATAAAATGGCATTAACCAAATTCTATTTCTATTTGAATAAAGACAAAATCCCTAATGGAAGAGATAAATCAAATCAGGGAAAATAATTTGAATTTACCCAAGTGGAATAAAAGTTATTTAATTGACTTAAATGAAATAAAAGAACCATTTAAATAAAGTTATATGGAATTAAAACCATATTTGAATTTCTTTGGAATAAAAATATTTGCCCAAATTAAAATGATTGATAATCACATTAAAATACTATAAATAATTCAAAGTGAATTATTTAGCATTCCATTAAATAAATAAACCTACTGAAAAGGTTTTGTAAAAAGATTGGATTTTAAATAAGGTTTGAAAATATATCATATTTGATTTAACATAAGCACCTATTTTAAATAATTATTATACCCTAAAAAGAATAAAATTATTATTCTAAATTGACTTCAGAATATATTAATAAACAGTATTTGAATACACATAAAGTTTGGTTGAAATTTGAAATCAAATTGTTGTTTGAAAAGTTTAAACAAAATCAAAACAGAATATTAGAAATGGAAAAAGAAAAATAAACAGGAGAAGAAAAAATAAATAAAACAAAGCAGCCCAACCAGACCAGGCCCAGCCAGCCCAGTCCAGGCCACTCCCTCACTCCCCGCAGTGAATCATTTTCACTCAGAAAGACACCCACCCAGTAGTTGACTAGCAGACCCCACCTCCCCTTTCCCTCTCTCGCTAACGCCAGGCCCCACTGCCACGCGAGCGTCTTCTTCCTCACCACCGCTGACCGCGCCCCTCTCTGGCCATTACAGTCATTTGAATGCTGGCGTAAATTCGTGTTAACTACCCCATGAAACCGCCCCTGACCATGCACGATAACTCGCCCGCGCCTCCTCTACCTTTCCCCTAGACGCCACACACCTTTGCCTCCAAGCCGCGCTAATTTTGACCTCGAACACCCTCTGCTCCGACGAGCCTCCCCGACAAATTCCGGCCACTCCTCACCGAGCCTTGCCCCCTCTACCACTCGATCCTGCTCCCCTCTCCCGTGCGCACCTGCCAGCACTCTCAGCTCACTCGCGCGCGCCCCAGAACTTCGACAACGACGACAGCTAAGCATCGCCGCCGTCTGCCTCGACTCCGGCGAGTCCTCCTGGTAAGCACAGACCCCCTCTTGCCCTCCTTTTGATGCACACGTGTCTCTGACTCGCGTACGAAGCTAACCGCATCCTCCGTTCGCTCTCCCGTGCTCTGTAGCAACGTCCCCGACGACGACCAGAGCGTGCCCGACGCCGTGCGGACTCCGGTGAGCAATCCACGTCGCCCCCGTGCGCCCGTTCGCCAACCCTGACCATGTTGAGCACCAGCATGTTCCGGCGAACCTGGTGAGACTCCCCATTCCGTTCCTCGCTTCCCGTAACCACCGAGCACGCCGCAGCCAACTGATGGTCAACCACCTGTGAGCCGTTAGATCGTCATCCAGTGGCTTAGATAGAACAACTTATCAAAGAGGTACGACCTTATCTGAACCATGCGTTGCAGCTTAGATCCAATGCACCAGAGTGAGCGATCCGCGCGAACCGGTATGGCCCAATGAAAAACAGACACGTGGCCAGCCTTTTGTTTTAAAAACAGAAACTAATCTATTAGATGTTTTATTTTGTAAATTGCATAACTTTTGATCCACACGTCCAAATTTTGCAAATTTTATATCAATGGAATCAGCAAGACAAACCCTACCCAACCATGTACTTTGGTTAATGAATTGATTCTGGTAAAATGGTTTTTTTTGCAGAAACTTGTGTAGGCATGTTTTGAATATAAAATTCTTTCTAAAATTAATTTTGTGTTAAAATCTTTGGCAAATGGTTTGTTTTGAACCTACTGACCATAAAAACCAACTTGTAGATTCAAAAACATATTTTGTGAATCAAGAGAATAAAACTTTGAATTAAAGCATTTCTAGTCAAATAAAAATATTGTTTATTTGTTGAAAACACTTTGGGAGGAAAACCTTTGGGAAATGTTTTGATTTAAACCCTCTGACCCCAAACACCAAGTTTTAGAATTAAAAAAATGTATTTGGTGAACCCTATAAAGATTGTTGCTTTGCTAAAGGCATTTTCAACCACATAAAATATTGATTTGGTTTAAAAATGATTTATAAGTAAAATCTTTTGCAAATGATTTTTCCACTTATATAAAATGTCCAATAAGTGTTTTAGAATGTTTATAACCTATTAGAAACCACTTTTCCAGATAAAACAATCTTTAGCATGCTTGCATGCATTGCTTTGTTTCTATTATTTTATGTGATGTTTTGCTTGAATGGTAGATTGAATTTTTGCTTGCTTGATTGAATTGTAGTGGAATTTGAAGAGTGTGAATATTGAAAGATCAAGGAGTGAACTTATATGCTCTACTAAAAAGGCAAGTGATGCTTCATACTTTTGTCCCATTATTTTCACTATGCATTAGTGATATTTCTAAAGTAGGACTTGCATGGAATTTTTGCTAAGTATAACTATGCCATGGGAAATCCTAGTAGATGAAACATTAGTAGAAATTTCCTAAGTTAAGATTCCTACTACTATCATGCTTAGCTTAGCTAGTAGAAAACAAGGGTGGATTATATTCATGCTATGGAATATTTCTAAGTCAAGGACTTGTGTTTTGTTTAATAAAACAACTAAGTGAATGAATCACCTGGGTGGAATGGAAGGAATGGTTTGTGTTGAGTGGTTACACAAGTCCCATTTATATGGTTTACCTTATGTATCTCACTTGTGGATGGCCACCCAGGAACAAAGATATTTGAGATGTCAAATGTTGAGAAGCTTCAAGTGCAGCCACTTGGCATTATGGGCTCTGCCTGGATCATATAGGTTGCAATAACTTAACCAAATGGACAGTTGGTGGTAGGGATTGATAGGTTGGAGCGCGTCCATTCTGGTTTAAGGGAAGGCTTCTGAAAGATCTTGTCTTGGTGAAACCAAGTCTTGTGGGGAAAGTGCACAACCTCTGCAGAGTGTAAAATCTAAGTACTTAGCCATGTCCCTGGTAAAGGACAATTTGAGCATCAAGACATGGAAGCTATCAAGAATCTCCTCATCCCAATTTCTAAGTTAAAAACTTGTGGATGAACAAGGGTTGAAGGATCACCAATTTCTATTGGGAGATGCCTTGTGTGATTTTGTCAAGCAAAGACTTAGTGTTTTCAAATGATAAGGAAAAATCTATTTTGAGCAAAGCAAGCCTAAGCTCCACTTAGCCAAATGCATATAGATGATAGACTCCACTATACTACCACAGTATCACTTGCCAATACAATTCAAATGTATTGACCCTTGTGGCTGTAACTTGTTATGTTGCAGGTTTGTTTGATGTTAGTGAAGTTTATTGATTAGGATTACAAGTCTACAACCAACATGACTGACTGTGGCACTTTGAAGATGAAGGACCCCATGCTATTGTTATATTCTGCTGCATTGTAATGAGATAGCCAAATGAGCTATGTAAGATGTAATAAATTATTTTATTCCTGGTTATAAAGTTGTATAATGACCTTTGTTTCTTGATATTACATCTTAACTGTGGATGCTAGCTATTGATCCAGGGACTAGCATTGTAAACACAGGGATCTCTACCTTATTAAAGGTTGGGACCTCTACATCTTTCATCTACCGTACTTTGATTATTGAGTCGCAATGACCATCCAACATGTGGATGGCTTGCTATGGTGTGTTTGCTTTTTCCAAAACTTGTTGTTTATGTCATTTAAACTCTATGTTATTTTGATGCTTGGTTATTCTGATTGTCTATGTGATGTATTGTTCATGTTAAGCATCTATGGGTATCTCATTCTTATCCTTATTAAAACCACATATGCCTCCTCGACGTGCCAACCCCAACCAAAATAACAACAACAACAATGTCACTCCCGAGATGCAGCAGTTGATGACAGCACAAGCACAACTAATGTAGATGATGACCACCTTCATGCAGAATCAGAATAACAACAACAATAACAATAACAACAACAACCAGAATAATCCACCAGGATTTGACTTGCTCACTAGATTTCTAAGACTAAGGCCTGCCAAGTTCTCGAGAACCACTAATCCAATGGTGGCCAATGATTGGTTACGTTAAGTGAACAAAGACTTGGTGACTGTTGGCTGCACCGAGAAGAGAAGGTCAGGTTTGTAGCACATCTGCTAGAAGGGCCAGTAGCAACCTAGTGGGACAACTTTCAGATCACCACTCCCATTAAGGATGTGACTTGGGCTATCTTTGAGGATGGATTCCGTACAGCTCACATCTCATCCAAAGTGATGAATTCTAAGAATAAAGAGTTTCACAACCTGAAACAGCGTCACCACAGCATGGCTGAATACATTGAGGAATTCAACAATCTGGCGTGTTATGCACCGGATGAAGTTGATACAGATGCCAAAAGGAAGGAGAAATTCCTCGAAGGACTGAATGATGAACTGAATCTGCAGTTATCTGTTGCCTATGTCCCAACCTAGCAATCACTTTGTGACAAGGCTACCATCTTGGAGAACAAGATGAAACAGGTTGAGAGCAGGAAAAGGAAGCACAACTTTGATAAGCACATCTCGGGATCGTATCACAAACGTTCCCATCATGATGACAGTGGGAGTTCTGGATCCCACAAACATGGAAAGTACAAAAACCACCACAGCCACAACCGCCATCATGACAACAAGCATCATCGCAGTCATGATAATGACAAGTACAAGAACCACAAGAGTGGACACAAAAACCACCACAGTGGAAGTGGAAGTCATCCTGCAAAGAGAGACATCATTCAGGTGGAATGCTTCAAGTGTAAGAAGATGGGACACTATGCAAATGAGTGCCCAGAGAAGAAGGTTGAAGGAACCACCAAGCCCAACCCTTTCCAGAAGGGACAAGTGAACCACATCAATGTTGAAGAGATATATGAGGAATCTGATGCTGTGGCTGGTAAGTTCAAACTCAATTCTATTCCATCACTTGTTCTTTTTGATACCGGTGCATCGCATTCATTCATATCAAGAGCATTTGTTGATAGAAATGGATTTCCAACTGAAAATCTTGGGTGTCCTATAAAAGTAAGTTCTCCCGGTGGAGATATGATAGTAAGTCTTGGATGTCATGATCTAGTGATAGAATTAGGAAAGCATAAGTTTCTAGTTAGTCTGATAATCCTAGATTCCCAAGGATTGGATGTAATTTTGGGGATGGATTGGATGCCCAAGTATGAAGGAGTACTAGATTGTGTCAACCATACTGTCGTACTCACAACCCCGGATAAGAAACGGATTAGATTCAAGTCTAACTTTGAATCAAAAGGGAGTAAGCTAAATTCTCTTAAGGGGGTTAGCATAGACAGTGTGCTAATTGTGAGAGAATATCCGGATGTGTTTCCGGAGGAATTGCCAGGGATGCCACCGGATAGAGATGTGGAGTTTCCGATTGACTTGCTGCCAGGATCTGGACCAATAGCAAAGAGACCTTACAAGATGTCAGTTGATGAGCTGAAAGAACTCAAGAAACAACTTGGAGAATAGTTGCAGAAAGGATTTATTCAACCAAGTTCTTCATCTTGGGGGGCACCAGTTTTGTTCGTTGAAAAGAAGGATAGAAGTCAAAGGTTATGCATAGATTATCGTTCACTCAATGAGGTGACTATCAAGAACAAGTACCCTTTTCCCAGAATCAATGACTTGTTTGATCAATTAGAAGGAGCCCGAGTGTTCTCAAAGATTGATCTCCGATCAGGCTACTTTCATCTTAAGATAAGGGATCAAGACATACCTAAGACTGCTTTCACTACTGGGTATGGATTGTATGAGTACACCGTGATGCCATTTGGTTTGACAAATGCACCAGCCTACTTCATGAACATGATGAACAAGGTGTTCATGGAATTTCTTGACAAGTTTGTTGTCGTTTTCATCGATGACATTTTGATCTACTCCAAGAGCAATCAAGACCATGAAGGACATTTGCGATTGATACTTGAGAAGCTTAGAGAGCATAAACTGTATGCCAAATTCAGTAAGTGTGAATTCTGGCTGAATGAGGTTGGATTTCTAGGACACATTGTTTCAGGAGATGGTGTATCAGTTGATCCCACAAAAGTGTCAGCTGTAACTGAATGGGAATCTCCTAAGTCAGTGAAAGAGTTCGTAGTTTCCTTGGCTTGGCAGGATACTATAGAAGGTTCATTGAGAATTTCTCAAAGGTATCTAAGCCAATGACGGAGTTACTTAAGAAAGACAAGAAATTTGATTGGACTGAAGGATGTGAACTCAGTTTCCAAGAGTTGAAGATGAGATGAGTGACAGCACCAGTCTTATGTCTGCCAGATTTAGAGAAGGATTTCCAAGTGTATTGTGATGCATCTCACCAAGGATTGGGTGCAGTTCTGATGCAAGACGGGAAAGTTGTGGCATATGCCTCGAGACAACTCAAAACGCATGAAGTGAATTATCCTACTCATGATTTGGAGTTAGCCTCTGTTGTCCATGCACTCAAAACATGGAGACATTATCTTTTTTGAAAGCGATGTGAAGTGTTCACGTATCACAAAAGTTTGAAGTATAGCTTCACTCAAAAGAAATTAATATGAGACAACGAAGATGGCTAGAACTCATCAAGGACTATGACTTGAGTTTGCAATGCCACCCCGGTAAAGCAAATGTTGTAGCGGATGCATTAAGCCGTAAGGTTTATGTGAATGGCCTTACTAAAGGAGAGTTGCCAGATGATTTGTGTGCCCAATTCAAAGATCTCAGATTGGAGATAGTGTCTGAGGGACATCTCATGTCATTGGATGTTCAACCCACCTTGTTGGACAAGATCAAGGAAGCCCAAAAGATGGACAAGGAAATTGAAGAGATTAAGGAAAAGATTGGCAAGGGAAAAGCCAAAGGATTCCATGAAGACGATCAGGGTACTTTATGGTATGGAAAACGTATCTGTATTCCGCAAGATCCGGAGCTTTGGAAACTGATTTTACAGGAAGCACACAACTCACCATATTCCATTCATCCGGGTAACACCAAAATGTACATGGATGTGAAGGAAAGATTTTGGTGGAATAATCTCAAGAAGGACATCGCCGAACATATTGCTTTGTGTGATGTATGTAGCAGAGTGAAAGCGGAACATCAGAAACCAGCAGGATTGTTACAACCACTACCTATTCCTGATTGGAAGTGGGACAAGATTGGCATGGATTTGATCACTGGACTGCCAAGGACTAGATCAGGATATGATTCTATTTGGGTCGTAGTAGATCACCTAACTAAAGTGGCTCATTTCATACCCATGAAGACAACATATACAAGTGCTAAGTTAGCCAGGATTTATATGAACATGATTGTGTGTCTGCATGGAGTACCCAAGAGTATTGTGTCTGATAGGGAACTCAATTCACTTCCCATTTTTGGAGGCAACTGCATGAGTCATTGGGAACGAGATTCGAATTCAGCACTGCTTTTCATCCCCAGACTGATGGACAGACAGAAAGGACCAACCAGATTCTAGAGGATATGTTGAGGGCATGTGCCCTAGATTATGGTGCTAGTTGGGATGAAAGTCTATCTTACACAGAATTCTCTTACAACAATAGCTATCAAGCCAGTATTGAGATGGCACCGTTTGAATTTCTTTATGGGAGAAAGTGTACTACACCATTGCTATGGAATGGTGTTGGTGAAAGAAACTTGTTCGGGCCAGAACTAATCAAGGAAGCTGAAGAGAAATTCAAGTTGGTAAAGGACAGATTGAAGATAGCACAGTCCCGACAAAAGAGCTACGTAGATCCCAAGCATAGGGAAGTCACCTATGAAGTGGGTGATAAAGCTTATCTTAGAGTATCACCATTTCGTGGAGTGAAGAGGTTTGGAGTCAAAGGAAAATTGGCACCAAGATATGTTGGACCATTCAAGATTCTGATCCGTAAAGGAGAAGTAGCATATGAGATTGAATTGCGTGAATCATTGTCTGCCGTTCACAATGTGTTTCATGTGAGTCAGCTAAAGAAATGCCATCCGGAGATGGAAGAGACTTCTTTGAAGGATACTATACCTTTGGAAGAGGTCCAATTAGAAAGTGATATCACTTATGAGGAAAAACCTATCAAGATTCTCGAGACCGCAGAAAGAGTTATTCGGACAAAGACCATCAAATTCTGCAAAGTTCAATGGAACCATCATTCCAAAGAAGAAGCAACTTGGGAAAGAGAAGATGATCTTCGGAAAGACCACCCTCACCTATTTGCTAGCCAATCCGAATCTCGAGGGCGAGATTCACCTTAAGGGGGTTAGATTTGTAACATCCCAAAAATGATGATATATAAAGTTTGCATATCATTCATGCATTCATAAGAATTTGGATCATTTTTTTCAAATAAGAATTCAAAACAAAAGTAAATTGTTGCCTAATATTTTATGTAGATAAGGCAATGGATTTATTTCTACTCTCCAAAATGTGAATGCCTTGTTTCAACCAGATAAGGTTTGATTATAGGTTTGAATGATGATTCCAAAGCTTGTTCAAAATTTCAAAACAAAAACCTAAATTCAAAAACCATTCCTATGCCTATTTAGAAATAAATAATTAAGGCATGGTTTTATTTTAATTTCAAAGGGCCAAAGTAATTTTGAGCGAACAACAATGTTTTATACTCAAATATGTGCATGTTTCACTTTACAAAAATCCAGAGAGAGTTTGAATTCAAACTCAATTGAAAAGGATTCCTGGAAAATCAATTAGAAAAAGAAAAAGAGAAAGGAATAAAGAAAAGGCCGGCGCCACCAATCAGGCCCAGCAGCAGAACCAACCCATTAGCCAGCCCACCTGGGACCCCCCTCTCCTCTCTGTTTCTCACCCCGCCCGCGCACACCCCCTTGCTGACAACTGGGTCCCGCAGCCACGTCACCCTTTGTCCCCAAATCCCGCGACGACCAGCTCGCCGCTGCAGTTTCTTCCCCATTCAAACCCGATGAAATCGCGCTTGATTGCCATTGATTCGCCAAGTAATTCCCTCCCTTGCTCTGGCTATTTAAACCTCTCCATCTCCGCATCATTTTCCCCCACCTAGCACCACCAGAGCGCCGCCAGGCTACCCGTATTTAGCTTCACACCGCCGCTGTTCTGACGAGCTCCGGCGAGCTATTATGGTGAGCTCCGAGCACCCCCCTATCTATAGTTCACGCGACTGTGTTCACCAGGTTCTTGCGCACATGTTAATGCTTGCCGCTTGTTCCCTTGTGGCCTAGGTCGTCGCCTTCGTCTTCAGCCAAGAGCACCCGACGACAAGAAGAACTCCGGCGAGCGATTATGTTCGTGTCCGTGCGGCCCCGCCCCAACCGCGACCACGTTGAGCATCTCCATGTCTTCGCGACCTCGGTAAGCACTAGCGCACCTCCCCTGCACCTTTGAACTCACCGGCGTGTCATTGCTAGAGGCGTCACCGCCGCCAGCACCATTCGCGTCGTTGGATCTTGGTCAATTAGATTTGATCCATTGGATCTAGATCCAAAGGCCTTGATTAGATCTTAGGGTGAAGCTGTACGATTAGATCTGGGCCATGCACAGTCACTTAAATCCAACGGCCCTCGTCGATCGATCTGTGCGAAACGGTATCATCCAATAGAAATAGTCCACGTGGCCTAGCCTGTCTGTTTAAAATTCTAGAAATGATTTTTGAATGTTTAAACTTGTAAAATTCATAACTTTTGTTCTGCTTATCCAAAAAATGCAAATAAGATACCATTGGAATCACAAAAATAAATCCTACACATATATGGGCTTAGTTTTGTATTTTGTTTCTGTTAAAATAGAATTTTATGCAGAAACATTTGTAGGCTTATTTAGTGTATAAAAATTAGTTGGAAAATGTTTAAAGGCTAAATAAAGTTTATTTGGTGGATAAATGTTTAGGTTATTGTTCAGTACTATTTTACTTGTCTTGTTTGATTTAGAAAAATCATCAGATGGCATTTGCATGCATTCATATATTTTTGTTTGATTATTTGAAATGTGACTTTGGTGTTATCATTTTATGTGTAGATTTTGGTTCAAGTGGTGATTGTGACTGTGAGGATTGTTATTACTCCCCCAACTACCAAGGCAAGTGGTGCTTCATACTTTTGTCCCAATATTTTGACTATGCATTAGAAATATTTTGTATAGGGCTTGCATGATAATTTTGCTAAGTATATATATGCTATGCTTGGGAAATCCTAGTAGTTGCAGAATTGTTAGAATTTTCTCTAAGTTAAGATACTTGCTATTTCCATGCTTAGCCTAGTTAGTAGAAACCAAGGGTGGTGTATATACACGTGCTATGGAAAATATTTGTAAGTCTTTGACTTGTGTTTTTGCTTAATAAAACAACTAAGTGAATGAAACACCTGGGTGGAATGGTAATTGCATGGATGGATTTTGGTTGAGTGGCTACCAGGGCCCATTGTCCAATGGTCTACCCTGTGTATCTCACTTGTGGAATGCCACCTAGGAACAAAGGGATTTGAGATTCCACATGTTAAGAAGCTTCTAGTGTAGCCACATGGCATTATGGTCTCTGCCTGGATCATATAGGTTGCAATAACTTAGCCAAATGGACAGTTGGTGGTAGGGGATGATAGGTTTGGAGCACGTCCATTTTGGTCTAAGGGAAGGCTTCTGAAAGGTCCTGTCTTGGTGAAAATCAAGTCTTGTGGGGAAAGTGCGCCACCTCTGCAGAAGGAAGAACCTAAGTACTTAGTCGTGTCCCTGGAAATGGACAATTTGAGAATCAAGACATGGAAGCTATCAAGAATCTCCTCATCCCAATTTCTAAGTTAAAAACTTGTGGTTGAACAAGGGTGCAGGTTCACCAATGTCTATTGGTAGTTCCTTGGGAGTTTTTGCCAAACAAAAACTTAGTGTTTTCAACTGATAGGTAAAACCTATTTTGAGCAAAGCAAGCCTAAGCTACACTTAGCCAAATTCATGTAGAAGCTAGATACTATTATTCTACTAAGGTATCACTTGCCAATACTATTCCAATGTATTGACCCACTATGGCTATAACTTGTAATATTGCAGGTTACTCTGATGAAGATTAGGGTTATGAGTCTACACTCAACATGCTTGCTTATGGCACATGAAGATGAAGACTTTTATTTATATTGTTAAGTTAAACTCTTGTACTAGCCTATGGCTATGGAGTTGTAAAAGACTATGTTATCTCTGGAATGACGATGTAATAATGACCTTTGTTTCTGTATACTTCATCTTAAACTGTGGATGCTAGCAATTGATCCAGGGACTAACATCGCAATCACAGGGACCTTTACCTTTATAAAGGTGGGGTCTTACAAACTCCCACTCAAAAACGACATCCCTCGTGTCTTTTTGGTGATTACATGAACCAAATCCACTACACCATGTCCGATCATCGCGTGAGTCGGTGTAGCTTCAAAGGCGAGCATCCATATGGTCATCATATCAAAACATATGACTCATGCTTAACCTTTTGGTATGTGTTCTGAGGCCATGTCTGCGCATGCTAAGCTTGCCAAATAAGAACCTTAGTATTCGCATGTGTAAAGCTGTCTTACACCTGAGATATGCTCGTGGATTCAAGTACACCCGATCATCACGTGATATCTTGAAGCGGCAAAACATTGTCGGTGCATACTTAAGGAAGAACACATTTTTATCTTGATATCTAAATTAGGGATCATCTTATTATGCTAATAAAATGCCAAACTAGCAATATAAGATGCAACAAACATCTTATGTGAAAAGTGAAATGATATGGTTCTTGCACTTGATCTCCATCATGTGCATCATGGTATGATAGTCATCATTCCTCTATGTGTAAGTCCAAGGTCTATGTAACTTACACATTATGTTTGTTGTAAGAGTATTGACTTATACTTTTACTTACAGCATCACCATATCATGACACTAGCCTAGCAACAATCTAAACTAGACGCTTCTAATTTATCCATTGCAAGTTTTACGTGGCTTAGGGCTTTCAAACATAGAACCGTTCTTACCTACGAACATGAACCACAACGAGGATAACCAAATTGTTGACAACTCGTTGCAAATTAGATATTGACTATAGTAGGAGAGATAGACACCCGCTAGCCACTTATACAAAACTAGTTGCATGTCAAGCATGGAACATGTCTCATGTGTGAAGACATGTAAACTTTGTCCGGGCCGCTTCATCCCACTATGCCACCAATATCCAAAGTACAACTAAGAAGCAATAACATGATCATCATCGCCCACATATACATATGTGTACTACCCATGCAAAGAATCTACGCATAGATCCGGCTCTGATACCACTGAAGGGTTCGCAGCATAGAAAACATAATTTTCCGACGATGGGAACAACTATGTACCAAGATCTATCTACTAGATACAAGCAACGGGTGGATATACATCCATACAATACATACCCTTGAAGACCGAATAACATTAACGAGGTTGTACTCGTGGATGATGTAGTCGAACACTTGCCGATCTCAAGATCGAGAAGAAGTCCATCTGGTCCGGCAGGTCCAGCACCATCCAGTCCAACACTGCAAAGCAGTGGTGCATCCATGATCGCACACACGTCCGGGTACCCCGACAACCTCTGCGCTCTCGCTCCAGAGAAGCAGCGGAAGCAACAAATCCTTCTAGAAAAAGCCACCGGGAACATGTATCTCGATAATCCGAGACCATGGGGAAATTCTAAAGGGGGACAGAGATCCTTCACGAGGAGGTGTGATGTGAGAGGAGGAGAGGGGGGCCTTTTATAGGGAGAGGGGGGGCACCCCAAGGTGCATGGAACCCAGCCATGGTGGCTTCCCCCACCTCTTCCACATTCATGTGGGTGGAGCTCCCACTCAAAATGAAAAGCCTCCACTCCCATAAAAATGCCTCCACTCAAAAATCCACTCAGATGCATTAAATTTTCACCAAATTTAATGCAAGCTCTCATTTAAATAAAACTCTTTTATTTATTTATTCAGAATTTTGTTAATTATTCTAATTAACAAACATTCACACAAAACCCCTTACAACATTTCAATTACACATGCAGAACCAGTTTCAGCAATTTTAACCGAAACGATTCCGGTGTCTAGTGAAATAAATTCCTGCGCTTTCTTTTTCTTTCTCTCGCATATTATTTGCTCCAAATGGTGTTAGTATCCCTTAAGTGTGTCACCATACGGTTCGCGAATAATGTAGATGTAACACCCCAGTTTCAGTTAAATAGTAACTAGGGTTTGATTGTACATTGCATAAGCATCATCATTTAAATTGTGCATTGAATAAAATAATAAATGCAAAACCCTAACCCTAGTTTCCTCCTTATTCTCTCAAATCCATTCAAATGTTTTGGAATATTTTGAAAAACCATCAAAACCTATGGTGCCCAAATGGACTAAAAGGGCCCCATAGTAGTTTTGTAATTTTATAAAGTTCTGGTATTTTCAGAATGTTCAAACTTGAAAAGGATTTGAATATACAAAAGAAAGTACAAAACAGATTTGGAAAACAGAAAACAGAGAAGGATTTACAGAAAAAATGTAGCAGAGCACCCAGTCCGCATAGCCCACTTCTTTCCTCTCCCCTGCAAACTTTCGTTCGGCCCGTTCTTGGCCCAAGTCAGCCCACCTGGGCCCATACCTCTTTGTTGTCGTCTTCCTCGCGAGGAAGCTCCTCCGTGTCGCTGCCTCGGCCGCTCGCCGCCGCTGTGATGCGCGCCTCGCGCCGCGATGACCTCCACCGCCTGGGATGGAGATAAGGTCGCCCCGCGCCATGTCCCTCTTCTCCTCAACCTCTTACTCTTCCTAGTGCCTCTCTCTCCCTCGTTTCCTCTAGATCAAACCCTAGCCGCCGCAGTCGACGTGCGCCGCTGTTGTTCTGGCCTGCCCCATGCCTATCCGATACTCCCTTGAGCTTCACCTCCTCGCTAGTAACCTCCCTGCAGAAGGAATTGAGGAGAAGTGCTCGGAATCGCCTGCATCGCCATCGTCTTCCTCAAGCCCGACGAGCACCGACGTCGCCATTGCCGTCGCTCTGGTCCACCCCGTGCATCGTCGTCGCTTCAGTCCGCTTCGCGGTGAGATTTCGGTTCTGCCAACCCTCTCCACCCTCTCCCTCCCTCTCTGTATCGCGCTCCCACCGTGCTCCGCCGTCCGCTGCCGCGTAAGCTTGCCGCCAGCCATCCCCGGTGACACAAAAATAGCGGCGCCGCCACCAACGACTTCTCCTTGCTCGCCTGGTTCGAGCTGGCCTGGTCTCGCAGCTCCACGCACGCCATAGTCACCGTCCCGTTGTAGTACTGTGAGCCCCGCCGGCGATGATGTCACGCTGACATCGTCCGTGCGTCAGCCGCGTGCGGGTCAGCCCGGTCAACCACCCCCTGGCCCCATCTGCTTGTGTGGCTGACGACGTGGCTTTGGCCCCACCCGTCAGCCTCTCTGGCTAACCTCTGCTTCGGTGTTAAATGACCCCCACCCCTCTGTTGACGTCATAATGATGCATAACCCTTTTAATAATTCCAGAATTTGATATAAACTTGTAAATTCAATATCCTTTTATTTATAAGTCAAAAAAATACAAATAATATATCAAAATGTTCAGAAAAATGAAACCTATATAATTAAAATATAATCATGCATTGTTAATCAACTTTCATGACAAGTTTAATTAGAGAACTAATCAACCCCTCTCATAAGTTCCGGAGTTTTTTCGATTTAGGGTTTTCAACCCTCGGAACCCCAATTAAGTTGTCAAGCATGCTTTAGGGTTTCAATTCAACGCAATTCAACTTGTCATATCATCATCCTTGCTTGAGCATTGCATCAATGCCATTGTTGATTGTTTCCCCTTTCTTTCCGGTGTTTGGTTCTTCCCGATAGAATACGATATCGAGATGAAGATTGAAGACCGAGATCAAGACCGTCGAATATTGAAGATTGACAAACAATACTTGATCAACTATAATCAAGTCAAGTACAAGGCTACCGAAGATCTGCTTATTGTTTATCAACATGCAAAGGCAAGCATAGCCCCACCATGATATAATCCTACGATTTCGAAAGCATTTCAATTCTGCCATGATGCATACAATTCTACTATGGTCTTTTATCGATAGATAGAGTATCCTATCTATTGCATTACTCCCTTTGAGCTTATATTACCTGATCTACTGCTCCTAGCATAACTACATTTGGCTTGTGTGCACTGCTAGAGCTCTTATTCGTGTCTGCTTAGCCATGCATAGCTGTTGAATCTGGTCCATCCAGATGATGTATCAGATGCAGAGAATCTAGTATGATAGGAGAACGTGATGAGATGGGATCCGAGGTGATATGAGATTAAACATGCTAAGGCTTGTATGGGAGGCCACGGTGGGATGTGGTTTTTCTAGTCCTATTCTCGCCAACCCTAGGACCCCGAAAGTTCTCTCCTTCGTAACCAAGACGAGCGTACAACCACATGGGGCCTAGAAAACCTCACGAGTGACTAACTTGCCTAGTCTGATCCATGAGTCCGTAGTTAGCTTTTTGGCATCTGCATATTTGGATGGGTTGAACATGGTGCATCATACAGGGCGTGACCAAGGAGGAAGGAGGCTCCATGAGTACTCCTGATCCTTGGACATAGAGATATGGGCTGATGGAACCCTTTCTTGGAGACTCATGGATTTAGGCGAAAGCAAGGTAAAGGTTGTGTCTAACCACCCTCTGTCGGCCTTCCAAGGAAGAGGGCTAATCATTGTGGCATTAAGAGAAGGTTAGTACGTGTGGGTAAAGTTGTACACCCCTGTAGGGTATTAATCTTTCGCAAAGCCATGTCCGCGGTTATGGACGACTTGGGAAAGGACGGGAGATCATAGAGAATTATAACCTAATCGTAAAACTTGGTAGATCAATGCGTGCTTAAGGATGCTTCCTCATGGGTACGAGGGGGTGATCCTAGTTCAGATGATGATGATGATTCGGTGGATATCAAAAGATGATGATCAATATTTTCGGAGATGTCGCTCCCTTATCCCCTTTTAAAATACTCTCAAAGGACGAGCTTCCTCTCCCTCTTGTTTTATAAACAAAAGATGGCTTTATGCAAAACAACTCCACCAGCCATAAGTCTTGCGGAGTACATCATGTACTCACCCTTGCTTTATTGATACTTTTGGCAGAGTAAGTGTTCCTGGAAGATCAGTTTGGTACTATATCGACACCGATGAGTAGCTTGGGGTTCTCGGCCGGCAGCCTGGAATCTATGGGCTGGGACATCATCGTTATGCTTCAGGACTCTTAGGCCATTTGTTAAGTTTGCTATACCTAAAATCATAATTTGCCTTCCTTTGTTTGATGTTTGTGGTCAGTGACCTCTGCTTATAATAATTTGGTTCTCTGCTCAGTTATGAGCTTGCTGTAATAAATTTTATGTCGTAGGGTCACTGCTGTGTTATCAATTCTTCACTGGATATTCTCGAGTTAAAGGTTAAGCTTATGTCAGACAGAGGTCTGGGATTTGTTTAGCCCTGATCCCGGGGGTGTCACAATTCTTGGTATCAGAGCAGTACCGACCGTAGGAAAACCTTGCTATTGGTCGATGTTGAGTTTAGTACTTGTGAAAACTATTTTAAAAGCTGAAAAGTATTTGCAAAAACTCTAGTATGCTTCTTTTTCTTCTTATCCAGTTTCACTCTTACTCTGGATTATCTTATCTGGTGTTGATTTTGGAAAAGTTTTGATATCTCTTCTAGTCTTTCAAAGCTTAGGTGCCTTCTAGGCATGTCGATTCTCAGCCAATTGACCTAGTGTTGAGTTCTCTAGAGTTGTGTGTGTTGTGTATCCCTTGTTTCCCTTTGCTCTTGTTCATCTGAGAGATTTCTTTCCATCATGATCTCTCTACTTCTGGACCCGCAATATTTTATTGTTTGTTCCACAATGTTCTGTTCTAGGCTTCGAGGTTTCCTTTTGCCTCGTGTGTCTCCTATTTGTTTGTTTGGGTACTTCAGAAGTCGTTTCTTCTTTTGGAAGCTACCTCATGATTACTACCTTGTAGTGTATGCTATGCCACTCAAGTAGTAGTTACTTCTTTTCTCGGGTTTTAACCCTTGGACTTGAATCTAAGATTCCCGATTGTGCTAGATTCTGGTGTCCTGAATCTTGTACATGAAGCTGATCTTTAAACCAAGATCCGTTCCTTTGACCCCTGTTGCTAATGTTCATACATTACTTCAGGATGGCTGGTATTACTATTCCAGCCTTCAAGCTTGTGGCCTTTGTCGCGGTTTAATTGTGACAACTAAGGACTTCCCCTACCACTAGCTATGGGAGATGTTCTTTAATGGAACCAAATAGATCACGACAAGAGTACTCCTCGAGAGTCTCGCATCTATACTCGTGACTCTACCACACCTTATCTCTTCTTTGCATTGGTTTTCGGAAGATTGTTGACTATGCATCTACATCTCGGGATTCTATCCTGATTATGTTCCTTTTTTCCCTTGTTGTTTTCCGACCTTTGTCTACCAGTTGGTAGCCAAGTATTAAATGTGCATAGGTGTATTCCGAAGCACGATACTCTTGTGGTCCGTCAAGACAAACCATTTCGGAATGTCCAGGAGAAACAAACTCCAGTACCTCGTCATATCTAGGACCAGGTCAAAGTGTTGTAATGCACAGATTAAGAATCATTGATTGTCTTCCATCTGTTCTACCTTAAAGTATCACACTCTTTTATACTAAGAGGTTGTGCCGAGTTTCATGACCCCTTAAAGAAGTGATACTTCCACACATATTTACTCACTCTCCCTCGAGCTTTCGCGCTCGTGAGTGATGCGTGTGCGTAATAATGTGGCCATCTGAGATTCTAGAAATTCTTATTGTTTGAACTCCAAGGACATTTGAGTCATTCTTAGCGTGATTGGTTAATCCTATCACTAAGCAAAGTTTGATTGTTCTACCAAGTCCGCTATTCTGGCACACTCTCTTGGGTCAAAGAGTTAGGCTTATGCCGAAGCTCTGAGACTATGTCTTCTTGCCTTACCAAGCAAGTTTCCTCTCGAACTAAGTGACATATCGGTGGTTCGTGATATTCTAGATGTCTACTAGAAGTATCGCCATGTTGCCACATGACCGAGTTATCAAGTTCTTGAGCAAGTAAGTTCTCTGAACTGATCCTATCTCCAAGGATTCGTAATTGGATACCCCTAAACTAGTTGGTTGAGCTTAAACAACAACTTGGAGAGTTGTAAGACAAAAGTTTTATCTGACTTTGTTCAATCTTAAAGGGATGTCTAGTTTTGTTCATACTGAAGAAATATAGCATCTCCTTCATGGATATGTTATCCTCCACCGCCTTTGATTTGATTTGGGTTATCGTCAACTCAAACTCAGTTCCAAGGACTATCTTGATGGTGTTTCTTCTTGTGATGTTTCACTTGAGTACACCCTCATGTCCTTTGGTCTGACTAGTATTTTTGTCTTGTTCACGCAACATATGAGTCCATCTTCTTGGAGTGTCTTGATAAGTTTTTTGTTGAGCCCATCGATGATATCCTTATCTTCTCCATGCTAGATTTGATTCATATGGAACCTTTGGCATTAATATTGAAAAATTTCGAGAACCATCTTCATGTTATCTCAAAGTATGAGTTCTGTATGTTAGAAGTGACCTTCTCTGATTCACATGCAAATGCTGAAGGATGTCGCCGTGGATTCAAGAAGAGTTATCTCCGTTACTTAAGGACAAATGCGTGGTTTATTGTTAGTATTTTATGTATGTGCAGTTGTCCTTCGACAAGTTGCTAATGCATAGGTCTAGCAATCTAGCTCGTCTTTCGGAGCTTGACATTGTAGTCCCTGTCTTGAGAATCTAGTAACTTTACCTTTGCGGTAAATGTTGCAAATTTTCTATTCGGACATGCTGAGTCTGAAATATCATTCCACGTAACCAAAGCTGAATCTCAAGCAGCAACGATGGTTGGTGTTCCTCAAGGTTTTGACATAGGTCTCTTTGTAACTCTGGCAAGATTGATGTAATGGTTTACACACTCAGCCGGAAAGACCTTTTGTTACATTCTCTTGATTCAGCAATGACAACCACTCTTCATGAGGCATCTTCAGTGATTTATTATAGGAGTTGTGCTCATGGTTTCCTTTCTATCCGAAGTCCGACCTTTACTTGATGTCTCGTGTCTCGAACATCAAGGAGAACATTCAAAGTAGTGTTGCTAAATGTCTCTCGGTCAACCCTCCAGACCCTTTATGTTGGCAAGCGTCTTGTTTTGCCAAGTAATTGAAGTCTGAGAATGAAGTTTCTTTCTTCTCGTGTTACCAGGAATATTCTTAACTATCCATCCTAGTGGTGTGAAGTGATATCATGATCTTGGCAAAGATTTTGATAAATCTGAATGAATAAAGAGTTTCGTTCATTTTCTCGACCATGTTTTAAGAGTGACTATGATTTTAGTAATCAGGAGTTTCTCTTGTTACATGTTCTTTGTGACTTTTGTGAGTCCTCTCCACCAAAACAGCTTTCTGTCTTGGCCTCTTGTTGGATGAAAAAGTGACCCTTATATGTCAAAAGTAGTTCAACATCTTGGTTTTGTTGATCCATATCCCTACAACCTAAAATCTCTACTTAAGCTGTTTAGTAAAGGTTCCCTATCGAAGTCTATGGTCATGTTCTTTCTTTGGAAGCTTTCCTTTCCAGAAGCTTAAACCCTTCTAAAGCTCCATGGTCTCAATCTTTATGAAGACCAGTTATCTAATAACTTAAAACCTTCTCCTCTTGTTTCCTCCGTTACCTTGATGTGTTTCATGTTGTCATCTTAGAGTTGTTTCTGAACAATCTATCCATGAGTTGACCATGAGATACTCTGCGTGTTGTTAAGTGTGTTCACTCTTATCTTTAGAGTGGCCCTGTTTCTTTCTCTCTTTGTCTCTGTTCCTACCTCTGGAATCTCGGGTCGAGATTCTCGTAAGGGGGATAGAGTTGTAACACCCCAGTTTCAGTTAAATAGTAACTAGGGTTTGATTGTACATTGCATAAGCATCATCATTTAAATTGTGCATTGAATAAAATAATAAATGCAAAACCCTAACCCTAGTTTCCTCCTTATTCTCTCAAATCCATTCAAATGTTTTGGAATATTTTAAAAAACCATCAAAACCTATGGTGCCCAAATGGACTAAAAGGGCCCCATAGTAGTTTGTGTAATTTTATAAAGTTCTGGTATTTTCAGAATGTTCAAACTTGAAAAGGATTTGAATATACAAAAGAAAGTACAAAACAGATTTGGAAAACAGAAAAAGGAGAAGGATTTACAGAAAAAAATGTAGCAGAGCACCCAGGCCGCGTAGCCCACTTCTTTCCTCTCCCCTTCAAACTTTCGTTCGGCCCGTTCTTGGCCCAAGTCAGCCCACCCGGGCCCATACCTCTTCGCTGTCGTCTTCCTCGCGAGGAAGCTCCTCCGTGTCGCTGCCTCGGCCGCTCGTCGCCGCTGTGATGCGCGCCTCACGCTGCGATGACGGCCACCGCCTGGGGTGGAGATAAGGTCGCCCCGCGTCGTGTCCCTCTTGTCCTCAACCTCTCACTCTTCCCCAGTGCCTCTCTCTCCCTCGTTTCCTCTAGACCAAACCCTAGCCGCCGCAGTCGACATGCGCTGCCGTCGTTCTGGCATGCCCCGTGCCTCTCCAATACTCCCTTGAGCTTCACCTCCTCGCCAGCGACCTCCCTGCAGAAGGAATCAAGGAGAACCGCTCGGAATTGCCTGCATCGCCATCGTCTTCCTCAAGCCCGACAAGCACCGACGTCGCCATTGACGTCGCTCTGGTCCACCCCGTGCATCGCCGTCGCTTCAGTCCACTTCGCGGTGAGATTTCGGTTCTGCCAACCCTCTCCAGCCTCTCCCTCCCTCTTTGTATCACGCTCCCGCCGTGCTCCGCCGTGCGCCGCCGCGTAAGCTCGCCGCCAGCCGTCCCCGGTGACACAAAAATAGCGGCGCCGCCACCAACGAGTTCCCCTTGCTCGCCTGTTTCGAGCTGGCGTCGCCGGTGATGATGTCACGCTGACGTCGTCCGTGCGTCAGCCGCGTGCAGGTCAGCCCGGTCAACCACGCCTGGCCCCATCTGCTTGCGTGGCTGACGACGTGGCTTTGGGCCCACCCGTCAGCCTCTCTGGCTAACCTCTGCTTTGGTGTTAAACGACCCCACCCCTCTGCTGACGTCATAATGATGCAATAACCCTTTTAATAATTCCAGAATTTGATATAAACTTGTAAATTCAATATGTTTTTATTTATAAGTCAGAAAAATACAAATAATATATCAAAATGTTCAGAAAAATGAAACCTATCTAATTAAGCTATGATGATGCATTGTTAATCAACTTTCATGACAAGTTTAATTAGATAACTAATCAACCCCTCTCATAAGTTCCGGAGTTTTCCCGAGTTAGGGTTTTCAACCCTCGAAACCCCAATTAAGTTGTCGAGCATGCTTTAGGGTTTCAATTCAACGCAATTCAACTTGTCATATCATCATCCTTTCTTGAGCATTGCATCGATGCCATTGTTGATTGTTTCCCCTTTCTTTCCGGTGTTTGGTTCTTCCCGATAGAATACAATATCGAGATGAAGATCGAAGACCGAGATCAAGACCGTCGAAGATTGAAGATCGACGAACAATACTTGATCAACTATAATCAAGTCAAGTACAAGGCTACCGAAGATCTGCTTATTGTTTATCAACAGGCAAAGGCAAGCATAGCCCCACCATGATATAATCCTACGATCTCGAAAGCATTTCAATTCTGCCATGATGCATACGATTCTATTATGGTGTTTTATCGATAGATAGAGTATCCTATCTATTGCATTACTCCCTTTGAGCTTATATTACCTGATCTACTGCTCCTAGCATAACTAGGTTTGGCTTGTGTGCACTGCTAGAGCTCTTATTAGTGTTTGCTTAGCCATGCATAGCTGTTGAATCTGGTCCATCCATATGATGTATCATATGAAGAGAATCTAGTATGACAGGAGAACGTGATGAGATGGGATCCGAGGTGATATGATATTAAACATGCTAAGGCTTGTATGGGAGGCCACGGTGGGATGTGGTTTTTCTAGTCCTATGCTCGCCAACCCTAGGACCCCAGAAGTTCTCTCCTTCGGAACCAAGACGAGCACACAACCACATGAGGCCTGGAAAACCTCAGGAGTGACTAACTTGCCTAGTCTGATCCATGAGTCCGTAGTTAGCTTTTTGGCATCTGCATATTTGGATGGTTTGAAGATGGTGCATAATACAGGGCATGACCAAGGAGGAAGGAGGCTCCAGGAGTACTCCTGATCCTTGGACATAGAGATATGGGCTGATGGAACCCTTTCTTGGAGACTCATGGATTTAGGTGAAAGCAAGGTAAAGGTCGTGTCTAACCACCCTCTGTCGGCCTTCCAAGGAAGAGGGCTAATCATTGTGGCATTAAGAGAAGGTTAGTACGTGTGGGTAAAGTTGTAAACCCCTGCAGGGTATTAATCTTTCGGAAAGCCGTGTCCGCGGTTATGGACGACTTGAGAAAGGACGGGAGATCATAGAGAATTATAACCTAATCGTAAAACTTGGTAGATCAATGTGTGCTTAAGGATGCTTCCTCATGGGTACGAGGGGGTGATCCTAGTTTAGATGATGATGATTCGGTGGACATCAAAAGATGATGATCAATATTTTCGGAGATGTCGATCCCTTATCCCCTTTTAAAATAATCTGAATAGACGAGCTTCCTCTCCCTCTTGTTTTATAAACAAAAGATGGCTTTATGCAAAACAACTCCACCAGCCATAAGTTTTGCGGAGTACATCCTGTACTCACCCTTGCTTTATTGATAATTTTGGCAGAGTAAGTGTTCCATGAAGATCAGTTTGGTACTATATCAACACCGACGAGTAACTTGGGGTTCCTGGCCGGCAGCCTGGAATCTATGGGCTGGGACGTCATCGTTATGCTTCAGGCCTCTTAGGCCATTTGTTAAGTTTGTTATACCTAAAAGCATAATTTGCCTTCCGTTGTTTGATGTTTGTGGTCAGTGACCTCTGCTTGTAATAATTTGGTTCTCTGCTCAGTTATGAGCTTGCTATAATAAATTTTGTGTCGTAGGGTCACTGCTGTGTTATCAATTCTTCCCTAGATATTCTCGAGTTCAAGGTTAAGATTATGTCAAATGGAGGTCTAGGATTTGTTTAGACTTGATCCCGGGGGTGTCACAGTAGACATGATCGAGAGCCCTCTCCGATCAATAATTAGCAGCGGGACCTGGAGATTCGTACTGACTCCCACATATTCAACGATGTCTTCTGTGATCGTGTGAACCTTATACTCATGTAACTCAATCCCTTTGTCTCGCGATATATTACATGTCCGAGATTCGATCATCGGTATCTCCATACCTAGTTTGATCTCGTTACCGACATGTACTCTTTTCTTGTTCTCGTGATATAACATTCTAGTGATCAAATCACTTGCTTGCAAGCTAACTAATGTGATATCACCGAGAGGGCCCAGAGTATATCTCTCCATCATCTGGATGGAAAAATTCCACTCTTGATCCATGAGCCTCAACATAATAGCTTCGTAGCACTGAACCCATCTTTATAATCACCCTGTTATGGTGTGACGTTTGATGTTATCAAGATACTCTTTCGGTTTTAGTGATTGACATGATCTCATGGTATAAGGACTAATATTACTTCGCATGATGTTATAGCAACATAAACACAATGACCTTGATCGTAATGCTATACTTCGGATGAATGTTCATCACATCATTCCAACAATGTTGTGACCTCGTTATTAACAACATCCAATGTCCATGATCAGGAAACCTTTGATCATCTTGTTAATCAATGAGCATGTTTATAAGAGAGGCATAACTAGGAACTTTCTTTTGGTTTATTAAACACCCATGTATTAACGTTTCCGTATTAATACAATTATAGCATGCAAAGTAAACATTTATCATAAACTTGGAATATACATAATAACAACTTTATTATTTCCTCTCAGGGCATATTCTCTTCACATACTGCACACTCTCATCCCGCATATAAATCGTTAGTCCAACCCTCCGAACCAAGGTTAGGAAATCATTGAGAATCCCTGCAGCCCGCAAAAAGGTAGGACAAGGAAAGGTGGAAGGGTGCGCATCCCCCTCATCTCCCTCATCGCCAAATCGCTGTGTAATGAGATCCTCATTGTATGAGGGCCTAGCTCGGGAGGATGATCTTGAAGGCCTTGTCCTCCTAGGTGCATCACTCTCAAATATTTCACCATAGGTGTGGTTGTCCATGACCCCCTTTTTCTGAAATTTTTAGACTAACATCAAACCAAGTGATTTCCAAGTTGGTAAATGATGAGAAAATGCTATAGGAACTTGGTACAAGGCTAAACATGCATCAAAGTGAAATCTCTAAGCATAACAATCATGCAAGCTCACACAACCTAACACCTATAGCAACAAAATATTCAAGATACAATCTACCAATCACAAATCTAATTGGACAAGCGGATGAGGCACATACCAAGGAGCAATCCCTAGAAAAATCAGCAGCAAAGATGGGCTGAGCAAGGAGATCAAAAATCGGGAGCAAGAACAGCAATAACTCGAGCTTGAGAAAGTTTTCCGGTGTTTTTCGGGAGAGAGAAACAAGGTGGCAGGGAGGAGACAACTTGGAGGCCCTTAGGTGGGTCCCACCCATGACAGGGGGTGTGCTGGCCTGGGGGGGGGTCCGCTTGGGCCACTCCAGGTGTCCCTCTACCCCTTTTTCGGGTAAAAATTTATTATGAATTTTCTGGTATTTTTTGGGAAACTTTATTTTTGGCAAATTTTTAGGGTATGAAAATTGATTTTCTCGCAGAAAAGATTTTTTTAGAAGAAGCAAACAAAAACTAAAACTATAGAAGTTTTAAGACACTCTAACAAGCAAACAACTAGCAAAACTAAAGCTAACAAGAGGAAGAGCAAAGACTAGGAAGAAGAAAACTAAAAGTGAGCAAGTATAAACACAGTGAAAGCATTGTTTTGTTCATTAAAATCTTTTTGTTAACAAGGTTAATCAAGTCTTGTTACCAAAACAATCTTATATGAAACACAACTTTACATTCCACAAAGTGATTATGTTACCTCAAACTTGATAGCAATGGTCCCAATCATAATAGTTTCAAAACATTCTTGTGGAATGGGACAATATATTTCTCCAACCTTGATGCTCTCAATATTTTCAATGGAATTCAGGCAATAGCTCTTAGCAACATTCTTGGGGAAATAGACAGTATGCTCTTTGTCATTAATATTAAAAGTTACTTTTCCTTGATCACAATTTGTAACATCCCTAAAATCATGTTTTCAAAGTTTTTCATATCATCCATGCATGCATGATTATTTTAGGTTCATTTTCAAAGTTATTACAAAAACAGAAGCATTTGTATGCTTATTATTTTATGTAAGCAAAGCATTGATCCAATGCTACTCTCTAGTGAGAGAATATTTGTTTTAAAACCAATATGGTTTGTTCATGGGATTGGTTTGGTTGTGTTACAAAGCTTGGACAAATATTTCAAAACAAAATATGGTTCTAAAACCATTTTCATATCTTTATTACATCATGTGTAAAGGCACTGTTTTATTTTTTAAAAACTCCAAAGGAACCAAGCAAGTCTGGTGAGACAGCATGGTTTTATACTAAAAAATGTGCAGGTTTCATTTTACAAAAATCTAGAACAAGTTTGAAATCAAACACATTTGAAATCATTTGAATTTGTTTCCTGAAAATCGAAACAGAAAAAGAAAAGGAGTAAAGAAACGGAAAAAGGCCGGCGCCAGTCTTCCAGCCCAATAGCAGACCCAGCCCACTAAGCCCACCCGGGGTTTTTCCCTCTCTCTCTCACGCGACGCAGACTTACCCCGCAGTCACTGATCAGTGGACCCTCTCCACGTCAGCATCTTCTTCACCAAACTCCGCGCGCGGACGCCGTCGCCGCCCGTTTCCTCCCCCTTCACTGCCGCAAATTAAGCCGCTTAATTCCCATTGAATCAGTGAGTAATTGGCGCCCCTGCTCTGGCTACTTAATCCCCTCCCCTCTCCGCATCTTTCCCCTCACACCACTCGCTCGCTCCGCCACCAGGCTGCCTCAATTTCGTGTTGCATCGCCGCAGACAGAACCAGCTCCGGCGACTGATTTCGGTGAGACGCGTGCGCCCCTTTTCCTCTGCTTCAAACAAGCACAACCAGCATGTTCTGGCGCATCTCATGATACTTTTCTTTTGACTTCTCGTGACCCAGGTCATCGACCCCGTCCACCTCTGCAAACAACAGAGCCGCTGCTCAACTCCGACGAGGAATACCGGTAACCTCCGAGCGCCCCTTGCTTCCTCTTTGACCCTGTCATGTTCGCCACAACATTGTGCATCCTCTGACACCACTGGTTCGTGCTAGGGCGGTCCACATCATCAGCAACAACTCCATCCGCAAACACCCGACGCCGCCAACAACTCTGACGAGGTCCTGCCGCTGTGTCCGTGCGCCCCTGTCTCTCCCTCGACCACCTCGAGCACCGCAGTGACCACGCGAACATAGTAAGCATCTTCACTCCTCCCCGCGCGACCTAAATCGCCGGCAACCTCTCTGACAGAGCGCACCGCCGCCACTTGCCACCGCTAGCACTGCCCCGCTATGGTCGCCTGATCAGTAGCCATAGGATCTAGATCCAGCGCTTAAGATTAGATCTGAAGCGAAGCGGTATGTGTCGATCTAGACCGTGCGTGTCAAGTTAGATCTAACGGCCCGCGGGTGTGATCCGGTGCGAAACGGTATCAGCCAATCAGACGCTGCCGCGTGGCCAGTTCTTTGTTTTAAAAATCTGAATTAGATCTATTAACGATTCAAACTTGCAAAATTCATAACTTTTGTTCCACACGTTCAAATTTTACAAATTTTATACCATTGGAATCAGGAGAAAGAATTCTATCTGTTTATGCAATGTGTTTAATGTTTTGCCTCTGTAAAAATGCTTATTTGTGCAGAGACATTTGTAGGCTTAATTTGAGTATGGAATTATTTAAAAAATGTTTTAAAGATCAAATAAAGTTTATTTTTAGTATCTTGGTCTTGTTTATGTTTCAGTACTGTATACTTGTCTTGTTTGGTGTAGAAAAATCATCACATGGCATTTGCATACATTCATATATTTTTGTTTGTATATTTTGTTATGTGATTTTGGTGCCATTATTTTATGTGTAGATTTTGGTGCTAATAGTGATTGTGGTTGTGAAGATTGTTGATACTCCCCAAACTATCAAGGCAAGTGGTGCTTCATGTTTCTATCCCAATATTTTTACCTATGCATTAGAAATATTTTGTATAGGACTTGCATGATTATTTTGCTAAGTATCTATATTCTATGCTTGGGAAATCCTAGTAGTTGTAGCAATGTTAGAATTTCCTTTAAGTTAAGATACTTGCTATTGCCATGCCTAGCCTAGCTAGTAGCAACCAAGGGTGGATTATATAATCATGCTATAAGAAATATTTCCAAGTCTTTGGACTTATGTTTTGCTTAATAAAACAACTAAGTGAATGAAACACCTGGGTGGAATGGAAAGATTGGTTTGTGTTGAGTGGTTACACAAGGCCCATTTCTATGGTTTACCTTGTGTATCACACTTGTGGAAAGCCACCAGGAACAAAGGGATTTGATATGCCAAATGTTAAGAAGCTTCTAGTGCAGCCACATGGCATTATGGGCTCTGCCTGGATCATATAGGTTGCAATAACTTAGCCATTTGGACAGTTGGTGGTAGTGGGATGATAGGTTTGGAGCACGTCCATTTGGTCTAAGGGAAGGCTTCTAAAAGGTCCTGTCTTGGTAAAAATCAAGTCTTGTGGGGAAAGTGCACAACCTTTGCGGATGGAAGAATCTAAGTACTTAGCCATGTCCCTGGTATTGGACAACTTGAGCATCAAGGCATGGAAGCTATCAAGAATCTCCTCATCCCAATTTTCTAAGTTAAAACTTGTGGTTGAACAAGGGTGAAGGTTCACCAATTTCTATTGGTGGTTTCTTGGGAAAGTTTTGTCAAAGAAAAACTTAGTGTTTTCAACTAATAGGTAAAACCTAGTTTGAGCAAAACAAGCCTAAGCTACACTTATCCAAATTCATATAGTATCTAGATGTTAGTATTCTACTAAGGTATCACTTGCCAATACTATTCCAATGTATTGACCCACTGTGGCTGTAACTTGTGATGTTGCAGGTTATTCTGATGATGATTAGGGGTTATGAGTCTACACTCAACATGCTTGCCTGTGGCACATGAAGATGAAGACTTATTTATATTGTTATGGTTAAACTCTTGTATTAGGCCTATGGCCATGGAGCTGTAAAAGACTATATTTGTCTCT
The DNA here is from genome assembly GCA_916181665.1 of Avena sativa. Classification (NCBI taxonomy): domain Eukaryota; kingdom Viridiplantae; phylum Streptophyta; class Magnoliopsida; order Poales; family Poaceae; genus Avena; species Avena sativa. Next base: position 358,960,234 of record OV702295.1, read on the forward strand.
GGAATGATATGTAATAATGACCTTTGTTTCTGTGTACTTCATCTTAAACTATGGATGCTAGCATTGATCCAGGGACTAGCATTGCAATCACAGGGATCCTTACCTTTACAAGGGAGGGATCTTACAGATGGTATCAGAGCACTGTGTTGCATGTAGGATTATAACCCTAGGATTGGATTAGAAACCACTAAGGAAAAATTTCAACACTTTGAAAAAATTTCTACACTTGTCTTTTCTTCTCTTAAACTTTTCTAATCTTCTTTCTCATCTCTATTTTTTAGAAGGATGCTTTGATAGCCTTTAGCCTAGAGAGTGATAGTTTTAATGAATCTCGTTAGTTGGACCACCACACTTATCGTTTTATTTCCAAAATTTTGTCTAAGTTATGATGAACCTTGGAATGCTTGTAATGAATTTATGTATGCCATGACTTGTGTGTTGATGCTTGTCTTGAGATTTTCTATTGATGTTTGATTCTAACTTTTCTTATCTTATAAAATATATGCCTAATGTTACTATCAGCATGGCTGAAGAGTTCAAGGAAACTCGTTTTGGCACTCGTCTTATTGAGCTCACTAGTGTGCTCAATTGTAAGATCCCTCCTTTGTAAAGGAAAAGGATCCCTGTGATTGCAATGCTAGTCCCTGGATCATTGCTAGCATCCACAGTTTAAGATGAAGTACACAGATACAAAGGTCAATTATTACATCCATTCCAGAGATAAACATAGTCTTTACAACTCAAGGCCACAGGCCTAATACAAGAGTTTGAATAAGTAAATAAATATAAGTCTTCATCTTCATGTGCCACAGGAAAACATGTTGAGTGTAGACTCATGACACCTAATCCTCATCAGAGTAACCTGCAACATCACAAGTTACAGCCACGTTGGGTCAATACTTTGGAATAGTATTGGCAAGTGATACCTTAGTAAAATTTAGGTGGACTATATTACTATATGCAATTTGGCTAAGTGTAGCTTGGCTTGCTTTGCTCAAAATAGGTTTTTCCTATTAGTTGAAAACACTAAGTTTTTCTTTGTCAAAACTTTTCCCAAGGAACCACCAATAGACATTGAGGTCCTTCACCCTTGTTCACCCACAAAATTTTTACTTAGAAATTGGGATGAGGAGATTCTTGATAGCTTCCATGCCTTGATGCTCAAGTTGTTCATTGCCATGGACTTGGCTAAGTACTTAGATTTTTCCATCTACAGAGGTTGTGCACTTTCCCCACCAGACTTGGTTTCCCAAGACAGGACCTTTCAAAAGCCTTCCCTTAGACCAAATGGATGCGCTCCAACCTATCATTCCCACTACCACCAACTGTCCAAATGGCTAAGTTCTAGCAACTTATGTGATCCGGGCAGAGCCCATATTGCCAAGTGGCTGCACTATAAGCTTCTTAACACTTGGCCTCTAAAATCTCTTTGTTCCTGGGTGGCTTACCACAAGTGAGATACACAAGGTATACCATAGCCATGGGCCTTGTGTAACCACTCAACCAAAAACCACCAATCAAGTCCCTTTCCACCCAGGTGATTCATTGACTTAGTTGTTTTATTAGGTAAAACAAGTCCAAAGACTTAGAAATATTTTCATCATAGCATGTATATTTCACCAACCCTTGTTTGCTACTAGCTAGGCTAAGCATGGCATAGATAGTATCTTAACTTAGAAATTTCCTAGCAATTCTACAACTACTTAGGATTTCCCAACATGGCATTAGGCAAAATAATAACATGCAAGACTTAGCAAAATATTTCTAATGCTTAGTATAAAATATAGGGATGGAAATATTCATGAAGTACCACTTGCCTTGGTAGTTGGGAGAGTAGAACTCCTCACAATCACAATCACTAGCACCAAAGTCTACACAAGAATGGTAGCACAAAATTACACACAATTCATATACAAACATAAAATATATGCATGCATGCAAAATGCTAAGTGATGATTTTCAAAACTCAACCAAGCAAGTGCAAGGTACTGATTCACTAACAAGACAAAAACTTGCCAAACAACCAATATTTATACCCTAAAGCATTTTCCTAAACATTTTAAACACTCAATTAGTCCTAAACAAGTTTCTGCAAATAAAGCCTTTTTAACAGAAGCTAAACACATTGCATATATTGAAAGAGCTTGCTCTCCTGATTCCAACGGTATAAAATTTGCCAAAATCTAACGTGGGAATCAAAAGTTATAGCTAAATCAAATTTGGATATAAATCAGATTTCAAATTCTGTTTTTAAACCAAACCCTAGCCACGCGGCGCTATCCTATTGGCCGATACCGTTTCACTCAGGATCACCCTTCCGTGCCGTCAGATCAAGTCAGATCCAACGCGCCAGATTCAAAGAAAACGCTTTCGCTCAGATCTAATCTAAACCGCAAGATCTACATCTAACGGTTGCTGTTGCTTTGACCATAGCCTAGCGGTACTAGCGGCGGCGACTGGCGGCGGCGTGTCTGTCAGCGGCGGTGCCGGCGTTCTAGGTCGCCCGGTGAGGGGAGAGGATGCTCACCAGAACCGCCGTGTCGAGGTGAAGCTCAACATGTCTCTCATTGGCGAAGGGGCGCTCGGAGTCGTCGGCGATTCCTCGCCGGAGTTCGCGAACACGTCGGGTACGGCTGTTGGTCAATGTTGGCGAGGTTCTGCATCACGCTAAGTCAAAAGGAGGGCACCGTTAGCTGCGCAAGACGATGGGGATCTTAGGCGTATCAACCAGAGGGCAAGGGGCGGCTGGTACTTACGGGGAGAGGTCGCCGGAGTTCGTGCAGAGAGCGGCGGCGCTCAGTCGTTGTCGCTGCCGAGGCTACAGGCCATGCGCGAGCAAATGAAAGATGTCAGTAGATGCGCATGGAGCTGTAGAGCATGCCAGTATGAACCATGGACATAGGGGGACACGGTGCTCACCGGAATTCGTCGGCGAGGTCGTCGGAACAGCGGCAGTGTCTGGCGAGTTGCGAGCAGCCTGGTGGCGTGGAGAGGAAATTGGGTGAGGGGAAATGGCCGCGAGAGGGAGGGGATTAAGTAGGCAGGAGCTCGACAAGAAACGCCTAGTGAATCAATGCCAATTACGCCACGGAATCAACGCAGCAACGGCCAGCGGCGGTGTTCGTGCGCGGAATCAGGGGGAAGACGATGATGACGTGGACAGGGCCCGCTTGTCAGCGAAATAAACAGAGAGGGAGTGGGGTCCGAGTGTCAGTGACTCCGTGGGTGCGTCTGTGGGTGCGAGAGAGAGAGAGAGGGGACCCGGGTGGGCTAGCTGGGCTGGTTTCGCTGTTGGGCCAGAATAGTAGCGCCGACCCTTTTCCTTTTCTTTATTCCTTTTCTTTTTCTAATTTGATTTTCTGGAATGATTTTTAAATGAATTCAAACTCTATTTGAATTCAAATCTTTTCAGGGTTTTTGCAGTGTGCAACAGTCACAATTCTAGGCATAAAACCATGTGGTCACTTTGAATTGGCTTGGTCATTTTGAATAAACAAAATAAACAGGGCCATAGCACTTGATTTGCAAATGTTTTGAAAATGGTTTTGAAACCATTTTTATTTTGTATAATTTTGTTCAAACTCCACACACAATCCAATCAACAAGGAAAACAAACAAACTTGGTTTTAAAACACTTAAGCTCTCAAATGGGGATGGTCATTTGAATTAAGTTTGCTCACATAAAATGATAGCACTATGTGCTTCTGTTTTCTTGAAATTGATCTCAAAACTATATGCATGCATGAATGATATGAAATCTTTGAAATCATAATTTTAGGGATGTTACAAATCTAACCCCCTTAAGGTGAATCTCGCCCTCGAGATTCGGTTTGGCTAGCAAATAGGTGAGGGTGGTCTTTTCGAAGATCATCTTCTCTTTCCCATGTTGCTTCCTCTTCGGAATGATGATTCCACTGCACCTTGCAAAACTTGATAGTCTTAGTCCTTGTGACTCTTTCTGCAGTCTCAAGAATCTTGATAGGTTTCTCTTCATATGTGAGATCACTTTCTAGTTGAACCTCCTCCAAAGGTATAGTATCCTTCAAAGAAGTTTCTTCCATTTCTGGATGACATTTCTTAAGCTGACTCACATGAAACACATTATGGACAGCTGACAAAGATTCTGGGAGTTCAATTTCATAGGCAACTTCTCCTTTGCGACTCAGAATCTTGAATGGCCCAACATATCTTGGTGCCAATTTTCCTTTGACTCCAAATCTCTTCACTCCACGAAGTGGTGATACTCTAAGATAAGCTCTATCACCAACTTCGTAGGTGACTTCTCTACGCTTAGGATCTGCGTAGCTTTTCTGTCGGGACTGTGCTATCTTCAACCTGTCCTTAACCAACTTGACCTTCTCTTCGGCTTCTTTGATAAGATCTTAGTCAGGTTGAATGCTTCAAGTGCAAGAAGATGGGGCATTATGCAAATGAATGCCCAGAAAAGAAAATTGAGGGACCCAACAAGCCCAACCCTTTCCAGAAGGGACAGGTGAACACATCAATATGGAAGAAATCTATGAGGAGTCTGATGCTATGGCTGGTAAGTTCAAACTCAATTCTATTCCAGCACTTGTTCTTTTTGATACTGGTGCATCACATTCATTCATATCAAAATCATTTGTTGATAGAAATGGGTTTCCAACTGAAAACATTGGGTGTCCAATAAAAGTAAGTTCTCCCGGTGGAGAAATGATAGTGAGTCTTGGATGTCATGATCTAGTGATAGAATTTGGAAAGCATAAGTTTCCAGTGAGTCTGATAATCCTAGATTCCCAAGGACTAGATGTAATTTTGGGAATGGACTGGATGACCAAGTATGAAGGAGTACTAGATTGTGCTAATCGAATTGTCGCACTCACAACCCCGGAAAAGAAACGGATAAGATTCAAGTCTAACTTTGAGTCGAAAGGAAGTAAGTTAAATTCTCTTAAGGGGGTTAGTATAGACAGCGTGCCAATTGTGAGTGAATATACGGATGTGTTTCCGGAAGAATTGCCGGGAATGCCACCAGATAGAGATGTGGAATTTCTGATTGATTTACTACCTGGATCAGGACCAATAACAAAGAGACCTTACAAGATGTCAGTTGATGAGTTGAAAGAACTCAAGAAACAACTTGGAGAACAATTGCAGAAAGGGTTTATTCAACCAAGTTCTTCATCCAGGGGAGCACCAGTTTCGTTTGTGGAAAATAAAGGTAGAAGTCAAAGGTTATGCATAGATTACTGTTCACTCAATGAGGTGACTATCAAGAACAAATACCCTTTGCCTAGAATGAATGACTTGTTTGATCAATTAGAAGGAGCCTGTGTGTTCTCAAAGATTGATCTCCGGTCAGGTTATTTCCAGCTCAAGATAAGAGAACAAGACATACCTAAGACAGCTTTCACCACTAGGTATGGATTGTATGAGTACACCGTAATGCCATTTGGTTTGACCAATGCACCAGCTTATTCATGAATATGATGAACAAGGTGTTCATGGAGTTCCTTGACAAGTTTGTTGTCGTTTTCATCAATGACATTTTGATCTACTCCAAGAGCAAAGAAGAGCATGAAGGACATTTGCGTTTGATACTTGAGAAGCTTAGAGAGCATAAGCTGTATGCCAAATTCAGCAAGTGTGAATTTTGGTTAAATGAAGTTGGATTTCTTGGACACGTTGTGTCAGGAGATGGTGTAGCAGTTGATCCCGCTAAAGTGTCAGTTGTAACTGAATGGGAATCTCCTAAGTCAGTAAAGGAGGTTCGTAGTTTCCTTGGCTTGGCAGGATACTACAGAAGATTCATTGAGAATTTCTCCAAGGTAGCTAAGCCAATGACGGAGTTACTAAAGAAAGATAAGAAGTTTGCTTGGTCTAAAGGATGTGAACTCAGTTTCCAAGAATTGAAGAAGAGACTAGTGACAGCACCAGTCTTATGTCTGCCAGATTTAGAGAAAGATTTCCAAGTGTATTGTGATGCATCTCATCATGGATTAGGTGTAGTTCTAATGCAAGAAGGGAAAGTTGTGGCTTATGCCTCGAGACAACTCAAAACTCATGAGGTAAATTACCCTACTCATGATTTGGAGTTAGCATCTGTTGTCCATGCACTCAAAACATGGAGACACTATCTTTTGGGAAAACAATGTGAAGTGTTCACAGATCACAAAAGTTTGAAGTATATCTTCACCCATAAGGAAATCAATATGAGACAAAGAAGATGGCTAGAACTCATCAAGGACTATGACTTGAGTTTGCAATACCACCACGGTAAAGCAAATGTTGTAGCGGATTCTCTAAGCCATAAGGTATTTGTGAATGGCCTTACTAAGGGAGAATTGCCAGATGATCTATGTGCCCAATTTAGAGACCTTAGATTGGAGATTGTGCCTGAAGGACATCTCATGTCATTGCATGTTCAACCTACATTGTTGGACAAGATCAAGGAAGCCCAAAATACGGACAAGCAAATTGAAGAGATTAAGGAAAAGATTGGCAAAGGAAAAGCCAAAGGATTCCATGAAGACGAACAGGGTACTTTATGGTATGGAAAACGTATCTGCGTTCCGCAAGATCCGGAGCTTCGAAAACTGATTTTACAAGAAGCACACAACTCACCATATTCCATTCATCCGGGTAACACCAAAATGTACATGGATATGAAGGAAAGATTTTGGTGGAATAATCTCAAGAAATACATCGCCGAACATATTGCTTTGTGTGATGTATGTAGTAGAGTGAAAGCGGAACATCAGAAACCAGCAGGATTGCTACAACCACTACCTATTCCTGATTGGAAGTAGGACAAGATTGGCATGGAGTTCATCACCGGATTGCCAAGGACAAGGTCAGGTTATGATTCTATTTGGGTAGTAGTGGATCGCCTCACTAAAGTGTCTCATTTCATACCCGTGAAGACAACCTATACAAGTGCTAAGTTAGCTAAGATTTATATGAATAGGATTGTATGTCTACATGGAGTACCCAAGAGTATTGTGTCTGATAGGGGAACTCAGTTCACTTCTCATTTTTGGAGGCAACTACATGAGTCATTAGGAACGAGGTTGGAATTCAGCACTACTTTTCATCCTCAGACTGATGGACAGACAGAAAGGACCAACCAAATTCTTGAAGATATGTTGAGGGCATGTGCCCTAGACTATGGAGCCAGTTGGGATGAAAGTCTTCCTTACGCATAATTCTCTTACAATAACAGCTATCAAGCCAGTATTGAGATGGCACCGTTTGAGTTTCTCTATGGGAGAAAGTGTACTACGCCATTGCTATGGAATGGTGTAGGAGAAAGGAACTTGTTTGGGCCAGAACTAATCAAAGAAGCTGAAGAGAAAGTCAAGCTTGTAAAGGACAGATTGAAGATAGCACAGTCCCGACAGAAAAGCTACGCAAATCCTAAGCATAGAGAAGTCACCTATGAAGTGGGTGATGGAGCTTATCTTAGAGTGTCACCACTTCGTGGAGTGAAGAGATTTGGAGTAAAAGGAAAATTGGCCCCAAGATATGTTGGACCATTCAAGATTCTGAGTCGTAAAGGAGAAGTAGCTTATGAAATTGAATTGCCAGAATCATTGTCTGCAGTTCACAATGTATTTCATGTGAGCCAGTTAAAGAAATGCCATCCAGAGATGGAAGAGACTTCTCTGAAGGATACTATACCCTTGGAGGAGGTCCAAATAGAAAGTGATCTCACTTATGAGGAAAAACCCATTAAGATTCTTGAGACCGCAGAAAGAGTTACTTGGACTAAGACTATCAAATTCCGCAAATTTAATGGAACCATTATTCCGAAGAAGAAGCAACATGGGAAAGAGAAGATGATCTTCGGAAAGACCACCCTCACCTATTTGCTAGCCAATCCGAATCTCGAGGCCGAGATTCACTTAAGGGGGTTAGATTTGTAACGTACCTAAAATCATGTTTTCAAAGTTTTGCATATCATCCATGCATGCATGATCATTTTAGGTTCATTTTCAAAGTTATTACAAAAACAGAAGCATTTGTATGCTTATTATTTTATGTAAGCAAAGCATTGATCCAATGCTACTCTCTAGTGAGAGAATATTTGTTTTAAAACCAATATGGTTTGTTCATGGGATTGGTTTGGTTGTGTCCAAAGCTTGGACAAATATTTCAAAACAAAATATGGTTTTAAAACCATTTTCATATCTTTATTACATCATGTGTAAAGGCACTGTTTTATTTTTTTAAAACTCCAAAGGAACCAAGCAAGTCTGGTGAAACAGCATGGTTTTATACTAAAAAATGTGCAGGTTTCATTTTACAAAAATCCAGAACAAGTTTGAAATCAAACACATTTGAAATCATTTGAATTTGTTTCCTGAAAATCGAAACAGAAAAAGAAAAGGAGTAAAGAAATGGAAAAAGTCCAGCGCCAGTCTTCCAGCCCAACAGCAGACCCAGCCCACTAAGCCCACCTGGGGGTTTTCCCTCTCTCTCTCACGCAACGTAGACTTACCCCGTAGTCACTGATCGGTGGACCCTCTCCACATCAGCATCTTCTTCCCCAAACTCCGCGCGCAGACGCCGTCGCCGCCGTTTCCTCCCCCTTCACTGCCGCAAATTAAGCCGCTTAATTCCTATTGAATCACTGAGTAATTGGCGCCCCTGCTCTGGCTACTTAATCCCCTCCCCTCTCCGCATCTTTCCCCTCACACCACTCGCTCTCTCTGCCACCAGGCTGCCTCAATTTCGCGTTGCATCGCCGCAGACAGAACCAACTCCGGCGACTGATTCCGGTGAGACGCGTGCCCCCCTTTGCCTCTGCTTTCAAACAAGCACAACCAGCATGTTCTGGCGCATCTCCTAATACTTTTATTTTGCCTTCTCGTGACCCAGGTCGTCGACTCCATCCACCTCTGCAAACAACAGAGCCGCCGCTCAACTCCGACGAGGAATACCGGTAACCTCCAAGCGCCCCTTGCTTCCTCTTTGACCCTGTCATGTTCGCCACAACCTTGTGCATCCTTTGACACCACTGGTTCGTGCTAGGGCGGTCCACATCATCAGCAACAACTCCATCCGCAAACACCCGACGCCGCCAGCAACTCCGACGAGGTCCTGCCGCCGTGTCCGTTCGCCCCTGTCTCTCCCTCGACCACCTCGAGCACCGCAGCGACCACGCGAACACATTAAGCATCTTCACTCCTCCCCGCACGACCTAAATCGCTGGCAACCTCTCTGACAGAGCACGCCGCCGCCACTTGCCGCCGCTAGCGCCGCCCCGCTATGGTCACTTGATCAGTAGCCGTAGGATCTAGATCCAGCGCTTAAGATTAGATCTGAAGCGAAGCGGTATGTGTCGATCTGGACCGTGCGTGTTAAGTTAGATCTAACGGCCCGCGAGTGTGATCCGGTGTGAAACGGTATCAGCCAATCAGACGCTGCCGCGTGGCCAGTTCTTTGTTTTAAAAATCTGAATTAGATCTATTAAGGATTCAAACTTGCAAAATTCATAACTTTTGTTCCACATGTTCAAATTTTACAAATTTTATATCATTGGAATCAGGAGAAACAATTCTATCTGTTTATGCAATGTGTTTAATGTTTTGCCTCTGTAAAAATGGTTATTTTTGCAGAGACATTTGTAGGCTTAATTTGAGTATGGAAATTATTTGAAAAATGTTTTAAAGATCAAATAAAGTTTATTTTGAGTATCTTGGTCTTGTTTATGTTTCAGTACTGTATACTTGTCTTGTTTGGTGTAGAAAAATCATCACATGGCATTTGCATACATTCATATATTTTTGTTTGTATATTTTGTTATGTGATTTTGGTGCCATTATTTTATGTGTAGATTTTGGTGCTAATAGTGATTGTGGTTGTGAAGATTGTTGCTACTCCCCAAACTATCAAGGCAAGTGGTGCTTCATGTTTCTATCCCAATATTTTTACCTATGCATTAGAAATATTTTGTATAGGACTTGCATGATTATTTTGCTAAGTATCTATATGCTATGCTTGGGAAATCCTAGTAGTTATAGCAATGTTAGAATTTCCTTTAAGTTAAGATACTTGCTATTGCCATGCCTAGCCTAGCTAGTAGAAACCAAGGGTGGATTATATAATCATGCTATAAGAAATATTTCTAAGTCTTTGGACTTATGTTTTGCTTAATAAAACAACTAAGTGAATGAAACACCTGGGTGGAATGTAAAGATTGGTTTGTGTTGAGTGGTTACACAAGGCCCATTTCTATGGTTTAACTTGTGTATCACACTTGTGGAAAGCCACCCAGGAACAAAGGGATTTGAGATGCCAAATTTAAGAAGCTTCTAGTGCAGCCACATGGCATTATGGGCTCTGCCTGGATCATATAGGTTGCAATAACTTAGCCATTTGGAAAGTTGGTGGTAGTGGGATGATAGGTTTGGAGCGCGTCCATTTGTTCTAAGGGAAGGCTTCTGAAAGGTCCTGTCTTGGTAAAAATCAAGTCTTGTGGGGAAAGTGCACAACCTCTGCAGATGGAAGCATCTAAGTACTTAGCCATGTTCCTGGTATTAGACAACTTGAGCATCAAGGCATGGAAGCTATCAAGAATCTCCTCATCCCAATTTTCTAAGTTAAAACTTGTGGTTGAACAAGGGTGAAGGTTCACCAATTTCTATTGGTGGTTCCTTGGGAAAGTTTTGTCAAAGAAAAACTTAGTGTTTTCAACTAATAGGTAAAACCTATTTTGAGCAAAGCAAGCCTAAGCTACACTTCGCCAAATTCATATAGTATCTAGATGTTAGTATTCTAATAAGGTATCACTTGCCAATACTATTCCAATGTATTGACCCACTGTGGCTGTAACTTGTGATGTTGCAGGTTATTCTGATGATGATTAGGGGTTATGAGTCTACACTCAACATGCTTGCCTGTGGCACATGAAGATGAAGACTTATTTATATTGTTATGGTTAAACTCTTGTATTACGCCTTGCCATGGAGTTGTAAAAGACTATGTTTGTCTCTGGAATGATATGTAATAATGACCTTTGTTTCTGTGTACTTCATCTTAAACTGTGGATGCTAGCATTGATCCAGGGACTAGCATTGCAATCACAGGGATCCTTACCTTTACAAGGGAGGGATCTTACACAATTGATGACATCACCTGCAGTATTAAGAAAAGGTCTCCCAAGAATAATAGACATATTATCATGTTCAGGCATTTCAAGCACACCAAAATAAGTTAAGACAAAGAAATTATGAGCCACCTGAACAGGAACATCCTCACATATACCAACATGAATAGTGGTTGACTTATCAGCCATTTGCAAAGATATATCAGTTGGTATCAACTTTTCTAGCTGGAGTCTCTTGTAGAGAGAAAACGGCATAACACTAACTCCAGCTCCCAAATCACATAAAGCAGTTCTAACATAATTATTCTTAATAGAGCAAGGAATAGTTGGTATACCTGGATCACCAAGTTTCTTTGGAACCTTACCATTGAAGGAATAATTAGCAAGCAAAGTAGAAATCTCCTTGTTAGGAATATTCCTTTCATTAGAGACTATATCCTTCATATACTTTGAATAAGGAGGCAACTTAATAGCATCAGTCAAAGGAATTTGCAAAAATAAAGGTTTTATCCACTCACAAAACTTGTTGTAGTGTTCTTCCTCCTTTGACTTGTGTTTCTTATTTGGAAAAGGCATAGATTTCTGCACCCAAGGTTCTCTATCACTACCATGTTTTTTAGCAATAAAATCTTCCTTAGTGTACCTAGTGTTCCTAGTGTGCTTCTCAGGTTCTTCCTCAACTTCCTCCTTATAAGGAGCATCATTTTTATCATTACCACTTTCAGTTTCAGCATCAGAGACAGATATACTATTAGGATCTATAGCAGGTTCAAGGGGTTCCTCAACTATTTTATGTTTCTTTTTCTTTCTCTTACAAGGACTACCACTACTTTCACCTAGTTGAGAATCCTGCTCAATTCTTTTAGGGTGTCCTTTAGGATATAAAGGATCTTGAGTAGCTATACCACTCCTAGTTCTAATTCCATAAGCATGTTTATTTCCTGAGCCATTAGCTAGCATATCCTTTTGTACCTTAGCAAGTTGATCAATTTGGGTTTGAACCATTTGAAAGTGTTTACAAAGCATTTTAATATCATTAGCAGTTCTTTCCACAATATCTTTCAACTCATTAATAGCTCTAGAGTTTTCCAATAAATGATTCTGAACTTGTTTATTAAAATTACCTTGTTTAACAATAAATGTGTCAAGTTCCTCTAAGCATTGATCAGGAGGCTTACCATAGGGAATATCACCTTCATCAAAGTGGAGAGAGTGTACCTCAATAGTAGATGAGTGGGGAATTGGCTTACATAATTCTTCTATAGGAGGTAGATTCTTCACACCTTTAGGTCTAATACCTTTCTCCTTAAGACATTTCTTAGATTCTTTCATCACTTCATCATTTAATGCAATCATTCCCCTCTTCTTTGGTGTTGGTGTTGGAACTGGTTAAGGCGCAACAAGTTCAGGAGTAATAGGCTCAGGTGTATTTAGCTCAGTTGAAGTCCAATCATCATAATTCTTGCTTATTTTAGCCATTAATTCTTCAGCATCTGTAGGAGTTCTTTTCCTAAAAACACAATCAGCAAAGCTATCTAGGTATGCCCTAGAATCATCAGTTAATCCATTATAATAAATATCAAGAAGCTCATTTTTAGGTAATGGACATCCAGGATGTGCATGAATCAAGGCATAGAACCTTGTCCATGACTCAGGCAATTACTCTTCTTCTCCCTATTTAAAATCAAAAAGTTTCTGCAAAGCAGCATGTCTAGCACTGGGAGGAAAATATTTCTGGAAGAAAGAAGCAATCAAACAATCAGGGCTATCAATGGAACCAGGAGGTAATCTATTAAACCAAGCTTTAGCTTCTCCTTTTAGTGAAAAAGGGAAGATCTTAGTAACAAAGTACTTGCGCATATTAAAATCATCAGAGAATAAAGCACTCATAGTAGAAAGCTCATTCATATGCGCCACAACACTCTCATTTTCAGTCCCACAAAAAGGTTCTTTCTCAACAATGTATAAATAGGATAAATCAAGAGAAAAATCATAATCTTCATCTTTAATATCTATGGGAGAAGTGGCAAACTTAGGATCAGAGTACAGTTAAGGAATAATGGTACGTCTCTCAAGGAGACTCCTAATAGCACTAGCACCATGTGTGTTTTGGCACTCTTCAATAAATTCATCAGTAAACTCAATGTAACCATCATTAATATCATATCTCTCACTAGACTCAGGTGAGATAACAGGTGTAACAATGTATTCACTTGGAGTTTTAGTATTTCCTAGACTAGCCATAGTAGCATCTAGGAAAGGACCTAATGAACCACTCGCCTCAAGCACGGTAGAAGTAACATCATGAGTATTAGAAAGAGTTTTAGATTCAGCAGTAGTAGCAGTGTGTGTAGCATGAGTATGTGGTGGTGTAACAAGCTTACGTATTATAGACGGTGAATCAAGAGCAACAAAGGTGTTTAGGACTGTACCTCTTCTTGTAGTGGATGGTAAAATAGGAAACTTTCCATCATGAGACTTCCCCATGATGAAAGGAGTAGCAGTGAACAATAATAGATCCAAGTGAAATTACAAATAAAGCTATGCTCCCCGGCAACGGCACCAAAAAATAGTCTTGATGACCCACAAGTATAGGGGATCGCAAAGGTCTTCGAGCGTAGTATTACCCAATTTATTGATTCTACACAAGGGGAGACAAAGAATACTTGCAAGCCTTAACAACTGAGTTGTCAATTCAGCTGCACCTGGAAATAGTTCTTGCTCATAGAAGTTTATCAGTAGCAATAGTTTTGTAGTAGCAATAACAAAGTAACAGCAGCAGTAAAACATGAGCAATAGTAACAGTAGTAGCAAATAATAGGATATGAGAGCGGTAGGCATAGGGATGGATGGACAGGCATTGCATGGACAAGTCTAAACATGTAACTTCAAGATCTAGGGCAATTTCAGATAAATGAGAGAAAGCATCCAAGTACTAAATAATCATAGGCATGTACTCCATATATAGTCATGCGTGCTCGCAATGAGAACTTACACAACATCTTTTGTCCTGCTATCCCGTTGCAGCGGGGCCTCAAGGGAACTACTGGCAATTAAGGTGATCCTTTTAATAGAGCACCGGAGAAAAGCATTAACACTCCGTGAACACATGTGATCCTCGCATCACAGCCATCCCCTCAGGTTGTCCCAATTTCTGGCACTTCATGGCCTTTGGATCCGGACAATGATATGTGTACACAACTTGCACATAAGATCACAAACAATACTATCATAATGATTCAATAATAAGTTTAGATCTAAGATCATGGCAGTCGGGCCCTAGTGACAAGCATTAAGCACAACAAGTTGCAACAAAGTCAAATAGCACTAATAGAGATACTAGGCACCATGCCCTAACAATCTTATTCGATTACATGATAGAACTCATCCAATCCCTGCCATTGTAACATACCACCCTTTTGTGTAATATAAATAAGGAAATGTTTGAGCATTGCATGCATGCATTACACTTGCACTTGGATTTAATCAAAAAAGAGCAAGCAAAACCCTAATTATTTCCCCTTTCAAAACCATTCAAATGGGTTATATATCTTGGAAAATTATCAAAATAAATGGAACCCAAAGTGTATAAAAGGGTCCCACATTATTTCATATACTTTATAAAAGTTTTCGTAAGTTGAAAAGATTCAAAACAGATTTGAAATTCAAATTACAAAAGGGAAATCAGAAAAACAGAAAAGAAAAAGGTTTCTGAAATAAAAATCTAATTCTAACCTAATCTGGGCCGAGCCCACCTCTTCTCCCTCTCTCTGTCGCCCAGCAGCAGCAGCTGCGCAACCTTTCCTGCAGCCCACCCGGAGCCCAAGCCTGGCCCAAGCCAGCCCACCTATGGCCCGTACCCCTTCGGCCTTTCCCCCTCTCTTATTTCTCGACGCCGGCAAGCAGCTACCTGGCAGCACGCTCGCCGTCGATCTCCTGCGCGCTGCGATGCCCGCCGCCGCCCCTGGAGCTGCGGATAAGAACCACCACGCCACGCTCTATCTCCCAGTAGCCATTTCACCCCCTCTCTCTTCCTCTCCCTTGCGGCAGCGCCATGGCCGAACCCTAGCTCGCCAGGTCCTCCTCGTCCCTGCCGTCTAAGAGCACCCCTCGCCCAGCAGAGGTGACCAGGAGCATCGCCTCGCCGTCCACGTCCTCCTCCCGGAAGCACGCGAGCCGGGACGACCTCCTCTCCCCAGAATCGGGCTTGAAGCACCGTCGGAAGCCACCGTTGTCGTCAATCCGCCGCCGTCCGGCCTCCCCAAGCTTCGCCACCACCCCTATCGTGCTAGCGGTGAGCTCACGGTGCTAGCGCACCCCTCCGTTTCTCCCCTCTCCGTCTGTATCCCCCTCCCCGTGTGAGCCCGATGCTGCTGCTGCTCGTCGTTGTGCCACCGTCTCCGGTGACCAATCTTGGGTGGCGCCGCCACTATTCTGCTCGCCTTGCTCCCCTCTGTCTAACGCACCCGCTCCCGCAGCCCCGCATCGCCCCTAGCGCCGAGCCCGAGCTCCATCTAGAGCTCCTCTCCATTGCTGTTGTCAGCATTGCATCATGTTGATGCAGTAATCCTTTTATTTTATTTTGTTTTCATTTTCAGTAAATCATTTCAGTAAATATTAAATATGACAGGTGGGCCCTGCCTGCTAGGGTTT
Organism: Avena sativa; assembly: GCA_916181665.1. Classification (NCBI taxonomy): domain Eukaryota; kingdom Viridiplantae; phylum Streptophyta; class Magnoliopsida; order Poales; family Poaceae; genus Avena; species Avena sativa. Next base: position 358,975,976 of record OV702295.1, read on the forward strand.
TAATAGTTTCCATAAATATTTTCTGAAAATAATAAAAGTCTGACATGTGGGCCCAAGTTTGGAAATTAATTTAAATATTCCAAAAATGTTTAAAATGAATTAAAATTTGGGAAATTCATAACTAATTCATTTTAAATCGGAAAAATACAAATAATATACCAAAATGTTCAGAAAAATAAAACCTATCCAACTAAGCTATAATCATACATTATTAACCAACTTTGATATCAGGTTTAATTAGAAGAACCAATTGAACCCCACAGGTGATTCCGATGATTCCCCTGTTTTAGGGTTTGGATCTTCGGAACCCCCTTTAAAGTGATCAAGCATGCTTTAGGGTTCAATTCAACACTATTTAACTTGTCATATCATTCATATTGTATGAGCATTGCACATGCCATGTGTTGAGTGTTGCTTTCTCTTTTCCGGTGATTGGTTCTTGCGAATAGGAACCGAACCCGAAGCTGAAGTCAACGCCACCGAAGAGCAGTACCAGTACAAAAACGGACAAGGCAAGCAAAGCCCCACTCATACATATGAATCCTATGATTACAAAGTATTTCATTCTCGTCATATGCATTCGGTACAAACAGTCTTTTATCAGTAGACAGAGTAATCCTATCTGATGCATGTTATCCTTTGTGAACTATATTACGTAATCCAACGCTCCTAGAATAACTAGGGTTTGGATTATGAGCGTCGCTAGTGCCACAAGTTCAGTCAAGCTTAGCCATGCTTAGTGTTCTGATGCTGATCATTCAAGTGATGCACCGGAGATGCGAATGAATCTAGTATAGAAGGATGTGGTGATGTGATCAGAAGTGAATGATAAATATGCTAAGGCTTGTATGGGAGGCCACGTGGGTTGTGGTTTTTGAAGTCCCATACTTGCCACCCTTAGGACCTGATGTTCTCGCCTCTTGAACCAAGACGAGCGTACAACCACACGGGGGCCTGGAAACCCCCTCGACAAACTAACTTGCCTAGTGGATTCCATGAGTTACATAGTTTGGGATTTCCATTCGACATACGCATCTTGGTTGTTCTTGAATGGAGGTGAAGGAGGTGCATTCATAGAAGGTAGGTAAGCGTGGCCGGGAACAAGAGATACCCGGCATCCGTAATCTTGAACCCCGCACACATCATTAGGGACCGGCTTCGGGACTTGACCCGTTATGGCGGCATCTCCCTAGTGCGTGACTCATGGTCTCGGCGAAAGCAAGGTAAAGGTCGTGGTCAACCACTCTCTGACGGCCTTCCAAGGAAGAGGGCTAATATATTGGCATTAAGAATCGGTTGGTACGTGTGGGTAAAGTTGTGCACCCTGCAGGGTTACAATCTTTTCGAAAATCCGTGTCCGTGGTTATGGACGACTTGGGAACGGATTCTGTGATCATAGAGAACTATAACCGAATGATAAAACTTGCCAACTAAAGTGAGATCCGGAATACTTCCTCGGGGTTGTTGAGGGGGTACTCCGGGAAGAGAGGTTCTATTGATGATGGTTCTTGGTGGATATCAAAGACGAATTTAAGACCTATAGTTGAAGTCTTCTTATCCCCTTTTGAAAATTATCTGACTAGACGAGTTTCTTCTCCCTCTTGTTTTGAAAACAAAAGATGGATTTATGCAAAAATAACTCCACTAGCCATAAGTCTTGCGGAGTACACCCTGTACTCAGCCTTGCTTCATTGATGTTTTCTACAAATGGTGCTACCCCAACTGAAGGTGGTTTCTATGTCGAGGTCGACGAGTAGTCGGGGTTCCCGGGCAGCAGCCTAGGATCTATGGAAGGGTCGCTACTTTCATTATGCCCTCTTAGGCCCTTTGCCAAGTTTGTTGTTTAGAACAACTTGTTTGCTTCTGTTGTTTGATGTAATGATGGGTCTATGACCCCTGGCTTGTATGACTGGTTTGTAACTCTCTTAAGAGTTTACCTTATTATTGTATGGTTTGTATGTTCTGTAATGTTACCGATCTTCCCTACGCGTTTTGGAATTTAGGTTAGGCTTATATCCGATAAGGATCTGGTATTTGTCTAGCCCTGATCCCGGGTCGTGACAACCATCCCCATAGCCTATAGCGGGGGATTACTCACTCATGTATGAGGGAAACATGGATGGTTGATGGAGAAGCATTGGTGATGACGATGGCGATGATCCTCTCCAAATTCCCTGTCCCGGCAGGGTGCCAGAACGGAGTTTCTGGTTCCGAATCGTGGTTTCTGGTGGTGGTGGCGCATCGAAACTCTTTCTGGAAAACATCGATCCCCTCGGTTTTTAGGTCAAGAGGCATCTTATAGGCGAAGAGGGAGGCCAAGGGGGTGCCTGGGGAAGCCACACCCCTCCAAGCGTGGCCTGGGCCCACCCGCGCGGTAGGGAGTGTGGGCCCATCAGGCCTCCCCTCCCTCTCGTACTCTGGCTCCGTGATTCTTCTGGTGAAATAGGATTTTTGGCATATTTTCTGGGATTTTTCCTGATAGTTGATTTTCTGCACAAAAACTAGACACCAAGGTAATTATGCTGAAAACAGCGTCAGTCTGTGTTAGTTGTATCCAAATCACACAAGTTTAGAGGAGAAACAATAGAAAAAGTGTTCGGGAAAGTAGATACGTTTTGGATGTATCACAGATCCCCTCCCCCCGATCTAGGGATGATGGTGGCGGTGGCTACAGACTGTTTCGTGGAGATCTGATTAGGGGCTTAGGGTTTCTGCATTGGGGTACTTAAATAGGCAAAGGCGCAAGGTCGGTGGGCGCCCGAGGGGCCCACACTATGGGGCGGCGCGCCCTAGGGGGTGGCCGCGCCAGCCCTAGGTGTGGCCACCTCGTGGCCCCACTTCAGCTGCACTTTGGACTCCGTCTTTGCTACGGTAAAATATTGACTTTGGCTTTTGTTCCTTTCAATTCCGAGGATATTTCCTTACTAGCTTTTCTGAAACCAAAAACATCAGAAAACAGGCAACTGGCACTGCGGCATCTTTTCAATAGGTTAGTTCCAGAAAATGTAAAAAATGCCTCAAAGTGTAGACAAAACATAAGAAAGTTGATACTAAACAAGCATGGATCATCAAAAATTATAGATACATTGACGACGTATCAAGCATCCCCAAGATTAACTCCTGCTCGTCCTCGAGTAGGTAAGTGATAAAAGGAATAATTTTTGAGGTGACATACACCATCACAATCTTGATCAAACTATTGTAAAGCATTGATAGCTGGGATCATAGTACTCTAAACATGAACATGAAAGATGTAGTTCTAGCAATAAGACATAGCAACTAAGTTGCAACATGAAAAGGTACAAACAAAATATCATGAATAACAATGCATTAAAAGACGTTTGTTTCTTTCACATATAGAAAACATAGCAAGAGTGGTATTCAGCTTGTCCTTCATAGAGTAGCAAAACATAAATGCATAGGACACCTTCAAAGTTCAAAAGGATGACTAGATACAAATAATTTAAGAACAAGAAATATCAACATTATAAATCAATCAATAAGTTTTGGGACAATGTACATAAAACTAAGAATGACAACTATGCTCTCTTAATTGGTGCCTAAAGGTAGAAGATGGAGACTCAACATAAAAGTAAAAAAAGAAAGGCCCTTCACAGAGGGAATTAGGGATTTCAAGTTTCATAAAGAGCTTCCAAAAATTATGGTACTTATTAGCTTTCAGCTCTCATTGCCCCTATCATTGGCATCTTGAAGTGATTAAGGTTAAAGTGACACAATTATGAGTATATGCTTGACAAGTTATAAGTTGAAAATCGCATGCCCCTTGCTTACGAGTACCGAACCTCATGCTACTCAACTTTGGTCACAAGTAAGTTCTTGTCATTGTAAGTATATGTGTATCATAGAGAACCGCCAACGGGGTACCCCTTGCCCCATGACACAGGAGCTATCCCATATCAAAATGACAAGGCAACAAACAATGAGCATCTCAGCGATCTTTTTATTTGCTATTTGCATAGGTTTTTATTAAGGATTCTTCACAGAATGCTCATTATGGTTACGCTGTAAGTTTCCACCATGATTAGGCATGGCTTAGGCTAGCCGCCCTGGCGTTTATCTAACACATATACAAACTCCATGAGCTTACAAGGTCCCCTTTTATTTCACACCGCTGGGATCCATAAACAAAAGAACATGATATCAACTGAATAGAATAAGTGCAATGTTGAAAGCGTTCCCCATGAAAACATGGTTCTGCTAATTCACAACTTATAACCAACATAGATGGGCACAATGGTTCAAGTTTATTAAATGCAAGAAATAAAGTGTGCCATCAAGTATGTGAGAGCTTTAATCACTAATTTTCACATAACAAAAGTTTTTGGAAGATAGATAAAAACATGAATATACTTGGAATGGCGTAACACATCATGCATAGGAATTTATAGTGGACTCTTTGGAATAACTTGGTTTATTTGGAGTTGGATGCACGAGTAGAGCTCATACTCAGTACAAGCGGAGGCTAGCAAAATACTGGGAGCGACCAACTAAGAGAGCAATAATGGCCATAATCATGCAAAGCGACAAAACATTATTAATCAAAGCATAAAGTAATATCACAAGTCAAAAACTAAATGATCATAGAGGCTGCGGTGATTGGTCATAGTAATAACATGGTGTAAGCATGTGCCAAGTCAACCCAAACAAAGCATCAAAGGAGATCAATACAATGTTATGATTTTGTATGCTAAAACAACGCATGATTCTTTCAAGGCACATTAATCAATCTCAATTTCTTGGAACAAGTCATGCTACAACAATAATCACTAAGCATAAGGTCAAAGCAACATCTAACATGACATGATAAAGTCTAAGCCATAGTCAAAACAAGCTTCCTTTTGTACCACTAATAGCATGAAACTTTCTACTCTTTTCCAACACCAATCAACTTATTTGAAACAAAATGAGAATGCGGGGGTCCAAATAATTTATTGCAGAAAACCAAACAAAATAAAACTAAAAACAAAAACAAAGACGCTCCAAGAAAAACACAATGGTGTATGAATCAATAAAAATAAAGTGTCTGGAAAGAAGCCTGAGATTTTTATTGATGAAGAAGGGGATGCCTTGGGCATCCCCAAGCTTGGACGCTTGTACCTCTTGAATATTTCTTGGGGTGACATGGGATGGCATGACCAAGCTTGAGCTTTTGTCCATTCTTCATCTCATCACATCATTCTTCCCCTACACTTGAAAATTTCCTTCATACAAAACTTCACACAATCTTCATTAGCAACATTAGTGTATTGAAGATAATAAGCCTTTGGGTTTAGTTTCAACACAAGTAAAACTTCCATTAAAACACAAGCTAATATAGCAACTTCTTATAAAAGCTCAAGTGATCAAAGAGAACTCAAAAGAAATCGATTAAGAGGCAAATGCAAATAATGGCAGAAATCTGTCAAACCAGACCAGCAGGTAGAAACCAATTTTTTCGAAGACCTTCTGTTACTCAAATACAAAAGTGTTAAACTAACAAAAGTTGGATAATAACCTGGGGCATCATCTCATAAAATTACACTCAATCCAACGTACTGGGATTTTCACGAATTTTTATAGTGAAGCACAAAAATCTGTTTCAGGACAGCAACTTCCCCAAATCTTACTTCTCTCTCATTAGAGGTTATTCTTGTCACAAAAACCACACAAAAAGGATAAGGAGAGGTTATTACAGAGGCAATAACTTCCAAGACTCAACAAAATAAAAACTTACTGAAATAAATTTGTATTATCTCCTAATAGTGCTTTTCTTTAACCCCTTTCAGCTAGGCTTGATAGTTTGAGAAGATGCTCACATAAGAAATATGAATTGAAGTAAAAGAGAGCATCAAGAAGCAAATTCAAAACACATTTAAGTCTAACCCACTTTCTATGCATAGGAATATTGTACGCAAATAAATTCACAAAGAACAAAGTGGCAGGCATAGGAAGATTAAACAAGAGTAGCTTCAAAACTTTCAGCACATAGAGAGGTGTTTCGGTACCATGAAAACTTCTACAACTATATTTTCCTCTCTCATAATAATTTTCAGTAGCCTCATGAATAAACTCAACAATATAAATATCACATAAAGCATGCTTTTCATGATCTACAAACACATAATTTTTATCAAGCTCAAAATATTGGGATTAAAACCTTCAAATCCACTTTTAACAATTTTATAACAAGATGACTGATCATTCTCAAGGGGTATGGGGTTGCAAGATAAAGTCAAGACCCCTCCAATCTCATTTTCAATAGTAGTACAATTAATATTATGAAGCAATATAGGACTATCATCTAGAGCTTTATCATAAACATTTTCTAAGCAAAACTCTTTAGTACCATGCATTTGAAATTAGGCAAAAATAAAGGATTATCATAAGATTTATAAAAATAGGATGGATTATCATAGATAACAGGATCATAATTATTATCACAAGTTTTACCCATAGTAGATATTTTAAAAGAATCCACAGAAACATAACATTCATCCTCCTTTGGTAAGCATGAGGGACAATCAAATAATGTAAGGGATAAAAAGTTACTCTCATTAGAAGGTAGGCATGGGTAGATCCATTCTTCCTCCTGTTGATCATTACTCTCCTCCTCTTTTTCATCTAATGAGATTTTAGGTTCAACAATTTCTTCTTTCATAGGCCCCTGCAAGGCATTAGTCTCTTTCGTTGATGGAGAGCATCTGTTAAGATATTTAAGAAAATAGCCATTTTGTTCCTAGAAATTATCAAAGCAACATTTAAGTATATCATAAACCTCATATTTATAAGGTGCATCATCAATATTTTCAAGCAAATAAGCAAGTTCGAATGCACCCTTCCAAGCAATGAATTCTTCAATTTGTTCCACATCATAAAAGTCATAATTTCCCTTAACATAAGAAGACATGGTAACATTATCATTATACTCACATTGAAAAGGGAGGTGTTTATACCTCCTACAGCAACAAGATTTATCAAATCAATAAGTAACATTATAAGTAGAGCACATGTTCTAGCAATGGTAAACAATTTATCAATTTGTTCCCATAAGTGTTTCCCTTTTTGTGACAAGAGGTGTTCCTCATAATATTTTTGTTCTTCCATGAACCCATCTTGCCAATAAGATCTAGTTTCAAAGAAACCAACCATTGTTGAAAGCATGATAAAGCAAGACAATAACAGACCAAGAAAAATAACAACTATAGAAGGAACTAATTTTTTGGTGTGTTTTTGATAAAAAGAAACAAACTAGTACAACTAATTTTTGTGTGTTTTTGATAGAAAGAAACAAGCAAAACAAAGCAAAGGAAACTAAGAAAGACAAAAAAAAGTAAAGCGATTGGTTGTGAGAGACTCCCCTTGCAAGAATCTTATTTCTCCCTAAAAAGTGATTGAAGAGGAGGAAGAGATTGAAGCTGACCTTATCTCCCCGGAAATGGCACCAGAAAAGTGCTTTATGGCTCAGATATGTAGAGCTCGTTGGGAACCCCAAGAGGAAGGTATGATGAGCATAGCAGTAAGTTTCCCTCATTTATGAAACCAAGGTTATCGAACCAGTAGGAGTAAGGAAACAACTCCAAGGTGTTGCTAGCAACTTGGAACCTACACAAAACAATCCACAATACTTTGCCCCAACTTACAGTGAGGTTGTCAATATCACCGGTTTGCTAAAAACAAAGGATTAAACGTATAGTGTGGAAGAAAGTAATTGCTTGTAGAAAGTAAACGGTAACGGTAAACAGTGGATGTATATCAATGATAAAGAATGGACTAGGGTCCACAGTTCACTAGAGGTGTTCTCCATAATATAGATAGCATGTTGGGTGAACAAATTACAGAAGGGAAATTGACAGATTGAGAAAGCATACAATGCATATACTAGACATCTTGACTCCTACGAGATTTGATTGGGCATTACAACATAATACATAGACCAAAATCCAACCGCATCTATGACTAATAATCCACCTTCAGGTTATCATCCGAACCCCCTCCGGTATTAAGTTGCAAGCAATGGATAATTGCATTAAGAAAGGTGTGTAAAGTAAACAATACAATTGCCCCATGGACAAATGATTGTTGTTTTCTCCCTAGTAGCAATAGCACGTCTACAACCTTAGAAGTTTCTGTCACTCTCCCAGATTACTAGAGGCATGAACCCACTATCGAGCATAAATACTCCCTCTTGGAGTTACAAGCATCTACTTGGCCAAAGTATCTACTAGTAACGGAGAGCATGAAAGATCACAAATAACATAGACATGATAGAATCAATAATAAATCTGACATAGTATCTCAATATCCATCGGATCCCCACAAACACAACATGTATGATTATAAATAGATGATCTTGATCATGAACGGAGCTCACAAGATCTAAACATGATAGCACAAAGGAGGAGAAACAACCATCTAGCTACTATATGGACCCATATTCCAAGGGCTGATGGCTAACGTGGAGCCTGTTGGGACCCCCAAGAGTAGGGTGTGAAGCAGCATAGCAGCAAGTTTTCCCTCACTAAGAAACCGAGGTTAACGAATCAGTGAGGCTGTCAAGCTCACCGGTTTGATGTAACAAAGGATTAAACGTATGGTGTGGAAGGTAATGGTTTGCAGCAAGTAAAAAGTAACAGTGGAAGATGTATCAATGGTATAGATTGGACCGGGGTCCATAGTTCACTATAGGTGCTCTCCTTAGATAAACAACATGGCATGAAGGGTAAACAAATTACAGCAGGGCAATTGACAGGAACTGAGCAAGGCATAACAATGCAATACCAGACAAAAAGATCCTATGAGATTCGATTGGGCAATACAAAAATATACATAGACTGCCATCCAACTGCATCTATGACTATAAGTCCACCTTCAGGTTATCATCCGAACCCCCTCCAGTATTAAGTTGCAAGCAACAAACAACTGCTTTAAGCAAAGTGTGTAAGGTAAACAATCCACTTGTTCCATGAACAAGAGACCGTTGTTTTCTCCCTAGTAGCAACAACACATCTACAACCGAAGAGATTTTTGTCACTTCCCTTGGAAACTAGAGGCATGGACCCACTATCGATCATAAATATCCCCTCTTGGAGTCACTAGAAACTACTTGGCTAAGATATCTATTAACAACGGAGAGCATGCAAGATCACAAACAACGCAAACATGATAGTATCAAATAGACAAAACCATTAATCAATCTGACATAGTAATCTCAATATCCATCGGATCCCCGCAAACACAACATGCATGATTACAAATAGATTAGATCTTGATCATGAACGGAGCTCACAAGATCTATACATGAAAGCATAAGGGAGGAGATACAACCATCTAGCTACTACATAGACCCATAGTCCAAGGTGGAAGTACTCACGCATCATACTGGAGAAGAAGGCCTCCGGGATGATTTCCCCTCCGGCAGGGTGCCGGGAAGAACTTTAGATCCCCCCGATCTAGGGACGATGATGGAGGTGGCTACATAAAGTTTCTTGGAGTTTTTGATCAGGTGCCTAGGGTTTCTGCATTGGGGGGCTTTATAGGCGAAGAGGCGAGGTAGGGAGGCGGCCAGGGTCCCCACACCCTAGCCAGGCGCGGGGTGGTCCCACCCGCGCCTAGGGGGTCTGCCCTGGTCCGCTTCTCCGTCTCTCCTCTGGACTTCATGTCGCCCACGGTAAAATATTGACTTTGGCTTTTGTCCCGTCCAATTCCGAGAATATTGATTTTCTGTCTTTCTGGAACCAAAAACAGAAGAAAACAGGAAACTGGCACTGTGGCAACTTGTTAATAGGTTAGTTCCAGAAAAGATATAAAAACACCTCAAAGTGTAGACAAAGCAAAGCAAAGTAGATACTAAACAAGCATAGAGAATCAAAAATTATAGATACGTTTCCGACGTATCAAGCATCCCCAAGATTAACTCCTGCTCGTCCTCGAGTAGGTAAGTGATAAAAAGAATAATTTTTGAGGTGACATGCACCATCAAAACCAAGATCAAACCATTTGCAAGCATTGAAAGCTGGGAACAAAGAACTCTAAACATGTGCATGAAAGATGGAGTTCTAACAATAAGACATAGTAACTATGCATGCAACATGAAAGGCTACAAACAAAGATCATGAATAACATGCATTGAAAAATGTTTGTTTGTTCCACATACAGAAAACATAGCATAGTGGCATACATCTTGTCCCTCATAGAGTAGCAAATAGATGCATAGGACACCTTCAAAGTTCACAAGGGTGACTAGAAACAAGTAGCACAAGAACAAGTAATATCACAATATGCATCAATCAATAAGTTTTGTGACGCTACACATGGAATGGCAACTATGCTCTCTTAATGGTGCCTACAGGTAGAAGGTGCAGACTCAAATAATGGTGGAAGAAAGGCCCTTCATAAGGGAAGAAGGGATTTCAAGTTTCAAAAAGAGCTTCCAAAAATTATGGTACTTGTTAGCTTTCAGCCCTCATTGCCCCTATCATAAGAATCTTGAAGTGGTTAAGGTTAAAGTGAACAAACTATGGAGTATATACTTGACAAAGTATAAGTTGGCAATCTCAAGTCCCTTAAATACGAGGGCCACACCTCATGCTACTCAACTTCAGACACCTGTAAGTTCTTGTCATTATAAGTACATGCGTATCATAGAGAACCGCCAACGGGATACCCCTTGCACATGGTACATGAGCTATCCCATAACCAAAATGATAAGGCAAGCAGACAATGAGCATCTCAGAAATCTTTTTATTTACTATATGCATAGCTTTTTATTGAGGATGATTCATAGATAGCTCACTATGGTGATGCTGCAAGTTTCCACCATGATTAGGCATGGCTTAGGCTAGGGCCCAAGCGTTTCTCTAACACAAAATACCTACTCCATGGACTTACAAGTTCCCTCTTTATTTCACACCGGTGCCATCCATAGACAAAAGAGCATGATATCAACTGAGTACAAAGTACAAGTGCAATGTTGAAAACATTCCCCGTGACAGCACAACTCTGCTAATTCCAACGTATAAGTGCAAGCATATACAACAGAGATGACACAATGGTTCAAGTTTATTAGGGGCAAAGAATATAAAGTGTGCCATCAAGTTTGTGAGGGCTTTAATCACTAAGTTTTCACATAAAAATACTTTTTTAATTGGAAGATAGCTGAAAACAAGAATATGCTTGGAATGGTGTAACACACCATGCATGTAACATCCCAAAAATCATGATTTCAAAGTTTGCATATCATCCATGCATTCATAATCATTTTAGGATCATTTTCAATGTCATTTCAAAACAGAAGCATTTGAATGTCTATTATTTTATGTAAGCAACGCATTGGCCCAATGCTACTCTCTAGTATGAGATTATTTGTTTTAACCAAAGATATTTGATCCTATGGTTGATTGATGTTCTCCAAAGCTTGGACAAAGATTTCAAAACAAAGTATAAATTTAAAATCATTTTTATGTCTTTACTATGCAATTGATAAAGGCACTGTTTATTTTAAAATTCCAATGTGCCAAATTATTTTCAAGTGTACAACATTGTTCTGCAGCCAATTGTGTACTAGTTTCACTTTAAAAAAATCCAGAAGTGGTTTGAATTCAAACTCATTTGAAACTCATTTGAATTTGGTTCCTGAAAATCAAAATAAAAATAGAAAAAGATAAAAGAATAGGAAAAGGGCCGGCGCCACTCTTCCAGCCCAACAGCAGATGCAGCCCGCAAAGCCCACTCGGCCATTTCCCCTTTCCCTCTCTCTCTCACGCGCGCAACTATACCCACGGTCGCTGACGCCTCGGACCCACCTGCCCCGTCATCGTCGTCACCAAACCCCGCCCACGACCGAGCCCTCCACCGTTTCCTCCCCCGCGTCACTGTCGTTGATTGCGCGAGTTATTGCTGTTGAATCGACGAGTAACTCCTCGCCCAGCTCCGTCTACTTAAACTCCACAGTCCCTGCTCCCTTTTCGCCCAACCAATTCCCTCTGAACGCCACCAGGCTGCTTGATTTTCTCTCCATAACGCCGCTGTCCCGACGAACTCCGACGACTGATTGAGGTAAGCCTCGTGCGCGCCTCGCTCTTTGGTTCTTGCAAGCTTGTCCTCTATCACCTTGCGCATCTCCTGACATTCGCCGTTTGCTTTATTTCGCACCAGAGCGTCGCCTTCGATGACGATCGTGAGCACCCGACGACATGCTTCACTCCGACGAGGAAACCCCACCGTGTCCGTGCGCCCCGACCCTGTCCAGCTGCACGTTGAGCTTCGCCGTGTCTCCACGACCTCGGTAAGCACCAGCCCCCTTGCCCTGGCCCTCTAGTCTCTCCGGAACACCGCCGGCAGACGCGCAGCCGCCGCAGTAGCCATTTGCGCCGCCCGTTGTTGGTCAGAGCAACATGGTCCGCTGGATCTGGATCCAGCGGATGCGATTAGATCAACCCACAAAGGGGTATGCGCAGATCTGGGCCGTGCTTAGTTAGTTAGATCCAACGGACGCGAGCGTGATCCAGCGCGAACTGGTACCGTCCAATCAGGAGCTGCCGCGTGGCCTGTGTTTTGTTTTAAAATCTGAATTAGATCTATTAGTGATTCAAACTTGCAAAATTCATAACTTTTGATCCACACGTTCAAATTTTGTAAATTTTATATCATTGGAATCAGGAGAAAGAATTCTATCCAATTATGCACTTTTTTTAATAAATTGCATCTATAAAATGGTTTGTTTCTGCAGAGACATTTATAAGCTTATTTTGTATATAAAAATTGTATGGAAAATGTTCTAAGGGACAAATTAATTTTATTTAGTGTATAATTGTTTTGTTTATGATTCAGTACTGTTTCACTTGTCTGGTTTGATGTAGAAAAATCATCACATGGCATTTGCATTGTAGAGGTCCCAACCTTTAATAAGGTAGAGATCCCTGTGTTTACAATGCTAGTCCCTGGATCAATAGCTAGCATCCACAGTTAAGATGTAATATCAAGGAACAAATGTCATAATATAACTTTATAACCAGGAATAACATAATTTTATTACATCTTACATAGCTCATTTGGCTATTACATTACATTGCAGCAGAATATCTATAAGCATGGGGTCCTTCATCTTCAAAGTGCCACAGGCAAACATGTTGGTTGTAGACTTTGTAATCCTAATCAATCAACTTCACTAATATCAATCAAACCTGCAACATTACAAGTTACAGCCACAAGGGTCAATACATTTGAATTGTATTGGCAAGTTTCACTATTATGTAGAATATAAGTGGATCCTATTATTACATGCATATTTGGCTAAGTAGGGTTTTAGGCTCATTTGCAGAAAGCAATAATTTATCCTATCTTTTCAAAATAGTTTTGATCTTTTGTCAAATCTTTCTAAACTGCTTGGTAAATCCCCAAGTGTTTCAAGTCTTTGTCAAAATCTCTTCAGCTCCTTGGTACACCCCAAGTGCTTCAAGTTTTTATCAAAATCTCTTGAGCTCCTTGGTAAATCCCCAAGTGCTTCAAGTTTTTATCAAAATCTCTTGAGCTCCTTGGTACACCCCAAGTGCTTCAAGCCTTTTGTTGTCACTTAAAAGTTTTTCTTTTAGAAATTGGAATGTCGAGATTTCCCATAGCTTCAGGCCTTTAGTTGCTCAGTATTGTCCATAACCGAGGACACGACTAAGTACTTAGAATTTTTATCTTCTGCAGAAGTTGTACACTTTACCCACATGACACAATCTCATCTTGTTGCCACCAGTGGCCGCTGGATAAGTACTCACCAAGATGGAGTACTGGCAGATTGAGAATGTGAGGAAGTCTTTCCATAGAGTCCTCCCATACACAATGCTAGCTTGTCTTCAGGCACCAACGTAGGGTTCCTAGTTCCCTCATTTCCAGTTAACCTGAAGACCAATTCATGGGTCTTCCAAATGTAGTTGACTAAGCCAGAGCCATATAGCATGTGGCTGTACACGGAAGCCACTGTTGGAGAAACATGTTCAATCTCTAAGTCCCTGGGTGGTTTTCATCTGGTGCACAACAAAAAGAGATTGCCATATAAACATGGTTCCTCTTGTTGCCACCTTGTCCAAAACTTGAGTATCCTTGTCCACCCAGGTGGTTCATTGAGTACTTGTTTTATTATATAAAACATAAGTATTTTCTCGACTTCATAAAATCTCAACATGTATCTCTTCTCAAAATATGTAGCTTGGCTAAGCATTTTGCAACTACATTGTTTTCACTAAGGAATGTATAAGGGTATCCTATTAGGATTTAGCATAGCATATAGTATAGAAATCCTTTTCATGCATGTTTCAAAATCCACTAAGTATAATGAAAATAGTAGGACTTTGGATGATAGTGTCACTTGCCTTTTTGGAATGTTGGTTCACTTCTTGATCTTGCTAATATCACACTCTTCTAGCTTTACTACAAATCAATCAAGCAAACACAAATTCAACTAGCATTCCAACCAATAATCAAACAATCTAACACACATAAAATAATAGAAACTAAGTCATGCATGCAAGCATGTAAAAGTTAGTTTTATTTGCAAAGGTGGTTTCTACTAGACTCTAAACATTGTAAGGCTCAAAGTGGTCATTTTCTAAAGTGGCAAAGTCATTTGCAAAAGGGTTTTATCTATAGATCATTTTTAAATCAAATCATTATTTTATGTGGTGGAAAATGTTTTTAGCAAAGCAACAACTTTATATTGTTCACCAAATAAGTTGTTAGTTCACAAAACTTGGTGTTTTAGGGTCAGTAGGTTTGAATCAACACATTTGCCAAAGGTTTTTCTCAAAAATCATTTCCATAACAAAATCAATATTTTTATTTGGCTAGAAATGGGCTAATTCAATTATCAAATCCTAATTTTTACAAAATACATTTTTAAACCCATAAGTTGTTTCCTAGGGTCAGTAGGTTCACAACAAACCAATTTGCAAAGATTTCATCCCTAAAAACTTTTTGGAATAATTTTTATAACCTAAACAAGCATACAAATGTTTCTGCAAAAACAAACATTTTACCAGAAGCTTTTTACTAAACAAATTGCATGGTTGAGTAGGGCTTGTTCCACTGATTCCATTGATATAAAATTTGTAAATTTTGGACGTGTGGATCCAAAGTTACAAGGTTTACAAATTTGCATAACAATCTGATTCAAAAATCTGTTTTAAATCAACTAGTGCCACGCGGCGGGATGTTACTGGCTGATACCGATTCGGGTGGATCGGCCTATGCGGGGCGTTGGATTTAAATAGATCGCGCGGCTCAGATTGCGTACCCCTTCGTCGTTAAGTGACTCTATCGTGTCACTACGATCTGGATCGAACGGCTCTTATCATTTTGCCAAGAACTGGCGGCGCTGCGCGGCGGCTGGAGGCGGCGATGCTCAGACGGTGGCGGTACTAGCGATGCAGGAAGCAAAGAGAGAAGGGGAGGTGCTCACCGTGCTCGCAGGGTTGTGGTGATGCTCGAGGCGCGGTCGGTTGGTCGAGGGGCGCACTGGCGTGAAGGGGATTGCTCACCGGAGTGGGGAACGACGTCAGGCGGTTCTGGAGGTCGTCGAGGATCGGCCTGCAGTTCACTCCGAGGCAATACAAGGGTACGGTTAGACGCGTACAGTACTGGGGTTCACGTGAGCATGATTGAGAAGGCTCGGGGCGGTCTAGACTTACCAGGAAAACTCGCCGGAGAGAGACGCAGACGCGGCGGCGCTCAGAGGTTGTCGAAGCCGAGGTTCTGGGGCGCCCGCGAGTGAATGGAGGGCATAGGGAGAAGCGCCAGGGGCTGGGGATCACGGCCGTGTGGTCGAGCAAGCAAGAGGCGGTGTCTATTGGCCGGAATTGTTCGTGGAACTCGCCGGAGGCAGTGGCGTTGTGAGGCGAAATTGTCGCAGCCTGGAGGCAGAGGGGAAGCAAGGTCTGAGGGGAATCAGAGAGGGGAGGGAGGCGTTTAAGACAGCATGGTCGCGGGGTGGAGTAACGCGAATTGATCTCCAGTGTAATGGCGGCAACGGTCAGGGCGACGTGATCAGGGGGAAGACGACGCTGAGGTGGCTCTGTGGGGTCCGGGCGTCAGCGAAGGAGAGAAGTGTGCGGTGGGGTCCGTCTGTCAGTCGCTGAGTGGGTCGATTTGCGAGATCGAATCGTTTTCTGCGGGGAGGAGGGGAGTTGGGCTAACTGGGCTCATTGGGCTTGGCCAGTTGGGCTGCTATCTGATTCTATTTTTTTCTTTCTGAATGCTTTATCTTTTTCTATTTCTATTTTCTGTTTTGAAATTCAATCAAACAAATCAATCAACAAATCAATTCAAAATACCTCCAAACTTTGCATTGAGTTTTGGTTCTGTTTAACAACACAATTCCAAGTCCCAAAATAAAATAATACTTTTTATTTTAGGGTCCATTTATTAATTAAATAAAATGGACCTTAGTTATTAAATCAAATGGGTTTTGATTTATTTAAATCTCCATTTGAAATCTAAATAAAACCAAAAACACTTCAGTAGGTTTTATTTGAGAATATAAAATACTTGGAAAACTTGTTAAAAATAAATTAACAAGTTTTGATGTTTAATTAAAATAGTAAAACCTTTATTTCTAATAAAATTGGATATTAAATCCTTATTATTTTATTTAAATAAACCTTTACTATTTTTATCAAATAGAAATATTTTATTTCAAAAGCTTGGCCAAGGTTTAATTTGGCTCTATAAAATAATCTTTATTTATATTTTCTACCTTTTTTGAAATCAAATCTTCTTATTAAAATATCCAAAATAGTAATTCCAAATATTTTTAACTTTATTGTTTATTTATCTTTTTAAATCCCTTTAGGATTTTATTTGATCCAAATAGGTTTTGAAAGTTTCCAATTGGATTCAAAAGTTTCTTCTCACCCTGAAAATCAACAAAGTTTTATTTTATTCATTTATTTTTCATATAACAAGATTTGGAAAATCTTGGGATGTGACATGCATGCATTCATATATTTTTGCTTGTATATTTTGATATGTGATTTTGGTGCTATCATTTTATGTGTAGATTTTGGTGCTAGTAGTGATTGTGGTTGTGAAGATTGTTGCTACTCCCCCAACTACCAAGGCAAGTGGTGCTTCATATTTATGTCCCAATATTTTGCCTATGCATTAGAAATATTTTGTATAGGGCTTGCATGAATGTTTTGCTAAGTATCTATATGTTATGCTTGGGAAATCCTATTAGTTGTAGAAATGTTAGAATTTCCTCTAAGTTAAGATACTTATTTTTGCCATGCTTAGCCTAGCTAATAGCAACCAAGGGTGAAATATATTTATGCTAACGAAAATATTGCTAAGTCTTTGACTTATGTTTTTGCTTAATAAAACAACTAAGTGAATGAAACACCTGGGTGGAATGGAAAGAATGGTTTGTGTTGAGTGGTTACACAAGGCCCATTTCTATGGTTTACCTTGTGTATCTCACTTGTGGAAAGCCACCCAGGAACAAAGGGATTTGAGATGCCAAATGTTAAGAAGCTTCTAGTGCAGCCACATGGCATTATGGGCTTTGCCTAGATCATATAGTTTGCAATAACTTAGCCATTTAGACAGTTGGTGGTAGTGGGATGATAGGTTCGAACGCGTCCATTTGGTCTAAGGGAAGGCTTCTGAAAGGTCCTGTCTTGGTGAAAATCAAGTCTTATGGGGAAAGTGCACAACCTCTGCAGATGGAAGAACCTAAGTACTTAGCCATGTCCCTAGTATTGGACAATTTGAGCATCAAGACATGGAAGCTATCAATAATCTCCTCATCCCAATTTTTCTAAGTAAAACTTGTGGTTGAACAAGGGTGAAGGTTCACCAATTTCTATTGGTGGTTCCTTGGGAAAGTTTTTGGCAAACAAAAACTTAGTGTTTTCAACTAATAGGTAAAACATATTTTGAGCAAAGCAAGCCTAAGCTACACTTAGCCAAATCCATGTAGTAACTAGATGTTGATGTTCTACTAAGGTATCACTTGACAATACTTTTCCAATGTATTGACCCACTGTGGCTGTAACTTGTGATGTTGCGGGTTACTCTGATGATGATTAGGGGTTATGAGTCTACACTCAACATGCTTGCCTGTCGCACATGAGGATGGAGACTTCTATTTTATATTGTTAAGTTAAACTCTTGTACTAGCCTATGGTTATGGAGTTGTAAAAGACTTTATCTCTGGAATGACGTTGTAATAATGACCTTTGTTTATGTGTACTTCATCTTAAACTATGGATGCTAGCATTTGATCCAGGGACTAGCATTGCAATCACAGGGATCCTTACCTTTATAAGGGTGGGATATTACAGATGGTATCAGAGCACTGTGTTGCTGTAGAGTTTCCCAACCTTCAATAAGGTAGAGATCCATCTGTTTACAATGCTAGTCCCTGGATCAATAGCTAGCATCCACAGTTAAGATGTAATAACAAGAAACAAAGGTCATAATACAACTTTATAACCAGGAATAAAATAATTTATTACATCTTACATAGCTCGTTTGGCTATCTCATTACAATGCAGCAGAATATAACAATAGCATGGGGTCCTTCATCTTCAAAGTGCCACAGGCAGTCATGTTGGTTGTAGACTTGTAATCCTAATCAATAAACTTCACTAACATCAAACAAACCTGCAACATAATAAGTTACAGCCAAAAGGGTCAATACATTTGAATTGTATTGGCAACTGATACTATAGTAGTATAGTGGAGTCTATCATCTACATGCATTTGGCTAAGTGGAGCTTAGGCTTGCTTTGCTCAAAATATATTTTCCTTATCATTTGAAAACACTAAGTTTTTGCTTGACAAAATCACCCAAGGCATCTCCCAATAGAAATTGGTGATCCTTCAACCCTTGTTCAACCCCAAGTTTTTAAATTAGAAATTGGGATGAGGCGATTCTTGATAGCTTCCATGTCTTGATGCTCAAATTGTCCTTTACCAGGGACATGGCTAAGTACTTAGATTTTACACTCTGCAGAGGTGGTGCACTTTCCCCACAAGACTTGGTTTCACCAAGACAAGATCTTTCAGAAGCCTTCCCTTATACTAGAATGGACGCGCTCCAACCTATCAATCCCCTACCACCAACTGTCCATTTGGATAAGTTATTGCAACCTATATGATCCAGGCAGAGCCCATAATGCCAAGTGGCTACACTTGAAGATTCTCAACATTTGACATCTCAAATCTCTTTGCTCCTGGGTGGCCATCCACAAGTGAGATACACAAGGTAAACCATAGAAATGGGCCTTGTGAACCACTCAACACAAACCATTCCTTCCATTCCACCCACGTGATTCATTCACTTAGTTGTTTTATTAAACAAAACACAAGTCCTTGACTTAGAAATATTCTATAACATGAAATATAATCCACCCTTGTTTTCTACTAGCTAAGCTAAGCATGATAGTAGTAGGAATATTAACTTAGGAAATTTCTACTAAGGTTTCATCTACTAGGATTTCCCATGGCATAGTTTATACTTAGCAAAAATTCCATGCAAGTCCTACTTAGAAATATCACTAATGCATAGTGAAAATAATGGGACAAAAGTATGAAGCATCACTTGCATTTTTGGTAGAGAATATAAGTTGACTCCTTGTCTTTGCAATGATCACACTCTTCAAATCACTACAATTCAATCAAGCAAGGCACAATTTCAATCTTCCATTCAAGCAAACATCACATAAAATATTAGAAACAAAGCAATGCATGCAAGCATGCCAAACATTTTTTGTTTACAAAAGTGGTTTCTAATAGGTTATAAGCATTCTAAAACACTTATTGGTCATTTTATAAAGTGGCAAAACCATTTGCAAAATATTTTACCCTAAAAACCATTTTTAAACCAAATCAATATTTTACGTAGTTGAAAATGTCTTTAGCAAAGCAATAATATTTATAAGGTTCACCAAATACATTTTTAAATCATTAAACTTGGTGTTTGGGTCAGAGAGTTTAAATCAAAACATTTCCCAAAGGTTTTCCTCCAAAAATCATTTTTAAACCATAATCAACATTTTTATTTGGCTAGAAATGCTTTTATTCAAAGATTTATTCTTTTGCTTCACCAAATATATTTTTGAAACCACAAATTGATTTCTATGGTCAGTAGGTTCAAAATAAACCATTTGCAAAAGATTTTATCACCAAAATAATTTTACAAAGAATTTTATATTCAAAACATGCCTACACAAGTTTCTGCAAAAACAACCAATTTAACAGAAGCAATTTACTAAACAAAGTGCATGGTTGGGTAGGATTTGTCTTGCTGATTCTATTGATATAAAATTTGCATAATTTGGACGTGTGGTTTGAACGTTATGAATTTTACAAATTGGAACATCTAATAGATCATTTCTGGTTTTTATTCAAACAGTCTGGCCATGTGTCTTGTTTTTACTGGTCCATACCGTTTCGCTCGGATCGGTCGCTGTGAAGCGTTGGATTTAAGTTAGATTGAGTGTACGCGTACCCTTTCGATTGGATCTAATCCTAGCCAGACAAATCGCATCCTACGGCTCCTGACACGCTAACCCAAACCTGGCGGCGCTCAACGGTGGCTGGCGGCGGCGACGCTCTGCTGGCGAGGTTGCCGGTGATTTAGCAAGCGCGGAAGAGGGATATGATGCTCACTGGGTTCGTCTCGTCGTGTTAAAGCTCGAGGTGGTCGTCGTAGCTGAAGGGGCGCACGGAGCTGCTGGTGATTTCTCGCCGTGGTTGTCGTCAGCGTCGGGCGCCTCTGCTCGTTGTTGGGGGCGAGGCTACAAGGCATAGAAGAGCGAGATAAGGGATCTGTTAGACGCGCGAGTGAGAGTAGAACCTGCGTGTGTCAATGAGAGGGGAAGGGGCGGACGGAAGCTACCTGGGGTACTCGCCGGAGTAGAGGCAGTGGACGGTGGCGAGAGGTCGTCGTTGTTGCCGAAGCTCTGGTGTTCGCGCGAATGAATGGGAAGCACAGGAAGGTGCGCTAGAGGCTGGGGATCACGCTCGTGTGGTCTAGGGGGCGAGGGGCGGCGAGGTGTGTCCAGAATTGGCGGAAGTGCTCGCCGGAGCAGAGCGTGGTCTCTGGTAAAATTGGCGCAGCCCGGTGGCGAGCTGGTGCGAGCGAGAGAGGGGAAGTGGAGAGGAGGGGCAGGCGGTTATGTACGCGTGATCACAAGGCTGAATCAACACGCGGTTAAAGAGGAATCAAGGCGCAATCAATCAGCAGAAACAGCGACGAGGGCGTGGTCTTCGCGGGGAGGAAGATGACTGGGGAGGTGGGACCTGGCTGTCTGCGAGAGAGAGAACGAGGAGGTCGGGTCTGGTTGTCAGCCATTGTGTGGGTCAATTCGCGGGTGAAAACGGTTCACTGCGGGGGGGTGGAGAGATGGGCTGCTGGGCTTTAGTGGGCTAGCTGGGTTGGGCTGGCTCTGTTTTATTTTTTTCTTCTTCTGTTTATTTTTCTTTTTTCCATTTCTTTTATTCTGTTTTGATTTTAATTCAAACATTACAAACTCCAAATGAATTGAAACCACCACCAAACTTTGGGTGAATTTTAATTCTGTTTATCAACATATTCCAAAGTCCAAAATTGAACAATTATTTTTAGGGTTTATTATTTATTTAAAATAAATAAATAGACTTTAGTCTTTAATTCAAAATAGGATTCAAATATGTTTAAAACTCTATTTGACTTTCTAAATTTTTCCAAAACCTTTTCAATAGGTTTTAATTGAAATTATAAAACACTTTGAAATTTTATTTAAAACACTTTAATAAGTTTCTAATGTTTATTTTAAAATGGAAAAAGCCTTTACTCAAATATAATTGGGTATAATAAATCCTTATTATTTTATTTAAATAATACTTTACTCTTTTTATCAAATAGAAATATTTTCTTTCATTTGCTTGGCCAAGATTTAATTTGGCTCTATAAAATAATCCTTATTTATTATTTCTACTTTGTTTATGAAAATCATATCTTTTTATTAAGAGATCCAAAAATAGTGATTCCAACTATTATTATAACTTTATTATTTATTTATCTTTTTAAATCCCTTTAGGATTCTATTTGATCAAAATAGGTTTTGATGTTTCAAATTGGAATCAAAAAGTTTCTTCTCACCCTAAATTTCAACAATTGTTTAATTTGTTTATTTATTTTTCACATTTCAAAATTTGGAAAATTTTGGGATGTGACAGTTGCCTGTAGGATTATGACCCTAGGATTGGATTAGAAACCACTAAGGAAAAATTTTCAACCATTTCCACACTTGTCTTTTTCTTCTCGTAAACTTTTCTAATCTTCTTTCTCATCTCTATTTGTAGATGAACTCCATCAACGAAGCCGTGAGGAAGGGACCACTCATGACCACGACCTTGGAGTGTGAGACAGAATTCCCAAAGGCCCTCAAGGACCTCATGGTTGCCATGGGGATACATGGTGCAGCCGTGTACAAAGGATTTCCCGTGATGGATGAAGGGGTAGAGTACTGGTGGGTGCAACTTCACTTGTACAAAAACAAGGAAGACAACCACATGGAATCAGGATTCTGCATGGTCACCAACTCAGTAATGCACACCACATTCTTTGACTCTGCAAGAAATGCAGCTTGGAAGGCCATCAAGGAGCTTGGTGATAGACTCAAGTGCAGAATGTTTAACACCCAAAATGACCTTAGGGAAGAAAATAAGCATACCAAAGAGTTAGAAGCTACCAACCAACGTTTAAGAGAGGACATCATAGACTTAGAAATGGAGTCATGTGATCAGGATCGACAGATTGCCTCTAGGGATGCCCTGTTAGCCAACTTGGAAAGTGAGATGGGATTGTAATGTACTTCGTTAGTTGGACCACCACACTTATCGTTTTATTTCCAAAAAAATTATCTAAGTTATGTTGAACCTTGGATGCTTGGAATGGATTTGTGTATGCCATGACTTGTGTGATTGTTGCCAAAGATATGCTTGTGTTACTTTGTCTTGTGATTTTTTCTCTATTGATGTTGATTCTAACTTTTCTCTATCTTATAAAAAAATAGATGCCTGCTGTTATTATCAACACGACCGAAGAGTTCAAGCGAACTCATTTTGGCACTCGCCTTATTGATCTCACTAGCGTGCTCAACCTTCTGCTCCCTAGCATCATGACGCTTCCCCTCACCAAGTTTGAGAGGAACGACCTTTGAGGATTCAGAGTCACTCAGCCCGGACGCCAGACAGAGCCGACCACGGAGACCATCACCTTCAAGTTGATGCATGACGACAAGGAGAAGGGCTTGGATATAGTTATGCATGAGTTACTTGGGCGTCTGGTAGGGAGACACTCCAGAGATCTTAGAGGTCTTTACTTTCACCCCTTCGGGAGACGCGATGAGGAGGGTGAGGCTATTGAGTTCGAGGATGTTGCTAGAGAGACGGTGGAGCCGATTCGCCTGTACCTTCAGGACCTAGAGGTTCTTATTAGGCACCTAGATACTGATAGGACCAACTTCATGCTCAGCAATGACGAGTTCCAGGTGTAGCTACGTGAGAAGGACAAGCTCTTCGCGGAGCAAGACGAGATAGTCAAGGAAATGGAGGCCAAGTTTGATAGCCGGGACAGGAAATTCAAGAGTCAAGAGAAGAGAGTCCAAGACCGGAATAAGAAGATCCGGGAGATGAAGGAAGATATGGAGGCCAAGGACTTCGAGCTCGAGCACCAGCAGGGTGTGATTGAGAGACTTCGCTCACAGAAGAGGGCTCTTAGGGCCAAAATATTGGCCTTGACTACTAATGTCGAGGAATACAAGACCGCTATGGAGAATGCAGGTCTTACACTTATTGATGAGGAGGTTGATGCAGAGGAGTAGTGATGACTACTCATTTATCTTTCATTTACCATGCTTATGATTATTTAGTCGCAATGACCATCGAACATGTGGGTGGCTTGCTATGGTGTGTTTACCTTTTCAAACTTGTTGTTTATGTCGTTGAACCTTATGATTATTTTGATGCTTGTTTGGTGATTGTCTATGTAATGTATTGTTCTTGTTAAGCATCTATGGGTATCTCATTCTTATCCTTATGAAAACCACAGATGCCTCCTCGACGTGCCAACCCCAACCCAAACAACAACAATGTCACCCCCGAGATGCAGCAGCTGATGACAGCACAGGCACAGCTGATGCAGATGATGACCACTTTTATGCAGAATCAGAATAACAACAACATCAATAACAACAACAATAACAACAATCAGAACAATCCACTAGGATTTGACATGCTCACCAGATTCCTAAGACTAAGGCCTGCAAAGTTCTCAGGAACTACTGATCCCATGGTGGCCAATGATTGGCTATGTTCGGTGAACAAGGATTTGGTAACTGTCGGCTGCACCGACGAGGAGAAGGTCAGGTTTGCGGCACATCTGCTGGAAGGACCAGCAGCTACTTGGTGGGATAACTTCTAGATCACCACTCCCATTGAGGATGTGACATGGTCTATCTTTGAAGATGGATTCCGTATAGCTCACATATCATCCGGGGTAATGAGTTTGAACAAGAAGGAGTTCCATAACCTGAAACAACGTCACCGCGGCGTGGCTGAATATATTGAGGAGTTCAACAATCTGATGTGTTAGGCACCGGATGAAGTTGATACCGATGCCAAGAGGAAAGAGAAATTCCTCAAAGGACTGAACGATGAACTGAATCTGCAGCTATCTGTTGCCTATGTCCCAACCTACCAATCCCTTTGTGACAAGGCTACCATCTTGGAGAACAAGATGAAACAGGTTGAAAGCAGAAAGAGGAAGCACAGCTTTGACAAGCACAGCTCAGGATCGTCTCACAAGCGTTCCCATCATGATGATAGTGGGAGTTCTGGATCCCACAAACACGGAAAGTACAACAACCATCACAACCACAACCGCCATCATGACAACAAGCATCACCGTAGTCATGCTAATGACAAGTATAAGAACCACAAGGGTGGATACAAGAGCCACCACAATGGAAGTGGAAGTGGAAGCCAGCTTGTCAAAAAGGATCTCAGTCAGGTTGAATGCTTCAAGTGTAAGAAGATGGGGCATTATGCAAATGAGTGCCCAGAAAATAAAGTTGATGGTGCCAACAAGCCCAACCCTTTCCAGAAGGGACAAGTAAACCACATAAATGTGGAAGAAATTTATGAGGAACCTGATGCTGTGGCTGGTAAGTTCAAACTCAATTCTGTTCCAGCACTTGTTTATTTTTATACTGGCGCATTGCATTCATTCATATCTAGAGCATTTGTTGATAGAAATGAACTTCCAGTTGAAACTATTGGGTGTCCTATAAAAGTAAGTTCTCCTGGTGGACAAATGATAGTGAACTCAGGATGTCATGACCTAGTCATTGAGTTTGGGAAGTATAAGTTTCCCGTTAATTTGATAATTCTA
Organism: Avena sativa; assembly: GCA_916181665.1. NCBI lineage: Eukaryota > Viridiplantae > Streptophyta > Magnoliopsida > Poales > Poaceae > Avena > Avena sativa. Next base: position 359,001,399 of record OV702295.1, read on the forward strand.
AATTCCCAAGGATTGGATGTCATTTTGGGAATGGACTGGATGAATAAGTACAAGGGAGTCCTAGATTGTGCCAATCATACTGTCATACTCACAACCCCGAATAATAAAAGGATTAGATTCAAGACTAACTTGGAATCAAAAGGGAGTAAGCTAAATTCTCTTAAGGGGGTTAGCATAGACGGTGTGCCAATTGTGAGTGAATATCTGGATGTGTTTCTAGAAGAATTGCCAGGAATGCCACCAGATAGAGATGTGGAATTTCTGATTGACTTGCTGCCAGGATCAGGACCAATAGCAAAGAGACCTTACAAGATGACAGTTGATGAGTTGAAAGAACTCAAGAAACAACTTGGAGAACAGTTGCAGAAAGGATTTATTCAACCAAGTTCTTCATCTTGGGGAGCACCAGTCTTGTTTGTGGAAAAGAAAGATAGAAGTCAAAGGTTATGCATCGATTATCGTTCACTCAATGAGGTGACTATCAAGAACAAGTATCCTCTGCCCAGAATCAATGACTTGTTTGATTAGTTAGAAGGAGCCTGTGTGTTATCAAAGATTGATCTCCGGTCAGGTTATTTTCAACTCAATATAAGGGAACAAGACATACCTAAGACAGCTTTCACCACTAGGTATGGATTGTATGAGTACACCGTGATGCCATTCGGTTTGACCAATGTACCAGCTTACTTCATGAATATGATGAACAAGGTGTTCATGGAGTTCCTTGACAAGTTTGTTGTCGTTTTCATCGATGACATTTTGATCTACTCCAAGAGCAAAGAAGAGCATGAAGGACATTTGCGTTTGATACTTGAGAAGATTTTGGTGGAATAATCTCAAGAAAGACATCACCGAACATATTGCTTTGTTGATGTATGTAGTAGAGTGAAAGCGGAACATCAGAAACCAGCAAGGTTGCTACAACCACTACCTATTCCTGATTGGAAGTGGGACAAGATTGGCATGGACTTCATCACCGGATTGCCAAGGACCAGGTCAGGATATGATTCTATTTGGGTAGTAGTGGATCGCCTCACTAAAGTGGCTCATTTCATACTCGTGAAGACAACCTATACAAGTGCTAAGTTGGCAAAGATCTATATGAATAGGATTGTGTGTCTGCATGGAGTACCCAAGAGTATTGTGTCTGATAGGGGAACCCAATTCACTTCTCATTTTTGGAGGCAACTACATGAATCATTGGGAACGAGATTGGAATTCAGTACTGCTTTTCATCCCCAGACTGATGGACAGACAGAAAGGACCAACCAGATTCTAGAGGATATGTTGAGGGCATGTGCCCTAGACTATGGTGCTAGTTGGGATGAAAGTCTGTCTTACGCAGAATTCTCTTACAACAATAGCTATCAAGCCAGTATTGAGATGGCACCGTTTCAATTTATCTATGGGAGAAAGTGTACTGCACCATTGCTATGGAATGGTGTTGGAGAAAGAAACTTGTTCGGGCCAGAACTAATCAAGGAAGCTGAAGAGAAAGTCAGGTTGGTAAAGGACAGATTGAAGATAGCACAATCCTGACAAAAGAGCTACGCAGATCCTAAGCATAGAGAAGTCACCTATGAAGTAGGTGATAGAGCTTATCTTAGAGTGTCACCACTTCGTGGAGTGAAGAGATTTGGAGTCAAAGGAAAATTGGCCCCAAGATATGTTGGACCATTCAAGATTCTGAGTCGTAAAGGAGAAGTAGCTTATGAGATTGAATTGCCAGAATCATTGTCTGCCGTTCACAATGTGTTTCATGTGAGTTAGCTAAAGAAATGCCATCCAGAGATGGAAGAGACTTCTTTGAAGGATACTATACCTTTGGAGGAGGTCTAATTGGAAAGTGATCTCACTTATGAGGAAAAACCAATCAAGATTCTTGAGACTGCAGAAAGAGTTACTCAGACAAAGACTATCAAATTCTGCAAAGTTCAATGGAACCATCATTCCGAAGAAGAAGCAACATGGGAAAGAGAGGATGACCTTCGGAAAGACCACCCTCACCTATTTGCTAGCCAATCCGAATCTCGAGGGCGAGATTCACCTTAAGGGGGTTAGATTTGTAACATCCCAAAAATCATGATTTCAAAGTTTGCATATCATCCATGCATTCATAATCATTTTAGGATCATTTTCAATGTCATTTCAAAATAGAAGCATTTGAATGTCTATTATTTTATGTAAGCAAGGCATTGGCCCAATGCTACTCTCTAGTATGAGATTATTTGTTTTAAACCAAAGATTTTTGATCCTATGGTTGATTGATGTTCTCCAAAGCTTGGACAAAGATTTCAAAACAAAGTATAAATTTAAAACCATTTTTATGTCTTTACTAAGCAATTGATAAAGGCACTGTTTATTTAAAATTCCAATGTGCCAAATTATTTTCAAGTGTACAACATTGTTCTGCAGCCAATTGTGTACTAGTTTCACTTTACAAAAATCCAGAAGTGGTTTGAATTCAAACTCATTTGAATTTGGTTCCTGAAAATCAAAATAAAAATAGAAAAAGATAAAAGAATAGGAAAAGGGTCGGCGCAACTCTTCCAGCCCAACAGCAGATTGTTGGGGATCTGCTATATGGGTATCCTCATAGCATGTCTCTTATCCGACTAACCCGGGTGGCCCATAGTCGGTAGCATGGCCTATGGCCTGCTGGGCGGCCCAGTTAGGTGGATCCAGAAGGGAGGCCCATGCCGGATAAAGGAAGGCTACGGTGGAGTCACCAATGTACCCGGAGCCTTGGAGTGCAAGATACACAAGACTAGTAATAGACGGTGTAGAACTCTGTAACCTGTCCGGCTAGGACTTTTCCCTGTAACCCTAGGACCTGACGACTATATAAGCCGGGCCTATGGGAGCCTTTAGGGCACGATAACTTATACTTTCTAGTCACCTCGCACAGCAAACCTAATCTCTGTAACTCGGCGTATTGCCATTATAGTGATTTATAGCAGGAGTAGGATTCTGCCACCATTGTGGGATCTGAACCTGGGTAAGCTATGTTACCTCGTACCCGTCAACCGTCCGCCTTACCCCACGTTTCTAAACAGCACTGTGAGGACCCCTCCATGGCGTACTCGTCGGCAATACCACGACAGTTGGCGCCCACCGTGGGGCAAGAGGCGCTTCAGGCTCTTTAGTGGGCGAGGACCAAGATCTTCGCGGGAATCGGCAAAACCGTAGCCATCGGTCACGTTCTCTTCTCCGGCAACGTTCCGATCGTCCCCCCCCCCCCCCACGAGTTCTGGATCCCGGCGAAGACGAACCCTACGCGGTGTTTGATCGTTCCTATCGGAGACATCCACCTCTTCATCGGCGAAACCGACTCGGGCACTAGTTCCCTGGGAGTCGGAGGAGCATCAAGACCCGCACGGACCGCCTACGGTCAGGATACGGTCGCGGAAGGATCGATGTCGGATCTCCCTTCGGGATTTGCCGGCAAAGATCGGAAAACGTCAAGACCCGCACGGACCGCCTATGGGCAGGATACGTTCGCAGAAGGATCGATGTCGGACCTCTCCTCGGAGTTTGCCGGCAAAGATCGGAAAAATTCAAGGCCCACCCAAACCGCCCCTGTGCAGGATATAAAGGTGGAAGTTCATTGCAAATCCGCCGGCTTCGCCCGTGCGTCTGGACAGCAGAGATCGAAGTTCGTCGGCGTGGTTACCATCTTCGATCTGGCGCGCTGCGTTCAGAGATAGGGCGAAAACCCCCGCGATTACCTCGCCAGGTGGCTCCATATACGGGCCGACCTGGCCAATTACCCCAATGATGATGCCATCTATCACTTTGTGGAAGGACTGGACCACGGCACGCTTCTCCGACATTCTCTAAGACGGCAACAGGCGTCAGGACGCCTCACCTTCGAAGGCATGGTGAACACCGTCAACAACTACGCGGAGGTTAAAGCGGCAGCTCAAACAGCGCTTGTGCTCATTGACGGAGCACCTCCGATTCAGCCACCACCATCGCCTCCGGCCGCCATCGTCGCAGTAGCGCCACCACCTCCAGTCATCGTCGAGGCCGTTGCGCCTCCACCGCTCGTCATCGAGGAAGTCCTGGCACCCTCCGACTCTGTCATTGACGCGCTTTACGCTGATTTTAGTGCAGATTCCGAGGAGATAGACTTCAGTCTAGAAGAGCTAGACTCCGCTATGCAGGAGATGGAGGAGGAGTACCCGCGCGACGAACAAGACAATAACACCGTCATGTCCCGAGGGGTGTTTGTCACTATTGGGACAGCGATGGATGAAGACCAGCCCGGGCAAGCTCCGCCTACGGCGTTGGATAAGGGGAAGGGGCCACTTATTGCTGCTGACAATGATCGCGCAAGAGTCATGCCTCCTCCGCCTAATCCAGTGCAGCAGCCGCAGGAACTCGGCACCGGTCCGAGCAACAACAACACCGCAAACTTGTCGCCTCCAGCATCTACATCGGCAGCAGCCCATGTTACCCCAGCTGATAGGGTGATGTACGGCAACCTCCTCGTTGAGCCACTAACTGTTGATCATATCCGGAACGTGACTCAGCTTGACAAGAAACGCTAGCAACTGCTGGAGGAGGCACAAGCCATCGCGGAGCAAGGCGCTAAACTAGATCGAGATCTGGTCAACGCGCAGAAGTCCATAGAAAAAGCTAGAGCAATGGAGGCCGAGTACAAGACTCTGCTCCAGCAGCAGAAGGCTAAGAAGGCTCCGGCTCGCGTCATCAACGATCCCGGTGTACGGCGCAACCTAGGATGGGCTCCCTCGAAGCCGGCACAGGCCAAGCCATACATTGACAGTGAAGGCAAGCAGGTGATACCCACCCCACTCCTTAACGTCGCTGTCGCCAAGACCCTTCTAGAGCAGGATAGATTGCCTAGGCAGTGGAACAGGTCTATGACCTAGTGGCTTACCATCGTACGGATATGCCCCCACCAAAGCAGTGCGGCATCGTCATCCGCGACAACGCGGAGCATACCCGTCATGACGGAAAGCACAATGAAGGACATAAGAGCAGGTCGCGCCATGACCCTCCCCGTCCGACAAGAAACCGCGACAGGCGTGAAGCATCGCAGGAGGGTAACAGCAAGAAAGCTAACCCACCACCACCTCCGCCTCCGTCGCCGCCAAGCAGTCACCATGGCAGAGGAGGTCGTTCATGCTGCCCATCCCCTGTTGACAAAAATAAGAAGAACCCGGAGCCATACGATGCACGTTCACGATCGATAAGATCCACGAGGCCCGGGAAGGACCATACCTGGGACCACGTTGCTTTGGACCTGGGATACGGTCCGCAACTTACCCTAAAGGATTCCGGATTGACAAGACCATCAAGCCCTATGACGGCACAGCCAAGCCCGCCACATGGTTGCAGGACTACGGCAACGCGGTGGAGATTGCTGGAGGCAACCCCAACGTCGCCGTTAAGTACCTCCCATTAATGTTGGCGCGCACGGCCCGTCAATGGATCGACGACTTGCCGGAGAAATCTATCTACAACTGGATGGACATGCAAAAAGCGTTCACCAAGAACTTTGAGGGTACATACAAGCGTCCCTGCACGGTGGGCGATCTACAGCGGTGCGTGCAAGAGAAAGACGAGACATCTCGCGCCTACCTCTCCCGCTGGCTGGATATGAAGAATTCCTGCGCAGGAGTGCACGCCCACACCACCATGGCTGCCTTCATCGACGGATTGGAAAGAGGCACGTTACTCCGACATAAGCTAAAGCGCTTGCAGGACAATCATCAGCTTGACTTGCATCAGATGATTCGGTTAGCTAGTGTGTTCGCAGCTGCCGACGACGACGCTCGTGGCTCTTTGCCGGCAACGACCGTTCCAACTAAAGCTCGGAGGAACAGCAGTACAAAGCGGAAAACCGCTCCAGAAGAAAAGCAATCTACCGACATGGTCGCCATGACTTTTGCAGGACGAGGAGAAGGCGAACAACATGGCCGAGGAAGGGGAGCAGGCCGTGGGCAGCAGCGAGGAAGTGAAAGCAACCCGGCGCCGCTCCGCGTTCCCCAAACCTACGAAGAGTACCGCGATATGTCGTGCCTCGTACACCTCGACGCCAACGGCAAGGACACCCATACAAATCGACACTGCAAGTTCGTCAACGACCTCAAGGAAGACCCGGAGTCCGGCTATAAGCAAAGTCGGAAGAACAGACCGCGAGGCAAGGGAAAGGGGAAGAAGAAGGAGGAGGAGTCCAAGGATTCAAGTGATATGGACGAGGACGTTGACCCCAAGCACACCGCCAAGAGCGACGACAAGGGCAAGAAACCCTTCGCTAAGAAGGCTCCAGTCTACCACACTTTCCTTGGCACCCCCACCGTCCGACAACAGAAGACCTCTTTAAGGATCCTGATGGCTACTCTCCCCCCAGTTCCCCAGTACCTGCACTGGTCGGAGGTTCCAATCACTTGGGACAGGACGGACCACCCAGACCTTGTGCCCACGGAGAACCAGTACGCCATGGTCATCAACCCATTGATTGACGGCGCGGAGTTCACCAAGTGCATGGTGGATAGTGGAAGCAGCATCAACATTATGTACCTGGATACACTGCAGAAGATGAACTTGACGGAGGCAAACCTAAGGCGGACTAACACTGTGTTCCATGGCGTAGTTCCTGGACGGGAGGCTCGGTCCCTTGGGTGCATTACACTTCAGGTAGCCTTTGGCGACGTTAATAATTACCGCCAAGAGCGCATGACCTTTGAGGTGGTCCCCTTCAAGAGCGTGTACCACTTCATATTCGGCCGCGACATATTCCACACGTTCATGGCCAAGCCATGCTTCGTCTACAACAAGCTCAAGATACCCGGACCAAACGGTGTCATCACCGTATCCGGAAGCTTTACCAAGGCAAGGGACTGCAAGATCAATGAAGCAACCGTTGCAAAAGCTGTCCTCTATAGCGAAGAATTCAAGGAGATCCAGAGCAAGGTCAATGACTCAGAGATGCCCGCGTCGAAGAAGCAGATCTCCGACTCCGCTCCTGCGTTCAAGGCCGCCATCGAGACCAAGCCGGTGGAACTTGTGGTAGGCGATGCCTCCAAGATCGTCGCCATTGGGACGAACCTGGATCCCAAATAGGAAAGCGCGCCCGTCGAGTTCCTCCGTGAGAATAGGGACATCTTTGCCTGGCAACCTGCCGACATGAAAGGTGTACCTAGGGAACTTGTCGAGCACAGCTTAAACATAGATCCAAAATGTAAACCAGTGAAACAACCTCTACGACGCTTCGGAGATGATAAGAGACGCACCATTGGCAAAGAGATAGCTAGGTTACTTAAGGCTGAGTTTATCCGAGAAGTCCTTCACACCCGATGGGTGGCCAATCCTGTACTTGTCCCCAAAAAGGGAACCAATGAATTAAGAATGTGCGTTGATTACACCGGCTTGAACAAAGCATGTCCCAAAGATTCGTTTGCTTTGCCTTGCATTGACCAAGTCATTGACTCGACGGCTGGCTCGGAACTTTTGTGTTTTCTCGATGCATACTCAGGATACCACCAGATCAAGATGAGTAAGTCGGACCAATTGGCCACTTCGTTCACTACCCCCTACGGCACGTTTTGCTATGTCACGATGCCCTTTGGGCTGAAAAACGCAGGTGCTACCTACCAGCGGACAATGCAACGTTGCCTTCACGACCAAATTGGTCGGAACGTTCACGCCTATGTGGACGATATCGCGGTGATGTCTAAAAAGTCAAACGACTTAATCTCTGACTTAAAAGAAACCTTTGATAATCTCCGGAAATACAACATGATGCTCAACCCTAAGAAGTGCGTCTTCGGGGTTCCAGCCGGCAAACTGTTGGGCTTCATCGTTTCCCAGCGCGGAATCGAGGTCAACCCGGAAAAAATCAAGGCCATCTTAAACATAAACCGTCCGACATGTCTAAAAGACATCCAACGACTAACAGGTTGTGTTGCAACAGTTAGTCGGTTCATCATCCGACTTGGTGAGAAGGCTCTGCCACTGTACAAGTTGCTGAAGAAGGCGGACAAATTCACGTGGATGGACGAGGCAGATGCAGCATTGAAGCAGCTCAAGGAGATTCTTTCCTCGGCGCCCATCCTTGAAGCACCCGAGCCTGGCAAGCCCCTGTTAATTTACATGGCGGCAACCAACCGGGTTATCAGCATCGTCGTCGTGGTAGAGCGGAAGGAACCAGGCTATGAGCACGGAGTTCAACGACCAGTTTACTATGTAAGCAAAGTCTTGACGGAGTCCAAGCAGCGTTACCTGCACTACCAAAAGATAGATTATGGAGTATTCCTCGCTTCGCGGAAGCTGAGGCATTACTTTCAGGAGCACCCAATCATAGTAGTGAGCAAGACTCCACTGTCCGACATTATCAACAACAGCGACGCTACGGGAAGGGTCGCGAAGTGGGGCATTGAACTTGCCGCCTTCGAGATCACCTACAAAAGACGCGACGCTATCAAGTCACAAGCCTTGGCGGATTTCATTGCAGATTGGACAGAGATGCCAGATGCCACTCCATTGCCGGAACCAGAGTACTGGGTGATGCACTTTGACGGATCAAAGTTGCTCAATGGCTCGGGGGCTGGTGTATTGCTACAGTCACCAAAAGGAGACAAGCTACACTACGTTCTGCAGATCCACTTCGAGGCTACAAACAACATGGCGGAGTATGAAGCACTCATTCACGGACTGCGTGTAGCCAAGGATATTGGCATCAAGCGCATAGTTTGCTGTGGAGACTCCGACTTGGTTGCCTAGCAGGTGGCTGGCACCTGGAATGCGCGGAAACCTATGATGGCGGCATATCGCGACGAAGTGGACGAGATAGCCAAGAGCTTCTTGGGCTACGAAGTCAAGTATGTACCTAGGGAGCAAAACGAGGCGGCTAATCTATTGTCTAAGCTTGGATCAGGGCGCAAGCAAATTTCCGCCAGGAGTTTTCTTAGAGCATCTACGCACACCATCCGTGAAGGGCGCCGACATCGACAACCCGGATAGAGCTGATTCTTTCGTCAACATGGTGACAAAGACCCCTCCGGCCTGGACTAAACCGTTCATGGAATATCTCGAACACGGAACTTTGCCCGACGACGAGGTCGAAAGACAGCAGATAGTACGACGAGCAAAGGGTTATACCATAATCAATGGGCAACTCTACAAAAGGAGCACTACTGGTGTATACCTAAAGTGTGTTTCCCAGCTAGAAGGTATGGAAATCCTACGTGAAATCCATCTCGGAGATTGCGGACATCACGCCGCTCCTCGATCATTGGTCGTGAAAGCCTTCTGGCAAGGATTCTACTGGCTGACCGCGAAGGCGGACGCCGACAAGTTGGTTGAAACGTGCACAGGATGCCAGTATTATGCCCGACAACCACATGTTCCTGCTGAAGAATTGCGAACAATACCAATAACTTGGCCATTTGCAGTCTGGGGGCTAGACATGGTGGGGCCGTTGCAAATGGCACCGTGTGGGTTTACGCATCTGCTTGTAGCAGTTGACAAATTCACCAAATGGATAGAAGCTAAACCCATTAGAAAGCTTGATGGGGCAACTGCCCTTAGATTTGTCCAGGATCTAGTGGTGAGATTTGGTCTCCCACACAGCATCATCACCGACAATGGAAGCAACTTGTCACTCAGAGAAGTGGAGGCCTACTGTTGGGACAAAGGCATCCGACTTGACCTTGCGTCTGTGGCACACCCACAATCCAATGTTCAAGTTAAGCGAGCCAATGGATTAATTCTGCAGGGAATCAAGCCACGTCTTGAGGCACTGCTACATAGAGCAGCTGGAGCCTGGGCGGAAGAATTGCCATCTGTGCTGTGGAGTTTGCGAACTACACCCAACAGATCTACCGGCTACACCCCTTACTTCATGGTATATGGAGCAGAAGCTATCCTACCTTCCGACATCCTCCACGATGCACCAAGAGTTGCCGCCTATGACAAAGATGACGCTGAAGAATCCAGACGCCTAGATGTGGACCTTCTCGAGGAGGAGCGCGTTTTGGCATGCCAAAGATCCGCCATCTACCAGCAGAATCTACGCAGCTACCATAGTCGCCGCGTCCGGCATCGCTCGTTTAAAGAGGGGGATTTGGTGCTCCGACTTAAGCAGAAGAAGTCACACAAATTATCCCTGCCATGGGAAGGACCGTTCATCATAAGCAAGGCGCTGCTCAATGGGTCTTACTACCTTGTCGACAATCGTGAGCTCAAGGGTAGACCCAACAAGGATCATAAGCGTAAGCGACGTGACCCGGATGATGACTACCCGGAGCTTGATCGGCCATGGAACATAGCACAGCTACGTCCTTTCTACACTTAGCATTTTTTATCTAATCGTGTACCTCTTATATGATCAATGAAATAAAGCTCTTTGGTTCACTCATATTGCTGTGTCTTTTACCTCCTTTAGTGTTCATTTTTGGATCATATAAACCTTTATGCACAAGCTTTGCGATTGCACTTGTGAAAATTCCGCCTACGGGCGTTAGGTTAAGTTTTCTGGTCTACATGTTATTTGTTGTTTTTATGTGGATTCTGGAGTAGTGACTTTTGGCACTTATTGTCGGCGATTTTGCGCTAAGGTTTTTGACGGTGCCATTGGGTATCATCACCTAAGCGCATGGTTCCGACAACGAGTCTTCCGACTCATGAAAAGTCAAGCATAAGAACCAAAGTAATGGATAAGCCAGCACTTGCTTAAAAAATATATACATGCTGGGCATTAATTCTTAAGTAGCAGGAGAAGACAGATATTGTTTTCCGCCTTAAGATTACGTCACCAAGTTTTTTCAATGCACATTCTAGAGGTGAAACAAGAATTACAAAGTGTTTTTCACTCCTTGGGTGCAGGGGACTTGGAGGCCGCATCATCACCAGCCGGAGATTCACCCTCAGCGTCACCACTGTGAGGAGACTCGGAGGATTCAGGGTCGGCGTTGTCAAGGAAGTTCCTGGGCACGAAGACATCGACATCCACCAACACGGCAACCCTGGTGTCATAGCCCGCGAGTGATGACAGGATAGCTTCGTGGTCGATTTCCTTGCCGTCATCATCTACGTCAGGGATACCAGATGTTACCGTGTCAATGTTGGCACCTTCATAGTGTGCCTTCACCATGGACAACGCCATCCTTGCGCCAGCCCGTGCACATGAAGCTTTCCAGCTTGCGACACGCTCGGGGGCTCGGCGCAGAATCTCCGAGTACTTCACCACGGAGTCTAAGGCCTTGATATAAATTTGGAGGGGCTGGGCGATCTCCTTGGCTTGGGTGATGGCGGTGTTGATGAAGTTGCCGGCAAGAATCATGCATTCCTTGTCCGAAGGAGGCGAGCGGGTTAAACCCAAGGGCGCTGAAAATTCCGACAACGATTGCATGAGTTCAAAAATTCTAAGTATCCAGACTACAGAGCTACAAGGCGGAGGACACTTACTGAAGATGCTGGCCTTAGCCTGCCAGACGATGTCCGCCAAGGATTCTTTCTCTTGTTGGAGGAGCTTAAACGCCTCGCTATGGCGAAGGTTTTGCTCATCGGCAGCTTGCTTCTGATCCTTTAGGATCGCAAGCTCCTCCTTCAAGCGATTGATCTCAGCAGAGGCAGAGTCCTGCAGGGCTTTCATGGAATCCTCATGCATCTTCAGCATTTGTTCCCTCTCCTTCTTAAGGATCTTGTTCTCGCTGTCCAGCTGCTGGATGTGCTTGGACTGCTCGACAATATCCTTAGCCTTGGCGACATGCTCTGCTAGTCAGAGAAAACAAAGTACACCGTGAGTACTCGAAGAAGGAAGGCACAAAAGTAAGACAGAAATGCGCAAAAAGAAAACATACTCTTGTTTTTGATGATCTGTTCCTTCAAGATGGCGGTTTTACCCTTTTCAGCTTCAAGGTCCGCGCGCATCTTCTGGTACTTATCATTGGCCATGCCCCTCCGAGCATTCTCGTTCTGTGAAAACAAATACAAAGTCAAATCGTTGTTTAGTCTACTTGGAGCCCCTAGTCGGAGATTTTTCCATCTAGGTGCTCGGGGGCTACAACAAGAGTTTTTAACTTAGCAATATGCTTAGCTTTTCTTTAAGCATCTAGTCGGAGCTAATTCAGTTCTCAACTAGAAGCTTGGGGGGCTACAGTATAAAGTTTTAACGGAAAATGCTTAGCTTTTCTTTAAGTATCTGGTCAGAACTGATTCAGTTACAACTAGAAGCTTGGGGGCTACAGCACTTAAAATTATGAACACTGTGTATGCTACTCTTAAAGCATCTAGTCGGAATAATTCATTCCATCTAAATGCTTGGGGGCTACAGTGAGAGTTTTTTCTAACTTAGTCACTCTTAGAGCATATAGATGCAAAACCAATGGTTTTCCGTCTACATCCTCGGGGGCTACAGTGGGATACTCATATGAAATGCAAAAGGTAAAGTAACACTTATAAGTGCGATGATCTTGAGGTTTGTAGCACTCTCGGCCAGCAGCTTGCCAAAGGAAACACTATTGCTTCGCAAGATGTCTGCTTGACGGAGTAGCTCCTCAAGACCGCACGTCGGAGATGACAGCACTCCTCTAGGAACCGTAGTTGTGCTACCCGGCGTTAGCACCGGGAAGATAATCTTTGGCAGTTCTAAGGGTTTCTGGGGAGCAGAGGCGCCGCCTTCGGCAGATGTACCAGCAACCACCACCGCCTTGCCGCTACCGATGGCATCCTTAGCCGGAGATTCAGCCATTTGAAGGGAAGCGCTCTCCTGCGTCGCCTGCTCGCCGACAACTGCGAGTTCGGTAGAGGCGCCAGAATCCACTTCCATGGCGGAAGGGCCTGGTGCCTCCTGGGATTGGGAGCTTGTCGGAGCAGAGGAGGGCTTGACGGCAGGAGTAGCAGGGGCGATGGCAGGGGAAGAGTCGCGATGCAGCATATCCTTGATATTTTTAGAAGCCCCAAGAGTCTTGGAGGACTTCTTGAGGCTGGTTGTGGCTTTCTTCCTGAAACGTCCAAAATGCATAAGTACAGGCATGAGACAGATTAAAAAGGCAATGTCAGAGAATAAGAAGCTTACACTAGGGGGGCGCTTTGGCAAACATCCCGGTGGCTTTCTTCTTTTCCGCCTCCAGGGCGGCAGTACTCTTTTTGGAGGCTCCACCCTCCGTCTTCTTTTTCTTGCCTCCGTCGGCAGCGTCAGAGGTGGAGCTCTTCCGCTTTCGCGCCAACGGGGCATCATCATCGGACACGACCGTGACTTCCTTCATCTTGGGATCATAGAATTGGGCGGCCAGGTTGTCCTCCTCTAGATCGCTAAGCTGTTAAGTGAGAAATCACCATGTTAGACAAGATGGTATTAGCAAGACAGAAAATTGGAGCAATGTCATACACGGAGAATAAATACCTACCTTTGGGAACTTTCCGTTTACGAACATGTCGTAGGTAAGGGTGAAGCCATGCTTCTTGTCCTTCACCTTGACGATGTCCTTAAGACGGAACTTGACGGAGTCGCTCGAGAAGTTGTCCTCGGAGATCCGGAGGGTATCCCTTCGGTCGCCGGTGTACTCGTGCATGACCTTCGTACGGTGCTGCAGAGGTTGGGTCCGCCTGATGAACCAGCACATGGCTAGGTCCAAGCCGGTCAGACCCGTATCTACAAACCATTCGATCCGCCTTATTGCGCGAGAAGCGTTGAGGTCGGAGGGAAGGGAGGCATGGGACCGCCATGTGGAGACTTCAGTGGCGGATCCATCCACGAAGTCCGGGTACGTTGCTTCTCGGCCTGACAAAGGAATGTCAGGGCCGTAGAAGTACGTCCGCTGCCAGTTCTTACACGACTCGTGGCCGACAATGTCAGGGAACCACCGGCCAGGTCGGATCTTGAAGCTTATGGTGCCGCAGTTTCTAAGCTCCTCATTTCTGTGTCCGTCTTCACGTTTGACGGTGAAGAAGTAGACAAACAGATCTAACCTAGGCCTAATCCCTAGGTAACCCTCGCAAAGTGCCGCGAAGTTGCTAAGCACTAGGATGCTATTGGGGGAGAGGTTGTGGGGTTGGACCTGGAAGTGGTTCAAGACGGACAGGAAGAAGTGGGATATGGGGCAAAGAAACGCCGCGTACCAATTGCGCCTTGAGGTATACCTTCTCTCCGGCTTGGGGAGAAGGGGTCACCTCGCCGGCCGGTGCCGCCCGCCAGGTGAGCCCCTCCGTCGCAGGGAGGTAACCCTCAGCGACCATCTCTTGGATGTCGCGGCCGGTGATGTCCGAGCCGCGCCAGTCGCCTTTGTGCGAGTCTGGCTCCTCTTCTAGGGGCTCCAGCGCCGCCAGGTTATGGTCGCCGCCGGTGGTTTCTATCACCGCCGATGCAGGAATAACCAGGCCCTCTGGGGGCACGACGACGGAGCTCGTCGGCTTCGCTGCGGCTTCGCTCGACGCCACCATTGATGGAGATGAACCGCTGCTAGCCATGGAGGAAGGAGAGGATGCGACTGGTGCAGGAAGCGGGGCTAGGATTTCTCGAGGTTTTCGCGGAGAGCTCGAGGAGGCGCGCGGCTGGAGGAAGAAGACGATGACGCGAGAGAATGAGGTGAAAAAGTGGCAAGTGTCCCACGGTCACTATTTATCTTACTCAGCATCAAGATTCGTGCAGCTAATCGGACGGTTGCCGCGTAGACGACGTGTTCGTGAACGTGCGCGGTAATTTCGCCACGTCTCCAACCGTCGCCGCCAACGGTTCGTATCACTCGCGCGGGAAAATCGGATATGATTACGTTCTCTGCATGTGTGAGTTACGAGGCGTCGCTGACCTACAGCCTACGTCGTCATAACTGACATGGTAGATGAGCCGTCCCATCAAAGATTCCGGCATGGACGGATTTAATCCGACAACGGGAGCGTACGATGGAAGATTCAGCATTTCTCTGACTTACTCGTAGAAGACGGAGAAAACCTTGCAGGGTTCTTTGGGAGGACTACAAGATATTGCTTGACGATTTGCCGACATCAATCTAGACGGAGCATTCCACGGGAAGAGGCAAGACGGCGCAAGATCTCGGAGTTCTCCGGGGGCTACTGTTGGGGATATGCTATATGGGTATCCTCATAGCATGTCTCTTATCCGACTAACCCGGGTGGCCCATAGTCGGTAGCATGGCCTATGGCCTGCTGGGCGGCCCAGTTAGGTAGATCCAGAAGGGAGGCCCATCCCGGATAAAGGAAGGCTACGGTGGAGTCACCAACGTACCCCGAGCCTTGGAGTGCAAGATACACAAGACTAGTAATAGACGGTGTAGAACTCTGTAACCTGTCCGGCTAGGACTTTTCCCTGTAACCCTAGGACCTGACGACTATATAAGCCGGGCCTATGGGAGCCTTTAGGGCACGATAACTTAGACTTTCTAGTCACCTCGCACAGCAAACCTAATCTTTGTAACTCGGCGTATTGCCATTATAGTGATTTATAGCAGGAGTAGGATTCCACCACCGTTGTGGGATCTGAACCTGGGTAGGCTGTGTTACCTCGTACCCGTCAACCGTCTGCCTTACCCCACGTCTCTAAACACGCATTGTGAGGACCCCTCCATGGCGTACTCGTCGGCAATACCACGACACAGATGCAGCCCGCGAAGCCCACCCGGCCATTTCCCCTTTCCCCCCTCTCTCATGCGTGCAACTCTACCCACGGTCGCTGACGCCCCGGGCCCACCTGCCCCTTCATCGTCGTCCCCAAACCCCGCCCACGACCGAGCCCTTCGCCGTTTCCTCCCCCGCGTCACTGCCGTTGATTGCGCGAGTTATTGCCGTTGAATCGACGAGTAACTCCTCGCCTAGCTCTGGCTACTTAAACCCCACAGTCCCCGCTCCCTTTTCCCCCAACCAATTCCCTCTGAACGCTGCCAGGCTGCTCTCTTTTCTCTCCACAACGCCGCTGTCCCGATGAACTCCGGCGACCGATTGAGGTAAGCCTCGTGCGCGCCTCGCTCTCTGGTTCTTGCAAGCTTGTCCGCTATCACCTTGCGCATCTCCTGACATTCGCTGTTTGCTTTATTTCGCACCAGAGTGTCGCCTTCGATGACGACCGTGAGCACCCGACGACAGGCTTCAGTCCGACGAGGAATCCCCATCGTGTCTGTGCGCCCCGACCCTGTCCAGCTGCACGTTGAGCTTTGTCGTGTCTCCGCGACCTCGGTAAGCACCAGCCCCCTCGCCCTAGCCCTGTGGTCTCGCCGGAACACCGCCGGCAGACGCGCAGCTGCCACGGTAGCCATTTGCGCCGCCCGTTGTTGGTCAGAGCAACGTGGTCCGCTGGATCCGGATCCAGGGATGCGATTAGATCAACCCGCGAAGGGGTATGCGCAGATATGGGCCATGCTTAGTTAGTTATATCCAACGCCCGCGAGCGTGATCCAGCGCGAACCAGTACCGTCCAATCAGGAGCTGCCGTGTGTCATGTGTTTTGTTTTAAAATCTGAATTAGATCTATTAGTGATTCAAACTTGCAAAATTCATAACTTTTGATCCACACGTTCAAATTTTGTAAATTTTATATCATTGGAATCAGGAGAAAGAATTCTATCCAATTATGCACTTTGTTTAATAAATTGCATCTGTAAAATGGGTTGTTTCTGCAAAGACATTTGTATATAAAAATTGTATGGAAAATGTTCTAAGGGCCAAATTAATTTTATTTAGTGTATAATTTTTTTGTTTATGATTCAGTACTGTTTCACTTGTATGGTTTGATGTAGATAAATCATCACATGGCATTTGCATGCATTCATATACTTTTGCTTGTATATTTTGATATGTGATTTTGGTGCTATCATTTTATGTGTAGATTTTTGTGCTAGTAGTGATTGTGGTTGTGAAGATTGTTGCTACTCCCCCAACTACCAAGGAAAGTGGTGCTTCATATTTAGGTCCCAATATTTTGCCTATGAATTAGAAATATTTTGTATAGGGCTTGCATGAATGTTTTGCTAAGTATCTATATGCTATGCTTGGGAAATCCTAGTAGTTGTAGAAATGTTAGAATTTCCTCTAAGTTAAGATAATTTTTATTGCCATGCTTAGCCTAGCTAATAGCAACCAAGGGTTAAATATATTTATGCTAAGGAAAATATTGCTAAGTCTTTGACTTATATTTTTGCTTAATAAAACAACTAAGTGAATGAAACACCTGGGTGGAATGGAAACAATGGTTTGTGTTGAGTGGTTACATGTAAGATCCCTCCCTTTATAAAGGTAAGGATCCCTGTGATTGCAATGCTAGTCCCTGGATCAATGCTAGCATCCACAGTTTAAGATGAAGTACACAGAAACAAAGGTCATTATTACATATCATTCCAGAGACAAACATAGTCTTTTACAAACTCCATGGCCACAGGCCTTAATACAAGAGTTCAAATATATAATAAAATAAATAAGTCTTCATCTTCATGTGCCACAGGCAAGCATGTTGAGTGTAGACTCATAACCCCTAATCACCATCAGAATAACCTGCAACATCACAAGTTACAGCCATAGTGAGTCAATACATTGGAATATTATTGGCAAGTGATACCTTAGTATAATATTGGCATCTAGATACTATATGCATTTTGGCTAAGTGTAGTTTAGGCTTGCTTTTCTCAAAATAGGTTTTACCTATCAGTTGAAAACACTAAGTTTTTCTTTGACAAAACTTTCCCAAGGAACCACCAATAGACATTGGTGAACCTTTACCCTTGTTCACCCACAAGTTTTAACTTAGAAATTGGGATGAGGAGATTCTTGATAGCTTCCATGTCTTGATGCTCAAGTTGTCCAATACCAGGGACATGGCTAAGTACTTAGATTCTTCCATCTGCAGAGGTTATGCTCTTTCCCCACAAGACTTGATTTTCACCAAGACAGGACCTTTCAGAAGCCTTCCCTTAGACCAAATGGACGCGTTCCAACCTATCATCCCATTACCACCAACTGTCCAAATGGCTAAGTTATTGCAACCTATGTGATCCAGGCAGAGCCCATATTGCCATGTGGCTGCACTAGAAGCTTCTTAACATTTGGCATCTCAAATCCCTTTGTTCCTGGGTGGCTTTCCACAAGTGAGATACACAAGGTAAACCATAGAAATGGGCCTTGTGTAACCACTCAACACAAACCATTCTTTCCATTCCATCCAGGTGTTTCATTCACTTAGTTGTTTTATTAATCAAAAATTAAGTCCAAAGACTTAGAAATATTTTCACATAACATGAATATATAACCACCCTTGGTTGCTACTAGCTAGGCTAAGCATGGCAGTGATAAGCATCTTAACTTAGAAATTTCTAGCAATTCTACAACTACTAGGATTTCCCAAGCATAGCATATAGATCAAAATATTCATGCAAGTCCTATACAAAATATTTCTAGTGCATAATTGAAAAACATAGGAATAAAATCATGAAGCACCACTTGCCTTGGTAGTTTGGGGAGTAGCAACAATCCTCACAATAACAATCACTATTTGCACCAAAATCTACACATAAAATAATGGCACAAAGATCACATATCAAAATATACAAACAAAAATATGAATGCATGCAAATGCCATGTGATGATTTTTCTACACCAAACAAGGCAATCATACAGTACTGAATCCTAAACAAGTCTAAAACACACTAAATAAACTTTATTTGATCAACAAATAATTTTCCAAATAATTACTATACACAAATTATGCCTACAAATGTTTCTGTAAAAACAACCATTTTTACAGAGGGAAAACATTAAACACATTGCATTAACAGAAAGGATTTTCTCTCCTGATTCCAATGATATAAAATTTGTAAAATTTGAACATGTGGATCAAAATTTATGAATTTTACAAGTTTGGTTAACTAATAGATCTAATTTCTGTTTTAAATTTAAACACAGGCCACGCGGTGCTCTCTGATTCGTCGGTACCGTTTCACGTGGATCGGCTAGTGTGGACCGCATGATCTAAATGAAATAGCACGGCCAGACCTGACCCGTACCCCTTCGTTAAGTGATTCTATCATATTCGTTGGATCTAGATCTAACGGTCCTGGACCATGCGACCAAAGTTCGGCGGCGCATGTGACGGTGGCACGGCGGCCGCGCTCTGTCAGCGATGCTCCGGCGAATACAGGGAGGTCTAGGGTGTGTGGCGTGGCTTACCATATTCGCACGAACACGATGAAGCTCAACGTGGTCTTTGCTTGGACAGGGGCGCACTGGCACGGCCGGAAATCCTCGTCGGAGTTTGCTTTCGTGTTGGGTGCTCACTGCCGGAGATGGAGGTGATGTTCTACGATGCAATAAGATGCACGAAAAGCATTAGGAGATGCACAGAGGCGAGGCGAACACGGTCGTATGAACTAGGGATCAAGGAGCAGTCTGTTTTTACCGTGATTGCTCGTCGGAGTTGGACGGCGCTTCGGTTGTTTGCGGGCTTCGACAGAGACGACGACCTGGGGCGATATAGAGCAAACAGAAAGTGTGAGAAGATGCGCACGGGCAAGACAGGCAAGCTCGTGTGAACGAGAGGTGAAGGGGAGCATGGGGTTCACCGGAATAGATCGCTGGAGTGCGTCGGGCAGTGGAGTTGCAGCTCGAATTGCCGGCAGCCTGGTGGCGGAGTGGAGGTGCTGAGTGAGGGGAAAGACTCGCGGTGCAGAGGGGTTTAAGTAGGCAGGGGGCTCGACAGGAAACGCCTGCAGATTCAATGGCAATTACGTCACGCGATCAACGCCAGCAACGGCCAGCGGCGACGTGTTCTTCGCGAGATTTGGGGAAGAGGACGGTGACGTGGACGGGGCCCAGTAGTCAGCGAGGGGGGGTTCTGCGCGGGTGAGGAAAGACAGAGAGAGAGGAGTGGCCTGGGTGGGTCTTTTTGTCTGATGGGCCAAAAGGCTGGCGCCAGGCCCAGTTGGGTTTTCTAATTCCTTTTCTTTTTCCAGAATGATTTTCAGGATTCATTTTCAAACAAATTCAAAAGCATTTGAAATCCAAACCTTTCTGGATTTTTGTAAAGTGTAAACTTCATATTTTTGGGCATAAAACCTTGCTGTCTTATTAGACTTGCTTGGTCCTTTCGAAAATTCAAAATAAATAGTGCCTCTGCACAAAGTTTGATAAAGATTTGAAAATGGTTTTAATACCAAATTTTGTTTTGGAAAAATTTGTCCAAGCTTGGAACTCAACCAACCAATCCTATGAACTCATACAATGGTTTTAAAACAAATATTCTCTCACTTGAGAGTGGCATTAGATCAATGCTTGCCCACATAAAATAATAGCACTTAGTGCTTTTGTTTTCTTGAAATGAGTTTGAAATTGATCCCTAAATGATATGCATGCATGAATGATATGCAAATTTTGAAAACATGATTTTAGGGATGTTACATTACACAAGGCCCATTTCTATGGTTTAGCTTGTGTATCTCACTTGTGGAAAGCCACCTAGGAATAAAGGGATTTGAGATGCCAAATTTTAAGAAGCTTCTAGTGCAGCCACATGGCATTATGGGCTCTGCCTGGATCATATAGGTTGCAATAACTTAGCCATTTGGACAGTTGGTGGTAGTGGGATGATAGGTTGGAACGCGTCCATTTGGTCTAAGGGAAGGCTTCTGAAAGGTCCTGTCTTGGTGAAAATCAAATCTTCTGGGGAAAGTGCACAACCTCTGCATATGGAAGAACCTAAGTACTTAGCCATGTCCCTGGTATTGGACAATTTGAGTATCAAGACATGGAAGCTATCAAGAATCTCCTCATCCCAATTTTTCTAAGTAAAACTTGTGGTTGAACAAGGGTGAAGGTTCATCAATTTCTATTGGTGGTTCCTTGGGAAATTTTTTCCAAACAAAAACTTAGTGTTTTCAACAGCAAAGCAAGCCTAAGCTACACTTAGCCAAATCCATGTAGTAACTAGATGTTGATGTTCTACTAAGGTATCACTTGCCAATACTATTCCAATGTATTGACCCACTCTGGTTGTAACTTGTGATGTTGCAGGTTACTCTCATGATGATTAGGGGTTATGAGTCTACACTTAACATGCTTGCCTGTGGCACATGAGGATGAAGACTTAAACTCTTGTACTAGCCTATGGTTATGGAGTTGTAAAAGACTATGTTATCTCTGGAATGACATTGTAATAATGACCTTTGTTTCTGTGTACTTCATCTTAAACTGTGGATGCTAGCATTTTATCCAGGGACTATCATTGCAATCACAGGGATCCTTACCTTTATAAGGGTGGGATCTTACAATGCATAGGAGTTTATAGTGGACACTTTGTAATAACTTGGTTACTTGGGAGTTGGAGGCATGAGTAGAACTTACTCATACAAGTGGAGGCTAGCAAAAGACTGGGAGTAACCAACTAAGAGAGCAATAATGGCCATAATCATGCAGAGCAACAAAACATTACTAATCAAAGCATAGAGTGGTACAACAAGTCAAGGGCTAAATGATAATAGAGGCTATGGTGACTTGTTCATAGTCATAACATGGTGTGAGAATGTGCCAAGTCAACCCAAACAAAGCATCAAAGGAGAATACCACAATACTATGCTTTTGCATGCTGAAACAACGCATAATTTCTTCAAGGCACAATAAGAAATCCCAATTGTTTGGAACAAGACATGCTACAGCAATAATCACTAAGCATAAGGTCAAAACAACACCTAGCATGTCATGTTAAAGGCTAAGTCACAGTCAATGCAAGCTCCTCTTGCACTTATCAAGCAAGAACTTCCTACTCCTTTCCAACACCAAGCAACTTATTTGCAACAACACAGCGAGAACGGGGGTCCAAACTACTTTATTCAAGCAAACTAAACAAACCAAACAAGAACTAAGACGCTCCAAGAACAACACAACTTGTGCATGAAACAATAAAAACGAAGTGTCTAGACATACCTGAGCTTTTTATTGATGAAGAAGGGGATGCCTTGGGCATCCCCAAGCTTTGACGCTTGTACCTCTTGGATATTTCTTGGGGTGACACCGGGGTGGCATCCCCAAGCTTGAGCTTTTGTCCATTCTTCATCTCATTACATCATTCTCTCTCTACACCTGAAAATTTTCCTTCATACAAAACTTCACACAATCTTCATTAGCAACATTAGTGTATTTCAAAAGATAATAGACCTTTAGGCAAAGCTTTGGAACAGGAAGACTTTCACTAAAAACACATGCTACTGTAGAAACTCCTTCAAAAAGCTCAATTCCCCAAAAGAGAACTCAAAAAGGAATCAATAAGAAGCAAATGCAAATAATGGCAGAAATCTGTCAAAACAGACCAGCAGGTAGAAACCGATTTTTTCAAAATTCTTTTGTTAGTCAAATAAAAAAGTGTTTAACTAACAAACGTTAGATAACATACTGGGGAATTTATTCGTAAATTTTCAGCTCAATCTGAGATACAGAGACTCCTCATGATTGTTTTTGGTGGAGGACAGAAATCTGTTTCGGGACAGCAACTCCCCAAATCTTACCTCCCTCTCATTAGAGGTCATTCTTGAAACAAAAAGAAAACAAAAAGGATAAGGAGAGGTCATTACAGAAGTAATAACTTCCAAAACGCAATAAAACTCTTGGGTTATCTCCCAACAAGTACTTTTCTTTAACGCCTTTAAGTTAGGCACAAAAAGCAAGAAGAATCAAGTATTTTCAAATAAAGAAGCATTAACATCAAACCTTGCTTTCAAAGGAAGAGCAAAAAAGCAAATTCTCTCTCCACATAGGGAAGTGTTCAATACCTTTCTTTAATGGAAAATTATATTTATTGGTGCCTTCTTTCATATCAATGATGGCACCAACAGTTCTAAGAAAAGGTCTTCCCAAAGTAATAGGACAAGAAGCATTGTATTCAATATCCAAAACATAGAAATCCACAGGGACATAAGCATTGTTAACCATAATGAGAACATCATTAGTACTCCCCATGAGTTTCTTTTTGGCATTATAATTGAGTGGGACATCCAAATAGCATTCTTCCAAAGGTGGCAAATCAAGCATTTCATAAATATTCCTAGGCATAATAGAGACACTAGAACCAAGATCACATGAAGCTTTGAGATCAAAGTCATTCACTTGCATATTAATAATGGGTTCCCAACTATCTTCTACTTTCCTAGGAATAGAAGCTTTGTGTTTTAGCTTCTCTTTCTTAATCTTAGCAAGAGCATCTATAATGTGTTTGGTGAAAGCAACATGCATATCACTAGCATCGGGACTTCTAGCAAGCTTTCGCAGGAACACTTTAGAAATATTGCAATCATCTACATAAAATTCAAACTTAGCATCACTAGTAGTAGACTAATAGGATTAGGCATAGTAGGAGTAGAAATAGGGATTTCTTGTGGTTTAGTGGTATCCATTCTAGTGATGGTGCACACACTATTGTTTCTATCAATTTCAGCTTCCCTTTCCCACTTAGCATGAAGTTGGGCTAACAGTCTAACATTTTCATCAATAGTAACTTGTATGGCATGAGTGGCAGCAAAGGTACTTTCCATGGTTTTAGGTTTAGCAGCCATAGTGGCAGCAAAGGTACTTTCCATGGTTTTAGGTTTAGCAGCCATTTTATTAATCAAGGAGGATTATGCTTCAGACAAAGAGGAAATATTTTTCTCAACATTCAAAAGCTTTTCCTCTATAGTCTTGTTGAAATTGGCTTGTTTACTAATAAATTTTTTGAGCATGATTTCCAGTTCAGAGGGGGCACTTCTAGCATTTTTGTAGGAATTTCCATAGGTATTGCCATTATTAGGAGGATAAGGCCTATAATTGTTGTTACCACCAAAATTATTCCTATAGGCATTGTTGTTGAAATTGTTGTTTCTAATGAAGTTCACATCAACTTCCTCTTCTTGAGCAACCAAAGAGGCTAAGGGAACACTATTAGGATCTAAAGGAGCTTTCCCATTAACAAGCATAGCCATAATAACATCAATCTTATCACTCAAAGAGGAGGTTTCTTCAACAAAATTTACCTTCTTACCATGTGGAGCTCTCTCAGTATGCCATTCAGAGTAATTAACCATCATATTGTCAAGGAGCTTTGTTGCAGCACCCAAAGTGAGGCCCATGAAGGTACCTACAGCAGCTGAATCCAACAGGTTTCTTGAAGAGAAGTTAAAACCTGCATAAAAAGTCTAGATAATCATCCAAGCAGTGAGTCCATGAGTGGGACAATTCTTAACCAAAGATTTCATTCTTTCCCAAGCTTGAGCAACATGTTCATTATCAAGTTGTTAAAATTTTATAATGTCACTTCTCATAGATATAATCTTAGTAGGAGGATAGTACTTTCCAATAAAAGCATCTTTGCACTTAGTCCAAGAATTAATACTATTTCTAGGCAAGGATAGTAACCATTCTTTAGCTTTCCCTCTTAAAGAGAAAGGAAACAGCTTGAGCTTAATAATATCTCCATCTACATCCTTATACTTTTGCATCTCACAAAGTTCAACAAAGTTATTAAGATGGGCAGCAGCAGCATCAGAACCAGCACCAGAAAATTGCTATCTCATCACAAGATTCAATAAAGCAGGCTTAATTTCATAAAAGGTAGCATCAGGAGCAGGTGGAGCAATAGGAGTGCTAAGGAAATCATTGTTGTTTGTGCTAGTGAAGTCACACAACTTGGTGTTCTCAGCAGAGTTCATTTTGGCAAAGGTGGGCAAGCCAAAAACAGCAGCAGCTAGAGCAGGAACTAATTTTTTTTGTGTTTTTGAATAAAGAAAGTAAACCACACTAAACTAATTTTTTTGGAGTTTTTGAAAAGAGGCAAACAAAACCAAGAAAAATAAACTAAGCAAACTAAAAAACAAAGTAAAGAGAAAGGAAGTGAAGGACTCCCCTTGTGAAGACGTCCTTAGCCTCCTCGGCAACGGCGCCAGAGAACTTGATGACTAACGTGGAGCCTGTTGGGAACCCCAAGAGCAGGGTATGAAGAAGCACAGCAACAAGTTTTCCCTCAGTAAGAAACCAAGGTTATCGAACCAGATGGAGAAAGGAAACGTCACACAGGTGTTGCAAGCAACGTGGAAACCTGCACAACACAAACTCAAGACTTTGCCCCAACGAATCAGTGAGGTTGTCAAGCTCACCGGATTGCTGTAACAAAGGATTAAATGTATGGTGTGGAAGGTAATGGTTTGCAGCAAGTAAACAAGTAACAATGGAAGATGTATCAATGGTAAAGATTGGACCGGGGTCCGTAGTTCACTAGAGGTGCTCTCCTTAGATAAACAACATGGCATAAAGGGTAAACAAATTATAGAAGGGCAATTGATAGGAACTGAGCAAGGCATAACAATGCAATACCAGACAAAAAGATCCTATGAGATTCGATTGGGCAATACAACAATATACATAGACCGCCATCCAAATGCATCTATGACTAGAAGTCCACCTTTAGGTTATCATCTGAACCCCCTCCAGTATTAAGTTACAAGCAACAGAAAACTGCTTTAAGCAAAGTGTGTAAGGTAAACAATCCACTTATTCCATGAACAAGAGACCGTTGTTTTATCCCTAGTAGCAACAACACATCTACAACCGAAGAGATTTATGTCACTTCCCTTGGAAACTAGAGGCATGGACCCACTATCGAGCATAAATACCCCCTCTTGGAGTCACTAGCAACTACTTGACCAAGATAGCTACTAACAACGGAGAGCATGCAAGATCACAAACAACACAGACATGATAGTATCAAATACCCAAAACCATTAATCAATCTGACATAGTAATCTCAATATCCATCGGATCCCCGCAAACACAACATGCATGATTACAAATAGATTAGATCTTGATCATGAACGAAGCTCACAAGATCTATACATGAAAGCACAAGGGAGGATATACAACCATCTAGCTACTGCATGGACCCATAGTCCAAGGTGTAACTACTCACGCATCATACCGGAGAAGAAGGCCTCCGGGATGATTTCCCCTCCCGCAGGGTGCCGGGAAGAACTTCATATCCCCCCGATCTAGGGACAACGGTGGCAGCGGCTATAGAAAGTTTCGTGGAATTTTTGATCGGGTGCCTAGGGTTTCTGCATCGGGGGGACTTTATAGGCGAAGAGGCGAGGCTGGGAGGCGGCCAAGGGCCCCACACCCTACCCAGGCGCGAGGTGGGCCCACCCACGCCTGGGGGGTCTGGCCGCCCTGGTCCGCTTCTCCGTCTCTACTCTGGACTTTGTGTCGCCCACGGTAAAATATTGACTTTGGCTTTTGTCCCGTCCAATTCTGAGAATATTGATTTTCTGCCTTTCTTGAATCAAAAATAGAAGAAAACAGGCAAATGGCACTGTGGCAGCTTGTTAATAGGTTAATTCCAAAAAAGATATAAAAACACGTCAAAGTGCAGACAAAGCAAAGTAAAGTAGATACTAAACAAGCATGGAGCATCAAAAATTATAGATACGTTTCCGGCGTATTAGGGGGCCACACTATGGGGCGACGCTCCCTAGGGGTTGGTCGCGCCAGCCCTAGGTGTGGCCACCTCGTGGCCCCACTTCGGCTGCCCTTTGGACTCCGTATTTGCTCCGATAAAATATTGACTTTGGTTTTTGTTCCGTCCAATTTCGAGAATATTTTCTTACTAGCTTTTCTGAAACCAAAAACAACAGAAAGCAGGCAACTGGCACTGCGACATCTTGTCAATAGGTTAGTTCCAGAAAATGTAAAAAATGCCTCAAAGTGTAGACAAAACATAACAAAGTTGATACTAAATAAGAATGGAGCATCAAAAATTATAGATACGTTTATGACATATCACGTATTGAAACTGCATCGATTTTTTGTCTATATTTTATTGTACTAAAAAACTAAATTTGGACATTTGGTTGATGATTTGCAAAAGAACAACTAAGAACTGAGGAAACAGGTGACACTGAAACTATTTTTGGCATGTACTACATGATTGCTTGTGAAAAGAAAGGCATGTTGTTTTCCTAACATACAATTTGTTCTTCTAAAATGAGACTAATAGTTTATTTAAACTTTATCTTACTTGCTCGTATGGAATGCTTTCTTAAAATTATGCAACAAAATGTTCTACTTTTAATACTTAGTTAATGGTCCAATTATTTTTTTCCTTGTGTGGTTTATAGGACAACTAAAATTGATGGCATGTAAACTTATTTTCAAATTACACACCATGATTGGAGGCATTGAGCTAATTGGAACCGCTTGAAGGCTACAATGCTATTTTATTTATTGAATCTAACTATTTTGGTAATGGCCCCTCTCCTATTTATTGTATACCAAGCATGTGCAGCCTAATGTGCACACTCATAGGTAAGAGACAACTGAGATTGAGTGGTACCAATTTCGTTAGCAACTCCATGTTATCTCTAAGTAGGAGGGATATTTTAGTTGTTGTTGTGATGGTTTCTAGGGATCAAGACTATGGATGTGAGTATGTGACAATCCCTATGATCGAAGAAATGTGGTTCGTGCATTGTGTGACTAGCGGTTGGGAATGCACTGCTTCCCTTGGTAAGTATCTAGGAAAACTATAGGCATCTAAGTGTTCATATCTACATTTCAATTTCGATGGAAGCTTATAGCTGGATCTAAGTTATTTGTTGTAAGTAGGACCTGATTGTTGCATCAATTTCCTCGGTTGCATGTATCAAATAACTGAATAAACGATAAAACTCTAGGCTTTCATGGCATGCTACATATAATTGAAAAAGTGAGGAAGCTCTAGACTTCCATACTACCACATCTTGTTTTGTTAGGCATTTATATTTGTGCACTATGATGTTTCTTTAATTATTAGCTCTTTAACCATTTTGCTTTTATATTTAAGCCTAACATAGATCTTCTGTACTCATGTTACTTCAGAGATGGTAGTTTAATGAACGGAGGAGGCGCTCTAGATCTGCCAATGGTGTTAGACAGTCCAATATGTATTTAACCATGTAAGTTCTTCCTAGAAGCCTAGGCACTGGAAGATGAAGGGAATGAAGACAAGGAGAAAGAGGAGTTTCTGCCACCACCTCTGAAGGTTATTAGGAAAAAGATCAAGACTAGGAGCGGAAGAAAGTAGATGTAGTTGTCGTCATCTACAACTTCATTGGAGAACTTGTAGTTGTCATGAACTTCTCGTTGTCATCGGCGGTGTGATCCTCTTATGGTGACCTTTGTATGTATTTGTCGTGAATTCTCATTTTCTTTAGTTTCATGAACTTGGTATCTACTTGTTATCTTCAACTTGCTATCATGAACTCCAAGGACATCCATCTTTCTCATATTTCACCGTGTAACGCTTATTCACGTGTGAGTGAATCACCTTAAATGGTTAGAAATACTTAACCGAAAATTCCTAGATACATACTTGAAATTCCAACAAGGTTTAAAGGGTGAGTCCTTGACGAATCCCATACTTCTTGTGATTTGTATCCCGCTTTTAAGTTGGCCTTGGTACAAGCACTAGACTAGTGCCACCGTCAACCACAGATTTACCTGCAAGACTAAGATCATGGAACAATGATATCTAATGATCCCGACATGTGACCTTCGTGAAAATTTTGGCTTCTTTAGCCATGAACCCTTCAAAATCAACCTCTTCCTTAGGACCGTCATCATACGACTCTGATGCATAACATCGATTGTAGGGGATGTCATGGTCATGTCCTCTTGCACACAATATGCCTCCACATGACCAACATTATTTTCATGGACATCACCCTCCAAAATCGTTATTCTCTTCTTCCAGTGCTTCATATTGGTAATTGCGAACCAGGCTTGGATGTTGGCTCACTTCATTTGGGTCAATTCATCTTGGGGAGGTGGAGTAATTGTTGTGTTGTCCACACCGGGGTCAACAAGTGTCTTACTTCGAACCCGGCTTCTAGCATCAAACGGGGGCGGCACACCAGTTCAAATCCAAGTGTAACCTAGTGTCCACATTATTTGTGGCAAATGACTCAGGAGCCATGTCGTGCGATTCCACCGCCGCTTCCTTATATGCACTCAAATGTTGCTCAAAGTAAATATTCATTATATTCTAATGAATATGCATTCCAAACATGACATTATGCTGACCCTCCAATTCAATTATATCACCTGGGTCCAACTAATTCAAGTATATCCTCAGTTGTTCCAAAACCTCATCTTAGCTAGAACTAGTATCAAACACATTCACAACCTCATCTGGATCACCCTCGACATTGCCTTTTTAAAAGGCATCCTTGTCCACATGATGGGCACTCACAATTCTTGACATCGCATATAGAAAGCAATTACGACAATCCAAATATAAATAAACTAGACATTTAGTAACACCATAACAAGCTACATGGTCACCATTGGCCAACCCTCACACAAACCTTAACCCTAACTACATCTAAACAAAATCCTAACCCTAACCTACAATTGGTAATCATAATGCTTCATAACCATTATAAAGTCACCATTATCTACCATAACATGAATAAACCATCCATCTTTGGTGAAACCAAATTTATAGGGTTTCCAAGATTTACACAAATACCACCAAAATATAAGATTTCAACTGGACAAAACAAAAGGTATGTGGGAGAGTATCTCTATGCACTTGGGGAAGGTCGAAATCCATGAAGTAATCGAACCCAAATGGAGGGATTTAAGGAGGGCTTGAGTTGGGGAATAAAGGGAGGGAGAGGCCAACTCTCTAGGACGAGAGGAGGATTAACCCTTTCTAGGAGGGTAGCTCCCTTGTGCACAAAGCTATCCTAGTTGGGCTAAAGCCTAACCTGGAGGATCTAGGGTACCCACCTGCGGGCCCCGCATTGCCACGTTGGCAGGCTCAGGGCAGCTTCATCATGTAGTACCCCATGGAGGTTAGCCCCTTCATGCGGGCACTATGTGAATGGGTTAGATTTCAAAAGGAAAATGATACTGTACCCTGGGGGGTCGAACGAATTAATCCCCCGGGTCACTCGACTGCAACCGTTCGTGACCGTGCTTCCTACTCATGCGTGCCTCGCGACCGCACGCTACCTTGTGGCCACGCTTCCTGCTCGCGTGCGCCTCGCGACCGTGTGCCACCTCCTTGCGCCACCGTGCCTCCGAGCTGCTACCTCGCCGCCGCGCACAACATCACGCTGACAAGCCTTCGGGTTGTTGTCGTGCTGCCCGCAGCATTGCTCCACCATGCACCGCGGGTTGCCGCGCCTCTATGCTGCCATGTCGTCGCTACGCCACCACGCTGCCTGGACGCCACCGGGTCGTTTGTTGGGGATATGCTATATGGGCATCCTCATAGCATGTCTCCTATACGGATAACCCGGGTGGACTACAGTTGGTAGCATGGCCCATGGCCTGCTGGGCGGCCCAGTTATATGGATCCAGAAGAGATGCCCATGTCGGATAAAGGAAGGCTATGGAGGAGTCACCGACGTACCCGGAGCCTTGGAGTGCAAGACATGCTAGACTAGTTTTAAGCAGTGTAGGACTCTGTAACCTGTCTGGCTAGGACTTTTCCCTGTAACCCTAGGACCTGGCGACTATATAAGTCGGGCCTATGGGAGCCTTTAGGGCACAACTTCAGATAACTTAGTATCGATTAGCATACACCTTGCACAGCGAACCAATCCCTGTAACTCGGCGTAGCGCCCTTATAGTGATTTATAGCAGGAGTAGGATTCCGCCACCGTTCTGGGATCTGAACCTGGGTAATCCGTGTTACCTCGTACCCGTCAACCGTCCGCCTCCCCCACGTCTCTAAACATGCACTATGAGGACCCCTCCATGGCATACTCGTCGGCAATACCACGACAGTTGGCCCCCACCGTGGGGAAAGAGGCGCTTCAGGCTCTTCAGCGGGCGAGGACCAAGATCTTCGCGGGGATCGGTGAAACCGTAGCCATCGGTCGCATTCTCTTCTCCGGCAATGTTCCGATCGTCCCTCCCGACGAGTTCTGGATCCCGGCAAAGACGAAACCTACGCGGTGCTCGATCGTCCCCATCGGAGATATCCACCTCTTCATCGGCGAAACCGACTCGGGCACTACTTCCCTGGAAGTCGGAGGAGCATCAAGACCCGCACGGACCACCTACGGGCAGGATACGTTCGTGGAAGGATCGATGTCGGACCTCTCCTCGGAGTTTGCCAACAAAGATCGGAAAAATTCAAGGCCCACCCATACCGTCCCTGTGCAGGATATAACGGTGGAAGATTGCTGCAAGTCCACCGGCTTTGTCTGCACATCTGGACAGCAGAGATCCAAGTTCGCGGCGGGGTTACCATCTTCGATCTGGCGCGTTGCGTTCAGAGAGAGGGCGAAACCCCCCACGATTACCTTGCTAGGTGGCTCCGTATACTGGCCGATCTGGCACATTACCCCAACGATGATGCCATGTATCACTTTGTGGAAGGACTGGACCAAGTATGCTTCTCCGGCATTCGCTAAGGAGACAACAGGCTTCAGGATGCCTCACCTTCGAAAGCATGGTGAACACCGTCAACAACTACGCGGAGGCTGAGGAGGCAGCTTAGACAACCCTTGTGCTCATTAATGGAGCTCCCCCGCTTCAGCCACCGCCACCATCGCCTCCGGCCGTCATCTCCGCAGCTGCACCACCACCTCCAGTCATCGTCGCTGCTATCGCACCTCCACCCCCCGTCATCGAGGAAGCCCCAGCACCCTCCGACTCCGTGATCGACGCGCTCTATGCCGACTTCAGCGCAGATTCGGAGGAGATAGATTTTAGCCCAGAGGAGCTAGACTCTGCCATGCAGGAGATGGAGGAGGATTACAAGCGCGACGAGCAGGCCAACAACGCCGTCAAGTCCCGAGAGGTGTTCGTCACCATTGGGATGGCGATGGATGAAGATCAGCTCGGACGAGCTCCGCCTATGGCGCTGGACAAAGGGAAGGGACGACCTGTTGCTGCCGACAATGATCGCGCAAAGGACATGCCCCCTCCGCCTAACCCAGTGTAGTAGCCGTAGGAACTCGGCACCAGTCCGAGCAACAACAACACCGCAAACCCGCCACCTCCGGCATCTACGTCTACTGCTGCCCAAGTAACTCCAGCTGATAGAGTGATGTACGGCAATCTCCTCGTCGAGCCTATGACTCTGGCTCATATTCGCAATGTAGTCTAGCTTGACGAGAAGCGCCAGCAGCTGCTAGAGGAAGCGTAGGCCATCGTGGAGCAAGGCGCAAAGCTGGATCGAGATCTGTCCAACGCACAGAAGTCAATAGAGAAAGCTAGAGCAATGGAGGCCGAGTACAAGACTCTACTGCAGCGGCAGAAGGCCAAGAAAGCTCCGGCTCGCGTCATCAACGATCCTGGTGTGCAGCGAAACCTACTATGGGCTCCCTCGAAGCCGGCACGGTCCAAGCCATACATTGACAGTGAAGGCAGGCAGGTGATGCCCACTCCTCTCCTCAACCTCGTCGTCGCCAAGACCCTTCTAGAGCAGGATAGATCACCCAAAGCGGTGAACCAGGTCTATGACCTAGTGGCCAAGGCGGTGAAACAGCAGGAAAAGGCCACCTCTCAGAGGCTTGAGTCTGACCCAGCGTTTTGCCAGTCTAGCCGGGATAAGCCGCCAAGGGACAGATCTCCTCTTGATGTCGGGTCTCAGACGGGTTCGTCAGAACGAAGATGGAGGGATGCGCGCAATAGGAAGGATGCTATCCCCATATCCTCCGACCATGGAGGCAAGGCCCAACCCCGTCGCCCATCGCCACCACCCTGTTCCCCCCGACATCACAAAGAAACCAAGGCTCACCGTCGTTCGAATATGCCTCTGCCAAGGCAGAGCTGCATCGTCATCCGTGACAACGTGGAGCAGACCCGTCATGATAGAGAACGCAACCAAGGACACAAGAGCAGGTCGCGCCATGACCCTCCGCATCCGACAAGCAACCGCGACAAGCGTGAGGCATCGCAGGAGGGTAACAGCAAGAAGGCTAACCCACCGCCACCTGCGCCTTCGTCGCCACCCAGCAGCCACCATGGTGGAGGAGTCCCGTGTCGTTCACGCAGCCCATCCCCTGATGGCAAGAAGAAGAAAAGAAGCCCGGAGCCATACGATGCACGTTCGTGTATGGACAAGATCCACGAGGTCCGGGAAGGACCATACCTGGGACCATGTTGCTTTGGACCTGTGATACAGTCCGCAACTTACCCCCAAAGGTTTCTGGATTGACAAGACCATCAAGCCCTATGACGGCACCGCCAAGCCAGCTACATGGCTGCAGAACTACGACAATGCGGTGGAGATCGCCGGGGGTAACCCCAACGTCACCGTCAAGTACCTCCCATTGATGTTGGCGGGCACGGCCCATCAATGGATTGATGACTTGCCGGAAAGATCCATCTACAATTGGTTGGACATGCAAGAAGCGTTCACCAAGAACTTCAAGGGTACGTACAAACGTCCCTGCACTATTGGCGATCTATAGCGGTGCATGCAAGAGAAAGATGAGACATCTCGCGCCTACCTCTCCCGCTGGCTGGATATGAAGAATTCCTGCGTAGGAGTGCACGCCTAGACCGCCATGGCCGCCTTCATCGATGGGTTGGAAAGGGGCACGTTGCTCCGGCATAAGCTGAAGCGCCTGTAGGACAATCACCAGCTAGACTTGAACCAGATGATTCAGTTCGCTAGTGAGTTTGCGGCTGCCGACGACGAAGCTCGCGGCTCTCTTCCGGCAACGGCCGTTCCAACTCAGGCTCGGAGGAACAGCAGCACCAAGAGTAAGACCACACCAGAAGAAAAGCAAACTCCTGACATGGTCGCTCTAACTTTTGCAGGACGAGGTGATGGCGGACAGCGTGTCCGAGGACGGGGAGCTGGTCACGGGCAACAGCGAGGAAGTGAAACTACCTCGGCAGCGCTCCGCGTTCCCCAAACCTACGAGGAGTAGCGCGATATGTTGTGCCTCGTACACCTTGACGCCAACGGCAAGGCCACCCACACCAATTGCCACTGCAAGTTCGTCAACGACCTCAAGGAGGACCCGGAGTCCGGCTACAAGCAAAGTCGGAAGAACAGACCGCGAGGCAAGGGCAAGGGGAATAATAAGGAGGAGGAGTCCAAGGATTCAAGTGACATGGACGAGGACGTTGACCCCAAGCACACCTCCAAGAGCGACGGCAGGGGCAAAAAACCCTTCGAGAAGAAGGAGGAAGTTTTCCACACTTTCCTTGGCACCCCCGCCGGCCGACAACAGAAGACCTCCATGAGGATACTGATGGCTACTCTACCCCCAGTTCCTGCGCTGGTCGGAGATTCCAATTACTTGGGACAGGAAGGATCACCCAGACCTCATCCCTACGGAGAACCAATACGTCATGGTCATCAACCCCCTGATTGACAGCAACGAGTTCACCAAATGTATGGTGGATAGTGGAAGCAGCATCAACATCATGTACCTGGATACACTGCAGAAGATGAATTTGACGAAGGCAAACCTAAGATGGACCAACACCATCTTCCACGGTGTAGTTCCTAGTCGGGAAGCTCATTCCCTTGGGTGCATCACACTTCAGGTCGCTTTTGGTGATGTTAATAATTACCGCCCAGAACGCATGACCTTTGAGGTGGTCCCCTTCAAGAGCGTGTACCACGTCATATTCGACCGCGACATATTCCACACCTTCATGGCCAAGCCATGCTTCATCTACAACAAACTCAACAAACAGTGTCATCACCGTATCCGGAAACTTTACCAAAGCAAGGGACTGCGAGATTGGAGAAGCAGCCTATGCAGAAGCTATCCTCTACAGCGAAGAATTCAAGGAGATCCAGAGCAAGGTCGATGCCTCGGAGATACCCACGTCGAAGAAACAGATTTCTAACTCCGTCCCAGCATTCAAGGCCACCATCGAGACCAAGCCGGTGGAACTTGTGGTAGGCGATGCCTCCAAGACCACCGCCATTGGGACGAACCTGGACCCTAAATAGGAAAGCGCGCTCATCGAGTTCCTCCGTGAGAATAGGGACATCTTTGCCTGGCAACCTGCCGACATGAAAGGTATACCTAGGGAACTTGCCGAGCATAGCTTGAATATTGATCCAAAATGTAAACCAGTGAAACAACCTCTACGACGCTTCGGAGATGAGAAGAGACGCGCCATAGGCAAAAAGATAGCTAGGTTACTTAAGGCTAGTTTTATCCGAGATGTCCTTCACACCCAATGGGTGCCCAATCCTGTACTTTTCCCCAAAAAGGGAACCAAAGAATTAATAATGTGCGTTGATTACACCGGCTTGAACAAGGCATGTCCCAAATATCTGTTTGCTTTGCCTCCTCATTGACCAAGTCATTGACTCGACGGCTGGCTCGGAGCTGTTGTGTTTTCTCGATGCATACTCAGGATACCACCAGCTCAAGATGATGAAGTCGGACCAATTGGCCACTTCATTCACTACACCCTATGGCACGTTTTGCTATGTCACGATGCCCTTTGGGCTAAAAAACCCAGGTGCTACGTACCAGCGGAAAATGCAATGTTGCTTACACGATCAAATTGGTCGGAACATTCATGCCTATGTGGACGATATAGCAGTGATGTCTAAAAAATCAAATGACTTAATCTCCGACTTAAAAGAAACCTTTGATAATCTCCGGAAATACAACATGATGCTTAACCCTAAGAAGTGTGTCTTCGGGGTTCCAGCCGGCAAATTGTTGGGCTTCATTGTTTCCCAGCGTGGAATCGAGGTCAACCCGGAGAAAATCAAGGCCATCTTAAACATAAACCGTCTGACATGCCTAAAGGACATACCACGACTAACAGGTTGCGTTGCAGCAGTTAGTCGGTTCGTCAGCCGACTTGGAGAGAATGCTCTGCCGCTGTACAAGTTGCTGAAGAAGGCAGACAAATTCGCGTGGAAGGACGAAGCAGATGCAGCATTGAAGCAGCTTAACGAGATACTTTCCTTAGTGCCTATCCTTGCAGCACCCGAGCCTGGGGAGCCCATGTTAATTTACATGGCGGCCACCAACCGGGTAATCTCAGCATTGTCATCGTGGTAGAGCAGAAAGAACCAGGGCATGAGTACGGAGTTCAACGACCAGTTTACTATGTAAGCGAGGTCTTGACGGAGTCCAAGCAGCGTTACCCACACTACCAGAAGATAGCTTATGGAGTGTTCCTTGCTTCTCGGAAGCTGAGGCACTACTTCCAGGAGCACCGGGTGATGCACTTTGATGGATCAAAGCTACTCAAAGGCTCGGGGGCTGGCGTACTACTACAGTCACCAACTGGGGAAAAGCTACACTACGTTTTGCAGATCCACTTCGAGGCTACGAATAACATGGCGGAGTATGAAGCACTCATTCACGAATTACGCGTAGCCAAGTATATTGGCATCAAGCGCATAGTTTGTTGTGGAGATTCTGACTTGGTTGCCCAGCAGGTGGCTGGCACCTGGAACGCGCGAAACCCTATGATGGCGGCATATCGAGACGAAGTGGACGAGATAGCCAAGAGCTTCTTGGACTACAAGGTCAAGTATGTACCTAGGGAGCAAAATAAGGCGGCTGATCTACTGTCTAAGCTTGGATTAGGGCGCAAACGAATTCCGCTTGGCATTTTCCTGGAGCATCTACGGACACCATCCGTGAAGGGAGCGGACATTGACAACCCGGACAGAGTTGACTCTTTTGTTTACATGGTAGCAAAGGTACCTCCGGCTTGGACAAAATCGTTCATGGAATATCTCGAACAGGGAACTTTGCTCGACGACAAGGTCAAAATACGGCAAATAGTACATCGAGCAAAGGGCTATACCATAATCAATGGACATCTCTACAAAATAAGCACTACTGGTGTATACCTTAAGTGTGTTTCCCAGCAAGAAGGTATTGAAATCCTACGTGAAATCCATCTCGGAGATTGCGGGCATCATGCCGCTCCCCGATCGTTGGTCGCTAAAGCTTTCCGGCAAGGATTCTACTGGCTGACCGCGAAGGCGGACACCAAAAAGCTGGTTGAGACATGCATGGGATGCCAGTACTATGCCCGACAACCACATGTTCCTGCTGAAGAGTTGCAAACAATACCAATAACTTGGCCGTTTGCAGTCTGGGGGCTGTACATGGTTGGTCTGTTGCAAACGGAACCATGTGGGTTTACGCATCTGCTAGTAGTAGTTGACAAATTCACCAAATGGATAGAAGCTAAACCCATTAGAAAGCTCGATGGGGCAACTGCCCTTAGGTTTGTCCGGGATCTAGTGGTGAGATTTGGTCTCCCACACAGCATAATCACCGACAATGGCAGCAACTTGTCACTCGGATAAGTGGAGGCTTATTGTTGGGACAAGAGCATCCAACTTGACCTTGCATCTATGGTGCACCCACAGTCCAATGGTCAGGTTGAGCGAGCCAATGGATTAATTCTGTAGGGAATCAAGCCACGTCTTGAGGCACCGCTACTAGAGCAGCTGGAGCCTGGGTGGAAGAATTGCCATCTGTGTTGTGGAGTTTACGAACTACACCCAACAGATCCACCGGCTACACCCCTTAATTCATGGTATATGGAGCAGAAGCCATCCTACCTTCCGACATCCTTCACGACGCACCAAGAGTTGCCGCCTACGACGAAGATGACGCTGAAGAATCCAGACGCCTAGATGTGGACCTTCTCGAGGAGGAGCGTGTATTGGTATGCCAAAGATCTGCCATCTACCAGCAGAAGCTACATAGCTACCATAGTCGTCGCGTCCGGCATCGCTCGTTTAAAGAG
This sequence comes from Avena sativa, assembly GCA_916181665.1. Classification (NCBI taxonomy): domain Eukaryota; kingdom Viridiplantae; phylum Streptophyta; class Magnoliopsida; order Poales; family Poaceae; genus Avena; species Avena sativa. The sequence goes on from OV702295.1 coordinate 359,039,085, forward strand.
GGGGACCTAGTGCTCCGCCTTAAGCAGAAGAAGTCACACAAGTTATCCCCGCCATGGGAAGGACCGTTCATCATAAGCAAGGCGCTACTCAATGGGTCTTACTACCTCGTTGACAATCGTGAACTAAAGGATAGACCCAACAAGGATCATAAGCGTAAGCGATGTGACCCGGATGATGACTACCCAGAGCTTGATCGGCCATGGAACATAGCACAGCTACGTCCTTTCTACACTTAGCATTTTTTATCTATTGTGTACCTCTTATATGATCAATGAAATAAAGCTCTCTGGTTCACTCATATTTCTGAGTCTTTTACCTCCTTTAGTGTTCATTTTTGGATCGTATAAAATCTTTATGCGCAAGTTTTTGCAATTGCACTTGTGAAAATTCCGCCTACGGGCGTTAGCTTAAGTTTTCTGGTCTACACGTTCTTTGTCGTTTTTATGTGGATTCTGGAGTAGTGACTTTTGGCACTTATTGTCGGCGATTTTGTGCTTAGGTTATTGACGGTGCCATTGGGCATCATCGCCTGAGCGCATAGTTCCGACAACGAGTCTTCTGACTCACGAAAAGTCAAGCATAAAAACCAAAGTAATGGATAAGCCAACACTTGCTTAAAATATATACATGTTGGAACCAGTTCTTGAGTAGCAGGAAATAACAACCATTGTTTTCCGCCTTAAGTTAACAAGTAGTTTTTTTCCGCACACAAATTCCAGAGGAAACAAATATTACATATTGTTTTTCATTCCTCTAGCGCAGGCGACTTGGATGAAGCATCATCAGCAGCAGGAGAGTCATCCTCCTCGAAGTCGGCAGTGTTGAGGGGCTCGGAGGAGCTTTGGCTGCCGCCGTCAATGGTTTTCATGGGCACGAAGACGTTAGGGTCGACCAACTCGGCGACTCTGGTGTCAAAACCCGGGAGCGACGCCAAGATAGCCTCGTGATCTATCTTTTGTCCTTCATCGTCCACGTCGGGGATATCGGAGGTCACCGTGTCGATGTTGGCATTTTCGTAGTGCGCCTTGACCATTGACAGCGCCATCCTCGTGCCGGCCCGGGTACATGAAGCTTTCCAGCTTACGATATGCTTGGGGGCTCGACGCAAGATCTCCGAGAACTTCGCCACAGAATCCACCACTTTGATGTTAATCTGGAGGGGCTTGGATATATCCTTGGTCTGCTTGGTGGCGGTATTAATAAAGTTGCCGGAAAGGACCATGCATTCCTTGGCCGGAGGAGGTGACTAGGTCAACCCAATAAGAGCTGCAAATTTCTGACAAAGGAACGCATGAGTTCAATAACAAAAAAAATTTAGAGTATCTAGCTTACAAGAAGTACAAGGCGGGGAATCACTTACTGAAGATGCTAATCTCGGCCTGCTGGAGAGTTTCCGCTAGAGAATCCCATTCTTGTCGAAGGATCTTGTATGCATCAAGATTGCGCTGATTCTGCTCATCGACAGCTTTCTTCTGTTCTTTCAGCACCGCGATCTCTTCCTTCAAGCGGTTCATCTCTTCGTTGGTGGACTCTTGCAGGACTTTCATGGAGTCCTCATGCATCTTTAGCAGATCCTTCCTCTCCTGCTTAAGGATCTTGTTTTCACTATCTAGCTGTTGAATATACTTGGATTGTTCAACAATATCCTTAGCCTTGGAAATGGCTTCTGCAAGCCAGAGAAAGAACAATGCACAGTGAGTACTTGGAGAATGTTGGCACAAGACCAAGTCGGAATACGAAAAAGAAAGGAAAAATAGACGCTTGCTCTTGGTGATTTGTTCCATCAAGAAGGCAGTTTTACCCTTTTCGGCGTCCAAGTCCGCACGCATCTTCTGGTACTTCTCGTTGGCCACGCCTCTCCAAGCATTTTCATTCTGTGGAAAGAAAGTTTAACGCTATTTAGTCTACTCGAAGCATCTAGCCGGATAATTATCTAACTAGAGGCTTGGGGGCTATAGTGAGAGTTTTTAACTTGGCAATATGCTTGGTCTTTCTTTAAGCATCTAGTCGGAACTAATTTAGTTTTCAACTAGAAGCTTGGGGGCTACAGCATAATTTTTTTAACTTAGTTATATGCTTAGTCTTTCTTTAAAGCATATAGTCGGAACTAATTCAGTTACAACTAGAAGCTTGGGGGCTATAGTATCGAAATTTACAAACACTGCGTATGCTACTCTAAAAGAATTTAGTCGGAATAATTCATTCAAACTATATGCTTGGGGGCTACTAGGAGAATTTTTCTAGCTTAGTCACTTTTAGAGCATTTAGATGCAAAAACCTATGGTTTTCCGTCTAAATCCTCGGGGGCTATAGTGGGATACTCATATAAAATGCAAAATTCAAATAAAACTTACAAGTGCAATGATCTTGAGGTTGGTAGCGCTCTCAGCAAGCAACTTGCCAAAGGAAAGGCTGTTTCCTTGCAAGATTTATGCTTGCCGGAGAAGCTCCTCAAGACCGCATGTTGGAGATGTCGGCGCTGCACTAGGAACCAAAGCGGAGCTACTCGGCATAAGTGTCGGGTAGACTATCTTCGGGAATTCTGCGGTTTTCCTGGCTGCGGAGGCGCCGCCTTCAGCAGACATACCACTCTCAACCACCACCTTACCTCTACCGATGGCATCCTTAGCCAGAGCTTCAGCCATTTGAGTTGTGGTACTTTATTGCGTTGCCTGTTCGCTGACAACCGCAAGCTCCACAGAGGCGCCTGAGTCCACTTCCATGGCGGAAGGGGCAGATGCATCTTTGGCCTATGAGCTTGTCGAAGCAGACGTAGGTTGGATGCTGGGAGTGACAGGGCGATGGCGGGAGATACGTGGGGAGACATGTCATGATGAAACATATCCTTGATGTTTCTAGAATCCCCCAAAGTTTTGGAGGTCTTCTTCAAACTGGTAGTGGTCTTTTTCCTGAAACGTGCAAAAAGTATAAGTACAGGAATAAGACAAGTAATAGACAATGTCGGAGAGAAAGAGGCTTACACAAGAGGGGGTGCTTTGGCAAAAGGAATCCTGATAACCTTTCTTTTCTCCGCCTCCAGGGCGGCAGTAGTCTTCTTGGAGGCTCCACCCTCCGTCTTCTTCTTCTTGCCTCCGTCGGCAGCGTCAGAGGTGGATCTCTTCTGCTTTCGCGCCAGCAGGACATCGTCGTCGGACACGACGTTGACTTCCTTCATTTTGGGGTCATAGATTTGGACAGCCATGCTATCCTCCTCTAGACTGTTGAGCTATTAAGTGAAAACCCAAAGTGTTAGATGAGATGGTAATGGCTAGACGGAAGAGCTGGAGTATATGTCATACATGGAAAATAAACAGGTACCTTTGGGCACTTGCTCTCCTCGAACATGTCGTAGGTAATGGTGAAGCCACACTTCCTATCCTTCACCTTGACGATGTCCTTGAGGCGGAGCTTGACGGAGTCGCTGGAAAAGTTTTCCTCGGAGATGCGGAGTCTATCCTTCCTCTCCTTGGTATACTCATGCATCAACTTCGAGCGGTGCTGTAGAGGTTGGATCCGCCTGACGAACCAGCACATGGCCAGGTCCAATCCTGTCAGACCCGTCTCTATGAACCACTCTATTCGCCTTATAGCACGGGAAGCGTCGATGTCGGAGGGAAGGGAGGCCTGGGATCTCCATGTTGAGGCTTCGGTGGTAGGTCCATCGACGAAGTCCGGATACGTTGCTTCTCGGCTAGCCAGAGGGATATCTAGGCCATAGAAGTACGTTCGTTGCCAGTTCTTACAAGACTCATGGCCGACGATGTCGGGGAACCACCGACCATGCCGGATCTTAAAACTAATGGTGCCACAGTTCCTGAGCTCGTCCTTGTCGGCTCCGGCTTCCCGCTTGATAGTGAAAAAATAAATAAAGATATCTAGCCTAGGCCTAATCCCTAAGTAACCCTCACAGAGCGTCGCGTAGTTGCTAAGCGTGAGGATGCTATTGGGGGAGAGGTTCTGAGATTGTACTCGGTAATGGTTGAGGACAGCTAGGAAGAAATTGGAGATAGGTAGGGAAATGCCGCGTACCAGTTGAACATTGAGGTACAGCTTCTATCTGGCTTGGGGAGAAGGGGTGAACTTGCCAGCCGGCACCGCCCGCCAGGCAAGCCCCTCCGTTGCAGGGAGATATCCCTCGACGAGCAGCTCCTTGATGTCGTGGTCCGTGATGTCCGAACCGCGCCAATCCCCCTTGTGGGAGTCATTTTCCTCTTCTAGCAGCTCTAGCGTCGCTCGATTGTGGTCGCCGCCGGTGGATCGACCACCGCGGACTTGGGGATCACCAGGCCCTCTGGGGGCACGAGGACGGTGCTCGCCGGCTTTTCCATGGCATCGCCTGACGTCGCCATGGAGGGGGCAGAGCTGCTGCTAGCCATTGGGGAGATTGAGGTGGTGACTGAGAAGGTTGAAGGGCTAGCGTTTTTCGTAGAACGCGCGGAGAGCTCGACGAGGCGCTCACTGGAGGAAGAAGACGACGCAATAGGAGAATGAGGTGAAAAGTAAAAATTTCACCGCTGTTACAATTTATAACCTCTGGCGTCAAGATTCGTGCAAGATGGTCGAATGGTTGACGCGTGGGCGACGTGTGCGGGAGCGTGCGTGGAAATTTCGCCACGTTACCAACCGCCGCCCTCAACTGTTCATATCGCACGCGCGGGAAAATGGACATGATTGTGTTCTATGCATGTGTGAGTTACGAGGCATTGCTAACCTACGTCTACGTCGCCCTAGCTGTGACTAGCAGGTGAACCATCACATTGGAAGATTCCGGCATGGACGGATCTAGTCCGGCTACGGAAGAGTACGATAGAAGATTCAGCAATTCTCCGACTTACAAATTGAAGACGGAGAAAACCTTGCAGGGGTCTTTGGGAGGACTACAAGATATTGCTTGACGATTTGCCGACATCCATCTAGACAGAGCATTCACCCTGAAGAGGCAAGATGGGGCAAGATCTCGGAGTTCTCCGGGGGCTACTGTTGGGGATATGCTATATGGGTATCCTCATAGCATGTCTCCTATCCGGATAACCCGGGTGGCCCAGTTAGATGGATCCAGAAGGGAGGCCCATGTCGGATAAAGGAAGGCTACGGAGGAGTCACCGACGTACCCCAGAGCCTTGGAGTGCAAGACACACTAGACTAGTTGTAAGCAATGTAGGACTCTGTAACCTGTCTAGCTAGGACTTTTCCCTGTAACCCTAGGACCTGGAGACTATATAAGTTGGGCCTATGGGAGCCTTTAGGGCACAACTTCAGATAACCTAGTATCGATTAGCATACACCTCGCACAGTGAACCAATCCCTGTAACTCGGCGTATTGCCCTTATAATTATTTATAGTAGGGGTAGGATTCCGCCACCGTTGTGGGATCTGAACCTGGGTAAGCTGTGTTACCTCGTACCCGTCAACTGTTCGCATCCCCCACGTCTCCAAACACGCACTGTGAGGACCCCTCCATGGCGTACTCGTCGGCAATACCACCACATCATCCCATTGGCTCGCCGGAGCGCCGCCTCCCCATACATCATCGGAGTTGTGCCTCCATTCCCTCACTGAAGCGTCGTCTGCCTGCACCTCATCAGGGTCGCTCCTCCCTGCATATCTTCGAAGCGTCGCCTCAATTTGGTAGTGTTTTACGCTGCCACCATAGCTGCAAGAAGGCCACTAACATTGCTACTGAAGGCCAATGACGATGGTACCTACTGCCACCAGCGCTGCTGCCTACGACATCGAAGTTTTGCTACATGGGTTTGACGGTGGTGCTACAAGCAGCGTCAGGTTTTGCTACATGCGGCCGACGACAATGCTACAGGGGTGCCTTTTGTTTTCCAACGAGATCTCCGCCGAAGTCGGGGGTTGCTACAGTATAAGTTTTTTTTCTATAATTGTTTTGTGGTTTTACTACTGACATGAATATACCCTACGGGTGCCTCACATTGGTATACCCGATCTAGCCCATGGAAGGCCCACGAGAAGACTTGATGTCCAAGAAGATTTCGGGTGGCCCAAGCCCATGACAAGTTCGACTCCTTGAATGGCACGACTAGCTGTAGATAGAATTTCAAAGGGTTCAACCCTAGCTTGTAACCGACTCGACCTACCCCCGGGACCTGGCCTATCTTTATAAAGGCCAGGAGGGCACGACGAGAAGGACAGTCCACTCATACACACACCTCACGCCAAATCGCATCTGCGCACCCCATGTAACCTTCGGTTACGCTGTAATCAAGAACAGACAAGCAGGAGTAGGGTTTTCCCTCCGGGGGCCTGAACCTGGGTAAACCTCGTGTCCCCTTGTTGCTTGCCTGTTAACCGTCTCGTGACTTCCAGCATCCCCATCTTCTCCAAAACCCAAGTCCATAACAATATGCATTGACGAGTCAAAACCTCGTCAATTGGTGCCGTCTGTGGGAACTGGGGACTCTGATCGTATGGTCGTGACGGTCCCATCCAGAGCCATCTACGATTCCTCGGCGACAGAGAATCACCTCCTCTTTGGTGCTTTCGACTTCACCGCCCACTCACCCTTTCGAGTCTGTAGGCGACGGAATCGAGATGTAATTCGGAAGCTTCTGCTTCCAGGTGGGGCAAACTGGCACCCTCCGCCTCCCAGAGCGGGTGCCACTCCCATCAATCAGGCCCGCCTCATGGGTCCCACCAATCGACGCTCTACGCACATTGTCGTTGGCAGATGATTTGGATGACAGCAGCAGCTGTAACTCCGATCTGTGCGACCTCCCTTCGGATGAAGGAACCTACGGTTCTGGATCTGAAAGCTGCGGGAGCAGCGACCCTCTTGACAAGCACTACCTGTGCGCCGCCATCCATGGCGGCAACGTCAACGATGGAACCGGTCAACCGCTGAATCAGGCACCCAATCCCCCTCCCAACCCTCAGGTCGAGAACAGAGGAAACAGGACGAACCCGCAAAATCCCAACGGGATAGGGGAGATCAAGGCACCGAAGGCATAAATCGTGTCCACAACGAAATCCACCTCAATGACGAGGGCTGGGAGATCGCGCGCGAAGCTATACGGGGCAATCACATCTTACCTGTTGACGCCTCCTGTGACATGCTGATGGCCTATCACTGGCTCCTGGTCGAGGAACACAATCGATAGGTCAAGCTACAAGGCGAGCTCGAAAAACGTAAGAGGGCAGCTGACGAATCAAGCATGCGGTGAGCTGTGCTCTCTGCCGCTGGTGGATCCTCTTCACACGGCAACGACGCCTGCAAATACCGCTCTCGCCTGGAGCGCATGGACCCTGCCACACGACACGAGGCCACCAAGGCACTCGACATGTCGTTCATGGCAATGGACTCACAGGGCAACATCATGCCTAAAACTCCGTAGGCCACGGTCATGGTGGCTACCACCTACCTTGCGTCCAACCCGCCACCGACGGGAGACCCGAAGAACATGATCCATAAGTCTACGCTTGTAGGCCTCGGACTCATCGGAGGTGCGCTCCACGATGAAACATCCGCAGAGCCGAATAAAAAGGTCGCGGTAAGTTTCACTCAAAGCCGCACACCCTCATTCGAAGAGGAAGAGCCTGACCTGCCTCGACACCATTGGAGCCCATGGTGTAGGAGCAGCAACTACGATGCTCATAGCGAGCTAACATAGTGCAAGATTGACAAATCACGCGCCAAAGCGCATGCTTAACTGAGTCCAAAGAGGATGACGGGGAGTTGTGTGGTGCCAGATGCTTCAGCAGATCCGTTCGGCAGTCCAGGATGCCGAAGAACTTCAAACTGCCTTCGGACAACCCGAAGATCGATGGCACACTGGAGCCAAAGACTTGGCTTGACGATCACCTGCCATGATGCTCGAGGAAGGAGGTACCCTTCGGTGTTGGCAGCGTTGCCCCATCCGAAGTTTCACTTTGGGACCTCTTTCAAGTCTGCCCTTCGCTCGGATCGGGGGCTTACAAGGAAGGCGAATATGCAGGAGGGAGTTCAGACTCCGAATCTGCTTCCTCATTGTCCGGCATATACGAATATTTTTCAGGCGGAGGGGGCATCATTCCCGCTACCTTATAGTCCTGCAAAATGAAGACAAAAGACGAAATGAGTTAAGTAATAGTAACAAGCAACACACACTCGAAAAGCATTACATGCAACTACAGGTTTCACATGGGGGACTGCTTTCTTGGCATTGAAGGGAGAAGTCGGTGACTTCCCCAGAAGATCCTCTTCAGCTTTGTGCCTTAGTAGAGGCCAAAGGGCCCTATCGAGGTCAGTCGAAGACATCTCCTCCGCCAAAACCCTTGCCGGGTCGCTGGCGCCAGCATACAACGCTTGGAGCGGCTACACCCGATGCTTGAGGAAGGTGCGAGTTATAACAACACTGTTGACCTCTTTGCCTGGCACCATCTGAAGGGCCTCCACCCGCTTGTAGAGCTTCTCCACTTCTTCGGACTCACCCTCCAAAATGTCCTTCGACCACGAACGCTTTTGGATGATCTTCTAGGTGGACGGAGGGAGCAAGCCCGTAATGCTGGTCGTCCAGCTTGACATCGCGGATGTAGAACCACTTCCTCCACCATTGTTGCACGGACTCGCAAAGATGGAAAGAGAAGAACTGGACAGAGGAGCGGATGGAAATTCCGCACCCTCCCACTAGATAAACACCACTGGTGCCAGATTGCCTCTTCATGGAGTAGAGTCTCCGGAAGAGGCCAAAGTGAGGCTTGATACCGAGCCAGCACTCACAAAGAGTAATGAAGCAGGCGATGTGGAGAAGAGAATTGGGAGACAAATGATGAAGCTGAATCCCATAAAGAAAAAGGAGCCCACGAAGAAATTCGTGGGCGGGCAACGAGAGACCGCAAATGACAAATGCAAAGAACATAACCCGAAATCCTTCGAGTGGGCGTGGAATTACCTCCTGATCAGGAAGAATGGCATCTCCCTTGTTCTTGGAGATCAGGCCAAAATCATGCAGCTTGCGCAAATCCGCCTCATCTTAGTATGCCGCCATCCGCCATTGGTGGTGCGACTTGCAGCGGTCTTCTTGGCGGCGCCGATTGATACGTCCAAAACGTATCAAGTTTCCCGAACACTTTTGCTATTGTTTCTCCTCTAATTTTGTATACAACTAACACGGACTGACGTTGTTTTCAGCAGAATTACCTTGGTGTCTAGTTTTTGTGCAGAAAATCAACTATCAGGAAAAATCCCGGAAAATATGCCAAAAATCCTATTTCACCAGAAGATCCATGGAGCCAGAGTATGAGACAGAGTGGAGGCCTGAGGGGCCCATACCCCTGCCAGGTGCGGGCCAAGCCTGGCCACGCCTGGGGGTGCGACCGCCTCAGGCACCCCCTCGGCCTTCCTCTTCGCCTATAAGAAGCCTCTTGACCTAAAACCGAGGGGGGTTCATCGTTTTTCTAGAAAGAGTTCCGTTGCGCCGCCACCACCAGAAACCGCGATTTAGATCCAGAAACTCCGTTCTGGCACCTTGTCGGGACAGGGAATTTGGGGAGGATCATTGCCATCGTCATCGTCAATGCCTCTCCATCAACCATCAATGTTTTCCTCATCCATGAGTGAGTAATCCCTCGTTGTAGGCTATGGGGATGGTAGGGATTGGATGAGTTCTATCATGTAATCGAATAAGATTGTTAGGGCAAGGTGCCTAGTATCTCTATTAGTGCTATTTGACTTTGTTGCAACTTTTTGTGCTTAATGCTTGTCACTAGGGCCCGATTGCCATGATCTCAAATCTGAACTTATTATTGAATCATTATGATAGTATTGTTTGTGATCTTATCTGCAAGTTGTGTACATATATCATTCTCCAGATCCAAAGGCCCCGAAGTGACAGTAATTGGGACAACCGGAGGGGATGGTTGTGATGTGAGGATCGCATGTGTTCATGGAGTGTTAATGCTTTTCTCCGGTGCTCTATTAAAAGGAGCACCTTAATTGCCAGTAGTTCCCTAGAGGCCCCACTGCAATGGGCTGGCAGGACAAAAGATGTTGTGCAAGTTCTCATTGCGAGCACGCATGACTATATATGGAGCACATGCCTATGATTGTTTAGTACTTGGATGCTTATTCTTATTTATCTGCAATTGCCCTAGATATTGAAATTTCATGTTTAGACTCGACCATGCAACGCCCGTCCATCCATCCCTATGCCTACCGCACTCATATCCTACGGTTTGGTGCTACTGTTACTATTGCTCTTGTTTTGTTGTTGCTATTGCTACTGATAAACTTCCGTGAGCAAGAACTATTTCCAGGTGCAGTTGAATTGACAACTCAGTTGTTAAGCCTTTTAAGTATTTTTTGGCTCCCCTTGTGTCGAATCAATAAATTGGATAATACTACCCTCAAAGGCTGTTGCGATCCTCTATACTTGTGGGTCATCAAGACTATTTTTTGGCGCCGTTGCCGGGGAGCATAGCTTTATTTGTAAGTTCACTTGGATCTAGTATTGTTCACTGCTACTCCTTTCATCATGGGAAAGTCTCTTGATGGAAAGTGTCCTATTTTACCATCCACTACAAGAAGAGGTACAGTCCTAAACACCTCTGTTGCTCTTGGTTCACCGTCTGTTATAAGTAAGCTTGTTACATCACCACCACATACTCATGCTACACACACTGCTACTACTGATGAATCTGAAACTACTTTTGATACTCATGATGTTACTTCTACTATGCTTGATGCGAGTGGTTCATTAGGTCCTTTCCTAGATGCTACTATGGCTAGTCTAGGAAATACTAGAACTCCTAGTGAAGACACTGTTACACCTGTTAGCTCACCTGAGTCTAGAGAGAGATATGATATTAATGATGGCTACATTGAGTTTACTGATGAATTTATTGAAGAGTGCCCAAACACACATGGTGCTAGTGCTATTAAGAGTATCCTTGCAAGACGTACCATTATTCCTAAATTGTCCTCTGATCCTAAGTTTGCCACCTCTCCCATAAATATCAAAGATAAAGATTATGATTTCTCTCTTGATTTATCCTATTTAGACATTGTTGAGAAAGAACCTTTTTGTGGGACTGAAAATGAGAGTGTTGTAGCTCATATGAATGAGCTTTCCATATGAGTGATTCATTCTCTGATGATTTTAAGATGTGCAAGTACTTTGTTACTAAGATCTTCCCTTTTTCACTAAAAGGAGAAGCTAAGGCTTGGTTTAATAGATTGTCTCATGGTTACATTGATAGCCCTGATTGCTTGATTGCTTCTTTCTTCCAAAAATATTTTCCTCCCAGTGCTAGACATGCTGCTTTGCAGAGACTTTTTGATTTTAAACATGGAGAAGAAGAGAAATTGCCTGAGTCATGGACAAGGTTCTGTGCCTTGATTCATGCACATCCTGGATGTCCATTGCCTAAGAATGAGCTTCTTGATATTTATTATAATGGACTAACTGATGATTCTAGGACATACCTAGATAGCTTTGCTTATTGTGTTTTCAGGAAAAGAACTCCTACAGATGTTGAAGAATTAATGGCTAAAATAAGCAAGAATTATGATGAAGTGATGAAGAAGAGGGGAGTTAAATACATCTGAGCCTATTACTCCTGAACCAGTTGTGCCTGAACTAGTTCCAATACCAACACCAAAGAAGAGGGGAGTTATTGCATTAAACGATGAAGTGATGAAAGAAGCTAAGAAATGTCTAAAGGAGAAAGGTATTAGAGCTGAAGATGTGAAGAATCTACCTCCTATAGAAGAATTATGTAAGCCAATTCCCCACTCATCTACTATTGAGGTACACTCTCTCCACTTTGATGAAGGTGATATTCCCTATGGTAAGCCTCCTGATCAATGCTTAGAGGAACTTAACACTTTTATTGTTAAACAAGGTAATTTTAATAAACAAGTTCAGAATTATTTACTGGAAAACTCTAGAGCTACTAATGAGTTGAAAGATATTGTGGAAAGAACTGCTAATGATACTAAAATGCTTTGTAAACACTTTCAAATGGTTCAAACCCAAATTGATCAACTTGCTAAGGTACAAAAGGATATGCTAGTTAATGCCTTAGGAGATAAACATGCTTATGGAATTAGAACTAGGAGTGGTATAGCTACTCAAGATCCTTATATCCTAAAGGACACCCTAAAAGAATTGAGCAGGATTCTCAACAAGGTGAAAGTAGTGGTAGTCCTCGTAAGAGAAAGAAAAAGAAACATAAAATAGTTGAGGAACCACTTGAACCTGTTGTAGATCCTAATAGTATATATGTCTCTGATGTTGAAACTAAGAGTGGTAATGATAAAAATGATGCTCCTGATAAGGAGGAAGTTGAGGAAGAATCTGAGAAGCACACTAAGACCACTAGGTACACTAAGGAAGATTTAATTGCTAAGAAACATGGTAGTGAGAGAGAACCTTGGGTGCAGAAACCTATGCCTTTTCCAGGTAAGAAACATAAGTCAAAGGAGGAAGAACACTACAACAAGTTTTATGAGTGGATGAAACCTTTATTTTTGCAAATTCCTTTGACTGATGCTATTAATTTGCCTCCTTATTCAAAGTATATGAAGGATATTGTCTCTGATAAAAGGAAGATTCCTAATAAGGAGATTTCTACTTTGCTTGCTAATTATTCCTTCAATGGTAAGGTTCCAAAGAAACTTGGTGATCCAGGTATACCAACTATTCCTTGCTCTATTAAGAATAATTATGTTAGAACTACTTTATGTGATTTGGGAGCTGGAGTTAGTGTTATGCCTTTTTCTATCTATAAGAGACTCCAGCTAGAAAAGTTGATACCAACTGATATATCTTTGCAAATGGCTGATAAGTCAACTACTATTCCTGTTGGTATATGTGATGATGTTCTTGTTCAAGTGGATCATAATTGCTTGGTTTTGACTAATTTTATTGTGCTTGAAATGCCTAAAGATGATAATATGTCTATTATTCTTGGGAGACCTTTTCTTAATATTGCAGGTGCTGTCATCAATTGTAATCAAGGAAAAGTAACATTCAATATTAATGAAAAAGAGCATACTGTCTATTTCCCTATGAAGGTTGCTAAAAGCTATTGCCTAAATTCCATTGAAAATATTGAGAGCATCAAGGTTGGAGAAATATATTGTCCCATTCCACAAGTTTTGAAACTATTATGATTGGGACCATTGCTATCAAGTTTGAGGTAACATAATCACCTTGTTGAATGCAAATTTTTGTTTTATATAAGATTGTTTTGGTAACAAGACTTGATCAACCTTGTTAACAAAAGGATTTTAATGATCAAAACAATGTTTTCACTGTGGTTATTCTTGCTTTCCTTTATTTTTCTCCTTCCTAGTCTTTGCCCTTTCTTTTGTTAGCTTTGGTTTTGTTAGTTGTTTGCTTGTTAGAGTGTCTTATAACTTCTATAGTTTGGTTTTGGTTTTCTTTTGCTTCTTCGAAAAATCTTTTCTGCGAGAAAATCAATTTTCATACCCTGAAAATTGGCCAAAAATAAAGTTTCCCGAAAAATCCTAGAAAATGCAAAATAAAATTTTCCTCGAAAAAAGGGGCAGAGGGACACCTGGAGTGACCCAGGGGGCACCCCAGGCCAGCACACCCCTGGGCGGCGTGGTCAGCCCCCAGGTGGCGCCTAGCAGGGGTGTAGCCCACCTGTGGCCCTCCAAGATGCCTCCTCCCAGCCATCTTCTTTCTCTCTCCCGAAAAACACCGGAAAACTTTCTCAAGCTCGAGTTCCTGCTGTTCTTGCTCCCGATTTTTGATCTCCTTGCTCAGCCCATCTTTCCTACTGATTTTTGGAGGGATTGCTCCTTGGTATGTGCCTCCTCCGCTTGTCCAATTAGATTTGTGATTGGTAGATTGTATCTTGAGTTTTTTGCTGCTATAGGTGATAGGTTGTGTGATCTTGCATGCTTGTTCTATGCTTAGAGATTCCATTTTTATGCATGTGTAGGCCTCTAGCAAGTTCCTATAATAGTTTCTCATCATTTATCAACTTGGAAATCACTTGGTTTGATGTTTGTCTAAAAATTTCAGAAAAAAGAGGTCATGGACAATCACACCTTTGGTGAAATATTTGAGAGTGGTGCACCTAGAAGGGCAAGGCCTTCAAGATCATCCGACCGATCTAGGCCCTCATACAATGAGGATCTCATTACACCGTGATTTGGCAACGAGGGAGATGAGGGGGATGCGCACCCTTCCACCTTTCCTTGCCCAACCTTTTTGCGGGATGATAGGATTCTTGAGGATTTTCTAACCTTGGTTCGGAGGGTTTGAATAACAAGCTATATGCAGGATGAGAGCGTGCAATATGCTACGCTCACTAAAACAATTGTGGAGAGCTTCTCCTTTTCTAACAGCTTGTTCAAGCCAGATGTGTCTTTCAAAATTTATGGCAGGCCTTACACTATGACATTGAATAAATTTTGTGAGGCCCTGGGTCTTGGTACAGCTGGGACGGTGAAGAATATTCCAGCTCAACCCACTGATTTCTTGGAGCTCTACTTCGGGATAACTAATGATGATAACCGTAGAGCCCAAAGGGGAAAGATAAGAAATATTCAACTCCCAGCTATCAGGTACTTTGCTTATTATCTTGCCACTAGTGTTCTTGGTAGGGAGAACACTAGTAATATTTCCAACTATCATTTGGCCTTCATAGCTGATGCGCTCAACAATGAAACTAGGTACAATCTTGGTTCTCTCATTGCTCGTCGCTTAGCTGCTAAGGGACCCATTTATGGGGGAATAAATTGTTGCACGTGTTGTTGCTGCCTTGGACCTTGCTGTTGATCCAAATGATACAGTTTTGGCTCTTCAGAGGCTTGATCTTGCTGCCATGGAAGTGCATCACTTTGTCATTGCTGGCTCTACCCTTGAGAGCTTGGTTTATAGAATGTTGTTTATTGACGGGGAAGAGAGAGATACCTCTACCCCAAACCACTTTGTTCAGTATTTCCTAGGGACCTTTGTCACGCTCCAAGGAGGAGATGGATGAGAAGCTGCGCGTTCTTGTCTTCCATGGACACTATCAGGGGGACGCGCCCTCATACGACCCCTCTGTGCACTACATAGGGGAGTCCTCGAGCTCGTACAAGGACGAAGGAGCATCCTCGTCGTATTACGGAGGTGCACCTTCTTGGTCACCATGGAGTTGAGCCCCGCTTATTTCAAAAGCCTAAGCTTGGGGGGAGGTATACCGACATCACACTCATCTATATATCATGTTTCATCGGTTCTTTGTATATCCATTGTTTCACTTTCTTTTTGGTTCTTGTTTCTGCTTTCGCAAAACACAAAAATACCAAAAATATTTTTGTTGTTTCTCTTGGCTTGTTTCTTTGCTTAGCTTTGGTTTGACTTAAAGAAAAATCCAAGCTTTGTTTGTTTTTGCTTTGTTTGCTTGTTTTAAAAATCGAAAACACCAAAAATATTTGTTGTTCTTCTTTGGTTTTGTGAGTTCTTTGCAGGGTTCAGCCGTCCTCAGTGGATTTAGTTTCATGTTATTATTCAAGTCACACAAGTGAAGGGCAATAATGAAGATTAAGACAACTTGAGGTGTGGTAAGAGACTGGTAACAAACTCTATTTTTTTCATTTTTGTACATATACTCATCATTGTGAGCATGCTTAGTCTGTTCACGTAAGGTGTATGTTATTTATGGATGCTTAGTAGTTCTTGTTTTCTTGTGATTAGCTCCAGCTTGCTAATAGTTTGTAGCATGTCATATGAATGTTTGCTTGCATTGTTATATTCATAATTTGGTATGATATTGTGGTATCCTCCTCTGAAAGTTTCATATGAATCGACTTGGCACATGCTCATGCATGCATATGACTAAACAATAGTCAGTACGCCTCGATGATTTATTTTACCTCAGAGATCTTGTATCACTTTCATGCCATAATTAGTCATGTTTTGTTGCAATCATGATTATGAAAGTTTTGCTCTCTCATTTGTCGCTCCCTCTCTATTGCTATCCTTCACTTACACTGAGTATGAGCTCCACTTGTGCATCCAACTCCCCAAAACCAATATTACCAACAGTGTCCACCATACCTACCTATTAGCATCATTTGCTATTCAGTGCATATTCATTATGCCTTGTTTTCTTCCAAATAAAATGTTTGACTGGTTTGAGAAAGTTAGTTAGTAAATCTCTCATGAACTTGATGGCACACTTTATTCATTGCACTTAATAAACCTGGACCATTGTGTCTGTCCATGAAAATTATATGCTTACAAATTATAGGCTGGGAGTTAGCAGAACCGTGATGTCACGGGGAACGCTTTCAACACTTAAGGATATGTATCCATTTGATACCATGCTCTTTTGTTTGCGGATGTTGTCGGCATGAAATAAAAGGGGAGCTTGTGAGTTCATGGAGTTATATATATGTGTTAGAGAAATGCCTAGGCCGCTAGCCTAAGCCATGCCTAATCATGGTGGAAACTTGCAGCATTACCATAATGAGCATCTATGAAGCATCCTCAATAAAAACCTATGCAAATAGAAAATAAAAAGATCGCTGAGATGCTCATTGTCTGCTTGCCTTGTCATTTTGATTATGGGATAGCTCCTGTATCATGTGCAAGGGGTACCCCGTTGGCGGTTCTCTATGATATACGTGTACTTAAAATGACAAGAACTTATAGGTAACTAAAGTTGAGTAGCACGAGGAGCGGCCCTCGTACTCAAGGGACATGGGATTTCCAGTTTATAGTCTATCAAGCATATAACTCATATTGGACCTCACTTTCACCTTAACCATATAAAGATGCTTATGATAGGGCAACGAGAGCTCAAAGCTAATGAGTACCTTACTTTCAGCATTTGGAAGCCTTTCAAACTTTTCAAAACCCTTTTCACTTCCTTGTTGAGTCACCACTTATTCTATGAGCACCTTCTTGAGAGCATAGTTGTCATTCTTGTGTTTGTCTCAAAACTTGGTGATTATGTCATGACTTTGATGCTTGTATCTCTGATATCTTTACTTCTAGTCTTCACTTGAACTTCAAAGGTGCCTTGACATTTATATTGTGCTCTACAAACAAAGGCAAGCGAGATACCACTCTATCATACCTTCTTATGAGTATTGCAATGTTGCTTATGTTTATGTTTCATGCTACTTATTATTATTGAGTTGGTTTCTCTTCATATCTTGCAATGACTATTGAGTAGACTTAGCTGCATACTTCTTATTATGAATGGTTTAAGTATCTACTCTTGTGCTGAGAATATATACATCATATGAAGCAAATGTGTTCGTGAAATTTCTTTTATCGCACTCAGTTTTCAACTGAATGGCTTGAGGACAAGCAATAAGCTAAGCTTGGGGGGAGTTGATATGTCCAAAACGTATCTACTTTCTCGAACACTTTTACTATCGTTTCTCCTCTAAACTTGTGTGATTTGGATACAACTAACACAGACAAACGTTGTTTTCAGCTGAATTGCCTCGGTGTCTAGTTTTTGTGCAGAAAATCAACTATCAGGAAAAATCCCGAAAAATATGCCAAAAATCCTATTTCACCAGAAGATCCACGGAGCCATAGTACGAGACGGAGTGGAGGCCTGAGGGGCCCACACCCCTGCCAGGTGCGGGCCAGTCCTGGCCGCGCCTGGGGGGTGCGACCGCCTTAGGTACCCCCTCGGCCTCCCTCTTCACTTATAAGAAACCTCTTGACCTAAAAACCGAGGGGGGGTTTGTCGTTTTTCCAGAAAGAGTTCCGCTGCGCTGCCACCACTAGAAACCACGATTCAGATCCAGAAACTCCATTCTGGCACCCTGCCGGGACGGGGAATTTGGGGAGGATCGTCGTCATCGTCATCGCCAATGCCTCTCCATCAACCATCAATGTTTTCCACATCCATGAGTGAGTAATCCCCCGCTGTAGGCTATGGGGATGGTAGGGATTGGATGAGTTCTATCATGTAATCGAATAAGATTGTTAGGGCATGGTTCCTAGTATCTCTATTAGTGCTATTTGACTTTGTTGCAACTTGTTGTACTTAATGTTTGTCACTAGGGCCCGTGTGCCATGATCTCAGATCTGAACTTATTACTGAATGATTATGATAGTATTGTTTGTGATCTTATCTACAAGTTGCATACACATATCATTGTCCGGATCCAAAGGCCCTGAAGTGACAGAAATTGGGACAACCGGAGGGGATGGTTGTGATGTGAGGATCACATGTGTTCACGGAGTGTTAATTATTTGCTTCGGTGCTCTATTAAAAGGATCACCTAAATTGCAGTAGTTCCCTAGAGGCCCCGCTGCAACGGGCTAGTAGGACAGAAGATGTTGTGCAAGTTCTCATTGCGAGCATGCATGACTATATATGGAGCACATGCCTATGATTGTTTAGTACTTGGATGCTTATCCTTATTTATATACAACTTCCCTAGATCTTGAAGTTACATGTTTAGACTCGTCCATGCAATGCCCGTCCATCCATCCCTATGTCTACCGCACTCATATCCTACTCTTTGCTGCTACTGTTACTATTGCTCTTGTTTTGTTGTTGTTGCTACTACAAACTATTACTACTAATAAACTTATCTGAGCAAGAACTATTTCCAGGTGCAGCTGAATTGACAACTCAGTTGTTAAGGCTTGCAAGTATTCTTTGTCTCCCCTTGTGTCGAATCAATAAATTGGGTAATTGTAAGGTTCCCAACCTTTAATAAGGTAGGGATCCCTGTGTTTACAATGCTAGTCCCTGGATCAATAGCTAGCATCCACAGTTAATATGTAATATCAAGAAACAAAGGTCATAATACAACTTTATAACCAGGAATAACATAATTTTATTACATCTTACATAGCTCATTTGGCTATTACATTACATTGCAGCAGAATATCTATAAGCATGAGGTCCTTCATCTTCAAAGTGCCACAGGCAGACATGTTGGTTGTAGACTTGTAATCCTAATCAATCAACTTCACTAATATCAAACAAACCTGCAACATAACAAGTTACAGCCACAAGGGTCAATACATTTGAATTGTATTGGCAAGTGATACTATGGTAGTATAGTGGAGTCTATCATCTATATGCATTTGGCTAAGTGGAGCTTAGGCTTGCTTTGCTCAAAATATATTTTCCTTATCATTTGAAAACACTAAGTTTTTGCTTGACAAAAATAATCTTTCCCAAGGCATATCCCAATCAAAGATTGAAGATCCTTTAACCCTTGTTCAACCACAAGTTTTTAACTTAGAAATTTGGATGATGAGATTCTTGATTGCTTCCATGTCTTGATGCTCAAATTGTCCTTTACCAGGGACATGTCTAAGTACTTAGATTTTACACTCTGCAGAGGTGGTGCACTTTCCCCACAAGACTTGGTTTCACCAAGACAAGATCTTTCAGAAGCCTTTCCTTAGACCAAGTGGACGCGTTCCAACCTATCATCCCACTACCACCAACTGTCCAAATGGCTAAGTTCTAGCAACCTATGTGATCCAGGCAGAGCCCATAATGCCAAGTGGTTGCACTTGAAGCTTCTCAACATTTGACATCTCAAATCTCTTTGTTCCTGGGTGGCAATCCACAAGTGTGATACACAAGGTAAACCATATTCATGGGCCTTATGTAACCACTCAACCAAAAACCACCAAGCAATTACTATTCCACCCAGGTGATTCATTAACTTAGTTGTTTTATTAAACAAAAACACAAGTCCTCAAACTTAGAAATTTTTCCATAGTATGAATGTATATTCCACCCTTGTTTTCTATTAGATAAGCTAAGCTTGATAGTAGTAGGAATCTTAACTTAGGAAATTTTTCTACTAAGGTTTCATCTACTAGGATTTCCCATAGCATGGTTTATACTTAGCAAAATTCCATGCAAGTCTTACTTAGAAAAATCACTAATGCATAGTGAAAATAATGGGACAAAAGTATGAAGCATCACTTGCCTTTTTGGTAGAGGGTATAAGTTCACTCCTTGTCCTTGCAACAATCACACTCTTCAAGTCACTACAATTCAATCAAGCAAGGCACAATCTCAATCTACCAATCAAGCAAAACATCACATAAAATAATAAACAAAACAATACATGCAAGCATGCAAAAGGGTTGTTTTATTTGTAAAAGTAGTTTCTAATGGGTCATAAACTTTTGAAAACACCTAATGGTCATTTTATAAAGTGGAAAAGTCATTTGCAAAAGATTTCACTTCATAAACCAATTTCAAAACAAGGTATCATTTTATGTGGTGTAGAAATGTTTTTACTAAGGCATTAATCTATAGGGTTCACAAAATATGTTTTCAAACCATAAAACTTGGTGTTTGGGGTCAGAGACTTTGAAACAAAACATTTCCCAAAGGTTTTCTTCCAAAACCATTTTTAATGAATAAACCATATTTTTATTTGACTAGAATTGGTTTTAAATCCAAGATTCACTCTTTTGCATCACCAAATATATTTTTGAAACCACAAAGTGATTCCTATGGTCAGTAGGTTCAAAACACACCATTTGCAAATGATTTTATCCTCAAAATCATTTTTGAACAATTTTTACATCCTAAACAAGCATACAAATTATTATGCAAAAACAAACATTTTACCAGAAGCTTTTTACTAAACAAAGTGCATGGTTGGCTAGGGCTTGTCTTTCTGATTCCATTGATATAAAGTTTGCAAAATTTGGACGTGTGGAACTAAAGTTATGGATTTTTCAAATTTGAACTTCTAATAGGAAAGTTTCTGTTTTTAAAACGGGGTCTGAGCCATGTGTCGAGTTCTTACTCGCTGATACCGCTTCGTCTGGATCACGCGCTGTAGGCCGTTTGATCTAACTGATATCGCACGGTGCAGGTTCACTCTTACCCCTTCGCTCTCTTTCTATCCTAGCCGCTGGATCCTAATCGCACGGCACCTAGCACATTTGCCAGAGACGAGCGGCGCTGCGGTGGCTACTGGCGGCGGAGCGGTCAGATGGTGGCGGTGCTGGCGAAGCAGGAAGCGAGAGAGGATGGGAAGATGCTCATCATGTTCGCAACGTCGTGGGGAAGCTCAAGGTATGGTCAGTTTGTCGAGGGGCGCTCTGGTCCGACGTGGATTGCTCACCGGAGTCCACACGGCGTCGGGCGTGCTCTGGTCGTCGTTGTGGGCGAGGCTACAGGGCATGCCGAAGCAAAGTAGAGGGTGCGTTAGACGCGCATGGTTCCAGGGAGCATGTGAGTATCACTGAATGTCATCGGGGCGGTCCGAGCTTACCAGGATGACTCGCCGGTGTCAAGGCAAACGACGCCGATGTTCAGCTGTCGTCGTTGCCGACGCTAGGGAGCTTGCGCGGCTAAGCTAGGAGTACTGGGGAATGCGCCAGAGTCTGTGGGACATGATCGTGTGGTCGAGGAGGCGAGTGGTGACGAAGACTGGACGGAATTCGTCAGGGAGTTCGTCGGAGCAGGGCGGGGTCTAGGCGCTAATTGGAGCGGCCTGGGGGCGTAAAGGTTCTGGCGACAGAGGCGAAATGGGGAGGAGAGGGAGGCGTTTAAGGTGGCGTGGTCTCTGGGAGGAATCAAAGCCTCCATCAACTCGTAATCAACACCGGGGTAACTGGCTGCAACGGCAGGGCGACGGGGTCGTGCTTGAAGACGATGAACAGGAGGGTGGGGCATGCTTGTCAGTGAGGAGGAGAGATAGGGAGAGGGGGTCCACGAGTCAGTGACTTAGTGGGTTTCTTTCGCGGTGCGAAGCGTTTTTCTACGGGAGAGGGGGAAGCTGGGCTAACTGGGCCAGGTGGGCTTAGTGGGATGGGCTGGATGGGTCGAGTTTGCTCTTATTTTTTTCTGTTCTGAAACTTTTTCCTTTTTCCAATTCAATTTCTGTTTTGAAATTCAAATCACAAATCAAATAAACTTCCACTAAACTTTATATTGAGTTTAGCTCTGTTTAACAACACAAATCAAAGTCCAAAACAAAATAATTTTATTCTTTTTAGGACCCATTAATAATTAAATAAATGGACCTTAGTTATTAAATCAAATAGAATTTGCTTTAATAAAATCTTTATCTTTTTGAAATCTAAAAATAGTACCAAACCATTCAGTAGGTTTTAGTTGAAAATAATAAACACTTGGAAAACTTATTTAAAATAATTTAATAAGTTTTAATGTTTATTTAAAATGGGAAAAGCCTTTACTTTAATAAATTTGGTTTATTAATAAACACTCATTGTTTTATTTAAATAAACCTTTACTCTTTTAATCAAAACAAAATATTTTATTTCAAAAGTTTGGCCAAGGTTTAATTTGGCTATATAAAATAATCCTTATTTATATTTCTACCTTTTCTTTTGAAAACCAAATCTTTTATTAAAAGATCCAAAAATAGTAATTTTAAATATTTTTAAGTTTATTGTTTATTTATCTTTTTAAATTCCTTTAGGATTTTATTTGATCCAAATAGGTTTTGAAAGTTCCCAATTGGATTCAAAAAGTTTCTTCTCACCCTGAAAATCAACAAAGTTTTATTTTATTCATTTATTTTTCACATTACAAGATTTGGAAAATCTTGGGATGTGACAGGCTACCACCCTTAAAATAAATCTCGTCTCGAGATTTGGGAAGGCTAGGGTTACAAATTGGCTCAAAGCATCCAGGGTACTACCGCCCTTAAAATTTTTCCAACTAATTTACATCTTGGCTTGCTTGGGATCTTGATGTAACTTTCCTGGACAGAACTTTGCATAGTGGCCTAGTTCCATGCATTTGAAACATGTGATAAGGTTGAGGTCTTGAGGTGGCTTCTCTGGACAATATGATGCATAATGTCCTAACTCTTTGCAGTGGTTGCACATCACTTGGCTAATATCCTTCCTCATATTGGGTTTCACTAGCTTTTGTTTGTCTTCTTGGCTCTTCTTCTTTTCTGGGCATTCACTAGCATAGTGTCCCATCTCTTTGCAATTGTAACATTGCAACTGGCTTTTGTCCTTCTTCTTCTTTTTGGGTCTCTCCAAAGCTAGGAGTTCTTCTAGTTCATGTTCTTCATACCTCACCTCAGAGGTGGGAAATCTTTCTCTCTTCTTGGGGCATTTACTAGAGATATGACCTTCTTCTTCACAATTAGGGCATTGATCTTCATGCTCCTTGGATGTATGATCCTTGTCTCCACAAATATTGCAAGCTTTGGTTTCTTCTAAAATAATATCTTTGTCATCCTTGTTGTCATTAGCTCTTTGGGAAAAGTTTTCTCCCATGTTGATCATTTGAGTAACCAATCCTTGCAACAATTGGGATTGAAGTTTCAAAATCCTTTGTATGGCTGGGTCTAGTCCATTGTTGTTGGCTAAAAGCTGAGTTGTCATTTGGCTCAACTGGTTTTGGGTTGCTATAAGTTCTCTCATGTGCATCTCTTGGTTGTTGTTGTTGTCATCAACCTTGATGTTGGAGTCTCTTGGAGTAGTCATCTGTTTGGGTTGAATGGAGATTAGAATAGGCAAAAGATTTCTAAATAAGGATTCTAATCACACACATCACAATTCACACAAGCATTGTGCAAGCAATAACAAACAAACATTTCACTCACACAACAAAGTTCAAGCACGTTTTTAGGCAACAAAATATTTTTGTTACACCACATAAGTTGGTGTGTTTGGCTTAAACTAAATATGGTGGTCCATCTATATGGTTCACTTGTGATCTTTCCATCCTTCTTGGTTGATTCTTCTTGCATGAGATCATAGTTTCCTTAGGAAAGATTCTTGGTCACAAAACTTCAAAGGTGATGTTGGCTCCTTCTAATTTTGTGTTTCCTTAGTCTTCAAATCTTGAGCAAGATTTCTTGTCTCACTTATCCTTAGTAATATCTAAGGTTGAAGTCCTTGGTGAAAATGTTGAAGATGTTGAAGTCATCAGAGTTGATGGAGTCCTTTGCACATGGTGAAGTCTTTGGTCATGGGGTAGGTTTTTCCATCAAGTTGAAAATAGATGAGATGTAGAATCAAAACCAAAATGGTTGAGGAAAGAGTTTACAAGATTGTTTGTAAATAAGTTTTGGAGCAAATACAACTCCTATTTTTCTAAGGGGTTTTGTCCAATCCTAGGTTTACAAATCCTACAGGCAACACAATGCTCTGATACCATCTGTAAGGTTCCCAACCTTTAATAAGGTAGGGATCCCTGTGTTTACAATGCTAGTCCCTAGATCAATAGCTAGCATCCACTGTTAAGATGTAATATCGAGAAACAAAGGTCATAATACAACTTTATAACCAGGAATAACATAATTTTATTACATCTTACATAGCTCATTTGTCTATTACATTACATTGCAGCAGAATATCTATAAGCATGGGGTCCTTCATCTTCAAAGTGCCACAGGCAGACATGTTGGTTGTAGACTTGTAATCCTAATCAATCAACTTCACTAATATCAAACAAACCTGCAACATAACAAGTTACAGCCACAAGGGTCAATACATTTGAATTGTATTGGCAAGTGATACTATGGTAGTATAGTGGAGTCTATTATCTATATGCATTTGGCTAAGTGGAGCTTAGGCTTGCTTTGCTCAAAATAGATTTTCCTTATCATTTGAAAACACTAAGTTTTTGCTTGACAAAAATAATCTTTCCCAAGGCATCTCCCAATCAAAGATTGAAGATCCTTTAACCCTTGTTCAACCACAAGTTTTTAACTTAGAAATTTGGATGATGAGATTCTTGATTGCTTCCATGTCTTGATGCTCAAATTGTCCTTTACCAGGGACATGGCTAAGTACTTAGATTTTACACTCTGCAGAGGTGGTGCACTTTCCCCACAAGACTTGGTTTCACCAAGACAAGATCTTTCAGAAGCCTTTCCTTAGACCAAGTGGACGCGTTCCAACCTATCATCCCACTACCACCAACTGTCCAAATGGCTAAGTTCTAGCAACCTATGTGATCCAGGCAGAGCCCATAATGCCAAGTGGTTGCACTTGAAGCTTCTCAACATTTGACATCTCAAATCTCTTTGTTCCTGGGTGGCAATCCACAAGTGTGATACACAAGGTAAACCATATTCATGGGCCTTATGTAACCACTCAACCAAAAACCACCAAGCAATTACCATTCCACCCAGGTGATTCATTAACTTAGTTGTTTTATTAAACAAAAACACAAGTACTCAAACTTAGAAATTTTTCCATAGTATGAATGTATATTCCACCCTTGTTTTCTATTAGCTAAGCTAAGCTTGATAGTAGTAGGAATCTTAACTTAGGAAATTTTTCTACTAAGGTTTCATCTACTAGGATTTCCCATAGCATGGTTTATACTTAGCAAAATTCCATGCAAGTCTTACTTAGAAAAATCACTAATGCATAGTGAAAATAATGGGACAAAAGTATGAAGAATCACTTGCCTTTTTGGTAGAGGGTATAAGTTCACTCCTTGTCCTTGCAACAATCACACTCTTCAAGTCACTACAATTCAATCAAGCAAGGCACAATCTCAATCTACCAATCAAGCAAAACATCACATAAAATAATAAACAAAACAATACATGCAAGCATGCAAAAGGGTTGTTTTATTTGTAAAAGTAGTTTCTAATGGGTCATAAACTTTTGAAAACACCTAATGGTCATTTTATAAAGTGGCAAAGTCATTTGCAAAAGATTTCACTTCATAAACCAATTTCAAAACAAGGTTTCATTTTATGTGGTGTAGAAATGTTTTTACTAAGGCATTAATCTATAGGGTTCACAAAATATGTTTTCAAACCATAAAACTTGGTGTTTGGGGTCAGAGACTTTGAAACAAAACATTTCCCAAAGGTTTTCTTCCAAAACCATTTTTAATGAATAAACCATATTTTTATTTGACTAGAATTGGTTTTAAATCCAAGATTCATTCTTTTGCATCACCAAATATATTTTTGAAACCACAAAGTGATTCCTATGGTCAGTAGCTTCAAAACACACCATTTGCAAAAGATTTTATCCTCAAAATCATTTTTGAAAAAATTTTACATCCTAAACAAGCATACAAATGATTCTGCAAAAACAAACATTTTACCAGAAGCTTTTTACTAAACAAAGTGCATGGTTTGATAGGGCTTGTCTTGCTGATTCCATTGATATAAAGTTTGCAAAATTTGGACGTGTGGAACTAAAGTTATGGATTTTTCAAATTTGAACTTCTAATAGAAAAGTTTCTGTTTTTAAAACGGGGTCTGAGCCACGTGTCGAGTTCTTACTCGCTGATACCGCTTCGTCTGGATCATGCGCTGTAGGCCGTTGGATCTAACTGATATCGCACGGCGCAGGTTCACTCTTACCCCTTCGCTCTCTTTCTATCCTAGCCGCTGGATCCTAATCGCACGTCACCTAGCACATTTGCCAGAGACGGGCGACGCTGCGGTGGCTACTGGCGGCGAAGGGGTCAGATGGTGGCGGTGCTGGCGAAGCAGGAAGCGAGAGAGGATGGGAAGATGCTCACCGTGTTCGCAACATCGTGGGGAAGCTCAAGGTATGGTCAGTTTGTCGAGGGGCGCTCTGGTCCGACGTGGATTGCTCACCGGAGTCCACACGGTGTCGGGCGTGCTCTGGTCATCGTTGTGGGCGAGGCTACAGGGCATGCCGAAGCAAAGTAGAGGGTGCGTTAGATGCGCATGGTTCCAGGGAGCATGTGAGTATCACTGAATGTCATCGGGGCGGTCCGAGCTTACCAGGATGACTCGCCGGTGTCAAGGCAGACGACGGCGATGTTCAGCTGTCGTTGTTGCCGACGCTAGGGAGCTTGCGCGGCTAAGCTAGGAGTACTGGGGAATGCGCCAGAGTCTGTGGGACATGATCGTGTGGTCGAGGAGGCGAGTGGCGACGGAGACTAGACGGAATTCGTCAGGGAGTTCGTCGGAGCAGGGCGGGGTCTAGGCACTAATTGGAGCGGCCTGGGGGCGTAAAGGTTCTGGCGACAGAGGGGAAATGGGGAGGAGAGGGAGGCGTTTAAGGTGGCATGGTCTCTGGGAGGAATCAAAGCCTCCATCAACGCATAATCAACGCCGGAGTAACTGGCTGCAACGGTAGGGCGACGGGGTCGTGCTTGAAGACGATGAACGGGGGGGTGGGGCATGCTTGTCAGTGAGGAGGAGAGATAGGGAGGGGGTCCACAAGTCAGTGACTTAGTGGGTTTATTTTGTGGTGCGAAGCGTTTTTCTGCGGGAGAGGGAGAAGCTGGGCTAACTGGGCCAGGTGGGCTTAGTGGGCTGGGCTGGTTGGGTCGAGTTTGCTCTTTTTTTTTCTGTTATGAAACTTTTTCCTTTTTCCAATTCAATTTCTGTTTTGAAATTCAAATCACAAATCAAAAAACCAAATCAAATAAACTTCCACTAAACTTTATATTGAGTTTATCTCTGTTTAACAACACAAATCAAAGTCCAAAACAAAATAATTTTATTCTTTTTAGGACCCATTAATAATTAAATAAATGGACCTTAGTTATTAAATCAAATAGAATTTGCTTTAATAAAATCTTTATCTTTTTGAAATCTAAAAATAGTACCAAACCATTCAGTAGGTTTTAGTTGAAAATAATAAACACTTGGAAAACTTATTTAAAATAATTTAATAAGTTTTAATGTTTATTTAAAATGGGAAAAGCCTTTACTTTATAAATTTGGTTTATTAATAAACACTCATTGTTTTATTTAAATAAACCTTTACTCTTTTAATCAAAACAAAATATTTTATTTCAAAAGTTTGGCCAAGGTTTAATTTGGCTATATAAAATAATCCTTATTTATATTTCTACCTTTTCTTTTGAAAACCAAATCTTTTATTAAAAGATCCAAAATAGTAATTTTAAATATTTTTAAGTTTATTGTTTATTTATCTTTTTAAATTCCTTTAGGATTTTATTTGATCCAAATAGGTTTTGAAAGTTCCCAATTGGATTCAAAAAGTTTCTTCTCACCATGAAAATCAACAAAGTTTTATTTTATTCATTTATTTTTCACATTACAAGATTTAGAAAATCTTGGGATGTGGCGGGCTACCACCCTTAAAATAAATCTCGTCCCGAGATTTGGGAAGGCTAGGGTTACAAATTGGCTCAAAGCATCCAGGGTACTACCGCCCTTAAAATTTTTCCAACTAATTTACATCTTGGCTTGCTTGGGATCTTGATGTAACTTTCCTGGACAGAAGTTTGCATAGTGGCCTAGTTCCTTGCATTTGAAACATGTGATAAGGTTGAGGTCTTGAGGTGGCTTCTCTGGACAATATGATGCATAATGTCCTAACTCTTTGCAGTGGTTGCACATCACGTGGCTAATATCCTTCCTCATCTTGGGTTTCACTGTTTTTTGTTTGTCTTCTTGGATCTTCTTCTTTTCTGGGCATTCACTGGCATAGTGTCCCATCTCTTTGCAATTGTAACATTGCAACTGGCTTTTGTCCTTCTTCTTCTTTTTGGGTCTCTCCAAAGCTAGGAGTTCTTCTAGTTCATGTTCTTCATACCTCACCTCAGAGGTGGGAAATCTTTCTCTCTTCTTGGGGCATTTACTAGAGATATGACCTTCTTCTTCACAATTAGGGCATTGATCTTCATGCTCCTTGGATGTATGATCCTTGTCTCCACAAATATTGCAAGCTTTGGTTTCTTCTAAAATAATATCTTTGTCATCCTTGTTGTCATTAGCTCTTTGGGAAAAGTTTTCTCCCATGTTGATCATTTGAGTAACCAATCCTTGTAACAATTGGGATTGAAGTTTCAAAATCCTTTGTATGGCTGGGTCTAGTCCATTGTTGTTGGCTAAAAGCTGAGTTGTCATTTGGCTCAACTGGTTTTGGGTTGCTATAAGTTCTCTCATGTGCATCTCTTGGTTGTTGTTGTCATCAACCTTGATGTTGGAGTCTCTTGGAGTAGTCATCTGTTTGGGTTGAATGGAGATTAGAATAGGCAAGAGATTTCTAAATAAGGATTCTAATCACACACATCACAATTCACACAAGCATTGTGCAAGCAATCACAAACAAACATTTTACTCACACAACAAAGTTCAAGCATGTTTTTAGGCAACAAAATATTTTTGTTACACCACATAAGTTGGTGTGTTTGGCTTAAACTAAATTGGTGGTCCATCTATATGGTTCACTTGTGATCTTTCCATCCTTCTTGGTTGATTCTTCTTGCATGAGATCATGGTTTCCTTAGGAAAGATTCTTGGTCACAAAACTTCAAAGGTGATGTTGGCTCCTTCTAATTTTGTGTTTCCTTAGTCTTCAAATCTTGAGCAAGATTTCTTGTCTCACTTATCCTTAGTAATATCTAAGGTTGAAGTCCTTGGTGAAAATGTTGAAGATGTTGAAGTCATCAGAGTTGATGGAGTCCTTTGCACATGGTGAAGTCTTTGGTCATGGGGTAGGTTTTTCCATCAAGTTGAAAATAGATGAGATGTAGAATCAAAACCAAAATGGTTGAGGAAAGAGTTTACAAGATTGTTTGTAAATAAGTTTTGGAGCAAATACAACTCCTATTTTTCTAAGGGGTTTTGTCCAATCCTAGGTTTACAAATCCTACAGGCAACACAATGCTCTGATACCATCTGTAAGGTTCCCAACCTTTAATAAGGTAGGGATCCCTGTGTTTACAATGCTAGTCCTTGGATCAATAGCTAGCATCCACAGTTAAGATGTAATATCAAGAAACAAAGGTCATAATACAACTTTATAACCAGGAATAACATAATTTTATTACATCTTACATAGCTCATTTGGCTATTACATTACATTGCAGCAGAATATCTATAAGCATGGGGTCCTTCATCTTCAAAGTGCCACAGGCAGACATGTTGGTTGTAGACTTGTAATCCTAATCAATCAACTTCACTAATATCAAACAAACCTGCAACATAACAAGTTACAGCCACAAGGGTCAATACATTTGAATTGTATTGGCAAGTGATACTATGGTAGTATAGTGGAGTCTATCATCTATATGCATTTGGCTAAGTGGAGCTTAGGCTTGCTTTGCTCAAAATAGATTTTCCTTATCATTTGAAAACACTAAGTTTTTGCTTGACAAAAATAATCTTTCCCAAGGCATCTCCCAATCAAAGATTGAAGATCCTTTAACCCTTGTTCAACCACAAGTTTTTAACTTAGAAATTTGGATGATGAGATTCTTGATTGCTTCCATGTCTTGATACTCAAATTGTCCTTTACCAGGGACATGGCTAAGTACTTAGATTTTACACTCTGCAGAGGTGGTGCACTTTCCCCACAAGACTTGGTTTCACCAAGACAAGATCTTTCAGAAGCCTTTCCTTAGACCAAGTGGACGCGTTCCAACCTATCATCCCACTACCACCAACTGTCCAAATGGCTAAGTTCTAGCAACCTATGTGATCAAGGCAGAGCCCATAATGCCAAGTGGTTGCACTTGAAGCTTCTCAACATTTGACATCTCAAATCTCTTTGTTCCTGGGTGGCAATCCACAAGTGTGATACACAAGGTAAACCATATCCATGGGCCTTGTGTAACCACTCAACCAAAAACCACCAAGCAATTACCATTCCACCCAAGTGATTCATTAACTTAGTTGTTTTATTAAACAAAAACACAAGTCCTCAGACTTAGAAATTTTTCCATAGTATGAATGTATATTCCACCCTTGTTTTCTATTAGCTAAGCTAAGCTTGATAGTAGTAGGAATCTTAACTTAGGAAATTTTTCTACTAAGGTTTCATCTACTAGGATTTCCCATAGCATGGTTTATACTTAGCAAAATTCCATGCAAGTCTTACTTAGAAAAATCACTAATGCATAGTGAAAATAATGGGACAAAAGTATGAAGCATCACTTGCCTTTTTGGTAGAGGGTATAAGTTCACTCCTTGTCCTTGCAACAATCACACTCTTCAAGTCACTACAATTCAATCAAGCAAGGCACAATCTCAATCTACCAATCAAGCAAAACATCACATAAAATAATAAACAAAACAATACATGCAAGCATGCAAAAGGGTTGTCTTATTTGTAAAAGTAGTTTCTAATGGGTCATAAACTTTTGAAAACACCTAATGGTCATTTTATAAAGTGGCAAAGTCATTTGCAAAAGTTTTCACTTCATAAACCAATTTCAAAACAAGGTATCATTTTATGTGGTGTAGAAATGTTTTTACTAAGGCATTAATCTATAGGGTTCACAAAATATGTTTTCAAACCATAAAACTTGGTGTTTGGGGTCAGAGACTTTGAAACAAAACATTTCCCAAAGGTTTTCTTCCAAAACCATTTTTAATGAATAAACCATATTTTTATTTGACTAGAATTGGTTTTAAATCCAAGATTCATTCTTTTGCATCACCAAATATATTTTTGAAACCACAAAGTGATTCCTATGGTCAGTAGGTTCAAAACACACCATTTGCAAAAGATTTTATCCTCAAAATCATTTTGAACAATTTTTACATCCTAAACAAGCATACAAATGATTCTACAAAAACAAACATTTTACCAGAAGCTTTTTACTAAACAAAGTGCATGGTTGGCTAGGGCTTGTCTTGCTGATTCCATTGATATAAAGTTTGCAAAATTTGGACGTGTGGAACTAAAGTTATGGATTTTTCAAATTTGAACTTCTAATAGGAAAGTTTCTGTTTTTAAAACAGGGTCTGAGCCACGTGTCGAGTTCTTACTCGCTGATACCGCTTCGTCTGGATCACGCGCTGTAGGCCGTTGGATCTAACTGATATCGCACGGCGCAGGTTCACTCTTACCCCTTCGCTCTCTTTCTATCCTAGCCGCTGGATCCTAATCGCATGGCACCTAGCACATTTGCCAGAGACGGGCGGCGCTGCGGTGGCTACTGGCGGCGGAGCGGTCAGATGGTGGCGGTGCTGGCGAAGTAGGAAGCGAGAGAGGATGGGAAGATGCTCACCGTGTTCGCAACATCGTGGGGAAGCTCAAGGTATGGTCAGTTTGTCGAGGGGCGCTCTGGTCCGACGTGGATTGCTCACCGGAGTCCACACGGCGTCGGGCGTGCTCTGGTCATCATTGTGGGCTAGGCTACAGAGCATGCCGAAGCAAAGTAGAGGGTGCGTTAGACGCGCATGGTTCCAGGGAGCATGTGAGTATCACTGAATGTCATCGGGGCGGTCCGAGCTTACCAGGATGACTCGCCGGTGTCGAGGCAGACGACGGCGATGTTCAACTGTCGTCGTTGCCGACGCTAGGGAGCTTGCGTGTAACACCCCGGTTCTGAAAAGACCGTGGCCTCTATGTGACATGCCAATCCCTGGATCGGTTCATTGGCCCACAATAGAGTAAGATGAATAACATAGCGAAATATCCGTGTATCATAAATAACGAAGATCCAGAGTACCATTATTACAATGAAAGCTTAGCACAAAGCTAGCTCAAATTATTCAGGTAGCAACATAAATAAAGTAAATCCTCCATTCTTCAAATTGCCCACAAGTGAACAAGTGCCGAGTGGAGTACCGTGGCCTATATCGATTACTCAGAATTGGAATAACCTGCAACATGAAACATAGCAGCCCCGAAGGGTCAATACATGGAATGTATGGCAAGTAGAGCTAGTAAATGGAGACAATAGTACTAACATCTACATGCATATTTGGCAAGTGGAGTTGTGTCTGGCTTGCATTTGCAAATAACTTTGTCCTACTTTCATAAACAGTTTTTGATTTTCTTTGAAAAGATCCCAATTAAGTTAACCCAACAATATTAAAACAATTATGAAATTAGAATGAGCGAGAAACATGTCATGGAATCAATATCAAGCAACTCAGTTGTCCATAACCGGGGACACGTCTAATCGATTAGATTATACACCCTGCAGAGGTTAGTACACTTTACCCATATGACTTGGCCAGCCCAGCTCGTACCATCACTCTCATTTTGGGTGATGATAGGGAGAAGTCCAAGTTGAGACCGTTCGGGAAGTAGCTCCCCAATCCCGACACGCACCGGTCCAACCTACCAAAATTCTACATCTCTGGATACGCGGGTTCGGGTCACCACAACCTACTAAGTCCAACCAACCGTCCATTCCATTATTGGCACATGGTTGTACACGTAAGCTACACAATAAAGAAGCCAATCATTCTCTCTTGATACCTGGGTGCCTTTCCGCAATGAAACCACCAAAAATTATCAATACCCTCACACCCAGGGGATTCATTGATAACTTGTTTTAGTTTTCACAAACCAATACTTTTAGAAACAAGTCTCAATGATGTAACCCAGCCCTCGTTCAACATAGCATGGCTAAGCACATCTACCAACGGTGGTTCATCTACAAGGAAAGCCCTACCACATAATAGGACATAGCATAGCGATAGTATCATCCTACACATGCATCTACAAAATACACGACAATGCATTAAAATAGTAGGACGATATCATGAACAAGGTAGCATCTACTTGCCTTGGTTGTAGCGGTCGGAAGAACAATCAACACAGAAGCAAGCGTTGCACTCGTCACAATCTACACGATACAATTGCATTCATAAACAAACAATCCACAAGCATATGCAACAAAGATGATGCATGAAGGTATGCAAGGCAAGTGAATTGGTGCTACAACTGTACCACATAATCCTAATCAATAATACTATCGATTGCATGCATGGAAAATAGTTTTTGCGCTAGGAAAAACTATTACGCAAAAAGTAATACTCAAAACTAGAGCTAGAACTCAAATAATTCGCTACCGGTAGTATATTGTTTGTAAAATCTTGGGAAAATTCTACCGCATAGGCATCGCTGATAAGAAACAGTACCAACTGGAATTACTCAAAAAGGAATTATAAATCTCCGTGAGTAATTAAAACACTGCAGAAAGCCATTAGACAGTTTGTGCAGAAGTTTTTACTGTAAGCCTACCTTTTTAATTCACGATGAGATTCCTCTCGTTCCACTGAATCCAGGGACATATCAAACGCGATTTTTGGAGCTACAGATCTTTTTCTACGAATTTATTACTCCGAAAAGGCCACTAACTAGTTTGATTAAACTGTACTAAACCTTGCTTCAAAAGCCTGAACCAAAGGTACAGCGAGATTCTACACGACTCACTGAATCTACACATATTTTATTTGCAATTTTTGGCTAAGCGGTTTAATTTCTACGCAATTTACAAGATTCTACCGAAATCTGTCAACTAAAAGGATTAACGAAATTAACCAGTCAACTGTGTCTGTTGACTGGTCAAAGCGTCTGCTGACTGGGCGCTGATTGGGCGTCTGACTAGTCAACGCCTGAGTCTGACCGGTTAACAAACGATCTGAGCCGCTCATCTGAGATCTGACGGTGGCTGCAGGCTTACCGGAAACAAACGGCGAAACGGACGGCGGCGAGTTCTGGACGGCGGGGCGATCGATTCCGGCGTCGGGGTTTTTCCTGCGCGGAAGGGAGACGGTCAACGTGCGGTTCAAGATCGTCAACGCGGCGCGCAAGACGGCGCGCGTACGTGCGGGTGTGCGTGCGTGCATGCGTGCAGGCGCGCGGGACAGCGCGTGCGCGAAGGCGCGTTAGCGCGCAGCGCGGCAAGCGGCAGCGGCACGGCGGCAGCGCGCGTGCGCGTGCGTGTGTGTGCGCGCGCGGCACAGCGCAGCGGCAGCATGCGGCGCGGCAGCGCGCAAGCAGGCGCGGCGCGGGGCGCTGGCGGCGCAGCGCTGCGGGCGGCATGGCGCGATGCGCTGCAGGCGCAGGCGGGGCGGCTCGGTGGCGGGGGGGCTGGCAGGATGCGGCGCCGGCAGCGGGGAAAGCGGCACGGCGGCGGCCTTACCTGGCGGCGGGGTCGGCGATGGCGGCCGGCGGCGGCGGCACGGGGCCGAAGGCGGCGGGGCGATCGAGGCGGCGGGGCGGTTTTCCCGAGGCGGCGCGATCTACGAGGCGGGCACGAAAAATGAGGCAGGGCGGCGGCGGTTCGGTCCCTTAAGTGGGGCCCTGCGCGGGTCCTACTCCAATTCGGCGCAGAGTTAGACGCGGATTCGGAAATCGGTCCAAAAATTCGGACCGTTTTCCGACGATTCAATAAAACGGCCGCAATTTCTCCGTACGAGCTCCGAATCGAGTGATTCTTGCTCCTACGGTTTCGTACAGTCGAGGGGAACAATCTAGGGTCAAGGTTTGAGCGAAACCACTAGTCTACAAGGGTGGTCAACGCTAGCCCTACCAAAGCCTCCCGCAGGAGCCTCGTAGCAAAATAAAATAGGGTTTTGCAAATAGCGTTTCGCCGAACCTTTTCACTCGACGGTTTTGCATGGAAAAGCATGATGCAATGATATGAATGATGTGCAAGACCAAATCAAAAATTTGGGATGTGACAAGACTAACCCCCTTAAGATGAATCTCGTCCTCGAGATTCGGCGCGGCTAGCAAATAGGTGTGGGTAGTCCTCTCGGATGTCATCTTCACGCTCCCAAGTGGCTTCCTCTTCGGTGTGGTGGCTCCACTGTACCTTGCAAAACTTGATTGTCTTGGTACGCGTAGTCCTTTCTGCTGTCTCTAGAATCTTGACCGGTTTCTCCTCATAGGTCAAGTCATTCTCCAGCTGAACCTCCTCTAGCGGTACGGTGTCTCTCAATGGTGTATCCATCATCTCCGGATGGCACTTCTTCAGCTGGGATACGTGGAACACATTGTGAACAGCGGACAGAGCCTCTGGCAACTCCAACTGATAAGCAACCTCTCCTTTGCGTGCTAAGACCCGATACGGTCCAACAAATCGAGGTGCCAGCTTACCCTTAATACCAAATCTCTTGATTCCACGAAGCGGCGATACTCTGAGGTATGCTCTATCACCTATCTCATACACCACTTCCTTGCGCTTGGCGTCAGCGTAGCTCTTCTGCCTTGATTGTGCTACCTTTAGCCTGTCCCGAATCAAGGCGACCTTCTCCTCAGCGTCCTTGATCAAATCAGGTCCAAACAACTGACGTTCTCCTACTCCATCCCATAGCAATGGTGTTCGGCACCGTTTCCCATACAGTACATCGAACGGTGACGTCTTGATGCTGGTTTGATAGCTGTTGTTGTAGGAAAACTCGGCATATGGCAAATTCTCATCCCAACTAGAACCATGAGCCAAAGCGCAAGCTCTCAGCATGTCTTCCAAAATCTGATTCACCCTCTCGGTCTGTCCATCAGTCTGTGGGTGAAACGCTGTGCTAAACTCCAATCTAGTACCAAGTGACTCGTGCAGCTGGCGCCAAAAGTGTGAGGTAAATTGGGTGCCTCTATCAGATACGATACTCTTGGGAACTCCATGTAGGCACATAATCCTGTCCATGTAAATCTTGGCCAACTTTGCACTCGTGTAGGTTGTCTTTACCGGTATAAAGTGGGCTACCTTGGTCAAATGGTCGACCACTACCCAAATGGAGTCATATCCTGACCTGGTCCTGGGAAATCCTGTGATAAAGTCCATTCCCACTCTATCTCACTTCCAATCCGGCACAGGCAATGGCTGTAGCAGTCCTGCTGGCTTCTGGTGTTCCGCCTTCACTCGGCTGCACACATCACATAGGGCAATATGCTTGGCGATATCTCCCTTCATGTTGTTCCACCAAAATCTGCTCTTCAAATCCATATACATCTTTGTGTTGCCCGGATGTATGGAATACGGCGAGTCATGAGCTTCCTGCAGAATCAACTCCCTTATCTCCGGGTCGCTGGGCACACACAAACGATCTCCATACCACAAGGTACCATGCTCATCCTCGCGAATATCCTTTTCCCGATTCTCCTTCATCTTTTCCTTTATCTCCTATATTTCCTTGTCTCCTATCTGAGCCTTTATGATCCTGTCCTGTAGCGTCGGTTGGACTTCCATTGTTGCCAAGTATCCTTCAGATACTACCTCCAGTCTAAGGTCCTTGAATTGCTTGCACAAATCCTCAGGAAATTCCCCAATTGTCAATCCATTGGCATAAACCTTCCGGCTCAGAGCATCTGCTACTACATTGGCTTTTCCTGGGTGGTATTGCAGATTCATATCGTAATCCTTGATAAGCTCCAACCATCTCATTTGTCTCATGTTCAGTTCCTTCTGCGTAAATATGTACTTCAGGCTCTTGTGGTCGGTGTACACATCACAGTGTTTTCCCATTAAGTAATGCCTCCATACCTTGAGCGCATGAACCACTGACGCTAACTCCAAGTCGTGTGTGGGGTAATTCCGCTCATGGTGTTTGAGTTGTCGCGAGGCAAACGACACCACTCTCCCATCTTGCATCAGCACACTCCCAAGTCCCTGTCGAGAATCATCACAGTACACTTGGAAATCCTTCTGAAGATCTGGTAAACACAGAACTGGGGCGGTCACTAGTCGACACTTCAGTTCCTGAAAGTTGGCTTCACATACGTCTGACCACTCAAACTTCCTCTCCTTCTTCAGAAGTTCAGTCATCGGCTTTGCAATCTTGGAAAAGTTTTCAATGAATCTCCTGTAGTATCCAGCAAGTCCCAAAAAGCTTCGAATCTCTCCCGCATTCTTGGGTGCTTCCCACTCAGTTACTGCAGTCACTTTGCTTGGATCAACAGCGACTCCTTCTCCTGACACTACATGTCCAAGAAACCCAATAGTGTTAAGCCAGAATTAACACTTGCTGAATTTGGCATACAGCTGATGTTCCCTCAGTTTCTCCATAATCAGTCGCAGATGTTTCTCATGCTCAGCATCATCCTTGGAATATATCAGTATGTCATCAATAAACACCACCACGAACTTGTCCAAGTACTCCATAAATACCTTGTTCATCATGGTCATGAAATATGCCGGGGCATTCGTTAGTCCAAAAGACATAACCGTGTACTCATATAAACCATACCTAGTGGTGAAGGCGGTTTTTGGTACGTCCTCCTCCCAGATCTTCAATTGGAAGTAGCCTGATCGCAGATCAATCTTGCTGAACACCTTTGCTCCTTCCAGTTGATCAAACAAATCATTTATGTTCGGCAGAGGGTACTTGTTCTTGATGGTCACTTCATTCAGCGAGCGATAGTCCACCACTAATCTCTTGGTGCTGTCTTTCTTCTCCACAAACAGAACAGGTGCACCCCATGACGACGAACTAGGCTGAATGAATCCCTTGTCCAACTGCTCTCTCAGCTGCTTCTTCAATTCCTTCAGCTCATCCACATCCATCTTATATGGTCTCTTTGCTATAGGTCCTGTTCCCGGCATCAGGTCGATAAGAAACTCTACTTCCCTGTCAGGTGGCATCCCTGGCAGCTCTTCCGGAAACACGTCGGGGTAATCCCTAATCACTGGCACAGTATCCATGCTAACCCCCTTAAGAGAATTCAACTTACACCTTCCTGGTCGTACAGCTGACTTGAATCTAATCCTCTTACCATCTGGGGTTTTGAGTGAAACAGCTCGTTGTGCACAATCTATGTGTCCCCCATGCATAGACATCCAATCCATACCCAGAATAACGTCTAATCCCTGTGATTCCAACACTACCAAATGTGCACTGAAGTGGTGTGTTCCAATCCTCACAGTTAAATCGCGGCATCCTGCGCTAGCTATCATATCTCCTCCAGGTGAACTCACTCTAATAGACCTTTTCATAGACTCAGTAGGTAACTTATACTTGTCCACAAATGCCCTTGATATGAATGAATGTGATGCACCAGTATCGAAAAGTATAAGAGAAGGGTAAGTGTTGATTGGGAACTTACCAATCACAAGGTCAGGCTTATCTGGAATCTCCTCCACATTCATGTGGTTCACTGTGGCCTTCTCGTTGTTGGTTGGCTTCAGTCCTTTCCTCTCCGGACAGTTGTCAGCATAGTGTCCCTTCTGTTTGCACTTGAAGCACGTCACCTCACTCAGATCCTTCTTCACAAAGTTGCGATCACGGTTGCGGTCATGTCCACCATGTCCTCCAGAGTGGTGAGAGTGTCCTCCCTTGTGGCTGTGGTGGCTGCTCCTATGGTTGTCATGACGATGCCCATCGCCTCCATGGTGGTGGCGGTCATGGCTCCCATGGTCACTCCCTCCATGCTTGGAGTATCCATCATATGAAGTGCGAGACTTGTGATGTGAACCAGAGTGGTGATTGTTACTCTTTCTCTTGCGGTTCTCCACCTGTTTGTGCTTCCCTTCCAAGATCCTGGCCTTGTCCATAAGCTCCTGGAAAGTGGGGCAGTAAACCACCAGTAGCTCTACTGAAAGCTCATCACTGAGGCCATCCAGGAATCTCTCCCTCCTTTTAGCATCAGTGTCAACATCCTCAGGTGCATAACGGGACAGGTTGTTGAACTCCTCAATGTACTCGGCCACGGTGCGATTGGTTTGGCGCAGGTTGCGGAACTCCTTCCTCTTCAGGCTCAGAACTCCTGAAGACACGTGGTTGGTCCTGAAACCTTCCTCAAACATTGCCCAAGTCACAGTATCCAGCGGGTGGGTGATCTGAAATGTGTCCCACCAAGAAGCGGCTGGTCCCTCCAGTAGGTGAGCGGCAAATCTCACCTTCTCGGCATCAGTGCATCCGATAGTTACTAGATCCTTGTTGACTGAACGCAACCAGTCGAGAGCAACCATTGGTTCCGTTGTAGTAGAGAACTTAGCTGACCTTAACCTCAGAAATCTGGTGAGAGCATCTCCCTGAGGCTAATTGTTTCCATTGTTGTTGTTCTGATTTGCCATGAACTGAGTCATCACTTGGGTCAGCTGGGCCTGAGCTGCCATGAGCTGCTCCAACTCAGTGGGTTGACGGCGGGGAGGCATCTGCGGTTCAGCACAGGTAAGTTTAGAAAGAATCTACTACGATAATAGGATTCTACCCATGCATATGATCAATCAACAACAAACAATAGCAGACAATCACAAGCAAGCAACGCATCAACAAACAAGTGATCCAGCAACATCCCAGGTGTTATCCTAGCAGTATATACCTACTGAAATAGTTTTGCAAGAGTTGGCAATGGTTAACTAAACAGTAGATCAACTAAACAACAAAACAGCAATCTGCCAGAACAGTCCAGCAGTGTTCGCGAATTTTTCCTCCTGACTTAAACTCGTCAGAAAATTTAGCTGATTTTTGCACATATAGTACAGAAAGTTTCGCATCAGCCCAATTTTTTTCAGATTTTTCCGAGTTACCAGAAAAATATTAAAAATCGTACAGTACTGCTGTATCAGCACAAAAACTGCAGCGAAAATAACACAGATAGTAACCAAATTGCCATAACTATTACATTAAAATTCGTACAAATAATTCCTGGGATATTGGAGTACACAAATAAGCAACTAATCACTCTTAAACTAACACGAACTAAGCTTCACAACAATCGAGACTAATCCTAGCGAATTTGCCTAACGAGGACTAATTGGTGGACTTCTATCTACTTCTTGAAGAGGTTGCAATAGGTCCTTGCTGTCATGCGTTGGCGCTTCGGCTCGCGGTACAACCATGGCGGCGGAGTGTACACCTTCCTGAATCATCACTTGAGATCTCAAACTCCACCTCTTCTGGATCCTCCTCTTCTTCTTCACTCTCAGCTGCAACTGCAACAGCTTCATCTCCTCCACCATCATCGTCTCCATCATCATCATCCTCGTCCTCATCATCATCATAGTCTCCACTTTCATCCTCATCCCCATTGTTGCCATCATCTCCATTGTCATCATCAGAGGGTGGATTCAGCTGTGCTTGGAGAGCGGCAATCTGGGCTGTCATAGCTTCAATAGTTTGATCCCTTTCCTGGACGGTCCCTTGCAACTGTTGTATGTTCTGGGTGTTCTCCTGCACAGTACCATGAAGATGAGCTATGGTTGCATCTCTGGCTATCAGGGCATTCTCCAGAACTCCCACAGCTTCATGCAGGGTGTCAATCTCCTGTCCTTGGACCACCATACCATTGCTAGCAAAATCTGCAATCTCCTTTATCATCCTCACCTTCTCCGCTAGAGCTCCATTCTCCCTTTCCATGTCCTCTATGTGCCTCCGACGGGGTGGCATGTTGTTCCTGTCGCCCAGGGTAACCACAATGTGCCCATCTTCATCACGCCTCCCATAGTCACGGTAGGGTGAATCTGCTGGCAGTAGGTGTCGGACACTATGGCACTGGCGAGACAGGGCCTCATGTATGGCCAAGTTGATTCCAAGTCCCCAGTTGCAGTATGTCTTGGTGTAGATCAAGTGCACGGGGTTTGGCAAGGCGGCATCTCTGAATATGAAGGTGGTGATCTCCCATGCATCCTCTCCATATCCATAGGTGTACAACCTTCTTCCCTTGAACATGGGCAGTGGCAATCCCAATGACTGCGAGAGCTGAGCTAACTGACTTGCAAAGGGCCTTGGTGACTCCATGGTGGCATACTCAGTCCTGACTTCTCCCATCTATCAAGTAAAAGAGGAAAGTGTGAGAATAGCATATGGTAAGAATTTACGAGGGTGAAAGGCATAAGATGAAAGACAGAGTTAATATAGGCTTTAATAAATCTATGGCTTCCTAATCCAACTCTAGGTCACGATCCTACAGTCGACACACGGGCTCTGATACCATCCTGTAACACCCCAGTTCTGAAAAGACCGTGGCCTCTATGTGACATGTCAATCCCTGGATCGGTTCATTGGCCCACAATAGAGTAAGATGAATAACATAGCGAAATATCCGTGTATCATAAATAACGAAGATCCAGAGTACCATTATTACAATGAAAGCTTAGCACAAAGCTAGCTCAAATTATTCAGGTAGCAACATAAATAAAGTAAATCCTCCATTCTTCAAATTGCCCACAAGTGAACAAGTGCCGAGTGGAGTACCGTGGCCTATATCGATTACTCAGAATCGGAATAACCTGCAACATGAAACGTAGCAGCCCCGAAGGGTCAATACATGGAATGTATGGCAAGTAGAGCTAGTAAATGGAGACAATAGTACTAACATCTACATGCATATTTGGCAAGTGGAGCTGTGTCTGGCTTGTATTTGCAAATAACTTTGTCCTACTTTCATAAACAGTTTTTGATTTTCTTTGAAAAGATCCCAATTAAGTTAACCCAACAATATTAAAACAATTATGAAATTAGAATGAGCGAGGAACATGTCATGGAATCAATATCAAGCAACTCAGTTGTCCATAACCGGGGACACGGCTAATCGATTAGATTATACACCTTGCAGAGGTTAGTACACTTTACCCATATGACTTGGCCAGCCCAGCTCGTACCATCACTCTCATTTTGGGTGATGATAGGGAGAAGTCCAAGTTGAGACCGTTCGGGAAGTAGCTCCCCAATCCCGACGCGCACCGGTCCAACCTACCAAAATTCTACATCTCTGGATACGCGGGTTCGGGTCACCACAACCTACTAAGTCCAACCAACCGCCCATTCCATTATTGGCACATGGTTGTAGACGTAAGCTACACAATAAAGAAGCCAATCATTCTCTCTTGATACCTGGGTGCCTTTCCGCAATGAAACCACCAAAAATTATCAATACCCTCACACCCAGGGGATTCATTGATTAAGTTGTTTTAGTTTTCACAAACCAATACTTTTAGAAACAAGTCTCGATGATGTAACCCAACCCTCGTTCAACATAGCATGGCTAAGCACATCTACCAACGGTGGTTCATCTACAAGGAAAGCCCTACCACATAATAGGACATAGCATAGCGATAGTATCATCCTACACATGCATCTACAAAATACACGACAATGTATTGAAAATAGTAGGACGATATCATAAACAAGGTAGCATCTACTTGCCTTGGTTGTAGCGGTCGGAAGAACAATCCACACACGACCAAGCGTTGCACTCGTCACAATCTACACGATACAATTGCATTCATAAACAAACAATCCACAAGCATATGCAACAAAGATGATGCATGAAGGTATGCAAGGCAAGTGAATTGGTGCTACAGTTGTACCACATAATCCTAATCAATAATACTATCGATTGCATGCATGGAAAATAGTTTTTGCGCTAGGAAAAACTATTACGCAAAAAGTAATGCTCAAAACTAGAGCTAGAACTCAAATAATTCGCTACCGGTAGTATACTATTTGTAAAATCTTGGGAAAATTCTACCGCATAGGCATCGCTGATAAGAAACAGTACCAACTGGAATTACTCAAAAAGGAATTATAAAACTCCCTGAGTAATTAAAACACTGCAGAAAGCCACTAGACAGTTTCTGCAGAAGTTTTTACTGTAAGCCTATCTTTTTAATTCACGATGAGATTCCACTCGATCCACTGAATCCATGGACATATCATACGCGATTTTTGGATCTACAGGTCTTTTTCTACGAATTTATTACTCCGAAAAGGCCACTAACTAGTTTGATTAAACTGTACTAAACCTTGCTGCAAAAGCCTGAACCAAAGGTACAGCGAGATTCTACACGACTCACTGAATCTACACATATTTTATTTGCAATTTTTGGCCAAGCGGTTTAATTTCTACGCAATTTACAAGATTCTACCGAAATCTGTCAACTAAAAGGATTAACGAAATTAACCAGTCAACTGTGTCTGTTGACTGGTCAAAGCGTCCGCTGACTGGGCGTCTCACTAGTCAACGCCTGAGTCTGACTGGTCAACGAATGATATGAGCCGCTCATCTGAGATCTGACGGTGGCTGCAGGCTTACCGGAAACAAACGGCGAAACGGACGGCGGCGAGTTCCGGACGGCGGCGAGTTCCGGACGGCGGCGGCGATCGATTCCGGCGTCGGGGTTTTTCCTGCGCGGAAGGGAGATGGTCAACGTGCGGTTCAAGATCGTCAACGCGGCGTGCAAGACGGCGCGGGTACGTGCGGGTGTGCGTGCGTGCATGCGTGCAGGCGCGCGGGACAGCGCGTGCGCGAAGGCGCGTTAGCGCACAGCGCGGCAAGCGGCAGCGGCACGGCGGCAGCGCGCGTGCGCGTGCGTGTCTGCGCGTGCGGCGCAGCACAGCGGCAGCATGCGGCGCGGCAGCGCGCAAGCAGGCGCGGCGCGGGGCGCTGGCGGCACAGCGCTGCGGGCGGCGTGGCGCGATGCGCTGCAGGCGCAG
Organism: Avena sativa; assembly: GCA_916181665.1. Classification (NCBI taxonomy): domain Eukaryota; kingdom Viridiplantae; phylum Streptophyta; class Magnoliopsida; order Poales; family Poaceae; genus Avena; species Avena sativa. The sequence goes on from OV702295.1 coordinate 359,083,046, forward strand.
GCGGGGGCGGCTCGGTGGCGGGAGGGCTGGCGGGATGCGGCGCCGGCGGCAGGGAAAGCAGCGCGGCGGCGGGGCAAGGTGGCCACGGCGGCGGCCTTACCTGGCGGCGGGGTCGGCGATGGCGGCCGGCGGCGGCGGGGTCGCGGCCTGGCGGCGGCGGCGTGGGGCCGAAGGCGGCGAGGCGGCGGGGCGGTTTTCCCGAGGCGGGCACGAAAAACGAGGCAGGGGCGGTGGCGGTTCGGTCCCTTAAGTGGGGCCCTGCGCGGGTCCTACTCCAATTCGGCGCAGAGTTAGACGTGGATTCGGAAATCGGTCCAAAAATTCGGACCGTTTTCCGACGATTCAATAAAACGGCCGCAATTTCTCCGTACGAGCTCTGAATCGAGTGATTCTTGCTCCTACGGTTTCATACAGTCGAGGGGAACAATCTAGGGTCAGGTTTGAGCAAAACCACTAGTCTACAAGGGTGGTCAACGCTAGCCCTACCAAAGCCTCCCGCAGGAGCCTCGTAGCAAAATAAAATAGGGTTTTGCAAATAGCGTTTCGCCGAACCTTTTCACTCGACGGATTTGCATGGAAAAGCATGATGCAATGATATGAATGATGTGCAAGACCAAATCAAAAATTTGGGATGTGACATTGCACGTCTAAGCTAGGAGTACTGGGGAATGCGCCAGAGTCTGTGGGACATGATCTTGTGGTCGAGGAGGCGAGTGGCGACGGAGACTGGCCGGAATTCGTCAAGGAGTTCGTCGGAGCCGGGCGGGGTCTAGGCGCTAATTGGAGCGGCCTGGGGGCGTAAAGGTTCTGGCGACAGAGGGGAAATGGGGAGGAGAGGGAGGCGTTTAAGGTGGCGTGGTCTCTGGGAGGAATCAAAGCCTCCATCAACGCGTAATCAACGCCGGAGTAACTGGCTGCAATGGCAGGGCGACGGGGTCGTGCTTGAAGACGATGAACAGGAGGGTGGGGCATGCTTGTCAGTGAGGAGGAGAGATAGGGAGAGGGGGTCCACGAGTCAGTGACTTAGTGGGTTTCTTTCGCGGTGCGAAGCGTTTTTCTGCGGGAGAGGGAGAAGCTGGGCTAACTGGGCCAGGTAGGCTTAGTGGGCTGGGCTGGTTGGGTCGAGTTTGCTCTTATTTTTTTCTGTTCTGAAACTTTTTCCTTTTTCCAATTCAATTTCTGTTTTGAAATTCAAATCACAAATCAAACAACCAAATCAAATAAACTTCCACTAAACTTTATATTGAGTTTAGCTCTGTTTAACAACACAAATCAAAGTCCAAAACAAAATAATTTTATTCTTTTTAGGACCCATTAATAATTAAATAAATGGACCTTAGTTATTAAATCAAATAGAATTTGCTTTAATAAAATCTTTATCTTTTTGAAATCTAAAAATAGTACCAAACCATACAGTAGGTTTTAGTTGAAAATAATAAACACTTGGAAAACTTATTTAAAATAATTTAATAAGTTTTAATGTTTATTTAAAATGGGAAAAGCCTTTACTTTAATAAATTTGGTTTATTAATAAACACTCATTGTTTTATTTAAATAAACCTTTACTCTTTTAATCAAAACAAAATATTTTATTTCAAAAGTTTGGCCAAGGTTTAATTTGGCTATATAAAATAATCCTTAGTTATATTTCTACATTTTCTTTTGAAAACCAAATCTTTTATTAAAAGATCCAAAAATAGTAATTTTAAATATTTTTAAGTTTATCGTTTATTTATCTTTTTAAATTCCTTTAGGATTTTATTTGATCCAAATAGGTTTTGAAAGTTCCCAATTGGATTCAAAAAGTTTCTTCTCACCCTGAAAATCAACAAAGTTTTATTTTATTCATTTATTTTTCACATTACAAGATTTGGAAAATCTTGGGATGTGACAGTAATACTACCCTCGAAGACTGTTGCGATCCCCTATACTTGTGGGTCATCACCGGCGGTGCTCGAGCCTGCTGTAGAGGATGAGCTCTTCTTCGGCTTTCCCATGGAGGAGTGGTGAGTGCGGTGGTGCGAACGAAGAAAGGAAGAAGGAAACACACGGAGGATGTCCAGTGCGCAAGAGCTCAAGAAATGGTAGCAATGGTGGAAGATGGAAGCAAATGACAAAGGGGAGAAACTCCTCTGTTTTTCTTTACGATATAAAAAGGCAAAGACAACAAAGTGGAGCCGTTGATGCAAAATCCATAACACGTGCCTTAGACCTCACCGTACGCGTGTTAACATCCACCTAAATCGTCGCAAGCACGCCGCCAACTATGCACGGAAACCGAGGAGATGCCATAATTTTCGCCACGATTATGCGTGACTAGTCAAATTCAAGTCAGAACATGGGACCCACAATCGCCCCGTCGCATCGTCTCTGCTGTCGTAGACGGCTGGGTTCAACAATCGCTAGCAATGATTGTAGGGTTCGCAGCATAGAAAACAAATTTTTTCCTACGATGGGAACTATGTACCAAGATCTATCTACTAGATACAAACAACGGGCGAATGTATATCCATAGAGAACATACCCTTGAAGACCGACAAAGCTTAACGAGTTAAACTCGTGGTTGATGTAGACGATCTATTGCCGATCTCAAGATCGAGAGGAAGTCCTAGCGCCGCAAAACAGCAGCGCATCCGTGCTCGCACACACGTACAAGACACCGAGCAACCTCCGCCTCCTCGCTCCAGCGATGCAGCAGAAGCACAACCATTTCTTGCCGAATAGCCATCGGGAACATGTATCTCGCTAGTCCGAGACCATGGGGGTAAATTCTAGAGGGGGAGAGAGATCCTTCACGAGGAGCTGTGCTTTGAGAGGAGGAGAGGGGGGCCTTTTATAGGGAGAGGGGGAACCCCAAGGGGCATGGCGCCAGCCATGGTGGCTGCCCCCACCTCTTCCACATTCATGTGGGTGGAGTTCCCACTCAAAATGAAAAGCCTCAACTCCCATAAAAGAGCCTCCACTCAAAAATCCAATCACATGCATTAAATTTCCACCAAATTTAATGCAAGCTCTCATTTAAATAAAACTCTTTTATTTATTTATTCAGAATTTTGTTAATTACTTTAATTAACAAAAATTTACATAAATCCCCTTGCTAGTATTCAATTTCACATGCAGAACCAGTTTCAGCAATTTCAACCGAAACAGTTTTGGTGTCTAGTGAAATAAATTCCTACGCTTGTTATTCTTTCCGGCATGAAACTTTTGCTCCAATTGGATGTCAATGTCCCTTAAGTGTGCCACCCTATGGTTCGCGAATAATGCGGACATGATCGAGACCCTTCTCCGATCAATAATCATAAGCGGGACCTAGAGATCCATACTGACTCCCACACATTCAACGATGACTTTCATGTGATCGTCAGAACCTTTTACGCTAGTATCTTAATCCCTTTATTTCACGATATATTACATATCCGAGATTCGATCATCGGTATCTCCATACCTAGTTTGATCTCGTTACCGACATGCAATCTTTTCTCGTTCCCGTGATATAACATTCTAGTGATCAAATCACTTGCTTGCAAGCTAACCAATGTGATATCACCGAGAGGGCCCAGAGTATATCTATCCGTCATCGGGATGAACAAATTCCACTCTCGATCCATGAGCCTCAACATAACACTTTAGTAGTTATGAAGACATCTTTATAATCACTCAGTTACGGTGTGACGTTTGATGTCATCAAGAAACTCTTCCGGTGTTAGTGATTGACATGATCTCATGGTCTAAGGATTAGGATCACTTCGTAAGTTGTTATAGCAATATAAACTCAATGACTTTGATCGTAATGCTATACTTCGGATGAATGTTCATCACATCATTACACTAATGTTGTGACCTCGTTATTAACAACATCCAATGTCCATGATCAGGAAACCTTGATCATCTTGTTAATCAATGAGCTATATTATGAGAGAGGCATAACTAGGAACTTCCTTTTGTTTATTAAACACGCATGTATTAACGTTTCTGTATTAATACAATTATAGCATGCAAAATAAACTTTTATCATAAACAAGGAATACGATAATAACCACTTTATTATTGCCTCTCGGGCATATTCCCTTCAGTCTCTCACTTGCACTAGAGACAATAATCTAGTTTGAAAACTTTGCGTATTGAACACCTATGGCTTTCTGGTGTTCCATATACACAACTGCAAGTGGTTAACATAATCTATGGATCTGACACTTTTAGGTCCGTGTGTCTTTGCATGTCTTTGCGTCTTCACGCATCACTCATTCTCCAATGAGATGGCATTGTATAAATTTGATATTTTGGTGAGACCTTTAGTTCCTTGGGGTTAAATCATGTCGATACTATTGTCGTACAATATATCTTTAGTGTTAGCCCGTTGCGAACCATACCTTAGTTTGATAACAAACTACTTGACACAAATGCCCTCCTTTGTTGCTACTATAGCAGTCATATACTTAGCCTTTTGTTGTACTATCCGTCATAATGTCTTAACTTTGGAATTCATCCAAATCCATCATGGAAACTTTCTTTCCATTTCATTGTGCCACCCATAGTTTAAATTGAGATAAATTTAATTTGTATCTTGTGACAAAACTAGTATCAATGTAACGCTTTACAATGAACTATTTGTAATTGTCTGTCACCTCTACACAAATATATTCTTAGTTCTTATAGAAGATCATAAGATGTCACATCCCAAAATTCTCCTAATTTTGGAATGTGAAATAAATAAATAAGTTTGGTTGATTGTTTGACTATGTTGAAAATTCTCAAAGAGAAGAAACTTTTTGAATAGAAAATCCTCTCAACCTTGAATTGAAAATCTTATATTCTTTTGTTATGACCTAAGTAGCCATATAGGAAAAAGGGCATGGATTGATTATGGATTGTAGAATTGGTGTGCAAGATTTCAAAATGAAAATCATGAAGCATTCATAAGCATTTCATTACATCCATGCAAAGTTCTCATAAACTAAATCCAAATCCTGGTATCTAAATCCTATAGTTGATTCGCCCAAATGTTCCTAAGGGTAATTAAATTGACTTTATAAAACCCATTGTTGTTAAGGCATAAATTATTTATAATTATAGCCTAAAGAGATCCAATTAATACTACAAAATTTTAGAAACAAAATTGAGCTTATTTGGAGCTAGTATGAAAAAGTTATGGAATAAATACAAACAAATAAAGATATAAATAAAATGGAATATACAAGGATTTATAAATCCACTACTTCCAAACTAGTAAAAATATTACAAATTTGGTCCTATAATGATCTATTCGATTTTAGAAAAATTTAGAAACAAGAATCATGTCATTTGGAGTTCGTATGCAAAAGATATAAGGGAAACAAGTAAATAGAAAAAGAAAAGGAAGAAGAAAAAACCCTAAACGGGCCGGCCCACCCGGACCGACCAACCAGCCACGTACAGGAGGGAGGGGGATCGATCATATTGGATTGCTTTAAAAAGCGTGCGAAACAGTTTTTAACAAACCTATCTCTATTCAAACTCTTATATCTTTTGATCTACAACTCCGAATTGACTTCCGTTTGTTTCTACTTGTTCCCTACTCGAATACCTATCTCCCCACCGTCCTAAATCCCCATATAAACTCGTGGAGCCACGGCTGTACGAGTTTCTATTCTCAAAATCCCGAATCTACATATTCCCGAATATTATTTCGCTTTTTAACCCATCTAGACTTCGTCGTTTGCCTTTGGTCAAAAAACGAAAGTTGTAGGAATCATCGAAATCTTTCGATTCCGACAAACCTCACCTCTTTTCATCCACCACAGCCGGAGAATTTCGTATCGCAATATTTCAGATCTTACGGTGTAAATCCAAGATCTACTCGCGCTCGTTTCTTCAAATCCAAATTCCTTTGGTGAGAAGGTAGGAATAATGATTCTCCACAACTTTCATGTTCTGAGTTTTTCAATTTGACCTACGGATTTGTCTCTCTAACTCAGATCTGTTTCTTGTCTATTCTGAGCCAAAATCGGGTCAATCTCTTCTTCTAGCCACCGGATCCTATCCAGACGGTCGAGATCCAATCAAACCGGTGCGTGCCATGTCGTCATCCCGGTCATCTTCCTCATCAACGCCACGTCAATGTAAGGTCAACATCTAGTCCCAGTCAACATGCAAAGTCAACCTGTCCAATCAGCGGAATATTCCCTGGAATATTCCGTTCGAATTTAAATTTGCATATTATAGATCTAACTTGTAAAATTCATTAGAAATTCATACCACGTCCAAAAATTGCATATAATATACCAAATTGAAGATAATTTTACATAGCATCATCTTATCAGAATAGATCCAACTTTTACTGTACGTAGTTACTGCAGTAATTTAATTAGTTTTAATGGTCTTTGAGGTTAATAAATTCATAAGAAATTATCTGTAACTCCGAAAAATATGAATAATATATCAAATTGAAGCTACTGTAATGTACTTTAATAATATCTGGTTGGATCTAGCCTTTGCGGAATATTTACCCCGTAGCAATTTAATTAGTTTTAATGGCTTTAGAAATCATTAAATTCATAGAAAATTATTTGCATATCACAAAAATATAAATAATATACCGATAGAAAGCTGGTTCCATGTAGATCATCAATCTGCAAATGGTTCAGTAAAATACTATAAGGTTTCACAGCAATTAAATAAATGGTTTAATGGCTTATTTAGAGTAATAAATTCATAAGAAAATAAATACTATTCAGAAAATTACAAATAATATGTCCCTGAAATCACAATTACGTGGAGATTACAGATATAATTTTAGTTTGATTTTTAGGCAACAGAAACTGTATGAACCATTTAAAACCCATTAAACACTATTTAAATCATATAAAAAGATCTATAACTCCGATTAGGGTGAATCCAACGCCTACTGGTTCGTATTAACGTCCTCTATCCAGTAAACCCAAGAAACAAATTTAATTCTACAGTTAGAACAGGCGTTACAAAAGAACTATCAAAACCCTTATATTGGCAAGTAATCATTAATAACAAGTACCCTATTGCATTAAATGAACTCATACATGCATCATATGATATATTAATGTTCATAAAACTAATTATAACCATTGTGTCATGTTAAATCATCATGCATGTTTTCGATCATCCTTGTTGTGTTTGCTATGTTTGCAATTGTTTTGATTGGAACTACCTTGTCCTCGTATTAGATTGTTCGGAGAGTGCGATTGCTGCGAAGAAATACAATCAACACCCATATTATCAACATAAGGCAAGTTACACCACTTGTTCATATTATCGTCCCAGTTTTGATTCTATGCATGTGATCTTCAAAATTCTATAGTATGCATGTGTAGGATGTTCTAGTAGAACTTTTCCTTAGTATTATTTTGCAAGTGCGATGATTTTGTAGTATGCCATGAGTAGCTCTATACTTAGGATTTTCCCTCCTAATAGGTTACCCCTGTTTTTGCTAAGTATTGCTTGCTATGCTATATATACAAAGTACCGTTGGGGGGTTCGAAAGACAAAGAATTTTCTAAGTATAAAGGCTCTCTCTAGAGCAAACTTTTCTTCTCAAATCCACTTCAAAATAGAACTAAGTTTTCTTCTGGGAGGAATGGTTGTCGGGTCAACGAGTGAGATTTTGGTGGAGGACGGCCGCCCAGGAATCAAAGAAGTCTGCCATGTTTCAGAATTCAGAAGCTTCCAGTGCAACCACAATACATTATAGGCTCTGTCTTGGCCTAGTACTTAGTGGGAAACCTCACCTGGGTACCAACATTTGGAGGTTCTTGGCACGGTTGGATCCGGAAGGTAGAGGGGCTACTAAGGGAAAGCCTCGCCATGGTCTTGTCTGTAAAAGGATTTGATCGTGGATTGTGGGTAAAGTGCACAAACTCTCGAGAGTATTGCAATCTGATCGATCAGCCGTGTTCACGGTAATAGAACAACGATGAGCGTCTGAAGGTTGGAGCCTCTGAAGGATCTTCCTCTCTCTTTTCTAAAACAAAGTTTTGAAACCCCATGGCGTGCGTAATATCGCTAATGGGTGGGAATTTGGGAACTTGGTGTGTAATATCCAAGTGACGCTTGGTGCGTAATATCCAAGTGTTTGGTTGTTTGGACACTTGGTGCATAATATCCTCGTGTGCCACTCGACTTTATTTTATCTAAGCAAATGTTTACAAAGTAGGACAATCCTCTCTTCTTCTCTCTATTAAGAAAATTAGCTTTATGCAAATGAACTCCAAAGCCTAAACTAGCCTTGCATGTAGAGTTAGTCTTTCCTTCCTTGGTGTAATTTGCCAATACATTCAAAGTATTGACCCAACTTGTTGGCTGCACGTTTTATGTGCGGAATTTCGGAGATCGTTGAAATGTGCGCTAGGATCGCGGGTCTTCACTCAACCTGCCTGTGGCATTGATGGGACTCCAAGTTGTATTTATATCGCTTCTGTTGTAATAATGTAAACTCTGGATTATTCGATTCATGTAATAAAGACTTGTGTTTTACATGATATTTCATCGACTGTGAGTGCTAGCTATTGATCCAGGGACTAGCATGTTAATCACAGGGACTAAGGATCTTACTTGATCCGAGGTCACTACATAAGAATATCCTTACTATCATCCAATGATCATTTTATGATTCATTCTGGTATATGCTCATAACACTTAGAGCATAGGACATATCTGGATATGTACATATCATGGTATGATTGATCAAAATATTCTTGTGATTTTCCTCATCAAGTGTCAAAGCACTTGAATCTTGTTTCACTTATCAAGTGTCGATACACTTGAATCTTGATTCAATTCTTTTTCCATGCGACAAGAAACTTTTCTCGTCGTTTCTATAATGAACTCCTTCAATATCTCATATATGTACATTTGGCATAACCATATTAGCGTCACAGTCTATCCATATAGACATTCATGCTAAATATTCGGGTTTTGCCTAAGTCTTTCATCAAAATGAAATCCTTAACATTTGTCAATAAAAAATACATCATTTCCAATCAACAAGATGTCCTCCACATAATGTATTAGAAATATGTCTTAGCGCTCCCACTTAATTTCTTGCAAATGCAAGCATCTTCATCGTCTCCTGATGAAAACTCCTTTTTCATCATGGTGAAGATTCCAACTCCGTGATGCTTACTTCAACCATTGAAGTTTGCATGCCCTTTTAGCATCCTTTGAATTTAACAAAACCCTTTGGACCGTGTCATGTACACGTCCTAGGTAACCATTCTATTAGAAGAACTTTGTTTTGTTTATTCATCTACCATATACCAAATTATATGTAGTGGTTGCTACTTTAATCCGTCCAGACTAAATATCGCTATGAAAGATCAAATCTTGTCATAGTCAACTCCTTGAACATTGTCGTAAAATACTTTATGACATGTCGACCATTTCATAGATGTAAAACATCCATGTCTGTTTCTTTATAGATCCAAATACGACCGATAGGTTTTTACACCTTTCCGGAGGGTCTTCCAAGTTCAAAACTTGATTTCTCGTGTATGGAACTATCACAGATTTTATGGCTTCAAGCCATTTGACAGAGTCAGGGCCCATCATCACTTATTTGCATGTAGTCGGTTCATCATTGTCAAACAATAATGATTTACTCTCAAATCTCAGCATTTGATTGTTTATCCGACCTACTTGGTTCAATAAGAACTTAGATCTCCATGACCACAACCTTTGAGGCACATAAGCTACGATCATTCTGGCTGCCTCCAGAACATTTTCCAGCGCTGCACAACTCAGCACATTTATCTAAGGTTCGTTAACCTTATCAAAGTTCTATTGTCCTCCCACTTAACTTTTGCGAAAAATTTCTTCTTCAATAAACTTCACGTTTCAAGCGACAAACCCTTTTGTCCTTGGTGTTATGGAGAAATAACCAATTGTTATTTGAAATAACCTACAAAGACATGCTCATCCGACTTTGGTTGTAAACATCTTACTTATGCTTAGCATACCAAAATTTAAGAAAGGACAATTTGGGTTTTACCCCAAACCATAACTCATATGGTGTCATTTCAACGGATCAAGATGGAGCTCTTTTCAGTGTAAAAGCGATAGTCTCTAAAGCTTTAATCTTTTAAAACATAATGGCAGTTTTGTAAATAACACCTTTGATCCAACCATGTCAAACAAGGTTTCATTACAAACCTCAAACACTCCATATTCCTATGGTGTTTCGGGAGATGCAAATCTAGGTGTTTTGCTAAACTTGCAACTCAAATAAATCCCTTTATGATAAAATCATAATTCATTTATTTTCTTGTTACACTTGTAACTCAAATAAATCCCTTTATGATATAATAATAATAAATCATTTATTTTCTTGTTACAATGATTTTCCACTTCATCTTGAAAGTCTTTGAAACATTTTCAAATATTTCATACTTCTTTCTCATTAAGTGAATATTCACTCAAATTTCCGGAGAAAGCATATGAAGTTAAATCCATCGCTTACGACTATACATAATGGACTACATACATCGATATGTATAAATTCCAATATTTTAGTCGTTCGTTCTTCTTTGGCCTTTGAACGAAGTTTTAATTATCCCGTGGAAAGTCTCACAAGCGTCACTTGATCAAATCAAAGACTCCAAAAATCCATGACTATGGATATTCTTCATGTTTTCTTTCCAATATAATCTAAATGGTGATGTCACTTTGTAAGTGATCTTTCAATCATTTGTCTTGTGATATTTTAGCATTAGTTTTTATGGATGTGATTTCTCCAACTAGATTTGTAAATCATCCATCTTATATGGAATACGGTAAATTATTTGAACAATCTTTGTTCTCATAATACCTAATTTAAATAACTTTTATTTAAAACAAATCTTGAAGGCAAGCTTTGATGTCAACGAGAAATAGAAACAACAGTTTTTTTGTTTTTGATGAACATCATCACATATTCTCTTGCTAGTTACTTAGGCCATTGTGGTTCATGAATTGCGTCATTCTGTATGAAATTTCATACCAACCAATTCGGTATCCAATACCCAAGAACCACATTGTTCAACAAGCAAAGAATAAAACCATAACATGTATATCATCCATATACCTAAATTGGATATTTCCAATCTTTTATTTTCTGCCAAATAAATTTTATAGATTCTCTTTCAGCATTTCCTTTTCCTTTTAAAAGAATCTATCAACATCAACAGTGGCGCCATATACATGACACATAGTCCAAAGCGTGTATATTCAAATAATAATACCTTTGGACTTGCACTTTGAAGTAGATCACCATCATCAAATGATCGGTATTCTTTCAAAATCCATTCTTTAGTAATCTCTTAGTGTAGTAAACACTTTTACATACATATTCTATTCATCCTTATCATGACGACTTTCATGATCAAGCTACTGTAGCTTATAAAGGCGAATCGTGAGTATAACATTACTTTCCAAAAACCCTTTTGGATGATTAGGATGTCTAGCATCTCCAACCTTTGCAAACTCTCATCCAATATGAGAACATACATTATACTCTATCATATTGCAACCAAAACATTCTTTCAGATATCGTTATATCTGTCACACATGATGGTTTCTGAAACAATTCTTTCAGCTCCTAGATAAACTTGATATTAAAACAATCAAGAATCATGGAGGCAAACATGATACTTAAGATACTAACACTGGAATTGTTACTCTCGATTTAATACCAATTATTAAATTTCATGGAGTAAACAGAGTTTGCTGAAAGTTTGTAATAGGACTTTAAACTTTAGATTGACACTCAACACAATACGATACCGGTTCGTAAAGTATATATCCAAAATTCTATAGTTCTATTATCTCAATTACAAAAAAGCATAAGGTGGTGAACGAATGTCAATGACTATAACAAATTATGCAAATTCACTTTGATTTAATTTATGATAAATTGAGTTCTACTAATCCAAATTAGAAATGAACTCCCACTCAAAAACGACATCCCTCGTGCCTTTTTGGTGATTACATGAACCAAATCCACTACACCAAGTCCGATCATCACGTGAGTCGGTGTAGCTTCAAAGGCGAGCATCATATGGTCATCATATCAAAACATATGACTCATGCTTAACCTTTCGGTCTGTGTTCCAAGGACATGTCTGTACATGCTAGGCTCGCCAGGTAGGAACCTTAGTATTCGCGTGTGTAACTGTCTTACACCCGAGATATGCTCGTGGATTCAAGTACACCCGATCATCACGTGATGTCTTGAAGCGACGAAACATTGTCGATGCATACTTAAGGAAGAACACATTTTTATATTGATATCTAAATGAGGGATCATCTTATTATGCTAATAAAACGCCAAACAAGCAATATAAGATGCAATCAAACATCACATGTTTATAAGTGAAATGATATGGTTCCCGCACCGGATCTCCATCTTGTGCATCGTGGTATGATCACTATCATACCTCTATGTGTAAGGCCAAGGTCTATGGAACTTACACGTTATGTGTGTTGTAAGAGTATCATCACATACTTCTACTTACAACATCACCATATCATGACACTAGCCCAACAACAATCTAAACTAGACGCATCTAATTTATCCATTGCAAGTTTTACGTGGCTTAGGGCTTTCGAAGATAGAACCATTCTTACCTACGAATATGAACCATAACAAGGATAACCAAATTGTTAACAACTCATTGCAAATTAGATATTGACTATAGTAGGAGAGACAGACACCCGCTAGCCACTTATGCAAAACTAGTTGCATGTCAAGAGTGGAACAAGTCTCATGTGCGAGGACATGTAAAGTTTGTCCGGACCGCTTCATCCCACTATGCCACCAATATCCAAAGTACAACTAAGAAGCAATAAAATGATCATCATCGCCCACACTCATATGTGTATTACCCGTGCAAAGCATCTACGCATAGATCCGGCTCTGATACCACTGTAGGGTTCACAGCATAGAAAACAAAAAAATTCCTACGATGGGAACTATGTACCAAGATCTATCTACTAGATTCAAACAACGAGCAGATGTATATCCATAGAGAACATACCCTTGAAGACCGACAAAGATTAACGAGTTAAACTCGTGGTTGATATAGACGATCTCTTGCCGATCTCAAGATCAAGAGGAAGTCCTAGCGCCGCAAAACAGCAGCACATCTGTGCTCGCACACACGTACAAGACACCGAGCAACCTCCGCCTCCTCGCTCCAGCGATGTAGCGGAAGCACAACCCTTTCTTGCCGAATAGCCACCGGGAACATGTATCTCGCTAGTCCGAGACCATGGGGGATAAATTCTAGAGGGGGAGAGAGATCCTTCACGAGGAGGTGTGCTTTGAGAGGAGGAGAGGGGGGCACCCCAAGGGGCATGGCGCCAGCCATGGTGGCTGCCCCCACCTCTTCCACATTCATGTGGGTGGAGTTCCCACTAAAAATGAAAAGCCTCCACTCCCAGAAAAGAGCCTCCACTCAAAAATCCACTCACATGCATTAAATTTCCACCAAATTTAATGCAAGCTCTCATTTAAATAAAACTCTTTTATTTATTTATTCAGAATTTTGTTAATTACTTTAATTAACAAAAAACCACATAAAACCCCTTGCTAGTATTCAATTTCACATGCAGAACCAGTTTCAGCAATTTCAATCGAAACAGTTTCGGTGTCTAGTGAAATAAATTCATGCGCTTGTTATTCTTTCCGGCATGAAACTTTTGCTCCAATTGGATATCAGTGTCCATTAAGTGTGCCACCCTACGGTTCGCGAATAATGCGGACATGATCGAGACCCTTCTCCGATCAATAATCAGAAGCGGGACCTAGAGATCCATACTGACTCCCACACATTCAACGATGACTTTCCTGTGATCGTCGGAACCTTTTACGCTAGTATCTTAATCCCTTTATTTCACGATATATTACATGTCCGAGATTCGATCATCGGTATCTCCATACCTAGTTTGATCTCGTTACCGACATGTAATCTTTTCTCATTCCCGTGATATAACATTCTAGTGATCAAATCACTTTCTTGCAAGCTAACCAATGTGATATCACCGAGAGGGCCCAGAGTATATCTATCCATCATCGAGATGAACAAATTCCACTCTCGATACATGAGCCTCAACATAAAACTTTAGTAGTTCTAAAGACATCTTTATAATCACCCAGTTACGATGTGACGTTTAATGTCATCAAGAAACTCTTCTGGTGTTAGTGATTGACATGATCTCATGGTCTAAGGATTAGGATCACTTCATAAGTTGTTATAGCAATATAAACTCAATGACTTTGATCGTAATTCTATACTTCGGATGAATGTTCATTACATCATTACACTAATGTTGTGACCTCGTTATTAACAACATCCAGTGTCCATGATCAGGAAACCTTGATCATCTTGTTAATCAAGGAGCTAGTTTATGAGAGAGGCATAACTAGGAACTTCCTTTTGTTTATTAAACACACATGTATTAACGTTTTCGTATTAATATAATTATAGCATGCAAAATAAACTTTTATCATAAACAAGGAATACGATAATAACCACTTTATTATTGCCTCTCGGGCATATTCCCTTCAATGACGTCATCAAAGCGAAGCCAGCAACGGCTCGAAGATTTCGACTGATTATAAATTACTTCCTTGAGTCTATGACTCAATCAATTACTCAGGGGCTACTCCTATCAGGAGCGCTGACCGCGCACCTAAGAAACTACAATGGTAACAACACCTCGAAGATATCTTCGAGTCCTACGTCGAGTCTGCGACTCCACTACGGACTTGGGGGCTACTCCCATAGGGAGAGCTGATCGCGCATTTGAAAACATATTGACATGGATAACATCCGCATAACTAAAGTCTCCGCTCGAGTCTGCGACTTGAACATACACTCAGGTGCTACTCCCATAGGGAGCGCTGGTCAGCGTACCCTATGAGCTATTCGAATGAGATCCTTCGGGTCATGTATCACAAAAAACTAGTTGGCAACTTTGCCCTAATTAACGCTAAGTGAGAAGTAGTCTCCTTGGTCACCCGAAACACCTTCGCAGTGATAAACTTTCGGACGTTGTGTCTACGATGCAAAGATAAGCCCTACAGATATCATCTGATGGTCTGGTAACGCACCAGACTGTGCTCTGCCAGTAAACTCCCGTGTCAACAGGCACGATAAAAATCCCGACGGACGCGTTGGGCACATCACTTAAAAGTCACTGGAATTCGACTCCTGTAAGACCTCAGCGGCCTGAGTCGAATTATACCAGCATTTGTTCCGGATTTAAGTCCGGGGATTCGGGTCTGAAGAAGATCGTGTTGTTTTGTCCTATGACAGGTAACTGACCTTGATCCGTCGGGCAATCAGGCACACGTATCAACAATCCCTATGAACTGACATGCTTATTCTAAAAGACAGATTCGAATGAGAAGCACTCGAAAGATTATAGAGTCTCTAGTCGAATATATAATTCGACTGAACACTCGAGGGCTACTGACATGGATATACCCTACGGGTGCCTCACATTGGTATACCCGGTCCAGCCCAGGGAAGGCCCACGAGAAGACTTGCTATCCAAGAAGATTTCGGATGGCCCAAGACCATGACAAGTTCGACTCCTTGAAGGACACGACTAGCTGTAGATAGAATTTTAAAGGGTTCAACCCTAGCTTGTAACCGACTCGACCTACCCCCGAGACCTGTCCTATCTATATAAAGTACAGAAGGGTACTGCGAGAAGGACAATCCACCTCATACACACACCTCACGCCAGATCGCATCTGCGCACCCTTAACCTTCGATTCCGTTGTAATCAAGAACAGACAAGCAGGAGTAGGGTTTTCGCTCCGAGGGCCTGAACCTGGGTAAACCTCGTGTCCCCTTGTTGCTTGCCTGTTAACCGTCTCGTGACTTCCAGCATCCCCATATTCTCCAAAACCCAAGTCCATAACAATAGGCATTGGCGAGTCAAAACCTCGTCAACTACAGTAGCGTAAAGTTTTTGCTAAACTGTGTCCGGTGAGGTCTGCCGACGAAAGTCTCCAGAGAGGTCGGATTTGCTATAATAGGACTTTTTTTGCTACATACGTTTTTTGGTTTTGCTATAATAGCGTAAAGTTTTTGCTACACAGTCTTCGGCGAGGCCTACTGGCAAAAGTCTCTGGCGAGGTCGGATCTGCTACATTAGCACAACATTTTGCTACATGGTAGCCGATGAGGTCTAGTCTGTCTGTGATTTTTTCTGAACCGGACTTTTCTGCTACGTGTAGCAAAAGCGAGACTATTTATAGCAAAAGCGGAACAAATATAGCAAAAGCAGGATGAAAGTCGGGAGAGAGAGATAGATCTAGACAGTTGATTTGGTTTAATTAGACGGCTGGGACCCAGAGGACCGTAGCACTGCCTATTTCAAAATTATTTCGGTTGAGATTTAAGATCCTTTAAATTTGACCAAATTATTATTTTTCTTTAAATTGACGTTTCAAGGGTAATTACGACGAGACGCGACACATGGAGATTTTCGCGAAATGCAAACCCTGACCCACCTGTGCGCCGAGTTTTTTTTTAAATTGCACTTGCACTCCGATTTTAGTTGTTTAGCATGTTCCAACGGCTAAATGCACCACCGAATAAATGCAGTGGAGTATATTTACTATTAAATGGAAGTTGGTTGTTCACTTAGCCCATTAAATATTGGGAGAATCTAGACTGTTAAACACTCATCCTTGAATAGGAGTTATTTATTTGGCCAGACCAACCTTGATTTGCATTAATTGACTTCCCAAAATTGCAAAATAAATACTAATTAATTACTCCAGCAAAAACTTTACGCTATTTAAGCATGCATGTCATCCGTCCAGCAACAAAAGAAATCCCACGAAAGGAGAGATTGGAACCTAATTAATCACTCCTATTAATGTTACTCTCTCGTTCCGGTTTAAAGGACACAATTTGCAAAAATAATATAGTGATTTTTCAAAAATAACAGATCACATATATTGTAGGGAACCTCTCACGTAATTATTGTTGGAGCCAAAAAAAGCTAAGAGCTAGATTGCAGGGATTTTTATTACCCCGAGCATGCATGTATCGGTAGAGGTTCTCCCGTGCGGTTAATTTTAGAAAAATACTGGAGATTGACGCTAGAGTTTAGGGTTCTTAACTATTCCCGCCTATGATTTTTGAAAATTTTAGAAAAGGAGATGGGCTTCGATATACTTGAATCTTGAAAAGTCCGTCTCCCTTATTTGTAAGAAAATAAGAGAGACGTCATGTTCATGGACTTACTCCTCGAAAAATTTGTCTCAATTAAAAATCTATCTAGCTAACATAGACACTAAAATGCCTATGTGTTAAAACCCATGTGATGGGGTTCGTTTCATAGAAAACAAAAAAATTTCTACGGTTATAACTGCCAATATCGAATTTAGGCGATACTTTATAATGGTTTCAGATGGACTCGCCCTTAAAGAACGTTAGTGGGATAACATTTCCGTAAACAAATGTGATTGATACAGATGTACACGACCGTCCTGAAGGACATGTAGACGATAAGCGCTACAAGAGGGCAGCGCCTCTGTAATCGGTCACACGTTCGGTGTGCCAAAGACTACCAAACCCTCGCCCCAGCCAGGCAGCGGAATTAGTGGATCACCGGGAACTCCAACAGCTCTACGACATAGTAGAGGTGATGGAGGGGAAGATATCGAGTAGGGCTTCGCCTAAGCATCTTTTCTTATGGCAATGTACAAGGCTAGCAAGAGCGAGAAGATGTCAATCAAAGGACATATGAAAGGAGTGGGCAAGTGTGTGATAGGGAGGAGGTATCCACCTTATTTTAAAGGGGAGAAGAGGGCAAGCCCCTCCCTTGGATGGCAGATAAGAGGGTGCCCCCTCCCCTCTTCTCATTTATGTGGGCGGACACTCCACTTACAAAAAATGATTCTCCACTTTCCTCCATTTAATCTTCACTCAAAAACCAAAGGTAATTCAATTAAAGCACTTTAATTCTCTTGGTTTAATGGAACTTAATTTAATAAACACTTCATTTAAAGAGTAATTTATTTAATGAACACATTAACATTTTATTTTCTTGCTTTGTTTCGATACGCCGAAACCATTTCGGTAGATTTGACAGAACAAATTTCTGTGATGCCCATTATCTTCTCATGTGTTTCCTATCCACTCAATTGCGTCGGCTACCCATATGTGTGTCTCCCTACGGGTTCGAGAACTATGTAGACATGATCGATACTTTCTCTGATCAATAAACATTAGCGGGACCTGAAGATCCATAATGACTTTCACTAGTTCTATGAAAATCCAATGATTGTCCAAACCGTTTTCGATGTAATCAAATTCCTTTTGTCTCGCGATATTTTACTTGTCCGAGATCCAATCATTTGGTTTCATCCATACCTTGTTTAATCTTGTTCCCGACAAATACTCTTTTTCTCATTCCTATAATATAACATTCTAGTAATCAAATCACTTGCTTGCAAGCTATGTCAATGTGATATCACCGGAAGGACCCTGAGTATATCTCTCTATCATCTGGTTAGACAAATCTCACTCTTGATCCACGAGTCTCAACTAACATTTTCCAAGTACCTGACGACACCTTTATAATCATCATGTTACAGTGTGACATTTGATGGAATCAAAGTACTTTTCCGGTGAAAGTGATTGACGTGACCTCATGGTCTCAGGACATTGAGTTACTATGAATGTGATAGCAATATAACCTTGAGGACTTGATCGTATTAACAAATCTACGGGTGACTATTCATCATATCATATCATTCTCCGATGATATGACACTGCTATTAACAACATCCAATATTTATGATCAGAAAATCTTTGATCATCTGTTAATCAACAAGCTAGTATTAAAAGAGGCATTTTTAGGAACCTTTTCTTTTTATAAATCATACATGTATTAATGTTTACTATTAACATAATTATAGCATGAAAAATAAACATCTATTATAAAACTGGAATAGCATATTAACCACTTTATTATTGTCTCTCGGCCATATTCCTTTCACCATGCACGCTCTCAGGAGAATCAAGTATAGATAAGATTTGGTAGGCGGCCTTTTGACCCCTCACGGACGTCCTGGACATGGGTCATCTCCATCCTCCTAGCTCAAGATCGCCCTACACATACTAGATTTTATGGTGCGCCTTGGCGCACGATCCCGTGAGTCTCGCACCTGTTTAGCGGCAATGAAAATAATTGTTTAGTAGCCAAGGATTAGCTTAGCATCTTTGGAATAGTTTTTCAAGCGAAATACAATTTTTGTTCAACTCCGATAACTAATCAGCAAGCTCTTATTTTAGACATCTTCAATTACCACTGGCAACGTATACATACAGAAAGTAGGGGAATTAACAGGTAGAATAAGATGAAATAGACAGATAGCTAATCGGACAGTTAAAGTCGACACAAGTTTGGCAAACATAGAACCACATATCTTAATATGAGATCTTTAGCCAGGACAAATATATCCGAATATGTGTCATATGTGCGAGTAGGTACTTTATTACACCCGATTTAAACAGAGGTGAGAATCTAGTAAGAGGCAGCAGGTGGACATTGCTTACTTCGAGCTGTAGAATCATAAAGATTCCCATCGGAATCGAAGTCATTTATGTCAGACTTAAGATGACGTGTATCTGAATCATAACATCCAAAAGATTCTACATTTTCGGTACCATCCTTATTATTTAGATTTGTTCCGGTAGATTTGATGTTGTTGATCATCTCCACGGAATGGCGAGTAGTGGCGACAGCCTTGATATTGAGAAGAGCAGCAGCACGTTCAGCACGCTGAGCACCATATCCTATAGACGAACCAGCCGAGCCAACTTTCTGAGTACCGTCGGTACACGCGAGAACTTTTTCAATGTAGGCATCAGAAGCATCCATAAGTCCTTCCAACTGTTGACTCTTCTTTATAACTTCTTCATCCAGGTTATTTATCCTGCAAAGGAGGCCCCTATTTTTTCTCTTGTGGTACTCCAACGTGTCGTGTTGGCTTTCCTTGGGAACTTTTTTTTTCAATAGTTGCCATTTACCCGATGGCTTTACACGCAACATTATCAAGCGCAGCTTTCAAAGATTCCTCTGGGTAACCCTGGAGCGAGTGAGGAGCAGGCGATGTTTGTAGGTAATGCATTGACGGATAGAATCTCACTTCGGTCTCGTAACATCCATAAGCAATAGGCTCGCTCTTGTATTGAAGGGCGGTTCTTCCGATTGGCTGCAGTGCCAAAAGTTTTTTTGCTGACAATAATATAAGAGAAAGCGGCATTGAAAAATCCTCAAAATATACCGCTTCCAGACTGAAGTTCCGTAAATAGCACTGCTACAATTTGAAATAGCGTACTATTTGTACACTCTAGCGAAGCGACAGGAGCAAGCAATACACAAAGGCAATTCATAAGATTGTAAAGCGAAAGGAAGAAAGAAAATAAGCCTGGCCTTGTTTCTATGTTCTGTAGATAAAACCTGAAGGAAAGGACATATCGACCAACAACCAATAAGGGTCCTAAGAAACCTGTTGGTTCAGGTGTGCTAATAAGAACATAGCGACAGTAAACCAGAAATATACATAAGTTGTTTTTTCCTAAGCTATCAACCGGCGATATAGCAAAGTAACCTACAGAAACATGGTCCAAAAGCTTCTGCACCAAGCTAATGACAGTGAAGGGCAGAAGCATAGGCTAGGCAAGGCGTGAAGAAAAACTGCTGCACGAGGTATTTGGTTTATAGGTACATGACACTACAAAAGGAAGAAACAGAACCCCGGGCTCCACGACGCGTAGATAATAAGTAAGCAGGCATCGTCGTTCCATGTCACCTAGAGGCGGTTCTCCTGAAAAATTATCAACAAACAACCAATGGTTAAATCTGAATACACGCATACTAAGCGGTAGAAGGAATTAAGCATACGGAGCAGTGGGGTGGAGGACCTGCAAATGAAGTTTGGTATTTTACGAATAGTAGTATGATGGTATATTGCATAGTTAAAAACCCTAAACAACGAGTACAAACAGTAATATTTCTCAAAAGAAAGCAAGTCCTTATTTACTTACTACCATTGTATGTAGATGTATAGGGGAATTTTGTGGTGTTAGGCCTGAACACCAGGACGAGAAACAAACATGAGTAGAAAAAAATAACATGTACTTGTTGGCTCAATATGCTCTATTTAATCAGTAGTAGGATGAATGTACCAAGTTTGTCTGTGTCTAAAAATGAGGAATTTTTATCTTACCTCATCTATTGGCACGGGTCTAGCTGATTTGAACCTGGTTACAGAATCCATAATTAGATCACCATTATTACCAAGCCAATCAGATCTCCCTAGACATAAAAAGAAGGCGCATAAATCTAAAAAAAGCATGAGCATCTAAGAATTTGTAGCGAGGCATCCAGACAGAGAAAACAAACATGTACTTGATTTGGGCACTGCCCTTATGGAGAATGGTGTCAGTGTGTGCATGACCAACCTGATCCCTGTAGAACTGAAATCAGGAGAAATTAGTACAAGCATAACTCAAACTGAATTAGAAAGGAGAAATGTCGGAAACCTAAAATCCAACTCACCTAACTGCCTAAGAGCAGACGATCTGCATTATAAGCTAAAATCCATTTATTTGTTTGACTCGATTGCGGAAAATGGAAAATAATAGTAAATGACCTGCATAATGGAGGGAAGGTATCCATATCAAATAGTAGAAGAGAAATAACAATTTTCATATCTATGCTGCATTTTTACCAAATATCTATTGCATATAAATTTCTATGCACCCGCCACTTCTCTAAAGAATGTGTTTTCTCTAACCGAGTCAAACTCTTGTATTAAGACCTTCAGGTTGCAAATGAAACTTCAAAGCTGCAAAACATCACACAAATGACTACATCAATCTGCATCATATATCTTCCAGTATGATCAGTCATCAAACTAAAAATTTATTTTGATGCCAAATGCCGAAATTTTGAAAGAGAACACGAACCTCTAATATCAGGCTGAGGTAGAGCTCAGCAATAAAGTCTCCACATGTTAGATATACAGATTGAGGTGACCACAAACAGAAACCATTAACAAAGTGCACTGTGAAAGAAAATAAATCCACGCTCTAAATCAAACCCAATGAAAGATGATAGGATATAGCCTCGGTAAGTTTATATGAACAGAAATCGGCTGCCAAATTGCACTGATGAGCACAACCATATTGATCCATGCATCTAAGTAGTACACTCTTATCCATATGAAGTGGAGAACTCGAGAAATTTTAGCGGAAAGTCCATCCAGATTCCACTACAACAAATAGCCTTATCATGCCCCTTTTATACAAAGTATATCCCAGCATATATACCCTTGATTTTGCTTCAAATTATATAATCATAAAGAAAAGCACCAGAATTTCTTGCGACAACATGGATTAAGCACTAATCATCCAAAATGGTAGCTCAAGAAAACTACATTCAGTTAAGTAATGAAGCATGTCACATAGTTTCAGAGAAGTGGTAACCCACATGAGCTAAAGATTTCTCTCTCAACAATGATGACTAAACATATGCATATCCTGTATAACCGCACAATAGCACATAGTAAGAGAAAATAAAATTTAAGTACATATTGTACTAAAATAATATTCCAGATCTTGATGAATGACGAACAAGGACTGCCAGCACTAAACCAGTACAAACCCTATGGGTTACTTGGAAAAAAATGAAACGATCTAGAATAGCAGATTACGTGTATACCTTTCGCTGTCCACATCCACATCCTTGTCCGGCGAGATGGAAGGCATGTGCACATATTCTTCGTCACACGAGCAGGTAACCAGAGAGATGGAGAGAGATTGAACCAGCGCTTTCGGAGTACTCCTTGTACCTCACCACTGGCGGCTCCATGGAGGGCTTCCTCCTCTGCCTCCTCGCATGCTGATTCGATGCAGGGCGCACGTGGGGGTGGGCATCGTCCAAGGGAGGGCTCCTGGAGGCGAGGCGGCGGCCAGGGAAGGGCGCCTGCTAGGTGTGGCCGGCAGGGAGGAGGAGGGGTGCGACTGGAGGGAGGGAGGGAGGAGGAGGACGACGACGAGTGGGGAGAGGAGAGGAGGAGGAGAAGGAAGAGGCGACCGAGCGTGGGAATCGGGGAGACAAAGCACGCGAGGGGATTGGAGGTTCTGCGTGTCGATAGACGAGGATGAAGGTGCGGGTGGAGGCGAGGGAAGTGGAGGACGCCGGCGGCTGCAAGCGGGAGGACAAGGGACAAGGGAGGCGCGGCACGGCTAGGGTTTTCCAACACGGGTGTGCCGCTGTGCGTTTTATAGTCTGCTCGGTAAAACAATCTACGGCTCAGACCGGTTTAGAAAGCTAATCGGAAGGCCTAAAAATTCTGATTTACCTGAGAGCTCCTTGACCCCTCACCAATTACATCTTTAGATGATTCCCCAGCAGTGCATTGGCCGGCCGTCGCTCACGTCCCCATCAAGCACCAATGATAGTGGTGGCGCGGTCGGGATGACCAGGTTTATGTAAGCGAGAATCAGGTGAGTGCGGTGAATTTTTTCACGAAGCCGTCGAAGTTGGATGAGACTGGACGAGGGGGCCATTAGTAGACCAGAGACGGTTACAACGACCGTGAAAGTGTAGCTCGAGGTAAAAAAAGCCATTCCAACTATTGCAATTGACGGCCTCTAGCTCTTCTGCATAAAGATCCGATGTTCACCAATTGCACGCGGGTGGCCTCAGTTGGCTGGGTGATGACCATGCTTAAGTTTTTAAGTAATTACTATGACCATAAACTGAGTTAGAGATAAAAAAATACTACCTCCATCCCAAAGCTTAAGGCTTATATTTTTTTGAAAAGTCAATCTACGGAAAGTTTGATCAAACTTTTAGAAAAAACTATCAAGAACTATGATACTATATAGATATCATGTGAAAATATGTTTCCTGATGTATCAAAGGATATGATTTTTACATTATAAATATTAATATTTTTTCTAAAAACTTAATCAAACTTTACATAGTTTGACTTTTAGAAAAAAATATAAACCTTAAACTTTGGAACGGAGGGAGTACTTGGTTTCAACGTAGGCATGAAGGATCTTTATTTATATTGATTATTGTTAGGAGCCTAGGAAGCTATCATAGTTCCAAGCATGTATAGTATTTGGTGGTATACGAAAGGTGTAACTAATATATAATATCATGGCATGGTAGAACATAGAAAACAAAAAAATAACAATAATGGCAATATCAAAGTGGGTAGTGGTAGTTGATAAGAAGGCCAACAATAAAAATGGAAAATTGAGTTAGATAGAGATGTACGTAAAGTTTAATGAAGAGGGGGAGAACACACATAGTTGGGACAAACACTATCAAGAGCATGTCGTCCTAACCACACACATTCATAAAAATAGTATCCATGTTATTTTGAAAAAAGAGTATCAAAGTAACTTAAAATAGACCAGAACGATAAAGTAGCATCATCAAAACTAAAGATACCATCAAGCCATCAAGGCGTACATGCAAAGAACTATGGAGGAGAACACGTACGGTAAGGTGCTAGAGGAGAGAGTGGCCGTTACCGCAAAAAAGTTTTTGGTATTTAACGCATATGTATGTATCATGTTAAAAAAATTATAACAAATCCTTATAGATGTTCTCGTGTATTGCATTATTAATCTATAGCAACGCAAGGTTATTTAGCTAGTAATAATAATAAAAATATTAGACCTCCCTCTAATTATAAAAAAAGCTCTTGTTTGTACTATAGACTGATGTCTGATAATACTTCCTCCGTTTAGAAATATAAGTTGTTTTAGGTTTGTAAAGTAAATATATCTAGACATCTTTTAGTGTGTAGAATTATTTTTAAATCTACACACTAAAAAAGTACTTATAATAAAAAAATTGGTATTTAATCGCATATATATGTATCTAGATACATTAACTTCACTAATCTAAAATATACTACTCTCTCTGTCCCAAAATAGATGTCCAAATTTGTCAAAATTTGGATGAATCTAGACACTATTTAATATATAGATTCATCTAAAATTTGAAAAACCTAAGACATCTATTCTTAGACGGAGAGAGTAATAATTTTTAAACGGAAGGAGTAACTATTAAATGCCACGTTATTTTTGTACTACTTGGAATTCTGTGGATTTAATGAGTAGGATTGCCTACATAGCGTGTGCGGTCCCGTTCAAAGAAAAACATAGCGTGTGCGGTGCAGTCTAGCGGGTCGCCGACGGTCAGTCAAATTGGCCTCTCGACTTGTCCTTTCGTTTACCCAGTTTCTTGCTTCGTCTTCCTCCACTGTCAGGACATGTACAATGCGGTGACATCAGCCTTTTCTTATGCTTGCCACGTCGGATTTTTGCCTAGTTGGAGGAAAGAGAAACCAGAAAGAGAAGGTTGTCTTCCCTTAGCTAAGGGATGATCTCTTAGAAATAAGAGAAGACTATTTTCTCCATTGTACCATATGGCTTCCCTTAGCCAACCAATTTCTTACTAAAAATAGTTAATTCTCATTAATTGCTAGAGACATCAATAAGAGATAATGCATTGTACAAGTTATATCTTGTGTCTTCTCTAAATGATGTGGAGAGCTAAGAGAAGGCATGCCTTCCCTAGCATTGTACATGCCCTCAGGGCCTTTTCGCGAAGCGCCACAAACGTATCTCCACCAATACTAACTGACCGGCCGACCGGTGGGCACCACGTCACATGAGCCCACTCCTCAGTCAGATACGACTGCTCACAGCAACGTATTCCCAATTTTCGGTCCCTCGATCAAAGTAATGGCCAAACCAACCTCCCCTGCTTCTCCCCTCCCCTTTCAGCAAAAACCCCAACTCGGAGCAGACTCGACCCAGCCACAGCCCACAGCTGGTCGCATCGCCAAACCCCAGCCAAAAACCAAGCCGGCGCAGCAGCCTTATGCTCCTCGGAACCCGCAAGCGCGGCCATGTCGCCGCCGCCGCCGCCAGCCCGCCTCTGCTCGACGAGCACTGCCTCGGAAGCTACGCGCGGCCCGGCCATTCCGCCACCGCCGCCGCCGCCGCCGACCCGCCTCTGCTCGACGAGCACTGCCTCGAGAGCTACGCGCGGCCCGGCCATTCCGCCGCCGCCGGCGATGGCCTTGGCGCGGCGCTGCTCGACGCCCTCGGCCTCGGGAGCTTCGCGCGGCTCGACCTCCCTGTGCCGCCCGACGGGCTCGACCTCACCGCCGCGGTGAAACCCTCCTCGGGCTGCATTATCGTCTCCATGGGAGGCGATAGCATCACCGCCTGCCCCGTCGACCTAGTGGCCGCACTCTCGCTGCCGCTAGGCAAGCTCGAACTCGCCGCGGAGGACGCGGCATTGTTCTCTTCCGCGGAGGCAATCGCCGCCGTGAGGATGTTCGTCCATGATCGGCTGCTCCTGGGAGGAACAGGGGATGGCCAGGTGTTGCCGGAGGAGATCGTAACGTCTTTGCAGCTGGTGGAGGATGGGAAGGCGTACGCGGTGGACTGGGGCTTGTTTGTTTGGGCATTTCTGAGGTCCGATGTGTTGATCGGGAAGCGACGGGGTTGCAGCCAGTACCTTCTCCGTTTGATGAAGTGCCAAAGGCCGGACCTTTTCTCCGAGGTTGATGGGAGGCCTCTTGGAAAGAGGAGAGAAGACCAGGAATATGGCAACCATGCCAATGCCAATGTTGGTCCTAGACTTTGTTCTTTCCGTGCCAGTCGACTGGAAGTTGTAGCTCATGTCTCAAACTTGGAGAATTTATCTTCGAGTGGGGAGAGAACTTTGGCACACACTCTAGCTGAAATACAGCAAATGAGGGAGAAGATGAAGGAGAAAGACAATCAAATAAAATCTATCACTGAAGATACAAAGAAGGAACTTCAAGCAAAGTCCACCAAACTTAAAAAACTTGAGCATGATGAAATGCTAATGCTTGGCACTCTTCATGGGTGCAAAAGAATGTTTCAGGAGTCCTCTGCTGCATTTTTGGAGTATCGCAAGATGTGTGAAGGAAGTGGTGTTTCATCTTTGGATGTTGTGGCTGCTGAGAAGAATCAGGTACATTGGATGCAGCAGGAACGGGATGCCCATGAAATTATTAATGGGATTGAAAAACATTGGCTTTCGAAGTTTTCGGCATGTGATACGAAGATTACAGTGATGTTAACAAAGCTGGCAGACATCAACAAGGAAGTACAAAGGTTGAAGGATTCCGGGTCAATTCAGGATCTCAATATGGTACCTCTTCTTTGACTTGTGCACTTAGGTAATTGCTCTGAAAAACAGTTCATGCTTATTCCTAATCAGTCTTGGTCTGTTGTATACTATGTCAAAGTTGAGCTCTGGTCTTAGATATACTGATTTTGCGCGGAATCTACAATGCTGATGCAGGTGGCCGTTGTCCGCTGAAGTCTTTGGCAGGCTGAAGGATGTGTATTTTGGCGTTGCTGAAATAGCCGAGATGGTTCCTGCATGGATCTTTGGTGATTGTTGTTCTGTTATAATTTTGGTTTCATTTATGTCTATAGCTTATGATGAACAGTTAAGAGGTGATATGTCGCGTGTATTTATCTCCTTGCTGGATACTTGGTTGGAGCCTGAAGGATACGCCGTATGCTATCTTTTGCTTCCGTATTTACTTTTCATGTTGAACGGATCGCTGTAACGATGTGGTGGTTCTCTTATATGAAACCGGGTGATCTACCCTTTATGGGAAGAAGTAAGGGAGGGAAGGATATAGGCTGATTTTCAATGTTGCTTGATGTCTGATTGCCCGAGTGAATTCGACAACAATTGGTTCGATTACTGTTACATTGTCTTTCCATACCCTGTTTCATCATCTCTTTCATTGCTTCATTCATTGAATACTCTTATAACCATACCCTGTTTCATCATCTCTTTCATTGCTTCATTCACTGAATACTCTTATAAACAGCAGAAACTGCTTTGTGAGAAAAGCTATTTGTGATCTCTTTTCAACTGAGCAAAGTGGCTTCCTATGAATGGAATCTTTTAATTATTTGGATGTTCTGACTTCCATATTCCGTCAATGTAGCCTGATGAACTGATGATTAGTTCTCCAGTAACAGCTCATTTGTTGCCTACAACTTCTGTTAACTGTAGTTATCAGACATTTG
This sequence comes from Avena sativa, assembly GCA_916181665.1. Taxonomy (NCBI): domain Eukaryota; kingdom Viridiplantae; phylum Streptophyta; class Magnoliopsida; order Poales; family Poaceae; genus Avena; species Avena sativa. Next base: position 359,111,191 of record OV702295.1, read on the forward strand.
ATGTGCTCCAGATCTTATTCTTCTTTTCAAACAGTGCTCTTCACTTCAGTATTGCATGTCTTAGACATCTCTTACTCTAGTAATAAAGGCCATATGCATCAGTCGATGCAGAGGCCGGGGTGATATCCCCATTTTGAAAAAAAAACATCTCTTACTCTCATGATGCCATAAATATTTGTAGTTTGTTGTCTGTAGCCGCATAGCCTGCTGTGGAACTAACCCTCTAGTGGCTTAAATCGAAAGACCACGTTTGATCGTAGGGCTGTTGTCAGAATCTCAGAATCATTTCTTCCATACTCTGTCTCCAGCAGTGTTAATTATTCCATCTTTAAAAAGACTTTGTTTCGGCTGTCATATCCAAAGTTTCCTTATTTTCGCTATTAACATTATTACCAGTTCAATATCTAGGACAGCTCAGTGTTTTACTGCAACCATTCACTGAAATGTAGTATGAGATGCGAATCAAGATTGTTTTCAGTTTAGTTCTAGACTTCTAGTTAAGTGTATGTTCTTTTGGCTTATTAGCATGATGAATCAATCAATCCATAATATTTTTCAAGAAATAAGTGGTTGCTCGTGATGGCATGTGCTCTGATTGTTTTGGTTGGTTTCGACAGTCTGTGATGAAGTGTAACTACTGAAAAATTTGAACGCTCATGCATTTCAGTACCTCAAAGTCAGTAGCCGATGTTTCTCCAAATAACGTGATTTTTATTTTGAAGAGATTCAGTACTACTCTGTATGAGAGTGTGAAAGGACAGTCAAATACAAGTACGAGCTAGCGAACCACGAGTCCACGACCATACTGTCATGGAATTACTGAATCATGAAGATGAACACTACTGAAAGCATTAAACAACAGCAACTGAAACTCGCTGTCAGATCAAATCAAACTAGCTACTACGAGACGCGCGACCAACAGCCCGGGTGTGTGTGTGTGTGTGTGTGTGTGTGTGTCAGTGTGTGCATATTACTAAAAAACAAAATCTCTGTATACATTTCTTTTTCTTGTTTTCTATCACTGAATCTCCTCCTCTAGTCTAGTCTAGTCTAGAAGAATAAAGGAAGCAGCATCAGCGGGGCATGTACAAGGAGCAGCGACAGCTAGCGGAAAAAAACTGACGTGAAGCTGCACTGTCCTGTGCTGTTCATCATCGAGGTCGTAATCTGCCAAGGAGGGAGTCGCTGCAGATGGAAGTTCAGCAACCTTTATCCTCAATCTAGGACGTCGTCTGCAGGCAGTTACATGACATCACGGCCATCTCCGTTTCACTAGCCATTGTTGTGGTCAGCAAACATCCTCTATTTTTACCTCCCATTGTTAGTTTACTTCCCTTTACCTATTCTCCTAGGATAGGAACTACCTAGGACAATATTTAGCACTGATTTGGTGCTCCGTTTACTGAATCTTGATCTCCTATTCTTAACTGCAAACGTGCTTTCAGATCTTATTGATACAGTAAAAGCTTCGGACATCCTGCGCATCAAATCTGTGGTGATCGCATACTAAATGAACTGTACTTATTTATAGTTGAAAGAGCACAACCGGGAGATACATCAAATTTGTGCTGATAACATAGTAGAATGCAGATCAGAGAATGACCACTTGCAAATAAGGTACAGTGCCTTCAAACCTCTCCGATTCCCTTTGGATTGACACTTTCCCCCTTTCACAACATGGGTTGGTAATGAAGCACTAGGCAGTGTTGGTTCCACTGCTTTTCTATTTGATGTATCTTGGATGCGAAAATTAGGAGAATAGTCATATTTATGTTTAGTTCATGGTGTATCTCTTGATAGCATCGAGCAATGATATATGTGAAACAACATCTAGCTCTTGGTTTCCATTGATGTTCGTATCAAATCTTGGCATTTGTTGTTGTTGTTTTTGCTGAATCTCAAGATAAAAGTGCAAAGAGGTCAAACACCATATCGAAGAGGAGAAATATGTTAATGATGTAGGAGTACTGCACATTATCTTCTTAATTATCTTCTCTTAGGTAACTATCATACTTATCTAGCAGTATTTACCTTTCTAAATTATACATTGCTCAGAGTATTTCTATTCTGAATTATACATTGCTTGAAGCATTGGTTCCCCTTTCTTGCAGATTACTTTGGTAGATATTTGCCACAAGCTAGGCAATGTTTAGATCTGTGCTTCTACTTCGATACAGGTCAGTTTGGCTATAGATATTACCAGAATTATTATCATAGGTATTGATTCAGCAGCATTACTATTTAAACTAGAATTTCTAGATCCATTTATATCTACCAGTACTTATTAATGCTGGCCTCTTATAGAAAATCTTAACAAGGAGCAATGAACATAGCCTCGGTGAGAGTCCTGTCACCTCAAGGGTCTCAATGGAAGGTAAATGTGCTGTTTTGGGAGAACAGAGATCAAGCACAAAATGTATATGAACAAGCATTGTTGTCGTTGACCATTAACTATCTCCTAGACATTCAGATACCTGGTTTAGTCATTATAGCCCACACATGAGGTGTGTGTGCAGCCAGCTTGGTCTGCCTATCTTATTGCCTCTGAATGTTAACTCTGCTCCTTCTTGGCAATGCACTCAACTTACCTACTAGCTAAACATCCAGTTGATTCATTTTGCAATGCATCAATCTGACCTGGTAGCTAGACTTTTATGCACTTTTTTTGCAACACATTCAAACTCACTTGCCTCAGATTTCAGATTCGATCACTGCACAGGTTTACAACTTCACATGCTAAAAAATGTGTATTGAACAACTGCATTGCTTAATTGAGAGTTGATGGAGTTCATTGACAAAAAATAAAAAATAATTTTATATTCATCTTTTCTACTTCATATAGGACACCTGTATAAAACAATAACTAAATATTTTTGTTTACTATAAGACTTCTAAATGTAAATTCTCTGAATAAATTTCAGTTTCCCCACTATAAAACATAAAACATCTTTGATGCTTGGATGATATAGTATGCGTGTCTTGTTGTGTTAGTTCCGTGATAATCAATTTGACAAAGCGTTGACCTATGGCCACTTGAAATGTTAGAGCAGGCAATGTCTGCCATATGCCACTTGCTGTTTGTTTTATTTTTTTTATGATTTTCTAACGCTCTGTACGCTGCTGTATTTCTTGCAGTTCAGCCGATCCTCAGCTCTCAATCCTTTTTGACAATGAAGCAGAGCTCCCTCAAGTTGTCGGCCTCCCCACGTCAACCAAAGAACGCACTATTTTCTCCTCGAGAGAAACATGGAGACCATTTGTTCTACTGTGCTACTTCATGATCTCTTATAAACTTTTTTTTTTAGGGTATGATCTCTTATAAACTTGGTCACTAGGAATGTCCTCTTCTGGACAAAGTAGAAACTATAATCTACCATGTATCGTTAGGTAAGGTAATCCTAATCAGCTACGCAATCAGGTCCAAGTATAAATTAGCACCACTAGCTAATCCTAATTTTATATATACTCCGTCCAACCCAGATTAATTGACTCAAATTTGTCTAGATTTAGAAAAATCTAGACACTATTTAGTATATAGGTTCATCTAAATTTTAATAAATCGAAGTCAATTAATATGGGTCTGAGGAAGTAGATGAATTTACCTTGCCACATACGTACATTCAAACATCAATTTCCTCTCATGGGATATACAGGTGGATAATACCGTCGCCATTCACAAGGTCGAAGACGACAACAAGTTAGTGTTAGGCAACCGAATATCTCCTTATTAGCGCTTGATATTCGGTCATAATCCTATCACATTAGTGCTTGATATTGTTATTATTCAGACCATTATAGTTAGTATGTGTATTCATCGTATTGATCTCTTCCTTGTATATCTTGTGATATTGCCTTATATATATGAGATAAAAGGAAGCCCACATTGTGTGGCAAATCATTATCCTCTATCATGGTATCAACCAAACGATTCTCCGCTTCCGCTCTCACCTACCGCCGTCGAGGCCCTAGGGTCGCGCACGCCTCCTCTCCCTCCCCTTCGGCCACCGCCTCCATGGCCGCCGCTGGCCCTCACCCCCACGCCGTCCTCTGGGCTTCAGCCACCGCCATCCAAAACATCAAGGGCTTGATCCCCGTTACCCTCGACCTCAAATCATCCAACTTCACCAAGTGGCGGAACTTTCTCACCGTCGCCCTCACGCAGTTCGCCCTCGCGGATCACCTCGAGACGCCGATCCCCTCGGCCGACGAGGAGTGGCGGCGGATGGACTCCACCGTCCTCCGATGGCTGTACGGCTCCATCACCCCCGACATCTCCGACATGGTCATGGCCGCGGGCACCACCGCCTTCGCCATCCTCACCGCCATCACCGCCCTCTTCCGCGACAACCAACAGGCCTGTGCGGGCTACCTCGGGCAGAAGTTCTGCAACATCGAGCAACTCGACAAGAGCGTCACCGCCTACTGCCTCGAGCAGAAAGTGGCCGCCGATGCACTCACGGACGTCAACGCCCCCGTTTCCGACGACGCCCTAGTGTGGAACACCATCAAGGGCCTCAACGACCACTACAAGGACATCGGGAACCTCGCCCCTCTCCTCACACCGTTCCCTACCTTTCTTCAATTTCGCAACATGCTTCTTCTCCAGGAACTCAAGCTCCCCTCTCGGTCAAGCTCGTCCTTACCCACGGTCTTCTACACCGCGCCTCCTGCCGGGGGCCCTAGTGGCCCCGCCCCTCCACCGTCACACCCTAGCTACTGTGCCATCGCGCCCTACGGTGCCCCCACCAGCAACGGCTCGGGGCGCTACCGTGGGAAGAAGAAGCATCAGCCCCATGCCCCCGTCGTCCCTAGCGTACATCACCCATGGACCGGTGCCATCCACATGTACCCGATGATGGTCCAAGGCGGCTCCGTCCACCAGCAGGCCGGCCTCCTCGGGCCGTGGCCGTTCGCCCCGCCACCACGCGCTCCTGCGCAGGGCTATGTGTCCATCCCCGCCCCGTCGCTCGCGCCTTCATCACCCGCGACGTACACCTACACCGGCTACCCCAACTACGGCGGCCCCGTGACACCGACTTGGTATCCATCCGCCCTCGCGAGCTACTTCAACACCATGAGTCTGCAAGCTCCCGCGGAGTGGATCATGGACACTAGAGCCTCCACTCACATGTCTTCGGACGCCGGTAACCTCAACTCTCTTTCTTCTAATCCTCCACATCAACATATTATGGTCGGAGATGGCTCCTCTATTCCTGTATCTCACTCTGGCCATATATCTCTCCCTGCTTCATCTCGTCGTCTTACTCTTCGCGACGTCCTTGTCACTCCACGCATAGTTAAAAATCTTATTTCTGTTCGTCAGTTTACTCGCGACAATCTATGTTTTGTTGAGTTTGACCCTTGGGGCTTTTATGTGAAGGACCTCAGGACGGGAGTCGTGATTCTTAGGTGCAGTAGCTCGGGTGACCTCTACCCGACCACCTCCTTGCCGAATGCGGCACCGTTGTCGCCGCCGACTCCACCTTATGGCACCGGCGTCTTGGTCATCCTGGCCTCGACGCTTTTCGGTGCTTCGCCTCGTCATCGCCGCTCTCCATAAATAAAGTGCTCAAGGATCCTAGTTTATGTCATGTGTTTCAACTCGGACGTCATGTTTGTTTACCTTTTTCTACTTCTATAACACGTACTCATCGTCCTTTTGAATCAATACACTGTGATTTATGGACTTCTTCCGTCGAGAGTATTTCTGGGTATAAATATTTTCTTGTCATTTTAGATAATTTCACTCATTATTTACGTATCCGCTTCGCGTCAAATCTGAGGTTTTTCCTATATTATCTAACTTTCGTGCTTATGTAGCCACCTAATTTTCTCTCTTGCTTCAGGCCCTACAGTGGGCGCGAGTTTGACAACCGTGATCTCCAAGAACTCTCAGCTGAACACGGCATCCTCCTGCGTTTTTCGTGCCCCTACACCTCCCCACAGAACAGTAAAGCCGAACGCATCATTCGCACTGTTAATAACATAGTACGCATGCTCTTAGTCCAAGCTAGCATGCCTCCAAAATTTTGGGTCGAAGCTCTGCATACGTCCACATACCTTCTCAATAGATACCCACCAAAGCTCTCGCCGCCCCATCCCCTTTTCCGCCCTCTTTTCCAAGCAGCCCGACTACACACTCCTCTGCACGCTTCGGCTGCTTGTGCTACCCAAACATTTCAGCAACCATGTCTAACAAACTTTCGCATCGTTCTACTGCGTGTGTGTTTCTCGGCTATCCTTCTAATCATCGCAGCTACTGTTGCATGGACCTCGAGTCTCGTCGCATCATTATATCTCAGCATGTGGTTTTTGACGAAACTCGGTTTCCCTTTGCACCAGATTTTTATCTCACTAACTTGTAGTAGTAGCACGCGCCCTCGCCACCTCCTGACGTAGATCAGTTCGACGAGCTGCTCTCAGTTCCCGTGCATCCCATGCATGCTGGACCGCGCACACCGGCCTCCCACACACCGGCTGCCTCTCCGCCAACCTCCTCGGCCTGGCGCACGCCGGCCCACTTGACACCCAGCCCAGCCTCGCCCACGCCGCCTTCGGCCTTGCCTATGATTCCCACCTCGCCCTAGGCCTCGCCCGCGTCACCAGGCCGCGGCCCAGATTCAGCTGACCCGGGCTCCTCAAGCACGTCTTCATCCAGCTTATCTACATTGAGCTCGTCCACACGCTCGCCATCGCCCGCTCCTACTGCCCCCGCGCGCCAGACGGTCACACAACGTCAGGCCGGCAAGGTCATCGGTCCACGTGAGCGTCTCAACCTTCACGCCACGACCGTCACCGCTCCATCACCCGCTCCATCGCCTATCCCCAAGTCTGTTCGTGGTGCTCTCAAAGTCCCGAACTGGCTTGCGGCTATGACTGACGAGTACAGTGCTCTTCTCGCCAACGACAGATGGGATCTTGTGTGTCCTCCCGCCAAGCGTCTCTGGCAAGTGGGTTTTTGTCACAAACTCAAGCCGGATGGTAGCCTCGACCGCTACAAAGCATATTGAGTGTTGCGCGGTTTCTCCCAGGAGCACGGCATTGACTTCGACGAGACGTTTAGCCCGGTGGTCAAACTGGCTACCATACGGGTTATTCTCTCGGTCACCCTCTCTTCCAACTAGAAGATTCGACAGCTTGACGTCAAGAACGCCTTTCTCCATGGGTGCGTTGATGAAGTGGTGTTCTGCCATCAGCCCACAGGTTTCATTGAATCTGCGCGTCCCGACCATGTGTGTCGACTGAACCGTGCCCTCTACGGCTTGAAGCAAGCTCCGTGTGCGTGGTATCACCGCTTTGCGACCTTCATCACCGCCTTCGGCTTCACCTGCTCGAAGTCCGACGCATCCCTCTTCATCATGCATGGTACTTTTGGCACGACTTACTTGCTTCTCTACGTCGACGACATCATCCTCACGGCCTCGTCGACAACCTTCCTTGAGCGCGTCATCACCGCTCTCAGCGCCGAGTTCGCCATGATCGACCTGGGTGAGCTTCATCACTTCCTTGGCCTCGCCGTTCTACGTGATCCTCGGGGGATGTTTCTCTCCCAGACACAGTATGCTCTCGAGATTCTCGAGCGTGCTGGCATGAGAGCCTGTCATCCTGCCTCGACTCCCGTCGACACATCGCCGAAGCTTGCTTCTACCGCTGGTCCTCTGGTTGTTGATCCCTTCGCATACCGGATTCTTGCGGGTGCTCTTCAGTACCTAACGTTCACACGGTCTGACACCGCCTATGCCGTCCAGCAGATATGTCTACACATGCATGACCCTCGAGATCAGCATTTATCCTTGATCAAGTGTGTCCTTCGCTATGTCAAGGGTACTCTGCACCATGGACTTTAGCTCACACCGTCTACCACGGATCGCCTCATGGCTTACACTGACACGGACTGGGCTGGTTGTCCCGACACTCGCCGCTCTACGTCCGGCTACTGTGTGTTCCTAGGCGACAACCTCGTCTCATGGTCGTCTAAGCGACAACACACTGTCTCTCGCTCCAGTGCAGAGGTTGAGTACCGCTCCGTCACCAACGCCGTCACTGGAGCCAGTTGGCTCCGCCAAATTCTCCAAGAGCTTCATCGACCTCTCCCCAGCGCCACGGTTGTCCTCTGCGACAACGTCAGCGCCGTCTACATGTCCGTGAATCCGGTTCAGCATCAGCGGACCAAGCACATCGAGGCCTATCGTCACCATTATTCTTGGACTTTCGATCTAGTCTCAGCATCCGAGAATCTCCCGTTTCGACTGCGCGGGGGGGTGGGGGGTTAGGCAACCGAATATCTCCTCATTAGTGCTTAATATTCGGTCATAATCCCACCACATTAGTGCTTGATATTTTTATTATTCATGCCATTATGGTTAGGATTTGTATTCATTGTATTGATCTCTTCCGTGTATATCTTGTGGTATTGCCTATATATATATAGGCAGAGCACCGTTGAATTTAGGGATCAAATGCATGCAACCTCTAGATGGAAGTGGGGTGGAACATGGCTAAGATAACGGTGTTAGTTTTGTGCATGCATGCAAGAATCTAGGATTTGGCATGGGTTCCAATTTAGCACACTGTTTTGGCTATAAAAGTTTTAGCATCTAAAATGAGAAGGGATTGAGAACAAGGATTAAAATAGGTTTTGCATGTAGAAGCTTTAGACTATGTGCCATGCAAAAGAGTGCCCTAACAAAGGTTGTTTTGGTATGTGTTTGGTGGCCGCATGCATCCATGAGAATGTGAAGAAAACGAAACAAAAGTTGTTTTGTTTATTGCGGAGGCAATGAAATAAGGCTTAGTTTGGTTAGGGTTTACCGCATGTAGTATATTAGGGTTTGCCTCAACTAAATGAAATTTGATAAGCTTTGTTTTGCTAGGGCTTCATGCATGTAGTATATTAGGGTTTATCATGTAGTATATTAGGGTTAGGGTTTACCGCATGTTGTATATTAGGGTTTGCCTCACCTAAATGAAATTTGATAAGCTTTGTTTTGCTAGGGCTTCATGCATGTAGTATATTAGGGTTTACCGTGTAGTATATTAGGGTTAGGGTTTACCACATGTTGTATATTAGGGTTTGCCTCACCTAAATGAAATTTGATAAGCTTTGTTTTGCTAGAGCTTCATGCATGCATCAAAGGAACACTAACGGCGTTAGTATTAAACCAACATCCTGAGTCTGGATACGTGTGCTCCCTATATTAAAATGGAAGAGAATCAACAGTAGATAGACTATGCGCGGCTATTCTTGTGTTTAACTGGCTATTTACTATATATATATATATATATATATATATATATATATATATATATATATATATATATATATATATATATATATATATGAGATAACAGAAAGCCCACATTGTGTTGGCAAATCATTCTTCTCTATCGGTTAGGACAGAACATAGGCAAATGGTGCGGATCTATACTATACGGGACGGGCTGCGCCAGACGGGAGTCCGATCCAGTGGATGCAGTATCGCTGTCCAGGCACAAGTATTGGCAACTCCGTGAAGGCTTCGGAATTCTATTGCAGGTTTATCCACACACAAAGTTTTCTACATACACGTATGTGTACGTACAATATACTTGCATTCGATGTGATATACTACTCCGAAAAGGAAACGGTGGTTAACCCGAGGGAACAATGAATTTGTGTGGGTGTGACGTGAGGGATCAAATTTGCATTGTTGCCATGATGACGCTTTCAAGCTTCCAGCCTCGTCGTTTTTACTCACTCGGCTTTCGGCATTCCTAAAGTCAACTAGGGAGTACGGAGTACTAGTACTTTGCTTGATGAAAAAACTGCTCTGAAATTTGTTATTCAGGTTTGGAGCTTGGAAATCGTTAAGGCTAGTTAGACTAGTTAATGTAGGAGTAACTTAACTAGTAACATGCATGCTTATGCAATGTCAACTAAGCAAATTTGTGACATGACATGGTAATTAATAAAAAGAGGGGTGGTAACTTAGCTACCATAACATCACACATATCAAGACCATATGAGTCCATATTCGAATTAATTACGTCTTGCATGACACCACACATATTACTATCCACTATAAAGTTGATCATAGTGGGGTAACTTTACTAGTAACTAAGAGTCCAAATCAGTATTTTTACTTATGTGGCAACGATTTAATGAAAAGAGAGAGATTGAATAACTAGCTATGTTACTGTAACATCACACATACCAAGACAAAGTGTGTCTACAATTTAATAAATTTGAAATTGCATGTTACTACACCTAAGTTATTTTTCACTATAAAGGTAGTAACTTAGACTTGTAACATATACATATTACTACTCTAATTATCCCCACTATGATCAACCTAAAGGTAGTAACATTAACTAGTAACATGTCCAAGTTACTAGTCTAAATTACTTAGTACTATGACCAGCCTTATAGTGGAAGTAACTTAGCTAGTAAGATACATATGCATACAATGTCAAATAAGCAAATTGGTGACATGACATGATAATTAATAAAGAAAAAGAGTGAGATAGTAACTTAGCTACTCCCTTTGTCCAGGTTTAAAGGATACAATTTGCAATTCTCTAGGTTCCAGGTGTTCTCTGATTGGTCTACTTTATAGTGTAGAGAAAACGTGCGTGAGGGAAAAAAAGGGTCAGCAAAGCGTTTACATTTGTTCACACATGTGCATGCAAGCATTTTGTTCTTTTCACACCAGATTAATTACAAAGATTAAATGCTTTTATGTCTAAATATATTGAGATTGCATGATTTGTAAATTACGTCCTTTAAACTGGGACGAAGGGAATAGTTATCATAACATCACACATACTAAGACCATATGAGTCTATAACCTAATTAATTAGGCATTGCAAGACACTACCCACATTACCCACTATAAACATGAACTAGTAACATGTGCAAGTTACTAGTCTAAATTACTTAGCACTATGACCAGCCTAAAGCTGGTGGCTATAAAGCCCGTCACAGTCAACGCTCTGAAAAATTCCAGCACGCATAGCTCGTTGCTTCGTCTGGAAGAAACAGTGTACTTCTCGAATTTCGGCCACAGACCGTTACTCGATCTGGCATGTATGTATATATATGTATAGGGCATGTTTGGTAGCCTGTATGGGTTTCTCGGCCCAGTCCGATAGTGCTAAGATGGACAGTGCCAGGCATACAGTCTCTGGGCCAGCTTTTGCAGCCTGTTTGATAGCTTGTATACACTTTTTTGCATGAGTGGAAAATACAGACTTGTTTGGTAGGCTGCATTGGCCCAATAAGAACAGAAACACATTTGTTTGGTTATAGACTATGCACTTGTCGGTGGTAACCTCCCACATTGGAGTGGTGAGTATACCCACAAGCAGTTCATCATAGATTCACAACACACATACAAACAGTTCATCACAACCACAGCACACAGATGGCACACAAGCGAGCATAACACAGAAGTAGTTCATCACCAAGTTCATCACTAGACAGTTGCATCAACCCTAGCTAATGGAGGGGATGTTTCACCACCTCTCAAAATATACAAGTTCATTTGTTACCTGTGTAGTGTGCCTATAGGATGTGGAATCAACTATTGCTAGAAGAATACTCCCTGCAAATCCTGCTTTATGTGCATTGTGGTTAGACAGGAGAGTGTTGAGCATTGTCTGTTGTTTTGTGAGTTTGCTTCCGAGGATGGATCCAGGTCAAAGAGCGTTTCGACATCCACCTATGTCGTAGAAACTTCTGCTCTCCAAAGCAGCGATTGTTTCATTTCATTGATAGAGCTTCGCCCCAACAGTCCACTCACGGTATGGCAAATTTGGATAGCAAGGAATGTGTTCAGAAATGAAGAAGGTAATATCCATCCACATTGTGTTGCCTCAAAGACTCATGCTTATGTTGCATATTTAGACTGTTAGCGAGTACAGTAGTGACACACCATATTGTTCAACAGTAGATGGTTTCTGCTACTGCTTGGTTCACTCCTTGTTAATCTGGACACAATTGTCTTCTCAGATTAGCGCATAAGGTGGGAGTTTCCATACTGATCCAGAAGCACAATAGGGATTGCTCGGTTGCTTGCACCGAGCCACTAGAGTGGATTGTATTGCCAGAAGTCGCTGAAAGTTGGGCGCTTCATTTGTGCATGTCTTGTGCCTGCAATGAGTGACTCGCCTCTGTTGTGTTCGCTTCAGACTGTCTCTCATTGGTTAATTGAATCAAATCATTGACCAATGACAGGTCTAAAGTGGGTGCACTAGTGGAAGATGATATGTCCAAAATGTATCTACTTCCCCGAACACTTTTACTATTGTTTCTCCTCTAATTTGTGTGATTTGGATACAACACGGACTGACGCTGTTTTCAGCAGAATTGCTTTGGTGTCTCGTTTTTGTGCAGAAAATCAACTTTTGGGAAAAATCCCGGAAAATATCGCAAAACTCCTATTTTATCAGAAGACCCACGGAGCCAGAAGATGAGATGGAGGAGGGCCACGAGGGGCCCACACCCCCTGGCCGCACGGGCTAGCCTAGGCCGCGCCTGGGGGTGGTGAGGCCACCTCGGGCACCCCCTCGATCTCCCTCTTCGCCTACATAAAGCCTTTTGACCTAAAAACTAAGAGGGGTTGGACGTTTTTCCAAAGAGAGTTCCGTTGCGCTGCCACCACCAGAAATCGCGATTCGGAACCAGAAACTCCGTTCTAGCACCCTCCCGGGACGTGGATTTGGAGAGATCATCGCCATCATCATCACCGACGCCTCTCCATCAACCATCCATGTTTCCCCCATCCATGAGTGAGTAATCCCCCGCTGTAGGATATGGGGATGGTAGGGATTAGATGAGATCTATCATGTAATCGAATAAGATTGTTAGGGCATCGTGCCTAGTATCTTTATTAGTGCTATTTGACTTTATTGCAACTTGTTATGCTTAATGCTTGTCACTAAGGCCCGAGTGCCATGATCTCAGATCTGAACATGTTATTGATTCATGATGATAGTATTCTTTGTGATCTTATCTACAAGTTGTTTACACATATCATTGTCCGGAACCAAAGGCCCCGAAGTGACAGAAATTTGGATAACCGGAGGGGATGGATGTGATATGAGGATCACATGTGTTTATGGAGTGTTAATGCTTTGCTCCGGCACTCTATTAAAAGGAGTACCTTAATTGTCAGTAGATTCCCTTGAGGCCCCGCTGCAACGGGCTGGCAGGACAAAATATGTTGTGCAAGTTCTCATTGCGAGCACGTATGACTATATATGGAACACATGCCTATGATTATTTAGTACTTGGATGCTTTATCTTATTTATCTGCAATTTCCCTAGATCTTGATATTACATGAATAGACTCGTCCATGCAACGCCTGTCCATCCATCCATATGCCTACCGCACTCAAATCATGCTGTTTGCTACTATTGTTACTACTACCTTTATTTTACTACTGTTGTTACTTTGCTATTGCTACTACAAAACTGTTGCTACTAATAAACTACTGTGAGCAAGACTATTTCCAAGTGCAGCTGAATTGACAACTCAATTGTTAAGGCTTATAAATATTCTTTGGCTCCCTTGCGTCGAATCAATAAACTGGGCTTTACTACCCTCGAAGACTGTTGCGATCCCCTATACTTATGGGTCATCAAGACTATTTTATGGCGCCGTTGCCGGGGAGCATAACTTTATTTGTAAGTTCACTTGGATTTATTATTGTTCGCTGTTATCCTTTTCATCATGGGAAAGTCTCGTGATTGAAAGTTTCCTATTTTGCCATCCACTACAAGAAGAGGTACAATTCTAAACACCCCTGTTGCCCTTGATTCATGCACATCCTGGATGTCCATTACCTAAAAATGAGCTTCTTGATATATATTATAATGGACTAACTGATGAATCTATCACATACCTGGATAGTTTTGCTGATTGTGTTTTCAGGAAAAGAACTCATGAAGAAGCTGAAGAATTAATGGCTAAAATAAGCAAGAATTATGATGATTGGACTACAACTGAGCCAATTACACTTGAGCCTACTACACCTGAACCAATTGTGCCTGAACTAACTCCAACACCAACACCAAAGAAGAGGGGAGTGATTGAATTAAATGATGAAGTGATGAAAGAAGCTAAGAAATGTCTTAAGGAGAAGGGTATTAGATCTGAAGATGTGAAGAATTTACCTCCTATAGAAGAATTATGTAAGTCAATCTCCCACTCATCCACTATTGAGGTACACTCTCTCCAACATTTTGATGAAGGTGATATTCCTTATTCTAAACCTCCTGGTCAATGCTTAGAAGAATTTGATATTTTGATTGTTAAGCAAGATAATTTTAATAAGAGAATGCAAAATCATTTAATGGAAAACTCTAGAGCTATTAATGAGTTGAAAGATATTGTGGAAAGAACTATTAATGATGTTAATATGCTTGTTAAACACTTCCAAATGGTTCACTCAAATTGATCAACTTGCTAAAGTACAAAAAGGTACGCTAGTTAATGCTTCTAGAGATAAACATGCTTATGAAATTAGAACTAGGAGTGGTGCTACCACTCAGGATCCCTTATATCCAGAGGGACATCCTAAAAGAATTGAGCAGGATTCTCAACAAGCTGAAAATAGAGGTATTTCTTCTAAGAGAAAGAAAAAGAAACATAAAACAGTTGAGGAGCCTTCTGAACCTGCTATAGATCCTAATAGTATATCTGTCTCTGATGCTGAAACTGAAAGTGGTAATGATAAAAATGATGCTCTTGATAAGGAAGAAATTTAAGAAGAACCTTAAAATCACACTAAGAACACTAAGTACACTAAGGAAGATTTTATTGCTAATAAACATGGTAGTGAAAGAGAACCTTGGGTGCAAAAACCAATGCCTTTTCCTAATAAGAAACACAAGTCAAAGGAAGAAGAACACTATAACAAGTTTTGTGAGTGGATGAAACCTTTATTCTTGCAAATTCCTTTGACTAATGCTATTAAGTTGCCTCCTTATTCAAAGTATATGAAGGATATTATCTCTAATAAAAGGAATATTCCTAATGAGGAAATTTCTACTTTGCTTGCTAATTATTCCTTCAATGGTAAGGTTCCAAAGAAACTTGGCAATCCAGGTATTCCAACTATTCCTTGCTCTATTAAAAATAATTATGTTAAAACTGCTTTGTGTGATTTGGGAGCTGGAGTTAGTGTTATGCCTTTTTCTCTCTACAAGAGACTTCAACTAGAAAAATTGATACCAACTGATATATCTTTGTAAATGGTTGATAAGTCTACTACTATTCTTGTTGGTATATGTGAGGATATTCCTGTTCAAGTGGCTCATAATTGCTTGGTATTAACTGATTTTGTTGTGCTTGAAATGTCCGAAGATGATAATATGTCTATTATTCTTGGGAGATATTTTCTTAATACTGTAGGTGTTGTCATCAATTGTAACCAAGGAAAAGTAACTTTTAATATTAATGACAAAGAGCATATTGTTTATTTCCCAAAGAAGATTGATAAGAGTTATGCCCTAAATTCAATTGAAAATATTGAGGGCATCAAAATTGGAGAAATATATTGTCCCATTCAGCAAGAAAGTTTTGAAACTATTATGATTGGGACTATTGCTATCAAGATTGAGGTAACATAATCATTTTGTGAAATGCAAATTTTTCTTTCATATAAGATTGTTTTGGTAACAAGATTTGATCAACCTTGTTAACAAAGGGATTTTAATAAACAAAACAATGCTTTCACCATGGTTATACTTGCTCACCTTTTTTTCTCCTTTACAATCTTTGCTCTTCGTCTTGTTTCTCTTAGTCTTTCTAGTTGTTTGCTTGTTAGAGTGTCTTAGAACTTCTGTAGTTTTAGTTTTGATTTGATTTTGTGTCATTCAAAAATATTTTTCTGTGAGAAAATCAGTTTTCGTAACCTAAAAATTGGCCAACAACAAAGTTTTCTGAAAAATTCTAGAAAATTCATATTAAATGTTTTCATGAAAAAAGGGGCAGAAGGGCACCTGGAGTGACCCAGGGGGACCCACCAGGCCAGCACACCCCCTGGTGGCGAGGCCAGCCCCAGGGCACGCCTGGCCCAGGTGTGGGCCACCCCTGGCCCTCCACTTAGCCTCTTTCCAGCCACTTCTTTCTCTCTCCCAAAAACACCAAAAAAATTCTCAAAGCTCGAGTTCTCGGCTGTTCTTGCTCCCGAATTTTGATCTCCTTGCTCAGCCCACCTTTGCTGCTTATTTTTGGAGGGATTGCTCTCTGCTATGTGCCTCCTCCGCTTGTCCAATTAAATTTTTGATTGGTGGATTGTATCTTGAGTATTTTTCTACTGTAGGTGACAAGTTGTGTAAGCTTGCATGCTTGTTCTATGCTTAGATATTTCATTTTGATGCATGTTTATCCCTCTAGCAAGTTCCTATAGTAGTTCCTCATCATTTATCAACTTGGAAATCACTTGGTTTGATGTTTGTCTAAAATTTCAGAAAAGAAGATGAGTGAATACCAGTTGAATCAACATGAGTTAAGTTTACCGTAGATTATGAAAGTCCACTGCGAGGAGGAAGTTTTCTCTTCCATTTATCCATGCCTATAATACATGAGAGCTGCAGGGATATTTCAGGATTTCCAAACTCTGATTTCTAATGCAGGGTTGGAGCATTTTGTTGGAGAAGAACCTTACCAATATGTGAAACTAACTATGTGTGTGGTGCAAGATTTTAGATTTAGTTGGACCTTGCCTAACCCCATGGTTCACTACAAAATTTATAATATAGTTGTATGATACGTCGGAAACGTATCTATAATTTTTAATGCTCCATGCTTATTTAGTATCTACTTTGTTATGCTTTGTCTACACTTTGAAGTGTTGTTATATCTTTTTTGGAACTAACCTATTAACAATTTGCCATAGAGCCAGTTGCCTGTTTTCTTCTGTTTTTGGTTCCAGAAAGGTAGAAAATCAATATTCTCGGAATTGGACGGGACAAAAGCCAAAGTCAATATTTTACCATGGGCGACACGAAGTCCAGAGGGGAGACGGAGAGGCGGACCAGGGCCGCCACACCCCCCTAGGTGCGGGTGGGCCAACCCCATGCCTGGGTAGGGTGTGGGCCCCCTGGTCGCCTCCCAGCCTTGCCTCTTTGCCTATAAGAATTCCCCGATGCAGAAACCCTAGGCACCCGATCAAAACTCCACGAAACCTTCTGTAGCCGCCGCCATCGTCGTCCCTAGATCGGGGGATCTGAAGTTCTTTCCGGCACCCTGCCGGAGGGGAGATCATCCCAGAGGCCTTCTTCTTCGGTATGATGCGTGAGTAGTTCCACCTTGGACTATGGGTCCATGTAGTAGCTAGATGGTTGTATCTCCTCCTTGTGCTTTCATGTATAGATCTTGTGAGCTCCATTCATTGTCAAGATCTAATCTACTTGTAATCATGCATGTTGTGTTTGCGGGGATCCGATGGATATTGAGATTACAATGTCAGATTGATTAATGGTTTTGTCTATTTGATATTATCATGTCTGTGTTGTTTGTGATATTGCATGCTCTCTGTTGTTAGTAGCTATCTTGGCCAAGTAGTTGTTGGGAGATAACCCAAGAGTTTCCTTGAGTCTTGGAAGTTATTACTTCAGTAATGACCTTTCCTTATCATTTTTGTTTGCTTTTTGTGCCAAGAATGACCTCTAATGAGAGGGAAGTAAGATTTGGGGAGTTGCTGTCCCGAAACAGATTTCTGTCCTCCACCATAAAAATTCATGAGGAGTCTCTGCAACTCGGATTGAGATGACAATTTATGAATAAATCCCTAGTATGTTATCTAACTTTCTTTAGTTCAACACTTTTTTATTTGAGCAACTTAAGATTGTCGAAAAAATTGGTTTCTACCTGCTGGTCTGTTTTGACAGATTTCTGCCATTATTTGCATTTGCTTCTTATTGATTCCTTTTGAGTTCTCTTTTGGGGAATTGAGATTTTTGAAGGAGTTGCTAAAGTAGCTTGTGTTTTTAGTGAAAAGTTTTGCTGTTCCAAAGCTTTGCCTAAAGGTCTATTATCTTTTGAATACACTAATGTTGCTAATTAAAATTGTGTGAAGTTTTGTATGAAGGAAAAAAATTCAGGTGTAGAGAGAATGATGTAATGAGATGAAGAATGGACAAAAGCTCAAGCTTGGGGATGCCACCCCGGTGTCACCTCAAAAAATATCCAAGAGATACAAGCGTCAAAGCTTGGGGATGCCCAAGGCATCCCCTTCTTCATCAATAAAAAGCTCAGGTCTGTCTAGACACTTCGTTTTTATTGTTTCATGCATTGTTGTGTTGTTCTTGGAGCGTCTTAGTTTTTGTTTGCTTTGCTTAGTTTGTTTAGTTTGCTTGAATAAAGCAGTTTGGACCCCCGTTCTCGCTGTGTTGTTTCAAATAAGTTGCTTGGTGTTGGGAAGGAGCAGAAAGTTCTCGCTTGAAAGTGCAGAGGAGCTTGCATTGACTGTGACTTAGACTTTAGCATGACATGCTAGGTGTTGTTTTAAACTTATGCTTAGTGATTATTGCTGTAGCGTGTCTTGTTCTAAACAATTGGGATTGCTTAGTGTGCCTTAAAAGAATTATGCGTTGTTTTAGCATACAAAAGCATAGTATTGTGGTATTCTCCTTTGATGCTTTGTTTGGGTTGACTTGGCACATACTCACACCATGTTATGACTATGAACAAGTCACCATAGCCTCTATGATCATTTAGTCCTTGACATGTAGTACCACTCTATGATTTGATTAGTAATGTTTTGTTGCTCTACATGATTATGGCCATTATTGCTCTCTTAGCTGGTTGCTCCCAGTCTTTTGCTAGCCTCCACTTGTATGAGTAAGTTCTACTCATGCTTCCAACTCCCAAGAAACCAAGTTATTCCAAAGTGTCCACTATAAATTCCTATGCATGTTGTGTTACACCGTTCCAAGTATATTCTTGTTTTCAGCTATATTCCAATTAAAAAGTATTTTGTTATGTGAAAACTTAGTGATTAAAGCTCTCACGAACTTGATGGCACACTTTATATTCTTTTCCCCTAATAAACTTGAACCATTGTGTCATCTATGTTGTATATGCTTGCACTTATACGTTGGAATTTGCAGAACCATGCTGTCACGGGGAACGTTTTCAACATTGCACTTGTACTTTGTACTCAGTTGATATCATGCTCTTTTATCTATGGATGTCACCGGTGTGAAATATAGAGGGAACTTGTAAGTCCATGGAGTATGTATTTTGTGTTAGAGAAACGCTTGGGCCGCTAGCCGAAGCCATGCCTAATCATGGTGGAAACTTGCACCATCACCATAGTGAGCTATCTATGAAGCATCCTCAATAAAAATCTTTGCATATAGTAAATAAAAAGATCGCCGAGATGCTCATTGTCTGCTTTCCTTGTCATTTTGGTTATGGGATAGCTCCTGTACCATGTGCAAGGGGTACGTTGTTGGCGGTTCTCTATGATACGCATGTACTTACAATGACAAGAACTTACAGGTGACTGAAGTTGAGTAGCATGAGGTGTGGCCCTCGTATTCAAGGGACTTGAGATTGCCAACCTATACTTTGTCAAGCATATACTCCATAGTTTGTTCACTTTAACCTTAACCGTTTCAAGATTCTTATGATAGGGGCAATGAGGGTTGAAAGCTAACAAGTACCATAATTTTTGGAAGCTCTTTTTGAAACTTTAAATCCCTGCTTCTTTTATAAAAGGTCTTTCTTCCACCACTATTGAGTCTCCACCTTCTACCTTTTAGGCACCATTAAGAGAGCATAGTTGCCATTCTGTGTGCAGTGTCCCAAAACTTATTGATTGATGCATATTGTGATATTACTTGTTCTTGTGCTACTTGTTTCTAGTCACCCTTGTGAACTTTGAAGGTGTCCTATGCATCTATTTGCTACTATATGAGGGACAAGATGAATGCCACTATGCCATGTTTTTTGTATGTGAAACAAACAAACATTTTCAATGCATGTTATTCATGATCTTTGTTTGTAGCATTTCATGTTGCATGTATAGTTACTATGTCCTATTGTTAGAACTCCATCTTTCATGCACATGTTTAGAGTTCTTTGTTCCCATATTTCAATGCTTGCAAATGGTTTAATCTTGGTTTTGATGGTGCATGTCACCTCAAAAATTATTGTTTTATCACTTACCTACTCGAGGACGAGCAGGAGTTAAGCTTGGGGATGCTTGATACGTCGGAAATGTATCTATAATTTTTCATGCTCCATGCTTGTTTAGTATCTACTTTGCTTTGCTTTGTCTACACTTTGAGGTGTTTTTATATCTTTTCTGTAATTAACCTATTAACAAGTTGCCACAACGCCAATTGCCTGTTTTCTTTTGTTTTTGGTTCTAGAAAATCAATATTCTCGGAATTGGACGGGACAAAAGCCAAAGTCAATATTTTATCGTGGGCGACACAAAGTCCAGAGGGGAGACGGAGAGGCGAACCAGGGCTGTCACCCCCCCTAGGCGTGGGTGGGCCCTCTAGTCGCCTCCCAGCCTCGCCTCTTCGCCTATAAGAAGCCCCCGATGCAGAAACCCTAGGCACCCGATCAAAACTCTACGAAACCTTCTGTAGACTCCGCCACCGTCGTACCTAGATCGGGGGGGTTTGAAGTTCTTCCCGGCACCCTGTCGGAGGGGAGATCATCCCGGAGGCCTTCTTCTCTGGTATGATGCGTGAGTAGTTCCACCTTGGACTATGGGTCCATGTAGTAGCTAGATGGTTGTATCTCCTCCTTGTGCTTTCATGTATAGATCTTGTGAGCTCCGTTCATGATCAAGATCTAATCTATTTGTAATCATGCATGTTGTGTTTGCGGGGATCCGATGGATATTGAGATTACTATGCAGATTGATTAATGGTTTTGTCTATTTGATACTATCATGTCTGTGTTGTTTGTGATCTTGCATGCTCTCTATTGTTAGTAGCTATCTTGGCCAAGTAGTTGTTAGTAGCTATCTTGGAAACTAGAGGCATGAACCCACTATCGAGCATAAATACTCCCTCTTGGAGTCACTAGCAACTACTTGGCCAAGATAACCACTAGCAACGGAGATCATGCCAGATCACAAACAACACAGACATGATAGAATCATAAAGATAAAACCATTAATCAAACCAACATAATAATCTCAATTCCATCGGATCCCCGCAAACACAACATGCATGATTACAAATAGATTAGATCTTGATCATGAACGGAGCTCACAAGATCTATACATGAAAGCACAAAGGAGGAGATACAACCATCTAGCTACTACATGGACCCATAGTACAAGGACAAACATGTGTTGTTTGTGATCTTGCATGATCTCCGTTGCTAGTGGTTATCTTGGACAAGTAGTTGCTAGTGACTCCAAGAGGGGGTATTTATGCTCGATAGTGGGTTCATGCCTCTAGTTTCCAAGGGAAGTGACAGAAATCTCTTCGGTTGTAGATGTGATGTTGCTACTAGGGAGAAAACAACGGTCTCTTCTTCATGGAACAAGTGGAATGTTTACCTTACACACTTTGCTTAAAGCAGTTGTCTATTGCTTGCAACTTAATACTGGAGGGGGTTCGGATGATAACCTGAATGTGGACTTCTAGTCATAGATGCAGCTAGATGGCGGTCTATGTATATTGTTGTATTGCCCAATCAACCTCATAGGATCTTTCTGGCTAGTAATTGCATTGTTTGCCTTGCTCATTTCCTATCAATTGCCCCATTGTAATTTGTTTACCCTTCATGCCATGTTTTTTATCTAAGGAGAGCACCTCTAGTGAACTATGGACCCTGGTCCAATCTTTACCATTGATACATCTTCCACTATTACTTGTTTACTTGCTGCAAACCATTACCTTCCACACCATATGTTTAATCCTTTGTTACAGCAAACCGGTGATCTTGACAACCTCACTGATTCATTGGGGCAAAGTCTCGAGTTTGTGTTATGCAGGTCTCCGAGTTGTGTCCTGGGAATGACCACGGCAGATGCTGCAATCGGCAGCGAGTAGTAGAACATGGGGCAAGGGCGGCCAGCCATCTGCGGTGCGAGATGAGGGCTGAGACACAAGGGTTTACCCATGTTCGGCCCCCCGGAGGGTAAAGACCTACTCCTGCTAGATTGTATTATGGTGAGAGTATAATGGGGCGAACTCGACAGCTAGGCGGCGAGTCGCTTGGGTGTATGATGGGACCTCTCCTCTATGCATCCCCCTGGGAGGTTTATATAGACTCACCTCGCTAGGGTTGACAAATCACAACCGAATTAGTTAAGGATTCGGAGATTCTATGACCTAGTCCGACTGGGCCTAGCTACGCTTCTGGGCCTTCAGCTTCCAGTCGCCTGAGTCCACGCCAAGTCTTGATCCAGTCGCCGTCCTGCAGGCCCACTCGCTGACGGCTTGGGCCGGTAGGAATCGTCCCGCTGGGTATACCCCGGTAGGCATATCCTCATCAGTAGTCCCCGAGGCCGTCGTTGATTTGTCGCAGGTGTTTGCTGGCAGTCGGAGTGTGCGGGTCCATTGCGCACGCCTAGTCGAATCGATGGCGGACTCCTGAACAAAGGAAAAGAACTAGTCATTTCGATCCCAATAACATCGACCAATTGTGTGGCAGCTCGGCGAACGGGTCGGCGAATATTTAGTCGATGTTATAGCGAGCATGTCGGCGACTACTTAGTCGCTGTTATAGCGATCGGGTCGGCGAGTCGTCGAGTCGCTAGGAGCAGCGAATCGAGTAGATGAAGTTGGACCGTCAACTATGGTCAAACTATCCGTTGGGTAACCCAACGGTAACTTCGGCGTAATCACCACGTAATAACGGCTCTCGGAAATGGCGGGTAACAACCGCTATATAATAGGAGTGAGGGGTGACCAGGGAGACACTTCTTTCATTTCCTCCGATCTCGCATACCTCCATCTCCTCATTCCTCGCAGCGATCGGAGCACTCCCGAAAACCTCGACCTCCACGAACTCCCATCCGATGGCCCCCTCCACCGAGCCATGGGGCAGATCCAAGTGTACCAAAGCGTTGCTAGCATCTTTTGAGGAAGCAGGGATTCTCCACGCTGGCAGATGGTGCATCCCCGCGGCCGGAGAAGTGATCCCAGATCCGCGCGAGGGGGAGTTCATCTGCTTCACCAGCCACCTAGAGCGGGGGCTGGGCTTCCCAAATTCCCTCTTCTTCCGGCGTTTCTGCGCCTACTATGGAATCCAACCATCGGATCTGGGTCCGCATAGCATCGAGCAGCTCGCCATCTTCGTGGCATTCTGCGAGTGCTATCTGGGTTGCAGGCCCTATTTTCCCCTGTGGCAAGACTTGTTCCACGGGATAATCAGCCGCGAGGAGACAGGCGGCCCAATGCTAGCCGCGGGCGGCCTGACGTTTCAGCTGAAGTCGAAGGCCTCGTTCTTCGATCTGATGCTACCCGCCAAGGCGGCGAATGAATGGAAGAAATTTTGGTTCTACGTCACCGAGTCGACTCCGAGCGATGAAGTGGCGCTTCCAAAATACTCCGCCGACTGGCCCAAGCCGCGCCGGCTCCAGGTCGCCAAACTCCCGCTGGATCAACGGATGGTTGTTGACGAAATGTTGCAAACCATCCGCGGCCTAAAGAAGAAAGGCCTCCAGACCATCAACCTCTACAACTGCTGGCTCGGGCGGCGGCTCGGGCCCCTGGCTAGCCGCGACCACTACATGTATGAATATACGGGTAAGGATGACCCGACGAAGTCCTGCCTCGTTGAGTGGAGACTCAACGACTACACGCAGGCCCTGAAGAAGATTACCCTGGCTGTGTACCTTGACGCAAAGGCCGGGGTCGCCCCTTATACCGCAAGGCGCCCGGATCCAACGGTAAGCCGTCGTTCTGTTAACACTCGTAGTCGCAGCTTGTGCATTCGCGGTCGCGCTAACATTGTTTTGTTCTTGTTGCAGTTATTCCAAGTGGTGGAAGAGTGGCTTCCACCCGCAGATGACAAGAACTCGAGCTCGTCCGTCTAGGACGGAAGCGAGTCATCGCCTGCCAAGGGTAACGCTGAGAGCGACGGGGGTGATGACGACGACAAGGAAGACGAGCCCGTGGAAGTCGCTGCCCCCACGGTCCATAAGACTCGCGGGCAGCACCAACGCGAGCTCGAAGCAAGCAAAAGCCTCGAGCCCCACAACGATGACGACGACGAGCTTCCTAAGCAGACCTCACATCGCGAGGCCACGCCGTCAAAGAAGAAGAAGAAAGCTCCGCCAAAAAAGAAGGAGAAACCAGTGAAGCCAACATCTCCGCCCCGATCTGCAACCAGTTCCGACGCCGCCAGCTTGGCTAGGGACGCAGCGGCACACGCGACCGCGGCACCAGACGCTGCCGCCCCCAGGGACGAGGCGCCGTTGACGTTGTTACCACCTCCATTCGCCCCAGTCGTTAGTTTGGGGACTGCTCCAGCCGCAGGGGCCTCGCCTCCAAGGGAGGCTCCCGCAGCAATCACCGCGGAGGCTCCTGCCGCGGCTTCATCTTAAAAAAAAGCCGTCAGTGTCTTGGGCACATGATTTGCTCGAGACGGGCCTCACTCGGAAGTTGGGGCCTGAACTAGAGAAGTCGGCTAGCATCCGTACTGGTCTATGGTTCATACAGTCGCCAAGTGAGTGTTGTTCGTCTGCTTGTTTTTCATTTTAGTCAGACAGTCTTATTCATAAATCTGTTTCGCAGGACTGGTGTTAAAAAGATCAGCCATCCTTCTGTGGCCAAGGTTCCGCCAGTCGGCACCGAGGTGTTAGCAGATTCTTCGTGGAAGAGGAAGACCGACGAAGTCGCTGCTCCCGCTGAAGGAGTCAAGAGGATGAAAGGCAACGATGTCGTCACGGTCTCTGATGACCCGGCGGTTGCTCCGAGCGATCCTCCGATTGCAGCAGAAGTGGCCTCGAAGACCAAGGAGGGCGTTGACTCACCCGATGTGGCCGAGCCGACTCCGAGTGGCGTAGCGGCGTCTGTAGCGACCTTCCCTCGCTTCATGGCAAAGGCGGCCGCGGCGAGTGCCTCGGCGCCGACGAGCTGGATGCCTGGGGTCGCCGAGGTGGAGGTTGAGCAGCGTCGCGGCCATACTCCGGTCGTGCTTGCGTTTGTGGATGCGCTGGAGCTTCACGGCATGCTAGGCGCTGCCATCCAGGTATGTCCAGTCCCCGAGGATCGGGCCACTGAATTTCAGTGGTCGGATTCTTAGTGTTTTATATCATCCAGTCCCCGAGTGCCTAGTCGCTGAATCTCAGCGGGTGGTCACTGAGGATTTTCATTGTCCAGTCCCCGAGTGCCTAGTCGCTGAATTTCAGCGGGTGGGCACTTAGGAATTTCATTTTTGTTGACGCTGCAGTTTGTGCGCAGGGCCTGCAACGTGAATCGGCCGACCGGCTTGCTGCGAAGTCTCGCTTGGAGAAGGAGCCCGTTGCCGTCCAGGAGACGAACAAGGAGCTTCAAGCGGTTGCAGCCGAGTTGAAGGAGGCCCGCCGAGGCCTTGTCCTGGTGGGTGACTTGACAGCGGCTCAGTCCGCCTAGGGCGCGTCCGAACAATGAGTCGCTGACCTGGAGCGTGAGCTTAAGGAGGCGAGGGCAGAAGCGAGTTCAGCGGAAGGGCGAGAGAAAGCTGCTGTTACATCTGCCGCTGAAGAGCGGAAAGTGTCTGACGCGCTCGTTGCTGGGCTGCAGAACGACTTCTCTTCTCTTCAAAGCTTCATCATGGGTCTCTGCCGACCGCTAATTGGTAAAACTTCCTTCTTCTTCCCTCTAGCTGCAATAAGTGCGTTGTGATGCCGTTGGTTTGCTCACTGCTCGCTTCTGTTCCCCAGGCCGGATTACTGATAACGTGGAAGAAGCGCAGTCGTATGACGCGCGGCAGTGCGTGACCACCCTGGTCGACTCGGCCGCGTTGTCAGCAACTTGCCTTTGAGCATATCTTCAGGAGATATCGTCCACGGAGGTGATCCCCAGTGACCTTGTCGAGGTATGGCGCTACCTGGAAAAGGCTCCGTCGGTCGTCGAGTTCATGACGCGGTCGGCCTTTCGGCGTGGGGCAGCGACGGCGCTCAGCCTTGGGCTTGCCCACTTCCCGGAGGATTTCGACCTCGACGATGTCATGAGCGGCTACCCCTCGTCGACGGGCTCGGTGGAGATTGCCGAGGTGCTGAAGCTGACGGACCGGACCGCGGTGTACTCCGATCGCGTTTGGGCGATGGGCGACCTCATCCCCTACCAGGAGACGATTGTCGCTCCCAATGATCCTGAACCGAAGCATCGGGACTTCAAGGCCGAGCAGCCGTTCCGTGCGGCGATGGCGGGCGAGCTGACGACGTACCCGTCGAACCCGTACGTGCCCTTCATCCGCAACCGCAGGGACGGCGGAGCGTCTGCATCAAAACCTGCGGAGTAAAAGTGTTGTGCCCTTGGGCATTAGTACGGAATAACTATGTAACTTCCTTGTATGTGGAACAACTTTGTGCTGTTATAAAGGAAACTCGTGTTGTTTTGTTATTCGTTTGCGATTTTGGATGTTGATTGAGCGAGTCCCCGAGCGCGTTTGCCCTTTTTATGGGGTTTACCTCGTTGTTATATGTTTGTGAATTTTTAATGAGTTAAGGTCGACTCGCCATAGCTCGGAGAGCCAGTCGCATGGCGACTTCCAGGGGTGCTCTGTACTTGACCATTTTCCCGGGCGCAAACGAGGTCGGGTTGCCGAGTCCCCGAGCGTGGTACTTCGTGGTTCTAGTCGCAGGCCCAGGGTAGGTGAGGACTAAGCACGTTAATAGTAAGCGCGTCACTCCTGCCTGTTCCGAAGGATCAGTCGCATGGCGAGTCCTGGGCACGCTCTCATACTAGGCGTTTTTCCCTAGTCGCTCGTATTTGGCTGGGTGTCAGTCCCCGAGCGTGGTACTTGGCCGTTCGAGTCGCTGTGCCAAGGATGTGGAGGACTTGGTCGCTGTGAGGAGCGAATGCAGTTGTCTTGGCTCGGTGGGCCAGTCGAGCTAGGCGACTCCAATGAGGCTCCGGTTTGGCGTTTTTCGTGGACGTTACGAGGCCTGGATTTTCCCAGTGCCCTCGTGCCGCACTACTTGGCCATGCCGGTCGCTTTACCAGAGGTTGACTTCTGCGAATAGCATAACGTTGTTATTACGAGTGCGAGTGGCACAAGACACGGAGAGGAGACACAATTTTCGGTAACCGAGCTGTTTTATTTCATAGAGGGTGGGGAGTACATGTGTGGAGTTCTAGGAGTAGAACTTTCGTAGGAGGTTTACATTCCACGGTCGCTTGACATCGAGTTTTCCGTCTCCTCGGACGTTGGTGAGGTAGTAGGCGTCGTTGCCTAGTACTCGCCCAAAGGCGAATGGTCCCTCCCAAGGGGGAGAGCTTGTGCATGCCTTTCTTGTCCTGGATTAGGCGCAGTACCAGGTCGCCTTCCTGGAAAGTGCGAGTCCTCACTCGCCGGCTATGGTAGCGGCGGAGCCCTTGCTGGTAGATGGCAGTGCGGGAGCGGGCTAGGTCGCGTGCCTCGTCGAGCTGGTCGACTCCGTCTTGGCATGCGAGTTCGTTTGCAGCCTCCGTGTAGTTGACCACCCTTGGTGAATCGTGCTCGAGGTCGGTGGGTATGACTGCCTCAGCACCGTAAACCATGAAGAAGGGGGTGAATCTTGTCGACCTGTTGACGGAGGTGCGGATGCCCCAGATGACGGAGGGTAGTTCCTCGACCCAGCACCCATCGGTGCGCTCCAGTGGCACTTGGAGCCGTGGCTTCAGGCCATGGAGGATGCTCTGATTGGCGCGTTCCGCCTGGCCATTGGACTCCGGGTGCGCGGCTGAGGCAAGGTCGAGTCGAATGTGGTGTTCCTCACAGAACTCGGCCATGGCTCCTTTGGCGAAGTTGGTGCCGTTGTCCGTGATGATGATGTTTGGGAATCCATAGCGATAGATGAGCTCGCGTAGGAACTTGGTGGTGGTCTTCCCGTCGCACTTGCGGGCTGGCTTGGCCTCCACCCATTTTGTGAATTTGTCGACTTCGACTAGGAGGAGGGTGAAGCCAGAGGGGGCCTTCTTGAAGGGGCCTACCATGTCCATGCCCCATACAGTGAATGGCCAGGTGATGGGGATTGTCTTGAGCGCCGAGCTCGGCACGTGGGTCTGGTTGGCGTATTTCTGGCATTCGACACAGCGCTGGACGATGTCGACAGCGTCTGCGTGTGCGGTGAGCCAGTAGAAGCCGTGTCGCATAGCCTTTGCGACCAGAGAGAGGGCGCCGGCGTGGTGGCCGCAGTCACCGGAGTGAATGTCTTGGAGGATTTTGCGTCCTTCAGCGGGTTGAACACAACATTGGAACACGCCGGTCACGCTGCGCTTGTGGAGCTCGCCGTTGATGATGACGGAGGATTTGCAACTGCGTGCTATCATCCGGGCGTCCGTTTCGTCCGCGGGCAGGGTGCCTCCCTCCAAGTAGGCGACGTATGGCGCGGTCCAGTTGTTTGGCTTGGCGATTAGTGTGACCAGGGATGCTTCTGGTTGCAGCGGGATTCCGATGTCGATCTTCCTTGGGGGAGAGACGGAAGGCTTGGTGATGGTGTCAAGAAAGACGCCGGCGGGTGGTGCGAGTCGAGCCGAGCCGATGTGAGAGAGTGCGTCGGCCTCCTCGTTCTTCCGCCTGTCGATCCACTCGACGGAGTAGCCTGCGAAGTGTCCACCCAGCTGGTCCACTGCTTGGCGGTATGCCGCCATGGTGGGGGAGACGGCGTCGCAGGTGCCAGCGACTTGCCCAGCGACGAGGTCGGAGTCTCCGTAGCAGCGCAGGCGATTAACGTTCATCTCCTTAGCAGCTCGCATGCCGTGGAGTAGCGCCTCGTACTCGGCCATGTTGTTGGTGCAGGGGGTGAAGTCAAGGTAGAGGACGTAGCGGATCTTGTCGCCCTTCGGAGACGTTAACACGATCCCTGCCCCTGCGCCGTCCACGTTCTTGGAGTCGTCGAAGTGTAGGTTCCAATAGTGGAGGTATGACGGCTTCTCTGGCTGCTGGGCCTCCTCCCAATCAGCGAGGAAGTTTGTGAGAGCCTGCAATTTGATCGCCTTGCACGGCTCGTACTTGATGTTGCGGACGCCGATCTCGACGGCCCACTTGGCTACTCGCCCGGTCGCCTCGCGGTTGCGGATGATGTCCTGCAGCGGTGCTGAGGAGACGACCGTTATTGGGTGCTCCTGGAAGTAGTGCGGCAGTCGCCGCTGTGCTCTGAAGACCGCGTATACCAATTTCTAGTATTGCGGGTAGCGCTGGCGCGACTCGGTGAGGACTTCGCTGATGTAGTACACTGGTCGCTGCACCGGGCGCTCCTTTCCTTCCTTTGGCCGTTCGACAACCATGACGGCGATGACAACGCATTCGGAAGCCGCGACATAGACCAGCATGGGTTACTTGTCGACGGGGGCGGCGAGTAGCGGCGCTGCGTGTAGCACCTCCTTGAGGTCGTGGAGCGCGTCATCTGCCTCCTTGTCCCACTGGAAGGTGGGGTTCTTGTGCATTAGGCGGTAGAGGGGCATCGCCTTTTTGCCTAACCGGGGGATGAAGCGACTCAGAGCCGTGACTTGCCCGGCCAGCTTCTGGACGTCGCGCAGGCACTCGGGCCTGCCGAGTCGAGCGATCGTGTTGATCTTGGCGGGGTTCGCCTGGATCCCGCGCTTGGAGACAACGTATCCCAGTAGCTGTCCAGTTGGCACACCGAAGGTGCATTTCCCTGGGTTTAGCTTTATCTTGTACTTCCGCAGGTTGGCAAATGTTTTCGCCAGGTCGGCGAGTAGGTCGTTCTGGCGAGCGGATTTCACCACCACGTCGTCGATGTAGACGTGGATATTGCGGACAATCTGGCTCGCAAGGCACTCCTGCATGCACCTCTGGTAGGTCGCCCCGGCGTTTTTGAGGCCGAAGGTCATGGCGGTGTAGCAGAAGGCTCCGAATGGCGTGATGAACGCCGTCTTCTCTTCGTCCTCGACGGCCATTTTGATCTGGTTGTACCCAGAGTAGGCGTCGAGGAAGCATAGCGCCTCCGAGCCCGCGGTGGAATCGATGATTTGGTCGATCCGCGGGAGGACGAATTGCTCCTTCGGGCAGGCGCTGTTTAAGTTTGTGTAATCGATACACATCCTCCAGGTCCCGTTTTTCTTCTCGACCAGGACTGGGTTTGCCAGCCACTTGGAGTACTTGATTGGCCGGATGAAGCCTGCAGCGAGTAGACGCTGCACCTCCTCGGCGATGGCTCGGCGGTGCTCTTCATTGAAGGGCCGTAGCGACTGCTTGACAGGTCGCACTTTGGGGTCGGCGTTGAGTTTGTGCTTAGCGAGTTCCCTTGGGACACCAGGCATGTCGGATGGCTTCCATGCGAAGATGTCCCTGTTCTCACGGAGGAACTCGATGAGCGCGCCTTCCTATGTTGGGCTCATGCCTGTCCCGATCGTCACCGTCTGGCTGGAGTCGCCTAGGACCAGCTCGACGGTGCGGGTATGTGTCGTTGCCTCGAAGGTGGTGGAGTTGCCGCCCTCCGAGTTGGGCTTTTTGAGTATGGTGGGGTCGTCGCTGTTGACCCTGCTCGCGTACTTGGCGAGCTCCTCGGCGTGGTTGGCCTCTGCCGCGATGACGGCGTCAGCGAGTTCGGCCCTTTTGGCCTCGCACTCTGCGGACATGTCGGGGTCGCCGTGGATGGTGATGACGCCGCACAGCCCGGGTAGCTTCATCGCGTTGTACGCGTAGTGGGGTGCTGCCATGAACTTGGCGAACGCCTGGCGCCCCAGGACACAGTGGTAGGGGCTGTCGAAGGGCACCAACTCGAAGATGATCCGCTCGGTGCAGAAGTTTGCTGGTGTGCCAAAGGTGACTGGAAGCGTCACCTTGCCGATCCGGTACGCCTTCCGACCGGGGACGATGCCGTGGAAAGTGGTGTAGGTCGTCTCGATCATTGACTGCGGGAGCCGCAGTCGCCTGAAGGTGTCCAGGTACAGGATGTTGATGGAGCTGCCGCCGTCCATCAATGTTTTGGGGATCCAGTAGTCTCCCACCTTGGGCTTGACCACTAGGGCGACTCGACCCGGATACTCGATCCGTGGCGAGTGGTCCTCGCGGCTCCAGGTGATTGGTTGTTCAGACCAGTTGAGGAACTGGGGGATATCTATCTGGGCCACCGCGTTGACGGCGACGGCGCGGGCGATGACCTTCTTCTCGCGCTTCGTATTGAAGCCTGTGAAGGTGTGGAGCGAGCCGGCGACGCTGCCGAATTTTCCGCCGTTTGGTGGGTTGTTGTCGGGGTCTTCCTGCGCGCGTCGTGCCTTCTTGATCTCCTTGAGAGAGTGGCAGTCGGCGGTCGTGTGCGTGGCGGGCTTTCCTTCCCTGCTGTGGAACACACAAGGTTGGTTAAGAAGGGCCGCGGGATCGAACCTCGGCTTCGCCTTGTAGTTGCCACCATCACGGTGCTGTCCCCCGTCGCGGCGGAAGCTCTTGGGCTCGCGCTGCGCGTATCCAGCATTGGCGATGAAGTCGACTCGCCCATCACTGCGGCGCTTGCTGGTGAGGCGAGTGTTGCTGTAGCGTAATTCGGGTCGCCTCCCGTTGTCGTGGCCGCTCGTGCGGCGATGTCCTCCCGACTCGTCGTCGGTTTCTTGGTTTGGGTCTTCCTCCGCGTACTTCTTTGCGATCTCCAGGAGGTCCGGTATGTTGTCGAGTGTGCGGTACACTCGTTTGAGCTTGGCGACCAGGGGCTCGTAGCAGAACGAGGTCTTGAAGCAGTGGATCGCGGTGTCCGGGTGGATACCGACCGCGTTATACCACGGATCTTGCCACCGTTGGACCCAGCTGCGGGTCGACTCGCGGGGTCCCTGGACGCACCGCTCCAGGTCCTCGATGGTGGTGGCGCGGGTGTATGAACCCTCGAAGTGCCTGACGAAGGCATCGCACATCTCCTCCTAGGAGTCGATGCTATCCGCGGGGAGGGTGTTAATCCACTGCCTGCACGCCCCCTCCATCATCAGGGGGAGGTAGCGGGCGGCGAGTAGATCGGTGTGGCCGGCAATCCCCATCGCCATGAGGTAGGTATCCAGCCACATGGAGGGATCGTACGAGGGGTCGTACTTTTCTATTTCCTTCGGTGCTTTGAAGTTTGCCGGGTATCTTTCGCCTCGGATCATCGGTCCGAAGCACGGGGGACCCACTTGGCTCAGCGATCCCCTTGGTTCGCCGTCGCGGCGGTTGGTGAGGGTGTGCCGCAGGTCGTCAGGCTGGCGTGCGTGCCGGCTCTGGTTGTTGATGATGTGGGTGCGGGCGTCGACGGGTTGTCCGTTGGCGGCGACAAAGTTGTTCGCCGGCCGAGGGTCGTTGGTGGAGAGTGCCGCGTTCGCGGGTCGGTTTTGGAGCTGTAGGGGACCTGATGAACGCGAGTACATTCGACCTTGTGAGTCGACGCCTGCGTTTTGTTGCTCGACCGCTTTGGCGAGCAGAGCCCTGGCGTACTGGATCTGCAGGGCGCCTTGCCTAGTGGCTTCAATGTTGTCGACTGCTGCTCGGCCCGCGACGAGGTTGTCCATTGGGGTGGAGAACAGCGGGAGGCCATTTGCGTCTCGCTCTCGTGAGGAGACCACGTTCCTTGGCTGGTCCCTAGGGGGTGCGCGGTTGGGTGGTGGTGGGGCACCATTGGCCGTTGCCCCTGGTGGGGGCCGAGTGCTTCCTCCTGGCGGCGCGTTCTTGCAAATCGCGCGCTCGGCCGCGCGGGCCGGGTCGTTCTCGTCGTCGAAATTCAGGACGCGGCCCTGGACGGTAGGGTTCAGGCGCGACCTGATTCAGAGTTGGTGGTAGCGTGACAGCTCCTGCGCTGTCACCTGCTCGAGGCGAAATTTTTCGCGCTCGGCTTGTTCCTTGCGGACTGCCTCCGCCAGCTTCAGGTGGAGTTCCTCGACCTCCGTTGCCGTCGCGTTTGGTGGGATCAGCGTGAAGAAGGAGTCTTCCGGTGGGTCGGCGCCAGTTGCCATGTAGGTCGCGGCGTGGCGACCGGTTCTGTTGTGGAGGTCGGCGGAGTTCTCCGACCCGGAGTCGAAGTCAAAGATCCCAAGGATGGAGGGATCCTCGAAGTCTCCAACGTTGGAGACTTGGGTGATGGAGCCCGCGGGTGACGCGGCGATGATGGATCCGGCGCGTGATGCCGGGGTCACCGAATCGGCGTCGTCGTTGAGGGCCGCGTCGCCTGCGGCCGCAGTGGTCTCGGCCACATTGTTGTGGGCCGAGTCGTACTCGGAGGCGAGGCGGTGGATCATGCGGACCTGGCTCTCAGAGAGCCGGTCGCGTGGCGGCGACTCGCGGATGCGAGCCGAGTCCTCCGAAGCGATGATGTCGGTGAGACCGACGAAGAGGCTGATCGTGCCGACCGGCAGGATCACGCTGTGCGTGACGGGCAGCGCCGCCGGGACGTAGCTGCTCAGCAAGATCTGGAGCATCTCGCCGATCGCGATCATGCGGACGGTGGCGATCGACTCGTTGATGGGCAGATTGGATCTCGCCGCAAAACACCGGCCTGACCGGCTAGGCCCCACAGTGGGCGCCACTATCGTGGGAATGACCACGGTAGATGCTGCAATCGGCAGCGAGTAGTAGAACATGGGGCAAGGGCGGCCAGCCATCTACGGTGCGAGACGAGGGCTGAGACACAAGGGTTTACCCAGGTTCGGGCCCCCGGAGTGTAAAGACCTACTCCTGCTAGATTGTATTATGGTGAGAGTACAATGGGGCGAACTCGACAGCTAGGTGGCGAGTCGCTTGGGTGTATGATGGGACCTCTCCTCTATGTGTCCCCTGGGAGGTTTATATAGACTCACCTCGCTAGGGTTTACAAATCACAACCGAATTAGTTAAGGATTCAGAGATTCTATGACCTAGTCCGACTGGGCCTAGCTACGCTTCTGGGCCTTCAGCTTCCAGTCGCCTGAGTCCACGCCAAGTCTTGATCCAGTCATCGTCCTGCAGGCCCACTCGCTGACGGCTTGGGCTGGTAGGAATCGTCCCGCTGGGTATACCCCGGTAGGCATATCCCCATCACGTTGCTTGCAACACCTGTGTGGCGTTTCCTTCCTCCTACTGGTTCGATAACCTCGGTCTCAACTGAGGGAAGACTTGCTGCTGTGTTGCTTCACACCTTGCTCTTGGGGTTCCCAACAAGACTCCACATCAAGCACCAAGTTCTCTGGCGCCATCAAGGAGTCATCAACAAGTTTTCTGGCGCCGTTGCTGGGGAGGCTAAGAACGTCTTCACTAGGGGAGTCCTTCACTTCATTTCTCTTTACTTTGTTTTTAGTTTGCTTTGTCTCTTTTGCTTGGTTTTGTTTGCCTCTTTTCAAAAAACCCAAAAAATTAGTCTAGTTTGGTTTGCTTGGTTTATTCAGAAAACACAAAAAAATAGTTCCTACTCTGGTAGCCACCTTGCTCTAACTCACCATGTTGCTCCCCCAGTTTCCTCTGAAAAATCTTGCAATAGCTAGTGGCTCCATAATTGGGAAAGATAATATTGAAGAATTTTTTAATTATGTTAGCAAGCATGAGGATATTGAGGATAAATCTATAGCAGAGCTTGCTCCTAATTATGAGATTGTTGCAGCTTCTTTAGTTCATATGTTGGAGGCTAGGTTTGTTAGCCTTAACTCCTTCATACAATTCTTGTTCCTAAAACTAAAAGAAGAGAAGAATGTTGAAAAAAGGGAATTCATCCTTGAAACTTTATGAAAAGAATTCCATGATGTTGCTAGGGAAGCCAAAAAGGTTTTTGAACTTTTCAATATGCTATGTTCAAGTATAGATCTTGTGGGTATTTCTGATAAAACTAAGCGTAGAAAGGAATTCAATATCCCATACCCTTTAAGCTTGTTGGAATGCATGAAGCCTTTGAAAAGAACTTTGATTGGATTGCACCTAAAAATATTTTTGATGAAGGTAGTAGACCAAAGAGAGATGAGAAAGGATCCTCCAAAACCCATTTGTATGAGATACCTTTCATAGTTGAAGATTTTGCAAGTATGAATGTTCATGCTTCCTCATTTGAAAATACTTGATTCTTCTTGCTTCTTGTGCCTAACTTAAAGGCGTTAAAGAAAAGTACTTGTTGGGATATAACCCAAGAGCTTCCTTGAGTCTTGAAAGTTATTACTCCTGTAATGACCTCTCCTTATCCTTTTTGTTTGTTTTTTGTGCCAAGAATGACCTCTAATGAGAGGGAAATAAGATTTGGGGAGTTGCTGTCCCGAAACAGATTTCTGTCCTCCACCAAAAAATTTCGTGAGGAGGCTCTGTAACTCGGATTGAGCTCAGAATTTACAAATAAATCCCCCAGTATGTTAGCTAACTTTCGTTAGTTCAACACTTTTTCATTTGAGCATCAGAAGATGTTTCCCCCATCCATGAGTGAGTAATCCCCCGTTGTAGGCTATGGGGATGGTAGGGATTAGATGAGATCTATCATGTAATCGAATAAGATTGTTAGGGCATGGTGCCTAGTATCTTTATTAGTGCTATTTGACTTTATTGCAACTTGTTATGCTTAATGCTTGTCACTAGGGCCCGAGTGCCATGATCTCAGATCTGAACATGTTATTGATTCATGATGATAGTATTCTTTGTGATCTTATCTACAAGTTGTTTACACATATCATTGTCCGGAACCAAAGGCCCCGAAGTGACAGAAATTCGGATAACCGGAGGGGATGGATGTGATATGAGGATCACATGTGTTCACGGAGTGTTAATGCTTTGCTCCGGTACTCTATTAAAAGGAGTACCTTAATTGTCAGTAGATTCCCTTAAGGCCCCGCTGCAACGTGCTGGCAGGACAAAAGATGTTGTGCAAGTTCTCATTACGAGCATGTATGACTATATATAAAATACATGCCTATGATTATTTAATACTTGGATACTTTATCTTATTTATCTGCAATTGCCATAGATCTTGATATTACATGAATAGACTCGTCCATGCAACGCCCGTCCATCCATCCCTATGCCTACCGCACTCAAATCCTGCTGTTTACTACTATTGTTACTACTGCCTTTATTTTACTACTGCTGTTACTTTGCTATTTCTACTACAAAACTGTTGCTACTGATAAACTGATGTGAGCAAGACTATTTCCAGGTGCAGCTGAATTGACAACTCAATTGTTAAGGCTTATAAATATTCTTTGGCTCCCTTGTGTCGAATCAATAAATTGGGCTTTATTACCCTCGAAGATTGTTGCGATCCCCTATACTTGTGGGTCATCAGCAGATATCAAGCTTCTTGCTCCTAGCTTTTCATCAATTTCTTTTCATCATGTTAGGCATTTGTTGAATGTTGCTGCATACTACCTATGTACTGTGAGTTTGTTGTTTCACATGCTGTTTCCTATTCTACTCCAGAATGTATTAGGCAAATTCTGTGTATGGATGCTTTCTAATGAATAAAGTGCAAAATTCTTTCCATTGGGTTGAAATATTTAGGTTCTACAACTCAATGTTGGGCTGAGGAAAATATATCCATTTGATCAAACTGAAAACAAACACTTTCTTTATTATTTTTTACCCATTTTAGTCTTACAGCTGTTATTTTCTCATTGGCTCAAAATGTGTCCGTTTCTCAATTATAAAACAGCTACATGCTCAATAGTCACTCCCTAAATATACATACCCAATTGCTGATCTGTTTGTATTAAGCACATCATTTCCACAACTTGCTCATCATTTCACGCCAATTATACCACCAGTTTTCTATTTCAATATCTTTTATGAAAAGTGGAGGGTATTTAACAAATGTGGTACTACGATGGTGCCACGACATTGCAGCGGCCTTCACTTCGCACTAAACAACCTTCAATCAGTGGCTCTAAAACCAAATTGTTCCTCGTCTCATCACTAGCCTTGTCACCGCAGACCCGTTGTCCATTTCAATCACGATCCTTTGACAACCCATATCCCTGGCCAACTAATCAGCCCGGCTATTTATACATACATTATCAAAATAGTATCTATATAATGGGCATAAGTATTATAAGGCAAATGGTTACTTGGATATAAGTGGTGGGTTTCTAGTAATTATAAATTGTCTCTCCCTCGCTCTTCTGCACTGAAGCTTCATGTAAATACTTAGTTAAGCCCCAATGCGCTTATGATATAATTCCATGTTTGAAGTTTCTACTTTCTCACTGGAATCATCTCATCAGGCCTCACTCGGCTAACATTGTCATTTATCTACTTTGGCAAAGCACCAGATTCCAGAATGATATAAAATAGGATGCATTGGCAATCTTCCAACCGTACAGGTGCTATGTGATTTACTAAGTTAAAAAGCATAGAAGATGACTACATTTCTAAAATTATTTGAAGACTTGACATGACAACTGCAGATAATGCTCTGAGAAAATTCCAATAACCATAGAAAACCATTGTTATGGTGCCAGATAAATATCAGTCCTCTGCTATATCGAATGCAATCCCCCTCCCCCCGCAAAGGATGATCATTGATACCAGTAGATGGTAAGAAAATATATGAACTACTAACTCACAGTATGTCAGGATTAGCATTATAAAAAAAGGCTAAACTTCAGGTGTAAATCAGAGGCACCTACATTGTAAACTTTATTCGCCACTAGGTCAGAAATCTGCTATGTTTACCAATCATGAGCTATGGCGTGTATAGTTGGTTTGATAAAATTCAATACTACCAGTTCAGATAAGCTAACGTTTCTCATTCAGGTTGATTTGTGGCAATAATAGTATTAACAATTTAATGCCAAATGAACATCAAAAGCTATACAATAAAACATAGAGTAACTTATACGAGCCTGGTTGAAACATTCATACTGCATAGACCCATGAAAATGGATTTATGTTGTCGTCAAGATCACTTATATGAGCCTTAATTGCCGCAATATTCACATCCACTTCGGAGTCAAATAATAGCATCAGATTTGCAAAACTTTCCGATAAAAACAAAGAAACAACATGTTGAAGCAAAGATTCAATAAAAGCTTGGGCCTTTCTCTGTCTAATTGCTCCTTCTTATGTAAACCTACAACCAAAAAGAGGAGATCGGTCAAGTATTTTTTTGAAATAGTTTTTTTACTCACTTGACTCGACAATGTGTTGCGTGTGTGGGATAGGTAGATAATTCAACATGGAGGTTATCCACTGACAATATTTTAAATCTTTCCAAAAAAAATTAGTTGGCTTTATCAAATTTC
This sequence comes from Avena sativa, assembly GCA_916181665.1. Lineage (NCBI taxonomy): Eukaryota > Viridiplantae > Streptophyta > Magnoliopsida > Poales > Poaceae > Avena > Avena sativa. Next base: position 359,149,448 of record OV702295.1, read on the forward strand.
AGTACAAGTGTTGTTGAAACATTTTTTTTGAAAAGGGGGAAGATCACCCTGGCCTATGCAAGTGTTGTTGAAACATGAATGCTCGCAAGAACAAAAAATGAGAAAATTGTTTCACACTGAAGATGGTGTTACCTTTGCCTAGGATCCAGTATAATGCTCCACCAAGATTGCCTATGAGTATGACGCAAGGAGTACATATATATACCTTTGATCCATCAGTTCAAAAATCACACTCCATGCCTTTCCATACGTCTCAGTAGCTGAAAAAATGTTATAGAAAAGAGATGCTGAAACGGAGAGGCTCGTCCATACCCTTCCATACGTCTCAGGATACGGATGTTGTTGCCTCGTCCTTCGCCCTTAGCGAGTCGCATCAATCCGTGGCACTCATCATTGATTTAGATTCCGACGTCCATGGATTCAAGGCTCAAGCCATCACAAGGGATGTTGATGAGGCTCTGGCGCCGCTGGTCAATGTGATGCATGGAGCGATGTAAGGGACAACTCCTCTGTCATGGCGGCGGTGGCTGTTATGCCATGGAAACGTCGTCTCTCACCAAAAGAATATTCCGTCTTTACAAGATACACAAGCGTCAAACCTGTGGTTTGAACTCTGATGAGCTGGGGGTACCACTGCCCTTCTAACCATGAAACCACAAGTTGGTTCTCAAATAATCCAATGACCTTAATTGTTCCTTGTGCAGTTGATGGGGTGGCTTTAGAAAAGAAAAGGTTTGCTCTTTTATTAGTAGTAGAGATAGAAATAGAGATTAGGTAATTAGGAGCAATAGATTTTTTGGGGGAATCTACTCTCAGACCGGTCGGTAGTTTGCCAATCCTGGAAGGAAGTGTGAACGCATGCTGTATTAGAATCATTTCAAAAATTCAAAATATTTTGTAGATCAAACCGTTTTTCCAATTTAAGATCCGTTTTTGAAAGGATCGTATGGGCACCTAGAGGGGGGTGAATAGGTGCTACTTCAAATTTTCTTCTTTTTCAAATTAGGGCTTGACAAGAAAGGTAAATTCTCTAGATTATGCAACTATGGTGAATTTACCTATATGTCAACCATGCAATGATTATCACAACACTAAGCAAGAACAAGTAAGTAAAGTGTGATAAAGGATAGAAGTAACCAAAGGAGTGGACGCGAAGACACAAGGATTTGTTTCCCGTAGTTCCTTCCTTTTGAGGGGAAGTACATCTATGTTTGGAGAGGGGGTGGTTTCAAACCACCAACGCCACGAGAGGCCTCCCTTGTTCTCCGATGAACCTCACCCCAACGGGCTCGATCCACCTTCCACTATATCGGCAACCTTCGAGGTGGAAGCCGGCACCTTTACAACAAGTTCGGGGCACACATCCACAACTTAATTGGAGGCTCCCAAATACAAGCAAGCTGTCAAGAAAAATCAAAGACAAGCTTGTGAGAACCAAATCAAAGTTAGGGTTTCCAATGAAACACTAGAGCTTGGGGGGCCCTCAAGTGAATGAGGGGGAAATGAAGATCTCTCTTGGTGAACATGTAGATCAAGGCCTCCTCCTTCGATTCTCCAAAGATCAATGACTTTGGATGGTTGGATGAAGAGATCTTGTAGATTTGGTGGCTCTAATGGGGTTGGTGTTCTTGAGCAGCTCGAGCAACTGGAGGAAGAAGATAAGGGTCCCTTTTTATAGGCAGACCCCTCCACGAACCATTTTCTGATCGTTGGAGAAAAGTCAGACCGGAGACTCTGGTCTACACCGGAGATTTCGGCCAACCTCCGGACCAGCCTCCAGACCGCCCATCTGAATGACCCAGCTCTTCCATGACCCAACAAGACCGGAGAGTCCGGTCTACCAACACCGGAGACTCCGGACGGATCCAACACCGGAGACTCCGGAGTATCCTCCGGAGCAGGCTCCGGACCCCTAGACAGAATGTCCCAGCCCAGATCCTGAAGTCACCACCGGAGACAGATCCAGAAACTCCGGACCACACCGGAGACTCCGGTCTTGGCAGAGCGGAGACTCTGGTCTGGAGTTTCCAGAACTATGACACATGATTGTGGTCTTTTCCCAAGAGTGAGGGTGCTTTTCATTTATCATTATACCAACCTGTGGACAATGATAAACTGTAAAATGATCTACTTGTTGTTAACAAACACCAAAAGTGATTATGACAATAAATGCCCTTTCAATCTCCCCCTTTTTGGTGTTCGATGACAACAAGTGATTTGCATGGAATAAAATATATATATATATATGTGGGACTCCCCCTGACTATGTGCAACAAGAAAAATTAAGTAAATCATACAAGATAGATAGTATCAACGGTAGCACACATAGATCTCACATGAGTTACAATAGATGGTGCACACAAGCACATAGTCATAGTCACACACATGAACAACGAATAACACACATAAAGTTCAAGTTTGAATATGGAAAATAAAAGGCAAATAAAGACAGATAGTCGCAAATCCCAAATCCCAAGCCCATGCAAACCGATGAGAGTGTCTTCTCCCCCTTTGGCATCAAAACGCCGAAAAAGGGAAAAGACCTACACTAGCGCCCCCAATAGCTCAGTAGTCATCGTCATCCTCGTCATCCTCAGCATCCTCATCCTGGTCATCATCATCCTGATCATAGTCATCATCATCGTCTTCAGGGACATCAGTCCCTTTGCCATGAGGGCGAGAAGAGGAAGAACCCTGGTACCCGAACTCGGAGGTGACATCAGCAAACGTCTTCCAATCCACCAGACTATCCTGTTGGGCATTCCATGCCCCAAATGAGAGTGTATGATTAGACTCTGTGGACTGCTGAGCCCCATGCTCATCATTGTATTCATCCTCACCTTCCTCAGCACCGTGTTCCTTGATCTCTTTGAGGAGCTTCTCAATGCAGCGGTTGCTTTGGTAGGATACATGCTGCTTGCGGATGTCGACGTTCATGCAACGAAGGGTCCTCTCCCAAAAGCTGGCTTTCTTGACCCGCTCATGCACATAGTCTCGAGTCATAGTGGGCATAGGGGCATTGGAGGCATTCTTCCTCCGAACTCTAGGTGGAGAGGGAACCCTCTCAGTCTCAATCTCCTCATCATCATCCCCATAGCGACGCCTCGGAGCAGGCCCCATACGCCCCTTCTGCTGCAGTGTGACCAGAGTGTGCTCAGTGAGGTGTGGTGGTATGCCATATGGAGAATCATGCTCCTGGGAGTTGATGAGCCTCATAACCAAAGGTGCATATGGAGGAGATTTCTTGTAAAGAATGGCATGAAACATCTCCTCGAAAATAAAGTCCATCACATCAATAGGTGCAGCATCTGCCTCAGGTCCAGCATTGAAGGTCCGGTGAGTGTGGTACAGAAGGTTGACAAGCCCACCCCTAATTGCATCATCATTCCCAGCACTTGGTGCAATGGTATGACGGAAAATCCTCAGCATAAGGTTGTAGAGGGTCTTGAGTCCCTTGGACCCCCCCAACACCATCATCATACAGAGGTGCCAACTTCAACTTGTTCTCACCCAAAGTTGCAGAGTGCATACGCAGTCCAACGGGAGTGGATACTCCATGAAAGGTCTCAAAGATGATGTTGGCAAAGTCATGAAATGTGGCTGTGCAGCGAGTAGTACCAGACATCCACACCATGGTCCTGTCAAGATCAGACCCAAACACAACGGTGGCATAGAACTGCTGTACAAGGTGGATATTGTAGTCTTCACATAGTTCCATCAAGTTATACAGTCCCAGCTTCTCACAGATCCACAGGGCATCATTGAAGTAGGGGCTGAGGCGCATTTGCTCAACACTCATGAACTTCTGAGGGCAGACAGGTGATTTGGTGAGTACACCATACACATCCTTCATGAACACAGCATGTTCTTTCCTCCAGTAATGAGGGTCCTCACTGGTACGAGGCAGTGCATAGAAATCTGTCTTTCTTAGCTCACGATACTCCTCTTTAGACATTTTGGATAAGGACTGAAGGTTGTCATACTTGGCCTTCTTGGCATGGTCCTCCCGTTCATCCCTCTCCTGATCCCTCTTTAAGTAGGCTGCATCACGTGCCTGCTGTTTCTGGTTGGACGGAGGCACGATGAATTGACCCCGAGCTTCATCATAGCGAGGATTGCCCCTTTGGGACTTGGCCTTGGTACGACGAGGACGACTAGAACCATCACCTGTGAGTAGCAGTGAGGGAGATAGCATGGAGATGAGTATATATGCCCCAAGAATGTAGTACAAGAGCTTTGATGCATTTCTGGTATGTTTTGATTCACCCAACACCGGAGTCTCCGCACCTCATACCGGAGTCTCCGGCTCAGACCGGAGTCTCCGGTCCTGGAGACCGGAGTCTCCGGACCTGGGTCCGGAATCTCTGGTCGGGAGGCTCGGGCATGAGATGGGGAGATGCCTGTGGGGGTGAATCTAGCAGATCGGGCAATGCAACAAGGCTAAAGTACTAAAGTGCACGCAATCAAGTGATTCCAATGGACAAATCAGCACCAATCCTCAAAAACACATCAAGGGATGAACCCTAGGAGAGAAAAGTAGAGGGGAGGTACCGGATCTGTCCATGGGATCAATTCCTCCGGAGGGAATGACCCAATGGAGGAGGAGGGAAGATTGGCCGACGGCACGGCGGATCCCGGGGGCTTCTTGACCTCTGGGGAGGATTTTTGGAAGAGGAGGCAACGGGTTTGGATGTAGGGGACGGGGTGAAGAATGAGGAACTGCTGTACCAGTTCACCCCGCCCCCTTCTTTAAGTGACAGAAACCGTCTGGACCGGAGACTCCGGTCTACACCGGAGACTCCGGTCCTCCTCGACCAAAAGTTCCAGGAAAGGTGTTTTAGGGACATATATGAGAGATAGACAATTTTTAAGATAGGGATAGGGCTTGGGTTGAGACATCAAACTGTGAAGAACCAACAAGAGCCATAGAAATTCACAAAAATATTCAGAAAAGCTCCAAGAGACTAGAATCAAGCAAATGACAAACATGAGTAAGTATCAACCTCTCGAATGAGAGAGGGCGGTGGCCTAGGCCACCATATTTGAGTATACTTGGCTTGGCACCACGAAGATATATCTTGGGTCCATTACCAAAAATCATCATTAAGCTCACATATCACTAAATGATATTAAGAGGAATGATTTTGATTGCTTTGGGCATAATGGGGGGAGGGATGGTCCAATCAATTAGGACCGCACTCCCCCTATATCCATGCCTACACCTAAACCAAATATGAGTTGAAACATAGGTGAGAGTGCAAGAAAATCAAGTCAAGCTCCTTGAATCTACGACATTTAGTTCATTCCTCAAGTAGCAAAACCTTGCTTCATCAAGTGGCTTCGTGAAGATATCGGCAAGTTGATCTTTGGTTGATACATATGATAGATCAATATCACCTCGAGAAACATGATCTCTAATGAAGTGATAGCGAATCTCAATATGCTTTGTCCTTGTGTGATCCACCGGGTTGTAGGCAATCTTGATGGCACTTTCATTGTCACATAGAAGAGGCACTTTGTCACAATGGACATCGTATTCCTTTAAACTTTGCCTCATCCATAGCAATTGGATGCAAGCACTAGCAGCTGCCACATACTCGGCTTCGGTGGTGGAGAGAGATATACAATTTTGCTTCTTGGAAGACCAACATACCAAGGACCTACCAAGGAATTGGCAAGCCCGGGATGTTGATTTTCTATCATCCTTGTCACCCGCCCAATCTGAATCCGTGTATCCACAAAGAGCAAATGTTGAGCCTCGAGGATACCAAAGACCATAAAATGGGGTATGAACCAAATATCGAAAGATTCTCTTGACTGCCATTAAATGGCTTTCTTTAGGAGCCGCTTGATATCTTGCACACACACCTACACTCAACACAATATCGGGTCTAGATGCACAAAGGTAAAGCAAAGAACCAATCATAGACCGGTATACCTTTTGATCCACATCTTTACCATTTGGATTTTGTTCTAGATGAGTCTTTGTAGCCATGGGAGTAGGAGCTCCATTTAAATCTTGCATTTTGAATCTCTTGAGCATATCTTGAGTATACTTGGCTTGATTGAAGAATGTCCCTCCTCTAACTTGCTTGATCTCAAAACCAATAAATACTCTCAACTCCCCCATCAAAGACATCCGGAACCTACTAGTCATAAGCTTTGAGAATTCATCATTAAAAGCTTTGTTAGAAGAGCCAAAGATAATATCATCAACATATATTTGGCATACAAAAAGCTCCCCATTGACTTTCTTAGTAAAAAGAGTGGGATCGATTTTCCCAACCTCAAATCCACGGTCAAACAATAACTCTCTAAGGTGCTCATACCACGTCCGTGGGGCTTGCTTGAGCCCATAGAGCGCCTTATCAAGTTTGTAGACATGGTTTGGGAAGCTGGGGTCCTCAAATCCTGGGGGTTGCTTAACATATACCAATTCATTTAGTGGACCATAAAGAAATGCACTTTCTACATCCATTTGTTGCAACTTGAAGTTATGATGTGCCGCATAAGCAAGAAGGATACGGATGGACTCAAGGCGAGCCACGGGTGCATATGTCTCTCCATAGTCAATGCCTTCAATTTGAGAGAACCCTTGTGCAACCAATCTAGCCTTGTTTCTTACTATGATTCCACGCTCATCTTGCTTGTTCTTGAATATCCACTTTGTTCCCATAACATTGCGGCAATCCTTTGGCTTCTCTACTAACTTCCATACTTTGTTTCTCTCAAAGTTGTTGAGTTCTTTGTGCATAGCTTCTAACCAATCCGAATCTTCAAGAGCTTCCCACACTTTCTTTGGTTCAATCATGGAGATGTGTGCTTGGTGTTCACTTAACCTCTTTAATTGTGCTCTTGTGGAAATACCTTTCCTTAGATCACCAACTACATTTTGTAGAGAGTGGTCTCTTAATTCCAACATTCTTTCCTTTCTAGCTTCGCGACGAGCGTGGATCTCCGTGTTGTTTATTGGGGGACCCTCTTCATCATTTTGATCCTCGTCTTGACCATTAACTTGACCTTAATCGTCATTGGAATCATCCTCTTCATCTAGAGGCAAAGATTGACCTTGGTCATGATCAAGTGCTCTTATAGCATCAATTTGAGCTTGTTTCAAAGCAGTTTGTACGGATCTTCCTTGAGCAATTGCCTTGGCACCACTTGATACCCGGGCGAAAGAATCAAGCTCCCCTTGACTAGAGTTGTCACTATGATCATCGTGTTGAGGGTCTACATCTTGTCTTTGGCTTGAGTCATTGTCCTCCTTGGTGGATGGAGCTTGTTGATGTTGTGAAGATGAGGGCTCCACATGAGTGGAGCATAGTTCTTCTCGATCCGCCATAAGGGGTTCCTCAATGGGGCGGATATATCCCACACCCATTCTTCCTATGGCATCCTGAGGCATTTCATCATCTGCATCACAAGCATCAACACGCCCCCCTTGGGGACCATCATATTGTTCGAAGGTCACACTACAAGATTCTATGACGGCTCCGGAGAGCTTATCATAGATTCTATAAGTGTGAGATTCGAGACCATAGCCAACAAAAATACCCTCTAATGCTTTAGACTCAAATTTGGACAAACGAACACCTTTTATGAGATAGAAACACTTACAACCGAACACCCGGAAGTAAGATATGTTGGGCTTGTTACCGGTAAGTATTTCATATGGAGTCTTGTTGATTTCTTTGCGGAGGTAGAGCCAGTTTGAAGCATGACATGCAGTGGAGATGGCTTCGGCCCAAAAGTTACATGGAGATTTAAATTCTGCCAACATGGTCCTAGCCATCTCAATAAGAGTCCGGTTCTTCCTTTCGGCCACACCATTTTGTTGAGGGGTGTATGCAGCAGAATATTGATGTTTAATCCCCTCATCACTAAGAAAATCATTCAAGGTGTAGTTCTTGAACTCGGTGTCGTTGTCACTTCTTATAATCAACACGGGAACATTGTATTGCCGTTGGACCAAATTGATGAAGTCGATGAAGGTCTTTTGAGTCTCACTCTTCAACTTGAAGAAATAAACCCAAGAGTATCTTGAAAAGTCATCAACAATCACCAAGAAATATTTCTTCCCACCAAGACTTGCATGATATGGAGGACCAAAGAGGTCCACATGGAGGAGATCCAAGATCTTGGTGGACTTGATGTGGTTCTTAGGCTTGTGAGGAGCATCATGCATCTTCCCTAGAACACATGCCCTGCAAACACGATCTTTAGCAAAGGAAACATTTTCTTTTAGTCCAACAATATGGCCCTCCTTGTGGAGACTTTGCAAAGTTCTCATATTGACATGGGCTAGTCGGCGATGCCATAACCAACCCACATCGGCCTTTCCGAATAAGCACATCGCACTTGTAGTGGCTTGCCTCGAAAAGTCCACCACATACAAGTCATGTTCGACGTACCCAACGAAAGCGACCTTGAGAGACTTGCTCCACATGAGGACCACAATATCATCATCAATAAAGACGGCAAAACCCATCTTTCCAAGAGCACGGACTGGAAGTAAATTGTATCCAAGGGTCTCAACAAGCATGACATTCACGAGTGTAATGTCGCGAGCAACCACAACCTTGCTGAAACCCATTACCTTAGACTTTGACTTGTCGGCATATGTCATGGTGATTTGATCATCATTTGGCTTTAAGTCCTTGACAATAGACGAGCTTCCGGTCATATGAATTGTGCAACCACTATCAAGCACCCACTTTTACCCTCCGGAAGCATATGTCTACAAAAGATCAAGCTAATTTTTAGGTACCCATTTTTCAATGGGTCCTCTTTTGTTAGCAACAAGGGTCTTGGGAACCCAAATGGACTGAGCAATATAACCATCATATGGGCCAACATACTGTGCATACACATCACCATAATAATCATGCATTAGAACATAGTGAGGGTTAGCACTACCCGCAAAGTCATCATGAGACATAGTTTTACCACTTGTGGTCTTACTACCCACAACGGCCTTGTTAGTTTCTTGTGTGGGCTTAGCCTTCTTCTTCTTGTTGTTCTTCTTCTTAGTATTGGAGACAAAACCAATGCCCCCTTTATCACCACTAGGCCTTTGCTTACTCAAAATATCATCAATAGACTTGTTGCCTTATGGAAATGTGGCCTTAGCAAGCTCCCCCTTCAACCTAGCATTCTCTTCAAGAATAGTTGTACTACTATATGGAATGAAGTTACTAGGTGAAGGAATATTGGCCAATTGAGTTTGAAGCGTTTCATGGGACTTTGTGAGTGACAAGAGTTCACTTTTCACAGCCTTGTGAGCCTTGTTAAGCAAACTAAAGTCCTCGGCAAGTTTTTCATGAACCACACCAAACTCAACCTTGTCCTTTTTAGCCCTTTTGTATTTAGCAATAGCATGATCACGCTCTTTGATGAGTTTGTTAACAATAACATTGTTTTCCTCATCAAGCCCTTCAAGTTTTAATTCAAGAGACAACCTAGTCTCTTGTTCTTCTTCTAGAGCATTGTTTAGAGCCTCTAGTTCAATCATGTGTTCATGCCCAAGTTTACATCTTACATCTAGGAGCTCTTGTGTGTGGGAAAGTCGATCTAGAATGTTACCAAAATGTATCTTAGCATCCCATTGTAGTTTAGTCATGAACTCATCAAAAGCAATCAATTCCTTTTTAACATCAAGAGACATCTCATCATCGGTTTCATCATTAGCTAAGGGAGTGGAGTGAGATGATGATGATACCTCCGTTCCCCTTGCCATAAGGCAAGTGACGTTCTTGATGGGAGAATTCTCATTTGGAGAATCAAAGAGAGAGAATGTCGGAGTAGAGGTAGTAGCTAGAGCCGCCACACCATTAGACGTTTCCTCTTCTTCATCATCTTCATTGTTGGAGGAGTATTCTTCATGAGTGATCAAGACAATTTCTCCTGACTTCTTGTTGATGGTATTCTTCTTGATGAAGGGTTTCTTGTAAGGTGCTTTGAGAGTCTTCTTCAACACAAGCTTACCCCCATGATCTTCTCTCTTCTCATAGGGACAACTTGCTACAAAGTGATAGCGATCACCACAATTGAAGCAAGTTCTCAATCTAGTTGTATTTTCTCTTTTCCCATTTGGGTTGCTTTTTCTTTGCATTTCCATCTTGGCCTTGGCGGGGTTCTTCCAAAAGTTCTTTGCATAGAAGGCCATATATTGACTATTAGCAATCTTGACTTCATCGGGGTGGTCCATGGAGAGCCCTTCATCACTATCATATTCATCCCCATGGTCCACAACTTTGGCCTTCAAAGCAACATTGACAATGTTGCTCATACCAAGGGCACGGGCACGAGCATCTTTGGCATCCTTGGCGGCAACTTTGAAGGCGACCATCTCTTGCATAACTTCATTTGAGGTCATGAGATGGTAGTTGTGTCTTCCTTGTAGACTCTTCAAGTCGGCGGGCTCGAAAGGCATGAGTGCACTCACATATTTCCTTTTTATCCATGCATCATCCATATGTGAGGCACCCACGTTTCTAAAAGTAGTGGCGGTGGTCTTGAGCCTTCGGTACATGTCTTCGTGATCTTCACCTTCTTTCATGTAGAAGCCTTCGGCTTCATTGCTTAGAGCATCATATCGGTTCCTCCTCATACTCTCATTTCCAACAAACAAAACAGTGAGGGCATCCCAAGCTTCCTTGGAAATGCTCAAGTGCTTAGTGTGTGGATAATCTTTTGTACCTAAACCTTGTTGAATCATGTGCAAGGCAGTGGCATTGAGTTGACTATTGATGACCTCCCTTCTTGTTAAGTTGTCTAGATCCCCAATAAAGAGTCCATGCTCGATGATGTTCCATAGTTAAATGCAAGATTTGCGCACATGAGTTCTCATTAGTGATTGCCATTGAGCAAATGTAGCAGATTCTTCAAGCTTAGGTGGGTCACCTCTATTGTATACATGAGGGTGAGGGATTGGAGAGTCGGGAGAGTACCATGAATCACGGTGCTCACCCTTCCCACCATCATTTTGTGTGGAGGAATTAGTGTTGTCTTGTTTACCCCTAACCATTCTATCCTTGGGGGATATGGGAGTATCCCCTTTAGGTAAAACGGATAGGACCTCCCATCTGAATGACCCAACAAGACCGGAGAGTCCGGTCTACCAACACCGGAGACTCCGGACGGATCCAACACCGGAGACTCCGGAGTATCCTCCAGAGCAGGCTCTGGACCCCAGACAGAATGTCCCAGCCCAGATCCTAAAGTCACTACCGGAGACAGATCCGGAAACTCCAGACCACACCGGAGACTCCGGTCTAGAGTTTTCAGAACTGTGACAGATGATTATGGTCTTTTCCCAAGAGTGAGGGTGCTTTTCATTTATCATTATACTAACATGTGGACAATGACATACTGTAAAATGATCTACTTGTTGTTAATGAACACCAAAAGTGATTATGATAATAAATGCCCTTTCAGTTTTTATCGTCGGACTAGTCGCGACGAGATCTTCAAAACCAGATCTCATGTTGATATATTTCAATGAAAAAAATTCGGACCAAAAAATTATCCACCCCAAACACGCGAGTTATCCATTTTATAATATGTAAGTTATCCACCCAATAAGACATAACTTACCCACCATATAAACATGTTGGATAGAGACATTCTCGTATACGTGTTGAGCAAGTTTAATTGGAACACAGTAGACTAGTTGTTAGGATACCGAGGCTTTATTTCCATCAATGTGTTAGTGTCTACGAGCAATGAAACCTTGGTACCCTAAAACTCTTCGAGGCTTCGTCACCCGTACGCCGCAGTAACAACGATGGACGACCAAGTTAAACCGCTAGAATACTGGTTGCGCATAACGTTGTTTACTATGGCTTAGTGTGATGTGTGGTGGGTGGTTAAGCATAAAATCCTATTTATTTATATCGTATGAAAAAAGATTAAATCTAGTTATTATGTTTAACGTTGGATGTAGTAGCCTTTCGAGGTTAAGTAGTCTGTATGCTGCGAGAGCGGCGACGGGGGACGAGGCCGAGCCGCTAGAATAATTTTTTATATTCTATCCGTGGTTAATTTTTATAGTGATCGATAACTTATATTTTATTGGGTGGATAACTTATATGATGAAGCATGAATAACTCTCGTGTTACTGATGAATAACTTGTGGGTAAACAAAAGTTACATATCTCTAACACGTGATTTGTGGATAATTTTATAATGGTGGATAACTTATATGTTATTGGGTGGGTAACTTACATGCTGAAGCTGGTATAACTCGCATGTTACGGATGGATAATGCGGTGACCCAGCATACCACTGCATGATGTAGTACACTATAGTCATAGACATAACACCAATGAAACACCGTTCACTAGTATTACATCTCTCAGAGTGGTACAATAGAAGCACAGCAGGTCCAAGACATGACTATAGGTTACAACTCAACGAGAACACTCTAGGTTAAAGAGAGAGAAAGAAACTTCTTACAAAAAGGATAAAAAAATAAACAACTCCAAAACTATAATACTATTAATATTAACATCTCAACTAATGGTCTGGCATTGTTGCTATTGCAATACACTACAAAAATGGGTTATATGGCTAGAGATTCTATTCTTATCTAATCAGCGACTTCGTCTTCACTTGAGTTGTTGTATATGTTGACTTTCTTGACTTCATTGAAGATCTTTAGCTTTTGATGATGATTCTTGGAGCATGATTTGATGTAGTCATCGTCTGTACTGGCTGTAGAACCTAGCAAGGGTTAAGAAGATACTTTGAGTATGAGCGTACTCAGCAAGTCCACTAGAAAAGGAGTGTTTGATACACTATAACTACAGCCACAGACCATAGGTCGTAGGCAATGCAAGTTTTCATAAACATTTCTTTAAAGGTTGCTTTTATTCTGAAAAGCTATGCCCGTCAGCCTTCACGGGTTTACTAGAACCTTCATGGGGTTCCTTTCCCGCCGCGTTCACATCTCCTTCCCGGAACAGGGAGTAACAAGTTACAGTTCTTACACTCTGCAGAGGTGCGTTACTTTTCCCATGAGAGATCAAATCCTTGTTGCACAACCGGGCGATCTTTCCCGTCCACACTTCCTATGGTGTGGGGCCCAGTATATGATCCAAGCCAATCACTGCCCCCTTCGCGATCTCGCATGCCTCCTTGGTGTACACCATGCCCACATATTGAATTACGACAATGGTTTGTACAGACCGTTAGATGTCAGAACTATCGTGGGACGTTGAGGGTTCCCACCCATATGCTGCATATCCTCTACGAATTACCAATTAATATGCACGCTACGAGTGATAACAGCCACGACCTGCACATCCGTCTACATGCGAGAGAAAGAAGATACAGCTAACTTCTCCATCCCATTCCAAATCTCATGGTTAACGCGTGATATACGACGCAAGAATCACTGGCGACATTGGTTGTTAAGTCCTATATAATATGTTCCTTTACCACCGGAACTTTTATAGTAGGTTATTACCTTATGTAATAAACCTATAATGATATTATTATGAAAATAGTGTTTTTAGACCTTTTTCAAATGCAGGTGATGACAACACTGGATTTGTAAAATAATTTACAAAAAATAATCAAAGGACATGAGCAAGTGTGAACTTGCCTTTTGTGATTGCAAGATTATGCACTCACGGTCTTCGAGATGACATAAGATCCAATATCTGAAATCTGCATCATTGGTCCGGTAAAGACTAATGTTTAAAGAAGCAATATGTAGTTATGCATAAGTAATGCTATGCATTTTTATAAAGCTCCCGAATTTAATTCCCCAATACTTTGAGTGAAGTGAATTCAAGTGATTCTTTTCAGAGTTGGTTTATCTTCAAATTTTACTTTACAAGTAATGACCTAAGTGTTAACAATCCAAAATATGTAAGTAAAGTATAAGATGATGTGATTATGGTGAATTGTCCTGTGGTGACTATGATATAAGTCCTTGGGATTGAGTTGTTGAGAGTTGAAGAACTTATTATGAGATTATTGTTTGAAGTGGCAAAAAGAATAACATTTGAAGAAAAGATTCCCTTCCTAAGGTTTAAACAACCCTGATAGGTTTTAGAATAGGATTGCTAGAATGTGATTGATGTTGTTTATGCTTGCTTGAATAGTTTGGACTTGAGATGCATTATGTCTTAATTGAAATAGACCAAAGTTAACTATAAAAACATAAGTAGTTTATTGGACATAATGTTTATAAGCTTTTGAGACTAAAGTTAACTTTAAAAGGTTAAGTGATTTAGGATGTAATATATTTTAATTATTCCCTAGTTTTAGATTTATGATAGGTATAACTAAGGAGTGGAATTATTCACTTTATATTTAAGTGAATGATTTAGATTAAATTTGTTTTGCTTATTAAGAAAATACTTTGTATTTATTTAATGGGATCATAATTAAATTATCTTAGTAATTTGTTAGAATTTAAAGTTATGTTAATAATGGTTAAGATATAATGATTATTCCCCATATTATATAAATGGGTGATACCCAATGTTTATTTAAAAGGGATTCTCAATAAGATGTTTTAAAAGAATATTTTAAAGTTAAAAGTTATTCTTAAGTTTGATTATGAATTCAAGTTATGGGTTTGGAATTAGTATTAAGACACTAATTGCTCAAGGTTTTCTAAGAATTGTGATTATTTCTTATTTAAGAATTGTTTTTAAAGAATTCACAAAATAGGTATTAGAGTAGGATTTATTATTTAAAATATTAAAGACTTTCCTAATAATATATATAATATTTTCTAGTGTAATATATTTATTCAAGACCTTAAAATGAATTTTATTTATTTTTAAGTATTATCTTTATTTTATAAAATTCATCAAAGAATTAAGTGTCTTTAAATATTTGTTTTATGTTTTATTTGTAAAACTCTAAGTTAGTATTTTTATAAAATAGTAAAGTTATTTTCATACACAAAAATTATTTTTTATTTATTTTTTGGGTTTTAGTTTTATTTTATAAAATTTCATTTAATATTTAATGGTGTTAATAATTATTTTTACTTTAAATTTATTTTAAACACTAAAAATTATATTTTTATTAGGTAGATATTATTTTTGTGAACATTTTAATATATCATATGGTTTTTTAGGATTTTTCTATATTTTTCTAGGGTATAATTTATGTTCAGGGGTAGTTTGGTCATTCTTTGGAATTGGGCCAGGTTTACCAATGGGCCCATTTGGACCCAATGTGGCCCATCTGGCTCGGGGTCAAACCCCACCTCTACATGTCTCCCCGATCCACCTCCTCTTACACCACACGCATTCACCTCCCCTTCTGGCTGCTGGCGACGTCGTCGCCCGCCCGATTCCGACGTTGTAGGTCGTTGTGGTCGCTGCTGATGGTTGCCGGGGCTTCTCCTCCCCCAGGCCGACCAGGCTCTCCAACTGGATTTGTTCTTAAAGCCCCCCTTGAGCTCGTCCCATCCATCTTGTGTGCGTCTAGGGTTCTAGTGCCTTACTTTACTGTATTTTTGTGATGTTCTGATGGTGATTCGGGGTGGTTTGGTGCGATGTTGGTGGTGATATGATGGTGGTGAAGTTGGGTTCATTCTATTCTAGTCCGATGCCGGTGGGACGGCAGTAGGTGTAACCCCGACGTCGAAACTACGGTGGTCGTGGTGGTGTTGATGGGGTTTGAAGACTTCCTCGGGTTAGTATCACCCTGGCCGCGCGGGCACTGCCACGCCATGCCGTGGTGAATGCTTATCGGGCGCCAGGTACGCTCCCTCTGCCCCACATCTACTTCTCCCTTCGTCTATCTCTCTCTCTCCTTAGTATCACCTGTTGGATGTTGTTCAAACCCAGTGATATGGGATCACTTTTTAATACAGTAGGGAATCTGTGGCTATGTGCTACAATGAGCTTCAGTTGGAGGAAGGTTTATTTATTGGTGGCTTGATTTTAGTAGTCTATTGGTTGTGGGGTTGATCAGGTTCTACTGATTAACTTAGAGTCTGGCAGCATACCTGTTGGTTCTGGAAATCATTTGTGATCAAATAGTGTTACTGGACATGTGTTATTCCTATGTTTAGGATAATTAATCTTTTATTTTCTTATTTATTTTTCTTTGGAATTGGGCCAGCTTTACTAATGGGCTCATTTGTACCCAATGCGGCCCATCTGGCTCGGGGTCAAACCCCACCTCGGCATGTCTCCCCGATCCACCTCCTCTTACACCACACGCATTCACCTCCCCTTCTGGCTGCTGGCGACTCCGACGCCGTCGCCTGCCTGATTCCGGCGATGTAGGCCGTTGTGGTCGCCGCTGATGATTGCCGGGGCTTCTCCTCCCCCAGGCCGACCAGGCTCTCCAACTGGATTTGTTCTTAAAGCCCCACTTGAGCTCGTCCCATCCATCTTGTGTGCGTCTAGGGTTCCAGTGCCTTACTTTACTGTATTTTTGTGATGTTCTGATGGTGATTCGGGGTGGTTTGGTGCGATGTTGGTGGTGATATGATGGTGGTGAAGTTGGGTTCATTCTATTCTAGTCCGATGCCGGTGGGACGACAGTAGGTGCAACCCCGGCGTTGGAACTACGGTGGCCGTGGTGGTGTTGATGGGGTTTAAAGACTTCCTCGAGTTAGCATCACCCTGGCCGCGTGGGCACTGCCCCGCCATGCCGTGGTGAATGCTTCTCGAGCGCCAGGTACACTCCCTCTGCCCAACATCTACTTCTCCCTTCGTTTATCTCTCTCTGCTTAGTATCACCTGTTGGATGTTGTTCAAAACCAGTGATATGGGACCACTTGTTAATACAGTAGGGAATCTCTGGCTATGTGCTACAATGAGCTTCAGTTGGAGGAAGGTTTATTTATTGGTGGCTTGATTTTAGTAGTCTATTGGTTGCCTTGTGGAAATGTGGCCTTAGCAAGCTCCCCCTTCAACCTAGCATTCTCTTCAAGAATAGTTGTACTACTAGATGGAATGAAGTTACTAGGTGAAGGAATATTGGCCAATTGAGTTTGAAGCGTTTCATGGGACTTTGTGAGTGACAAGAGTTCACTTTTCACAGCCTTGTGAGCCTTGTTAAGCAAACTAAAGTCCTCGGCAAGTTTTTCATGAACCACACCAAACTCAACCTTGTCCTTTTTATCCCTTTTGTATTTAGCAATAGCATGATCACGCTCTTTGATGAGTTTGTTAACAATAACATTGTTTGCCTCATCAAGCCCTTCAAGTTTTAATTCAATAGACAACCTAGTCTCTTGTTCTTCTTCTAGAGCATTGTTTAGAGCCTCTAGTTCAATCATGTGTTCATGCCCAAGTTTACATCTTACATCTAGGAGCTCTTGTGTGTGGGAAAGTCGATCTAGAATGTTACCAAAATGTATCTTAGCATCCCCTTGTAGTTTAGTCATGAACTCATCAAAAGCAATTAATTCCTTTTTAACATCAAGAGACATCTCATCATCGGTTTCATCATTAGCTAAGGGAGTGGAGTGAGATGATGATGATACCTCCGTTCCCCTTGCCATAAGGCAAGTGACGTTCTTGATGGGAGAATTCTCATTTGGAGAATCAAAGAGAGAGAATGTCGGAGTAGAGGTAGTAGCTAGAGCCGCCACACCATTAGACGTTTCCTCTTCTTCATCATCTTCATTGTCGGAGGAGTATTCTTCATGAGTGATCAAGACAATTTCTCCTGACTTCTTGTTGATGGTATTCTTCTTGATGAAGGGTTTCTTGTAAGGTGCTTTGAGAGTCTTCTTCAACACAAGCTTACCCCCATGATCTTCTCTCTTCTCATAGGGACAACTTGCTACAAAGTTATAGCGATCACCACAATTGAAGCAAGTTCTCAATCTAGTTGTATTTTCTCTTTTCCCATTTGGGTTGCTTTTTCTTTGCATTTCCATCTTGGCCTTGGCGGGGTTCTTCCAAAAGTTCTTTACATAGAAGGCCATATATTGACTATTAGCAATCTTGACTTCATCGGGGTGGTCCATGGAGAGCCCTTCATCACTATCATCTTCATCCCCATGGTCCACAACTTTGGCCTTCAAAGCAACATTGACAACGTTGCTCATACCAAGGGCATGGGCACGAGCATCTTTGGCATCCTTGGCGGCAACTTTGAAGGCGACCATCTCTTGCATAACTTCATTTGAGGTCATGATATGGTAGTTGTGTCTTCCTTGTAGACTCTTCAAGTCGGTGGGATCGAAAGGCATGAGTGCACTCACATATTTCCTTTTTATCCATGCATCATCCATATGTGAGGCACCCACGTTTCTAAAAGCAGTGGCGGTGGTCTTGAGCCTTCGGTACATGTCTTTGTGATCTTCACCTTCTTTCTTGTAGAAGCCTTTGGCTTCATTGCTTAGAGCATCATATCGGTTCCTCCTCATACTCTCATTTCCAACAAACAAAACAGTGAGGGCATCCCAAGCTTCCTTGGCAATGCTCAAGTGCTCAGTGTGTGGATAATCTTTTGTACCTAAACCTTGTTGAATCATGTGCAAGGCAGTGGCATTGAGTTGACTATTGACGACCTCCCTTCTTGTCAAGTTGTCTGGATCCCCAATAAAGAGTCCATGCTCGATGATGTTCCATAGTTCAATGCAAGATTTGCGCACATGAGTTCTCATTAGTGATTGCCATTGAGCAAATGTAGCAGATTCTTCAAGCTTAGGTGGGTCACCTCTATTGTATACATGAGGGTGAGGGATTGGAGAGTCGGGAGAGTACCATGAATCATGGTGCTCACCCTTCCCACCATCATTTTGTGTGGAGGAATTAGTGTTGTCTTGTTTACCCCTAACCATTCTATCCTTGGGGGATATGGGAGTATCCCCTTTAGGTAAAACGGATGGAGGATCCCCTTAAGGAGAAGGGAATGATGAGCCATCTTTGTCTTTAAGGAGTTGCTCAAGCATCTTCTTGACTTTGTTGACCAAGGAAGAGCTCAACCTTGTTTCCAAGTTTTTGAGATCTTCCATGGTCACCGTAGTATGCTCACCATCATCTTCCCCATCTTGGCTACCCATATTCTCTTAGGCGGTAAAGCCCAAATAAAGAGCCGAGGCTCTGATACCAATTGAAAGGATCGTATGGGCACCTATAGGGGGTGAATAGGTGCTACTTCAAATTTTCTTCCTTTTCAAATTAGGGCTTGACAAGAAAGGTAAATTCTCTAGATTATGCAACTATGGTGAATTTACCTATATGTCAACCATGCAATGATTATCACAACACTAAGCAAGAACAAGTAAGTAAAGTGCGGTAAAGGATAGAAGTAACCAAAGGAGTGGACGTGGAGACACAAGGATTTGTTTCCCGTAGTTCCTTCCTTTTGAGGGGAAGTACGTCTACGTTTGGAGAGGGGGTGGTTTCAAACCACCAACGCCACGAGAGGCCTCCCTTGTTCTCCGATGAACCTCACCCCAACGGGCTCGATCCACCTTCCACTATACCGGCAACCTTCAAGGTGGAAGCCGACACCTTTACAACAAGTTCGGGGCACACATCCACAACTTAATTGGAGGCTCCCAAATACAAGCAAGCTGTCAAGACAAATCAAAGACAAGCTTGTAAGAACCAAATAAAAGTTAGGGTTTCTAATGAAACACTAGAGCTTGGGGGCCCTCAAGTGAATGAGGGGGAAATGAAGATCTCTCTTGGTGAAGATGTAGATCAAGGCCTCCTCCTTCGTTTCTCCAAAGATCAATGACTTTGGATGGTTGGATGAAGAGATCTTGTAGATTTGGTGGCTCTAATGGGGTTGGTGTTCTTGAGCAGCTCGAGCAACTGGAGGAAGAAGATAAGGGTCCCCTTTTATAGGCAGCCCCCTCCACGAACCGTTTTCTGACCGTGGGAGAAAAGTCAGATCGGAGACTCCGGTCTACACCGGAGATTCCGGCCAACCTCCGGACCAGCCTCCGGACCTCCCATCTGAATGACCCAACAAGACCGGAGAGTCCGGTCTACCAACACCGGAGACTCCGGACGGATCCAACACCGGAGACTCCGGAGTATCCTCCAGAGCAGGCTCTGGACCCCAGACAGAATGTCCCAGCCCAGATCCTAAAGTCACTACCGGAGACAGATCCGGAAACTCCAGACCACACCGGAGAGTCCGGTCTAGAGTTTCCAGAACTGTGACACATGATTATGGTCTTTTCCCAAGAGTGAGGGTGCTTTTCATTTATCATTATACTAACATGTGGACAATGACATACTGTAAAATGATCTACTTGTTGTTAATGAACACCAAAAGTGATTATGATAATAAATGCCCTTTCAGTTTTTACCGTCGGACTAGTCGCGACGAGATCTTCAAAACCAGATCTCATGTTGATATATTTCGATGAAAAAAATTCGGACCAAAAAATTATCCACCCCAAACACGCGAGTTATCCATTTTATAATATGTAAGTTATCCACCCAATAAGACATAACTTACCCACCATATAAACATGTTGGATAGAGACATTCTCGTATACGTGTTGAGCAAGTTTAATTGGAACACAGTAGACTAGTTGTTAGGATACCGAGGCTTTATTTCCATCAATGTGTTAGTGTTGACGAGCAATGAAACCTTGGTACCCTAAAACTCTTCGAGGCTTCGTCACCCGTACGCCGCAGTAACAACGATGGACGACCAAGTTAAACCGCTAGAATACTGGTTGCGCATCACGTTGTTTACTATGACTTAGTGTGATGTGTGGTGGGTGGTTAAGCATAAAATCCTATTTATTTATATTGTATGAAAAAAGCTTAAATCTAGTTATTATGTTTAACGTTGGATGCAGTAGCCTTTCGAGGTTAAGTAGTCCGTATGCTGCGAGAGCGGCGACGGGGGACGAGGCCGAGCCGCTAGAATAATTTTTTATATTCTATCTGTGGTTAATTTTTATAGTGATCGATAACTTATATTTTATTGGGTGGATAACTTATATGATGAAGCATGAATAACTCTCGTGTTACTGATGAATAACTTGTGGGTAAACAAAAGTTACATATCTCTAACACGTGATTTGTGGATAATTTTATAATGGTGGATAACTTATATGTTATTGGGTGGGTAACTTACATGCTGAAGCTGGTATAACTCGCATGTTACGGATGGATAATGCGGTGACCCAGCATACCACTGCATGATGTAGTACACTATAGTCATAGACATAACACCAATGAAACACCGTTCACTAGTATTACATCCCTCAGAGTGGTACAACAGAAGCACAGCAGGTCCAAGACATGACTATAGGTTACAATTCAACTCTTTACACAAGATCCAGAGAACACTCTAGGTTAAAGAGAGAGAAAGAAACTTCTTACAAAAAGGATAAAAAAATAAACAACTCCAAAACTATAATACTATTAAGATTAACATCTCAACTAATGGTCTGGCATTGCTGCTATTGCAATACACTAAAAAATGGGTTCTATGGCTAGAGATTCTATTCTTATCTAATCAGCGACTTCGTCTTCACTTGAGTTGTTGTATATGTTGACTTTCTTGACTTCATTGAAGATCTTTAGCTTTTGATGATGATTCCTGGAGCATGATTTGATGTAGTCATCGTCTGTACTGGCTGTAGAACCTAGCAAGGGTTAAGAAGATACTTTGAGTACGAGCATACTCAACAAGTCCAGTAGAAAAGGAGTGTTTGATACACTATAACTACAGCCATAGACCATAGGTCGTAGGCAATGCAAGTCTTCATAAACATTTCTTTAAAGGTTGCTTTTATTCTGAAAAGCTATGCCCGTCAGCCTTCACGGGTTTACTAGAACCTTCATGGGGTTCCTTTCCCGCCGCGTTCACATCTCCTTCCCGGAACAGGGAGTAACAAGTTACAGTTCTTACACTCTGCAGAGGTGCGTTACTTTTTCCATGAGAGATCAAATCCTTGTTGCACAACCGGGCGATCTTTCCCGTCCACACTTCCTATGGTGTGGGGCCCAGTATATGATCCAAGCCAATCACTGCCCCCTTCGCGACCTCGCATGCCTCCTTGGTGTACACCATGCCCATATATTGAATTACGACAATGGTTTGTACAGACCGTTAGATGCCAGAACTATCGTGGGACGTTGAGGGTTCCCACCCATATGCTGCATATCCTCTACGAATTACCAATTAATATGCACGCTACGAGTGATAACAGCCACGACCTGCACATCCGTCTACATGCGAGAGGAAGAAGATACAGCTAACTTCTCCATCCCATTCCAAATCGCATGGTTAACCCGTGATATACGACGCAAGAATCACTGGCGACATTGGTTGTTAAGTCCTAGATAATATGTTCCTTTACCACCGGAACTTTTATAGTAGGTTATTACCTTATGGTAATAAACCTATAATGATATTATTATGAAAATAGTGTTTTCAGACCTTTTTCAAATGCAGGTGATGACAACACTGGATTTGTAAAATACTTTACAAAAAATAATCAAAGGACATGAGCAAGTGTGAACTTGCCTTTTGTGATTGCAAGATTATGCACTCACGGTCTTCGAGATGACATAAGATCCAATATCTGAAATCTGCATCATTGGTCCGGTAAGGACTAATGTTTAAAGAAGCAATATGTAGTTATGCATAAGTAATGCTATGCATTTTTGTAAAGCTCCCGAATTGAATTCCCCAATACTTTGAGTGAAGTGAATTCAAGTGATTCTTTTCAGAGTTGGTTTATCTTCAAATTTTACTTTACAAGTAATGACCTAAGTGTTAACAATCCAAAATATGTAAGTAAAGTATAAGATGATGTGATTATGGTGAATTGTCCTGTGGTGACTATGATATAAGTCCTTGGGATTACGTTGTTGAGAGTTGAAGAACTTATTATGAGATTATTGTTTGAAGTGGCAAAAAGAATAACATTTGAAGAAAAGATTTCCTTCCTAAGGTTTAAACAACCCTGATAGGTTTTAGAATAGGATTGATAGAATGTGATTGATGTTGTTTATGCTTGCTTGAATAGTTTGGACTTGAGATGCATTATGTATTAATTGAAATAGACCAAAGTTAACTATAAAAACATAAGTAGTTTATTGGACATAATGTTTATAAGCTTTTGAGACTAAAGTTAACTTTAAAAGGTTAAGTGATTTAGGATGTAATATATTTAATTATTCCCCAGTTTTAGATTTATGATAGGTATAACTAAGGTGTGGAATTATTCACTTTATATTTAAGTGAATGATTTAGATTAAATTTGTTTTTCTTATTAAGAAAATACTTTGTATTTATTTAATGGGAGCATAATTAAATTATCTTAGTAATTTGTTAGAATTTAAAGTTATGTTAATAATGGTTAAGATATAATGATTATTCCCCATATTATATAAATGGGTGATACGCAATGTTTATTTAAAAGGGATTCTCAATAATAAAGGTTTTCTAAGAATTGTGATTATTTCTTATTTAAGAATTGTTTTAAAAAATTCACAAAATAGGTATTAGAGTAGGATTTATTATTTAAAATATTAAAGACTTTCCTAACAATATATTTAATATTTTTCTAGTGTAATATATTTGTTCAAGACCTTAAAAATGAATTTTATTTATTTTTAAGTATTATCTTTATTTTTATAAAATTCATCAAAGAATTAAGTGTCTTTAAATATTTGTTTTATGTTTTATTTGTAAAACTCTAAGTTAGTATTTTTATAAAATAGTAAAGTTATTTTCATACACAAAAATTATTATTTATTTATTTTTTGGGTTTTAGTTTTATTTTATAATATTTCATTTAATATTTAATGGTGTTAATAATTATTTTACTTTAAATTTATTTTAAACACTAAAAATTATATTTTTATTAGGTATATATTGTTTTTGTGAACATTTTGATATATCATATGGATTTTTTTGGATTTTTCTATATTTTTCTAGGGTATAATTTATGTTCAGGGGTAGTTTGGTCATTTAATGATTTGATAAATCTTTTATTTTCTTATTTATTTTTCTTTGGAATTGGGCCAGGTTTACTAATGGGCCCATTTGTACCCAATGTGGCCCATCTGGCTCGGGGTCAAACCCCACCTCGGCATGTCTCCCCGATCCACCTCCTCTTACACCACACGCATTCACCTCCCCTTCTGGCTGCTGGCGACTCCGACGCCGTCGCCCGCCCGATTCCGGCGATGTAGGCCGTTGTGGTCGCCGCTGATGATCGCCGGGGCTTCTCCTCCCCCAGGCCGACCAGGCTCTCCAACTGGATTTGTTCTTAAAGCCCCCTTGAGCTCGTCCCATCCATCTTGTGTGCGTCTAGGGTTCCAGTGCCTTACTTTACTATATTTTTGTGATGTTCTGATGGTGATTCGGGGTGGTTTGGTGCGATGTTGGTGGTGATATGATGGTGGTGAAGTTGGGTTCATTCTATTCTAGTCCGATGCCGGTGGGACGGCAGTAGGTGTAACCCCGACGTCGAAACTACGGTGGTCGTGGTGGTGTTGATGGGGTTTGAAGACTTCCTCAGGTTAGTATCACCCTGGCCGCGCGGGCACTGCCACGCCTTGCCGTGGTGAATGCTTCTCGGGCGCCAGGTACGCTCCCTCTGCCCCACATCTACTTCTCCCTTCGTTTATCTCTCTCTCTCTCCTTAGTATCACCTGTTGGATGTTGTTCAAACCCAGTGATATGGGATCACTTTTTAATACAGTAGGGAATTTGTGGCTATGTGCTACAATGAGCTTCAGTTGGAGGAAGGTTTATTTATTGGTGGCTTGATTTTAGTAGTCTGTTGGCTGTGGGGTTGATCAGGTGCTACTGATTACCTTAGAGTCTGGCAGCATACCTGTTGGTTCTGGAAATCATTAGTGATCAAATAGTGTTACTGGACATGTGTTATTCCTATGTTTAGGATAATCAATCTATCTCAGATAGTCAGATGTATAAATGCTAAAGTATTGTTGTGGTGAGTACTGAAATTATATTCTAATGATGATTGATATTATACATCAACATTTTTTCATTGCTGGAATTTATATGATTTCTAGTTGTTTAACTAGAAAAATGATTTTTAGATGGTTATCCATTTCTGATAGATCAATGATGTGCACATGTGTCTTTGAATCGAATTGAGGTATGAATTTTGGTTATAGTAACATGCCTTACTGGTTATGGCCCTAGTGTGATTCTTCTATGCTTGTCTGAAACTTTGATTCAGTGAAGTGATTAAATATGAATATTGATTCCTAGGAATTCTGACTAGGAATATGATATAAATCTGTTTGGGATGATTTTTCTCTAGTGTTGCTTACTGAATATGAGATGGCAACACGACAAGAAATCATTTGAATAACCTTTTTAAAACTTTGGTTGGAAAGAAATTATTTAGTGGTTCTCGAGAGTGATTTTGGTAGCTTCTGTTAGCTGTAGAACTCTACTGTGGTGCCTCTACTAAGTGTGCACAGTAGTGATGTATAGCAACATGATCTGCTGCTGGATTTCACTCACCAAAGATGAAACTTTGGCTGCCAATGATGCAAAGGCTGAGGCACTAAGCTTAAATAAGAACATATACTTACTTTATGGCTTTAATTCTCTATGAGGAACTTTGCATGGCATTTCCATGCAAAACTGAGAGAAACAATCCTCTTATCCTCCTAGACATGTTCTAGTTGCAGGGTAATTGGAATTGGTGGATGTGTTATTATTTCCCTTACTCTCAAGGATATCATTTCAAAAACTAAATAAGAACAGATGCTACAAGATCTGGTTATACTCCCATCTACCTTGTTGTTTATAGTGTTGACAGATGGGGTGGTGCTGGAGGCTTGTCCTTGTGATGGATCTTGATCAGTTGCTATTGTTCTATGGTATCCTGCTCCCCTCTCCTGTTACTTGACCACCCAATACAGGAGCTATAGCTTGGCCTTCTCCACCTTGGCCTTGCCATTGGAGGGCTTCTCGGAGCAACCATGGTACAGGTGTTGTGGTGGGGATCTAGGTGGCTCTTGTGGTGCTATGAGAGCAATCTGTTCTTGAGTGTGATGAACAGAAAAGGGGTAAGGAGGTTGTTGATGTGCTAACCAGTGGTACTGGTGAGTGTGCTCTCCCTTTATGCGCTCCCTTTAATGCTCCTTGTGTCGACAACACATCACTTGCATGGTGTGACTGTGCTGCTGTCAAATGGGACCCCTGGGTTCAAGTTTCAATAGTGGGATATTTATTGGGATGGATCAACTCAGCTAGTTGTTATTATCTCAAGTTTGGCTTTATTTTTGTATTGCCAAGTGGAATGGATTCCTTTACTATTCTTCCAGGGTGAAACTTGCCTCTTTTGTTCATTGCCAATGAGGTTGTTCTGAGGCAAAACATTCTGATAAGAACAGATATTCTTTTAGTGAAACTTGCCCCTATTTAAATATGCTCAATGATGTGAATAGCAATGCATTTCATTGCCATACTGAGAGCAAAATTACTAACATTAACCCCTCTCTTTGTTTTTTTATCATTTTTTTATTTGTTTTGCAGGTACAAAAGTAGATGAGCAGATACCAAAAGTTTAGTTTAGGAAATATAGTTTAGAACTCTCCCTTTCATTATTTTTTTGTAATTTTCCCTTTCCTTTGTGTAATATAGAATGTTGTAATATTGACTAATGATATTTTTGTATTAAGGTATTCTTTTTTTTAAAAGTAAAGTTTTATTCTTTACTCATGTGAATCTTCAATAAATATTGTAAAATATTCTTATATTTGTTGTAAATTTTATTTTATCCTTTTTATTGCAACAACAATGTAATAAAGTATTCCATTATTGTTTTATTTGTAACTTGTATTTATTAAATGTTTATACCTTACTTTTGAATAAGAATTCAATTCTTATTTATCATTAAAATTATTTTCTTAATTGTAATTTACTCTATTCTTTTATTGTAAAAGAATAATGCAATACTGAATGTATTCTTATAAGAAAGGATTCTTTTATATCCATATTATAATCATTTCCCTTTACTTAATTATTGCATTATTATTTCTGAATTTCCAAATTAAAAATTAGAATTGAATTTGGAATTCAAAGTAAATTTCAAATTTTATCCCTCCAAAAATACATATAATATTTAAAGGTCATGTCAGCATCTTTCGCACCTGTTCTGATGTTCTTATCAGAACAAGAGAGATATCGATCCCTTTAAAGCTTCTTTAGTTTTGCGCGAAAATTACCCAGATTTTCTTATGCATGAATGCAATGCACAACCCTGTGTTCAGCTTATTTCTAAGCTCTATTGCTGGGATGTTACAGATAACTTTTGGTCTAAAGAAAAATTATCAGAATATATCAACATGAGATCTAGTTTCGAAGATATCGTCACGACTAGCCTAACGGTAAAAGAGCTGATTATCTTAGAAAGATATCTAAACTTCCGCCAGGATTCTGTTTTTCAGACCGGTCATTGTGTAACAACGTTCTTTTTTTAAGCGTGAGGAGTAATAGTTATCTATCTGTCTATCTACTAATTTACGGTGCGGTAGGTACGTTCTATGCAAAATTTCCGTCCGACATTTCGTTTTCCAATTTTACCCTTGCCTGTTCAATTGAGTTACAAAGATGCCACGGCTAAAGGTTTGGCTCCGTTCCGTGTTTGGAAGCGTTGACTCCTTGCTCCCTGCATCCTTCTTCACCCGATGGATAGGGATGCCCTGCTCTGTACCAGGCCGGTGAGCGTCTGCCTTGCCCCGTGTCCTCCTTCCCCCAGCACCCCTGCTCTGTCCCAGGACGGCGAGCCTCTGCCTCTACCCCGTCGGACTCAACTGCAGCACCGCGTCCGGCCGCCGTCGACCTTGCCTCTGCCCTTCTCCGCGCAAGCTCGCTGGCCTGTCGACCTGCGCCGCCGTGCCCAGCGTCCAACGCGGAGGCGGCCAATACTAACAATCGCGACGAGGGCTCCAACGCCCAGCGAAGAGACAAGACCGCCGTCGCAGCTTCGTAAGGAGCCCGATCCATCCTTTGGGAAGAATTTTTAGCAGGTGGGTGAAGCCATGTGGATGACGATGAATCGACACAACATGTGCGGGACGGGCGTGTACATGCAAGACGAGGAATCGGGATAGGATTGGAGCGCGGAAGATGGAGGAGGCAACGCTGTGGATCTAACATGCGAGGGGACAGGTGGCGGCGGAGCTGGTCTCTGGCGGTGGTGGGGAGAGACGGAGGAGGAGGCTCACGTCCTCGCGGCGGGGATCCAAGGGAGGAGGTGCGTTCCTCTGCGCGTCGGGATGCAGAACCACCCGCCGCCTTCATTCCCTGTGGCTGGGGATGCACTGTCGCTGCACATCCTCGCGACGACGATGACATCGCCGCCTCCACTGTTCCTCCATGTGGTTGGGATGCAGACATTGCCACTGTTTTCATGGGACATGGGATGACGCATGCGCAAACGCCTCCCGCACGACCCTCTCTGCAGAATATCTCGCATCCGTCCACCGCCCTCCAAATCTTCAACCAAATCTCGAGGATTAAGAGCCAACTGTGCCTCACTCGCATCACCCTCCGGTAGCCCTCCTGTGTGCTTGATACTTGGAAGATATGATATGGCTCGCGATTGTCGGATTTGGCTCACTATGGAGGTGGAGGTTCCTAGAGCAACCCTGGATTCACCAAGCTTTTTTATGTCTGGAACCAAGATCCTGTTCAGGAAGCAAAGTGACCGACAAGGAGGTGATTTGTGTTCTGAATTGAAGAAGAAATCATCCCCTTTGTTGCATTTTTCAATGCTGAAATCATACAGGAAATGTATGGTGTAGACTGTAATTAACATGTTCTTTCAGGCCCATATACGTCCCTAATCCTGGATTGGAAAACGATTAACTGTTGTACACTAACATTTATATTTCTACTTGCATTGATATTTTCATAACAAAGGCTGAAGCTTCCAAGCTTCATCAATCATTACTGGTTTGCACAATTCTATTGTTTTTTATTGGGATTATTCTCATAGAGATCTGAATGTCAAAGTGTATGATGTCTCAGGACTGAGGTGACTATCATCTCCAACAAAGTATTATAGCGATATATAGAAAATTTC
This sequence comes from Avena sativa, assembly GCA_916181665.1. Taxonomy (NCBI): domain Eukaryota; kingdom Viridiplantae; phylum Streptophyta; class Magnoliopsida; order Poales; family Poaceae; genus Avena; species Avena sativa. The sequence goes on from OV702295.1 coordinate 359,178,450, forward strand.
TGGCAGGTAGGTCCTCTCCTAGCTCAACACATGGTGCAGATAATCTTAAGATTGAGCAGCAGAACTCGGTTCGCAGTTCAAATCTATATGTAAGTGTAATCAGCACAATGTATCTTCAAGGAGCTGTGTTATTCAATTTAATCGACTGATGCAGGGCAATATTGATCAACGACGTGTTTGGTTTGTGCTTTTGTAACGTAAACTGATTACAGCGGGAGTTAATACCGATAAAACGTGTTTGTTTCAGAAACTAGGGAAACAGATACTCGGGAAACAGATCCCACCCTTATACAAAGTTATTACCGGTCGCACCCCTCCGGAAACAAATCGCTCCGTCGATCTCGATCTCATCTTCCTCCTGCCTCTCCTCCCACCGAGTCCTGCCGCCGCCGCCCGTGTCGGGAGCTCCAGCGACCCATCCCTCGACGCCCTCGACGCCCTCTACTTCACCGGCAGTAGCGCCACACCAGGGCACGCGAGTGGCGGCGCCACACCAGGGAACGCGAGGAGCGGCGATATGGGAGGAGCGGCGGTGGCACGGTAGGAGAAGCTTCGTCCACCGATCCTCAAGCTTGAGGTAAGTACTGCTCTTTCTCTAGAACCTTTCTCCACCTCTTCCGACTGTCCTGAAGGTCTCTGTTTAGATCCTTGTTTAGATTAGGGTTTTTTCTTGTGTTCAATTCAGTGACCGGTTCTTGTTAATCATGAGCAGGTTCTTGTTCATACAATATTTGGCTCAGGTACTATTTGGAGTTCGTGATTGGTCTTCATACAGATTTTCCCTCTCCCGATCGAGCTATAAATCTACAACCAAGTGACAGATAAGGTATATATCTGAATTGGTATTTTATTTTCTGGAAGAACATGCTTTTATGATCAAGAATACGCTTGATCTAGTCGTTTTGTTACTGCCTCTGCCTATGGTCGTTTTATATCACTCTACAAGACAGTCCGTAGATGCACAACTTGTGGTGTTTTTACTAGTAGTATATGAAGATCATGTTCCTGTTAATAACCATGTAGATACAGAATATATATATACAGGGGCGATGTTGGTAGTTGGAACAGCAAGAATCAGACTTATTGAGCTGTAAAATACGTAGTTCTGTACCTGTTCCCCTAATAGCACAACTCAGGCAGGCCCATTTCTCAACTAATCAGGTTAGATACACATGCTTCGGTTCATGAAAGATCGAGAAACACTTAAAAATTGTACAGTGCTAGCCTGTCTGCATGACTAGCGATGGCATACTACCAACAACAGGGAGCAAACAGATTTATTGGCCTTGGCCCAACTACCTAATTTGGTGCTACGGTGGAAGCTGGCTCACGGGGAAGTTGGAAAAATTTGCTTTCTTCTCTCCTGGTCTAGTGACTGCTGTTATAAACTTGCATGCAATACTTGTTTATTTATCAGTGACCATTCATGGTTTGTTCTCTCTTTGTTGATTGTCTCTAATTTTAGCATACCTGACGAGATACGATATCGACAAGTTTTCTGTTCACGCCTCAGACAAGAAGAAGCTAGTAGATATAAGAAGAAGCTGGGCCGGCCCAGGAGGCTGGTGCGGGCGAGTCGTACTATCACTCGCATTAAGCGATACACACTTACATATCAGGATGCCACTGGACACGGACGTCCGCGGATCCGTTTGTCCATGTCCGTGTAAATTGCCTAAACGGAGTCGCGGACGGGCCGCATAACCCAAGCGGACTCACGGACACTGATTGTTTAGTCCGCTACATCCGTCTATCCAGCTAAGAACAGAGTAGGATAGGGCAAACTCGTCATCCCGTTCGCCGCCCCTGGGCCGGCGCCCCGGTCGTCTCCGAAGCAGCCCATCGCCCCGCTCATCGCGTCCAGTGACATGATTATACCCCGCGGGTGCATGACCTCAGCATACCTAGTCCAGCCCAAGGAAGGCCCACGGCAAAAGTACGTTGGCCCATGAAGACTTTCGGGTGGCCCAGGCCCATGGTGCCTTCGGATCCTTGAAGAGCAAGACTAGAGTAGATAGGAAATTCAAAGGGGTAAAACCCTAGAACCTGTAACCGACTAGGTCTATGCCCGGGACCTGCCTAAGTCTATATAAAGGCCAGGAGGGAACGACCTAGATCTCTCGACTCATACTTTCGCATACACACTTCCACGCCAGATTGCATCTGCGCACCCCTGTAACCTTCGGTTCGGCCGTAATCAAGAGCAGACAAGAAGGAGTAGGGTTTTCCCTCCGTGGGCCTGAACCTGGGTAAACCCTGTGTCCCCGTGTTGCTTGTTTGCTAACCGTTCCACGATCTCCAGCATCCCCATCTTCTCCAAAACCCAAGTCCATAACAATGAGCATTGATGAGATCAAACCTCGTCAATTGGCGCCGTCTGTGGGAACTGGGGGCGCTGATTGTGCGATCGTGACGGTCCCAACCCGATCGATCTACAACTCTGCAGCAACGGAGAGTCATCTCCTCTTCGGCGCTTTCGACTTCACCGCCCACTCGCCGGCCACCATGAAGGACTTCGAGCCCGTAGGCGACGAACTCGAAATCCTGTTCGGGAGCTTCTGCTTCCAGGTGGGGCAAACTGGCACCCTCCGCCTCCCTGAGCGGGTGCCCCTACCATCAATCAGGCCCGCTTCATGGGCCCCACATCCCGTGCTACGCACAACATCATCAGCAGATGACTCCTACGGCAGCAGCAGCTGCAACTCCGATCTGTGCGATCCGCCATCGGATGCAGGGACCTACGGTTCCGGATCTGAAAGCTGCGGTAGTAGCGGGCCAATCTACGAGCGCTACCAATGCGCCGCAGTCATCCAAAGCGACGTGAATCAGCAAGCACCCAACCCGCCGCCTAACCCGCCAGAACGAAACGGTGGGAACAGAAGAAGCCAATCTCCCCCACCCGAAGGGGAAAACAACGGCGGCCACGTCATCCGCCTTAGCAAAGAAGGATGGACCCAGGTCCGCGAAGCCGTGGCAGGCAACATAGTACTGCCCGCAGACGCCTCGCGGGATATGCTAATGGCCCACCACCTGCTCCTGATCGAGGAGCACAAGAAGCAGGTCAAGATGCAAGAGGTGCTTGACAAACGCAAACAAGCAGCCTCAGAGTCCAGCGCGCGACGAGCCGCGCTCTCCGCCATGGGCATCGGCTCCAGCTCGAACGCCAACCCAGGCAACAAGCACCGCTCTCGGATGGAGAACATGGATCCCCAGGAGCGCCGCGAGTTGACGCGAACTCTCCACACATCCTTCATGGAGATGGACGCCGACGACAACGTCATCCCGAAAACGCCGCAGGCTGCGATCATGGCAGCCAATGCGTATCTCGCGGCCCACCCACCTCCCGAGGGGGACCCGAAGAGGGCCATGCACAAGTCCGCACTTACCGGACTCGGACTCGTTGGAGCCGCGCTCCACCAGGAAGCTCCCAAGGAGCCGAAGAAGAAAGCTCCGGTCAGGTTCGACCGCAGCCCCACCCCTTCATCCGAAGAGGAGGAACATGACCTTCCCCGAAGGAAGAAGAGTTCGCGACGCCGCGACCGTGACTACGACGCCAGAGATGCGCTCACACAGCGCAAAATCGACAAAGCGCGAGCTAAGCGCGCATGCTCGTCTGAATCCGAGATGGACGAAGACGAAGGAGAACTCTACGGAGCCCGATGCTTCAGCAGATCCGTCCGGCGGACACGGATGCCGCTAAATTTCAAACTTCCTTCGGATACTCCGAAGTTCGACGGCACTCAAGACCCAAAGGCTTGGCTTGGCGATCACTTATCATCCGTCAAACTGCACGGTGGAAACAAGGAGACCGCCATGCAATGCCTTCAGCTGCAGCTGCCAGGCGCAGCCCGGATCTGGCTCAGCAGCCTATCCTCAGGGTCCATCCGAAGCTGGGATGAGCTATCTTACAGCTTCATCCGAAACTTCAAGGGCACCAGCAAAAGGCCCGCCTCAATCGAAGAATTGCGAGCCTGCACTCAGCGAACGGGCGAATCCATTCGCTCGTACATACTACGCTGGTCCAACACAAAGAACTCCGCAGCCCACATCTCCGAAGAGAGGGCCATCGACGCCTTCCGGGACGGTGTCAAGCGCCAAGACTTCAAGGAGGAACTTGGGCGCGTCAAACTCAAAACGCTCGATCACCTCATGGACATCGCCAACAGGTTGGCTGACGGAGAAGACTCCATTCACCGAGCACAATCGGAAGAAGAGGACGACTATGGTCGACGGCGAGAGCGCCGTAGCAAGAGAAGATCCCGCGTCTACGACGATCGCGACGGACCCGACATGGTCGCGGCTGGCTACGCCGATCACCGCAACAACGCCAACCGCAACAGCGGAGGATACCGCGGAGGAAACTTCCGCGATGGAGGACGCCCAACACAGTCGTGGCAACGCCGCGACCGCGATAACGGACCCTCAGCATACGAAAAACTTTCGGGTCCATGCACCATCCATTTCTACATCGACAAGCAGGATGGCAAAAAGAAGGCGAGCCACATGCTCAAGGATTGCCGCGAGTTCCAGAAGCTCAGCGAAAGCATGGTGCAGATGAGGCAGCAAGCTCCAATCCCTGCGTTCGGAAACGCACCCGCGCCAGGTGAGATAGCGCATGGAGCTCCTCCACCGCCACCTGTAGGAGGCCCGAACCAACCGGTCGCACCAGCACAGAACAATGCTGGGAACGGGTATCCCCCGCCGAAAGGAGCACTGATGATCCAGAAGGGGCTCCCTACGAATAGGGTGCAGAAGAAAATCACCCGACAGATCAACCTAGCCGTGGCAACTCCACCCGCCATCCCTGAGTACCTCAGCGGATCAGAGTCCTGCATCACGTTCACTCGTTCGGATCACCCTTGCCAGATCCCTCGCCCAGGTCATGCTGCCCTGGTGCTGGAGGCACAGATCGGAGGTTTTGAGATGAGTCGCGTCTTCATGGACGGCGGCAGCGGCATCAACCTGATGTTCGCAAGCACTCTAGCAGCAATGCGGATCCCGCAGTGCAGCCTGGAACAATCAGACACAACGTTCCACGGCATCGTTCCAGGGAAGGGCATATTTCCCCTGGGCAAGATATGGCTCGACGTCATCTTCGGCAAACCGGACAACTTCCGACTGGAACGGCTCGAATTCAAAGTGGTGGACTGGCCATCACAGTACCACGCCATCCTCGGGCGTGTAGCATTCGCAAGGTTCCTGGCTGTCCCACATTATGCATACCTGCTACTCAAGATTCCAGGACCGAAGGGCGTCATCACAGTCCACGGGAGCTTCACCCGATCGGACCAATGCGACAGAGAATTCAACAGAATCTCCCAATCATTCGGTATGCAGGAGGAGCTCCTTAGGCTCCGCGAGGTGACGGACAATGGGGCACCCCCAGTCGCACGACAAAACGCACCTGACATGTCTTTCGACTCCACGGTCAACACAAAGAAGGTGCAGGTCCACCCGACGGATGCCTCCAAGACGGCGCTGATTGCCAACGACCTTAGCCCCGCATAGGAAGGCGCGCTCGTTGAATTCCTCCATGAGCGCTGGGAAATCTTCGCCTGGTGTCCTGCGGACATGCCAGGAGTTCCCAGGGAATTCACCGAGCACGCACTCAACGTCTTTCCAGACACCAAGCCTGTCAAGCAGTCCATCCAAAGACTGTCCGAGCCACGAGCCGAATCTGTCGGCAAGGAAATCAACAGACTACTCGCTGCAGACTTCATCAGGGAAATCAAAGAAAGCGAGTGGCTTGCAAACACACTCATGGTCCCAAAGAAGGACACGGACATCCTGCGGATGTGCGTGGATTTCATGTCGCTAAACAAGCACTGCCCAAAGGACCACTTCCCCCTTCCTCGGATCGACCAGATCATCGATTTGACTGCAGGTTGCAAGAAACTCTCCTTCCTCGACGCCTACTCAGGCTACAACCAGATTCGACTCAAGGTTGAAGATCAGGAGAAAACGGCGTTTATCACACCGTTCGGAGTATTCTGCTACAACACAATGCCTTTCGGGCTAAAGAACACACGTGCCACGTACCAACGATGCATGCAGGCCTGCCTCAAGGACCAGATCAGTCGCAATGTTCAAGTCTATGTTGACGACATAGTCATAAAAACCAGGGAGGCAAGGACACTTATCGACGATCTCCGCGAGACGTTCGACAACCTTGATCGCTACAGGATCAAGCTCAACCCCGAAAAGTGCGCCTTCGGCGTCCCATCGGGTCAGCTGCTTGGGTACTTCATCTCTCAGCGAGGGATCGAGGTGAACCCGAAGAAAATCAGAGCCATCATGGCGATGGAGAAGCCGAAAAACATCAAGGGTGTCCAGCAACTCGCAGGACGAATAGCGGCATTGAGCAGATTCATCAGTCGCATGGGCGAGAAGGCCTTGCCATTCTACCAGCTACTACGCAAGGCAGATAAATTCGAGTGGACGCCCGAAGCCAACGATGCATTCGAAAGCCTCAAGCGGCTCCTATCCACCTCGCCCGTCTTAGTCACGCCAAAGGAGCGCGAGACTCTGCTACTGTACATAGCAGCCACACACCAGGTGGTCAGCACCGTACTAGTGGTCGAACGACCCGAAGAAGGCAAGACCCACGGGGTCCAGCGCCCAATCTACTACCTCAGCGAGGTACTGACACCAACAAAGCAGAGGTACCCTCACTACAATAAGCTCGCCTACGGCGTGTTCATGACGGCTCGACGGCTGAGCCATTACTTCCAGGAGCACCAGGTGATGGTCGTCAACGAGGCACCCCTGAACAGCATCCTGAATAACCCAGAGGCCACAGGACGCGTGGCCCTATGGGGCATCGAGCTGTCACCCCTGTACATCATCTATGAGAAGCGACTCGCAATCAAGTCTCAAGTCCTCCCGGACTTCCTCGTACATTGGATGGAGCTGCAGCTGCCAGACACCCCAGACATGTCGCAGTCATGGACCATGCACTTCGACGGCTCCAAGCGCGAAGCTGGAGCAGGAGCCGGGGTCATACTGACCTCCCCGCAGGGCGACCAGATGAAGTACGTCCTCCGGATGAAATTCCGAGCCTCCAACAATGAGGCCGAATACGAAGCCCTCATCCACGGCATGAGAATGGCAAAGATCTGCGGCGCAACGCGCCTGGTCATCTACAGTGACTCCAACCTCGTCGTCCAGCAGACGATGAACGAGTGCGACGCACACGCCGAAAACATGATCGCATACCGCGCACTCTACAACGCACTCGAAGGAGAATTCGACGGCTGCGAGCTTCGGCACGTTGGAAGAGAAAGCAACGAGGAGGCCGACAGACTCGCCAACATCGGCTCCACCTGCGCAAAGGTGCCACCGGGTGTGTTCCTCGAACAGATCTGCGTGCCATGCATCAAGCGGAAATTCCCCAAGGGATCACCCGAAGAAGCAGAACACTCGGGGGCTACGCTGCCCGAAGGACATGAAGGACTCGAGAAACTGGACACAGAGGCGCCATGGTCAACCTAATGCAAGTCATGGCAGTCGAAGAAACTTGGACGCGACCATACCTCCAGTTCTTGATAAACAGAGAACTGCCTGACAGCCCGACAGATTCCCGGCGCATATCTCGTCGGTCAAAAGCCTTCACCATCATCAATGGCGAGTTGTATAAGCGCAGTATTACGGGTGTACTACAAAGGTGCGTCACCATCGGTGACGGGAAAGCCATCCTCTAAGACATCCACGAGGGCATCTGCGGCCATCACGCAGGCAGCCGCTCCCTTGTCGCCAAAGCTCTACGAGCCGAATTCTACTGGCCAACGGCCATGAGCGACGCAAAGGACATCGTCCGAAGATGCAACGGGTGTCAACGGTTCGCCGACAAACCGCACGCACCCGGGTCAGAGTGTTGGAGATATGCCCTAGAGGCAATAATAAATGTAGTTATTATTATATCTTTGTGTTTATGATAAATGTTTACATTCATGCTATAATAGTATTAACAAGGAAACATTAATACTTGTGTGATTTGTAAACTTAATTTGAAGTCCCTAGTAAAGCCTCTATATAATACTAGCTTGTTGGTTAATAGATGATTGTGGTTTCCCTATCATGAACATTGAGATGTTATTAACAACAAGATCATATTGTTAGGAGAGTGATATGATGGACATACTCCTATAGATAAGCGTAGCATAAAGATCAAGTCATTTTAATAGTTCAATTGCTATATGCTTTCTGATACATAGTAACCTAAGTCCTTCGACCATGAGATCATGCATATCACCTTTACCGGATGGATGCTTTGATGACATCAAACACCGCACCGTAACTAGGTGGCTATAAAGGTGGCATTGAGTGTTCGGAAAGTATTGGTTGAAACACATGGATCAAGAGTGGGATTTGTCCATCCATATGACAGATAGATATACTCTGGGCCCTCTCGGTGAAATGTCATCCAATTAGCTTGCAAGCATGTGACTGGCTCACAAGGGATCACATATCACGGGAACGAGAAAAGAGTACTTATCGGTAACGAGGTTGAACTAGGTATGCAGAGATACCGACGATCATAACCTCGGATAAGTAAACTATCGTGAGACAAAGGGAAATTGATATCGTATGTAAGTGGTTCATTCGATCGCAAAGTAATCGTAGAAATATGTGGGAGCCATATGAATTTCCAGATTCCTCTATTGGTTATTGTTCGGAGAAGTGTCTCGATCATGTCCGCATAATTCACGAACCGTAGGGAGACACACTTAAGGATTCGACGTTGTTTGAGTAGTTATGGAATGATGAGAAGGAGACCGAATGTTGTTCGGAGTCTCGAATGGGATTCGGGATATCACGAGGAGATCCGGAATGGTCCGGAGAATAAGATTCATATAAGGAAAGTCCCGTTTTGGAGTTGGGGAATGGTTCCGGTGTTTTCATCGGGAATGTTCTAGAATGTTCCGGAATGTCCGGCACTCCGAAGGGGAAGGGTACATGAATGTGTTGTATCAAGTTGGTATGATTGCATCATGTACTAAGTGTCGTCGCTGAACCAAATAAAGGATTAATTCAAATCCTAGTTTGAAAAGTCAAATAGCTGGTTTGAAAAGTCAAACGGCTGAATTTGGAAAGAGGAAAAGAGGAGGAGTGGGAAACCGAGTTGGGGAGGAGTTCCCTCCTCCAACCGGCGGCGCCCACCCAAGCCGAGTTGGGGAGGGTCTCCTCTCCCTCCCCTTGGCCGGCCGGCCCCCTCCACCTATATAAGGAGGGGCAGGGCTCCCCTCCTTGACACACAAGATCCTCTCCTCCAAACCCTAGCCGCCAGCACCGCCACCTCCACTGCCGCCGCCGACGACCTAGGTTAAGCCGCCGTCGCCGCCTAGCAACCCTAGCCGCCGGCCAAGCTTCCTCCTCGGCGTGTCTAAACCCTAGAACACCGAGGCAATCTCTCATACTCCACCATACTCGCTCCGGCTTAAGGCGAAGCCCTGCGAGATCTCCCCTCTACTTCCGGTACCACACCGTTGTGCTGCCGGAATCACGAGGAGAGTGCTACAACCTCCGCTGCCTGCTGAAACAAGGGAGAGGAAGGTCTTCGTCGAGTACCGAACGTGTGACCGACTGCGGGAGCGTTGCCGGGACGCAGCGCCGGAAGGATTGTCTACGCGATCTTGAGATCGGGAAGAGTACGACTACATCACCCACGAGAATCCGCTCTCGTTAAACACTTTGGAATCTTCGAGGGTGAGTTATTCTATTGACTCGTTGCTACAATCTAGTAGATAGATCTTGGCTTGTTTGTTTGTATGCGGTAGAAATTTTTTGTTTTCCATGCTACGAAACCCTACAGTGGTATCAGAGCCGTGTCTATATGTAGATCTGTTGCACGAGTAGAACACAATGGTCATTGTGGGCGTTGATGCTTTTATTGTTGATTGCTTCTTGTGTACTTTGCATCTTGCGGGATGTTGGGATGAAGCGGCCCGGGCTAACCTTACATGACATCGTTCATGAGACTTGCTCCACGCTTGACATGCAACTTGTATTGCATAAGTGGCTTTGCGGGTGCCTGTTTCTCCTAGCATAGTTAAGATTCAATTTACAACGGGTGATTAACAATACTAGTATCAATGTTGTGGTTCATGTTCGTAAGTTAGAACGACACTTATTGAAAGCCCCAAACCACGTAAAACATGCAAAGAAAGTAGAGGCGTCTAACTTTGTTTTGCAGGAGTGTACTGTGATGTGATATGGCCATGATTGTGATTATATTTGATGTATGCAATGTTCCTTATTGTAAGTTGGCAACCGGCAGGAGCCATATGGTTGTCTTTAATTTATGTTAAGACCCGCGTGTCTATTCAAGTAGTTGTAATAGTTGAAGCCGGTGGACGACAACCATGGAGAAGCGTCATTGACCTTGATGCAATGCCGATGATGATGGAGATCATGTTCGTGCTAGAAGATGGAGATCAGAAGCACAAAGAAGAAAGGCCATATCATATCACATATTTTAAATTGCATGTGATGTTAATCCTTTATGCATCTTGTATTGCTTAGTAGACGACGGTAGCATTATAAGATGATCCCTCATGCACATAAATTTCAAGTCATAAAGTGTTCACCCTTAGTTGGCACCGTTGCTAAAGCTTTCTGATTCGAAGCACCACGTGATGATCGGGTGTGTTAGATTCCGCAAGTGTATACAACGTGAGCAAGCCAGATTTGCTCATGCGGAAACTAAGGTTTGATCTTGACGAGCCTAGCATGTACAGACATGGTATCGAAACACGGATCACCGAAAGGTAAAGCATGAATCATATAGTAGATATGATGAACATGTCGATTGTTCGCCATTGAAACTATATCAACTCTCGTGATGATCGGTGTTGATGTGGTGGATTTGGTTCGTGTGATCACTAAAATAATGTGAGGGTTATTGTTTTGAGTGGGAGTTCACCTAGATTAATTTTATTATTAATTTGAACTCAATTTGTCATAAACTTAGTCTAAATTATTGCAAATATGTTGTAGATCAATGGCAGCCCCTACCATCAATTTTAATGCGTTCCTAGAGAAAGAAAAGTTGAAAAACAATGGAAGCAACTTCGCGGATTGGTTCCGCAATTTGAGGATTGTCCTCACAGCTGGTAATTTGACCTATGTGTTGGATGCACCGCTGGGTGACCCACCTGCAGCTGATGCTTCCGATGAAGTAAAGAATGTTTACCTCACTCGGAAGACTCAGTACTCCACAGTTCAGTGTGCTATCTTGTATGGTTTAGAATCGGAGTTTCAGAAAAGGTTTGAGAATTCAGACCCATATGATATTGTCGAGGATCTCAAATTGATCTTTGAGACTCATGCGGCAATTGAAAGCTATGAGGCTTCTGAAAAGTTCTTTAACTGCAAGATGGAAGAGGGCAGCTCCGTCAGCGAGCATGTGCTTAAGATGTCTGGGCATGCAAACAAACTTCAAAGCTTGGGTATTGTGATCCCTAATGCTTTGGGGATTTACCGTGTCCTCCAATCACTACCATCAAGTTACAAGAACTTTGTGATGAACTACAACATGCAAAACATGAACAAGACGTTGCCAGAACTCTTTGCCATGTTGAAGTCTGCAGAAGTGGAGATCAAGAAAGAGCACCAAGTGTTGTTGGTCAATAAGACCACCAAATTCAAGAAAGGCAAGTCTAAGCAGAAGGGACACTTCAAGAAGGATGGTAAGAAAGTTACCACGCCGACGAAGAAGACCAAGGCTGGACCTAAGCCTGATACTGAGTGCTTTTACTGCAAGGGAGAAGGTCACTGGAAGCGGAATTGCCCAAAGTACTTGGCGGATTTGAAGAACGGCAACATCAAGAAGAAAGGTATATCTGATATACATGTTATTGATGTGTATCTCAGTAGTACTCGTAGTAGTGCCTGGGTATTTGATACTGGTTCGGTTGCTCATATTTGTAACTCGAAACAGGTGCTGCAGAATAAACGGAAGCTAGCGAAGAACGAGGTGACGATGCGCGTTGGAAACGGATCAAAGGTTGATGTGATCGCGGTCGGCACGCTACCCCTTCATCTACCATCGGGATTAGTTTTATACTTAAATAATTGTTATTTGGTGCCTGCGTTAAGCATGAACATTCTATCGGGATCTTGTTTATTGCGAGACGGTTACTTATTTAAGTCTGAGAATAATGGTTGTTCGATTTATATGAGTAATATGTTTTATGCACATGCACCTTTGATAGATGGTCTATTCTTATTGAATCTCGATAGTGGAAATACACATATTAATAACATTGAGGCTAAACGTTTGAAATCGAGCGATAACTCGACCTATATGTGGCACTGTCGTCTTGGTCACATTGGAGTGAAGCGTATGAAGAAACTCCATTCCGATGGACTTCTTGAATCACTTGATTTCGAATCACTTGATAGATGCGAAGCATGTCTGATGGGTAAAATGACTAAGATCCATTTTCTGGTATGATGGAGCGAGCTACGACTTATTGGAAATCATACATACCGATGTGTGTGGTCCAATGAGTGTAGCATCGCGCAGTGGTTATCGTTATGTTCTTACCTTCACGGATGACTTGAGTAGATATGGGTATATCTATTTCATGAAACATAAGTCCAAAACTTTCGAGAAGTTTAAGGAATTTCAAAGTGAGGTAGAGAATCAACGTAACAAGAAGATTAAATTTCTACGTTCTGATCGTGGAGGTGAATATCTAAGTTACGAGTTTGGCGAGCATTTGAAGAAATGCGGAATACTTTCACAATTGACACCGCCGGGAACACCACAACGAAATGGTGTGTCCGAACGTCGTAATCGAACTCTCTTAGATATGGTTCGTTCTATGATGTCACTTACAGATTTACCGCTATCATTTTGGGGTTATGCATTAGAAACAGCCGCATTCACTTTAAATAGGGCACCGTCTAAATCCGTTGAAACGACACCGTATGAATTATGGTTTGGGAAGAAACCTAGATTGTCGTTCCTTAAAGTTTGGGGGTGCGAAGCCTATGTAAAGAAGTTACAGCCGGACAAGCTTGAACCCAAAGCGGAAAAATGCGTCTTAATAGGATACCCGAAGGAAACTATTGGGTATACCTTCTATCATAGATCCGAAGGCAAAATCTTCGTTGCCAAGAATGGATCCTTTCTAGAGAAGGAATTTCTCTCGAAAAAAGTGACTGGAAGGAAAGTAGAACTCGACGAGGTTGTCAAACCTTCTCTCGAAATTGCGAGTAGCGCAGCGCCGGAAGAAGTTCCTGTGGTGCCTGCACCAATAAGAGAGGAAGCTAATGATAATGATCATGAAACTTTGGTTGAAGTTGCTACAGAGCCTCGCAGGTCAACGAGAACTCGTACCACTCCAGATTGGTATGATCCCGTTATGAGTGTCATGTTGGTGGACAACACCGATGACCCTGAGACATATGAGGAAGCGATGATGTGCCCAGATTCCAATAAATGGCAAGAAGCCATGAAATCCGAGATTGGATCCATGTACGAAAACCAAGTATGGACTTTGGTGGACTTACCGGATGGCCGGAAGGCTGTCGAGAACAAATGGATCTTCAAGAAGAAAACAGATGCTGATGGTAATGTTACTATCTATAAAGCTCGACTTGTCGCAAAAGGGTTTCGACAAATTCAAGGAGTTGACTACGATGAGACTTTCTCACCAGTAGCGAAGCTAAAGTCTGTGAGGATTATGTTAGCAATCGCTGCATATTACGATTATGAGATATGGTAGATGGATGTCAAAACAGCATTTCTTAATGGAGACATTGATGAAGAGTTGTATATGATGCAACCCAAAGGTTTTGTTGATCCTAAAGATGCTAACAAGGTATGCAAACTTCAACGGTCCATCTATGGATTGAAGCAAGCATCCCGAAGTTGGAATCAACGTTTTGATAAGGTGATCAAAAGTTTTGGTTTTATACAAACTTATGGAGAAGCTTGTATTTACAAGAAAGTGAGTGGGAGCTCTGTAGCATTCTTAATACTATATGTAGATGACATATTGTTGATTGGGAATGATGTAGACCTTCTTAATAGTGTCAAAGAATATTTGAATAATAGTTTTTCAATGAAGGATCTTGGCGAAGCAGCTTACATATTAGGCATAAAGATTTATAGAGATAGATCGAAACACCAAATATCATTGTCACAAAGTACATATTTGGACAAAGTTCTAAAGAGGTTTGGAATGGAAGATAGCAAGAAAGGGTTCTTGCCCATGTTGCCCAATACGACCTTGAGTAAAACTCAAAGTCCGACATCGGCAGAAGATAGAGAAAGGATGAGTAAGACTCCCTATGCCTCAGCCATAGGATCTCTAATGTATGCCATGCTATGTACTAGACCCGACATTGCATATGCTGTTAGTTTAACTAGCAGATATCAAAGTGATCCAGGAGTGGATCATTGGACAGCGGTCAAAAACATCCTTAAGTACTTGAGAAGAACTAAGGATATGGTTCTTTCTTATGGAGGTGATGAACAGCTCGTTGTTAATGGTTACACCGATGCTAGTTGGAACACCGATCCGGATGATTCTAAATCACAATCTGGATACGTATTTATTTTGAATGGTGCAGCAGTTAGCTGGAAGAGTGCAAAGCAAAGCGTTGTAGCGAGATCTTCAACTGAATCGGAATACATGGCTGCTTCGGAGGCTTCACAAGAAGCGATATGGATGAAAGAGTTCATTACAGAGCTGGGTGTGGTTCCTAGTGCGCTGGACCCAATGTCTATCTACTGTGATAACATGGGCGCCATAGCCAATGCGCAAGAACCAAGGTCACACAAGAAGCTGAAGCACATAAAGCTACGTTTTCACGCTATTCGAGAACATATCCAAGATGGGGATATAAAGATTTGCAAAGTACAAGATCTGAATGTGGCGGATCCGTTGACTAAACCTCTCCCGAGGGCAAAACATGACCAGCACCAAACTGCCATGGGTGTTCGGTATATTACCATGTAATCTAGATTAGATGACTCTAGTGCAAGTGGGAGACTGTTGGAGATATGCCCTAGAGGCAATAATAAATATAGTTATTATTATATCTTTGTGTTTATGATAAATGTTTACATTCATGCTATAATAGTATTAACAAGGAAACATTAATACTTGTGTGATTTGTAAACTTAATTTGAAGTCCCTAGTAAAGCCTCTATATAATACTAATAGATGATTGTGGTTTCCCTATCATGAACATTGAGATGTTATTAACAACAAGATCATATTGTTAGGAGAATGATATGATGGACATACTCCTATAGATAAGCGTAGCATAAAGATCAAGTCATTTTAATAGTTCAATTGCTATATGCTTTCTGATACATAGTAATCTAATTCCTTCGACCATGAGATCATGCATATCACCTTTACCGGATGGATGCTTTGATGACATCAAACACCGCACCGTAACTGGGTGGCTATAAAGGTGGCATTGAGTGTTCGGAAAGTATTGGTTGAAACACATGGATCAAGAGTGGGATTTGTCCATCCACATGACGGATAGATATACTCTAGGCCCTCTCGGTGAAATGTCATCCAATTAGCTTGCAAGCATGTGACTGGCTCACAAGGGATCACATATCACGTGAACGAGAAAAGAGTACTTATCGGTAACGAGGTTGAACTAGGTATGCAGAGATACCGATGATCATAACCTCGGATAAGTAAACTATCGTGAGACAAAGGGAAATTGATATCGTATGTAAGTGGTTCATTCGATCGCAAAGTAATCGTAGAAATATGTGGGAGCCATATGAATTTCCAGATTCCTCTATTGGTTATTGTTCGGAGAAGTGTCTCGATCATGTCCGCATAATTCACGAACCGTAGGGAGACACACTTAAGGATTCGACGTTGTTTGAGTAGTTATGGAATGATGAGAAGGAGACCGAATGTTGTTCGGAGTCTCGAATGGGATTCGGGATATCACGAGGAGATCCGGAATGGTCCGGAGAATAAGATTCATATAAGGAAAGTCCCGTTTTGGAGTTGGGGAATGGTTCCGGTGTTTTCATCGGGAATGTTCTAGAATGTTCCGGAATGTCCGGCACTCCGAAGGGGAAGGGTACATGAATGTGTTGTATCAAGTTGGTATGATTGCATCATGTACTAAGTGTCGTCGCTGAACCAAATAAAGGATTAATTCAAATCCTAGTTTGAAAAGTCAAATAGCTGGTTTGAAATGTCAAACGGCTGAATTTGGAAAGAGGAAAAGAGGAGGAGTGGGAAACCGAGTTAGGGAGGAGTTCCCTCCTCCAACCGGCGGCGCCCACCCAAGCCGAGTTGGGGAGGGACTCCTCTCCCTCCCCTTGGCCGGCCGGCCCCCTCCACCTATATAAGGAGGGGCAGGGCTCCCCTCCTTGACACACAAGATCCTCTCCTCCAAACCCTAGCCGCCAGCGCCGCCACCTCCACTGCCGCCGCCGACGACCTAGGTTAAGCCGCCGTCGCCGCCTAGCAACCCTAGCCGCCGGCCAAGCTTCCTCGGCGTGTCTAAACCCTAGAACACCGAGGCAATCTCTCATACTCCACCATACTCGCTCCGGCTTAAGGCGAAGCCCTGCGAGATCTCCCCTCTACTTCCGGTACCACGCCGTTGTGCTGCCGGAATCACGAGGAGAGTGCTACAACCTCCGCTGCCTGCTGGAACAAGTGAGAGGAAGGTCTTTGTCGAGTACCAAACGTGTGACCGACTGCGGGAGCGCTGCCGGAACGCAGCGCCGGAAGGATCGTCTACGCGATCTTGAGATCGGGAAGAGTACGACTACATCACCCACGAGAATCCGCTCTCGTTAAACACTTTGGAATCTTCGAGGGTGAGTTATTCTATTGACTCGTTGCTACAATCTAGTAGATAGATCTTGGCTTGTTTGTTTGTATGCGGTAGAAATTTTTTGTTTTCCATGCTACGAAACCCTACACAGAGCTCAGACCCATACCTATAGCTTGGCGCTTTGCTCAATGGGGCCTCGACATGATTGGCAAACTGCCAAAGTCCTCGAAAGAGGGACACGTCTACCTCCTGGTCGCAGTCGACAAATTCACCAAGTGGGTCGAGGCCATGCCCGTCACCAACCAAAAGGGCAAAACTGCCGTCAAGTTCTTCGAGTCCATTGTCTACAGGTTCGGCGTACCGTACAGCATCATCACCGACAATGGATCGAACTTTATCTCCAAGGAGTTCCAGGACTTCTGCGAAGGCCTCGGGATCAACATCACGTACGCCTTAGTGGCACACCCGCAAACAAACGGGCAAGTGGAAAAGGCCAACGGCCTAATCGGCGCTGGTATAAAGAAGCGCCTCATGAGTCCACTCGAACGGAAAGCTGGAGCCTGGACGAAAGAGCTACCATCTGTACTGTGGAGCTTACGGACTACGCCAAACAGCTCCACTGGCTACACGGCGTTCTTCATGGTACACGGAGCCGAGGCCGTGCTACCAGCCGAAGTACGCCACCAGGCTCCCGGGTCGTCGCCTACAGCGAAGCCGAATCCACGACTGCACTCGAAGATGCCGTCGACACACTCGACGAAGCAAGAGACGTAGCAGCAGCTCGATCAGCGGTGTACCAGCAGAGTCTCCGCAACTACCACAGCCGCCGGCTACGCCCAAGGTCCTTCGTCGAAGGAGACCTCGTCTTGCGACTCAAGCAAGAGCGACCGAAGAAATTCGAGTCGTCATGGGAAGGACCCTACATCATCACCGAAGTCATCCCAGGTGACGCCTATCGCCTCAAGCACGTGGAATCTAGAGTCGCATACTCCAACCCATGGAACATCGCACACTTACGGCGATTCTACCCATAGTTACCTACCACTTTACTTTCAATAAGGCTTTTCAGCCAAGGCTATTCGGCCGAATAATGTACTTCCTCCATTACGATATAAATAAAGCTAAGTGTCTTGCCCCAAAATTTCATTTCGTTATTTGCAACTTTACTTTATGCTACAAACGCACTCGGGGGCTCCCCCCACCTCACGATTTTCATCAACTGAGAATCACACGTGTACACCCTGAGTAGCTGACAACGTCAGGCAAACGAAAATGACACGTACTCAAACAAAGCACTGCGTGCTCACAATAAACATAAACCTTTTTAACACAGGGCACAACACGCCCAGTCAAAATATACAAATTTTACATCTACCTCTTTTACAGGTACTACCTATTCTGAAGAATAACTTGAGCACGCTGCTCAAACAAATCTACTACCTGTTCGGCGTACTGCCTTACAGCCTCATAATGCGGACGCATATCCCACTCGCCACCATCCGGCCGAAGAGGTGGCCCAGCTGCTAGAACAGACAAATCTTCATCAGGCCGGTGCAGCCTCACAAGGGACAAAGCAGTCTTCACGCCCGCAACGAGCTGTTGCCACACCAACTCCTTGACATTGCTCACACTTCGAAACTTCGACAGAAGACCCACAAGGCTTGTTGGTACAGCATCCAATAGAAACATGACATGCAACACTGAGGCAAGCGACGTCTGCACCTGACGAAGCACCCGCAAAACCTGGTGCACACGATCTTGCACCGTCGCCAGCGCCATGGCGCGGTCACGATCCATCCAGAAGAAGCCGTCAGCCTCCATGTCCTGTTGAGTCAAGCAATTGACCCAAACAGCGACACGCTCCTTCTCTTCCCTCGGAGCAAGGTTAAAACCTGCGACAATTGCACAAAATAAGAGGCAAGGCCAGCAGGCTCATTTGAAGAACTGAGCTGCAGCTCGAAACAAAGAACAACTTACATTGAAGCTGCTCAGACAGCCGAAGCAGTTCCGCCATCAAGTACTCCTCTCTGGCTGCATCGCGATCCGCCTTGGACTTCCAAACATCGCCGTGACCTCGCAACCCAAGCAACTCCCTCTCAAGACTACGAACACGATCCCGAAGAAAAGCGAGTTGCGAGGAATCATCCAAAGATGGACGCAGCTGCGCTGCAGGCGAGGTGTCAACGGGGTCAGCACCCGAAGGAACCTAGCACAGCAGAAAAGCAAAGGACATAAACATTCAGATAGAGAAGAGCACAACTCAGAAGAGTTCATTAAGCATATAAAGGCCACTACGTGGCACAATGATTGCGTTCCTCGCAAATATTTACAACAAAAGAAGACTACAAACTATCCTACATCTACAACGCCTAAGACGCGGCACCCTGAGTAGCCTCGGAGCCGGATTGCCTCGTCCTGGCCTCCCCCTGTTGCCGCAGCGCATACTCAGACAGCAGATCAATGAGCTTTGGCCCATATCGCTTGCAGCGAGCAGAATAGGCAGCAAAAGCTACCTCGGATCCATCCGCGGTCGTCGGCATCCGGGAGGTGATCTGGGGAAGGTCTAGCTCCGCTCCTGCCGCCAAAGCCATCGCCAGCCCGACGGACGCGCCGATGCCCTTGTGCTTGCGCTTGTACGCCGCAGGCGCTTCGGCTGATAGGTCCTCTGCCAGGGCGTCAACATCATCAAGGGCCGCGCCCTTAGGGACAAGCTCCTTGTAGAAGCGGCCAAGGACTTCCTTCACCTTGGCAAGGGAGCCGACGACGGTGCTGCAGATCTTCGACCGCTGCAGTAGCATCATCTAGAGCACTCCCATGCTCCAGAGCGCCGCGGTCAAACTCGATGCCTGCGGCATCTGAGGCAAAACAAAAAGAGAAGACTAAGGACAGTAACAAAGAAGAAAGGCAAGAAAACGAAAATACAGAAGCAAACATAAGGCACTCACCCGAAACAGCCTTGGCAGCGGCCATGAGCTTGTCGGCCACCTCTCTTTCACGCGCAGTCGCAGCCATGGTAAGCTGCTCCTCGTGGTCCGTAGCCTCCTGCTGCAGACGCTCCTTCGCTTCGGCTGCCTTGGCCAGCTCCAGCTCAAGGCGCTCCTTCGCATCAGCGGCGTCCTCAGCCTTCTTCTTCGATTGACCAAGGCTCTTCTTGAGAGCGTCGATCTCACGGAGAGAAGTATTATGCTCCTCTGCATCCAAAACAATCAAACATCAGAAAGCAGGACAGAAATAAAGGAAAGAAGCACCAAAAGTATACGGGTACCTTGAAGCTGTTGGAGGTTGGCCTCCAGCACTAGGCGCTCCTGCACCAGCCGCTTGGCTTCCTGCACAAAAGGCTGCAGGAAGAAGAACCACCATTCAGAAAAAGGACTCGGGGGCTACGCCCAACAGGAGAAAGCAGAAGAAAACGACTCACACGAAAACACTCGGGGGCTCCCCCAGTGATAGACGACTTACATGATCCAACGGTGATGCTGAAGGCCCGCTGGCGAAATTCTGAGGCGCAACCACCTGCACCTCCTGCATAGGAGGGTTCGGAGCAGCGCCCCCCGACGTTGCCACCGTCTAAGGAGGAGGAGACGCAACCTTCGACTCTCCCATCATCTCCCGAGCACCATCGCTGGAGGAGTCGTGGGAGGAGTGCCTGCACACGAAATATTTAGCACAAGAACAAAAAGTCAACAACAGAAATACAGCAGTATAAAGGAAACTTACGAGTCCAGCGAGCTCAGGTCGAAGACAGGAGGAGTCCTTCGGGCTCTCTTCTCCACCTTCTTCTCTTCCTTCTTCTCTTCCTTCTTTTCTTCCTTCTTCCGCTTCGCTGGCGGGTGCGGCGCTACAGCCCGCACAGGAATGGCAGGAATGGGAGAGGAAGAGCCTCCATGCCCGTCACTGTGACACTCAAGGCATAGAGGGTTTCTGGGAGTCGGAGGAGTCGAGGCATCCGAAGACTCGCTGGAGCTCCATGATCGTTTGCGTGTATGGTCCTCGCTCGACTCGTCGGCATCTTCCGCCGGAGATCGCGCCGACGGCAGCTCGGACACGGAATCCACCACGTCATTATCCGGGGCATTCGGATATTTTTCAGGCAATGGCGATACCATGCCCGGCACCTTGAAGCTCTGCAAAACAAGAAGGGACTTTGTTAGCAAACAAAGGAAAATAAATACGCAGTCGACTAAAAGCGCTATGCGCACAAATCTACACCTGTGGAACAGCCAACGCCGAAGAAAACGGTGGAGTCAGCGACTTCCCCGGGATTTCCTCTCCGGCCTTGAACTTCAGCAGTGAGCGAAGGGCCCTGTCAAGATCCCCCTGGGAGATTTTCTCAGCCGAAACCCTCGTCGGATCACGGCGCCCAGAATAAAGAAACATCGGGTGCGCCCTAGCCTGGAGAGGCTGCACCCGACGCTCGAGAAACGTGCGGATGATATCCACGCCGTTCACTTCCTTCTCCGGAATCAACTGGAGATTCTCCATCCGACGGTAAAGGGCCTCTATCTCCGCCACCTCGCCATCCAAGATCTTGTTTTTCCAAGACCTTTTCGGCTCAATCTTTTGGGAGGGGTCAAAAGGAACAAGACCAAAATCTTGCCCAGGCACTACGGAGTCGCGGATATAAAACCATCGCCTCCGCCAGTACTGGACAGATTCGGACATGGAAAAGGAAAAGAAAAGAAGATTGGGACTGAGGGAGATGATGCAACCCCCAATGGGATAAACACCATCCGAACCGGACTGCCTCTTCACGGAATAAAGTTTCCGGAAGAGGCCAAAGTGCGGCTCAATGCCGAGCCAACACTCGTAGAAAGTGATGAAACAAGCAATGTGAAGAAGAGAATTGGGCGAAAGATGATGAAGCTGGATGCCATAGAGAAAGAGCAGTCCACGAAGGAAGTTGTGGACTGGAAAGGAAAACCCACGCATAACGAAGGCGAGAAACATAACCCGATACCCAGCTGGGGGACGGGGGATTACCTCGTTGCCGGGGAGTCTGACGGCCTCCCTATCCTGCGGGATCAAGCCCCGCTCGCGAAGTTTGCGGAGATCACTCTCCCGCGTCTCTGATCGCCGCCAACCACCGTCGGTGACACGGGTAGCGGTGGCACTTTTCTTTCCTCCGGTGGCGCTGGTACCAACCGCAGATGATGACTTCTTTGATTTCCCCATCGCGCTACGGCAACGCCGGCGGTGAGAGCGCAGAAGGGAAGATGGAAATGTGGAAGGAAATTCCAGTGCACAGCAAGAATCGATGGAGCACAAGGAGGCAGTGAAAACAAGAACTGATGGGGTGAAAACAAACTGCAACTTTCCCCAATGATTATAACGACGAGGACGATGCACGGCAGCCGTCCATCCGGAAGACCTAACGCCAACGGCAGATCTGACCATACACGTGTCAGCATCACAACGAACCATCGTTACCACGCCGTCCACTACGCGTGGAAATCGAGGCGATGCCGTAATTATCTCCACGCCGCGCGTGACCGGTCAATTCAAGGTCAGCAAGTGGGACCCACGTTCATCCAGTCAAGTCATCTCTGGCGCAGCAGACGCTTGAGGTCATTTGATCGTCAGCACTGATGTCATCAAAAGCTATACTAGCAGCAACTACAATTTCTTCGGCTACAAAGCTAAGAGTACTCACTCGAATCTACGATTCGACTAAATACTCGGGGGCTACTCCTATTAGAGCGCTGGCCGCGCACCCGAAGGATGAATACTAACTGTTTCTTTGAGTCCTACGTCGAGTCTGCGACTCCACTACGGACTCGGGGGCTACTCCCATAGGGAGGAAGGATTTAAGCATCCGAATTTTTTTGTGTCCTACGGACTTAACAACTGAACGATGTCTGAACTAAAGTCTCCGCTCGAGTCTACGACTCAAACAGACACTTGGGGCTACTCCCATAGGGAGCGCTGGTCGCGCACCCTATGAATTCTTCGACTGCGATCTTTCGGATCCGCATGCAAAAACTTTTCAGCCATTCTGCCCCAACAAAACGCTGAGTGAGCAACAATCTCCTGGGCCACCCCGAAACACCTCCGCGGTGACAAACATTCGGATGCTATGTCTGCGACACAAAGATAAGACCTACAGATATCATCTGATGGCCTGGCAACGCACACGACTGCGCTCTGCTAAGTATGAACCCGTGCCAACAGGCGCGATGAAAAATCCCGACGGACGCGTTGGGTACATCAATTAAATTCACTGGAATTCAACTCCTGTAAGTCCTCCGCGGCCTGAGTCGAATTACGCCAGCATATGTTTCAGTTTTGAGTTGAGGGACTCGAACCTGAGGAAGATCGTGTCGTTTCGTCCTAAGACAGTTAACTGACCCTGATCCGTCGGGTAAGTCAGGCACACGCATCAACCATCCCTACACACGAACTATCGAAATACATAGTTGCACCCGAAAGATTTAAGAGTCCTCAGCCGAACCTACGATTCGACTGATCACTCGGGGGCTACTGACATGGTTATACCCCGCGGGTGCATGACCTCAGCATACCTAGTCCAGCCCAAGGAAGGCCCACAGCAAAAGTACGTCGGCCCATGAAGACTTTCGGGTGGCCCAGGCCCATGGTGCCTTCGGATCCTTGAAGAGCAAGACTAGAGTAGATAGGAAATTCAAATGGGTAAAACCCTAGAACCTGTAACCGACTAGGTCTATGCCCGGGACCTGTCTAAGTCTATATAAAGGCCAGGAGGGCACGACCTAGATCTCTCGACTCATACTTTCGCATACACACCTCCACGCCAGATTGCATCTGCGCACCCCTGTAACCTTCGGTTCCGCCGTAATCAAGAGCAGACAAGTAGGAGTAGGGTTTTCCCTCCGGGGGCCTGAACCTGGGTAAACCCTGTGTCCCCGTGTTGCTTGTTTGCTAACCGTTCCACGATCTCCAGCATTCCCATCTTCTCCAAAACCCAAGTCCATAACAATGGGCATTGATGAGATCAAACCTCGTCATCCAGCGCCTTCCCCTCTACGCCTGCGCCAGCCAGGGCCCAGGCTCCCTTGCCGTCGCCGCCGCGTAGAAAGATGGGTGAGGCAGTGGAGGAGAAGAGTCCGGTAGAGGAGGGGGAGAATCTGTCGGGGGAGGTGGAGAAGGATCCGACAGAGGAGGAGGACAAGAATCCATCGGGATAGGTCTGGCTTTCCTTGATCCTTCTCCTGCCCCCACCGTCGATTCAATTCTTTCTTTCTTTTTTGCTTCAAAGGGAAGTGCTAATGGCGAACTTCAATTCTTTCTTGCATTCTGCTCTGGTATCCATAGGAAAAGTGCAAGTTTGGTTGAGCGATACATGTCAATAGGAAAAATAATCTGAAAGATTTAGATCCTACAAAATTTCAACTAGATTTCTTTGAATCAGAGACATCTGGAACAGATGAAGGTGAATTCGGTAACCATGCTTTGTAGCGTTGAGTGCAACATTTCTGAAACTACAGTACTAGTACTACATAGTGCATATTTTTTCAGTGCCGCGGCATTTTAACTTGAATTCTTGATTAGTCTGTAGCTGAAATGAAACTAAGTGAGAGACCATACACAGCAGTGAGAGACCAAGTGAAGTTGTTCGTCTTGTCTGTGATCATCTTGAGGGCCATACACTGTCAGGACATATACCAGCTTGATATTTAAAGCTTCTTCAAAGAAGCCATACCCATCCAAAAAAAAACAAGCGCCCTCAGTTAAACAAAGTTTGGGCACACTGATGTTGTGATGCACATGAAGGAGGACATCATGATATGCTATGAAGAACCTTCATTCGCTGCAACATTGACATTTGTTGTCAAAATCTTTGATTGATAGCGAAAGTTATCAGCCTGGATAAGCAAAGCTAACCAAATTCATGACTTATCATTAAAACAAACAAGATGCTGAAGATGTGCAATCCACAAATAGTCTTAATTAGTATTATTTTTTCCATGTCACTATGTTACGGACAGGTAAAGGAGCAAAATAAACATGGTGCTATTAACATGATTCAGAATAATAAATACTAATTTGAGTTATTACCTTTGTTATTCATTGCAGCACATCACTACATCTATAATACATTTATCATATCAAAACATCCTTTGAGACAATATTTTTAGTACTTCTCCCAAGTGGGTCGATATCTCTGTTTGGCTTGACAAGTATTCTTCTAGTTTGCCTCGATGTCCCTCTAGACAAAGCAACATATAGTTGCCCATGAGAGAATACGAGCTCATAATCTCTAACATGAGTTGTCTATTATCTAAGTTGAGTTTTGTTTTAGGTTAAGAAAAGCTAAAGACCAATATTTTTTCTTCCTGGTATGGAAAGTAGATTGTAGAGGGTGTTTCTGTTTGCAATTGTTAGGAAGTAAACCGAGAGATAAATTGCCTCTTGCAACATATTTTTTTCCAAAATTATCGGCACCGTCTTGTGTAATTGTGTTGTCTACTGATCTGAATTATAAGTTCTCGTCTGCCCTTACAACTTCTCAGCTTGTCTACTTATTTGTGTTGTCTACTCATCATTCATTTTTAAGCTGAGGTTAGCCACATTATATTTTGTAGCTTGATCAAAGAATTTGGTGATCAAAGAAGAAGAACCTGATGATGAAGATTAACGATTGATCAAAAAAGTTGGTGATTAGAGAAGCTGATGGCTAGTGTAAGTTGTATTTAGGCCGTTACGGTACTACTGTGAGTTATGTATCTGAAGTTCAGATTCCGAACAACTATACCAACTAATAATACAGCTACTGCCTATTGGATTGTACTCCGTATTTGATGAGTGTGCAACAAAACAAAGATATTTGGAAGAGATTTTTTTTATATAGTCTGTGCGAGAGCATGTACACTGCAATATAAATTATGTAGATCCCGTTTTGTGTATATAAGATAATACTATATGTACTGCAAACTGTTGATCAAACTAGCTAGTTGACATAGCAGTGCTAAGCTAGCTTGTGTGTATGAGTTGTCGATCAAAGAAGCTGCGTATACGAACTATCTAGTGCGCATAGGCAGTTAGGCACGCCCGTATTGTCCAGCGGAAGCCGTGGCCAGCTGAACGTAGTTATACGGACTCTGCGGACAAGTAAATTAGATTACGGCCCAGCCGGCAGATGCGATGGACACGGCGGACACGTCCGTCTACATCCTGACTTACATAGTGGCTGCGCCCGACGGACAGGTTTCTCATCCCGTGGAACGAACCCCCAGACCCTCTCTTTCCCTGTCCCCGACCTCATTTCTCTCTCGCGATTTGGAGGGGACGGCGGCGCGGCAGCGGCGGCCGACGGACGGCGGCGACGCATCCAGTCAGCAGATCAAGGACGCGTGCTTTCTATCTCCATCCTCTTTCTCCAACCGGCGGCAGAGCGGCCAACCGAGCGGCGCGAGATCGATCCTGAGCCCACCTCCATCCGAGCTCGGCGGCGCCCGTTAGACGTCATCTCCGCCGCCCTCTCCATCCCCGGCTGCTTCGCACTGGTTCGAAACTACTCTTCTTCCTCCTCCTCCTCCCACAGCTTCTATGGTTTGGCATGTTTGGTAACGATTTCTAGGGTTCTTGGCATGTTCAGTAGTGGTAGGTTCTTGGCATGGTTGTACAGCACATACATTGATTGTCTTTTCTTTGTTTATTTGCGAAATAAGTTTTCTGATCAGTAATCTTGTAAATTTTGTGCAAGGGAATTGTTCTTGTAGCAAAGAGGTACATGTTGTGATGTTGTACAATTTGGTGGCAGAAATTATAAATATATTGCTAAGACAAGTTATGTATATGGCTGATCACAGTAACCTCCTTGTGATAGGAGCAGCTTAGCCCTGAATTGGTCTTTACCTGTTCTTGCAGTAGGTGATAGCTTTTCTGTTAGCATTCACGACATGCCATTTTTGTGCTCAAGGAACTTGTGGAGAACCTTTTGCTGGCTATAATCATGTTTCATCTATAACATCATCTCCTTTGTTTAGGTTGAGACTGTTCCCTGCAACTTCAAGTCACTTGATCACTATCTCTGCAGCTTGGATGTGTATCTGCATGTTTACTTGGTGAAGAGGAACTTGCAGAACAGTGCAAAGACATTCCAAGCTGAAGGCAATTTGTGTCCAGATTTTGTTGGTGAGTGCTTCTGCATCTTATGATCATTATATCCTGATTATTGGATTTTCAAATCAAATCACAGAACTGGTGGCATCTTTATTGTCATTCTATTCTATCGAAAAATAGGTGCTCTGCCATACTATGTCAATATCTTTCCTTTTTTTCTTCGTTTTTATAAAGAAAAAATAACAGTTGGTGAATGAATAAATAAATGATAGTTGGTACAATAACAGTTGGTGAATGAATAAATGATAGTGTACTCTACTGAGGATGGGCACTCTATTTTTACTTGTGCTCAATTACTATGTGGGTAGTGGATATTGAAATTATTGATGCCTCAATGGCCTTATCCCCTTGCACTTCCAGGCCAACTATTTATCTCAGGAAATTGGATACTCTTGTCTGAGGCGTGAACAGAAAACTTGTCGATATCGTATCTTGTCAGGTATGCTAAACTGCTACTGGTGTGATGATGTTTTGTCTAAGTTGTGTTTAAGATTATTTCTTTAACCTTTCAGTTTGCCTTCAAGCACTTCAACCTTGTAGAACTTTGTTATTCAATTTAGCCTTGTAAAATAATTTAAATTTTGACTTCTTATGATCCTGTTTGCCTCCTAGAACAACATATCAGTCGCCACAGTATTAAATCTTCTCTTCTTGCTTGTGTGGTTGCGGCTGTAGCTTTAGCAGTACTAGCAGTAGAATAAAGTGAACCGTAGAATTTTTTGTTGCATTATAGCAGTAGAATAAAGTGAACTGTAGATTTACTGTACTAGCTCGCTGCAGTAGATGATTATACTTCCTAAGTTGATAACTTTTCTTCTTTCTGATTGCAAGGTTCTCTGTTTTAGGAGCTCCCAAATGTCCTCATTGTGTGATGATAGATGTTACTTGTAGCATATCTAGTTGATTACTTTTCGAAGTTGAGAGCAAAACTTGTCAGCATTTATGTATTTCCAAATGAGAAATACGATAAGTACTTGCAAGAAGAAAGGATGCTGTGAACGGTAGCTTGCTCACCGGTAACCTGATAATCATGTTACTGACCTTTCTAGCTTGACAACCATTTGTATTGTCATGAAAACTATTCTCTTTTTGCCTCGTAGATGAGAATTTGTGAACTACCAGCATGAACTTTTCCTTATTTTAGTTGTGATGGTGTGCTTAGCACATATGTGTGTGATGGTGTGCTTTAGCTAGAGTTTCTGAACTACCAGCATGAACTTTTCCATATTACAGTCTAGAACCACAATCATGTTTTCATCTCCATGTCCATCAATGCTAACATTTCATACATTAAGAACTGAAGTGTTCTAGATTATAATATTGTATTCCTTGAGAAATTTACTGGTGTATGGAGTTGAGTGGTATAATTCCTATGTGCTTACATCTTGTGGTCTCTTTCTGAACATTGGTACTATTTTAAAAATGTCCTGCACGTCCTGTCCTTCATGGAAGCCCAGTAATTCAACGAATTCGTCACATATGGACGATAATATGACAAACAGAAGGGTTTTCTTACAGTTTTCTTAATTACAACAGGTGAATGCATTACCTACATTTGCAAAGATAATGAGTTAACAATATGCAGGACAGGTTGTTGTTATGTTTGTTGCATTAATTTTGTTTGTGTGTGCTTTACTCTGTAATATCTGGTGATCCCCAGCAGATGTGAAATGCTGTAACAAAATTTCTTTCTATAAAGCAGCCAAGCAGGGCCATCGTGCCTTTTCATGCAGATCTTGGATGAAACTAGTAGTGGAAAATCTAAAAAATATGCAGATCCTTGATGAAACTACTAGTGGAAAAGGTCATACCCAGTGCTGACATGTAAAAGATAGAAACCGGCTAATAGGCTATTCAGGGGCATTTGTGACTTTGCATCTTCCACTACATACAATAAGCTCTGAATACTAGTAAGTGCAACATGCAGTTATAATTACCCTAGCTTATTCTGGGCTTATGTGGACAGCTAGCTTATGGACAAGCAGGAGCTGTTTCAAATCCAACTTTAACTTCACTAACTTGGGAAAACACTTTGAAAGAACAAATCAACCTGTATGGTCTTAAATTGCATTCAACAATTTTGATTCATGCCACTACTGAAGGGCGGGCCTAGCGCAGTGGTAGAGTATCTCCACATCCACTTGTGTCCTGGAGGTCCTGAGGTCGAATCAGTCTTCGCATAATAAAAAGCAAGAAAAATGCTGCCTAGAAATACCCTTCTCCAGACTCCACAATGTGTTGGAGCTTTCAGCACCGGGTATGACCCTTTTTCCACTACTACTCCCTCCGTTCACTAATGTAAGACCTTTTAGATATTTTAAAGTGGACTAGATACACTCCAAAATGAGTGAATCTGTACACTAAAATATGTCTACATACATGTGTTTTTTAGATAAAAGGTAGAATGTCTTACATTAGTGAATGGAGGGAGTAGTTTCATGTAGGATGTGCATATTTTTTCTAGACAAAAGGCACAGTGGCTCTGCTTTATAGAAAGAAATTTTGTTACGGCATTTCACATCCGCTGGTGATCACTATTACAGAGGAAAGCACACACAACAAAATTAACATGCAACAAACATAGCAACACCCTATTCTGCATATTGTTAACTCATTATCTTTGCAAAATGTAGGTATGCGTTCACCTGTTGTAATTTAGAGAACCCTTTTGTTTGTCATATTATCATCCATATTGACGAATTTGTTGAATTACTGGGCTTCTATGAAGGACAGGACATGCAGATCATGGAAGCAATATGGATATGTTGTTATTGTCTAACATCCATACTTTGCATGTATTAGTACATAGTTTGATGTCTTCTTTAGCTCCTCACAACTTACTCTTATGTTAAATTTAAAAGGTATATGCATTCAGGTACGCACATAGCCACACCTTCTGTCCGATGTATGCATGCTTATGATGTTAAGTTTGCAATTATGCCATTATATATCTCTTTTTGTCAGGTTTTATAGAAGAAAAGAGAAAAATTACACATGGATATCATGCAGACAAGTGACTCTTCACATCATGGAATTGTAGAGAACAACCCTTACAAAGTTCCGTATGATAGACATGTGGAAGGTGGCCAAATTGGTGCTTCGTGGTACTTTAGTAGGAAGGAGATTGAGGAGAATTCCCTTTCAAGGAGAGATGGTATTGACTTGAAGAAGGAGTCATACCTTCGCAAGTCATACTGCACTTTCCTTCAGGATTTTGGGATGAGGCTTAAAGTGTAAGAATATATTGAACCATGAATATTTTATTGTTACTTCTTTTCCTGGGAAATATAACAGCTGTTTTAGCAGTATTATTTGATTATTGACTGTTTTCTAGTTTTTGTAGACAACTGCAAGTTATCTGATAGCTTAATTTCTTTGAAGCAGCGTTTCTTTCTTTCTCATCTCCAATTTAACAATATCCGAGATGATTTATGATTGATGTCATACTCAGTTCTATTTTCCGAATACTAGGAAAATCTGGTGGACACTTAAAGCATAAATGATTAAATTCTGTTGATGACAGTTCTCGTATTCGACTATGCATGACTATGGTCGGTACCTTTACAGACAGAATATCCGGGCATTTTTAGTTGGAAGCCAAACCCTGCCACGGTTTGTCAAACACCGTTAAGGAAAGGTTGACCAAGTTAGGCAAGTGTCTACCATGCTTAGGCACTCTTAGGCTGTGAATCAAAAAAGCCTTTAGTGGACCTAGTGTTCTTATTTAATCATGCGATATCTGTACTTTATTAGATATTTAATAATTTTGTGACGGACCTGTCCAGTTTTCCTTCTGCTTAAGCATCTGTGAAATTGTGAGCATTATATGCTTTCAGTGTGTAGTTTATTCATTGTTGTTAATCATACTCCATATAACTTGTCAGTTTTGTATATTTACTTTTGTTTTTTGTGGCAACATCCGGAGATGATTTGGTACTAGTTGGTTCAAATAATTTGATGGTAAAGCTCTCAATTATCAAGCCATGGGTTTTTCTGTTCAGCCGTGAACCCAGTGGAATTCATGGTTCTTTGTCATGAGCACAGAACATTTTCAGGAATAAGTTCTTAACATATTGTCCCCTAGTCCAGTGTTATGTTCATTGATTTGTTACTTTAGGGGGCACTCATTCTTGTTGGGCACGCAATAATTGCTGATGATATCCTTGTTTAGGTAGAACAGAAAATATCCAATTCTGTTTAGTATTTATAGGTCTTTATGTGTCCTAGTTCTTGTCTGTGAGTGTTTATAGTCAGTAGAAATCACTGTGTATTACTGCATCAACTGTGCTCTCTTGGCATGGTTGATAGTCATATATAATACTTTTTCCTTGTTATTGATGAATGGATTTACAATGTAGGCCCCAAGTAACAATTGCTACAGCTATAGTATTCTGTCATCGTTTTTTCCTTCGTCAATCTCATGCCAAGAATGATAGACAGGTAAGCCTTACTGAAACTTTTACAGGCTTGTACATGTTTGTTGTCTGAAAACATATTTTTTGGTTATATCTGTCCTGTGCATGGTAGGCAGTGTACTAACAGGTTCTCAATCATTAATGCTTGCCACCCATATGTGAAAGACACGGAAAAATGGTTTGCTGTCACGTGTCACCTGTAGACCATATTCCCTCTGTCTATATTTTGGTGGCACACTCGTTTTGCGTGATATAACTTTGACCGGTAACTTAACCTTCAATACATGTGTCATATATCATAAAAATTATATCATTATAGAAACTTCATTCAAATACGAATTGAATGTTACATTTTTTTGACATATAATATAATTCACGTTTGCTTTGTTAAATCGATGGTCAAACTTGAACCTTGAGAAACGCGTGTGCCACCTAAATAGGTCAGAAGTAGTATTTTATTTGATTCTATGATATTGTAAATTTTATTCTTTCAAAAGAGACACGAAGGATAACATTAAGCGTTTTCTTGGATTGTACAACATATAGCATGCTTCTTGCAATATGTTATTTGTTATTGGTAGCATTTTTCTTATTATCAACTGCTTGTTGCTTGTTGTTAATGTAAGTTCGTTATAATCTGCAGATAATAGCCACAGTTTGCATGTTCTTGGCGGGTAAAGTTGAAGAAACACCCAGACCCCTGAAGGATGTTGTACTCATCTCTTACGAGATCATCCACAAAAAAGATCCTGCTGCAGTTGCTCGAATTAAGCAGAAGGTGAGATATATATTGTGAACACTTTCTTTGATATTCCCTATCTCGTAGCCTTAGCTATCT
This sequence comes from Avena sativa, assembly GCA_916181665.1. Taxonomy (NCBI): domain Eukaryota; kingdom Viridiplantae; phylum Streptophyta; class Magnoliopsida; order Poales; family Poaceae; genus Avena; species Avena sativa. The sequence continues at coordinate 359,210,583 of OV702295.1, forward strand.
GTATTTCCAGACACTTGTATTTCATAAAGCTGCTAAATTTTGTATAGCCGGTGAATTTTATTCCCTCAGTATTATTACCAAATTGGTAGCTGAGGATATTTGTGCTGTGTGTAGGAAGTGTATGAGCAACAGAAGGAACTTCTGTTGATTGGAGAGCGCCTTGTGCTTGTTACACTTGGTTTTGACATGAATGTGCACCACCCTTACAAGCCCTTGGTTGAAGCAATTAAAAAATTCAAGGTTGCTCAAAATGCACTTGCTCAAGTTGCCTGGAATTTTGTTAACGATGGGTATGCTAAAATTACACTTATCCTTATAAAAATAGTAAATCCCCCACTATTCCTATTTACTATACCTTAAAAGGGGTGTACAGGCTACGCACCTCGCTTTGCCTGCAATTTAAGCCCCATCATATTGCGGCTGGCGCAATCTTCCTTGCTGCAAAGTTCCTCAAAGTCAAGCTTCCAGCAGATGGAGAGAAGGTCTGGTGGCAAGAGTTTGATGTAACCCCACGTCAGTTGGAAGGTTGGTCTCTAGATGTAAAGTCAGCAGTGCGTATTTGCACTATTGTTTTATCCATATCGTAAGGATAGTAGTAAACACACTTCCACAAGTAGCAGAAGTTGTTGCCATGCTTTAGCTGTCTATAGGAGCCCATGAGAATTTGATGGTCAACATTTCATTATCTTTGTTAAAAAATGGTAGTGGAAGTAGGCTGGTTAGGTCAAAGACACAGGGTGTTGCACGATGTGCACAAGGTAATATTTTGTGTATTGGGTAGTTGCATAAAAATTTGCTTCGTAGCACAAAAATGTTTGGTATAGTTTGGAAATTACCATCATGTGGTGCCTGGGACCCACCTGTGTATGCAACAAGCTGTATTTTTTAGCTCGGTGATTTTCCAATGGTACTGAGCAGTATTGCCTGTTATTATATCTGTTTGCTTAGAACTGATGCTCCTTTTACTCCCATTTTCTGCCACGGTTGCTTTTGAAGTTTGGATGGTCTTTGTTGTGAAATAACATATGCCACGGTTACTTTTGAAGTTTTGATGCTCTTTATTGTAAAATAACATACCAGGGACCCATTCTCATATCTTTTTGTGATAAATCTTTTCAGAGGTTAGCAACCAGATGTTGGAGCTCTATGAGCAGAACCGTGTTGGGCCACCACCATCTCAAGGTAATGATACCGAAGGCAGCTCTGTAAGTGTGCGTGGTCCTGTGAAAGAGGAGCCTCCTTCCCATGAAACTCATCAAGCACCTAGACAGTCGAGCGTACCAGGTCGCCATGGATATGACCACCCTCACCCTGAAAAACAAAACTCAAACCAGCGGATACCCAAGACTGAAGCAAGGGATGGTACTGCCAATAGCAATGAAGGCACCAATATGTCATCATCAATGATGGATGCGATGAAAAAGATAGACAAGGACAAGGTGAAAGCTGCGCTGGAGAAACGGAGGAAATCAAAAGTTGATGCTGGTAGAAAGGTTGATGTCATGGATGATGATGACCTAATTGAGAGGGAGCTGGAACATGGTATAGAATTGGCTGCCGAGGACGACAAAAAACATGACAGAAGGCAGAGCTGGCCACATCCAGCGCAGCGGGAGGATCACCAGAACATGGTTCGCAAGGTGGAGAACACCGAAGAGGGCGAGTTGTCCATGGACAGCCAGGAATACCACACTCCTGACCCCGACAGCCGGAAGAGGAAGGATGTTCGTGGTGGTGACAGAGACCTCAAGAGGATGAGGTCATGAGATTGAGTATTCATTGTCTGTCACCCTGGTCAGAGGGATCAACAGTGACAAACTGACAACTGGTGTTATGAACGTCAGTGCGTGGAACCTAGTTTTTCCTGTCGCTGGAGCACTCAGATGCTCGTTTGCCTATGCTGAGATTTGAACCTTGATGTACTGTAGTCTGAAAAGATGGTTTCCCCAAGAGAGGAGTGTATACATGTTCAGGCGATAATGTTATGAAACATCCGGCAGCAGTTTCGTGCTTATAAACGATATGAATGAGTCTGCACCTGAAGGCTGTATAATTATCTAGGTCTATTCGGGTCTCTAAAAAAGGCAAGTCTTTCCATGGTTCTACCAGGACAACGTGACTTGGAAATGCATGGGTCCGGAGCACATTTGGATGGGGGATATTCATATGCAAGTGTTGTGGTTTGATGCTCCGTTGTTTGTACTTTGTTTGGGTGTATGCATTGTTCGTGGTCGATGGTTTAGGTTTGAGGGTTCTGATGTCCAGTCGCAACACAACAAGCAAACGTTTAGTTTCTTCTGGTCTCACTATAATTGCTTGACTGTGCTCTACTTTTGTGATCCTAAACATGGAGTACTTCATTGTAACAAGTTATCTGATTTTGGTTATAGAGAAAAACCGAGGGATTGTTCTTGGGTGTAGCCCGTCTTGATTTCCTCCATTAAACTATCAGCATTTCTCCATGACGAACAGAAACAACAGCAGAGTGGACTAGCAATACAAGAAATGGATTGTGAGACTATCAAGCCACATTTTCTTACAAAATAGGCTATACTCCGATAGCACATATGCATCTCCATCAGAGTCTCATTGGCAGACACCACAATCACGTTCATGTGCCCTGCCCTCGCCAATTCTTTACCCAAGAAACAACAACTTGATGGCAGGCGTGAGAGGCGTGACACGCTACGACGATCGGATAGAGCCGGACGTCCAGGCCCCGACGTCCCGCAGTAACTGGATCGTCGCCTCGCGCTCCGCGATCACCAGTTCATGATGTTGTTGGTCCCAGGTCTTGTGATGGGCGAGAAGAAGAGCCAGACGCTATCACGACCATGAACGTGCCAGCGGGGTCGCTAGCAGTGGCGGCGAGCACCACCACGGGTTGTGCCTCGCCCACCACGGCGCATGCCCCGTGTAGCGTGAAGAACGCGGTGGCCTTCCCGGTGGGTGGCCGCAACATGACGTAGGAGAACATTGTCAGGAATATGCGACATATATTTCTCTGGAGGCCAAAGGCCATAATATATAGTACATGTATAGGTGCAAATATGCAGAAAGCCTCCTAACATATGAAGAAACTACAATATACAAATATATACATCTAACATCCCCCCAAACTCATGGTGGATCCACAACACTAAGTTTGGAGAGTAAGAAATCATGCTGTGCTCTGGTCTATGCCTTCGTAAAGAAATCCGCCAACTGTAAATCTAAAGACATATACTGAAGCGCAACAACCTGAACCTGCACCTGAACATGTATATAGAAAGCATCAACACCAATATGCTTGGTAAGCTCATGCTTGACCGGATCACGTGCAACACTAATAGCACCTGTACTGTCAGACAAAACCAGAGTGAGTGTGGTAATAGAAACCCCAAAATCCGCAAGTAACCACCGTAACCAGGTCACCTCAGCAGTCAACAAGACCATATCACGCAACTCAACCTCAACACTCGAACGGGAAACTGCTGTCTGTTTCTTCGTCTTCCAAGCAATGAGCGAACCACCAAGAAACACACAGTAAGCAGAAAGTGAACGGCGATCCAAAGGATCACTCGCCCACGTAGCGTCCGAATAGCACTGGAGCTGGAGGGAGCTGGAACGAGGAAAGAAAAGGCGACGAGTGATCGTACCACGAAGATAAAGAAGAACACGGAGAAGATGACTATAGTTGACATGGTTATACCCCGCGGGTACACGATCTCAGCATACCTAGTCCAGCCTAAGGAAGACCCACGGCAAATACACGCCGACCCATGAAGACTTTCGGGTGGCCAAGGCCCATGACGCCTTTGGATCCTTGGAGAGCAAGACTAGAGTAGATAGAAAATTCAAAGGGGTAAACTCTAAAACCTGTAACCGACTCGATCTGTGCCTGGGACATGCCTGCCTCTATATAAAGGCCATCTATATAAAGGCCAGGAGGGCACGACGAGGAGGCTCTCTGATAACCTCTCGCATACACACCTCCACGCTAGATTGCATCTGCGCACCCCTGTAACCTTCGGTTCCACCATAATCAGAGCAGACAAGCAGGAGTAGGGTTTTCCCTCCGGGGGCCTGAACCTGGGTAAACCTCGTGTTCCCGTGTTGCTTGTTTGCTAACCGTTCTGCGATCTCCAGCATCCCTACCTTCTCCAAAACCCAAGTCCATAACAATGGGCATTGACGAGACCGAACCTCGTCAATTGGCGCCGTCTGTGGGAATTGGGGGCGCTGCTTGTGCGATCGTGACGGTCCCAACCAAAGCAATCTACAATTCTACGGCAACGGAGAGTCATCTCCTCTTCGGCGCCTTCGACTTCACCGCCCACTCGCCGGCCACCCTGAAGGACTTCGAGCCCGTTGGCGACGGACTCGAGATCCTATTCGGGAGCTTCTGCTTCCAGGTGGGGCAGATCGGCACTCTCCGCCTCCCGGAGCGGGTGCCCCTGCCGTCGATCAGGCCTGCTTCGTGGGCTCCACACCCCGTGCTACGCACATCATCATCAACAGATGAGTCTTATGACAGCAGCAGCTGCAACTCAGATCTGTGCGATCCACCGTCGGATGAAGGGACCTACGGTTCCGGATCCGAAAGCTGCGGCAGCAACGATCCGATCTACAAGCGCTACCAGTGCGCCGCGGTCATCCAAGATCAGGAACACAATCCGCCACCCAACCCGCAGGGTAGAAATGGCGAGAACAGAAGAAGCCGGTCCCCCACCCAACGGGGAAAACAACAACCGAGTCATCCACCTCAGCGAGGAGGGATGGGCTCAAGCACGCGAAGCCGTAGCAGGCAACAAGATCCTGCCAGCAGATGCCTCACGGGACCTGCTGATTGCATACCACATGCTCCTCGTCGAGGAGCACAAGAAGCAACTAAGGATGCAAGAGGTGCTCGACAAGCGCAAGCAAGCAGCCTCGGAATCCAGTGCACGGAGAGCTGCGCTATCCGCCATGGGCATCGGCTCCAGCTCGCATGGAAACCATGGCAACAAGCACCGTTCTCGCACAGAGAACATGTATCCCAAAGCACGTCGCGAGATGACTAGAGCCCTCAATGCGTCCTTCATGGAGATGGATGCCGACGGCAACGTCATCCCGAAGACGCCGCAAGCTGCGATCATGGCAGCCACCGTGTACCTCGCGTCCCATCCTCCTCCGGAGGGGGACCCGAAAAGGGCCATGCACAAGTCCGCGCTCACCGGACTCGGACTCGTTGGAGCCGCGCTCCACGGAGAAGCTCCTATGGAGCCAAAGAAGAAGGCCGCGGTCAGGTTCAACCGCAGCCCCACACCCTCATCCGAGGACGAAGAGCACGACCTTCCTCGAAGGCACAAGAGCTCGCGTCGGCGCAGCCACGACTACGACGCTCGAAACGAGCTAACGCAACGCAATATCGACAAAGCGCGTGCTAAGCGCGTATGCTCGTCTGAATCCGAAGAAGATGACGACGAAGGAGAACTCTGCGAAGCCCGATGCTTCAGCAGATCCGTCCGACGAACGTGGGTGCCGTGAAACTTCAAGCTTCCTTCGGACACTCCGAAGTTCGACGGCACACAAGACCCCAGGGCATGGCTCAGCGACCACCTGTCGTCCGTCAAGCTACATGGCGGAAACAAGGAAACTGCCATGCAATGCCTTCAGCTGCAGCTGACGGGCGCAACCCGGATCTGGCTCAACAGCCTATCCTCGGGATCCATCCGAAGCTGGGAGGAGCTGTCGTACAGTTTCGTCCGAAACTTCAAAGGCACCAGCAAGAGGCCCACCTCGATCGAAGAGCTGCGGGCCTGCACCCAACGAACGGGCGAATCCATTCGCTCGTACATACTACGCTGGTCCAACACCAAGAACTCCGCGGCACATATCTCCGAGGAGAGAGAGCTATCGACGCCTTCAGGGACGACGTCAAACGCCAGGACTTCAAGGAAGAGCTCGGGCGCGTCAAGCCCAAGACACTCGACCACCTCATGGACATTGCCAACAGGTGGGCCGATGGCGAGGACTCCATACACCGAGCGCACTGGGAGGAGGAAGATGACTACGGCCAGCGACGTGAGCACCGTAGCAAGATAAGATCGTGCGTCTACGACAATCGCGACGGACCGGACATGGTCGTGGTTGGCTACGCCGACCGCCCCAACGACGGCAACCGCAACAGCGGCGGATACCGCGGAAACAATTTCCGCGATGGAGGACGCCCGGCACAGTCGTGGCAGCACCGCGATCGTGACGACGGACCCTCAGCATACGAAAAACTGTCGGGTCCATGCACCATCCACTTCTACATCGACAAGCAGGATGGCAAGAAGAAGGCAAGCCACATGCTCAAGGACTATCGCGAGTTCTAGAAACTCAGCGAAAGCATGGCTCAGATGAGGCAGCAAGCCCCAAACCCTGGATTCGGGAATGCACCCGCACCAGGCGAGATCGCGCATGGAGCTCCTCCACCGCCACCTGCAGGAGGCCCGAACCACCCCATCGCACCCGCCCAGAATAACGGTGGGCATGGGTATCCCCCGCCGAAAGGAGCGTTGATGATCCAAAAAGGGCGCCCAACGAATAGGGTGCAGAAGAAAATCACCCGCCAGATCAACCTGGCTGTGACAGCTCCGCCCGCCATCCCTAAGTACCTCAGCGGATCGGAGTCCTGCATCACGTTCAGCCGTTCGGATCACCCTTGCCAGGTACCTCGCCCAGGTCATGCTGCCCTGGTGCTTGAGGCGCAGATCGGAGGGTTCGAGATGAGCCGCGTCTTCATGGACGGCGGCAGCGGCATCAACCTGATGTTCGCCAGCACCCTAGCAGCAATGCGGATCCCGCTATGCATCCTGGAACAGTTAGACACAACATTCCATGGCATCGTCCCAGGAAAGGGAATATTCCCCCTGGGAAAGATATGGCTCGACGTCATCTTCGGCAAGCCGGACAACTTCTGATGCGAACGACTCGAGTTCGAAGTGGTGGACTGTCCATCACAATACCACGCCATCCTCGGCCGTGTAGCATTCGCAAGGTTCCTGACAGTACCGCACTACACGTACCTGCTGCTCAAGATGCCAGGACCCAAGGTTGTCATCACAATCCACAGGAGCTTCACCCGATCGGACCACTGCGACATGGACTTCAACAGAATCTCCCAGTCATTCGGCATGCAAGAGGATCTTGTAAGGCTCCGCGAGGTGACGGACAACGGGGCACCCCCAGTCGCACGATAGAACGCACCAGATATGTCCTTCGACTCCACCGTCAACACAAAGAAGGTGCAGGTCCACCCGACGGATGCCTCCAAAACGGCGCTGATCGCCAACGATCTCAGCTCCGCATAGGAAAGCGCGCTCGTCGAATTCCTTCGTGAGCACTGGGAAATCTTCGCCTGGTGTCCTGCGGACATGCCAGGAGTTCCCAGGGAATTCGCCGAGCACGCACTCAACGTCTTTCCAGACGCCAAGCCTGTCAAGCAGTCTATCCGACGACTGTCCGAACCATGGGCTGAAGCAATCGGAGTCGAAGTCAACAGACTACTCGACGCAAACTTCATCAGGAGTGGCTCGCCAACACCGTAATGGTCCCCCAAAAGGACACGGACATCCTGCGGATGTGCGTGGACTTCACATGGCTGAACAAGCACTGCCCAAAGGACCACTTCCCTCTTCCTCGGATCGACCAAATCATTGATTCAACGGCAGGATGTGAGAAGCTCTCCTTCCTCGACGCCTACTCAGGCTACAACCAAATTCGACTGAAGGTCGAAGATCAGGAGAAAACGGCATTCATCACGCCGTTCAGAGTGTTTTGTTACAACACAATGCCCTTCAGGCTGAAGAACACAGGTGCCACGTACCAACGGTGCATGCAGGCATGCCTGAAGGATCAGATCGGCCGCAACATACAAGTCTATGTCGACGACATAGTCATCAAAACAAGGGAGGCCAAGACGCTCATCGACGATCTCCGCGAGACGTTCGATAACCTTGATCGATACAAGATCAAGTTAAACCCAGAAAAATGCGCCTTCGGCGTCCCATCTGGTCAGCTGCTAGGCTACTTCATCTCCCAGCGAGGGATCGAGGCGAACCCGAAGAAGATCCGGGCCATAATGGCCATGGAGAAGCCGAAGAACCTTAAGGGCGTCCAGCAGCTTGCAGGACGAATCGCGGCATTGAGCAGGTTCATTAGCCGCATGGGCGAGAAAGCCCTGCCATTCTATCAGCTGCTGCGCAAGGCAGACAAATTCGAGTGGACGCGTGAGGCGGATGATGCATTCGAAGATCTAAAGCGGCTGCTCTCTACCTCGCCCATCTTGGTTACGCCAAAGGAGCGTGAGCCTCTACTGCTGTACATAGCAGCTACACACCAGGTGGTGAGCACCGTACTGTTAGTTGAGCGGCCCGAAGAAGGCAAGACCCACGGGGTTCAACGCCCAATCTACTACCTCAGCGAGGTATTGATGCCGACAAAGCAGAGGTACCCTCACTACCAGAAAATCGCCTACGGCGTGTTCATGACGGCTCGTCGGCTGAGCCATTACTTCCAGGAGCACCAGGTGATGGTCGTCAACGAAGCACCCCTGAATAGCATCCTGAACATTCCGAAGGCCACAGGACGTGTAGCCCTGTGGGGCATCGAGCTGTCACCTCTAGACATCGTCTACGAGAAGCGACTCGCGATCAAGTCTCAGGTCCTCCCGGACTTCCTCGTCCACTGGATGGAGCTGCAGCTGCCAGACACACCAGACATGACACAGTCATGGACGATGCACTTCGATAGATCCAAACGCGAGGCTAGAGCAGGAGCCGAGGTCATACTGACCTCCCCGCAGGGCGACAAGATGAAGTACGTCCTTCGGATGAAATTCTGAGCTTCCAACAACGAGGCCGAATATGAAGCCCTCATCCACGACATGAGGATGGCAAAGATCTACGGCGCAACGCGCCTGGTCATCTACGGAGACTCGAACCTCGTCGTCCAGCAGACGATGAACGAGTGCGACGCACACGCCGAGAACATGATCGCTTACCGTGCACTCTACAACTCACTCGAGGGAGAATTCGACGGCTGTGAGCTTTGGCACGTCGGGAGAGAAAGCAACGAGGAGGCCGACAGACTTGCCAACATCGGCTCCACCTACGCACGAGTACCACCAGGTGTGTTCCTCGAACAGATCTGCGTGCCATCCATCAAGCGGAAATTCCCCAAGGGATCACCCGAAGAGGCAGAGCACTCGGGGGCTGCGCTACCCGAAGGACAGGAAGGACCCGGAAAGCTCGACACAGAGGTCGCCGTGGTCAACCTGATGCAGGTCATGGCAGTCGAAGAAACTTGGACGCAGCCATACATCAAGTACTTGATAGACGGCGAGCTGCCTGATAGCCCGACAGATGCCCGGCGCATATCTCGCCGGTCAAAGGCCTTCACCATCATCAATGGTGAGCTGTACAAGTGCAACATTTCGGGTGTACTCCAAAGGTGCGTCACCATCGGTGACGGCAAAACCATCCTCCAAGACATCCATGAGGGCATCTGCGGCCATCACGCGGGCAGCCGCGCCCTTGTCGCCAAAGCTCTACGAGCTGGATTCTACTGGCCAACGGCCATGAACGACGCCAAGGACATCGTCCGAAGATGCAACGGGTGCCAAAGGTTTGCAGATAAACCGCACGCACCCGGATCCGAGCTCAGGCCCATACCCTTGGCCTGGCCCTTCGCCCAATGGGGCCTCTACATGATCGGCAAACTGCCACGATCTTCGAAAGGAGGCCACATCTACCTCCTGGTCGCAGTCGACAAATTCACAAAGTGGATTGAGGCCATGCCAGTGACTAACCAAAAGGGCAAAACTGCCGTCAAATTAATCCATTGTCTACAGGTTCGGCGTGCCACACAGCATCATCACCGACAATGGGTCGAACTTCATCTCCAAAGAATTCCAGGACTTCTGCGAAGACCTCAGAATCAACATCACATACGCCTCCGCGGCGCACCCGCAAACGAACGGGCAGGTCGAAAAGGCCAACGGCCTCGTCGGTGCTGGCATCAAGAAGCGCCTAATGAGCCCACTCGAGCGACTCGCTGGTTCCTGGACACAAGAGCTACCTTCGGTCTTGTGGAGCCTGCGCACAACGCCAAACATCTCAACCGGCTACACGCCTTTCTTCATGGTGCACGGAGCCGAAGCCGTGATGCCAGCAGAGGTACGCCACAAGGCCCCTCGGGTCGTCGCTTACAGCGAAGCCGAATCGACGGCCGCACTCGAAGATGTAGTCGACACACTCGACGAGGTATGTGACATAGTAGCAGCTCGATCAGCGGTGTACCAACAGAGTCTCCGCAACTACCACAGCCGACGGCTACGCCCAAGGTCCTTCGTCGAAGGAGACCTAGTCTTACGACTCAAACAAGAGCGACCGAAGAAATTCGAGTCACCATGGGAAGGGCCCTACATTATCACTGAAGTAATCCTAGGTGGCGCCTATCGCCTCAAACACGTGGAGTCTGGAGTCGCATACTCCAACCCATGGAACGTCGCGCAACTGCGACGCTTCTACCCCTAGCTACCCCCTCTTTTACTTTCAATAAGGCTATTCAGCCAAGGCTACTCAACCGAACAATGTACCTCCTCCTTACGATATGAATAAAGCTAAGTGTCTCGCCCCAAAATCTTTCGATTATTACCTGCATCTTACTACATACTACAACACACTCGGGGGCTCCCCCTACCTCACGACTTCATCGACTGAGAAAAACGCGTGTACACCTGAGTAGCTGACCACGTCAGGCTAACGAAAAGGACACATATGAAAACAAAGCATCACATGCTACACAACAAGAAACCTTTACAGTAATAAAGGGCATAACACGCCCAGTTGCATATATACAAATTTTACATCTATCTCTTTTGTAGGTCCTACCTATTTTGAAGAGTAGCCTGCGCACGCTGCTCAAACAAATCTACAATTCGCTCGGCACACTGCCTTACAGCCGAATAATGCGGGCGCATATCCCACTCACCGCCATCCGGACGAGGAGGCGGCCCATCTGCTACAGCAAACAGATCAACATCAGGACGATGCAAACGCACAAGGGAAAGCGCGGCCTTCACCCCCGCAACAAGCTGATGTCGTACCAATTCTTCGACACGACAAACATTTCTAAACTTCGCCAGCAGGACAGAAAGAGTCGACGACACGCCATCCAACGGAAACATTACATGCAAAACTGACGCCAATGAAGTCTGCACCTGACGAAGCACCCGCGATACCTGGTGTACACAATCCTGCATTGTCGCAAGAACCATGGCACGATCACGATCCATCCAGAAAAACCCGCCGACCTCCATGTCCTGCTGGGTCAAGCAGTTAATCCGAACAGCAACACGCTCCTTTTCCTCCTTTGGAGCAAGGTTAGCACCTGCAATACTCACAAAGTAAGATGCAAGACCAACATGCGCATCCGAAGCAATGAACATCAGCTCGAAAAACTCACACTCAAGCTGTTCGGCCAGACGACGCAGCTCCCCCATCAAAAATTCCTCTCGGGCAGCGCCTCGCTCCGCCTTCGACTTCCAAACATCAGCGTGGCCACGCACTCCAAGTAATTCCCTCTCAAGACTACGGATGCGGTCTCGAAGAAACACAAGATGCGACGCACCATCCAAAGATGGCCGCAGCTGCGCTGCAGACGAAGTGTCTACGTGAGCATCACCCGAAGGATCCTAGAGTAGAAGAAGACAACGATATGAACAAGCAGACAAATGAAGACAAAACTCGGAAATTCATTATGTACAGCAAAAAGCCACTACGTGGCGCAAGGATTGTTCATAGACACAATTACAAAAGCTGAAACAAAAACTATCCTACAACTACAACGCCTACGAAGCGGCACCCTGAGTAGCCTCGGAGCCGGACTGCCTCGCCTTGGCTTCTCCCTGCTGCCTTAGCGTATACTCGGCCAGCAGATCAATCAACTTCGGGCCGTAATGCTTACACCGATCAGAGTAGATGGCGAAGGCTACCTCGGACCCGTCAGCAGCCGTCGGCATCCGGGAGGTGATCTGAGGAAGATCCAGCTCCGCTCCAGCCGCCAAGGCCATCGCCAGCCCAACAGACGCGCCGATGCCTTTCTGCTTGCGCTTGTACGCCGCAGGTGCTTCGGCCGACAGCGCCTCCGCCAAGGCATCGACATCTTCAAGGGCCACGCCCTTGGGGACGAGCTCCTTGTAGAAGCGTCCGAGGACCTCCTTGGCTTTGGCAAGCGAGCCGACCACGGTACCGCAGCGATGTTCGACCGCCGCTGCAGCAGCATCCAGAGCACTACCGTGCTCCAGAGCACCGCGATCAAACTCGATGCCCGCGGCATCTACAATAACAAAGGAAGCAGCATAAATAAAAAGCACTACAAGGAAAGGCAAGGAATCTGAAAAGAGAAGATAGAGAAACTCACCCGAAATAGCCTTGGCAGCCGCCATCAGCCTGCCGGCTACCTCTCTCTCATGCGAAGCCGTAGCAGTGGCGATCTGCTCCTCGCGGTCCGTAGCCTCGTGCTGCAGACGCTCCCTAGCCTCGGCCGCGTTGGCTAGATCCAGCTCGAGGCGCTCCTTCGCACCAACGGCGGCTTCGGCTTTTTTCTCCGCTTGCCCAAGGCTCTTTTTGAGAGCATCAATCTCACGGAGAGAAGTGTTGTGGTCCTCTGCAGTCAGCAACACACCTATCAGATCGAAGGACAAAATACAAGAAGAAGCAGAAAGCCAAAGTTGTAAACATACCTTGCAGTTGTTTGAAGTTGGCCTCCAATGCCAGGTGCTGCTGCACCAGCTGATTGGCGCCTTGCACAAAAGGCTGCAAAAAGAACTACTAGTCAAAAGAATGGCTCGGGGGCTACGCCCAAAAGAACGAGCAAAACGCTCGGGGGTTCCCCCCGAGACTCGAAGGAATAACGAAAAACAAAACACCCTATAGACGCTCGGGGGCTCCCCCCGAGGCACGAAAAATCAATGATCAACAGATCATCCGAAAAGGCTCGGGGGCTCCCCCTACGGCAGAAAACGGATATTACTTACATGAATAGACGGCGACCCCGAAGGTTCGCCTGCAGTCTTCTGAGGGAACACCACCAAAGCCTCCGGCGGAGAAGACCTCGGAGCAGCGCCCTCAGAGGTGGCCACCGTCTGAGGAGGAGGAGAAGGAATCTTCGACTCCCCCCATCTCTCGAGCACCATCGCTGGAGGAGCCGTCAGAAGAGTGGCTGCACAAGAAAAAAGTCAGCCAAGGACAATAAAGCGAAATCAAAAAATGGCACAAAGAAATTGAGGAAGCTTACGAGTCGAGGTCACTAAGGTGGAAGACAGGAGGGGTCTCTTGCCCTTCTTCTCTTCCTTCTTTTCTTCCTTCTTCTCTTCCTTCTTCCGCTTCGCCGGCGGGTGCGGTGACACAGCCCGCACAGGAATGGCAGGAATTGGAGAAGAAGAGCCCTCCTGCGCATCACTGTGACGCTCAAGGCAAAGCGGGTTCCTAGGCATCGGCGGAGTCGAGGCATCCGACGATTCGCTGGAGCTCCTCGTCCGCTTGCGAGTGTGATCCTCACTCAAATCGTTGGCCTGTTCCACCGGAGATTGAGCCGACGGTAGGTCGGACATGGAGTCCACCACCTCATTGTCCGAAGCATCCGGGAATACTTCGGGCAATGGAGGCAACATGCCTAGCACCTTGAACTCCTGCGCAAAAAGAAGCAAATTGGTCAGCAGACAAATAAATAACAAGTAAAACGCAGTCGAAAAATAGCTCTACGCGCATATCCAAGCTCTACACCTGCAGAACCGGACGAGAAGCAGAGAACGGAGAAGTCAACGACCTCCCTGGAAGATCCTCGCCAGCCTTGAACTTCAGCAGCGGGCGAAGAATCCCGTCAAGATTCCCCTTGGAGAACTCCTCATCCGAAACCCTAGTCGGATCATGACGACCCAAATAGAGAAACATCGGGTGCGCCCTAGCCTGTAGTGGCTGCACCCGACGTTTGAGAAAGGTGCGGATGATATCCACACCGTTCACCTCCTTCTCCGGAGTCAACTGGAGATCTTCCACCCAACGATAGAGCCCCTCTATCTCCGCCACCTCGCCATCCAAGATCTGGTTTTTCCAGGACCTTTTCAGCTCGATTTTCTGGGAGGGGTCGAAAGGAGCAAGACCAAAATCCTGCCCAGCTACCGTGGAGTCGCGGATGTAAAACCATCGCCTCCGCCAGTACTGGACAGATTCGGACATATAAAAGGAGAAGACAAGAAGATTGGATCGAAGGGAGATGATGCAACCCCCAATGGGATAAGCACCATCAGAACCAGATTGCCTCTTCACGGAATAGAGTTTCCAGAAGAGGCTAAAGTGCGGCTCGATACCGAGCCAGCACTCGCAGAAAGTGACGAAACAAGCAATGTGAAGAAGAGAGTTGGGGGAAGATGATGCAGCTGGATGCCGTAAAGGAAAAGCAGCCCACGAAGAAAATTGTGGACTGGGAGGAAAAGCCCCGAAGAACAAATGCGAGGAACATAACCCGAAACCCAGCGGGGGGACGAGGAATTACCTCATTACGAGGGAGCCTGACGGCCTCCCTATCCTGCGGGATCAAGCCCCGCTCACGGATCTTGCGGAGATCACCCTCCCGCGTCTCCGATCGCTGCCAGCCACCGTCGGTGACACGGGCAGCTGTGGAACTTTTCTTGGCACCAGCAGCGCTGGTGCCAACCGCAGAAGAGGACTTCTTGGGCTTCCCCATCGCGGTGCGGCAGCGCTGGCGGCGAGAACGTAGGATCAACGAAGGAAATGTTCGCGGATATTCTAGCGCACAGCAAGAAAGCTCAGAGAAGATGGGAGCAGTGAAACACGAATGGTTGCGGTGAAAACAAATTAACTTTTCCCCAATGATTATAAGGACGAAGACGATGCACGGCGACCGTCCATCGGGAAGACCTAGAGCCAACTGCAAGATCTGACCATCCACGTGTTAGCCCAGCAGCGAACCTTCGCTCACACGCCGTCCACTACGCGCGGAAATCGAGGCGACGCCGTAATTATCTCCATGCCGCGCGTGACCGGTCAATTCAAGGTCAGAAGGTGGGACCCATGTTCGTCCAGTCATGTCATCTTTGGCGCAGCAGACGCTTGAGGACACCGATCGTCAGCACTGACGTCATCAAAAGCTATACTAGCAACGGTTACAATTCTTCGACTACACAACTCAGAGTTCTCACTCGAATCTACGATTCGACTAATTACTCGGGGGCTACTCCTATCAAGAGCGCTGGCCACGCACCCGAAGTATAATCAAGATATCACACTGCAAAGCTATTCTTCGAGTCCTATGTCGAGTCTACGACTCCACTACGGACTCGGGGGCTACTCCCATAGGGAGGCTGGATTTAAGCATCTGAAAAATTTGTGTCCTACGGACCTGGAATCAATCAATGGCTGAGCTAAAGTCTCTGCTCGAGTCTACGACTCGAACAGACACTCGGGGGCTACTACCATAGGGAGCGCTGGCCGCGCACCCTATGAATTCTTCGACTGTGATCCTTCGGATGAATGCAAAAACTTTTTGGCAACTCTGCCCAGAATAACTCTAAGTGATAAGCATCCTCCTCGGCCACCCGAAATGCCTCCACGGCGATAAAAATTCGGATGCTGTGTCTACGACACAAAGATAAGACCTACAGATATCATGTGATGGCCTGGCAACGCACACGACTGTGCTCTGCTAGTGAAAATCCGTGCCAGCAGGTGCGATGAAAAATCCCGACGGACGCGTTGGGTACATCATTTAAATTTACTGGAATTCAACTCCTGTAAGACCTCCGCGGCCTGAGTCGAATTACACTAGCATCTGTTCTGGATTCGAGTCGAGGGACTCGAATCTGAAGAAGATCGTGTTGTTTTGTCCTAAGACAGTTAACTGACCCTGATCCGTCGGGAGAGTCAGGCACACGCATCAACAATCCCTACACATTCTCTTGAAAGACAGAGTTGTACCCGAAGGATTGAAGAGTCCTCAGCCGAATCTACGATTAGACTGAACACTCGGGGGCTACTGACATGGTTATACCCCGTGGGTACACGATCTCAGCATACCTAGTCCAGCCCAAGGAAGGCCCACGGCAAATACACGCCGGACCATGAAGACTTTCGGGTGGCCAAGGCCCATGACGCCTTCGGATCCTTGGAGAGCAAGACTAGAGTAGATAGGAAATTCAAAGGGGTAAATCCTAAAACCTATAACCGACTCGATCTGTGCCTGGGACCTGCCTGCCTCTATATAAAGGCCAGGAGGGCACGACGAGGAGGCTCTCTGATAACCTCTTGCATACACACCTCCACGCCAGATTGCATCTGCGCACCCCTGTAACCTTCGGTTCCACCATAATCAGAGCAGACAAGCAGGAGTAGGGTTTTCCCTCCGGGGGCCTGAACCTGGGTAAACCTCGTGTTCCCGTGTTGCTTGTTTGCTAACCGTTCAGCGATCTCCAGCATCCCCACCTTCTCCAAAACCCAAGTCCATAATAATGGGCATTGACGAGATCGAACCTCGTCAATAGTGAACAGTGGTAGGAGCAGAAACAAACTAACTCAGAATATGAACAAGATAAGAGATGTCAGGACGAGTGACAGCAAGATAAACAAGACTCCCAACAAGATGACGATAACGCGTCGGATCAGGAAGAGGATCACCACTAGTAGGGTGAAGCTTAACATTAAGCTCCATAGGGGTCTCAATAGTGCGCTCATCCCAAGAGCAGCACGAGCAAGAAGATCCTGAATATACTTTTCCTGAGAGATGTAAAAGCCATCAGAGGTGGAGGAAACCTCAATCCCAAGAAAGTATCGAAGAGGACCAAGATCAGTCATAAGAAACTGATCACGAAGACGAGCCTTAACAAAGGCGATATGCTCAGAATCATCACCAGTAATGATCATATCATCAACATAGAGAAGAAGAAGAGTGCGTCCACGAGGAGAAGTGTGAACAAACAACGCTGGATCATGAGCACTAGGGGAGAAACCAGCAACAGTCACTACAGAAGTAAAGCGCTCAAACCAGGCACGAGGGGCATGTTTGAGGCCATAAAGAGAACGGCGAAGGCGACAAACCATCCCCTCGGGAACTATATATCCAGGAGGAGGCTGCATATAAACCTCCTCACTCAACTCACCATTGAGAAAGGCGTTTTTAACATCAAGCTGGGACACAGACCAGTGACGAACAGAAGCAACAACAAGAAGAGTACGCACAGTGGTCATATGAGCCACAGGAGCAAAGGTATCATCATAGTCACGACCATGATCCTGCTGAAAACCACGAGCCACAAGACGCGCTTTATAGCGCTCAAGAGATCCATCAGAGCGGGTCTTAATCTTATAGACCCACTTACACGTGATAGGACGAACACCGGGAGGAGGAGAAACAAGATCCCAGGTGCCAGTGCGCTCAAGCGCAGCAATCTCCTCAGCCATGGCCAGCTGCCATTCAGGATGATGCTCAGCATCCCGATAAGAAGTCGGCTCGGAGGCAACAAAAAGACCATAGTGACTAGGAGAGTAACGGTTGGGGGCACGACGCTGACGAACATGACGAGTAGAGGGAAGCTCATCAGAGGAAGACGACTCAGGAGACGACGATGAAGAAGAAGTAATAGCAGAGGAAGACTTCGGAGAACAAGGAGAACTATGAGAACTAGACAGAGCAGAGGAGGACGGTGTCGAAGAAGATACATCAGGGGAGGAGATCCTAAAGAAGAAACAATAGGAGTAGAAGGAGGTGTGTCAGGAAAGAGAAGAAAAGAGATATCTTCCACTAGGTAGGTACCAGCGGTGGGACGAGGATAGAAAGGACGCGTCTCATCAAAAGTAACATCACGAGAGATACGCATCCGACGACCAACAGGGTCCCAACAGCGATAGCCCTTATGCTCATCACTGTATCCAAGGAAGACACACTCAACAGACTGAGTGGTCAGTTTGGTGCGTTCGCGAGGAGCAAGGATAACATAGCAAACATAAACAAACAAGCTAAGCATGGAGTAGTCTGGAGACTGTCTAGATAGGCGCTCAAGAGGGATACCACCCTGTAGAGCGGCAGAAGGCTGAATATTGATGAGGTAAGCCGACGTAGCGACAGCCTCAGCCCAGAAATGTGGTGGAAGAGAAGAAGCAATCATCATGGCACGAGTGGTATCAAGAAGATGGCGATGCTTACGCTCAGCAATGCCATTCTGGGCATGTGCACCAGGACAGGAGAACTGAGCAAGGGTGCCCTGCTTAGCAAGAACACCTCGCAACATCTGGGAGATATACTCACCAGCAGAATTAGCACGAAACACACGAATGGGTGTAGAATATTGAGTACAGACCATGGCCACAAAACGCTGATATATGGAGAGCACTTCACTGCGAGAGCGCATAAAATACAACCAAGTGTACCGAGAAAAATCATCAATGAATAAAATATAGTAGCGATGGCCCCCTTTCGAAGCGAAAGGAGCCGGACCCCAAACATCGGAATGAACTAAATCAAAAGGTCGCTGAGGTACAGACGCGCTAGTAGGATAGGGAAGCTGAATCTGTTTACCCAACCTACAACCCTGACAATGTAAAGACCCATCTCCTGAGACAGACCCCAGAAGACCACGATGAACTAATGACGACAGGCGAGAGTCACAAAGGTGACCAAGATGATGATGCCACTGCTGAAAGGAGCTGGTAGCAGAGGCGACGACCGGAGATGAACTGGCAGATGAAGTGGCAGCGGAAGGAACACGAAGCCAGTCTAACTCCCAAAGTCCTGAAGAGTCACGGCTGCGAGGGCCAGCTCCAACCAGCGCCTGTGTACGACGGTCCTGGACAACACAAGAATCAACATCAAGAATGACGTGACAACCAGAGTCAGTAAGCTGGCTAGCAGAGAACAGATTCATCTTAAGAAGAGGGACATGAGAAATATCAGGAGCAGAAAAAGAAGAAGTAGAAAGGGTGCCCCGACTAGAAACAGGAAGAGAGGTACCATCAGCCGTGAGAACACGGACAGGAGAAGGGAGAGAACGAAGAGCAGACAGAAAATAAGACTCAGAGGTCATATGAAAGGAAGCTCCAGAATCCAGATACCACGGGGACGTACCTGACTGTGTAGAAGGTGGTGGTCGCGCAGTGCCTAAAGAATCAGTCACAGAACCAGCAGTGCCTGTCGAAGAAGAGCCTGTAGCAGCAAGCAGACCACGAAGACTCCTGATAATGTCCTGATCGGAGAGAGCAACTGCTGAAGATCCGGAAGGAGCCGACTGCCCACGAGCCTGGTGCTGCTGATGTAAACTGGGATCCCGTGTATAACAGGTGGCCCAAGTGTGGCCATCCTTGTTACAGTAAGAGCAGTGACAAAGAGAACCACGGCGACCCTAACCACGAGCCTGCTGGTGTTGACTCTGACCCTGAGACTGCTGGTGCTGACTCTGACCCTGACCTGGAGGAGTGGGTATTATCGGCGGCGGCACAGAGGACCGCGACTGAGTCGAGGGAGTAGACGACATAGGAGGACCACGAGTAGCAAGCAAAGATGGAACCGCAAGAAGACCAGCACCACGGAGACGGGTCTCCTCAGCCCAAAGCTCAGACAACACCTCAGAGAGCGGAACACGACCACAAGCATTCAGCTGAGCACGCCAGGGCTCAAACTCCTGGCGGAGCCGAGATAGAAACTCATAGATGCGGTGAAACTCCAAATCCGAGCACATAATCTGGCAGCACGAGCATGTGCCACAAACAGCAATACAGAGAGAATCAAGCTGACGCCAGATAGCAGCACTCTGAGTATAGAACTCATCAATAGTGGAATCACCCTGCTAAAGAGCATGCTCCTTGCGAACCACAGACAGGTAAAGAGCATCCCCAGACGGCTGATAGCGCTAACGAAGATGTGCCCACTGAGCGTCAACAGTAGGAAGGCTCATGAACTCAGCAGCATACTGGGGCAGAACACTGGAGGTGAGAATAGCAGCAGCACGAGCATCCTCATCGACCCACTGAGCGTAGACAGTCAGAGCGTGGCGATAGGCCTCGAGATCATAAGAGTACTGCTTGAACTTCATGTCATAAGCAGCAACAACACTAGCATCAGCACTCCGAGCAGCATCCTTGGCCTCCTGAGAAGCATCAGCACCGAGAACAATCGGTGTCGGCGGAAGAGGAGCCACAGGAGCAGGGGGGGCACCATGGACAGGGGACCTCGCCGGAGAGCACACCCCAAAGACGGAGACCGCGCATGTGAACACGCATAAAGGCAGCAAAATCAGGATAATTCGCGCCATCGAAGATCACCGGGCAGCGAGGAATCATAACATAGCCCGATGCAGAAGACATCTCTCTCTTTCTCAATTTTTTTGAAGTCAACTCTCAGATCTAGATCTGAGCGGGCCCGACGAGGAACAGCAGATCGAATCGGGGTGACGGCCTGGAGAGCGGAGGAGGGCCGGCAGGGCTAGCAGGTGGCCGGCAGGTGGTGGGTGGCCGACCGGCAGGGCCCTGACGGTGGAGGAGGGCCGGGGTGGGTGGCGGCGAGCCTGCTGGTAGGGAGGCGGCGACGGTAGGTTGTGGAGGCCGGCGACGAGCAGGAGGGCAGTGGCGGCCCGTAGACGGCTGGCGGCGGCGAGCAGGAGAGCAGGGGCGGGCGGCGGCGGCCCGTAGACGGCTGGCGGCGGCGATCCTGTTGGCTGGCGGCGGCGAGACTGCTGG
Organism: Avena sativa; assembly: GCA_916181665.1. NCBI lineage: Eukaryota > Viridiplantae > Streptophyta > Magnoliopsida > Poales > Poaceae > Avena > Avena sativa. The sequence continues at coordinate 359,231,336 of OV702295.1, forward strand.
ACGGAGAACGAGACATGCGGCGGCGGTTGGTGCGCAGATGGCCGGAGAGATGGACGGAGACGGCGGCAACCGGCGGCGGCGACGTCGGAAAACCGACGATGACAGGGACGGTGGCGGCTGTGACGATGTTGCAGAAAAATGGTCTAACTAGCTTTGATATCATATCAGGAATATGCAACATATATTCCTCTAGGGGCCAAAGGACACAATATATAGTACATGTACAAGCAAGGTTGGAAAAAGCGTTAGGCGTAGGCGAGGCGTTTGGCCTTCGCCTAGTGCCTAGGCGGTGCTTAAGCGCCCTAGGCGTGGCCTAGGCGAGCATATAGTTTTTACCATGAAGGGTATATATGGGTTATTATATGTGATATACATTAATTTAGAGCATGTAAATGAGTAAACAACCAACGACCGCCATTGGAATATGGCCCAGCTAGCTAAAAAGTGAAAAAAATCATGATTTCTTGCTCGCTAAGAAAATTTATTAGTTACCCTGCCTAGACCTCCGCTTATGCTCTAGGCGAGGCGTTTGTCTACCGCCTAGTGCCTAAGCGTGCTTAAGCGTTGCCTAGGCGCCGCCTAATCCAATAGTGGGTACAGGTGCAAATATGCAGGAAGCCCCTAACATATGGGGAAACTACAATATACAAATACATACATCTAACAAACATCAGCTCGTGCACATGCCCGAAGACGAGAAACACCGCGGTCACCCCCCAACCGGCCGTGCTGCCAAGACGCGCGCGCACGATGGGCACCGACAGGTTCCATCGCCATCCCCAGGAGTCCCGCAGTGACTCGTGTTGGAATAAAAACCACAAGTGTAGCACAGGATCATGCATGGTAGCATCCAAAACACACTACATAGACAAAGACTAGTAGATCTTTAAAGGGGGCTAGAGTAGATGATGATGCCATGGTTGTTTGGGTGATGCCATGGCTGTAGTTGATGGAGATGGACTGGTGTGTGAATCCCCTCAGGCGTCTAGCGGCACTCCCCAGGCACGACACACCTGTTGCTTCTGCGCAAGTCTGCGATCGGTGCAGGCGTGTGGATGTTGGGGAGTAGCGTGGCTAGATGAATCGGGTGAGATCACCAGCCGCATAGCCCCCTTTATATTTCCGCACACAACAAGGGGCCATGAACCATGAGTTGGTTGGTGATGCCCCCGATCAAGGTGTTTCTATTTATGTACGAGGAGGCCAGAACATTAGTCCGTGGGCCCTCCCTTTATCCTAAGGTTTTAGATCTATATTAGATAGTTTGGACTCTGTCTTCATATCTTGTTTAAACCTGACCGGTCTACCAACATTTTTCCCCTTGATCGTTAGGTTTAACTTTATTTTCCATTCTTCATAGGAATAATACACGAAAGTGAGGTGTTACAATAGTCAATGAAATGTTGTCGATCTCAACACTCATAGCATACCAACCTATTTTCAAATGGATACCATTTTACTTGCTGGGAGTGGTTCTTACAGTGGTTCCTTTATTCCAGAATCATAAGTCTTCTAGTAATCACATGCCGGCAACATGCTCACAAAAATGTTGGGGGTGGTAAGCCTTTCGTTAGAGGATCCACGAGTAGTACTAGTATGCTTAATGATGATTCCAATTTTGAAGCATATTTACCTTATATTTTTGCACAAGTAGAGTAGGATTTTTGGCATTTTACTATGTTCACGCACATCTTTTATCTTTGTTTCAACATGATCCCGAATTATTAAATATTTTGTGAATATATCAATTAGGACTATCATGTTATGCAGTAATATGATATTTCTAGGTGATAAATGTTATTTAAATGATTTTTCCACGCACCTGAGAGAAGAGAGGAAGCGAAGAAAGGCTACAGAGGGTTTAACGACCTGTGGTATGGGCGGAGCTTACTCGTACCGTCCACCTGTAACACCTGTTAGCATGCCCGCCTCATCAAATACTCTCATCACGCGCATACGGATCTAAGATCCTACATTCACAGAAATTTCTAGCCTTGAAACACCATGCTAGAGAGGGATCTGGAGGAGTAACTAGGAGAAGGGCTAATCCTTGCTCCTTCATAGATCATCAGAGGACATCACATCATCCCCTTCATCATCAACCACTGTATCTCCATCTCCATCACCATTATCATTCCCTTCTTCCATATATTAGATCTTGTTATAATTCCAAATACAATTGTGGTTTGCACTAGATTTATCTTTACACTTTCATCCATCCATATGAATATGATGATGTTGTTGATTGCTTCCATGTATGAGTAGTTTCCTTTGTTATTGGGGAGATGGAGAAACCCTAGCATTATTATGAAATGAAATAAAGATGATCTATACTTTGGTCCATGATCCATTGGTCTATGATATTGTTTTAGATCTCTCTCTCTAGATGGTATGTGAAGTCGGCCACATATCATTTGCCTTCGGGATTAAAGAGAGGGAGATACCCTTCGGACGTGTATGGGAGTATGTTTAGTGTTATTTTTGTAACTACAAGCATTGTCTTATAACCTGCACGTCTAAAGGGGAATTAAGAGAGATTTACTAAGCTTATTACGATATCCATAGGGAAACCCTTGATTGTGGTGGTCCGTACGGGTGATTTGTGAGATCCAAGCACATAACTTAATAGGATTGATAGGATACTCATACCAACAAGTTGCAACTTCTTTCCGGAAGCTCATTTGAAAAGAACTCTAAGGTTAAGTGTGCTTGGCCTAGAGCAATTCTAGGATGGGTGACCAACCGGGAAGTGGATACCAGGTGCACATGAGTGAGGACAAAGTGCGTAGAAAAAACTAGTGTTGGTCTGTGGGGTTAGTCTAGAGATCCTATTAAGCTACCAAAAGTGTCAGCCGCTGGTCCAGAGAGGCCAAGGTGTTACAAGTGGTATCAGAGCCGATCCTTGCGGTTAAAACGGGTGTGTGCGGATCAGTGGTGGGACATGTGGAGCATGCCACGTGTGGCCCGGAGTGGACACGGCATGGCACATGTGCCAACACTGGACGCACATACGCGTGTCGTGTGTGCGGGTCAGTGGCGGGACATGTGGATCATGGTGCGTGTGGCCCGGAGTGGACACGGCATGGCACATGTGCCGGCACTGGATACACATATGCGTGCCAAGAGGGAACGTTCCTGGGGTGTGCTTGATCGATGCCTACATGATTGCTCTCAGGCATCGCAGTGGTTATTTAGAGATCAAGGGCGGAGCTCCCAGTAGGGCAAGGTAGGACAGCCGCCCTACCTTGATTTTTGGAAAAAACCTTTAGATGCGTATGTTATTTCTGAACATTTTGAGTGGTTATACGCTGAAAACGGACTTCGTATGAGAAAGTTATGATTATTTTAGTAAATACTGCGTAAAATTGATTCTGAAGTGAAATAAGGACTATGTGTAGTCTAGTTTTAAACTAAACTTTTCTCTCTACAATTTCTAATTCTCAATCTAATCAAAATCAACTCTAAACAATGTCCTAGATGAGGTATCTAATGAGGTCATGAGAGTATTTTGGCCGCCTTATGGCATGTGGCCAAAACCAACTCTTATTATGTGACGGTTTATGTTTTATGTTTGTACTTTGGCTTACTATTGGTAAAAATTTCTAATGCATGCTTTCTCAATTAGAGAAATGATGGTTTAGAACCCTCCTAAAGATGTGAATTCGCGCAAAAAATAAGATCACAATCCTAAGTATGGATGAAATGATAACAAAAATGAGTGAAAAGTCATTAAAAACGAGAATATACTAGGTCACTATTGATTTTTTCGGCGTGTGGCCACCTTCTATTTTTCAATAAAATCTATTACAACTGATTTTGACCATCGATTTGATGAGTTTTCGTTAGAGTTTCTTTGTTTTGCCTTGCCTGAAATGAACCATTTTATAGGTTCAACGCGAATAAGATTTCTCGGCTTACAGAGATTTATCATGGGGATTTATATTATCATAAGCATGAACTTATATAAGATAACCTTGAGATATTCTTTATTCATACACAGAGAATTAAAGACTTCAGAGATTATCTTAATATTTGAATGATACATTATGCTTCATATCGTTTATCGCCTTGTTAAGCTGGTATTGCTTTTACTGGTAGAAACAACAATAGTTGAAAGGGCTTTCTCGATGACAAATATCATCAAGACCGAGTTGATATTTACTTTTTTTTGGAGTTTGCCCTACCTTGATTTTTTTCGTCCTCCGCCACTGTTAGAGATGACCTTAATACCTAATTCAAGAAGCGACTGCTCACGAGTCTTGTAGTGAACATCTTATTATGGGGCTCTGATGCGCGCACCCAGTGTTGTCATGGGACGCTTCGTTGGAAACCCCAAGAGCAAGGTCTGATGAAGCACAGCAGCAAGTTTCCCTCAGTAGAGACCAAGGATATCGAACCAGAAGGAGGAAGGAAACGTCTCAAAGGTGTTGCAAGCAACATGGAAACCTGCACAACACAAACTCAAGACTTTGGCCCAACGAATCAGTGAGGTTGTCAAGCTCACCGGTTTGCTGTAACAAAGGATTAACTGTATGGTGTGGAAGGTGATGATGGTTTGCATCAAGTAAACAGGTAACAGTGGAAGATGTATCAATGGTAAAGATTAGACCGGGGTCCGTAGTTCACTAGAGGTGCTCTCCTTAGATAAACAACATGGCATGAAGGGTAAAAAATTATAGCAGGGCAATTGACAGGAACTGAGCAAGGCATAACAATGCAATACCAGACAAAAAGATCCTATGAGATTCGATTGGGCAATACAACAATATACATAGACCGCCATCCAACTGCATCTATGACTAGTAGTCCACCTTCAGGTTATCATCCGAACCCCCTCCAGTATTAAGTTGCAAGCAATAGACAACTGCTTTAAGCAAAGTGTGTAAGGTAAACAATCCACTTGTTCCATGAACAAGAGACCGTTGTTTTCTCCCTAGTAGCAACAACACATCTACAACCGAAGATATTTCTGTCACTTCCCTTGGAAACTAGAGGCATGAACCCACTATCGAGCATAAATACCCCGTCTTGGAGTCACTAGCAACTACTTGGCCAAGATAGCTACTAACAACAGAGAGCATGCAAGATCACAAACAACACAGACATGATAGTATCAATAAGACAAAACCATTAATCAATCTGACATAGTAATCTCAATATCCATGGGATCCCCGCAAACACAACATGCATGATTACAAATAGATTAGATCTTGATCATGAACCGAGCTCACAAGATCTATACATGAAAGCACAAGGAGGAGATACAACCATCTAGACACTACATGGACCCGTAGTCCAAGGTGGAACTACTTACACTTCATAACGGAGGAGAAGGCCTCCGAGATGATCTCCCCTCCGACAGGGTGTCAGGAAGAACTTCAGATCCCCCCGATCTAGGGACGATGGTGGCGGCGGCTACAGACGGTTTTGTGGAATATTGATTGGGTGCCTAAGGTTTCTGCATCGGGGGATTCTTATAGGCGAGGAGCCGAGGCTGGGAGGTGGCTAGAGGGCCCACACCCTGCCCAAGCGCGGGCCCACCCTGGCCGCGCCTAGGGGGTGTGGCAGCCCTGGCTCGCCTCTCTGTCTCTCCTCTGGACTTCGTGTCGCCCACGATAAAATATTGACTTTGGCTTTTGTCCCGTCCAATTCCGAGAATATTGATTTTCTGCCAAAAACAGAAGAAAACAGGTAACTGGCACTGTGGCAACTTGTTAATAGGTTAGTTCTAGAAAAGATATAAAAACACCTCAAAGTGTAGACAAGGCAAAGCAAAGTAGATACTACACAAGCATGGAACATAAAAAATTATAGATATGTTTTCGATGTATCAAGCATCCCCAAGATTAACTCCTGCTCGTCCTCGAGTAGGTAAGTGATAAAAAGAATAATTTTTTAGGTGACATGCACCATCAAAACCAAGATCAAACCATTTGCAAGCATTGAAAGCTGGGATCAAAGAACTCTAAACATGTGCATGAAAGATGGTGTTATAACAATAAGACAAAGTAATTATGCATGCAACATGAAAGGCTACAAACAAAGATCATGAATAACATGCATTGAAAAAGTTTGTTTGTTTCACATGCAGGAAACATGGCATAGTGGCAATCAGCTTGTCCCTCATAGAGTAGCAAATAGATGCATAGGACACCTTCAAAGTTCATAAGAGTGACTAGATACAAGTAGCACAAGAACAAGCAATATCACAATATGCATCAATCAATAAGTTTTGGGACACTGCACATAGAACTAAGAATGACAACTATGCTCTCTTAATGGTGCCTAAGGGTAGAAGGTGGAGACTCAATATAATAGTGGAATAAAGGCCCTTCATTAAAATGAAGCAGGGATTTCAAGTTTCAAAAAGAGCTTCCAAAAATTATGGTACTTGTTAGCTTTCAGCCCTCATTGCCCCTATCATAAGCATCTTGAAGTGATTAAGGTTAAAGTGAACAAACTATGGAGTATATGCTTGACAAAGTATAAGTTGGCAATCTCATGTCGCTTGAATACGAGGGCCACACCTCATGCTACTCAACTTCAGTCACCTGTAAGTTCTTCTCATAGTAAGTACATGCGTATCATAGAGAACCGCCAACAGGGTACCCCTTGCACATGGTACAGGAGCTATCCCATAACCAAAATGACAAGCCAAGCAGACAATGAGAATCTCAGCGATCCTTTTATTTACTATGTGCATAGCTTTTTATTGAGGATGCTTCACAGATAGCTCATTATTGTGATGCTGCAAGTTTCCACCATGATTAGGCATGGCTTAGGCTAGCGGCCCAGGCGTTTCTCTAACACAAAATACATAACTCCATGGACTTACAAGCTCCCTCTTTATTTCACACCGGTGACATCCATAGACAAAAGAGCATGATATCAAATGAGTACAAAGTACAAGTGCAATGTTGAAAACGTTCCCCATGACAGCATGGTTCTGCTAATTCCAACATATAAGTGCAAGCATATACAACATATATGACACAATGGTTCAAGTTTATTAGGGGCAAAGAATATAAAGTGTGCCATCAAGTTTGTGAGGGCTTTAATCACTAAGTTTTCACATAACAAAATAGTTTTTAATTGGAAGATAGCTGAAAACAAGAATATACTTGGAATGGTGTAACACACCATGCATAGGAATTTATAGTGGACACTTTGGAATAACTTGGTTTCTTGGGAGTTGGAAGCATGAGTAGAACTTACTCATACAAGTGGAGGCTAGCAAAAGACTGGGAGCAACCAACTAAGAGAGCAATAATGGCCATAATCATGCAGAGCGACAAAACATTACTAATCAAAGCAAAGAGTGGTACTACAAGTCAAGTACTAAATGATCATAGAGGCCATGGTGACTTTTCATAGTCATAACATGGTGTGAGCATGTGCCAAGTCAACCCAAACAAAGCATCAAAGGAGAATACCACGGTACTATGCTTTTGCATGCTAAAACAACGCATAATTTCTTTAAGGCACACTAAGCAATCCCAATCATTTGGAACAAGACATACTACAACAATAATCACCAAGCATAAGGTCAAAACAACACCTAGCATGTCATGCTAAAGTCTAAGTCACGGTCAATGCAAGCTCCTCTTGCACTTCCAAGCAAGAACTTTCTACTCCTTTCCAACACCAATTGACTTATTTGAAACAACACAGCGAGAACAGGGGTCCAAAATAATTTATTCAAGCAAAATAAACAAACTAAGCAAAGCAAACCAAAACTAAGACGCTCCAAGAACAACACAATAGTGCATGAAACAATAAAAACGAAGTGTCTAGACATACCTGAGCTTTTTATTGATGAAGAAGGGGATGCCTTGGGCATCTCCAAGCTTTGACGCTTATACCTCTTGGATATTTCTTGGGGTGAAACCATGGTGTCATCCCCAAGCTTGAGCTTGTGTCCATTCTTTATCTCATTTCATCATTCTCTCTCTACACCTGAATTTTTTTCCCTTCATACAAAACTTCACACAATCTTCGTTAGCAACATTAGTGTATTCAAAAGATAATAGACCTTTGAGATAAGCTTTGGAACAGCAATACTTTTCACTAAAATCACAAGATACTGTATTAACCCCTTAAAAAAGATCAATTCCCCAAAAGAGATCTCAAAAAGGAATCAATAAGAAGCTAATGCAAATAATGGCAGAAATCTGTCAAAACAGACCAACAGGTAGAAACCGATTTTTTCGAAAATCTTCTGTTGCTTAAATCAAAAAGTGTTGATCTAACAAAAGTTAGCTACTGGGGATTTATTCGTAAATTTTCAACTCAATCTGACTTACAGAGACTCCTCACGAATTTTTATGGTGGAGGATAGAAATCTGTCTCAAGACAACAACTCCCCAAATCATACTTCCCTCTCATTAGAGGTCATTCTTGGCACAAAAAACAAACAAAAAAGATAAGGAGAGGTCATTACCGCAGTAATAACTTCCAAGACTCAAGTAAACTCTTGGGTTATCTCCCAACAAGTACTTTTCTTTAACGCATTTAAGTTAGGCACAAGAAGAAAGAAATCAAGTATTTTCAAATGAAGAAGCATTAACTCTCTTGTTCTTTCCTTTCTTACCTTTCTTCTTCTCTTTAGGGAAAATATGATTGCTTATTGGAGGAGCAAAATGTATAATGCCTTTTCCCACATCTATTATTTCTCCAAGGTGTTTAGTAGGGATCTTCCAAGTGTAATATGTCCTTTGCCTACACATTCAATAACAAGATAATCAGTAGACACCATTTTCCCTGAGACTTTTGTAAAGACACCTTCAGCTATTCCAATGGGTAATAAAGTGGCATTATTAGTAAGAGAGATTTCCTCTCCTCCTTTATAAAGTTCCCAAATACTCAAAGATTCATAAATATCTTTAGGCATAAGGCAAAATTCAGACATGATATCACATCAGGCATCAAAAAGTGTAGTATTTATAAAGACTTTGATTGTAGGAAACCACTTTGAAGGCTCAGAATTTATTGGAACATAATCATGGTATGCCCAAAGTGTGTGATAGCAACTATTCATAGAAGAAATACTGGACTCAAGAGTGTTCAACCTGGCAAAAATATCTATGAAAGAGGAATCAGACTTGCCAGCAGTATTATAAATTATAATCAATTTCTTTATGGCATCAAAAGCTTCATCCTTAGTACATAGCAAGAAATCTTTCTCAGCCACATCATCCAAAGCATATGCGACACCCTCGGGATCAGGCCTAAACAAATTCCAGACCTCCGTTTGATATAAGCTTAACCTTGAGCTCGAGTATCTAGTAGAGAATCGGTGACACAACAGTGACCCTACAACACAAAATTTATTACAGCAAGCTCATAACTGAGCGAAGAACCAAATTATTACAAGCAGAGGTCACTGACCACAAACATCAAACAACGGAAGGAAAATTATGCTATTAAGTATAACAAACTTAACAAATGGCCTAGGAGGCCTGAAGCATAACGATGACGTCCCAGCCCATAGATTCCAGGCTGCCGGCCGGGAACCCCAAGCTACTCATCGATGTCGATGTAGTACGGAACTCGTCTTCAGGTAAATACTTACTCTGCCAAAAGTATAAACAAAGCAAGGGTGAGTACAGGGTGTACTCTGCAAGACTTATGGCTGGTGGAGTTGTTTTGCATAAAGCCATCTTTGTTTATAAAACAAGAGAGAGAAGGAGATCGTCTACTCAGAGTATTTTCAAAAGGGGATAAGAGAGCGACATCTCCGAAATATTGATCATCATCTTTTGATATCCACCAAAACATCATCACCTAAACTAGGATCACCCCCTCGTACTCATGAGGAAGCATCCTGAAATACATGTTGATATGCCAAGTTTTACGATTAGGTTCATGTTCTCTATGATCTCACATTCGTTCCCAAGTTGTCCATAACCGTGGACACGGCTTTTCGAAAGATTATTACCCTGCAGGGGTGTACAACTTTACCCACATGTACTAACCTTCTCTTAATGCCAGAATCATTAGCCCTCTTCCTTGGAAGGCCGGCAGAGGGTGGTTAGACACGACCTTTACCTTGCTTTCGCCGAGACCATGAGTCACACAATAAGTATGGTTCCGCCGTAATGGGTCAAATCCCAAATCCGGTACTTAAAGAAGTGAGGCGAGGTTGGTTTACCAGGGGCGCCATCAACCCCAAGCAACCCGGTCCACGCTTCCCTACCTGTTATGAATGCACCTCCTTCACCTCCTCTTTTGAAAACGTTTTCAATGCGTATGTCTAATGGAACGCCCGAACTATGTGACTCATGGAATCTACTAGGCAAGTTAGTCAATCAGGGGGTCCCCATAAACCCCGTGTGGTTGTACGCTCGTCTTGTTTCAAGAGGCAAGAACTCGGGTCCTAGTGGTGGCGAGCATGGGACTAGAAAAACCACATCCCACCGTGGCCTCCGATACAAGCCTTAGCAGGTTTAATCTCATATCACTGATCTCATATCATCATGTTCTCCTGTCATACTAGACTATCTGCATCTGATACATTATCTAGATGAACCAGACTCAACAACTATGCATGGCTAAGCAGGACACAGATATAGGCTTTAGTAGTGCACACAAGCCAAACCTAGTTATGCTAGGAGCAGTGGATCAGGTAATATAAGCTCAAAGGGAGTAATGCAACAGATAGGATACTCTATCTATCGATAAAAGACCACAGTAGAATCGTATGCATCATGGCAGGAATTGAAATGCTTTCGAAATCATAGGATTATATCATGGTGGGGCTATGCTTGCCTTTGCCAGTTGATAACAGATAAGCAGATCTTCGGGAGCCTTGTACTTGACTTGATTATAGTTGGTCAAGTATTGTTCATCGATCTTCGAACTTCGACGATGTTGTCCTCGGGCTTCGATCTTGATCTCGATCTCAATATCGTATTCTATAGGGAAGAACCAAACACCAGAAAGAGAGGGAAAACAATCAACACATGGCATCGATGCAATGCTCAAGCAAGAATGATGATATGACAAGTTGAAATGTACTGAAATGTAACCCTAAGACATGCTTGGCAGTTTAATCGGGGTTCCGAGGGGTGAAAACCCTAACCCGGGGAAACTCCGGATGTATATGAGGGGGTTGGTTTTGTTCTCTAACTAAACTTGTCCTGAAAGTTGTTGAACAATGCATGATTATAGGTTAGATAGATAGGTTTCATTTTCTGAACATTTTGATATAGTATTTGTATTTTTTGACTTATAATTAATTAGTTATTGAATTTACAAGATTTATCCTTTTTCTGAAATTATTAAACAAGTTTAATACATTTTTCTGAAAATAAAAGAAACTAGATAACTTTTACACTGGGGCTGAATCTAGCCAGTGAGGCTGACAGAAGGGCCCGATGCCACATCTGCAGCCACGCGGACACAGTGGGACCCGCCCAGGGTTTGACTTGGGCTGACCGCACCTGCTAGCGTCACGTTGATGTCAGCCTGACATCACCCGACGGTGATACTCCTAGACGACGACAGGGACGGCGCTAGACGGCTCATGGGACGGTGCGGGTGCGACGGTTCGACTCAGAGCAGCGAGGGGAGCCTAATGGTAGCAGCACCGCCAACTATTGGTCACCGGAGTGGCTCGTACGATGACGGCCAGCGGCGGCGGCGACAGGCGCACGACGGGAGGGTGATTCGGGAAGCGATGGAGATAGAGGAGGGTCTCTAGAGAACGGGTAGCTCACCCTGATGCTCTTGGAAGGTTCAGCAGAGGCGGAGGAGGATGGAATCGTCCATGGCGACGACAGCCGGAGCTCGAGAACAAGGTGTCGATTGGAGAGATTCCGGCGGCGACGGCTTCTGTATCCTATGTATAAAGTAACAGGAGGACAAGAGGAGCTCGGTGGTGGCCCCGTTTGCCCTGAGGCGGTCGGAGGAAGAGAGGACGACGACGAGCATCGATCTAGGGTTCGGCAAGAGGGGAGGAATTTGGAGAAGAGAGGAAGATAGGGTTCATCTGTGGCATCTTGGGCTACTTGTAGACGACGGAGGGCGACGGCGTTCATCATGGCGCTCGGCGACGCGGCGGTGGCATCGGACGACGGGAGCAGTCCACCGAGCTGCTTCTCTCGCTCTCTCTGTCGCGAGGAAGGAGAAAAGAGAAAGATGGCGAAGGGGTACTGAGTAGGGTGGGCTCTGGCTGGGCTGGGGATGGGCCACAAGAAAGAGAGGGAGGAAGAGAAAGAAACTGGGCTGCGCGGCCTGGTTCGCTGCTGCCCTTTTTTTTAAAACAAAATCCTTTTCTATTTCCTTTTTTTGGTTTCTCTCTTTGTATTCCATTCAAATACTGTTTTAGGTATTTTAAAAATACTAGAGACTTTTGTGAAATATATAAAATAATTACAGGGGCCCTTATAACCAGTTGGGCTCCAATTGTTTTGGTATTTTCCAAAATATTCAAATCCTTTTGAATTGTTTTCAAATAGAGAGAGAGGGATTAGGGTTTAGGTTTTTGCATTTCTATTTTATTCAATGCATTTTTAAGAGATGATGCTTATGCAATGCACAATCAAAACCCTAATTACTATTTAAATAAAACTGGGGTGTTACAACATATCTATAACGAAGAGCAATACCGTGGTAGAAACTATTAATAACCAAGCTAAGACTCATCATAGGCTCAGTTTCCCTTTGTAAAGCAGAGATTTTAGACCAAGCTTCTTTAAAACTCTCCTCACCTTTTTGCTTCAAAACAAAGATCTCTTCCATAGGTGAAATAGAGATTGGACCAAAACCAGACATGGTAGCAACTAGGGTAGGAACTAATTTTTTTGTGTTTTTGAATAGAGAAAGCAAACCAAACTAAACTATTCTTTTGGAGTTTTTGATAAAAAGAGACAAACAAAACCAAGCAAAATAAAAACAAAGTAAAGAGAAAGGAAGTGGAGGACTCTCCTTGTGAAGACGCCCTTAGCCTCCCCGACAACGGCGCCAGAAATCGTTTGATGCGCGCACCCGGTGTTGTCGTGGGACGCTTCGTTGGAAACCCCAAGAGCAAGGTATGATGCAGCACATCAGCAAGTTTCCCTCAATAGAGACCGAGGTTATTGAACCAGAAGGAGGAAGGAAACATCTCAAAGGTGTTGCAAGCAACGTGGAAACCTGCAGAACACAAACTCAAGACTTTGGCCCAATGAATCAGTGAGGTTGTCAAGCTCACCGATTTGCTGTAACAAAGGATTAATTGTATGGTGTGGAAGGTGATGATGGTTTGCATCAAGTAAATAGGTAACAATGGAAGATGTATCAATGGTAAAGATTGGACCGGGGTCCGTAGTTCACTAGAGGTGCTCTCCTTGGATAAACAACATGGCATGAAGGGTAAAAAAATTACAGCGAAGAAATTGACAGGAACTGAGCAAGGCATAACAAATCAATACCAGACAAAAAGATCCTATGAGAATCGATTGGGCAATACAACAATATACATAGACCGCCATCCAACTGCATCTATGACTAGTAGTCCACCTTTAGGTTATCATCCGAACCCCCTCCAGTATTAAGTTGCAAGCAACAGGCAACTGCTTTAAGCAAAGTGTGTAAGGTAAACAATCCACTTTTTTCATGAACAAGAGACCATTGTTTTCTCCCTAGTAGCAACAGCACATCTACAACCGAAGAGTTTTCTGTCACTTCCCTTGGAAACTAGAGGCATGAACCCACTATCGAGCATAAATACCCCGTCTTGGAGTCACTAGCAACTACTTGGCCAAGATAGCTACTAACAACAGAGAGCATGCAAGATCACAAACAACACAGACATGATAGTATCAATAATACAGAACCATTAATCAATCTGACATAGTAATCTCAATATCCATTGGATCCCCGCAAACACAACATGCATGATTACAAATAGATTAGATCTTGATCATGAACGGATCTCACAAGATCTATACATGAAAGCACAAGGAGGAGATACAACCATCTAGCTACTACATGGACCCGTAGTCCAAGGTGGAACTACTCACGCTTCATACCGGAGGAGAAGGCCTCCGGGATGATCTCCCCTCCGGCAGGGTGCCGGGAAGAACTTTAGATCCCCCTCGATCTAGGGACGATGGTGGTGGCGGATACAAACGGTTTCGTGGAATATTGATCAGGTGCCTAGGGTTTCTGCATTCGGGGCTTCTCATAGGCGAGGAGGCGAGGCTGGGAGGCGGCCAGGGGGCTCACACCCTGACCAGGTGCGGGCCCACCCTGTCTGCGCCTAGGGGGTGTGGCAGCCCTGGATCTCCTCTCCGTCTCTCATCTGGATTTCGTGTCGCCCACGATAAAATATTGACTTTGGCTTTTGTGCCATCCAATTCCGAGAATATTGATTTTCTGCCTTTCTGGAACCAAAAACAGAAGAAAATAGGCAACTGGCACTGTGGCAACTTGTTAATAGGTTAGTTCCAGAAAAGATATAAAAACACCTCAAAGTGTAGACAAAGCAAAGCAAAGTAGATACTAAACAAGCATGGAACATCAAAAATTATAGGTACTTTCCGACGTATCAGGATCTCTCCACACATATCATGACGAAAGAAATAGAAATCCTAATCATGAGTAATTATCATATGCTAGTGGTGTATCCTACATCCCAGAGAACATTTTAGCCTTATTGATTCCAACACTGTTTTCCAACACTTTTATTACTTGTTTACTGTACTTGCTTTTATTACTTTCTTGCACAAAAACACAAAATCTTTCAAACACCCTTGAATTAAAGGCAGCTTGCAAGTATCGTGTGGTAGATAGTGACGAGGGGCATAAAGATCTCAACCAAATAGCTCTCTGTGGGTTCGATACTCCTATTTCAAAACTAGCTACAACTGATCCGTGCTCTGCAGTTATCAAGCTATTTTTTGGCGCTATTGCCAGGGAGCTAAGTGTTTTCGGTCTTTGTTCTTAGTTGCTAATTCTACTAATTGTTTTACTAAAGTTGTTTACTATTTTCAAGTAAGCATCATTACTGCACTCAGGCTGATGAATCAACCTGTTGCAACTAAATACGTTGGGAAGTTCAATAAAGGACTCGTTAAGGAATTCCCGAGTGGGAGCGAACCAGAATACAAGGTTAATCCTTGTTTTATTGCTATTATTAAGGAAAAACTTTTGCAAGAGATGATCCATATGAGTACCCTTACACTCATCTAATGTATTTTACCAAGTTATGTTGGCCACTTAAATTGAGAGGCTATTATGATTATGAATTAAAACTTAAATAATTTAACCAATCTCTAACCAACATTGCTTTAGCTTGGTATAGAATTTTCTCTGCATAGAAAATTGATACTTGGGAAAAGCTCAAAGGAGAATTTGTATTTCGATTCTTTGCCAAAGTAAATGTTGTTGAAGTATAGAGGGAAATCACAAATTACAAGAACCGCCTAGGAGAAGGTTTGCTAAGAGCCTTCAAAAGGTATATATCCATCCTTAATATATGTCCCCATCATGATTTACCTAAATGGTACGTTCTACATATTTTCTATGGGGGGATTAACAAAGAGATTAAGCGTGACTTTGACACTAATTCCGGAGGTTCTTTTATGGACTTAACTATAACTAATGCTTGGGAACTCTTAGAACGAATTCGTTGCAATAGATAAACTTGGGGATTTGATTTAGGCGGTGAAGAAGGGATATAAACTGAATATGACTGTCTCAATACTTATAAGGAATAAGGCAAGGTTAAGAAAACTACTAATGAACTTAAACTTGATGATGATATTATTCTGCAAATCCTTTAGTCTTTTACAAAACACATTGAAGATCCAAAGAAAGATTGGCTTCAATATACTCCACCACTCGAGAAGTTGAAGACGTTGAGATAAAAATTATGGCCCATGTACATCCATTAAATAAAGAAGCACCTTATGTTGAACCCCTTCCTTTTCCAAGGACGACGAGAAAACATATGATAGCCCAACAAATTGAAGAACAACTCGAAAAGAAAAGGATGTTCCTTAATAAGCTAGAGGAAGAGGCAAAAATAGAAGAAATTAATCAAGAAAGCATGCAAGAAGTGGGTGAGCCAACTAAATAAGATATATTAACCATGTTTGCACATTGCAATGTAATCGAGCTAGACACTGAAGCTTCTTAATTCGTTGAAGGAAAGGTAAAATCTAAATATGTTGGTAAACCTATTATTCCTTGCACCTTTGGTGAGTATTCTTATTATGGCCTCTCTAATATTGGAGCAGCTGTTAATGTAATCCCTTATAATATTTATTTGAAAATCCAAAATGAACTCATCTAGTTGAATTGGAAGATACCGATGTGACAATTATGCTAGCAGATAAGACACTCAAAATCCCTATGGGAATAATTAGAGATGTTCCAATTTGTATTGGACCTTACAAGTACCCTATTGATTTTGTGCTTGTTGATATGCCTACTGACGTTTATTGTCCAATTATTTTTGAAAGAACCTTTTTGAACACCGTAGGGGATAACATTGATTACATGGAGACGATATCTCTCAAGTTTTGCAAGGATAAAATGAATTTACATTTCTCTAAATTTCATCATAGGCCAACTATTTAAGAGTTTGAAGAATATGAGCAAGAGAAGGAAGAAGGTAACATTACCGATCTTGCTGCTGTGGTTATGGACACTCCCAACGATAAGTTAGCAAGAAGCCTAGTTGATAATGATAACCTTCCTGAAGATATAGATAAAATTGAAATTGAAGAATATCTTAATTCAACCTCTATAGTTGATCCTGAAATGAATCAAATTTATGAGACACCCAAAATAAAAGGGGATGCGGAGCTTCCACCTCCTACACTCAAAGCCCTTCCCAAAGAACTAAAATATAGGTTTCTTGATGGCACTAATAAATACCCTATTATTATAAGCTCTAATCTTGCAAAAAAAATAAGAGGAGAATTCAATTCTAGTTTTAAGAATGCACCGAAAGGCTCTCGGTTATACAATGTATGACTTGAAAGGGATTATTCCCTCGATAGCCACTCATAGAATATTTATGGAAGAAGAAGCTCAGCCAGTTGTAGACTTTCAAAGACGACTCAAACCTCATATGAAAGAGGAGGTGGGAAAGGAGGTTATCCGCCTACTAGATGCATGTAAAATCTTGCATGTGGAGGAGAGTGACTAGGTAAGTCATGTTCATTGTGTTCCAAAGAAAGGTGGGTTCATTGTTGTCCCAAATGAACATAATAATATGATCCTGACTCGAAATGTCATTGGTCATAGGATCTGCATTGATTATAGAAAACTTAACAAGGAAACTAGAAAGGATCACTACCCTTTACCATTTATAGATCAAACATTAGAGAGACCTGCTATGCACTCTCATTTTTGTTACTTAAATGGTTATTATGGTTTTTCTCAAATAGATGTCCATCCAGATGACCAATTGATACGTCGTAAACGTATCTATAATTTTTTATGTTTCATGCTTGTTTAGTATCCACTTTGCTATGTTTTGTCTACACTTTGAGGTATTTTTATACACTTTCTGGAACTAACCTATTGACAGGATGCCACAGTGCTAGTTGCCTGTTTTCTGCTGTTTTTGGTTTCAGATAGCTAAAAAATGAATATTCTCGGAATTGGACGGGACAAAAGCCAAAGTTCATATTTTTCCTGAGCGATACGGAAAATCGAAGACGAGACGGAGGAGGACACCAGGGTGGCCACACCCTAGGTGGGCATGGGTCCCACCCTAGCCGCGCCCACATGGGATGTGGGTCCCCTGGCCCTCCGCCGACCTTGCCTCCTTCGCCTATAAGAAACCCCTGACTTAGAAACCCTAAATCATCGACCAGAAAGCCACTAAAACCTCCGCAGCATCGCCACCACCGAAGGGAGATTCGTAGGACAGAAAGTCTCTGTTCCGGCACCCTGCCGGGATGGGGAAGTGCCCCTGGAGCCATCTCCATCAATCTCCACCACCATCTCCATCGCCATTGCTGATTCCCATGATGAGGAGGGAGTAGTTCTTCCTTGAGGCCAAGGGCTCTTCCGGTAGCTATGTGTTCATCTCTCTCTCTCTATGCATGATCATGTTGTGGTCATGAGCTTTGTAATCAAGTAGATCTACTCTGCTACTCAAGTGCTTTAATAGATCTCTGCTCTCCCCACGTGTGTGAAAGTGACATCGTGCATACCATGGTGGAACTTAGGCTAGAGGTTACATAAATACTCATTTGCTTTAATAGATCTATGCTTTTCCCCATGTGTGTGAAAGTGACAGCATGCACGCCTGATGACGCCCAACACTTGTCGTGGGACGTTTCGTTGGAAACCCCAAGAGGAAGGTGTGATAAGCACAGCGGCAAGTTTTCCCTTAGTAAGAAACCGAGGTTATCGAACCAGTAGGAGGAAGGAAACGTCTCAAAGGTGTTGCAAGCAACGTGGAAACCTGCACAACACAAACTCAAGACTTTGCCCAACGAATCAGTGAGGTTGTCAAGCTCACCGGTTTGCTGTAACAAAGGATTAAACGTATAGTGTGAAAGGTAATGGTTTGGAGCAAGTAAACAAGTAACAATGGAAGATGTATCAATGATAAAGATTGGACCGAGGTCCATAGTTCACTAGAGGTGCTCTCCTTAGATAAACAACATGGCATGAAGGGTAAACAAATTACAGCAGGGCAATTGACAGGAACTAAGCAAGGCATAACAATGCAATACCAGACAAAAAGATCCTATGAGATTCAATTGGGCAATACAACAATATACATAGACCGCCATCCAACTGCATCTATGACTAGAAGTCCACCTTCAGGTTATCATCCGAACTCCCTCTAGTATTAAGTTGCAAGCAATAGACAACTGCTTTAAGCAAAGTGTGTAAGGTAAACAATCCACTTGTTCCATGAACAAGAGACTGTTGTTTTCTCCCTAGTGGCAATAGCACATCTACAACCGAAGATATTTATGTCATTTCCCTTGGAAACTAGAGGCATGAACCCACTATAGAGCATAAATACTCCCTCTTGGAGTCACTAGCAACTACTTGGCTAAGATAGCTACTAACAACAGAGAACATCCAAGATCACAAACAACACAGACATGATAGAATCATAAAGACAAAACCACTAATCAATCTAACATAGTAATCTCAATATCCATCAGATCCCCGCAAACACAACATGCATGATTACAAATAGATTAGATCTTGATCATGAACGGAGCTCACAAGATCTATACATGAAAGCAGAAGGAGGAGATACAACCATCTAGCTACTACATGGACCCATAGTCCAAGGTGGAACTACTCACGCATCATATCGGAGAGAAGGCCTCCGGGATGATCTCCCCTCCGGCAGGGTGCGATGGTGGCGGCGGATATAGACGGTTTCGTGGAGTTTTGATCGAGGACTTAGGGTTTCTGCATCGGGGGCTTCTTATAGGCGAAGAGGCGAGGCAGGGAGGCGACCAGGGGGGCCACACCCTGCCCAGGCGCGGGCCCACCCATGGCCGCACCTAGGGTGGTTTGGCCACCCTGGTTTGCATCTCCGTCTCATCTTCTGGTTTCGTGTCGCCCATGGTAAAATATTGACTTTGGCTTTTGTCTCGTCCAATGCCGAGAATATTGATTTTCTGCCTTTCTGGAACCAAAAACAGAAGAAAACAGGCAACTGGCACTGTGGGAACTTGTTAGTAGGTTAGTTCCAGAAAAGATATAAAAACACCTCAAAGTGTAGACAAAGCAAAGCAAAGTTGATACTAAACAGGCATGGAGCATAAAAAATTATAGATATGTTTCCGATGTATCAAGCATCCCCAAGCTTAACTCCTGCTCGTCCTCGAGTAGGTAAGAGATAAAAAGAATATTTTTTTTAGGAGACATGCACCATCAAAACCAAGATCAAACCATTTGCAAGCATTGAAAGCTGGGATCAAAGAACTCTAAACATGTGCATGAAAGATGGAGTTCTAACAATAGGACAAGGTAACTATGCATGCAACATGAAAGGCTACAAATAAAGATCATGAATAACATACATTGAAAAACGTTTGTTTGTTTCACATACAGAAAACATGGCATAGTGGCAATTAGCTTGTCCCTCATAGAGTAGCAAATAGATGCATAGGACACCTTAAAAGTTCACAAGGGTGACTAGAAACAGATAGCACAAGAACAAGTAATATCACAAATTCATCAATCAATAAGCTTTGGGACACTGCACACAGAATGACAACTATGTTCTCCTAATGGTGCCTAAAGGTAGAAGGTGGAGACTCAAATAAAAGTGGAAGAAAGGCCCTTCATAAAGGGAAGCAGGGATTTCAAGTTTCAAAACGAGCTTCCAAAAATTATGGTACTTGTTAGCTTTAAGCCCTCATTGCCCCTATCATAAGCATCTTGAAGTGATTAAGGTTAAAGTAAACAAACTATGGAGTATATGCTTGACAAAGTATAAGTTGGCAATCTCAAGTCCCTTGAATACGAGGGCCACACCTCATGCTACTCAACTTCAGTCACCTCTAAGTTCTTGTCATTGTAAGTACTTGCATATCATAGAGAACTGCCAACGAGGTACCCATTGCACATGGTACATGAGCTATCCCATACCCAAAATGACAAGGCAAGAAGAAAATGAGCATCTCAGCGATATTTTTATTTACTATATGCATAGCTTTTTATATAGGATGCTTCATAGATAGCTCACTATGGTGATGCTGCAAGTTTCCACCATGATTAGGCATGGATTAGGCTAGCGGCCCAGGCGTTTCTCTAACACAAAATATAAACTCCATGGACTTACAAGCTCCCCTTTCATTTCACACCGATGACATCCATAGACAAAAGAGCATGATATCAACTGTGTACAAAGTACAAGTGTAATGTTGAAAGCGTTCCCCATGACAACATGGTTCTGCTAATTCCAATGTATAAGTGCAAGTATATACAACATAGATGACACAATGGTACAAGTTTATTAGGGGCAAGAAATAAAGTGTGCCATCAACATAGATGACACAATGTATAAGTGCAAGTATATACAACATAGATGACACCACAAGTATATTGTGTGACACAATGGTTCACATAACAAAATACTTTTTAATTGGAAGATAGATGAAAACAAGAATATACTTGGATTGGTGTAACACACCATGCATAGGAATTTATAGTGGACACTTTGGAATAACTTGGTTTCTTGGGAGTTGGAAGCATGAGTAGAGCTTACTCATCCAAGTGGAGGCTAGCAAAAGACTGGGAGCAACCAACTAAGAGAACATAATGGCCATAATCATGCAGAGTAACAAAGCATTACTAATCAAAGCATAGAGTGGTACTACAAGTAAATGACTAAATGATCATAGAGGCTATGGTGAATTGTCATAGTCATAACATGGTGTGAGAATGTGCCAAGTCAACCCAAACAAAGCATCAAAGGAGAATACCACAATACTATGCTTCTGTATGCTAAAACAACGCATAATTTCTTCAAGACATACTAAGAAATCCCAATTGTTTGGAACAAGACATGCTACAATAATAATCACTAAGCATAAGGTCAAAACAACACCTAGCATGTCATGCTAAAGTTTAAGTCACCGTCAATGCAAGCTCCTCTTGCACTTCCAAGCAAGAACTTTCTACTCCTTTCCAAAACCAAGCAACTTATTTGCAACAACACAGCGAGAACGGGGGTACAAACTACTTTATTTAAGCAGACTAAACAACCTAAGCAAAGCAAATGAAAACTAAGATGCTCCAAGAACAACACAATAGTGCATGAAGCAATAAAAACGAAGTGTCTAGACAGACCTGAGCTTTTTATTGATGAAGAAGCCCAAGCTTTAACGCTTGTACCTCTTGGATATTTCTTGGGGTGACACCATGGTGGCATCCCTAAGCTTGATCTTTTGTCCATTCTTCATATCATTACATCATTCTCTCTCTACATCTGAAATTTTTCCTTCATACAAAACTTCATACAATCTTCATTAGCAACATTAGTGTATTCAAAAGATATTAGACCTTAGGCAAAGCTTTGGAACAACAAGACTTTTCACTAAAAACACAAGCTATTGTAGTAACTCCTTCAAAAAGCTCAATTCCCCAAAAGAGAACTCAAAAAGGAGTCTATAAGAAGCAAATGCAAATAATGGCAGAAATTTGTCAAAACAGACTAGCAGGTAGAAACCGATTTTTTAGAAAATCTTCTATTGCTCAAATCAAAAAGTGTTGAACTAATGAAAGTTATCTAACATACTGAGAGATTTATTCATAAATTTTGAGCTCAATCCGAGTTACATAGACTCCTCACGAATTTTTATGGTGGAGGACAGAAATCTGTTTCGGGACAACAATTTCCCAAATCTTACTTCCCTCTCATTAGAGGTCATTCTTGGCACAAAAAGCAAAAAAAAAGGATAAAGAGAGGTCATTACTGAAGTAATAACTTCCAAGACTCAAGGAAACTCTTGGGTTATTGATACGTCGGAAACGTATCTATAATTTTTGATGTTCCATGCTTGTTAGTATCTACTTTGCTTTACTTTGTCTACACTTTGAGGTGTTTTTTACATGTTTTCTGGTACTAACCTATTAACAAGTTGCCACAGTGCCAGATGCCTGTTTTCTGCTGTTTTTGGTTTCAGAAAAGTTAGTAAAGAAATATTTTCGAAATTGGACGGGACAAACGTCAAAGTCAATTACTTTCCGTGGGGAATAAGAAGTCCATAGGGGAGCCGGAGAGGCGGTCTAGGGCGCCCAGACGCCCCTAGGCACGGGTGGGCACTGCCCCACGCCTGGGAAGGGTGTGGGGCCCCTGGCCACCGCCTCGGCCTCCCCCTTCGCCTATAAGAAGCCCCCGATGCAGAAACCCTAAGCACCCGATCAAATCTCCACGAAACCGTCTGTAGCCGCCGCCACCATCATCCCTAGATTGGGGGGATCTGAAGTTCTTCCCGGCACTCTGCTGGACGGGATATCATCCCGGAGGCCTTCTCTCCGGTATGATGCATGAGTAGTTCCACCTTGGACTATGGGTCCATGTAGTAGCTAGATGGTTGTATCACCTCCTTTGTGTTTTCATGTATAGATCTTGTGAGCTCCGTTCATGATCAAGATCTAATCTATTTGTAATCATGCATGTTGTGTTTACGGGGATCCAATGGATATTGAGATTATTATGTTGGTTTGATTAATGGTTTTGTCTTTTTGATTCTATCATGTCTGTGTTGTTTGTGATCTTGCATGCTCTCCGTTGTTAGTAGCTATCTTGGCCAAGTAGTTTCTAGTGACTCCAAGAGGGGGTATTTATGCTCGATAGTGGGTTCATGCCTCTAGTTTCCAAGGGAAGTGACAATAATCTCTTGGATTGTAGATGTGTTGTTGCTACTAGGGAGAAAACAACGGTCTCTTGTTCATGGAACATGTGGACTGTTTACCTTACACACTTTGCTTAAAGCAGTTGTCTGTTGCTTGCAACTTAATACTGGAGGGGGGTCGGATGATAACCTGAAGGTGGACTTCTAGTCATACATGCAGTTGGATGGCGGTCTATGTATATTGTTGTATTTCCCAACCGAATCTCATAGGATCTTTCTGACGTAATTGCATTATTATGCCTTGCTCAGTTCGTGTCAATTGTCCTTCTGTAATTTGTTTACCCTTCTTGCCATGTTGTTTATCTAAGGAGAGCACCTCTAGTGAACTATGGACCCCGGTCCAATCTTTACCATTGATACATCCTCCACTGTTACTTGTTTACTTGCTGCAAACCATTACCTTCCACACCATATGTTCAATACTTTGTTACAGCAAAACGGTGAGCTTGACAACCTCACTGATTCGTTGGGGGCAAAGCCTTGAGTTTGTGTTGTGCAGGTCTCCGCGTTGCTAGCAACACCTGTGTGACGTTTCCTTCCTCCTACTGGTTCGATAACCTCGGTTTCTTACTGAGGGAAGACTTGCTGCTATGCTGCTTCACACCTTGCTCTTGGGGTTCCCAACAGACTCCACATCAAGCACCAAGTTTTGTTGCGCCATCAAGGAGTCATCAACAAGTTTTCTGGCGCCATTTCCGGGGACTTAAAGAAGAAGAAGCTCCCACGACAACACACCATCAAGTTTTCTGGCGCCGTTGCCGGGGAGGCTAAGGATGTCTTCACAAGGGGAGTCCTTCACTTCCTTTCTCTTTACTTTGTTTTTAGTTTGATTTGTTTCTTTTGCTTGGTTTTGTTTGCCTCTTTTCAAAAACCCAAAAAAATAGTCTAGTTTGGTTTGCTTGCTTTATTCAAAAACACAAAAAAAATTAGTTCCTGCTCTAGCTGCTGCTGTTTTTGGCTTGCCCACCATTGCCAAAATGAACTCTGCTGAGATTACTAAGTTGTGTGACTTCACTAGCACCAACAACAATGATTTCCTAAGCACTCCCATTGCTCCACCTGCTCCTGATGCTAGTGATATGCATGTTGCTTTCACGAAACACATTACAGATGCTCTTGTTAAGATTAAGAAAGAGAATCTAAAACATAAAACTTTTATTCCTAGGAAAGTAGAAGATAGTTGGGAACCTATTATTAATATACAAGTGAATGACTTTGATCTCAAAGCTTCATGTGATCTTGGTTCTAGTGTATCTATTATGCCTAGGAAGATTTATGAAATGCTTGATTTGCCACCATTGTAAGATTGTTATTTGGATGTCCCACTTAATGATGATGCTAAGAAGAAACTCATGGGGAGTATTAATGATGTTCTCATTATGGTTAACAATGCTTATGTCCCTGTGGATTTCTATGTTTTGGATGTTAAGTACAATGCTTCTTGTCCTATTACATTGGGAAGAACTTTTCTTAGAACAGTTGGTGCTATCATTGATATGAAAGAAGGCACCATTAAATATCATTTTCCATTCAAGAAAGGTATTGAACACTTACTTATGAGTAGAGAGAAGTTTTCTTTTTGCTCCTCCTTTAAAAGCAAGGTTTGATGTTAATGCTTCTTCATTTGAAAATACTTGATTCTTCTTGCTTCTTGTGCCTAACTTAAAGGCGTTAAAGAAAAGTACTTGTTGGGAGATAACCCAAGAGTTTCATTGAGTCTTGGAAGTTATTACTTCAATCATGACCTCTCATTATCCTTTTTGTTTGCGTTTTGTGCCAAGAATGACCTCTAATGAGAGGGAAGTAAGATTTGGGGAGTTGCTATCCTAAAACGGATTGAGCTAAAAATTTATGAATAAATCCCCCGGTATGTTATATAACTTTCGTTAGTTCAACACTTTTTATTTGAGTAACAGAAGATGTTCGAAAAAATCGGTTTCTACCTGCTGGTCTGTTTTGACAGATTTTTTCCATTATTTGCATTTGCTTCTTATTGATTCGTTTTTGAGTTCTTTTTGGGAAATTGATCTTTTTGAAGGAGTTGCTACAGTATCTTGTGTTTTTAGAGAAAAGCCTTGCTGTTCCAAAGCTTTGCCAGAGGTCTAATATCTTTTGAATACACTAATGTTGCTAATGAAGATTGTGTGAAGTTTTGTATGAAGGAAAAATTTCAGGTGTAGAGAGAGAATGATGCAATGAGATGAAGAATGGAAAAAGCTCAAGCTTAGGGATGCCACCATGGTGTCACCCCAAGCAATATCCAAGAGGTACAAGCGTTAAAGCTTGGGGATGCCCAAGGCATCCCCTTCTTCATCAATAAAAAGCACAGGTCTGTCTAGACACTTCGTTTTTATTGTTTCATGCACAGTTGTGTTGTTCTTGGAGCGTCCTAGTTTTATTTTGCTTTGCTTAGGTTGTTTAGTTTGCTTTAATAAAGTAGTTTGGATCCTCGTTCTCACTGTGTTGTTTTGCAAATAAGTTGCTTGGTGTTGGAAAGGAGTAGTAAGTTCTTTCTTGAAGTGCAAGAGGAGCTTGCATTGACTATGACTTAGACTTTAGCATGACATGCTAGGTGTTGCTTTCGCATTATTCTAAGTGATTATTGATGTAGCATGTCTTGTTCCAAACAATTGGTATTGCTTAGTGTGCCTTGAAGAAATCATGCGTTGTTTTAGCATGCAAAAGCATAGTATTGTGGTATTTTATTTTGATGATTTGCTTGGGTTGACTTGGCACATGCTCACACCATTTTATGACTATGACAAGTGTCTCATCCCAAAAATTTCCAAATTTTGAGATGTGGAAAATAAATAAACAAAATAAACAATTGTTGAAATTTAGGGTGAAAAGAAACTTTTGTTTTAAAGTGGAAACATCAAAACCCATCTTGAACAAACTTTGAATAAAATTTGAATCCAACTAAATTCAAATCAAGTGAAATGCATTCTTCATAAATGCATCTTGAATTTAAACACTTGGAAAATAAACCAAAACTCCAAAACCCTAATGGAAGAAAATCATTTCCAAGATATCTCAAAGACTAAGGATTTGATCCATATAAAATTGATCAATAAACATTTTAAAATGATCAAGAATGATAAATGAAAATATTATAAAACCATAGAAATTGATTTCATTCAATTTGGAGCCATGGATAAAATTTTATGAATTTAATAAGGTAAATGAATAATTTCCAAAACTAATAAAGCTCCTATCTAAATCCATACCAAATTGTGATCAAATTAATCCTAGAGAAATATAAAAGGATAAACAAATATTAAATAAGATTTTACAAATTAGAATCACCAAGTTTGGATCTTTAAATAAAAAGATGTGGATTTTATAAGACAAAGGAAGAAATAATAAATAAGGAGTATTTAAAAGACAAATTAAATCTTGGCCTAATCCATAAGAAAATGGAATGAATATAATCCAAATCCAAATAAAATAGAAGGATAAAGAATATTCAAATAAAATTATATGGCCTTAACCAAATTATATTCCCTTTGAATAATAACAAAATCCCTAATGGAAATGATTAATTAAATCATGGGAAAACAATAAATGAAATTTACCAAGTGGAATAAAAGTTATTTAATTAACTTAAATGGAATCAAAGAAATCATCTAAATAAAATTTATGGAATTAAAACCATATTTGATTTCATTGGAATAAAGACATTTGCCCAAATTAAATGATTAATAATCATATTAAAATACTTTAAATAATTCAAAGTGAGTTATTTAAACACCCTAATAAATAAATAAAACCTACTAAAAAGGTTTAGTGAAAATTAGAATTCAAATAAAGAATTTGAAAATATATTTAATCTTATTTGAATAAAAAGCAAATGCTTATTTTCATAAAGAATAAAACCATAAAAAGAATAAAGAATTATTCCTAAAATGGTATTTAAAATACATGTTTAAAACATATTAAAAACTTACTGAAAAGTTTGGAAGGTTTTGAATTCAAATGGTTGTTTGAAATGTTTAAACAAATTCAAAACAGAAATGAAAATGGAAAAAGAAAAATAAATCAGAACAAAAAAATGGAAAGGACCCAGCCCAGGAAACCAGGCCCAGCTAGCCTATTTCCCCTTCCTCGCAGAAAACGGTTCACACCACAATTCTCACCCGCGTTGCCACTTACGAGGTGACCCCACTCCTAACCCCACACCTCGCTGATGAAATGACCCCACGCTGTCAGCCCTTCGTCCTCACCCGCGCGAAGACCACGCCGCCCGTTTCTGCCGATGATCATTCCCCTTCGATACGCGTTGATAAGGCCAGTAATTACTCCCCCGACCACGCTGTAAGATCCCTCCTTTGTAAAGGAAAAGGATCCCTATGATTGCAATGCTAGTCCCTGGATCAATGCTAGCATCCACAGTTTAAGATGAAGTACACAGATACAAAGGTCATTTATTACATCCCTTCCAGAGATAAACATAGTCTTTACAACTCAAGGCCACATGCCTAATACAAGAGTTTGAATAAGTAAATAAATATAAGTCTTCATCTTCATGTGCCACAGGCAAACATGTTGAGTGTAGACTCATGACACCTAATCCTCATCAGAGTAACCTGCAACATCACAAGTTACAACCACAGTGGGTCAATACTTTGGAATAGTATTGGCAAGTGATACCTTAGTAAAATTTAGGTGGACTATATTACTATATGCATTTTGGCTAAGTGTAGCTTGGCTTGCTTTGCTCAAAATAGGTTTTTCCTATTAGTTGAAATCACTAAGTTTTTCTTTGTCAAAACTTTTCCCAAGGAACCACCAATAGACATTGAGGTCCTTCACCCTTGTTCACCCACAAGTTTTTACTTAGAAGTTGGAGTGATGAGATTCTTGATGGCTTCCATGTCTTGATGCTCAAGTTGTCCATTGCCATGGACTTGGCTAAGTACTTAGATTTTTCCATCTGCAGAGGTTGTGCACTTTCCCCACCAGACTTGGTTTCCCAAGGCAGGACCTTTCAGAAGGCTTTCCTTAGACCAAATGGACGCGCTCCAACCTATCATTCCCACTACCACCAACTGTCCAAATGGCTAAGTTCTAGCAACCTATGTGATCCAGGCAGAGCCCATATTGCCAAGTGGCTGCACTAGAAGCTTCTCAACACTTGGCCTCTAAAATCCCTTTGTTCCTGGGTGGCTTTCCACAAGTGAGATACACAAGGTAAACCATAGCCATGGGCCTTGTGTAACCACTCAACCAAAAACCACCAATCAAGTCCCATTCCACCCAGGTGATTCATTGACTTAGTTGTTTTATTAGGAAAAACATAAGTCCAAAGACTTAGAAATATTTTCACCATAGCATGTATATTTCACCAACCCTTGTTTGCTACTAGCTAGGCTAAGCATGGCATAGACAGTAACTTAACTTAGAAATTTCCTAGCAATTCTACAACTACATAGGATTTCCCAACATGGCATTTGGCAAAATAGTAACATGCAAGACTTAGCAAAATATTTCTAATGCTTGTATAAAAATATAGGGATAGAAATATTCATGAAGTACCACTTGCCTTGGTAGTTGGGAGAGTAGCACTCTTCACAATCACAATCACTAGCACCAAAGTCTACACAAATAATGGTAGCAACAAATTACACACAACATATACAAACAAACAAAAATACATATGCATGCATGCAAAATGCTAAGTGATGATTTTTAAAACTCAACCAAGCAACTGCACAGTACTGATTCATAAACAAGTCAAAACTTGCTAAACCAAGTTTATTTGACACTAAAACAATTTCCTAAACAATTCATATACTCAAAATAGTCCTAAACAAGTTTCTGCAAATAAAATCATTTTAACAGAAGCTAAACATTAAACACATTGCATAAACAGAAAGAGCTTGTTCTCCTGATTCCAACGGTATAAAATTTGTCAAATTCTAACATGTGGATCAAAAGTTATAGCTAAATCAAATTTGGATATAAATCTGATTCAAATTCGGTTTTTAAACCAAAACCTAGCCACGCGGCGCTATCCTATTGGCTGGTACCGATTCGCTCAGGATCAAGCTTCCGCACCATCGGATCAAGTCAGATCCAACACGCCAGATTCAAAGAAAACGATTCGCTCAGATCTAATCTAATCCGCAAGATCTACATCCAACGGTACTGTTGCTTCGACCATAGACTAGCGGCACTAGCGGCGGCGACTGGCGGCGGCGCGTCTGTCAGTGGCGGCGCTGGCGTTCTAGGTCGTCTGGGGAGGGGAAAGGGTGCTTACCAGAACCGCAGGGACGAGGCGAAGCTCAACGTGGAGGTGGCTTGGCAAGGGGCGCTCGGAGTCGTCGGGGATTCCTCGCCGGAGTTCGTGGACGCGTCGGGTATGGCTGCTGGTCGATGTTGGCGAGGTTCTGCGTCGCGCTAAGTCAAAAGGAGGGCACCGTTAGATGCGCAAGACGATGGGGATCCTAGGCGTATCAGAAAGAGGGCAAGGGGCGGCTGGTACTTACGGGGAGAGGTCGCCGGAGTTCGTGCAGAGAGCGGCGGCGCTCGGTTGAAGTCGCTGCCGAGGCTACAGACCATGCGAGAACAAACAGGGTGTGTCAGTAGATGCGCAAGGAGTTGCTGAGCTTGATAGTATGAGTCATGGACAGAGGGGGACACGGTGCTCACCGGAATTCGTCGGCGAGGTCGTCGGAACAGCGGCGGCGTCGGGCGAGTTGCGAGCAGCCTGGTGGCGTGGAGAGGAAATTGGGTGAGGGGAAATGGCCGCGAGAGGGAGGGGCTTAAGTAGGCAGAGTCTCGACAAGAAACGCTCAGTGATTCAATGCCAATTACGCCGCGGAATCAACGCAGCAACGGCCAGCAGCGGTGTTCGTGCGCGGAATCTGGGGAAGACGATGACGACGTGGACGGGGCCCGCTCGTCAGCGAACAGAACAGAGGGGGAGTGGGGTCCGGGTGTCAGCGGCTTACTGGGTGCATCTGCGCGTGAGCGAGGGAGAGAAGGGTCCCGGGTGGGCTTGATGGGCTGGTTTCACTGTTGGGCCCAAAGTCTGGCGCCGACCCTTTTCTTTTTCTTTATTCCTTTTCTATTTCTGAATAGATTTTTCTGGATAATTCAAATCTCTTTGGGATTTTTGCAGTGTGCATCAATCACATTTCAGGACATAAAATCAAGTGGTCTCTCTGTTCCAGCTTGGTTCTTTTGAAATAACAAAATAAACAGTGCCATAGCACTAGATTTGCAGATGTTTTGAAAATGGTTTTGAAACCACTTTTATTTTGTAAAATTTTGTTCAAACTCTACACTCAAACCAATCAACAAGGAAGCAAATAAAATTGGTTTTAAAACACTAAGCTCTCAAATGAGGATGGGCATTTGATTTAAGTTTGCTCACATAAAATGATAGCACTATGTGCTTCTGTTTTCTTGAAATGAGTTTGAAATTGATCTCAAATCTATATGCATGCATGAATGATATGCAATCTTTGAAATCATGATTTTAGGGATGTTACACACGCGTACTTAATCGCCTTCTCCTCCTCTCCATTTCCCCTCTCTCGTCCGGCTCTCTCTGCCCCCAGGCCATCCCCATTTATGCGTGCACCGCCGCGGCCTCCGACAAGCTCTCCGAGCAATTCCGGCCAGCACCCTCACCCCCACAAGCCCTTCTTCACACGAACGAGATCCCCATCGTCCTATGAACCTCCCAGTACCCCCCCCCACTCACCCGCGCACGTGAACGACCAAGACCGAGAGCGCCGCCGTCTGCTTTGATTCCGGCGAGCACTACTGGTGAGCACAGACCCTCCTTGCCCTCTTTTTGATGCTCACTTGTTTGAAACTCGCGTACGAAGCTAACGATACCCTTCGCTTGCCTTCCCGAGCCTTGCAGCCTCGTCTCCCTCGACGACAAAGCGTGCCCGACGCCAGGGACATCTCCGGCGAGGAATCGCAGCCACACCCGAGCGCCCCTTCGACGATGAAGACCACCTTGAGCATCTACTCGCCACTACGATTCTGGTGAGATTCTCCCCTCCTCCTCTCGCCTCCTGTATCAGCCGGAACTCCACCGTCTGACCGCGCCGCCGCCAACCACCACCGCCAGCGCCGCCCGTTCCTGGTTATTCGATTTAGGCCGTAGGATTTCGATCGCGTGGCTACGATAGAACATAACCCGAAGGGGTATGAGTGATCCTGTGCCACTCGATCTGTTTTAATCCAACGCATCACAGTAGCCGATCCGCACGAACCGTTTTTGGCCAATCAGAACACAACACGTGGCTCAGGGTTTGTTTTAAAAACAGAATTGAATCTATTAGTTGCTTGAATTTGTAAATTGCATAAATTTTGATCCACACGTCTAAATTTTGCAAATTTTATATCAATGGAATCAGCAAAACAAGTACTTTCCAACCATGCACTTTGTTTAATGAATTGCTTTTGTTAAATTGGTTGTTTTTGCAGAAACTTCTGTAGGCATAATTTGAATATAAAATTTATTCTAGAAATGTTTTAAAGGTAAAATCTTTGGAAAATGGATTTTTTTGAACCTACTGACCATAGAAACCAACTTATGGATTTAAAAATGGATTTTGTGAAGTTAAAGAATGAATCTTTGAATTAAGGCATTTCTAGTTAAATAAAAATATTGTTTATGTTTTGAAATGCTATTTAATTAAAACCTTTGTAAAATGATTTGATTTAAACTCTCTGACCCTAAAAAACAAGTTTTGAGATTTAAAAAAATATATTTGATGGACCCTATAAAATTATTACTTTGCTAAAAGGCATTTCCAACAACATAAAATATTGCTTTGGTATAAAAATGGTTTAAAAGTAAAACCTTTTGAAAATGGTTTTAATATTAAAACACTTGACCATAAAACACTAGCACTTGTGTTTAAAAATATATTTTTCAAACACTAGAAAATATTAATTTGATTTGAACCATTTCTAGCAAAATAAAAATGACTTAAAATGGCCATTTTCACTAACTTGATATCCAATGGTTTTGCCACTTTTATAAATGATAATTATGTGTTTTAAAATGTTTATAACCTATTAGAAACCACTTTTACAAATAAAACAATCCTTGGCATGCTTGCATGCATTGTTTGTTTTTATTATTCTATATGAAGATTGCTTGAATGGTAGATTGAATATTTGCTTGCTTAATTGAATTGTAGTGGAATTTGAAGAGTGTGACTATTGCAAGATCAAGGAGTGAACTTATAATCTCTACCAAAAAGGCAAGTGGTGCTTCATATTTTTATCCCAATATTTTGACTATGCATTAGAAATATTTTGTATAGGGCTTGCATGAATATTTTGCTAAGTATCTATATGATATGCTTGGGAAATCCTAGTAGTTGTAGAATTGTTAGAATTTTCTCTAAGTTAAGATACTTGCTATTTCCATGCTTAGCCTAGCTAGTAGCAACCAAGGGTGGAATATATACATGCTATGGAAAAATATTGCTAAGTCTTCGACTTATGTTTTCTTTGCTTAATAAAACAACTAAGTGAATGAAACACCTGGGTGGAATGGTAATTGCTTGGTGGTTTTTGGTTGAGTGGTTACACAAGGCCCATTTATATGGTTTGCCTTGTGTATCTCACTTGTGGATTGCCACCCAGGAACAAAGGGATTTGAGATGCCAAATGTTAAGAAGCTTCTAGTGCAGCCACATGGCATTATGGGATCTGCCTGGATCATATAGGTTGCAATAACTTAGCCAAATGGACAGTTGGTGGTAGGGGATTGATAGGTTTGGAGCACGTCCATTTTGGTCTAAGGGAAGTCTTCTGAAAGGTCCTGTCTTGGTGAAAATCAAGTCTTGTGGGGAAAGTGCACCACCTCTACAGATGGAAGAAACTAAGTACTTAGCCGTGTCCCCGGTAATGGACAATTTGAGCATCAAGACATGGAAGCTATCAAGAATCTCCTCATCCCAATTTTCTAAGTTAAAACTTGTGGTTGAACAAGGGTGAAGGTTCACCAATTTCTATTGGTGGTTCCTAGGGAGTTTTTGCCAAACAAAAACTTAGTGTTTTCAACTGATAGGTAAAACCTATTTTGAGCAAAGCAATCCTAAGCTCCACTTAGCCAAATGCATATAGATGATAGACTCCACTATACTACCAAAGTATCACTTGCCAATACAATTCAAATGTATTGACCCTTGTGGCTGTAACTTATTATGTTGCAGGTTTGTTTGATGTTAGTGAAGTGTGTTGAATAGGATTACAAGTCTACAACCAACATGATTACCTGTGGCACTTTGACGATGAAGGACTCCATGCTATATAGTTGTTTCTGCTGCATTGTAATGAGATAGCCAAATGAGCTATATAAGATGTAATGAATTATCTTATTCCAGGTTATAAAGTTGTATTATGACCTGTGTTTCTTGATATTACATCTTAACTGTGGATGCTAGCTATTGATCCAGGGACTAGCATTGTAAACACAGGGATCTCTACCTTATTAAAGGTTGGGACCTCTACAAATGGTATCAGAGCACTGTGTTGCCTGTAGGATTGTAACCTTAGGATTGGACAAAACCCCTTAGAAAAATAGGAGTTGAATTTGTTCCAAAACTTATTTACAAAGAATCTAGTAAACTCTTTCCTCAACCATTTTGGTTTTGATTCTACATCTCTTCTATTTCAAACTTGATGGACAAAGCCTCAAC
Source organism: Avena sativa (assembly GCA_916181665.1). Lineage (NCBI taxonomy): Eukaryota > Viridiplantae > Streptophyta > Magnoliopsida > Poales > Poaceae > Avena > Avena sativa. The sequence goes on from OV702295.1 coordinate 359,265,357, forward strand.
ATGAGCAAAGACCTCACCATGAGCAAAGGACTTCACCAACTCAAATAACTTCAACTTCAACATCATCAAATACTTCAACTTTATTTTCACCAAGGACTTCAACTTGGATATCACTAAGGACTACAAGTGAGACAAGAATATTACTCAAGACTTAAAGACTAAGGAAACACAACTTAGAAGGAACCATCATCACCTTTGAAGTTTTGTGACCAAGATACAAGAATTTCTCCAAGAATACAATGATTTTGTTCATGAAGAATCAACTAAGAAGGATGGAATGATCTCAAGTGAACCATATAGAAGTTGGACCACCATACTAGTGAATAGATCAAACCCACCAACTTATGTGGTGTAGCAAAAATGTTTTGTTACCTAAAAATGTGCTTGAAACTTGTTGTTTGAGTGGAATGTTTGTTTGTGATTGCTTGCACATTGCTTGTGTGAATTGTGATGTGTGTGATTAGAATTATTTCCTTAGAAATCCCAATCCAACCCAAACAGATGACTACTCCAAGAAACTCCAACATCAAGAATGGTGACAACAACAACCAAGAGATGCACATGAGAGAACTCATAGTAACCCAAACCCAATTAAACCAAGTGACAACCCAATTTTGGGCCAACAACAATGAGTTAGACCCAACCATGCAAAGATTTATGGAAACCCAAACCCAATTATTGCAAAGGATGACAAATCAAATGATCAACATGGGAGACAGCCTTTCCCAAGGAGTTTGTGACAACAATGATGTCAAGGATGATATTATAGAAGGAACTCAAGCTTGCAATATTTGTGGAGACATGGATCACACTTCCAAAGAGCATGAAGATCAATGCCCTAATTGTGAAGAGAAACATCCAACTAATCAATGCCCCACATCTCAAGTGACTTGTTTCCTATGTGAAGGAAATAATCATGTCCCTATCCAGTGCCCCATCTATTCTATAGTTCAACAAAGGAAACAAGGTGGAGTGCAACAAAAGTTGGGAAACCCCCATGAGGAAACAACTTCTACCAAAAAGGATGAAGGCAAAGGGAAATCTCAGCTTACACCTCCATGCACTATGACTCACATTGATGGACAGAAGAAGAAACATATGTATTATCCAAGGAAACGATTAAGGAAACAAGGAGACTTTCCCACCTTTGAGGTGAGATATGAAGAGCATGAACTAGAAGAACTCCTAGCTTTGGAGAAACCCAAGAAGAAGGACAAAAGCCAAGTGCAATGTTGCAATTGCAAAGAGATGGGACACTATGCCAATGAATGTCCAGAGAAGAAGAAGAAGTATAAGGAAATTAGCCAAGCATGGTGCAACAACTGCAAAGATCTAGGCCATTATATATAAACTTGTCCACACAAGATACGTGAAGAACTCAACCTTGTCACTTGTTACAATTGTGGTAACCAAGGACATTATGCAAGCAATTGTCCAGAAAAAATGAAGTACAAGACAAACAAGCCAATGAAGGATCTCAGCCTTGTCACATGTTTCAAGTGTAGAAACAAAGGACACTATGCAGATGCCTGCCCAGAGAAGATTCATCAAGATCCCAAGCAAGCCAAGATGTAATCTAGCTGAAAGCTTTTTAAGGGTGGTAGTACCCTAGTTGTTTTGAATCCAACTTGTAAACTCTAGCCTCCCCAAATCTCGGGACGAGATTTCTTTTAAGGGAGGTAGTCTGTCACATCCCAAAATTTTCCAAATTTTGAAATGTGAAAAATAAATAAACAAAATAAATAATTGTTGAAATTTAGGGTGAAAAGAAACTTTTGTTTTAAAGTGGAAACATCAAAACCCATCTTGAACAAACTTTGAATAAAATTTGAATCCAACTAAATACAAATCAAGTGAAATGCATTCTTCATAAATGCATCTTGAAATTTAAACACTTGGAAAATAAACTAAAACTCCAAAACCCTAATGGAAGAAAATCATTTCCAAGATATCTCAAAGACTAAGGATTTGATCCATATAAAATTGATCAATAAACATTTTAAAATGATCAAGAATGATAAATGAAAATATTATAAAACCATAGAAATTGATTTCGTTCAATTTGGAGCCATGGATAAAATTTTATGAATTTAATAAGGTAAAGGAATAATTTCCAAAAATAATAAAGCTCCTATCTAAATCCATACCAAATTGTGATCAAATTAATCCTAGAGAAATATAAAAGGATAAACAAATATTAAATAAGATTTTACAAATTGGAATCACCAAGTTTGGATCTTTAAATAAAAAGACAAAGGAATAAATAATAAATAAGGAGAATTTAAAAGACAAATTAAATCTTGGCCTAATCCATAAGCAAATGGAATGAATATAATCCAAATCCAAATAAAATAGAAGGATAAAGAATATTCAAATAAAATTATATGGCCTTAACCAAATGATATTACCTTTGAATAAAGACAAAATCCCTAATGGAAATGATTAATTAAATCATGGGAAAACAATAAATGAAATTTACCAAGTGGAATAAAAGTTATTTAATTAACTTAAATGGAATCAAAGAAATCATCTAAATAAAATTTATGGAATTAAAACCATATTTGATTCCATTGGAATAAAGACATTTGCCCAAATTAAATGATTAATAATCATATTAAAATACTTTAAATAATTCAAAGTGAGTTATTTAAACACCCTAATAAATAAATAAAACCTACTGAAAAGGTTTAGTGAACATTAGAATTCAAATAAAGAATTTGAAAATATATTTAATCTTATTTGAATAAAAAGCAAATGCTTATTTTAATAAAGAATAAAACCATAAAAAGAATAAAGAATTATTCCTGAAATGGTATTTAAAATACATGTTTAAAACATATTAAAAACTTACTGAAAAGTTTGGAAGGTTTTGAATTCAAATGGTTGTTTGAAATGTTTAAACAAATTCAAAACAGAAATTAAAATGGAAAAATAAAAATGAATCAGAACAAAAAAAATGGAAAGGACCCAGCCCAGCAAACCAGGCCCAGCTAGCCCATTTCCCCTTCCCCGCAGAAAATGGTTCACACCGCAATTCTCACCCGCGCTGCCACTGACAAGGTGACCCCACTCCTAACCCCACACCTCGCTGAAGAAACGACCCCACGCTGTCAGCCCTTCATCCTCACCCGCGCGAAGACCACGCCGCCCGTTTCTGCCGATGATCAATCCCCTTCAATACGCGTTGATGAGGGCAGTAATTACTCCCCCGACCACACGTACTTAATCGCCTTCTCCTCCTCTCCATTTCCCCTCTCTCGCCCGGCTCTCTCTGCCCCCAGGCCGTCCCCATTTACACTTGCACCGCCGTGGCCTCCGACAAGCTCTCCGAGCAATTCCGGCCAGCACCCTCACCCCCACAAGCCCTGCTTCACACGAATGAGATCCCCATCGTCCTGTGAACCTCCCAGTACCCCCCACTCACCGGAGCGCGTTCCCTAGGCTCGGCAACGACCAAGACCGAGAGCGCCGCCATCTGCTTCGATTCTGGCGAGCACTACTGGTGAGCACAGACCCCTCCTTGCCCTCTTTTTGATGCTCACTTGTTTGAAACTCGTGTACGAAGATAACAATACCCTCAGCTTGCCTTCCCAAGCCTTTCAGCCTCATATCCGTCGACGACAAAGCGTGCCCGACGCCAGGGACATCTCCGGTGAGGAATCACAGCCACACCCGATCGCCCCTTTGACGATGAAGACCACCTTGAGCATCTACTCGCCACTACAATTCTGGTGAGCTTCTCCCCTCCTCCTCTCGCCTCCTGTAGCGATGAAGACCACCTTGAGGAACTCCACCATCTGACCGCGCCGCCGCCAACCACCGCCGCCAGCGCAGCCCGTTCCTAGTTATTCGATTTAGGCCGTAGGATTTCGATCGCATGTCTACGATAGAACATAACCCGAAGGGGTACGAGTGATCCTGTGCCGCTCGATCTGTTTTAATCCAACGCATCATAGTAGCCGATCCACACGAACCATTTTTGGCCAATAAGAACACAACACGTGGCCCAGGGTTTGTTTTAAAAACAGAATTGAATCTATTAGTTGCTTGAATTTGTAAATTGCATAACTTTTGATCCACACGTCCAAATTTTGAAAATTTATATCAATGGAATCAGCAAAACAAGTACTTTCCAACCATGCACTTTGTTTAATGAATTGCTTCTGTTAAATTGGTAGTTTTTGCAGAAACTTGTGTAGGCATAATTTGAATATAAAATTTATTCTAGAAATGTTTTTAAGGTAAAATCTTTGGAAAATGGATTGCTTTGAACCTACTGACCATAGAAACCAACTTATGGATTTAAAAATGTATTTTGTGAAGTTAAAGAATGAATCTTTGAATTAAGGCATTTCTAGTTAAATAAAAATATTGTTTATGTTTTGAAATGCTATTTGAGTAAAACCTTTGGAAAATGATTTGATTTAAACTCTCTGACCCTAAACACCAAGTTTTTAGATTTAAAAATATATATTTGATGAACCCTATAAAATTATTACTTTGCTAAAAGGCATTTCCAACAAAATAAAATATTGCTTTGGTATAAAAATGATTTAAAAGTAAAACCTTTTGAAAATGGTTTTAATATTAAAACACTTGGCCATAAAACACTAACACTTGTGTTTAAAAATATATTTGTCAAACACTAGAAAATATTACTTTGATTTGAACCATTTCTAGCAAAACAAAAATGACTTAACATGGCCTTTTTCACTAACTTGATATCCAATGGTTTTGCCACTTTTATAAATGATAATTATGTGTTTTAAAATGTTTATAACCTATTATAAACCACTTTTACAAATAAAACAATCCTTGGCATGCTTGCATGCATTGTTTGTTTTTATTATTCTATATGAAGATTGCTTGAATGGTAGATTGAATATTTGCTTGCTTGATTGAATTGTAGTGGAATTTGAAGAGTGTGACTATTGAAAGATCAAGGAGTGAACTTATAATCTCTACCAAAAAGTCAAGTGGTGCTTCATATTGTTATCCCAATATTTTGACTATGCATTAGAAATATTTTGTATAGGGCTTGCATGAATATTTTGCTAAGTATCTATATGCTATGCTTGGGAAATCCTAGTAGTTGTAGAATTGTTAGAATTTTCTCTAAGTTAAGATAATTTCTATTGCCATGCTTAGCCTAGCTAGTAGTAACCAAGGGTGGAATATATACATGCTATGGAAAAATATTGCTAAGTCTTTGACTTATGTTTTCTTTGCTTAATAAAACAACTAAGTGAATGAAACACCTGGGTGGAATGGTAATTGCTTGGTGGTTTTTGGTTGAGTGGTTACACAAGGCCCATTTATATGGTTTACCTTGTGTATCTCACTTGTGGATTGCCACCCAGGAACAAAGGGATTTGAGATGCCAAATGTTAAGAAGTTTCTAGTGCAGCCACATGGCATTATGGGCTCTGCCTGGATCATATAGGTTGCAATAACTTAGCCAAATGGACAGTTGGTGGTAGGGGATTGATAGGTTTGGAGCGCGTCCATTTTGGTCTAAGGGAAGGCTTCTGAAAGGTCCTGTCTTGGTAAAAATCAAGTCTTGTGGGGAAAGTGCACCACCTCTACAGATGGAAGAAACTAAGTACTTAGCCGTGTCCCTGGTAATGGACAATTTGAGCATCAAGACATGGAAGCTATCAAGAATCTCCTCATCCCAATTTTCTAAGTTAAAACTTGTGGTTGAACAAGGGTGAAGGTTCACCAATTTCTATTGGTGGTTCCTAGGGAGTTTTTGCCAAACAAAAACTTAGTGTTTTCAACTGATAGGTAAAACCTATTTTGAGCAAAGCAAGCCTAATCTCCACTTAGCCAAATGCATATAGATGATAGACTCCACTATACTACCAAAGTATCACTTGCCAATACAATTCAAATGTATTGACCCTTGTGGCTGTAACTTATTATGTTGCAGGTTTGTTTGATGTTAGTGAAGTGTGTTGAATAGGATTACAAGTCTATAACCAACATGATTGCCTGTGGCACTTTGAAGATGAAGGACTCCATGCTATATAGTTGTTTCTGCTGCATTGTAATGAGATAGCCAAATGAGCTATGTAAGATGTAATGAATTATCTTATTCCTGGTTATAAAGTTGTATTATGACCTGTGTTTCTTGATATTACATCTTAACTGTGGATGCTAGCTATTGATCCAGGGACTAGCATTGTAAACACAGGGATCTCTAACTTATTAAAGGTTGGGACCTCTACAACAAGTCACCATTAGCCTCTAGGATCATTTAGTCCTTGACTTGTAGTACCATTCTATGCTTTGATTAGTAATGCTTTGTTGCTCTGCATGATTATGGCCATTATGCTCTCTTAGTTGGTTGCTCCCAGTCTTTTGCTAGCCTCCACTTGTATGAGTAAGTTCTACTCATGCTTCCAACTCCCAAGAAACCAAGTTATTCCAGAGTTTCCACTATAAACTCCTATGCATGGTGTGTTACACCATTCCAAGTATATTCTTGTTTTCATCTATCTTCCAATTTAAAACTATTTTTATGTGAAAACTTAGTGATTAAAGCCCTCACGAAGTTGATGGCACACTTTATATTCTTTGCCCCTAATAAACTTGAACCATTGTGACATTTTTGTTGTATATGCTTGCACTTATACATTGGAATTAACAGAACTGTGCTGTCACGAGGATTGTTTTCAACATTGCACTTGTACTTTGTACTCAGTTGATATCATGCTCTTTTGTCTATGGATGTCACCGGTGTGAAATAAAGAGGGAACTTGTAAGTCCATGGAGTTTGTATCCTGTGTTAGAGAAATGCCTGGGCCGCTAGCCTAAGCCATGCCTAATCATGGTGGAAATTTGCAGCATCACCATAGTGAGCTATATATGAAGCATCCTCAATAAAAAGCTATGCATATAGTAAATAAAAATATCGCTGAGATGCTCATTGTCTGCTTGCCTTGTCATTTTGGTTATGGGAAAGCTCATGTACCATGTGCAAGGGGTACCCCGTTGGCGGTTCTCAATGATATGCAAAAACTTACAATGACAAGAACTTACTTGTGCCCGAAGTTGAGTATGCATGAGGTGTGGCCCTCGTATTCAAGGGACTCGAGATTGACAACTTATACTTTGTCAAGCATATACTCCATCTTTGTCACTTTAACCTGAACCACTTCAAGATGCTTATGATAGGGGCAATGAGGGCTAAAAGCTAACAAGTACCATAATTTTTGGAAGCTCTTTTTGAAACTTGTAATCTCTGCTTCCTTTACAAAAAGGCCTTTCTTCCACCAATATTGAGTCTCCACCTTCTACCTTTAGGCACCATTAAGAGAGCATAGTTGTCATTCTGTGTGCAATGTCCTAAAGCTTATTGATTGATGCATATTGTGATATTACTTGTTCTTGTGCTATCTGTTTCTAGTCACCCTTGGGGAACTTTGAAGGTGTCATATGCATCTATTTGCTACTCTATGAGGGACAAGCTAATTGCCACTATGCCATGTTTTCTGTATGTGAAACAAACAAACATTTTTCAATGTATGTTATTCATGATCTTTGTTTGTATCCTTTCAGGTTGCATGCATAGTTACCTTGTCCTATTGTTAGAACTCCATCTTTCATGCACATGTTTAGAGTTCTTTGATCCCAACTTTCAATGCTTGCAAATGGTTGGATCTTTATTGTGAGGGTGCATGTCACCTCAAAAATTATTCTTTTATCACTTACCTACTCGAGGACGAGCAGGAGTTAAGCTTGGGGATTCTTGATACGTCGGAAACATATCTATAATTTTTGATGTTCCATCCTTGTTAGTATCTACTTTGCTTTGCTTTGTCTACACTTTGAGGTGCTTTTTACATGTTTTCTGGTACTAACCTATTAACAAGTTGCCACAGTGCGAGATGCATGTTTTCTACTATTTTTGGTTTCAGAAAAGTTAGTAAAGAAATATTCTCGGAATTGGATGGGACAAACATCAAAGTCAATCACTTTCCATGGGGAACAAGAAGTCCAGAGGGGAGCCGGAGAGGCGAGCTAGGGCGTCCAGACCCCCCTAGGCGCGGGTGGGCCCTGCCCCATGCCTGGGAGGGGTGTGGGCCCCCTGGCCGCCGCATGGCCTCCCCCTTCGCCTATAAGAATCCCTCGATGCAGAAACCCTAATCATACGATCAAATCTCCACGAAACCGTCTGTAGCCGCCGCCACCATCGTCCCTAGATCGGGGGGGATCTGAAGTTCTTCCCGGCACCCTGCCAGAGGGGAGATCATCCCGGAGGCCTAGTCTCCGGTATGATGCGTGAGTAGTTACACCTTGGACTATGGGTCCATGTAGTAGCTAGATGGTTGTATCTCCTCCTTTGTGCTTTCATGTATAGATCTTGTGAGCTCCGTTCATGATCAAGATCTAATCTATTTGTAATCATGCATGTTGTGTTTGAGGGGATCCGATGGATATTGAGATTATTATGTTGGTTTGATTAATGGTTTTGTCTTTATGATTCTATCATGTCTGTGTTGTTTGTGATCTTGCATGCTCTCCGTTGTTAGTAGCTATCTTGGCCAAGTAGTTGCTAGTGACTCCAAGAGGGGGTATTTATGCTCGATAGTGGGTTCATGCCTCTAGTTTCCAAGGGAAGTGACAATAATCTCTTCGGTTGTAGATGCATTGTTGCTACTAGGGAGAAAACAACGGTCTCTTGTTCATGGAACATGTGGACTGGTTACCTTACACACTTTGCTTAAAGCAGTTGTCTGTTGCTTGCAACTTAATACTGGAGGGGGTTCGGATGATAACCTGAAGGTGGACTTCTAGTCATAGATGCAGTTGGATGGAGGTCTATGTATATTGTTGTATTGCCCAATCGAATCTCATAGGATCTTTCTGACTAGTAATTGCATTATTATGCCTTGCTCAGTTCCTGTCAATTGCTCTGCTGTAATTTGTTTACCCTTCATGCCATGTTGTTTATCTAAGGAGAGCACCTCTAGTGAACTATGGACCCCGGTCCAATATTTACCATTGATACATCCTCCACTGTTACTTGTTTACTTGTTGCAAACCATTACCTTCCACACCATACGTTTAATCCTTTGTTACAAAAAACCGGTGAGCTTGACAACCTCACTGATTCATTGGGGGCAAAGTCTTGAGTTTGTGTTGTGCAGGTCTCCGTGTTGCTAGCAACGCCTGTGTGACGTTTCCTTCCTCCTACTGGTTCAATAACCTCGGTTTCTTACTAAGGGAAGACTTGCTGATGTGCTGCTTCACGCCTTGCTCTTGGGGTTCCCAACAGACTCCACATCAAGCACCAAGTTCTCTGGCGACATCAAGGAGTCATCAGTTATCTCCCAACAAGTACTTTTCTTTAATGCATTTAAGTAGGCACAAGAGGCAAGAAGAATCAAGTATTTCCAAATGAGGAAGCATTCACATCAAACCTTGCTTTCAAAGGAGGAGCAAAAAGCAACTTCTCTCTCCTCATAGGGAAGTGTTCAATACCTTTCTTGAATGGAAAATGATATTTAATGGTGCCTTCTTTCATATCAATGATGGCACCAACAGTTCTAAGAAAAGGTCTTCCCAAAGTAATAGGACAAGAAGCATTGTATTCAACATCCAAAACATAGAAATCCATAGGGACATAAGCATTGTTAACCATAATGAGAACATCATTAATACTCCCCATGAGTTTCTTCTTAGCATTATCATTGAGTGGGACATCCAAATAACAATCTTCCAATGGTGGCAAATCAAGCATTTCATAAACCTTCCTAGGCATAATAGAGACACTAGAACCAAGATCACATGAAGCTTTGAGATCAAAGTTATTCACTTGCACATTAATAATGGGTTCCAAACTATCTTATACTTTCCTAGGAATAGAAGCTTTGTGTTTTAGCTTCTCTTCCTTAATCTTAACAAGAGCATTTATAATGTGTTTGGTGAAAGCAACATGCATATCACTAGCATCAGGACTTCTAGCAAGCTTTTGCAAGAACATAATCACTTCAGAAATATTGCAACCATCAATATCAAAATCAAACTTAGCATCACTAGTAGTAGGCTCAATAGGCTTAGGCATAGTAGAAGGAGGAACAAGTACTACTTGTGGTTTAATGGTGATAGTGCACACACTATTGTTTCTATCAATTTCATCTTCCCTTTCCCACCTAGCATGAAGTTGGGCTAACAATCTAACATTTTCATTGATAGTGACTTGTATGGAATGAGTGGCAGCAAGGGTACTTTCCATGGTTTCAGGTTTAACAGCCATTTTATTAATCAAGGAGGACTGAGCTTCAGACAAAGAGGATATGTTTTTTTTCAACATTTAAAAGCTTTTAATCTATAGCCTTATTGAAAGTGGTTTGTTTACTAATAAACTCTTTGAGCATGATTTCAAGTTCAGAGGGAGCACTTCTAACATTGTTGTAGGAATTTCCAAAGGAATTGCCATTATTAGGAGGATAAGGCCTATAATTGTTGTTAGCACTAAAATTATTCCTATAGGCATCGTTGTTGAAATTGTTGTTTGTAATGAAGTTCACATCAACTTGCTCTTCTTGAGCAACCAAAGAGGCTAAGGGAACACTATTAGGATCTAGAAGAGATTTCCCATTAACAAGCATAGCCATAATAACATCAATCTTATCACTCAAAGAGGAGGTTTCTTCAATAGAATTTACCTTCTTACCATGTGGAGCTCTCTCAGTGTGCCATTCAGAGTAGTTAACCATTATATTATCAAGGAGCTTTGTTGCAGCACCCAAAGTGAGTCCCATAAAGGTACCTCCAGCAGCTGAATCCAACAGGTTTCTTGAGGAGAAGTTCAAACCTGCATAAAAAGTTTGGATAATCATCCAAGCAGTGAGTCCATGAGTGGGGCAATTCTTAACCAAAGACTTCATTCTTTCCCAAGCTTGAGCAACATGTTCATTATCAAGTTGTTTAAATTTCATAATGTCACTCTCATAGATATAATCTTAGCAGGAGGGTAGTACTTTCCAATAAAAGCATCTTTGCACTTAGTCCAATAATCAATACTATTTCTAGGCAAGGATAGCAAACATTCTTTAGCTTTTCCTCTCAAGGAGAAAGGAAAAAGCTTGAGCTTAATAATATCTCCATCTACATCCTTATACTTTTGCATCTCACAAAGTTCAACAAAATTATTGAGATGGGCAGCATCATCATCAGAACTAGCACCAGAAAATTGCTCTCTCGTCACAAGATTCAACAAAGCAGGCTTAATTTCATAGAAGGTAGCATCAGGAGCAGGTGGAGCAATATGTGTCCTAAGAAAATCATTGTTGTTGGTGCTAGTGAAGTCACACAACTTGGTATTCTCAGCAGAGTTCATTTTGGCAAAGGTGGGCAAGCCAAAAACAGCAGCAGCAGCTAGAGCAGGAACTGATTTTTTGTGTTTTTCAATAAAGAAATCAAACCAAACTAGACTAATTTTTTTTGGAGTTTTTTGAAAAGAGGAAAACAAAACCAAGAAAAAGAAACTAAGCAAACTAAAAACAAAGTAAAGAGAAAGGAAGTGGAGGACTCCCCTTGTGAAGACGTCCTTAGCCTCCCCGGCAACGGCGCCAGAAAACAGCTTGATGAAGCCCAACACTTGTCGTGGGACGCTTCGTTGGAAACCCCAAGAGGAAGGTGTGATGAGCACAGCATCAAGTTTTCCCTCAGTAAGAAACCGAGGTTATTGAACCAGTAGGAGGAAGGAAACGTCTCAAAGGTGTTGCAAGCAACGTGGAAACCTGCACAACACAAACTCAAGACTTTGCCCAATGAATCAGTGAGGTTGTCAAGCTCACCAATTTGCTGTAACAAAGGATTAAACGTATAGTGTGAAAGGTAATGGTTTGAATCAAGTAAACAAATAACATTGGAAGATGTATCAATGGTAAAGATTGGACCAGAGTCCATAGTTCACTAGAGGTGCTCTCCTTAGATAAACAACATGGCATGAAGGGTAAACAAATTACAGCAGGGCAATTGACAGGAACTGAGCAAGGCATAACAATGCAATACCAAACAAAAAGATCCTATGAGATTCGATTGGGCAATACAACAATATACATAGACCGCCATCCAACTGCATCTATGACTAGAAGTACGCCTTCAGGTTATCATCTGAACCCCCTCCAGTATTAAGTTGCAAGCAACAGACAACTGTTTTAAGCAAAGTGTGTAAGGTAAATAATCCACTTGTTCCATGAACAAGGGACCGTTGTTTTCTCCCTAGTGGCAACAACACATCTACAACCGAAGATATTTCTGTCACTTACCTTGGAAACTAGAGGCATGAACCCACTATCGAGCATAAATACTCCCTCTTGGAGTCACTAGCAACTACTTGGCCAAGATAGCTACTAACAACGGAGAGCATGCAATATCACAAACAACACAGACATGATAGAATCATAAAGAGAAAACCATTAATCAATCTGACATAGTAATCTCAATATCCATCGGATCCCCACAAACACAACATGCATGATTACAAATAGATTGGATATTGATCATGAACGGAGCTCACAAGATCTATACATGAAAGCACAAGGAGGAGATACAACTGTAGAGGTCCCAACATTTAATAAGGTAGAGATCCCTGTGTTTACAATGTTAGTCCCTGGATCAATAGCTAGCATCCACAGTTAAGATGTAATATCAAGAAACAAAGGTCATAATACAACTTTATAACCAGGAATAAAATATTATATTACATCTTACATAGCTCATTTGGCTATCTCATTACAATGCAGCAGAAACATCTGTATAGCACGGAGTCCTTCATCGTCAAAGTGCCACAGGCAATCATGTTGGTTGTAGACTTGTAATCCTATTCAACACACTTCACTAACATCAAACAAACCTGCAACATTATAATTTACAACCACAAGGGTCAATACATTTGAATTATATTGGAAAGTGATACTATGGTAGTATAGTGGAGTCTATCATCTATATGCATTTGGCTAAGTGGAGCTTAGGCTTGCTTTGCTCAAAATAGATTTTCCTTATCATTTGAAAACACTAAGTTTTGTTTGGCAAAATATCACCCAAGGCATTCCCCAATAGAAATTGGTGATCCTTCAACCCTTGTTCAACCACAAGTTTTTAACTTAGAAATTGGGATGAGGAGATTCTTGATAGCTTCCATGTCTTGATGCTCAAATTGTCCTTTACCAGGGACATGGCTAAGTACTTAGATTTTACACTCTGCAGAGGTGGTGCACTTTCCCCACAAGACTTGGTTTCACCAAGACAAGATCTTTCAGAAGCCTTCCCTTAGACCAGAATGGACACGTTCCAACCTATCATCCCCTACCACCAACTGTCCATTTGGCTAAGTTATTGCAACCTATATGATCCAGGCATAGCCCATAATGCCAAGTGGCTGCACTTGAAGCTTCTCAACATTTGACATCTCAAATCTCTTTGTTCCTGGGTGGCATTCCACAAGTGAGATACACAAGGTAAACCATATAAATGGGCCTTGTGTAACCACTCAACCAAAAACCACCAAGCAAGTCCCTTTCCACCCAGGTGATTCATTCACTTGGTTGTTTTATTAAACAAAAACACAAGTCCTTGACTTAGAAATATTCCATAGCATGAATATAATCCACCCTTGATTTCTACTAGCTAAGCTAAGCATGATAGTAGTAGGAATCTTAACTTAGGAAAATTCTACTAAGGTTTCATCTACTAGGATTTCCCATGGCATAGTTTATACTTAGCAAAATTCCATGCAAGTCCTACTTAGAAATATCACTAATACATAGTGAAAATAATGGGACAAAAGTATGAAGCATCACTTGCCTTTTTGGTAGAGAATATAATCTCACTCCTTGATCTTGCAATAGTCACACTCTTCAAATATCACTACAATTCAATCAAGGCACAAATTCAATCTACCATTAAAGCAATCATCACATAGAATAATAAAAACAAAGTAATGTATGCAAGCATGCCAAAGATTGTTTTATTTTGGAAAAGTGGTTTCTATAGGTTATAAACATCATAAAATGTCTTTTGGTCATTTATAAAAGTGGCATGGTCATTTATAAATGTGGCAAAACCATTTGATATCAAGTTAGTGAAAATGGCCATTTTAAGTCATTTTTGTTTTGCTAGAAATGGATCAAACCAAAGTAATATTTTCTAGTGTTTGAAAAATACATTTTTAAACACAAATGTTAGTGTTTTATGGTCAAGTGTTTAATATTAAAATCATTTGCAAAAGGTTTTACCTATAGACCATTCTTATACCAAAACAATATTTTATGTTGTTGGAAATGCCTTTAGCAAAGCAATAATTTTTATAGGGTTCACCAAATATATTTTTAAATCATAAAACTTTGTATTTAGGGTCAGACAGTTTAATTCAAATCATTTCCCAAAGGTTTTTTCTCCAAAAAGTATTTTTAACATATAAACAACATTTTTATTTGACTAGAAATGTTTTAAATCAAATATTTAATCTTTAACTTCACAAAATACACTTTTAATTCCACAAGTTGTTTTATATGGTCAGTAGGTTCAAAGCAAACCATTTTTCAAAGATTTTATCCTAAAAACATTTCTAGAATAAATTTTATACCCAAATTATGCCTACATAAGTTTCTGTAGAAACAACCAATTTAACAGAAGCAATTTACTATAAAAAGTGCATGGTTGGATAGAGTTTGTTTTTCTGATTCCATTGATATGAAATTTGCAAAATTTGGACATGTAGATTTAAAGTTATGCAATTTACAAATTTGAACATCTAATAGAATAAATTCTATTTTTAAAACAAATCACAGGCCACGCGTCGTGTTCTTACTGGATGGTACCGCTTCGCACGGATCGGCCTACGCGGCGTGTTGGATTAAAATGAGATCGTGCGGCTCAGGAAGCTCCATACCGCTTCAGTTAAGTCAACCTATCGCATCACTCGGATCTAGATCGAACGGCACACAATGCATTGCCAAGAACTGCGGCGCTGGCGGTGGCGGCGCGGTCAGATGGCATTGGATCCGGCGATACAGGAAGCAAAAGAGGAAGGGAGGTAGCTCACCGAGGTCGACTCGTCGTGTTGAAGCTCAACGTACTCGTGGGGAGACAGGGGGCGCACTGGTTCGTCCTGAATCGCTCGCCGGAGTTCGAGACGGCGTCGGCATGCACTGTCGTGGTTGAAGAGGAGGTTGTAGGTCACGCACGAGTAGTTGACGAGAACCTGGAGGTTCATAAGACATAGACTAATAAGTTGGCATGAGTCTCTGGTCGAGGCGCGCACGGGTTCATGCGATAAAGCTCACCGGAGTTGTTTGAAGACGGCGGTGGCGAGGAGGCGTCGTCGTTGCCGAGCGTCTGAGGCGTGCACGGTCAAATGGGGAGTACTGGGAGGTGCACAGGACGATAGGGAACACGCTCGTGTGTTCGAGGGGGCGAGGGGCGACGGTGGTTGGCCGGAATTGGAAAAAAACCTCGTCGGAGCAGTGGGCGGTCTCAGGTGAAATCGGAGCGGCCTGGTGGCGGAGAGGGTGGGGTGAGCGAGGGGAATGAGAGAGGAGAGTTAGGCGTTTAAGTATGCATGGTCGGGGACGGGTTTTACTCCGGCAATGAAGCGAATTAACGCGAGAAGTTATGTCCAAAAACGTCCGGCGAGGGGGGCGGCGTGGTCACCGCGGCAGGTGAGGAAGATGACTGGGAGGTGGGGTCTGGGCGTCAGCGAGAGAGAGATAGGAGTGGTGGGGGCCAGCAGTCAGTGACTGTGCGGGTCGATTTGCGTGTGAGAAAACGTTTCGTGAGAGAGAGGGAGAGTGGGCTAGTTGGGATAGTGGGCTGGGCTTGCTGGCTAGGCTGGCTGCTTTCATTTTTTTGTTCTATTTATTTTCTCTTTTTCCTGTTTCTTTAATTCAGTTTTGAATTTGTTCAAACAAATCAAACAACTATTTGAATTTCAAATCTTGCCAAACCTTGAGCATAATTCATTACTGTTTATTAACATATTCTAAAGTCCAATTTAGAATATTTCATTTATTCTTTTAGGGTCTATTATATATTTATAAATAGACATTTGTCTTTATTTCAAAATAAGATTTAAATATGTTTTCATTCTCTATTTGAATTCTAAATTTTTACCAAACCTTTTTCAGTAGGTTTTTTTATTCAAAATAATTTCACTTTGACTTATTATATAAAAATACTTTAATAAGATTTATATTTAAATTGGGAAATGTCTTTACTTAAATAAAATTGGATATTAATAAATCCTCATGATTTTATTTAAATAATCCTTTACTCCTTTTATTAAACAAAACTATTTTATTTTATTTGCTTGGCCAAGTTTTAATTTGGCTCTTTTAAAATAGTCCTTATTTATTTCTTCTTTTGTTTTACTCCATATCTTTTTATTTAAAGGTCCAAACTTGGTGATTCCAATTTGTAAAATCTTATTTGATATTTATTTATCCTTTTAAATCTCTTTAGGATTATTTTGACCACAAATTGGTATGGATTTTATTTAGGTGTTTTATTAGCTTTGGGAATTCAATTTCCTTATCTTATTAACTTCATAAGATTTTATCTATGGCTCCAAATTGAATGAAATCAATTTCTATGGTTTCATAATACTTTTATTTATCAATCTTGATCATTTATAAATGTTTGTTGATAAATTTTTATGTGGATCAAATCCATAGTCTTAGAGATAACTTGGAAATATTTTTCTTCCATTAGGGTTTTAGGGATTTGGTTTATTTTCCAAGTGTTTTAATTTCAAGATGCATTTATGAAGAATGCATTACACTTGATTTGAATTTAGTTGGATTCAAATTTTATTCAAGATGGGTTTTAATGTTTCCATTTAGAAACAAAAAGTTTCTTTTCACCCTAAATTTCAACAATTATTTATTTTGTTTATTTACTTTTCACATTTCAAAATTTGGAAAATTTTGGGATGTGACAACAACCATATAGCTACTACATGGACCCATAGTCACAGGTGGAACTACTCACGCATCATACCGGAGAGAAGGCCTCCGAGATGATCTCCCTTCCAGCAGGATGCCGGGAAGAACTTCAGATCCCCCCGATATAGGGACGATGGTGGTGGTGGCTACAGAAGGTTTCGTGGAGTTTTGATTGGGGACTTAGGGTTTCTGCATCGGGGGCTTCTTATAGGAGAAGAGGCAAGGCAGGGAGGCGACCAGGGGGGCCACACCCTGCCCAGGCGCGGGCCCACCCCTGGCCGCGCCTAGGGGGGTTTGGCCGCCCTGGTTCGCCTCTCCGTCTCGTCTTCTGGATTCGTGTCGCCACTGTAAAATATTGACTTTGGATTTTGTCCCGTCCAATTTCGAGAATATTGATTTTCTGCCTTTCTGGAACCAAAAACAAAAGAAACAAGCAACTGGCACTATGGCAACTTGTCAATAGGTTAGTTCCAGAAAAGATATAAAAACACCTCAAAGTGTAGACAAAGCAAAGCAAAGTTGATACTAGTGAAAGTATGATCCCTAGGCCTTGTTTCTAAACATTGAAACACCGTTCACAACTAGATCTGTTGCATGTTTGCTTGCTTCATCTTTATTTTAGTTTGCCTTTAGTCTCTCCCACGTCAAAAAGTCAGAAGCTCTCTTCTGGCAATGTTACCACTTTTATTTCACTATATCTTCGCCAAACTAGTGCACCTATACACTTGACAAGTGTATTGGGTGTGTTGGGGACACAAGAGACTTCTTGTATCTTGATTGCAGGGTTGCTTGAGAGGGATACCTTTGACCACTTCCTCCCTAAGTTCGATAAACCTTGGGTAATCCACTTAAGGGAAACTTGCTGCCGTTCTACAAACCTCTGCACTTGGAGGCCCAACAAATGTCTACAAGAATAGAAGTGCGTAGACATCAAGCTATTCTCTGGCGCCGTTGCCGGGGAGGTAAAGCAAAAGGTACTCATATCCTCCGGTGTGAGTGCTCGAAGTAATTTACTTTAGATTATGCAATTTTGTCTTTTTGTTTCTTGTTTTCACTAGTTAGGCTTTATGGAAAACAACAACAAAATTAGAGAGTTTTTTAGTATTTTTCCTAAGTTAGAACTTGAAGTGTTTGAAGAGAAAATTAAAAATCCTATGGGACTTTCCTTGCATGCTAATAGCAATGTTATTAGTATGAATTTTTTGAACACCATTGTTACTAATGGTATGAAAACGTCTAAGCTTGGGGAAGCTAGTTTTTATGAGAAAGATCTTTTTAGTTCCCAGCTTTAGGGAAGAAAATTTGCTCTTATGATACTTTATCCCCCATATGTGGTAATTCTAATGATACTTGTGATATTTTAAATCCACATACTGAAAGTGTCCCTTTTAAAATACCTATTGAAATTGTTGAATGTGTTATGAATAATTGCTTTTTTGGAGATGGAACTGTCCATCCTAGTGATTATTTACTCTTTATACAGGAATTATGTGAGTTGTTCAAGTGTGCGGGTATTTCAATGGACCAAGTTAAGAGGAAGCTATTCCCTTTCTCACTTAGGGACAAAGGAAGGGAGTGGTATGAGCTACTAGATGATCCTCACCATTTGGAGTGGAAGGAACTTGAATCTCTCTTTTACTCTAAATTTTATCCTCCTCATGAAATTCATAAAGATAGGAATTATATTTAATATAATTTTCACCCTCATGATGGAGAAAGTATTGCCCAAGCTTGGGGAAGATTGAAGTCACTAATGCTCAAATGTCCCATTCATGAGCTCCCCAGTAATATTATTATCAATAATTTTTATGCAAGGCTTTCAGGACATTACAAGGACTATCTAGATACCTATTTAGAGGGATCCTTCACAAGTAAGAAGGTCAAAGCTAAGTGGGATCTTCTTGAAACAATTCAAAGCAATACCGAAGATTGGGATAAAAACGAAGGTAAAGAACCAGGTATAAACTATGAGTATGATTGCATTAAGTCTTTCACTGAAACTGCTAATTTTCAAGAGCTTAGTGCTAAATATGGTCTTGATCCTCAAATTCCTGTTAGATATTATAGAGCCTTTGCTTCCCATATTAATGCTCCTAAAGAAAAATGGGACATGTATCATGAACCTTTTAAAGACACTTGCATGGAAAATGAAAATGCTATTAATGATTGCAATAAACATGCTCAAACTTCTGAAAGTACTATATCTTATAAGCATGTTAATTTTTGTGGTATGCATAGACCTTCTGATAAGAATCAAATGGAAGAAGAATATTGTATCACCCACTGGAATGAAAAAACCAGAACGTGTATGGTGCAAATGTCTTGAAAATATTAAGTTTCCTCTCTTTATGTTGAAAATCTTGAAGTTGCACTTGTTTTGCTTTCCTATGCTTGTTTCTTTGTGCTTTTATGATTTGTTTCTTTACAAGATTCCTTTGCATAGGAAGTGGGTTAGACTTAAATGTGTTTTGAATTTGCTTCTTGATGCTCTCTTTTACTTCAATTCATATTTCTTATGTGAGCATCTTCTCAAACTATCAAGCCTAACTTAAAGGCGGTAAAGAAAAGTACTTATTGGAAGATAACCCAAAAGTTTTCTTGAGTCTTGAAAGTTATTACTTCAGTAATGACCTCTCCTTATCCTTTTTATTTGTTTTTTGTGCCAAGAATGACCTCTAATGAGAGGGAAGTAAGATTTGGGGAGTTGCTGTCCCGAAACAGATTTTTGTGCTCCACCATAAAAATTCGTGACAAATCTCTGTAAGTCGGATTGAGCTTATAATTTACTAATAAATCCACCAGTATGTTAGATAACTTTCGTAAGTTCAACACTTTTTTATTTGAGCAACAGAAGGTCTTCGAAAAAATCGGTTTTTACCTACTGGTCTGTTTTGACAGATTTCTGCCATTATTTGCATTTGCTTCTTATTGATTCCTTTTTGGGTTCTTTTTGGGAAATTGAGCTTTTTGAGGGAATTGCTACAGTATATTGTGTTTTTAGCAAAAGATTTGCTTTTCCAAAGCTAAACCCAAAGGTCTATTATCTTTTGAATACACTAATGTTGCTAATGAAGATTGTATGAAGTTTTGTATGAAGGAAAATTTTCAGGTGTAGAGAGAGAATGATGCAATGAGATGAAGAATGGACAAAAGCTCAAGCTTGGGGATGCCACCCCGGTGTCACCCCAATAAATATCCAAGAGGTACAAGCATCAAATCTTGGGGATGCCCAAGGCATCCCCTTCTTCATCAATAAAAAGCTCAGATCTTTCTAGACACTTTGTTTTTATTGTTTCATGCATAGTTATGTTGTTCTTGGAGTGTCTTAGTTTTCGTTTGCTTTGCTTAGTTTGTTTAGTTTGCTTGAATAAAGTAGTTTGGACCCTCGTTATCGCTGTGTTGTTTCAAATAAGTTGATTGGTGTTGGAAAGGAGTAGAAAGTTCTTTCTTGAAATAGTGCAAGAGGATCTTGCTTTGACTGTGACTTAGACTTTAGCATGTTATGCTAGGTTTTGTTTTGACCTTATGCTTAGTGATTATTGTTGTAGCATGACTTGTTCCAAACAATTTGGATTTCTTAGTGTGCCTATAAGGAATCATGTGTTGTTCTAGCATGCAGAAGCATAGTATTGTGGTATTCTCCTTTGATGCTTTGTTTGGGTTGAATTGGCACATACTCACACCATGTTATGACTATTAACAAGTAACCATAGTCTCTATGATCATTTAGTCCTTAACTTGTAGTACCACTCTATGCTTTGATTAGTAATGTTTTATCGCTGTGCATGATTATGGCCATTATTGCTCTCTTAGTTGGTCGCTCCCAGTCTTTTGCTAGCCTCCACTTGGATGAGTAAGCTCTACTCATGCTTCCAACTCCCAAGAAACCAAGTTATTCCAAAGTGTCCACTATAAATTCCTATGCATGGTGTGTTACACCAATCCAAGTATATTCTTGTTTTCATCTATCTTCCAATTAAAAAGTATTTTGTTATGTGAAAACTTAGTGATTAAAGCTCTCACGAACTTGATGGCACACTTTATTTCTTGCCCCTAATAAACTTGAACCATTGTGTCATATATGTTTTATATACTTGCACTTATACATTGGAATTAGCAGAACCGTGTTGTCATGGGGAACGCTTTCAACATTGCACTTGTACTTTGTACACAGTTGATATCATGCTCTTTTGTCTATGGATGTCGTCGGTGTGAAATGAAAGGGGAGCTTGTAAGTACATGGAGTTATGTATGTGTCTTAGAGAAACACCTGGGCCGCTAGCCTAAGCCATGCCTAATCATGGTGGAAACTTGCAGCATCACCATAGTGACATCTATGAAGCATTCTTCTTATAAAAGAGATATTGAAAAAAAGAAAAAATGAGAAAAGAGGAAAGAGAGAAAAAAGCACCATATTCCCATGGTAAATAATAAGAATGCTGAGATGCTCATTGTCTGGTTGCCTTGTCATTTTGGTTATGGGATAGCTCCTGTACCATGTGCAAGGGGTACCCCATTGGCGGTTCAATATGATACACATGTACTTACTATGACAAAAACTTGCAAGTAACTAAACTTGAGTAGCATGAGGAGCGGCCCTCATATTCAAGGGACATGAGATTGCCAATTTATACTTTGTCAAGCATATACTCCATAGTTTGGTCACTTTAACCTTAATCACTTCAAGATGGTTATGATAGGGGCAATAAGGGCTGAAAGCTAACAAGTACCATAATTTTTGGAAGCTCTTTTTGAAACTTGAAATCACTGCTTCCCTTTATGAAGGGACTTTCTTCCACCATTTTATTGAGTCTCCACCTTCTACCTTTAGGCACCAGTTAAGAGATCATAGTTGCCATTCTTAATTCTATGTGCATTGTCCCAAAACTTATTGATTGATTCATATTTTTGTTATTGCTTGTTCTTGTGCTATTTGTATCTAGTCACCCTTATGAACTTTGAAGGTGTCCTATGCATCTATTTGCTACTCTATGAGGGACAAGCCGATTGCCACTATGCCATGTTTTCTATATGTGAAACAAACAAACGTCTTTCAATGCATTGTTATTCATGATCTTTGTTTGTAACCTTTCATGTTGCATGCATAGTTACTATGTCTTATTGTTAGAACTTCTTTCATGCTCATGTTTAGAGTCCTTTGATCCCAGCTTTCAATGCTTGCAAATGGTTTGATCTTGGTTTTGATGGTGCATGTCACCTCAAAAATTATTCTTTTTATCACTTACCTACTCTAGGACGAGCAGGAGTTAAGCTTGGGGATGCTTGATACGTCGTAAACGTATCTATAATTTTTTATGTTCCATGCTTGTTTAGTATCCACTTTTCTATGTTTTTTCTACACTTTGAGGTATTTTTATACACTTTCTGGAACTAAACTATTGACAAGATGCCATAATGTCAGTTGCCTATTTCTGCTGTTTTTGGTTTCAGAAAGCTAAAAAATGAATATTCTCGGAATTGGATGGGACAAAAGCCAAAGTTCATATTTTTCCTGACCGATACGGAAAATCGAAGACGAGACGGAGGAGGACACCAGGGTGGCCACACCCTAGGTGGGCGCGGGTCCCACCCTGGCCGTGCCCACAGGGGGTGTGGCCCCCCTGTCCCTCCGCGACCTTGCCTCCTTCGCCTATAAGAAGCCCCTGACTCAGAAACCCTAAATCATCGACCAGAAAGCCACGAAAACCTCCACAGCGCCGCTGCCACCGAAGGAGAGATTCATGAGGACAGAAAGTCTCTATTCCGGCACCCTGCCGGGACGAGGAAGTGCCCCCGGAGCCATCTCCATCGATCTCCACCACCATCTCCATCGATGTTGCTGATTCCCATGATGAGGAGGGAGTAGTTCTTCCTCGAGGCTAAGGGCTCTTCCGATAGCTATGTGTTCATCTCTCTCTCTCTCTCTCTCTCTCTCTCTCGCTCTCGCTCTCTCTCTCTCGCTCTATGCATGATCATGTTGTGGTCATGAGTTTTGTAATCAAGTAGATCTACTCTACTTGTCAAGTGCTTTAATAGATCTTTGCTCTCCCCACGTGTGTGAAAGTGACATCGTGCATACCATGGTGGTACTTAGGCTAGAGGTTACATAAATACTCATTTCCTTTAATAGATCTATGCTTTTCCCCATGTGTGTGAAAGTGGAAGCGTGCACGCCGTGTGTGGCACTTAGGCTAGATTACATATATATTTCATGAGTATATTTGGAGTTGGATGTCTTTATGAAATTGTGGTGTTTGTTGGAACCGTATAGCGCTCAAGATGACAGTGTGGGGTTATCTAGATTGGGGAAGGTGGACTTTGAGGTGTGCTGTTATAGCCCTACCATGGATTAGAGTGTTCAACCGGAGAGTAGTCAGGGTAGTATCAGTAAGAGAATATATTTATTGAGAGTGTTCACTAGTGAAAGTATGATCCCTAGGCCTTGTTTCTAAACATTGAAACACCATTCACAACTATATCTGTTGCATGTTTGCTTGCTTCTATCTTTATTTCAGTTTGCCTTTAGTCTCTCCCACGTCAACAAATCAGAAGCTATTTTCTGGCAACGTTACCACCTGTATTTCACTATCTCTTTGCTGAACTAGTGCACCTATACACCTAACAAGTGTATTGGGTGTGTTGGGGACACAAGAGACTTCTTGCATATTGATTGCAGGGTTGCTTGAGAGGGATACCTTTGACCACTTCCTCTCTGAGTTCGATAAACCTTGGGTAATCCACTTTAGGGAAACTTGTTGTTGTTCTACAAACCTCTACACTTGGAGGCCCAACAACTGTCTACAAGAATAGAAGTGCGTATACATCACCAATTAAAGACAACATTCACATCTACTTTTGGTTTATATGCTTATCGCCGTATGCCTTTTGGCCTTTGTAATGCTCCTACCACCTTCCAAAAATGTATGGCTGCTATATTTACTGATTATGTTGAAAATATTATGGAAGTATTTATGAATGTTTTTTTGGTCTAAGGAACTTGATTTAACCATTGTCTCCATAATCTCCATAAAGTTTTGTAGAGATGCGAAGATACTAACTTGGTCTTCAATTGGGAGAAGTGCCATTTCATGGTTCAAGAAGGTATAGTGCTTAGTCATAAGATTTCAGGAAAAGTCATAGAAGTCGATAAAGCAAAGATAGAAGAAATAGAAAGGCTTCGCCCTCCTCATGATGCAAAAGGTATAAAAAGTTTCTTAGGTCATGCAGGATTATATAGAAGGTTTATTAAGAACTTCTCCGAGGTTGCAAGGCCGTTAACTAATCTTCTACAAAAGGGTGTTATATTTGATTTTGATGAAAATTTTCTTACTAGTTTTACCATATTAAAACAAGCCCTTATTAATGCTCCTATCATTAAACCGCCTAATTGGAAAAAAGCCTTTTGATTTGTTTTGTGAAGCCAACCATGAAGCAATGGGAGCTATTCTTTGCCACCATGATGGGGATGAACTCAATATCATTCATCACGCTAGCTGCGCCTTGAATGGTGCTCAAAATAATTATCTCATGGCATAAAAAGAACTCTTCACTGTTGTTTTCTATTGTGATAAGGTTAGGTCTTATATAATCGATTCAAAAGTAAGAGTGCATACTGATTGTAATGGCTTAAAATAAATCCTTAAAAGAACTGATGTTAAGCCAAGAATGATCAGTTAAACTTTGATTTTGCAATAGTTTGACTTACAGATCCTTCAAAGAAGAGAAGAACAAGTTGACACACCAATGGATATTGAAGAGAAGAGATCACAAGAAAAGGTGTCATCAATTTGCATACCATCGGGGACTATCCGTCACGAAGGAAATATTTTGTTTCTCTCTGTAATGGTTTTAGCAATTTCTTGCGATCAACCATATTCAAAGGGAAGAAGAAGATAATCTAAAAGCTAAAGGGAGGAAAAGCATCAAAGCAAATTTCATTATTACCAGATAAGTAAGGTAGCCCCAACCTTGTTTTTCTAATTTATAATTGATGTTTTGTTGTTTTCATTTGAGTTTTTGATTTCCTTGCATTTTTTCGAGTCCAATGCTAGTCTTTCGAACCTTGTACAAGCGGATCATACAGACGCATCTACTCATACCAGTGGCTGTTAAGCTAGCAGTACCCTTCACTCGTCTTGAATTTTCTCTCTACAGAATGGTACAATCGGACCATACGGTAAGATTCAACCGTACAACACTTCGTTAAACCCTCTGTACCTTTTAATTAGTTTTTGTTTGTTTCATTGCTTTTTGGTCAAAAAAACTTTTACTGACGTAAAAAGGGTCGGTTACTGCTAGTATGGGCAAACCGTACGGTTTGATCCTGCCCGTACCGATTACTTGGAAAATTTGTACCGACTTCGGTCGGTGCGAATCTTGTAAGTATATCGGTATGTGCACGTCGTATGGGCACCACCCGTACAACTGGTCGTTACCGCCTCAATTTATTCCTTTTTATCTTGTTTATTTACTAATTTGTTGGGATTCTTTTCTTGGCCACCTATTTTACTTATAGTATACGTTTTCCCTTTTCTAACCCTTTATAAGCCTTACAAAAAGTTTCTCTTCCTTTCTTGTCAAACAGATCTGCCCGCGTCACTCCTATCTCCCAGGAACTTTGCAGCTATATCTTACCAATGGAACATCGTTCAAGCTAAAGTGTACTATCAAGGATCTTCTTCAAAGGTCTCGGAAGATTCCAAGGAGTTAGCCCCCAAGGAAAAGAAAGAAGAGGAAGCCTGGTGCAATCAGCTGGGAGCCGAAGACGGATTCAAGTTGATGGAGATGGTCAAGGACGGGCGTAAAGTGTTCAGTCTTATGGTGGGTCAAGAAGGCAATTTCTAAGAAGTTCAACTTAATCCCAAAGAAGGAGAGTCTTTCTTGTAGAAACTAAAGCAGCAAGGAGAGGAGATTCAAACCTCCCTAGACAAACTTGATCACCGTAACAAGAAAATCGAGATAAATTCTACGTGATATTCTAAGCATATTGAATTATTGTGTCGTTATCTGGATCATATGGACCTGAAGATAATGGAAGGATTAGACGAATCTAACCTCGACATTAGCCTCTGAACCATCGAAACATAGAAGCAAACAATTGAGATGTATAGGGCACTTGTGGCTCAGTTGGAAACAATTAGCGAGCAACTTAGAATTCGCATCATCCTAGAAGCAACAAACAAGACACCACGTGTAAGCCTTCGTAGCTCCAGGGCTTCTTATCCAAATTAACGAAGCACCACGGTATCAAATAATTGTGAGGGATTATTTGATCCTACCGACTTGATTCCAAGCTTGGGAGATCTATAATACCTTGTAATTTATCTTTTAGTTTTAACATGTTTATTTTCCTGCATGCATGTTAGGTTCTTAATTCCAGAATTTGCACTAGTTGCATCATTAGTTTCCTTTGGTCCAAGAAAAGATTTATATCTAATGAGTTTTGAGACTTTATGATATTTGAAGTGAATTTTGATTCGTGATTATTGGATTAGATGTATGAATTAGGATGAGAGCTATGATACTTGTACCACCGTTATGATTTTAGGTTCTTCCACACCAACAAAGTATCCATAAATTATGAGAAAGAAATTTTGATAGCATGTTATAGTCATTCGTTTGAACCAACAAGAGCCATAAAGAGTATTAACATGATCCAATGCTATTTTTGAGCAAAAAAGGCTTTGCTATCAAAGAATTATAAGAAAAACAAAAGGAAAAAGTGCAAGTTGACAAAAGGTACTCAAGCAATGACCATAAACTATTAATTACTCAATCAAGTTCTCATCTAAATGAACCTGATGATTTTATAATATGCCTAATCTTCGAACTTCTAAACTATTGATACAAAAGGTGTGGAGGATTATAAGTCATGTGATTTGTGAGAGTGTGATATAACCGATGATGTAGTTCTATTTCAGATATTGTAATTTTGCTTCAAATTGCCTCATCTATTGTAATGACTCGTGCCTCATGAACATGATGAACTGTTCCATAAGCCACCATCTTGCTCGGGGTTGAGCAAGAGTCTAGCTTGGGGAAGTTGATGAGTCCAATTTTGAAGCATATTTACCTTGAAGGTGTTTTGTTCACGAGAGGTAACACAAACGTAAATGGAAACGAATGACACTGTCAATGTAAAAAGGATGGAAAAAACTGAAACGTATTTGGTTGCTATGTAATATAACGTTATTAAATACCAGAGCCTTGCTTTTGTAAAAGGGGTTCGAACAGAGATTCCGGTGATACGGCCCATCTCGTGGCAGTGATAGGACAAAGGAGGAGGTCGAGTCGCCCACTTACAACTTCGTGATTCACACGGAGGGGCTAGCTCGACCAGTACTTTCCATGGCCGTTGATGCACGTCAAGCAAGGCCTACGGCAGAAGCGCTCTCGCATAGGCAGCCAACCATGACCGACGAACAAACACGTCGTCTTCCTCTGTTCTTCTAGGTAGTTGCGGTGGAGGAAGCTGCTGGTGACAGTTACGGGTGGAACCCAGAGTTTGCAGAGCTGAAAGACTGCCGTGCATCCTCTTGAATAGCCTGTGGAGGTGCGGGGTGCAGATATCGGGGCCGGGTCCGCAGCCGTAGCCGGCGGGATCGTGTACCTGGCCTCAGGGACAGCGAGGATAAGATCCTACTCCGGTCGACGATGATGAGGGGACAGGAACATGCAGCTTTGACCGGAATAGATCGAGAGGAAGATGGAGAAGCGAGACGCTGAAACGGTCATATTATTTTCCGATTACATAGGTAGTTGGGCGGAATCAGAATTGTAATGCACCGTTAACTGATTTTGTTGTATCTGATTATAGGGCTATCATACCAAACACAATCTAACATAATCGGTTAACATCATAAACATGTTATATTACAAATTTACAAACCAAACACCTTCCTTATGTTTTTGCACAAATATAGTAGGATTTTTGGTATTTTATTGCGTTCGTGCGCACCTTTTGCCCTTGTTTCAATAGAATACCGAATTATTAAAACGTTTGTGAATATATCAATTGGGAATGTCATGTTATGTAGTAATATGATATTTATAGGTGATAGATGTTATTTAAGTTATTTTTCCACGCACCTGGGAGAAGAGAGGAAGCGAAGAAATGTTATAGAGGGTTTAACGACCTATGGTATGGGCGGAGATTAACTATACCGTCTGCCTATATCACCTGTTAGCGCATCCGCCCCATCAAATACTCTCATCACGCGAAGATGGATCTGAGATCCGACATTCACAGAAATTTCTAGCCTCGACACCACGCCAGAGAGGGATCTGGAGGAGGAACTAGGAGAAGGGCAAATCCTTGCTGCTTCATGGATCATCGTTGGACATCACATCATCCCCTTCATCATCAACCACTACATCTCCATGACTCCATCACCATTATCATTCCCTTCTTCCATATATTAGATCTTGTTATAATTTCAAATACAATTGCGGTTTGCACTAGATTTATCTTTACACTTTCATCCATCCATATGAATATGATGTTGTTGTTGATTGCTTCCATGTGTGAGTAGTTTCTTTTGTTCTTGCGAGATGGAGAAACCCTAGAATTATTATGAAATGAAATAAATATGATCTATACTTTGGTCCATGATCCATTGGTCTATGATATTGTGTTAGATCTCTCTCTCTAGATGGTATGTGAAGTCGGCCACATATCATTTGCCTTCGGGATTAAATAGAGGAAGATACCCTTAGGACATGTATGGGAGTATGTCCAGTGTTATTTTTGTGACTACAAGCATTGTATTATAACCTAAATGGCCAAAGGGGAAATTAAGAGAGATTTACTAAGCTTATTACGATATCCATGGGGAAAACCTTGATTGTGGTGGTCTGTATGGGCGATTGCTCTTAGGCATCGTTGTGGTTATTTAGAGATGACCTCAATACCTAATTCAAGAAGCGACTCCTCATGAGTACTGTAGTGAATATCTTATTATGGATCTCTCTCCACACATATCATTACGAAAGAAATATAAATCATAATCCCGAGTAATTATCATATGCTATAGTGGTCTATCCTACATCCCAGAGAACATTTTAGCCTTATTGAGTTCCAACACCGTCTTCCAACACTTCCATTACTTGTTTACTTTACTTGCTTTTATTACTTTCTTGCACAAAAACACAAAACCTTTCAAACACCCTTTACCTGAAATCAAAGGCATCTTGCAAGTATCCTTTGGTAGATAGTGACAAGGGGCATAAATACCTCAAGAAAATATCTCTCTATGGGTTGGATACTCTTATTGATTTGTGCTCTTGTAGTCATCATGTAACATCAATAATATGATCATGGATTCTATCTTTCACAACATGATACTTAATGTCAATGTGCTTGGAAGCAACGCATGACTTGTTGTTACTCATATAGAAAAGTGCGAGTTCATTATAGCAGTACAATACAAGTGGTTTAGAAATGATGTCAACCAATTTAAGGCCGGGAATGAAAAGCTTTAGCCATACAGACTACCTAGTAGCCTCGTAACATGCTATAAATTCTGTTTGCATTATAGATGAAGTAATTATTGTTTGCTTAGATCCCTTCCAAGATATGGCTCCTCTAGTGATGTCTACGCACTTCTATTCTTGTAGACAGTTGTTGGGCCTCCTAGTGCAGAGGTTTGTAGAACAGCATCAAGTTTCCCTTAAGTGGATTGCCCAAGGTTTATCGAACTCAGGGAGGAAGTGGTCAAAGGTATCCCTCTCAAACAACCCTGCAATCAAGATACAAGAAGTCTCTTGTGTCCCCAACACACCCAATACACTTGTCAGGTGTATAGGTGCACTAGTTCAGCAAAGAGATAGTGAAATACAAGTGGTAACGGTGCCAGAAAATAGCTTGACGGTGAGGTAAGGACTAAAGGCAAAAAGATGGAAGCAAGCAAACATGCAACATATCTAGATGCAAACGGTGTTTCAGTGTTTAGAAACAAGGCCTAGGGATCATACTTTCACTAGTGAACACTCTCATATAGATATCCTCTCTTCATGATACTACTCTTAACTACTCTCTGGTTGGACACTCTAATCCACGGTAGGCCTACAAAAGCACACCTCAAAGTCCTCCTTCCCCATCTAGATAACCCTACACTGTCACCTTGAGCGCTAGGTGGTTCCAACAAACACCACAATTTCATAAAGACATCCAACTCATGAATATATATGTAATCTAGATTAAGTGCCACACATGGCGCGCACGCTGTCACTGTCAAACACATGGGGAAAAGCATAGATGTATTAAAGCACGATGAGTATTTATGTAGACTCTTGCCTAAGTGCCACCATGGCGTGCACACTGTCACTTTCACACACATGGGAAGAGCAGAGATCTATTGAAGAACTTGAGTAGTAGAGTAGATCTACTTGATTACAAAGCTCATGACCACAACATGATCATGCATAGAGAGAGATGAACACATAGCTATCGGTAGAGCCCTTAGCCTCGAGGAAGAACTACTCCCTCCTCATCATGGGAATCAGCAACGGTGATGGATATTGATGGAGATGGCTCTGGGGGCACTTCACTGTCCCGCCAGGATGCCGGAACAGAGACTTTCTGTCCCCTGAATCTCCCCTTCGGTGGCGGCGGCGTTGTGGAACTTTTCTTGGCTTTATGGTCGATTCTCTAGGGTTTCTGAGTCGAGGGATTCTTATAGGCGAAGGAGGCAAGGTCGATGGAGGGCCAAGGGTCCCACACCCCCTATGGGCGCGGCCAGGGTGGGACCCTCGCCCACCTAGGGTGTGTCCACCCTGGTGTCCCCCTCCGTCTTGTCTTTGATTTTCCGTATCGTTCAGGGGAAAATATGAAGTTTGGCTTTTGTCCTGTCAAATTCCAAGAATATTCATTTTTTAGCTTTCTAAAAACAAAAACAGCAGATAATAGGCAACTGGCACTGTGGCATCTTGTTAATAGGTTAGTTCCAGAAATTGTATAAAAATACCTCAAAGTGTAGACAAAGCAAAGCAAAGTTGATACAAAGGAGCATCAAAAATTATAGATACGTTTCTGACGTATCATCCAGCAAGTGTGAACATATAGACTGATGTGGATTTCTTACTATTCAAACAACTGGCATAATCAACATCTGAATAGCCAATAACTTCTTGACTATCATACCTTCTATATGTAAGCATGTAGTCTTTAGTGGCTTGCATATAACGCAAGAATTTTTTTGCGGGCTTCCAGTGGTCTTATCCTAGATTTGATTGGAATATTCCAAGTATCTCGGATATAAATGCCAAGTAAGGGCGTGTGCAAATTTTTGCATACATAATGCTTTTGAGATTTGAAGCATAAGTGATGTCTACGCACTTCTATTCTTGTAGACAGTTGTTGTCCCTCCAAGTGCAGAGGTTTGTAGAACAGCAGCAAGTTTCTCTTAAGTGGATTACCCAAGGTTTATCGAACTCAGGGAGGAAGTGGTCAAAGGTATTCCCTCTCAAGCAACCCTGCAATCAAGATACAAGAAGTCTCTTGTGTCCCCAACACACCCAATATAGGTGCACTAGTTCGGTGAAGAGATAGTAAAATACAAGTGGTAACGGTGCCAAAAAATAGCTTCTGACTTGTTGTTGACGTGGGGTAACGGTGCCAGAAAAGAGCTTGACAGTGGGGTAAAGCCCAAAGGCAACAAGAAGGAAGCAAGCAAACATACAATAGATCTAGTAGCAAACGGTGTTTCAATGTTTAGAAACAAGGCCTAGGGATCATACTTTCACTAGTGAACACTCTCCCATATAAATATCCTCTCTTCATGGTACTATTCTTAACTACTCTCTGGTTGGACACTATAATCATTGGTAGGGCTATAACAACAATCCTCAAAGTCCGCCTTCCCCAATCTAGATAACCCCACACTGTCACCTTGAGCGCCAGATGGTTCCAACAAACACCACAATTTCATAGAGACATCCAACTCCAAATATCACAACAAATATTCAATCTAGCCAAAGTGCCACACACGGTATGCACGCTGTCACTTTCACACACGTGGGGAAAAGCATAGATCTATTAAAGCACAAAGAGTACTTATGTAGACTCAAGCCTAAGTGCCATATGGCGCGCACGCTGTCACTTTCACACACATGGGGAGAGCAGAGATCTATTGACGCACTTGAGTAGCAAGGTAGATCTACTAGATTACAAAGCTCATGACCACAACAAGATCATGCATAGAGAGAGAGATGAACACATAGCTACCAGTAGAGCCCTTAGCCTCGACGAAGAACTAATCCCTCCTCATCATGGGAATCAGCAACGGTGATGAAGATGGCGATGGAGATCGATGGAGATGGCTCCGGGGGCACTTCCCCGTCCCGGCAGGGTGCCGGAACAGAGATTTTCTATCCCCCGAATCTCCCTTTCGGTGGCGGCGGCGCTACGGAGGTTTTCGTGGGTTTCTTCTGGATTGTTTAGGGTTTTTTCCCATCAGAGGCTTCTTATAGGCGCAGGAATCAAGATCGGTGGGGTTCAGGGGGCCCACTCCCCCTCCAGGCGCCTCTAGGGCTTGCTCGTGCCTAGGGGGTTTGGCCCCCCTCCGGCTCTGCTTCGTGGTTCTGTGTTGCTCCGGGAAAAATAATAACTTTGCCTTTTGTCCCATCCAATTCCGAGAATATTGATTTTCTGCCTTTCTAGAACCAAAAACAGAAGAAAACAGGCAACTGGAACTATGGAAACTTGTTAATAGGTTAGTTCCAGAAAAGATATAAAAACACCTCAAAGTATAGACAAAGCAAAGCAAAGTAGATACAAAACAAGCATGGAGCATCAAAAACTACAGATACGTTTCCGACGTATCAAGCATCCCCAAGATTAACTCATGCTCGTCCTCGAGTAGGTAAGTGTTGGAATTATGCCCTAGAGGCAATAATAAAGATGTTATTATTATAATTCTTGTTCATGATAATGTGTATATTCCATGCTAGAATTATATTAAGCGGAAACTTTAATACTTGTGTGGTTTGTGAACAACACCGTGTCCCTAGTACACCTCTATGGACTAGCTCATTGATTAATGATGTTTAAGGTTTCCTAACCATGGACATGAGTTGTCGATTAATAATGAGATCATATCATTGGGAGAATGATGTGATGGACAGACCCAAACTAAGCGAAGCAATTAGATCGTGTCATCGTGTTCATCTTTGCGAAGCTTTTCTTATGTCAAATATTGTATTCCTTAGACCATGAGATAATACAACTCCCTGGTATCGGAAGAAAGCTTTGAGGTCATCAAACGTCATCCTATGAGAGGGTGATCATAAAGGTGTCTCTCAGGTGATCGGAAAGTATCTGTTGGGTTGTACGTATCGAGATGGGATTTGTCCCTCCCAAGTCGGAGAGAGATACTTCGGGCCCACTCGGTAATCGATATCAACACCGCTTGCAATCATGTGGTTAAGGAGTTAATCACAAAGTGATATCGGATTACGGAACGAGTAAAGTATTTGCTGTGAACGAGATTGAACTAGGTATGACGGTACCGACGATCAAATCTCGGGCAAGTAAAATATCGCGAGACGAAGGGAATATATATATATGGGATTGATTGAATCCTGGCATCGTGGTTCATCCGATATGATCATCGATGAATGTGTGGGAGTCAATATGGGTTTCCAGACCCCGTTGTTGATTATTGATAGAAGATCATGTCTGCATATTCTCGAACCCAAAGGGTCACACACTTAACGTGTCTCGACGCTAGGATAGATTGGATAATTGGTTTATGAGTTTTTGTTCGGAGTCTCGGATGGGATCCGGGACATCACGAGAGGTTCCGGAATGGTCCGGAGAATAAGATTCATATAAGGTAGTGTAGTTTTTGGAGTTCGGAATTGTTCCGGGTTAATCGGTATTGTACCGGAAGCTTCTAGAACCTTCCGGAAGGGGACCAACGTGGCCCCACCTTCCGGGAGGGGGCATGGGCCTATGAGGGAGTGCCCTGTCCGCATTGGGCCAGGGGCACAAGGCCCCATAGGGCCCAGCCGGCCAAACTAGGGATAAACCCTAGTTGGAGCTTCTAGAAGGGGGGTTTCCTTGCCCCCCACTCCTCCCTCCTTGGCCGCCGGTTTTGGACTTGGGGGAGGGGTTAGGGCTGGCGCCCACCCCTCTATATATAGAGGGCTGGGGCGCACCACCCCCCCACACCTTCCCCTCAAGCCTAGTCGCCCTGCTGCCCTCCTCTCTCTCTCACTCCCGACTGCGTGTAGGCGAAGCCCTGCTGTAGAAACTCTCCACCAATTGCACCGCGCCGTCGCGTTGTAGATCCAACCCATCTCTCCACCATACTTGCTGGACCAAGGAAGGAGGAGACGTCGAGGTGCTGCACGTGTTCATCTCACGGAGGCATCGCCACTTGTGGTGCTAGATCGGATCGGATCGCGAGGAGGAGAAGCGAGTACGACTACATCACCCACGTTCCGACGAACGTTCCGCTGTGCGAATCTTCAAGGGTATGAAGATCTAATCCAATCTCTCTCGTTGTTTGCATCTCCTAGATTAGATCTTGGCTTTCCTCTGTTCGCATCCGTAGAAATTTTTTATTTACTATGCCGCGAAACCCTTCAGTAAGTGATAAAAAGAATAATTTTTTAGGTGACATGCACCCTCACAATAAAGATCCAACCATTTGCAAGCATTGAAAGTTGGGATCAAAGAACTCTAAACATGTGCATGAAAGATGGCGTTCTAACAATAGGACATAGTAACTATGCATGCAACATGAA
The DNA here is from genome assembly GCA_916181665.1 of Avena sativa. Lineage (NCBI taxonomy): Eukaryota > Viridiplantae > Streptophyta > Magnoliopsida > Poales > Poaceae > Avena > Avena sativa. The sequence goes on from OV702295.1 coordinate 359,300,063, forward strand.
AGGCTACAAACAAAGATCATGAATAACATGCATTGAAAAAATGTTTGTTTATTTCACATACAAAAAACATAGCATAGTGACAATCAGCTTGTCCCTCATAGAGTAGCAATATAGATGCATAGGACACCTTCAAAGTTCACAAGGGTGACTAGAAACAAATAGCACAAGAACAAGTAATATCACAATATGCATCAATCAATAAGCTTTGGAACACTGCACACAGAATGACAACTATGCTCTCTTAATGGTGCCTAAAGGTAGAAGGTGGAGACTCAATAGTGGTGGAAGAAAGGCCTTTTATAAAGGAATCAGGGATTTCAACTTTCAAAAAGAGCTTTCAAAAATTATGGCACTTGTTAGCTTTCAGCAACATTGCCCCTATCATAAGCATCTTGAAGTGATTAAGGTTAAAGTGACAAAGATGGAGTATATGCTTGACGAAGTATAAGTTGGCAATCTCAAGTCCCTTGAATACGAGGGCCACACCTCATGCATACTCAACTTTGGGCCCAGGTAAGTTCTTGTCATTGTAAGTATTTGCATATCATTGAGAACCGCCAACGGGGTACCCCTTGCACATGGTACAGGAGCTTTCCCATAACCAAAATGATAAGGCAAGCAGACAATGAGCATCTCATCAATCTTCTTATTTACCATGGGAATATGGTGCTTTTTTCTCCCTTTCCTCTTTTCTCAATGTGTCTCTTTTTTATAAGGATAATGCTTCATAGATGTCACTATGGTGATGCTGCAAGTTTCCACCATGATTAGGCATGGCTTAGGCTAGTGGCCCATGCGTTTCTCTAACACAAAATACAAACTCCATGAACTTACAAGTTCCCTCTTTATTTCACACCGGTGACATCCATAGACAAAAGAGAATGATATCAACTGAGTACAAAGTACAAGTGCAATGTTGAAAACGTTCCCCGTGACAGCACGGTTCTGCTAATTCCAACGTATAAGTGCAAGCATATACAACATAGATGACACAATGGTTCAAGTTTATTAGGGCCAAGAATATAAAGTGTGCCATCAAGTTTGTGAGGGCTTTAATCACTAAGTTTTCACATAACAAGATACTTTTTAATTGGAAGATAGCTGAAAACAAGAATATACTTGGAATGGTGTAATCATCTTTCAAGACACAAAATATCTTAAATAAAGAATACTAAGCTTATGAGCCAATCAAGAAAGAAAATAGATGATACAAAATACCTGTAAGATTTTTTCTCTTTTTCTTTCAAACCTCAAAAAGAAGTGTTGCTACTGACCAGAGCCCGGTTTGCCAAAACCAATTTAGAGTTACTTGATGCTCCCAAAGTGATGCTAAATACTGATCAACAATCTCCATCATATAATAGAGTTGCAAACTAAAATAAGAAGTACAAAAAGTAAACAATGAGACTTCTCATTAATATTCCATAAAGGCACTCACACCAAGGGATACATAGATAACCAACTAAAGGAGAGATACTTCCACATGCAAACCAAACTATAAGATAACTTCTCTACCACAGATATGAATCCACTAAAAAGGTAAAAGATAAAAGATAATGGTGGTGATACCGCGGCACTCCCCCAAGCTTGGAACAAGCAAAGGGGATGCCAAACCTGATGATGAATTACTCCTTCGATGGTGGTGGTGTTCTCTTGATAAGCTCTTCAATAAGTCTCTTCAAATCCTCCATATCGAAGGTCAAAGTACGAATCAAATCCAAATTATGCTCAATGCAGCTCATGATCAATTCAGGCAGAGGATCCCAGTCCTTGTTATTCTTTCTCCACTCTTCCTTCTTAGAGTGTTCCTTCCCTGCATGGTTAGAACGAGTGGTACGCGGAGGAAGTGTCCGTGGAGCGAGGATATGATGCGGAGGTTTCCCTCCTGTAGACATCCATGTTGTCCTCCTAAGCTTGATAGGGTTTGCCACCACTCCAGTGCTTGCAACGGTAGCGCGGGTGTACGGATGTTCATCCTCCTCCATGTCCTCTTCATCCCCAACCAAAATATCCTCCTCCTTGGGGTTTTGAGGATCTTCTTCCTCGGGCTTCTTGCCTTTGTCTTTGGCAGAGACCATGGTGCTCTAAACTTGAGAAAATTTCCTGATAGAAACAGATCGAGACGAAAACACGATGCACGAACCTAGGGGGATCTGGGGGGGTTATATATTACGAAGTTTCAAAGCATAAGGAAGGTTTTGATATGAAACCGAGGTGTAGACGGAGCTCGGGGGTGGCACACCCCCTCCAGGCGCGGCCAGGCAGGGGCCCGCGTCTGGGGTGGGTTTGTCCATCCCGGACTCCGTTTCCTCCTCTGTTCCATCTCGAAACTTTCCTTATGTATTAAAAACATCAAAAATATAAAAATATTGGGGTTTAACGAACCTTCTGTTTTCACCACTTTTACCTATCAAAGACGAAATCTGCAGACTCCTTTTCTCCTTCTCCTGGAAATTCCTTTCTTCACAAGGCAAAACACAAACTTCAATGGCAACATTAGTGTAAGCAAAACAACAAACCTTTAGGTACACACTTCAACTGAAATCTACCAAAACAAAGGATTCTGTAAGAGGCAAATGCAAATGATGGCAGAAATCTGTCAAAACAGACCAGCAGATAAAGATTGATTTTTTCGAAAACCTTATGTTGCTCAAATAAAAAAGTGCAGAACTAATGAAAGTTGAGTAACAACTTGGATAACAAGCTCAGAAAAATGCAGATCCATCCGAAGTACTGAGCTTCCTCACAAATTTTTACAATGCAGCACAAAAATCTATCCCAGGACAGCCACTTTTCACAACTCCTCTACTTCACAAAAGTAGTTGAACTTGACACAAAAACCAAAACAAAAAGGATAAAGAGCGGTTATTACTGAGGTAATAACTTCCAAGACTCGAGAAAACTCTTGGGTTATCTTCCAACAAGTACTTTTCTTTAATGCCTTTAAGTTAGGCTTGAACTTTCAAAGATGCTCACAAAGGAGATAAATATTTGAAGTGAAAGAGAGCATCAAGAAGCAAATAACCAACACATTTGAGTCTAACCCACTTCATATGCATGGGAGTATCATGTGAAAATGAATTGTTGAAACAAAAATCCACTAGCATAGGAAGACAAAACAGATGCAACTTCAAAGCTTTCAACATAAAACGGGGAAACTTAACATTATTGAGATGCATAAAACCATGATTCCCTCTCTCATAATAACTTTTAGTAGCACTTTGAATAAAGTTGACAATATAACTATCACTGGCAATGACTTTATCTTCAGAATAAGCATACTTACAGTCACCAAAAATAGGTCCAAGGTAATAAACTGGATCAATATAAGCAAGTTGTTCTATCCTGAAATCTTTATTAGGCAAGCTATTTTCACAAGGAGATTTAGCAAATTTGGAAAAATTAAACTCATAAGAATCTCCATCAAACTTAGTTAAATTTTTTTCCTTCTTACAATCTATAATAGCTCCACAAGTGTTCAAGAAAGGTCTACCAAAAATGATAGGACAAGTTTTGCTAGCTGCTGAATTAAGCACTAGAAAATCAGCAAGATATTTAATCTTACCGCAGAGAACCTCCACATCTCTTACAATACCAATGGAGCAAATGGTTTCATTATTAGCAAGGTGAATAACCACATCAATGTCCTCAAGATCACAAGGACCAATCTCATGCATAATTTTCCTGTAAAGCTCATAAGGAATAGCACTAGAACTAGCACCAATATCACATAAACCATAGTAGCAATGATCACCAATTTTAACAGAAAGCACATGAACACTAGCTTTTCTAGATTTACTAGGATGAGAGATAATATTAGAAGCGTCTTCACAGAAGACAATGTGCTCATCCTCTATTTTTCTAGTGACAGGAACTTTCAAAAAAACTACCACAGGTTCAAGATTCAATTGCTTATCATGCTCCACAGTTTTCATTGTATCTTTATTATTTGCACTAACCATCATAGAATACTCCTTTACCTTAGCTGGGAAAGGTATTTTCTCAACATGAGGTTCAGGCACAATATGATTAGTAGTACGAACTTCAGCACTTCTAACAGGAACATGACTAACAACATCTTTATACGGTGCATGGTACTTATTCCACTTCTTCTTGGGAATTTCTATGTAAGAGGCAAAGGCCTTAAAACAATTGGCAATACTTTGGGAATCAAGACCAAACTCATTACTAATATCACGAAAGTCATCAGTTCCCATAAAAGATTTAATGCATTCATAATCATAGTTTATACCTCACTTTCTTCCTTTGTCATTCTCCCAAGCTCCAGTGTTCTCTTGAATACGGTCTAAGAGATCCCATTTAGCTTCTTCCTTCATACGTGTGAATGATCCAGCACAAGAAGCATCTAGTAAATCTTTATCATGAAGAGGAAGCCTAGCATAAAAGTTATTGATAATAATATTGTTAGGGAGTTCATGAATAGGACATTTAAGCATTAGTAACTTCAGTCTCCCCCAAGCTTGAGCTGTACTCTCTCCATCACGAGGCCAAAAGTTATATATCAGATTTCTATCCTTATGAATCTCACTGGGAGGATAAAATTTAAAATAAAAGAGAGATGCCATCTCCTCCCATTGCATAGATTGTCCATTCTTCAGCATCTTATACCATTCTTCAGCTCTCCCTTTCAAGGATATGGAGAGTAACTTCTTCACCTGTTCAGTTGTGATACCTGCACACTTAAACAACCCGCATAATTCATGGATAAAAAGCAAATGATCACCAGGGTGGACAGTTCCATCCCCTAAATAATAAGTATCCATAACACGATCAACAATACTTGTAGGTATCTTAAAAGGATCTATCTCAACAGGTGGTGGTTCATCTACTACCCTAATAGTGGTAGTAGTTTTCCCAAACAGAAAACCAAGTGGGTTATCCATATTGGAAACAAAAACAATACTCACAGTAGAAGTTTCCCTTACCAGTTCCACTCTTCAATAGCGCTTCACTCCCCGGCAACGGTGCCAGAAAATAGTCTCGATGATCCACAAGTATAGGGGGTGTATCGCAGTACTTCCGATAAATAGGAGTGTCGATACCAACGAGGAGCAAAAGGTGCTGAACAGTGGTATGGAGCAGGAAATCCCTGTGAATACTTAGCAGATAGATTTTTAGTGGTTTTATGACAAGGCAAAAAAACAAAGAGCAAGTAATAAAGACAACAAACAAGTGGCCCAATCCTTTCTTAGCAAAGGACAAGCCGGTGGAAATACTTATAAGGACCAAACGTTCTCGAGGACACATGGGAATTCTGTCAAGTGCTTTCGCTTCAAATAGCTGAGTACTCTTCTTTAGTGTTGTAAGTGTTGTGTGGGTGAACCTGTGATAACATACCGACCTTACTTGGACTAATACATACTTGTGATTAAACCCCCTGCAAACATCCATAACTACAGGAAAGTAATTAAGATATAAATATAACCACAACCTTAAACTATGAGATCCTACGCTCCCTTGTGCAAAGATGTCCTAACGGGGGTTCAGGTTTCTGTCACTCCGGCAACCCCACAATTAGTAGCCAAATACACAATGCATCCCCCTAGGCCCATAAATGGTGAAGTATCATGTAGTCGATGTTCACATGACACCACTAGAATAATAGCACCACAACTTAAATACTAAACCATTGAATAATAACTCAACACAAATCCACTACTAACAACATGACTTCTCCCATGTCCTCAAGAACTAAATGAACTACTCACGAGACATCATATGGATCAAGATCAAAGATGATATGATAATGGATAACAATCTGAACATAAACAATAATCCAATGGTTCCACTCACAAGCATCAAGTACAATAGTAATCAACACCAGGAAAGTTTCCCCTAAGAACTAAAGCAATATCCAACACAACTGTTACAGCGGGACGGAGTGGTGATGATGGTGCTGGTGGATATGATGGTGTGGATGATGATGATTATGATCCCGATGAAGCCTAGTTTGACGATGGTGTTGATGGAGACGATCTTCCCTCTCCGGGAAGGAATTTCCCCGGTAGAAATCTGTCTGCCGGAGAGATATTTCTCTCTCGGTGTTTTCCGCCCCGTAGAGGCGGCGGAAATCTATCTGTGGTCGCTCCCCTGATATTAGGGTTCCACAGGGAAGATATAGGCGAACGGGCGGAGTCGGGAGCCGGGCAGGTGGGCCACACCTGCCCTAGGCGTGGCCTAGGGGGGACCCGCTCCTAGGGGGGTGTGGCCCCCCTGTGGCCCTTCTTCGCCTCCCCTTCTGGCTTCCTCTTTCTTCTAGAAAAATATATTTTTCTGGTATTTTTCTGATCTTCGCGAAATTGCATCAAAACGCCTCTTTTTCCATCAGAATCCAGACTCCGGCAGTTCATCCTCCAAGAATCATCCAACATGCATAAACATATGAAAAGACATAAGTAATACCTCATAATAAGACATATATCAATGAATAAAGGTAAATTATGATATAGAATGGTGATGCAAATTGGGCGTATCACTAGAGCCACGACGGTCCTAAAAGAATCTTTAGATGACACAGGAGAGAAGGTGAAGGTCTCATTGTAATCGATTCCTTCTCTCTGTGTGAAGCCTTTTTCCACAAGTCTTGCCTTGAACCTTTTGACATTTCCTTTGGAGTCATACTTGGTTTTGTAGACTCATTTTCATCCTGCTCTTTTAGCTCCATTGGAACTTCTACTAAGTCTCAAACATCATTTGATCCCATAGATTTCAACTCATCTTCCATGTAAACTCGCCACTTGGACGAATTCGTACTTTTATTAACTTCTTTATACGAGGTTGGATCCTCGACCTTAACTATGTCATTTACATCCACTCATGTAAGTGACTTAATCATCTGAGATAACCATTTTCTTTCTCATAGTGATTTTCTCACATGAGGTGGTGGAGGAGCATCATTATTTTGAGGATCATTTTCTTCATCTGACTGGTGAGGCTCTTCATTTTCATTTTCATTAGTTTCAACATCACCATTAGGTTGAGGACCTAAAACGTCAGATTCAGAGTCATGAGATGTCACTCTCCTTTGTATTGGTAGAACAATCTCTTGAATAGTTAGGGATATAACACACACCTACTTATCCTCAATATCAATCTTTCTTATTTCTATGACTTCATTATCTTCAAAAAATACCGGTTGTTAGGTCTCCACATACTTAGTGGTCATGGTTTATTATGCATCACAAACCGATGATGTTGTAAAGTTTCTTTTAGTAGTTACAAAGTTTATCCATGTTATAAAGTTGTCTACCATTGTTGCTTCCTACTATAGTTTGGGAAGTTGCTTACAATTATTGCGAAGTTGCTTCTTATTATGGTGAAATTGGCTACCATTATTGTTAAATTGGCTACTATTGTTGTGAATCTAGTTTCTTCATCGTGCACCAAAGGTGATATTTAGTTATCGACCCAAACAATAGAAACGATATCCCATCCCCTATGAGGGTATCCAACGAAGAAACAACTAACTATTTTTGGATCTAACTTCTTAAGTTGTGGATTGAAAACTCTAGCTTCATCGGGACAACCCCACACATGTAGATAGTTCAAGCTCGGTTTCCTTCCCATCTACATCTCATAAGGTGTGTACATCACTGTTTTAGTAGGAGCAAGATTTAGTACATGTACATATGTCATCAAAGCCTCTATACATAGGCTTACTGTAAAATTTGCATGACTAAGTATGCTTCGCACCAAATCCAGGAGTATGCGATTTCTACACTCAGCTACACCATTCCACTAAGGTTTGCCAGCCATTGAGTATTGGGCGAAAATTCTATTTTCAACTAGGAACTTGGCAAAAGTTCCTAGAATTTACCCGTAAGGAGCACGCATTCCATAATACCCCCACCCCCCACGCGATCGGATCAGACAAATTTAATTTTTGCATTTAGTTGGTTTTCAATTTCGCCTTTTAACACTTTAAATTTGTCCAAAACTCCTAGTCGATCATATATGGAGTAAATATAGCCACAACTAGAGAATTTGTCCATAAATGTGATGAACAAATCAAAACCATATATAGACTTAACGTTTAGGGGTCCACATATGTCAGCGTGAATAGGAGACCCCCTGTGATTTTTTCCTACGCGAACACACCTAACTGACATGACCTATCTAAGAGTAATGCAGTAACTGCCGAGGTTTTGGATACATAACCTTGTAGTACAAAATCGGTTAACATTCCGAGGGGAACATGGATGATATTGTCGTACTCGTAGTTGACCTCAAGGTCACGAAGCTCTTCGCAAGTCATCCCTTGCTCCATCATGCATCAGTCCGACTCACGACATCCAAGGTTTCACTAATGGCAACACCCTCGTTGTTTCGCACACATACGATGTACGACAAAAACCTCCAGTTCTCTGATCTTTGTCGAGAGTGTAGAAGTAGATATTTTGGCTGAAATCCCTGCAACGCAACGGCGCGCTGCAGGTGTCATCTCTTGCATGTATAGTTCCAATAGGAACCGCGCCAGCGCAACAACGATAAGAGAGGGAGATCTCAATCCCCGTGTGCAGTTCCAAACATTGGGAACCAACGTGAGGGAGAGAGAATTCCATGAGGAAAATGCCTTAGAAAATTATTGGATTTATTGTGTTATGTTTATTCCTCTCATGGGCACTTCTTTATATAGATGGATGGGTGTGTACCCTCTCCAAAGGGTTTCCCATGTGGGACTAAACAAGGGAGAGGGAGGAGAAGGCGCCAAGGGTCAGCCGGCCAAGGAGATCCCCACCCCGCACGCAACCCTAGGCTGGCCGAGTGGGCTCCAGGCGGCGGTTAGGCCTTGACCCCTTGGTCCTTTGGCCCCTCCCTATGGTGGTTTACCTCATGGGCCATTTTCCCTATGGGGATTTGTCCTATCGGGAAACTTACCATTTTAAATTAGATTTTAATACTATATTTAATATTAATATGTAAATACATATTAAAAAAAATCCTTTTTGACTCGAAACAACTTTCGGTTCCCTTTCGATTTCCTCAGAATGACTTTGGAACCTCCCGGAATGCTTGATGGTCACCTCTCGCTAATTGCTCAATATGTTGCTTGTTCAGAGCGCAAATGGATATTCTTTATTTTAATTCGGGTGAACACTCTATTTCATTAGAGTGCACAAATTTTGTTGTAAAACTCCTAACCTTTATCCTCAGCCCGGTCGGAGGTGTTATCATGGCAACAAGGATGGGAAACATCACAATGTACAAACCAATATAACTGAGGTTTGAGCAACTACTATTAACTAGCATAATTGAATAACTGATATATGATTTTGATCAACAAATTTAGGTAATTAAGCAATTACCTTTCGCTTTTATGCAACAAATTAACATAATAAGAAAAAGTGAAAAATATAGACATTGCCTACACACAAAAGGATACACGTTGGCTATCAAAGATCATGATTATGCATAGATAATTGACCATACTCAAGTGCAATCAAAATAACAAAAAACCTATGTGGTAACGTAGTGATTAACCCTACCATTATTGTCTTCTGCATGAGAGAGGAGCAAAATGCAATAACGAAGATATTCTCTCTCTCTCTCTCTCCCTCTCTCAATCAATCAATCAACGGAGAAGCGCTTGCGTCAGGTGTGTCACCTAGCACCACAGCCTACCGTGCCACCATGCTCTCTCGGAACATCATCGTCGAACACGAGCTCTTGCCTGGCCATGGCGGCCGCTTGATGAATCAATCTGACATTCTTTAACAGAACGGATCTGGAATTTCTTATTTCAGGCTTATGTTGTGTGGGGTTTGGAGCTATAGGAGGCTGGTGCTGTCGCGCGAAGTAGGGGGACCAGCGAAGTTCAATCTCATAGTTGGAGGATGATAGAAGCCCCCTGATGGCGACACATGTGCCCAATCTTGCAACAATAGAGGAACCATGGCTTCGACAACGACGTGTTGTTATCGAGGCCATCGATGGTGCGTGGTTCACCACCAATGTGAAAAGCGCCGCCGAGCAAGGGCATCGACTAGGTGTAGTGTCGCGGTGCCTGAGGAAACGCCATGGCTGGAGGAGCTGCTTGTCGTGACAGAGATTGGAAGTAAGGGGATTTTCTATCGCGCTATGTTCCTCGTCGTGTAGCATGTGCATTCGACTGCACCAAATAGCATAGTCGTGTTTTTTAAGATTTTGGTTGAACTATTGTGACGACGAACTAGTAAGTTACATCATCCCAGAAATGTTGCTCACAAAACTATGTAAAAACCTTTTCTTTCTTTCTTTCTTTCTTTATATAACTATTATATGAAAGGACAATCTTTTAGATATAACTATTAAATGGCAATATTTTAGATACTATACGGAGTATAACTATTTAATGTCATTAACATTATTACTATTCCCTCTGCGCAGTAAAACTTAATAAATCTAAATCAACTATATAGTAATATAAGTCGGAGGAACATTTATATCTAGATAAAACTAATATCTAGATAAATCTAAATCATTCATATACGGAGTAGAATTCTTTGGATTTAATAAGTAGGAATGCCTAGCTGATTGCCGCCGGTCAATTGGCCTCTCGTCTTGTCTTTTCATCTACCCAGTTTCATGCTTCGTCTTCTTCAACCTGTCAGAGCCTTTTTGCAAAGGGCCATGAACGCATCGCGACCAACAACTCGCTGACCGACAGGTGGGTACCACGTCACATGACCCCATTCTTCAGTCACATACTTGCTGAAGCAAACGTATCCCCAATTTTCGCCACTCGTTCAAATCAATGGCCAAACCAACCTCGCGTGCGCCTCCCACTCCACTCTTCCCCTTTCAGCAAAAACCCCAACCCGGAGCAGACTCGACCCAACCACCGCCCAACCCCAGCCAAAACCCTAGCCGGAGCAGCAGCCTCATGCTCCTGGGCACGCGCAAGCGCGGCCATGCCGCCGGCGGCGGCGGCCCCGGCCCCGGCCCAGCTCTGCTCGGCAACCACGGCTTCGGGAGCTACGCGCGGCCCGACCCGCCCGGCCTTTCGGGCGGCGGCGGTGGCGGTGGAGGTGGCGGCGGCGCTTGCCACGGCGACAATGTCCTTGATGTGGCGCTGCTCGACGCCCTCGGCCTTGGGAGCTTCGCACGGCTCGACCTCCCCGCCCCGCCCGACGGGCTCGACCTCACCGCCGCGGTGAAACCCTCTTCGAACTGCATTATCGTCTCCATGGGAGGCGATAGCATCACCGCCTCGCCCCGCGACCTCGCGGCCGCCCTCTCTCTGCGCCTGGGCACGTTTGCCCTCCCAGAGGAGGTGAACGCGGCCATGTTCTCTTCCGTGGAGGCGATCGCGGCCGTGAGGGATTTCGTCCACGATCGACTGTTGTTGGGAGGAATAGGGAATGGACAGGTGTTTCCGGAGGATACCGTCGCGGCCTTGCGGCTGGTGGAGGAGGGGAAGGCGTACTTGGTGGACTGGGGCTGCTTGGTCTGGGCATTTCTAAGGTCCGATGTGTTGATTGGGAAGCGACAGCGTTGCAGTCAGTACCTTCTCCGTTTGATGAAGTGCCAAAGACCCGATATTTTCTCTGAGGTTGATGGAATGTTTCATGGAAAAAGGAGAAAAGGCATAATACTGCAGCAGGAGCAGAACTTGCTCAACAGAAACAGGGGATATGATCAACTCATGGCAGCAGATGCAGGGGTTGAAGAGGGGTCGGTTTTTGGACTGTGCAAAAACATTGAAGAGTTGGAGAATATGCCAGCATTTAGATATGTCAAAGATCAACAACATAGAATTGAAACTGAAGATCAAGAAGATGGCAACCATGACAATGCCAATGTTTGTCCTAGACTTCGTTCTTTCTGTGCCAGTCAACAAGTTCTAGCTCATCTCTCTAACATGGAGAATGCAACTTTGGATACGGAGAGAACTTTGGCACAGACTCTAGCTGAAATACAGCACATGAAGGACAGGGAGAAGGATAAAGACAATCAAATAAACTATATTGTTGAAGAAACAGAGAAGGAACTTAAAGCAAGGCTCGCCAGAATTAATCAACTTGAGCATGAAAAGATGGTAATGATCAGCACTCTTCATGGGTGCAAAAAATTATTTTACAAGTCATCGGCTGCATTTTTGGAGTATCGGAAGATGATGTGCGAAGAAAGTGGTGTTTCATCTTTGGATGTTGTGGCTGACGAGAAGAATCGGGTACGTCTGATACAGCAGCAACAGCGTGCCCATGAAATTATAAATGGGATTCAAAGACCTGTGCTGTTGAAGTTTTCGGCATGTGCCATGAAGATTAGAGTGCTCTTAGCCAAGCTTACAGACCTCAACAAACAAGTGCAAAGGTTGAAGGTTTCCAGATCAATTCCAGATCTCAATGTGCCGCCTCATCTGTGACTTCTACATTTAGGTAATTGTGAACCTCTAAAACCAGTTCGTACTTATTCATAATCAGTCTTGGTCTGTTGTGTAATATGTCAAAGTTGAGCTCTGGTCTGAGATGTACTGATTTCGCTCTCCCACAGGAATCTACAATGCTGACGCAGGTGGCCGCTGTCCATTCAAGTCTTGGCCAGGCAGAAGGATGTGTATTTTGGTATTGCTGAAATAGCCGAGATGGTTCTTGTATGGATGTCTATTGGTGATTAGTTCTGTTATGCTTTTCGTTTTGTCTATAGCTTATGATGAACAGTTAAGAGGTGATATGTCGTGTGCATTATTTCCTTACTGGATGCTTGGTTGGATCCTGAAGGATATGGCGTATGCTATCTTTCCCTTCCGTATTTAGTTTTCATGTCGGACGGATCGCTGTAATGATATGGTGATTCTCTTATATAAAATTGGGGTACCCACCCTTTATGTGAAAAAAAGGAAGAAATAGTAAGGGATGCACGGATACAGGCTGATTTTCACTGTTGCTTGATGTCATACTACCCAAGCAAATTTGGTAACAATTAGTGCAAGAAAGTAGTTCAATTACTGTTCCATTGTCTATCAATACCAGTTTCGTCATCTCTTTGATTGCTTCATTGAATACTCTTATGAGCAGAAAATGTCATGAGAGAAATGCCATTTTTTACCTCTCCATTGTAATTAAGCTCTGTGTTTTCTTTTCAACCGAGCTAACTGGGTTCCTATAAATAATTTGGATATTGTGCTGACTTCCATGTTCCATTAATATAACCTGAGAAGCTATTAATTAATTCTCCAGTGATAGATAATTTTATTGCCTACAACTACCGTTAACTCTAGTTGTCAGATCACTAACTTCTGCAGGACATTTGATGTACTCCAGATCCTATTCTTCTGTTGAAACATTGCTCTTCTTCAATATTGCTCGCCTTATTTTGTAGAGACATCTCATATTCTCATGTTGCCTTAAGTATTTGCAATTTTGTAGTCGGTAGCTGCATAGCCTGCTGTGTAACTAACCCTGCACTGACTTACATTGCAAGACGATATTTGATGGTAGGCCTATTGTCAGAAACTCAAAGTGGAGTCTCACTTTTTCCATGCTTTATCTCCAGGAGTGTTAATTATTCCATCTATAAAAGGGCTTGTTTTTACCATTATATCCAAAAGTGGTATTTTTGCTGTTAACATTATAACCAGTACAGCAGGTTTCGTTTTTTCTTGAAGGAAGACAGTATTTTACTGCAACCATTTACTGATATGTAGTATGAGACTGGCAGTCAAGATTGTTTTCAGTTTAGTTATAGACTTCTAGTTAAGTGTCGCTCTTTAGGCTTATAGCTTGATGAAACAATCGATCCATAATATTTTTCAAGAAAAAGTAGTATGCTCGTGATGGCATGTGCTCAGATTTATTTTGGTTATTGACTGAATATGTCCAAAGGAGCAAGAAGTTTAGCTTTGATAGCCTGTGGGTATTATGCTTGATATTTCCTTACTGTTTGATGCAACGAATTGGCCATTGCCCGATATTTACTGTTCATTATGGTGCTGACAGCTTGTTTTATTGACTAGTTATGATTTTGGACTTCGTGGAGCCTTTGAGAACTTTCTGAAGTCCCGCTGGTCTGGAACTTGCCTAAATTTAGCAATGTATCATCATGAACTTTCCACAACAAACTAAAGTTTTTGGTAAGCATAACACTGAACTGATACAAAACGATTCATGAGTTTCAGTGCTATTAACCTTGGTCTTGTAAGTTGTAACATACTTCTATTAAAACTTGGGTTTATTGGATATATGACTGTCCTTATGCATGGAAACTGTAACTACCTGAAATATTTTAATGCCTCTTCATAACATTGGTGGCAGGGATTGAATTGATTTGTTGAATAGAGGGCATGCTTATCAGGTGCATTTTGCTAGTTTTTGAGTTTCCACTATGAAAAAATGCTCTTTGTTACAGTAATTTGTTCTTCTGAACTTTCCCCAGCATTTGCTAGCTAATAAGCTTAGTATGTTACTATGTACAACCACCGTTTCAGAAAAGAAGGCATCTAAATTTTCGGAAAAGTCAAACGGTGTCAAGTTTGACCAAGTTTATACAAAAAACTATCAATTATTATAATATCATGTAGATACAGTGTGAAAATATATTTGATAATGTATCTAATGATATAGATTTGACATTTTAAATATTAATATTTTTTCAATAATCTTGGTCAAAATTAACTGTTTGACTTCTCAGAAAATTTATATGCCTTGTTTTTTAGAATGGAGGTAGTAGTAGTTTGCAGAATCAAAGTACTTATGAGGTACTACCTCTGTTCCAAAATATAAGACATTTTGGTACCAAACATTTATACTACTTCCGTTTCAAAATGTAAGATGTTTTAGCTTTGTAAAGGGAGTGTATCTAGACCACTTTTAGTGTGTAGGTTCACTCCGAATCTACAGGAACCTACACACTAAAAGGGATCCAGATACACTTCTTTCATAAAACTAAAATGTCTTATATTTTGAAACAGAGGAAGTATTTAGGAGCGGAGGTAGTATGAATCTAGTATTAAGAACTAAAGTCACTATCTGTAGTGTGATGCTGATCCTTGTGGACAATAACTCCAAGTGTATTTCAGTTGCAACTCTTATTCTTGAAATCTGGTATACTGTCTGTTGACCATGGGTCTAGCTTAAAGTAAAACTTTTGTCAGTTCTTAATTTATTTCTTCATTGTAAATCTTGTAACCATATCAATGTATTTTTTGATTTGTCTATTTCTGAAGGTAACTACTCTAGTTATTAAGATCTCTTTTTAGTTCAGAGGACTTTCGTAGAAATTTTGGACTCCCACAAAATTTCCTTTGCGTCTATGATAAGTAAGGCATGCAACTATTCCTTCATGGAACTTCCTGAGTTTTTTCTTATGGTGCAACCAAAGGATTTCTATTGCATATTCCTGTAGGATTAGTTGTGGCTTGACATCCAATTCCTATGATTTTCCTATTCACGTGTTTTCCAAGTCCTGCATACCAAAGAGGCCCTGAGATATTCTACCAATCTTGGTATAAGATATCTTATCCCTGCTTAGAAATATATATAAACATCTTTCTCAGCCTTGAGCCTCTTACCGCAGGCAACTCACCCGTACTAGATGCTCCAAGCAGCAAAGCACATAGCAGCGGACAACTGGACATAATATTCTTCCTAGTCAAGGACTCCACCTCGTATACAATGCAAGTCACTACTTCCAAAGATGATAAAAGATCAACTAATTTTCAACAGAGAGGATCAGGAAGATAATTTGTTCCAGCATCTCTTGTTTGTCTTCTTATAGAAACATAGAGTGGAAGGAGACTGAAATTATCTTCCTGAATGTAGTTGCAAAATTATGCACCAAATCTTCAATGCCTGGTATTACTTCTGGAGAAAGATTTGGTAGAAGTGAATAGGAGCAAGGGTTCCCCTTTAACAGAGACCCCTAAAGTAACGCACAAGTCACTCGAAGTCCTTTCATGACGGAAAACTTGCAGAAGATGCCTGAGGTTTGATTTTCTCAATGTGCAGTATTATAGTACTTTCTAAGCCGTTTTCTTTTGTCTTGTTGGTTTATCCTGATTGCCTTCATCTGAGGGTTGTCATCATATCATTGCAAAGTGTTTGCATTCTCTAAATGCAAACTTCAGTTGTTTAGTACTGCTTAGTTCCATTTTGCGTTTAATGTTAGCATTCTATGAGTATGTAATGCTAGGGAAGGTTACATCCATATAAAATTTCACCCTGGTGTTACAAGTGTTAAACAATATAGCCATGTAGCATATATGTTAAAAACTGTTGTACCCAATCATTTGATAGACTGGAATTTTTAATGTTTAGATCCCAGGCCATAGGTAAAAAAGAGATCTGCCCTGCAACTGCAGAGAATGCCTAGTGACCCGTTTATTCAACTATGTGAACAAATTAGCATGCTAAGTTTAAGGGCATCCAACTCTGAAAGCAGGAGCCACTAAACTTTGTATGGAAAGTTTTAATTGCAACCTGAATTTAAATTTGTGATTGTATTTCGATTGCTGAAGTGGCAGTTTATCATGGTCTATCTACAAGCTCAAACTGCGATCTAGTGTGAAATCAATCAGTTGGACTTGGACAAATAAATGTAATTTTCCTGTAGCGAATTGACTAAACTAGTAAGAGCATAATTAGTTTTGTTATCTGTGTTTTTACTGGAATTTGTATTAGATCACATGCCATAGCTGAAGAGATCAACCCTGCGGCTACAGAGAATACCTAGCGACCCGTCTATTCAATTTAAATTAGCACACTTTGTTATGACCGGTCTGAGTTACGTGAGGAGGGAGCCCAACCATGGGCCCAACTAGGGGCTTAGCCCATTATCAGTTTAGAGTTTTAGTTCTTTAGATACTGGTTGTAAACGAATCAAACAGCAAGCAATAATAATATTCATTATTGCCGACTCCCTGAGGAGTCGGTCTCCTAGCCGCCGCCCCTCCTCTCCAGCCCGCGCACGACGGCGCCCTGCCGCCGGCGTCCGCCGCCTCGCCCGCACGTCTCCCCCTCTTTCCCCTACAAGCTACGCCCTAGGGCGGGTAGACCAGTTGATTCTACCAATTTGGTATCAGCTAGCTCGGCTGCGATCATGTCTTCTCCGCCGCCCACCACCACGTCGTCCGCGCCTCCGTCCGCCCCTTCCGTCGTCGCCACCACGGCGGGCTCTCCGTTGGCCGCCACGTCGGCGGGCGCTGCTGCGCCGGCGCCCGTCCTCTACACGCCCGAGCAGATGAGCGGGGTCATCAACGACCTCGTCACCGCGGTCCAAGGCATCCGCCTCTTCTTGATCGGCTCCCAGGGGCCCCCGACGCCGCCGCAACCGGCCGCCGTTCCCGTGCCGGCGCCCGCACCATGGGCCCCGCCCTTCTCAGGCGTTTCGCTGCCGCCGCCACCGGCATCGGCCCAGCCCTGGACGCAGTGGCCGCCGTCCGCACCCACCAGCCCGGGTGCCGCCGCCACGGCGGGCGTTCCCATCCACCAAATTCGTTTTCCCCCGTCGCCGTCTCCACTGCCGGCGTGGCTCGCAGCGCCATCAACCCAGCCGGCCTACACCAACGCCGGCGAGCCGCCGGTTCCCTCCCTCCCGAGCGCCGCCCCGGGGGGTATGCACGCCCCCATGAGGAGCGCCCCGACGCGCACGGCCACGGCGGGGTTACACAGCCACCGCCCCGCTACACCAAGGTCGACTTCGCCACCTACGATGGGTCGGCGGACCCCCTGAACTGGCTTAGCCAGTGCGAGCAGTTCTTCCGCGGGCAGCGCACCCTGGCGTCGGATCGCACCTGGCTTGCCTCCTATCACCTCCGGGGCGCCGCCCAGACGTGGTACTACGCCCTCGAGCAAGACGAGGGCGGCATGCCTCCTTGGGACCGCTTTCGGGAGCTATGCCTCCTTCGCTTTGGGCCGCCGATCCGAGGGAGCCGCCTCCCTTTCACGTCCACGGTGCAGGACTTCGCCGATCGCTTTCAGGCACTCGCCTGCCACGCCCCGGGTGTCACGGGGCAACAGCGCGTGGAGCTCTTTGTCGGGGGACTTCCGGACCACATACGGGTGGACGTGGAGCTCCAGGCCCCACACGACCTGCATACGGTGATGAACTACGCTCGGGCGTACGAGCGCTGGGCCCAGGCGCTGCAGCCGCCTCCCCCGAGTCGTGGGGCCCGGCCACCCGCCCGCCCTCTGCCGGCCGCAGCGCCGACCACGCGGCCAACACCGCCCGCTCCAGCAGCGACGCAGCGTACCTTCCGGCGCCTCACACCGGCGGAACAGTTGGAGCGCCGTCGCCTCGGCCTGTGCTTCAACTGCGACGAGCCCTACGCGCCAGGTCACGTCTGCCCACGCCTCTTCTACTTGGAGACGGTAGACGACGGCGACGCGGACACGGGCGTCAACATAGCGACGGAGACCGCTCTCGACGCCACGCCGGCCACGGCGTGCGTGGTCTCGCTCCACGCGTTGGCGGGCATCCGCAACGAGCAGGCTATGCTCCTGCCGGTGACGATACACGGCGAGCAGCTGGTGGCCCTCCTCGACACCGGCTCCACACATAACTTCCTGCCGGAGGCCACCATGCGGCGCTTGGGCCTCCAGCCGACGGGCGGCGACCATCTCCGCGTCACCGTGGCCAACGGTGACCGCCTTCGCTGCCACGGCGTGGCGCAGCACGTGCCACTCTCCATTGGCGACGAGCACTTTACCATCGCGTGCGCCGGCATCGACTTGGGCTGCTTCGACTTCATACTCGGCGTGGACTTCTTGCGACCCCTTGGGCCCATACTGTGGGACTTCGCCGCCTTGACGATGACCTTCTGGCGCCAGGGCCGCCGCGTCTGTTGGACGGGCATTGGGGGCGCTGCCCCGGCACCGCAGCTCCAGCTCACCACGGCCGACATCGACTCCGAGCACCCTCTGTTGGTCCACCTCCTGCAGCAGCACGGCGACCTCTTCGACGAGCCGCACGGCCTCTCGCCTACCCGGGTGTACAATCATTGTATCCACCTCGCCCCAGACACGGCGCCGGTGGCCGTGCGGCCTTACCGCTACCCCCAGCTGCAGAAGGACGAGCTCGAGCGACAGTGCGCCCTCATGCTCGCCGCGGGCATCATCCGGATCTCTACGTCGCCATTCTCGGCGCCGGTGCTGCTCGTCCGCAAGACGGATGGCACATGGCGCTTCTGCATTGACTACCGCGCCCTCAACGCGCTCACGCTGAAGGACAAGTTCCCCATTCCGGTGGTCGACGAGCTCTTCGACGAGCTCCATGGGGCGCGCTTCTTCACCAAGCTCTACTTACGGTCGGGCTACCACCAGGTGCGCATGCACCCGGACGACATCGCCAAGACGGCGTTCCGGACCCATCATGGCCACTTCGAGTTCGTGGTGATGCCCTTCGGCCTCACCAACGCGCCAGCGACATTCCAGGCCCTGATGAACGATGTACTCCGCCCCTATTTACGTCGGTTTGTGCTCGTTTTCTTTGACGATATTTTGATCTACAGCGCCTCGTGGGCGGAGCACCTACATCACGTCGCTATCGTCTTCAACGAGCTTCGAGCGCATCATCTTCACCTTAAGCGCTCGAAGTGCTCGTTCGGGACGACCTCGGTCGCCTACCTCGGCCACGTCATCTCCGCCGAGGGGATGGCCATGGACGCCGACAAGGTGGCGGCCGTCTCCGCGTGGCCGCCTCCTCGTTCGCCGCGCGCTCTTCGCGGCTTCCTGGGTCTCGCCGGGTACTACCGGAAATTCATCCGGGACTTTGGCATCATCACGACACCTCTCACGCGGCTACTGCGCCGCGACGCCTTCGCCTGGGACGATGAGGCCACCGCCGCGTTCGAGGCCCTGAAGGGGGCCCTTACGACGGGCCCTGTTCTCCAGATGCCGGACTTCGCATGGTCGTTCATCGTCGATTGCGACGCCTCCGGCGTGGGGTTCGGTGCCGTGCTTCACCAGGGTGATGGCCCGCTTGCCTACTTCAGCAGGCCTTTCGCCGCACGCCATCTCAAGCTTGCGGCGTACGAGTAGGAGCTCATTGGCTTGGTACAGGCCGTGCGCCATTGGCGTCCCTACCTTTTGGGGCGCTCGTTCCAGATTCGCACGGACCACTACAGCCTCAAGTACTTGTTGGATCAGAGGCTCTCGACCGTTCCGCATCATCAGTGGATCAGCAAGCTGTTCGGCTTTGATTTCACCGTGGAGTACCGACCGGGGCGCCTCAACACCGTTGCCGACGCTCTCTCTCGCCGCGACGCTGACGATGAGGACGACGCACCCGAGGGGACGATGATGTGCATTCGTTCGGGCCCCTCCTTCGCCCTCTTCGACACCATCCGCCAGGCTACTGCGACAGCGCCTGACGCCCAGCTCCTGCGGCAGCAGTTGAGGAGGGCGAGTTGGAGGCTCCATGGCGCTGGGCTGAGGGGCTCCTCTTGCACAGGCGCCATATCTTCGTGCCCGACCACGACGATCTTCGACACCAGGTGCTCCTGCTGGCCCATTCGTCGGGCCATGAGGGTGTCCAGAAGACCCTCCACCGTCTCCGCGCCGACTTCTACATCCCCGGGGATCGGGCCTTGGTCCAGGACTGGGTGCGCTCTTGCGAGATATGCCAGCGCAACAAGACGGAGACGCTGCAACCGGCGGGGATGTTACAGCCGCTGGAGGTGCCCTCCCAGGTCTGGTCCGACATCTCCATGGACTTCATCGAGGGCCTCCCCAAGGTGGGCGGCAAGTCCGTCATCCTAACGGTGGTCGACCGCTTCTCCAAGTATGCACACTTCATCGCGCTTGGCCACTCGTACACCGCCGCGTCCGTTGCTCGTGCCTTCTTCGACGGCATCGTCCGCCTCCACGGTTTTCCCGCGTCGATCGTCAGTGATCGGGATCCGGTGTTCACGGGGCACGTCTGGCGTGACCTTTTCAGGATGGCGGGCGTCAAGCTCCGGTTCAGCATGGCGTTTCATCCTCAGACGGACAGCCAGTCCGAGGTGGTTAACAAAGTGGTCGCCATGTACTTACATTGTGTTACAGGTGATCGTCCTCGCGCATGGGTGGATTGGCTCACATGGGCGGAATATTGCTACAACACCTCCTACCATTCTGACCTGCGTGCCATGCCATTCGAGGTGGTCTATGGTCGGCCGCCACCGCCCATCTTGTCGGTCGATCCGGCGACTGCTCAGACGGAGGCTGCAGGGGAGCTTCTCCGCGACCGCGATGAGATGCTTGCTGAGGTGCGGCAGCGTCTCGTTCAGGCTCAGCAGCTCGCCAAGCACTACTACGACGGCCATCATCGTGAGGTGGCCTATGCGGTGGGTGACTGGGTGTGGCTGCGCCTTCTTCATCGATCCACCCAGTCCCTCGACCCGCGTGCGAGGCGCAAGCTTGGGCCTCGCTACGCTGGCCCTTTCGTCATCTTGGAGCGTGTGGGCACCCTTGCATATCGCCTTCAGCTGCCAGCGGGCTCCCGCATCCATGATGTCTTTCATGTGGGTCTGCTGAAGCCTTTCTGTGGGGAGCCACCGGCCGCGCCACCGGCGTTACCACCGATCGCCGATGGCCGTCTTCTGCCGACCCCGGCGAAGGTGTTACGCGCCCAGCTCCGTCGCGGCATTTGGTACTTGCTGGTGCAGTGGGAAGGCCTTCCGGAGGAGGAGGCCACTTGGGAGAAGCGCGAGGAGTTTAGCCAGCACTACCCCGACTACCAGCTCGAGGACGAGCTGTTTGCACAGGCGGGGAGAGATGTTATGACCGGTCTGAGTTACGTGAGGAGGGGGCCCAACCATGGGCCCAACTAGGGGCTTAGCCCATTATCATTTTAGGGTTTTAGTTCTTTATATACTGGTTATAAACGAATCAAACAGCAAGCAATAATAATATTCATTATTGCCGACTCCCTGAGGAGTCGGTCTCCTAGTCGCCGCCCCTCCTCTCCAGCCCGCGCACGCCGGCGCCCTGTCGCCGGCGTCCGCCGCCTTGCCCGCACGTCTTCCCCTCTTTCCCCTACAAGCTACGCCCTAGGGCGGGTAGACCAGTTGGTTCTACCACACTTTGTGTAAGAGCATCCATTCCTGAAAGCAGGATGCATTAAACTTTATATGGAAAGTAATAGTTGCACTGTGAATTTAAACATGAGATTATATCTTGAGAGCTCAACTGTTAGTTTTTCATGGTCTATATAGTACAAGCTTTAAAGTGCAATTTAATGGACATCAACTAATTTACATGATAAGTGTGAAGTCGGCTAGCTGTATTATTCAGTTGGACTTGGATAAGTAAGTATGTTTTTCCATTAGTGAATTTCCTAAACTAGTATGAAAAGAGCATAGTTAGTCTTGCTATCTCTGTTTATAGTAATGTAGTATTATTTGGTTATCCTTTTCAATTATGTGCACTTGTTGTTCATACTGGTGTCCAGCTTCCTTTCCCATGACTCGTGTCCAGGTCCAAAAGCTCCTTCTGTGCTGAAATGGGTCAAGAGCTTTCTAGCTTTGAGGTTGTTGGCTGGACAACATTTTAGTAAGTACATTCAACTCAGTGAGCGACTTTTCAACTTATGAACTTGACTCTTGAGCCACATTGTTGCAATCTCTCTAGATCTAAGAAATAGCTTCCACAGAAGTAAATTTATGACCGTTTTAGCCTCTGAAATGACCGATCTCCATCTTGCTTTTCTCCGGAATTCTTGTTTTCAGGTGGAAACGGTGGCACAGTGCGAGCTCAACATCAAAGGCTTTTGAATTTTCCTCATTTACACGTGACGAGGTTTCAACTCGTCAATGCCCATTGTTATGGACTTGGGTTTTGGAGAAGATGGGGATGCTGGAGATCGTGGCACGGTTAACAGACAAGCAACCAGGGGACACGGGATTTACCCAGGTTCAGGCCCCCGGAGAGAAAACCCTACTCCTGCTTGTCTGCTCTTTTATTGCGGCGGAACCGAAAGTTACAGGGTGCGCAGATTCGATCTGGCGTGGAGGTGTGTATGTCGTAATCGCAGGGTGCAATCGTTGTTGGTTGTCCTCCTCGTTGGACCCTCCTAGCCTTTATATATGGGGAGGCTAGGTCTCGGGTACCGATACGAGTAGGTTACAAGTTGTATTGAAACTCTAGTCTTGTTCTTCAAGGATCCGAAGGCGTCATGGGCCTGGACCACCCGAAAATCTTCATGGGCTGGCTTATATTGGCCGTGGGCCTTCCTTGGGCTGAACCAGGTATGCTGAAGTTACGTACCCGTAGGGTATAACCATGTCAGTAGCCCCCGAGTGTTTAGTCGAATCGTAGATTCGGCTGAGGACTCTTCAATCCTTCGGGTGTAACTCTGTCTTTCAAGAGAATGTGTAGGGATTGTTGATGCGTGTGCCTGACTCACCCGACGGATCAGGGTCAGTTAATCGTCTTAGGACAAAACAACACGATCTTCTTCAGGTGCGAGTCCCTCGACTCGAACCCGGAACATATGCTGGCGTAATTCGACTCAGGCCGCGGAGGACTTACAGGAGTGGAATTCCAGTGTTTTTAAATGATGTACCCAACGCGTCCGTCGGGATTTTTCATCGTACCTGCTGGTACGGATTCATACTAGCAGAGCGCAGTCAGGTGCGTTGCCAAGCCATCAGATGATATCTGTAGGTCTTATCTTTGCGTCGCAGACGCAGCATCCGAATGTTTATCACCGCGGAGGTGTTTCGGGTGGCCAAGGAGGATGTTACTCACTTAGCATTAATTGGGGCAGAGTTGCCGAAAAGTTTTTGCATGCGGATCCGGAAGATCGCAGTCGAAGATTTCATAGGGTGCGCGACCAGCGCTCCCTATGGGAGTAGCCCCCGAGTGTCTGTTCGAGTCGTAGACTCGAGCGGAGACTTTTAGTGCAAGCATTGCTCAGTTGTTTAGTCCGTAGGACTCGAAAATTTTCGGATGCTGAAATCCTTCCTCCCTATGGGAGTAGCCCCCGAGTCCGTAGTGGAGTCGTGGACTCGACGTAGGACTCGAAGATCTTGTGTGTGAACGGCCATCGCTCCAGTTTGGAGTAGCCCCCGAGTGTCTGGCGGAGTCGTAGACTCGGGCAGAGACTCGAGTCTTGTATCATGCAACGGTAGTAGGAAAATCTCGTGGGCGTACCGCTGACCCGGAAGTACATCGGGTGCGCGACCAGCGCTCCTGATAGGAGTAGCCCCCGAGTGTCTAGTCGAGTCGCAGACTCGAGTGGAGACTCATGCGAGGACAAATCATTGACCCGGAAGTGCATCGAGTCAGCGTCTCATGCATAAGGAGCCAAGAATCGATGATGCAGTCGGAGTTGACGTGGCGGAGTCGTGCGATGTTTAGCCGGAAGGACTCGACGTTGCGGATGAAGTCAACACCGTTGCTTCTGTCGGGTGAGCGACCAATGTCGTGTTTTCGTAGCATCAAGCGATGCAACCATCCAAGGAGGGACTCGACTCGGGTCTTGATTGTATGGCGTAGCCAGCTCTTTTGTCGACTCCTGTTGGAGGACCTAATAGAATAGCTCGACGCGGTCGATGTCCTTGTAAGCTGCAGAAAACATAAAGAATTGTGAAGTACTTGTATCTTGTAAAGAATATTTGCCTGTCGGCTTGTACAGTAAGATTCTGGTGCCGATCGAGTCGACACTTTTGCACTGTATGCTAGGCCTTTTCGTTAGCCTGATTACCCTTAGTCTCAGTACCTTGCCGAGGCACTCGGAGTTCAAGGATTCGACGATCAGGCAGAATCAGCTACTCGGGCTGTCGCGTTCGAGGTGCTCGAGTGCGTGGAGCCGATGGCACATTAGGTTACTCGAAGAGGGCGTAGCCCCCGAGTGTTTCGAGTGCGAGTTAAAAAAGGAAATCAGCTCTGAGTAGAGGGAAACTTAGCTTTATTGGTAGTTGTCGTGGACGGAGTCGACGCGGTAGCGGGTCACACGGCGGACGTAGTCGACGCGGCGGACCACGGTCATAGCAGCGACGGGTTCCTGGGGTCGATGGCGGCAGCGAATTCCGCATCCGAAGATTGTCGCGGTCGAAGACCGCACGGGGTCGCCACATCCGAAGGATGTATCGGGTCATCGCAGCCGAAAACCGCATTGGGTCGCCGATGTCGAGGGAGCCCCCGAGTCGTGGTCGCGTTTATGGCGGTGCGAGCTCTTCTTCCTTCGAGGAAGGTCGTGTTCTTCTTCATCTTCGGATGAGGGAGTGGGGCTCCGGTCGCGCCTGGCCGGAGCTTTCTTCTTCGGCTCCGTAGGAGCATCTTCGTGGAGCGCAGCTCCGATTAGTCCTAGTCCGGTGAGTGCGGACCTATGCATGGCCCTTTTCGGGTCCCCCTCCGGAGGTGGGTGAGCCGCAAGATACGCAGTGGCTGCCATGATCGCGGCTTGTGGCGTCTTCGGGGTGATGTTGCCGTCGGCGTCCATATCCATGAACGATGTGTGGAGGGTTCGGGTCACGTCACGCCGCTCCTTCGGGTCCATGTTTTCCACCCGAGAGTGGTGCTTGTTTCCTTGATTTCCATTTGTGCTGGAGCCGGGTCCCATGGCGAAGAGCGCAGCTCGTCGCGCACTGGACTCAGAGGCTGCTTTCTTGCGTTTATCGAGCGTCTCCTGCATCTTGACTTGCTTCTTGTGCTCCTCGATGAGGAGGTAGTGGTATGCCATCAGCAGGTCACGTGGGGAGTCCAGAGGTAGGACTATTTCGCCTGCGACGGCGCGGCGTGCTTCGGCCCATCCTTCTTTGCTAAGTTGGATGAGGTGGCCCCTGTTTTCCCCGTTTTCGCCGTTTCCGCCCTGCGGGTTGGGGTTGGGCGGCGGTTTAGGCGTGTCTTCGTCGGTTTGGATGATTGCGGCGCACAGATAGCGCCTGCAGATTGGTTGGCTGCTGCCGCAGCTTTCGGATTCGGAACCGTAGGTCCCTTCATCCGAAGGTGGATCGCACAGATCGGAGTTGCAGCAGCTGCTGCTGTAGAACTCATCTGTTGATGGTGACGTGCGTAGCACGGGGTGTGGAGCCCACGAAGCGGGCCTGATCGGCGGCACGGGCATCCGCTCGGGGAGGCGGAGGGTGCCAGCTTGTCCCACCTGGAAGCAGAAGCTCCCGAACAGAATTTCGAGTCCGTCGCCTACGGGCTCGAAATCCTTCATGGTGGCCGGCGAGTGGGCGGTGAAGTCGAAAGCGCCTAAGAGGAGGTGATTCTCCGTCGCCGAGGAGTTGTAGATCGATCGGGTCGAAACCGTCACGACCGCACAATCAGCAGCCCCAATTCTCACAGACGGCGCCAATTGACGAGGTTTCAACTCGTCAATGCCCATTGTTATGGACTTGGGTTTTGGAGAAGATGGGGATGCTGGAGATCGTGGCACGGTTAACAGACAAGCAACCAGGGGACACGGGATTTATCCAGGTTCAGGCCCCCGGAGGGAAAACCCTACTCCTGCTTGTCTGCTCTTTTATTGCGGCGGAACCGAAAGTTACAGGGTGCGCAGATTCGATCTGGCGTGGAGGTGTGTATGTCGTAATCGCAGGGTGTAATCGTTGTTGGTTGTCCTCCTCGTTGGACCCTCCTAGCCTTTATATATGGGGAGGCTAGGTCTCGGGTACCGATACGAGTAGGTTACAAGTTATATTGAAACTCTAGTCTTGTTCTTCAAGGATCCGAAGGCGTCATGAGCCTGGGCCACCCGAAAATCTTCATGGGCTGACGTATATTGGCCGTGGGCCTTCCTTGAGCTGGACCAGGTATGCTGAAGTTACATACCCGTAGGGTATAACCATGTCAACACGTTTCTTCAGGGCTTTTTCAGTCTGTGATGCCGTTTATTCTCATGTCCGTCCCCCAGCTTCCCGTTTATGGAACTGCTTGTTGTATCTCGGCTTGAGACATGTAGGAGGGGAAGTTTATCCAAAACTCGATCACCTTCTGGATAACAAAGTAAAGAACTTTTTTGAACTTCAAAAAAAAAAAAAAAGAGTAAAGAACTTTTTTGGCGGTGGGAAAATCTAGTCCCCAGGTGATATCATTTTCTACCCACCCTGTCATCGTAGCGTTCACAGCTGCGCTACTAATCAAGCGGCGAATCTGGTGAGCCTTATCCTGCTTTATGATCCTCAGTTGACGAATCTATTCCTCCTAAAGACTAGTGCCATCGATCGGTCCAGGTTAATCGCATCATCCGTTGTAGGTACTACATGCTGGATCAGGTTCTACCCTGAGATAGATGCCTAAAATTTGTTTAGCGAACCCCTAATAGGATCGGCGGTCATTGAATATCAGTGTAGCTAGGGTGAAGAACCTTCACACGTTAATCTTGCTTGCTCGAACAAGCAGATCTGCTTGTATCTTTTTCAGACTATAGGATGATCTTGATATCTTGCAGTAAGAAAAACAAAAGATCTGAACAGTATCTTATTCAAAGGCAAGAGTGGCCATATGGAACTCGCGCCGAATAGGGTCGTGATGGGATGGTGGAGGGACAGGACCCCATCGGTCCATCATCAAGCAGCCACTTCTTACCAAACAAATCCTCGCATATATTTTTTCCAGGCCGGCCGTCCAGCCAGCCGGATCTCCCCGTGCCCGGTACGGCGGACGTAAGCGGCGACTTTCCGAGTCACCGCTGCCCACTTTCTCGTCGGAGAAGAAGACTTTTCCTCGCCTTTTGAGTCGGAACACCACTACTCCTCGTGCTGCTGCCTGCTTTTCTTCCTTCCTTCCTTCCTTCCTTCCTTCCTTCCAGCATACGTA
Source organism: Avena sativa (assembly GCA_916181665.1). Classification (NCBI taxonomy): domain Eukaryota; kingdom Viridiplantae; phylum Streptophyta; class Magnoliopsida; order Poales; family Poaceae; genus Avena; species Avena sativa. The sequence continues at coordinate 359,327,749 of OV702295.1, forward strand.
AAGAAGCCAAGAACCTACGCGCTGGTGGAATGGAAGTCTTTATGCATGATGGCAACGTATCTACCATATGGAAACAGGAAAATGCACATATTATATGTGTCTCTGGTCTGTCACGTTCAAGCCGGGAGATGGTGCTTCAAAATTTCAAATATAGTTAAACGCAAGTGGTTGACTCTCGGGTGATTATTTAGGTAGCATGATGTGCATGTGTGTAATTGTGCGCACTTCTTGCTTCCAGAAGCACTGAGGACTGATTGAATAATAGCATACGATACGGAGTTATAAAATGGTTTTACCGAAGACGCCATGGTGATCAGTTAGTAGTTTGTAGATGCATGCCATCCACAAGTAGTGCTTACATTGCATTCTTCTTGTTCTGCCTCTAGCCGGTTAACTTAACTTAGCGGGCGGGAACGCATCATCCTCTTGTCTTTATGTACTACCTAAAATGACCGGACATCTTTTCTAGTGTCCCTTGATTGCCGAATTGCTTTCATTTTCTGGTGGAGTGTTAATCACTGCGTAGGAGCTGCATGAGTGCAATTGCCGTCATGCAATTTTACTGTATTTGCTTCCTGGTGTTCTTTAGGATGCACATAGCAACCAACTTATCCAAAAGGTTGCCGTGATAGGAAGTGGATATAGTACTTAGCAATGTTACTAACGTAAATACGCCCATGATGGCAAATTCTAGTTTTCTTTGTTTTTAATGAAGATTTAATTATTCTATGGGCCTCTACATGCAAAAAAAAATGCAATAACCAACAAATAAATAAAATCGTTATTACCAAGTTTGAATAATAGAACATTGGTGGGCAAACATAAACGGTGATCTAAAAGGTAAAAATGACATTGAGCCACCCAATCATGCAATGTAAATTGTAGTAAGAGGTGGTCGAAAACTTCATATTATCTTTTCAAACGAGACAAGAGATTAGCCGGTTTAGTGATAAATGTAAACTATCATCGAGTAGCCCAATCATGCAATGTAAAATGCACATAACCAACAAATACAATCAAAGTTTGAATAATAGAAGCCCATCGGCGGTGAGCAAGAATAAACCGTGGTTTGAAAAGTACAGATGGCATCCAGTCACCCAATTATGCGATGATAATTGTATCAAGGTAGGTTGGCAATAACTATAAATTCTTCAAATGCGGCAAGAGATTAGCCAGTTTATTTATCATGAAGAAGAGTCACACAATAAGCAAAGAGAAATGAACAAACAAAAAGGGTGTGTGAAGCTAGACACACCTTGCAGAACCTACTCTTCCACCATGAGAGACCAATCTTTAGGTAAACGTCATTTCGGAGAGAAAAAAAAGGCAAACCAGAAAATGGTTGAAATGTCGGCCACAAAGTTGGGATTTTTTTCTTCTTCATTCAAACGCGTACCCGTTCATAACAATATCCACAGCGGGACAAAAGCACTGTGGTTACATAAAGTCTAACAGAGCTCTGAATATTAATATCCACTGTCCCTCCTTTGCAGAAATACGAGGGACGATGTGGGGCGAGCTCCATGCACATGCACAGCTGCGAACTTCAGGAGTGTATTTTGACACTCCTGACTCGATCACCAAGATCAAGCAGCGAATGACAAGAAACAAAAAACGCAAAAAAAGAAGAAGAAGAAAGTACAGACTAATTCACAGAGTGTTGTTGCTGGCTCTCCAAGTCCTCGAGACGCATTTCCACCACCTGGTCACCCTGCAGCGGCCTGCGCGCCGACGCCGGCCTCTCTCTGCTGAGCATCTTCATCAGCGACGCGCCCAGCCCACCACATGGCGTCCCCGAGGTCCCGACGTCCTCCTTCACCACGATGTGCCTCTCGTGCACCGACCCTTTCGCGGCTGACGAGGACGACGGGGGCGGCGGCGGCGGCTCCACGAGGGCGCGGCAGACGGGGCAGGAGGAGCTGGATGCGAGCCAGGTGTCGACGCATGCTACGTGGAAGACGTGGGCGCAGGACGGCAGCACGCGCACGGCCTCACCCTGCTGCGCGGCGCCGAGGCAGATGGCGCACTCGCCCGGCTCGCCCCCGGCCTCCTCCTGGTACGCCGCGACGGGCAGCGCGGCGATGGCCGAGGGGTCCAGCCCGGTCTTGGGCGCCTTGGGCTCGGCCTGCAGGACGGCCGCGGCGGCGGTGGCGCGGCGCCTGCTGTTGCGGCGGCGGACGCGGCAGATGTAGAGGTGCAGGAGCAGGGCGAGTCCGAGCACGGAGACGAAGGCGGCGACGGCCGTGGCGATGAGCCGCACGCTGTGCGTCGGCCCTGGGGACGGGCTCCTGCTGCCCGCGCCGAACCACGCGGAGCCCGGGTCGCTCGCCTTCCCCGTCATGGACATGGACATCGACGTCGCCATGGCAGTCCTCTCGGTCGATCGGTGTGAGCTCGCAGTCAGTGCGCTCGATCGTCGGCGTGTTCCCGAACGTTCGTGCTTGTTGGTCGTGGGCGTGGGAGCGATTCTAGAGCGGTGGTTGTTTTTGCTGAGGAACGATGGCGCGGGTTTGTTGGGTTTTATAGGTTTCATTCAGGGGGCGCGAGGCGAGGGACGGATCGAGTCGGAGCGTGCGTGCCTTAGCGGCGCACCTAGTTAGCTTTAGCTTTAGCGAGCTGGGTCGATGGAGCTAGTGCGAGTGTGCGGTGCGGGCCCGATTCGGATGTCCGTCATGTCAGTGTGGGGCAAAGGCGCGGCACGTTGGCAGGTATTTGAAACTCCGACGTGGCCATTCGTCCCCCTCGATGGCGACGGCCATGATTCGGCTTCGATTTGATTAGATTTCTTAGCGAGCTGGGGCGCCATGCCATGCCATGCCAGGTGTTGCCGCGGCTTCGCGGCGGAGGCCTACGTGCGAGCCCGTGGTTTCGTATGGGGGGTAATTAATTAGTATTATAGTAATTAACTGCGTGATTAGTTTAGTCAGCCCGTGGGTGGGGCACGGATCGACGGTGGCCGCACAGCTACGTGCCAATGGGGAGGATGGTCCGGGATGTGGAGGAGGAACTCTGGGTTGTTCGGCGATGGGGCGTGACGCCCGGCGACTGTAGCTGCAGGCGTGGTCGGCTCGGTGAGTGCGTGCGCTCAGTCTCGGGTTGGTTGGTTGGTTGGTTGGTTGGTGGTCACTAGGTCCGCCCGACGTCGACGAAGACACTCACCGGAGCAGCGCCAGTGGAAGAGATCCGGTTTCTATGGCTGGCACCACTTTGACAATCGGAACAGTGTTCTGATCCGATATTTTTCCTCTTTGCGTGCACAGTTCTATCGACAATGACCGCCCCCGATGCAGCCTCTTGTTTGTCGTCCATGCCGAGTTGCCGACTGGCAAACCACCACTGCTAGCTCTAGTGTGCGTACTGCTATGGTTAACGGGCTCTATAGGACTCGTGTAAGGTTCTTGTCACGTCCAGATCCGAACAAAGCAGCTTTAGCATTGCAGGAGTCACCGTTAGCTTTCTCAGAGGATTTCCACTGGGCTAAGTTTCGCCAGCGGGTGATGAGTCGGATACGGAACAGTAAGCACCATGCATGTGTGTCGAGTCGAGCTCACGGCCGGCCTCAAACGGCCACTAAAGGGCTTCCCTGCTGCTACCGTATCATCGGAGAGTAGAAAAGTACGGTACCCCCCCCCCCCCCCCCCCCCCGTCTATTGGAGTACGTACGTATGCGGTATGCCTCGTGCTCTGTCGGTACACAGTCCGAACACCCAACAGTGATGTGATGAAAGCTGCTCGATCTTGTTCAGTCTGAAGAAACGAACGCATCATTCAGTGTGTGAGCAGAGGCTGGAATGGGCGGCATGCGTGCTAGCACTACGCGGTTGCAAGGGCCTCTTTTTCGTACTAGTACAATCTTCGGAGGAAGTCGTTAAGGATTGCTTGATGGATGCTTCTACTCTCTCGATTCCACTCCTCAAGAAGATGCTTCGGCTGCAATTACTCAGACCCTTGAATTTCATCAGTTACGCATGGCTGTGCTCCTTGCTCAGTTGGTCTTTTTTTTTAGAATGCAGTTGGTCTAATTGACGGGGCTAATCACTCAACTTCGCTTCGACAGGAGTAAATACATGAAGGCAATGTGTATAAATTCCTCGCCTCATACTCTTTCTTCCTCTCTGTTTGACAAGTTTTTTCTTTTGAAGAGGGGAATGAAACCACTCTGTTTGACAAGTACTAGGAGGAGTATTTGCTTTTGCGGGGACTCTGTTCGACAAGTATAGCTGCTGTAGAACCAAGAATAGAACACAACCTATTTGGGTTTACTTTCCTTGAGACGAACTATTTGTGCATACAGCATTATTACATTAAGATACTATATTAGTATTTTATGACATTTTTTTGTGGGAAATATTTTATGACATTTGTCCATGTGGCCGGCTGGGAGAATGAAAGATGAACTGGAAGCCATACTTTATGGCATGAATGCATGTAGTTAAGTTAAAATCAATAGAGGTAACAAATCCACAAAATCAGTTCATTAGGATTCAGGAACTACCAGACGAGTCCACCGGCCCTTCGAACCAAGTGGGAAAAGAGATGGTGAGGAAATCCTAAATGTGAATCCAAAAGTGCCGAGCTTACTCCCTGAACTACCAGACTCAATTTCCAATTCAGGTCGTGTTCTGTCCTGTGCCTGATTATATGGCGTTCATACTCCTTTTTTTTTGCGGGGAATATGGCGTTCATACTCATGTAGCTTTTCCCTAATCAGATGTAGTTTCAGAATTTATTTTTTATAAAAGAGTAAATTTCAGTTTTTACCCCTCAGTTTGATATTTTTAACACCAATTACCCCATTTAACATTTTTTCATTCATATTACCCATTTAGCAAAAGTTTTGTCAGTTTTTATCAATTCTAGAAAAACAGAGTCATCTGTAGGTGTTTCGTTTGTTAGATACACATGCCAAATTGGTCTGATCGCTAAGTCACGCAGAATCATCGATTTTTACATGTCGTTAGGGTGTTCGTACGCACTATTTTGATACACAAATCAATGGTAGTGGACTGGTCGAGGTGATGGCTAGCAACTAGAGGCAGCGACGCGAGACCAACTGATCATTTTGTTTTAAAAAAAATGTTGGAGCCGCACGTTCAGCCAATGGCAACATGTATGATATTGTCGTCTCAATTGAAATCTACTCCTACCTATAGTTAGCAAAATTAGCCACTTACAACGTAAACCTGTGTTCTTCTTAAAATACTTTTTGCGGGTATAGCAGCATATGCAATTATATACGTACACAACAAGGCCAAGGTATAAACTACTACTCGGTATGTAATATAACTCAACTCTGATACACAATTACACGTACATTAACATGCGATATAGTGAGTGTCCTGATTATTTCTACTCTAAGGGTGGTTATGGACGGATTTTTTTTCTGCATTCAGGGTTTCTACAGGTAAAGGATAAAATGGAGAAAAATTTCTGACTGCACCGACATGACAAATCACTGCTAAAATCTTAGGGAGGGTAAAAATTGGCAAAACTCTCGCTAAATGGGGTAATACGGATGAAAAAATGTTAAATAGGATAATTCATGTCAAAAATATTAAACTAAGGGGTAAAAATTAAAATTTACTTTTTATAAAAGGACGCTTTATTATTTAGATAAGTATTACACCCGGTCTCTCATAAGCAAGATACATTCAGCCGACAACCATCCAAAATCTCAAAGAAAAAACAGAATAGGCGGAAAAAAACTGATATTACATAACGCCTAAATAGATGGAGGATAAGTCTGTAGATTACGCTATCATCCATGTCGAGAAAAAATATCACTCGCCGTATGTGCAACCCTCCATAAACTGGTCTCGAAACCCCATGTTTTGTTGAGACGACTATAAACCAAGCGCAGCTGTGCTTCAGAGTGTAGTTCCAGTATAGGCACATAAAAATCTGATGGTGGTTTTGGAACCTTTTAGTTGGGACTTAGCACTTTTGTCATGTTCATTTTCGAAAGGGTATTCCTCGAATCAAGCTTTTCGCCCAGCTATATTAATATAGCAACCATTTGAGACCGCTTTTGGGCCAGATAGCACAACACCCAGAAGAAAAAGAAAGAAAATAAAAAGAAGAGAAAACAAGGCCGACAACAATGGCTCGAAGAAAACGAGGATGACTCGCAACCGCTGCGCCCTCCGGATAGATCCACCACGCTCCTAGCGTTCTGAAGCGTCGCGTACCAAGCAACACCTCCAAGAAGGAAAGCGACGACAACAAAGCTACTGCCCGGACTAATTGTAGGGTTTTTCCTGGTACGCTACGGGGGTGGGGAAGAGATACTCCCGATGCCCTTCAGGAAGGCCGGCGACATCCGCATGCGTCACCGCGTCGGTGTCGAACGACAAGGATTCCTCCTGATCTCTCAAAAAACCACACCCCTAGATGTTTCATCTGGCACCACTCCGCTCTCCGCCAACCTACACACGCCACCGCGGTCTTGCAAAAGACCCCGTCTCACCGTGCCCCATGTTGCGAGGCTGGTACGAAAAAAATAAGAAACTTCGGCGGGGTCTGATACGTCATAAACGTATCTATAATTTTTGATGTTCCATACTTGTTTAGTATCAACTTTGCTATGTTTTATCTACACTTTGAGGTATTTTTATATATTTTCTGGGACTAACCTATTAACAAGATGCCGCAGTTTCAGTTGCCTGCTTTCTGCTGTTTTTGGTTTTAGAAAAGCTAGTAAGGAAATATTCTCGAAATTGGATGGGACAAAAGCCAAAGTCAATATTTCACCGAGAAGAACACGGACTACAGAGGAGATACGAAGGGGCGCCATAGAGCGGCCGTACCCCCAGGCGCGGGCCCACCCTAGGCCACGCCAGGGCAGGGTGTGGGCCCCCTAGACACCCTCCTGCCTCGCCTCTTCGCCTATAAAATTCCCCCGATGCCAAAACCCTAAGTACCCGATCAGATCTCCACGAAACAGTCCGTAGCCGCCGCCACCATCGTCCCTAGATCGGGGGCATTTGAAGCTCTTCCCAGCATCCTGCCAGAAGGGAGAGATCATTCTGGAGGCCTTCTTCATCATCATGCCAACCTCCGGTATGATGCATGAGTAGTTCACCCTTGGACTATGGATCCATACAGTAGCTAGATGATTGTTTCTCCTCCTTTGTGCTATCATGTTTAGATCTTGTGATCTCCGTTCATGATCAAGATTATCTATTTGTAATCATGCATGTTGTGTTTGCGGGGATCCGATGGATATTGAGATACTATGTCAGATTGATTATTGATTCTATCATGTCATATTGATTATTGATTCTATCATGTCTGTGTTGTTTGTGATCTTGCATGCTCTCTATTTCTAGTAGCTATCTTGACCAAGTAGATGCTAGTGACTCCAAGAGGGAGTATTTATGCTCGATAGTAGGTTCATGCCTCTAGTAATCTAGGGAAGTAATAGGAATCTCTAAGGTTGTATATGTGTTGTTGCTACTAGGGAGAAAACAACAATATTTTGTTCATGGAACAATTTTATTGTTTACTTTACACGCATTGATTAATGCAATTATCCGTTGCTTGCAACTTAATACTGGAGGGGGTTCGGATGATAACCTGAAGGTGGATTATTAGTCATAGATGCAGTTTGATGGCGGTCTATATATATTGTTGTAGTGCCCAATCAAATCTCATAGGAATCATGATGTCTAGTATTTGCATTGTTATGCCTTGCTCAGTCTTGTCAATTGCCCCGCTGTAATTTATTTACCCAGCATGTTATGTTATTTATCTTAAGGAGAACACCTCTAGTGAACTGTGGACCCCGGTCCAATATTTACCATTGTTACACCATCTACTGTTATCGTTTACTTTCTACAAGCAACCATTACCTTCCACTATACGTTTAATCCTTTGTTTTCAGCAAACCAGTGAGATTGACAACCTCATTGTAAGTTGGGGCAAAGCCTTGAGTTTGTGTTGTGCAGGATTCCAAGTTGCTAGCAACACCTTGGAGTTGTTTCCTTCCTCCTACTAGTTCAATAACCTTGGTTTCATAACCGAGGGAAACTTATTGTTGTGCTCATCACACCTTCCTCTTGGGGTTTCTCAACGAAACTCTACAGTGATTTGAACTCATTAGGGTCGATGGTACAGTAACACACGTGAGGGAACTACCTCCACCGTCGGATGACGATAGCCGAACGGATGCAGCAACATGGGCAAACGAGACCCTCCCTGGCCCGGTCGAGCCCAAATGGACTCGTGAAGCCTCGACGCCACACTGCATCAAGGGTGTCACTGACGTCGCCAACCCTAGCGCTAGTCTCTACTCCTCCGTCCACCAGCGGATCCACCGCCACCGCAGATCCCCGCCACCAGGAGCAACGCCATCGACACCGTGCTTACTCGGGCCAACCGGACCGTCGCCAGTCCGAGGAACGCCATCTGGGCCAACACCCCAGTCAGCCCTTTGACGAGCACCACACAGACAAATGGGACCGGTACACGTCAGAAAAAAAGGAGCGGCATGCGGACCCCCACAGCAAGCACGACACCTCCATGTCGTCGGCGAGTCGTGCCCTACAGAACCCGTCAGGGTCTGACCAACGACAAGCCCACCTGGCCTAGGACTGGCCCCTAGTCACACACGGGCCAAGGGGTGGGCCTGATCCCCCTCAGAGAGCCAAGGCATGGATGCCGACCATGGCCCGTCAGGCCCAGATCAGGACGGCACTGGCCCATATCGGGCCGACAGGCCCAGCCGCCACCAGCCACCCTGCCTCCAGCCGCATCCCCTGGACCGCCGATCGTCCCTGTCGTGCGTCATCGCCAACCAGGTCGCCCAAGTGTCGTCGCCGCCCAAGATCCGCAGGAGCTCGGGGCCCCTCCGACTCTGGCCGCAGCAGCCGCAAGCACCAACCCCCGCCGCCGCCTCTAGCTGCCAGGAGGTGCCCCTGACTCCGTGTCAAGAACTTCCTAGTGGAGTTTGTATGGAACTATCAGATGTTGTACATATCTTTACTTGGATAGAAGATTGTGTTATGGGTTTAGAACCTCTGGACGTTCATGCCCTTAGTCTTGAGGTGTTGTGGTTCGTATGTGTTTATGACAGGCTCGTATCTCCAGGCGGTGTGATGGAACATCTAGAAAAGATGGGGTTTATACGGCTAGAAGGTTTTATCGTCATACATTAAGAACCATCACATCACATGTAGTAGTGTTTACCAATGGATTTGGAAGAGCAGTTTCAGGCTAAGTATCAAGGTCTTTGTAATAGATTAGACACCAAAGATATGCTCAAGAGTAGAGATACTGGAATGTCACCAATGTTTATCATTGTGTCCTTTGTTCAACGCATCCACCAATGTTTATCATTGTGTCCTTTGTCCAACGCATCTTACTTAAGATTGGGCGCATTTATTTTTTGACTGCTCATTCAGCCTTAGGATCTGGACATGTCTACAGATAGATTGGTCTGTTGGGCTTACTGTTGAAGATAAATTCATTTATGCAAGACAAGCTTCGCAGCTGCCATTCTTCATTGTGATAGTAATTTTAGCTGCTTGGCATATTTGGAGACAGATGAATGATGCCATTTTTAACAATGTAATGCCATCATTCAGGTCATAGAAGAGATCTTTCGAACAACCACAAGTCAGGAACATCCCCTCTTGGCATACGTCTGTGCGTCCAGTGTCGGCACGTGCCATACCGTGTCCACTCCGGGCCACACGCGCCATGCTCTACATGTCCGTCACTGACCCACACACGTCCGTATAACCGCGAGGGTCGGATCTGATACCGCTTTTAACACCCCGGTCTCTTCGGACCGGCGGCTGTCACTCCTGGCAGCTCAATATGATCTATAGACTAGCCCCACAGACCAAAACTAGTCTTTTTTGCGCACTTTGTCCTCAGTCATACGCATCCGGTACCCACTTCCCGGTCGGTCACCCATCCTCAAATTGCTCTAGGCCAAACACGCTTAATCTTAGAGTTCTTTTCAAATGAGCTTTTGAAAAATAATTTATAACTTGTTGTTATGGATATAGTATCAATTCTATTAAGCCATGTGCCAGGGTCTCACACACGTCCTGCCCCTCCCCTTCCCTCTCTAGAGCTTGCCGGAGGTGCATCCGGGTGGCTCCCGTCGTCAAGGAGGTAGACAGGAGGATAGTCTCACTTTTATTTCTTTTTTACTTATTTTATAAAACTTTTTATTTGGACCGACAAGTGGGACCTAGTCCATCTTAACAAATTTTCAGCCCCTCGTTTTAGAATCTCTGTCAACTCGGCATCAAATTCGTTCTAGCGCATATTGCAAAAAAAATACGGCAGAGTGGTGGTTTTTTGCGATTTGAATGAAAACAGGTGGTTTTTTATAATTCTAGCTGAAATGTGGTGGTTTTATTCTATATACTTCACTTTGAAGGCTTTGGCTATGCAGGGAATAATAAGTTTGTAAAGACGAGGAGATCACCTACTCTTTGTGAAGATCTATTCATGGACTTTGTGTTTTAGCCCAAGTAGGTATTTTTTTTGCGGGTAAGTAGGTAGGTTGATGTGAAGCGATTGCCTAGCGGCAGATCCTCTCCATCAAGGACGTAGGATTGCACGAACAATCTGAACCTTGGGTCTACATCCTTGTTTTTGAGATCCTCTTAGTTCATCTCCTTTAGTTTGTGTAATTCACTTCTATGTGAGTTTATCTTTGTAAAATTTCATGTTAGGGTGTTGGTAGGCAACTTGTAGGAAATAATCTTGTAAAATTGACAATTTCCACTAATTAATTTTAGATCACCTATTCACCCCGTCCTTTAGTTTATATCATATGTCTTCCACAAGTTATTTATTAATTTTATGTGACTGAGACTATCTATTTCCATGTCAACACTAGGAACCGTGTTCGATCTAAACATGTATATTTGTGCAAGTGAAGGATGCCGAGATTTTGATCGAATAGTTGATGATGTCAACTTAGGAATTGTTACCGGTAAGTTTTTTGAGATCTTATTTTCACATTATTCAAGAATGTACTACTTCCTTCGTCTCAAAATAGATGTCGCAGGTTTGTCAAAATTTGAATGAATCTATATGCTAAATAGTGTCTAGATTCATCCAAAATTTAATAAATTTAGAACATCTATTTTGAGACGGAGGGAGTACTACCTATCCGGCACCTGCTAGCTCGCCTTGATATTTTGAGATATCGAGAGAATAATAGTTGTATTGATTGAGGCCTCAAAGGGATGTTTATATAGATTACAAGACTTAGCCTCCAAGGACTAATAGAGATAGACTACAACTCAAAGAGAGAGGGAGGACGAATCGGATGGGCCTAACCCTAACAGACCTATACTCTAATATCCCCCCCACAGTCTCAATGTCAGCAGTAACGATGTTGAGACCGGAGTGTATGTCGATGAACGCTGCAGTTGGAAGACCTTTGGTGAAAATATCAGCAAACTGAGCACTTGTAGGAACATGAAGAACTCGAACTTTGCCAAGATCCACCTTCTCACGAACAAAGTGTATGTCAATCTCAATATGCTTTGTGCGATGATGCTAAACTAGATTGGAGGCCATGTATACTGCAGAAATATTATCACAATAAATAATGGTAGCATGCTCAAGCGGTCGATGAAGCTCAATGAGAAGCTAACGCAGCCACACTGCCTCGGCCACGGCATGAGCAACCGACCTATACTTAGCCTCAGCAGAAGACCTGGAAACTGTTACCTGCCTTTTAGAACACCAAGAAACAAGATTATCACCCAAATAAACACAAAATCCGGATGTGGACCTTCGAGTATCTGGACAACCTGCCCAGCCTGCATCAGAATAAACTATCAAGCTTGTTGGAGATGAAGAATTAAGAAGACCATGATCAAGAGTGCCTTTTAAATAGCAAAGAATCTGCTTGACATGAGCAAGATGAGGAGCGCGAGGATCATGCATAAAAAGACATGCTTTCTAAACCGAGTAAGAAATATCGGGGTGATTAAGGGTGGCATATTGGAGAGCACCAGTGATGCTATGATAGAAAATGGGGTCAGAAACAGGATCACCATCAGCCGACAATTTAGCACCAATGTCAGCCGGAGTATGAGTGGGTTGACAATTATACATGCCAGAACGAGAAAGCAAATCTAAAAGATATTGACGTTGAGAAAGAAAGAGTATAGACTTAGTTCAAAAAACATTAATTCCAAGAAAATGGTGAAGAGGACCAAGACCAGTCATCGAAAATTCACGATTAAGAGAATAAATTATATGGTTTAGAAAATAATAAAAACTAGCAGTGAGAACTATATCATCAACATAAAGCAAAAGATAGTCAATGTGTTCAGAAGATCGAAAAATAAAGAGAGAGGAATCAGATTTGAAGGAAATAAAAGGTTTGAATGTAAGTGGAAAAACGTTGAAACCAGGCATGAGGAGCATGTTTGAGTCCATAAAGAGATTTTTTGAGTAAACAAACGAGATTGGGAGAAGAGAGATGCTCAAAACCAGAGGGTTGCTGACAATATACAGTTTCATTTAGAGTGGCATGAAGAAAAGCAATTTTTAACATCAAGTTGGTGGATATGCCAAGAGGAGGAAACATCAAGACTAAGAACTACGTGAATAGTGCTTGGTTTGACAATGGGAGAAAAAGTCTCATCAAAATCAATGCCATGTTGCTGAGAAAAACCATGACATACCCATCGAGCTTTGTAACAAGCAAGAGTACCGTCAGCGTGAAAGTTATGTCAAAAAACCCATTTGCGTGAAACAACATTAACACCAGATGGTTTTGGAACAAGAGTCCATGTATTATTTTGCTGAAGAGCATCAAATTCACCACGCATAGCTGAAAGCCAAAGAGGATCAAGAAGAGAATGTTTATAGGATGTGGGTATGGGGGAAATTATGGTAGTTGCTATGAGATTTAGGCGTTTAGTACGTAGAAGAAATCCTCGTTTGCCATGGGTGCACATAACATGATCATTTGTAGGTGATTGAATAGGTACAACATTGGGTGGTAGAGGTTATGTGGAAGAGGTCTCAGTGGTAGGGGTGGGTGTTTCGGTGGTTGACTCGGAGTAGGAAGGAGTGGTTTGCTCGGGGGTCTGCCGCGGCAGAGAAGTGGCGCTAAAATCTACCATAGCATGATTGTGGGTTGCGGTAGGATGCCGCGACAGCGAATCAGTAGAAAAATCTACCGCGGTAGAAGACTGGGGTGCGGCGAAGGGCTGTCGTGGCAGAAAAACGGGGGGAAAGGCTGCCGCGGCAGAGAAACAGGGCAAAATTCTGCCGCGGCAGAGATGACAACATGATGAACTAAGTAATAGGTTTTGTTGGTGGGGTTGGTTGGGTTTGTTGGGTGGTTTGGGTGGCAGCGTAAGGAAAAGTATTTTCATCGAATGTGACATGGCAAGACACAAGAACACGACCAGAAGATGGATCAAAGCAACAATATCCTTTGTGATCATCAGAAAGACCAAGGTGAATGCAAGGTAGTGAGCGTGGTTCTAGTTTGTTGGAGGCGATAGAGGCAGTGTTGGGAAAGCATAGAGAGCCAAAAACACCAAAAAGGAGTTGTTAGGGTGAGAAAGAAAAATAGATTGAAAAGGCGAGTAAAGAGCGCGGGTTTTGGTTGGTCGAATGTTTATAAGTAGCATGACAGTGCGAAGGCCTTCAGCCCAAAAGCGAGAAGGAAGAGAAGCTTGTAAAAGTAATGTGCAAAGAATGTCATTAGTGGAACAAAGAGAACGTCCAGCTTTGCTGTTTTGGTAAGAAGTATAAGGACATGAAAAATAGAGAAGAATGCCTTGAGAGAGAAAGAAGTTACGGTTTTGATTGTTGTCAAATTCACTGCCATTATCACATTGAATAAATCTAATAGGCAAGCCAAAGTGGGTAAGAACATACTGCCAAAAAATGGTAAAAATTGCATGCACATCAAATTTAGCACGAATAGGAAAAGTACAAACATAATGAGAATAATCATCCAAGATCACAAGATAATATTTATAACCAGAAATACTAGGTATTGGAGAGGTCCATAGATCACAATGAAGTAACTCAAAAGGAAAAGTTCTAGTGGTAGTAGAGGTTCCAAAGGGTAATCTAACATGTTTGTCGCATTGACAGGAATTACAAAGAGAGGGATCATGATGAGTAGTAGAACTAGGGATACAAAAATCTTGAAGCATGGATGACAGAGTGTTTTTATTGGGGTGTCCTAGACGATGATGCCACATGTCAACTGATGCAAGCGTGGCGTGGGGGGTGGATGCGGGCGTGCCATGAAGTGGATAAAGATCGCCCGTGCTATTGTACCGAGCGAGAACCTCCCCCGTTTTCAGATCCTTCACAGACAAACCAAAGGGGTCAAAAGTCAGGATAACTTTATTATCAATGCAGAATTGTCGAATAAAAATCCGATTTTTGATTAAGGAAGGGACAACAAGAATATTGCAAAAAAGAAAGTTGGCATAAGGGGAAGGTATGTAAGAATGACCAGTGCAAGAAACATGGATTGTGGAGCCGTCGCCAATAGTTATGGTGGAGAAGGTAGAGGGAAAACAAGCCGACAACAAATTCATATTTGAAGAGATATGCGAGGATGCACCAGAATCGAAAATCCAATCCGTACCTTCGTTATGTAGGGTAAAATTGTTCATGGCGTTGATGAAGGCGGCTTGGTCCCAGGACGGCTGCTGTGGAGGAGTAGAGGGGCCAGGAGCTTGCATGTTGACGTAGGGGAGAGGTTGTAGCTGGTTGTACGCATACGGGCCCTACATGGTGTAGTAGTTTGGTGGGAGTCCTGGTGCAACGGGAGGTGGTGTAGCGGTGGCGACGTAGACGTGTGCCGGTGGCCGGGATTCGAGGAGGCCGGGGGAGCCGGTGGCTGAACAAAGACCGAGGATCCATGTGCCCATGTATGCAGGAGGGGCGCCGTATGGCGAAGGGGCCGACCAGGGCATCAAACAAGCCTGCACAGGGCCAGTCCAGGGGTCGTGCTGAGGAGGCCACGGTGCTGGAGCTGGGGGCGATGGAGCGGTTGATGGTGGATCAGGTGCAGGGCCGGCAGGGAGAGGTTGAGGAGGCCGGTAGATTGGATTCTTGCCCCTGTAGTTGGGGCTCAGACGCCAGCCTGGGGGCGGTTGGGGAGCCGTAGCGGCCGCGGCAGGAGGTGGAGGTGTAGCAGGCTTGTCATGGCGGTGTCACGTCACATGCCATGGGTAGGCTTAAGTTGGGGGCCGAATGGACGCTTGAGGTAACCGGGGAGGGAGTGCACGGTCTAGCCGCGCATGATGAACACGATGAACTCTCCAGACTTATGATTTTTAGTCCTCTTTCATGTTTACAAGTGCTCCTATAGATGTTCAAGCATAGCTTCAGGGTACTAGTTCACTATTTGGTCGATCCCCCTAAACCCTAGTTGTGCCCCTTCTTATATAAGCGATGGGATAGCTAGGTTACACTTTGGGCCTTAGGGTTTACTGTTTGGATCTTTGTCCTTACTATGCGGGCCGGGTCATGGGCCATCCCTAAGCCCTTGACCCAGTCAGCAAAGCTGTACAACCAACAATCCTTTCGTACGTAGACGCCAGCCCTACGACGTCATACGGTGCTTTATACATCATTCCTTCCTTTTGGCGTCACCCGGCTCCTTTATTGTCACCCGACGGCGCCCTTTTATTTTGACCATGCTTTACCATGGTCCCTCCTTGATCCTACTCGGAAAGTAGCCACGCGTCCTTCTTGACTCGGCCTTCCCTCGTGTTACCCGGCTTGTCGCTACCTGCAAGGTAAACCTCTTTGTCCTGTGCGGGCCGACTTACTTCTTATGTCGGCTCTACACATGCTCCATATCCCAGCCATTAAGACCCGGTTGGTGTTCTCTTTGACTCGGCCTAAGCCAAGCTGGGCAATGGTTTACCCCTTATGACCCTACCGGGGTTATCCCCCCGACATTAGTCCCCGAAGCTGGTGAGGCCTAGAAGTTTTTGTAGTTAGGCGTCTCGAGGTTCCTTTAACACACTAGGAACTTCTCTTTTTATTCTGCATTTCTCATGCAGGATGGCCTATTTGGCCTAACCTCGATCTTTGCCGAGTCTATCTTGGTATTTCCGAGTCTCATCTTTGACTTAGCGAGGTCTTTTTGACCCTTGCCGAGTCATATCTGGCTTAGCCGAGTCACCTTGGGCCTTTTATATTAACCTTAGTCACTAACAGGTTGTAATCATGATGGTTTGCCTCAAATTTTGTCTCAAATCCTGATAGCACAGTGACGGCGGCGTAGTTACTCCCGTCACTATGGTTGTCCCATCGCTCAATGCCTCGTGTCTTGCGCAGCGTGACGTGGTGTGGCATGACTCGTGTATCGTGCACACGTGGCACTCGCTGATGCGTTTACCCGGCCGTGTACACTGCAACACCGTGGACACACGGCACACAGGGATCCCATGCTTGAGGTTTTTACCCCCCTTAAGTAGGGGCCTGGGGGGAACTTAACCGCCCCGGCCGCTTCATTTTGCCCCCAGCCTTCTTCTTCCTCGCGCCGCTCCAATCTGCAACTGCCCCTTAGCTCTTCTTCTTGCTCGCACCACTGGCCAAGCAATTCCCTCTTCCTTCCTTCGATTCCTCGATGGGTCCTTGGCAATCTAGGCCGCTTCCAACGGAGGAAGGGCCCGAGCCACTGGAATTCATGGACGCCCATGACAGAGGCGAAGAGGTGGAGGAGCATGAGACCGTCGGTGAGCGTGGTGCCTGGGAGGGCTCGGAAGTTTCTCTCTGGGAGATTGAGTGGCTGTGTGCTACCAGGCGTATCCCTCTTGAATTTGATTGCCGTCTTCCTCTTGGTGAGATTTCTCCCAAGCCCGAGACCGACGAAAGGGTAGTATTCCTGTCCCACTTTGAGCGTGGATTTGCTCTTCCTGCTAGCGATTTGTTCAAGTCATTTTTGTCCACTTTCACTTGCAAACTCATCATCTTCCCGCCAATTCCAGTGGATCCCTTTATTGCTTCATTTCTGCATGCGAGGGATACCTTGGTCTCTGGCCCACTATTCTTCTTTGGGCCAAGTACTTTAATTTTCGGATTCAGGTTGTTCCGGATCCCGGCGTTCCTTCCTTTGAGAAGAGCCTACCCGGTGTGGTGCTGCTAGCATCACGCCTACGAGGGACTCCATATTTCCTCGCATCACTGGTCTTGACTCTTGCAAGAAGTGGCATAGAAATTTTTTCTATGTCAAGAACAATAGGCAACATGACTTCATCCATCTTTCCCCCTTCAAAGATGAGGTTCCTAGCAAGGACCTCTAGAAGCTTGACCCGCCGGATAAGAATTCGGCAGTGAACGAGGCTCATGGCGTCATCGAGAGGTTGCTCGACCCGAAGGAAGTGTTCCACTTGACTGAAGAGGATCTCATGTGCACCTTCATCTCCCGCCAAGTCAGCCCCATACAAGCCAGGTACCACAAGATCTGCTTCATGAGCGGTTCTCATGATCCGACTTGTCACTCTACTCTTGAGATCACCAATGATTGTGTGGCTCGCCGAGTCATCTCCATCTTCAAGCTGAACTTGGCGGAAGATTGGACTTGGAGCTGTCCCCCTTTTAGCCGGGATAGACTCGTTCCATGGGTAAGCCTATGAGTAACTGAACGCTGCTGACATATTTTACTCAGCAACCACCTATCATCTGTTTCTTGTATTGATTTCATTCTCTTTGCCTTTTGTAGAATCTTGTGCATCAGGTTAACGATAGCACCGTTCCTCCCGGCGGTTACTTCAACGATTGGTCTAACGTGATGAGGATGAGTTTGACTTGGAGTGTTTCATGCCCATTCCCCATGCTGCTGCTGCTCCGACTCCAGGTAAGAATCTCATAAGAAACGCTTTGCAGGATTGGTCCGACGACGATGATGATGATTTTGAGGTCTTGGAGGTACTTGAATTTTGCCTTGTGCTTTAGGCTTGTCCCATTGAATTTTGCATTTACTGATGTAGTTGGTCAGGTACACGAGGATCCTCTCCTTGCTACCGGCGGTTATGGCAAAATCCCTGCCACCAAACCGGGTAAGCGGCGTGGGGCCTCCTCCAGTGGCCAACCCTTCAAGAAACGCTGGGTCAATGCTGCTATGGCCCCCGAAGCTGGGACTTCGCAGCCTCGCAAGGCTCCACGCCGGGTTGGTCGACGCGCGCCACGCGATCCCATCGTGTCCGGGTAACTTTTGTTGTCTGTTACCTCACTTTCTTGCTTTCTTGCTGTTCTTTCCTTATAAGTTTGCGCTTCTGTTTTTAGTGCTGCCATGTCTGCGAGTCAATCCGCTTCTTGCATGGCATCTCCGATCCCCAAGACAGTCTCCCCTGCCCGAGCCGCTCCAGATTCATAGAGCCCTGTTCGGGTTTCTGTGTCTACAGCTGAGGCTCCCCAGCCTCAGCCTAAAGCTGACCTGGCAGCGCCTTCTGCGAGGGAGACTCGGCCTGGTTCGCCAGTTGCCTCTGAGAATGTGAATTTGGGACCCAGCGCCAGCAACATCAGCACCGAGTCCACTCAAAACGTGTCTACCGCATCTCCCCCAATAAAGGAAACATCCGTCTCTACTTCCCAGCCAGTTACTGAGCCTGCTCATTCGGCTCCTTTGCCACAACAACCTAATACAAGATCTGCCCCTCCAGCTCTAGCAATGAAAAGCTAGACAAGGCCTGCTTCGCAAGGTCATACTCGGACTGCACCCATCAAGACAACGGGTTCCAAGCAGCGGACTCTGGTTTTTGCTCCAGGTCCGGCTCCGCAGATTAATCCAACCACATCAACAAAGACACCTGCTTCGGCAGGTCAGTTGGGGAAATCTGTGGCCATTGGATCTGGCGACGCTCCTGGAACTAGCGCTTTACATGCTAGCCCCGCTGCTACACGTGCCGGAGTAGGAGCTACCTTGAAGAAAGGTCAAGTTCTTACCCGGACACTTAGCGGGCACAACCTTGGCTCTGCCTAGCGCTTCACTTTGGAGTGGAACGCTGCAGGCGACCAAGAGGTATGCTCCAGCACTCCTTCAGGTTTGGGTCACCAGCAGATGCAGCTTGGCCCCAAAACTGTGTCTGAGATGACCCATCAAGCCATCTCCCTTATGACGCAAGTTGATTGGGTGAACGAGGTATGCAATAATTCTACTCTTTCACGTTCTGAGTATTTTATATCCACATAATCCCTAGTCCCCGAGTTTATTGCCGAGTAAGGAACTTACTCGGCTATAAGCTCTTAGTTAGGGTATGTCTCTTTTTGTCCTCTTGTTAAAATCCTGTGTCAGAAATCTGCTCCCTAGCCCCCGAGGTTACTGTTGAATAACGCAGTTACTCGGCTATAAGATTTAGAACTAAGGCATAATTCCCTTATGTTAAAAATCTGATCCCCAGCCCCCAAGGTTACTGTCGAGTAAAGTAGTTACTCGGCTAGAAGCTTAGAAGCAAGACTCTCTTTTGTCGTTTGTCGGGACTGAATTTATGCTCCACTGAGTATTTTCTGTTTATTTCTCTTTTGCAGCTTACGCATAATGAGCGCACCAAGATTCATTAGACCCTGATATTGAAATATCAAAAACTCGCTGCTGCTCATCGCGACCTGAAGGCTGAAAACCAAGGCCGAGGTATATCCTTACCCGGCCTCCCTCTTACTGGCCAATTTTTATCTTGTTATCTTAACTTCCTCTTGTTACTCTTTCCCGCAGCTACTGCATAATCCACCATAGATACGCTACACAAGCAAATCATTGACGCTGAAGGTAGTGCTCTTTTCCTTAGAATTTTTTTAGCTTCCTAGCTTTAGTGTTTTCTTGTTCATCTGTTTTTATCTCGGAGCAACCAAGATACTTTTGCTCGTGGAACAATTTCTGGATATTGTTTCCATGACAGTACTAATGAAACATTCTTTCGCATAAGCAGGTCAGCACCAGATTGAGCTCCATAAGGAGCGAGACGAGGTGACTTAGCTCAAACAGCAGATGGCGGATATGGAGCAAAAGAATAAGTCTGAGGTGGAGGGTCTGTGCCAGGAGCTTACCGAGAAAGAGGGACAGTTCTCTGCTAAAACTGAGAAGACGAATGAGTTGCTCAAGGAGTCCGAGTCAGCACTAAACTTGGCTCACCAAGACTTGGATGTCCTTCAGGCTAAGGCAAAAGTTTGGCAGACCAAGCTTGGATCCATCATCTCTTTCATTGGTAGTGAGTTCTTACTATTTTCGCTGTGTTTTGTTCTTATTTCTATCTCTTTTGTTGTCTTTTGATGATCCCCTCTTTTCTTGCTATAACACTACAATACTGATAAGACTGTAGCTTCTATGCAACTTGACAATCCCTGGATCGGTTCATTAGCTTACATAGAACTTAGATGAATAACAAAGTAAAATATCCGTGTATCATAAATAACAA
Organism: Avena sativa; assembly: GCA_916181665.1. Lineage (NCBI taxonomy): Eukaryota > Viridiplantae > Streptophyta > Magnoliopsida > Poales > Poaceae > Avena > Avena sativa. Next base: position 359,348,133 of record OV702295.1, read on the forward strand.
AGATCCAAAGTATACATTTATTACAATAAATCTTAGCTCGAAGGCTAGCTCAAACTTATTCAAGTATCAAACATAAATAAATAACTCCTTCAATCTCCAAATTGCCCACAAGCGAACAAGTGCAGAGTGAAGTACCGCGACCTAGCAGATCAATCAGAGTTGGAATATCCTGCAACATAAAATGTAGCAGCGCTGAAGGGTCAATACATGGAATGTATGGCAAGTAGAGCTAAATAGGGAGACAATAGACTTAGCAACTACATGCTTATTTGGCTGGTGGAGCTGTGGCTAGCTTGCATTTTCCAAACACATTGTACTACTTTATTAAACCAATTTTGATTCATAACAACCATTAAGTTCACCCATCAAGTTTTTAGAAATCACGAAATAAGGATGAGAAAGAATATGTCATAGTATCAATATCAGGCAACTCATTTGTCCATAATCGGGGACACGGCTAAGCACTTAGATCATACACCCTGCAGGGGTTTGTACACTTTACCCATGTGACTTGGACAACCCAGCTCGTACCACCACACGCATATTGTGTGACGATAGGGAGAAGTTTGAGAAGAGACCGTTCAGGAAGTAGATCCTTAAACCCCACTGCGCACCGGTCCTAACCTACCATTCACTACATCTCTGGCTACGCTGGGTTCGGGTCACCATGACCTACTGAGTCCAACCAGCCACCCATTCTCACTGGCACATGGTTACACACGTAAGCTACTCGAATAAAGACAACTAATCCTTCTCAGTATCCTGGGCGGCATTCCCCACCATTATTCACACTCCGATGACTAATCCAGCCACTCCGCCCACGTAGTTCATTGACATTATGTTGTTTTGGTAGAACAAAACCTTTACTTTACCAAAGTATGATCCCTTCCTTGCATCTACAGCAATGCTAAGCACATCTACCATACGGTAGCTCAACTTCAAAGGATTTCCCTACCACAATACATAGGACATAGCATAGCATAGTAATACCCACACATGTAGCTACAAAATACACTACAAATGCATAAGGAAAATAGTAGGACAATTCATGAACAAAATAGAAACTACTTGCCTTGACGGTAGGATTCGAGAGTACAGTTCTCACAGTAGCAAGCGTTGCACTCGTCACAATCTACACGATACACAAATGCAACACATAAACAATCATAAACAAACAATACAATGCAAGATGCATGCATGACAAGTTGAAAAATGCTACAATAGCTTTCTATAACCTTGTTCAGTATACCTACTGTATGCATGCATGGAAAACATTTTAAAAGCGTTGAAAACAAGGCATGCAATTTTAAATGGCCAAATAATGGAGTTCTAGTCCAATTATTATACCACTGTTGTCAACTAGTTTGTAAAATCTTTTAAAAATACCTAATATGTAAGCAACCTAAAATAGAACCAGTACCAACTGGAATCACTCAAAAAGGAGTTACAAAACTTTTTATATAATTAAAATACTATAGAAAGCATTTTAATTGTTTCTGCAACTTCCAGTACAGTAAGGTTACCCTTTTAATTCACAAACAGAAACTACTTGTTCTACTGGTTCCAGGGACACCTCTTTTGCAATTTTTGGAGTTGTAGAACTTTTCCTATGAATTTATTACTCTAAAATGACATTAAACTATTTAATTATTCACGGTAAAACCTTGCTGCAAATGTTTGAAACAATTGCACAGCAATATTCTACGTGAAAAACTGAATCCAACCATATCTTATTTGCAAATTTTGGCCCAATAGTTTAATTTATATCGATTTTACAAGATTCAGCTAATTTCTGCAAATTTTAAATCGGTTTAAATAGACAGTCAAGGTCAGTTGACTAGTCCGCACTGACTGGCGCTGACTGGGCGGACACGTGGCATGCTGCCAGTGCCCGATACCCCTTCGTCACCCTGCTCTAATCTCGCGCGTTCGTGTTAGATCGGACGGTGGGAGGCATCCGAGGCGAGGCTCACCGGAGTTGATGGAGATGGGCGGTGGTGACGGCTCAGGCGGGGATGTCGACGGTGGGGCGGTTGTCTTCGGCAAGGCCTAGGCGGTCTACGAGGTGTGGAGAGGGACGGTGGTCACCGTGGTGGTCTTCTCGGTGCAGATCGCTCCCTTTCGCAGCGGCAATAGGCAGATGAAGGCGGCGGTGGAGCTCGGGCTCCGGCGAGCAATTCGACGGCGTTCGGAGAGCTGCAGATGGGGAAAAACGTGAGGCGAAACGGTCTTGCAAGGGGAACCCCACAGAGGAAAAAGGAGGGCACAGGGCGGTCAGACTTGTCGTCTCCTACCTCGTCCAGAGAGCTTGCTGGCGGCGACAATGGCGGAAAGGTGAGGAGGCGGCTAGGGTTGCGAAAACGGGTAAAACCGCATGGGGTCGAGGGAGAGGGAAGGTTAAAAGGGGGCGTGGGCAATTAGAGGCCAAAATCCAAACGGATTCGAGCGGATTTCGTGCTCGGGGCTGACAGTGGCTCTCGCGAGTTCATCCCGATGAGGGAGACGGGGCGGGGCCCACATGGCGGTGGCAGGCGGCGGCTGACGGGCGGGGCCCTCCTGGCAGTGGCTCAAGGCTGGGTTGGCGGCGCTTAGCTTTCCTCCGCACGCGCGATCGCGTGCTGCTGCTGCCGCTGGCTGCAAGCCTCGCAGGCCCCGGCTAGGCCGGCGCTGGACTGCGGGCTGGCCGGCTCGCTGCTGCGCTGCTCTCTTTTTGTTTTTTGATTTTCCTTTTTTTCTTTTTCTCGGGACAATTCTTATCTGAACTGAAACTGACAGAACTGTGTGAAAATTAACCCAAAATTCAATTTAGCATAACTTTTGAACCGTAGCTCCGAATGAGGTGATTCAAATTGCTACGGGTTCGTATCGGAACCCTCTACGCACATGTGCCTTCCAAACAACTAAACTAAATCTTTTCAGCATATGCAAGATATAAACCGAGCACTCAAGTGTATGTGACAAGGCATGGAAGTGGGTTTTGACAAAAGGTTCGAAACTGATTTTTTTGCAATGATGCTCATGATGCAATGACATGTATGCTATGCAATACCAAATCTAAAATTTGGGTTGTGACAAGACTAACCCCCTTAAGATGAATCTTGTCCTTGAGATTCGACGTGGCTAGCAAATAGGTGCGGATGGTTCTCTCAGAGGTCGTCTTCTCGCTCCCAAGTGGATTCTTCTACCGTGTGGTGGCTCCATTGCACCTTGCAAAACCTGATCGTCTTGGTACGGGTAAACCTCTCTGCTGTCTCCAGTATCTTGATAGGCTTCTCCTCATATGTCAAATCACTCTCCAGCTGAATCTCCTCTAGTGGCACAGTGTCTCTCAACGGTGTATCCACCATCTCCGGATGGCACTTCTTCAGCTGGGACACGTGGAACACGTTATGAACAGCGGACAGAGCCTCTGGCAACTCCAACTGATATGCAACCTCTCCCTTGCGTGCTAAGACCCGGTATGGTCCTATGAATTGAGGTGCCAGCTTACCCTTGATTCCAAACCTCTTAATTCCACATAGTGGCGATACTCGGAGGTATGCTTGATCTCTGATCTCATACACCACTTCCTTGTGTTTGGCGTCAGCGTAGCTTTTCTGTCTCGATTGTGCTACCTTCAGCCTGTCCCGAATCAAACTGACCTTCTCCTCGAGATCCTTGATCAAATCAGGCCCAAAAAATTGACGATCACCTACACCATCCCATAGCAATGGTGTTCTACACCTCTTACCATACAACACATCAAACGGCGACGTCTTGATGCTGGACTGGTAGCTATTGTTGTAGGAAAACTCAGCATAGGGCAAATTCTCATCCCAACTAGAGCCATGAGCTAGAGCGTAAGCTCTCAACATATCCTCCAAAATCTGATTTACCCTCTCCGTCTGTCCATCTGTCTGAGGGTGGAATGCTGTGCTAAATTCCAATCTGGTTCATGCAGCTGGCGCCAAAAGTGAGAGGTGAATTGGGTACCTCTATTCGACACAATGCTCTTGGGCACACCGTGTAGACACACAATCCTATTCATATAGATCTTGGCTAGCTTGGCACTGGTATAAGTGGTCTTCACAAGTATAAAGTGAGCTACCTTGGTCAAATGATCCACCACTACCCATATAGAATCATAACCAGACCTAGTCCTGGGCAGTCCTATGATAAAATCCATCCCCACTTTATCCCACTTCCAATCCGGTACCGGCAATGGCTGTAGTAATCCTGCTGGCTTCTGATGTCAGCCTTCACTCTACTACACACATCGCATAAGGAAATATGCTCGGCGATATCCACCTTCATATTGTTCCACCAGAATCTTTCCTTTGGATCCATATACATTTTGGTATTTCCTGGATGTATCGAGTATGGCGAGTCATGGGCTTCCTGGAGAATCAACTTCCTTAATTCCGGATCGTTGGGCACACACAGACGATCACCATACCACAGGGTTCCTTGCTCATCCTCGCGAAAACCCTCCGCTTTGCCCTTGGGTATGTTTTCCTTTATCCTCCTCAGCTCACTGTCCTTCTTCTGAGCTTCACCAACCTTTTCCTGAAGTGTTGGCTTGATCTCCATTGCTTCCAAATACCCCTCGGATACTACCTCTAGTCCGAGGTCCTTGAATTGCTCGCACAAATCCCTTGGCAAATTTCCCACACTTAGCCCATTTGCATAAACCTTGCGGCTTAGTGCATCTGCCACTACATTTGCCTTTCCTGGGTGATATTGCAGACTCATGTCATAATCCTTTATGAGTTCCAACCATCTTATTTGCCTCATGTTCAACTCCTTCTGGCTGAATATGTATTTCAAGCTCTTGTGGTCTGTGAACACATCGCAGTGCTTTCCCATCAGATAGTGTCTCCATACCTTGAGTGCATGCACAACCGATGCTAGTTCCAAATCATGTGTGGGGTAGTTCCTCTCATGGTGCTTGAGCTAGCGCGAGGCATATGGCACCACTCTTCCATCTTGCATCAACACACTACCCAGACCTTGTCGAGATGCATCACAGTATACTTGGAAATCCTTTTGTAGATCAGGCAAGCACATAATAGGTGCAGTCACTAGGCGACGCTTCAGTTCCTGGAAACTAGCTTCACATTCCTCGGTCCATTCAAACTTCCTCTCCTTCTTCAACAATTCCGTTATTGGCTTCGCAATCTTGGAGAAATTCTCTATGAAACTACTGTAATATCCAGCAAGTCCCAAGAAGCTACGAATATCACCCACATTCTTGGGCACCTCCCATTCTGTAATCGACGATACCTTGCTTGGATCAACTACGACTCCTTCTCCCGATACCACATGTCCTAGAAATCCCATAGTGTTCAACCAAAACTTGCACTTGCTGAATTTGGCATATAGCTTGTGTTCCCTCAGCTTTTCCATTATCATCCGCAGATGCTTCTCATGCTCCTCATCATTTCTGGAGTATATCAATATGTCGTCGATGAACACTACCACGAACTTGTCCAAGTACTCCATGAATACCTTGTTCATCATGGTCGTGAAATATGCCGGAGCATTTGTTAGCCCAAAAGACATAACCGTATACTCATATAAACCATACCTAGTGATGAAAGCAGTTTTTGGTATGTCCTCCTCTCGGATCTTTAGTTGAAAATATCCTGATCTCAGATCAATCTTGGAAAACACCTTTGCTCCTTCCAACTGATCAAACAAATCATTTATATTAGGCAGAGGGTACTTATTCTTGATAGTCACTTCGTTCAGCGAACGATAGTCCACCACCAACCTCTTGCTACTGTCCTTCTTCTCCACAGATAGAACAGGTGCACCCCATGACAACGAGCTGGGCTGAATAAATCCCTTGTACAATTGCTCTCTCAATTGCTTCTTCAACTCCTTCAGTTCATCCACATCCATCTTGTATGGCCTATTGGCTATTGGTCCAGTCCCCAACATTAAGTCAATAAGAAACTCCACATCATGGTCCGGTGGCATCCCTGGTAGCTCCTCTGGAAACACGTCGGGGTATTCTCTTACTACAGGTACTGTGTCCATGCTAACCCCCTTATGAGAATTCACCTCGGCCCTCCTAAGACGTGCTGATGATTTAAACTTAATCCTTTTGCCCCGTGGAGTTCTGAGTGAAATTGCTTTCCGTGCACAATCCACTTGGCCATCGTGCGCAGACAACCAATCCATGCCTAGTATCACATCTAGTCAGTGTGACTCCAAAACAACTAGGTGTGCTGGAAAACCGTGTGCTCCAATTCCCAGGGTTAAATCCTATAACATCCCAGCATTTAGGAACTAACGGAGGGTAGATTTAGGAAATTGAAATGTTGCATGCATTTATCTGTGAAAATGTGGGTAAAATTTTTGCCAAATAAAAACCTAAAGTGATCAAGGTTTCTTTCATAATTTGAGATTAGGTTTATTCTTAAAGGATGATTGCTATAGACTTTGATGTGATCTTTGAGGAATTATGTGATTTGGAAAATGAATTTGAATTTCAAATTTGAGTGTTTGAATTATAATTCAAATGAATAAGGAATAAGGTTTGAATCTTGATTTAATCCGGAGTTAATTATATAACTCAAATTTTATCTAAAGAAAACAATTAAGAATATGAAAACTTATTTCATATTTTCATTTAACAAATAAGTTACAAAAGGTAACTTATTAAAAATATCCACACACTTCATAAAAGCAAATGAATACAGAATAAGAATATTCTTTATTGATAATAGTATAATCTTTATTACAAAATAATAAAATGAAGATTACAAAAAATAGAACTAAAATTACAAAAGTATGAAAAAGATTACATTGGATTATCCTATAACTAAATCTAAACTAAAATCTTCACTTTAAATCTGTACCTGCAAAACAAACAGAAACTAAGTAGAAAAATATTAAAGGTTAGTGTTAGAATAGTTTTACTCTCAGACATGTCAGTGAGGTGCACTAAGGAAGTTTCATCATTGAGAAATTTATAAAAAGGGGCAAGTTTCACCAATATAAAAACACCCAAGTGGGGTGAATCCATCATAGGGATTTCAAACTCTAAAAGCAAACAGCAAAGTACAAGGATCCAGCCAGAGCTCAGAACAACATCATTGCTTTGGTTGTCAAGTTATATATTACAATTCAAGCATAAACATAGCTAAGATCTAATTTCTAGGCACATCCCTAAAGTAAGGGTAGCACCTTAGAAACTAATCCTTTGGATCCAGATAATGATCAAGCTTACTATCAATTTTCCAAGCTTTGATTCAAGAAATAATAACTGGTACCACTACTAGGACTATCTATATGAATCAATTAGATAAGGCCTAAAATCCCTAAGCCTCAGACCAACATCATTGGTCTTAGGGATTTCAAAAAGAACATCTCTATTTATCATATGAAGCCAAGCTTGTCTTAAGCTTAAACCAACCCAATCAATGTATAAGAATCAATCTTGTGTGCCATACCAAGATGGTGTCACAAGAATAATTCTATATGAATTAGGATAAACATCCAATCATCACAGATTCAACATATCAATCTAATAATCATTTTCCTGCCAGGAATCATAAGTAAAAACATTCCAATGTTTATCTTTACTGTTTGAGATCATTGTGATCTCAAACTACATATTAATTTCTAAGCCAACAACACTAAGACAGTGATTTCATCACACAATAACCATGATCATAAACCAAGAAATGACAGTGAAAAGTTATCAAGCCACTAACTTTACCAAGCATGGATTCCAAAGCAACTATACCATCTGAATCATATGCAATCCAAGCATAAAAGCATCTAATAAGCCATCAGAACCACTATAATTCATCTCAAAGCAACAAGCCTCAGGTTAATAACCATTTAGCATGCTTATAGACCATCCACACATGATCTAATTCATCCAGTACATGATCAATCACATGATAAGAACCCTAAATGAAATAAACCATCTTAATCAGAACAAGGCAATCACCAGAGAGGTCATTGCCAACATCCAGCATGGGATGAGCGAGCACAGAGAGCACAAGGGGAGAGGAAAAGAACTCACCAAAGTTCCTCGCTGGAGACTAGAAGAGGAAGCAGAGGTGGCCGACGACCATGGCGGCACGGGGAGCACCCCTAGAGGGGCGCTGCAACCCATACGACGCCACGATGGCGACCATGAACACGCATAGAGGCGAGGAGCATCACCACGACGCACGACGGCAGCGGCAGCACCTGGATCCACGCCAACCCCCAAACCCTAGGGTTCGGGACGGCATCGATCTGTCGCAGGAGAGCCCCATACTCAAATCCAGTTGGATAGAAAGGACGGGCATTTTCGACAACCTCCTATTGCACCACGGAGGCGATCAGAACGGCCCACACCGGCGGGAATCGCCAGCGGCAACATCACCGACCACGGGGTCGAGGTCAGAGGAGGAGAGGAATGAGCTCGAGGGAGAGAGGCAGGGGAGTGGGCTGAGTTGGGCCAGACCCTTTCAGAGTGCTTATTTTGACTATGTCTAATGGGCCACTAGGGCCCAATAAGATTAATCCAGCCCAAAAATCTTTTAAGGCCTATTCTAATAAATAGGAAAAGACCAAAATACCCTTGAATTTAATTAAATCCTAGAAAATAAAATAAAAGTACAAAAATTATAAACAAACTATTTTTGGATTCACAATAATCTACATTATCCAAATAAAATAAGATATAAAATTTTAGACATTTAAATTTTATTAAGAATTTTGTAATTTTTATATTCCTTATGGAATTTTACAAAATTAATGAAAGATGATAAAAATAAATAAAAATCACTTTCATTATATATTAATATTGTAGTATTTTTGAAAAATACTAAAGAAATATTTAATAACAATTTTTAATGTTTAATTAATAATTCCTAAAAGAATTATTAAATCAATAAAAGTCAAATAGAAGGAAAATGAAACAAAATAATTCAATATATGTTATAAATATTAAAAAGTAATATTTATAAATCCTTTATTATTAAAAAGAACCTTGTATAATAATAGAGTGAATGCATATCAAGTTAAATGATGCATTACATTATTGCATAATCATTTTGCTTCTTTAAATATTGTCCTTACCGAGTAATAATGATGTTTTTGTAGACATAGAAGCTCAAGGTCTAGTGCAAGCATCAGACTTCACTACCTTTCCATCACAAGGCAAGTTCATCACTTGCTCATGTACTTTGAAGAGTCTTTATCAAAGTATTTGCAAATTGTGTGTTATCATATATACTCCAAAGAAAATATTATTTTCACAAATAAAGAAATCAGAGATATCATCCTAAGTGATGATATTTTGGATCAATAGAACTTAGGGTTCTAATTGCAATAATGATGATCAATTAGGGACGTAATAACCCCTGACACCAGTTATTCTAGCACCGTATATTACGCGTTAGCCATGAGATTTGGAATGGGACGGAGAAGACAACTATATCTTTTTCCTCTCGCATGAAGCCAGATGTGCAGGTCGTGGCTGTTATCCTCGTAGCATGCATATTAATTGGTAATTCGTAGAGGATATGCAGCATATGGGTGGGAACCCTCATCGTCCCACGATAGTTCTGGCATCTAACGGTTTGTACAAACCATTGCCGTAATTCATTATGTGGGCATGGTGTACACCAAGGAGGCATGCGAGGTCGTGAAGGGGGCAGTGATTGGCTTGGACCAACTACTGGGCCCCACATCATGGAATTGTGGACGGGAAAGTACGCCCGGTTGTGCAACAAGGAGTTGATCACTCATGGGTTAAGTAACGCACCTCTGCAGAGTGTAAGAACTGTAATTTGTTACTCCCTGTTCCGGGAAGGAGCTACGAACGCGGCAGGAAAGGAACTCCATGAAAGTTCTGGTCAACCTGTGAAGGCTGATTGTCATAGTTTTTTCAGAATAAAATCAATCTTTGAAGAAATATTTACAAAAATTGCATAGTACCAAGGATTTATAATCCGAGGTGGTAGTTAGAGCATCAAACTTCCCACCTTGCATATAATGAACTTGTTGGGTAATGTTGTTACTCATTCTTTCCTTTGATCCCTTGCTTAGACTCTGAGGATCCCGAAGACGTGCCAATGTATGCAGCCGAATGCCAAGAAGATGTGTTCTACGAGGAACCTGATCTGTCCGGAGGTGTTGAAGGAGTGGATTACGAAATCCGCTACGGTGTCGATGATAACGAGTCCAACTAAGTATCCCTAGTTAGTAGTAACCAACGGAGCCGAGAAGCATGAACTCTATAGAATAAGCTATTGAGCTCAACTCCTAGTCGGAGTTGCTACTTTTTAAATTCCACGGAAACACTTTATATTTTGGTTTGTAAGTTGAACCTTTTAAAGTCGTGAACTTCTGGTATTGTAATAATAAAAATGTGTGAATGTTTGTAATATGGACCCATAATGTTTCTGTTGTACCACTCTGAGGGATGTGATATTTACAGAACGGTGTTCTGTGAGTGTCATGTCAACGACTATAGTGTACTACACATGAAGTGGTATGCTGGGTCACCGCAGTTGGTATCAGAGCAAATTGCTTTGACCTTAGATTGGAAAGCTTGTAAAGGGTATTACCTGTAGGAAAGTTTAGCAACGATAAAGAATTATCTAAAAGTAATGTAATGGGTATTCAACTGAGGATATTCCGTTATATATTTTAGTGCGATAATTCTTTGTTATGATGCAATATATCATTGGATACAAATCAAAATTATTTTTCTGATATACAGAGTTATGGCACCAAAGTTTCCAAAACAGACTTTGGTAAGGAAAGAGGAGACTCTTGATGATTATCAAGGATCATTCATAGACCAACTTCGTCAACTTTTAAATCTCTTTAGTTGTACAACTAAAATTCCTTGATGGTCGAATGTTATCCAAGTATCGTGTGAGTATCCAACTTCCAGAGAAGCTTGGATTATATCATGATCTACCTATAGGAGAAGGTAGGAGTCATTTAGCAGCCTATCATGTTGCTGTTGTGGAGGCGATAGCTAATATCCGGGAGCAGAAAACCAAGGAGCTAGAAGGTAGCACATTCTCTGTGATACCTCATGATTCCATAGACTTGGAGCCTATACCGGATCATCTTACTTTGGTTAAGAAGCATCCTAAGTTAGCTTCCAAGTTTATGGATAGATATCGAACACTCGTTGCGTCTTTTTATAAGACCCATCAAGTGATTGTTGAAGACAAAAATTATATGTTAGAGGATCTAACTGATCCGGAAAGTAGGAAGCAGTTAGCATTCCAAGAAGGAAGCAAGTAGTAGTGTAACACCTATATTTAAGGATATACTTATAGATCCTGAATCTTTTATACCATATCCTTATTCACCAAGACCTGAACCTATACAGGATCCTAATATGGATATTTGGTATGCAGTACCACAGGGCTCAGAGGATGATTCTGACTTAGAACTTCCTATTGAGAATTCGCATGGTTGGAGAATGGGATCATATGAAGGATCTCATGAACACCAGATGTCCACAGATGGTTCTGACAGAAATGTTGGACAATCTAGTTGGATGGGTGTAAGGATGAACCCTAATAACAGTAGTAGAAATACCATGTTAATAGATAATCAGGATGAGGAAGAAGATCCTGAGGAGAGAGTGTTTGAATCATCAACATCTTCTCAAAACCCAGGGAATATACATTATCCAGTGTTTAACTATCTTGCCCAAGGGAGCATCTGGGAAGCAGCAGATCTGTGTATCCTGTTGAGAACTCAAGGAATGAAGCTCAGGAGATGCAGGCTAGAGATAATGTTGAATATGTTTCTGAAGACTTTTTAGCTGAGCTGGAGAGAGTCAATGCGCTCAGGTTGAGTAATGACTCAAGTCCTGACACTTCAGATACAGAGTATGTTCCTTCTAGAAGGCCATATGTTCCACAAACTGTGCGACGCACAACACGTCATCATGGTTGGACATCAAGCATGTATGATGAGTGTAGTTACTACTAGAAGGAGGCAATTAGTTAGTGATATCAAGTACCATGTATTGTACTCCAAGTAATAAGGTAGTTTTGTGATTTTACCTATATGGTATATTATGTAAGACCTTTGTATCATTATGATATATGTAAAATATGTGAAATGCATATTTGGATTTTCTTTGGATCTTCTTTGTGTGACTAGTTCTATGCGTAAAGTTGAGCTCAGAACACATGTGCATGATGTAATTATGAGTATTCGCTTTATGTTGCAGGACTAGAGGGTCATGGATACGGGTGTAGAAATGGAAACTGAGTAGCAGCGGATGGAGCGAGAGGCCAAGGAGAAGGCCGATGCAGATGCAGCAAATCAAGGAGCCTTACCACCACCACCACCAATGAGGCCGATAATGGAGCAGAATTTTATGCAGTGCATGCAAATGATGCAAGAGACCCATAACAAGTTTATGGAAGAGTTGCTGGGACGAGCAAATCAGAGGGCACCTAAAGGTGGAGGCTTGAGTCTCTCTGATTTCCAGAATGCAAGACCGTTACCTTTTGCATCAGCTCCTGAACCAATGGATGCAGAAGATTGGCTAGCAGATACTGAACGGAAGCTGAAAACTGTAGGTTGCAATGATGAGGAGAAATTGAGGTATGCAACTCATCTTCTGACTGGACCTACAGCATCATGGTGGGAGAATCAGTTGGCCATGCAACAACCAAGACGGGAGTTTACCTGGGAAGAGTTCAAGCAGAGATTCCGTGAATATCATGTTCCGGAAAGTGTTATGGAGTTGAAGCGGAGAGAATTTGAGGAGCTTCAGCAAGGATATACTAGTGTTATGAAGTACATCCGGGAGTTTAGTCAACTGTCTCGCTATGCTGAGGAGGATGTCAACACTGAAGAGAAGCGGAAGAAGTGTTTCCTGTGTGGATTAAATCCGTTTGTGAAGATGCAGCTAAGGTTAGCCAATAAGCAAATTTATCAGTAGTTGTTGGATGCATCCATTACTTTTGAAGATGATTATAAAAATGTCCAAGAGGATCGGAGGAAGAGAGCCAAGAAGGAAACCAAGAGGATTCAAGCAAGCAAACCTAAACCCAATATGGAATTCAAACCTCGGAACAGGAATTATGGCAACAATAACAATAACAAGGGCAGTGGTGGAAATCAATCCAATCCGAGAAGGAATGTTATTTGTAACAATTGTGGAATTCCAGGGCATTTCTAGAGGGAATGCAAAAGGCTGTAGTGATCTGTTACGGTTGTGGTCAGAAGGGACATATCAAGCCAGATTGTCCGAGCAAACCACCAGGAGGTTGGACTACCAAGGGAGGAGGACAAGTCAGCGGAGGAAATGGACATCCCAATAAAGGAGGAAATAATGGCAAGAACAACAATGGCAAGAGGAACAGACCTACCGGGAAACTAAACTGTGCAACCCTTGAGGAGGTGGATAATTCGGAGCATGCAGTGATAGGTACGCTCAATATCCTTACAATATCGGCAAAGTTCTATTTGATACTGGTGCAACTACTTCATTCATTCCTGAAGAATTTTGTGATAAGTTCGGGATTAGAAGGGCAACGTCAGAAAATCCTATGACCGTAGTTACGGCAGGAGGGAATGTGATTGTACGCCACATAAAACAAGATCAAGTTATCTCGATCTGTGGTTGTACATATTTCACAAACCTTTATGTGATTCCTTTGAAGGGAATTGCAGTAGTACTGGGAATGGATTGGATGATGGAACATGGAGATCAGATAAACTGTGAGGAGAAAACTGTCTCAATCAAAACTCTAAGTGGAGCAAGGATAGTTTACCAAGCAGATAAGCACAGTCATATCATGGTGGATCTGCAGTTGAACTCAATGAAAGAGGTCAAATTGGAAGATATTCCTATAGTAAATGAATTTCAAGATGTTTTTCCAGCAGAGTTACCAGGTATGCCACCAGACCGGGAAATAGAGTTTACCATTGACCTAATTCCTGGCACAGCACCAATAGCTCAAGCACCATATAAGATGGGACCCAAAGAGTTGAAAGAACTCAAAGAGAAAATTGATGAGTTAGCCAGAAAAGGATTTATTCAGGAAAGTGTATCCCCATGGGGAACACCAGTAATCTTTGTGGATAAGAGAGATGGTGGAAGAAGAATGTGTGGAGATTATAGAAATCTGAACAACGTGACTATCAAGAATAAGTATCCTTTACCAAGAATTCAAGATTTTTTTAATCAAGTGAAAGGAGCTGGAGTATTTTCAAAGATCGATTTAAGATCTGGATACCATCAAATAAAAATCAAACCGGAAGATGTTCCAAAAATAGCATTTGTCTCAAGATATGGACACCATGAGTATCTGGTAGTACCATTTGGTTTGACCAATGCACCGACAATATTCATGAATCTGATGAACAAGATCTTCATGCCATATTTGGAAAAGTTCGTCATAGTATTTATTGATGATATTCTGATATATTCCAAGGATAAGGAAAGCATGCTGATCATTTGACAAAAGCATTGTAGACTTTGAGAGAACACAAACTTTATGCTAAGTTTAGTAAGTGTGAATTTTGGCTTGATGAGGTAGAATTCCTCGGTCATGTGATCAGTAAGGATAGAATTGCTGTGAACCCATCTAAGGTTCAGTCAGTACTAGAGTGGACTGCACCGACCAATGTGAAGCAAATTCGAGGTTTTCTTAGGAATGGCTGGTTATTATCGGAGATTCATTGAAGGTTTCTCCAAAATAGCCGGACCAATGACCAAATTATTAAGGAAGAATACACCATTCAAGTGGGATGAGAAATGTGAAGCAAGTTTTCAAGAGTTGAAGACTAGATTAACCACAGCTCTAATCTTAGCAGTTCTTGAAACAGGAAAAGACTTCACCGTATACTGTGATGCGTCTAAAGAAGGTTTGGGTTGTGTACTAATGCAATATCGGAAAGTGATTGCTTATGGTTCAAGACAACTGAAACCACATGAAGTCAACTATCCAACTCATGATTTAGAGTTAGCAGCAGTAGTTTTTGCGCTGAAAGGATGGAGGCATTTTCTATATGGAGCCAGATGTGAGTTATACACTGATCATAAAAGTCTCAAATATTTCTTCACTCAAAAGGAATTGAATATGAGACAGAAACGTTGGTTGGAACTAATCAAGGATTATGACTTAACAATCAACTACACTCTAGGGAAAGCAAATGTTGTAGTGGATGCTTTAAGCAAAAAGAGTGCAGATATTCAGCCTAGCAATAGGGAGCTACCAAAGAAGTTACAAATGGACTTGGAAAGATTAGAACTTCAATTCATCAGAACAGAGGTTCTTGGAGGATTAGCTACTATGCAGGTAGTTGCAGAGTAGGACAGTGATCTTAAGCAAGAAATCTTTAGACATCAAGCAGAAGATCATTTTATTGCTGAGGAAATTTGGAGGATGTCTCAAGGGCAAAAATCAGTTTTTCGCCTTGGAGAATATGAGTCTTTATGGTTTCAAGACCATCTATGTGTTCCAGATGTGACTGATATTAGAGATGTCATACTCAGAGAAGCACATGAAACTCCATATTCTATACATCCAGGGAGTACTAAGATGTATATGGATTTGAAAGAACTATTCTGGTGGAATCACATGAAAAGAGATATTGCTAAATATGTATCTGAATACCATACTTGTCAAAGGGTGAAAGCTGAACATCAAAGTCCAACAGGACCATTACAACCTTTGGAAATTCCTGAATGGAAGTGGGAGGAAATAGGTATGGACTTCATCACAGGATTGCCCATGACACCAAAAAGGAAGGATATGATATGGGTAATTGTGGACAGACTCACTAAGAGTGCACATTTTATTTCGGTGAATCAAAAAGATAATGCCGAGAAGTTAGTTGAAGTATATGTCAAAGAGATAGTAAGTAAGCATGGAGTACCCAAAAATATTGTAACTGATAGGGGATCAGTGTTTACTTCAGCATTTTGGAAGCAATTGCATGAAGCACTTGGTTCAAAGTTAGATTTCAGCATAGCATATTGTAAGGGTCCCAACCTTTAATAAGGTAGAGTCCCCTGTGTTTACAATACTAGTCCCTGGATCAATAGCTAGCATCCACAGTTAAGATGTAATATCAAGAAACAAAGGTCATAATACAACTTTATAACTAGCAATAACGTAATTTTATTACATCTTACATAACTCATTTGGCTATTACATTACATTGCAGCAGAACTCTATAAGCATGGGGTCCTTCATCTTCAAAGTGCCACAGGCAGACATGTTGGTTGTAGACTTGTAATCCTAATCAATCAACTTCACTAATATCAAACAAACCTGCAACATGACAAGTTACAGCCACAAGGGTCAATACACTTGAATTGTATTGGCAAGTGATACTATGGTAGTATAGTGGAGTCTATCATCTATATGCATTTGGCTAAGTGGAGTTGAGGCTTGCATTGCTTAAAATATATTTTTCCTTATCATTTGAAAATACTAAGTTTTTGCTTGACAAAATCATTTTTCTCAATCAAAAGATTGAAGATCCTTTAACCCTTGTTCAACCTCAAGTTTTTAACTTAGAAATTTGAATGATGAGATTCTTGATTGCTTCCATGTCTTGATGCTCAAATTGTCCTTTACCAGGGACATGGCTAAGTACTTAGATTTTACACTCTGCAGAGGTGGTGCACTTTCCCCACAAGACTTGGTTTCCCAAGACAAGATCTTTCAGAAGCCTTCCCTTAGACCAAAATGGACGCGCTCCAACCTATCAAACTCTACCACCAACTGTCCATATGGCTAAGTTCTTGCAACCTATATGATCCAGGCAGAGCCCATAATGCCAAGTGGTTGCACTTGAAGCTTCTCAACATTTGACATCTCAAATCTCTTTGTTCCTGGGTGGCCATCCACAAGTGAGATACACAAGGTAAACCATAGACATGGGCCTTGTGAACCACTCAACCAAAATCCACCAAGCAATTACCATTCCACCCAGGTGTTTCATTAACTTAGTTGTTTTATTAAACAAAAACACAAGTCCTCAGACTTAGAAAATTTTCCATAGTGTGAATATATATTCCACCCTTGTTTTCTATTAGCTAAGCTAAGCTTGATAGTAGTAGGAATCTTAACTTAGTAAAATTTCTACTAAGGTTTCATCTACTAGGTTTTCCTATAGCAAGGTTTATACTTAGCAAAATTCCATGCAAGTTTTACTTAGAAAATCACTAATGCATAGTGAAAGTAATGGGACAAAAAGTATGAAGCATCACTTGCCTTTTTGGTAGAGGGTATAAGTTCACTCCTTGTCCTTGCAACAATCACACTCTTCAAGTCACTACAAATCAATCAATCAAGGCACAAACTCAATCTACCAATCAAGCAAAACAACACATAAAATCATAGAACTAAGATAATGCATGCAAGCATGCCAAGGATTGTTTTATTTGGAAAAGTGGTTCCTAATGGGATATAAACTTTTGAAAACACCTATTGGTCATTTTGTAAAGTGGCAAATTCATTTGCAAAAGGTTTCACTTCATAATCCATTTTCAAAACAAGGTATCATTTTATGTGGTGTAGAAATATTTTTACTAAGGAATTAATCTATAGGATTCACAAAATATGTTTTCAAACCATAAAACTTGGTGTTTAGGGTCAGAGAGTTTAAAACAAAACATTTCCCAAAGGTTTTCTTCAAAAACAATTTTTGATAAATAAACTATATTTTTATTTGACTAGAAATGGTTTTAAATGAAAGAATCATTCTTTTTCTTCACCAAATACATTTTTGAATCCACAAAGTGTTTCCTATGGTCAGTAGGTTCAAAATACTCCATTTGCAAAAGATTTTATCCCCCAAAACATTTTTGAACAATTTTCACAACCTTAACAAGCATACAAATGTTTCGGCAAAAACAAACATTTTTCCGGAAGCTTTTTACTAAACACATGGCATGGTTGGATAGGGCTTGTTCCACTGATTCCATTGATATAAAGTTTGCAAAATTTGGACGTGTAGAACTAAAGTTACAAGGTTTTCAAATTTGCATCTAATTCTGATTTCAAAATCTGTTTTAACTCAAACCAGTGACACGCGTCCTAATTCTATTCGTCCATACCGTTTCGGTTGGATCGACTGCTTTGGCGCGTTGGATCAAGTCAGATCGTGCGGCACAGGATCACTCGTACCCCTTCGGCTAAGGATCTATCGTGACGCTTGGATCGTCATCTAACGGCTATCATCGCATTGACCAAGCTCTGGCGGCGCAGCGACGGTGGCTGGCGGCGGCGAGGTCAGATGGTGGCGGTGCTGGTGAAACAGGAAGCGAGGGAGGATGGGAAGGTGCTCACCGCGTTTGCAGTATCATGGGGAAGCTCAACATGGTGCCGTCTTGGCGAGGGGTGCACTGGAGCGGGCTTGATTGCTCGCCGGAGTGGAGCTGCGCCTCGGCCATGCTCAGTCGTCGTCGAGGACGGTGCTATGGATCACTCGGAGACAAACGAAACGCCTCGGTCAGATGCGCAAAGACACGGCGATGATGTGTGCGTGATTGAGAGGGGTCGGGGTAGTCTGGTTTACCAGAGGGAGGTCGTCGGAGAAGAGCCAGACGGTGGCGGCGGCGGTTGTTGTCGCTGCCGACGCTCAGGGGCGCGCGCGAGCGAGCTGCGGCTGCAGGAAGGTCCGCCGGGTGATGGTGATCACAGCTGCGAGCTCGAGGAGGCAAGAGGTGGCGTGGAGCTGTTGGAATCCTCGCCGGAGCGTCGTCGGACAGTGGCGGTGTTGAGTGAAATTCGGCAGCCTGGGGGCGTGTCGAGGTGGGGCGACATAGGGGAACCAGAGAGGAGAGGGAGATGATTTATCGTGCGTGGTCGCAGCGAGGTTAAGGCGCGGCATTATGGCGAATTGATCGCGAGCTTTCAATGGCAGCAACGGCCGCGGTGTGGTCAGCGGCGGGTGGAAACGACGAACAGGAGGGGTGGGGTCCTTTGTCAGCGTGAGAGAGGAGAGGAGAGTTGGGTCCACCGGTCGGTGTCTGCGCGGGTGCGAGAATGGGTGTAAAACGATTCGCGCATGGGGAAAAGGAGTTGGGCTGGAATGGGCTGTTGGGCCTAGTTGGGTTGGGTCAGTCCATTCTCACATTTTTTTCTGTCTGAATCTTTTTTTTTTCCAAATTCAATTTCTGTTTTGAAATTCAACAATCAATCAAGCATTCAAATTAATTCAAACATCCACCACACTTTGCAGTTGAATTTGGTTCTGTTTAACAACATAAACCAATTCCCAAAATAAAATAATTTTATTCTTTTTAGGATCTATTTAATAATTAAATAAAATAGACCTTAATTATTAATTCAAAAAGGGTTTTGATTTATTTAATAAAATCTTCATTTGAAATCCAAATAATAACAAAACCAAATCAGTAGGTTTTGTTTGAAAATATAGAATACTTGGAAAACTTGTTTAAAAATAAAATAAATTTTTTATTTTAGGGTCCATTAATAATTAAATAAGATGGACCTTAGTTATTAAATCAAATAGGATTTGTTTATTAAAATCTTTATTTTGAAATCTAAAATAAAACCAAAAACACTTCAGTAGGTTTTAATTGGGAATATAAAATACTTGGAAAACTTATTTAAAATAAAATAATAAGTTTTAATGTTTTATTTAAAAGGGAAAGTCTTTATTTTAACAAAATTGGGTAATAATAAATCCCTATTATTTTCTTTAAATAAATTTTTATTCTTTTGATCAGAACAAAATGTTTTATTTCAAAAGCTTGGCCAAGGTTTAATTTGGCTCTATAAAATAATCCTTATTTATATTTCTACCCTTTCATTTGAAAACCAAATCTTTTATTAAAAGATCCAAAATAGTAATTTTAAATATTTTTAAGTTTATTGTTTATTTATCTTTTTAAATCCCTTTAGGATTTTATTTGATCCAAATAGGTTTTGAAAGTTTCCAATTGGATTCAAAAGTTTCTTCTCACCCTGAAAATCAACAAAGTTTCTTCTCACCCTGAAAATCAAATATTGCAAGGTACAGTGGGAACATCACCCTGAAAGGGAAGCCACGTGGGAGAAAGAAGAGGATTTAAGGAAAGCCTATCTAGAACTATTCAGGTACATCTCCACAAACTTCGGGACAAAGTTTAATTTAAGGGGGGAAGTCTGTAACATCCCAGCATTTAGGAACTAACGAAGGGTAGATTTAGGAAATTGAAATGTTGCATGCATTTATCTGTGAAAATGTGGGTAAATTTTTTGCCAAATAAAAACCTAAAGTGATCAAGGTTTCTTTCATACTTTGAGATTAGGTTTAGTCTTAAAGGATGATTGCTATAGACTTTGATGTGATCTTTGAGGAATTATGTGATTTGGAAAATGAATTTGAATTTCAAATTTGAGTGTTTGAATTATAATTAAAATGAATAAGGAATAAGGTTTGAATCTTGATTTAATTAGGAGTTAATTATATAACTCAAATTTTATCTAAAGAAAACAATTAAGAATATGAAAACTTATTTCATATTTTCATTTAATAAATAAGTTAAAAAGGTAACTTATTAAAAATATCCACACACTTCATAAAATAAAATGAATAAAGAATAAGAATATTCTTTATTGATAATAGTATAATCTTTATTACAAAATAATAAAATGAAGATTACAAAGAATAGAACTAAAATTAGAAAAGTATGAAAAAGATTACATTGGATTATTCTATAACTAAATCTAAACTAAAATCTTCACTTTAAATATGTACCTACAAAACAAACAGAAACTAAGTAGAAAAATATTTAAGGTTAGTGTTAGAATAGTTTTACTCTCAGAAATGTCAGTGAGGTGCACTGAGCAAGTTTCATCATTGAGAAATTTATAAAAAAGGGGCAAGTTTCACCAATATGAAAGAATTCATCTTTCATAAATTTTAAGCCAGAAGTCAAATGACAGCCAAGAGGGGCAAGTTTCACCAGCCAGATAAAAGTAACCAGATAACAGTAAGTTTCAAGTCCAAAGCATATCCACAAGTCCACAGCAAGCACACAGGCATGACACACACCAACATGCATGTGGTGTGCTGTCGGCTTCATAGCACAACTCCAACACACAAAACTAGCAACACAGCCATGGAGAGGCACTAGTGCATGTCTTCACTTCTTACACACAAGAACAGCCATCAGCCAACCAAGCACAACAGCCAGCAACCAAACCAACCAAAGCCAAGATCTCATCACCAGTATGGTGACATAAGGAGGGGGAAGGATCATGTGGACAGCAAGGCCAAGTCCAGGAGCTAGGAGGAGCAGGCCAGCTCAAGGACAAGTCCAAGAGCTAGGAGGAGCAGGCTAGCTCAAGGTCAAGCTCAGGAGCTCAGCAAAACAAGATCAACATCATCAACCTTACTCCACAATCATCAGTTTTGTGGTGAGCATCATAAAACCTTCACATGATCTAATCATATTATCTAGATAGAAGCATGTGTTGTTTTGTGAAACAAACCCTCAGAAAACACCCAAGTGGGGTGAATCCATCATAGGGATTTCAAACTCTAAAAGCAAATAGCAAAGTACAAGGATCCAGCCAGAGCTCAGAACAACATCATTGCTTTGGTTGTCAAGCTATATATTACAATTTAAGCATAAACATAGCTAAGATCTAATTTCTAGGCACATCCCTAAAGTAAGGGTAGCACCTTAGAAACTAATCCTTTGGATCCAGATAATGATTAAGCTTACTATCAATTTTCCAAGCTTTGATTCAAGAAACAATAGCTGGTACCACTACTAGGACTATCTATATGAATCAATTAGATAAGGCCTAAAATTCCTAAGCCTCAGACCAACATCGTTGGTCTTAGGGATTTCAAAAAGAACATTTCTATTTATCTTATGAAGCCAAGCTTGTCTTAAGCTTAAAATCAATGAATAAGAATCAATCTTGTGTGCCATACCAAGATGGTGTCACAAGAATAATTCTATATGAATTAGGATAAACATCCAATCATCACAGATTCAACAAATCAATCTAATAATCATTTTCCTGTCAGGAATCATAAGTAAAAACATTCCAATGTTTATCTTTACTATTTGAGATCATTGTGATCTCAAACTACATATTAATTTCTAAGCCAACAACACTAAGACAGTGATTTCATCACAAAATAACCATGATCATAAACCAAGAAATGACAGTGAAAAGTTATCAAGCCACTGACTTTACCAAGCATGGATTCCAAAGCAACTATACCATCTGAATCATATGCAATCCAATCATAAAAGCATCTAATAAGCCATTAGAACCACTATCATTCATCTCACAGCAACAAGCCTCAGGTTAATAACCATTTAGCATGCTTATAGACCATCCACACATGATCTAATTCATCTAGTACATGATCAATCACATGATAAGAACCCTAAATGAAATAAACCATCTTAATCAGAACAAGGCAATCACCAGAGAGGTCATTGCCAACATCCATCATGGGATGAGAGAGCACAGAGAGCACAAGGGGAGAGGAAAAGAACTCACCAAAGGTCCTCGCTGGACACTAGAAGAGGAAGCAGAGGTGGCCGACGACCATGGTGGCACGGGGAGCACCCCTAGAGGGGCGCTGCAACCCATACGGCGCCACGGCGGTGACCAAGAACACGCATAGAGGCGAGGAGCATCACCACGACGCACGACGGCAGCGGCAACACCTGGATCCACGCCAACCCCCAAACCCTAGGGTTCGGGACGGCATCGATCTGTCGTAGGAGAGCCCCATACTCAAATCCAGTTGGATAGAAAGGACGGGCATTTTCGACAACCTCCTATTGCACCACGGAGGCGATCAGAACGGCCCACACCGGCGGGAATCGCCAGCGGCAACATCACCGACCACGGGGTCGAGGTCAGAGGAGGAGAGGAATGAGCTCGAGGGAGAGAGGCAGGGGAGTGGGCTGAGTTGGGCCAGACCCTTTCAGAGTGCTTATTTTGACTATGTCTAATGGGCCACTAGGGCCCAATAAGATTAATCCAGCCCAAAAATCTTTTAAGGCCTATTCTAATAAATAGGAAAAGACCAAAATACCCTTGAATTTAATTAAATCCTAGAAAATAAAATAA
Source organism: Avena sativa (assembly GCA_916181665.1). NCBI lineage: Eukaryota > Viridiplantae > Streptophyta > Magnoliopsida > Poales > Poaceae > Avena > Avena sativa. Next base: position 359,371,184 of record OV702295.1, read on the forward strand.
AAGTACAAAAATTATAAACAAACTATTTTTGGATTCACAATAATCTACACTATCCAAATAAAATAAGATATAAAATTTTAGACATTTAAATTTTATTAAGAATTTTGTAATTTTTATATTCCTTATGGAATTTTACAAAATTAATGAAAGATGATAAAAATAAATAAAAATCACTTTCATTATATATTAATATTGTAGTATTTTTGAATAATACTAAATAAATATTTAATAACAATTTTTAATGTTTAATTAATAATTCCTAAAAGAATTATTAAATCAATAAAAGTCAAATAGAAGGAAAATGAAACAAAATAATTCAATATATGTTATAAATATTAAAAAGTAATATTTATAAATCCTTTATTATGAAAAAGAACCTTGTATAAGAATAAAGTGAATGCATATCAAGTTAAATGATGCATTACATTATTGCATAATCATTTTGCTTCTTTAAATATTGTCCTTACCGGGCAATAATGATGTTTTTGTAGACATAGAAGCTCAAGGTCCAGTGCAAGCATCAGACTTCACTACCTTGCCATCACAAGGCAAGTTCATCACTTGCTCATGTCCTTTGAAGAGTCTTTATCAAAGTATTTTCAAATTGTGTGTTATCATATATACTCCAAAGAAAGAAAATATTATTTTCACAAATAAAGAAATCAGAGATATCATCCTAAGTGATGATATATTGGAGCAATAGAACTTAGGGTTCTAATTGCAATAACGATGATCAATTAGGGACTTAATAACCCTTGACATCAGTGATTCTAGCACCATATATTATGCGTTAGCCATGAGATTTGGAATGGGACAGAGAAGTCAGCTGTATCTTCTTCCTCTCGCATGAAGCCGGATGTGCAGGTCGTGGCTGTTGTCCTCGTAGCGTGCATATTAATTGGTAATTCATAGAGGATATGCAGCATATGGGTGGGAACCCTCATCGTCCCACGATAGTTCTGGCATCTAACGGTTTGTACAAACCATTGCCATAATTCATTATGTGGGCATGGTGTACACCAAGGAGGCATGCGAGGTCGCGAAGGGGGCAGTGATTGGCTTGGACCAACTACTGGGCCCCATATCATGGAATTGTGGACGGGAAAGTACGCCCGTTTGTGCAAAAAGGAGTTGATCTCTCATGGGTAAAGTAACGAACCTCTGCAGAGTGTAAGAACTGTAACTTGTTACTCCCTGTTCCGGGAAGGAGATACGAACGCGGCAAGAAAGGAACTCCATGAAAGTTCTGGTCAACCTGTGAAGGCTGATTGTCATAGTTTTTCAGAATAAAATCAATCTTTGAACAAAGATTTACAAAAATTGCATAGTGATTTATAATCCGAGGTGGTAGTTAGAGCATCAAACTTCCCACCTTGCATATAATGAACTTTTTGGGTAACGCTGTTACTCATTCTTTCCTTTGATCCCTTGCTTAGACTCTGAGGATCCCGAAGACGTGCCAATGTATGCAGCCGAATGCCAAGAAGATGTGTTCTACAAGGAACCTGATCTGTCCGGAGGTGTTGAAGGAGTGGATTACGAAATCCGCTACGGTGTCGATGATAACGAGTCCAACTAAGTATCCCTAGTTAGTAGTAACCAACGGAGCCGAGCAACATGAACTCTATAGAATAAGCTCGTGAGCTCAACTCCTAGTCAGAGTTGCTACTTTTTAAATTCCACTGAAACACTTTATATTTTGGTTTGTAAGTTGAACCTTTTTAAGTCGTGAACTTCTGGTATTGTAATAATAATAATATGTGAATGTTTGTAATATGGACCCACAATGTTTCTATTGTACCACTCTGAAGGATGTGATATTTACAGAACGGTGTTCTGTGAGTGTCATGTCAACGACTATAGTGTACTACACATGCTGTGGTATGTTGGGTCACCGCAAATCTCGACAACCCACACTAGCTAGCATTTCTCCTCCCGGTGTGCTCACTCTAATTGTCCCTTTCAGTGCCTTAGTGGGTAACTTATGTCTATCCACAAATGCCCTTTATATGAATGAATGTGATGCTCTAGTATCGAATAAAACAAGTGCAATATGGGAATCGACTGGGAACTTACCAATCACGAGGTCTGACTCATCACGGATTTCCTCCACATCCACATGGTTCACATTTGCCTTCTGGTTGGGGCCAACCTTGGGTCCAACTCCTAGAATCTTTTCCGGGCAGGTGCTTGCATAGTGACCCAGCTTCTTGCACTTGTAGCACTCCACATTGTTGAGTTCCTTTTTGCTCACATAGTTGTGTCCATTGTTTCTCCCAGAGCTGTCATTGTGGTGCTTGTGACCATTGTGGTGGCGGTCATTCCCTCCATGGTGGTGGCTACTGCTCCTGTGTCCATCATGACAATGTCCACTACCTCCACGGTGGTCACGGTCATCACCTCCATGCTTGGAGTATCCATCATAAGAAGTGCGAGACTTGTGGTGAGAGCCAGAGTGGTGGTTGTTGTTCTTTCTCTTGCGGTTCTCCACATGTTTGTGCTTTCCCTCTAGGATTCTGGCCTTGTCCATAATCTCCTGGAAAGTGGGACAATAAACCACTAGCAGCTGTACCGAGAGCTCATCACTGAGGCCATCCAGGAACCTCTCTCTCCTCTTGGCATCAGTGTCAACATCCTCAGGGGAATAGCGCGACAGATTGTTGAACTCCTATATATATTCAGCCACGATGCGGTTGGTTTGGCGCAAGTTGCGGAACTCCTTCCTCTTCAGGCTCAGAACTCCTGAAGAGACATGGTTGGTCCTGAAACCTTCCTCAAACATGGCCCAGGTTACAGTGTCCAGCGGGTGGGTGATCTGAATCCCACCACGAAGCGGCTGGTCCCTACAGTAGGTGAGCAGCAAACCTCACCTTTTCAGCATTTGTACACCCAACCGTTACCAGATCCTTATTCACTGAACACAACCAGTCGAGAGCAACCATCAGCTCAGTTGCAGTAGAGAACTTCGCTGGCCTTAGCCTCAGGAACCTTGTAAGTGCATCTCCCTGGGGCTGGTTGTTCCCATTGTTGTTGTTATTATTGTTCTGAGCTTCCATGAAATGGGTCATCACTTGGGTTAGTTGTGCCTGAGCTGCCATAAGCTGCTCCATCTCAGTGGGTTGACGGCGGGGAGGCATCTGCGGTTCAGCATAGGTAAGCTTAGAAAGAATCAATTACGAAAGTAGGATTCTACCCATACATTATGATCAAACAACAACAAAGCAATCACAGGCAGTCATGAGCAAGCAACACATAAGCAAACAAGCGATCAAGCAATGTTCCAGGGGTTATCCTAACAGTATATAGCTACTGAAATAGTGTTAGAAGCGTTGGCATCAGCTACAAACATAAACAGGCCAACAAAAGCAATAAATAGGAATCTACCAGAACAGTCCAGCAGTGTTCACGAATTTTTCTACCTGACTTAAACTCGTCAAGATTTTTTGCTGATTTTTGTGCATACAGTACAGAGAGTTTCGAACCATACCGTATTTTGTTAGATTTTTAACAGTTACCAATAAAATATGAAAAATCGTACAGCACGGCAGGGTCAGCAGAAAACTGCAGCAGGAAAAACTCGGATATCAACCAAAACTTGCCATAGCTCATTTATAAAAATTCACATAAATAATCCTGGAACTTTAGAGTACACATATGAGCAACTAAACACTTTAAACTAACAGTAAATAAGTTTTACATTGATCGAGGCCTTAAACTAACGATGTATCCTAACAAAGACTAATTGGTGGCCATCTAACTACTTCATGAAGAGGTTGCAGTAGGTCCTTGCATTCATGCATTGGCGCTTCTGTCCACGGACCATCCATGGTGGTGGTGTATACACTTCTCCTGATTCCTCACTTGAGACATCAAATTCCACCTCTTCTGGATCCTCCCCTTCTTCTTCATCCTCTGCTGCAGCAGCAACAACTTCATCTCCTCCACCATCGTCGTCTCCATCCTCCTCCTCCTCCTCCTCATCATCATCTTCGTCGTCCTCATCATCATCGTTATTATTGCCATCATCTCCATTGTTGTCATCATCAGGTGGTGGATTCAACTGGGCTTGGAGAGCGGCAATTTGAGCTGCCATATCAACAATAGTCTGGTCCCTTTCCTGGACGGTCCCTTGCAGCTGTTCTATGGCTTGATTATTTCCCTGGACGGTCCCATTAAGCTGTTCTATGGTCGCGTCCCTGCCAACAAGTGCATGGTTCAGAACATCCACAACTTCATGTAAAGTATCAACCTCTTGTCCTTGGACCACCAAACCATTGCTGGCAAAATCAGCTATCTCCTTTACCATCATCACTTCCTCAGCTAGGGCTCCATTCTCCATATCCATATCCTCTATGTGCCTCCGACGGGGTGGCATGTTGTTCCTGTTGCCTGGGGTAACCACAACATTCCCATTCTCATCACGCCTTTCGTAGTCACGGTAAGGTGAGTCTGCTGGCAGCAGGTGTCGAACAAGATGGCACTTGCGTGGTAGGGCTTCATGCATGGCCAAGTTTATTCCAAGATCCTAGTTGCAATACCTCTTAGTGTAGACCAGATGTATAGGGTTTGGAAAGCCGACATCCCTGAAGATGAAAGTGGTGATCTCCCAGGCATCCTCGCCATATCCATAGGTGTATAGTCTTCTTCCCTTGAACATGGGCAGCGGCAATCCCAATGACTGTGAGAGTTGTCCCAACTGTCTTGCAAATGGCCTTGGCGACTCGATCCCAGCATACTCAGTCCTGACTTCTCCCATCTATCAATTACAAGAGGAAAGTGTGAGAATAGAAAATGGTAAATATTTACGAGAGTGAAAGGCATAAGATGAAAGACAAAGTTAATATAAGCTTTAGTAATTCTATGGCTTCTTATTCCAACCGAGGTCACGATCCTACAGTCGACACACGGGCTCTGATACCATCTGTAACACTACCGTACTGAAAAGACTGTAGCTTCTATGCAACTTGCCAATCCCTGGATCGGTTCATTGGCTTACATAGAACTTAGATGAATAACAAAGTAAAATATTCATGTATCATAAATAACGAAGATCCAGAGTATACATTTATTACAATAAATCTTAGCTCGAAGGCTAGCTCAAACTTATTCAAGTATCAACCATAAATAAATAACTCCTTCAATCTCCAAATTTCCCACAAGCGAACAAGTGCAAAGTGAAGTACCGCGATCTAGCAGATCAATCAGAGTCGGGATATCCTGCAACATAAAACGTAGCAGCGCCGAAGGGTCAATACATGGAATGTATGGCAAGTAGCGTTAAATAGGGAGACAATAGACTTAGCAACTACATGCTTATTTGGCTGGTGGAGCTGTGGCTAGCTTGCATTTTCCAAACACTTTGTCCTACTTTATTAAAACAATTTTGATTCACAACAACCCATTAAGTTCACCCATCAAGTTTTTAGAAATCATGAAATAAGGATGAGCGAGAATATGTCATAGTATCAATATCAAGCAACTCATTTGTCCATAACCGGGGACACGACTAAGCACTTAGATCATACACCCTGCAGGGGTTTGTACACTTTACCCATGTGACTTGGATAGCCCAGCTCGTACCACCACATGCATATTGTGTGACAATAGGGAGAAGTCCGAGAAGAGACTATTCGGGAAGTAGATCCCCAAACCCCACTGTGCACCGGTCCCAACCTACCATTCACTACATCTCTGGCTACGATGGGTTCGGGTCACCACGACCTACTGAGTCCAACCAGCCACCCATTCTCACTGGCACATGGTTGCACAAGTAAGCTACTAGAATAAAGACAACTAATTCTTCTCAGTACCCTGGGCGACATTTCCCACCATTATTCACACTCCGATGACTAATCCAGCCTCTCCGCCCAGGTAGTTCATTGACATTATGTTGTTTTGGTAGAACAAACCTTTACTTTACCAAAGTATGATCCCTTCCTCGCATCTACAACTATGCTAAGCACATCTACCATACGGGAGCTCAACTACAAAGGATTTCCATACCATAATACATAGGACATAGCATAACATAGTAATACGTACACATGTAGCTACAAAAATACACTACAAATGCACAAGGAAAATAGTAGGACAATTCATGAACAAAATAGCAACTACTTGCCTTGATGGTAGGAGTCGAGAGTACAGTTCTCACAGTAGCAAGCGTTGCACTCGTCACAATCTACACGATACACAAATGCAACACATAAACAATCATAGACAAACAATATAATGCAAGATGCATGCATGACAAGTTGAAAAATGCTACAGTAGCTTTCTATAACCTTGTTAGAAAAAAATTTAAAAGCATTGAAAACAAGGCATGTAATTTTAAATGGCCAAATAATGGAGTTCTAGTCCAATTATTAAACCACTGCTGTCAACTAGTTTGTAAAATCTTGGACAAATACCTACTGTGTAGGCAACCTAAAATAGAATCAGTGCCAACTAGAATCACTCAAAAAGGAGTTACAGAACTTTTTATATAATTAAAATACTATAGAAACAATTTTAATTGTTTCTGCAACTTCCAGTATAGTAAGGTTACCCTTTTAATTCACAAACAGAAATTACTTGTTCTACTGGTTCCAGGGACACCTCTTTTGCAATTTTTGGAGTTGTAGAACTTTTCCTATGAATTTATTACTCTAAAAGTACATTAAACTATTTAATTATTCATGACAAAACCTTGCTGCAAATGTTTGAAACAATTGCACAGAAATATTCTACGTGAAAAACTGAATCCAACCATATCTTATTTGCAAATTTTGGCCCAATAGTTTAATTTCTATCGATTTTACAAGATTCAGCTAATTTCTGGAAATTTTAAATCGGTTTAAATAGACAGTCAAGGTCAGTTGACTAGTCCGCGCTGACTGGCGCCGACTGGGCGGACACGTGGCCTACTGCCAGTGGCCGGTACCCCTTCGTCGGCCTGCTCTAATCTCGCGCGTTCGTGTTAGATCGAACGGTGGGGGGGGGGGTATCCGAGGCGAGGCTCACCGGAGTTGATGGAGATGGGCGGTGGTGACGGCTCAGGCGGTGATGTCGGCGGCGGGGCGTTTTCTCCAGCGGGGCCTAGGCGGTCTACGAGGTGCGGAGAGGGAAGGCGGTCACTGTGGTGGTATTCTCGTTGCAGATCGCTCCCTTTCGCAGCGGCAATAGGCGGATGAAGGCGGCGGTGGAACTCGGGCTCCGGCGAGAAATTCGACGGTGCTCAGAGAGCTGCAGATGGGGAAAAAACGTGAGGCGAAACGGTCTTGCGAGGGGAATCCCATAGAGGAAAAAGGAGGGCGCAGGGCGGTCGTACTTGTCGTCTCCTACCTCGTCTAGAGAGCTTGCTGGCGGCGACAATGGCGGCAAGGTGAGAAGGCGGCTAGGGTTGCGAAAATGGGTAAAATCGCATGGGGTCGAGGGAGGGGAAGGTTAAAAGGGGGCGTGGGTGTTGAGAGGCCAAAATCCAAACAGATTCGAGCGGATTTCGTGCTCGGGGCCGACAGTAGCTCTCGCGAGTTCATCCTGATGAGGGAGACGGGGCCGGGCCCACATGGCGGTGGCAGGCGGCGGCTGACGGGCGGGGCCCTCCTAGCAGTGGCTCAAGGCTGGGTGGGCGGTGCTTAGCTTTCCTCTGCACGCGTGATCGTGTGTTGCTTCTGCCGCTGGCTGCAAGGCTCGCAGGCCCCGGCTGGGCCGGCGCTGGACCGCGGGCTGGCCGGCTCGCTGCTCCCTTTTTTGTTTTTTGATTTTCCTTTTTTCTTTTTCCTGGGACAATTCTTATCTGAACTGAAACTGACAGAACTGTGTGAAAATTAACCCAAATTTCAGTTTAGCATAACTTTTGAACCGTAGCTCCAATGAGGTGATTCAAATTGCTACGGGTTCGTGTCGGAACCCTCTACGCACCTGTGCCTTCCAAACAACTAAACTAAATATTTCCAGAATATGCAAGATATAAAATGAGAACTCAAGTGTATGTGACAAGGCATGCAAGTGGGTTTTGACAAAAGGTTCGAAACTGATTTTTTTGCAATGATGCTTATGATGCAATGACATGTATGCTATGCAGTCCCAAATATAAAATTTGGGATGTGACACTTGCAGAGAACTTCCCTGAGGCCAACATGTTTTCCTTGAGGGTTGTGAAGAAGGTACGGTCCGAGTCTGGTGACCTGGCAGATGGCAAGCTTACCATTGACGAGCACTTGGCTGCCCTATCCGAGCGCGTAACCACTATAAAGTCATGTGGAGTCGACCTACTTAAGTCGGCGCTCCTTGTCTTTAGGACGCTCTGGCCAGATGAAGACTCCCTGACCTCATTGAGCCTCTTGCCGCCAAGCTTTTGCTTGCTGAAGAAAGGTTGTATGAGTGGCGTGAGTCAGCTGGCCGCGCCGCCGCAGATAAGGCCTTGTCCTTTGTGCTCTCCTGGTATGAAGACAACAATCTTGATGTTCTTCATAACATGAGGGCCGAAGGAAAGTGGACTCATGATCCAGAGCTCATCAGGAGGCGCCAGGAGGGAGCCTATGCCATGGTTGAGTATGCTTTGGTCCATGCTTGGTGCGACGGGCCAAGTTTCCTCGACACCATTGAGCCTGCTGCCGAGACTGCTGAAGAAGGTGCTGCCGATAGTGAAGCCACCGAGTCAGACGTGGCCGCCTCAGCCGATATTCATGACTCGGCCGAACCTGATGACGCGCCAAGCTCCAAGTCTGCTGATGCCCCTTCGAGTCCAGCTATTTCTTAGGCTGGGTAAAAAACACTTGAATTTCATGAGATCCCCGATATGCCGGGTGAAGATGTAATAAATACTGCAGCACTTTTGGGTGTGTGCCTTTGTGAAGGCTAAAACTTTTATTCTGGCTTAAATGTGAATCACTCAGGGGCAAGTTCCTGAGTTTCATTTTCCTTTTTCCCTATCCCTGAATTTGGCTCTTGTCTACCTTTTTTGGCGTTCGACATTAGAGTCTCAAAATCATAAGGATTAAGTTAGCGGGTATGAAACTAGGCAACTTGACCTAGAGTCATTCGACATATAGGCCGACATATCCTGCAATGTGTTAGTTATAAATACACATAGGGTCGACTCGTGTTTTTTCATTTGCTTATCCGCTGTTCATGTTTGCCCATCCTTAGCCTTTTTTCTTGCTTGCCATGAAGCCGTGTTTTCGAACAACAACATAGTCAAAGAGTTGACCTTACACGTGTATACATTACTATTCCGAGATAAGTTTAGGCGATCACGCTAGCCAACATAAAAATAGGAAGCAATAAACATGAGGGGAAGTCCCCGAGTCAATTTTTCGAGTCATACCATTTTTATTATTAGCACATAGCCAGCATAAGCGTCCGACATATGAGAGTTTGAGAGATACATACATTGCTTTCCCTAGGTATAGAAAGGACGAAGCAATGCCACATTCCACGGCCATTTGGTTTCATCACCCGACCTGTCCGCCTTGTTCTTTTGTGCCTCACGGGCATCTATCAGATAATATGAATCATTGTGCAATGCTTTGTTTACAATAAACGGACCTTCCCATGGGGGTGATAACTTATGCATCCCAGTTGTGCGTTGCACTAGTCTGAGCACCAAATCACCTTCTCGGAAAACATGAGGTTGAACTTTCCGGCTGTGATAGCGTCAGAGATTTGTTGGTATATGGCAGATCTGGACAATGCCAGTTCTCGAGATTCTTCAAGTAAATAAACTCCATCTTCTCGAGCCTCTTTTACCTCGGCTTCCGAGTATTGCCTTACTCTTGGCGAGTCATGATCTATGTCGGCTGACAAGACTGCTTCTGCCCCATACACAAGGAAAATGTCGTATAGCCTGTTGACCGATTCGGAGTTATTCTTAAACTCCATAGTACTGAGGGTAATTCCTCTATCCAACAACCATGTAATATCTGGAGTGGTTCCATTAGCCGAGGTTTTATCCCGGATAGAACTAGGACATTAGCTCGTTCAACTTGCCCATTTGATTCTGGGTGAGCGAGTGACGCTACATCAAGTCTTATTCAGTTATCCCTGCAGAATCGAGCAAAAGCTCCTTCGTTAAAGTTTGTATCATTGTTTTTGATTACGCTATGCAGGTAGCCGTATCTTAGGATTATATCCCTCAGGAATGTGACAGTTGTTTTTCTATCAAGCTTTTTGATGGGCTTCACTTCTATCCATTTTGTGAACTTGTCAATCATCACTAGGATGTGAGTCATGCCACCACCTGTGGGTTTAAATGGTCCTACCATGTCCAGTCACCATACCGCAAATGGCCAAGTGATTTGTATAGTCTTTAGCTCTGATGCTGGCAAATGTGTTTTTGTTGCGTACCGTTGACACCCATTGCATTTTCTTACTAGGTCCTATGGTTCCACCAGTGCGCTTGGCCAATAGAATCCATGTCGGAATGTCTTGGCTACCAATGCTCTTGATGAGGCATGATGCCCACATTCTCCTTGGTGAATATCCAACTGTATCTCTTGGCCTTGCTCTGAGCTAACGCAATGTTGTAACACAATTGTCACACTCCTCTTGTACAACTCCTTGTTAATTATGGTGTATGCTTTTACCCTTCTTTCTGTTTGTCTTGCTAATATATCATCATCAGGTAAAGTTCCATCCTTTAAGTAGTTGAGTACTGGCTGTGCCCAAATTGGTATCACTGGTGCTGGATCTGTTTCTCCATCAATTTCCAGTGGCTCAGTCAACATAGTTTCTGCTGACATAACCTAAGGGGTCCCCGAGTTTGATTCGGCAGTCCCCGGGTTCTGTGGAGCAGTCTCCGGGTTACTCGAACCTGCCCCTGTGTCAATGTCCGTTGGCAGATCATCTGAATCCTGACTTGCCGGGATAAATATTGATTCAGATTCAGGTGATGGCTTGATTGATGGCTTTCTGAGATGTTCCAGTGCTACTCCTGGCGGAATTTCTTGCCGAGATGAGCCTAACTTAGATAACACATCACTTGCCTCATTTTCTGCTCTGGGTATGTGATGAAACTCACATCCATCAAAGTATCCCGAAACCTGCTGCACATGGAAACAATACAGTGCCATATTTGCGTCTAGTGCGTCCTAGTGCCCAGATACTTGCTAGATAACTAAGTCCGAGTCGCCAAAGCACATGATCCTTTTGATGCCAATCTCTTTAGCCACTTTTATCCCATGAATAAGTGCTTTGTACTCGACAACATTATTGGATGCAACGAAGTGGATCTGCAACACATACTTGAGCTGATACTTCTTTGGTGAAGTGAGAACTATCCCGGCACCCAGACCCATTTTTGTCTTTGTAACATCCCAAAAATTTTGAACTTGGATCATCAAACTCTAATCATCAAAATTAGGGTTAACAAAAACTTTTCTAATTAAAATTATGAAAGCATGCATATGTGTATGCATTTAATTTGAAATTCTTTTGAACCAACTTGTTTATGTGTTTCTTTGCTTGTAAAATGTTGCTTAGGTGAAATAAACATCATCTAAAGCATTTCCCACACTTTTCCTAAAGACAAGTAAATCAAAACAAATAAAATAAAGGAATGGTCATTTTGACCAATTTAACTCCCATGCCTACTTTGGCTGCCTCAAACTTTCAGAACCTAATAGAAACTTTTCTGGATCTTTGCACCCCTTGAATGTACTCATAACAAAGTATCAAGACCCACTTCTTGACCATCTAGAAACTTTCAAATGCATAGTTTAAATGACAATTTAAAATTGAATCTTTATCATATGGGAAGATCCCACTTTTTCAAAAACCACTCAAACAAGCTCAACTTTCAAAACCCAAGCATCTGCAGACTCACCAGCCCCAGTCTAGCACACCCACCAAAAATCTTTTCAAAATTCAAAACTTGAATTCATGCGGCCATTTCATCAAACAGGTTGCGGACACAAATCATCAAAATCCTAAACACTATAGTGAGTACTGATTGAAGCCTAACTTGTTCCCTCTTTAGCTCACAACCATCTCAGTAGATCATCTAGTGAGTTAAACCAAGCACTAGCCTCACTGTAAGCTTGGCATTGCCATCAATGGTGAACAGCCGAGCACACCCATGCCACCCCAGTGGAGACAGCAAGCTAGGAGGAGAAACAAGCCTAGCCAGCATGTCTGGGAGGCAGCCCACCATCCACCGCCACTCCCTGTCCACCGCTCGAACCTTGCCAACCCCTGGACCACACGCACTGACCCTGCCCAGACCGCCAGCGACCATGCCGAGCGTGCGCCAGAGCGCCACCCTCGACCGAAGCCCACAGACCGCGCGCCGCCCTCACCGCGTGCATACACGATCGCCACCGACCCAGGAGACTGCCAGACATCCTCATTCGCCGCCCCATGACGCACAGCCACAGCTCGCCGTCGAAGACGCCGCCTCTGCCGCGCAGAGCGTCGCATGTTCCAGACCAAGCCGCACCGCCCCACGCCTCGAAACCATGTCGTTGAGCATCGCCAGGGAACACTGCACCGTCCCCTACCTCCGCCCATGCCAATAGCCGCCTGTACCATCGCCCCCGACGAGCTCACCATGCGCCCCGTCGGTCCCCTCGCTCGACTATAAATAGAGGCCACCCCCGCTCGAATTCTTCACACCATTCTATTCCCCTCTCCTCACTGATCGTGCCACATCGTTCCCGGAGCAAGGCGAGCAGCACATCGCCGGAATTTCACCGGAGCCCGCCGCCTCTGGAGAAGAAGGGTGCCATCGATTTCGTCCACCCCAGGAGCTGCCGCGACCACCCCTGAGTTCGCCGTCGTCGACTTCGTCGTTCGCCCGCCTCGCCGAGCCTCGCCAGCACCCCGGTGAGCCCCCAGCAACCCCCACTGGCCGCGCTAGGTTTCTTTCTCGCCGGCGTTGCTCAATGTCAACGATGACTCTCAGCCGTTGGATTAGCATCAGATCGAACGCACCACGTTGCCCCGTACCGCTTCGCACCCCCTGTCTCACTGACGAGTGGGGACACCCACTTAAGCAGCCCGCGGGAGCACTGCGCTTAGCAGGCCGGCCCAGTATCGTTTCCCGCGCAGCCCAGTTATTTGAATTAAACCTTTTCCATTTTATTTCAAACTCACTTCTGTACCCAACTTCAAAAATCAATCCAGATCGATTCAGTGCATCAAATTGAATGAAACTAATGTTGTTAGAAAGGTCTAGGAATGCTGAATCCAAGCCCATTGGATTCAAGTCATTTGGATCTATAGATCACCCATGGTAAAAATAACAAGGCAGAAGCTTTTCTGTATTCAAACATTTTTCAAATTTAAACCATAATAGCTTTTGAGTTGATTCCAACTCTCAAAAATCATATTTAACCATACCTTTCACAATATATAAAAATATATAGGTTTACTTGCAAAAATAATGTTCAAGTAATAAAAGAATGCTACATAGGCATTTGTAGCCACTTTACTTAATTAAAATAAAAGGGTAAAACCTTATTAAATTGTGACACCACTTTAAATCATATTCCCATGGACTAAAATATGTGGTGATGACATGTGTCAACATGATCCCATGTTTGGTTTGGAGAATATTAAATCTTAAGTAGTTTTTCAATGAGTAGAAATTACTTTTCTAAAAATAAAAGGAATTAAACCAAGCCTTAATCTTGTAATGTTAGAGATGATGTTAGATCATCCATAGGACCCTTTTGTGTGATGATTGCAAGTAGTTAAGTATTGTTTGGTGATTGTGTACCTCGTATTTATTCATAGACGATAGTACCGACCAAGGATACGAGGAGGAAGGAGGATTCTACGAAGAAGAAGCCGAGGAGAACTTCAACCACTGCTCTGCTCAAGGCAAGCTAAAACTTGCAAGATACTCTACTTTAGCAAGCTTTACTAATCAAGTTGCCCAATGCAAGCTATTAACCTTGCAAGCTAACACTTACAATTAGGCAAGCTTATACTGATATTGTGCAAGCTAACCCTTGCAAGATACTCTACTGATGCCACAAACCACTACTTGTTACTATGACCACTATATGCCTTAAGTATATGTGATCATATCCACTTGATAAACCAATCCTAGTTTTTTTACTTACAAGCTTTATACTTTATTTCTTTATCAAAGCTCTTACTTAGAGTTTACTGGAATAAATGGTAGATACTAGAAGGATATATGAAGGTTGCATAAAGAGCATAAAATTTGGCCTAAGCTAGATAATCTTGATGTCATCTTAAGGCATGAGATTAAACTTAGCTGAAACTCCACTAGTTTACCACCCCTCATTAGTGCTTACCCCCACTTGTAGATGCTAGTGCTAAGCATAAAACCCGATCAACTTTAGATGGGAATACTTGGTGAAAATGGTTATGAAAACCTTGGAATGATGGATCATTCTATTGAAATGTTTTGGACATGTGTTTTAGAACACCTGATGATTTTGGTGATGAAAATGTTGAGGCATGAACCTTAGCCCTTTATAAAACTGATGGTTGTCTGGATGCGATACCATTCCAATTTTATCGTACAACCACAATACCCGAAGATTGGGTAGGGCTTGACTGGAAACTTATATACCTTAGTATTAGTTCCCTCATGGCCAAGGTCTGAGCTGAGCCTACCTTGTGAAGATTGTCCACCTGTGCAGTACCCAAGATGACAGTTGGTCATGGTTGGGAGGCCAAACTCACAGGAGAGGTGCTTATACTAGGGCGTGTAATCGAAAGGTTAGGATTGATTATCCGCATACTGAGTATGGTGAATTCAGGATTTGTTCCTGACGGATGTATCGAATGTTGTGGTGAAAGTGTACAATCTCTGCAGAGTGTCAAACTATTCGAATAGCCGCGTCCGCGGTTATGGACAGTTGGAGTGGCCATACTGTTCCCCCGTCAGACTTTTCAAAATGACTTGTGAAATGAATTGAGACTTTGACTTGACCACAATAGGGTTGTGACATGAGTTACAAGATCCCATTTAGGAGTTATAAAATTGTGACTAGCTTTGGAACTTCGTAGAGATAAATCTGGCTTTTGCAAAACAACCCTAGAGCCTAGTGTCCTATTATCCAAAAAACCCCTTTTCTTGTTTGTACTAGTTTGCGAGTACTTAAAGAGTACTCATGGCTTTGTCCCTGGCTATTCCCATGGCCAGACTATGAAGAGGAGTACCTGGAGGATGGACCCCAGGAAGGTTATGACAACAAGGATAATCTCCCATCGTCAGCATTGCCTGTGACCCCGAAGATGGAGCTTCTCCTACGCTACCGTTATTATTACGTATTCCGCTGCTTGAAGTTGTATTAAGAATTGGATCATGATATCCCTATTTGTGTAAGAACTTATGTACGGTTGTAATGGATGATGTACTATGGTATCCAATTCTGTTATGTCTCGCAAAAATGGTAATCCTGGGATTGCGATGTATGGCATAACAGGCATCTGGGATTAAAAATCCGGGTGTTGACAAGTTGGTATCAGAGCCATCCTGACCATAGGAGACCCTAGTTAGATTGGACGTTTGAATCAAAAACTTAGTTTCCAAAACCAAATAAAACAAATATTTACAAAAACTTATTCTCATTCTTATCCCTTTGATTCTTTCATGAAAATTCATGTTCCTCAAAAACTCTTGTAAATCCATTAAATTTTGACACACTTGATCACTCTACTAACTTACTCATCCTATATTCTTATAGATGGACGTGAAGTACAGCAAGTTTTACCAACTGGGGAAGGAAGGAGACCTGATCTTTGAGAGGGATTTGGACCAGCTTTCGGAACTTCTGGAGCGTCCGCACCCCGAGTTCTTCGGAGCTCAGCTCAATGATCAAGGAGGAGAAGATCTGTAGTGGATAATTGTTGCAAGTCTCTGAGGAAAGATTGAACCTCCCACTGCTGAGGGAATTCAGTTTACCTTGAGAGAAAACAACTGGCTCGATGGACTTGCCAGAGCCATGCAGGAAGCTCTTTCCCGTCTGTGTGGGCAGAGCATCAATCAGATCAAGGGTACTCGCTTTGAGTTTTTCCCAAGGCGTGATGCTAATGGACAACCACTGGAAGCCCCATACCACCCCAAGCTGAAGACCCAATTGGACCACCTTAGCTTCATGATGTACGATCGTCAGCAGGAGTTGGACAACTGCCGTGACTACTGCAACCACAAGTCTGCCATCATCAAGACGAAGGACCAAACCATCGCCATGTTAGCCAAGGATCGCAAGTATTCGCCACCGCATCTCATCTCTGGAGGAGACCATCCACGAGAGAGACATGCAGTTGGAGGAAAGGGAGAATGCCGGAGAGGATCTTCGTGGAGACCCCTACTCCTATCTCAGCGATGACGACGATTTTCTGGAGGATCAGGCTATGGATTTCTTCACCGATGAGGACGATTTTGCCTTCATCGATGATGATGAGGATGATGAAGCCACAGATTCCGAGGAGTAGGAGCACTTGATCACTAGCGTAGTGAGTAGTATTCGGTCCCACTATATCGTAGTTCTCAGAATGGTTCTTAAAACCATCTGTTTTTCTTTGTTGTGGTGTGTGTTGTACTGGGTGCTATGAATGAATGAATGAAAAAGCAAGTTGCTAAAAAAATCTGAGTCAAACTTTAAACATTTTTCAAAGACCCCAAAACCTTAGAAATTTCCCTCTTTTCTCATGATCTATCTCAATCTTCAGATGCCACGTGGAGGAAGTGGTTCAACCCCGGACCCGATGTTGCAGATTCTGCAAATGTTGACTTCTGACCGCGAAGCTGAAAGAGCCGAACGTCAAGCCAACCTAGCCACACTTCAGCAGATAGCCCAACTAGCCCACAACAACCAAGGCCACGGAAATCAGGACAACCATGGATCTAAGCTCAAGAATTTCCAGAATAACAACCCACCTGTTTTCACTAAGTCGGAAGAACCCCTAGACGCCGATGATTGGCTACAAACCATGGAAAATAACCTAGAAGTCGCCGGAGTGGAAGCCAACGAGAAAGTTCTGTTCGCCACCCACTATCTAGCCGGAGATGCCGGGGCGTGGTGGAACAGTGTTCGCGCAATGACTGGAGGCCAGATGATGACCTGGGAGGAATTCAAGGTCAAGTTTAGCAGAACCCATGTGCCACCAGGTTTGATCAAGAGAATGAGAGACGAGTTCAGAGAGCTGAAGCAAGGAAGGATGACTGTAGTGGAATACCGTGACAAATTCTTGTCATTAGCTAGGTATGCCCCGGATGAGATCGACACCGAAGCCAAGAAGAAAGAAATATTCCTGAATGGTCTGCATGACGAGATGCAGACGGTGTTAGTCAATATCTCCTTTGCGGATATTGAAGCCCTTGTCGACTCTGCTATCCAGATGGAAGGAAAGATCAACCAAGCCAATGAGAACTGCAAGCGTCGCATGATGCATCAGCCAGGAACCCATCCGACCCCAAAGTATCGCCCCAACCCATCTCCAGGATTTCCCCAAGAACCAACAGACCCCCGATGAACCGTCCGACCTATCCCAATCGTGGAAACCCTAGACCCGGAGGAAATCACAACAACCCCGGCAATGCTAGCAATTTCAATCGTGCGCCACCCAAGTTCAACAACAACAATGCTACCACCAACACCAATACTGCCCCGAGGACTGGAAGCAATGTTGTGCCTGTCGCAGCCAAGGACAAGTCGCAAGTGACTTGTTATGACTGTGGAAATAAAGGCCACTATTCCAACGAGTGCCCCAACAAGAAGAATGCTACAGCCCCCAATGCCAATGTCCCAGCTCAGCAGCAGCGTCATGTTCAGCCAGGAAGAAGATTTGCCCCAGGGAATTCACTCAACCGCAACGGCCGTCTTTTTCTCATGCATGCTGAAGAAGCTCAGGAAGCGCCAGACGTCGTGCTGGGTATGTTTTCTGTTAATTCAGTACTTGCACGAGTGTTGTTTGATTCTGGTGCGTCGCACTCATTTATCACCGAAGAATTTGCATGCACTAGTAAAATTCAACAACCAAACTGAAGCATGTTATGATTGTTCAAATTCCCGGATCAACCACCAAGGCTAGGCAAATTTGCAAAGCTGTCCCTATCCGAATCCATGGCATAGATTTTTATGCAAATCTGATAGAAATCGAAACCAAAAGTTTGGAAGTAGTACTAGGAATGGATTGGATGTCCAAACATAAAGGATTGATTGACTGTGCCAAGAAAGCCATAACCATGACCAATACAGCCGGAATATCAGTCGAGCATATATCTGAAACCTTACCTTGTCAATTCAAGTGCAACAAGAGTATAGCCCAACCTACCATTGACCAAGTCCGGATAGTCTGTGAATACCCCGATGTATTTCCAGATGTTTTTCCCGGTATGCCCCCAGATCGTGATATCGAGTTTATCATCGAACTAATTCCTGGAACCAGACCCATAGCCCAGAGACCATATAGTATGAACCCGTCAGAGCTCGCAGAACTGAAGAAGCAACTGGATTCCATGCTGGAAATAGGATTGATTCAACCAAGTGCGTCACCTTGGAGATCACCTGTCTTGTTTGTAGACAAGAAGGATGGAGGTAACCGTTTGTGTACGGATTATCGGAAATTGAATGATGTCACCATCAAGAACAAGTACCCCTTGCCCAAGATAGAAGATTTGTTTGATCAGTTGACCGGTGCCAAAGTGTTTTATAAGATTGACCTTAGAACTGGCTATCATCAACTCAAAATTCGTGCAGAGGATATTCCAAGGACTGCCTTTACCACCAGATATGGATTGTATGAGTATACAGTCATGTCTTTTGGATTAACCAATGCCTCCGCTTATTTCATGAATCTCATGAATAAGATTTTTATGGACTTCCTGGATAAGTTTGTCGTTGTTTTCATTGATGACATTCTGATTTATTCCAAATCAGAAGAAGAACATGAGCTACACCTAAGGACCATTCCTGGAACCCTTAGAGAGCATTAGTTGTATGCAAAGTTTAGCAAATGTGAATTCTGGTTACAGGAGGTAGGATTCCTCGGTCACATTGTATCAGCCGGAGGAATTGCCGTTGATCCTGCCAAAGTGAAAGATGTAGAAGATTGGCAAGCCCAACCACTCAAACCCAAGTTCGTGCATTTCTCGGATTGGCGGGATATTACCGCAAATTCATAGAAGGATTCTCGAGTATCGCCAGACCCATGACCCAATTGCTGAAGAAGGACAAGAAGTTTGAATGGACCGAAAAGTGTGAAGCGAGTTTTCAAGAACTCAAAAGGAGATTGATTTCAGCCCCAATCTTGATAATGCCGGATATCACAAAGCCCTTCGATGTGTATTGTGATGCATCCAAGATTGGTCTCGGATGTGTGCTAATGCAAGAAGGCAAAGTTATATCTTATTTATCGCAACAACTTAAGCAACATGAGCAAAACTACCCAACCCATGACCTCGAACTCGCAGCCGTAGTTCTAGCCCTGAAAACATGGAGACATTACCTGATGGGAAACCGTTGTGAGATCTATACAGATCATAAGAGCCTAAAGTATATATTCACTCAGAAGGAGCTGAATATGAGGCAGAGAAGATGGATTGAGCTAATCAAGGATTACGACCTGGACATTCACTATCACCCTGGTAAAGCCAACATGGTAGCAGATGCCCTTAGCAGATTGCCGTGCCGCTTGAACTCCATGATTTTGAAGGAGCAACCAAGTTTGCACAAAGAGATGGAAGATTTTCGAATGGAATTAGTAAGTGAAGGATTTTTGGCTAGCATAGAACTCCAGCCCACTTTGATCAGTCAGATTAAAGAGGCGCAGAAAGGAAATGCTAGTATCGACGGAATCAAGCGTCGTATCGGTACAGGCAAAGTACCCGGATTCACCGAATACGAAGAGGGAGTTTTGTGGTACAAAGGACGCCTTTGTGTACCAGCAGATTCTAAGTTGAAAGAAGTTATTTTGAAGGAGGCTCATGATACTCTTTATTCTATCCATCCCGGAGGAACTAAGATGTATCAAGATTTAAAAGAGCAATTTTGGTGGCATAAGATGAAGAGAGAAATCGTAATCTATATCGCTAAGTGTGACATTTGTCAGCGAGTCAAGGCAGGACATCAAAGACCCGCTGGATTGTTGCAACCCTTGCAGATTCCGGAATGGAAATGGAATTCTGTAGGAATGGACTTTATCACTGGACTACCTACTTCTAGTAGGGGAAATGACTCTATCTGGGTCATAGTGGACAGATTGTCCAAAGTCGCCCATTTCTTGCCCGTCAAAACCACATATCAGAGTTCGAAACTAGCGGAGTTGTACATCGCTAGAATCGTCAGTTTGCATGGAGTCCCCAAGAACATCGTATCGGATCGAGGAACTCAGTTTACCTCAAGATTATGGAAGAAAGTCCAAGAAGGTTTCGGAACCCGCCTAGATTTCAGTACCGCATATCACCCTCAGACCGATGGACAAACGGAGCGAGTAAACCAAATACTCGAAGATATGCTAAGAGCCTGTGTGTTAGAATATGGATCCAAGTGGGAAGACTGTCTGCCGTTTGCAGAATTTTCATACAACAATAGTTATCAAGCCATCTTGCAAATGGCCCCATTTGAATTTATGTACGGAAGGAAGTGTCGCACCCCTTTGAACTGGTCGGAAGTAGGAGAGAGTCAGATCTTCAGACCCGACATCCTACGAGAAGCAGAAGAGAAGGTTCACAAGATTCGTGAGCACCTCAAGACCGCCCAGTCCAGACAAAAGAGTTACACCGATAAGAGACGTCGAGACCTCACCTTCAACATAGGAAATTTTGTTTATCTGAAAGTGTCGCCATTGAAGGGAATGCAGCGTTTCCAACTCAAAGGAAAGTTAGCCCCCAGATATATCGGACCTTTCAAGATTCTGAACCGTCGAGGAGAAGTATCATATCAATTGGAACTACCCAAAGAGATGTCAGCCGTGCCAATGTGTTCCACATCTCGTTACTTCGCAAGTGTCTCGAAGTCCCAGAGAAGACCGAAGTGTTCAAAAATATCGATCACCGGACCATAGAGATCAACGATGACCTGACCTATCCCGAAGTACCCATCCGTATTTTGGAAGAAGCTTTTCGAACTACCCGAACCCGAAGCATCAAGTTTCTCAAGATTCAGTGGAGCAACCACACAGAAGAGGAAGCTACCTGGGAGCGCGAAGATCACATCAGGACAGAGTTTCCCGATCTCTTCAAATCCTAGGTAATCTTTTCGTCCTTTTTCAAATCTCGTGACGAGATTTTGTTTAAGGGGGGAAGGTTTGTAACATCCCAAAAATATTGAACTTGGATCGTCAAACTCTAATCATCAAAATTAGGGTTAACAAAAACTTTTCTAATTAAAATTATGAAAGCATGCATATGTGTATGCATTTAATTTGAAATTCTTTTGAACCAACTTGTTTATGTGTTTCTTTGCTTGTAAAATGTTGCTTAGGTGAAATAAACATCATCTAAAGCATTTCCCACACTTTTCCTAAAGACATGTAAATCAAAACAAATAAAATAAAGGAATGGTCATTTTGACCAATTTAACTCCCATGCCTACTTTGGCTGCCTCAAACTTTCAGAACCTAATAGAAACTTTTCTGGATCTTTGCACCCCTTGAATGTACTCATAACAAAGTATCAAGGCCCACTTTGTGATCATCTAGAAACTTTCAAATGCATAGTTTAAATGACAATTCAAAATTGAATCTTTATCATATGGGAAGATCCCACTTTTTCAAAAACCACTCAAACAAGCTCAACTTTCAAAACCCAAGCATCTGCAGACTCACCAGCCCCAATCTAGCACACCCACCAAAAATCTTTTCAAAATTCAAAACTTGAATTCATGCGGCCATTTCATCAAACAGGTTGCAGACACAAATCATCAAAATCCTAAACACTATAGTGAGCAGTGATTGAAGCCTAACTTGTTCCCTCTTTCGCTCACAACCATCTCAGAAGATCATCTAGTGAGTTAAACCAAGCACTAGCCTCACTGTAAGCTTGGCATTGCCATCAATGGTGAACAGCCGAGCACACCCATGCCACCCCAGTGGAGACAGCAAGCTAGGAGGAGAAACAAGCCTAGACAGCATGTCTGGGAGGCAGCCCACCGTCCATCGCCACTCCCTGTCCACCGCTCGAACCTTGCCAACCCCTGGACCACATGCACTGACCGCGCCCAGACCGCCAGCGACCATGCCGAGCGTGCGCCAGAGCGCCACCCTTGACCGAAGCCCACAGACTGCATGCCGCCCTCACCGCGTGCATACATGATCGCCACCGACCCAGGAGACCGCCAGACATCCTCGTTCACCGCCCCGTGACGCACAGCCATAGCTCGCCGTCGAAGACGCCGCCTCTGCCGTGCAGAGCGTCGCATGTTCCAGACCAAGCCGCACCGCCCCACGCCTCGAAACCATGTCGTTGAGCATCGCCAGGGAACACCGCACCGTCCCCTACCTTCGCCCATGCCAATAGCCGCCTGTACCATCGCCCCCGACGAGCTCACCATGCGCCCCGTCGGTCCCCTACCTTCGCCCATGCCAATAGCCGTTGGATTAGCATCAGATCGAACGCACCACGTTGCCCCGTACCGCTTCGCACCCCCTGTCTCACTGACGAGTGGGGACACCCACTTAAGCAGCCCGCGGGAGCACTGCGCTTAGCAGGCCGGCCCAGTATCGTTTCCCGCGCAGCCCAGTTATTTGAATTAAACCTTTTCCATTTTATTTCAAACTCACTTCTGTACCCAACTTCAAAAATCAATCCAGATCGATTCTGTGCATCAAATTGAATGAAACTAATTTTGTTAGAAAGGTCTAGGAATGCTGAATCCAAGCCCATTGGATTCAAGTCATTTGGATCTATAGATCACCCATGGTAAAAATAACAAGGCAGAAGCTTTTCTGTATTCAAACATTTTTCAAATTTAAACCATAATAGCTTTTGAGTTGATTCCAACTCTCAAAAATCATATTTAACCATACCTTTCACAATATATAAAAATATATAGGTTTACTTGCAGAAATAATGTTCAAGTAATAAAATAATGCTACATAGGCATTTGTAGCCACTTTACTTAATTAAAATAAAAGGGTAAAACCTTATTAAATTGTGACACCACTTTAAATCATATTCCCATGGACTAAAATATGTGGTGATGACATGTGTCAACATGATCCCATGTTTGGTTTGGAGAATATTAAATCTTAAGTAGTTTTTCAATGAGTAGAAATTACTTTTCTAAAAATAAAAGGAATTAAACCAAGCCTTAATCTTGTAATGTTAGAGATGATGTTAGATCATCCATAGGACCCTTTTGTGTGATGATTGCAAGTAGTTAAGTATTGTTTGGTGATTGTGTACCTCGTATTTATTCATAGACGATAGTACCGACCAAGGATACGAGGAGGAAGGAGGATTCTACGAAGAAGAAGCCGAGGAGAACTTCAACCACTGCTCTGCTCAAGGCAAGCTAAAACTTGCAATATACTCTACTTTAGTAAGCTTTACTAATCAAGTTGACCAATGCAAGCTATTAACCATGCAAGCTACCACTTGTAATTAGGCAAGCTTATACAGATATTGTGCAAGCTAACCCTTGCAAGATACTCTACTGATGCCACAAACCACTACTTGTTACTATGACCAGTATATGCCTTAAGTATATGTGATCATATCCACTTGATAAACCAATCCTAGTTTTTTTACTTACAAGCTTTATACTATCAAAGCTCTTACTTAGAGTTTACTGGAATAAATGGTAGATACTAGAAGGATATATGAAGGTTGCTAGATAATCTTGATGTCATCTTAAGGCATGAGATTAAACTTAGCTGAAACTCCACTAGTTTACCACCCCTCATTAGTGCTTACCCCCACTTGTAGATGCTAGTGCTAAGCATAAAACCTGATCAACTTTAGATGGGAATACTTGGTGAAAATGGTTATGAAAACCTTGGAATGATGGATCATTCTATTGAAATGTTTTGGACATGTGTTTCCTAACACCTGATGATTTTGGTGATGAAAATGTTGACGCATGAGCCTTAGCCCTTTATAAAACTGATGGTTGTCTGGATGCGATACCATTCCAATTTTATCGTACAACCACAATACCCGAAGATTAGGTAGGGCTTGACTGGAAACTTATATACCGTAGTATTAGTTCCCTCACGGCCAAGGTCTGAGTTGAGGCTACCTTGTGAAGATTGTCCACCTGTGCAGTACCCAAGATGACAGTTGGTCATGGTTGGGAGGCCAAACTCACAGGAGAGGTGCTTATACTAGGGCGTGTAATCGAAAGGTTAGGATTGATTATCCGCATACTGAGTATGGTGAATTCAGGATTTGTTCCTGACGGATGTATCGAATGTTGTGGTGAAAGTGTACAATCTCTGCAGAGTGTCAAACTATTCGAATAGCCGCGTCCGCGGTTATGGACAGTTGGAGTGGCCATACTGTTCCCCCGTCAGACTTTTCAAAATGACTTGTGAAATGAATTGAGACTTTGACTTGACCACAACAGGGTTGTGACATGAGTTACAAGATCCCATTTAGGAGTTATAAAATTGTGACTAGCTTTGGAACTTCGTAGAGATAAATCTGGCTTTTGCAAAACAACCCTAGAGCCTAGTGTCCTATTATCCAAAAACCCCCTTTTCTTGTTAGTACTAGTTTGCGAGTACTTAAAGAGTACTCATGGCTTTGTCCCTGGCTATTCCCATGGCCAGACTATGAAGAGGAGTACCTGGAGGATGGACCCCAGGAAGGTTACGACAACTAGGATCATCTCCCATCATCAGCATTGCCTGTGACCCCGAAGATGGAGCTTCGCCTACGCTACCGTTATTATTACGTATTCCGCTGCTTGAAGTTGTATTAAGAACTGGATCATGATATCCCTATTTGTGTAAGAACTTATGTATGGTTGTAATGGATGATGTACTATGGTATCCAATTCTGTTATGTCTCGCAAAAATGGTAATCCTGGGATTGCGATGTATGGCATAACAGGCATCTGGGATTAAAAATCCGGGTGTTGACAGTCTTGGACTCGTCAAAATGCATTTTCCAATAATTCGGGTTTGGCAATGGCGGCTCATACTGCATCTCCATCCAGTCCATGAAAAAATCTGCCACAGCTTGAGATTTAATTGCATCTCGCCTATCGTATTGTGGAGTATATGGTGCTAGCTCTATGGACGATTTTTCTACTCGACCGCTAGCATCTTTACTGCCCAATATGTCCGAGATAGGTGCCTCGCATATTACCCGAATTGGGTGTTCCTGAAAATAATGCTTCAGCTTCTTTGCTTCCATATGCACCCCATACGTCATTTTTTGATAGTGGGGGTAATTTTGTTTTGATGTGGAGAGCACTTCGCTCAAGTAATAAACTGGTCTTTGGATTGATTTGCCCTACTCTTCGCACTCTACCACTATTACTGCACTAACAACTCGATTGGTTGCTGCAACATAGAGCACCATTAGCTCTTTGGACAGTGGTGAGGCTAGTATTGGTGCTGTTGCCAACATATTTTTGAGTTCATGGAAAGCACTATCAGCTTGCTGTGTCCATGTGAATTTATCTGATTTTTTCATCAGTCGATATAATGGTAAGGTTTTTTCGCCTAGCCGACTTACAAACCTGCTCAATGAGGCCAGGCACCCTGTGAACTTCTGGACATCATTGAGGGTTTTTGGCAATTCCATTCTTTCGATGGCCCTGATCTTTGTTGGGTTAGCCTCAATTCCTTGGCTGGATACAAGGAATCCGAGTAATTTTCCAGCCGGGACACCAAAGGTGCATTTTCTGGGTTAAGTTTCATCCGGAATATTCTTAAGTTTGTGAATGTTTGACTCAAGTCCTCGATTATAGTATGACTTTGTTTGGTTTTTATTACCACATCATCGATGTATACTCGAACGTTCTTGTCAAGATGGTTTTGTAAGCATTTTTGCATGCACCTTTGATATGTTGCACCTGCTTTTCTCAATCCAAACGGCATAGTACGATAGCAATAATCCCCATACGGGGTGATAAAAGTTGTATTTATTTGATCACTCGGATTTAGTGGTATCTGGTGGAAACCAGAATACGCATCTACGAATGACAACAATTCACACCCGGCAGTAGAGTCAATGACTTGATCGATTCGTGGCAATGGAAATGGATCTTTTGGACGCGCCTTATTGATATTCATGTAGTCAATACACATGCGCCATACCACTTCCACATTCGGGTCATCCTTTTTCTTCTCGACCAAGACTGGATTTGATAACCAATCTGGATGTAGTACTTCCATGATAAACCCAGCAGCTAAAAGCCTGGCTATCTCGGCAGCTATTACTTTCCTCCTGTCTTCGGCGAAGCGACGGGGGGGTTGCTTCACCGGCTTGGCATCTGGCCTTACATGCAGAGAGTGCTCATCCAACTCCCTCGGAACCCCTTGCAAATACTGTGTGGACCATGCAAAGATATCCTGATTCTCACGGAGGAAGTTGGTGAGCTCGCTTTCCTATTTGTCAGTTAACCCGACGCTAATAGTCACTGTGCGCTCTGGGAAAGCCTCATCAATTTGTATCTTTTTTGTCTCCTTAGTAGCTTGGAAGGACATGCTGCTATGCGGGTTAGTAAGTGTCGGCATAGACATCTGTGCTGCTTTAGCTAACGCTGCGACCTCCATCATTTTCTGCTTTTCCTGTGCTATTACCAGTGACTCGGCCAGCGAAGAGCCAGCTGAGGCGCATGCGATAGATCGTTTTTAGTCACCCTCAATTGTAATAACTCCACATGGACCTGGCAGCTTCATCTTTATATAAGCAATGTGAGGAGTGGCCATAAACTTTGCCATAGCTGGTCTGCCGAGTAACGCATGATACGAGCTGACAAGGTCTACCACCTCAAACTCTATGGCCTTAGTGCAGCAATTCTCCCTGGTGCCAAATAAGACGTCAACCCAAATCTTCCTAATTGGCTCACATGACAATCCCGACACAATGCCATGAAAAGTTATCTTAGTAGGCTCTAGCATATTCATGGTGATGCCCAGCTTGAGCATTGTATCCTTGTACATGATATTGATGCTACTGGCATCATCTATCAGCACCTTGGAGAACTTCACATTGATATCCGGGCCCATAAAGGTTGGATCTAGCACTAGGGCGTACCCTCCTGGAGTTGGCATGATCTTGGGGTGATCCTTTATGCTCCATGTTATTTCCTGATCAGACCAATGCATGTACTTTGGTATCACTGGCATTGTGGCATTTACTTCCATCATCCATCTCTGCTGACTTTTCTTATCAGTTGGCTCTGTAACAAACACGAAATAGCTCTGGTGATGCTCTATGTACTCGTTTCTGGTTCCATGGCCGACATGAGCGCCATCGTTCCTTGGATCGTGCACTTGATGCATAGCTTCTCTTCTTTCTTGGTTATGGTACCTTGGATTTCGGTTCTCATATCTATACTCAGTTCCAATAACTTGAGCATTTCCTCCTATAAGTGGTGGGGGGGAGGTGGTGGTAGCTACTGAGTTGGAGAGTCTACTCTGTCACCCTTCTGGAACCAAGTGCATTGTCTTGTTGTGTGAATCGCCGGCTTACTTGGCCTCGGCGTGTGAAACTTGCAAGGTTGATCCAACATCATCTCATAAGTGTACTTTTGCCTTTCTTGATATGGCTTTCTCTGTTCATATGGCTTTTTGCCATCATTTTTTGGTACCCATTGTTGTTGCCCACTTGTGCTTTGACGCTGGCTGCTTCCAGCATCAAGATGATCTTGACTTACCGCTGCGACTTGGGTCGATCCGTACCTGTAATCCGGCCTCTCATCCTGTCTTTTGCTTCTGTACTCACTTCTCTCTTGGCGCCTTTGTGACCCGGTTGCGTCGTAGATTTGAGTCTTAGTGATCTCATTTGCCGACATGAGCAAAGGCTGAGTCGGATCTATACGAGTCGGCAATTCTTATTGTTTCAACCAAGCTTGCCAGCATATCCCTCTTTAATATTTGCCATAGCACACTTCCGTGCCTGCATCCTTGTGCAAACCACGCAATGGCCTGAGATTCAATTACTCATTCACATGAATTGCGCATAGTGCACCATCTATTGATAAATTCTCTGTCTGTTTCATTTGGCCTCTGTTTGCACATAGCCAGTTGTTGTGGGCCATTCAGCCTCTTGTTCGTGCTTGTGAAATTACTCACAAAAGCTTCTTGGAAATCAATCCAGCTATTGATGCTTCCGGGTGACAAGTTATTTAGCCATACCTTCGCTAGTCCTTCTAGCATCTGCGGCACATACCACACTGCCCATCTCAGATTACCCTGCGCGATTTTTACCGCAGTTCCGTAATGGATAAGCCAATCCTCTGGTTTTGTGCTTCCATCATACATCTTCGTTCCTCTTGCCAGCTGAAATTTTGGCACTGGCGTCTGTCTCATGATCCTTGGGCCAAAACATGGTGGAACCTATGGACCTTGTGACTCGACTAGCTCTGCCATTTTTATTCGGTCAAGCTTTAGCCTTGCATCATCTGGTTGGAGATTTTTGCCTCCTAGTCTTAACCCCATTGCTTGGTACACGTGATCCGGCATTTCATACCCGTCATTCACCATTGCCGAGTAACCATCGTTATACCTGTTTGCATTTGGATCTGCAGGCTGCTGCACTACACGTCCTGCACTTTGCTGCCTCCTTTCGGGTTAGGCTGGTGGTGGATTCGGAGGTGGGTTCCCTCCTCCTGTCGAGTGAGTCCCACGCCTAGGCTGAGGTGCGAAGTTCTGTCCTCCATTATCATTTCTCTGTCCACCTTGCCTTTCTCGGCCAGCGTTTTCTTGGTTATCGTTTCTTTGACCAACATTTCTTGCCGCGCCTTGGGCATGAGCCGGGTTTCCTTGAGCTACCACAGGATCATAAGCAACTGACGACTGTCTACGCACAGCCTGTTGGGAACCCCAAGATCAAGGTGTGAAGCAGCAAGCAGCAATTTTTACCTCAGTTGAGACCGAGGTTATCGAACCAGAAGGAGGAAGGAAACGTCACATAGGTGTAGCAAGCAACGCGGAGACCTGCACAACACAAACTCAAGACTTTGCCCCAACGAACAGTGAGGTTGTCAAGCTCACCGGTTTGCTGTAACAAAGGATTAAACGTATGGTGTGGAAGGTAATGGTTTGCAGCAAGTAAACAAGTAACAGTGGAAGATGTATCAATGGTAAAGATTGGACCGCGGTCCATAGTTCACTAGAGGTGCTCTCCTTAGATAAACAACATGGCATGAAGGGTAAACAGATTACAGCGGGGCAATTGATAGGAACTGAGCAAGGCATAACAATGCAATTACTAGTCAGAAAGATCCTATGAGATTCGATTGGGCAATACAACAATATACATAGACCGCCATCCAACTGCATCTATGACTATAAGTCCACCTTCAGGTTATCATCCGAACCCCCTCTAGTCTTAAGTTGAAAGCAACAGACAACTGCTTTCAGCAAAGTGTGTAAGGTAAACAGTCCACATGTTCCATAAACAAGAGACCGTTGTTTTCTCCCTAGTAGCAACAACGCATCTACAACCGAAGAGATTGTTGTCACTTCCCTTGGAAACTAGAGGCATGAACCCACTATCGAGCATAAATACCCCCTCTTGGAGTCACTAGCAACTACTTGGCCAAGATAGCTACTAACAACAAAGAGCATGCAAGATCACAAACAACATATACATGATAGAATCATAAAGACAAAACCATTAATCAAACCAACATAATAATCTCAATATCCATCGGATCCCCGCAAACACAACATGCATGATTACAAATAGATTAGATCTTGATCATGAACGAATCTCACAAGATCTATACATGAAAGCACAAAGGAGGAGATACAACCATATAGCTACTACATGGACCCATAGTCCAAGGTGGAACTATTCACGCATCATACCGGAGAGAAGGCCTCCGGGATGATCTCCCCTCCAGCAGGGTGCCGGGAAGAACTTTAGATCCCCGATCTAGGGACGATGGTGGCGGCTATAGACGGTTTCATGGATATTTGATCGGGTGCTTAGGGTTTCTACATTGGGGGCTTCTTATAGGCAAAGGGGGAGACCGAGGAGGCGGCCAGGGTTGGCAAACCCTAGCCAGGCGCGGGGATGGGCCTACCGGTGCCTGGGGTGGGTCTGGCCCCCTGGCTGGCCCCTCCGGCTCTCCTCTGGAGTTCTTGTTCCCCACGGAAAGTAATTGACTTTGACGTTTGTCCTGTTCAATTCCGAGAATATTTCTTTACTAACTTTTCTGAAACCAAAAACAACAGAAAACAGGCATCTGGCACTGTTGCAACTTGTTAACAGGTTAGTACCAGAAAACATGCAAAAAGCACCTCAAAGTGTAGACAAGCAAAGAAAAGTAGATACAAAACAAGCATGGAGCATCAAAAATTATAGATACGTTTCCAACGTATCAACATCCCCAATCTTAACTCATGCTCGTCCTCGAGTATGTAAGTGATAAACAGAATAATTTTTGAGGTGACATGCACCCTCACAATAAAGATCCAACCATTTGCAAGCATTGAAAGCTGGGATCAAAGAACTCTAAACATGTGCATGAAAGATGGAGTTCTAACAATAGGACATAGTAACTATGCATGCAACATGGCAAGCTACAAACAAATATCATGAATAACATGCATTGAAAAACGTTTGTTTGTTTCACATGTAGAAAACATAGCATAGTGGCAATCAGCTTGTCCCTCATAGAGTAGCAATATAGATGCATAGGACACCTGCAAAGGTTCACAAGGGTGACTAGAAACAAATAGCACAAGAACAAGTAATATCACAATATGCATCAATTAATAAGCTTTGGAACACTGCACACAGAATGACAACTATGCTCTCTTAATGGTGCCTAAAGTTAGAAGGTGGAGACTCAATAATGGTGGAAGAAAGGCCTTTTGTAAAGGAAGCAGGGATTACAAGTTTCAAAAAGAGCTTCCAAAAATTATGGTACTTGTTAGCTTTCAACCCTCATTGCCCCTATCATAAGCATCTTGAAGTGGTTAAGGTTAAAGTGGCAAAGCTGGAGTATATGCTTGATGAAGTATAAGTTGGCAATATCATGTCCCTTGAATACGAGGGCCACACCTCATGCATACTCAACTTTGGGTCCAGGTAAGTTCTTGTCACTATAAGTATTTGCATATCATTGAGAACCGCCAACGGGGTACCCCTTGCACATGGTACAGGAGCTTTCCCATAACCAAAAATGACAAGGCAAGCAGACAATGAGCATCTCAGCAATCTTTTATTTACCATATGCATAGCTTTTTATTTAGGATGCTTCATAGATACCTCATTATGGTGATGCTGCAAGTTTCCACCATGATTAGGCATGGCTTAGGCTAGCGGCCCAGGCGTTTCTCTAACATAGAATACAAACTCCATGGACTTACAAGTTCCCTCTTTATTTCACACCGGTGACATCCATATACAAAATAACATGATATCAACTGAGTACAAAGTACAAGTGCAATGTTGAAAATGTTCCCCGTGACAGCACGGTTCTGCTAATTCCAACTTATAAGTGCAAGCATATATAACAAAGTTGTCACAATGGTTCAAGTTTATTAGGGGAAAAGAATATAAAGTGTGACATCAAGTTCGTGAGGGCTTTAATCACTAAGTTTTCACATAACAAAATACTTTTTAATTGGAAGACAGTTGAAAACAAGAATATACTTGGAATGGTGTAACACACCATGCATAGGAGTTTATAGTGGACACTTAACTTGGTTTCTTGGGAGTTGGAAGCATGAGTAGAACTTACTCATACACGTGGATGCTAGCAAAAGGACTGGGAGCAACCAACTAAGAGAGCATAATGGCCATAATCATGCAAAGCAACAAAGCATACTAATCAAAGCAAAGAGTGGTACTACAAGTCAAGGACTAAATGATCATAGAGGCTAATGGTTACTTGTCATAGTCATAACATGGTGTGAGCATGTGCCAAGTCAACCCAAGCAAAACATCAAAGGAGAATACCACAATACTATGATTTTGCATGCTAAAACAACGCATAATTTATTCAAGGAACACTAAGCAATACCAATTGTTTGGAACAAGATATGCTACAACAATAATCACTAAGCATAAGGTGAAAACAACACCTAGCATGTCATGCTAAAGTCTAAGTCATAGTTAATGCAAGCTCCTCTTGCACTTCAAGCAAGAACTTACTACTCCTTTCCAAACACCAAGCAAACTTATTTGCAAAACAACACAGCGAGAACGGGGTCCAAACTACTTTATTCAAGCAAACTAAACAACCTAAGCAAAGCAAACGAAAACTAAGACGCTCCAAAAATAACACAACTGTGCATGAAACAATAAAAACGAAGTGTCTAGACAGACCTGAGCTTTTTATTGATGAAGAAGGGGATGCCTTGGGCATCCCCAAGCTTTGACACTTGTACCTCTTGGATATTTCTTGGGGTGACACCATGGTGGAATCCCCAAGATTGAGCTTTTGTCCATCCTTCATCTCCTTGCATCATTCTCTCTTTACACCTGAAATTTTCCCTTCATACAAAACTTCACACAATCTTCATTAGCAACATTAGTGTATTCAAAAGATATTAGACCTCTGGCAAAGCTTTGGAACAACAAGGCTTTTCACTAAAAACACAAGCTACTGTAGTAACTCCTTCAAAAAGCTCAATTCACCTAAAGATAACTCAAAAAGGAATCAATAAGAAGCAAATGCAAATAATGGTAGAAATCTGTCAAAATAGACCAGCAGGTAGAAACCGATTTTTTCGAACATCTTCTGTTGCTCAAATCAAAAAGTGTTGAACTAACAAAAGTTAGCTAACATACTGGGGTATTTATTCATAAATTTTGAGCTTAATCCTAATTACAGAGCCTCCTCGCGATTTTTTTTGGTGGAGGAAAAAAATCTGTTTCGGGACAGCAACTCCCCAAATCTTACTTCCCTCTCATTAGAGGTCATTTTTGGCACAAAAAGCAAACAAAAAGGATAAGGAGAGGTCATTACAGAAGTAATAACTTCCAAGACTCAAGGAAACTCTTGGGTTATCTCCCAACAAGTACTTTTCTTTAACGCCTTTAAGTTAGGCACAAGAAGCAAGAAGAATCAAGTATTTTCAAATGAAGAATTGCCCCTCTTGTTCCTTCTTTTCTTACCTTTCCTTTTCTCTTTAGGGAAGATATGATTGCTTACCGGAGGACCAAAGTGCATAATGCCTTTTCCCACATCTATTACTGCCCCAAGGTGTTTTAGTAGAGATCTTCCAAGTGTGATCTGTCCTTTGCCTACACATTCAATAACAAGATAATCAGTAGACACCATTTTTCCTGAGATTTTTGTAAACACACCTTCAGCTATTCCAATGGGTAATATAGTGGCATTGTTGGTAAGAGAGATTTCCTCTCCTCCTTTAGTAAGCCCCCAAAGACTCAAGGAATCATAAATATCTTTAGGCATGAGGCAAAATTCAGACATGATATCACAGCGAGCATCAAAAAGTGTAGTATTTATAGAGACTTTGATTATGGGAAACCACTTTGAAGGCTCAGAATTTATGGGAACATAATCATGGTAATCCCTAAGCATGTGATAGCAACTATTCATAGCAGCAATTCTAGTCTCAAGAGTGTTCAACCTAGCAAAAATATTTGTGAAAGAGGAATCATACTTGCCAGGTGTACCATAAATCATGATTAATTTCTTTATGGCATCAAAAGCTTCGTCCTCAGTACATAGCAAAAAATCTTTCTCAGCCACAGCATCCAAAGCATATCTATAACGAAGAGCAATACCGCGGTAGAAACTATCAATAACCAAGTTGAGACTCACCTCAGGCTCAGTTTCCCTCTGGAAAGCAGAGATTCTAGACCAAGCTTCTTTAAAACGTTCTTCACTTTTTTTCTTAAAAGTGGAGATTTCTATCATAGGTGAAATAAAGATTGGTCCAAAACCAGACATGGCAGCAACTAGAATAGGAACTAATTTTTTTGTGTTTTTTGAAAAGAGGCAAACAAAACCAAGAAAAAGAAACAAAGAAAACTAAAAACAAATTAAAGAGAAATGAAGTGAAGGACTCCCCTTGTGAAGACGTCCTTAGCCTCCCCGACAACGGCGCCAGAAAAGCTTGACGACTGTCTACGCACAGGTGTTGGGAACCCCAAGAGCAAGGTGTGAAGTAGCAAGCAGCAAGTTTTCCCTCAGTTGAGACCGAGGTTATCGAACCAGAAGGAGGAAGGAAACGTCACACAGGTGTTACAAGCAACGCGGAGACCTGCACAACACAAACTCAAGACTTTTCCCCAACAAACAGTGAGGTTGTCAAGCTCACCAGTTTGCTGTAACAAGGATTAAACGTATGGTGTGGAAGGTAATGGTTTGCAGCAAGTAAACAAGTAACAATGGAAGATGTATCAATGGTAAAGATTGGACCGGGGTCCATAGTTTACTAGAGGTGCTCTCCTTAGATAAACAACATGGCATGAAGGGTAAACAAATTATAGCGGGGAAATTGACAGGAACTGAGCAAGGCATAACAGTGCAATTACTAGTCAGAAAGATCCTATGAGATTCGATTGGGCAATACAACAATATACAAATACCACCATCCAACTGCATCTATGACTAGAAGTCCACCTTCAGGTTATCATCCGAACCCCCTCCGGTATTAAGTTGCAAGCAACAGACAACTGCTTTAAGCAAAGTGTGTAAGGTAAACAGTCCACATGTTCCATGAACAAGAGACTGTTGTTTTCTCCCTAGTAGCAACAACACATCTACAACCGAAGAGATTATTGTCAGTTCCCTTGGAAACTAGAGGCATGAACCCACTAACGAGCATAAATACCCCGTCTTGGATTCACTAGCAACTCCTTGGCCAAGATAGCTACTAACAACGGAGAGCATGCAAGATCACAAACAACATAGACATGATAGAACCATAAAGACAAAACCATTAATCAAACCAACATAATAATCTCAATATCCATCGGATCCCCACAAATACAACATGCATGATTACAAATAGATTAGATCTTGATCATGAACGGAGCTCACAAGATCTATACATGAAAGCACAAAGGAGGAGATACAACTATTTAGCTACTACATGGACCCATAGTCCAAGGTGGAACTACTCACGCATCATACCGGAGAGAAGGCATCTGGGATGATCTCCCCTCCGGCAGGGTGCCGGGAAGAAATTCAGATCCCCCCGATGTAGGGACGATGGTGGCGGTGGCTACAGACGGTTTCATGGATATTTGATCGGATGCTTAGGGTTTCTGCATCGGGGGATTCTTTGCGGTGACCCAGCATACCACTGCATGTGTAGTACACTATAGTCGTTGACATGACATCCACAGAACACCGTTCTGTAAATATCACATCCCTTAGAGTGGTACAACAGAAACATTGCGGGTCCATATTACAAACATTCACACATTATTATTATTACAATACCAGAAGTTCAAGATTTCAAAAAGATTCAACTTACAAACCAAAATATAAAGTGTTTCAGCAGAATTTAAAAGTAGCAACTCCAACTAGGAGTTGAGCACAGCAGCTTATTCTATAGAGTTCATGTTGCTCGGCTCCATCGGTTACTACTAACTAGGATACTTAGTTGGACTCGTTGTCATCGTGACCATAGCGGATTTCGTAATCCACTCCTTCAACACCTCCTGACAGGTCAGGCTCCTCGTAGAACACATCTTCTTGGCATTCGGCTGCATACATTGGCGTATCTTCGGGATCCTCAGAGTCTAAGTAAGGGATCAAAGGAAAGGATGAGTAACAGCGTTACCCAGCAAGTTCATTATATGCAAGGTGGGAAGTTTGATGCTCTAACTACCACCTCGGACTATAAGTCCTTGGCACTATGGAGTTTTTTGTAAATATTTCTTCAAATATTGATTTTATTATAAAAATCTATGACCATCAGCCTTCACAGGTTGACCAAAACTTTCATGGAGTTCCTTTCATGCCGTGTTCGTAGCTCCTTCCCGGAACAGGGAGTAACAAGTTACAATTCTTACACTCTGCAGAGGTTCGTTACTTTACCCATGAGAGATCAACTCCTTGTTGCACAACCGGGCGTACTTTCCCGTCCACAATTCCATGATGTGGGGCCCAGTAGTTGGTCCAAGCCAATCACTGCCCCCTTCGCGACCTCGCATGCCTCCTTGGTGTACACCATGCCCACATATTGAATTACGACAATGGTTTGTATAGACCGTTAGATGCCAGAACTATCATGGGACGTTGAGGGTTCCCACCCATATGCTGCATATCCTCTATGAATTACCGATTAATATGCATGCTACAAGTGATAACAGCCACGACCTGCACATCTGGCTACATGCGAGAGGAAGAAGATACATCTTACTTCTCTGTCCCATTCCAAATCTCGTGGCTAACGCGTGATATACGGCACTAGAATCACTGATGTCATGGGTTATTAAGTCCCTAATTGATCATCATTGTTGCAAATAGAACCCTAAGTTCTATTGCTCCATTATATCATCACTTAGGATGATATCTAAGATTTCTTTATTTGTGAAAATAATATTTTCTTTCTTTGGAGTATATATGATAACACACAATTTGCAAATACTTTGATAAAGACTCTTCAAAGGATATGAGCAAGTGATGAACTTGCCTTGTGATTGCAAGGTAGTGAAGTCTGATGCTTGCGCTGGACCTTGAGCTTCTATGTCTACAAAAACATCATTATTGCCCGGTAAGGACAATATTTAAAGAAGCAAAATGATTATGCAAAGTAATGTAATGCATTATTTAGTTTTATGTGTATTCTCCCCCATTATTTAAATTATAAAAATTCTTTTTAATAATAAAGGAATTTTTTTAATATTTATTGAGTATTGTATTCTTTTATTTTATTTCCTTTTATTTGAATTTTATTTATTTAATAATTCCTTTAAGAATTATCATTTAAATACCAAAAATTGATATTAAATATTTGTTTAGTATTTTTATAAAATACTACAATATTAATATATAATGAAAGTAATTTTTATTTATTTTTATCAACTTTCAATAATTTTGTAAAATTCCATAAGGAATATATATTACAAAATTCTTAATAAAATTTATATGTCTAAAATTTTATTTCTTAATTTATTTGGATAGTTTGGATTATTCTGAATCCAAAAATATTTTATATATAATTTTTGGAATTATATTTTTTTCTAGAATTTATTTAAGTTCAGGGGCATTTTGGTCTTTTATTATTTATTAAAAACTGCCTTTAGGTAAATGGGCTGCATGTGTTGGTTTATTGGGCCCTTGTGGCCCAATAGGGAAGAACTAAAACAACACCCCGAAGGGGTCCTGGCCCAACCCAGCCCACACTCTCTCTGTTACTCTCTCGATCTCATTTCTCTTCTTCTCCTCTTCGACCCCGTGGTCGATGGCGCCGCCGCCGTGTGCTGCTCACCGTCGTGGTCCTCCCTGGCCGCTACCGTGGTGTAGGGAAAGGTTATCGACCATGCTCTACCTTCCTGTCCAATTCGATTTGGATCTGGAGCTCCCCCGTGACCAGACTAGCTCCATCCCAAACCCTAGGGTTTGGCGTGGTGCTTGTGCTGTCGCCATCACTGCTGCCATGTGCCATGGGGGTGTTCCTCGCCTTCAGGCATGGCTAGGGTCACCACCTCAGCGTGGTGTGGGTCGCAACGCCCTCTTGGGGGTGCTTCCCATGCCGTCGTGCTCGTCGTCGACCTCTGCTTCCTCTTCTCGCCCACAACAACATCCTTTAGTAAGTTGTTCTTCTTCCCCTTGTGTCCTCTGTGCTAGGCCATCCTATGCTATGTGTTGGTAGTGTCCACTCCTGGCTAGTGTCATGTCCTAATAGGATTGTTTGTTCTGCTTAGGGTTCACATCCCTCTGTGGATTAGATATCTGATGAGTTGGATCATGTATTGATGATCCCTAAGCATGTTGAGTGGTGGTTTGCTGTGGATTACTGCCTATGGTTAGCTTTTATGATGCTAGTGGCTTACCAGATTGATTCCATTGGTTAATTTGATATGGTTCAGATTATAAGGTTGCTCTAGAATCATTACTTGGGTATTCTAGTGGTTTGAGAACTCACCACTGTCATTACTTAGCTACTGCCAGTGATTTTTTGGAGTGATGAAGTCACTGTATATGTAGTTGTTGGCTTATAGATTCATATACAGTTTGAGATCAAATGGCCTCTTACAGTGATGATATATATATGGATATTCTTGGAAATGATTCCTGTGATTAGTATTAGGAAAATGATTTATAGTTGGCTGTGAGTGTATCTATGAAAGTTGGATGTTTAACCTGCTTAGTTTAGAAACTGTTCTTGTGACACCATCCTAATATGGCACACAAGACTAGATTCTATTACTTGGCTTGGTTTTGTTCAAGCTTAAGATTAGTTTGACATCAGAGATAAATAGAAACTTCTTTCCTTGAATCCATAAGACCTATGATGTTGGTCTGAGGTTTAGGGACTAGACCCTTCACTTATTGTTACTCATGGATTGGTTCTGGTAGTGATACCAGCTACCGATTCCTGAGTCAAAGTTTGGGAAAATGATTTGTAGGCTTGATAAATTATATGGATCCATAAGATGAAATTCTAAGGTGCTACTCCTATTTAAGAGGTGTGCCTAGAAGTTCAGATCTTGTCTATATTCATTCTTGAAATTTAAGTTATAGCCTGGTATCTAGGATCAATGATGTTGTCCTGAGATCCTAGTTAGATCTATATAGTTTTCTGGTTGCTTTTAGTGTTTGAAAAACTTCACTGATGGATTCACCCCACTTGGGTGTTTTTCTGAGAATTTGAGTATGATACAACTCATGAATGCTTATCTAACTTAGACAGAGAAATCATATGGTGGTCTTTTCTAATCACCACACTTGGTTGTTGTTGGGGTTGCAAGTTGTTGATCTTGTGGCTAGCTTGATCTTGCTGGTTG
This sequence comes from Avena sativa, assembly GCA_916181665.1. Lineage (NCBI taxonomy): Eukaryota > Viridiplantae > Streptophyta > Magnoliopsida > Poales > Poaceae > Avena > Avena sativa. Next base: position 359,410,161 of record OV702295.1, read on the forward strand.
TGTGGCTAGCTTGATCTGGTGCTCCTCCTGATACTTCCAGCTTCTGGACTTGTCCTTGATATAGCTCTCCACCTCCTAGTCCTGGTGGCTTGACCTTGTGCTTGCTATCCACCTGATCTACCCCCTCCTTATGTCACCATCTTGGTGAGATGATCTAGGGTTTGGTTGGTGTGATCTGGTTTAGCTTGGTTTGGCTGCTGTGTTTGATGTGTATGAAATAGGGAATGGTGTGGGTTTGCTTCCCATGGCTGTGCTGAGAAGTTTTGTGTGTTAGAGCTGTTGCTGCTGTGCTGACAGCACACACCATGCAGTTTGGTGTGTGTGCTGCTTATGTGCCTGCTGCACCTTGTGGATATGCTCTGGATATGAAAGTTACTTTTATCTGGTTACACTTACTTGTCTGGTGAAACTTGCCCCTCCTTGCTGTTTATTTGACTTATGGATTAAAATTATGAAAGATGTAGTTGTTTCATATTGGTGAAACTTGCCCCTTAAAGATTAATGATGAAGAAGTGAATAGTGCAACTCACTGTCAATTCTGAGAGTAAAACATTTTTAATACTTAAGTTTCTTTCTTTTAGTTTGTGTTTGTTTTGTAGGTACCAGACTTGAAGATTCAAGACTTAGATTAGGTTTTCCTTTTCTTTATAGATAGTTACTTGTAATATTTCTTTTATTCATTGTAATCTTTATTTTATTCTTTTGTAATAAAGATTTTACTATTAATAAATATAAAAAGGTTTTTCTTTTATTTCATTACTATTGTAAAGATTCTTGATCATTTTCATAAGTTACATTTTATAACTTATTTATTGAATACAATTAAATAAATACTCCTTTTCTTGATTATTTATTTAAAGTTTGAACTACTAATTATCAACTCTTGACTAAATCATAATACTCAGACATAATTCTAAATCCTTTTGAATTATAAATCCAACACTCAAGTTTAAATTCAAATTTCATTTCCCAAAACACACTCATCCACAAAGATCATATCAAAGTTTATCACAATTATTCTCCAAGACTATTCCTAATCTTAAAGAGTGAAAGAAACTTTGATCACTTTAGGTTTTTATTTGGCGAAAAATTTACCCACATTTTCACAGATGAATGCATGCAATTTCACAGATTCCTAAATCTACCCTTCGTTGGTTCCTAAATGCTGGGATGTTACAGACTTCCCCCCTTAAATTAAACTTCGTCCCGAAGTTTGTTGAGATGTACCTGAATAGTTCTGGATAGGCTTTTCTTAAATCCTCTTCTTTCTCCCAAGTGGCTTCCCTTTCAGGGTGATGTTTCCACTATACCTTGCAATACTTGATTGCCATATTCCTCAACCTTTTCCAGTTTTCTTCCAAAATTTTACAGGGTTTTTCAACATAGGTCAAGTCTGCTTGTAGTTCTATCTCTTGATGTGTGATTGCATCATCCGGAACTTTCAAACATTTACGAAGTTGTGACACATGGAAAACATTATGCACTTGAGCCAATCTTGATGGTAACTCTAAAGCATAAGCTATAGTTCTGTTCTGACTCAGTATCTTGAATGGCCCGATATATCTTGGACTCAATTTTCCTTTAACTCCGAACCTTTTAACCCCTTTCATTGGACTTACTTTCAAATATACCATGTCTCCCACTTCTGGATGCCATGATCTTCGACTTTGATCAGCATAACTTTTCTGCCTACTCTGAGCTATTTTCAGTCTATCCTTGATATTATCAATGATATCTTTTTTTCCTGGATATAGTCTGGCCCAAATTCTTTGCTGCTTCCAGGCTCATACCAACATATTGGTGATCTACACTTCCTTCCATACAGAACCTGATATGGAGCTGCCTTCAGACTACTCTTATAGCTATTATTGTAGGAAAATTCTGCCAATGGTAGATGATCTTCCCATGTACCTCCAAAATCTAATGCACAAGCCCTTAACATGTCTTCTAGTATCTGATTTGTTCTTTCTGTTTGACCCCCTGTCTATGGATGATAGGCTGTGCTGAAATCTAATTTGGAACCAAGTGTTTCATGTAATTGCTTCCAAAATGATGAAGTAAACACAGATCCCCTATCAGTTACGATCTTTTTGGACACTCCATGCTTACTTACTATATCTTTGATGTAAACTTCTTGGCATTATCTTTCTGATTTACCGGAATAAAATGTGCACTTTTAGTGAGTCTATCCACAATTACCCATATCATATCCTTCCGTTTAGGTGTCATGGGCAGTCCTGTGATGAAGTCCACACCTATTTCTTCCCATTTCCATTCGGGAATTTCCAAGGGTTGCAATGGTCCTGCTGGACTTTGATGTTCAGCCTTCACCCTTTGGCAAGTATGGCATTATGATACATATTTAGCAATGTCCCTTTTCATGTTATTCCACCAGAATATTTCTTTCAAGTCCATATGCATCTTAGTACTTCCTGGATGTATAGAATATGGTGTTTCATGTGCTTCTCTGAGTAAGACATCTCGAATCTCAATCACTTCTGGAACACAAAGACCATCTTGGAACCATAAAGACTCATAATCTCCAAGGAAAAAAACTAATTTTTTCCCTTGAGATATCATCCGAATTTCCTCAGCAATGAAAGGATCTTCTGCTTGATGTCTAAAAATTTCGTTCTTAAGATCACTGTCCTGCTCTACAACTACCTACATAGTAGCTAATCCTCCAAGAACCTCTGTTCTAATGAATTGAAGCTCTAATCTTCCAAGTCCATTTGTAACTCTTTTGGTAGCTCCCGATTGCTAGGCTGAATATCCTGCACTCTTTCTGCTTAAAGCATCTACTACAACATTTGCTTTCCCTGGAGTATAGTTGATTGTCAAATCATAATCTTTGATTAATTCCAACCAATGTTTCTGTCTCATATTCAACTCCTTTTGAGTGAAGAAATATTTAAGACTTTTATGGTCAGTGTATAACTCACATCTGGCTCCATAAAGAAAATGCCTCCATCCTTTCAGCGCAAAGACTACTCCTGCTAACTCTAAATCATGACTTGGATAATTGACTTCATGTGGTTTCAGTTGCCTTGAACCATAAGCAATCACTTTCCGATCTTGCATTAACACACAACCCAAACCTTCTTTAGATGCATCACAGTATACTGTAAAGTCTTTCCCTGTTTCGTGAACTACTAAGATTGGAGTTGTGGTTAACCTGGTATTCAACTCCTAAAAACTTGCTTCACACTTCTCATCCCAGTTGAATGGTGTATTCTTTCTTAACAACTTGGTCATTGGTCCAGCTATTTTGGAGAAACCTTCAATGAATCTCCGATAATAACCAGCCATTCCCAAGAAACCTCGAATTTGTTTCACATTGGTTGGTGCAGTCCACTCCAGTACTGATTGAACTTTGGATGGATTTACAGCAATTCCATCTTTACTGATCACATGGCCGAGGAATTCTACCTCATCTAGCCAAAATTCACACTTACTGAACTTAGCATAAAGTTGATGTTCTCTTAGAGTCTGCAATGCGATTCTCAAATGATCAGCATGCTCTTTCTTATCCTTTGAATATATTAGAATATCATCAATGAAGACTATGACGAACTTATCCAAATATGGCATGAAGATTTTGTTCATCAGATTCATGAATATTGCTGGTGCATTGGTCAAACCAAATGGTACTACCAGTACTCATGGTGTCCATATCTTGAGACAAATGTTGTCTTTGGAACATCCTCAGGCTTGATTTTTATTTGATGGTATCCAGATCTTAGGTCAATCTTTGAAAATACTCCGGCTCCTTTCACTTGATCAATCAAATCTTGAATCCTTGGTAAAGGATACTTTTTCTTTATGGTAACATTGTTCAGATTTCTGTAATCTCCACACATCCTTCTTCCACCATCCTTTTTATCCACAAAGATTACTGGTGTTCCCCATGGAGATACACTTTCCTGGATAAACCCTTTTCTGGCTAACTCATCAATTTGCTCTTTGAGTTTTTTTAATTCTTTTGGTCCCATCTTATATGGTGCTTGAGCTATTGGTGTTGTACCGGGAATTAGATCAATAGTGAACTCTATCTCCCGATCTGGTGGAATTCCAGGTAACTCTGCTGGAAAAACATCTTGAAATTCATTTACTACAGGAATATCTTCCAATTTGACCTCTTTCATTGAGTTCAACTGCAGATCCACCATGATATGACTGTTCTTATCTGCCTGGTAAACTATCCTTGCTCCACTTGGTGTTTTGATTGAGACAGTTTTATCCTCACAATTTATCTGAGCCCCATGTTCCATCATCTAGTCCATCCCCAACACTACTGCAATTCCCTTCAAAGGAATCACATAAAGATCTGCAAAGTATGTACAACCATAGATCGAGATAACCTGATCTTGTTTAATGTGGCGTACAATCACATTTCCCCCTGTCGTAACTACGGTCATAGGGTTTTCTAACGTTTCCCTTCTAATACCGAACTTATCACAGAATTCTTCAGAAATGAATGAAGTAGTTGCACCAGTATCAAATAGAACTTTGCCGGGATTGGTAAGGATATTGAGCGTACCTATCACTGCATGATCCGAATTATCCACCTCCTCTAGGGTTGCACAGTTTAGCTTCCCAGTAGGTCTGTTCCTCTTGCATTGTTGTTCTTGACATTATTTCCTCCTCGATTGGATTGTCCATTTCCTCCACTGGCTTGTCCTCCTCCCTTGGTAGGCCAACCTCCTGGTGGTTTGCTTGGACAATCCGGCTTGATATGCCCCTTCTGACCACAACCATAACAGATCACTATAGGCTTGTTGCATTCCCTCTGGAAATGCCCTAGAATTCCATAGTTGTTACAAATAACATTCCTTCTAGGATTGGATTGATTTCCACCACTGCCCTTGTTATTGTTATTGTTACCATAAGCCTTGTTTCGGGGTTTGAACTCCAGATTGGGTTTAGGTTTACTTGCCTGAATTCTCTTGGTTTCCTTCTTGGCTCTCTTCCTCCTATCCTCTTGGACATTCTTGTAGTCATCTTCGAAAGTTATAGCTACATCCAGCAACTGCTGATAAGTTTGCTTATTAGCCAACCTTAACTTCATCCTCACAAATGGATTTAACCCATGCGGGAAACACTTCTTCCTCTTCTCTTCTGTGTTAACATCCTCCTCAGCATAACGAGACAGTTGACTAAACTCCCGGATATACTTCATGACACTAGTATATCCCTGCTCAAGCTCCTCAAATTCTCTCCGCATCAATTCCATAACACTCTCCAGAACATGATATTCACGGAATCTCTGCTTGAACTCTTCCCAGGTGTACTCCCTTCCTGGTTGTTGCATGTCTAACTGCTTTTCCCACCATGATGCTGCAGGTCCAGTCAGAAGATGAGTTGCATACGTCAATTTCTCCTCATCATTGCAACCTACAGTCTTCAACTTTCTTTCTATATCTGCTAGCCAATCTTCTGCATCCATTGGTTCAGGGGCTGATGCAAAAGGTAACAGCCTTGCATTCTGGAAGTTAGAAAGACTTACTCCTCCACCTTCAGGTGCTCTCTGATTTCCTCGTCCTAGCAACTCCTCCATGAACTTTTTATGGGTCTCTTGCATCATTTGCATACATTGCATAAAGTTCTGCTCCATTAACGGCCTCATTGGTGGTGGTGGTAACGTTCCCGGATTTGCTGCATCTGCATCGGCCTCCTTCTTGGCCTCATGTTCCATCCGCTGCTGTTCAGCTTCGGTCTCTACACCCGTATCCATGACCCTCTAGTCCTGCACATATAGCAAATACTCATAATTACATCATGCGCATGTGTTCTGAGCTCGACTTTACACACAGAACTAGTCACAGAATGAAGATCCAAATAAAATCCAAATATGCATTTCACATATTATACATTACAATATCATAATAATACAGAGTCATTACAACATATACCATATGGGTATAATCACAACACTACCTTATTTATCTTGCTACCTTATTTCTCGGATTACAATACGCGGTACTTGATAACTCTAAATAGTTGCCTACTTATAGTAGTAACTATGCTCATCATACATGCCTGATGTCCAACCGTGATGACGTGATGTTTGTCGTACAGTTTGTGGAACAAATGGCCTTCTAGAAGGAACATACTCAGTATCTAAAGTGTCAGGACTTGAGTCATTACTCAATCTGAGCGCATTGACTCCCTCCAGCTCAGCTGAAAAGTCTTCAAAAACATGTTCAACATTATCTCCCACTTGCATCTTCTGAGCTTCATTCCTTGAGTCGTCAATAGAATACACAGATCCTGCTGGTCCCCAGGTGCTCCTTTGGGCAAGATAGTTAAACACCGAAAAATGTATATTCCCTGGGTTTTGAGAAGACGTTGATGATTCAAACACTCTCTCCTCGGGATATTCTTCTACATCCTGATTATTTCTGAATATGGTATTTCTACTACTATTACTAGGGTTAATTCTTGCACCCATCCAGCTAGATTGTCCAACATTTCTTTCAGAACCGTCTATGGACATCTGGTGTTCATGAGATCCTTCATATGATAACATCCTCCAACCATCAGAATTCTCAGTAGGAAATTCTGAATTAGAACCATCCTCTGAACCCTGTGGTACTACATACCTCATATCCATAGTAGGATCATATATAGGTTCAGGCCTTGGTGAGTAAGGATATGGTGTAAAAGATTCATGGTATATAGGTATATCCTTAAAGTTGGGTTTTGTACTACTACTTGCTTCCTTCTCCAACTGGAATGCTAACTGCTTCCTCCTTTCCAGATCAGTTAGATCCTCTAACATGTCATTTTTATCTTCAACAATCACTTGATGTGTCTTATAAAAAGACGCAACGAGTGTTCGTTATCTATCCATAAACTTGGAAGCTAACTTAGGATGCTTCTTAACTAAAGTAAGATGATCCGATACAGGCTCCGAGTCTATAGAATCATGAGGTATCATAGAAAATGTGCTACCTTCTAACTCCTTGGCTTTATGCTCCCGGATATTAGCTATCGCCTCCACAACAGCAACATGATATGCTGCTAAGTGACTCCTACCTTCTGTAGGGGTTCGTAGCATGGAAAACAAAAAATTTCTACTGCATGCACACAAACAAGCCAAGATCTATCTACTAGATTGTAGCAACGAGTTGATATAAGAACTCACCCTCGAAGATCCCAAAGTGGTTAACGAGAGCAGATTCTCGTGGGTGACGTAGTCGTACACTTGCCGATCTCAAGATCGCGTAGACGATCCTTCCGGCGCTGCGTTCTGGCAGCGCTTCCGTAGTCGGTCGCATGTTCGGTACTCGATGAAGACCTTCCTCTCCCTTGTTCCAGCAGGCAGCGGAGGTTGTAGTTCTCCCCTCGTGATTCCGGCAGCACGATGGCATGGTGTCGGAAGTAGAGGGTAGATCCCGCAGGGCTTCGCCTAAGCTGGTGCGAGTTATGGTGGATCTAGGGTTTCCGGGTGATCTAGGGTTTATAAGACCGGGAGGAGGAGGAGGTGTCGGCGGCGGCGACGGGCCGGCGGCGGCGAGCAGCGGCGGCGCGGTGGTGGGTCGGCAGCGGCAGCGGCGGCTCGGGTGGAGAGGGGCTAGGGCTTGTGGTGTTAGTGCAGCCCTCCCCCTCTATTTATGAGAGGGGGGCAGCCTTGGGAGGGGTGGGTTTGAATCCAAACCCAAACCCAAGTTGGATTGAGAGAAGGACTTGTTTCTTCTCCCACTAGGAAACCATTGTTCCAGTTTGACTTTTCAAACTTCCCGTTTGACTTTCAATTTAGAGCTTTAATTCCCTCTTACAAATGGCCACACCAAGTGACCTAGGATATGATCCAATCATTCCACTTACCCATGACACATTCATGGACCATTCTCCTTCCGGATCGGTGAACCTTCTAGAACCTTCTAGAACCTCTCCAATGAAAACATCAGAATCTTTCCCGAACTCCGGAATCGGACTTTCCTTATATGAATCTTATCCTCCGGACCGTTCCGGATCTCCTCGTGATATCCCGGATCCCATCCGAGACTCCGAACAACATTCGGTATCCCTACTAACATTCCATATCTACTAAACAACATTGAATCCTTAAGTGTGTCTCCCTACGGTTCATGAATTATGCGGACATGACCGACACACTTCTCCGATCAATAACCAATAGAGGAATCTGGAAATTCATATGGCTCCCACATATTTCTATGATTACTTTGCGATCGAATGAACCACTTACATATGATACCAATTTCCCTTTGTCTCACGATAGTTTACTTATCCGAGGTTTTGATCGTCGGTATCTCTTCATACCTAGTTCAACCTCGTTACCGATAAGTAATCTTTTCTCGTTCCCGTGATATGTTATCCCTTGTGAGCCAGTCACATGCTTGCAAGCTAATTGGATGACATTCCACCGAGAGGGCCCAGAGTATATCTATCCGTCATATGGATGGACAAATCCCACTATTGATCCATGTGCCTCAACCTATACTTTTCGAACACTCAATTCCACCTTTATAGCCACCCAGTTACGGTGTGGTGTTTGATGTCATCAAAGCATCTTTCTGGTGATGGTGATTAGCATGATCTCATGGTCGAAGGAATTAGGTTACTATGTATCAGAAAGCTTATAGCAATTGAACTATTAAAATGACTTGATCTTTATGCTACGCTTATCTATAGGAGTATGTCCATCATACCATTCTCCTAATGATATGATCTTGTTGTTAATAACATCTCAATGTTCATGATCGAGAAACCACGATCATCTATTAACCAACAAGCTAGTATTATAAAGAGGCTTTACCAGGGACTCTAATTTAGTTTACAAATCACACACGTATTAATGTTTCCGGTTAATACTATTATAGCATGAATGTAAACATTTATCATAAACACAAAGATATAATAATAACCACTTTTATTATTGCCTCTAGGGCATATCTCCAACTGTCTCCCACTTGCACTAGAGTCAACTAATCTAGATTACATGGTAATATACCGAACACCCATGGCGGTTTGGTGCTGGTCATGTTTTCCCCTCGGGAGAGGTTTAGTCAACGGATCCGCCACATTCAGATATGTGTGTACTTTGCAAATATTTATGTCACCATATTGGACATGCTCTCGAATAGCGTGAAAACGTAGCTTGATATGCTTCAGCTTCTTGTGTGACCTTGGTTCTTGCGCATTTGCTATGGCGCCCATGTTATCACAATAGATAGACATTGGGTCCAGCACACTTGGAACCACACCGAGCTCTGTAATGAACTCCTTCATCCATATCGCCTCTTGTGAAGCCTCCGAAGCAGCTATGTATTCCGATTCAGTTGAAGATCTCGCCACAAAGCTTTGTTGTGCACTCCTCCAGCTAACTGCTGCACCATTCAAAGTAAATATGTATCCAGATTGAGATTTAGAATCATCCGGTTCCAACTAGAATCGGTGTAACCATTAACAACGAGCTGTTCATCACCTCCATAAGAAAGAACCATATCCTTAGTTCTTCTCAGGTACTTAAGGATGTTTTTGACCGCTGTCCAATGATCCACTCCTGTATCACTTTGATATCTTCTAGTCAAACTAACAGCATATGAAATGTCGGGTCTAGTACATAGCATGGCATACATAAGAGATCCTATGGCTCACGCATAGGGAGTCTTACTCATCCTTTCTCTATCTTCTGTCATTGCAGGACTTTGATTTTTACTCAAGGTCGTATTGGGCAACATGGGCAAGAACCCTTTCTTGCTATCTTCCATTCCAAACCTCTTTAGAACTTTGTCCAAATATGTACTCTGTGACAATGATATTAGGCGTCTTGATCTATCTCTATAAATCTTTATGCCTAATATGTAAGATGCTTTGCCAAGATCTTTCATTGAAAAACTAATATTCAAATAATCCTTAACACTATTAAGAAGGTCTACATCATTCCCAATCAACAATATGTCATCTACATATAGTATTAAGAATACTACAGAGCTCCCACTCACTTTCTTGTAAATACAAGCTTCTCCATAAGTTTGTATAAAACCAAAGCTTTTGATCACCTTATCAAAACGTTGATTCCAACTCCGGGATGCTTGCTTCAATCCATAAATGTACCGTTGAAGTTTTCATACCTCGTTAGCATCTTTAGGGTCGACAAAACCTTTGGGTTGTACCATATACAACTCTTCATCAATGTCTCCATTGAGGAACTCCATTTTGACATCCATCTGCCATATCTCATAATCATAATATGCAGCGATTGCTAACATAATCCAAACAGACTTTAGCTTCGCTACCGGTGAGAAAGTCTCATCGTAGTCAACTCCTTGAATTTGTCGAAACCCTTTTGCGACAAGTCGAGCTTTATAGACAGTAACATTACCATCAGCATATGTTTTCTTCTTGAAAATCCATTTTTCTCGACAGCCTTCCGGCCATCTGGTAAGTCCACCAAAGTCCATACTTGGTTTTCGTACATGGATCCAATCTCGGATTTCATGGCTTCTTGCCATTTATTGGAATCTGGCTCATCATTGCTTCCTCATATGTCGCAGGGTCATTCGTGTTATCCACCAACATGACACTCATAACGGGATCATACCAATCAGGAGTGATACGAGTTCTCGTTGACCTGCGAGGTTCTGTAGTAACTTTAACCGAAGTTTCATGATCAACATCATTAGCTTCCTCTCTTATTGGTGTAGGCGCCACGGGAACTACTTCTGGTGCTGCGCTACTCGTAAGTTCGAGAGAAGGTTCAACAACCTCGTCGAGTTCTACTTTCCTTCCAGTCACTTCTTTTGAGAGAAACTCCTTCTCTAGAAAGGATCCATTCTTGGCAACGAAGATTTTGCCCTCGGATCTATGATAGAAGGTATACCCAATAGTTTCCTTCGGGTATCCTATGAAGACGCATTTTTCCGCTTTGGGTTCAAGCTTGTCGGGCTGTAACTTCTTTACATAAGCTTCACAACCCCAAACTTTAAGGAACGACAATTTAGGTTTCTTCCCAAACCATAATTCATACGGTGTCATTTCAACGGATTTAGATGGTGCCCTATTTAAAGTGAATGCGGCTATTTCTAATGCATAACCCCAAAATGATAGCGGTAAATCTGTAAGTGACATCATAGAACGAACCATATCTAAGAGAGTTCGGTTACGACGTTCGGACACACCATTACGTTGTGGTGTTCCCGGCGGTGTCAATTGTGAAAGTATTACGCATTTCTTCAAATGCTCACCAAACTCGTAACTTAGATATTCACCTCCACGATCAGATCGTAGAACTTTAATCTTCTTGTTATGTTGATTCTCTACCTCACTTTGAAATTCCTTAAACTTGTAGAAAGTTTCGGACTTATGTTTCATGAAATAGATATACCCATATCTACTCAAGTCATCCGTAAAGGTAAGAACATAGCGATAACCACCGCGCGGTGCTACACTCATTGGACCACACACATCGGTATGTATGATTTCCAATAAGTCTGTAGCTCGCTCCATCATACCAGAAAATGGAGTCTTAGTCAATTTACCCATCAGACATGCTTCGCATCTTTCAAGTGATTCAAAATCAAGTGATTCAAGAAGTCCATCGAAATGGAGTTTCTTCATACGCTTCACTCCAATATGACCAAGACGACAATGCCACATATAGGTCGAGTTATCACTCAATTTCAAACGTTTAGCTTCAATGTTATTAATGTGTGTATTACTATAATCGAGATTCAATAAGAATAGACCATCTATCAAAGGTGCATGTGCATAAAATATATTACTCATATAAATCGAACAACCATTATTCTCGGACTTAAACAAGTAACCATCTCACAATAAACATGATCCGGATATAATGTTTATGCTCAACGCAGGCACCAAATAACAATTATTTAAGTATAAAACTAATCCCGATGGTAGATGAAGAGGTAGCGTGTCGAATGCTATCACATCAACCTTTGATCATTTCCAACGTGCATCGTCACCTTGTTCTTTGCTAGCTTCCGTTTATTCTGTAGCACCTGTTTCGAGTTACAAATATGAGCAACCGAATCAGTATCAAATACCCAGGAACTACTACGAGTACTAGTGAGATACACATCAATAACATGTATATCGGATATACCTTTCTTCTTGATGTTGCCGTTATTCAAATCCGCAAAGTAGTTAGGGCAATTCCGCTTCCAGTGACCCTCTCCCTTGTAGTAAAAGTACTCAATATCAGGCTTAGGCCTAGCCTTGGTCTTCTTCGCCAGCACGGTAACTTTCTTACCGCCCTTCTTGAAGTTTCCCTTTTTCTTAGACTTGCCTTGCTTCTTGAATTTGGTGGTCTTATTGACCAACAACACTTGGTGCTCTTTCTTGATCTCCACTTATGCAGACTTTAACATGGATAAGAGTTTGGGTAATGACTTGTCCATGTTTTGCATATTGTAGTTCATCACAAAGTTCTTGTAACTCAGTGGTAGTGATTGGAGGACATGGTGAATCCCCAAAGCATTAGGAATCACTATACCTAAGCTTTGAAGCTTGCTTGCATGCCCATACATCTTAAGCACGTGCTCACTGACGGAGCTGCCCTCTTCCATATTGCAGTTAAAGAACTTTTAAGAAGCCTCATAACTCTCAACTGCCGCGTGAGCCTCAAATATCATTTTGAGTTCACGAACAATATCATGTGGGTCATGGTTCTCAAACCTTTTCTGAAGCTCCGATTCCAAACCATACAAGATATCACACTGAACTGTGGAGTACTAATTCTTCCGAGCGAGGAAAACATTCTTTACCTCATCGGTAGCATCAGCTGCAGGCGGGTTACCCAGCGGTGCATCCAGCACATAGGTCAAATTATCAGCATTGAGGACAATCCTCAAATTGCGGAACCAATCCGCGAAGTTACTTCCATTGTTTTTCAACTTTTCTTTCTCTAGGAACGCATTAAAATTGACGGTAGGGGCCGCCATTGATCTACAACATATTTGCAATAGTTTAGACTATGTTTATGACAAATTGAGTTCTAATTAATAGTTAAATTAATCTAGGTGAACTCCCACTCAAAACAATACCCCTCACATTGTTTTAGTGATCACACAAACCAAATCCACCACATCAAAACCAATCATCACGAGAGTTGATGTAGCTTCAATGGCGAAAAATCAACATGTTCATCATATCTACTATATGACTCATGCTTTACCTTTCGGTGATCCATGTTCTGAGACCATGTATGTACATGCTAGGCTCGTCAAGACCAAACCTTAGCTTCTGCATGAACAAATCTGGCTTTCTCACGTTGTATACACTCGCAGAATCTAACACACCCGATCATCACGTGGTGCTTCGAAACAATGAGCTTTAGCAATGTTGCTTACTAAGGATGAACACTTTAAAACTTGAAATTGTGTGCTTGAGGGATCATCTTATAATGCTACCGTCGTGAACTAAGCAATACAAGATGCATAAAAGGATTAACATCACATGCAATTCATAATATGTGATATGATATGGCCTTTCTTCTTGTGCTTCCGATCTCCATGTTCAAGCACGAACATGATCTCCATCATCACCGGTATGGCGTCAAGGTCAATGGTGTCGCTTCATGGTTGTCGTCCACCAGCATCAACTATTACAACTACTTTGAATAGACACGCAGGTCTTAACAGAATTTAAAAGACAACCATATGGCTTCTGCCGGTTGCCAACTTACAATAAGGAACATTGCATACATCATATATAATCACAATCATGGTCATATCACATCAAAGCACACCCCTGCAAAACAAAGTTAGACGCCTCTAATTTTCTTTGCATATTTTACGTGGTTTGGGGCTTTCAATAAGTGTCATTCTAACTTACGAACAAGAACCGCAACGTTGATGTTTAAACTATCAAGTGCTCGTTGTAAATTGAATCTATACTATGATGGGAGAAACAGACAACCGCAAAGCCAATTATGCCATACAAGTTGCATGTTAAGCATGGAGCAAGTCTCGTGAACGATGTCATGTAAGGTTAGCCCGGGCCGCTTCATCCCATCATACCGCAAGATGCAAAGTACACAAAAAAGCAATTGATAATAAAAGCACCACCGCCCATAATGACCATTGTGTTCTTCTCGTGCAACAGATCTACATATAGACACGGCTCTGATACCACTGTAGGGGTTCGTAGCATGGAAAACAAAAAAATTCTACCGCATGCACACAACAAGCCAAGATCTATCTACTAGATTGTAGCAACGAGTTGATAGAAGCACGCACCCTCGAAGATTCCAAAGCGGTTAACGAGAGCAGATTCTCGTGGGTGATGTAGTCGTACACTTGCCGATCTCAAGATCGCGTAGACGATCCTTCTGGCACTGTGTTCCTGTGGCGCTTCCGCAGTCGGTCACACGTTCGGTACTCGATGAAGACCTTCCTCTCCCTTGTTCCAGCAGGCAGCGGAGGTTGTAGTTCTCCTCTCACGATTCCGGCAGCACGACGGTGTGGTGTCGGAAGTAGAGGGTAGATCCCGCAGGGCTTCGCCTAAGCCGGTGTGAGTTATGGTGGATCTAGGGTTTCCCGGTGATCTAGGGTTTAGAAGACCGAGAGGAGGAGGTGTCGGCGGCGGCTAGGGCGACGACGACGGGCCGGCGGCGGCGAGCAGCGATGGCGCGGCGGCGGGTCGGCGACGGCTCGGGTGGAGAGGGGCTAGGGATTGTGGTGTTGGGGCAACCCTCCCCCTCTATTTATGAGAGGGGGGCAGCCTTGGGAGGGGTGGGTTTGAATCCAAACCCAAACCCAAGTTGGATTGAGAGAAGGACTTGTTTCTTCTCCCACTAGGAAACCATTGTTCCAGTTTGACTTTTCAAACTTCCCGCTTGACTTTCAGTTTAGACCTTTAATTCCCTCTTACAAATGCCCACACCAAGTGACCTAGGATATGATCCAATGATTCCACATACCCATGACACGTTCATGGACCATTCTCCTTCCGGATCGGTGAACCTTCTAGAACCTCTCCGATGAAAACATCGGAATCTTTCCTGAACTCCGGAATCGGAATTTCCTTATATGAATCTTATTCTCTGGACCATTCCGGATCTCCTCGTGATATCCCGGATCCCATCCGAGACTCCGAACAATATTAGGTATCCCTACTAACATTCCATATCTACTAAACAACATCGAATCCTTAAGTATGTCTCCCTACGGTTCGTGAATTATGCGGACATGACCGAGACACTTCTCCGATCAATAACCAATAGAGGAATATGGAAATTCATATGGCTCCCACATATTTCTACGATTACTTTGCGATCGAATGAACCACTTACATACGATACCAATTTCCCTTTATCTCACGATATTTTACTTATCCGAGGTTTTGATCGTCGGTATCTCTTCATACCTAGTTCAACCTCGTTACCGATAAGTACTCTTTTCTCGTTCCCGTGATATGTGATCCCTTGTGAGCCAGTCACATGCTTGCAAGATAATTGGATGACATTCCACCGAGAGGGTCTAGAGTATATCTATCTGTCATATGGATGGACAAATCCCACTCTTGATCCATGTGCCTCAACCCATACTTTTCGAACACTCAATGCCACCTTTATAGCCACCCAGTGACAGTGTGGTGTTTGATGTCATCAAAGCATCCTTCCAGTGATGGTGATTAGCATGATCTCATGGTCGAAGTAATTAGGTTACTATGTATGAGAAATCTTATAGCAATTGAACTATTAAAATGACTTGATCTTTATGCTACGCTTATCTATAGGAGTATGTCCATCATACCATTCTCCTAATGATATGATATTGTTGTTAAAACATCTCAATGTTCATGATCGAGAAACCATGGTCATCTATTAACCAACAATCTATTATTATAAATATGCTTTACCAGGGACTCTAATTTAGTTTACATATCACACAAGTATTAATGTTTCCGGTTAATACTATTATAGCATGAATGTAAATATTTATCATAAACACAAAGATATAATAATAACCACTTTTATTATTCCCTCTAGGGCATATCTCCAACACCTTCACCTATAGGTAGCTCGTGATATAATCCAAGCTCCTCTGGAAGTTGGATACTCACATACTTGGATAACATCCGGCCATCATAATAGGATATAGTGTTCACTGGAATTCTAGTTGGACAACTAAAAATCTTTAAAAGTTGATGAAGTTGGTCTGTGAATGATCCTTGATAATCATCAAGAGTCTCCTCTTTCCTTACTAAAGTCTGTTTTGGAAACTTTGGTGCCATAGCTCTGTATATCAGAAAAATATTTTTATTAGTAACCAATAATATATTGCATCATAACAAAGAATTATCGCACTAAAACATATAACAGAATATTCTCATTTGAATACCCATTATATTTCTTTTAGAGAATTCTTTATCGTTGCTGCACTCTCCTACAGGTAATGCCCTTTACTAGGTTTCCAACCTAAGGTCAAAGCAATTTGCTCTGATACCAACTGCGGTGACCCAGCATACTACTACATGTGTAGTACACTATAGTCGTTGACATGACATCCACAGAACACCGTTCTGTAAATATCACATCCGTCAAAGTGGTAAAACAGAAACATTGTGGGTCCATATTACAAGCATTCACACATTATTATTATTACAATACCAGAAGTTCAAGACTTCAAAAGGATTCAACTTACAAACCAAAATATAAAGTGTTTCCGTGGAATTTAAAAGTAGCAACTCCAACTAGGAGTTGAGCTCAGCAGCTTATTCTATAGAGTTCATGTTGCTCGGCTCCGTCGGTTCCTACTAACTAGGATACTTAGTTGGACTCGTTGTCATCGACACCATAGCGGATTTCATAATCCACTCCTTCAACACCTCTTGACAGGTCACGCTCCTCGTAGAACACATCTTCTTGGAATTCGGCTGCATACATTGGCGTATCTTCGAGATCCTCAGAGTCTAAGAAAGGGATCAAAGGATGAGTAACAGCGTTACCCAACAAGTTCATTATATGCAAGGTGGGAAGTTTGATGCTCTAACTACCACCTCGGACTATAAGTCCTTGGCACTATGGAGTTTTTTGTAAATATTTCTTCAAAGATTGATTTTATTATAAAAATCTATGACCATCAACCTTCACAGGTTGACCAGAACTTTCATGGAGTTCCTTTCCTGCCGAAATCGTAGCTCCTTCCCGGAATAGGGAGTAACAAGTTACAATTCTTACACTCTGCAGAGGTGCGTTACTTTACCCATGAGAGATCAACTCCTTGTTGCACAACCGGGCGTACTTTCCCGTCCACAATTCCATGATGTGGGGCCTAGTAGTTGGTCCAAGCCAATCACTACCCCCTTCACGACCTTGCATGCCTCCTTCGTGTATACCATGCCCGCATATTGAATTACGGCAATGGTTTATACAGACCGTTAGATGCAAGAACTATCGTGGAACGTTGAGGGTTCCCACCCATATGCTGCATATCCTCTACGAATTTACCAATTAATATGCATCCTACGAGTGATAACAGCCACGACCTGCACATCCGGCTACATGCGAGAGGAAGAAGATACAGCTGACTTCTCTATCCCATTCCAAATCTCATGGCTAACGCGTGATATACGGCGCTAGAATCACTCATGTCATGGTTTATTAAGTCCCTAATTGATCATCATTGTTGCAAATAGAACCCTAAGTTCTATTTCTCCATTATATCATCACTTAGGATGATATCTAAATTTCTTTATTTGTGAAAATAATATTTTCTTTCTTTGGAGTATATATGATAACACACAATTTGCAAATACTTTGATAAAGACTCTCCAAAGGATATGAGCAAGTGATGAACTTGCCTTGTGATTGCAAGGTAGTGAAGTCGGATGCTTGCACTGGACCTGAGCTTCTATGTCTACAAAAACATCATTATTGCCCGGTAAGGACAATATTTAAAGAAGCAAAATGATTATGCAAAGTAATGTAATGCATTATTTAGCTTTATGTGTATTCTCCCCCATTATTTAAATTATAAAAATTATTTTAATAATAAAGGAATATTATTATTTTTTAATATTTATTGAGTATTGTATTCTTTTATTTTATTTCCTTTTATTTGAGTTTTACTTATTTAATAATTCCTTTAATAATTATCATTTAAATACCAAAAATTGATATTAAATATTTGTTTAGTATTTTTCTAAAATACTACAATATAAATATATAATTAAAGTGATTTTTATTTATTTTTATCAACTTTCAATAATTTTGTAAAATTCCATAAGGAATATATATATTACAAAATTCTTAATAAAATTTATATGTCTAAAATTTTATTTCTTAATTTATTTGGATAGTTTGGATTATTGTGAATCCAAAAATATTTTATTTATAATTTTTGGATTTTTATTTTATTTTCTAGAATTTATTTAATTTTAGGGGCATTTTGGTCTTTTCTTATTTATTAAAAACTGCCTTTAGGTAAATGGGCTACCTATGTTGGTTTATTGGGCCCTTGTGGCCCAATAGGGAAGAACTAAAATGACACCCCGAAGGGGTCCTGGCCCAACCCAGCCCACACTCTCTATGTCACTCTCTCGATCTCATTTCTCTTCTTCGACCCCGTGGTCGATGGTGCCGCCATCATGCGCTGCTCGCCGACCTGGTCCTCCCTGGCCGCTGTTGTGGTGCAGGGCGAGGTTGTCGACCATGCTCTACCTTCATGTCCAATTCTATTTGGATCTAGAGCTCCCCCGAGACCAGACTAGCTCCATCCCGAACCCTAGGGTTTGGGGTGGTGTTGGTGTTGTCGCCGTCGCTGCTGCCGTGTGCTGTGGGGGTGTTCCTCGCCTTCAGGCGTGGCTAGGGTCGCCGCCTTGGCTTGGTGTGGGTCGCAGCGCCCCTTGGGGGTGCTCCCCATGCCGCTGTGCTTGTCGTCGACCTCTGCTTCCTCTTCTCGCCCACAGCAACATCCTTCAGTAAGTTGTTCTTCTTCCCCTCGTGTCCTCTGTGTTAGGCCATCCTATGCTATGTGTTGGTAGTGTCCACTCTTGGCTAGTGTCATGTCTTGATTAGGATTGTTTGTTCTGCTTAGGGTTCACATCCCTCTGTGGATTAGATATCTGATGAGTTGGATCATGTATTGACGATCCCTAAGCATTTTGAGTGGTGGTTTGCTGTGGATTACTGCTTATGGTTAGCTTTGATGATGCTAGTGGCTTACCAGATTGATTCCATTGGTTAATTTGATATGGTTCAGATGATAAGGTTGCTCTAGAATCATTACTTGGGGATTCTAGTGGTTTCAGAACTCACCACTGTCATTACTTAGCTACTGCCAGTGATTTTTTTGGAGTGATGAAGTCACTGTATATGTAGTTGTTGGCTTATAGATTCATATACAGTTTGAGATCAAATGGCCTCTTACAGTGATGATATATATATATGGATATTGTTGGAAATGATTCCTGTGATTAGTATTAGGAAAATTATTTTATAGTTGTCTGTGAGTGTATCTATGAAAGTTGGATATTTAACCTGCTTAGTTTAGAAACTATTCTTGTGACACCATCCTAATATGGCACACAAGACTAGATTCTATTACTTGGCTTGGTTTTGTTCAAGCTTAAGATTAGTTCGACATCAGAGATAAATAGAAACTTCTTTCCTTGAATCCCTAGACCTATGATGTTGGTCTGAGGTTTAGGGACTAGACCCTTCTCTTATTGTTACTCATGGATTGGTTCTGGTAGTGATACAGCTACTGATTCCTGAGTCAAAGTTTGGGAAAAAAATGATTTGTAGGCTTGATAAATTATATGGATCCATAAGATGAAATTCTAATGTGCTACTCCTATTTAAGAGGTGTGCCTAGAAGTTTAGATCTTGGCTATATTCATTCTTGAAATTTAAGTTATAGCCCGGTAGCTAGGATCAATGATGTTGTCTTGAGATCCTAGTTGGATCTATATAGTTTTCTAGTTGCTTTTAGTGTTTGAAAAACATCAATGATGGATTCACCCCACTTGGGTGTTTCTCTGAGAAATTGAGTATGAGGAAACTCATGAATGCTTGTCTAACTTAGACAGAGAAATCATGTGATGGTCTTTTCTACTCACCACACTTGGTTGTTGTTGGGGTTGCAAGTTGTTGATCTTGTGGCTAGCTTGATCTTGCTGGTTGTGTGGCTAGCTTTATCTGGTGCTCCTCCTGATACTTCCAGCTTCTGGACTTGTCCTTGATCTAGCTCTCCACCTCATGGTCCTAGTGGCTTGACCTTGTGCTTGCTATCCACCTGATCTACCCTCTCCTTATGTCACCATCTTGGTGAGATGATCCCGGTTTTGGTTGGTGTGATCTGGTTTAGCTTGGTTTGGCTGCTGTGTTTGATGTGTATGAAACAGGGAATGGTGTTGGGTTTGCTTCCCACGGCTGTGCTGAGCAGTTTTGTGTGTTGGACTTGTTGCTGCTATGATGACAGCACACACCATGCAATTTGGTGTGTGTGCTGCTTGTGTGCCTGCTGCACCTTGTGGATATGCTCTGGATATGAAAGTTACTTTTATCTGGTTACACTTACTTGTCTGGTGAAACTTGCCCCTCCTTGTTGTTTATTTGACTTATGGCTTAAAATTATGAAAGATGTAGTTCTTTCATATTGGTGAAACTTGCCCCTTAAAGATTACTCAATGATGAAGAAGTGAACAGTGCAACTCATTGTCAATTCTGAGAGTAAAACATTTTTAATCCTTAACTTTCTTTATTTTAGTTTGTGTTTGTTTTGCAGGTACCAGACTTGAAGATTCAAGACTTAGATTAGGTTTTCCTTTTCTTTATAGATAGTTACTTGTAATATTTCTTTTATTCATTGTAATCTTTATTTTATTCTTTTGTAATAAAGATTGTACTATTACTCAATATATAAAGGTTTTTCTTTTATTTCATTACTATTGTAAAGATTCTTGATCATTTTCATAAGTTACATTTTATAACTTATTTATTGAATACAGTTATGAAATAAATACTCCTTTTCTTGATTATTTATTTATTTAAAGTTTGAGCAACCAATTATCAACTCTTGACTAAATCATAATACTCAGACATAATTCTAAATCCTTTTGAATTATAAATCCAACACTCAAGTTTAAATTTAAATTTTCCCAAAACATACTCATCCACAAAGATCATATCAAAGTTTATCACAATCATTCTCCAAGACTATTCCTAATCTTAAAGAGTGAAAGAAACTTTGATCACTTTAGGTTTTTATTTGGCAAAACATTTACCCACATTTTCACAGATGAATGCATGCAATTTCATAGATTCCTAAATCTACCCTTCGTTGGTTCCTAAATGCTGGGATGTTACATTATTATAGGCGGAGGGGGAGACCAAGGAGGCGGACAGGGTTGGCAAACCCTAGCCAGGTGCAGGGCTGGGCCCACCTGCGCCTGGGGTGGGTCTGGCCCCCCTGGCTGGCCCCTCCGACTCTCCTCTGGACTTCTTGTTTCCCACGGAAAGTAATTGACTTTGACGTTTGTCCTGTCCAATTTCAATAATATTTCTTTACTAACTTTTCTGAAACCAAAAACAGCAGAAAACAGACATCTGGCACTGTTGCAACTTGTTAATAGGTTAGTACTAGAAAACATGTAAAAAGCACCTCAAAGTGTAGACAAGCAAAGCAAAACAAAGTAGATACAAAACAAGCATGGAGCATCAAAAATTATAGATACGTTTCCAACGTATTAGCAACCATCTGTTTGTTTTTTCCTGAGTCCACACTTTTCTCTTTTCTCTGTCTCGGCGCATCCCCTGGCAGGGAGGCTGTATGTCCAGCGGACCTGGCCGGGATTGGGGTTGCCGAGTGAACGAGCTGTGATCTTCCTGCTATACCTGGATTTGCCCGGTAGTACGCCTCATTCAGCTTTCCTGCTGCTCTCACTAGCTCGTTTACTCGTTCCTGCTGCTTTCTCTTTTCCTCACCCATCAAGTGGGGTAACTCAGCCATTGCTGCTTCTGCGGCTCTCAAGTTTGTTGCTGTTGTATTGTATGTCGACCATATGGCTATTTCATTACTGCACTTTGGGGTTACTTTGGACGTAGCATCCGCCAGCTCTTCATCGAGGTTCCTTCCTCTTATCCTCGTCGCCTCAAGACGGGTCTTTGCGACCTTGACTCGGTGCGCCGAGTTATACTCTCGGATCGTGATATCCATATCCTGATGTAGCTTGGCTAGCTCTTTTGCTTTTTCCAACACTCCTCTAACTCGCCTTGCGTATGCGCCGGGTCAGCTATTGGTGCCACTGGCTCTTCTAATTTTTCTATCGCTTCCTGCAACTCCTTAGCTCTTTTACTCTTTGCTATGTTCTCCGGTTTCTCTAGTGGTACTTTCACAGTTCTTGCTGCCCTTGGCGTGGCATCTGGGTCTTCTTCCTCGGCATTCTCATTCACTACAGGAGCTATTAGAGGTGCTGGAGGACGCGATGGATCAGGTGCAGTCATCATTACCTAGACAGAAACGAGTCGGTGAAGCCTTCCCGCGACATGGACCGCGGGTGGATCCGGCGCCAAGATGATGCGCTCAGGGTATGCGCGCTCCACGTGCACTGCGACGTAGACTTGGTGCTCGCCGAACTTGATGAAGCGACCGCCCCTAGGGAACGGCTTGGTCCCGAAGCAGCCCGCATTGTCGCTGACGAAGTTGAGCGCTCCAAACCTCTGGATGAGGCCGGAGTAGACGCGCTCGCCCGTTGTGGCGATGATGTTGCCCGTCCGGATGAAAACTCCAGCAAGCGCCGCTGATGGCCCCACGGTGGGCGCCAACTATCGTGGTGGTATCACGACAAATGCCATGGGTAGGCTTAAGTTGGGGGCCGAATAGACACTTGAGGTAACCGGAGGGAGTGCACAGTCTAGCCGCGCACGATGAACACGGTGAACTCTCCAAACTTATGATTTTTATTCCTCTTTGATGTTTACAAGTGCTCCTAGAGCTGTTCAAGCATAGCCTCAGGGCACTAGTTCACTACTTGGTCGATCCCCCTAAACCCTAGTTGTGCCCCTTCTTATATAGGCGACGGGTAGCTAGGTTACACTTTGGGCCTTAGGGTTTAGAGTTTGGATCTTTGTCCTTACTATACGGGCCAGGTCATGGGCCAGCCCTAAGCCCTTGACCCAGTTAGCAAAGCTGTACAGCCAATGGTCCTTCCATACGTAGACGCCAGCCCTACGACGTCATACGATGCTTTATACGTCATTCCTTGCTTTTGGCGTCACCCAGCTTCTTTAATGTCACCCGGCGGCGCCCTTCTCTTTTGACCATGCTTTACCATGGTCCCTCCTTGATCCCACTCGGAAAGTAGCCACACGTCCTTCTTGACCCGGCCTTCCCTCGTGTTACCCGGCTTGTCGCTACCTACAAGGTAAACCTCTTTGTCCTGTGCATGCCGACTTACTTCTTATGTCGGCTCTACATAGGCTCCATATCCTAGCCGTTAAGACCCGACTGGTGTTCTCTTTGACTCGGCCTAAGCCAAGATGGGCAATGTTTTACCCCTTATGACCCTACCGGGGGTTATCCCCCTGACAAGGTTGCCGTGGCAGCCCAGGGGCGTGAATCGCTGCCGCTGCAGAGGGGGTGGTGGCGTGAAACACTCGCGGCGCCTATTGCGCCTTGCGAGCCTGGTTCTTTTCTTCTTGCTATAGGAGGGAGCGGACCTCCTTAAAGGTAGGGTAGGGTTTGAGCATGGGGATGAAGGATTGCTGCTTCTCGAACTGATCGCCGAGGCCGACAAGAAGGGCGTTGATAAGGGTGCGGTCCTCGACGTGGTCGCCGAGTTCACGGAGTTCATCGCCAATGGCTTGATCCGCTGGCAAAATATGGTTACCGGGGCATCGCCCTGAGTTGTGGTGCATAGCTCAGTGTTGAGCGCGTTGATGCGCGCGTCGGAGTTGTCCTGGAAGAGCTGTTGAAGGAAGGCCTAGAGCTCGGCGGCGGTGGCAACATCGGAGGATATCAGATTGAAGAGCTCCGTAGAGATGCGTGTGTAAATCCACTAGATGATGGCAAAATCATCTTTCACCCAGCGAGGATCGGCGGACTAGGGAGGATAGGATGGATCTATGTGGTGGCAGAGGCCGCAGCGGCCGAGGTACATGGTGAAGAGGTGGCACCAATGGTAGTAGTTGTGGGCGCCGAGATCTAACAAGATCGGGATGAAGGGGGATACATTGGCAATGGTGTCGGCTAGGGAGATCATTGGGATTTGGGGAGGGTTTGTTTGGGTAGTTGTGGAGGAAGGAGAAGAAGGAGGGGCACAGGCGGCGTGGAACTCGGCCATGGAGAAGAGGGGCCGAGTCGGCAGGGGCGGCGGCGCTGGCGGCGGTGCCATGCCAGGTGCGGAAAACCTAGGCGTCTGATACCATGATATTCTGAGATATTGTGAGAATAATAGTTGTATTGATTGAGGCCTCAAAGGCCTGTTTATATAGATTACAAGACTTAGCCTCCAAAGACTAATAGAGATAGACTATAACTCAAAGAGAGAGGGAGGCCGAATTGGATGGGCCTAACTCTAACCGACCTATACTCTAATACGCCTAACGCCACTATGGTCGGCAATGGCAGGAGAATCCTAGGGCTATGAGCGAAAAGTTTGAGGGTGGAAAGAGAGGATCTTGCGCTACATCTAGGTAGTGGATGTAGGCCTTGTAGGGTGAAAACACAGTTGATTCATAAAATTGTCATGGCGCATCTGCAATACTATTATTTTGAGGGAGCGTATCTCCAATACTAGATTAAGATTTATTCTCATGTTCCCTCCACGTCACCTAGAAAAGACACCAACTTCATGTTATATGGCGCGTTGGAGCAGCGGCGGCATGGCGCACGGCATGGAGGTCCTTCTTCGGGCAAATCGGTGGCAGGGCGACGTGGAAATGGATCCCTCTCCTGCGCTGGCCCTTGGCTACGGTGCGGATGAGGTGAGGCGGTTGGCCGACAAGAGCCGGGCTCCGACCGCATGATGGCGGCGTTCTCGGATGTCGTTTCCTTGTTGAAGGCGTCGCTGCTGCGAACCCCGCCTCATGCCTAAGGCTCTAGGGAAAACTCTAGATCTGGGATTTTTCCGGTCGGATGATAGTGACACATCAGTGTCGTTCACCCTCTTGAGGGCATCGTTTTGGAGCCTGAGATGCCTGGAAGGGATCAGCTGGTGGAGTGGTGTTCCATCTACCATGCCGACGGCGACGAGTCTCGGCGGCGTGGTGTAACAGGGTCTAGTTGCCGGACATGCTGATGGCCTCGTGCAGGGGGGGTCGTTGTCTGGCGCCGTGGTAGCGTCGTCGGCAAGATTGACGAAGTTTAAGCAGATCTTAACCATGAAGATTGCTCGGCGGATCGATGGCGGTGACGGCTTCTGCGGCGTGTACATGAGGTGCTTGCTAAGAGTCTGCTAAACCAGATAATCGCTATTGTTTCGCCTAGAGGGCGTCTCAGTGTATGCAATTTTTTTCTGGTTCCTAGCTAATGGATGAATTTCTTTGTTGTCCGGGCACAAGGCCCCGTTGACATAATTTTTACCCATTGTCGGGTATATAGGTGTTGTGTGATGGCTTCAGATTTTATAATGTATGATCTTTGTTCGTTTTTTGTTGATCGTTTTATTAATAAAACAATAAAGGTCGTATGCCTTCGATACGGAGGCCAGGGGTCGCATCCTCTATTTAAAAAAAAAATGATGTATCTTCTAGCAACTAATGATCACATTGATGTGGAGACCAAATTAAATTTGGAAAGTTCGACGCTGAGAAGTCATTTCCTACAACAGGAAAGACATCAATATATCTATTATACGCAGGGAAAAGCTAGAGCCAGGCAACACCTATGACTGATCCAAGCTTAAGCACAATATTTCCACAGAATGTTCATAAGCTTGGGGCAACATGTACCATGGCTACGCCAGGCCTCTCTATGCTCCTGTTTGGACCCTATGAGATCACCCCATCACCAAGAGAAGACAACAACCTTTTTTTTGTCTCCATCAACTTGAGAAAAATCATAGGTGTCATCTCATAGAAAAATCTCGTGTCACACCATTATACTTTTTTTTGAAAAGGAGGCTGGACGCCATTATACTTGACATAAACGCAAAGAGAAGGTTTATGGTTGTAAAAAAAAAGGTTGGTGTGACCCAATATTGTGCAATTGCGTCAAAATGCACTGACCATGATCGTATATATGTGAACCACCCCTAGATTAGGCCCATTCCAAAATGTATGTGGTCCAAGGAAGATCTATTGTTGGGTCCTGTTGGATCACGTTTGCCTTCTCGGGCTGATCGTACCGGGCATGTTACCCAACACATAATGTGTAGCGTCGTCCATATTATTGCGGAAGATCTATCCCCAGGCCCAGGCCGCCAAGCTCTGTATCCCCTGCAAGGAGAACATGGGTTGATGACCAGATCCACATTTCCATTTTGTCTCGTGTGAACCAATTGATCACATATAGCTTGCACATGAACTTACAGTAGTACTACATCATTTGGCCCATAAGCTTCAAACAACAGATCTATCTCATGCATGAAATAGAATATAGATTCTCGTGCCGTCGTGCACATGCATGTTTCCTGAATCCCTGATAAGATATCGGCCTACCTAATTTTTGATCTTACCTTGTCCAACTACATGTCTTGATTACTCCACCTGAGCATGCGCATGTCGATCTGGTTAATATGCTCGCATCCCAGTCGCAGGCACCTCCAATTTCGCCGCATTAATTGCCACAGGACAAACCAGCATGCATGATTCGTCTTTCTGGGAGACGATCTGTCACGCGCAGGGCGTAGCATGATTGCGGACAAGCCATCTTTTGGCGGCTTTGGCACGAGCACGGGCATCGGTCCGCCGTGCATCGTCGATGTGGCGACGGCGACGCCGGGCCGGATCGCAGGAAGGAGAGCAGGCTTTGGAGGGAAATCCAGCAGAATATGCCGCCCCCGTCCGTCGAATGTCCAGACTAAAGCGCCGCACTCGATCGACCGATGCAAGCAATCCAGCGTCGTCCGTCGACGTTGCTAGCGGCCGTTGCCGATGTGATGTCCATCGAATGGGATGCGCTAGCTGGGGGCCTGCCTGGCTAACGAAACTCGGGCAAGCAGATTCCGAGGTTCATCGTCTGGGCGAGTGAAAGCGGGAGCGGCACCATATCTTGTACCCGTGAAAAAGCGAGGCGTCAGCATCGCGTCGTCGTCGAGCAGGCATGGGCGCAGTGTGGCAGCGGCGCCACCGTGGACGGGACGGGCAAAGAGCCCCGACCAGATGCGCGCCGGCGGAGGTGACAATGATGCCGTCGCCATCGCAGATACTTTATCCGTGTGGGAGATGCTGGGCTTGGGCGCAGCCTTTTCTTTCTCCGAAGGTGAAGTGCTATACCGAGACGCTCGTTTATCTCTAGGTACTCCATAGGAAAGGGAAACAAAGCAGATATCGCGGGAGGAGAAATGATTCCTTTCGTACCGAGACCGGCAGATGGAACTCGTTCATTTTTTATGTTGGTGAGTCCATCAAGAATGTACCACACTACACAGCTCATGGTGAGTCAATCAAGAATGTACCACACTACAGCTCAAGGTTTCTGTTCCCACCCGAAAAAAAATCCCCTAGTTACCGCGGTTAGCGAAATCCCTGAGCAGTTACCGGACGAATTTGAAAATTAAATTTTAAATTCAAATTTCTGGGTATGACAAATAATAGAGGAATTTTGTCAAAATTAAAAAAAATCAGGTTTTTGCTCAGTAAACCACTTCCCTAGGGATGCTCGGGATATCCAGTTACCAGGCAGTAACCGGATTTCCCGTCCAGTAACCAAAATGCTTGCTCCTGGCTGAGATCGGTCGCTTTTTTGATTCAGGCTCTAGTTAGAAGTAATTGGGGAGTGCACTTTTGTAAAAGTAGACTGTTGTAGTCAGGTGAGGATTAGCAACTTCCTTGCTAATTGATGGACAGAGAACAAAAAAACCAGCTGATTTTCTTTTTAAGAAAAAGAGGGCTTCCACCCCGGTTCTATTTAAGAAACCAATAGCCTGTTACAAACCATTTAGAGTTTTTAGGGCCAGGGGCTATTAGCCCCTCACAAGAACTCCAAGGTTTATCTTATAAAGACTACAATAACAGGCACACGCCACTCAAACGCTAGCTACAAGCTACCACTTCCAAAGAGACCAAGCAGGTATATACTTGGGCACTACGATCAGGGTTTCACTTTCCTCAGCCAGCAGAGGGCTTATCCAAGTTTAGCACCAGTGAAGCAGTAGTATGTTCCCAAGAATCTTTATTTTAAGCATAGTTCCAGGCTTCACCACTCTCCATGTCCAGCGCCTTGACCACGAGCTTTGGATTGCACCATCAACCTTCCTCACCCAGGTTCCGACCATAATAGCAGGGTTGGTTGGCGCACAAGATGGCCCATCGCCCTGCACATCCTGGCCAAACTTTCTTTTACATCTTGTGGGCCTAGTAGTTTCCATCGAGCAAGGTTGTATGCCATTTTCTGATAGATCGCCTTCATACCACGCCATCCATATCTGTTAAAACAAATATCATTTCTCATCTTCCACATAGTCCATAAAGCAGCTATATGGATTATTATTAGGAAGTTGAGATTTGCCACAAATCCTTAGTTTAGAAACAGAAAACATTTCAACAAGTTCTTTTATATTTGTAATACAGGATATATTCCTTTAAAGTTCTTTTGCCACAACACATTCAAAGAAAATAAGATTACAAGTTTTCAGCTCTATTGCATAATAAGTAGGAAACATCATCCAACTTTTGTCCTTTGGCCAGGTTATCCCTAGTCAAGAGTCTATTGTTAGCCAGCAGCAAAGAAACACATGCAACTTTGGGGGAACATGGATTTTCCAGATAGTAAGGACATGTACTAGAGTAATCCCTCGAAATTTAATTATAGCATACAAGGAACTAATAGAGTATGTTCCTTTAGCTTGATACTTCCAAATCAAAGCATCATCATCTTCATTAAGATGCAGCGACTCAACAATCTGGACTACTTCAAACCATCTGCATATCAATTGTTGATTCACACACCTCCTAAAGTGAACTTTAACTGAGACCCATCCCAGCAATTGATGACTTTTATTCATTAACCAGGATATAAACATCCGAGAACTCAATAGCAAAACCAATGGTCTTACCAAACTTCACTCTCTTTCCATTCCCTACATGCCACTAATAGCCCATTTGCAGCCTTAGTAGCCCACACCACACCCTTCCAAAAAGGTGACATGCCAACTTCAAGGCATGCAAATATATTAGTGTTAGCAGTTTCATACTTATGATCTACAATTGCTTCCATAATTTGTTTTTATCCAAGTGATACTTTTGATCCATTAAGCCAAAAGATACACATTCATTTCAGCTAGACTAGAAATTCCTAACCCACCATACTCAAATTTTGAGTCAAGAGACCAACATTAGCAAGATGATATTCACGATTGCATTCATAATCATCCCAAAGGCAATGTGCAATTTGTGAATTGATCAAGTTAATAGCCCACTTGGGAAATCTAATCACACTCAACAAATAATCTAGGATACTAGCTAAACAAGCCTTAATAAGAATCAACTTAGCCTTATAAGAGAGAAGTTTTCCTCTCCAACCCCTGCTTTCTTAATTACTTTGTCTACAACAGGTTGAAGATCTTCCTTTCTCACTTTCTTATAATGTAAAGTAGTCCCTAAGTAGCTAAGGGGGGATTCCCCTAGCTTACAGCATAAAGATTGAGCAAACATGGCCGCTTCCTTAGCATCTACATTAATGGGAACTAAATCACATTTATGCAAATTGATACACATACCAGACATTTTTTAAAGCAGGATAACATCCAATTTAGGTTACAAACAGATTCAATGTTTTATCCAAGAAGAGGAGTGTATCATGAGCATATTGCTAATGATACCTGAATGTCAAAATGAGCGAAATAGATTTAAATGGAAAATTGAGCGAAATAGACCAAAGATAAGACCATGTCCAGTTGTTTTAATAAGAATTCTTGAAAACATTAGATAAAAAGTTGAAAAGGATGAGACAAACATGATCACCTTGCCTAACCCCTCTCCCGCCTCAAAATATTCACTGTTCACATCATTAATCCTAACACTTATAGACTCTATCTAACAAGAAGTTCAACAACCACATAAAGTGAGGGCTAAAATCCCCTAGAGCATCATCTTGATTATGAAATCCATATTTACCTTATCATAGATTTTTTCATAATCAAGTTTAAAAATGAACCCAAGTTCCTTTTTCACCTCATCCGGAATAATCTCATGAGTAGACACAACTGATTCTAGGATAAATATACCCCTAATAAAAACATTTTGGTTGGGGGAAACCAGTTCACCACTAATCCCCCATAATATATTGGTAGCACACTTAGAAAATATTTTGAAACTATAGTTAGTTAGAGAAATGGATCTGAATTTCTATATAGTCACAACATCAGGTTCTTTTGCTACGAGGGTAAGGAAAGAAAATTTTAACCTAAATATATCTAACTCGCCATTATGCCAATCTCTAAACATATAAAAAAGTCACCTTTAATAAGGCCCCGAAATTACAGATAAAAAAAGGAAAGAGGAGCCAAAAACAACATCCTTTATCTCCTTAGAGAATTCCATATCTAACATACTATTACGAGGAGCAAAAACTTTTTCATTACCCCCCTCCCTCCCAGAAATTCTCATCAAGATTAATATTTAACCTATTTTCTCTCCCAAAGAGGGACTTGTAATATTGTAAAGCAATATCAATAATACCTGTAGTATGAGTGACTTTTCCATTAGGACCTACCAAAGCAACAATCTGCTTCTTCCTCCTTTTCTTGTTGGCCATGGCATGGAAGTAGGTAGTATTCTGGTCACCTTCCAGAGTATCCCTCTTCCTAGAACTTTGTCTAGCCTTAGTTTTCTCATTTCTCCATACTTTCTGGAGCTCTCCCGTGAGATCATAGAAGATGGCTTAATAGGATTGATAGGATAACCATACCAACAAGTTGCAACTTCTTTTTTGGAAGATCATTTGAAAAGAACTCTGAGGTTAAGCATGCTTGGCCTGGAGCAATTTGAGGACGAGTGAACGATTGGAAAGTTGTTCCCGAGTGCACATGAGTGAGGAAAAAGTGTGTAGAAAATACTAGTGTTGGTCTGTGGGGCTAGTATAGAGATCCTATTGAGCTGTCAGGGATGAGAGCCACCGGTCCGAAGAGGTCGGGGGTGTTAAAAGTGGTAACAGAGACGATTCTCGTGGTTACACATGTGTGTGTAGGTCAGGGGCATGGACATGTGGCGCATGGAGCGTGTGTCCCAGAGTGGACACCACATGGCACATGTGCCGACACTGGACGTACAAACGTGTGCCAAGAGGGAACGTTATTGGCTTGTGGTTGATTGACGAGGGCGTCAATTTTTTAAGGGTGGGTGTATTGAGATCCTGGCACATGGATTAATAGGATTGATATGATATCCATACCAATAAGTTGCAACTTCTTTTCCAGAAGCTCGTATGAAAAGAACTCTGAGGTTAAGCATGCTTGGTCTGGAGCAATTTAAGGATGGGTGACCGACCGGAAAGTTGTTCTCAGGTGCGCACGAGTGAGAAAAAAGTGTGCACACAAGAATAGTGTTGGTCTATGGGGCTAGTCTAGAGATTCTATTGAGCTGCTAGGAATGACAGCTCTTCGTGGTGTACTCACCAACACCAAGAAGCTTGACATGAGTGCCAAAAAATTTCTCTCCAAGATGAAGGGGTTTGCATCTGAACTCGCCACTCTGGGGAAGCCGTTTGATGATGATGAACTCAAGGACTATATATTCTAAATGGCCTAGATGGTACCTACAATCCCCTTGTTGCCTCCATCAGTGCTATCCCTTTCACAACTCTCAGTGATATGTGCTCCCAATTGTTGTCCTATGAGTACCATTAAAACATGATCGTTGCCACTAGTCAAGGTACTAGGACATTCATATCCTCTATTAATGCTGCTCCGTATCTCCTTATCTCTAGCTTTGGTAGCCCACAATCAAAGCCTCCACTCCTCCCACAACCTATCTACCCACCCTCATACCCATAAGGTTTTATGCCTCCACCATATATCCAAAAACCCACCGTATATGCCTCTTATATACCCGTGGCACCATCCACCTCCCGTGCTGCAATATCACCAATATCCTCCACGTACCCCGTGCCCACAAAAACAACACCAACAACAAAAACAACCCCAACCCCAATATCAATAGCCGCAGTAGAAATGTACTAGGTAGGATCAGGCCCGTCGCCCTAGGGGGCCTGGTAAAAATCGGGGTCGTGTTGCCACTCCTTGGAAATAAGGAGTTATTTGCTAGATTTGCAAGAAGTAACGCCACCCCTCTAGTGACTGTTGATGGCATTATGGTGATGACGATGATGACTCAAGGACTAACAACAGAGGAGCCTATGGTGCCTATGGGGTTGACACCAATTGGTACATGGACACATGCACCACAAGTCACATCACTAGACAACTAAACAAGCTTGTTATTCATGATAAAAGTGGACAGGTGTAACACCCCGTCCATCAGGCCCTCGGGTGTCACTCCTGGCAGCTTATTAGGATGTCTAGACTGGCACCACTGACCAACACTTATGTTTTCTATGCACTTTGTCCTCACTCGTGCGCACCTGAGAACAATTTCCCGCTCGGTCACTCATCCTCAAATTTCTCTAGGACAAGCATGCTTAACCTCAAAATTATTTTCAAATGAGTTTCTGGAAGAGAAGTTGCAACTTTTTGGTATGAGTATCCTATCAATCCTATTAATCCATACGCTAGGATCTCACGATAAGGTATGGACATTACACATATTGGTCATTGAACTTTTTACACCCCTATAGCTCTATACAACTTCGTGATATTTTAAATGATCCTTGTGCATCCATGGGTTTACTTTCTACACATAAAATTCCTTAGACAATAGTGCCTTCAATGAAATCCACCCATTCTTTTTCTTGAGTAAGGATTAGGAAACGAAGCAAATCATCTTTAAAGTTCCATGTCATGGTGGCATGTATCCCCTTATTCCTGTTGATGAGCCATCCTCCAAGCATGCTCTTTCCACCAACGAGCCTTCATCCTCCACTTGGAACCATCGTCTAGGGCATCCTTCATCCTTTATTATTCAGAAAACTCTTAAAAATAACAATCTTTCATTCTCCCCAGAAATAAATGCTTACATTTGTGACCCTTTCCAACAGGCCAAGAGTCACCTTTTACCCTATCCTGTTTCTACTAATATGTCTACAGTTCCTTATGTAAATTTCTGACGTATGGGGTCTAGCCCTACCCTCTGTAGGCAAACACTTATATTATGTAAGTTTCTTTGATTTTAGAAAGTTTACATGGATATTTTTCTTAAGAAATGCTCTGATGAGTACCAAGTGTTTCTTGATTTTCAAAATTTTGTTGAGTGTAAGTTTGATAGAAATATAATCACTATGCAAACCAGTTGGGGTGGTGAGTATGAAAACCTCCATGGTTTCTTCCAACGTGTAGGAATCATCAATCACGTTTCATGTCCCTATGCTCACCAACAAAATGGCTCTGCTAGGCGAAAACACCGACACATCATTGAAGTTGGCCTTGCTATTCTTGCAAACTCCTCCATGCCTTTGAAATATTGGGATGATGCTTTTCTTACATCCACTTTTCTCATTAATTTACTCCCCTCCAAAGTGATACATTTTGAGACTCCCATTGAAAAATTTCTTCACATCAAACCAAATTATGAACCTCTACGTGTTTTTGGTTGTCCCTATGTTAGCCCAATCTTCGACCATATAACAAACACAAACTTCTATTTCACTCAAAATGATGTGTCTTACTTGGGTATAGCTCTCTACACAAAGGTGTAAAATGCCTTAACATACCTACCAGTCGTGTCTATATCTCTCATGATGTTGTATTTTATGAGAATATTTTTTCCCTTTGCATCTCTTCATCCCAACGCGGGTTGATGAATTAGTGAAGAAATTCTTCTTCCATCACAAGAGTCTTCTTCGGCATCACATGATAGGGGTATGCATCCTAATAATCATTACTTGCATATTGTTCTTGTTGTTGAACCTCCATATACAACCGTTGAAACGTCTTCTATATATTATTCTCATGATTCTAGACAGAACAATGTTGAAAAAGAAGAAAACAACTCAGAAAATAATGGTACTGAGGCAAAGATTAGGTCTACACAGACCAACGATGATCACGCGGAATATTTTGCCCAATCTCCCTCGGATGCCGTTCCATCACCGCATGTCTCGGCTACTTCCTTGCGCGCATGCACGCGCCAACGATTGCCCGCCACGTCACCCCCTGACGCGTCTCCCATCCCTGCACATTAGCGTGGGCCAGTATCTGCCCCGACAAACACGAACATGTTCGGGTCCCCGTCTACCTCGGTCATAGCATCCACGACTCTGCACCAATCGGATGCCGCCACGTCCACCTCTCTCTCTCCTGCCTATGAGAGCGGATCGCTCCTGGACCCCACCGACTGTTCCCCTGGTTGGTCATCTCCCGCCAATTCTCCTATCAACTCGGGATCACTTTTGATCCGTGCAACACTGCTATAGCAGATTTGCTGCCGGACTCTCAGGTGCCCAAATCCTGTATGCTGCCCATCTGCTGCACCTGCATCGGTTGCCGAACCACGCACCCGACCTCAAAGGCATACAGTAAGAAAAAAGTTTATACTGATGTGACAGTTTGTTATGCCTTGCCCACCTCCATAGGAGAATCTAGAAATTTGACTGAAGCTCACAATGATACCACTTAGAAGCATGACATGCAAGATGAATACGATGCACACTGATGGAAAATAAATACCTGGCACCTTGTACCTGCAAGCTCTAATAACAATATTATTGGATGTAAATCGTTGTATCGTATCAAGAAGAATACTAATGGTACTATTGATAGGTATAAACCATGTCTCGTTGCCAAAGGTTTTAAATAAATATATGGTATAGACTATGCAAAAACTTTTAGTCCAGTTGTCAAAGATGCAACTATAGTACTTGTTCTTGCAATATCTGTCTCCAATTGCTAGAGCTTACGATAACTAGATGTGAAGAACACGTTCTTACATGGTGTTCTGGAAGAGAAGGTTTACATGAAATAACCGTATAATTTTGAGTCTTCCGCTACACCCAGCTGTGTCTGCAAACTGGATAAGGCACTTTATGGACTAAAATAGGCATCCCGTTCATGGTACTCTAGTCTCAGCTCCAAGTTACATACTCTTGGTTTTCTTCCTTCCAAGGTTGATACACCATTGTTCCTTTATAAAATGTCAGGTATCACTATGTTCATGCTCATGTTGATTACATTATTGTAACTAGTTTTTATGATACATCAATCTCAACACTTCTACATCACCTCAGCCATGATTTTGCTCTCAAGGATCCTCAGGACCTTCATTATTTTCTGGGTCTTCAGGTTCATAAACAGTCCTATGCTTTGATATTGAATCAGGAATAATATGCTACTGACCTTCTTATTCGAGTTGGTATGAGCTCTTGTACACTATGTCCCACACCTCTCTCCACCACTGACAGCTTCTCACTGACGGATGGATTTCCACTTGGCCCTGATGATAGTACTCACTACACTAGCATTGTTGGTGCACTTTAGTATGTGACAGTTTCATCATGCTCCTACTACTACTCATTGGCTGTGGTAAAAAGAATCTTGAGGTATATCCATGGGACACTACATGTTGGCCTCACTTTTCAGAAATCTTCCTCTACACTCTGTAGTGCCTTTTCAGATATTGACTGAGCTGGGGACTTTGATGATTGACGCTCTACTAGGGGTTTTGCCATTTTTTGGTCCTAATTTAATATCCTGGAGTGCTAAGAAACACAATTTCTCGTTCCAGTACTGATGTTGAATACAAGGCGCTAGCTAATCCTACAGCTGAACTGATATGGGTTGAGGCGCTTATACGTGAGCTTGGTATTCCTCTTAAAGATAAGCCATAGTTATGGTGTGATAATCTTGGTGCTATATACGTGTATGCTAATCCTGTGTTTTGTGCTCGCACCAAACATATTGAGATAGACTTTCATTTTGTTCGTGAAAGGGTTGCTAGCAAACAACTTAATGTCAGGTTCATTTCTACTAGTAAGGATCAACTAGCCAATGGTTTCATAAAAAATGTTATGTATAAAGAAACTTGATGAGTTTAAACGCAATCTCAATCTTCCCAAGGTTTTGATTACGAGAAGGTATTTTTTGCATGGATTAAGAGAGGGTATTAGCCATATAATGTAACATGTTATGTATTGTTCCTTCGGAGAGCTCGCGAAAGCTGACCCAGGAGGGGTAGGCTGACCGCGACGTTCGTGACTAGCTAGAGGATGATGTTGTGCTCGGGCCGACCCAGGAGGGGTTGGCCGACCGCGATGTGGTGGATGACCGCGTCTCCCTGGTCAGGGAGGACCTGGAGGCGCATCTGTACGGGTGGCCTCCCTTGGTGGGTCATGTGACCTCTTTGGTCGATGGGGGCGAACGGACCCAGGAGGGGTCTAGTTTGCCTCGGTCTCCAGCACGGGCTTCTTCTCCTAGTGTTGCTTCGCCAGTTGCTGCGCAGGGGAGTGGTACTCCCTTCGGGCGGAGCGCGCACCATGGAGTCATTGACTCTGGGGCGTCCGCGACTGATGATGACTCCATGGTCAAGGCCATGCGGCGTAAGGCAGAGAAGAACTTAGATTCGACAGGTATAGTAAGTTCTTCGAAATCCTTTTTGTCTTTTTCTACTCCTGTTATTTCTTCTAAACTAGCCAATGTTGGTATTAGCTTGGGTAGATCTGTACAGGAGGTATCTTTTTCTTCTAATGGTTTGCGACACATGGAGGTTGACCGTCTAACGGTTACTCCTAAGGACGGTGTTGTTCCTGATGCTTCACTAACTGAGAAGGAGGAGTTGCATGCCACAGTAGATGGTCAACTCCTTTCTCATTTAGTTGGTGAAGTGTCAGAGGCAGACTTTGATGAGACTGGGCTTGCTTCTATGTATGAGCTGAAAGCTTCTGGTCAAAAATCAAAGAGCCAGCGGTCGCGCAAGAGATCCCGTGTATCCAAATATCCTATAGTTTCTCAATGAATAGAATGTTTTCAAATAGCAGAGGTCTTTAGGACTTGGATAAACATTTATTCTTTGCTGATTGTGTGAGAGATCATAATTTGGATTTTCTGGGTATTTCTGAGACTGGTAGACGAAATTTTTCACAAGCTCTACTCAATCGCCTTTCTGGTGGAGTGGACTTCACGTGGATATCACGTCCGCCACGTGGTCGATATGGGGGGATCCTGTTAGACGTTCGAGATGAGACTATGGAAGTTTTAGCAAGTTCGGTGGGATATTTTTTTATTAAACTCCATATCCATAACAAGGATGGCAATTTCACATGGTCTTTAGTCGCCGTATACGGGACCACCCATGATGTTTATAAGGCTGACTTTTTACGCGAGCTTTTGAATTTGGCAAAGGACAATCCATATCCTATTCTTATAGGAGGGGATTTTAATTTGCTTAGATTCCCTCACGAGAAAAGTCGGGGCCGGTTCTATGAACATTGGTCTTTTCTGTTCAATGATGTTATTGAGAGTCTGGACTTAAAATAAGTTACAATGTTAGGAAGGCAATTTACATGGGTTAATAGTCTTCCGGAGCCAACATACGAAAAACTAGATAGAGTGCTTATGGATACTAACTGGGAACATAAGTTTCCAATGGTAATTGTTCAGGCTTTAGAGCATATTGAGGCTTTGTCGGATCATGCTCCTTTGCTTTTAGCTTTTTGTTCACCTCCACCAAAGTCTATGAATGAGTTTAAATTTGAACTCGGATGGATGATCCGTGATGGTTTTTACGAGATGGTTAAGGCTATTTGGGAGAAACCAGTCGGTGGCCAAACGCCTATCCTACGATGGAATAATAAAATGCGATATTTATGCAAGTTCCTTCGTGGCTGGGCCAGGTACACAACCGGGATCCTTAAAAAAGAAAAAAATACGCCTAACATCTATAATTGATGACTTAGAGGCTTCCGCGGAGGTCAGACCGTTAACTGCACAAGAAATTGAGCTTAAAAGTCAATCAAATGCAGAGATAGCCCAACTTCTGCGCGAGGAGGAACTCAAATGGTACCAACACTCTAAAGAAAAATTCATTCTGGAAGGAGATGCGAATACAAGGTACTTCCATGCTGTTGCCAATGGCAAGCATAAGAAGAAACTTATTCACTCTCTGATTCAGGATGAAGGTATGATTGAGGGACAAGAGCAACTGAAGTCATATATTACATCTTATTATAAATCTTTGTTTGAGGCTCTAGTGGAAAATTCATTCTCTCTGGATGAGTCCCAAACGACAGACATCCCCAGGTTTCTGCTGAAGAAAATGTCTTTCTAACTGCCTCATATACCGAGGAAGAGGTCAAATGGAACATAACAAAGCGCCAGGACCCGATGGCTTCCCAGCGGAATTTTATCAAAAATTCTAGGACGTTATCAAAAAGGACCTGATGAATTTGTTTGGGTTTTTACAGGTCGGTCAATTGGATCTATTTAGACTAAACTTTGGCAATATAATCTTACTGCCTAAGGTTAACAATGCAGAACATATATAACAATATCGTCCAATCTGCTTGCTTAACGTTAGCTTTAAGATTTTTACTAAAGTTGCCACAATTAGACTAAACTCAGTTGCTGACCATCTTGTTAGTCCGTCTCAAACTGTGTTCATGCAAGGAAGAAATATCCTAGATGGTGTTGTAATTCTGCATGAAACAATTTATGAACTACACTCAAAAAAATTAAATGGTATACTGTTCAAGATTGACTATAAGAAGGCTTACGATAAAGTTAATTGGTCTTTCCTCCAGCAAACACTCCGAATGAAAGGTTTTTCAGAGGAGTGGCGCGCTCTTATTCAGTCATTTGTGTCTAGAGGTAGTGTTGCCATTAAAGTAAATGAAGATACTAGCAAATACTTCCAGACCAAGAAAGGACTGAGACAAAGGAATCCATTATCGCCTTTACTATTTAATATAGTGGCTAATATGTTGGCTATCCTTATTGAGAGAGCAAAGGCTGATGGTCAAATTGAAGGATTAGTTCCACATCTTATTGATGGTGGACTCTCTATTCTTCAATACGCTGATGATACAATCCTTTTTATGGAACATGATCTGGAGAAGGCTAAGAATCTGAAATTAATTTTATCAACATTCGAGCAGTTATCTGGGCTGAAAATAAACTTTCATAAGAGTGATTTATATTGTTTTGGTGAGGCTCAAAACGAGGCCCACCTATATGCTGAACTTTTCGGCTGTGGTCAGGGGTATTTTCCAATCAATTATTTGGAAATACCGATTCATTACCGGCGTCTCACAATTGCTGAATGGAAACTTTTTGAGGAAAGGCTACAGAAATGTCTTAATAGTTGGAAAGGCAAATTGTTATCTCTTGGTGGAAGACAAGTACTCATAAATTCAGTACTTACTAACATGGTACTGTATATGATATCGTTTTTCCAATTACCCAAAGGGATCTCGAACAAAGTGGATTATTTCTGTTCAAGATTCTTTTGGCAAAGGGATAGTGAGAAAAGGAAGTA
Source organism: Avena sativa (assembly GCA_916181665.1). Classification (NCBI taxonomy): domain Eukaryota; kingdom Viridiplantae; phylum Streptophyta; class Magnoliopsida; order Poales; family Poaceae; genus Avena; species Avena sativa. The sequence continues at coordinate 359,449,837 of OV702295.1, forward strand.
TCGACTGGCCAGATGGAATGTGGTTTGCCGCCAGAAGGAGTTAGGTGAACTGGGCATACACGATTTGCAAGTCAAAAACATCGCGCTCCTGGGCAAATGGCTTTTTAAACTACTTACTGAAGATGGTGTTTGGCAAACCATGTTATGGAGTAAATATGTGGGGTCCAAAGCTGTGTCTCAAGTGGTTTGAAAACCCGGTGATTCGCATTTTTGGACGGGTCTTATGGCCACCAAAAAACATTTCTTCCATTTTGGTGCTTTCGAGATTAAGGATGGATCACAAGTTAGGTTTTGGAAAGATAAATGGCTTGGCCAAACTACTCTTCGCGAACAATATCCAGCTCTATATTCGATTGTTAGACATAAAGGGAATACAATTTCCACAGTGATGGAAGAAAATCCTCCTAATGTATCTTTCAAAAGAAGTCTCATTGGGCCTCGACTGGTATCTTGGAACAATCTACTATTACGATTATCCATGATACAGTTGTCGGACGGTATTAACGTGTTCAAATGGAAATTACTAGAAAGTGGTAAATTTTCTGTTGGCTCACTATAAAGAGCTCTGGTCCAACTTAAGGGGTATTTTCATTTTCCAAATTTTACTATTATCATCGACCTGGATATTTACATGGTATCTACGAAAAGAGGTAATTCTAACAAAATATAATAATGCAAAGAGGAATTGGCATGGAAGTACACAATGCGTTTTTTGTCATCAAGATAAGACAACTCAACATTTATTCTTGCATTATAAATTTGCTCGCTCTATATGGTCATTCATCCAAATAGCTTCTGGTTATCTCCCCCATGTTCTGTAACCAATGTTTTTGTAATTGGTTGTATGGAATTGTTGATAAGTACAAAACTTTGTTTAGGGTGGGAGCGCTTGCCATTATATGGTTCATATGGTTTTGTAGAAATGACAAGATTTTTAATAACATCGTGTCTTCTTCTCTACAGGTTATTTATCGAGTCACGGTCATCCTTAGATCATGGATTATTCTCCAACGCATGGAGTTTCGCGACTTATTTATGGAAGGATGTACGCGATTGGAGGACACGGCGAGGGATATTTTCTCCCGACATGGATGACCACGTGATTTGAGGATTGAGCTACCTTAGATTGAAGACTTATTTGATAGTGCCTTTTGTAATGCTTGTCTACTTTTTTCACTTGTTCTGTCGTTCGTTTGGCTGTATACATCTCGATTATGCAGAGACCGAGTATAAACATTAAACAAATATGTTAATAAATGCGCCTATTTTTTAAAAAATAATAATGTATACGTATAGATATAGAGTAATACTCTACCCTATACATATACCCTCTTGTACAATGCCATCCCGAGCTAATAAACACGCAACTGAACCCCTGCACCGGGGTATGGTTCCCTCCTCCAATTCTCACAATCCCTTCCAATTAATAAAACTCTGGTTTTATCCACACACAAAAAAGTCAAACGTGAGCATTGTATGTACTCATCATAACAAGATGTCCTCTTCGAGCACATATATGTTTTATCAAGTGTGCTACTAGTACTTTTACACTACATGTGTTCCAACTGAAAACAACGTAATCTTAGTAGCGCAACAAACATACAGAAACGCCAACGATGGAGACACCGTAGTGCATGGCTCACAGCAGCAGAGTAATAAACCTTATCTGTCTTGTTACAGTCTTACTGAAGCGTGCCTTCCGAGGAATGAAAAGAGACTTTCTTTTTCCCCGCTAGCTCGCCTTGCTCCTTGCTAGAGCCAGAAAGTACACCGGTCTGTGAGCACTATATGCAAAAGAGCGTGGCCGTAGCTGGCGACTGGGGATCTGCTCCTATGGATGGCAGTAGAAAGTGACCTATCCTCAGCATGCATCTTCAAATGGGAAAGAGAGCCTGCAATCATTGTGTGCCATACTTTACCTACTATCATGTTCGGTGTCTCTGATGAGCAGGCTGCTGGTCGACGCATGAGAGCTGCCCTCGGCAGCTACCAATGCACGAGAAGAGATGGGGAAGACGATGCGCAGATTCCTTGTTGCCAGGGCGAAAAACACTACTGCATCGAACCCAGCTTTAATTCCCGTTCCACCAAGTAACACAGCGAAAGCAGGTGCGCAAAATAACATCTTGTTCCATTTTTTTGCCAAAGTGTCTAGCTTAGTTGGTATTTCTTCACTGGCGATTTGGTGCACACGAGCACCGGTGATCTCGGTTTTTTGAAATATCGAAGATCATATTTTTGAGTTTTAAAAATTTCTGAAAATAAATCGGCCTATAGTCAGTGATGTATACCAAAAACTTGCAAAATATGAATTGAAAATAATGCGTATTTTAATCTACACAAAAATGACAAAGTTATAAATCTGAGTATAGTGATTTCAAATAAAAATTCAAACTTTATCACTTTTGTGTAGCTCGGAATACAAAACATTCCAAACTAAGACTTTGCACGTTTGCCGAAGTGTCTATAGCTTAGTTGATACTACTCCTAACTAAAAAGACACGTATTAAACTCAAAAGTTAGCGTCAAGGCTATACAAGCAATGAGATCACGCCGTGCCACTGCACAACTAGAATGCTCGTAGCCGAAAGAAGAGAATGTAAGAGAGAGTAAAAAAAAGATGAAATGCAAACTACAAAGTCCAACATATGACTGTGATTAAATGCCTAATGGAGGACCAATTCATGCATGACTATGAATAAATGCCTAATGAAGGGCAAACTACAGAGTACTGTATATGATAACAAAGTACTACTCCTTTTTTAGTTGATAGTAGTAATTGATAGTACTCCGTATATGATAACAAAGTACTACTACTTTTTTAGTTGATAGTAGTAATTGATAGTACTACAGAGTATGTAATTGATAGTAGTACAATCAAGAGCTTCTCCTTTTTTTTGCACGAAGTTTAGATAACACATTTTTTACTTACAAGTAGTAATTTATCGTCTGAATGATAACGATGATTCTATGATCTTCAGATGGCTTACAAACTCGTGATTTTTATGGGCTTAGACATGCTATGTAACGTATCTTTGTGTATTTGCCATTTTGTGTTGCTACCATAAGCCATTCATTTCGTGTATTCTTCAGAGGTTGTCATTGTATCAAAGATGTTTTCAGATATACCGACATGTAACTCTATGAAGGCTCCATCTACCTCTGAATCAACTAAGCTTTTTTTATGTCTAATTGCTGAAATAATACAAGATGCATAAGATCAAGAAAATTGGAAATTTTAAAACCACTATATATTGCGTGGTGAAAGATCCGGATGCATCGAAAGCAGTGGCGGAGTTGCACAGCTTTTCTGAAACCCCCTACAATTTGTTGATTTTTATTTCTTGTTCCCTAATACCTAAGCTCTATGACCCCACACCATTTTACCACCAGCTTCGCCACTGGCCGGAAAAAGATTTATACATGGTTACTGTACTTGAGAGTTACCATTTTGAGAGGACCTTAGAAATAGAAGGGGGTCACAAGAATCTGTTTTCCTACCGCGAGACGAATGCGGAGTCTAGCCAGGAACCTGAGCTCAATGTTTTCAAGAAAATCGGAAGGGTATTTGGACTTTTAAAATATTCTGACCTCTTTGTTTGTATACAATAAAATTATGTTTTTATGGAACTGTAAAATTTTGTTATACTCAAAAAACACACAAAAAACTCTAAATAGGCACTAAATATTCGATTTTGGTCTTCACATTGGATGCAGCCGGCTACTCACGGTTGCTCAAGACTTCTATACCCTGGTTGGATGTATGGCCTGTTAGCAAAATTCAGAATGGATAGATGTTTTTTGTTACTTTTGTTCCGTTGGTTTATTCATATATTGACTTTGTGTGATCCATGAACTCTTGTATTTTGAATCTTAAACTTAGTAATAAATAAGGTTTGTGTGCATCGATTGATGCAGAGGCAAAATGTATACTTGTTTTTGGAAGAAAAAAAGCCGTTGCTGGTGTAATTATACATCTTCAGACTTGGCTTCAAAATGGGAGTTCCACCTTCATCAAAATAGACTATCAAACAACCATATTATCTACATTTAGTTAATCTGAGGGAGTGGATTTGGACTTCGGCAAACTAACTGATTTCTAATTTATTATGATATGATATTGCGTCAATGAAAGATATGTTCTTCAAAAGAACTTGGATCCTTGCATGCAAGTTGAGCAGCAGGTGCGTGGCCTAGCCTTAAAACAAGCTAGCTGCAGAAAGAAACACCGAGGAGGCACCGCCAATTTAGTAGGATGTTTTGTTGTTGTTACTACTGAGCCTCTTTCATGAACATGTCAGACGTACGGTACGACATACAGCATGCAATTTCAGAAGATTCACAGTCCGTTGAGCAAAAAAAGATACCCCCAAACAGTGAAAGGAAAAGAAGAGAAAGCGAAGAGGTAAAGATGCCACTCACTTCCAATAATAGAGGCATAGAGCGAGAGCAGATCCCCCCCCCCCTCCTCCTGCTCCTGCCTGCGGCCTATCATTATCAGCATGGACAGGAAGAGAGCAGAAGCAGCAAACAGCATAACACTTGCCCTCCTAACAGCTACAGTAGTGGATCAAATTCTTTCTTAATTCAGCCACACATTTCCCCATTATTCAACTCTCTCTTGCCGGCGCCTGCTTTTTTCTTGCTGCCTGGATCTGAATTGCCTAGTTATATATATTTGTTAATTAGTTGGAGGCTGCGGGAATTTTGGGGCCTAGCTTTGTGGAATCAGAATCTAGGGACGACAACCTTCAAATTTGCTAAAAAGGTCTGTGGATCTTCCTTAGTATAGTCAGATAGGAAACATTAAAATATCCAAAGAGGGGCAAACCATCAAGATCATCAGATCATCATCACCATGTCTTGTCCATGCCGAGAATAATAATAAATTAATTAAAGAGTGGGAGAATAGCAACAACATCAACTAATGCAACAGTAAATCTGTCTAGTTCCGAGGGAACGAAACCCTTAATTAAGCCAAAGTTATAGAGTACACGCATGAATATAGTAGTAACGGCTAATGATCACATAAACCCCTACATGAAATGACATACAGCTGATCACCGGATATAATGAGATATGTTAACAGAAAGAAATATCTCACAGCCGGGTACGGTTCATCATCATCAGTCTCTGCGCATCACTTCATTTCCTTCGTCCTCCTCTCCCTGGAGCTGGAGTCGTGCCGCCGGCGCGAGGAAACCCATAAACCCGCCTCCGCCGCCACCGACCAGATGGCTGAATCCGATCTGCCCAGACATTTGCGACGGCTGGTGCATCGCGGCGAGAGGGTCTAGCCAAGCGCGAGCTGACGCTGGCCAGCCGCCACCGCTGGACTGAAGGGGTTCCCCATGGGCATGGGACGAGAAGAGCTGGCTCTGGTCCAGCGCCCCATGCCGCGGCGGCATGCCTGCAAACATGTAGCCCTCGCCGTTGCCACCTCCACGGCCCTCTTCTGCGTTGCTGTTGTTGTTCTCCGAGGCATGCCATGACGGCTGCATTCTCTGGCCGTGGTCCGGCCAGCCTGGAACGCCTGCACTAGAGATCACACCGTGATGCTGCTGGTCTGGAGATACATGGGTAAAGATGTTATGCTGGTTGGACTGGAGGGTGAGGCATAGCTCCTGCGGCTGGCTGCTGGTGGTGCGTGACAAGAGATCCGGCGGGGATCCCCGGTACTCGTCGTGGCCGCCGGCGGTGGCCGTGGACGAGGAGGGAAACAAGGACTTGACGTTGTCGGAGACTTGGTCTGCGCCGAGAGAATGCTGGAGGAAGGAGTCGGTGGTCATGGCAGTCCCGCCCGCCGCGGGGTTGCCGAAGCCGTAGGACGAGGTGGAGGTGACCTGGTCGGACGTCGGCTCGGGCTCCACGGTGGGCCGCACCTCCTCGGGGCGGTCGGGGAGCTCTTCGATGGCGGCCTTGGCGTTGCGGATGAGCCAGTCGACGGCCTTGCTGGGGCGGTCGTAGCCGAGGCGGTCCTGCACGTCGTAGAAGCGGATGGCGGTGTGCGCGGCGAGGCGGACGCGGCGGTCGCGGAGCCCGCGCGCCGTGCAGACCTTGCTGTGCCGGTCCTTGCGCCCCGCGGCGGAGCGCACGATGCGGCCGCTCCCGAATGCCGTGACGAGGGCCTCCACGGGCGTAGATTCGCCGCTGCTGCCGCCATCCCTGGCCGCCTGCTGCAGCTGCAGCTGCTGCCTCCGGTGGTGCTGGTGGAGGAAGCCGCCGAGGCCGAAGCCTGCTGCTTGCTGGTGGTAGATCTGGAGCTGCTCCTGCGCCTGCGCTCTCTCCTTCTCCTGGAGCAGGTAGTGCAGGGTGCTGGTGGTGGTGGCGGCGGTAGGGTTGCTCCAAGGGTCTAAGCCCTTGGACAACTGGTTCTTGTCCTCCTCCAGCTTGAGCTACCTCGCTCTCACACTCTTACCACTCTCCACTCTCCACAGCAACCAACCAGCCCGGCCGGGAAGAAAGAAGTAGCCAGCCCAGCCCAGCCAGCAGGAGTTAATTAACCACACAAGAGATAATAAGGGGAGGTACTATATACTACTAGTACTATTCGTGCATGCGATTGCCATATCTTGTAGAGCTCGGCTCGCCATGTATATATGTGAATGAAAAGATTTAAATGGCCACGGCAGAACCACACAAGCTCACTACTAGCTATAGAGCTAGCCGGGCGGCCTCTCTTTTGTGAAAGTGACAAGCAAAAGGGGGCAGTGAGTGCAGTGTAGATCTTATCTTGGCAATCTAGCTCTTTGTGTGCTAGCTAAGCTTACGCTGCGATGGGAGAGAGAAGGGATGATGAAAGAAGATCTAGACAAGGGAGGGAGGTCGGCCTCCCTCCAAAAGGTGGATAATAATTATGCTACTCCCTCTCAACCATCTTCGGATTTAATTTAAGCAAGGTTTAGACAGAACTTTTCCTAAACCTAGGTAGGAACCATTAAATCGGATCGGAGGAATAGTATTTCTCACCAACACCTCGAGAAGAAGGACATGTGGTGTGTTGAGTTTGGGAAGAGTCTATAGAAGTATAGATTGGTAGGATGATGCAGGGGGAGTCGGAGAGAGGGGGGTGGCGCGGACAGAGGGCGCAGGGGCAGGCGAAGTCAGGGCAGGCAGGAACTTTGGTGGGCTCACGGTCCTTCTCTCTGCTTCAAGTTTTACCGGTTTTAATTGCTTGCGACGAGAGAAGCCACATTAAATTCTCCCCCTCACTCTTCGGCTGCATGCACTACTGGCTGATTGTGTACTATCCTGTCATGTCTATTCTATTGCAAACTTGTGCACAACTGTGAATGTGTCATGCATGCACCCAGATCTTGTGCTTCCTCTTCGCTCACTACGTACTCGTACGTAGTCTGTATAAATACTGTTGCCTGGACACGTAACAGTACTCCAAACTACATATCATCAAGTTGCTTATCAGTCCCCCCACACAAAAAAAAAGTTGCTTATCAGTCAGAGCGCACTGCGGCGCGCCCAACACGGCCTGCCCAATTCGTAAATTCCACCAAAAACAAATGAAACAATGGAGATTCATTCAAATTTGTACTACATAATTTGCATAGTTTTTACCAAAAGGCCAACATTTATATTAAACTCTGATCTACTGGTTGTCGAAGTAGTCGTCCTCCAGCTCCGGCTTGGGAACCACCGCTGCTGCTGGATAGCGGCGCTTGTGGTGCGTCGGTGAACACGTCGGCGAGATGGTGTTATAGCATGCCACCATGAGGATCCCTTCTCCCGGCGCATCGCCGCGTCTTTGGGGTTCACGTAGGCCGCCTGGAGCTCCAGCTCCACCTCCCACCACACCTTCTTCTTCTTCGGCGACGACGACCTCTCCTGCTTTGGCCACCGGAGAGACAATCGGACTCATGGCGATGATGGTTGCCTCTCCTGCTTCGGCCATCGGACAGTCAGACAGCTGTGCGGCAGTGATGGCGGCTTCTCCTGCTTCGGGTGAAGCAGTGTGATGTATGTAAAATGCATACATGAATTGTGTAGTTTATTATCACATATTCCAACATATTTTTATCATATACAATGTTATATCTATGTTTTACATTGATTTTTAGGGATTTATCAATGATTCCCTCTATTTGGTTTATAACTCTGCAGAACAAAAAAATCTTTTTTTGAGTATTTTTTAACTTTTAGGGACCTAAATGGAGTCAAATAGACTTGGGATTTTTCAAGGATTATTTTTTACAAAGAGAAGCATCTAGAGCAGTGGAACCTCACAAGAGAAGCCCTGAGGGTTGAGACAGGCCAGGTGGCAGGGCCCAGGGGAGGATCGTTCCACCCATGATCTTTCCCTCCTCGGCCGTCCCCAACTGTCCATCTTCAGCCCCTGTCGGGGTCCTGGCAACCGGGGTGCCACATCCCCTTTGTTGACGGATCCAGCGCCAGGGTAGCGCCCCCTCATGAGGTGGCTATGCCTTTGGAGGTGGCCAAGCCGTGCGCACCTCGCGAGGCCTCCCCGCTTCACGAGGGGATAGGCCCCCGGAGGGTATGCCTCCGGAGGAGACCCTGCTGCGGTGCCTCGTAACGTCCCAAAGCCTCAGATGCTCTGGTGCGTGTCTTGGGGCTATTCGGTAACTCCGCCAGGTGAGGCATGAGCCGAATCCCGACAAGGGGGGCAGCGCTTCTGCGCTTCCGACCTGCCTCGGTAAAGTAAGACTTGGTCCACCCTGCTTTCCTGCAAGGGGAGGACATATGACCTCGTGGTGGAATGCTCCCCCCATTTCCATTTTGGTGAAAGGGGAGAAAAGCAAAGAGCGCCGGATGAAGACAAGCAACGCTAAAGAAGGCCACTTTACAGGAGGATGGTGTGGAGCGCGGCAGGCTAGGCCTAGTCCACCAAAACTAGTCTCCTAGACCGAGATCTCGAGGAGCGGCACTGTAGACGCTCTTCCCGCCCAAGGACTAGGGGAAGAGGCCCGGCGCTGCCCTATATAAGGGAGCCTTCTCCTATCTTAGAACAGGTCGATCCTCATCGATCTAAAACCCTAGACTTGCATCCACCATTGTACCCTCGCAAAGAAATACAACAAAGCATGAGTAGGGGCTTTACCTCCTCACAAGGGTCCCGAACCTGGATAAAAAACCCGTGTCATCTCTCTGTCGTGTGCATGCTCCGCCGTTGCCACCATCGCCGAGGCTCCTTGGAACCGTGTGTTTTAGCCCCCTTTCGAACCAAGGGATCGTTGGACCCTAGTTCCCTTTGCGGGATAAATCTCCGACATTTGGCGTGCCAGGTAGGGGGCTAAGGCGCGATTTCAAGATCTTCATCAACCTCGACGAAATGTCGGCTTGCACGGAGACCCGCGCCAAGTATGCCCTACGTCGCGTGGCAATCAAGGCCCAGAACTAGCCGACTCTACGACGCGCCCCTGATGGCTGTGAAATACCACCTCTTTTATCCATATAAAATGTGTCATTTATCTCTCATATCATGTTTCTTCTAGCTATAGAGATGCCTTATATGCATGACTTCTAATTCTCATTTACTTTCATATGAGCTTTGCATATTTAGTAGTTTAGGTAGAATTGTATCACTTTACTTGTATATTACATGTGTGTAGGTGTTGGTGAAGATTATAGATAAAAAGGAACAAAGAGAGCATAGTATGGAGGAGCTGCAGGGACCAGACTTAGCCATTTGAGAGGTTGGAAAAGTGAATTTTCCAACTTCTGAAAATAAATATCCAAGACCATGGGGTTGTATCCCTCGACGAGACGAATCCAACGAGCCAAAAAACACCCAAAATGGAGTTCGTATGAAGAAATGGCGGCCAAAACACTGTAGAGCCCAAAAGTTTGACGACCAACTATACGGCCGGAGTGGAAAATTCCCGCTGTATAGTTGGTACAAAGGTCACAAACGACGAGATTTCACCCCAGAGAAGCTCCAGAACCTTCCCTATGTCATATGACTATATTTTGGGTACACTGGGGCACCCCCAAGGCCTATATAAAGAGGGGAGGAGCCAAGAGAGAGTTATCCATCCATATTCTCACCCACGACGGAGCCCTGCCACCGCCATAGCCTCCCCCAATCATATATACACCATTACCATCACACAAGAGAAGAAGGGACTAGGATCTTGAAGGCCTCCACATCGATCTACATCGTCATCTTCATCAACAACGTCTCCATCACCGATCCCCTTTGGTTACTTGTTGTAATTCTAGATTGAATCTTGGATTTGCACTTGTTGTCAATTGTATCATCATACTTCATCCATATTTAATCCATATGTTGGCCTTCATGTGTGAGTAGTTTCCTTTGTTCTTGTGGAGATGGAGAAACCCTAGTATGTGATTGAATTGAGATAAAGATTATTATGTGATATTGTTCATTATGTGTCTGTGTTAATTGTCTTCATCTTGATGTTGGGAGTTGTGCACCTCCTTAATAGTTTCCTCTTGTGGGGACTTGATGAAGGGGATTACTTGTTGGTAGACGGAAGGATGATAGCACTTATTGTGACTATAAAGTAGTTATCATTCTTTACGTACTAACTTGGGAAATCAAGGAGAAATCATCAAGCCATGTCTATGCCACGGGAGAAATTCCTTAATAGCGCAGTAATTCGATTGGTGTCGAGTGCTGTCTGTTGTGGTTATGATGGATGATGTGAGAAGTGGTTGCTGCCTATTCGTCCATATATGGAGCTCCTCCCACACATATCATAAATAGTCTTATTCATTATAATAATTTTAATCACTCTTTCTAATTACTAGCGTTGGATCCACTACTTCCTAAAAACTCTTTCCATCATCTTGCAAACCTTCGTAATCATAATCGCATGCTCTTGTTTACTTACAGCTTTAGTTTACTTATTGTTCTCCTATTTGAAAACCCAAAATTATCTTTTACATAAAACTCATATTTTATCTTGTTACTTAGAATGTTATTTAGCATTACTATTTTCAGTATTTAGTTCAAGAGTTATTTAGACTTCAGACTCCTGCTCCCTGTGGGATCGATATCTTTATTTTGAAACTAGCTACAAACGATATGTGCACTTGTAGTCATCAGCCCCTCCGAGCAGGACCCGTGGATAGAGGATGATAGGGGCTCTACCTACCGCCCGTCACAGGAGTCCCCGTCCTCCTCGTGTGGCACCACCTTGCTCTCCTGCACCGTGTCCTCGTGGATAGAGGAAGACATCTATAAAGAAGTTTATCCCATATATTCATTTTGCTGTGAGAACTTTATGGATAATGCTTTAGTAATCACTGTTCATGAGCGAATTTCAGCCGCCATGGAAAAAGCATAACCTTTTGCAGGATCAAAAAGCTGAAGAGGAGGCAACATCATATGAAGAACCTCCACCAAAACTGCCTGAACATATTGCTAATGAAGAGGTGACGCTTGATGTTTCACTCTCTCGACTAGTGGAAGGTAAGCCCGAAGGTAATACTATCGCTGAGCTACTCGCTAATTATCTTAGTAAGAATGAAGAGGAGCAACTTGATCAACCACTTGAATCTCCTACTTCTAAAAATAACTTTCCACACACAAATAGTATGCATGCCAATGATATCTCATTCTCTAGTAATGACTTCTATAAGTCCCAAACTTATGATGATTGTTCTGAGGAGGGTCCATGCCTCGACGGTGATTTTGGGGACTTTGGTGAGGAACTATAAGATGAATATTTCTATGAATACTGTGATGCTATTAACATGGGACAGGAATCCTCATTGGAAGATGGATGAGTATTTTGAAGAACAAGTGAACAATATGACGGTAAGTGAAATGTATTCCCAAATAGTGGAATATGCTAAAAATTTAATTTCTTCGGATACGATAGACGATCCAATAATAGTCCTCAATGTATGAAACTTGGGCACTACTTTCATTTTAAATGCTCTGGTACCTTTAATCAATCTTTAGTGTCTTATAATAATGGTGATGTTACTAGTGAAGTATTAGAGTATATTATCTTTGAAGGTGCCCATGAGTTGATAATATATGTCATATCATGTATTAATAGTAAAGATAGTGTTCTCATAAAAACAGCTTATGAAATCCTGCAATGTATTTCTTGGTATTCTCATGAACGTTTTAGTGAGAATACACTTATTATGAGGACTAAGGCACGGAGAAAACCCATAGTGCACAAAGTCACTTGTTTGCAGGAAATCTCATTGGAGAAGGACGAAGTTCCTTCCCAAGAAGAGGATGAACACGAAGAAGAAATGCAAATCCCCTTGCAGTAGGATGAAGTTCCTTCCCAAGAATAGGAACCACTAATCCTTGAGGATATGCAACTACTAGACATGTGGGAGCAGGTGGATTAATGTTCTGGTAATTTGGTAAGTTTATTTGAAAACAAGATTTATGATTATGAATACATTCCTCTCTTTAAAGAATTTTTATCAACCAATAATCACATAAACGGTCATAATGTAGAACTCTTGGAATACATAGTTTATGAAGGGTCTCATGAGCTGCTTAGAAAAATTGGTATTATTATGAAAAGTAGCGATAATGAGGATTTAACATGGTATTATAATATTATGGATTATATTATCAAGTCAATAACATTTTAGTGGGAATGCACTTGTGATAAAGAGTAAGGAGCTATGTAAAACAATAGTTCCCAAAACTAACATTTTGCAGGAACCACTGGATAACAAGGAGGAACACCAAAAAAGTGAGGTTGAAGACAAACATCATTCTACTAATAATAAGTCTGTTTATGATGCCTAGGTCTCTAGTAATGATTCTTATTGTGTTGAAACCGAAGATAATTTATCTGCGGAGGCTTTATGCCTAGATACTCATTTGGAGAACACTAATAATGATGAATTGGAGATAAATCCTTGTAGCATTAATAAGCGGGTTTCGGGAGAGCACATCTTTGATGAAATATTTGTTTATGATTCTTCTTTTTGTGAGTGGATTGATAACTCTACATTTGATGAAATTGATAGCAAGGGTGATGAACAAGAGAATAAATATACTTTTGAATTTTTACCCGCTGCTAAAGATGAGTATTATGAAGTTTTCCCTCGTGATAGTGTAGCCCAAGAAGAGTACTATGAATTTATCCCGATGATGCTATTAAAGGTAAAAGGTTTGAATTTATATGTAAATATCTAATTTTTTTGTTGAAGCTATCTAGGGAGGTATTCTCACCATACATGGCGCATCAATCATCACATATTTATCTACATGACTTTGATGCACCGTAAGCGGGTGAGACTTTGACCAGGCTATAATAGTAAGTTCTCCTTGTTTTAGAGGTAAGAATAAATAATTCTCTGGCTCCTATCTATTAAAATAATAATGGAGAAAAGACTAGCTACTTGGTTATAAGAAAGCGCTTCCCGGGAGGCAACCCGAAAGTCATTAGGTGTCTTTCTTAGTTTTGTGTCTTGAGTCTTGATGCATTCATGTTGCATTGGCATTTTTATTCCTTGCATGATTTGCTATTAGAGTTATCTTGTTGTTGTTTTCAAAAGATAGAATTCATTGTTACTATGTGTTCCATAACTCAGTTGCACTTAAATCCCATCCTATACATGTTAATGTTGGCCGAAAATTTAAGATATCATTTTTCTGTCAAAAACATGATGTTTCGCTAAGTTTCAGGTTAAGAAAGAATTATCGATGAAACAGATTTTTTTTGGCGAGTACATAAGGTTTAACGACCAACTATATGGCGGGAATAAAAATTCCAGCCGTATAGTTGCGGTCGTATAGTTATCGATGCCATCGTCAAAATTTCTTTCCCAGATACAGAAGGTTTAACGACCAACTATACAGTGGGACCGTTTTGGTCCGGTCGTATAGTTGCAGCCATATAGATATCGACGCCTACTTCGAATTTTTTTATTTTTAGTTTACTGCATGTTTGACGACCAACTATACGGCAAAAAATATTTTTCTGGTCGTATAGTTGCTACGAACACGATTCCAAGGTCTGGGTAAGGTAACTAAAGAGAAGCCGAGCATATATAAACAATAAAGTTCTATTTCAGAAACTTCCTAGACTGTAATTCTCTATAGAAGTTCATGTTTTCTTTTCTTTTTACTTTCTTTTTGTCGGTTGGGTGAATGAACTTCGTTCTTACACCAAACCGATGACTTTTATTTTGTGTGTTATTTTCGCAGGGACTTGAACCTTGTGTGACGACGTGTACGGTAGTGCCAACCATGCAAACACTCGCATGATCCACTTGGTTGCTTCAATTCAACATGCCTACATATTAATGTCTAGTAAAACTTTCCAACTCGAACCTCTTTTAATAAGCACATAGGGGCTGCACACTCGTGTTTCATATTTTGTCTCACTTGCACTTCATCAAAATCTGGGAGTATGTACAATCTTGGACCTAGTTTGTTGACTTAAGCGTGGTGTTTAGGTTGATAAACCGACTCAGTGGGACTTGTATTTTTATTACTTGTGAGCTAATCCTCGTGCCTTCAAAAACACAAAATGTTTTATTTTCTTTTTAGTTTCCAAGAAGGTTCTCCAGGAAGGCAGCTACCAGGCTATATCAAGAAATATACGTTAAAGCAAAGGTTCTTTGTCCATCAAAAGAGAGGTTACTTGTACCTCAATAGTAAAGTGTGTCACCCTTGTTTTAAACTAAGCTTGGGAGGTAACCACTTATCACACTCTCTTTTGGAAACTGTATTTTCTCTTTTCTTTTGGTGATATACTCTAGTTTGGTTCTTGCAAAGTTCTAAGATTGGGGAGGTTACTTCTGCATGTGTAGAGTCTTGTGCAATGTTCATATTCGATGAAGGTTTAATGCAATCATGTATCCCGTTGTTTTTGAGTGCTTCCTTAAGTGAGTCTAGTTTTGTATTTATATGGGGATACACTTGCTCATGATAGGCACCATAGGATTTGACTTAGAGCTTGTATGCATCTTGCCAAAAAAATTATCAAGCTTGTGACACTATTTGTGATCCTCTAGAAAACATTGCCACAATCTCTACACTTGAAAAGAATGGATACTTGATCAAGATCTTTTGAAATTTGTTGGTTGTCACCTAATAGCTTTGTCTTAAATAAATAAGTTATGCTTGACCCCATAGTGTCAAAACAATAGACTTTATAGTTTGCTTACGGAAGGAGTTGTCAATTGGAAATGAGTGTTTGATAGCCATGATTCATTTATGTGGATGACCAAATGAGACACTCTAATGCTATGCTTCTTTCGACATATTCTCGCATTTCCTTTTTGGCATTAATCTCGTTACTAAGAGATAAACTTTCTTAAAGTTCAATAACTAATGTTTGCACTTGAGAGCCTTAACTAGATGACATGATTGGGTAGAATCAATAAACTTTATTCCTATTTATGTTGTACATCTATTTGTGAGTAAGTTTTGTATCATAAAAATAATGATATGAAAAGTTATACAAAAGGTGCAATAAGAGGATCACAAGTTTGTTTGCAAGTTAGATTCACTGTTGACATGGATCATATAAGTTTTGATGAATCTTTAGTGGTCTTTATAACTGAGCTTGTGTTTCCTTGTATGAATACATGTTTCTCTCTTCGAGCTTGTATAAAAAATAAGGATGCAAGGAATTGATTTCCAATGATAAGCTGTTTCACAACCATTAATTTATTATCGACCCTTCCTGCTCGAGAACAAGCAAGGTCTAGCTTGGGGAAATTTATGATTGTGAAATACCACCTCTTTTAGCCATATAAAATGTGCCATTTATGTCTCATATCATTTTTCTTCTAGCTATAGCTATGCCTTATATCCATGACTTCTATTTCTCATTTACTTTCATATGAGCTTTGCACATTTAGTAGTTTAGGTAGAATTTTATCACTTTCCTTGTCTATTATATGTGTGTAGGTGTTGGTGAAGATTACGGATAAAAAGGAACAAAGAGAGCATAGTATGGAGGAGCTGTAGGGCCAGACTTAGCCATTTGAGAGGTTGGAAAAGTGATTTTTTTCAACTTCTCAAAATAAATATGCAAGACCATGGGGTTGTATCCCTCGACGAGACGAATCCAATGAACCCAAGAACACCCAAAACGGAGTTTGTATGAAGAAATGGCAGCCAAAACACTGTGGAGTCCGAAAGTTTGACGACCAACTATACGGCCGGAGAGGAAAATCCCCGCCATATAGTTTGGCCGTATAGTTGGTAAAAAGGTCGCAAACGATGGGATTTCGTCCCACAGAAGCTCCAGAACCTTCCTTAAGTCACATGACGGTATCGGGGGTACCCTAGGGCACCCCCAAGGCCTATATAAAGAGGGGAGGAGCCAAGAGAGAGTTATGCATCCATATTCTCACCCACGGCGGAGCCCTGCCGCCATTCCACTGCCATAACCTCCTCCAATTAGATCTACACCATCACCATCACACAAGAGGAGAAGGTACTAGGATCTTGAAGGCCTCCAGATCGATATACATCATCATCTTCATCAACAACGTCTCCATCACCGATCCCCTTTGGTTACTTGTTGTAATTCTAGATTGAATCTTGGATTTGCACTTGTTATCAACTGTATCATCATACTTCATCCATATTTAATCCATGATGTTGATTGCCTTCATGTGTGAGTAGTTTCTTTTGTTCTTGGGGAGATGGAGAAACCCTAGTATGTGATTGAATTGAGATGAAGATTATTATGTGATATTGTTCATTATATGTCTGTGTTAATTATCTTCATCTTGATGTTGGGAGTTGTGCACCTCCTTATTATCTTGGAAGATCAGGCGGCGAGCGCACTGGCAAGGGCGGCAATCATGGGACGACTGCTGGAACAACAACACTGGCGGCTGCGACACCCCATAGGCGGGGCACCAGGCCAACACCATGCAGCAACACCCTCCTCAGCCGGAGAAAGGACGTGTCGGGGACCCTGGGGGTTACCAAGCATCGCAGGGTACCATCGCCTGCATCCTTGGTGGTTCCTAGGTTCGGGTGTCCAACCAGCACTTCCAGCTGCTCACTCGCGAGGTCCCCGCCGCCAGGCCGGGTGTCCCATCCCTGAAGCTCAAGTGGTCCCAGTATGCCATCACCTTCGACACCTATGACCACCCTGTCTCCACCAGGCCCGTGGGCACTCTTCCCATGATCTACACCCCCACCATCAACAACATCGCGGTCGCGAAGACTCTCATCGATGGAGGCGCGGGACTGAATGTGATCTCTACCAAGACGTTCGCCTAGATGTAGGTGCCCTATGATAGGCTGATGTCGACCATGTCGTTCTCCACGGTTACTAGTGGGTCCACAACTCCCATCGGCCAGGTGCGCCTCTCCGTCATGTTCGAGACACGCGCCAGCTACTGCACCGAGCTCATTGACTTAGACGTGGCCCACATCGAGCTCCCTTACAATGTCATCCTCGGCTACCCAGTGTTGGCCAAGTTCATGGCAGCCACCCACTACGCCTACAATATCCTCAAGATGCCCAGGGCAACCGTGAAGTCTTCACGGTTCGCTATGACGAGGTGGAAGCATTGCGCCATCTTGAGCATGCCTACAAGAAAGTTGCCACCGACTACCCCGAGGACCTAGATGCATTGGGCTATGCTAGCGGCGCCGTGAGAAGGAACCAGATGGTGGCTTAGGATAACGCCATGGCCAAGAGGGCGGCCGCAGCACTGTTCTCGCCTCGCGAGGAGCGGGTCACGGTCGGCACCGGCGCCTTCAAGAGGGATTCTGAGATGCTACCGCCTACCCTCATGAGCGCTCAAGAGGATCCTGAGAACTAACCTGACCCGGGGTCTCCTGACTTCCCGATGGACTGCACCCATCGTGCGTGCAACACCGACATCCCCCCGAGGGAAGCTAAGCCACTGGCTGGGAAGGAGTTCAAGACTCCTGGAAGGTGGACAAACCTCTCGAAATGGCACGCTTGACTCCACGACTTTTTGAAGGTGACTATCGAGAAACTCTCATCCCTTGCAGCCTTATTTCCTGTGAGACCCCGTGCGAGCCACGGAGGTGCTTTAATAAGTTTGAAATCCCTGCGGTTTCTTGGATCTTGTGCCTCGCGCACGTCTTGCCATTTGTTTTTCTCTCAGAAAAGACTTATTGAAAAATCGTACCCACTTGAGTTCCCTCACATTCACCATGCGAGAGGGGGGATGGGCACGGTGTCCGTCACTGAGTCACTCCCCATCTTCATCAGAGACTAAAGTATCGAGCTCTAAACTTATGGACTTGTTTCGGCCATAAGTTACCTCACCTACGGCCTCTGGTGCTTGTGTCCCTCGCACGACACATGTATCGAGCCCCAGTGGTACGCACGTTTTGCCCTACGGCCCTCTCCTGGTAAGGTCTGTGGGGCGGCTTGTGAGGGAACACTCCCCTCCGTTGGCCAAAAAATATCCAGGACCTAATGTATCGGGCTCTAAACTTACGGACTAGGTCCGACAACGAGTCACCTCACCCACGATCCTGGATCTCAAAAAATAATAATATCAAAGCAATAGCTCATGAGGCTCTGTTCCTCCCTCGCCTGATCTTTCTAGGACCTAAAGTGTCGAGCTCTGAACTTATGGCCCTTTCCTCGGCCACAAGTTACCTCACCC
The DNA here is from genome assembly GCA_916181665.1 of Avena sativa. Taxonomy (NCBI): domain Eukaryota; kingdom Viridiplantae; phylum Streptophyta; class Magnoliopsida; order Poales; family Poaceae; genus Avena; species Avena sativa. Next base: position 359,468,380 of record OV702295.1, read on the forward strand.
ACGGTTCCTAGCCTTCAATTCCTGAAGTTTAAAAACACTCCCCGAAGTGATGGATCATGAGGCTATGTTCCTCCATGGCCCAAGCTTTCCAGCACCTACAACATCGATCTCTAAACTTACGGCATGTTATTCGGCCGCAAGTTACCTCACCCATGGTTCCTGGCCCTTTAAAAAATAAAAACCCTCATGATGACTATTGGCTCTCTCCTCGAGAGGCCAGCGGGACCAGAATTTTTCCTACAGCTGAAAGGATCATATGGGCACCTAGAGGGGGGGTGAATAGGTGCTACTTCAAATTTTCTTCTTTTTCAAATTAAGGTTTGACAATAAGGTAAATTATCTAGATAATGCAACTATGGTGAATTTACCTATATGACAAACATGCAAGAGCTACCACAACACAAAGTAGGAACAAGTAAGTAAGGTGCGGTAAAGGATAGAAGTAACCAAGGAGTGGACGCGGAGACACAAGGATTTGTTTCCCGTAGTTCAATGCAAGAGCTGCGCACATGAGTTCTCATTAGTGATTGCCATTGAGCAAAAGTAGCAGACTCTGATAGCTTAGGTGGGTCACCCCTATTGTACACATGAGGGTGTGGGATGGGAGGATCAGGAGAGTACCAAGAATCACGGTGCTCACCCTTCCTCCCATCATGTTGTGTGGAGGAATTAGCGTGGTCTTGTTTACCCCCCACCATCATACCCTCGGGGGATACCGACGTATTCCCTTTAGGTAGAATGGATGGTTGATCCTCTTGAGGAGGTGGGGGTGGTGAGCTATCTTTGTCTTTAAGAAGTTGCTCGAGCATCTTCTTGACTTCGTTGACCAAGGAAGAGCTCAATCTTGTTTCCAAGTTTTTGAGATCTTCCATGGTCACCGGTGTTGGCTCACTACCACCATCCCCTTCGTCGCTACCCATAATATCTTAGGCGGTAAAGCCCGAATAAAGAGCCGAGGCTCTGATACCAATTGAAAGGATCGTATGGGCACCTAGAGGGGGGTGAATAGGTGCTACTTCAAATTTTCTTATTTTTCAAATTAAGGTTTGACAATAAGGTAAATTCTCTAGATAATGCAACTATGGTGAATTTACCTATATGACAAACATGCAAGAGCTACCACAACACAAAGTAGGAACAAGTAAGTAAGGTGCGGTAAAGGATAGAAGTAACCAAGGAGTGGACGCGGAGACACAAGGATTTGTTTCCCGTAGTTCCTTCCTTTTGAGGGGAAGTACGTCTACGTTTGGAGAGGGGGTGGTATCAAACCACCAATGCCACGAAAGGCCTCCCTTGTTCTCTGATGAATCTCACCCCAACGGGATCGATTCACCTTCCACTATATTGGCAACCTTCAAGGTGGAAGCCGGCACCGCTACAAGTTTGGGGCACACATCCACAACTTAATCGGAGGCTCCCAAATACAAGCAAGTTGTCAAAGCAATCAAAGACAAGCTTGTAAGAACCAAAACAAGAACTAGAGTTTCCAAGAAAACACTAGAGCAAAGGGGCCCTCAATGAAATGAGGGGGAAATGAAGATCTCTTTTGGTGAAGTAGTAGATCGGGGCCTCCTCCTTTGATTCCCCAAAGATCAAGGGCTTTGGGTGGTGGAATGAGGTGATCTTGAGATTTGGTGGCTCCAATGGACTCCAATGGTGGTCTTTGACTTAAATGAGCTGAGCGCTTTGTCCCAAGGTAGGTGGAGGGGTATTTATACCCCTCCACGAAATATGGCCGTTGGAGCATTTAATGTACCGGTAGTACCGGTACTCAAGCGGTAGTACCGCTTGCAAGCGGTACTACCGGTCAAGTACCGGACCAAGTACCGGTGTTTCTTTCGTTCATCAGTTATCTTCAGTTTTGGGCGGTATCGCCCTTGCGGTACTACCCCCAAGCGGTAGTACCGGTCGTGAGACGCGGTACTACCGGTCTGGGCGGTAGTACCGGTCCCAAGTACCGCTTGGTACTGACCAAAACGGAGAGGGGTGAGTGTTAGTCAGTATGGCCCGGTACTGCCGAGCAGTACGACCGTGTCAAGCGGTAGTACCGCTTGTATAAATCGGTACTACCAGTTGGAGCGGTAGTTCCGATCCGTGGTACCGTGTGGTACTGACTAGCACACACCCTTACCAGTTTTGCACGGTGCCAACCGGTACTGGAACCGGTAGTACTGGTCGTAGGTCCGGTACTACCGGTTGGCACAATGGCTTTTCGCAAAGGGAATTGATATGCCAATATTTGTACCACCACTTATCAAACCTGCGATATACTTAGCACACAGTTAAACCGATAAGTGTGTTGTTATCAAACATCAAAATCAGAGGGATTAGGAAAATGCTCTTTCAATCTCCCCCTTTTTGGTGTTTGATGACAATACACTTTTGCAAGATGATTTAAAGAGGAAACATATGAAACTTGTAAAATAGAGATGGGGCTCCCCCTAGATGTGTAGAAACAAACCTCCCCCTCTATTTTACAAACCCAACATGGGTGCACAAATATTGATACTAGCAATTGAACTCATACCTTTGCACAAAACATGTGATGAGGAATATATAGACAGTAGATACCGCATAACATCACAAGATGGATCCAATGAAATAAACCACATAGTCTCATAAGATGGATCCATGAAATAACCACGTAGTAACCACATAGTCTCACACGACATAAACACATAGTCTCACACATAAATAGATGGGAAATCAAAGTTCACAAGCAATAAAAGGATCAAAGAGAAGAACGATCTTGTGACTTCCCATGCAACACCCGTGCCTAAAGTGCAACTTCTCCCCCTTTGGCATCAAGACGTCAAAAAGGGACAAGTGCAAGACTACTGTCCCGACAGTCAATCCTCCTCCTCCTCCTCCTCATCCTCATCCTCAGGGTCCTCCTCGTAAGGTGGTGGCGCGTGGTGCGAGGAAGAGACATCATCGTCCCAACGGCTGTGATGAGAGATCCACTGATCTTCTGGAGTGATGTTGGTCTCGGATCCCTCGGAGACAGTCAAACCCTGAGCAGACATTATTTCCTTCTGCCGAGCACTAGCCTTCTTGGCATACACATGCGCCTCATACATGCGCTTCTGGTTGTCCATCTGGAAGAAGAAGATCTTCTTGAGCTTGGTCTCCATCCTTTTGGCCCAAGTGGGCTTAGCATTCTTGCGCCGGGAGACAACATAGTCAGAGTCATGTCCACTGTTAGCATCCTCAGAGTCATCCTCTTCCTCCTCACCCGCCACAACGCGGGGTTTAGCATGTTTCTTGATCTTGAGAGCCTTGGGCCTGTGCACAATGAGTGGGCGAGTGGAGAGAGTCCTAGCAATGGGAGGGCACTTTGACACAATGAGTGCCATGATATATGGAGCAAATGGGGGAACCCTCCGAGTGTAGGCAGCAGCAACCATCTCATTCCATATATAATCCTCTACATCAAGAGGAGTGCCAGAGTCACGGTTGAGGAAAGTGTTGAACAACAAGTCGACAGAGAACCCATGTATCTCATCCTTGTTGCCCGCACGAGGGGCAACCGTCTCACGGAAAATGCGATGGAGAATGTCATATGTGGGAAGAAGATCCTTGATCTTGCCAGCAATTCCACGGCCCTGGATATACAGAGGTGTGAGAACATCCTTCTTGGAGGGGTGCTCCCGAGCGTGACAGCGAAAACCACAAGGAATGTCCCGGCCGCGATCTTCATACCCCAATATAGCAGCAAACTCCGCAAGGGTGGCCTCCTTGATTGCACCTTGGGTCATCCAGGTAATCTTCCGAGAACGGCCAGCAGAGAAGTGTGCCGTGGCATAAAACTGTGCAATAAGGAGTGGCTCATAGTCATGCTGGAACTCCATAATGGGGAACATGCCAAGGCGAGAGCAGATTTCCTTAGCCTCTGCAAAGTAGTTAAGATTCTTGTTCATGTGTTCCATGTCTATACACTGCTGGGGCACCACCATCTGAATATTGGTCAAAAGAACCTCATGGTAAACACGCTCTTGGAAATCATTGAAGAAAAGGCTGTCAGCTCTATCCTCGTCCCGGTTGCGAGAGTATGCATTGTCAGCCCTGAGAGCCCTGAACTCTGCATCTGAGATGTCTGACAGTTTCTTTGGCCCTGATGGCCCTGAGCTTAGACTCTTGGTACGCCCAGAAGACGGGGGGCGAGGGGGAGGAGCGCGGCCACGTCCAGCAGAACGCTTGGAAACCCCCCTCACGACCACTCCGAGTGGCAGGCAGATTGGAACGGTGTCTTGGCTGTGGCATAACCTCTTCCTTAGACTCAGTCTCCTCCTCAACAATCTCACGGCTCGTCTTGGAACACTTGCGCGCACCCCGAGAACCACCTGCATCTGTGAAAGCACGAGGGAGGATAGCAAGGGGGTAAGGGCACAAGAATCAAAAGGAGCAGACGAGAGAATCAAATATTGAAAAAAATGCAGTCAGTTTGGGCCGGTACTACCGGACCTGACGACCGGTAGTACCGCTTGCAAGCGGTAGTACCGGAAAAGGTTCCGGTACTACTGGTTGAGCGGCACAAGTTCATCAGATCTGATGGGATCGGACCATAATGACTGCATTAAACTATAAAATAGATGATTATACTCGGTAACAAGGAAGCATATGGCAGTACAACCTTTTAAAAATGTCAATCCCTCCACAAATCTAAGCCAAACCTAGATATAATGGGGAAATCAAACGGAAAGAGAAAGGGCGGTTGTACCGGGATCCATGGTGGTGGAAAGGAGTGGGAGCCCGCCAAGAGGCCGAATCCAAGGGGAATCCGAAGAGAGGAGGGCACGGCAGGGCTCCGGTGGCTTCAAGATCTCCGGTGGCGGTGCAGGTTTGAGTGGAGGGCGTGGGGAATAACGAGGCACTGAGGGGTGCCTCTCCCCACGCGTCCAATATATACCTGGAAACCGTCAACCGGTAGTACCGGTTGTTGGAGCGGTAGTACCGCTTGTAAGCGGTAGTACCGGTTCCACAACCGGTAGTACCGGTGACCGGTAGGACCGGACATGTGGGCGGTAGTACCGTTCCTGGAGCAGTTCTTCCAGGAACTAACCAGGTCCGGTAGTACCGCTCGCACATCCGGTAGTACCGGTCCCATTTGATTCCAAAGCCAGGGATCAAGAATGATTCTTGTGCGGATAGAGAGAGGGTTTTCGTGAGGGAGTAAGGAGGCTTGGGTTAAGACAAGTGAGCTGAGAAGCACATGCACTCTAAAAAATTGGAAGAAACAAATAAACACCAAACTAGAGTGCATGAGACTAAGAACGATGAAGACAATTCAAATAGATGACAACCATGAGTGAAAACCAATTCAAAAAGGTGACAAACACGAGTAAGCACATCAACCTCTCGATTGCGAGAGGGGCGGTGGCCTAGGCCACCATGTTTGAGTATACTCGGCTTGGCACCACGAAGATATATCTTGGGTCCATTACCGAAACTCATCATTAATCTCACATATCACAAAATGATATTAAGAGGAATGATTTTGGTTTACTTTGCGCATAATGGGGGGAGGAATGGTCCAATCAATTAGGACCGCACTCCCCCTATGTCCATGCCTACACCTAAACCAAACATGGGTCGAGTATTAGGTGAGAGTGCAAGATAATCAAGTCAAGCTCCTTGAATCTACGATATTTAGTTCATTCCTCAAGTAGCAAAACCTTGCTTCATCAAGTGGCTTCGTGAAGATATCGGCAAGTTGATCTTTGGTTGAGACATAGGATAGATCAATATCACCTCGAGCAACATGATCTCTAATGAAGTGATGACGAATCTCAATATGCTTTGTCCTTGTGTGATCCACCGGGTTGTATGCAATTTTGATGGCACTTTCATTGTCACATAGAAGAGGCACTTTGTCACAATGGACACCGTATTCCTTTAAAGTTTGCCTCATCCATAGCAATTGAGTGCAAGCACTAGCAGCAGCAACATACTCGGCTTCGGCGGTGGATAGAGATATACAATTTTGCTTCTTAGAAGACCAACATACCAACGACCTACCAAGGAATTGGCAAGCCCCGGATGTTGATTTTCTATCATCCTTGTCCCCCGCCCAATCCAAATCCGTGTATCCACAAAGAGCAAATGTTGAGCCTTGAGGATACCAAAGACCATAAAATGGGGTATGAACTAAATATCGAAAGCTTCTCTTGACCGCCATTAAATGGCTTTTTTAGGAGCCGCTTGATATCTTGCACACACACCTACACTTAACACAATATCGGGTCTAGATGCACAAAGGTAAAGCAAAGAACCAATCATAGACCGGTATACCTTTTGATCCACATCTTTACCATTTGGATTTTGTTCTAGATGAGTCTTGGTAGCCATGGGAGTAGGAGCTCCATTCAAATCTTGCATTTTGAATCTCTTGAGCATATCTTGAGTATACTTGGCTTGATTGAAGAATGTTCCTCCTCTAACTTGCTTGATCTCAAAGCCAAGAAATACTCTTAACTCCCCCATCAAGGACATCCGGAACCTACTAGTCATAAGCTTTGAGAATTCATCATTAAAAGCTTTGTTAGATGATCCAAAGATAATATCATCAACATATATTTGGCATACAAAAAGCTCCCCATTGACCCTCTTAGTAAAAAGAGTGGGATCGATTTACCCAACCTCAAAGCCACGGTCAAACAGTAACTCTCTAAGGTGCTCATACCACGTGCGTGGGGCTTGCTTGATCCCATAGAGCGCCTTATCAAGTTTGTAGACATGGTTTGGGAAGTTGGGGTCCTCAAATCCTGGGGGTTGCTTAACATAGACCAATTCATTTAAAGGACCATAAAGGAATGCACTTTCTACATCCATTTGTTGCAACTTAAGGTTGTGATGTGCCGCATAAGCAAGAAGGATACAGATGGACTCAAGGCGAGCCACGGGTGCATAAGTCTCTCCATAATCAATGCCTTCGATTTGAGAATACCCTTGTGCAACCAATCTAGCCTTGTTCCTTACTATAATTCCATGCTCATGTTGCTTGTTCTTGAATATCCACTTTGTTCCAATGACATTGCGGCAATCCTTTGGCTTCTCAACTAACTTCCATACTTTGTTTCTCCAAAGTTGTTGAGCTCTTTGTGCATAGCTTCTAACCAATCGGAATCTTCAAGAGCTTCCCACACTTTCTTTGGTTCAATCATGGAGATGTGTGCTTGGTGTTCACTGAACCTCTTCAATTGTGCTCTTGTGGAAATACCTTTCCTTAGATCTCCAACAACATTTTGGAGGGTGTGGTCTCTTATTTCCAACATTCTTTCCTTTCTAGCTTCGCGATGAGCGTGGATCTCCGTATTGTTTCTTGGAGGACCCTCTTCATCATTTTGATCCTCGTCTTGACCATCATCTTGACCTTTATCATCATTAGAATCATCCCCTTCATTGGGAGGCAAGGATTGACCTTGGTATTGATCAAGTGATCTTCTAGCATCAATTTGAGCTTGTCTCAAAACAGTTTGGATGGATCTTCCTTGACAAAGTGACTTAGCACCACTTGACAACCCATCGAATGGACCAAGCTCCCTTTGACTAGAGTTCACACATTGATCATCATGTTGAGGGTCCACATCTTGTCTTTGGCTTGGTTCAATGTCCTCTTCGGTGGATGGAGCATGTTGAGGTTGTGGAGATGAGGGCTCCACTTGAGTGGGGCATAGTTCTTCTCGATCCGCCATAAGGGGTTCCTCAACGGGGCGGATATATCCCACACCCATTCTTCCTATGGCATCCTGTGGCATTTCATCATCTGCATCACAAGCATCAACACGCCCCCCTTGGGGACCATCATATTCTTCGAAGGTCACACTACAAGATTCTATGAAAGCTCTGGAGAGCTTATCATAGATTCTATAAGTGTGAGATTCGAGACCATAGCCAACAAAAATACCCTCAAATGCTTTAGACTCGAACTTAGACAAACGAACACCTTTGATGAGATAGAAACACTTACAACCGAACACTCGGAAATAAGATATGTTGGGCTTGTTACCGGTAAGTATCTCATATGGAGTCTTGTTGATTTTCTTGTGGAGGTAGAGTCGGTTTGAAGCATGGCAAGCGGTGGAGATGGCTTCGGCCCAAAAGTTGTATGGAGATTTAAACTCTGCCAACATGGTCCTAGCCATCTCAATAAGAGTCCGGTTCTTCCTCTCGGCCACACCATTTTGTTGAGGGGTGTATGTAGCGAAATATTGATGTTTAATCCCCTCATCACTAAGAAAATCATTTAAGGTGTAGTTCTTGAATTCGGTGCCGTTGTCACTTCTTATAATCAACACGGGAACATTGTATTGCCGTTGAACCAAGTTGATTAAGTCGATAAAAGTATTTTGAGTCTCACTCTTCAACTTGAAGAAATAAACCCAAGAGTATCTTGAAAAGTCGTCAACAATCACCAAACAATATTTCTTCCCACCAATACTTGCATGAGATGGAGGACCAAATAGGTCCACATGGAGAAGTTCCAAGATCTTGTTAGACTTGATTTGGTTCGTGGGCTTGTGAGGAGCATCATGCATCTTCCCTAGAACACATGCCCTACAAACACGATCTTTGGCAAAGGAAACATTTTCTTTTAGTCCAAATATATGGCCCTCTTTATGGAGACTTTGCAAAGTTCTCATATTGACGTGGGCTAGTCGGCGATGCCATAACCAACCCACATCGGCCTTTCCGAATAAGCACATCGGACCGGTAGTGGTTTGCTTTGAAAAGTCCACCACATACAAGTCATGTTCGACATACCCAACGAAAGCGACCTTGAGAGACTTGCTTCACAAGAGGACCACAATATCTACATCAATGAAGACGGCAAAGCCCATCTTACTAAGAGCAAGGACAGAAAGTAAATTGTATCCAAGGGTCTCAACAATCATGACGTTCACGAGTGTAATGTCGTGAGCAACCACAACCTTGTCAAAACCCATTACCTGAGACTTTGATTTGTCGGCATATGTCACGGTGATTTGATCATCATTAGGCTTTAACTCCTTGACAATAGACGAGATTCCAGTCATATGACATGTGCAACCACTATCAAGCACCCACTTTGACCCTCCGGAAGCATAAGTCTACAAGAGATCAAGCTAGTTTTTAGGTACCCATTTTTCAATGGGTCCTCTTTTGTTAGCAACAAGGGTCTTGGGAACCCAAATAGACCAAGCAATATAACCATCATAAGGACCAACATATTGTGCATACACATGACCATATTAATCTCGCATTAGAACATAGTGAGGGTTAGCACTACCCGCAAAATCATCGTGAGACATAGTTTTACCACTTGTGGTCTTACTCTCCACAATGGTCCTATTGGTCTCTTGTGCGGGCTTGGCCTTCTTATTCTTATTGTTCTTCTTTTTCGTTTTGGAAACATAACCAATGCCCCCTTTGTCACCACTACGCCTTTGCTTACTCAAAAGATCATCAATTGACTTGTTGCCTTGTGGAAATGTGGCCTTAGCAAGCTCCCCCTTCAACCTATCATTCTCTTCAAGAATAGTTGTGCTACTAGATGGGATGAAGTTACTAGGTGAAGGTATATTGGCCAATTGAGTTTGAAGCGTTTCATGGGACTTTGTGAGAGACAAGAGTTCACCCTACAAGGCCTTGTGAGCCTTGTTGAGCAATCTAAAGTCCTCGGCAAGTTTTTCATGAACCACACCAAACTCAATCTTGTCCATTTTAGCCCTTTTGTATTTAGCAATAGCATGATCACCCTCTTTGATGAGTTTGTTAACAATGATGTCACTGGCCTCATCAAGCCCTTCAAGTTTTGACTCAAGGGACAACCTAGTCTCTTGTTCTTCTTCTAGAGCATTGCTTAAAGCCTCTAGCTCAATCATATGTTCATGCCCAAGTTTACATCTAACATCTAGAAGCTCTTGAGTATGTGAGAGTTGATCTAAGATGTTCCCAAAATGTAGTTTAGCATCACCTTCTAGGTTAGTCATGAACTCATCAAAGGCAACTAATTCCTTTTTAACATCAAGAGACATTTCATCATCAATTTCATCATTATCTAAGTGAGTAGAGTGGGATGATGAGGATACCTCCGATCCTATTGCCATAAGGCAAGTGACGTTCTTGGTGGAAGAGTTCTCATTTGGAGAATCAAAGAGTGAGAGTGTCGGAGTAGAGGTGGTGGCTAGGGCAGCCACACCATGTGAAGTTTCTTCTTCCTCATCTTCATCATCTTCATTGTCGGAGGAGTATTCTTCATCAGTGATCAAGACAATTTCTCCCGACTTCTTGTTGACGGGATTCTTTTTGATGAAGGGTTTCTTGTAAGGTGCCTTGAGAGTCTTCTTCAACACAAGCTTACCACCATTATCTTCTCTCTTCTCATAGGGGCAGCTTGCCACAAAGTGATAGCGGTCACCACAATTGAAGCAAGTTCTCAACCTAGTGGTATTCTCTCTTTTCCCATTTGGATTGCTTCTTCGTTGCATTTCCATCTTGGCCTTGGCGGGGTTCTTCCAAAAGTTCTTTGCATAGAAAGCCATATATTGACCATGAGCAATCTTGACTTCATCGGGATGGTCCATGGAGAGTCCTTCATCACTATCATCTTCATCTTCAAGGTCCACAACTTTGGCCTTCAACGCAACATTGACCACATTGCTCATACCGAGGGCACGAGCACGGGCATCTTTGGCATTCTTGGCGGCGACCTTGAAAGCAGCCATCTCTTGCATAACTTCATTTGAGGTCATGAGATGGTAGTTGTGTCTTCCTTGTAGGCTCTTCAAGTCGGTGGGTTCAAAAGGCATGAGTGCACTCACATATTTCCTTTTTATCCATGCATCATCCACATGCGAGGCACCCACATTTCTAAAAGCGGTGGCAGTGGTCTTGAGCCTTCGATACATGTCTTCATGGTCTTCACCTTCTTTCATGTAGAAGCCTTCGGCCTCATTGCTTAGAGCATCAAATCGGTTCCTCCTCATACTCTCATTTCCAACAAACAACACGGTGAGAGCATCCCAAGCTTCCTTGGCAATGCTAAAGTGCTCAATGTGTGGATAATCCTTTGTACCCAAACCTTGTTGAATCGTATGCAAAGAAGTGGCATTGTGTTGACTATTGACAATCTCTCTTCTTGTCAAATTGATTGGATCCCCAATAAAGAGTCCATGCTCGATGATGTTCCATAGTTCAATGCAAGAGCTGCGCACATGAGTTCTCATTAGTGATTGCCATTGAGCAAAAGTAGCACACTCTGATAGCTTAGGTGGGTCACCCCTATTGTACACATGAGGGTGTGGGATGGGAGGATTGGGAGAGTACCAAGAATCACAGTGCTCACCCTTCCCCCCATCATGTTGTGTGGAGGAATTAGCATGGTCTTGTTTACCCCCCACCATCATACCCTCGGGGGATACCGACGTATTCCCTTTAGGTAGAATGGATGGTTGATCCTCTTGAGGAGGTGGGGGTGGTGAGCCATCTTTGTCTTTAAGAAGTTGCTCGAGCATCTTCTTGACTTTGTTGACCAAGGAAGAGCTCAATCTTGTTTCCAAGTTTTTGAGATCTTCCATGGTCACCGGTGTTGGCTCACTACCACCATCCCCTTCGTCGCTACCCATAATCTCTTAGGCGATAAAGCCCGAATAAAGAGCCGAGGCTCTGATACCAATTGAAAGGATCGTATGGGCACCTAGAGGGGGGGTGAATAGGTGCTACTTCAATTTTTCTTCTTTTTCAAATTAAGGTTTGACAATAAGGTAAATTCTCTAGATAATGCAACTATGGTGAATTTACCTATATGACAAACATGCAAGATCTACCACAACACAAAGTAGGAACAAGTAAGTAAGGTGTGGTAAAGGATAGAAGTAACCAAGGAGTGGACGCGGAGACACAAGGATTTGTTTCCCGTAGTTCCTTCCTTTTGAGGGGAAGTACATCTATGTTTGGAGAGGGGGTGGTATCAAACCACCAACGCCACGAAAGGCCTCCCTTGTTCTCTGATGAATCTCACCCCAACGGGATCGATTCACCTTCCACTATATTGGCAACCTTCAAGGTGGAAGACGGCACCGTTACAAGTTTGGGGAACACATCCACAACTTAATCGGAGGCTCCCAAATACAAGCAAGCTGTCAAAGCAATCAAAGACAAGCTTGTAAGAACCAAAACAAGAACTAGAGTTTCCAAGAAAACACTAGAGCAAAGGGGCCCTCAATGAAATGAGGGGAAAATGAAGATACCTTTTGGTGAAGTAGTAGATCGGGGCCTCCTCCTTCGATTCCCCAAAGATCAAGGGCTTTGGGTGGTGGAATGAGGAGATCTTGAGATTTGGTGGCTCCAATGGACTCCAATGGTGGTCTTTGACTTAAATGAGCTGAGCGCTTTGTCCCAAGGTAGGTGGAGGGGTATTTATACCCCTCCACGAAATATGGCCGTTGGAGCATTTAATGTACCGGTAGTACCGGTACTCAAGCAGTAGTACCGCTTGCAAGCGGTACTACCGGTCAAGTACCGGACCAAGTACCGGTGTTGCTTTCGTTCATCAGTTATCTTCAGTTTTGGGCGGTATCGCCCTTGCGGTACTACCCCCAAGCGGTAGTACCGGTCGTGAGACGCGGTACTACCGGTCTGGGCGGTAGTACCGGTCCCAAGTACCGCTTGGTACTGACCAAAACGGAGAGGGGTGAGTGTTAGTCAGTATGGCCCGGTACTGCCAAGCGGTACGACCGTGTCAAGCGGTAGTATCGCTTGTATCAAGAGGTACTACCGGTTGGAGCGGTAGTTCCGCTTCGTGGTACCGTGTGGTACTGACTAGCACACACCCTTACCAGTTTTGCACGGTGCCAACCGGTACTGGAACCGGTAGTACCGGTGCCAAGCGGTAGTACCAGTCGTAGGTCCGGTACTACCGGTTGGCACAATGGTTTTTCGCAAAGGGAATTGATATGCCAATATTTGTACCACCCCTTATCAAACCTGCGATATACTTAGCACACAGTTAAACCGATAAGTGTGTTGTTATCAAACATCAAAATCAGAGGGATTAGGAAAATGCTCTTTCAACGGCTTTCTCCTCAAGAGGCTTACAGGGCGACCCTGGATACACACCGTCTCCAGCTGCCAGGATTTTGCAGGGCCTAGAGTGCCGAGCTCTGAAACTTATGGGCCAATTTTGGCAGTAAGTTACCTCGCCTACGGTTCCTAGCTATGGCATAAGTGCATTTCAGGACTCCAGCAACAGCAGACACCAGCATGCTATGGCCATCTCCTCGGGAGGCCCTAGTAAAGGCGTAGAATACGGAGCCCCTCGAAGGCCCTAACTCTACTTATGGCTGGAGAAGACCCACCGTCGAGCTGCCTCGCCCACAGTTAGGAGCCAGCCCTACCCCACCCCACCAAGAGATCCATGGATATTCTCGCGAGGCGACCCGACCAAGGGCCTATACATCGACATCTATGTCTGACTAGGGTTCGACTCATCAATGCCCATTGTTATGGACTTGGGTTTCAAGAATATGGGGATGCTAGAAGTCGTGGAACGGTTAACAGGCAAGGAATACGGGGACACGAGGTTTACCCAGGTTCAGCCCCCCAGAGTGAAAACCCTACTCGTGCTTGTTTATTCTTGATTACAGTGGAACCAAAGGTTATAGGGGTGCGTAGATGCAATCTGGCGTGGAGGTGTGTGTATGAGGTGTTGAGGTCCTTCTCACCGTACCCTCCTGACCTTTATATAGATAGGCCAGATCTCGGGATAGATCAAGTCGGTTATAGATTAGGGTTGATACCCTTTGAAATTCTATCTAATCTAAACTTGTCAAATTCGCCACGGGCTTGGGCTACCCGAAATCTTCCTAGGCCGCAAATCCTTGTGTGGGCCTTCCTTGGGATGGACCACATATACCAATGTTGTGCACCCATAGGGTATATCCATGTTAGTAGCCCCCGAGTGTTCAGTCGAATCATAGATTCGACTGGAGACTCTACAATCTTTTGGGTGCTTGGTATTTGAACCTGTCTTTCAGGAAGAAAAGTTTAGTTTATAGGGATTGTTGATGCGTGTGCCTGCTCGCCTAACGGATCAGGGCCAGTTAACTGTCATAGGACAAAACAACACGATCTTGATCAGATTTGAGTCCATGGACTCGAATCTGGAACAAATGCTGGTGTGATTCGACTCAAGCCGTTGAGGTCTTACAGGAGTCAAACCCAGTGTTTTTCAAATGATGTACCCAACGCGTCCGTCGGGATTTTTATCATGCCTATTGACACGGGTTTTTACTGGCAAAACGCAGTCGGGTGCGTTACGAGGCCATCAGATGGTATATGTAGGACTTATCTTTGTGTCGGAGACATAGCATCCGGAATTTTATCACCGCGGAGGCGTTTCGGGTGGCCAAGGAGATTGCTTCACACTTAGCGTTAATTTGGGAAAAGTTGCCAAAATATTTTTGTCGTGTTTGATCCGAAGGATCTGAGTCAAATAATTCATAGGGTGCGTGACCAGCGCTCCCTATGGGAGTAGCTCCTGAGTGTTTGTTCGAGTCGTACACTCGAGCATAGACTTTTAGTTCAGTCATTTACATTATTTGTCCGAAGGACACATTTCTTCGAATGCGCGACCAACACTCCCTATGGTAGTAGCCCCCGAGTCCGTAGTGGAGTCGCAGACTCGACATAGGACTCAAAGATCTTTTTGTTCAAGGTGACGTTACCTTTGTAATTTCTCAGGTGCGCAGCCAGCACTCCTGATAGGAGTAGCCCCCGAGTAGTTGGTTGAGTCGTAGACTCGAGTAAGTACTTTTATGATCAGTCAAAATCTTTGAGCCGTTACTGGATTTCCTTTGGTGACTTCATTGCTGACTACCAGTGAGCTCAACCGTCTGCGACAGCAGAGACGATGCGACAGAACGACCGTGGGTCCCACTTGATTTTGACTAGTCACGCGGAACGTGGAGAAAGTTACGACGTCTCCTTAATTTTTGTGTGTAGTGGACGGCGTGCTGGCGACGGTTCAGTTTGGTGTTGACACGTGGACGGTGAGATCTGAGGCACGCGTTAGGGCTTTCCAATCCACGGCTCTGCTGCATTGTCTTCGTCCTTTCATACCGTGGGGAAAATAGTAATTTTTCACCCTTCGCCATTTGCTTCTGCCTCATCGCCATTGCCACTATTTCTTGAGCTCTCTATTCGCATCGCACAATGGACGTCCTTCGCACCTTTCCTTCTTCTTTCCTTCACTCACATCGCCACGCCGCCATGGGCAAGCCCAAGAAGTCATTGTCCACTGCGGCGGGGTCGAGCGCCACCGATGCTAGGAAGAAAGCTGCCACTCCGGCCCACACCACAGACGGCGGGTGGCGGCGCACGAAGATGCGCGACTAGGATTTGCGCAAATTGCGTGACGCCGGGCTGATCTCCAAGGAGAAGGACGAGGCCATCCTCCCCGATCAGGAGGTAATCTCGCCCACCCAAAGGTTTTCGGGTGATGTTTTACGCCTTTGTCGTCCAGGGTCTGTCTTTGCCCGCCCACGAATTTCTGAAGGGAATATGCCCGAGAGGCAATAATAAAGTGGTTATTATCGTATTCCTTATTTATGATAAATGTTTATTTTGCATGCTATAATTGTATTAATACAGAAACATTAATACATGTGTATTTCATAAACAAAAAGAAAGTTCCTAGTTATGCGTCTCTTATAAACCAGCTCGTTGATTAACAAGATGATCAAACGTTTCCTGATCATGGACATTGGATGTTGTTAATAACGAGGTCACAACATTATTGGAATGGTGTGATGAACATTCATATGAAGTATAGCATTATGATCAAGGTCATTGTGTTTATATTGCTATAACATCATATGAAGTAATCTTAGTCCTTAGACCATGAGATCATGTCAATCACTAACACCGAAAGAGTATCTTGATAACATCAAACGTCACACCATAACAGGGTGACTATAAAGATGGGTTTAGTGCTACGAAGATGTTATGTTGAGGCTCATGGATCAAGAGTGGAATTTGTCCATCCCGATGACGGATAGATATACTCTGGGCCCTCTCGGTGATATTACATTAATTAGCTTGCAAGCAAGTGATTTGATCACTAGAATGTTATATCACAGGAACGAGAAAAGAGTACATGTAGGTAACGAGATCAAACTAGGTATGGGGATACCGATGATCGAATCTTGGACATGTAATATATCGCGAGACAAAGGGATTGAGTTACATGCGTATAAGGTTCACACGATCACAGAAGTCGTCGTTGAATGTGTGGGAGTCAGTACGGATATCCAGGTCCCGCTGCTGATTATTGATCGGAGAGGGGTCTCGACCATGTCTATATTATTCGTGAACCATAGGGTGAAAAACTTAAGGGATACCCACACCATTCGGAGCAAATGATATGCCAGAGAAAGAAAAAGAAAGCGCAGGAATTTATTTCACTAGACACTGAAATCATTTCGGTTGAAATTGCTGAAATTGAAATATTATAAGAGGTTTTATGTGAATGTTTTTTAATTAGAGTAATTAACAAAATTCTGAATAAAATAAATAAAATAGTTTTATTAAATGAGAACTTGCATTAATTTTGGTGGAAAATTAATGCATGTGAGCGGAATTGTGAGTGGAGGTCTTTTTATGTGAGTGGAGCTTCCACCACATGAATGAGGGAGAGGTGGGGGCACCCTCCATGGCCGGTGGCCATGCCCCCTTGGGATTCCCCTCCCCTATAAAAGGACCCCCTCCTCTCACTTCTCTCTCACACCTCCTTGCGAAGGATCTCTCTCCCTCTTTTAGAATTTCCCCATCGTCTCGGATCAGCGAGATACATGTTCTGGTGGCTTTTTATGGAAGGATTTGTTGCTTACGCTGCTTCGCTGGAGCGAGGGCGCGGAGGTTTTCAGGGTACCCGGACGTGTGTGCGATCACGGATGCACCACTGCTTTGCAGTGCTGAACTGGATGGTGCTGGACCGGATGGACTTATTCTCGATCTTGAAATCGACAAGTGTTCGACTACATCATCCACGAGTACAACCTTGTTAACGCTATTTGGTCTTCGAGGGTACGTATTCTATGGATGTATATCCACCCGTTGCTTGTATCTAGTAGATAGATCTTGGTACATAGTTGTTCTCATCGTAGGAAATTTTTTGTTTTCTATGCTGCAAACCCTACAGTGGTATCAGAGCCAGGTTTATGCGTAGATGCTTTGCACGGGTAGTATACATATGTATATGTGGGCGATGATGATCATTTTATTGCTTCTTAGTTGTACTTTGTATATTGGTGGCATAGTGGGATGAAGCGGCCCGGACAAACTTTACATGTCCTCGCACATGAGACCTATTCCACGCTTGACATGCAACTAGTTTTGCATAAGTGGCTAGTGGGTGTCTGTCTCCCCTACTATAGTCAATATATAATTTGCAACGAGTTGTCAACAATTTGGGTATCCTCATTGTGGTTCATGTTCGTAGGTAAGAACGATTCTATCTTCGAAAGCCCTAAGCCACATAAAACTTGCAATGGATAAATTAGAGGCGTCTAGTTAAGATTGTTGTTGGGCTAGTGTCATGATATGGTGATGTTGTAAGTAGAATTATAAGTCGATTCTCTTACAACACACATAACGTGTAAATTCTATAGACCTTGGCCTTACACACAGAGGTATGATGGCGATCATACCATGATGCACATGATGGAGATCAAGTGCAAGAACCATATCATTTCACTTATTCACATGTGATGTTTGTTGCATCTTGTATTGCTAGTTTAGCATTTTATTAGCATAATAAGATGATTCCTCATTTATATATCAAGGTAAAAATGTGTTCTTTCTTAAGTATGCACCGATTATGTTTCATCGCTCCAAGACATCACATGATGATCGGTGTTCTTGGATCCACGATCATATTTCGGGTGTAAGACAGTTACACATGCGAATACTAAGGTTCTTACTTGGCGAGCCTAGAATGTACATACATGGCCTCGGAACACGGACCGAAAGGTTAAGCATGAGTCATATGAAAGATATGATGCCCATTTGATGCTCGCCTTTGAAGCTACACCGACTCACGTGATGATCGGACTTGGTGTAGTGGATTTGGTTCATGTAATCACCAAAAAGACACGAGGGATGTCGTTTTTGAGTGTGAGTTCATTTCTAATTTGGATTAGTAGAACTCAATTTATCATAAATTAAATCAAAGTGAATTTGCATAATTTGTTGTAGTCATTGGCATTCGTTCACCACCTTATGCTTAGTTATAATTGAGATAATAGAACTATAGAATTCTGGATATTTACTTTACGAACTGGTATCGTATTGTGTTGAGTGTCAATCTAAAGTTTAAGTCCTATTGCAAACTTTCAGAAAACTCTATTTACTCCGTGAAATTTAATAATTGGTATTAAATCGAGAGTAACAATTCTAGTGTTAGTATCTTAAGTATCATGTTTGCCTCCATGATTCTTGATTGTTTTAATATCAAGTTTATCTAGGAGCTGAAAGAATTGTTTCAGAAACCATCATGTGTGGAAGATATAACGATGTCTAAAACAATTTTTTGGTTGCAATATGATAGAGTATAATATATGTTCTCATATTGGATGAGAATTTGTAAAAATTGGAGATGCTAGACATCCTAATCATCCAAAAGAGTTTTGGAAAGTAATGTTATACTCACGATTCACCTTTATAAGCTACATTATCTTGATCATGAAAGTCGTCATGATAAGGATGAATAGAAGATGTATGTAAAGTGTTTACTACACTAAAAGATTACTAAAGAATGGATTTTGAAAGAATGTCGATCATTTGATGATGGTGATCTACTTCAAAGTGCAAGTGCAATGATATTAATATTTATACATGCTTTGGACTATGTGTCATATATATGGAGCCACTATTGATGTTGATATATTCTTTTAAAAAGGAAAAGAAAATGCTGAAAGAGAATCTATAAAATATATTTGGCTGAAAAGAAAAGACTGGAAATATCCAGTTTAGGTATATAGATGATATACATGTTATGGTTGTATTCTTTGCTTGTTAAACAATGTGGTTCTTGGGTATTGGATACCGAATTGGCTGGTATGAAATTTCATACAGAACGACGCAATTCATGAACTACGATGGCCTAAGTAACTACCAAGAGAATATGTGATGATGTTCATCAAAAACAAACAAACCATTCTTTGTATTTCTCATTGAAATCAAAGCTTGCCTTCAAGATTTGTTTTAATAATAGTTATTTAAATCAGGTATTATGAGAACAAAGATTGTTGAAATAATTACCATATTCCATATAAGATGGATGATTTACAAATCTAGTTGGAGAAATCACATCCATAAAAACTAATGCTAAAATGTCGCAAGACAAATGATTGAAAGATCACTTACGAAGAGACATCACCGTTTAAATTATATTGGAAAGAAAACATGAAGAATCTCCATATTCATAGATTTTTGGAGTCTTTGATTTGATCAAGTGACGCTTGTGAGACTTTCCTCGGGATAATTAAAACTTCATTCAAAGGCCAAAGAAGAACGAACGACTAAAATATTGGAATTTATACATATCGATGCATGTAGTCCATTATGTGTAGTCGTAAGCGATGGATTTCAACTTCATATGCTTTATCTGGTAATTTTAGTGAATATTTACTTAATAAGAAAGAAGTATGAAATATTTGAAAACGTTCAAAGACTTTCAATATGAAGTGGAAAATCATTGTAACAAGAAAATAAATGATTTATGATTTTATCATAAAGGGATTTATTTGAGTTGCAAGTGTAACAAGAAAATAAATGATTTATGATTTCATCATAAAGGGATTTATTTGAGTTGCAAGTTTAGAAAATCACCTAGATTTACATCTCCCGAAACACCATAGGAATATGGAGTGTTTGAGATTTGTAATGAAACCTTGTTTGACATGGTTGGATCAAAGGTGTTATTTATAAAACTTCCATTATGTTTTAAAGGATTAAAAGATTTAGAGTCTATTGCTTTTACACTGAAAAGAGCTCCATCTTGATCCGTTGAAATGACACCATGTAAGTTATGGTTTGGGGTAAAACCCAAGTTGTACTTTCTTAAATTTTGGTATACTAAGCATAAGTAAGATGTTTACAACCAAAGTCGGATGATCATGTCTTTGTAGGTTATTTTGAATAACCATTGGGTATTCCTCCATAACACCAAGGACAAAAGGGTTTGTCTCTTGAAACGTGAAGTTCCTTGAAAAAGGGATTTTTCGCAGAAGTTAAGTGGGAGGACAATAGAACTTTGATAAGGTTAACGAACCTTAGCTATATGTGCTGCGTTGCGTAGCGCCAGAAAACGTTCCGGAGGCAGCCACAATGCTCATGGCTCACGTGCCACAAAGGTTGTGGTCACGGAGGTCTAAGTTCCTATTGAACCAAGTAGGTCGGATAAACAATCAAATGCTGAAATTTGAGAGTAAATCATTGTTGTTTGACAATGATGAACCAACTACATGCAAAGAAGTGATGATGGGACCTGACTCCGTCAAATGGCTTGAAGCTATAAAATCCATGATAGTTCCATACACGAGAAATCAAGTTTTGAACTAGGAAGACCCTCCGAAAAGGTGTAAAAACCTATCGGTCGTATTTGGATCTATAAAGAAACAGACATGGATGTTTCACATCGATGAAATCGTCGACATGTCGTAAAGTATTTTACGACAATGTTCAAGGAGTTGACTATGACAAGATTGGATCTTTCATAGCGATATTTAGTCTGGATGGATTAATGTAGCAACCACTACATATAATTTTGGTATATGGTAGATGAATAAACAAAACAAAGTTCTTCTAATAGAATGGTTACCTAGGATGTGTGAATGACACGATCCAAATGTTTTTGTTAATTCAAAGGATTCTAAAAAGGGCATGCAAACTTCAATGGTTGAAGTAAGCATCATGGAGTTGGAATCTTCGTTGTGATGAAACTATTAAAGGATGTTTCATCAGGAGTCGATCAAGATGCTTACATTTGCAAGAAATTAAGTGGGAGCACTAAGACATATTTCTAATACATTATGTGGAGGACATCTTGTTGATTGGAAATGATGTATCTTTTATTGACAAAGGTTAAGAATTTCATTTCGATGAAATACTTAGGCAAAACCCGAATATTTAGCATGAATGTCTACATGGATAGACTGTGACACTAATATGGTTATGCCAAACGTACATATATGAGATATTGAAGGGGTTCAATATAGAAACAACGAGAAAAGGATCTTTTCGCATGGAAAAGAATTGAATCAAGATTCAAGTGTATCGACACTTGATAAGTGAAACAAGATTCAAGTGCTTTGACACTTGATGAGTGAAATCACAAGAATGTTTTGATCAATCATACCATGATATGTACACATCCAGATATGTCCTATGCTCTAAGTGTTATGAGCATATACCAGAATGAATCATAAAATGATCATTGGATGATAGTAAGGATATTCTTATGATCTTTTGGAAGAAATAAGAATATATTTGTGTAGAGGTGACAAACAATTACAAATAGTTCATTGTAAAGTGTTACATTGATACTAGCTTTGTCACAAGATACAAAATTAAGTTTATCTCAATTTCAACTATGGGTGGCACTATGAAATGGAAAGAAAGTTTCCATGATGGATTTGGATGAATTCCAAAGTTAATACATTGTGACGGATACTACAACTAAAGGCTAAGTATATGACTGCTATAGTAGCAGCAAAGGAGGGCATTTGTGTCAAGTAGTTTGTTACCAAACTAAGGTATGGTTCGCAACGGGATAACACTAAAGATATATTATACGATAATAATATCGACATGATTTAACCCCAAGGAACTAAAGGTCTCACCAAAAGACCAAATTTATACAATGACATCTCATTAGAGAATGAGTGATGCGTGAAGACGCAAAGACATGCAAATACAATACGGACCTGAAAGCATCAGATCCGTAAATTATGTTAACCATTTGCAATCGTGTATATGGAACACCGGAAAGCCATAGGTGTTCAATACGCAAAGTTTTAAAACTAGATTATTCTCTCTAGTGCAAGTGTGAGACTGAAGGGAATATGCCCGAGAGGAAATAATAAAGTGGTTATTATCGTATTACTTATTTATGATAAATGTTTATTTTGCATGCTATAATTGTATTAATACAGAAACATTAATACATGTGTTTTTAATAAACAAAAAGAAAGTTCATAGTTATGCCTCTCTTATAAACTAGCTCGTTGATTAACAAGATGATTAAAGGTTTCCTGATCATGAACATTGGATGTTGTTAATAATGAGGTCACAACATTATTGGAATGGTGTGATGAACATTCATCTGAAGTATAGCAATACGATCAAGGTCATTGTGTTTATATTGCTATAACATCATACGGAGTAATCTTAGTCCTTAGACCATGAGATCATGTCAATCACTAGCACCAGAAGAGTATCTTGATAACATCAAACGTCACACTGTAACAGGGTGACTATAAAGATGGGTTCAGTGCTACGAAGGTGTTATGTTGAGTCTCATGGATCAAGAGTGGAATTTGTCCATCCCGATGACGGATATATATACTCTAGGCCCTGTCGGTGATATCACATTAGTTAGCTTGCTAGCAAGTGATTTGATCACAAGAATGTTATATCACGGGAACAAGAAAAGAGTACATGTGGGTAACGAGATCAAACTAGGTATGGGGATACGGATGATCGAATCTTGGACATGTAATATATCGCGAGACAAAGGGATTGATTTACATGCATATAAGGTTCACACGATCACAGAAGTCATCGTTGAATGTGTGGGAGTCGGTACGGATCTCTAGGCCCCGCTACTGATTATTGATCGGAGAGGGGTCTCGATCATGTCTACATTATTTGCGAACCATAGGGTGACACACTTAAGGGATACCGACACCATTCAGAGCAAATGATATGCCAGAGAAAGCAAAAGAAAGGGCAGGAATTTATTTCACTAGACACCGAAATCGTTTCGGTTGAAATTGCTGAAACTGGTTATGCATGTGAAATTGAAATGTTATAAGGGGTTTTATGTGAATGTTTGTTAATTAGAGTAATTAACAAAATTATGAATCAAATAAATAAAAGAGTTTTAATAAATGAGAGCTTGCATTAATTTTGGTGGAAAATTAATGCATGTGAGTGGAATTGTGAGTGGAGGTGTTTTTATGTGAGTGGAGATTCCACCACATGAATGAGGGAGAAGTGGGGGCACCCTCCATGGCCGGTGGCCATGCCCCCTTGGGATGCCCCCCTATAAAAGGACCCCTCCTTCACTTCTCTCTCCCCCTTTTAGAATTTCCCCATGGTCTCGGATCAACGAGATACATGTTCCCGGTGGCTTTTTATGGAAGGATTTGTTGCTTCCGCTGCTTCGCTGGAGCGAGGGAGCGGAGGTTGTCGGGGTACCCGGACATGTGTGCGATCACGGATGCACCACTTCTTTGCGGTGCTGGACTGGATGGTGCTGGACCAGATGGACTTCTTCTCGATCTTGAGATCGGCAAGCGTTCGACTACATCATCCACGAGTACAACCTCGTTAACGCTATTCGGTCTTCGAGGGTATGTATTCTATGGATGTATATCCACCCGTTGCTTGTATCTAGTAGATAGATCTTGGTACATAGTTGTTCCCATCATAGGAAATTTTTTGTTTTCTATGCTGCGAACCCTACAATTTCTTCGTGGGCTTCTTTTCTTTTACGGGATTTAGTTGCATCATTTCTCTCCCAATTCTCTCCTTCACATAGTTTGCTTCATTACTCTGCGAGTGCTGGCTCGGCATCGAGCCGCACTTTGGCCTCTTTCGGAGACTCTACTCCGTGAAGAGGCAATCTGGCACCGGTGGTGTTTATCCACTGGGTGGTTGCGGAATCTCTATCTGCTCCACTATATAGTTTTTCTCTTTCTCTCTTTGCGAGTCCGTCCAGTACTGGCGCTGGAAGTGGTTCTACATTCATGACGTTAAACTGGACGGTCAGCATTATGGGCTTGCTCCCTTCGACTCCGACCAAGAGATCATCCGAAAGAGGTTGTGGGGCAACGACATCTTGAAGGGTGAATCTGCAGATGTGGATAAGCTCTACAAGCGGGTGGAGGCTCTCTTGCTGGTGGTCGGCAAGGAGGTCAACGGTGTTGACATCATCCGCACCTTCCTCAATCGTCGGGTGCAGCCGCTCCAAGCGAGGGCGCACCCGATGTTTCTGTATGCTGGCCGCAGCAATCCAACAAGGGTTTCGCCTGAGGAGTTGTCTTCGGGTGACCTTGATAGAGCTCTTCGGCCTCTGCTGAAGTTCAAGGTCGACGAGGACCTTCCGAGGAAATCTTTGACCACCCCTTTCAGTCTACGAAAGTAGTCCCACGGGTGAAAACTTGTAGTTGCGCGTAGCGCTATTTCGAATGCTAGCTGTTTGCTATTGGTAATGATACTTGTACATCTTGTCTTCAATTTGTAGGACCTCAAGGTAGCGGGGATGATGCCCCCTCTACCTGAGAAGTATAAGGATGCGCTGGATCATAAAGCGGTGGAGTCCGAATTCGAGCTTCCCCTGGTGCAGTCTCCCATCGCGAAAGCCTCGGAGCCGCGCGAAGGGCAGATCCAAAAGCGGTCTGGGAGAGAGACTTCGGGTGGGGCGATGCCACCAACACCTAAAGGTCCGTCCTTCCTCGAGCAACATGGTGGGGATGAGGGTGCGTCATCTGCACCATTTCCTATTGTGCCTATTCGGGCGGTGGACCCACAGCCGCCAGCCAAGAAGAAGAAGGAGAAGAGGGCTCCTGTCTTCAACCTGTCATACATACCATCGTAAGTTGCGCTTGACCGAACTTTTGTAGTTGTGCTGATGTGCTAAGTATTAGCCTGATGTTGATTTGATTTCTTGCAAGTGCTAGCAGTAATCACTCGGAGGAGTCCCTTGATGAGGACACCGAAGAGATGATCGCGGAATCGAAGCCGATGTCTTTGTTTCCCAAGATGGTGGCCAACTCCGAGGACGAGGGTTCAAGCTCCGCAAGGCGGGAGGCTCGTGCACTCGTGACATGGAAGACGATATCCAAACCTTCGGAGTCCATTCTAGACCACGTATGTGTATCTGTTTCATTGCATAGGGGGAGCCCCCGAGTCCTTTTACTCATCAGACCTGCTAGCCTTTTTCGCAGCCTTTTGTCCACGGCGCCAATCTCCTCATCCAGCAGCATCTGTCACTGGAAGGTGAACTCAAGCAGCTCCAAGGTGCGTAGGTGTCTTCTTACCTATTTTTCGAGTGCGTCAAGTTTGTTTTTGTATTCATCAACTATTTCTCCATGCTACATATGAGAACAATGCTGCTCTCCATAGG